>JAIOJX010000031.1:107249242-110054242 GCA_022376925.1 Tragulus kanchil | reverse complement strand
AGTACACTCTGTGCACAGATACTCACTGTGTCTCTGTTCAAATATCATACAAGTTCTATGTTCAGAAATAAACATTAGGTAACTATATAAATATATGCTGAAAGAAGTAAACTGGGTCAAAGCTAACAAAACTGGTGCTCAGAATAAGGGTAAAATACAGCCTCTATTTTGATTTTGTTTAAAAGAAATAACTAGTCAAAATAACTTCGTATCTAAAAGGTTGTTCAAGAGTAAGTTAAAAAAAAATTAGAATAATTTAATTCTATTTCTTTCCAAGACACTGAGATTTAACATTAATAATCATTACATTTTTCACTAAAATTTTGTATTCTATTCTCCAAAAATGTATTCTGTGGAAATGAAATAGACATAGGTCACTAAAAAAATAAATCATTTAAACAGACTCAATCACTTCGAAACCTGATCAAGTTGAAATCTAATTAAGTGAAATTTCAAAGCACACTGACATCATAGCGGATAAAAACCTGTCAAAGGAAGAATAAATACACTTTTTTGATATGGGCAATAACTAATACTAGTTTTAATCTCATATAAACATTTTAATTAGTAAATTATTGAAGGCAAACAAAGACTGAAACTCATCTGGACCAAATACAAAGGAATGTGCCAAAAAAAAAAAAAAGAACTTCACATATGCTAAATTAAAAAACACACACACACACAAAAACGAAAACCATTAAAACTGGAGAAAGAAAGAAAGAATTTGGAAGAAAGAACAGTAGACTATTTTCAAACAATAACCACTGTAACTAAAAATTAGGAGTTAAATTCTGTAGGATTTCCCCAAGTACAGATCTGGCATAGTTACTACACAGTTCAGCTGACAAAACTAGACTGCATGTTATTTCTGTAACAAATACAACCTAATATTTTAAAATCTTCACTAATTCAGAATCCGTAATGATTTGTCTAGAATAAGCTGAAATCCTTTGCACCAGCAGTAAAAGGAGAGACTAAAAGCAAATTAACAGCAGAAGTGCTAAAGGCTTTAAACTAGTAAAGAAAATCTAAAAGCTCTTAACTTCAGCAGAACCATTTTAACATAAAGATAAATGGTATACTATTCACTATGCAGGACCAAATATTTAGAAATACTTAGTTAACAGTTTATGGTATTATGCATATTTGAAAAAAAGTTATAAATGTAATTAAAAAATTATTTGCAAAGTCTAATAAAAGTTAAACATCATACACAAAAGCAATCTTTCTACCTAGCCATATATTCACATGTACTAAACAGAATCAAGTCTGTAAAGACAAGTCTCTTCCCAATCCTCTGTAACTACTCCATTCCAATCTCTCCTCTTTTGTGTGCTGGAATTTTTCAATATTCTTTCACTAGTTTCAATAGGACATGCCCCCTGCTGGAAATCTTCACAAGCCTCTGTATAGGATCTCTCCTTAAACCAGTTCAAAGGTCTGTACTTCTAATGCTTTAACACAGATTGAATTCACGTACTTAATATTTACTTTCTCCCCATTAAAATTATAACTAAGAAAAAAAGTTTTAAAGGCATAAAGACAAAAATCTGAAAGGAGACTCACTTCGAAACCTGATCAAGTTGAAATCTAATTAAGTGAAATTTCAAAGCACACTGACATCATAGCGGATAAAAACCTGTCAAAGGAAGAATAAATACACTTTTTTGATATGGGCAATAACTAATACTAGTTTTAATCTCATATAAACATTTTAATTAGTAAATTATTGAAGGCAAACAAAGACTGAAACTCATCTGGACCAAATACAAAGGAATGTGCCAAAAAAAAAAAAAAGAACTTCACATATGCTAAATTAAAAAACACACACACACACAAAAACGAAAACCATTAAAACTGGAGAAAGAAAGAAAGAATTTGGAAGAAAGAACAGTAGACTATTTTCAAACAATAACCACTGTAACTAAAAATTAGGAGTTAAATTCTGTAGGATTTCCCCAAGTACAGATCTGGCATAGTTACTACACAGTTCAGCTGACAAAACTAGACTGCATGTTATTTCTGTAACAAATACAACCTAATATTTTAAAATCTTCACTAATTCAGAATCCGTAATGATTTGTCTAGAATAAGCTGAAATCCTTTGCACCAGCAGTAAAAGGAGAGACTAAAAGCAAATTAACAGCAGAAGTGCTAAAGGCTTTAAACTAGTAAAGAAAATCTAAAAGCTCTTAACTTCAGCAGAACCATTTTAACATAAAGATAAATGGTATACTATTCACTATGCAGGACCAAATATTTAGAAATACTTAGTTAACAGTTTATGGTATTATGCATATTTGAAAAAAAGTTATAAATGTAATTAAAAAATTATTTGCAAAGTCTAATAAAAGTTAAACATCATACACAAAAGCAATCTTTCTACCTAGCCATATATTCACATGTACTAAACAGAATCAAGTCTGTAAAGACAAGTCTCTTCCCAATCCTCTGTAACTACTCCATTCCAATCTCTCCTCTTTTGTGTGCTGGAATTTTTCAATATTCTTTCACTAGTTTCAATAGGACATGCCCCCTGCTGGAAATCTTCACAAGCCTCTGTATAGGATCTCTCCTTAAACCAGTTCAAAGGTCTGTACTTCTAATGCTTTAACACAGATTGAATTCACGTACTTAATATTTACTTTCTCCCCATTAAAATTATAACTAAGAAAAAAAGTTTTAAAGGCATAAAGACAAAAATATGAAAGGAGACAAGGAACATAGTAGACAAAGGATGTAAACCACGTTTTGCAAACTGGACACCTGGCAACTCTGCACAAGAGAAAAAGCTTCAACTGCCACAGTGGAAAGCTGCAGCAGCGGCAGGACTTGGAGAAGGCGCTCTCATGGTCATATTTCTGAAGGAAAGTGTGAACTAAAAACAAAGATCTGAATTCAAGTTGAAGTATGCATCCTCCCAAAGCATAGCCAAGTAATCTCTCTTCTTGCCTTAACAAAAGATTTACAGCCTAGAGCGTTTGGCAGAAATTGCGGGGAGGGGTGAAGAGCTAAGAAGAGAAGAGGAAATGTCTTGGTGAAACCACTGTACTGAACCTTGATAGATCCAGCCCGGTTCTCAAAACACTAGGGGAAGATTAGAAAATTCTTTTGTAGGGTGCTAATTAACTCCAAAACTGCTGATATTTTATTGAACTCTTAATGAGAAAAATCAGCCTGCAACTTTATCTCCCAACCGAAAACCTGCTAGTCAACAAACTGTCCCCAACAACACAGAGTTTCCTAACAGTGCTTAACTCTTTAAGCGTATGAATGGTTAGGTACTTCCCTGGTGGTCCTGCAGCTAAGACTGAGCTCCAATGCTAGGAGCCTGAGTTAGTTCCCAGCTAGGGAACTAGTTCCCACATGCCACAACTAAATAGCCCACACACCACAAGGTAAATCAAAGATCCCTTGTGATGCAAACAAGAACTGGCATGTCCAAATAAATAACAACAATAACAAAAAAAGAGCATGAATGGTTCGCCAATCATCACCAAATATTTGATGTCTTCATTACCAATGTCAAAGAAAAACAAGAACTATGAAAGGAACAAAGGCAATGTATGAATAAAACTTCAAAAGAAAAAACTCTAAGTAAAATCCAAAAACAAGATTTTATACTCATGAAACAAGAATAGTACCTATACCAAAGAAACAAAGGACAACAAAACAAACAGATGAACAAACAAAACGCAGAGCTCCTAAGAATTAAAATGTACAGAAACTTAAGGGGAAAAAAACCCCTCAAACCACAATTCCAAACAAAAATAGAAACAAAATTAAGTAAAACATTACAACCAAGGCAAAGAGATGGACAACAGAAGGAAATTATCAAAGAAATAATAGGAAAGCTCTCCCAAAATGGTAGGATGTGAATCTCCACACTGAAATGTCCCACCAAACACCTAGCAAGTGAATTTTAAAAGCTCCACAAGTTATATCACTGTGGCATTTCAGATCATGGAGAATAAGACAGGAAACTAAAGTTTCTAATGAGAAAAAACAAATGACATATAAAAGAGACTGGCATCAGATTTTTTAATAGCTACACAGAAGACAGCTTTCAAAACTGTTTAAACACTGAATTCTAAACAGACTTTACAAAAAGCAGGAATATAAAAAATAATTTATAGACATGCAAAATTTCAAAAAAATATAAAAAAGAAAGAAATCTCCCACAATACTTTCCTACATAACCTTCAGAAAATTACTGAAGGTTACCCTCTAGTGGGCTCAGATGGTAAAAAAATCTGCCTGTAATAAGGAAGACCCGGATTTGACCCCTCAGTAAGGGAGAGCCCCTGGAGGAGGAAATGGCAATCCACTCCAGTATCCCTGCCTAGAGAATTCAATGAACAGAGGAGCCTGGCGAGCTAGAGTGCATGGGGTAGCAAAGAGTCAGACATGACTGACTAACACACATACACAAACACACACACACAGACACACTTCAAAATAAAAAAAAAAAAGAGTAAAACCTCAAAGGCGATGCTATGGGAATCAAGAAATGGAATAAATAAGAGGTAAGGATATGACAGTGATAAAGGAAAACACTAGGAAGAAAGACATTCTTTGAAATTCAAGATGGGGCAAGAACAAATCAAAGCAAGACTATGACAGACTCCAGTAAAGAGGTCTCTAAGAATAAAATGCCAAGTGTTTGGTTGAATTAATGATACATAACTTTATGCAACAGACAGACATAAAACATAGTAAACTGCCAATGAAAGATTGTTCGAAAATGGGGGTGGGATGGGGAGGTCTGTGAGGTGGGAGAGGACCAGGGATATGCATATGACTGATCTGGGAACATGCATGTCTGTGAACAACAATACTCTGTAAAAGCTTTAAAATAAAGAAATAAATTTTTTAAAAAAGGAATTACATTTAAACATAAACACTGATTAAACAAAAATTGTATTCAAAAATATTAAAAAGATTGATGGATAGGGAGAAGAACATGTAAATGAGTTATATGCTGCCCTTTAATTATAGGCAGGCACCTAATAGATACTACAAAAAATTGGGAAAAAGAATCATGAAAATAGAATATGCAAAGTACTTGGGAAATATGCATGGAAAAGAATCAAATAAGAGACTGGTATCAGATTTTTTAATAGCTACACAGAAGACAGCTTTCAAAACTGTTTAAACACTGAATTCTAAACAGACTTTACAAAAAGCAGGAATATAAAAAATAATTTATAGACATGCAAAATTTCAAAAAAATATAAAAAAGAAAGAAATCTCCCACAATACTTTCCTACATAACCTTCAGAAAATTACTGAAGGTTACCCTCTAGTGGGCTCAGATGGTAAAAAAATCTGCCTGTAATAAGGAAGACCCGGATTTGACCCCTCAGTAAGGGAGAGCCCCTGGAGGAGGAAATGGCAATCCACTCCAGTATCCCTGCCTAGAGAATTCAATGAACAGAGGAGCCTGGCGAGCTAGAGTGCATGGGGTAGCAAAGAGTCAGACATGACTGACTAACACACATACACAAACACACACACACAGACACACTTCAAAATAAAAAAAAAAAAGAGTAAAACCTCAAAGGCGATGCTATGGGAATCAAGAAATGGAATAAATAAGAGGTAAGGATATGACAGTGATAAAGGAAAACACTAGGAAGAAAGACATTCTTTGAAATTCAAGATGGGGGCAAGAACAAATCAAAGCAAGACTATGACAGACTCCAGTAAAGAGGTCTCTAAGAATAAAATGCCAAGTGTTTGGTTGAATTAATGATACATAACTTTATGCAACAGACAGACATAAAACATAGTAAACTGCCAATGAAAGATTGTTCGAAAATGGGGGTGGGATGGGGAGGTCTGTGAGGTGGGAGAGGACCAGGGATATGCATATGACTGATCTGGGAACATGCATGTCTGTGAACAACAATACTCTGTAAAAGCTTTAAAATAAAGAAATAAATTTTTTAAAAAAGGAATTACATTTAAACATAAACACTGATTAAACAAAAATTGTAATCAAAAATATTAAAAAGATTGATGGATAGGGAGAAGAACATGTAAATGAGTTATATGCTGCCCTTTAATTATAGGCAGGCACCTAATAGATACTACAAAAAATTGGGAAAAAGAATCATGAAAATAGAATATGCAAAGTACTTGGGAAATATGCATAAAAAGAGCAAAGGATACATGTATATGCATGGCTAAACCCCTTCACTGTTAACCTGAAACTATCACAAAATTGTTAATTGGCTATACCCCAATAAAAATGTTTCTGATGTAAAAACTTTAAAAATGCAAATTTAAAAAAAGAGAGAAAAAAAAAGGCAAAGCAAAAGATTAGCCAAAACACTAGAAGAAATACCTCTAGGGAATGGGGACTGGGAGCAGAGGGACCCAGAAGGATGCTACTTTTTCATTACTATGTTTTAAGGTATATGATATTTTAAAGCTATATACATTATGTAGATAAAACCAAAAATCATAAATTTATACTTTCTAACAATTTATCATACATTTAAGATATGTCTCACTGAAGATACTAAAGAATACACATACTGCTTCATAAAATAAACCACAGAAGTTTCTTACTAGCCACATCACATTACCTGTAATACATATTCCACATACACTTGTTTTTTCAAATGTTCAATTTTCATCAAAAAGCATACAGTAAACAGGAAAATATGGCCCATAAATCTCCAGAAACTGCCCTGAAGAAACACAGGCATCTGATGTACTAGAATGAGACTTTAAAACAACTGCCTGTATATGCTCAAAGAGCTGAAGATAAATACAAAGAACTAAAGTAAATTTTAAAAGCAATACATAAAGAAAGTGAAAACACCCACAAAGCAATATAAATTATAAAAAGGAACCAAACCCTTACTCTGGAGTTGATAAATATAACACCTGAATTCAAAAATTCACAATAGGGGTCAACAACAAGCAGAAGAAAAATATCAGTGAACTCAAAGATTAGACATTTGAAATTACCAAGTCTAACAAACAAAGAAAAAAGACTGAAAAAAGTGAACTGAACTGAAGAGATCTATGGGTCATAACAAATAGATTAATATAAAGGAAGCCTAAAGGACAAGAAGAGAAAGAGGCAAAGAGATTATGTGAAGAAATAATGGCCACTGAACAACTTCTAAATTTGCCCAAAAACATGAGTCGACAGATCCAAAAAGCTCAACTAACTCCAGGTAGAATAAACTCAGAGAGACCCACACAAGATACATAATCAAACTTTTGAAAGACAGATAATTTTCAAAGCAGCAAGGAAAAAAATCACATACAAAGGATAGTCCATGAGTATATAAGCAGAATTCTCAATAGACAAGCGCTGTAACTTTGAAACTATCACAAAATTGTTAATTGGCTATACCCCAATAAAAATGTTTCTGATGTAAAAACTTTAAAAATGCAAATTTAAAAAGAGAGAAAAAAAAAGGCAAAGCAAAAGATTAGCCAAAACACTAGAAGAAATACCTCTAGGGAATGGGGACTGGGAGCAGAGGGACCCAGAAGGATGCTACTTTTTCATTACTATGTTTTAAGGTATATGATATTTTAAAGCTATATACATTATGTAGATAAAACCAAAAATCATAAATTTATACTTTCTAACAATTTATCATACATTTAAGATATGTCTCACTGAAGATACTAAAGAATACACATACTGCTTCATAAAATAAACCACAGAAGTTTCTTACTAGCCACATCACATTACCTGTAATACATATTCCACATACACTTGTTTTTTCAAATGTTCAATTTTCATCAAAAAGCATACAGTAAACAGGAAAATATGGCCCATAAATCTCCAGAAACTGCCCCTGAAGAAACACAGGCATCTGATGTACTAGAATGAGACTTTAAAACAACTGCCTGTATATGCTCAAAGAGCTGAAGATAAATACAAAGAACTAAAGTAAATTTTAAAAGCAATACATAAAGAAAGTGAAAACACCCACAAAGCAATATAAATTATAAAAAGGAACCAAACCCTTACTCTGGAGTTGATAAATATAACACCTGAATTCAAAAATTCACAATAGGGGTCAACAACAAGCAGAAGAAAAATATCAGTGAACTCAAAGATTAGACATTTGAAATTACCAAGTCTAACAAACAAAGAAAAAAGACTGAAAAAAGTGAACTGAACTGAAGAGATCTATGGGTCATAACAAATAGATTAATATAAAGGAAGCCTAAAGGACAAGAAGAGAAAGAGGCAAAGAGATTATGTGAAGAAATAATGGCCACTGAACAACTTCTAAATTTGCCCAAAAACATGAGTCGACAGATCCAAAAAGCTCAACTAACTCCAGGTAGAATAAACTCAGAGAGACCCACACAAGATACATAATCAAACTTTTGAAAGACAGATAATTTTCAAAGCAGCAAGGAAAAAAAAAAAATCACATACAAAGGATAGTCCATGAGTATATAAGCAGAATTCTCAATAGAAACGCTGAAGTCAGAATTTCAGTAGGCTGAAATATTTAAAATGCTGAGAAAAAAAATCTCTCAAATGAGAAGCCTACATTCATCAAAACTGTCCTTCCTACATGAAGGATAAATCAAGACATTTCCAAATAAACAAAAGCTGGAGTGCCTTATCATTATGCCTGCCCTATGGGAAAAAACAAAAGGGAATTCTTCACGTAGAAATGAAAGGACACTAGACAATAACTAGAAGTTATATGAAGATATAAAATCTCTGCTAAAGGTAAACACTGGCAAAAATTTAAAATATTATTGTCATTATGGTGTGTAATTCCACTTTTTACTTCCAACAGGATGTAAAAGTGCATTTAAAAATCATCATAAATCTGTTAATAGTTATATAATATAAAGATATAATTTGTGACACTGATAATATAAAGGAGGAATATACAGAGCTAAGTTTTTCTAAGTGATTTAAATTGGAATCAATTCAAAATACATTGTTACAATTTTACAATGTTAAGTAATCTCCACTGTAACCACAAAAAAATATCTATGACCCATTAATAAAGAAAATGAGAAGAGGATCAAAACATAACCAAAAAAAAAAAAAATAGCCCACCAACTAAACACAAAGGTAGTAATGAAGGAAATGAGATATATAAAAGCTATACAAAAGACATATCAAAGAATAATAAAATGGCAATGCCATGTAGTTACTGTTAATGCAAATGTATTAAACTACCATAGAATGGACTGGAAAAAAAGATCATCCAACTATATGCTGTCAACAAGAGATTCACTTTACTTCTCAGAAGATATCTAGGTTGAAAGCAAAAGGATAGAAAAGATACTGTATGCAAACAGTAGTAAGAGATGACTGCAGCGGCTACACATATTGTTTCCTATTAGATATGAAGTAACAACAAAAAAGGGGGGGCTAAAGCACACAAAGGGTACTTTACATTGATAAAAGATTCACTCTATCAAGAATACAATTACATACTTAGGAATAAACCTCACCAAGGAGGTCCAAGCCTTATATGCTGAGAACTACAAAACATTTTCATTAATTTTAATAAAACATTAATAAAATGATTCAAAGAATCATTCAAAGAATCATTTTATTAATAACTAAAGGATTTAAAGGATGATTCAAAGAAATGGAAAGACAATCCATGCTTTTGGACTGAAAGAATTAAAATGTTGTTAAAATGATCATAGTACTCAAAGCAAGATTTAATGCAATCCCTATCAAAGTACCCATGATGTTTTTCACAGAACTAAAACACATAATCCTAAATTTTGTACTGAATCATAAAAGACCCAGAATTACCAAAGAATTACTGAAGAAAAGGAACAAAGCAGAAGGTATAACTCTTCCAGTCTTTAGACAAAACTACAGGTATAAAGATATAATTGTACACTGAAATAAATATAAAGGGACCAAAGGATGTAAAAGTGCATTTAAAATCATCATAAATCTGTTAATAGTTATATAATATAAAGATATAATTTGTGACACTGATAATATAAAGGAGGAATATACAGAGCTAAGTTTTTCTAAGTGATTTAAATTGGAATCAATTCAAAATACATTGTTACAATTTTACAATGTTAAGTAATCTCCACTGTAACCACAAAAAAATATCTATGACCCATTAATAAAGAAAATGAGAAGAGGATCAAAACATAACCAAAAAAAAAAAAAATAGCCCACCAACTAAACACAAAGGTAGTAATGAAGGAAATGAGATATATAAAAGCTATACAAAAGACATATCAAAGAATAATAAAATGGCAATGCCATGTAGTTACTGTTAATGCAAATGTATTAAACTACCATAGAATGGACTGGAAAAAAAGATCATCCAACTATATGCTGTCAACAAGAGATTCACTTTACTTCTCAGAAGATATCTAGGTTGAAAGCAAAAGGATAGAAAAGATACTGTATGCAAACAGTAGTAAGAGATGACTGCAGCGGCTACACATATTGTTTCCTATTAGATATGAAGTAACAACAAAAAAGGGGGGGCTAAAGCACACAAAGGGTACTTTACATTGATAAAAGATTCACTCTATCAAGAATACAATTACATACTTAGGAATAAACCTCACCAAGGAGGTCCAAGCCTTATATGCTGAGAACTACAAAACATTTTCATTAATTTTAATAAAACATTAATAAAATGATTCAAAGAATCATTCAAAGAATCATTTTATTAATAACTAAAGGATTTAAAGGATGATTCAAAGAAATGGAAAGACAATCCATGCTTTTGGACTGAAAGAATTAAAATGTTGTTAAAATGATCATAGTACTCAAAGCAAGATTTAATGCAATCCCTATCAAAGTACCCATGATGTTTTTCACAGAACTAAAACACATAATCCTAAATTTTGTACTGAATCATAAAAGACCCAGAATTACCAAAGAATTACTGAAGAAAAGGAACAAAGCAGAAGGTATAACTCTTCCAGTCTTTAGACAATACTACAAAACTACAGGGACTTCCCTGGCAATCCAGTGGTTAAGACACCACACTTCCACTGCAGAGGGGCAGGGGTTCAGTCCCTGGTAGGGGAAGTAAGACTCCACATACCATGCAGGCAAAGGAAAAGAAAAAAGAAATTAAGAAGAGACATTTCCAAATTATCATTTAAAAAACACTACAAAGCTACAGTAAACAAAATAGTGTGGTACTGACATGAAAAAAAGACATATGGATCAATGGACAGGAAAGAGAAACCAGAAAGAACCTACATACCTATGGTCAAATACTCTTCAACAAAGGAGGCAATAATACACAGTGGGAAAAATACAAGTCTCTTCAGCCAAGTGGTGCTGGGAGAGGTGGCAAGTAGGAGCAAATTTAGAACACACCCTTAATACCTTACACAATTATTAACTCAAAATGGCTTAAAGACTTACATATAAGATATAACACCATAAAACTCCTAGAGCACATAGGTAAACAACATTTCCTAACACAAACTGTGACAATGTTTTGCAAAAGTAAACAAATGAGACCTAATCAAACTTATAAGCTTTTACACAGCAAAGGAAACCCTAAACAAAACAAAAAGACAATCTACAGAATGGAAGAAAATATTTGCAAATGATCCAGAAAACAAGGGACTAATCTCCAAAACAAAAAAACCCGCTCATACAACTCAATAACAAAAAACCAAATAACCCAATTAACAAATGGGCTGAAGACCTAAACAGGCATTTCTCCAAAGAAGACATGCAGATGGCCAACAGGCATATGAAAAGATGCTCATCATAATTATCAGAGAAATGCAAATCAAAACCACAATAAAGTATGACCCTCACACCAGTCAGACTGGCCATCATCAAATGCTAGTGGGGATATAGAGAAAAAGGAAGCCTCCTGCACACTGTTGGTGGGGATTCAAAACTGATGCAATCACTACGGAAAACAGTATGAAGGTTCCTTAAAAAAACTAAACACAGAGTTGCCACACGATCCAGCAGTAACACTCCTGGATGTATGTCCAGACAAAAATATAATTGGAAAAAATACAAGCACCCCTAAACTCAACAGCAGCACTATAATGTCAAAAGAGGGCAATAAAGGACAGAAGAACCAAAAAGGAGACATTCAAGGAAAGTGGACCTTAACGATACTATAGAACAAATACACCAAACAGATACATTCAGAATATTCACACAAAAGCAGCAGAGTGCACAATCTTCTAAGGGAAACAAGGAACACTGTCCAAGAAAGACCGTATGATAGATCACCAAACAAGTCTTTAATGATTAAAACCATACAAAGTATTTTTTCCAATCACAATGAAATAAAACTAGAAACCAACAGAAAAAGAAAAATGGAAGATTCACAAACACTTGAAAATACAGCAAAACACCAAATGGGTCAAAGTAGAAATCATAAAGGAAACAAAAAATACCTTGAGATGAACAAAAATGAAGACGCAACATATCAAAATTTACAGCATACAAAGAAAGCAATGCTAAGAGAGAAACTTACACCTGTAAACAACTACATTAGAAGTAAAAGATCTCAAATCATAGCCTAATTATATGCTTTAAGAAACCTGAAAAAGAATAATAAACTGTACCTAAAGCTCGCAGAAAGAAGGAATAACAAAAATCAAAGTAGAAATAAAAGAGACTTACATGACTAAAACCAGAAATAAAAGCAGAGGTGCCTTATATACTCACATATAGAACCTGAAGTGAAATATGCAGTAAACTTGCAGGAGGAAAAATAAAAAAACTGAATCTTAAATAAAAAGCATATTAATTAAAAAGAAAAGTGGAGATCCTACTACTTGTTTTACAGAAATTAGAGTATAAAAGAATACTATGAACAGCTACATGTCAACAAACCAGATAACCAGGATGGACTAGATGGCCTAATTCCTAGAAACATATGGACTACTAAAACTGAAACAAGAAACAGAAAATCTGAGTAGACCTACAACAAATAAGAAGATTAAATCAATAATGAAAAACCTTTTAGTAATAAAAGCCCAGAACAGATGTTAAGATTTCCAAAAATATAATTGGAAAAAATACAAGCACCCCTAAACTCAACAGCAGCACTATAATGTCAAAAGAGGGCAATAAAGGACAGAAGAACCAAAAAGGAGACATTCAAGGAAAGTGGACCTTAACGATACTATAGAACAAATACACCAAACAGATACATTCAGAATATTCACACAAAAGCAGCAGAGTGCACAATCTTCTAAGGGAAACAAGGAACACTGTCCAAGAAAGACCGTATGATAGATCACCAAACAAGTCTTTAATGATTAAAACCATACAAAGTATTTTTTCCAATCACAATGAAATAAAACTAGAAACCAACAGAAAAAGAAAAATGGAAGATTCACAAACACTTGAAAATACAGCAAAACACCAAATGGGTCAAAGTAGAAATCATAAAGGAAACAAAAAATACCTTGAGATGAACAAAAATGAAGACGCAACATATCAAAATTTACAGCATACAAAGAAAGCAATGCTAAGAGAGAAACTTACACCTGTAAACAACTACATTAGAAGTAAAAGATCTCAAATCATAGCCTAATTATATGCTTTAAGAAACCTGAAAAAGAATAATAAACTGTACCTAAAGCTCGCAGAAAGAAGGAATAACAAAAATCAAAGTAGAAATAAAAGAGACTTACATGACTAAAACCAGAAATAAAAGCAGAGGTGCCTTATATACTCACATATAGAACCTGAAGTGAAATATGCAGTAAACTTGCAGGAGGAAAAATAAAAAAACTGAATCTTAAATAAAAAGCATATTAATTAAAAAGAAAAGTGGAGATCCTACTACTTGTTTTACAGAAATTAGAGTATAAAAGAATACTATGAACAGCTACATGTCAACAAACCAGATAACCAGGATGGACTAGATGGCCTAATTCCTAGAAACATATGGACTACTAAAACTGAAACAAGAAACAGAAAATCTGAGTAGACCTACAACAAATAAGAAGATTAAATCAATAATGAAAAACCTTTTAGTAATAAAAAGCCCAGAACAGATGGCTTCACAGATGAATTCTACCAAACATTCAAAGAAAAATTAACATGAATTCTAAAACTCTTTCAAAATAGTGCAGAGGAAGGAATACTTTCTATGACGCCAGCCAAAGACACCAGAATAAAACAGGTATTTCTCAACAGCAAAGAAAATTTATAGTCACATAAAAACCTGAACAAAAAGGTTTACAGCAACTGTTTGTAACTGCCAAAAATGGAAGCAAATTCAAACACCTTTCAATGTACAAAAAGAAAACCTATGGTACATGCATGAAATGGAACACTATTCAGCAATAAAAAGGAATGGACCTTTTCACATACATAACAAACTGGATGAGGCATTATGCTGAGTGAAAGTCAGTCTCAAAAGGTTATTTAGTGTGTGATTCCACTTAAATGACATTCAGGAAAAGGTGAGAGACAGACCAGTTAGGGGTAGAGAATAGTATATGACCCCAAAAGGGAGAACACAACAGTTTCTGATATGGTCCTGTATCCTGACTATGGTATATCCTGTATCCTGTTTCCTCACTGTGATGCTGGTCAAACAAATCTTTACATTGGTGGTAACTCATAGAGCAGCATACCAAATAAAAAGTCAACTTTGTTCAGATAATTCTAAAAATCAGAAAACTAAAAAAGCTACTCATAGTCATGTTAAATGACAAAACACCAGATGTGAGTAAAAGGGCAGGAAGTGAGCTTGCCATCTTTCTCTGAGTCACTGCCTATGAATCCTTTTATTATTGTTGTGTTAAATCCACTTTATCCTTTATTTTTACTACTTTTTAAACATCCAATGACCTCCTTCACCTTGCCCAATTACCCTGATTACCCTGAAGTAACTATGTTCAACTTGTTATATTTCTTCTGCCTTAAGAAAAGTACAGTATTTTTTCTTAATATCTGTTAAGCACAATAATATGTCTAATCAATTTCTTCAGTTATTATAAATCTTTATAAAACTGTGTAAAGAAAACAACTATTTAGAATTCATGTACTAAAACAGATTCTCAAACATAATTTATGATTACTATTCTGAAAATCATTTTAGATAAATATTGATTCCAAAAGTCATTGTTTTGGTCACTTCCTAAAATCATATTTAAAACTGGAAAGTGATTTACCAAAAAGTACTTTGTTATGCTAGAGCTCCAGTCTATTAAAAGTATTCTTCCATTAATATTAGTCAAATGGATTCTAAAGATTTCTCTGCTGAAATATCCATACGAGAATCAAAGTGAACATATTTCAAAAGACTGACTGATTTAATGTCAGCAGTTACCCTAGTAAATAAAGCCTTCGGCACTAATAGAGACCTTTAAAGAATTATACCCATTCTCTTTGCTCTAATATACATGACTTACTTTAATGTAGTAATGTCAAAAGAATTATCATTGCCAGAAATTATACACAGGCCAAACAATAAGATTCTGATTAGTGTCACAAAAGATAAAAATATATATCAATTATAAACTTACAGGCATCGATTTGCAATTAAGAGTGTCCAATACAGATTCCAGAATTTCACTGAGTAAATGAGTTCTCTAACTAGTACCCACTCGTGTATCAGTAAAATAATTTCAGCTTTAAAAAACTCAGCTGTTTTCTAACTACAGGGTGACCTCATTTATATAGAAGCCTCAAAAATTTATTTTCAGAGACACATTTAAGTAGAAGGGTAAAAAGCAGGTATAGATGATATATACTATCAATTTACGTATGCTATTACAGAAAGAAAAACATATATTTGATGCTAAACAAACCTAGTATTAAAATGTAACTAACTTAAGCTAGAACCCAAGTGAACCCGTCTAACTACAATATGTATGGATGGATATACATAAACCAACAAACATTATCATAAAGAAAACTAGAACGACTTCAATGAAATGAGGCAGAAACCTCAAATCACTTAAGTTTAAGAGTGACATCATAGACAGCACTCCTCCACATTTGGCCTTTTCTTCTTCCAAACCAAAACACATGTTTAAGAACTGTTTCTACTTTTGCAAATAGGTATTTATCCTAGTCCAATAAGTAGGAAGTAAATTCCTTCTGTGTTCTAAAGTATCATAGGCAAAAGTAAGTCCTTCATTGTGGGGAATGAACAGTAGGTGGGAGGTGTAAAGGAAGTAGCATGAAAACCTACACTATCATACAGGAAAAAAATAGCTGTTGTCATTGTGCTGTGAGAAAAGGGAATCCTGCAGGGGTGCTGTGTGATGGCCTGGAGGGGTGGGATGGGGGGGATATACATATGACGAATCTGGGATCATACATATCTGTAAACAACAAAACTCTGTAAAAGTAAAAAGTAAAATAAAAATATTTTTTTAAAAAATTAAGTCCTTGGCAAGCATCTGAAATAAACCAATTATAAAATGTAAAATGACCCCAATTCTTATATCTATCCAAAACTATCTGCAAAACCATGTGTGACAACTTTTACACTTGGAAATTTCTAAAAACATGCTAATGTGGGTGACATTTCCAACCCAGATGTTCCATTCTTCAGCCCACAATCAAAGTGCTAGATCTGCTCAAACTACCTTCAATTCAACAGTATCACAAACAACCTGGATTATCTGTGATATTTATCTAATAAATCAATACAAGGTACTGTTAATAACAATCCACAAGCCTAGCACTTTGTGAATCAGTAAGTATACAGCAAAGAAACATCATTGATAATTAGTACATACGTTCTTTCCGGTGCTCAACTAAGCCCACAGCCTGCTTTGCTGAACATTTTGCAAACCAATTGTCCCCAAGTAAAACAGTGACTTCATTAGTATGGACAAGTTTTCCCGGCATGAAGGCAAAGGGGCCAAATGGAACCTATTGTTTAAAAAAAAAAGGAAGGTAAAAAAAATTAAAATACTAAAGCTACATTTTATGAAATAGCATTAAAAGTTCTATGTGAAGGTCGTTTTTATTTTTTAAATCTCTACACTACGAAAAATAAAATGTCAACTTCTTGAATATTTAGCATTACATTAAAATTCCACTAGGAAAACCTATAGAAAAATTTTAGGTTTAATTTATCAACACTAAAACAAGAAAAGAAATGAGAATATTTACGAATAGCTTTCAGAGAAATCAGAGATGCTTCCAAACATTTATAGGTTTTCCTGTCATAAATCTAAACGAAAGCAACTAGAAATAAAATACTCAGGTAATAAAGACTAACTTTTGGGGCTTCCCTGGTGGTCCAGTGGGTAAGGACACCACTTTGCAGTGCAAAGGACACCAGTTTGATCCCTGGCCTGGGAAGATCCCACGTGCTGCAGAGCTGCTGGACCTATGTGTCCAACTACCGAGCTGGAGCTCTGGAGCGCATGTGCCCAGAGTCAGTGCCCTGCGATGAGAGAGGCCACTGCGATGGGAGTCCCACACAGGCCAAAGAACAAAGACGAATGAAAATAAATAAATGAAAGACCAATAAAAGAGAACAAGATTAAAAAGAAAAAAAATGTAAAATGACCCCAATTCTTATATCTATCCAAAACTATCTGCAAAACCATGTGTGACAACTTTTACACTTGGAAATTTCTAAAAACATGCTAATGTGGGTGACATTTCCAACCCAGATGTTCCATTCTTCAGCCCACAATCAAAGTGCTAGATCTGCTCAAACTACCTTCAATTCAACAGTATCACAAACAACCTGGATTATCTGTGATATTTATCTAATAAATCAATACAAGGTACTGTTAATAACAATCCACAAGCCTAGCACTTTGTGAATCAGTAAGTATACAGCAAAGAAACATCATTGATAATTAGTACATACGTTCTTTCCGGTGCTCAACTAAGCCCACAGCCTGCTTTGCTGAACATTTTGCAAACCAATTGTCCCCAAGTAAAACAGTGACTTCATTAGTATGGACAAGTTTTCCCGGCATGAAGGCAAAGGGGCCAAATGGAACCTATTGTTTAAAAAAAAAAGGAAGGTAAAAAAAATTAAAATACTAAAGCTACATTTTATGAAATAGCTTTAAAAAGTTCTATGTGAGGGTCGTTTTTCTTTTTTAAATCTCTACACTACGAAAAATAAAATGTCAACTTCTTGAATATTTAGCATTATATTAAAATTCCACTAGGAAAACCTATAGAAAAATTTTAGGTTTAATTTATCAACACTAAAACAAGAAAAGAAATGAGAATATTTACGAATAGCTTTCAGAGAAATCAGAGATGCTTCCAAACATTTATAGGTTTTCCTGTCATAAATCTAAACGAAAGCAACTAGAAATAAAATACTCAGGTAATAAAGACTAACTTTTGGGGCTTCCCTGGTGGTCCAGTGGGTAAGGACACCACTTTGCAGTGCAAAGGACACCAGTTTGATCCCTGGCCTGGGAAGATCCCACGTGCTGCAGAGCTGCTGGACCTATGTGTCCAACTACCGAGCTGGAGCTCTGGAGCGCATGTGCCCAGAGTCAGTGCCCTGCGATGAGAGAGGCCACTGCGATGGGAGTCCCACACAGGCCAAAGAACAAAGACGAATGAAAATAAATAAATGAAAGACCAATAAAAGAGAACAAGATTAAAAAGAAAAAAAAAGAGTACCTTTAGGACTAACTTTTGATTTTTTAAAACTGAAAATTATTTCTTTTGGGGGTAAACAGGAATTAACAAATAAAGAGCTTTACAGGGTTTACAGAATTTATGAAATATATGAGCTGCTATAATAAAGAACAATACATTTTCACAGTATCTGGATTAAGAACAGTCTTCATGAAAAAGAACATTCATGTGGTGAAAATCTAATTCAGGGCTCACGAATAGACTGCTATGTCGATATGAAGATCTGAATATTCAAACAAAATTAGCAGCAAAGATTTCAGATATAAAATCAATGTTCTAGGATTTAATTCTGCAAGATATACAACATTATGGTCTACTGCTGCTCTGGCTAACAGGAAACGACTACATGCCACATTTCTGTTGTAATTAGTTTGCTAACAGTAAATTTGCATATCAAATATGTTAAATTTTATGCTTACATTTATGCCATTTATATCATAACATGATAATTTAAATATAAAAAAGGAAAAGAAGTATCAACTATTACTACAAATAGTGTATTATTATAAAGTAAAACAAAAACCTTCCCTGTTATGGTAGTTATCTCTGATCTAGTCTAGGGAGGCAATCTGTGAATCAATACACATAAAGCAAAGACACAGTTTTTTACTTTACGTAGCTAATATCTTTATAAGAAGCCACACTGTACCTTAAAAGAAACACATCAAACATACCATGATATCATAAGACAACTTATCAGGCAAGGTACTGAGTCTTTCTTGAAGGGCGTTATAGTCACTGTCCACCTTCTTCCTGTTGACAAAAAAAATAGCAAACACTAAATTAACACTCAAATTAATGATTCCTAAAGTAAGCAATGCATCATAAACTAATCAAAAATCTAATGTTAGCAAGGTAAAGTATTTTTTAATTTTAAAATCATGATTTTATAAAATTTAGCAATGGTATTATCCCACCATACATTTATCAATGAATTAAGACTCTCAGCTTTTAGATGCAAAACACACACATCTTGAGAATTATTGTTCCCTAAGGTAAAGGATCACCTGAACTAAATGAAATTTGGAAATTGAGGGAGACAGTGAGTTTGGAGGGAAACGGGTTCAAGACAAAGAAGAAAGCTGAAAAAAGCTTTTGAGTGAGTAATACTGGTTGTGGAAGAGAAATCATGAACACAAAATCTGATTCAGATGTTTCAGTCCTTCTCAGAAAACTTGAGGTTGAAAAATCTGGAGTAATCAACTCAGTTATTCATATTAATGTTATTAAGGTGAAAGAGACTCAATCAGGGGCTAGGAGAAATTAGGTAGAAGTAATATAACAAGTATTTTGATTGGGCTTTGAAGCATGATCATGTGGTATATATACAGAGCTGCCTGATAAAAGTAATTTCAAACCACCAAAAGATATAAATCTGCAGGAGCAGAAACGGTCGTATGTTTCTACACTGTGAGCTGTACTCAGTCCTCACACCCACTGGAACTGAACAACCCTACAGTGAGCCTGTGCTCAAACCTCTGGATATGTGGTTTCCTAAAGATTCCCTGCTAGGTTGCAGGCTACAAGCTGCAAGCAAAACCAGAGCACTGAAATATTTTAAGACAGTGTGATGATGTTCTGAAATTTAAGAAATAAAAACAAAAAACTCACCAATTCAGCAAGCAATTTGAAAGAACATGTAGAAATTATCAAGTTAAAATTAGGATAAATTGCAGCATAGACAATCAGTCTCCAGATAATAAAAATGACTGCTCTATAAACATCATGGAATTGGTTTCAGTTTACTCCTTAGCTCTCCTAAAGCAACAGTAACATAATTAATAAAAATCATCTCGTTCAGTCTTAAAAATATCAAGAAATTTCACATATTGTAATCATAAAAATATTCCTACAGTAAATGTCACATCAGTATTTTCCTCTTACAAAAAAAAGAAAAAGAAAGCAGAAGAAAAACACAAGAACTACACATTTAAGAGAAACTAGATCCACTCTATCAAAGAGAGGTAAGCAACGACCTTAACCTAGGTCTTTTGACTTGTATTCTTTCAAACAAGACTTCATTTTCTGATGTTCAAATGTTTAAAATCTCACTCTAAAAACAAAAGAGAAAAATTTCTGGTAAGATCACCTGAACTAAATGAAATTTGGAAATTGAGGGAGACAGTGAGTTTGGAGGGAAACGGGTTCAAGACAAAGAAGAAAGCTGAAAAAAGCTTTTGAGTGAGTAATACTGGTTGTGGAAGAGAAATCATGAACACAAAATCTGATTCAGATGTTTCAGTCCTTCTCAGAAAACTTGAGGTTGAAAAATCTGGAGTAATCAACTCAGTTATTCATATTAATGTTATTAAGGTGAAAGAGACTCAATCAGGGGCTAGGAGAAATTAGGTAGAAGTAATATAACAAGTATTTTGATTGGGCTTTGAAGCATGATCATGTGGTATATATACAGAGCTGCCTGATAAAAGTAATTTCAAACCACCAAAAGATATAAATCTGCAGGAGCAGAAACGGTCGTATGTTTCTACACTGTGAGCTGTACTCAGTCCTCACACCCACTGGAACTGAACAACCCTACAGTGAGCCTGTGCTCAAACCTCTGGATATGTGGTTTCCTAAAGATTCCCTGCTAGGTTGCAGGCTACAAGCTGCAAGCAAAACCAGAGCACTGAAATATTTTAAGACAGTGTGATGATGTTCTGAAATTTAAGAAATAAAAACAAAAAACTCACCAATTCAGCAAGCAATTTGAAAGAACATGTAGAAATTATCAAGTTAAAATTAGGATAAATTGCAGCATAGACAATCAGTCTCCAGATAATAAAAATGACTGCTCTATAAACATCATGGAATTGGTTTCAGTTTACTCCTTAGCTCTCCTAAAGCAACAGTAACATAATTAATAAAAATCATCTCGTTCAGTCTTAAAAATATCAAGAAATTTCACATATTGTAATCATAAAAATATTCCTACAGTAAATGTCACATCAGTATTTTCCTCTTACAAAAAAAAGAAAAAGAAAGCAGAAGAAAAACACAAGAACTACACATTTAAGAGAAACTAGATCCACTCTATCAAAGAGAGGTAAGCAACGACCTTAACCTAGGTCTTTTGACTTGTATTCTTTCAAACAAGACTTCATTTTCTGATGTTCAAATGTATTTTTTAAAAAACTTTCCTCTCAAGCTCTTTTTTTATAAATAAACATAAAACGTCCTGAACTGTTTAAGGCAAAAACCATCTTTCTGGATACACTTTTATATGAATAAAATGGTAGGAAATTTCAGCAACAGGGCTATATACCAGAAAGAACATGGCTTCCAACTCAGATCACAGGGCCAATCCCAGCTCCACCACTTAACAAATTAACCCTAGGCTTAGTATCCTCTTTGGCAAAAATTGGAAAAACACCTAACTACCTCACAGATTCAAAGAGGACTAAATATAAATGATTTAACACCTTGCCCAGCACTGAACACCTAAATACCCCGAGCATTCAATGATCTTTTTCCCATAAAGTGTCAAAAAACACCAATTCGAAAATTTGAAAGACTCTATTACCAAGATAATTTCACTATGTCAAATTCATTCAATTTAAGACACACAGTACAACTTACTTGAAGACAGTATAACTAAACCTAACAATTTAGGAAGCTTTTGGAAATAGGACTGGTGTGAGCAATAAATGGGATACTGTTTGTAAAGAAGTGAAGTGACACAATGCCTACACATGGGAACTCATTAAATCTATAAACACCAACAGTTTTAGATAGGTAATTTGGCAAATACTTAGATGCCTACAGTTAGTCACTCAGTTGTGTCCGACTCTTCATGACCCCATACACCGTAGCCCACCAGGCTCCTCTGTCCACAGGATTTCCCAGGCAAGAATAATGGAATGGGTTGCCATTCCCTTCTCCAGGGGATCTTCCTGACTCAGGGATTGAACTCCTGCACTGCAGGCAGATTCTTTACAATCTGAGCCACCAGGGAAGCCCTAAAAGTTCCTATAATGGTTAAATAGCTAGTATTACACTTAGCATCCAATATGTACTATTTTGGTAAATACACTTGAGAAGGGGATGGATTTCTAACAAAACATCTCTTTTATATATTAAAAGAACAGACGATTCAAGCAACAACACTGTAAGAGGTCAATGTCAGTATTCCAAAGCAAGTATATTCAGTTTTAAACTTATCAATAATTCTCTCTAGAAGGAAAATGTGAACATACTGGAGATTGGAGTCATTATTTCTAAATTTTGAATTGTTTTCTAAAAATACAAAAAGAAAAGGAGAAAATTTAAGTCGCAGCTCATGCAGAAATCCTTTTTGAAGGGAGGCAAGCAGGAGTCAAGCAACGTCTCTGGGAGAAATAATGGCTTCAAGAACTCTCTCCCTTTCTACAGCCGTATCACCCTGAACACGCCCAATTTCGTCTGATCTTGGAAGCTAAGCAGGGTCGGGCCTGGTTAGTACTTGGATGGGAGAACTCTCTCCCTGATATTCCCACTAGTGGAAATATTTAGGATCGTTTGGTCACACAGTTATCTCCAAACAGTCCGTCTAACACTTTGGGCTTAAATAATCCCATTAGCTATCATAATATACAGCAGAAAACACAAAATGATTCTAAGAACTAATATGTTAGGGAAAGTATCTTTATTTGTACCAAAATCTGAATAGATTTTTTTTTTCCATTTTATCATTTAGAAATATATAACTGAATTTTTGTAGACTGTAAAATACGCAGCCAAAGAAGCAGCTGCTTAAAATAATGTTTTTTTTTTTTCCAAATGAAAATAAAATCCATATATAGTTAGGATAAATCTCTCAAGCCTACTTATTTATTATATTACTAGACAGACTCCCTTGTTTGGTTTCATCATATCTTATCTTTATAGATTAGTTTCAATCTTCAATTCTTAATTTAAAAGAATTAATCAATGGGCTTCCCTGGTGGTCCAGTGGGTAAAGAGTCCACCTTGCAGTGCAAGGGGCACCGGTTCGATCCCTGGTCCAGGAAGATCCCACGTGCTGTGGAGCAGCTGAACTGGCATGTCCAATTATGAGCCAGCACTCTGGAGTGCATGTGCCCAGAGCCAGTGCTCTGCAACAAGAGGTCACCACAATGGGAGGCCCACATAGGGCCAAAGAATAGATGGGTGAAAATGGATAAATAAAAAACCAATACAAGAGGCCAAAAAAAAATTTTTTTAAATCCTAACCAATAAATAAGATTTAATTTACATCAGATATCCTCACGCAATGTTCCTTATAGAAACACAAAACTAAAGCACTGCTACATGGCACAGAAGAAACTTTTATAATCTTCTTTGAAATCTTGCTAACTCTCTGCTATAAGCCTTCTGAGAAACACCTAATGGTTTTATTAAAAAGCAGCAGCAAAAAAGGAAATAACTATAAACTACTGTTAACTTTAAGGATGAAGATTAGGACAGATCTCATCAGAAATACCTTATTTTCCTAAGGCTGTAAGAAGTATGAGAGGCAGCAGGTTAAATGACATGTATGTGCAAGCATTTCTAGGTGAAGCATGCAGATGTCCACAATTCACTTTGAAACACATCATTAAAAAAAATGAAATGAGGGTTGAGATATGGATAACTATGTGACCAAGAGCCACAAATATTTTCAATTTTTCTGTACATCTGAAGATTTTCAAAATATTAAAAGGAGATGGGAGAAATACAAAAGGAAGCCTTTATTTTTAATCCTCTTCTTAAATGCAACTGATAAAAAAGAAAAGCTCTGTAAAGCAAAAAAGTGCTATATCCTATGTTTGAGGCAAATGAGTAAAGACTCCGATTTCCAGCTTTTAATACTTAAAACAGAAAATTAAACTTAAGTCGCTGAAATAAAATTTGTTAATTCTCTCTTTAAAGTGTGAAGTTGTAACAGACAAGAAATACTGACATTAAGCCCATTAAAAAAAAAAAAAAAAAAAAACTCCTATCATTATCTGTACCTACTATCCGAAATAAAAAAAGGAGAAAACACCAAGAAACGCTTAAGTGGAAAAAAGGGAAAGGGTTTTACATAAGTGTTAATATTTGGGTTGATCTGGGGCAGAGTTAATTCCTATTTTGTTTGTTTTCAAGAAATTATAAAAACCCCGAGATTGGGGAATATATATACAAGTTTCTTTAGACATGATTTTTAGTCCATCATACCCACTCTGGAATGTCCTATTAAGCATCCAAGAAACCTTTGCTTCAATTTAATTCACCATTTAGTAAGCGTCTGCTCTGCAACCAAGCCTTATGCCATATGCTGCAGGGATCATCACTCAAATATAGCATGTCTTTTTTTTTTTGCAATGTTTCTCTGTTACAAAGATCTGCTGGCTTAATGGATGCCTGGGCTTTTAACCTCAAAAATTAAGAAAACAGAGGAATGCTGAATTCAGGCACGGTAAAGAGAGAAATGTTCTCATTTCTAAAGAAAGGAATAAACTACTTTTTTTTGAAGCATCCTCTTAAACAGCATAAACAAATTATCAAGGTTTTATTAAGAATAAAAACATTTTTGAAAGAAGGATTTACATCGTGCCTTCTGTAATTTGATAGAAAGAAGAATGTTTTTAACCATATAAATGTATCTGTATTAAATCAACAGAATGTTTTTAAATGGTCATGGTAAAACAAATTACTAGCGAGATAAATGGCATCTACTGCAAAATTTAGACAATATGGTTGTATATTCCTTTTTCTCAACTCATACCTAGGAAATCTATCAGAAGATACTCATGGCATAATCTGTGTTCATTATATTTAATAAGTCTACCAGAAAACTTTACTATTAGAAATAGAAAAATGAATCTACATATAAAACATTATAATTTTTCAGAAGTTTAATGAAACAAAATTGTCTAAAGATGCATCTAACATTCTACTAGACTTCTCCAATTTAAGTTTTCAACAATGAGGCAACAGAGTATAATGGACATACACAAAGGTGGGACAGAGGAATTTGGTTGTGACCCATACCAATAACCATGTACATGTAACTTGAGATTGGTCAGTTATCACAGGTATCTGTTTTTTTCATCAGTATTCTTTTGCTTTATGAATAAAATGAGATGTGAATTCAACATAAGAAAGTTTAAAAGTTACACAAAAAACATATTACTCTAAGTGTGAAAGAAATGTCCTCAAAGTACCTAACTGCTACAGCAGTGGTTTAGTCGCCAAGTCGTGTCCAACTCTTGAGACCACATGGACTGTCGCCCGCCAGGCTCCTCTGTCCCTGCGATTCTCCAGACAAGAATACCAATGTGGGCTGCCATTTCTTTCTCCAGGGGATCTTCCTGACCAAGGAATTAAACCCGGATCTCCTGCATTGCAGGCAGATTCTTTTAACAACTGAGCTTATGAGAGAAGCCTAAGTTTTGTCATTTCAACTTCCTGTTTTCTATACTTTATTTCTAAACTATATTTTAGGAAAAAGGAAACTGTTGTCTGTTGTTTTCTTAGAACAGTAATTCTCAACCCTTTATGGCCACTGACACCTATGAAAAACTGATAAAAACTCCATCCAGATCCTTTCCTGAAAACAAGGCACTTCTTTTGCATAAATTTCAACAGAAGTCCAAGCTCCCCTGAGGTTACTATTTCCTTCAAGAGATCTTATATGAATAAAAAAATAGCAATACTGGTTTTGAACCCAGCTAATACTTAAAATTCTCAAAATTATCTTCAACTCGTACAATTTAAACTTAAGAAAAAAAGGAAAACTGCCACCAATTTGGTCATGAGTTCAAAATAAATTAGTAAAAACATCAAATTGTACACATGCCTAATTTTTTTTACAGCTTACATTTTTCTTAATCATGCACTGATACCAATATTAGTACATTAGAATTTAGACTTCTGTTATCTAAACAAGGCTTCCCAGGTGGCGTTAGTAATAAAGAATCTGCCTGCCAATGCAGGAGAAGTAAGAGATGCGGGGTCTGATCTCTGGGTCAGGAAGATTCCCTGCAGAAGGAAATGGCAGTCGGAGCCTGGTGGGCTAGGGTCCATGGGGCCAGAGTCAGATACCACTGAGTGACTCAGCACACATATCTCAAAATAGAGCATGAACTCATAAGTGATCCACCTCTCAGTCAAGCACTGTTGTTGCAATATTTAACCTTCACCTTCACACAGTGCTTTGTGCTGGAAAGGTTTATTGTATGCTGTTCTCATTTTATTAAAAAATATATATATAAGTAAAACTGAATGGAAAATGAAAAAACCTGAAGAGTGCAAAGAAGTGTAGTTTTCAAACTTAATATGGTTATTAAAACAAAGATGAAGAATCATGATGTATCCAAATCAAACTGAAGTAGCCTTAATCAGATACATCAAAATACTCACTGGACTCAAGCTAATTGTGAGAGATTGTGAACTGAACCAAATATATGGACACCGAAAAGACATCATCAAAGACTATGTTTTAAATGATGAGATGTCATTAGGAATGATGTTTTTATAATACTTTAAACTCTTGGAAAAGAAAAAAATTCCCTTATAAACACATATAATTTTGCCTTTCATTTTCAGAAATGCTTTAAGTATCAAATTTGTGTGATTTTTCCAAAAACATGACACAAAGGCTAGGTTGGGAACTTCTGGAAGTAACAAATTCTAATTAGTTTAAAAATCATTAACTCTTTTAAAAATGAGAAGAAAAAAGCATTACGCATTTACAGTTTTATTACCTTATTGACATAAAAATAGCAATACTGGTTTTGAACCCAGCTAATACTTAAAATTCTCAAAATTATCTTCAACTCGTACAATTTAAACTTAAGAAAAAAAGGAAAACTGCCACCAATTTGGTCATGAGTTCAAAATAAATTAGTAAAAACATCAAATTGTACACATGCCTAATTTTTTTTACAGCTTACATTTTTCTTAATCATGCACTGATACCAATATTAGTACATTAGAATTTAGACTTCTGTTATCTAAACAAGGGCTTCCCAGGTGGCGTTAGTAATAAAGAATCTGCCTGCCAATGCAGGAGAAGTAAGAGATGCGGGGTCTGATCTCTGGGTCAGGAAGATTCCCTGCAGAAGGAAATGGCAGTCGGAGCCTGGTGGGCTAGGGTCCATGGGGCCAGAGTCAGATACCACTGAGTGACTCAGCACACATATCTCAAAATAGAGCATGAACTCATAAGTGATCCACCTCTCAGTCAAGCACTGTTGTTGCAATATTTAACCTTCACCTTCACACAGTGCTTTGTGCTGGAAAGGTTTATTGTATGCTGTTCTCATTTTATTAAAAAATATATATATAAGTAAAACTGAATGGAAAATGAAAAAACCTGAAGAGTGCAAAGAAGTGTAGTTTTCAAACTTAATATGGTTATTAAAACAAAGATGAAGAATCATGATGTATCCAAATCAAACTGAAGTAGCCTTAATCAGATACATCAAAATACTCACTGGACTCAAGCTAATTGTGAGAGATTGTGAACTGAACCAAATATATGGACACCGAAAAGACATCATCAAAGACTATGTTTTAAATGATGAGATGTCATTAGGAATGATGTTTTTATAATACTTTAAACTCTTGGAAAAGAAAAAAATTCCCTTATAAACACATATAATTTTGCCTTTCATTTTCAGAAATGCTTTAAGTATCAAATTTGTGTGATTTTTCCAAAAACATGACACAAAGGCTAGGTTGGGAACTTCTGGAAGTAACAAATTCTAATTAGTTTAAAAATCATTAACTCTTTTAAAAATGAGAAGAAAAAAGCATTACGCATTTACAGTTTTATTACCTTATTGACATAAACATACATATAGAATTGAACACTGAAAGGAATAAAGTAAAAAGAGGAGAGAATTAGCTTCTCCTCAGAACTATGCAAATATTTACCTATTTTCTTCTTATTTTGACCTTTTCATAAATATTTTAGTTTTATATGCAGAATAAAAAAGTAGACTTAATACAGATTTTATCTCTTAAAAAATCTTTCTTAAAACATTCAATTCAAATCACACAAAAATTTCAAAACTTAGTTAACATCCTAACACATGCACTAACACATGACACCAGAAAAGAAAAAAGGAAAAAAAAAAACTACACAAGAACCTGAAGAATGACTGAAAAGGGGATTTTTATATATGATTCCCCTCTTGCCTTTGCCCCTAAGGATATTTTCATAAATAACTACAGAAATTCCAACAACAAAAGCATGTAAAATCTTCAGAAAGTTTGGAAGTCGCTCTCAACCTCCTACACTGGGAGGCAGGGGTCAGGGGGTAGGGCAGATGACACATTAAAAATAAAAAATCCCAAACAAAAAGTGAAAACTTTGTGATCAGTAAAACAAGGAGTCTGAAAAATATGGTTCCCTAAGAGCAAGGAGTGAACACATCATCATGCATAAATGTTTTTAAAGTATTAAAGATATACAGATCAATATTTCATATAGGATGCATAAAAATAAATTTTATATAAACATATGAAGGCAAGTCAGGAAAATATTGTTTCAGGTAATTCATAAGAAACATACTACAAGCTACAACACTGTTCTAACATAGTTCGGTGCTTTCATGGGGCAAGGTATCCCTTAAAAACACCAGAGGTACATACAGATATCCATCCATTACTGCTGACTGACTTGAAAGAGGAATTACAAAAAGATATCAAATCTTCACCAGTAATTTTTAACTCTTCAGGCATGCTTTCTTGGTTATTTCCTGCTATATACACTGACTATAAAATACACTAGAAACTAATTACTCTTTTTATTAAAATAGTATCTTTTTGTCCCTGAAAAAATAACAAGTTCATGTCAGCTTTACAACCTCCCTCTCAAAGTTCACACACTTCAGAATTTTTATGTCCAAATTTAAAGTTAGTCTTTACAAAATTAAATCTCTGAGCAATATAAAGAAGCTTTTCAAAAATGTCTTCATTTAAGTCTGCTTCAGGTAATTTGATATATATCTTTACTACTTAAAACTCTCTTTAAGATAATCTGCAGTACATAAGACTGATTTTTAAAAACTTATGATTAAACAACAATGCCTAGCACACAGATGATTTGTCATGTGCCAGGCATCACATACCATATTTCATTTAATTCTCACACATCAACACAAGTAATGAGACTTTTTTTCTGTGCAACATATTCAACAGAAATCATCTATACTGCACTAAAAATGACCATAATTGTCACACCACTCATCAACAAATGGAGTCTATTTCCCCACCTTTTGAATCTGGTCTAGTTCTAGGAGATCCTTTGACCAACAGAATGTGGTTTGGCAGCTTCCATTCTTGCTACCCTTACAGTACATTAAGTAACCCAGACAGAAAAAAAGGGCACAGGGGGAGGGAGGCCCAGCTAAAAGCCAAACACTAGCCACCGGACTTGAGAAGGAAGCCTCTGGGGGCTGCAACCACATGAGTGAGCCCAAACAGAATCAGCAGAAAACATGAGAGGTAGTTCAGCCCAATAAGCACAACTAAAGAACCTTAATACAGGTAAATGGCTGCTGCCTTAAGCCAGTATGCTCTGAAGTAATTTTATTAAAGAACAACATACTACAAGCTACAACACTGTTCTAACATAGTTCGGTGCTTTCATGGGGCAAGGTATCCCTTAAAAACACCAGAGGTACATACAGATATCCATCCATTACTGCTGACTGACTTGAAAGAGGAATTACAAAAAGATATCAAATCTTCACCAGTAATTTTTAACTCTTCAGGCATGCTTTCTTGGTTATTTCCTGCTATATACACTGACTATAAAATACACTAGAAACTAATTACTCTTTTTATTAAAATAGTATCTTTTTGTCCCTGAAAAAATAACAAGTTCATGTCAGCTTTACAACCTCCCTCTCAAAGTTCACACACTTCAGAATTTTTATGTCCAAATTTAAAGTTAGTCTTTACAAAATTAAATCTCTGAGCAATATAAAGAAGCTTTTCAAAAATGTCTTCATTTAAGTCTGCTTCAGGTAATTTGATATATATCTTTACTACTTAAAACTCTCTTTAAGATAATCTGCAGTACATAAGACTGATTTTTAAAAACTTATGATTAAACAACAATGCCTAGCACACAGATGATTTGTCATGTGCCAGGCATCACATACCATATTTCATTTAATTCTCACACATCAACACAAGTAATGAGACTTTTTTTCTGTGCAACATATTCAACAGAAATCATCTATACTGCACTAAAAATGACCATAATTGTCACACCACTCATCAACAAATGGAGTCTATTTCCCCGCCTTTTTGAATCTGGTCTAGTTCTAGGAGATCCTTTGACCAACAGAATGTGGTTTGGCAGCTTCCATTCTTGCTACCCTTACAGTACATTAAGTAACCCAGACAGAAAAAAAGGGCACAGGGGGAGGGAGGCCCAGCTAAAAGCCAAACACTAGCCACCGGACTTGAGAAGGAAGCCTCTGGGGGCTGCAACCACATGAGTGAGCCCAAACAGAATCAGCAGAAAACATGAGAGGTAGTTCAGCCCAATAAGCACAACTAAAGAACCTTAATACAGGTAAATGGCTGCTGCCTTAAGCCAGTATGCTCTGAAGTAATTTTATTAAAGAACAACAAACAATGGATACAAGGGCTTAGCAAGAATGTATTTTGAGACGTAATACTCTCCATTATTTATTTTTTTTAAAATAATACCAAAAAGCACTTGGTAACTCTAAAAATTAGACATTTGACACACAATGTAGTTCATGAGAACAAAATAAAGAATAGGAGTTAACTCCTGAATAAAAAAACCTCCAGTCTATATTTTGTATAGTGTGATGTATAGTATTGTATAGTGTGATGAACAGTGTAGGCTGTGATTTTGTTTTTATCAAAGAGTAGGAGCATAATACATATAAACATGTAGATGAATACATATATACATGCATACATACATGCACACACCCCTTGTGCAAGTAATTTCTGAGATTTGCAGAGAATTGGTAAAAAGCAGCGATACTTACCAAGAAGAGAACTGAGAATTGCGAGACAAGAGTAAGAGGGAAATTACACACCATTTATACCTTTTGTACTTCTTTATGTTGGAACTATATAAATACACTGTCTAATTTCAAAATTTTAACTTAAAATTTTAAAAGTTAATATGCAATTTTATGTCTCCAGATGGAATGATGTGCTTCAGATTCATGTCAAAAGAGTTGAGAGGTGGGGTAAGAAGGGAGGCTATACTGTTTTAAAAGGGAACTGCTGATAATCACTGAAGCAGAGGGCACATGTGGGTTCAGTACTCAACTCTGCTACCGTTTCAAATTCTTCATAATGTGCTGCTGAAGACATTAATAAAAGGTCTACAATACCACTCAGTAAACCAGCTCTCTGTCATGATAAAAGAAGATAATGGTATGAACAGAAAATATTCAAGAATATTTACAAAGGTTTGGAAGGGTTCTTTTTGGTTTTTCCTTCTTTCTTCATCTAACAATGAGTTAAACCTTTTCAAAACAGATTCCAGAATTACTGTATTTATTAAGGGCCATGTGAATGTTCTACAGACACTATCTCACACTTGATCTTCAAGTTAAATGGTATCATCATCACTTTACAAGAAAAAGCTTAAGAATCTTAGTAATTAACCCATGGTGACAAAGTTGGTAAGTGACAAAATTCAAATGTAGGTCTGTGCCTCCAAATTCCACGCTTTAAAGGAAGAATTAAAAAAATAAAGTATTACAAATAATCTACAAACAGAATTATCAGTCCCTAGTTGGTCAGACACTAGGAAGTATATCCATATTTCAATGAGAAAAGAGTATATGAACTTTATAATGCCTTATTTCCTGAGTTAAATAAAAAGAATTACAATAGAAAAAAAGTTGTACCTAAAAATTATCTTAAATCTTCACTAAATTGAAAACTACAACTAGCTCTGGGCTCCTCTGGTGGCTGAGATGGTAAAAAAACGACCTGCACTGCAGGAGATCTGGGTTCAACCCCTGGGTTGGAAGAGCCCCCAGAGGTGGTCATGGCAATCCATTCCAGCATTCTTGCCTGGAGAATCCCCATGGACCGAGAAGCCAGTTGGGCTGCAGTCCATGGGACTGTCGAGAGTCAGAAACGACTGAGCAACTACACACAGCATTAACTCTAAAAATGCTGGACAAATTCTCAATTATTAGGCTCAACATTTCAGGTTTATCTGTTATTAATTAAATTATAAACTTCTTTAAGTCAGCAAAATCCTGGGATTTGAATTAATTTTCTGCTGGACAGATCTCATCTTTAATCAGATGGAATGATGTGCTTCAGTAGTCAAAAGAGTGAGAGGTGGGGTAAGAAGGGAGGCTATACTGTTTTAAAAGGGAACTGCTGATAATCACTGAAGCAGAGGGCACATGTGGGTTCAGTACTCAACTCTGCTACCGTTTCAAATTCTTCATAATGTGCTGCTGAAGACATTAATAAAAGGTCTACAATACCACTCAGTAAACCAGCTCTCTGTCATGATAAAAGAAGATAATGGTATGAACAGAAAATATTCAAGAATATTTACAAAGGTTTGGAAGGGTTCTTTTTGGTTTTTCCTTCTTTCTTCATCTAACAATGAGTTAAACCTTTTCAAAACAGATTCCAGAATTACTGTATTTATTAAGGGCCATGTGAATGTTCTACAGACACTATCTCACACTTGATCTTCAAGTTAAATGGTATCATCATCACTTTACAAGAAAAAGCTTAAGAATCTTAGTAATTAACCCATGGTGACAAAGTTGGTAAGTGACAAAATTCAAATGTAGGTCTGTGCCTCCAAATTCCACGCTTTAAAGGAAGAATTAAAAAAATAAAGTATTACAAATAATCTACAAACAGAATTATCAGTCCCTAGTTGGTCAGACACTAGGAAGTATATCCATATTTCAATGAGAAAAGAGTATATGAACTTTATAATGCCTTATTTCCTGAGTTAAATAAAAAGAATTACAATAGAAAAAAGTTGTACCAAAAAATTATCTTAAATCTTCACTAAATTGAAAACTACAACTAGCTCTGGGCTCCTCTGGTGGCTGAGATGGTAAAAAAACGACCTGCACTGCAGGAGATCTGGGTTCAACCCCTGGGTTGGAAGAGCCCCCAGAGGTGGTCATGGCAATCCATTCCAGCATTCTTGCCTGGAGAATCCCCATGGACCGAGAAGCCAGTTGGGCTGCAGTCCATGGGACTGTCGAGAGTCAGAAACGACTGAGCAACTACACACAGCATTAACTCTAAAAATGCTGGACAAATTCTCAATTATTAGGCTCAACATTTCAGGTTTATCTGTTATTAATTAAAAATTATAAACTTCTTTAAGTCAGCAAAATCCTGGGATTTGAATTAATTTTCTTGAAGATTTCTGGGGACAGATCTCATCATTCCACATGATTTTTACTCCTTTTCTACAAATATCTTAAATTAGGATTATTTCTGAAGGATAATATTCTAATTCATTACTCATCCCTTAAAGAATCCTTTACAACTGCACAGACAAGCAAAAGCATCACCAGCCTAAAACCATATTTTGTTTCTCCTTTATATTAGTATGTACTCATAAAGAAGGGGATCTAAGTTACATGAATTGTATTTTAGACTATGATAACACCAAACGTTGGTGAAAGGCAACATGCTTTTAAAAGCAGTGCATGAGGGCTTTCCCTGGTGGTCCAGTGGGTTAGGACACGGCCTTGCAGTGCAGGGGGTGTCGGTTCGATCCCTGGCCTGGGAAGATCCCACATGGCGCAGAGCAACTAGACTCATATGTCCAATTCCGAGCCAGCACTCTAGAACACATGCACCCAGAGCCAGTGCTCTGCAGCAAGAGAGGCCACTGCAATGGGAGGCCCACAGAGGCCAAAGAACAAAGATGGATGAAAATAAATAAATGAAAGACCAATAGAAGTTGCCGCCTGCCCCTCCCTCCCCAACCCACCCTCCAAAAAGACCAATAGAAGTGGCCAAAAAAAAAAAAGTATACTCAAAAAAAAAAAAGCAGTACATGAGGCGCCATTAAAAACTGTTCCCGTCTCTGTTTTTGCTTCCTACTTCTAACCAAACAGCACAAAATACTGCGACTTCCTTATTCAGTGTCCAACTATGAATTTCTTCAGGGTTCCCAATCTCTGAGATCTAATGCCTGATAAACTGATGGGGAGTTGATGTAATAATTATAGAAATAAAGTACACAGTAAGTGTAATGCATTTGAATCATTCCAGCATTCTTGCCTGGAGAATCCCCATGGACCGAGAAGCCAGTTGGGCTGCAGTCCATGGGACTGTCGAGAGTCAGAAACGACTGAGCAACTACACACAGCATTAACTCTAAAAATGCTGGACAAATTCTCAATTATTAGGCTCAACATTTCAGGTTTATCTGTTATTAATTAAAAATTATAAACTTCTTTAAGTCAGCAAAATCCTGGGATTTGAATTAATTTTCTTGAAGATTTCTGGGGACAGATCTCATCATTCCACATGATTTTTACTCCTTTTCTACAAATATCTTAAATTAGGATTATTTCTGAAGGATAATATTCTAATTCATTACTCATCCCTTAAAGAATCCTTTACAACTGCACAGACAAGCAAAAGCATCACCAGCCTAAAACCATATTTTGTTTCTCCTTTATATTAGTATGTACTCATAAAGAAGGGGATCTAAGTTACATGAATTGTATTTTAGACTATGATAACACCAAACGTTGGTGAAAGGCAACATGCTTTTAAAAGCAGTGCATGAGGGCTTTCCCTGGTGGTCCAGTGGGTTAGGACACGGCCTTGCAGTGCAGGGGGTGTCGGTTCGATCCCTGGCCTGGGAAGATCCCACATGGCGCAGAGCAACTAGACTCATATGTCCAATTCCGAGCCAGCACTCTAGAACACATGCACCCAGAGCCAGTGCTCTGCAGCAAGAGAGGCCACTGCAATGGGAGGCCCACAGAGGCCAAAGAACAAAGATGGATGAAAATAAATAAATGAAAGACCAATAGAAGTTGCCCGCCTGCCCCCTCCCTCCCCAACCCCCCCCCCTCCAAAAAAAGACCAATAGAAGTGGCCAAAAAAAAAAAAGTATACTCAAAAAAAAAAAGCAGTACATGAGGCGCCATTAAAAACTGTTCCCGTCTCTGTTTTTGCTTCCTACTTCTAACCAAACAGCACAAAATACTGCGACTTCCTTATTCAGTGTCCAACTATGAATTTCTTCAGGGTTCCCAATCTCTGAGATCTAATGCCTGATAAACTGATGGGGAGTTGATGTAATAATTATAGAAATAAAGTACACAGTAAGTGTAATGCATTTGAATCATCCCAGAACTATCCGTCCCCCACCTAGTCCATGGAAAAACTGTCTTCCACGAAACCGGTCCTAGGTGCCAAAAAGGTTGGGGAATGCTGAATGTCTCGATGGCAGGGTCTTTCAATTTCAAACAGCAGTATAATACTGACATATGGTAGAAACTCAATCATTGTTTGTGAAATTAAGATAATAAAAATATTATAAGAATTCTACAGTGCTCCCAAATAGCAATTTCCTGGCTTTCAGAAGAATGGATACACTTGGTTTCAGTTTTTTAATACAACAAATTGATGAATTCACTGGCCATTTGGATTCCAGCAATATCAGATTCTCATTAAAAACAAACATGAAAGTCCATTTTCTGAGTTATAGGAAGAGGAAGTCAGAAGAAAATGCAAATTAACTGCAAAAACTATTTTAATTGTTTATTGTATAGATAAGGTCTATATTACTTTAAAATATGTGGAGGCAAACATACTAAGCTTCTGAAGTTTGGAAAACTACAGATTTTGAAAGTGAGATTGAGACTCATATAAACCTGCTCTGATGTAAATGATACCATTTCTATCAATGCTCATTACACTTGAGTATTCCTTTAGTCCTTGTAACAACGTTACGCATAAAATAATCAAATATTTGGTCTTTATTTATTCAAACACTTATTAAGTGCCTACAGTGTGCCAAACACAGCAGGAGGTGCTACTGATAAAAGGACGAGAACATCTCCCTTAGCTTTAAAGAATTCTCCGTCTAGTAGGGAAATGACCCTAAAAACCAACCAGAAGCCAGTTGTTATTCACACACTGTACAGATTAGTATCTGTTCTGAGTGAATCAACCTCTTCCTAATTTCCTGAATTCTTGACTAAAACCAATAAAGTTCACGCTAATAAAACTTCACCTGGGAATTATTTGTATATGGATCATTTTAGCCAAATGAGCAGGTAAAAATGGTTAATTCCTCTTGACTTCTAACCAAACAGCACAAAATACTGCGACTTCCTTATTCAGTGTCCAACTATGAATTTCTTCAGGGTTCCCAATCTCTGAGATCTAATGCCTGATAAACTGATGGGGAGTTGATGTAATAATTATAGAAATAAAGTACACAGTAAGTGTAATGCATTTGAATCATCCCAGAACTATCCGTCCCCCACCTAGTCCATGGAAAAACTGTCTTCCACGAAACCGGTCCTAGGTGCCAAAAAGGTTGGGGAATGCTGAATGTCTCGATGGCAGGGTCTTTCAATTTCAAACAGCAGTATAATACTGACATATGGTAGAAACTCAATCATTGTTTGTGAAATTAAGATAATAAAAATATTATAAGAATTCTACAGTGCTCCCAAATAGCAATTTCCTGGCTTTCAGAAGAATGGATACACTTGGTTTCAGTTTTTTAATACAACAAATTGATGAATTCACTGGCCATTTGGATTCCAGCAATATCAGATTCTCATTAAAAACAAACATGAAAGTCCATTTTCTGAGTTATAGGAAGAGGAAGTCAGAAGAAAATGCAAATTAACTGCAAAAACTATTTTAATTGTTTATTGTATAGATAAGGTCTATATTACTTTAAAATATGTGGAGGCAAACATACTAAGCTTCTGAAGTTTGGAAAACTACAGATTTTGAAAGTGAGATTGAGACTCATATAAACCTGCTCTGATGTAAATGATACCATTTCTATCAATGCTCATTACACTTGAGTATTCCTTTAGTCCTTGTAACAACGTTACGCATAAAATAATCAAATATTTGGTCTTTATTTATTCAAACACTTATTAAGTGCCTACAGTGTGCCAAACACAGCAGGAGGTGCTACTGATAAAAGGACGAGAACATCTCCCTTAGCTTTAAAGAATTCTCCGTCTAGTAGGGAAATGACCCTAAAAACCAACCAGAAGCCAGTTGTTATTCACACACTGTACAGATTAGTATCTGTTCTGAGTGAATCAACCTCTTCCTAATTTCCTGAATTCTTGACTAAAACCAATAAAGTTCACGCTAATAAAACTTCACCTGGGAATTATTTGTATATGGATCATTTTAGCCAAATGAGCAGGTAAAAAATGGTTAATTCTCTGACCAAGGACTTGCATTTCAAGTTTTAACCTAGACTGAATGTAAAATGAAAAGCGAATGGTCCATTACGGAAATACTGAGAGACTTAAACCACCAGTGGATGCAACTACAACTCTGGATTTATTGAAAATTAATGAAGTCTCTGAATTTTTATTTATAAAGTGGTATTTTTTACTTTTAGATTATTTCTGCAAGCCAAAAGTCAGAATTTAATAAGATGATGTGTACAGATTACACCAATTTTCACTCTTATCCATTGCTTGCAGCCTATGTGCATTTAAAGCAAAAAACATCTGACATACACTAACTATAAATTATTTCCTTGGAGATCTCTCAGGCATGAAGAAAAAGCCTCTTAAAATAAATTTAAAATATTATATGCTTGATGGTGTATAACCAAAGGTTTAATCTCACCACTAACGGGGCAGTTACCATGATTTTGCAATAACCCTGCAGACAATAATCAAGACAGCTCCTGTTGTTCTCTCAGTAAAATCTTCGTAAACACAGCATGGCTATATTGTAATTTGATATCTGTAAGATCAACAGCTATACCTCATGACAACGCATAAGATTTTATTCACCATTAAATTGAACATTTTCCTCAGAAGACACAAGAAAAGTGTTATTTACCAAGCACTGTCCTATTAACATAGTCCATTAAGAGTATGATTGCACATTAAAGAGATATGCTTTCTCTCAGCTCAGAAAAAAATTTTGCTCATTACACTTGAGTATTCCTTTAGTCCTTGTAACAACGTTACGCATAAAATAATCAAATATTTGGTCTTTATTTATTCAAACACTTATTAAGTGCCTACAGTGTGCCAAACACAGCAGGAGGTGCTACTGATAAAAGGACGAGAACATCTCCCTTAGCTTTAAAGAATTCTCCGTCTAGTAGGGAAATGACCCTAAAAACCAACCAGAAGCCAGTTGTTATTCACACACTGTACAGATTAGTATCTGTTCTGAGTGAATCAACCTCTTCCTAATTTCCTGAATTCTTGACTAAAACCAATAAAGTTCACGCTAATAAAACTTCACCTGGGAATTATTTGTATATGGATCATTTTAGCCAAATGAGCAGGTAAAAAATGGTTAATTCTCTGACCAAGGACTTGCATTTCAAGTTTTAACCTAGACTGAATGTAAAATGAAAAGCGAATGGTCCATTACGGAAATACTGAGAGACTTAAACCACCAGTGGATGCAACTACAACTCTGGATTTATTGAAAATTAATGAAGTCTCTGAATTTTTATTTATAAAGTGGTATTTTTTACTTTTAGATTATTTCTGCAAGCCAAAAGTCAGAATTTAATAAGATGATGTGTACAGATTACACCAATTTTCACTCTTATCCATTGCTTGCAGCCTATGTGCATTTAAAGCAAAAAACATCTGACATACACTAACTATAAATTATTTCCTTGGAGATCTCTCAGGCATGAAGAAAAAGCCTCTTAAAATAAATTTAAAATATTATATGCTTGATGGTGTATAACCAAAGGTTTAATCTCACCACTAACGGGGCAGTTACCATGATTTTGCAATAACCCTGCAGACAATAATCAAGACAGCTCCTGTTGTTCTCTCAGTAAAATCTTCGTAAACACAGCATGGCTATATTGTAATTTGATATCTGTAAGATCAACAGCTATACCTCATGACAACGCATAAGATTTTATTCACCATTAAATTGAACATTTTCCTCAGAAGACACAAGAAAAGTGTTATTTACCAAGCACTGTCCTATTAACTATAGATTAGCACATTAAAAGAGATATGCTTTCTCTCTGCATTCTAAAAAAGTGTGGTCTCTAAAGCAACCTCTTAGAGATACAGACAATTAGTTAGATTTTTAAGACTGGGAAAATATATCTGTACATATTTCCATCATTATTTTAAAACAACTGATTCTAAGTATTATTCTACCAGATATTAAAAAAAAAAAGAAAAAAACAGTCCAAAATAGAGCTGATTAGTCAGGTTAAAAAATGCATCAGTCTCAACTTCATGATGACAGTAATATTATTCTAACTTTAAAAAAGGAAAGGAAAAAATAAAGCAATTAAAATACTAAAATAAACACAAATGGTGACACAATGCAGGAAATCAGGGAACATAATAATTCAGTAAACGATTAAAGACAATATAAATTAGTATCAAAAGGATCCAAAATGGAGACTACTAGAAGAATTCAATTATGGGATGCAAAAAATGTGCATTTATTTAAATACAAATAAGTGATTTCAGAAATGTAATAAAACCATCTTTCACTCACCAATGCTGGATTTTCTCTTGGCAGTTAGTGACCACCTGTCATGAAAACAGATAACTACTCATGAAAAAAACAAGGCAATGCACAAAGCTACAAAATCATTGTATCAGAAAACTACAATAGTGGCTTTACAGATTTAAAAGCATCTCAACATACATTTTTATTTGTCATATGTACAGAGATGTGAATGTTAGTTTTAAAGCGGCACACTTCATCATGCCTCTCTAATGCAGGCTGATAACTGCAGAACAAATTACAGCTTTCCAATTCATACTTAGGTACAAAGCCCGCTTCATAACTATTAGGTGACATATGATATAAGATAACTAGTATTTTGTACAATCTGCAGGCCCGTTTTCAATGTTACATATTTTGTAGAATACACAAATGTTATAAATAACAAAGAACCAACGTAACATCCACATGTCATCAGTTAAAAAAAAAATGTCAGTAGTGAAGGTATTTTATTTTGTCAGTATATCTCCAAATGTTTTCACCTGTAATTTTTATTCTGACGCATTAAAAATGAGTACAGCGATATTTTTCTAATACATTTCAAGAAGAAATACTTGGGATAGAGATGCTCTGAACGACCCATTTGTTCCTCTTGTGAATTATGATAAAATTGTAAGCATTTCATAACCAGCTTAAGCTATGCTTTTTAATACTAAAACAACGAAATTAAACATAAAGCCTACTTGTTTTCCTTAAGAGATACTTCAATAGATTCTTAAAATGCTCAGAAAAGCAAGAACACTAACCAGTAAAGGGAAAAAACCACCACTTTTCAAAGATTACTGATCATGTTTTTAAACTGCCCATTAATACAAATTTTTAAACAGTAACTTCATGATGACAGTAATATTTTTTAATTTAAAGGGCAATTAAAATACTAAAATAAACACAAATGGTGACACAATGCAGGAAATCAGGGAACATAATAATTCAGTAAACGATTAAAGACAATATAAATTAGTATCAAAAGGATCCAAAATGGAGACTACTAGAAGAATTCAATTATGGGATGCAAAAAATGTGCATTTATTTAAATACAAATAAGTGATTTCAGAAATGTAATAAAACCATCTTTCACTCACCAATGCTGGATTTTCTCTTGGCAGTTAGTGACCACCTGTCATGAAAACAGATAACTACTCATGAAAAAAACAAGGCAATGCACAAAGCTACAAAATCATTGTATCAGAAAACTACAATAGTGGCTTTACAGATTTAAAAGCATCTCAACATACATTTTTATTTGTCATATGTACAGAGATGTGAATGTTAGTTTTAAAGCGGCACACTTCATCATGCCTCTCTAATGCAGGCTGATAACTGCAGAACAAATTACAGCTTTCCAATTCATACTTAGGTACAAAGCCCGCTTCATAACTATTAGGTGACATATGATATAAGATAACTAGTATTTTGTACAATCTGCAGGCCCGTTTTCAATGTTACATATTTTGTAGAATACACAAATGTTATAAATAACAAAGAACCAACGTAACATCCACATGTCATCAGTTAAAAAAAAAATGTCAGTAGTGAAGGTATTTTATTTTGTCAGTATATCTCCAAATGTTTTCACCTGTAATTTTTATTCTGACGCATTAAAAATGAGTACAGCGATATTTTTCTAATACATTTCAAGAAGAAATACTTGGGATAGAGATGCTCTGAACGACCCATTTGTTCCTCTTGTGAATTATGATAAAATTGTAAGCATTTCATAACCAGCTTAAGCTATGCTTTTTAATACTAAAACAACGAAATTAAACATAAAGCCTACTTGTTTTCCTTAAGAGATACTTCAATAGATTCTTAAAATGCTCAGAAAAGCAAGAACACTAACCAGTAAAGGGAAAAAAACACCACTTTTCAAAGATTACTGATCATGTTTTTAAACTGCCCATTAATACAAATTTTTAAACAGTAATTTCAAATACTGTAGCACCATTTTAGAGAAACTAAGGGATACAAATCAATATGCTTAATATAATGCCATGTGAAAAGGACAGCAGTGTTACAGTTTGAAATACTACTCTCACTTCTAAATACCAATAGTGTATCTTGTAGAAGCTCCATGTTTCATCTAAAAATCACAAGTCTTTTTTTTTGCCTGTCACAAAATTCCTCTATTATAACATTCAATTCCTGAAGTAAATGTCTTCCTTTAGGACATTTTAAACACTAAGGCAGCAATCCTGTACCAAAATACATGTTATAATCAGATATCCAACCATACTACGCATTAACTCAGCATAAAAAGTCGGTTTTATAATAAAGATCTCTCAGTAAGTATCAATCACATAGCAACACTTAATAACAGTGATAATATATAATAGAGTACTGACTTTACATCTGGAAGAGCCAGGGTAAAACTACATCAATCCATTTCACTGTTTCTGATTTGGCAGTAATTATAAAATAGACAAAAACAACAGACAAACAGAATTAAATATAAATTGAAAAAGAAAAACAATCTTCATGAAATCCTTTTTATGAAGTTCTTATTTAACAACCCCATTAAAAGAAGAGACCCCAAAAGAGTCAGGATGCTTTCCAATCCCAATGCATGTGTTTCCAAGCATGAAGTGAGCCAAAAGCACAAAAAGAAAAGCCCTGCAAACCATAAGAGCAGAATGTTCATTAACCTCTACATGATAATCCGTTCGTGGCTGCATATTAACTAGTTACATATTCATAATCATTTACATTATTTAAAGGATCTTCGATGAAATTTTCTATGCAATATCCATTAGTGACAGTGTTAAAGGTTATGGAAGATAAGTCTACTTAATGTTTCCAGGAAGCCTTTTTAATTAGTAAATATGTAAATTTGCCACATATGCTTTTTATGTTTAAAAACAAGTTCCTGGTAGAATGACATGCATTCTCACCATCACCCTTTATGATCTAATGCCCCACTTTGCTGGAGCGATGTTTCTCCCAACCCTTTTCTTTCCTAAAATAAGTCTCCCCAAGAAGGGTAAAGCATAAAATACAAATTTTTAAACAGTAATTTCAAATACTGTAGCACCATTTTAGAGAAACTAAGGGATACAAATCAATATGCTTAATATAATGCCATGTGAAAAGGACAGCAGTGTTACAGTTTGAAATACTACTCTCACTTCTAAATACCAATAGTGTATCTTGTAGAAGCTCCATGTTTCATCTAAAAATCACAAGTCTTTTTTTTTGCCTGTCACAAAATTCCTCTATTATAACATTCAATTCCTGAAGTAAATGTCTTCCTTTAGGACATTTTAAACACTAAGGCAGCAATCCTGTACCAAAATACATGTTATAATCAGATATCCAACCATACTACGCATTAACTCAGCATAAAAAGTCGGTTTTATAATAAAGATCTCTCAGTAAGTATCAATCACATAGCAACACTTAATAACAGTGATAATATATAATAGAGTACTGACTTTACATCTGGAAGAGCCAGGGTAAAACTACATCAATCCATTTCACTGTTTCTGATTTGGCAGTAATTATAAAATAGACAAAAACAACAGACAAACAGAATTAAATATAAATTGAAAAAGAAAAACAATCTTCATGAAATCCTTTTTATGAAGTTCTTATTTAACAACCCCATTAAAAGAAGAGACCCCAAAAGAGTCAGGATGCTTTCCAATCCCAATGCATGTGTTTCCAAGCATGAAGTGAGCCAAAAGCACAAAAAGAAAAGCCCTGCAAACCATAAGAGCAGAATGTTCATTAACCTCTACATGATAATCCGTTCGTGGCTGCATATTAACTAGTTACATATTCATAATCATTTACATTATTTAAAGGATCTTCGATGAAATTTTCTATGCAATATCCATTAGTGACAGTGTTAAAGGTTATGGAAGATAAGTCTACTTAATGTTTCCAGGAAGCCTTTTTAATTAGTAAATATGTAAATTTGCCACATATGCTTTTTATGTTTAAAAACAAGTTCCTGGTAGAATGACATGCATTCTCACCATCACCCTTTATGATCTAATGCCCCACTTTGCTGGAGCGATGTTTCTCCCAACCCTTTTCTTTCCTAAAATAAGTCTCCCCAAGAAGGGTAAAGCATAAAATAACAAAAATCCATTTCATCATTTACAAGAGAAATTTTCACTACCAAAATATTTTCTCCACGAAAGTATTAGTTACATATAGGGATTAGAACAAGAGTCTTCAGTTAGACATTATCCAAATGTAGACTAGATATTTTGGAAACTCAAGAAATAAAGGAAAATATGAAAGAGGCAGGTATGAATACCTACCACAGCCTTCTGATGGTCTATCTACAGTTAAATCTTTGTTTACATGACTTATAGTCCACCTAATTCCAATAAACATTTGAATACAAGCATCTGTAATTATGTTGATGTATTCTTCTAGTTTTCTCATTTTATTCAAAATGAAAGAATTAGTAAATTTTTACAATGCATTTGCCAAGGAAATTTTTGGAAAGGAGAAAATCTTACGACTCATCCAGGGTTTTAAAGTCTCTTTCTTCTGTTAAGTTAGAGAATTCCAACTAACCTTATTTCTTCTGAAATGGACTCAGATTATCATCTATTAAATAAAGAAACTATAAGATAGCAGACTGGTTTTCAAAGCAACCTTTGAAAAACAATGTGAAACAAGATATTTCATTACTTTGCTGTCCTTCACACAAGTTTTTTTCTTTTTTTTTTTTCCATTTTATTTTTTCACACTTTTTAAAAAATAAGATGGCTATAGAGTAACAATACTATTGTTTAAGTTAATCTGTCAAAACATACAACTTTCATCCCTAAAAAAAATTACTGAATCATTTTCATAAAAATGGTTAGTAGGTTTCAAATATTAAAATAACTGATCTAGTAAATTCTTTAATATAATATAATCATACGTATAGCCAAGAATTTCTAAATATATACTTCTATAATAGTACAATACTGTCTGAACTAAAGCAAAAGGACTGTGACTGATACACCACTTTCTAAGACACATTCAATCTACCATCGGGAGTGTTTACCAATAGCCCAATTGCTTAAAAAGAAAAATCCTATGGCACACTTTCTTTGTAACTCACAACTGCCCTTCCCCTAAGGAATAATAGCACTGGCAAAACTTCACATTATGACACAGTTCAGTAAGATGCATCGTCACTTCTTAAAGAGAGGAACTTATATTCAGAGATAGAGTAACTTCCTCAGTATTACGAACTGCCCAAGAACTAGTAAGAGAGAAAATCAGTTTTAAAGTCAGGTGTATCTAATCTCACAGCCCACACTCACTGTACTGGCCTGTTGTCAACCATCATAAATCTTACTGGGTTCAAGCAGTTGCTTTTGTATCTGCAGTCTTCCTTAAAACACTAACTGATGCTGCTACTTCTCCCCTTCCTCCACAAACCCAACCCCACACACGAACAAGACCTTGTCAATAATGTTAGGAAAAGCAAGCAAGCTTAAATGGAGCAATACACTAATAAAAAACCCTGTTTCTTTCAATGCTGCCTCATACAACTCCTGGCCCTCTTAGGTCAAGCAACTAAATATGAATATAAACAACAAATTTCCCAAGCCCTATTTACACACGTGTGTGTGTGTGTGTGTGTGTACATGCCTGCACATGTTTTGCAGGGAAAGTGTGGTGAGTTAACCCTACTATATCTCATCATGTTTTTACAACACTTAAAACTAATCGACTTAGATGCCCAGGATCTAACATGACGTTTTAACAACGTCATGATCTATCTTACCGTGACAGTCTAACTGACAACCAATTTAGGTCAGTGTCACATTCAATTATAAAATACCTGGCAAGTATCTTAACCATTTCATCCCTACAAAGTTTTTCTTTTTTTTCCATTTTATTTTTCACACTTTTTAAAAAATAAGATGGCTATAGAGTAACAATACTATTGTTTAAGTTAATCTGTCAAAACATACAACTTTCATCCCTAAAAAAAATTACTGAATCATTTTCATAAAAATGGTTAGTAGGTTTCAAATATTAAAATAACTGATCTAGTAAATTCTTTAATATAATATAATCATACGTATAGCCAAGAATTTCTAAATATATACTTCTATAATAGTACAATACTGTCTGAACTAAAGCAAAAGGACTGTGACTGATACACCACTTTCTAAGACACATTCAATCTACCATCGGGAGTGTTTACCAATAGCCCAATTGCTTAAAAAGAAAAATCCTATGGCACACTTTCTTTGTAACTCACAACTGCCCTTCCCCTAAGGAATAATAGCACTGGCAAAACTTCACATTATGACACAGTTCAGTAAGATGCATCGTCACTTCTTAAAGAGAGGAACTTATATTCAGAGATAGAGTAACTTCCTCAGTATTACGAACTGCCCAAGAACTAGTAAGAGAGAAAATCAGTTTTAAAGTCAGGTGTATCTAATCTCACAGCCCACACTCACTGTACTGGCCTGTTGTCAACCATCATAAATCTTACTGGGTTCAAGCAGTTGCTTTTGTATCTGCAGTCTTCCTTAAAACACTAACTGATGCTGCTACTTCTCCCCTTCCTCCACAAACCCAACCCCACACACGAACAAGACCTTGTCAATAATGTTAGGAAAAGCAAGCAAGCTTAAATGGAGCAATACACTAATAAAAAACCCTGTTTCTTTCAATGCTGCCTCATACAACTCCTGGCCCTCTTAGGTCAAGCAACTAAATATGAATATAAACAACAAATTTCCCAAGCCCTATTTACACACGTGTGTGTGTGTGTGTGTGTGTGTACATGCCTGCACATGTTTTGCAGGGAAAGTGTGGTGAGTTAACCCTACTATATCTCATCATGTTTTTACAACACTTAAAACTAATCGACTTAGATGCCCAGGATCTAACATGACGTTTTAACAACGTCATGATCTATCTTACCGTGACAGTCTAACTGACAACCAATTTAGGTCAGTGTCACATTCAATTATAAAATACCTGGCAAGTTTTAAAATCAATAAACTACATAGAACACAGGAATAATTCTTTTGCTTTTTTCCCTCAGAAGCCACATTTTAAAAATTATTATAAAGAAAGGAATGAATGACTTGGCATGTATTAAGACCTCCATTTCTTAGTTCCATTTGTGCTATTTGTTTTGGTAACAGACCACAAGGGGGCATCCACCTATGAGTTTTCTGTTAAGAACAGCACCACATTAAAATTAGACTTGAACAGGAAGTCTAAAAGGTTAAGTTTGCTTAAGTCTCAAATGATATTTCTCTCAAAAATGTTTTACTTTACTTCTAAAACTTTTCTCACTGTATTGCAATCTCATATTCTCCCTGTACAGGTTAACGTATAAAATAACAATCTGAGGATACATGATTTGCGTCTCTTGCTAGACTATAACGTCAAAAAAGATCACATGATTGTGGGTTTTAAAGCTGCTGAGTCAAACATGAAAAAAATTAGCCAAGGTGGCTAAATCCAATAGCTAGATGGTAGACATGCATTATTTTTTGGCAGCTACTTCAATGGCTGAGAATAATTTCTTAAAGGACATACTGTCAATTAAATAAATGTATAAATGACATTATCAAAGTATCTAAGAAGTACACTTCAAGAAAATTGGTAAAACATTACAAGTTTTCTAAATAAGCCTCTCTGCAAAGAAGGAAAGAAATGACTGTTAAGTTCTTAGCAAAGAAATATTGATAAGCAGTAATAAACTATAACAAACTGATGTTCCTGTATAAAAATTTTTAACAAATTTATTTTTAAAATATGCTGAAAAGTAAAAATAATAAAACTACTACCAAAAGTTAACTCTAATTATAAGCCACTGTTAATAACATGCTTTTTCCAAAATCCAGGAAAAGTTAATTGCACTGGATGAAATGTCAATGATATATGGGGTCAGGTCTACTTTATTCACCAATGTACTCCCCTTGCCACATACTAAGTATGCAACAAGGCCTTTTAAAGAAGTACAGGTCCACAATTACTTAGCCAAAAATCTCAGGAAATGATGTTTCTCAACTTATAACTTTTCATAATTTAGCAAGGTTACGTAATACAGTAGTAGATCACCATCTGTATTAAACACAGTAATATTTGCAAAGAAATATGAATTCAAAGTGGAATCAGTTTTATCAACAAATGAATATACCAGAAACTCAGGAATAACTCTGTTTTCAGTTTTTGAGGCATCTGAATTGCAGATAGGAAACTGTGACCTATATTTCTGAATGTGAGATAGTGCCTGAATTGCAGCTTGCCTGCCTATTGTTTTATTAGAGGTATCAATCATTTCTTCTCCATTCCCATACCTTACTTCCCAAAACCCCACCCTCTTTCATCAACAATAGGCAGAGGACCCCATTTCTCCACCTGGAGCCAGTGTAAATGGGAAAGATCCACACTAACTGAGTCGATCAAACTCAGGACTCAAAGACTACAGACTGATTACAGATTCTGGACTGGAAAAGGTGACAACAAAGGGATCTGCACAAGCTAAATCTAACCAAGTTAGCCTACAAAGTAACGATGTAAATGCAAAAGAAATAGAAACACACACACAAAACCCTCTCCCTGAGTTCTTCCTAACTTCTTACAGTAAATAATTTCCAAACTTTCTTCCAAGCATTTCTGTGGTTTGTGGATTAAGAAGACTTCATAACTAAGCCTATTACATAAATTAAAATGAGAACATGTCTGTGAGAATTTTCCAAGAAAACAAATAACTCATTAAAAAATAGAAATAGTAGAATGATGGGGGGAAAATAGCCTCACAAGTAACAACAAAGTCAAACTGAAATGTCCTTGTACCAATTAAAGGAGTATGTTCTTATTTTAAAGAAACACTAATAACTACCAGTGACTACGGGAAAATTAATACTAAACCACTTCGATAGCTATGTGATTAACCTCCAAGTCCAAGTAGAGACAAAAAGCTTATAACAAACTAATAATCCCTCTGAAAAGTGGCAAAGCTGAACGGATACAAAATCATCTCTTAGAAGGCACCAAGGAGGTGCCCAAGCAATGAGAACAAGAGGGACTAAAATTCAGGAGGTAACCGAAGTAAGTTAATGCTCTTTTCTTGGACAACTTTAGGCACAGACAGGAAAGAGGCTGGGAATTATACTTTGTCCTGAGGAGAAATGTAAAGCTGTCTGAGAAGGCTGTAGTAACAACATCAGAGCCATAAGAGGTCTTAAGCATACGGCTGTCTTTTCCTTTCATGGCATGTATGAACTTCTGAACCTGAAAAGACCAAAACACTAAATTGTAAGTCTGAAAAGCAGAGCTCAGGGAACTGATGAGACAAAACTTAGAGTTCACGAGCCTTTAAGGGAAGAAATCTGGTGGGCAGCTGATACCTTACTAAAATAAAACCCAACCTGCACTCCATTCAGTACCTGCCTGAATTAGGGTGTCCAACTATCGCTTTATCTACCTAGCGAAGAAAGGGTGAAACTTTTCCAGAGGAAGATATAATCTTCAGGAGTACCTATAATCTTAAAGACTCTAAAATATTAATTAAATTAATATTTAATTGTAAATACTTCAGGAGTATTTACATTTCTAGCATTTTAACTAAAAATAACTATGTTACCAATAAACCATATGAACAAACATCAAGAAGAAAAACAAGGGGCTTCCCTGGTGGTCCAGTGGGCAAACAGTCCGCCTTGCAGTGCAAGGAGCACCGGTTCGATCCCTGGCCCAGGAAGATCCCACGTGCCGCGGAGTGGCTGGACCGGTGTGTCCAATTATCAGCCAGCACTCTGGAACGCACGAGCCCATAGCCAGTGCTCTGCAGCGAGAGGCCACTGAGATGGGAGGCCCACACAGGCCAAAGAATAAAGATGGATGAAAATAAATAAAAAAGCAACAAAAGAGGCCAAAATTTTAAAAAGAGAAAGAAACACAAAACAGAACCAAATGAGCAATCTACATATTCAAGTTAACTAAGACATTAAAATATAATTATTAATATGTTCAAGAAAACAGTGGAAAAGATGAAGAAATACATGAAAAGACGGCTTATTTCAAAAAAAAAAAAAGACGGCTTATTTCCCCTAAAGAATTAAGAAGATAATCTAACTAAAACATCTAAATGGGCTCAGTAAATAGTGTTAACAGGAGATTAAATACAAGTCAGAATTTTGAGCTGGATGACATGTTGACAAAAAAATACCACAATTAAAATACCAGAAATTTAAAGAAATGGAAAAAACAGAAAAAACCAATAAGAGAAATATGAAACACTCTATAACTGAAGATCTACAAAGAGAACAGATGTGAATAAACCTTTACAAGATTTTCTAAAAATAAGAGGAAGATGTTAACCACAGATTTAAGAAGCTCTAAGAATGTCAAGAGAAATTTTTTTAAAAAATTATATGAAGGCACAACATAGTTCCACTGACAAAAAACAAAAAAAAAAAGAAAAGTTTACTATCAGCATGGGGAAGAGACAGCAGGAAGGAAATACAGTACCTTCAGAGGACCAGTAGGAAAAGTTAGAACCAGAGCTAGCTTCAGGGGAAAAAAAATGACAGAAACTGGAAAAATAAGATAAAAATCTTAAAGTGCTGGGCAAAAAATAACTGAAAATTTATAAATTATGTACAGAGCAAACAGATACTCCAACATGAAGGAAAAATAAAAACATTTTCACACAAAAATTGTGATGCGACAGAGGCGTTAGCTAAGGCTAAGGTGGTAATTACTGTGCAACATATAAACGTATCAAAACAACATACTATCTACCTAAAACTTACAGAATGGTATATGTCAATTATGTCTCAATAAAGACACACCATAGGGGCAAAAGAACTACCATGAGAAGTATTTCAAGCAAAAGAAATTCAGAAAGAACTAAAAAGCAACTGTACAGGTCATTTTGTCTAGGTAAATATAATCAGTATTGATCACACAGAACAACTAAATACTGTATTGTAGTTTTTAAAACACATAGAATTAAAATGAGTGGCAGCGATAATGCAAGAAGTGAGATGGATAAACGAATGTATGTTGCAATCTCTAGGAATAAATTCTTCAGTTAAAAAAAGCACAGTATAAATATACAGTCATTTAATGCCAACATATGCATAAAATAAGAGTACTAAGGTACTAGATGGATATTAAAAGAGGGAAGAAAATAGGGAATGGCTGATTAAGTCAAAGGAAGGTAGACAAAAAGGCAGAGGGAAACAAAAGAACGTAAAAGCGGGTCAAAGAGACAAACGTCACACCTACTGTGTGTACTAAGCCCCTTCAGTCATGGCCACTCTTTGAGACTGTATGGGCTGCAGCCCATCAGACTCCTCTGTCCATGGGATTCTTCAGGCTAGAATACTGGAGTGGGCTGCCATGCCCTCCTCCAGGGGATCTTCTTGACCCAGGAATCAAATCCACATCTCTTATGTCTTCTGAACTAGCAGGCGGGCTCTTTACCACTAGTGCCACCTGGGAAATCCCTTTTACCCATTAGAATTTTTTTAAAAAGAAAACAAGATGTGTTGGCAAGGATGCAGAAAAACCGGAACACTCCAACTTTTGTGCACTGTTGTTGGGAATGTAAACGGAGCAGTCACTGTGGAAAATAGTATGGTGGATTTTCAAAAATGAGACAATTACCATAATCCAGCAATTCCAGTTCTAGGTATATACCCAAATAAATTGAAAGCAAACACGCAAACAGATATTTGTACACTTGTTCACAGCATCATTATTTACAACAGTCAAAAAAGTGAAAACAGCCCATGTTCATTGATGGATGAATAAATAACAGAATGTGCAACATACACACAATGGATTATTATTCAGCCTGTAAAAGGGAATTCTGACATACGCTGTAACATGGTTCAACCTTCAAGACCTTAGTCTATGTGAAATAACCCAGTACAAATGTATGATTCCACTTATATGAGATACCCAGAGTAATTAAAATTCATAGAAACAGATAATGGTAGTTACCATGGGATGGGAGAAGGGATAATGGAGTTACTGTTTAACAGGTAAGATCACTTCTGCAAGACAAAAGCTCTAGAGCTGGACAGTGGCATTGATGGAACTGCAATGTGAATATACTTAATGCCAATGAAATGTGTACTTAAAACATTTAAATGATAAATGCTGTTATGCATACTCTACTATGATTTTAAAGTAAAAAAACAGTTAAGTAGAAAGGTGATAAAAATGAAACTACATATATCAGTAACTCTATTACAAAGAAATTGACTAAATATCCTACACAAAAGAAAATGATATCCAGACTGAATTCTTAAAATCAGGCTGAATTCTTGTATATTGTTGTAAGAAACATTTTGTACACAGACCAAAATTAAAAGATGAAAAAATATATTATGAAAAGAAACAGGTAAAATATAATAATGTAGCCATATGAATATTCAATAAAGGCTACCTGAAGAAATATAACTAGAGAAAAAAAGTACTTCAGAATGATAAAATGTCCACTGACCTTTGTGCACTGTTGTTGGGATCTACTGTAGGGGGAAACGGTTTTTGCTTCTGAACTAGCAGGCGGGCTCTTTACCACTAGTGCCACCTGGGAAATCCCTTTTACCCATTAGAATTTTTTTAAAAAGAAAACAAGATGTGTTGGCAAGGATGCAGAAAAACCGGAACACTCCAACTTTTGTGCACTGTTGTTGGGAATGTAAACGGAGCAGTCACTGTGGAAAATAGTATGGTGGATTTTCAAAAATGAGACAATTACCATAATCCAGCAATTCCAGTTCTAGGTATATACCCAAATAAATTGAAAGCAAACACGCAAACAGATATTTGTACACTTGTTCACAGCATCATTATTTACAACAGTCAAAAAAGTGAAAACAGCCCATGTTCATTGATGGATGAATAAATAACAGAATGTGCAACATACACACAATGGATTATTATTCAGCCTGTAAAAGGGAATTCTGACATACGCTGTAACATGGTTCAACCTTCAAGACCTTAGTCTATGTGAAATAACCCAGTACAAATGTATGATTCCACTTATATGAGATACCCAGAGTAATTAAAATTCATAGAAACAGATAATGGTAGTTACCATGGGATGGGAGAAGGGATAATGGAGTTACTGTTTAACAGGTAAGATCACTTCTGCAAGACAAAAGCTCTAGAGCTGGACAGTGGCATTGATGGAACTGCAATGTGAATATACTTAATGCCAATGAAATGTGTACTTAAAACATTTAAATGATAAATGCTGTTATGCATACTCTACTATGATTTTTAAAGTAAAAAAACAGTTAAGTAGAAAGGTGATAAAAATGAAACTACATATATCAGTAACTCTATTACAAAGAAATTGACTAAATATCCTACACAAAAGAAAATGATATCCAGACTGAATTCTTAAAATCAGGCTGAATTCTTGTATATTGTTATAAGAAACATTTTGTACACAGACCAAAATTAAAAGATGAAAAAATATATTATGAAAAGAAACAGGTAAAATATAATAATGTAGCCATATGAATATTCAATAAAGGCTACCTGAAGAAATATAACTAGAGAAAAAAAGTACTTCAGAATGATAAAATGTCCACTGACCAGGAAGTTATTAAGAGTCCCAAATTTGTATGCACCAAATAACATAACTTTAAAATACATAAAGCAAAGGTTCAAGAGAAAAGAGAAAAGGATAAATCTATAACCAGAGAGGAGATTCTGAATACCTATCTCTTCACAGTTGATAAAACTAGCAAATGAAAAAAAATTAACAAGGGTATCAAATAATTGTATACCACATTTCAATCAACTTGAACTGAAAAAGCACATATGGAACTCAAAAACTGCAGAATTCATGTTTTTTCCAAATAATTTAAGGAAAGTAGCCAACACACCAGGTATAACAAATATAACAAGTCATAAGGCAAGTGTTAACTTCCCAACCAGAATAGAATTAAAAATGGTACAAAAGAAAAGTAAAAAATATTCAGTGTTTGGAAATTAAGGAATATTTACTAAGCAATTTCTAGTAAGTCTCAATAAAAATTAGAAAGTATTTTAACTGATAAATAATGAAAGTACATTCAAAATGTGTGAAGTACCTAAGATAATTATTACAGAAAATTTTAAAACTCAAAAAACATATACTGTTAAAAAAAGAATAGTAAAAATCTATGAGCTTTGCATCTCTAGTAGTTTTCATCTCAAGAAGCTAAGAAAAAACTTACAGCCAATGGGAAATTTTTTTTTTCTTCTTTTTCTTTTTTATTTTTTAATTTTGGGGAAATTTTTAAAAGGAGGAAAAACACAAAAGCAGAAACCAATGAAAATTAAAGCCAGCTTGCAAAATATCAGTAAAATAAAAAACTGTTTTCTTAAAAAAGCTTAATTAAGACTAATCCCTAGGAAGACAAATTAAAAAGAAAAAAGACATACAAACTGCAAATAACAGAAATTAAAAAGAAGACATCACTACCAAATCTACAGATATTTCTAAATTTTAAATATCTGTATAAGCAATGCACTTAATTACACAGAAGAGGGTACTGTTTTCCTGTTCATATATAGACATTTGAATTCATCCTTTTAATTTTTTTGTTTTAATTTTGGCCTCTTTTGGTTTTTTATTTATTTATTTTTATCCATTTTTCTTCTTTGGCCTGTGTGGGCCTCCCATTGCAGTGGTCTCTCTCATCGCAGAGCACCGGCTCTGGGCGCATATGCTCCAGAGCGCTGGCTGGTAATTGGGCACACCAGTCCAGCTGCTCCATGGGATCTTCCCGTGCCAGGGATCAAACTGGTGTCCCCTGCACCGCAAGGCGGACTCTTTAACCACCGGACCACCAGGAAAGCCCTTGAATTCATTGGTTTTTTTTAAAAAAAAAAAAACCCACACAAACAAAAAAATCTTTGAGAAACAAGAGTTAATCCAAGCTGAAATAAAAAATATTCTTGCAATACTATTATCAAAAAATAAAATAAAATCTGTGTAAGGAAAAATATAAGGTCTAGACAGCCTCACTGGAAAATTATTCCAAATATTTACGCTAAAATCAATACCAATAAAACACAAAGTCTTTTTATAGAACACACAAAAACGATAGTTGTTTTAAGAGGTCAGCATGATTCTGAAACCAAAACCTAACACGGGCATCAACGAAAGAAAATTTCATACCAATATGATTTAGATACACAAACAAAATACAACACTCCATATAGTATTAAAGCTATGGCTTAAAAGTAAAGGCTACACGCTACAAATAGGAGCAAAAATGAAAGAGGTCAACTCTAGTATCATCCAAAACTAACTCTTAGCTGAGTTGTGTTGGTCCACTAGTACTCTGGCTGCTTAAAGAAAATGTACCCCTCTCTTTGAAGGAAGCTACCAGCATAAACAATTTTTTCACTACACTGTCTGACATCCAATCAAAAATTACAAGACAGTTAATGAAAACATGCACATCAGGATAAGAAGCCAAGAAAAGAAATAAATAGAAACAAAATCTCATTTAATTTACATACTTAAGCTTTAAGGTACACCTTTATGACTAAGATATTCATGAAAATGGGGAAGGTTGAAGATGTCAATACAGGTCTAGAATCCATTAAAGAGATGTCAAAACATAAATTCTAGAAAGAAAGATTATAACTGAGATTCAATATTTAGTAGAATTTACCAGTAGATTACATATGTAAGAACAAGAATAGTAAACAGGAATAGAGGTCAGAGGAAGGTATCCATAATGGCATACAGATCAAGAGGAAGCAAGGAAATACAGGAAAGAGAGTTAAGACATATGAGACTGAGACTGTATACTATGTGTATTCAGAGTACCAAAAGTGGTGAAGATGGTGACACAAAACCAGCATTAGCAGAGCAGGTAAGAATTTTATAAACTGACAAGTCATCAAATTATAGATCTAATAAATCCCATATTCAAAGCAGGCAACCCGATATACACATAAGGAAAACCAAATCTACACACATTATAATCAAATGCCTAAAAACCAAAGATGAGGGCTTCCCTGGTAGGTCAGTAGTAAAGAGTTCACCTGGCAAGGCAGGAGACACGGGTGTGATCCCTGATCCGGGAAGATCTCACATGCTGTGGAGCAACTAAGCCCATGAGCCACAACTATGGAGCCTGTTCTCTAGAGCCTCCAAACGACAACTCTTGAGCCCATGTGCCACAACAACTGAAGCCTGTGTGTCCTAGAGCCTGAGTTTCACAACAAGAGACATCACCACAGCAAGAAGTCTGCTCACCTCAGCTAGAGAGTAGTCCCCACTCCCTGCAACAAGAGGAGAGCCTGCAGCAGCAGTGAAAACCCAAAAAGGCCAAATAAATAAATTAAAAAAAAAATTTTTTTTTAATTTTAAGACGAAACGTTCAAAAGTAGATACAGAAGATATATACAAATTTTTCAGTGAAGGAAACAATAAGACTGACAAAAGACTAACAGAAATGAAAGAAGCCAAAAAATAATGGAGGGGCTTCCCTGGTGGCCCAGTGGGTAAGCACACCGCCTTGCAGTGCAAGGGGCGCCAGTTTGATCCCTGGCCTGGGAAGATCCCACAGGCCGCAGAGCAGCTGGATCGATGTGTCCAACTACCGAGCCGGAGCTCTGGAGCGCATGCGCCCAGAGCAGGTGCTCTGTGACAACAGAGGCCACTGTGATGGGAGGCCCACAAGGGCCAAAGAACAAAGATGGATGTAAATAGATAAATGAAAAGACCAATGGAAGTGGCCCACCCAACCTCCTCCTTCCCCAACCACCCCTTCCTAAAAAAAGAACAGATAATGGAATGGCATCTTTAGAGTGTTGGGGGAAAAAAATCCACTCCGGCCTAAGAACTAAACAAAAATTACAATAGAATGTTAAAAAGCATGGTAAGACTAATTTGGGAGATGAGGTGAATTTTTTAAAATATGCAACAGTAAAATATATGACAATAATCTACAAGCAACTCAGACAACTCAGCACTGGAAAAATGAACAACCCAATCAAAAAATGGGAAAAGGACCTAAACAGACACCTCTCCAAAGACGACATATAGATAGCCCAAAAGCACATGAAACAATGCTCAACTTCGCTTATAATCAGAAAAATGCAAATCAAAAGTACAATGAGATATCACCTCACACCCGTCAGAATGGCCATCATCCACAAATCGACAGACAATAAATGCTGGAGAGGCTGCGGAGAAAAGGGAACCGTCTTACATCGCTGGTGGGGACATAAATTGATACAGCCTCTATGGAAGACAGTATGGAGATTTCTTAAAAAGCTAAAAATAGAAGCACCATATGAACCCCATTATTGGGTTTATACCCTGATGAAATCAAATCTGAAAGAAGCACCTGTATCCCAATGTTCATTGTAGCTCTCTATACAATAGCTAGAACATGGAAGCAACCTAGATGCCCATCAACGAATGAATGGATACAAAAGCTCTGGTATATATATACAATGGCCCCCTGTACCCCAATGTGAAGTCATTGAGATATCAATTTTCAGTGAAGGAAACAATAAGACTGACAAAAGACTAACAGAAATGAAAGAAGCCAAAAAATAATGGAGGGGCTTCCCTGGTGGCCCAGTGGGTAAGCACACCGCCTTGCAGTGCAAGGGGCGCCAGTTTGATCCCTGGCCTGGGAAGATCCCACAGGCCGCAGAGCAGCTGGATCGATGTGTCCAACTACCGAGCCGGAGCTCTGGAGCGCATGCGCCCAGAGCAGGTGCTCTGTGACAACAGAGGCCACTGTGATGGGAGGCCCACAAGGGCCAAAGAACAAAGATGGATGTAAATAGATAAATGAAAAGACCAATGGAAGTGGCCCACCCAACCTCCTCCTTCCCCAACCACCCCTTCCTAAAAAAAGAACAGATAATGGAATGGCATCTTTAGAGTGTTGGGGGAAAAATCCACCCCGGGCCTAAGAACTAAACAAAAATTACAATAGAATGTTAAAAAGCATGGTAAGACTAATTTGGGAGATGAGGTGAATTTTTTAAAATATGCAACAGTAAAATATATGACAATAATCTACAAGCAACTCAGACAACTCAGCACTGGAAAAATGAACAACCCAATCAAAAAATGGGAAAAGGACCTAAACAGACACCTCTCCAAAGACGACATATAGATAGCCCAAAAGCACATGAAACAATGCTCAACTTCGCTTATAATCAGAAAAATGCAAATCAAAAGTACAATGAGATATCACCTCACACCCGTCAGAATGGCCATCATCCACAAATCGACAGACAATAAATGCTGGAGAGGCTGCGGAGAAAAGGGAACCGTCTTACATCGCTGGTGGGGACATAAATTGATACAGCCTCTATGGAAGACAGTATGGAGATTTCTTAAAAAGCTAAGAATAGAAGCACCATATGACCCAGCAATCCCACTCTTAGGCTTATACCCTGATGAAATCAAATCTGAAAGAAGCACCTGTACCCCCAATGTTCATTGTAGCTCTCTATACAATAGCTAGAACATGGAAGCAACCTAGATGCCCATCAACAAATGAATGGATACAAAAGCTCTGGTACATATATATGATGGAATACAACACAGCTGTAAAAAGAAATGCAGAAGAATCAGCCCTAATGAGGTGGCTGGATCTAGAACCTATCATAAAAAGTGAAGTCAGTTAGAGAGAGAAAGACAAGTACAATATACTAACACATACATATGGAATCTAGTAGGATGGTGATGATGGCACTTGCAATGAAGCGATGGAGAGACAGACATGGACAGTGGACATATGGACACTGTGGGGAAGGAACAGTGGGTGGGAGGTGTAAAGTAGCATGAAGGCCTGTACTATCATATGTGAAGAAAATAGCTATAGCCATTGCTCTGTGAGAAAAGCGGATCCTGCAGGGGTGCTGTGTGATGGTCTGGGGGGATATACATATGACTAATCTGGGAACATACATATCTGTAAACAATAAAACTCTGTAAAAGTTAAAAGTAAAATAAAAGTTTTTAAAGAAATGAGATGACACCAAAGTATGCTGTAGACAAAGGCGCAAGGTAAAAATCCACAAGACCAAACAAGAGGAAATATGCAATCTACCTGGAAAAGAATTCAGAAGTAATGATAGTAAAGATGATCCAAGATCTTAGAAACAGAATGCAGGCATGGATCAAGAAGATACAAGAAATATTCAACAAGGACCTAAAAGAACTAAAGAACAGTGATGAACAACACAACAACTAAGATGAAAAATACACTGGAAAAAAATCAATAGCAGAATAACTGAGGCAGAAGAATAAGTAAGTGAGCCAGGAAACAAGATGCTGGAAATAACTGCCAAGGAGCAGAAAAAGGAGAAACATTGAAAAGAAATGAGACCTTTGCCTCCGGACTTCTCTGGGGCCAGCAGCCGCCCGAGCAGGGGCCCGGGGCCGCGGGCTCAGCGGACAACCATGGGCACTGTGTCAAACCAGCAGTTTGCAGGTGGCTGCGCCAAGGCGCCGGAGGAGGCGCCGGAGGATGCGGCCCGCGCGGCCGAGGAGCCGCAGCTGCTTCACGGTGCCGGCATCTGTAAGTGGTTCAACGTGCGCATGGGGTTCGGCTTCCTGTCCATGACCGCCCGCGCAGGGGTCGCGCTCGATCCCCCGGTGGATGTCTTTGTGCACCCGAGTAAGCTGCACATGGAGGGCTTTCGGAGCCTGAAGGAGGGTGAGGCCGTGGAGTTCCCCTTTAAGAAGTCTGCCAAGGGCCTGGAATCTATCCGAGTCACCGCCCTGGAGGGGTGTTCTGTATTGGGAGCGAAAGGAGGCCCAAAGGGAAGAATATGCAGAAGCGTAGATCAAAGGGAGACAGGTGTTACAACTGTGGAGGTCTGGACCATCACGCCAAGGAATGCAAACTGCCACCTCAGCCCAAGAAATGCCACTTCTGCCAGAGCATCAACCATATGGTAGCCTCATGCCCACTGAAGGCTCAGCAAGCTCCCAGCTCCCAGGGAAAGCCAGCCTACTTTCGGGAGGAGGAGGAAGAGATCCACAGCCCTGCCATGCTCCCAGAGGCCCAGAATTGAGCCCAGTGGGCGGGGGCTTTTCTTTTGTGATCAGAAAGTTTTGAGGATCAGGCATCAATCCCGGCAGAATGGAGAAAGTGGGGACCAGGTGGGTAGGAGCAGCTGGCACTGCCATATATCTCAGGCTGGGGTCCACAGCATCACCTCTTCCCTCCTTAGTTGGGGGGAAGGTGTGAGGCAAAGGAATTCCAATCACACTCTATTTGGATGTACGTGAGGGCTTTGGGGGTTAACCCTCCCTGCATGCTTTATCTGTATCTCCACCCCCAAAATCTCCAGTTTGTAGCAGTGTTTTAAAGAAGGATGTGGAATATTTCCCATATTATTCCCATAATTTCCATGTGGAATATTTTCCCAGAGTGAAAAGATGAAGAAGAGACCAGATTGGTAGACCCAACCCACAAGTAACGACATTCCATGGGAGGAAACCTCACAGGGGGAAGGCAGGGTTTTCCATGTCTTGTCTCTTCACAACCCCCTCTTTGGGATAGAATGCTGAGTACTCTCCTAAGCAGTGGGTTATGACGACAGGCAAAAGGGGCGGTTGAGGGAACAACTGAAGACCTGCTGTTTCTAAGCTCACTCCCACCCCATTGTGGGTCAACACAATTTTATTTGCTCCCTCGGGTGACCGTACCTTGGGTCCCAGTTTCTCCAGGATGCCAACTGCACTAGCTGTGTGCGAATGACGTATCTTGTGCATTTTAACTTTTTTTCGTAATATAAATATTCTGGTTTTGTATTTTTGTGTATTTTAATTGAAGGCCCTCATTCCTGCACTGTGTTCTCAGGTACGTGAGCAATCTCAGGGATAAGTCGGCAGCAGCTCCGGGTCTGCACGGCAGGAATGCTTTTTGTTGCTGTGTCACCAGAGAGAACAACAATTTGGAGTGTACAGTCTATTGAACTACCTCATTTTAGCCAATTAGAGCTGGCTTTTCTGCCATAGGGTCCTCTTGAAACCCCTCCATCTTCAATGTTTCATGAGAGACTAGGTTTTAACTGGATTGCCCCATGAAGCGCTTGGTCTCCTTCTAGTGAAAGACAAGAAATTGATCTGAATAGGAAAAGGTAGTACAGGCAGGTTGGGAGAGGCTGGGTCAGGTTAAAGGTGCAGAAAGGGGAAGCCAAGATCAGGCAAAGGTCATCTGTATGTGTGATAAAGGATTCCTGTTCCACACCTCTGATCCTAGGGCACAGGACTCACTTTCTATACCAGATCTATCCTTCACCTCACTGGGCTGAGCCGACCATGCACAACAGGGTGTGTGTGTGCTTTATTAAATGTGAGTTGGTGAGGATAGGTTTTAAGAACAATGCCTCTGTACCCGTCTTGAGTTGCCCAGGGATGGATATATGAAGCAAGGACAAGATCCTTAACCTTTAACAGTTGTGGGTTTTTCGTCCTTGGGTTCCAGAGAGACTATGAGCTGTGGCTTCTTTGTGGTTCCCAGAGCCAGTGTCCTGCCCTGCTGCAGCAGTGATTAGATCATGGTAGGTAAAAGAGAGAAGGGGGGGTTTCGTTTACATGCTGTGATCACTGCACACCTACCTCACTGGGTTGTCATGGGGCAAATGCAATAGAACGCATTGGGTGACATGTGTCTGATCCTTGTCTCCCCAGGTGCTGCCCCCTCTAGTTCTTACATTTGTCTGGGCTTTCTAGGACTTCACAAGTAGCTGATTTGGATTGCTAGGTGACCTAGTTTGTGTAAATATATGTGTTGGTCTTCTCCATGTTCTTTTAGGGTTTTATTGTTTACAAACTTCTTTTTATATTGAGAAAAATAGCCAAAGCATCTTTGACAAAAGGTTTTGCACCAGGCCAAAAGATCTGAAACATAAGCTTGGGGGCCTCTCTTCTTGAAGTCAGCGGGTCGGGGGGCGGGTGTCCTGAACCACTTTCATTTGTGTTCCCCTTCCTCTATTTCAACCAAGATCTTCTGTCCTACCTACCCTCTCCTCTTCCCACCTTTCTGCCCCACAAAATAGACCATATACCTATACATTTAATCTGTGGGGTGTCTGCAATTAAATGATTTGTGCAAAAATCCTGAAGACGCTAAGAATTCTCCACCCCTTGCTCCCAATCTCCTGAGCCATGTCCATTCCTTGGTGTGATTCATGACTGCTGTGTTTGGATGGGTGAGGACTTACTTTAATTTCTTATTTAAGGTTAGAGGAGCAATGAGGGGGTCTTCGATGTAGAAGGTGGGGCTGAGAGACCACGAAAAGAAACATGAATGTATATCCAAGTCACTCAGGAACTTTTATGCAGGTGCAAGAAACTTATGTCAAAGTGGTCACAAGATTGTTGAATAGGAGACGGACGAATGTAACTTCCATGTTTACTGCTAGAAACCAAAGCTTTGTATGAAATCTTGAATTTATGGGGAGGGAGGGAGGGTAAAAAAGCGTGTACCTGTTCGTTCCTTTTCCTCACCCCTTCTCATTCCTGAACTGCAGGAGACAGCCCCTTGGGCTTTGGCAACCCCATCTGGGCAGTGTTTATTTGATGGCTGATTTTGCTGTGCCAGGTATTACCTTTCCCACTTGCTATCATTTTGTAACACATGCTGACCCTTTTTCCCTTCCCTTTCTTTTCCTTGGGAATATACAATGAATAAAGACTTATTGGTACTGAACCGAAAAAAAGAAAAGAAATGAGAACAGTCTCAGAGATCTCTGTGACAATATAAAAGTACCAATATTCAAGTTATTGGGATCCCAGAAGAGAAACAGAAAGGATGTGAAAAAGTATTTGAAGAGATTACACTTGAAAACTTGCCTAACACGCAAAAGGAAAAAGTCACCCAAGAAGTCCAGGAAGTTCAGAGAGTCCCACACAGGATTGGCCCAAGAAGAAACCATCAAGACACATTTAATCAAACAAAAATTAAATTCAAGGAAAAAATACTAAAAATCAGCAAGGGAAAAGCAACAAATAACATACAAGGTTATCAGCTGACTTTTCAGCACAAACTGCAGGCCAGAAGTGAGTGGCAAGATATATCTAGAGTCGTAAAAGGGAAAAACCTCAAAACAAGATTACCCTACCTAGCAAGGATCTCATTCATAATAGAGAAAAGTCTTGAAGAGGAGCAAAAGCTAAGAGAATTCAGCACCACCAAACCAGTTTTACAACAAATGCTAAAGGAATGTCTTTAATTAGCAGGAGACACAAGGGAAGAAAAAGACCTACAGAAACAAACCTAAAACAATTAAGTAAATGTTAAAAGGAACATACATATCAATAATTACCTTAAAGGGCTTCCCTAGTGGTCCAGTGGGTAGAATCCACCTTGCAATGTCTGAGAGACCACGAAAAGAAACATGAATGTATATCCAAGTCACTCAGGAACTTTTATGCAGGTGCAAGAAACTTATGTCAAAGTGGTCACAAGATTGTTGAATAGGAGACGGACGAATGTAACTTCCATGTTTACTGCTAGAAACCAAAGCTTTGTATGAAATCTTGAATTTATGGGGAGGGAGGGAGGGTAAAAAAGCGTGTACCTGTTCGTTCCTTTTCCTCACCCCTTCTCATTCCTGAACTGCAGGAGACAGCCCCTTGGGCTTTGGCAACCCCATCTGGGCAGTGTTTATTTGATGGCTGATTTTGCTGTGCCAGGTATTACCTTTCCCACTTGCTATCATTTTGTAACACATGCTGACCCTTTTTCCCTTCCCTTTCTTTTCCTTGGGAATATACAATGAATAAAGACTTATTGGTACTGAAAAAAAAAAAAGAAAAGAAATGAGAACAGTCTCAGAGATCTCTGTGACAATATAAAAGTACCAATATTCAAGTTATTGGGATCCCAGAAGAGAAACAGAAAGGATGTGAAAAAGTATTTGAAGAGATTACACTTGAAAACTTGCCTAACACGCAAAAGGAAAAAGTCACCCAAGAAGTCCAGGAAGTTCAGAGAGTCCCACACAGGATTGGCCCAAGAAGAAACCATCAAGACACATTTAATCAAACAAAAATTAAATTCAAGGAAAAAATACTAAAAATCAGCAAGGGAAAAGCAACAAATAACATACAAGGTTATCAGCTGACTTTTCAGCACAAACTGCAGGCCAGAAGTGAGTGGCAAGATATATCTAGAGTCGTAAAAGGGAAAAACCTCAAAACAAGATTACCCTACCTAGCAAGGATCTCATTCATAATAGAGAAAAGTCTTGAAGAGGAGCAAAAGCTAAGAGAATTCAGCACCACCAAACCAGTTTTACAACAAATGCTAAAGGAATGTCTTTAATTAGCAGGAGACACAAGGGAAGAAAAAGACCTACAGAAACAAACCTAAAACAATTAAGTAAATGTTAAAAGGAACATACATATCAATAATTACCTTAAAGGGCTTCCCTAGTGGTCCAGTGGGTAGAATCCACCTTGCAATGTAAGGGGCACCAATTCAATCCCTGACCCAGGAAAATCCCACATGCTGCAGAGCCGCTGGACCAGTGTGTCCAATTACAAGCCAGCGCTCTGGAGTTCATGCGCCCAGAACTGGTGCTCAGCAGCCAGAGAGGTCACTGCAATGGGAGGCCCACACAGGTCAAAGAATAAAGATGGATGAAAATAAACAAACAAATAAGAATACAACCTCTCCTTTTTCCCTGCCGCCACGGAGTCGCGGGGAGACGAAGGCTCGGGTGCATTCAGGATTCGGCTCCACCCGTAACCCACCATGGCCAAGGAAGGCATTGCTGCTGGAGGTGTAATGGACGTCAATACTGCTCTGCAAGAGGTGCTGAACACTGCCCTCACCCACGATGGCCTAGCGCATGGAATTCGAGAAGCTGCCAAAGCCTTAGACAAGCGCCAAGCCCATCTATTGTGTTCTCGCTTCCAACTGTGATGAACCTATGTATGCCAAATTGGTGGAGGCCCTTTGGGCTGAGCACCAGATCAATCTGATTAAGGCTGAAGACAACAAGAAACTAGGGGAATCGGTAGGCCTCTGCAAAACTGACAGAGAGGGAAAGCCCAGTAAAGTGGTTGGTTGCAGTTGTGTGGTGGTTAAGGACTATGGCAAAGAGTCTCAGGCCAAGGATGTCATTGAGGAGTACTTCAAATGCAAGAAATGATGAAAAAAATATACTGGGTTCTTGTTTTTTTAAAAAAAAAGAATACAACCTCTGATCTCATGCTTTAAAATAATACTACTAATAATTACCTTAAAGGTAAGTAGATTAAATGTTTCAACCAAGACACAGACTGGCTGAATGGATACAAAAACAAGGCCCATATACATGCTGCCTACAAGAGACCTACTTGAAACCCATGGAAACATACAGGCTGAAAGTGAGGAGATGGATAAAAGATATTTCATACAAATGGAAATCAAAAGAAAACTGAAGCAACAATACTCATATCAGACAAAACAGGCTTTAAAATAAAGACTATTACAAGAAACAAAGAACACTAAATAAAGATCAAGGAATGAATCCAACAAGATGATGTAACAATTGTAAATATTGGGTTTCCCTGGTGGTCCAGTGGGTAAGCACACCGCCTTGCAATGCAAGGGGCGCCGGTTCAATCCCTGGCCTGGGAAGATCCCACGTGCCGCGGAGTGGCTGGACGTGTGTCCAATTACCGAGCCGGAGCTCTGGAGCACATGCGCCCAGAGCCGGTGCTCTGCGACAACAGAGGCCACCACGATGGGAGGCCCACACGGGCCAAAGAACAAAGATGGATGAAAATGGACAAATGAAAGACCAATAGAAGTGACCCGCCTGCTCCCCTCCCTCCCCACCCCACCCCCACCAAAATAGATAAATAAATAAATCTTTTTTAAAAAAAATTGTAAATATTTATGCACCTAATACAGAAGCACCTCAGGACACAAGGCAAATGCTAACAGTCACAGAATAGGAAATCAACAGTAACACAGTAATAATGGGGGACATTTTAACAGCCCACCTTACACCAAAGACAGAACATCCAAACAAAACGCAGTAAGAAAATACAAGCCATAACTAACACACTAGACCTGATAGACTTAATTGATATTTATAGAACATTTCATCCAAAAGCAGCAGAATACACTTACTTCTTAAGTGCACACAGAACATTCTTCAAGGCAGATTACACCATGGGTCGCAATTCAAGCCTCCATGAATTTCAGAAAATTAAAATCATATCAAGTATCTTTTCTAACAACAATGTTATGAGATTAGAAATCAATTAAAAGAAATGCAAAAACAGAGGCTAAGAGTATGTTACTAAATAACCAAAGCATCACTGAAGAAATCAAGAGGAAATTTAAAAATACCTAGAAACGGGGGCTTCCCTGGCAGTTCAGTGGGTAACGATACCGCCTTGCAGTGCAAGGGGCGCCAGTTTGATCCCTGGCCTGGGAAGATCCTACATGCCGCAGAGCGGCTGGACCGGTATGTCCAATTACCAAGCCGGAGCTCTGGAGCGCATGCGCCCAGAGCCGGTGCTCTGCGACGGCAGAGGCCACTGCGATGGGAGGCCCACGCGGGCCAAAGAACAAAGATGGATGAAAATAGATAAATGAAATACCAATAGAAGTGGCCCACCCGCCCCCTCCCTCCCCAACCTGGCCTACCCCCTCCACCAAAAAAACCTAGAAACAAATGACAATGAAGACATAATGATCCGAAACTTACAGAATGCAGCAAAACCCACCTCAAGACACAAGAAAAACCTCAAATAAACAACCTAACATTACACCTAAAACAACTAGAGAAAGAACAAACAAAACCCAAAGGTAGTATAAGAAAAGAAATCAAAGATCAGAGCAGAAATAAAGAAAACAGAAACAAAGAAAACAATAGCAAAGACAAATGAAACCTGACGCTGGTTCTTTGAGAAGATAAAATTTTATAGCCTTACAAAATTGAATCAGGAAAAAACAGAAAATATGAACAGATCAATCACAAATAATTAAACCAAAAGTCTGATTGAAAATCCTTCAGGAAACAAAAGTCCAGGACCAGACAGCTTCACAGGTGATGTCTATCAAACATTGAGAGAAGAGCTAATACATATTCTTCTCAAATTCTTCCAAAAATTAGCAGAGGGAAGAACATTCCCAATCTCATTCTACAAGGCCACCATCATCCTAATACCAAAACCATAATAAAAAAACCTTCTGATCATCTCAGTAGATGCAGAAAAAGCTTTATGCCAAAAAACAAAAAGGAAAGTTTTTACGATAAAAACTCTCCAGAAACTGGACAGAGAGAATCTAGCTCAACATAATAAAACCTATACACAACAAACCTACAGCAAACATCTTTCTCAATGACGAAAAACTGAAAACACTTCCTCTAAGATCAGGAACAAGACAAGGATGTCCACTCTCACCACTTTCATTCAACATAATTTGAAAGTCTTAGCCACAGCAATAAGAGAAGAAAAAGAAATACAAGGAATCCAAATTAGAAAGGAAGACATAAAACTGTCACTGTTTGTGGGTGACATGATACAATACATAGAAAATCCTAAAGGATTTACACATAGAAAAACCTAAAAGATGCCATGAGAAAATTACCAGAGATAATCATAGAAAATCTAATAGAAGTGGCCCACCCGCTCCCCTCCCTCCCCAACCTGGCCACCTCCCCCCTCCACCAAAAAAACCTAGAAACAAATGACAATGAAGACATAATGATCCGAAACTTACAGAATGCAGCAAAACCCACCTCAAGACACAAGAAAAACCTCAAATAAACAACCTAACATTACACCTAAAACAACTAGAGAAAGAACAAACAAAACCCAAAGGTAGTATAAGAAAAGAAATCAAAGATCAGAGCAGAAATAAAGAAAACAGAAACAAAGAAAACAATAGCAAAGACAAATGAAACCTGACGCTGGTTCTTTGAGAAGATAAAATTTTATAGCCTTACAAAATTGAATCAGGAAAAAACAGAAAATATGAACAGACCAATCACAAATAATTAAACCAAAAGTCTGATTGAAAATCCTTCAGGAAACAAAAGTCCAGGACCAGACAGCTTCACAGGTGATGTCTATCAAACATTGAGAGAAGAGCTAATACATATTCTTCTCAAATTCTTCCAAAAAATAGCAGAGGGAAGAACATTCCCAATCTCATTCTACAAGGCCACCATCATCCTAATACCAAAACCATAATAAAAAAACCTTCTGATCATCTCAGTAGATGCAGAAAAAGCTTTATGCCAAAAAACAAAAAGGAAAGTTTTTACGATAAAAACTCTCCAGAAACTGGACAGAGAGAATCTAGCTCAACATAATAAAACCTATACACAACAAACCTACAGCAAACATCTTTCTCAATGACGAAAAACTGAAAACACTTCCTCTAAGATCAGGAACAAGACAAGGATGTCCACTCTCACCACTTTCATTCAACATAATTTGAAAGTCTTAGCCACAGCAATAAGAGAAGAAAAAGAAATACAAGGAATCCAAATTAGAAAGGAAGACATAAAACTGTCACTGTTTGTGGGTGACATGATACAATACATAGAAAATCCTAAAGGATTTACACATAGAAAAACCTAAAAGATGCCATGAGAAAATTACCAGAGATAATCAATGAATTTGTTGAAGTTGCAGAATACAAAATCAATATACAGAAATATCTTGAATTCCTATACAATAACAACAAATGAAAGAGCAGAAAGAGAAATTAGGGAAACAATTCCACTTACCACTGCAACAAAAAAAATGAAATAAAATATCTGGCAAAATACCTTGCTAAGGAGGCAAAAAAGTTGTATTCAGAAAACTGTAGGATACTGATGAAAGAAATCAAAGAAGACAAACAGACAGAGAGATACACCATGTTCCCAAACTGGAAGAATATTGTGAAAAGGACTATATCACCCAGAGCAATCTACATATTCAATGCAATTTCTATCAAACTGCCAAGGGCATGCATTTTCCACAAAATTAAAACAAGAATTTTGACAATTTATATGAAAACATGAAAGACTTCAAGTAGCCAAAGCAATCTTGCAGAAGAAAAACAGAGCTGGAGCAATCAGTCTACCTGACTTTAGATTATACTACAAAGCTACAATAAAAGACAGTATGATACTAGCACGAAAATAGAAATACAAAGCAATGAAGCAGGATAGAAAGCACAGAGATAAACCCATGCACCTATGGTCACTTCATCTATGACAAAGGACACATGAACATACAACATGAAAAGACAGGCTCTTCATTAAATGGTGCTGGGAAAACTGGACAGCTACATGTAAAAGAACGAAGTTAGAACACTCCTTGACACCATACACAAGAATAAACTCAAAATAGACTAAAGAGCTAATGTAAAGCTGGAAACTATAAAACTCTTAGAATAAAACCTACAGCAAACATCTTTCTCAATGACGAAAAACTGAAAACACTTCCTCTAAGATCAGGAACAAGACAAGGATGTCCACTCTCACCACTTTCATTCAACATAATTTGAAAGTCTTAGCCACAGCAATAAGAGAAGAAAAAGAAATACAAGGAATCCAAATTAGAAAGGAAGACATAAAACTGTCACTGTTTGTGGGTGACATGATACAATACATAGAAAATCCTAAAGGATTTACACATAGAAAAACCTAAAAGATGCCATGAGAAAATTACCAGAGATAATCAATGAATTTGTTGAAGTTGCAGAATACAAAATCAATATACAGAAATATCTTGAATTCCTATACAATAACAACAAATGAAAGAGCAGAAAGAGAAATTAGGGAAACAATTCCACTTACCACTGCAACAAAAAAAATGAAATAAAATATCTGGCAAAATACCTTGCTAAGGAGGCAAAAAAGTTGTATTCAGAAAACTGTAGGATACTGATGAAAGAAATCAAAGAAGACAAACAGACAGAGAGATACACCATGTTCCCAAACTGGAAGAATATTGTGAAAAGGACTATATCACCCAGAGCAATCTACATATTCAATGCAATTTCTATCAAACTGCCAAGGGCATGCATTTTCCACAAAATTAAAACAAGAATTTTGACAATTTATATGAAAACATGAAAGACTTCAAGTAGCCAAAGCAATCTTGCAGAAGAAAAACAGAGCTGGAGCAATCAGTCTACCTGACTTTAGATTATACTACAAAGCTACAATAAAAGACAGTATGATACTAGCACGAAAATAGAAATACAAAGCAATGAAGCAGGATAGAAAGCACAGAGATAAACCCATGCACCTATGGTCACTTCATCTATGACAAAGGACACATGAACATACAACATGAAAAGACAGGCTCTTCATTAAATGGTGCTGGGAAAACTGGACAGCTACATGTAAAAGAACGAAGTTAGAACACTCCTTGACACCATACACAAGAATAAACTCAAAATAGACTAAAGAGCTAATGTAAAGCTGGAAACTATAAAACTCTTAGAATAAAACACAAGCAGAACACTCTTGCACATAAATCACAGCAAGATCTTTTCTGACACAACTGCTAGAAAAATGAAAATAATAAACAAATGAGACCTAATGAAACTTAAAAGCTTTTGCACAGCAAGGAAAACCATAAAAATGAAAAGACAACCCTATAATGGAAGAAAATATTTGCAAATGAAGTAACTGACAAGGGATTAATCTCCAAAATATACAGACCATTCATACAGTTCAATATCAAGAAAGCAAAAAACCCAATCAAAAAACGGACAGAAGATCTAAATAGGCAGTTTTCCAAAGAAGATATACAGATAGCAAACAAACACATGAAAAGAGGTTCAACATCACTAATTATTCGAGAAATGACAATCAAAACCACAATGAAGGGCTTCCCTGGTGGTCCAGTGGGTAAGGACACCGCCTTGCAGTGCAAGGGGCGCCGGGTCAATCCCTGGCCTGGGAAGATCCCATGTGCCGCATGGCAGCTGGACCAATGTGTCCAACCACCGAGCTGGAGCTCTGGAGCATATGCACCTAGAACCCGTGCTCTGCAACCAGAGAGGCCGCTGTGATGGGAGATTCACACAGGCCAAGAACAAAGATAGATGAAAATAAATGGAAGACCAATAGAAGTGGCCAAAAAAAAAAAAGAAACAAGTTCTAAAAAAAAAAAAAAAAACAACACAATGAGGTTTTTTCTGTGATTCTCACACCAGTCAAAGCGGCCATTATCAAAAAACCTACAAACAATAAATGCTGGAGAGGATGTGGAAAAAAGGGGGACCCTCCAACATTGTTGATTAAACTAATAAGCCACCACAGAGAACAGAATGGAGGTTCCTTAAAAACTAAAAACAGAACCACCATATATGTAAGACTGAGCAATCCCACTCCTGGGCATATACGCGGAGAAACCCGTAATTCAAAAAGATGCACGCATCCCAATGTTCACTGTAGCACTATTTACAATAGCCAGGACATGAAAGCAACCTAAATAAATGTTCATCCACAAAGGGATGGATAAAGAAGATGTGGTACATATATACAATGGACATACATACAATGTCATATATATAATTATTCAACCATAAAATGAAAAAATTGTGTAATCTGCAGAGACATGGATGGGCCTAGAGACTGTCATACAGAGTGAAATAAATCAGAAAAAGACAGATATAATATTGCTCATATGTGGAATCTAGAAAAATGATACAGATGGAACATATTTGCGAAACAAAACTAAAAACAGACAGAGAGAATGGATACCATGGGGAGTTGTATTGGGAGACTGAAGACTGATACATATAAACATCTATGTCTAAAACAGGTAACTAATGAGAACCTATTGCATGGCACAGAAAATTCTACCCTATTCCCTGTGATGACCTAAATGGAAAGGAAATCCAAAAAGGAGGGCATATATGTATATGTGGAGCTGATTCACTTTGCTGTACAGTAGAAACACAACACTGTAAAGCAAATATACTCCAGAAAAATTCATTTTAAAGAACTCAACAACCAATGAGTAATATTTAAAACTAACTAAAAGTAAACCAATCTAAGAGCTAAAATCATAAAACTCTCAGAAGTTAACCTAAGTGTAAATCTTTATGAACCTGGATTTGGGAATGGGTTCCCAGATACACCAAAAAATGGAGCGAAAAAAAGATAAACTGAACTTGATCAAAATTTAAAAAAAAAAAAAAAAAAACCCACATGAAATGAAGTTCAACATAGTCATCAAAGAAATGCAAATCAAAACCACAATAGGTCAATGATGTTAACATCTAGTGGTACGTGTGTTTGCATAGTTGAGTCCAACTCTTTATGACCACATGGACTGTAACCCACCAGGCTCCTCTGGCCATGGAATTTACTATGCAAGAATACTGGAACGGGTTGCCATTTTCTCCTCCAGGGAATCTTCCTGACTCAGGGATTGAACTCGTGTCTCCTGCGTCTCTTGCACTGCAGGTGGATTCTTTACCTGCTGATTTATCGGGAAAAAATTACCTCCTGATTTATCAATTCCACTCCTACATATATATCCCAAAGAACTGAAAACTGGGACTACAACTGACACCTGTATACCAATGTTCATGGAAACATTATTCACAAGAGTAAAAAGGTAGAAACAATCCATGTGCTCATCAATAGGTGAATGGTAAACAAAATGTGGTATATGCATACAGTGGAATACTATCCAGCCATATATAAAGGAGTAAAGTTGTAATACATGCCACAACACAAACAAATCTTGAAAGCATTAAGTCAGTAACAAATGGGCAAATACTATATGATTCCACTTCCACGAAACATCTAGAATTGGCAAATTCATATAGAAAGAAAGTAGACTCCCAGGGGCTCAAGGAAGAATACAGTACTGTATCTCAGTACCCCATCTGTAAAATCAGAAATTGAGCAAAAACAATGGTTTAGTTTAGTTCCTTGGAACACCTCCCTTGGCAGCTAGTGAAAACAGGCACAAGGAACACAGACAACCCAATCCTGCAGCCCCCAATACCCACACATGCAACTTATTCTTCATTAAAGCAGCGTAACTTACCTTTCATATGTTTTACATATTGGATTTTTGAATAAGGCCTTATTTTAATAAAGCTCTATGCCTTCAAAGAAAATAAGTTTTACTACCAAGTCTGTATGATCTCTAAATCTAAACACTCTGAAGACTCAGTTAATGTAGCTAATTGATACAAGTTATCCTCACTTCATCTTAACTATTAAAAAAGTCTGAACTAAAAATTTGAAATGAAGTTCAACATAGTCATCAGAGAAATGCAAATCAAAACCACAATAGGTCAATGATGTTAACATCTAGTGGTACGTGTGTTTGCATAGTTGAGTCCAACTCTTTATGACCACATGGACTGTAACCCACCAGGCTCCTCTGGCCATGGAATTTACTATGCAAGAATACTGGAACGGGTTGCCATTTTCTCCTCCAGGGAATCTTCCTGACTCAGGGATTGAACTCGTGTCTCCTGCGTCTCTTGCACTGCAGGTGGATTCTTTACCTGCTGATTTATCGGGAAAAAATTACCTCCTGATTTATCAATTCCACTCCTACATATATATCCCAAAGAACTGAAAACTGGGACTACAACTGACACCTGTATACCAATGTTCATGGAAACATTATTCACAAGAGTAAAAAGGTAGAAACAATCCATGTGCTCATCAATAGGTGAATGGTAAACAAAATGTGGTATATGCATACAGTGGAATACTATCCAGCCATATATAAAGGAGTAAAGTTGTAATACATGCCACAACACAAACAAATCTTGAAAGCATTAAGTCAGTAACAAATGGGCAAATACTATATGATTCCACTTCCACGAAACATCTAGAATTGGCAAATTCATATAGAAAGAAAGTAGACTCCCAGGGGCTCAAGGAAGAATACAGTACTGTATCTCAGTACCCCATCTGTAAAATCAGAAATTGAGCAAAAACAATGGTTTAGTTTAGTTCCTTGGAACACCTCCCTTGGCAGCTAGTGAAAACAGGCACAAGGAACACAGACAACCCAATCCTGCAGCCCCCAATACCCACACATGCAACTTATTCTTCATTAAAGCAGCGTAACTTACCTTTCATATGTTTTACATATTGGATTTTTGAATAAGGCCTTATTTTAATAAAGCTCTATGCCTTCAAAGAAAATAAGTTTTACTACCAAGTCTGTATGATCTCTAAATCTAAACACTCTGAAGACTCAGTTAATGTAGCTAATTGATACAAGTTATCCTCACTTCATCTTAACTATTAAAAAAAAGTCTGAATAATCATATACCACTATTTTGACAAATAAGGACAGTATAAAAAATTTGGTCTGAAAATAAAGAAAAAAGAGCAAGTAAAAATAAATATATCTACAAATTATTATAGAAATAATACAAAACAAGGTTAAAATACTTATGCCCATTATTTGTACCTGCATACTCTTAATCGGGGGGAGTTGATAACCACAGAGCAAGGCAGGGAGAGGTGATGGTAGAATAGCCATGAGTTCTCCAAATGGGAGTTCATCCTACATTAACTTTCAAATAAAAGTGATGGTTGTGGGCTTCCTTGGTGGTCGAGTGGGTAAAGAGACCGCCTTGCAGTGCAGGGGCACCGGTTTGATCCCTGGCCCAGGAAGATCCCACATGCCGCAGAGTGGCTGGACCAGTGTGTCCAATTACGAACCAGTGTTCTGGAGCGCAAGCACCCAGAGCTGGTGCTCTGCAACGAGAGAGGCCACCGTGAAGGGAGGCCCACACATGCCAAAGAATAAAGATGGATGGAAAAAAAAAGGATTAAAACAAAAAGTGACAGTTGTATCACAATGAATTAATTAATGCCACTGAATTGTATACTTAAAACTGGTTAAAATGGCAACTTTTATGTATTCTTATCATAAGACTGCTACAATAAAAGATCTCTAAGTTCTATTTTCCACTCCTACAAATTTTCAAGCTTCTTGAGATCAGAGATTACGGAGGAAAACCCTGACAGTACTGAAAATCAGAAATTGAGCAAAAACAATGGTTTAGTTTAGTTCCTTGGAACACCTCCCTTGGCAGCTAGTGAAAACAGGCACAAGGAACACAGACAACCCAATCCTGCAGCCCCCAATACCCACACATGCAACTTATTCTTCATTAAAGCAGCGTAACTTACCTTTCATATGTTTTACATATTGGATTTTTGAATAAGGCCTTATTTTAATAAAGCTCTATGCCTTCAAAGAAAATAAGTTTTACTACCAAGTCTGTATGATCTCTAAATCTAAACACTCTGAAGACTCAGTTAATGTAGCTAATTGATACAAGTTATCCTCACTTCATCTTAACTATTAAAAAAAAGTCTGAATAATCATATACCACTATTTTGACAAATAAGGACAGTATAAAAAATTTGGTCTGAAAATAAAGAAAAAAGAGCAAGTAAAAATAAATATATCTACAAATTATTATAGAAATAATACAAAACAAGGTTAAAATACTTATGCCCATTATTTGTACCTGCATACTCTTAATCGGGGGGAGTTGATAACCACAGAGCAAGGCAGGGAGAGGTGATGGTAGAATAGCCATGAGTTCTCCAAATGGGAGTTCATCCTACATTAACTTTCAAATAAAAGTGATGGTTGTGGGCTTCCTTGGTGGTCGAGTGGGTAAAGAGACCGCCTTACAGTGTAAGGGGCACCGGTTTGATCCCTGGCCCAGGAAGATCCCACATGCCGCAGAGTGGCTGGACCAGTGTGTCCAATTACGAACCAGTGTTCTGGAGCGCAAGCACCCAGAGCTGGTGCTCTGCAACGAGAGAGGCCACCGTGAAGGGAGGCCCACACATGCCAAAGAATAAAGATGGATGGAAAAAAAAAGGATTAAAACAAAAAGTGACAGTTGTATCACAATGAATTAATTAATGCCACTGAATTGTATACTTAAAACTGGTTAAAATGGCAACTTTTATGTATTCTTATCATAAGACTGCTACAATAAAAGATCTCTAAGTTCTATTTTCCACTCCTACAAATTTTCAAGCTTCTTGAGATCAGAGATTACGGAGGAAAACCCTGACAGTACTGAAAATGAGTTTTGAAAGCAGGAATTATGTAAATGGCTTTTCTTGGTAGCTCTTTAAGTCCTAGAAAAGATCATGGCAACTAAGAAGAGGACATTTATTTGAACATAGTAGATGCTGAATAATGTGTGACTGACTTGAAGGAGGAGAAAATAAAATCAATAAGCAAACAATAAACTTCTAAGAACAAACAGAAACTAAGGTATTTTTATCCACTTGATCATCCAACAAGAACTTCATAAAAGTTTGCAAAAAGAACCTGAACAGGGCTTCCCCTGGTGGTCCAGTGGATAAGGACACCGCCTTGCAGTGCAAGGGGCGCCGGTTCGATCCCTGGTCTGGGAAGATCCCACGTGCCACAGAGCGGCTGGACTGATGTGTCAATCACTGAGCCGGAGCTCTGGAGCGCATGCGCCCAGAGCCGGCGCTCTGCAACAAGAGACACCACCGCGATGGGAGGCCCACAGGAGCCAAAGAACAAAGACGGATGAAAATAGAGAAATGAAAGACCAATAGAAGTGGCCCGCCCGCTCCCCTCCCTGCCCAACCTGACCCCCGCCCCAAAATAAAGAAATAAATAAATAAATCTTTAAAAAAAAAAAAAAAAAAAGACAATATTCTTAAATCTCTTATCTTTGTGCACCAAAATTTATTTATTACTAATAAGACTGCTATGCTTAAACTCTAATTAAAACAGCCAATGAAACTGGGTTTCACTGTTACTTATCCTTACACTTGTACATTACTTGTGAAATTTACTTTAAAAAGTGAAAGGGGGCTTCCCTAGTAGTCCAGTGGGTAAAGACAGCGCCTTGCAGTGCAAGGGGCGCCAGTCGATCACTGGTCTGGGAAGATCCCACGTGCCGCGGAGCGGCTGGACCGATGTGTCCAATTACTGAGCCGGAGCTCTGGAGCGCATGTGCCCAGAGCCGGTGCTCTGCAACAACAGAGGCCACCGCGATGGGAGGCCAACACGAGCCAAAGAACAAAGATGGATGAAACTGAATAAATGAAAGATGAATACAAGTGGCCCGCCCGCCCCCTTCCTCCCCACCGCCTGCTCCCACACAAAAAAGTGAAAGGCCAGGCTTCCCTGGTGGTCCAGTGGGTAAGGATGCTGCTTTGCAGTGCAAGAAGTGCCAGTTCGATCCCTGGCCTGGGAAGATCCCACATGCTGCGGAGCAGCTGGATGGATGTCTCCAACTACTGAGCCGGAGCTCTGGAGCACATGCACCCAGAGCCGCTGCTCTGCAGTGAGAGGCCACTGCAATGGGAGGCCCACACAGGCTAAAGAACAAAGAAAATAAATAAATGAAAGACCAATAGAAGTGACCAAAAAAATAAATAAATAAAGCGGAAATTCTTTAAAAGAAAGAAACTAAAAAACAGAAGAAATAAAGAAAAAAAGAAAAAAAAAAAGAAAAAAGGAAAAAAAAAAAAAGAAACTAAAGTAAAAGGACCACAGGACTTCCCTGATGGTCCAGTGGCTAAGACTCCATGCTGCCAATGCAGGGAGGCCCAGGTTGGATTCCTCGTTAGGGAACTAGATCCCACATGCTGCAACTAAGGACCCAGCAGGTTGCCACTAAAGAAGATCCCATGTTCCTTGGCACAGTCAAATAAATATTTTAAAATAATAATAATAATAAAAGGAGAAAGGTTTCTTGGATCTACATGGTAAACTTTTCCTGAAGGTTACTGTATTTCTTATTTAGCACTGTTCACTGAAAGAGCCTTGATGCCGTGCTCACAGGCAATGAGCACACTTGGGCCCACAGATCTTGGATTCTTAGCATTTCTCATTAAGAGGAGCCTGGGCTCTTAGAAGATATAGTCCATTTCAGAACTAAAGCAAGAAAACTATAAAATAAGGAAACTAATAATCAAATGATAAGACTTGCCAACAGGATCCAAGAAGCAGCTTAAAGGGGGCTCTCGGTGGAAAATTTAGGACAATCTGAACATCAAAAAGAAAAATGAAAAAACTGTAACACAATGAATTAAAAAAAACAAACAGGATGTACACCAATACTAAAAAGGGGGTTCTTCTTTACAGAAAAATGTCAGCTATAGATGCAGATGGTTGTGCCCAGTCACTTCAATCATGTCTGATTAAAGCCTGCCAGCTCCTCTGTTCATGCAATTTTCCTGGGAAGAATACTGGAGTAGGTAAATCACTAAATCTGTAAACATCAATGTATTAATAACGGATTCAGGCAAGGATCATCCATGGTTAAGGTTATTGGGGAAAAGGACATTTATAATGTCTTCAAGTAGTATTACCTTTTAAAACACCTATTCCTTAACAGAGGAATACGTGCCTAAGGTGAAGATATTTAGCAGGTACCATCTTAAATAATTAGCAACACTGCTTACAAAATAAAGTCTCTGACCGTGATGCAACAAGAAAACACCAACTATGTAGCATCCCTGCCAAAAAACGTTTATTTAATTGTTTCTTCATGATTATATTCAATAGGCATCTCTAAATTTCAGACATTTTATAAGTAAACTGTTGTAAACTCTTCACAAATACCACTTTTATAAAGACAAAAGAAGGCAGATTGTTTCAGATGAAAGAAACTAACAAGACAGTAAATACAGCCTGTGACTGGATCTTGGATTGAAAAAAGTGCTTTAAAGGACATTTTAAGAAACACTGAGGAAATCTGAATATGCTAAATAATATTTATGTTTAATCAGTGTTACTTCTTAAGTAAGAAAAAAAGATATAATGATATGACACACGGATAAATTTATGTTTAATTTAGTGTTAAAAAAAATTCTTGGATCTACATGGTAAACTTTTCCTGAAGGTTACTGTATTTCTTATTTAGCACTGTTCACTGAAAGAGCCTTGATGCCGTGCTCACAGGCAATGAGCACACTTGGGCCCACAGATCTTGGATTCTTAGCATTTCTCATTAAGAGGAGCCTGGGCTCTTAGAAGATATAGTCCATTTCAGAACTAAAGCAAGAAAACTATAAAATAAGGAAACTAATAATCAAATGATAAGACTTGCCAACAGGATCCAAGAAGCAGCTTAAAGGGGGCTCTCGGTGGAAAATTTAGGACAATCTGAACATCAAAAAGAAAAATGAAAAAACTGTAACACAATGAATTAAAAAAAACAAACAGGATGTACACCAATACTAAAAAGGGGGTTCTTCTTTACAGAAAAATGTCAGCTATAGATGCAGATGGTTGTGCCCAGTCACTTCAATCATGTCTGATTAAAGCCTGCCAGCTCCTCTGTTCATGCAATTTTCCTGGGAAGAATACTGGAGTAGGTAAATCACTAAATCTGTAAACATCAATGTATTAATAACGGATTCAGGCAAGGATCATCCATGGTTAAGGTTATTGGGGAAAAGGACATTTATAATGTCTTCAAGTAGTATTACCTTTTAAAACACCTATTCCTTAACAGAGGAATACGTGCCTAAGGTGAAGATATTTAGCAGGTACCATCTTAAATAATTAGCAACACTGCTTACAAAATAAAGTCTCTGACCGTGATGCAACAAGAAAACACCAACTATGTAGCATCCCTGCCAAAAAAACGTTTATTTAATTGTTTCTTCATGATTATATTCAATAGGCATCTCTAAATTTCAGACATTTTATAAGTAAACTGTTGTAAACTCTTCACAAATACCACTTTTATAAAGACAAAAGAAGGCAGATTGTTTCAGATGAAAGAAACTAACAAGACAGTAAATACAGCCTGTGACTGGATCTTGGATTGAAAAAAGTGCTTTAAAGGACATTTTAAGAAACACTGAGGAAATCTGAATATGCTAAATAATATTTATGTTTAATCAGTGTTACTTCTTAAGTAAGAAAAAAAGATATAATGATATGACACACGGTTATGCTCAAAATCCTTCAAACTAGACTTCAACAGTAAGTGAACTAAGAACTTTCAGATGTACAAACTAGGTTTCAAAGAAGAAACCAGAGATCAAATTGCCAACATTTGTTGGATCATGGAGGAAGCAAGACAGTTCCAGAAAAACATCTACTTTCACTTCACTGACTGTGCTAAAGCCTTTGACTATGTGGATTACAACCACCTGTGGAAAATTCTGAAAGAGATGGGAATACCAGACCACCTTACCTGCCTCCTGAGAAACCTGTATACAGGTCAAGAAACAACAGTTAAACCAGACATGGAACAAGAGACTGATTCAAAATTGGGAAAGGAGTCCATCAAGGCTGTACCTTATTGCCCTGCTTATTTAACTTCTATGCAAAGTATATCATGTGAAATACTGGGCTGGATGAAGCACAAGCTGAAATCAAGGTTGCCAGGAAAAATATCGATAATCTCATATATGCAGATGATACCCCCTCTAATGGCAGAAAGTGAAGAGGAACTGAAGAGCCTCTTGATGAGGGTGGAAGAGGAGCATGAGAACACTAGCTTGAAACTCAACATTAAGAAACTAAGATCATGGCATTCAATCACTTCGTGGCAAACAGAAGGGGAAAAAATGAAAGCAGTGATAGATTTTATTTTCTTGGGTTCCAAAACCACTGCAGACAGAGACTGCAGCCATGAAATTAAAAGACTCTTGCTCCTTGGAAGGAAAGCAATTACAAACCTAGACAGAATATTAAAAAAGCAGAGACATCACCTTGCTCACAAAGGTCCATGTAGTCAAAGCTATAGTCTTTCCAGTAGTCATGTACAGACATGAGTGCTAAGTTGTTCTAAATCACTTCAGTTGTGTCCAATTCTTTGCAACCCTATGGGCTGTAACCAACCAGGCTCCTCTGTCCATGAGATTCTCCAGGCAAGAATACTGGGAGTGGGTTGCTGGGTCCTTCTCCAGGGAAGAACTAACGCTAAATGCGATTGAAAAAAGTGCTTTAAAGGACATTTAAGAAACACGGGTTAAAATTTTTTTTCAGTGTTACTTAAGTAAGAAAAAAAGATATAATGATATGACACACGGTTATGCTCAAAATCCTTCAAACTAGACTTCAACAGTAAGTGAACTAAGAACTTTCAGATGTACAAACTAGGTTTCAAAGAAGAAACCAGAGATCAAATTGCCAACATTTGTTGGATCATGGAGGAAGCAAGACAGTTCCAGAAAAACATCTACTTTCACTTCACTGACTGTGCTAAAGCCTTTGACTATGTGGATTACAACCACCTGTGGAAAATTCTGAAAGAGATGGGAATACCAGACCACCTTACCTGCCTCCTGAGAAACCTGTATACAGGTCAAGAAACAACAGTTAAACCAGACATGGAACAAGAGACTGATTCAAAATTGGGAAAGGAGTCCATCAAGGCTGTACCTTATTACCCTGCTTATTTAACTTCTATGCAAAGTATATCATGTGAAATACTGGGCTGGATGAAGCACAAGCTGAAATCAAGGTTGCCAGGAAAAATATCGATAATCTCATATATGCAGATGATACCCCCTCTAATGGCAGAAAGTGAAGAGGAACTGAAGAGCCTCTTGATGAGGGTGGAAGAGGAGCATGAGAACACTAGCTTGAAACTCAACATTAAGAAACTAAGATCATGGCATTCAATCACTTCGTGGCAAACAGAAGGGGAAAAATTGAAAGCAGTGATAGATTTTATTTTCTTGGGTTCCAAAACCACTGCAGACAGAGACTGCAGCCATGAAATTAAAAGACTCTTGCTCCTTGGAAGGAAAGCAATGACAAACCTAGACAGAATATTAAAAAAGCAGAGACATCACCTTGCTCACAAAGGTCCATGTAGTCAAAGCTATAGTCTTTCCAGTAGTCATGTACAGACATGAGTGCTAAGTTGTTCTAAATCACTTCAGTTGTGTCCAATTCTTTGCAACCCTATGGGCTGTAACCAACCAGGCTCCTCTGTCCATGAGATTCTCCAGGCAAGAATACTGGGAGTGGGTTGCTGGGTCCTTCTCCAGGGGATTCTCCTGACTCAAGAATCAAGCCTACATTTCTCGCATTGGCAAGCAGGTTCTTTACCACTGGGAATCCCATACTGTCAAGGCTATTGTCTTTCCAAGAGTCATGCACAGACGTAAGAGTTGGATCATAAAGAAGGCTGAGCTCTTAAGAACTGATGCTTTTGAATTGTGGTGCTGGAGAAGACTCTTGAGTATCCCTTGGACTGTAAGGAACTCAAACCAGTCAATCCTAAAGGATATCAACCCTGAATATTCACTGGAAGGACTGATGCTGAAGCTGAGGCTTCAATCTGATTCAAAGAACTGACTCACTGGAAAAGACCCTGATGTTGGGAAAGATTGAAGGCAAAAGCAGAAGGGGACGACAGAGGATGAAATGGTCAGATGGCATCACAAACTCGGTGAACATGAATTTGAGCAAACTCCGAGAGATAAGAGAGGACAGGGGAGTCTGGCATGCAGTCCATGAGGTCACAAAGAGTCAGACATGACTTAGCAACTAAACAATAACAATTCCAAATCTTTACCACTAGAATTTGATCCCAGTAAAAACAAAGACTTTATTTTGTTCACTACTGCATCCTCAGGAGAGGACAGCATTAAGTAAGTACAAGTCTGGAAAGTAGTAGGTACTCAATGAATACCTGTTGAAAAATAATATGCTTGGATTCTGGGCTTGGAGACAACAACAGCTGTTTTATGAAGTACATGACTGATAGCTTCTTAAACTATGTGCAGTTTATCACAAGAAATAACCAAACCAAAGCTAAATTAGCTGTTCTGCTTTATGAAAATTTTAAATATTTACTCTTAATACATTTAATTCTCCATGTTCTATACTGAAAGAATATCAGGAACATAACACCAAGAAAATGTGTCATTCAAAAATTCCAAATTACATTAGCCACTAAGTAATAATCATAATAAACTAAGTCACAACATTATACTCATGAGTTTTCCCAAGTTACCACTGTCCTGCAGATAATCGTAGGAAAACAATACTATATACCACTTTTCCCTATGGGCTGTAACCAACCAGGCTCCTCTGTCCATGAGATTCTCCAGGCAAGAATACTGGGAGTGGGTTGCTGGGTCCTTCTCCAGGGGATTCTCCTGACTCAAGAATCAAGCCTACATTTCTCGCATTGGCAAGCAGGTTCTTTACCACTGGGAATCCCATACTGTCAAGGCTATTGTCTTTCCAAGAGTCATGCACAGACGTAAGAGTTGGATCATAAAGAAGGCTGAGCTCTTAAGAACTGATGCTTTTGAATTGTGGTGCTGGAGAAGACTCTTGAGTATCCCTTGGACTGTAAGGAACTCAAACCAGTCAATCCTAAAGGATATCAACCCTGAATATTCACTGGAAGGACTGATGCTGAAGCTGAGGCTTCAATCTGATTCAAAGAACTGACTCACTGGAAAAGACCCTGATGTTGGGAAAGATTGAAGGCAAAAGGAGAAGGGGACGACAGAGGATGAAATGGTCAGATGGCATCACAAACTCGGTGAACATGAATTTGAGCAAACTCCGAGAGATAAGAGAGGACAGGGGAGTCTGGCATGCAGTCCATGAGGTCACAAAGAGTCAGACATGACTTAGCAACTAAACAATAACAATTCCAAATCTTTACCACTAGAATTTGATCCCAGTAAAAACAAAGACTTTATTTTGTTCACTACTGCATCCTCAGGAGAGGACAGCATTAAGTAAGTACAAGTCTGGAAAGTAGTAGGTACTCAATGAATACCTGTTGAAAAATAATATGCTTGGATTCTGGGCTTGGAGACAACAACAGCTGTTTTATGAAGTACATGACTGATAGCTTCTTAAACTATGTGCAGTTTATCACAAGAAATAACCAAACCAAAGCTAAATTAGCTGTTCTGCTTTATGAAAATTTTAAATATTTACTCTTAATACATTTAATTCTCCATGTTCTATACTGAAAGAATATCAGGAACATAACACCAAGAAAATGTGTCATTCAAAAATTCCAAATTACATTAGCCACTAAGTAATAATCATAATAAACTAAGTCACAACATTATACTCATGAGTTTTCCCAAGTTACCACTGTCCTGCAGATAATCGTAGGAAAACAATACTATATACCACTTTTCCCACGATGCTATATAGCCAAATGTTAATAATTCTGCTAATTACACATAATAGTGGGCTTCCCTGATGACTCAGTGATAAAGAATCTGCCTGCCAACACAGGAGACACAGGCTTGATCCTTGGTCTGGGAAGATCCCACATGCCAAGGCACAAGTAAGCCCACGCCCCAACTGTTCAGCCCATGCTCTGCAACAAGAGAAGTCACCGCAATGAGAACCCAGTGCAATGCAGCTAGAGAGTAATCCCTGCTCTCCAGGACTAGGCGACAAAGACCTGGCAAAAATAAATAAAAACAAGTTATTTTTAAAAATAAACATTTTAAAAATAAAGACAATAATATCTGAGGCTCCCAAATAGATTGCATTTTTTCCACCAAATACTTCACTGATATTGGTAAAAACAAAATTAGTTAATTGAAAAAGGGGGGGGGGGGGAGATGATCCAATCTTATCCCTGCATCTTCTGATGGAGAATTAATAGTAAATAAAACCTCCAGGGAAAAGGGACAAGGAAACCATCTATTCAGATTTATAGCTGAATAAATTGTATGTATCCACTCTGGAGTAAGAAATACACCTGCCTAACTGGTGTTCAAACCAACCATAAATCATTTGTAGGGCTCAGAAAATATTTAGCAATTAAAGATACAACATAGCAGCTTTCATTAAAATTAATTAGATTTTCATCAACAGCCTTTGTTGAAAAAAAAAATTCTATTCAAAGCACCCACTTTTAGGTAAAGTAAGAAATGAAACGGTGCTTTTAAAACATTCAGTGGTGCATGTTCCTAGATAAAGAGTATTAATAGTTATATCCTGGGTAGGTCAAAAAGTTTACATGAATGACCTTTTTGGCCAATCCAATATGTAAACATAATTAACCACACCACAGTCTGTTCTATAATTTTTAGTAACTCCATAAAAATCTCCCCATACCAATCCCCTTATTACTGAATTTTTAGTTTTTTCATCATTATAAATAAATCTGCAGGAAACCTTTCTGTGCATGTCTTTTTGTGAGAGTTTTAAAACAAAAGTTTTAACCAAAAAATGTTTTGAAAAGGAAGCATGATGCCATAAATGAGAACAATATTCAAATACTTGATCCTGTCCACTGACTACAGATGTCGTTCATTGAAGTTATGGATCATTCTTGTCTCTCCTTCGTCTCTTCCCTTAGCTTACTATTTTTTTTCCCTAGTTATTCAGTGCTCCAAAGGATAAACAAGGTAAAAAAACAGAGAGGAAACCAAGGAAAAAATGTGTTATTTTCCTTATATGAATTTTAAAAGCAAAAAATTGGGGCTTTCCTGGTGGCCCAGTGGGTAAATACTCCACCTGGCAGTGCAAGGGGCACCGGTTCAATCCCTGGCCTGGGAAGATCCCATGTGCTAAGGAACAGCTGTGCTGGTGTGTCCAATTACAAGCTAGGGCTCTGGAGCAAATGTGCCCAGAGCTGGTGCTCTGCAACAAGAGAGGCCATTGCAATGGGAGGCCTACACATGCCAAAGAATAAAAAAGATGGATGAAAAATAAATGATGATGTAGAGGCAAAAAAAATAATCTGTTTAAAAAAAAAATTTATGAACAACATTTAAACCACCTTTACCTAGCAGCCCATCTTCAGCAAGGTTCCCAGAGAAAATAACATCCTGAACCTAAGGTATCCATTGAATTCACTTCTCTCCTCTAAAATCAGAGCCTACTAGCTAGCTATCAAAGGTGAAAAATTACTCATTCAAATCATTTTCTTCATATTTTATTCTCTGACACAGCTCTGGTATGAAAAGGCAAGTCCTAAAGCACATTTAATTTGACTTACATAAAGTAATATTAACTCCTACACTACTATGACTTTTTCTCCTTTTCCCTTCCAACAGTGTCCCAACACTTTCCACTTGTGAGAGTTCACTGTACTCCTACAGCTGTGGGTTTGGTTTTAAAGCCTACAGTCCCTCACAAAAATCTAACTTATTTATTTATTAACTATTTACTAGATAGTTTTCTGCTGCTGCTTAGTCACTTCAGTTTACTAGATGAGTTCTTCCATGGCTCCAGGCAATTCATCATTATAAATAAATCTGCAGGAAACCTTTCTGTGCATGTCTTTTGTGAGAGTTTTAAAACAAAAGTTTTAACCAAAAATGTTTTGAAAAGGAAGCATGATGCCATAAATGAGAACAATATTCAAATACTTGATCCTGTCCACTGACTACAGATGTCGTCATTGAAGTTATGGATCATTCTTGTCTCTCCTTCGTCTCTTCCCTTAGCTTACTATTTTTTTTCCCTAGTTATTCAGTGCTCCAAAGGATAAACAAGGTAAAAAAACAGAGAGGAAACCAAGGAAAAAATGTGTTATTTTCCTTATATGAATTTTAAAAGCAAAAAATTGGGGCTTTCCTGGTGGCCCAGTGGGTAAATACTCCACCTGGCAGTGCAAGGGGCACCGGTTCAATCCCTGGCCTGGGAAGATCCCATGTGCTAAGGAACAGCTGTGCTGGTGTGTCCAATTACAAGCTAGGGCTCTGGAGCAAATGTGCCCAGAGCTGGTGCTCTGCAACAAGAGAGGCCATTGCAATGGGAGGCCTACACATGCCAAAGAATAAAAAAGATGGATGAAAAATAAATGATGATGTAGAGGCAAAAAAAATAATCTGTTTAAAAAAAAAAAAATTTATGAACAACATTTAAACCACCTTTACCTAGCAGCCCATCTTCAGCAAGGTTCCCAGAGAAAATAACATCCTGAACCTAAGGTATCCATTGAATTCACTTCTCTCCTCTAAAATCAGAGCCTACTAGCTAGCTATCAAAGGTGAAAAATTACTCATTCAAATCATTTTCTTCATATTTTATTCTCTGACACAGCTCTGGTATGAAAAGGCAAGTCCTAAAGCACATTTAATTTGACTTACATAAAGTAATATTAACTCCTACACTACTATGACTTTTTCTCCTTTTCCCTTCCAACAGTGTCCCAACACTTTCCACTTGTGAGAGTTCACTGTACTCCTACAGCTGTGGGTTTGGTTTTAAAGCCTACAGTCCCTCACAAAAATCTAACTTATTTATTTATTAACTATTTACTAGATAGTTTTCCTGCTGCTGCTGCTTAGTCACTTCAGTCATGTCCGAGTCTGTGTGACCCCATGGACTGCCGCCTGCCAGGCTCCTCTGTCCATGGAAGTCTCCAGGCAAGAATACTGGAGTGGGTTGTCATGCCCTCCTCCAGAGGATCTTCCCAACCCAGGGATGGAACCTGGGTCTCCTGACCTGCAGGCAGATTCCTCACCATTGAGCCACCAGGGAAGCCCCATATATCTATATCTATATCTGTATCTGCAACCCCATGGACTGTAGCTCACCCAGCTTCTCCATCCACGGAATTTTCCAGGCAAGAATACTAGAGTAGGTTGTCATTTCCTTCTCCAAAGTTTTCCTACAGTGAACTAGACTTAAAGGATAGCTAATTAACTAGTTTATTTTGTGGCCTTGTGGGTCTCCTGTTCACTGAAACAGATTGGTTAAAATAGTCGAGTCGGGCTTCCCGGATGGTCCAGTCGGTAAGGACACTGCCTTGCAGTGCAAGGGGTGCCGGTTCAATCCCTGGCTTGGGAAGATCCCACGTGCTGCAGAGCAGCTGGACCAATGTGTCCAACTACCCAGCCAGAGCTTTGGAGCGCATTTGCCCAGAGCCGGTGCTCTGTAGCAAGAGAGGCCACTGTGATGGGAGGCTCACATGGGCCAAAGAACAAAGATGGATGAAAATAGATTCATGAAAGACCAATAAAAGTGACCCCCCCCACCACCACCAAATATATAGTCTAGTCTATTTACTGAGCTTTATCATGAACTGGGAATAATTTTACATATCCATGACAGACAAGCACAAGTTCATTATATATGCCAAAATAACATTAACACAGCACAGAGAAGTCATTTGGTAACATACTCAACTTCCTATCAGACTGTAACTGAGCAAGGTTTCTTTTTCTTTTTTTAAAAAAACATTTATTTATTTATTTATTTAGGCGGGGATGGGGAGGGAGGCGGGTGGGCAGGCCACTTCCACTGGTCTTTCATTTGTCTAGTTTCATCCATCTTTGTTCTTTGGCCCGTGTGGGCCTCCCATTGCGGTGGTATTTGTTGTCGCAGAGCACCGGCTCTGGGCTCATGTGCTCCAGAGCTCCCGCTCGGTTGTTGAACACATCGGTCCAGCCACTCTGAGGCACGTGGGATCTTCCCAGGCCAGGGATCGAACCTGAGCCCCCTGCACTGCAAGGCGGTGTCCTTACCCACTGGACCACGAGGGAAGCCCCCTGAGCAAGGTTTCCAATGCAAGTGGATGCCATACCAGTGAGCTGTTCAGAGCGCTCCAACCGTATCTTTTGTATTTCAGACACAGAAAACCAAGGATTTCTCTTTTTAACATGCCAAATGGAGAAAACAAATCAGATCAGCAGTATGCAAACATCATACCATTAAGGAGGAGAGAGTTAACTCTTCTGCAGAAAGAAGGGCGATGGGAAAACCAACTTCCAAGGGTCTGTTTCACATTTTCCAAAATAAAAAATCAGAAATTGGTTTCATGAAGGGTTGCCTTTTCTTTTTTCTTAGGAAAATAAGAAAATCCATTGTCCTAAAATTTAAACACATTTCATGAACCTGAACTTTTAAACCCCCAGCATGAAATAAAAGTTCGAAACCCACCCGTTGTATACAGCATTAGAGCAAAAAATACTCTCAAAGAGGGAAAGCCAAACCACGAAATAATTTAGAACCAGAACACAGCAGGAAAGGTTCCCACAATTTATCCCAACAGGTTATTTCCAAGTAAATCAGGATTTTTTAGGTTCTATGAAAAATCCCTCATCCAGCTGAACATTTGTTTAGCTATGTAAGCAGTCACTTTATACAGAAATGCTCATTAAAAATGTTGGGGGCGCGGGGGGAAAAGGAAAAAAAAAATGTCAGGGATTCCCAGTGTTTATAAGCTTTTGAACAACTTCCTAACCTCTACAACCATGACACTCTCAACATGACACAAGACATTTTAAGTAAATCAAACGCTACCTTTCCAAGTAAGAATCTCAAACTTTCAGGAGATGCTGAGAAACAAATGATACAAAATCCTGAGAGGGGTGAGAAATGCGGTACATTTCTTGGGCAGGCCACTTCCACTGGTCTTTCATTTGTCTAGTTTCATCCATCTTTGTTCTTTGGCCGGTGGGCCTCCCATTGCGGTGGTATTTGTTGTCGCAGAGCACCGGCTCTGGGCTCATGTGCTCCAGAGCTCCCGCTCGGTTGTTGAACACATCGGTCCAGCCACTCTGAGGCACGTGGGATCTTCCCAGGCCAGGGATCGAACCTGAGCCCCCTGCACTGCAAGGCGGTGTCCTTACCCACTGGACCACGAGGGAAGCCCCCTGAGCAAGGTTTCCAATGCAAGTGGATGCCATACCAGTGAGCTGTTCAGAGCGCTCCAACCGTATCTTTTGTATTTCAGACACAGAAAACCAAGGATTTCTTTTTAACATGCCAAATGGAGAAAACAAATCAGATCAGCAGTATGCAAACATCATACCATTAAGGAGGAGAGAGTTAACTCTTCTGCAGAAAGAAGGGCGATGGGAAAACCAACTTCCAAGGGTCTGTTTCACATTTTCCAAAATAAAAAATCAGAAATTGGTTTCATGAAGGGTTGCCTTTTCTTTTTTCTTAGGAAAATAAGAAAATCCATTGTCCTAAAATTTAAACACATTTCATGAACCTGAACTTTTAAACCCCCAGCATGAAATAAAAGTTCGAAACCCACCCGTTGTATACAGCATTAGAGCAAAAAATACTCTCAAAGAGGGAAAGCCAAACCACGAAATAATTTAGAACCAGAACACAGCAGGAAAGGTTCCCACAATTTATCCCAACAGGTTATTTCCAAGTAAATCAGGATTTTTTAGGTTCTATGAAAAATCCCTCATCCAGCTGAACATTTGTTTAGCTATGTAAGCAGTCACTTTATACAGAAATGCTCATTAAAAATGTTGGGGGCGCGGGGGGAAAAGGAAAAAAAAAATGTCAGGGATTCCCAGTGTTTATAAGCTTTTGAACAACTTCCTAACCTCTACAACCATGACACTCTCAACATGACACAAGACATTTTAAGTAAATCAAACGCTACCTTTCCAAGTAAGAATCTCAAACTTTCAGGAGATGCTGAGAAACAAATGATACAAAATCCTGAGAGGGGTGAGAACCTAATCTCAGATTAAACGGTGACACTATTTCTTAAATTGCCATACTTCTTCGTATGCAATCCCATTAAGAAATACAACGCTTTCTCTCCTCTTTATTGATAAGTTAAAACTCACTTATTTACAGGACTTAAGTTAGAATTAAATAAAACAGCATTCAAGGTTGACAAATACGAAACCAAGCTGGAAACGCACAGGAAGCGTTATCCCTACAAACCTAGTAAAACTTTGAAGTGCAGTCTCGGTAAAGCGCAACAGAGAATACATTTTAGCAACGTTTAGGTAAGAGGGCTAAAAAAATCAGGTGAACTCTTCCATTTACAGCGTGTCCTTAACCTAGAATATTCCCACGATCGCTGTAAGCACTACGATTAAAACCTCACTTCCATACACAAGTTAAACAGATCACGGCATCTCTGCTTCCCAACCCTCCGCTCCCATCAAAGGTCGAGGGACCCCAGACAAAAGACAACAAAAGCACGTGACAAAAGTTTCTCCGACACGCTTTCCAGGCCGAGCGCCTACGCTCCTCCCTCGTTCCGGGTCCCAGACCCAAGGCTGCGGCCCACGGAGGGGAGGAGCGGGAGGCCGGGGTCAGCCCCAGCCGCGGGGACGGGGAGCGGGGCGCCCGGGACCCGCCGGGGAGCAGGCGCGGCCCGAGACCGCGGGCGGAAGCGCGGGACGCGACGCGCGGCCTGTTACCTTTTCCTGCTCCTCGCGGAGCCGCGCCACCTCCGGGGCGCGCAGCGGCGCCGCGGCCGCGGCCGAGGCCGAGGCACGGGGCCTGGGATCCGGCGGGGCCTCCATGGCGGGGCGCCGAGGCCTCAGCGGGGCGAACGAGTCCTAAACAAGTGTTTATGGAGGCGGCGTGGCCGGCGGCTGCCCAGCGCCCGCGTGCTCGCCCTCATGCACGGCGCGCCCCGCGCTGAGGAGGCCGCGCCCGCCTTCTCCGCTACCGCGGCGGCCGCTGCTCGCGTCCGGGCTGCCCGCGGCCGCATCTCACACGCTCATACCGCCCGCCGCCGCCGCCGCTGCCGCCGCCGCCGCCGCGGGCTCGGAGCAGCAGGCCGGCCGTGGAAGGAGAGCAGCGCCGATCCGGTAGCTGGGCCGAAGCAGGCGTCCCGGGGCTGCCGCGCCTCCTCCGCGCCTCCTCCGCAGGCCCCGCCCCTCGCCCCGCCCCGCGCGGCACGCCGGGAAGCGCACGCAGCCTCCGCCCCTCGTCCCGCCCCCGCTGAGTCACGTGGTGCTCGAGCGGCGCTGCGGATCCCGGCTTATCCGAGGATGCGCTTGTCTTGTATCCCTACAAACCTAGTAAAACTTTGAAGTGCAGTCTCGGTAAAGCGCAACAGAGAATACATTTTAGCAACGTTTAGGTAAGAGGGCTAAAAAAATCAGGTGAACTCTTCCATTTACAGCGTGTCCTTAACCTAGAATATTCCCACGATCGCTGTAAGCACTACGATTAAAACCTCACTTCCATACACAAGTTAAACAGATCACGGCATCTCTGCTTCCCAACCCTCCGCTCCCATCAAAGGTCGAGGGACCCCAGACAAAAGACAACAAAAGCACGTGACAAAAGTTTCTCCGACACGCTTTCCAGGCCGAGCGCCTACGCTCCTCCCTCGTTCCGGGTCCCAGACCCAAGGCTGCGGCCCACGGAGGGGAGGAGCGGGAGGCCGGGGTCAGCCCCAGCCGCGGGGACGGGGAGCGGGGCGCCCGGGACCCGCCGGGGAGCAGGCGCGGCCCGAGACCGCGGGCGGAAGCGCGGGACGCGACGCGCGGCCTGTTACCTTTTCCTGCTCCTCGCGGAGCCGCGCCACCTCCGGGGCGCGCAGCGGCGCCGCGGCCGCGGCCGAGGCCGAGGCACGGGGCCTGGGATCCGGCGGGGCCTCCATGGCGGGGCGCCGAGGCCTCAGCGGGGCGAACGAGTCCTAAACAAGTGTTTATGGAGGCGGCGTGGCCGGCGGCTGCCCAGCGCCCGCGTGCTCGCCCTCATGCACGGCGCGCCCCGCGCTGAGGAGGCCGCGCCCGCCTTCTCCGCTACCGCGGCGGCCGCTGCTCGCGTCCGGGCTGCCCGCGGCCGCATCTCACACGCTCATACCGCCCGCCGCCGCCGCTGCCGCCGCCGCCGCCGCGGGCTCGGAGCAGCAGGCCGGCCGTGGAAGGAGAGCAGCGCCGATCCGGTAGCTGGGCCGAAGCAGGCGTCCCGGGGCTGCCGCGCCTCCTCCGCGCCTCCTCCGCAGGCCCCGCCCTTCGCCCCGCCCCGCGCGGCACGCCGGGAAGCGCACGCAGCCTCCGCCCCTCGTCCCGCCCCCGCTGAGTCACGTGGTGCTCGAGCGGCGCTGCGGATCCCGGCTTATCCGAGGATGCGCTTGTCTTGTAGCCACCTGGAAACTTTCATTCTAGGGAAGATAGACCCTAGGTTCGTCCCCGTCTTGGCCTTGTGTCCCCCTCCTGCACTCAGTCGTTGAGCACTGCATCAGGCGGTAGGAGCTAAAGTCGCGTACTAATGCTGCTTCAAAAGCTTATTTAATTTTAGCAAATTCAGCCTTTCACTGTGCCTGTTTAATGAATTAAAATATGCAGTTAAGTTTTGCGTGTGTATTCATTACTGCACACATAATCTTTACTTATATGAAGATACTGTGCTTTAATTAATACATTGCTATGTATGGGCTGTTTAAGAGACTTTTCAAGGATAGCGCTCCCCATTCGTTTCCTCTGATTTCAAAATTCCTGTGAGTTTACCCTCAGTGCACAGTAAGTGCCCAGTTAATGCTTAATGAATGGCATGGGCCTTGGCGTAACAGTCATCTCTGCTCCAGCAGTTAACAGAGAACTACAGTTCTCACCCTGGTGTGCCTGCTCACTAGATTTCTCTTGGGACCAGCTCCCCAATTCAGACGCACCCTTTATATATTTGCTTCAAAGAAATAAGTAAGGAAAATTGGGCCAATGGCAAATGTTAATTGCTCCCTTCTCCTCACTACACATCAAACCTTGATACCTGTGAAACAGGCAGTCTCTCTCTGCTCTAGAATCACCATCATCTGTTTATCCTCTGCTACTTCAGTCTGGCCTCCCTGCTTCCCCTTCTAATGACGTTAGCAGCTGCCCACCCTGTCTCCCCTCATTTAGATGTTCAAACCTAGCCCAGTAGCTCCTGTGCCTATAGGAAGATGACCCACCCCCAGCCCCAGTAGAAGGGTAAATGCATTTATCTTATAAATATTTGATTCTATGTGCTGTCTACAAATGACACACTTTAGAATGAAAAATGCAGGAGCTAAAAGTAAAATGGAAATTTGGAGACACTACGAAAAGCCAGAGGCATGCTTGCCCCAGGGATAAACATGTGAAGAATGTGCGGGAAGGCATCCAACTGCAAGCCAAGCAGTGAGGCCTCAGAGTTAGCTAGTCCCTTTCACACCTCAATGTTGGAATACCATCCTGTATAACTGGGAGAAAATAAGTTTCTGCTGCTGAAGTCACCATTTTATGGTACTTTGTTATGGTAGCGCTAGCAAACTAAAATATCAATAACCAATCTGTACTTTAAGAAACAAGAAAGACAAAAACAAAACCCAAAGCTAAGAGAAGAAAGAACGAACAAAGATTAGACCAGAGAGAAACCAAAAATAGAATAACAATGGAGAAAATCAATGAAACCAAAAATTGGCTCTGGGAAAGATTAGTAAGATTGATGGGGACTTCCCCAATGGTCCAGTGGGTGAGGAGTCTGCCTTGCAAGTTCAGGGGGAGCCAGTTCGATCCCTGGCCCAGGAGGATCCTGTGTGCCGGTGCGCGGAGGGGCTGGACCTCTGTGTCCAGTTGCGAGCCTGCACTCTGGAGCACATGCACCCAGAGCCAGTGCTCTGAGACGAGGGGGCTGCTGTGGTGGGAGGCCCACAGGGGCCAAAGAGTGGGGATAGATGAGAATGAATAAATGAGGAACCAATAAAAAAGAAGCCAAACTTAAAAAATAAAAAAGATTGACAACCGTTACTAAATTAAGGAAGAGAGATGGCTCCTAATAAAATCAAAAATGCAAATAGGACAAAATTACAATTTTGCAGAAATAAACAGGATTACATGAGAATACATGAACAATTGTACAAATCAGATGAAATACACAAATTCCTAGAAGAACTAACAGAACTGACTTAGAAGAAATAGAAAACTAGGAAATCCCATTAACAACTAAGGAGACTAAATCAGTAATCAAAATCTCTCCAACAGAGAAAAATCCAGTGGCATCAAAGGTGATTTTTGAACATTTCAACTTTGAAAGAATTAACGCCAGTTCTTCTCAAATACTTCCAAGAAACTAAAGAAGGAGGAACACCTTTGAGGTCAGCAAGACCAAGACACTGAAAGAAAAAACTACAGACCAGCATCCCTTACTAATATTAATGCAAAATCTCTCATTCTCTCTGCCCTCTGATGGATGAGGATGAGAGACTTGTGGAAACTTCCTGATTGGAGAGAACTGCAAGCCAAGCAGTGAGGCCTCAGAGTTAGCTAGTCCCTTTCACACCTCAATGTTGGAATACCATCCTGTATAACTGGGAGAAAATAAGTTTCTGCTGCTGAAGTCACCATTTTATGGTACTTTGTTATGGTAGCGCTAGCAAACTAAAATATCAATAACCAATCTGTACTTTAAGAAACAAGAAAGACAAAAACAAAACCCAAAGCTAAGAGAAGAAAGAACGAACAAAGATTAGACCAGAGAGAAACCAAAAATAGAATAACAATGGAGAAAATCAATGAAACCAAAAATTGGCTCTGGGAAAGATTAGTAAGATTGATGGGGACTTCCCCAATGGTCCAGTGGGTGAGGAGTCTGCCTTGCAAGTTCAGGGGGAGCCAGTTCGATCCCTGGCCCAGGAGGATCCTGTGTGCCGGTGCGCGGAGGGGCTGGACCTCTGTGTCCAGTTGCGAGCCTGCACTCTGGAGCACATGCACCCAGAGCCAGTGCTCTGAGACGAGGGGGCTGCTGTGGTGGGAGGCCCACAGGGGCCAAAGAGTGGGGATAGATGAGAATGAATAAATGAGGAACCAATAAAAAAGAAGCCAAACTTAAAAAATAAAAAAGATTGACAACCGTTACTAAATTAAGGAAGAGAGATGGCTCCTAATAAAATCAAAAATGCAAATAGGACAAAATTACAATTTTGCAGAAATAAACAGGATTACATGAGAATACATGAACAATTGTACAAATCAGATGAAATACACAAATTCCTAGAAGAACTAACAGAACTGACTTAGAAGAAATAGAAAACTAGGAAATCCCATTAACAACTAAGGAGACTAAATCAGTAATCAAAATCTCTCCAACAGAGAAAAATCCAGTGGCATCAAAGGTGATTTTTGAACATTTCAACTTTGAAAGAATTAACGCCAGTTCTTCTCAAATACTTCCAAGAAACTAAAGAAGGAGGAACACCTTTGAGGTCAGCAAGACCAAGACACTGAAAGAAAAAACTACAGACCAGCATCCCTTACTAATATTAATGCAAAATCTCTCATTCTCTCTGCCCTCTGATGGATGAGGATGAGAGACTTGTGGAAACTTCCTGATTGGAGAGACTGGCTGTGTGAAAAACTGGGTCTTGCTTTGGTGGGCAAGGCCCTGCTCAGTAAATCTTCAATCCAATTTTCTGCGTATGGGTGGGGCTGTAGTTTAGCCTGAGGTCAAAATGACTTGCCAGCATGCATGCCTCCCAAGACTGCTGCGGTCAGTGTCCCTGACCCTGCAGCAGGCCACTAACCACCCACGCCTCTACCAGAGACTCCCAAAAGCTCACAGGAAAGTCTGTGAGTAACTCAGTCTCTTGTGGGGTCAGTGTTCTTTTTTCCTGGGTCCTGGTGTGCCCAAAGTTTTGCTTATACCCTCATGTGGATCACAGCCTTGAGCCATGCCGTGAAGAGCCACTAAGATGGACAGGTCGTGGTGGAGAGTTCTGACAAAACGTGGGCCACTAGAGAGGGGAATGGTGAACCACTTCAGCATTCTTTTTTTATTATTATTATTTATTTATTTTCATCCATCTTTTTATTCTTTGGCCTGTGTGGGCCTCCCATTGCAGTGACCTCTCTCACCACAGAGCACAGGCTCTGGGCGCATGCACTCCAGAGCGCTGGCTCACAATTGGACACACCGGCCCAGCCGCTCCGTGGCCGTGGGATCTTCCCAGGCCAGGGAACGAACCGGTGCCCCCTGCACTGCAAGGCGGACTCTCTACCCACTGGACCACCAGGGAAGCCCCCACTTCAGCATTCTTGTTTTGAGAACTCCATGAACAGTATGAAAAAGCAAAAAAGATACGACACCAAAAGCGGAACTCCCAGGTTGGTAGGTGCCCAATATGCTACTGGAAAAGAGCAGAGAGAGCTCCAAAAGGAGTGAAGAGGCTGAACCAAAGCAGAAACACCACCCAGCTGTGAACGTGGCTGGTGTTGACAATACAGTCCGATGCTATGAAAACCAATATTGGGTGGGAATCTGGAGCATGAGGCCCAAGAATCAAGGTAAAATGAAAGTGCTCAAACAGGGAAATGGCAAGGGTGAACATTGACATTTTAGAATTCAGTGAACTAAAATGGACAGGAATGGGTGAATTTAATGCAGATGACCATTATATCTATTACTGTTGGCAAGAATCCTTTAGAAGAAAAGGAGTAGCCCTCATAGTCAACAAAAGAATCCAAAATGCATTACTTGGGGGCAATCTCGAAAATGGCCAGATAATCTGTTCTTTTCCAAGGCAAACTACTGAATAGCACAGTAACCCAGATCTATGTCCCAACCACTAATGCTGAAAAAGCTGAAATTAATGCTCCTATGAAGACCTACAAGATCTTCTAGAACTGACACCAAAAAGAAAAAAAAAGATGTCCTTCTCATCACTGGGACTAGAATGCAAAAGAAGGAAGTCAAGAAATGCCTGGAGTAACAGGCAAGTTTGGCCTTGGAGTAGAAAATGAAGCAGGGCAAAGGCTAACAGAATTTTACCAAGAGGACATACTAGTCATAGCAAACACCTTCTTCCAATAACACAAGAGATAACTCTACACATGAACATCACCAGATGGTCAATATCAAAATAAGATTGATTGTATTCTTTGTAGCCAAAGATGGAGAAGTTCTATATAGTCCCCAGAAATAAGACTAGGAGCTGGCTGTGGCTCAGTACATGAACTCCATATTGCAAAATTCAGACTTAAATAGAAAAAAGTAGGGAAAACCTCTAGGCCATTGAGGTATGACCTAACTCAAATCCCTTACATTTATAAAACAGTGGAAGTGACAAATAGATTCAAGGGACTAGATCTGTTAGAGAGAGTGCTGCTAAAACTATGGATGGAGGTATGTAACATTGTACAGAAGGTGGGGATTGAAACCCTTCCCAAGAAAAAGAAATTTGAAGAGGAAAAATGGTTGTGTGAGGAGGCTTTACAAATAGCTGAAAAAAGAAGAGAAGCAAAAGGCAAAGGAGAAAAGGAAAGATATATCCATCTGAATGCAGAGTTCCAGAGAAGAGCAAGGAGAGATAAAAAAGCCTTCCTAAGTGAACAATACAAAGAAACGGAGGAAAACAATAGAATGGGAAAGACTAGAAATCTCTTTGAGAAAATTAGAGATACCAAGGTACCATTTCATGCAAAGATGGGCACAATAAAGGACAGAAACAGTGTGGCCCTAACAGAGGCAGAGGAGATTAAGAGGTGGCATGAATACACAAAAGAACTATACAAAAAAGATCTTAATGACTCGATAAGCACAATGGTTCGATCACTCCCCTAGAGTCAGACATCCTGAAGTGTGCAGTCATGTGGGCCCAAGGAAGCATCACTACGAATGAACCTAGTGGACATGATGGAATTCCAATCATGCTATTTCACATCCTTAAAGATGATGCTGTTAAAATACTTCATTCAATATGTCAGCACATTTGGAAACCTCAGCAGTGGCCTCAGAACTAGAAAAGGTCAGTTTTTATTCCAATCCTAAAGAAAGGCAATGTCAAAGAATGTTCAAACTACCACACAGTTGCACTTATTTCACATGCCAGCAAAGAAATGCTCAAAATCCTTCAAGCTAAGCTTCAACAGTACATAAACTGATAAATTCCAGATGTACAAGCTGGGTGTATAAAAGGCAGAGGAACCAGAGATCAAATTGCCAATGTCCGTCGGATTGTAGAAAAAGTTAGAGAATTCAAGAAAAATGTCTGTTTCTGCTTTATTGACTATGCTAAAGCCTTTGACTGTGTGGAACACAGCACCTGTGGAAAATTCTGAAAGAGATGGGAACACCAGACCACCTTACCTACCTCCTGAGAAACCTATATGCAGGTCAAGAAGCAACAGGTAGAACCAGACGTGGAACAATGGACTGGTTCCAAATTGGGAAAGGAGTACATCAAGGCTGTATATTGTCACCCTACTGATTTAACTTGTATGCAGTGTACATCATGCAAAATGCTGACCTGAATGAAGCACAAGCTAGAATCAAGATTGCTGGGAGAAATATCAATAACCTCAGATATTCATATGACACCACCCTTTGCAGAAAGCAAAGAGGAACTAAACAGCCTCTTGAAGGTGAAAGAGGAGAGTGAAAATGCTGGCTTAAAGCTCAACATTCAAAAAACTAAGTTTATGGCATCCAGTCCCATCGCTTCATGCCAAAATAGATGGGAAACAATGGAAACTGTGACAGATTTTATTTACTTGGACTTCAAAATCACTATGGACAGAGACTGCAGCCATGAAATTAAAATATGCTTGCTCCTTGGAAGAAAAACTATGACAAACCTAGACAGCGTATTAAAAAGAGACATCAGTTTGCCAAAAAAGGTCTGTACAGTCAAAGCTATGGCTTTACCAGTAGTCGTGTATCTTTAACCTACTCTTTCACCCTGATGCAGAAGTTAGCCAACCATAAATTAAATAACACCAGAAGAAAAGCAAAAGTCCAAAATATCCTACTGTTTGGATGATCAAATGCCTGTGTCAGTTAGGATTTATTAGGTTGCAAAGTATTATAAAGTCTAACACAAACTGACTTAATTTAAAAGACAATTTTGGGGGCCCTATAAATGTCAATTTCAGGAGTGACTCTCTTCAGTTGTATCTTGACTAAGTGGTTTAAACAACAACAACTGGGCTTGATTTCTCTCCTCTGAGCTCTGCCTTCTTCTGTGTTCATCATTCTTGGATCCAGAACCCCAGATTCCTAACCTCTAATTTCAGGTGAGTAACCCTACCTGCTCTGAATGAGAAAGAGAACTACCTGTCTCCCAGTTTTCCCACAAAGGCTCATGGCATCCCACTGGCTCTGGTCATGTCACATGCCCATCCCTGAGCCAATAGTGTGGCCAGAGGACAGTGTAGACGGGAGCAGCAGCACCGAACCCCAAAGCGCTCAGACACTGGAACCAAAAGAGGAGGAAGGGATCCTGGGTAGTCAAAACCAAGTGACTGCCTAGGATTCTTCATGTACTCACAGGAGCTTGGTAGAGACCAACAGTTGTGTCATTTAGTCGGCAAAGTGAGGTTTACAGCTTGGAGCTAGAGATTTCCCTGTGTTTTTCCAGCTCTAAGTGGAGTCAGCCTTGGCGTATAGAGAAGCCAGAAAGGAATGAGGGAACTCTGTGATCCAATCCAGTTCTGTCACTTATCAGCTGAGCAACCAGGCAGAGTGGGCCTGTCAGTGAAGGTGTCTGTCATATCCAAAATCCCTTCTCTAAGAGTCAGCTTCTCTCATATCTTCTGAGTGACCCCACCCCCATGCTAGAAGCAGAAGCCAAGGCGAAGTTAACATGTGAGATATTTATTTGGGGGAAATGCCTATGAGGGAGATTAGCGTTAAGTAGAAACCAGGAGAGGATGCAGAAACTTTGACTCCACAGTGTAGATCAGACCCGAAGTGAAGGAAAGAGGGAAGCATGGAAAGCAATTCGTGTGGAAGCATCTAAAGCTGCAATGCAGTTTTAAGGAAAGTTCAGCAAGGCCACTTAGGAGTCCTCAAGCCAAGTCAGCCATCAAAGGGTTCCCACATCTTCCAGTGATGGGTCTAACTTATTATCCTTGCCATGCCTGGTTATAAAATTGCCATGCCCAGTTATAAACCTTGGCAATGGGTTTCAGAGCATAGCACCTGCAACGTAACTTTCAGTTACACCCCTGCAATCAAAAATGTACCACAGTCCACCTGGTCACAGTCCACCAGATAAGTCTACCACCCAGGACAATGGAGTGGATGTCTCAGCTGGCTGGGCTGCTTCGGTCACTCAGTCAGAATGGCCCTGAGGCACACAGATCAATGAACCAACAGAGAACAGCAACAATACAATCAACTGATTTTTTGCAAAGACAGTGTAATGGATAAGGAAGCCTTCCAAACAGTAGTGCTAGATAGATAGGACATCTGGAGAGAAAAAAAAAAAAAGTATGCCTACACATACTTCACATCTTACAGAAAAATTAACTGAAAATAGATCACAGACTGAAGTGTAAAATACAAAACTACAAAAATGCCTAGAAGGAAATATAAGAGAAACTCTACATCGGTTTGGCAAAAATAGACACACTGAAAACATTTGCTCTGCAAACTATATTGCAAAAAGAATGTAGAGGGGGAAAAAAAAGCCACAGACTGGGAGGAAATATTTTCAAATCACATACCTGATGAAGGACTTGTAAGCAGGAAAATAAAGAACTCTTAAAGTTCAACAGAAAGGAAACAGACAAACCAATTTTTAAAAAGCAGGCAAAATATCTGAATAGACATGTCATTAAATAAGATATGTAGATGTCAACTAAGCATGTAAAAAGCTGTTCAGCATCATTTAGTCTGGGTTCGTGAAAATTAAAATAACATTGAGATACTGCTACATATCTCCTAAAACTGTTACAATCCAGAAAATAGACCACTGTGGATTTCTGTTGAGGATATGGAGCACCAGGAAATCTCTTCTGTTACATGGGAATTGCCAGCGTTAAGTAGAAACCAGGAGAGGATGCAGAAACTTTGACTCCAATTTCCAAGTGAAGGAAAGAGAAGCATGGAAAGCAATTCGTGGAAGCATCTAAAGCTGCAATGCAGTTTTAAGGAAAGTTCAGCAAGGCCACTTAGGAGTCCTCAAGCCAAGTCAGCCATCAAAGGGTTCCCACATCTTCCAGTGATGGGTCTAACTTATTATCCTTGCCATGCCTGGTTATAAAATTGCCATGCCCAGTTATAAACCTTGGCAATGGGTTTCAGAGCATAGCACCTGCAACGTAACTTTCAGTTACACCCCTGCAATCAAAAATGTACCACAGTCCACCTGGTCACAGTCCACCAGATAAGTCTACCACCCAGGACAATGGAGTGGATGTCTCAGCTGGCTGGGCTGCTTGTCACTCAGTCAGAATGGCCCTGAGGCACACAGATCAATGAACCAACAGAGAACAGCAACAATACAATCAACTGATTTTTTGCAAAGACAGTGTAATGGATAAGGAAGCCTTCCAAACAGTAGTGCTAGATAGATAGGACATCTGGAGAGAAAAAAAAAAAAGTATGCCTACACATACTTCACATCTTACAGAAAAATTAACTGAAAATAGATCACAGACTGAAGTGTAAAATACAAAACTACAAAAATGCCTAGAAGGAAATATAAGAGAAACTCTACATCGGTTTGGCAAAAATAGACACACTGAAAACATTTGCTCTGCAAACTATATTGCAAAAAGAATGTAGAGGGGGAAAAAAAAGCCACAGACTGGGAGGAAATATTTTCAAATCACATACCTGATGAAGGACTTGTAAGCAGGAAAATAAAGAACTCTTAAAGTTCAACAGAAAGGAAACAGACAAACCAATTTTTAAAAAGCAGGCAAAATATCTGAATAGACATGTCATTAAATAAGATATGTAGATGTCAACTAAGCATGTAAAAAGCTGTTCAGCATCATTTAGTCTGGGTTCGTGAAAATTAAAATAACATTGAGATACTGCTACATATCTCCTAAAACTGTTACAATCCAGAAAATAGACCACTGTGGATTTCTGTTGAGGATATGGAGCACCAGGAAATCTCTTCTGTTACATGGGAATGCAAAATGGTAACAGCCACTTTGGAAGACAATTTGGTGATTTTGCACAAAGCTAAACATAGACTTACAGTGTGTGTGTGTGTGTGTGTTAGTCTCTCAACTGTGCCTGACTGTGCAACCCCATAAACTGTAGCCCTCCAGGCTCCCATGACCATGGGATTCTCCAGGCAAGAATAGTGCAGTGGCTCACTATGCCCTTCTCCAGGGGATTTTCCTGACCCAGGGATTAAACCCAGGTCTCCTGCATTGCAGGTGGATTCTTTGCCATCTGAGCTCTACCCAGCAATCACACTCCCAGGCACTACCCAATTCATCTGAAAATTTATATCATCACAAAATTCTGCATGCAAATATTTATTGCAACTAAGCAGGTTAGTATGCATGGATTTAGTTAACATGATATTGTGCAAACTAACAGCTACCTGCTTTGGATTTATTACTTCCTGTCTTGGAGCCTCACTTTTCCAACAAGTGGAGTGACCTGGAGATTTCTGAGTGCCTTTCACCCTGACCTTGGAGGACTCAGGAGTCTACAGATATCCCTCCCCTGTTGAGGCCTAGATACACCTTAACCTGGCTTCACATCTAGGGTTGCCAGATTTAGCAATTAAAAATACAGAAAACATGGTTAAATTTGATTTTCAGATAAACAATGTATAATTTTTAATATGTCTATAATATTTGGAGCATCCTTAAAAATCCTCATTGTTTATCTGAAATTCAAATTGCCTCATCCTCTTGTATTTTATCTGGCAACCTTATTCACACTCCTACCCCTGGGACCCTCCTCACTTCCCCTGCATATCCATTCTCCTTCATTGCTTTAAAAATAAACACCTCACACATCAAGGACTGAAGCACTGATTTCAAAGTTCCTGTCGCTTAAATGGGTCACTTTTATCTACCAGGAACGGAAGATGGAAACCAGTGGCAAGGACAAAAGGAAGTTGGGTCAGGGGAAGTGGGGGAGAAAGGAGGCATTTTGTGGAATTAACCCAGCTTAAGCCTTAGGGTTGGTTTACAGTAGTGGTTCTCAGGCTTGGCTGCACATTGGGGCTGAGAGGGATAGGAAGGCTTGGATCCGGCCGGGTGTTGGGAATGTCTGAAGCTCTCCTGAAGAGTGTTCTGAACAGTCAAGGGTGCCATTTTCTTGCTGCCAACAAACTGCCTAAATTCCATGGCATACATCACGGTTCTGGAGGTTGACAGAGTCAGCAAGGCAGTCCTCAGACTCTCGGGCAGTTGCAGTCCTCTTGAAAACCTCCTGAAGGACAGCTCTGGATGGAGGTTATCTGTCGCCTGAGGCCTCAGTAGAGTGCTCAGCCAGAGCACGTGTACGTGAGCTCTCCGCTCGCCTTACAGCATGGCAGCAAGGTTCCAAGGAAGAGCCCGCTGGAGGTGGTGTCACCTTTTCTAATCTAGCCTCTGGTTAAGTAGCATCACTTCACCCACATTTTATCCATCACAAGCAAGTCCCTAAAGTCAGCCCATAAGGAGGTGTTGTGGGGGAGGGGGTTAGGGTCTCTTTTTTTTTTTTGGGCCACTTCTGTTGATCTTTCATTCATTTCCATCTTTGTTCTTTGGCCTGCTGGGGCCTCCCATCACAGTGGCCTCTCTCGCTGCAGAGCACCATCTCTGGACACATGCACTCCAGAGCCCCGGCTCAGTATCAGTCCAGCCACTCCGCAGCACGTGGGATCTTCCCAGGCCAGAGATTGAACCAGCGCCCCTTGCACTGCAAGGCGGTGTTCTTACCCACTGGACCATCAGGGAAGCCCCAGAGTCTCTTTCTTGATGGGATAAATGTCAAAGAATTTGTGGTTATAAGTTAACATCACCAACTATAACATTTGAAAAGAGAAGTTTCCAGACTTTGTTTCCTTTTCTACACTCCCTCAGTCCAAACCCCTGTCCCTGCTCACCTACACAAGGTCAGGGACCTTGAGAAGGTCAGTGTCTCCCGGCCTCCCACTCACCCGAGCCTGCCCTCCACACTACAACTGGAGTCTTGAAGCCTTGAACTCAGAATCTCAAATGGTTGCTTACCGCCCAGAGCAGAATCTGAGGTCTCAGTAGGCCTGCAAAGATGCACACAGATCAGCCGTTGTGTCGCTTGCCCACTTTGTGTCCAGCTCCAAAGCAGAGGCCGAGCTGGCCCAAGTGGTCTGCTCAACCCCAGGCTGACAGGGGCTTCTGTTGAGGGAACAGCTCGCCCTGCCCCTCCCTAGCCTCTGCCTCTTGCTCCCCCTTCAGGATTTTCTTCAGACCCCACCTCTGGAAGCTTTCTCTGAGCATCCTAAGCATCCTGTATGTCCCTTTACTACTTCACATCCTTCCACACATTTTCTCTTTGTACACATGTAGCACATGTACAGAAATGTGCAGAGCTAGATGAATTTTCACCAAGCGAGCACACTTGTATAACCAGCTTCCAGAGCAAGAAACAGAATGTTCTAGACCCACGGAAGCCCTCCAAGGCCTTTTCTTTTCGTTTCGCTTCACCCTACGCCCTCCCCACACAGCCCCAATAACAACCACCCCTACCTCTACCCTTTAAATTAGCATCACCTGTTTCCACACTACATTCAAACAGACTCACACTGTATGTGCTCTCCATTCGCATGATATTTTAATCAGAGCTGACTATATAATTTGCAGGCCAAGTGGGATATGACAGGGTCCCTGGTTCAAAATGGTTGAGAATTTCAAGATGGCGAGAAAAGAGCATAAATCACAAGTGAGGCCTTCTGAACTCCTGTCTGACTGCCTCTGCCACATGCCTACACAGCCAACCTGTGCAATCACCTGCTGGCTTGCATGTCTCCTCCTTGGGAGCGGGGTGGTGTTGGCTGCTGCTCGCTGAATATAAAGGAGGCAAGGTCCCTTCAGACTGGTTCGCAGGTAACCCATGGGAACCTCACATAGGCCCTGAAATCTGGAAGGAGGGTGACCATTCTAAGCATCACGCCCATTTAACAGAGTCCAGACTAAAGGTGCCGCAGGATGAGCCCAAGCCCCACAGCAGATGAGTGCTGGAGCTGAGCCTCTTGCTCAGGTTGTCTGGCTCCAAAGCCCTCCTCTTGCTGTTAAGCCACACCCAGCTCTGGACTCAGTACTACCCGCAGGTATGTACAATGCACGTGGAAACAAAAACAGGACTTACACACATGAAAAATTATTCACCAAAACATTTCTTAAGTATGCCTTGTACTACAAGAACTGGAGACGACCTGCCTCTCGGAGCAAAATAATCCATTGGTGGGGGCTTGAGTGAGGCCAGGAAGCTTAGGACAGATTGTGTGGGAACTCAGAAGACTGAGGAAGGGGACCACAGAATGGCCCCAAGCACCCCATGTCCTCCTTGCCTGCATCACTCTGCATGGTCCCAAGGTAGAGTCTGATTAGGGGCAAGTGCCCAATCCCTGGCTGACCCAAGGAGAAGGAAGGGCCTATCCTTTTAGATCCTACAGTGGGAGGGAAGAAATTCACCAGAAGGAAATTAAGGAATTATTAGGTCTACAGAATGGAAGGTTGGTGACTGAAAAATGGCAAAAAATCCCCCATAGCATACATAGCCCATATGGGGAACAGCAGTGAGGAGCTCCTGACCTTGAGACTAGCTTTGCCTTTACTTATAGAGCAGCTAATAAGTCATTCGAGAAGATGAGTCTGCAAGACTCCAAACACTAGTAAAAACATGGCTACAGTAAAGCCCAGAAGCTGAACACGAACAGAGAAGCAGCTGCAGCAGAGGCCAGCCTCAACTCACCACTGCGCCTGCTGCCTCTCTCTCCTGAGCATGATGGTCCTCAGAAGTAAGGCCATGGTAACATCAGGGGTGACCTCCAAGGAGCCTGGAAAGAGCTGGAGGCTCTGTTGGGAGGAATTTGTAAAGAATATCTACCTTTGACACAGACAGAAGTCTAGAACCTGGCAGACACGAAGATTCCAGTCCTCTGTGTGGCAGAGGCATGTCCCTAGGCTTCACAGGACACAGCTGGGGTAGAACACAGGCCTAGCCTCTCTTCCTGCCTCGGCTCCAGTCCCAGCTCACAGGACTGTCTGCTGAGAGGTGGATGATGAAGGGCCTTCTAGTTTGTGAAGGAGAGCTGGTTCTTGCTCCCTGAATTGAGTCCGTAGGGCTCCTTTGTCTTCTCCCTCTCAGTGTTGGCAGGTTAGTATTACTGGTCCAGGGTTTTAGTAAAGCCCTCCTCTTGCTGTTAAGCCACACCCAGCTCTGGACTCAGTACTACCCGCAGGTATGTACAATGCACGTGGAAACAAAAACAGGACTTACACACATGAAAAATTATTCACCAAAACATTTCTTAAGTATGCCTTGTACTACAAGAACTGGAGATGACCTGCCTCTCGGAGCAAAATAATCCATTGGTGGGGGCTTGGGTGAGGCCAGGAAGCTTAGGACAGATTGTGTGGGAACTCAGAAGACTGAGGAAGGGGACCACAGAATGGCCCCAAGCACCCCATGTCCTCCTTGCCTGCATCACTCTGCATGGTCCCAAGGTAGAGTCTGATTAGGGGCAAGTGCCCAATCCCTGGCTGACCCAAGGAGAAGGAAGGGCCTATCCTTTTAGATCCTACAGTGGGATGGAAGAAATTCACCAGAAGGAAATTAAGGAATTATTAGGTCTACAGAATGGAAGGTTGGTGACTGAAAAATGGCAAAAAATCCCCCATAGCATACATAGCCCATATGGGGAACAGCAGTGAGGAGCTCCTGACCTTGAGACTAGCTTTGCCTTTACTTATAGAGCAGCTAATAAGTCATTCGAGAAGATGAGTCTGCAAGACTCCAAACACTAGTAAAAACATGGCTACAGTAAAGCCCAGAAGCTGAACACGAACAGAGAAGCAGCTGCAGCAGAGGCCAGCCTCAACTCACCACCGCGCCTGCTGCCTCTCTCTCCTGAGCATGATGGTCCTCAGAAGTAAGGCCATGGTAACATCAGGGGTGACCTCCAAGGAGCCTGGAAAGAGCTGGAGGCTCTGTTGGGAGGAATTTGTAAAGAATATCTACCTTTGACACAGACAGAAGTCTAGAACCTGGCAGACACGAAGATTCCAGTCCTCTGTGTGGCAGAGGCATGTCCCTAGGCTTCACAGGACACAGCTGGGGTAGAACACAGGCCTAGCCTCTCTTCCTGCCTCGGCTCCAGTCCCAGCTCACAGGACTGTCTGCTGAGAGGTGGATGATGAAGGGCCTTCTAGTTTGTGAAGGAGAGCTGGTTCTTGCTCCCTGAATTGAGTCCGTAGGGCTCCTTTGTCTTCTCCCTCTCCCCGGTGTTGGCAGGTTAGTATTACTGGTCCAACGAGGGTTTAATTCCAAGGTGGTACAGTGGTAAAGTACCCACCCACCAAAGCAGGGATGTGAGAGACACAGGTTCAATCCCTGGTCTGGAAGGTCCCCTAGGGTAGGAAATGGCAAATTTCTTGTCTGGAAAATTTCATGGATGGAGGAGCCTGGGATCACAAAGAGTCCGGCATGACTGAGTGGCTGACCACACACACACACACACACACACACACACAACCAGTGCACTTATTTACAAAAGTGTGGAAATCCTTGATTCCACTCATATAAGCACTTCCTGTTCTAGGTCTGGGTAGAACATAGCCACAGAACACGGATGGCAGCCAGACGCTTCTTATCCATGTTTCAGTTAGCTATTGCTGTGTAACACACCACCCCAGTACTTGATGGCTCAAAAAGAATAAGAATGTCTCACTCTTCTTGCATTTGTGTCGGGGCTGTACTCGCCTGGACCACTTCAGCAGAGTCAGCTCCATTCCACTGGTCTCTGCCTCTTGTCTTTCCCCTTGGACCAGCCAGTTTTTGTCCTTCTGTTAAGAGAGAGCAGACATACACAACACACAGGGCCTCTTAAGGCTTAGGCTCAGAACTGCGTGCCGTCACTTTGCCTCATTCTGTTGGCCCACCTGCCCGGAGTCAGAATGAGAGGACACTGCAGTTATGTGGCAAAGAGTATGGATATGAAAAGAAGAAGCAAACAAGACTGAGTGCAATTTCTAGCCAAGCATGAGTGGAGCTGGAGGGCAGAGTCCAGGAAAGGACTGCAGTTTAAAGGGGTTGCAGGGACAGGAAGGGGACAGAGGCGAGAGAGGCAGGAGGCCACCGAGGTGGCCTGAAGCAAGGTGGGATTCAGTCTGGACCCAGTCACCTTCTCTTTGTGCCCAGAAAGGTTTCGAGACAAGTGCCCAGGCCCATTAAGGACCCTTCCAGGACATACCTGTCCCATCAGTCTAGAGCAATTTTAGATGCTATCTGGTTTTATCTAAAACCATGTTTTCTGAGCCTTATTCATTTGCATTTCAATTGTATTGTTTTTGCCATATGTGCTTGCCACTTGTACTAATAGTTACTTGATATTTCTATTTAAATCAACTCATTTCTAATGTAAAGATTTAATTTAGGAACAATATCCATGAAATCATGAACCTATAGGCTAGTTATATTTTTATGTAATACCACAGTAAAATAAACATATAACCTCTAGGATTAAAAAAAAATGTATTCAGGGCTTCCCTGGTGGTCCAGTGGGTAAGGACACTGCCTTGCAGTGCAAGGGGCATCGGTTTGTTCCCTGGCTTGGGAGGATCCCACGTGCCACGGAGCGGTGGGACCGATGTGTCCAACTACCGAGCCAGCACTCTGGAGTGCACGTGCCTGGAGCCAGTGCTCCGAAGCGAGAGAGGCCACTGTGATGGGAGGCCCCCACAGGCCAAAGAACAAAGACGGATGAAAATAAACAAATGAAAGACCAATAGAAGAGGCCTGAAAAAGTATTCCTTTTGTTTGGATAACAGTCAAAACTAATGATATAATATATCTTTGACTCGCCTGGACCACTTCAGCAGAGTCAGCTCCATTCCACTGGTCTCTGCCTCTTGTCTTTCCCCTTGGACCAGCCAGTTTTTGTCCTTCTGTTAAGAGAGAGCAGACATACACAACACACAGGGCCTCTTAAGGCTTAGGCTCAGAACTGCGTGCCGTCACTTTGCCTCATTCTGTTGGCCCACCTGCCCGGAGTCAGAATGAGAGGACACTGCAGTTATGTGGCAAAGAGTATGGATATGAAAAGAAGAAGCAAACAAGACTGAGTGCAATTTCTAGCCAAGCATGAGTGGAGCTGGAGGGCAGAGTCCAGGAAAGGACTGCAGTTTAAAGGGGTTGCAGGGACAGGAAGGGGACAGAGGCGAGAGAGGCAGGAGGCCACCGAGGTGGCCTGAAGCAAGGTGGGATTCAGTCTGGACCCAGTCACCTTCTCTTTGTGCCCAGAAAGGTTTCGAGACAAGTGCCCAGGCCCATTAAGGACCCTTCCAGGACATACCTGTCCCATCAGTCTAGAGCAATTTTAGATGCTATCTGGTTTTATCTAAAACCATGTTTTCTGAGCCTTATTCATTTGCATTTCAATTGTATTGTTTTTGCCATATGTGCTTGCCACTTGTACTAATAGTTACTTGATATTTCTATTTAAATCAACTCATTTCTAATGTAAAGATTTAATTTAGGAACAATATCCATGAAATCATGAACCTATAGGCTAGTTATATTTTTATGTAATACCACAGTAAAATAAACATATAACCTCTAGGATTAAAAAAAAATGTATTCAGGGCTTCCCTGGTGGTCCAGTGGGTAAGGACACTGCCTTGCAGTGCAAGGGGCATCGGTTTGTTCCCTGGCTTGGGAGGATCCCACGTGCCACGGAGCGGTGGGACCGATGTGTCCAACTACCGAGCCAGCACTCTGGAGTGCACGTGCCTGGAGCCAGTGCTCCGAAGCGAGAGAGGCCACTGTGATGGGAGGCCCCCACAGGCCAAAGAACAAAGACGGATGAAAATAAACAAATGAAAGACCAATAGAAGAGGCCAAAAAAAGTATTCCTTTTGTAGGATAAAGCAAATAAATATAGACTTATTTTTATAGACATCAAAAACAGTCAAAACTAATGATATAATATATCTTTGATCTTAATATATCCTTGGTGAAGTTGAGGAAAGTCATCTTCATGAGACACACGTGATTCAGGAAAGTGGACACCTGAGGAGAGTGTAGGGATGGAAATCGGTTGAGCACACAGGAGCTTCTAGAACAGCCGTGGACTCTCTCATAAGCAAATGTTAGAAGATATTTTCAAATGTTTTTAGATATTCTATGTTTTTAAAAGAAAGAGCCAAAAAAGAAGGAATCAGGGCTTCCCTGGTGATCCAGTGGGTAAAGAGTCAGCCTTTCAGTGCAAGGGGCACCAGTTCAATCCCTGGCCCGGGAAGATCACACGTGACATGGATGGCTGGACCAGTGTGCCCAATCAGGAGCCAGCTCTCTGGAGCGTGTGTGCCCAGAGCTGGTGCTCTGCAACAAGAGAGGCCACTGCAATGGGAGGCCCACACAGGCCAAAGGATAAAGATGGATAAAAATAAATAAATAAATAAAAGAGGCCAAATTAAAAAAAAAAAAGAAGAAGAAATCATTATTGTTGAAATGTTACTTATTAAGCAAAAAGCTAAATAAAACCAAAAACTGCATACCAATAACACACCCCAAGACCATCTCTTTTGCTGTACTTTGAAAAGCTTTAACTGAAGGTCAGACCAACCGGGGCAGATACTCATCCAGGTGCAGGGGGGCTCTCGCGGAACATTGAGGCTTCTTGTGCTGGGCAGCCTGAAGAACAGGAATGGAGCACTCTCAGGGCTGGCCTGAGATAGCAAGGAGGCAGGGATACGGAGGATGCAGCATTGAGGCACCAGGTAAAACCGTGGGCAGCCCCTGGAACCACCTCACCTTCTAGGTTACCAAAGGAGACCTTTTATTTCCCCGATCTGTCTCCTGTGTCTGGAGGGGTTGAAGGCTCCAGGCCCCAAGCAGGTTTTGACATTCCACTGAAAGCCCCTGCAGTTGGCAGCACCCTGATTCCTAGGCAGGGCGTATTTCTTTGGGGGACTCTGTTTCCCATGACTGGACCTCTCATGGTCAGTATGATACTTAATAGAGTTAGTTGGGCAGTTGCCACAAGAACCCCAGGCTCTCACTTGCATTCTGCCAGCTCTGGTCAGCTCCTCTTAGAAACCCACTGTTTAGCAGACGCTGGGTTTAAGAATAAGCCATAGCCATAGATGTTAGTGTCTGATGGCCTTTCTTTCCAATGGGACTTGGGAGGCTCTTGAACCTCTCAGGGCTGCTGAGAAGGAAATTTGGCCCAAACGGTCCTTTGTTTTCTAGAGAAACGAGACTCTCCAAATATGGCAGGATCTGGGATGCGTGTGAGTGGGTCCATGTTTCATCTGAAATGCTTTCTCCAAAGCAATTTAGGCTTATTTAAGGTTCTGACAGTCAGAAGGCACACATGGGTACCAATATTTACAGTAAAGAATATGGAGTAAAAGCTTGTATTACTTTCAACCCCACAGGTACCCATCTCCTACTCTAAGACCAGAGCATAAGTACTGCCCTGGAATCTATTCCTTAATAGCTTGGGACCTTGGAACATTTCTAAGCCTTTTCTGAGCCTCAGTTTCTCAATGTGGAAAATGGGATGATAGTAGTTGTACTTACTTATATTGTGAGAATTAAAAGAGATGAGATATGCAAAGAGCTTAGGACAGTCCCTGGCATAGCAGAATCTTTCATGGATGGTACTGCTGTTACTGATGATAATGAAGATAATACTGATGACAATGCAAGTTGTTTCTAGTCCTTTGCTTAATTCATCTCTGTTTTTCCCTTGAGCAGCATTCTCAAATATTTAGTCTCAGATTTTTTGCACGCTTAAAAATTATTGAGAGGAATTCCCTAGTGGTTCAGTGGTTAGGACTCTGCTTCCACAGCAGGAGGCATGGGTTCCACCTCCGGTCAGGAAACAAAGCTGCTGCATGTCACATGGCGTGACCAATAAAACAAACCATTTTGATGCAAGGTCTGAAATTCATTACAGATTTACTGAGTTAGACTCTAGAAAGACCTATAAAATAATAATAAGAGACTTCCCCGGTGGTGCAGTGGATAAGAATCTGCCTGCCAATGCAAAAGAGATCCCTAGTCTGGAACGATTCCACATGCTGAAGAGCAACTAAGCCCATGGGCTACAAGTACTGAGCTGGAGCTCTAGTACCCTTGAGCCTTGACTACTGAGCCTGAGTGCTGCAACTACTGAAGCTCACATGCCTAGAGCCTGTGCTTCCCAACAAGAGAAGCCTATACACCTCAAGGAAGAGAAGCCCCTGCTCGCTGCAACTAGATAAAGCCTGTGAAAAGCAATGAAGACCCAGTGCAGCCAAATAAATAAAATTTAAAAGAAAATGATAATACAGACTTTCCTGGTGATCCCATGGTTAAGATTCTACCTTCCAGAATCTAAGGAAGATGGCGGCGTAGAAGGACGTGCACTCATCTCTCCTGCAAAATCGCCTGAATTGCGACGAGTTCCTGGGAAACCATCGTCGAAAGGAGGTTGGATCTGAGCACAGAGAGGACACCCCACATCGAAGAACAAAGGAGAAGCCGCATCAAGACGGTAGGAGGGGTACAATCGCACTTTTAAAAGTCAAACCTCATACCCGCCGGAGAGGCTGGGCGGGCCAAAGGCGCAAAGCCTGTTGCAGATCAAAACCCGGAGAGGAGCACTAACACCCACAAGGGACTGAGCCAGACCTGCTTTGGAGGGTCCAGGTGCCCCCTGGAGCTAGAAGTGCCCTTGAGCAGGCCTCGGAAGGGCGGCACTCAGTTCCCTTTGGAGGAGGTTACCATTAACCCGATCACAGAGCCGCCGAGGAGGACTGGAAAGTCTCTGCGCACTGTGATCAGGGAGAGAGGAATAGCGATCCTGCATGTGACTGAGCCAGACTCACCTCTGAGTAACCTGACGTCTCCTGCGGTGGCAGGGGTCGACGGTGGCCTGCAGCAGGGTCGGGGGCACTGTGGAAGTGCTTCCCATAGAGCGTGTGGGAATAAATCCTCTGTGAAACAGAGGCCATTTTCCCTACTGTAGTTTGGCTGCTGGTCAAACTGCAGGGCTGCTGGTCAAGCTACAGGGAGGGAACTTAGCTCCACCCAGCAAGAAAAGGGATTTGGATTAAGAAACTCCCAGGGCCAGCCTGGGCGGGCCTTTTAATTCTGGAATAGGCCAAAACAAGCAGTCAAAGAGGTCTTCAGATCCAACCACTGCCAGAGGCAAGAAAAAGACTGATAATTCCTGAATAGTCAGCAAGAGACAGAAGGACATAAACACGATTTTCGCGTTTTGTCTGAAGCTGGAGTTACTGCTGGACTTTAAAATTTCATTTTTTGTATTGTATTACTTTGTTTCAATTTTTTTTTTTCTCTTTTTTCCAAACCCACTCAGTGCACCCACCGCCTTTTTTTTTTTTTTTTCTTTTCTTGGGGGTGTGTGTGAGAGAGTAGGTGTGTTCATTTACTTCACTGAATTCTATTGAAGCCACTAATCTTATCAGTAAGACTGATTATATTCAAGTTTACATAATTTTTATTATTTTTTTTTTTTTGCTTTTTGCTTTTAAACCACACATTTTATGTTGGTATAAACTTCTGGTTCCCCATTGGCCTTTTAAGGTTCTGTGGGAGTTTTGTTTGTTTTTATTATTTTTGCTTTATTTTTCTATACTTTTCTATAAAATTTAGATCTTTTAATTTTTAATAATTTTTTCATTTGTACTACTACCTCCTCTATAATTCTTTGCTTTCTCTGAAGCTCCTTTCCTATAGCAGTAAATTCTAATACATACAAATCTTTATCTCCCTATATTTAACTTTGCAATATTATTCTATATTTCTCTTCTATCCTCCTTTTCTCTTTTTCCCTTTCCCCACTATATTTCTTAGTCTGTTCTGTCCTCATTGCCTTATCCCCAACGGGGATCCTGCTCTAGCATTATTCTCCAATTGGTGCTCTACTTAGTTTGCTTATTAACTTGTGGATATCATTCTTGGATTTCTCTATTCGCCGTGCTAATGTATTGTACTGTATTTTTGATTGGAATGCTTGGGTTATGTTATAGCTGCATATGTTTATGTGTATAATTCAATACGCTAGATAGTACTTGCATAATTTTTAAATTGCCATTTGTCAAAGGTATACCTTCTGTTTCTCATTTGCATATATATGTTTTAATATCACTTAATGCCATAACAAACCAACCCTGAAATCTTCATTCCCTGGTCAGGCAACAAGCCCCGGGGTTTTAAGGAGGGTGCACTGACTCCAAAACTACAATACTAGAGAACACATAACACTAAAGAGCAGTATACAAGTGAGAACGCCAGCAAAGGTAATCACTTGTATACAAGTCCTGACATCACCCAATCACCAGCATCACCCAGAATAGAAGCCCCATCCAAACAACAAACACCAACAGACGTAACTCAAAGTCTGGGAAAAGGAAATCCCAAACAGAGTCAGTTTTAAAAAATTAATAATAACAATGAAACGGCAGAGAAATACCACACAAGTGAAGGAACAATCCACAAACACACAAGATCAAATTAATGAAGAGAATTTGGACAAACTTTCTGAAAGTGATTTCAGAAGAATGATAGTAAAGATGATCAAAGACACTGAAAACAGAATTTCAGAGAAATTGCAAGATACAACTAACACACTGAATAAAGAAATACAAGAACTTACCAAAAAAGTAACAGAGACAAACAACTCAATTGCTGAACTGAAAAACACTGTAGAAGGAATCAAGAGCAGAGTATCTGAGACAGAAGACCGGATAAGTGAGCTGGAAGATAAAATGGTGGAAGTAACTGCTGAAAAACAGACTCTAGCTCAAAGAATGAAAAGAGGAGAGGACAGCCTCAGAGACCTCTGGAATAATATCAAACACACCAATATTCGAATTATAGGGGTTCCAGAAGAAGAAGAAAAAAAGAAAGGCTATGAGAAAATTTTTGAAGAGATTATAGTTGAAAATTTCCCCAACATGGGAAAAGAAATAGTCAATCAAGTCCAAGAAGCACAAAGAGTACCTAACAGAATCAATCCGAGAAGAAACACACCAAGACACATATTAATGAAGTTGACACAAATTAAACACAAAGATAGAATTCTCAAAGCAGCAAGGGAAAAGCGACTAGTGACATACAAGGGAAAGCCCATCCGTTTAACAGCTGACCTTTCAACAGAAACTCTGCAGGCCAGAAGGGAATGGCAGGACACATTTAAACGGCTGAAAGAGAATAATCTGCAACCAAGAATCCTCTACCCTGCAAGGATCTCCTTCAAAATTGATGGAGAAATCAAAAGCTTTACAGACAAGCAAAAATTAAAAGAATTTAGTCACACCAAACCAGCCTTACAACAAATGTTAAAGGGACTTATATAGAAAACAAGTATAAAAGGAGAAGATCCACGAACCAAACCCATCATAACATCTAAGAAGATGACAATAGGATCATTTGTATCAATAATTACTTTGAATGTCAATGGACTAAATGCCCCAACCAAAAGACACAGAGTGGCTGAATGGATCCAAAAACACGACCCATACATATGCTGCCTCCAGGAAACTCATTTCAGACCTAGAGACACTCATAGACTGAAAGTGAGAGGCTGGAAAAAGATATTCCATGCAAATGGAAATCAAAAGAAAGCTGGAGTAGCAATCCTCATATCAGATAAAATAGATTTTAAAGTAAAGAAGATTCTAAGAGACAAGGCAGGTCACTACATCATGATTAAGGGATCCATCCAAGAAGAAGACATAAAAATCATAAATATCTATGCTCCCAATGCAGGAGCACCCCAATACATAAGACAAACACTTTCAGACATAAAAGAAGACATTGACAGCAACACAATCATAGTAGGAGACTTTAACACTCCTCTCACACCAATGGACAGATCATCCAAACAGAAAATTAATAAAGAAACACAAGCCTTAAATGCCACACTAGAAGAAATGGACCTCATTGATATCTTTAGGACTTTCCATCCAAAAGCAGAAGAATACACTTTCTTCTCAAGTGCTCACGGAACATTCTCCAGGATAGACCACATCTTGGGCCACAAATCAATCCTCAGTCAATTCAAGAAAACTGAAATTCTATCAACCATCTTCTCGGACCACAATGCAGTGAGACTAGAGATCAACTACAAGAAAAAAACCGCTAAAAACACAAACACATGGAGATTAAACAACACATACCTAAAAAACCAACTGATCATTGAGGAAATCAAAGGAGAAATAAAAAACTTCCTAGAAGAAAATGACAATGAACACACGACAGTGCAAAACCTATGGGATACTGCAAAAGCAGTTCTAAGAGGGAAGTTTATAGCAATACAATCCCACCTTAAGAAACTAGGAAAATCTCAAACAGACGACCTTACCTTACGCTTAAAACAACTGGAGAAAGAAGAACAAAAACACCCCAAAGCCAGCAGAAGAAGGGATATCATAAAGATCAGAGCAGAAATAAATGAAAAAGAAACAAAAGAAACAATAGTAAAGATAAATAAAACAAAAAGCTGGTTCTTCGAAAAAGTCAATAAAATCGACACACCACTGGCCAGACTCATCAAGAAAAAGAGAGAGAAGAACCAGATCACCAAAATCAAAAATGAAAAAGGAGAGATTACAACGGATAATGCAGAAATCCAAAGGATTATAAGAGACTATTATGAACAGCTATATGGCAACAAACTGGACAACCTAGAAGAAATGGACAGTTTCTTAGAGAAGATTAATCTCCCAAGACTCAACAAGGAAGAAATAGAAACTATGAACAAGCCAATCACAAGCTCAGAAATCGACCTTGTGATCAAAAATCTACCCAAAAATAAAATCCCAGGGCCAGATGGTTTCACAAGTGAATTCTACCAAACATTTAAAGAAGACCTAATGCCTGTCCTTCTAAAACTCTTCCAAAAAATTGCCCAGGAAGGAACACTTCCAAACACATTCTATGAGGCCGCCATCACCCTGATACCAAAGCCAGGCAAAGACATCACAAAAAAAGAAAATTATAGGCCAATTTCACTGATGAATCTAGATGTCAAAATCCTCAACAAAATCCTAGCAAACAGAATTCAGCAACACATCAAAAAGCTCATTCATCACGATCAAGTTGGGTTCATCCCAGGCATGCAAGGCTTCTTCAACATCTGCAAATCAATCAATGTGATACACCATATCAACAAATTGAAAGACAAAAATCACATGATCATCTCAATAGATGCAGAAAAAGCCTTTGACAAAGTACAACATCCATTTATGATAAAAACTCTTCAAAAAATGGGCATAGAAGGAACTTATCTTAACATAGTGAAAGCCATATATGAGAAGCCCACAGCGAACATTATCCTCAATGGTGAAAAACTCAAAGCTTTCCCTCTAAGATCAGGAACAAGACAAGGGTGTCCACTTTCACCACTCTTATTCAACATAGTCCTGGAAGTTCTAGCAACAGCAATAAGAGAAGAGAAAGAAATAAAAGGAATCCAGATTGGAAAAGAAGAAGTCAAACTCTCTCTATTTGCAGATGACATGATATTATACATAGAAAATCCCAAAGACACTATTACAAAACTACTAGAGTTAATCAGCGAATTCAGCAAAGTTGCAGGATACAAAATCAATATACAGAAATCACTGGCATTCCTATACACAAACAATGAAAAATCAGAAAATGAAATCAAAGAGGCAATCCCCTTCACCATCGCAACCAAAAGAATCAAATATCTAGGAATAAACCTACCCAAAGAAACAAAAGAACTGTACACAGAAAATTATAAGACACTCATGAGAGACATTAAAGAAGAGGTAAACAGATGGAGAAATATTCCGTGTTCCTGGGTCGGGAGAATCAATATTGTGAAAATGACCATACTACGAAATGTCATCTATAGATCCAATGCGATCCCTATCAAACTTCCAATAACATTCTTCACAGAACTAGACCAAAGAATAACACAGTTCATATGGAAACACAAAAGACCTCGAATAGCCAAAGCAATCCTCAGGAAGAAGAATGGAGCTGGAGGGATCAGCCTCCCTAACTTCAGACTCTACTACAAAGCAACAGTCATCAAGACAGTATGGTACTGGCACAAAAACAGAAATATCGACCAATGGAACAAGATCAAGAACACAGAGATCAACCCACGCACCTATGGGTACCTTATTTTTGACAAAGGAGGCAAAACTATAAAATGGGACAAAGGCAGCCTCTTCAACAAATGGTGCTGGGAAAATTGGACAGCTACATGCAAGAAAATGAAGTTGAAACATACCCTGACACCATACACAAAGATCAACTCAAAATGGATTAAAGACTTAAATGTAAGGCCAGAAACCATCAAACTCTTAGAGGAGAATATAGGCAAAACCCTCAAGGACATCAATCAAAGCAAGATCTTCTCTGACCCACCTACTAGAATAGTGGAACTAAAAAGACAAATGAACATGTGGGACCTAATGAAACTTAAAAGCTTTTGTACTGCTAAAGAAATTACAAAAAAGCTGAACAGACAGCCCACAGAGTGGGAGAAAATCATAGCAAATGAAACAACAGACAAAGAATTAATCTCCAAAATCTACAAGCAACTCAGACAACTCAGCACTGGAAAAACGAACAACCCAATCAAAAAATGGGAAAAGGACCTAAACAGACACCTCTCCAACGATGACATACAGATGGCCCCAAAACACATGAAACGATGCTCAACTTCACTAATAATTAGAGAAATGCAAATCAAAACTACAATGAGATATCACCTCACACCCGTCAGAATGGCCATCATCCACAAATCGACAGACAATAAATGCTGGAGAGGCTGCGGAGAAAAGGGAACGCTCCTGCATTGCTGGTGGGAGTGTAAATTGATACAGCCTCTATGGAAGACAGTCTGGAGATTTCTTAAAAAACTAAAAATAGAAGCACCCTATGACCCAGCAATCCCACTCTTAGGCTTATACCCTGATGAAATCAAAACTGAAAGAAGCACCTGTACCCCAATGTTCATTGCAGCTCTCTATACAATAGCTAGAACATGGAAGGAACCTAGATGCCCATCAACGAACGAATGGATCCAAAAGCTCTGGTACATATATACAATGGAATACTACACAGCTGTAAAGAGAAATGCAGAAGAATCAGCCCTAATGAGGTGGCTGGATCTAGAACGTATCCTAAAAAGTGAAGTCAGTCAGAAAGAGAAGGACAAATACAGTATATTAACACATATATATGGAATCTAGTAGGATGGTGATGATGGCACATGCAGTGAAGCGACAGAAAGACAGACATGGACAGTGGACATATGGACATTGTGGGGAAGGAACAGTGGGTGAGAGGCGTATAGGAAGTAGCATGAAGGCCTGTACTATCATAAGTGAAGAAAATAGCTCTAGTCATTGCTCTGTGAGAAAAGGGGATCCTTCGGGGTGCTGTGTGATGGACTAATCTGAGAACATGCATGTCTGTGAACAACAAAGGGAAACTGCCCTTAAAATGTAAGGCCAGAAACCATCAAACTCTTAGAGGAGAATATAGGCAAAACCCTCAAGGACATCAATCAAAGCAAGATCTTCTCTGACCCACCTACTAGAATAGTGGAACTAAAAAGACAAATGAACATGTGGGACCTAATGAAACTTAAAAGCTTTTGTACTGCTAAAGAAATTACAAAAAAGCTGAACAGACAGCCCACAGAGTGGGAGAAAATCATAGCAAATGAAACAACAGACAAAGAATTAATCTCCAAAATCTACAAGCAACTCAGACAACTCAGCACTGGAAAAACGAACAACCCAATCAAAAAATGGGAAAAGGACCTAAACAGACACCTCTCCAACGATGACATACAGATGGCCCCAAAACACATGAAACGATGCTCAACTTCACTAATAATTAGAGAAATGCAAATCAAAACTACAATGAGATATCACCTCACACCCGTCAGAATGGCCATCATCCACAAATCGACAGACAATAAATGCTGGAGAGGCTGCGGAGAAAAGGGAACACTCCTGCATTGCTGGTGGGAGTGTAAATTGATACAGCCTCTATGGAAGACAGTCTGGAGATTTCTTAAAAAACTAAAAATAGAAGCACCCTATGACCCAGCAATCCCACTCTTAGGCTTATACCCTGATGAAATCAAAACTGAAAGAAGCACCTGTACCCCAATGTTCATTGCAGCTCTCTATACAATAGCTAGAACATGGAAGGAACCTAGATGCCCATCAACGAACGAATGGATCCAAAAGCTCTGGTACATATATACAATGGAATACTACACAGCTGTAAAGAGAAATGCAGAAGAATCAGCCCTAATGAGGTGGCTGGATCTAGAACGTATCCTAAAAAGTGAAGTCAGTCAGAAAGAGAAGGACAAATACAGTATATTAACACATATATATGGAATCTAGTAGGATGGTGATGATGGCACATGCAGTGAAGCGACAGAAAGACAGACATGGACAGTGGACATATGGACATTGTGGGGAAGGAACAGTGGGTGAGAGGCGTATAGGAAGTAGCATGAAGGCCTGTACTATCATAAGTGAAGAAAATAGCTCTAGTCATTGCTCTGTGAGAAAAGGGGATCCTTCGGGGTGCTGTGTGATGGTCGGGAGGGGAGGGAAGGGGGGATATACATGTGACTAATCTGAGAACATGCATGTCTGTGAACAACAAAACTCTGTAAAAGTTAAAAGTAAAATAAAGGTTTAAAAAAAAAAAAAGATTCTACCTTCCAATGCAGGGGGCATGGGTTCGATCACTGGTCAAGGAACTAAGATCCCACATGCCTTGGGCAACTAAGCCTGCACCTTGGAGCCTGTGATCCAGGACTGGAGAGCTCACACACTGCAACAAATGATCCCATGAGCCACAGCGGAGACTTGATGCAGCCAAATGAATACATACACTGAAGTTATTTAATAAAAAACTAATCAAATAAAAAGTATGATGACAACAAAGACATATTGTTTATGTTGGTATTATCAGTGATATTCACAATAAGTCAAAGCTCAGAATTTAAATACATGATTATTAATCATTTAGATATAATGATAATAAACCCATGATATGTTAGCATAAATATTTTCATTAAAAATAACTTTTAAAAATTTACTGAGAAGAGTGGCATTGTTTCACACATTTGTAAATCTCTTTCATATCTGACTTGAGAAAAGACAGTTGAAATCTCATATCTATTTCTGCATTCACTCTCCTTCCATATGTTGTTTCTGTTGAAAAACATGAAGAAAACCCAGACCCACGCAGATTTGTAATTAGAAAAGAAGGAAGTATTTTTTTTTTACATTTTATTTTGCTTTTAATATTTTTTTCAATTCTTTATTTTAAAGATTTTACAGAGTTTTGTTGTTCACCAACATGTATGTTCCCAGGTCATTCATATGCATGTCCCTGGACCCTCCCCCCACCCAGTTCCCCCCCGCTCCCACCCCTCCAGACCATTACCTCAAGTGATGGTAGGTACTCCTATTCCCTTAGTAAAATGACCATAGCTATCTTTTCCACACGTGCCAGTATAGGTTTCTTTTATTTATTTATTTATTTATTTATTTATTTATTTATTTATTTATTTATTTTGGGCAGGTGTCGGTTTGGGGAGGGAGGGGAGCCGGCGGGCCACTTCTATTGGTCTTTCATTTCTCTATTTTCATCTGTCTTTGTTCTTTGGCTCCTGTGGGCCTCCCATCGTGGTGGCGTCTGTTGTTGCAGAGTGCTGGCTTTGGGCCCATGCGCTCCAGAGCTCCGGCTCAGTAATTGGACACATCAGTCCAGCCGCTCCGCGGCACGTGGGATCTTCCCAGGCCAGGGCTCGAACCGGCGCCCCTTGCACTGCAAGGCGGTGTCCTTACCCACTGGACCACCAGGGGAAGCCCCGGCCCCCCAGTATAGATTTCAATGATACTTCCTCTATGCCTCCCTCTCACTGTTTGGTCTCTACAATGTCCTTATGTCTATTCTCTGTTTTTCCATGAGTTCACTGCGTGTGTTATCATGACTATCTTACTAGATCCCATATATATGAGTTAGTATACTGTACTTGTCTTTCTCTTTTTGACTTACTTCACTTTTTATGATAGGTTCTAGAGCCAGCCACCTCATTAGGACTGAGTCTTCTGCATTTCTTTTAACAGCTGAATAGTATTCCATTGTATATATGTACCAGAGCTTCTGGATCCATTCATTTGTCGATGGACATCTAGGTTGCTTCCATGTTCTGGCTATTGTATAGAGAGCTGCGATGAACATTGGGGTACAGGTGCCTCTTTCAGTTTTGATTTCATCAGGATATAGGCCTAATAATGGGATTGCTGGGTCATAGGGTGCTTCTATTTTGAGTGTTTTAAGGAATCTCCATATTGTCTTCCATAGAGGTTGTATCAGTTTACATTCCCACCAGCAATGCAAGAGGGTTCCCTTTTCTCCGCAGCCTCTCCAGCATTTATTGTCTGAATTTGTGGATGATGGCCATTCTGACAGGTGTGAGGTGGTATCTCATTGTGGCTTTAATTTGCATTTCTCTAATAATAAGCGAGGTTGAGCATCATTTCATGTGCTTTTGGGCCATCTGTATGTCCTCTTTGGAGAAGCGTCTCTTTAGATCTTTTTCCCATTTTTTGATTGGATTGTTCGTTTTTCCGGTGCTAAGTTGTCTGAGTTGCTTGTAGATTTTGGAGATTAGTTCTTTGTCTGTTGTTTCATTTGCTATGATTTTCTCCCACTCTGTGGGCTGTCTGTTCAGCTTTTTTGTAATTTCTTTAGCTGTACAAAAGCTTTTAAGTTTCATGAGGTCCCGCATGTTCATTTGTCTTTTCAGTTCCACTATTCTAGTAGGTGGGTCAGAGAAGATCTTGCTTTGATTGATGTCCTTGAAGGTTTTGCCGATATTTTCCTCTAAGAGTTTGATGGTTTCTGGTCTTCCATTTAGGTCTTTAATCCATTTTGAGTTGATCTTTGTGTATGGTGTCAGGGTATGTTTCAACTTCATTTTCTTGCATGTAGCTGTCCAATTTTCCCAGCACCATTTGTTGAAGAGGCTGCCTTTGTCCCATTTTATAGTTTTGCCTCCTTTGTCAAAAATAAGGTACCCATAGGTGCGTGGGTTTAATCTCTGTGTTCTTGATCTTGTTCCATTGGTCTATAGTTCTGTTTTTGTGCCAGTACCATACCGTCTTGATGACTGTTGCTCTATAGTAGAGTCTGAAGTTAGGGAGGCTGATCCCCCCAGCTCCATTCTTCTTCCTGAGGATTGCTTTGGCTATTCGAGGTCTTTTGTGTTTCCATATGAACTGTGTTATTCTTTGGTCTAGTTCTGTGAAAAATGTCAGTGGTAGTTGGATAGGTATTGCATTGAATCTGTAGATGATATTTGGTAGTATGGTCATTTTCATGATATTGATTCTTCCGAACCAGGAACATGGAATATCTCTCCATCTGTTTAAGTCTTCTTTAATGTCTCTCATGAGTGTCTTGTAATTTTCTGTGTACAATTCTTTTGTTTCTTTGGGTAGGTTTATTCCTAGGTATTTGATTCTTTTGGTTGCAATGGTGAAGGGGATTGCCTCTTTGATTTCCTTTTCTGGTTTTTCATTGTTTGTGTATAGGAATGCCAGTGATGTCTGTGTGTTAACTTTGTATCCTGCGACTTTGCTGAATTCGTTGATTAGCTCTAGTAGCTTTGTAATAGTGTCTTTGGGATTTTCTATGTATAATATCATGTCGTCTGCAAAAAGAGGGCACTTGACTTCTTCCTTATCAATCTGGATTCCTTTGATTTCTTTCTCTTCTCTTATTGCTGTTGCTAGGACTTCCAGGACTATGTTGAATAGTAGTGGTGAAAGTGGGCACCGTTGTCTTGTTCCTGATCTTAGAGGGAATGCTTTCAGTTTTTCACCGTTAAGGATAATGTTCGCAGTAGGCTTCTCATAGATGACTTTTATTATGTTGAGATAGGTTCCTTCTATGCCCATTTTCTGAAGAGTTTTTATCATAAATGGATGTTGTACTTTGTCGAAGGCCTTTTCTGCATCTATTGAGATGATCATGTGGTTTTTGTCTCTCAATTTGTTGATATGGTGTATCACATTGATTGATTTGCAGATGTTGAAGAAGCCTTGCATGCCTGGGATGAACCCGACTTGATCATGATGTATGAGTTTTTTGATGTGTTGTTGAATTCTGCTTGCTAGGATTTTGTTGAGGATTTTGGCATCTAGATTCATCAGTGAAATTGGCCTATAATTTTCTTTTTTTGTGTTGTCTTTGCCTGGCTTTGGTGTCAGGGTGATGGCGGCCTCATAGAATGTGTTTGGAAGTGTTCCTTCCTGGGCAATTTTTTGGAAGAGTTTTAGAAGGACAGGCATTAGCTCTTCTTTAAATGTTTGGTAGAATTCACTTGTGAAACCATCTGGCCCTGGGATTTTATTTTTGGGTAGATTTTTAATCACAAATTCAATTTCTGAGCTTGTGATTGGGCTGTTCAAAGTTTCTCTTTCTTCCTGGCTCAGTCTTGGGAGATTAATCCTCTCCAAGAAACTGTCCATTTCTTTCAGGGTGTCCAGTTTGTTGCCATATAGCTGTTCATAATAGTCTCTTAGAATCCTTTGGATTTCTGATTATCTGTTGTAATCTGTCCTTTTTCGTTTTTGATTTGGTTGATCTGGTTCTTCTCTTTTTCTTAATGAGTCTTGCCAGTGGCTTGTCAATTTTGTTTACCTTTTCGAAGAACCGGCTTTTTGTTTTATTTATCTTTACTATTGTTTCTTTCGTTTCTTTCTCATTTATTTCTGCTCTGATCCTTATGATTTCTCTTCTTCTGCTGGCTTTGGGGTGTTTTTGTTCTTCTTTCTCCTATTGTTTTAAGCGGAGGGTTAAGTCATCTGCTTCATATTTTCCTAGTTTCTTGAGGTGGGATTATATTGCTATAAATTTCCCTCTTAGAACTGCTTTTGCAGTATCCCATAGGTTTTGCACTGTCGTGTGTTCATTGTCATTTTCTTCTAGGAAGTTTTTTATTTCTCCTTTGATTTCCTCAATGATCAGTTGGTTTTTTAGGTATGTGTTGTTTAATCTCCATGTGTTTGTGTTTTTAGCGGTTTTTTTCTTGTAGTTGATCTCTAGTCTCACTGCATTGTGGTCCGAGAAGATGGTTGATATAATTTTGGTTTTCTTGAACTGACTGAGGTTTGATTTGTGGCCCAAGATGTGGTCTATCCTGGAGAATGTTCCATGAGCACTTGAGAAGAAAGTGTATCCTTCTGCTTTTGGATGGAAAGTCCTAAAGATATCAATGAGGTCCATTTCTTCTAGTGTGGCATTTAAGGCTTGTGTTTCTTTATTAATTTTCTGTTTGGATGATCTGTCCATTGGTGTGAGAGGAGTGTTAAAGTCTCCTACTATTACTGTGTTATTGTTGATTTCTTCTTTTATGTCTGAAAGTATCTGTCTTACGTATTGAGGTGCCCCTGTGTTGGGTGCATAGATATTCATGACTGTTATGCCTTGCTCTTCGATAGATCCCTTAATCATGATGTAGTGACCTGCCTTGTCTCTTAGAATCTTCTTTACTTTAAAGTCTATTTTGTCTGGTATGAGGATTGTTACTCCAGCTTTCTTTTGATTTCCATTTGCATGGAATATCTTTTTCCAGTCTCTCACTTTCTGTCTATGAGTGTCTTTAGGTCTGAAGTGGGTCTCTTGTAAGCAGCATATATATATGGGTCTTGCTTCTGGATCCATTCAGCCAGCCTGTGTCGTTTGGTTGGAGCATTTAGTTCATTTACGTTCCAGTGGCTTGTCAATTTTGCAAGAACCGGTTTTGTTTTATTTATCTTTACTATTGTTTCTTTCGTTTCTTTCTCATTTATTTCTGCTCTGATCCTTATGATTTCTCTTCTTCTGCTGGCTTTGGGGTGTTTTTGTTCTTCTTTCTCCTATTGTTTTAAGCGGAGGGTTAAGTCATCTGCTTCATATTTTCCTAGTTTCTTGAGGTGGGATTATATTGCTATAAATTTCCCTCTTAGAACTGCTTTTGCAGTATCCCATAGGTTTTGCACTGTCGTGTGTTCATTGTCATTTTCTTCTAGGAAGTTTTTTATTTCTCCTTTGATTTCCTCAATGATCAGTTGGTTTTTTAGGTATGTGTTGTTTAATCTCCATGTGTTTGTGTTTTTAGCGGTTTTTTTCTTGTAGTTGATCTCTAGTCTCACTGCATTGTGGTCCGAGAAGATGGTTGATATAATTTTGGTTTTCTTGAACTGACTGAGGTTTGATTTGTGGCCCAAGATGTGGTCTATCCTGGAGAATGTTCCATGAGCACTTGAGAAGAAAGTGTATCCTTCTGCTTTTGGATGGAAAGTCCTAAAGATATCAATGAGGTCCATTTCTTCTAGTGTGGCATTTAAGGCTTGTGTTTCTTTATTAATTTTCTGTTTGGATGATCTGTCCATTGGTGTGAGAGGAGTGTTAAAGTCTCCTACTATTACTGTGTTATTGTTGATTTCTTCTTTTATGTCTGAAAGTATCTGTCTTACGTATTGAGGTGCCCCTGTGTTGGGTGCATAGATATTCATGACTGTTATGCCTTGCTCTTCGATAGATCCCTTAATCATGATGTAGTGACCTGCCTTGTCTCTTAGAATCTTCTTTACTTTAAAGTCTATTTTGTCTGGTATGAGGATTGTTACTCCAGCTTTCTTTTGATTTCCATTTGCATGGAATATCTTTTTCCAGTCTCTCACTTTCTGTCTATGAGTGTCTTTAGGTCTGAAGTGGGTCTCTTGTAAGCAGCATATATATATGGGTCTTGCTTCTGGATCCATTCAGCCAGCCTGTGTCGTTTGGTTGGAGCATTTAGTTCATTTACGTTCAAAGTAATTATTGATACGAATGTTCCTATTTTCATCTTCTTAGAAATTTGGGGTTTGATTTGTAAGGCTTCTCCTACTCTATTTATTGACTATATCAGGCCCTTTAACACTTGTTGTAGGGCTGGTTTTGTGGTACAGAATTCTTTTAGTTTTTTCTTGTCTGTGAAGCTTTTGACTTCACCATCAATTCTGAATGAGATTCTTGCTGGGTAGAGAAATCTTGGTTGGAGGTTATTCTCTTTTAGCTGTTTAAATGTGTCTTGCCATTCTCTTCTGGCCTGCAGGGTTTCTGTTGAAAGATCTGCAGTAAGACGTATAGGGTTTCCTTTATATGTTATTTGTTGTTTGCTCCTAGCTGCTTTTAGCAGTCTGTCTTTATATTTAGTCTGTGTTAGTTTGGTTAGAATACGCCTTGGTGTCTTTCTTCTGGGGTTTCTCCTGTATGGAACTCTTCGTGCTTCTTGGACTTGGTTGACTATTTCCTTTCCCATGCTGGCGAAGTTTTCAACTATAATCTCTTCAAGAATTTTTCATAGCCTTTCTTCCCCTTTTCTTCTTCTGGAACTCCTATAATTCTAATGTTGGTGTGTTTGATATTGTCCCATAGGTCTCTGATGCTGTCCTCAGTTCTTTTAATTCTTTAAGTTTTGTTGTGTTCTTCAGCACTTATTTCCACCATTTTGTCTTCCAGCTCACTTATCCGTTCTTCAGCCTCTGATACTCTACTGTTGAGACCTTCTATAGTATTTTGAGTCCAGCAGCTAATTTAGTTGCCTCCATTTGCTTATTTTTCATTTCTTGCATGTCTCTTCTTAGCGCACTAATTTCCTCTAATATGGGCTCAATCAGTTATCTCCTCATGATGTAGTGACCTGCCTTGTCTCTTAGAATCTTCTTTACTTTAAAGTCTATTTTGTCTGGTATGAGGATTGTTACTCCAGCTTTCTTTTGATTTCCATTTGCATGGAATATCTTTTTCCAGTCTCTCACTTTCTGTCTATGAGTGTCTTTAGGTCTGAAGTGGGTCTCTTGTAAGCAGCATATATATATGGGTCTTGCTTCTGGATCCATTCAGCCAGCCTGTGTCGTTTGGTTGGAGCATTTAGTTCATTTACGTTCAAAGTAATTATTGATACGAATGTTCCTATTTTCATCTTCTTAGAAATTTGGGGTTTGATTTGTAAGGCTTCTCCTACTCTATTTATTGACTATATCAGGCCCTTTAACACTTGTTGTAGGGCTGGTTTTGTGGTACAGAATTCTTTTAGTTTTTTCTTGTCTGTGAAGCTTTTGACTTCACCATCAATTCTGAATGAGATTCTTGCTGGGTAGAGAAATCTTGGTTGGAGGTTATTCTCTTTTAGCTGTTTAAATGTGTCTTGCCATTCTCTTCTGGCCTGCAGGGTTTCTGTTGAAAGATCTGCAGTAAGACGTATAGGGTTTCCTTTATATGTTATTTGTTGTTTGCTCCTAGCTGCTTTTAGCAGTCTGTCTTTATATTTAGTCTGTGTTAGTTTGGTTAGAATACGCCTTGGTGTCTTTCTTCTGGGGTTTCTCCTGTATGGAACTCTTCGTGCTTCTTGGACTTGGTTGACTATTTCCTTTCCCATGCTGGCGAAGTTTTCAACTATAATCTCTTCAAGAATTTTTCATAGCCTTTCTTCCCCTTTTCTTCTTCTGGAACTCCTATAATTCTAATGTTGGTGTGTTTGATATTGTCCCATAGGTCTCTGATGCTGTCCTCAGTTCTTTTAATTCTTTAAGTTTTGTTGTGTTCTTCAGCACTTATTTCCACCATTTTGTCTTCCAGCTCACTTATCCGTTCTTCAGCCTCTGATACTCTACTGTTGAGACCTTCTATAGTATTTTTGAGTTCAGCAATTGAGTTGGTTGTCTCCATTTGCTTATTTTTCATTTCTTGCATGTCTCTTCTTAGCGCACTAATTTCCTCTAATATTCTGTTTTTGGTGTTTTGCATCCTCATTAGTATAGATTTTCTGAATTCTCTTTCAGAAAGTTTGTCTATCTCCTCCTCTGTCATTTGAAGTGGTGTTTCTCTAGCTTGGTCCTTCATTTGTGCAGTGTTTCTCTGTTGTTTCATTATTAGGTTAATTTTTGTTTCTTTGTGTGTGTCTGTGTGTGTGGAGTTTTTTTCCCCCCGCCAGGCTTCTTAGTTGAATTCTCCCTCCCTTTGGGTTTCTGTCCTTCTAGAAGGGTTCAGTGGCTTGTGTCTTGGGTGGTGTTAGGTCTTGTTTACAGATGAATAATCTCTAGTGTTGTATGTTCTTTGATAGTGTGGGTTCTTGGAGTCAGGGCTTCCACTCCGAGGATCCTTGGTTTGATGATTGGTCAGGGGGTGTAGGCTCTATGTCTGGTTTGCTATGGTGTTCCGTGATATTAGTTCACATACTAGCATCGGCGCCGCGGCTTCTCGGGTCCGGGTTCCGGCGGCTTCTCCAGAAGGAAGTATTTTAATAGCCTTTCAGATAATTATGGGTAGTCTTTAATATTGTTACTAATGTTCAACAAGTGATATTTCTTAAAATATGCTTATAATGTAAAATCTGAAGACAAACTTTTTATACTCTCATTAAACCTCATTAGTCTACCTTGAGTTATGTATTTAAAAATGGGTTTCTTTGCAGATACCACATATTCAGGTCTTACATTTTTGACCCCCTCTGCTAATCTCTGTTTCTTAATAGTCGTGTTTACATCATTTACACTTAATGGAATTATTTATATGATTGAGCTTAAATCTTCCATCTTGCTTGGTTTTTCTTGTCGTTGTTCTATTTGATCTTTGCTTTGTTTTTTCTATTCTTTCTGTCTACTTTTGGCTTTTATTTTTATTCCATTTTTCTCCACACTGGCTTGTCATTTACACTTCTTTAAAAAGTTTATGCTTGGGCTTCCCCTGGTGGTCCAGTGGGTAAGGACACCGCCTTGCAGTGCAAGGGGTGCCGGTTCGAGCCCTGGCCTGAGAAGATCCCACGTGCCGCAGAGCGGCTGGACTGATGTGTCCAATTATCGAGCCGGAGCTCTGGAGCACATGTGCCCAGAGCCGGTGCTCTTTAACGACAGACGCCACCGTGGTGGGAGGCCCACAGGAGCCAAAGAACAAAGACAGATGAACATAGAGAAATGAAAGACCAATAGAAGTGGCCCGCCTCTCCCCGACCCCCGCCCAAAGTAAATAAATAAATAAATCTTAAAAAAAAAAAAAAAGTTTTTGTTTAATGCTTTCCTTAAAGCTTGCACATTTTTTTAAAAATTATTCACAGTCCAATCCTCAAGTAACACTATACCATTTCATTTATAATAACCGAAACCTACAACAGTATGCTCCCAATTTCATCCTCCTGTATTTTGTACCATTGTTATCATACACTTTATTTTTGCATATACTATAAATTCTCAATAAATTGTCACAAGTTTCACCTTAGACGGTCAATTATCTCCTCAGTAAATCTTCTACATTTATCTCTGTCTTCAACTTTTCCAGTGATCTTCGTTTCTTAGTGTAGACACAAGTTTTTATTCTGTTAACCTGCAGTTATTTCTGACACCAAATATGTGGTATTTTCTCATACCACCTCTAATATCAATGGGTGACCAACAATTGAATTCAGTTCTGACAGTATTAGCATGGACCCCACAGGCTACGGGCTCTGTCCCACAAGACTGCCCTCATTTCAGATGCCAACTGTAAATAGGGTGCCCAAGCTACCCACACTCTATGCAGATATTCAGGTCTTACATTTTTGACCCCCTCTGCTAATCTCTGTTTCTTAATAGTCGTGTTTACATCATTTACACTTAATGGAATTATTTATATGATTGAGCTTAAATCTTCCATCTTGCTTGGTTTTTCTTGTCGTTGTTCTATTTGATCTTTGCTTTGTTTTTTCTATTCTTTCTGTCTACTTTTGGCTTTTATTTTTATTCCATTTTTCTCCACACTGGCTTGTCATTTACACTTCTTTAAAAAGTTTATGCTTGGGCTTCCCCTGGTGGTCCAGTGGGTAAGGACACCGCCTTGCAGTGCAAGGGGTGCCGGTTCGAGCCCTGGCCTGAGAAGATCCCACGTGCCGCGGAGCGGCTGGACTGATGTGTCCAATTATCGAGCCGGAGCTCTGGAGCACATGTGCCCAGAGCCGGTGCTCTTTAACGACAGACGCCACCGTGGTGGGAGGCCCACAGGAGCCAAAGAACAAAGACGGATGAACATAGAGAAATGAAAGACCAATAGAAGTGGCCCGCCTCTCCCCGACCCCCGCCCAAAGTAAATAAATAAATAAATCTTAAAAAAAAAAAAAAGTTTTTGTTTAATGCTTTCCTTAAAGCTTGCACATTTTTTTAAAAATTATTCACAGTCCAATCCTCAAGTAACACTATACCATTTCATTTATAATAACCGAAACCTACAACAGTATGCTCCCAATTTCATCCTCCTGTATTTTGTACCATTGTTATCATACACTTTATTTTTGCATATACTATAAATTCTCAATAAATTGTCACAAGTTTCACCTTAGACGGTCAATTATCTCCTCAGTAAATCTTCTACATTTATCTCTGTCTTCAACTTTTCCAGTGATCTTCGTTTCTTAGTGTAGACACAAGTTTTTATTCTGTTAACCTGCAGTTATTTCTGACACCAAATATGTGGTATTTTCTCATACCACCTCTAATATCAATGGGTGACCAACAATTGAATTCAGTTCTGACAGTATTAGCATGGACCCCACAGGCTACGGGCTCTGTCCCACAAGACTGCCCTCATTTCAGATGCCAACTGTAAATAGGGTGCCCAAGCTACCCACACTCTATCCAGCCAACAACAAACCCGGAGGTTCCCATGACATCCCTCAGATTCAGTAATTTGCTACAACAGCTCACAGAAATCAGGCAAACACTTTAAACAATGTTTTCCAATTTATTATAAAGGCTACAAGCCAGGAAGAGCCAAATGGAACAGAGACGCATGGCGTGGGAGGAGATTTCATGTCCTCTCTGGGTATACCACCCTCTCAGCACTTCACTGTTCATCCATCAACAAGCTCCCTGCTGCTTCCCCGGTGATCCAGTGGGTAAGGACACTGCCTTGCAGTGCAAGAGGCGCCTGTTCGATCCCTGGCCTGGGAAGATCCCACGTGCCGCATAGCCACTGGACAGATGTGTCCAACTACCCAGCCGGAGCTCTGGAGCACATGCACCCGGAGCCGGTGCTCTGCTGCGAGAGAGGCCACTGCGATGGGAGGCCCCCACAGGCCAAGAAACAAAGATAGAAATAAATGAAAGACCAATAGAAATGGCCAAAAAAAGAAAAAGGAACAAGCTCCCTGAACCTTGTCCACAAGTTTCACAGAGATCAGTCTCTGTGGACTCTTCCCTCCCTTTGAGGTCAGTGGGTGGGACTGAAAGTTGAACCTTCTACCCACTTTATCTTTCCGGTCACCAGCCCAGTAACTGAGAATTCCCACCCCAAATCACCTCATTAGCATCAACTCAGGTGCAATCAAAAGAGGCCTCTTATGAATAATAAAAACACTCCCATCACAGCAGGAAATTTCAAGGGTTTTAGAGGTTCTGTGTGGCAAACTGGGGACAAAGACCAAATATAGATATAGATATAGATATATGTTTTTAAAAAATATTATGGTGCAATTAGCCTAAAACCATGAAACAGCCAGTTACTTTACCAGCAAAATATATTTATTTGGAAGTAACACAGAATTGTAATTTGGGACATGCAATTATCTCCTCAGTCTTCAACTTTTCCAGTGATCTTCGTTTCTTAGTGTAGACACAAGTTTTTATTCTGTTAACCTGCAGTTATTTCTGACACCAAATATGTGGTATTTTCTCATACCACCTCTAATATCAATGGGTGACCAACAATTGAATTCAGTTCTGACAGTATTAGCATGGACCCCACAGGCTACGGGCTCTGTCCCACAAGACTGCCCTCATTTCAGATGCCAACTGTAAATAGGGTGCCCAAGCTACCCACACTCTATCCAGCCAACAACAAACCCGGAGGTTCCCATGACATCCCTCAGATTCAGTAATTTGCTACAACAGCTCACAGAAATCAGGCAAACACTTTAAACAATGTTTTCCAATTTATTATAAAGGCTACAAGCCAGGAAGAGCCAAATGGAACAGAGACGCATGGCGTGGGAGGAGATTTCATGTCCTCTCTGGGTATACCACCCTCTCAGCACTTCACTGTTCATCCATCAACAAGCTCCCTGCTGCTTCCCTGATGGTCCAGTGGGTAAGGACACTGCCTTGCAGTGCAAGAGGTGCCTGTTCGATCCCTGGCCTGGGAAGATCCCACGTGCCGCATAGCCACTGGACAGATGTGTCCAACTACCCAGCCGGAGCTCTGGAGCACATGCACCTGGAGCCGGTGCTCTGCTGCGAGAGAGGCCACTGCGATGGGAGGCCCCCACAGGCCAAGAAACAAAGATAGAAATAAATGAAAGACCAATAGAAATGGCCAAAAAAAGAAAAAGGAACAAGCTCCCTGAACCTTGTCCACAAGTTTCACAGAGATCAGTCTCTGTGGACTCTTCCCTCCCTTTGAGGTCAGTGGGTGGGACTGAAAGTTGAACCTTCTACCCACTTTATCTTTCCGGTCACCAGCCCAGTAACTGAGAATTCCCACCCCAAATCACCTCATTAGCATCAACTCAGGTGCAATCAAAAGAGGCCTCTTATGAATAATAAAAACACTCCCATCACAGCAGGAAATTTCAAGGGTTTTAGAGGTTCTGTGTGGCAAACTGGGGACAAAGACCAAATATAGATATAGATATAGATATATGTTTTTAAAAAAAATATTATGGTGCAATTAGCCTAAAACCATGAAACAGCCAGTTACTTTACCAGCAAAATATATTTATTTGGAAGTAACACAGAATTGTAATTTGGGACATGCAACTATGGCAAACCACTCGCAAGTCCAGTAAGCCAGAGGTGAGAAAAGTTTTTAGAGAGAAGCACTTGATGTTGGGAAGGGCTGTTAAAAAGTCCATTGGAGGAAACTGGGAGTTCAAGTATAGTGGCCTTTCATTGGCTAGTTTATGACAGTCTCTCATTGGCTGAGCTGCTGTCAGACCAGGAGGAAATCTTTCTCCTGCTGTTGGTAGTAAAGCAGCCCTCACTTCCTGAGAGAGATGCAAGATACCTCTCACTGTGGGAGGACTGGCCCTTCTGGTCTCCAAACGATCATTGTAGTGAGATTTCTCTTTACTAATTTTCACAGTTCTACAGTCCTACTGCCTGAAGAACATCCTTCAATGTTTCTTATAATGAAGATGTGCTGGTAATAAATTCTCTCAGGTTTTGCTTGTCTGAAAAAGTCTTAATTTTGCTTGTATTTTTGAAAGAGTTTTAATTGGTATTAAAAAGCTGGTTCTGTTGATAGTTTTGTGTCTTGATAATGGGTTGTTTCTTTTACATTTTTATATCTCACAGTTTTTTTTTAATGAATGCAGGGTGTCTTGTGTAAGACAGTAGAACCTGAGGAAGGCAGTGAGTATGGCTGGAAATGGGCACTCGCTGTGCACAGTCATGAGTGTGGCCAGCTGAGGCAAACCAGCCAGAAGGCCACACAGCCAGGAGTCAATCTGCGTTGCCATGGTTTCTGTCGGTGTAATTCCAGGTTCAAATGCCTTGTGTTTGGGATGGGGACTGGGTTCTTTATGGTCTGGCTTCACTCAGTTTTTGGCCTTCCCTATGCACTCACCCCTCGAAAGGACTCTCTCCACACTCCTGATTCCCTGCCATCAGCCTGTTGTTGCTTGTTACTCAATATTCCCGGTGGCAGCTTAGGGTCTTTGTTCCACTGAGGGATAGACAAGAAGGATCCAGATGGTATTTTGTGCCTTTCCTGCAAAAGTGACCAATCTTATCCCATACACCTACACCATTGATGGTGATTTTCCTTACGCAGTGTTTCCACTGTATAATAGCACTGTATCAAGCCAGATTTTTTAATATTATCACTGATATCATCAGAAAGGCCTTTAAATATTGAGAGAAGATTACAAGCTCATGGTGGTGGATACAAGTTTTCCCCAAATTTCAATCTGAAAACCTGAATTCTATCTTTGGCAACTCTTACTACTGGTTGTCTTCCTTGAAATGATAGGTTCATTTGGCTCATTTTTGAGAAAGTATCTGTTAAATATCCAAGTCTAAAATAACTATAGGAGGGTGGACCTAAGATGGCGGCGTAGAAGGACGTGCACTCATCTCTCCTGCAAAATCGCCTGAATTGCGGCGAGTTCCTGGGAAACCATCTGACGAAAGGAGGTTGGATCTGATCACAGAGAGGACACCCCACATCGAAGAACAAAGGAGAAGCCGCATCAAGACGGTAGGAGGGGTACAGTCGCACTTTTAAAAGTCAAACCTCATACCCGACGGAGAGGCTGGGCGGGCCAAAGGCGCAAAGCCTGTTGCAGATCAAAACCCGGAGAGGAGCACTGACACCCACAAGGGACTGAGCCAGACCTGCTTTGGAGGGTCCAGGTGCCCCCTGGAGCTAGAAGTGCCCTTGAGCAGGCCTCGGAAGGGCGGCACTCAGTTCCCTTTGGAGGAGGTTACCATTAACCCGATCACAGAGCCGCCGAGGAGGACTGGAAAGTCTCTGCGCACTGTGATCCGGGAGAGAGGAATAGCGATCCTGCATGAGACTGAGCCAGACTCACCTCTGAGAAACCTGACGTCTCCCACGGTGGCGGGGGTCGACGGTGGCCTGCAGCAGGGTCGGGGGCACTGTGGAAGTGCTTCCCATAGAGCGTGTGGGAATAAATCCTCTGTGAAACAGACGCCATTTTCCCTACTGTAGTTTGGCTGCTGGTCAAACTGCAGGGCTGTTGGTCAAGCTACAGGGAGGGAATTTAGCTCCACCCAGCAAGAAAAGGGATTTGGATTAAGAAACTCCCAGGGCCAGCCTGGGCGGGCCTTTTAATTCTGGAATAGGCCGAAACAAGCAGTCAAAGAGGTCTTCAGATCCAACCACTGCCAGAGGCAAGAAAAAGACTGATAATTCCTGAATAGTCAGCAAGAGACAGAAGGACATAAACACGATTTTCACGTTTTGTCTGAAACTGGAGTTACTGCTGGACTTTAAAATTTCATTTTTTGTATTGTATTACTTTGTTTCAATTTTTTTTTTTGCTCTTTTTTCCAAACCCACTCAGTGCACCCACCGCTATTTTTTTTTTTTTCTTTTCTTGGGGGTGTGTGTGAGAGAGAGAGTGGGTGTGTTCATTTACTTCACTGAATTCTATTGAAGCTACTATTCTTATCAGTAAGACTGAATACATTCAAGTTTACATATTTATTTTTTTCTTTTTCCTTTTAAATCACAAATTTTATTTTGGTATAAACTTTTGGTTCCCCATTGGCCTTTTAAGGTTCTGTGGGAGTTTTGTTTGTTTTTATTATTTTTGCTTTGTTTTTCTATATTTTTCTATAAAATTTAGATCTTTTAATTTTTAATAATTTCTCATTTGTACTACTACTTCCTCTATAATTCTTTGCTTTCTCTGAAGCTCCTTTCCTATAGCACTAAATTCTAATACATACAAATCTTTATCTCCCTATATTTAACTTTGCAAAATTTTTCTATATTTCTCTTCTATCCTCCCTTTCTCTTTTTCTGTTTCCCCACCATATTTCTTAGTCTGTTCTGTCCTCATTGCCTTATCCCCAACGGGGATCCTGCTCTAGCATTATTCTCCAATTGGTGCTCTACTTAGTTTGCTTATTAACTTGTGGATATCATTCTTGGATTTCTCTATTCGCCGTGGTAATGTATTGTACTGTATTTTTGATTGGAACGCTTGGGTTATGTTATAGCTGTATATGTTTATGTGTATAATTCAATATGCTAGATAGTACTTGCATAATTTTTAAATTGCCATTTGTCAAAGGTATACCTTCTGTTTCTCATTTGCATATATATGTTTTAATATCATTTAATGCCATAACAAACCAACCGTGAAATCTTCATTCCCTGGTCAGGCAACAAACTCCGGGGTTTTAAAGAGGGTGCACTGACTCCAAAACTCTACAATACTAGAGAACGCCTAACACTAAAGAGCAGTATACAAGTGAGAGCGCCAACAAAGGCAATCACTTGTATGCAAGTCCTGACATCACCCAATCACCAACATCACCCAGAATAGAAGCCCCATCCAAACAACAAACACCAACAGACGTAACTCAAAGTCTGGGAAAAGGAAATCCCAAACAGAGTCAGTTTTAAAAAATTAATAATAACAATGAAATGACAGAGAAATACCACATAAGCGAAGGAACAATCCACAAACACACAAGATCAAATTAATGAAGAGAATTTGGACAAACTTTCTGAAAGTGATTTCAGAAGAATGATAGTAAAGATGATCAAAGACACTGAAAACAGAATTTCAGAGAAATTGCAAGATACAACTAACACACTGAATAAAGAAATACAAGAACTTACCAAAAAAGTAACAGAGACAAACAACTCAATTGCTGAACTGAAAGACACTGTAGAAGGAATCAAGAGCAGAGTATCTGAGACAGAAGACCGGATAAGTGAGCTGGAAGATAAAATGGTGGAAGTAACTGCTGAAAAACAGACTCTAGCTCAAAGAATGAAAAGAGGAGAGGACAGCCTCAAGACCCGGGACTAATTCTTTTTGCTTTCTCTGAAGCTCCTTTCCTATAGCACTCAATTCTAATACATACAAATCTTTATCTCCCTATATTTAACTTTGCAATATTTTTCTATATTTCTCTTCTATCCTCCCTTTCTTTTTCTGTTTCCCCACCATATTTCTTAGTCTGTTCTGTCCTCATTGCCTTATCCCCAACGGGGATCCTGCTCTAGCATTATTCTCCAATTGGTGCTCTACTTAGTTTGCTTATTAACTTGTGGATATCATTCTTGGATTTCTCTATTCGCCGTGGTAATGTATTGTACTGTATTTTTGATTGGAACACTTGGGTTATGTTATAGCTGTATATGTTTATGTGTATAATTCAATATGCTAGATAGTACTTGCATAATTTTTAAATTGCCATTTGTCAAAGGTATACCTTCTGTTTCTCATTTGCATATATATGTTTTAATATCATTTAATGCCATAACAAACCAACCGTGAAATCTTCATTCCCTGGTCAGGCAACAAACTCCGGGGTTTTAAAGAGGGTGCACTGACTCCAAAACTCTACAATACTAGAGAACGCCTAACACTAAAGAGCAGTATACAAGTGAGAGCGCCAACAAAGGCAATCACTTGTATGCAAGTCCTGACATCACCCAATCACCAACATCACCCAGAATAGAAGCCCCATCCAAACAACAAACACCAACAGACGTAACTCAAAGTCTGGGAAAAGGAAATCCCAAACAGAGTCAGTTTTAAAAAATTAATAATAACAATGAAATGACAGAGAAATACCACATAAGCGAAGGAACAATCCACAAACACACAAGATCAAATTAATGAAGAGAATTTGGACAAACTTTCTGAAAGTGATTTCAGAAGAATGATAGTAAAGATGATCAAAGACACTGAAAACAGAATTTCAGAGAAATTGCAAGATACAACTAACACACTGAATAAAGAAATACAAGAACTTACCAAAAAAGTAACAGAGACAAACAACTCAATTGCTGAACTGAAAGACACTGTAGAAGGAATCAAGAGCAGAGTATCTGAGACAGAAGACCGGATAAGTGAGCTGGAAGATAAAATGGTGGAAGTAACTGCTGAAAAACAGACTCTAGCTCAAAGAATGAAAAGAGGAGAGGACAGCCTCAGAGACCTCTGGGATAATATCAAACACACCAATATTCGAATTATAGGGGTTCCAGAAGAAGAAGAAAAAAAGAAAGGCTATGAGAAAATTTTTGAAGAGATTATAATTGAAAATTTCCCCAACATGGGAAAAGAAATAGTCAATCAAGTCCAAGAAGCACAAAGAGTACCATACAGAATCAATCCGAGAAGAAACACACCAAGACACATTTTAATGAAGTTGACACAAATTAAACACAAAGATAGAATTCTCAAAGCAGCAAGGGAAAAGCAACCAGTGACATACAAGGGAAAGTCCATCCGTTTAACAGCTGATCTTTCAACAGAAACTCTGCAGGCCAGAAGGGAATGGCAGGACACATTTAAACAGCTGAAAGAGAATAATATGCAACCAAGAATCCTCTACCCTGCAAGGGTCTCATTCAAAATTGATGGAGAAATCAAAAGCTTTACAGACAAGCAAAAATTAAAAGAATTTAGTCACACCAAACCAGCCTTACAACAAATATTAAAGGGACTTATATAGAAAACAAGTATAAAAGGAGAAGATCCACGAACCAAACCCATCATAACATCTAAGAAGATGACAATAGGATCATTTGTATCAATAATTACTTTGAATGTCAATGGACTAAATGCCCCAACCAAAAGACACAGAGTGGCTGAATGGATCCAAAAACACGACCCATACATATGCTGCCTCCAGGAAACTCATTTCAGACCTAGAGACACTCATAGACTGAAAGTGGGAGGCTGGAAAAAGATATTCCATGCAAATGGAAATCAAAAGAAAGCTGGAGTAGTAATCCTCATATCAGATAAAATAGATTTTAAAGTAAAGAAGATTCTAAGAGACAAGGCAGGTCACTACATCATGATTAAGGGATCCATCCAAGAAGAAGACATAAAAATCATAAATATCTATGCTCCCAATGCAGGAGCACCCCAATACATAAGACGAACACTTTCAGACATAAAAGAAGACATTGACAGCAACACAGTAATAGTAGGAGACTTTAACACTCTTCTCACACCAATGGACAGATCATCCAAACAGAAAATTAATAAAGAAACACAAGCCTTAAATGCCACACTAGAAGAAATGGACCTCATTGATATCTTTAGGACTTTCCATCCAAAAGCAGAAGAATACACTTTCTTCTCAAGTGCTCACGGAACATTCTCCAGGATAGACCACATCTTGGGCCACAAATCAATCCTCAGTCAATTCAAGAAAACTGAAATTCTATCAACCATCTTCTCGGACCACAATGCAGTGAGACTAGAGATCAACTACAGGAAAAAAACCGCTGAAAACACAAACACATGGAGGTTAAACAACACATACCTAAAAAACCAACTGATCATTGAGGAAATCAAAGGAGAAATAAAAAACTTCCTAGAAGAAAATGACAATGAACACACGACAGTGCAAAACCTATGGGATACAGCAAAAGCAGTCCTAAGAGGAAAGTTTATAGCAATTCAATCCCACCTCAAGAAACTAGGAAAATCTCAAACAGACGACCTTACCTTACGCTTAAAACAACTGGAGAAAGAAGAACAAAAACACCCCAAAGCCAGCAGAAGAAGGGATATCATAAAGATCAGAGCAGAAATAAATGAAAAAGAAACAATAGTAAAGATAAATAAAACAAAAAGCTGGTTCTTCGAAAAAGTCAATAAAATCGACACACCACTGGCCAGACTCATCAAGAAAAAGAGAGAAGAACCAGATCACCAAAATCAAAAATGAAAAAGGAGAGATTACAACGGATAATGCAGAAATCCAAAGGATTATAAGAGACTATTATGAGCAACTCTATGGCAACAAACTGGACAACCTGGAAGAAATGGACAGTTTCTTAGAGAAGATTAATCTCCCAAGACTCAACCAGGAAGAAATAGAAACTATGAACAAGCCAATCACAAGCTCAGAAATCGACCTTGTGATCAAAAATCTACCCAAAAATAAAAGCCCAGGGCCGATAAAATAGATTTTAAAGTAAAGAAGATTCTAAGAGACAAGGCAGGTCACTACATCATGATTAAGGGATCCATCCAAGAAGAAGACATAAAAATCATAAATATCTATGCTCCCAATGCAGGAGCACCCCAATACATAAGACGAACACTTTCAGACATAAAAGAAGACATTGACAGCAACACAGTAATAGTAGGAGACTTTAACACTCTTCTCACACCAATGGACAGATCATCCAAACAGAAAATTAATAAAGAAACACAAGCCTTAAATGCCACACTAGAAGAAATGGACCTCATTGATATCTTTAGGACTTTCCATCCAAAAGCAGAAGAATACACTTTCTTCTCAAGTGCTCACGGAACATTCTCCAGGATAGACCACATCTTGGGCCACAAATCAATCCTCAGTCAATTCAAGAAAACTGAAATTCTATCAACCATCTTCTCGGACCACAATGCAGTGAGACTAGAGATCAACTACAGGAAAAAAACCGCTGAAAACACAAACACATGGAGGTTAAACAACACATACCTAAAAAACCAACTGATCATTGAGGAAATCAAAGGAGAAATAAAAAACTTCCTAGAAGAAAATGACAATGAACACACGACAGTGCAAAACCTATGGGATACAGCAAAAGCAGTCCTAAGAGGAAAGTTTATAGCAATTCAATCCCACCTCAAGAAACTAGGAAAATCTCAAACAGACGACCTTACCTTACGCTTAAAACAACTGGAGAAAGAAGAACAAAAACACCCCAAAGCCAGCAGAAGAAGGGATATCATAAAGATCAGAGCAGAAATAAATGAAAAAGAAACAATAGTAAAGATAAATAAAACAAAAAGCTGGTTCTTCGAAAAAGTCAATAAAATCGACACACCACTGGCCAGACTCATCAAGAAAAAGAGAGAGAAGAACCAGATCACCAAAATCAAAAATGAAAAAGGAGAGATTACAACGGATAATGCAGAAATCCAAAGGATTATAAGAGACTATTATGAGCAACTCTATGGCAACAAACTGGACAACCTGGAAGAAATGGACAGTTTCTTAGAGAAGATTAATCTCCCAAGACTCAACCAGGAAGAAATAGAAACTATGAACAAGCCAATCACAAGCTCAGAAATCGACCTTGTGATCAAAAATCTACCCAAAAATAAAAGCCCAGGGCCAGATGGTTTCACAAGTGAATTCTACCAAACATTTAAAGAAGACCTAATGCCTGTCCTTCTAAAACTCTTCCAAACAATTGCACAGGAAGGAACACTTCCAAACCCATTCTACGAGGCCACCATCACCCCGATACGAAAGCCAGGCAAAGACAACACAAAAAAAAGAAAATTATAGGCCAATTTCACTGATGAATCTAGACGCCAAGATTCTCAACAAAATCCTAGCAAACAGAGTTCAGCAACACATCCAAAAGCTCATTCATCACGATCAAGTCGGGTTCATTCCAGGCATGCAAGGATTCTTCAACATCCACAAATCAATCAATGTGATACACCATATCAACAAATTGAAAGACAAAAATCACATGATCATCTCAATAGATGCAGAAAAAGCCTTTGACAAAGTACAACATCCATTTATGATAAAAACTCTTCAAAAAATGGGCATAGAAGGAACTTATCTTAACATAGTGAAAGCCATATATGAGAAGCCCACAGCGAACATTATCCTCAATGGTGAAAAACTCAAAGCTTTCCCTCTAAGATCAGGAACAAGACAAGGGTGTCCACTTTCACCACTCTTATTCAACATAGTCCTGGAAGTTCTAGCAATAGCAATAAGAGAAGAGAAAGAAATAAAAGGAATCCAGATTGGAAAAGAAGAAGTCACACTCTCTCTGTTTGCAGATGACATGATATTATACATAGAAAATCCCAAAGACACTATTACAAAACTACTAGAGTTAATCAGCGAATTCAGCAAAGTTGCAGGATACAAAATCAATATACAGAAATCACTGGCATTCCTATACACAAACAATGAAAAATCAGAAAATGAAATCAAAGAGGCAATCCCCTTCACCATCGCAACCAAAAGAATCAAATATCTAGGAATAAACCTACCCAAAGAAACAAAAGAACTGTAGAAAATTACAAGACACTCATGAGAGACATTAAAGAAGAGGTAAACAGATGGAGAAATATTCCATGTTCCTGGGTCGAGAGAATCAATATTGTGAAAATGACCATACTACCAAATGTCATCTATAGATCCCTATCAAACTTCCAATAACATTCTTCACAGAACTAGACCAACGAATAACACAGTTCATATGGAAACACAAGCTCAGAAATCGACCTTGTGATCAAAAATCTACCCAAAAATAAAAGCCCAGGGCCAGATGGTTTCACAAGTGAATTCTACCAAACATTTAAAGAAGACCTAATGCCTGTCCTTCTAAAACTCTTCCAAACAATTGTACAGGAAGGAACACTTCCAAACCCATTCTACGAGGCCACCATCACCCCGATACGAAAGCTAGGCAAAGACAACACAAAAAAAAGAAAATTATAGGCCAATTTCACTGATGAATCTAGACGCCAAGATTCTCAACAAAATCCTAGCAAACAGAGTTCAGCAACACATCCAAAAGCTCATTCATCACGATCAAGTCGGGTTCATTCCAGGCATGCAAGGATTCTTCAACATCCACAAATCAATCAATGTGATACACCATATCAACAAATTGAAAGACAAAAATCACATGATCATCTCAATAGATGCAGAAAAAGCCTTTGACAAAGTACAACATCCATTTATGATAAAAACTCTTCAAAAAATGGGCATAGAAGGAACTTATCTTAACATAGTGAAAGCCATATATGAGAAGCCCACAGCGAACATTATCCTCAATGGTGAAAAACTCAAAGCTTTCCCTCTAAGATCAGGAACAAGACAAGGGTGTCCACTTTCACCACTCTTATTCAACATAGTCCTGGAAGTTCTAGCAATAGCAATAAGAGAAGAGAAAGAAATAAAAGGAATCCAGATTGGAAAAGAAGAAGTCACACTCTCTCTGTTTGCAGATGACATGATATTATACATAGAAAATCCCAAAGACACTATTACAAAACTACTAGAGTTAATCAGCGAATTCAGCAAAGTTGCAGGATACAAAATCAATATACAGAAATCACTGGCATTCCTATACACAAACAATGAAAAATCAGAAAATGAAATCAAAGAGGCAATCCCCTTCACCATCGCAACCAAAAGAATCAAATATCTAGGAATAAACCTACCCAAAGAAACAAAAGAACTGTAGAAAATTACAAGACACTCATGAGAGACATTAAAGAAGAGGTAAACAGATGGAGAAATATTCCATGTTCCTGGGTCGAGAGAATCAATATTGTGAAAATGACCATACTACCAAATGTCATCTATAGATCCCTATCAAACTTCCAATAACATTCTTCACAGAACTAGACCAACGAATAACACAGTTCATATGGAAACACAAAAGACCTCAAATAGCCAAAGCAATCCTCAGGAAGAAGAATGGAGCTGGGGGGATCAGTCTCCCCAACTTCAGACTCTTCTACAAAGCAACAGTCATCAAGACAGTACAAAAACAGAAATATCGACCAATGGAACAAGATCAAGAACACAGAGATCAACCCACGCACCTATGGGTACCTTATTTTTGACAAAGGAGGCGAACATATAAAATGGGACAAAGGCAGCCTCTTCAACAAATGGTGCTGGGAAAATTGGACAGCTACATGCAAGAAAATGAAGTTGGAACATTCCCTGACACCATGCACAAAGATCAACTCAAAATGGATTAAAGACTTAAATGGAAGACCAGAAACCATCAAACTCTTAGAGGAGAATATAGGCAAAACCCTCAAGGACATCAATCAAAGCAAGATCTTCTCTGACCCACCTACTAGAATAGTAGAACTAAAAAGACAAATGAACATGTGGGACCTAATGAAGCTTAAAAGCTTTTGTACTGCTAAAGAAATTACAAAAAAGCTGAACAGACAGCCCACAGAGTGGGAGAAAATCATAGCAAATGAAACAACAGACAAAGAACTAATCTCCAAAATCTACAAGCAACTCAGACAACTTAGCACTGGAAAAACGAACAACCCAATCAAAAAATGGGAAAAGGACCTAAACAGACACCTCTCCAACGATGACATACAGATGGCCCAAAAACACATGAAACGATGCTCAACTTCACTAATAATTAGAGAAATGCAAATCAAAACTACAGAAATCACTGGCATTCCTATACACAAACAATGAAAAATCAGAAAATGAAATCAAAGAGGCAATCCCCTTCACCATCGCAACCAAAAGAGTCAAATATCTAGGAATAAACCTACCCAAAGAAACAAAAGAACTGTAGAAAATTACAAGACACTCATGAGAGACATTAAAGAAGAGTTAAACAGATGGAGAAATATTCCATGTTCCTGGGTCGAGAGAATCAATATTGTGAAAATGACCATACTACCAAATGTCATCTATAGATCCCTATCAAACTTCCAATAACATTCTTCACAGAACAAGACCAACGAATAACACAGTTCATATGGAAACACAAAAGACCTCGAATAGCCAAAGCAATCCTCAGGAAGAAGAATGGAGCTGGGGGGATCAGTCTCCCCAACTTCAGACTCTTCTACAAAGCAACAGTCATCAAGACAGTACAAAAACAGAAATATCGACCAATGGAACAAGATCAAGAACACAGAGATCAACCCACGCACCTATGGGTACCTTATTTTTGACAAAGGAGGCGAACATATAAAATGGGACAAAGGCAGCCTCTTCAACAAATGGTGCTGGGAAAATTGGACAGCTACATGCAAGAAAATGAAGTTGGAACATTCCCTGACACCATGCACAAAGATCAACTCAAAATGGATTAAAGACTTAAATGGAAGACCAGAAACCATCAAACTCTTAGAGGAGAATATAGGCAAAACCCTCAAGGACATCAATCAAAGCAAGATCTTCTCTGACCCACCTACTAGAATAGTAGAACTAAAAAGACAAATGAACATGTGGGACCTAATGAAGCTTAAAAGCTTTTGTACTGTTAAAGAAATTACAAAAAAGCTGAACAGACAGCCCACAGAGTGGGAGAAAATCATAGCAAATGAAACAACAGACAAAGAACTAATCTCCAAAATCTACAAGCAACTCAGACATCTTAGCACTGGAAAAACGAACAACCCAATCAAAAAATGGGAAAAGGACCTAAACAGACACCTCTCCAACGATGACATACAGATGGCCCAAAAACACATGAAACGATGCTCAACTTCACTAATAATTAGAGAAATGCAAATCAAAACTACAATGAGATATCACCTCACACCCGTCAGAATGGCCATCATCCACAAATCGACAGACAATAAATGCTGGAGAGGCTGCGGAGAAAAGGGAACACTCCTGCATTGCTGGTGGGAGTGTAAATTGATATAGCCTCTATGGAAGACAGTCTGGAGATTTCTTAAAAAACTAAAAATAGAAGCACCCTATGACCCAGCAATCCCACTCTTAGGCTTATACCCTGACGAAATCAAAACTGAAAGAAGCACCTGTACCCCAATGTCCATTGCAGCTCTCTATACAATAGCTAGAACATGGAAGGAACCTAGATGCCCATCAACGAACGAATGGATCCAAAAGCTCTGGTACATATATACAATGGAATACTACACAGCTGTAAAGAGAAATGCAGAAGAATCAGCCCTAATGAGGTGGCTGGATCTAGAACGTATCCTAAAAAGTGAAGTCAGTCAGAAAGAGAAGGACAAATACAGTATATTAACACATATATATGGAATCTAGTAGGATGGTGATGATGGCACATGCAGTGAAGCGACAGAAAGACAGACATGGATAGTGGACATATGGACATTGTGGGGAAGGAACAGTGGGTGAGAGGCGTAAAGGAAGTAGCATGAAGGCCTGTACTACCATAAGTGAAGAGAATAGCTCTAGTCATTGCTCTGTGAGAAAAGGGGATCCTTCAGGGGTGCTGTGTGATGGTCGGGAGGAGAGGGAAGGGGGGATATACATATGACTAATCTGAAAACATACATATCTGTAAACAACAAAACTCTGTAAAAGTTAAAAGTAAAATAAAGGTTTATAAAAAAAAAAAAAAAAAAAGACTGAAATATCATTGGCCCACAGCCTCTTGTTCTGGTCCTGGCTTTCCCCATTCCAGAGCTATCAGAGTTTTGTGAGTATCATTTCATATAATTGTCTAATCGTGTCAACCTTCCTTCTCAAGCTCTACCCCAAGTTTATTCTTCCTAAAGTCCCCAAGCTTGTGAAATCTGTTTCTTTTGCTCCTTAATTGCCTTGACAATAGTTGAGATGGCCCTTGTGACCGCACAAGGTTTTTCTTCTCTAACCTGGTATCCCCTCTTTCTCTGGCCTTGACAATGTCAGGACCCATCAGGGTTCAGACCTGAGTGTCCGAGCCTTGGAATCTTGCACAGGCATGGATTTCTCCCCAGCATTACTGGCTCCCTAGTTCACAGGCCTGTAAAGAGAAGAGGTATGGGTATAGATGAAGCAAATTTTTTTTTTTTTAAGATTTATTTATTTATTTACTTTGGGCGGTGGTCGGGTTGGGGAAGGAGGGGAGCAGGTTGGCCATTTCTATTGGTCTTTCATTTCTCTATTTTTTTCATTCGTCTTCGTTCTTTGGCTCCTGTGGGCCTCCCATCGCGATGGTGTCTGTTGTTGCAGAGCCGGCTCTGGGCGCATGCGCTCCAGAGCTCCGGCTCGGTGATTGGACACATCAGTCCAGCCGCTCCGCGGCACGTGGAATCTTCCCAGGCCAGGGCTCGAACCGGCGCCCCTTGCACTGAAAGGCGGTGTCCTTACCCAAATGCTGGTGAGGATATGGAGCAACAGGAATTCTCATGTATTACTGATGGGAAAGCAAAATGGTACAGCTACTCTGGAAGACAGTTTGGCATATATTCCAGCAAGCACGTTCCTTGATATTTGCACAAAGGAGTTGAAGATATAGGTCTCCACAAAAACCTGCATGTAAATGTTCATAGCAGCTTTATTCATAACTGCTATAACTTGGAAGCAACCAAGCTGTCCTTCAGTAGGTGAATGGATAAATAAATTGTATTAAATCCAGACAATGGATTTAAAAGAAGTTCTTTAAAAAGAAATCAGCTGTCAAGCCATGAAAAGACATGGAGAAAACTTAAATGCATGTTACTACATGAAAGAAACTAATTTGAAAAGGCTACATGATGTATTTTCCTTTTACATGACATTCTGGAAAATCAAGTAAACAATAAAAAAGATCAGTGGCTACCAGGAGTTTTGGGGAGCAGGGTGAGGGATAAACAGGCTGAGTTTAGCACTTTTAGGGGCAGTGAAAATACTCTGCATGATACCATAATAATGGATATATGTCATTATACCCATATAATGTATGAAAACACCAGGAATGAGCTATAATGTTAAAATATGTACTATTGTGATTACCACAAGTTAATATAGGTTCAACACTTGTAACTAAGACACCACTCTGATGAGGAATGTTGATAAGAGAGGAGGTTATGCATATGGAGAGGCAAGGGATTATGGGAAATCTCTGCACCTTCTCTTCAGTTTAGCTGTAAATCTAAAAGTGCTCTAAAAAATGCTTTGAAAAAACGTTATGGGTTGGAGGTTGGGGAGAGACTCAGTGGAGTGCACGGTACTGGGCTAGCCCTGTGCCAAGTCTTGGAGTGAGAGATATAGTACACATAGAGCAAGAGAGGTCTGCCCTCAAGAAAATGTCCTTTGCTTTAAAATAGCAAGCCAGGAGCTTTAAGATAAAGCAGGGCTTGGGCTTCTGCCTGTACCCAGGCTTCAAGAGCCTGACTTCTCCCAAATGACATACCCTCAGCCTCCTTCCCAGCTCATTACCAATGCAGTCACATCGTCCATGGGGCCACTGCTCAGCGCAGTTTAATGACTTCATCACCAAATGCTATAACCGATGCATCAGTCTTCCTCCTGAGAAACTGATTATCATTTTTTTTTTACCACTTCATAACAATCATACTAAGAAAAAACTTTCCTAACTTCAACTATACAGAAACATATCAACACTGTCTTTTCCAGAGAAAGCAAATTTCACCTGATGAATTATACTTCCTTGTGCAGATCTATAAGCGCTGTCCTCATATTTTTCTAATTTGCCTTTCTTATTCTTGTTTAAGTTTCTCCTCAATGATACAAGTGGCCAGGCAATACAAGTGCTCATTATTTACATGCTAACCAGGAGTCCAGGGTTATAGTCGTCTATTCTCCCAAAGAAATGAGGTCGATGTTCTCTTTTGCCAGCTGCATATATTATTGACCTGGTGGACCTCCCAGCCCTAAGGGCAGCCCACCCTGGAAAGGTACCCTGGGCATTGTAGCAACATATACCATATATCATCATAATGTAAAAATAGCCTCAGGAACTGAATTTTTTTCTCTCCCGACTGAGTTTAGCACTTTTAGGGGCAGTGAAAATACTCTGCATGATACCATAATAATGGATATATGTCATTATACCCATATAATGTATGAAAACACCAGGAATGAGCTATAATGTTAAAATATGTACTATTGTGATTACCACAAGTTAATATAGGTTCAACACTTGTAACTAAGACACCACTCTGATGAGGAATGTTGATAAGAGAGGAGGTTATGCATATGGAGAGGCAAGGGATTATGGGAAATCTCTGCACCTTCTCTTCAGTTTAGCTGTAAATCTAAAAGTGCTCTAAAAAATGCTTTGAAAAAACGTTATGGGTTGGAGGTTGGGGAGAGACTCAGTGGAGTGCACGGTACTGGGCTAGCCCTGTGCCAAGTCTTGGAGTGAGAGATATAGTACACATAGAGCAAGAGAGGTCTGCCCTCAAGAAAATGTCCTTTGCTTTAAAATAGCAAGCCAGGAGCTTTAAGATAAAGCAGGGCTTGGGCTTCTGCCTGTACCCAGGCTTCAAGAGCCTGACTTCTCCCAAATGACATACCCTCAGCCTCCTTCCCAGCTCATTACCAATGCAGTCACATCGTCCATGGGGCCACTGCTCAGCGCAGTTTAATGACTTCATCACCAAATGCTATAACCGATGCATCAGTCTTCCTCCTGAGAAACTGATTATCATTTTTTTTTTACCACTTCATAACAATCATACTAAGAAAAAACTTTCCTAACTTCAACTATACAGAAACATATCAACACTGTCTTTTCCAGAGAAAGCAAATTTCACCTGATGAATTATACTTCCTTGTGCAGATCTATAAGCGCTGTCCTCATATTTTTCTAATTTGCCTTTCTTATTCTTGTTTAAGTTTCTCCTCAATGATACAAGTGGCCAGGCAATACAAGTGCTCATTATTTACATGCTAACCAGGAGTCCAGGGTTATAGTCGTCTATTCTCCCAAAGAAATGAGGTCGATGTTCTCTTTTGCCAGCTGCATATATTATTGACCTGGTGGACCTCCCAGCCCTAAGGGCAGCCCACCCTGGAAAGGTACCCTGGGCATTGTAGCAACATATACCATATATCATCATAATGTAAAAATAGCCTCAGGAACTGAAGAATTGCTCTCTCTGGCCTCCTTATAGTTCCTCTTGATGACGCAGGCCTGGAGCTCAGCACAAGCACCGTCCAGGAGGATCCACAAGAGAGGCAGAAGCAAGGCAGAAGGAGTCCCATTTTATGGATGGAAAAACTGAATCTCTTTTTAAAATTTACAAGTAGTAAACAATGTGCAGCCTACAATGCACTTTAATTGTGGTTTCCAAGTGAAAATCATCTTTGTTTTTTTAAGTATAATACATGATCACAAGAGAAAAATCAGAAAATACAGCAAAGCAGAAGAAACTTAAGAAAACCTGTAATTCCATAGGTCCTTCAACATACCTTTATTTCATTCATTCATTAACTTTGCAAAGGTGTTTTGAACTGCTCAAATGTGTCAGGTACTATGCACATGTAAGAAACAAAGTCATCAAAATATGGTTCCTGCCCTTAAAGAGATCAACCTAATGGAGACAGAGAACTAAACAAGCAATAATACGCAAATCTTTTCTGTATATACAGTATCTATGTGCACAGAAATATCCTTTAAAAAATATAGAAACACATCATAAATGATATTAATCTAATTTTTGGCCTAATATATCAGGGGAAAAAAAACTCATGTCACTAGTCACTTCAAAACAATAAAATAAACCTAACAAGGATTGGGCAAAACCTACATGGATAAAAAAAAATAATTTTTTCTGAAGATTATCTAAAAAAAGAAACATATCAACACTGTCTTTTCCAGAGAAAGCAAATTTCACCTGATGAATTATACTTCCTTGTGCAGATCTATAAGCGCTGTCCTCATATTTTTCTAATTTGCCTTTCTTATTCTTGTTTAAGTTTCTCCTCAATGATACAAGTGGCCAGGCAATACAAGTGCTCATTATTTACATGCTAACCAGGAGTCCAGGGTTATAGTCGTCTATTCTCCCAAAGAAATGAGGTCGATGTTCTCTTTTGCCAGCTGCATATATTATTGACCTGGTGGACCTCCCAGCCCTAAGGGCAGCCCACCCTGGAAAGGTACCCTGGGCATTGTAGCAACATATACCATATATCATCATAATGTAAAAATAGCCTCAGGAACTGAAGAATTGCTCTCTCTGGCCTCCTTATAGTTCCTCTTGATGACGCAGGCCTGGAGCTCAGCACAAGCACCGTCCAGGAGGATCCACAAGAGAGGCAGAAGCAAGGCAGAAGGAGTCCCATTTTATGGATGGAAAAACTGAATCTCTTTTTAAAATTTACAAGTAGTAAACAATGTGCAGCCTACAATGCACTTTAATTGTGGTTTCCAAGTGAAAATCATCTTTGTTTTTTTAAGTATAATACATGATCACAAGAGAAAAATCAGAAAATACAGCAAAGCAGAAGAAACTTAAGAAAACCTGTAATTCCATAGGTCCTTCAACATACCTTTATTTCATTCATTCATTAACTTTGCAAAGGTGTTTTGAACTGCTCAAATGTGTCAGGTACTATGCACATGTAAGAAACAAAGTCATCAAAATATGGTTCCTGCCCTTAAAGAGATCAACCTAATGGAGACAGAGAACTAAACAAGCAATAATACGCAAATCTTTTCTGTATATACAGTATCTATGTGCACAGAAATATCCTTTAAAAAATATAGAAACACATCATAAATGATATTAATCTAATTTTTGGCCTAATATATCAGGGGAAAAAAAACTCATGTCACTAGTCACTTCAAAACAATAAAATAAACCTAACAAGGATTGGGCAAAACCTACATGGATAAAAAAAAATAATTTTTTCTGAAGATTATCTAAAAATCAAGATATAAATCAGATGCAGTGACTCAATACTATCAGGCTGTGATTCTCTGCAAATTAATCTACATATTTGATGCAACCCCAAATAAAAATCCTCATAGATTTTGTTATGAACTTGTTAATATTCTCAAGTTCATCTAGAAGTGTAAATGCTAAGCATAAAAAATTTGTATATAAAGCAATTGGGAGTACTTTGCCTGCAAATACCAAAATATAGTTTAAGACATCAGCACTCAAACAACATAGTATTCACATAAGACTATGAGAGATCAGTGGAATAAGACAGAAATTCTAGAAACAACTCTTAAATAAAACTCAATTTCAATTTGGCATTCAAATGAAAGAGGAAATAATACTGGAGTATTTGATAAACACTGTGGAATAATTACTTATTGTTTTGAAAAAGAATCCTATACTTAACACAAAATAATAAGCCAAAACTAATGTAAGATGATTTAAAGATTCAAAATAATAAAAAGTATTATAAACACAATAGAAGAAAATATGATTTAAAATTTAATACTTTTTTTTTTTTATTTTTTTTTTTTAAACCTTTATTTTACTTTTAACTTTTACAGAGTTTTGTTGTTCACAGACATGCATGTTCTCAGATTAGTCACATGTATATCCCCCCCTTCCCTCCCCTAATACTTTTTTAATAAGAAAAACATTCTTAATTGTACTAGACATGAAGAAAAAAATGATTTAACTGTGCATTAAGCTTCTCTCCAGCAAAAGATACTACAAAGTTTAAAAAGAAGCTTCAGAATTTAAATATTTGCAGTATTTTTAACAGATTAAAGATTAATATGCAGGGTATATAAAAGTCTTCCACAAATAGTCAAGACAAAAATGAGCAAAGAACATAGGGGTAATTCAAAGGAGAATAAACATAAATAACCAATACATATATGAAAAATTACTAAACCTCTCTAATGCTCAGGGAAATGCAAAATTAGATAGATAATATGTTTTACTTACTAGATTGATGAAAATGAAATATTTTAACCTCTAGTTTTGGTGAGTGTAGGGAACAGTGTTGTTGTTCAGTCACCCAGCTGTGTCCAACTCTTTGCAACCCCCCGGACTGCAGCACGCCAGGCCTGCCTGTACATCACCATCTCCTGAGTTTGCCCAAGTTCATGTCCATTGCATCTGTGATGCCATCCAGCCATCTGATCCTCTGATACCCTCTTCTCCTCTGCCCTCAGTCTTTCCCATCATCATTGGGACTTTTCCAATAAGTCGTCTGTTCTCATCCAATGACCAAAATATTGGAGCTTCAGCTCCAGCATCAGTCCTTCCAGTGAATATTCAGGGTTGATTTCCCTTAAGATTGACTGGTTTGATCTCCTTGGTGTCCAAGGGACTTTCGGGACTCTTCTCCAGCACCACAGTTGAAAGGCATCAATTCTTTGGTACTCAGCCTTCTTTGTGGTCCAGCTCTCACAACTGTATGACCACTGGGAAGACCATAACCTTGACTATACAGACCTTTGTCAGTAGAGTGATATCTCTGCTTTTCTTAATACTGTGTTGGTTTGTCCTAGCTTTCCTACTAAGAAGCAATCATCTTCTGATTTCACGACTGCAGTCACCATTCACAGTAATCTTAGAGACTAAGAAGAGGAAATCTGTCACTGCTGCCACATTTTTCACTTCTATGTGTCATGAAGTAATGGGGCCAGATGCCATGATCTTAGTTTTTTTAATATTTAATTTTAAGCCGGCTCTTTCACTCTCCTCCTTTACCCTCATCAAGACACTGTTTAGTTCTTCTTCACTTTTTGCTCTTAGAGTGGTATCATCCACATATCCGAGGCTGTTGATGCTTTTCCTGCCTATCTTGATCCCAGCTTGTAACTCATTCAGCCTGGCATTTCTCCTGACGTAAGCAGTGTATACGTTAAACAAACAGAGTGACAGCAGACAGCCCTGTCGTACTCCTTTCCCGATCTGTTGCTTCTTGACCTGCATCCAGGCTTCTCAGGAGACAAGTAAGATGGTCTGGTATTCCCAGGTCTTTAAAAGCTTTCCACATTTTCTCCTGACCCACAGTCAAAGGCTTTAGCATAGTCAATGAAACAGAGGTAGATGTTTTTCTGAAATTCTCTTTCTTGCTTTCTCTATAATCTAGTGAGTAGTAATTTGATCTCTAGTTCCTCTTCCTTTTCTTTCTTTTTTTTTTAAAGATTTATTTATTTATTTATTTTGGTGAGGGTGGGGGAGGGAGGGAGGGGAGCAGGCGGGTCACTTCTATTGGTCTTTCATTTGTCCATTTTCATCCACCTTTGTTCTTTGGCCCGTGTGGGCCTCCCATCGTGGTGGCTCTGGGCGCATGTGCTCCACAGCTCCAGCTCGGTAATTGGACACATCAGTCCAGCTGCTCTGCGGCACGTGGGATCTTCCCAGGCCAGGGATCAAACCAGTGCCCCTTGCACTGCAAGGCGGTGTGCTTACCCACTGGACCACCAGGGAAGCCCCCTCTTCCTTTTCTAAATCCAGCCAAGACACCTGCAAGATCTTGGTTTGCATAATGCTGAAACCTAGTATGCAAGATTTTGAGCATGACCTTACTCACATGAAAGTTGAGTGCGGTTGTCTGGTGGTTAGGACATTCTTTCATACAACCCTTCTTGGGAATCGAGATGAAGGTTGACCTTTCCCAGTCCTGTGACCACTCCTGGGTCTTCCAGATTTGCTGACATAATGAATTCAAAACTTTGATGGCATCATCTTTCAGGGATTTGAATAGCTCTACTAGAATTCCATCATATCTACTAGCTTTGTTAGCACCAGTGCTTCCTAAGGTCAACTTGACTCCACACGCCAGAATGTCTGACTCTGGGTGACTAACCACATCATTGTAATAATCCAGTTCATTAAGATATTTTTTGTACAATTCTTTTATGTATTCTTTCCATCTCTCCTTGATCTCTTCAGGATCTACTAGGTCTCTATTGTGAGGAACAGTATATGCTGTTAAACTACTGGTTGGGAATATGTATCAGCTGAGCAAAGTTTAGGAATATGATTTTAAATTTTTAAATGTGCAAATCCTTTGACACTGCAGTTCTTCTAGAAATAAATCTTATAGAAATTCTTTTTAGTAAATTTGCTTAGAACAATTCACTTTGCTAAATGTCCTTCAGTAGGAAACTGGTAGACCTATAAACTGCATCAGTCAGCTATAGGTGCTTAACAAATCACCTCCAAAACTCAGTTACTTGAAACAAACACCTTATACTCACCCTTGTGTCTGTGAGATGGATGGATTAGGCTCTGCTAGATGACTCTAAGCATCAGGGCCAGCTAGACTGGGCTCTTAGCTGTGGGTTGACCTCATGTCTGCTTCACAGAGTTTATTTTGATTTTTTGAAAAGATTAGCAAAACTGATAAACATCTTCCTAGACTGATCAAGATCAAAAGAGAAAAATGGAAAAATTCCTTGAGAATTACAGCTTGCCAAAAATTAACACAAGATGTGACAAAGCTTGAATAGTCCTGCATATCTATTAGTGAAATTGAATTGGTCATGAAAACCTTTCAGCAGGGAAGACTCTAGGCCCAAAGTCTTCACTGGTGGATTCTTTCATACTCTCAAGGAAGAAATAGCACCAAGCATACATAAACCCTTCTGAAAAATATGGAAAAAAATCAACAGAATCTAACGCCAAAATCTGACGAAGATTATTTAATATTTAAATGTCAGTAAGTATAATTCATGATACTAACAAAACAAAGCAGAAAAAAACAAATAATCATTTCAATAAATGTAGAAAAAACATTTTGCAAAATACAGTATCTATTTGTGATTTTATAACTGTTTTTTAAATTTTATTATTTATTTTTGACTCTTCTGGGTTTTCAGTGCTGCCTCAGGCTCTTCTCTAGTTGCAGGGAGTGGGGGCTACTCTTTAGCTGAGGTGAGCAGGCTTCTTGTTGCAATGACTTCTCTTGTTGTGGAACTCAGGCTCTAGGGCACACAGGCTTCAGTAGTTGTGGCACACGGGCTCCACAGTTGTGGTTCCAAGGTTCTAGAGCACAGGCTCCATAGTTACGGTTCACATGCTTAGTTGCTCCACAGCATGTGGGATCTTCCCGTATCAGGGATCACACCCGTGTCTCCTGCATTGTCAGGCGAGTTCTTTACCACTGAGCCACCAGGGAAGCCCTTTATTTGTGATTTTAAAAAATATTTCAGAAAACTAGGAATAGAGGAGGATTTTCTTAATTTGATCAAAGACACATGCAAAAAGTTTACAGTTAAAATAATCCTTAATCGTCAAATAGCAAATGCTTTCTTCCAAATCTGAGGACAGGTAAGAATGTTGGCTTCTGCCACTTTTATTCACTGTTGTATTAATAGTTCTTGCCACTGCAATAGATAAATAAATTTAAAAAGAGTAAAATGAAATACTATAAAATAAAATATGATGTAAAATTAAGTATACAAATATTGGAAAGAAAGAGTAAAATACTCTCTTTTAAATTATCTGACTGTTTACATAAAATATTCTTTAAAAATCTATAAAACAACTGCAGGACTAATAAGGAAATTCAGTAAGGTGAAAAGATACAAGGATAACATTAAAATCAATCATAGTTTGAGATACTTGAAGCAAACAATTAAAAAGGAAATTTTAAAAATAACATTTAATATAGCATCAATAAACAAAATGTACTTTGGGGTAAAAGTACAAGAGACAAAAAAAAAAAAGTACAAGAGACAATGAAGTCTTCTACAATGAAAACTACAGAACTTCAATAATGTCAGTTCTCCCAAAATGTCAGTTCTCCCACATATATCCATAGATTTAAAGCAATTCCAATGAAAATTCCAACAGGACTTATTACAGAAATTGACAAACGAATCCTAAAACACATAAAGAAATATATCCTGCAAAATAATCTTTTTAAAAAGCAAACAAAATTGGAGAATTTATCCTACCTGATTTTAAGTCATACTATAATCAGAACAGGGAGGTACTGGCCAAAGGATGAAAAAATGGGACAGAATAGAAAGTCTAGGTAAAGACCTGCACATATGTCTTCCATTGCTTTTAGCAAGCACGACAGGGCAATTCAATAAGGGGAAAAAGTTTTCAACAAATTGAACTACTGGGAATCCCTAAGAAAAAAAGCACACTCTTCATTACCTTACATCATACACAAAATCAGCTTGAAGTGGATCAGAAGACTAGCTGTAGATTGTAAACACTAAAAATTCTAGAAGAAAACATAGGAGGAAATCTTACAGTAGGCAAAGATTTCTTGGCATACAGAACACAAGAGCCACAAAAGAAAAAAAAAATTATACTCTTCACTTTATCATAATTAAAAATGTTTGCTCTTACTTACAAAAGTAAGTCACCCACTGGGAGAAAATGTTCGTAATACATATATCTCACAGAGTACTTAAATTTGGAGAATGTAAAGAATCCTTGCAATCAGACATGGGAGCATTAAACAAAACAGCAAAAAAGAGTTAACTAGTTGAATACTTTATAAAATATATATATATAAATGACCAATGAAAACATGAGAAGATGCCTAACATCATTTACCTTTAAGGAAATGCAAATAAAGCTACAATAAGATACCACTACATATTCATCAAGAATGACTAAAATAGCAAAGATTGACAATATAAAGTGTTGACAAGACTATGAAACTAATAGACTTTCGCATACTACTGGTTGGAATATAAAATAGAAAACCACTTAAAAAAAACTGGTTTTTTGTGGGGAACATGTGGGTCAGTAGAGAAAAAAATACCTACCCAGCAACCCAGCCACTCCACTTCTGGTATCTGCCCAAGAGAAATGAAAACATATATTATGTGGTAGGCAGAATGGCTTCCAAAGATCTCTGGAACTTGTGAAAGGATTACAGCGCTTTATAGACATAATTAAGGAAGAGTATCCTGAAACATACACGGGGCCAAATCCAATCTCATGGGCCCTTAAAACAGAAAATCCTACCTAAAAATTATTAAAAAAAGCAAACAAAATTGGAGAATTTATCCTACCTGATTTTAAGTCATACTATAATCAGAACAGGGAGGTACTGGCCAAAGGATGAAAAAATGGGACAGAATAGAAAGTCTAGGTAAAGACCTGCACATATGTCTTCCATTGCTTTTAGCAAGCACGACAGGGCAATTCAATAAGGGGAAAAAGTTTTCAACAAATTGAACTACTGGGAATCCCTAAGAAAAAAAGCACACTCTTCATTACCTTACATCATACACAAAATCAGCTTGAAGTGGATCAGAAGACTAGCTGTAGATTGTAAACACTAAAAATTCTAGAAGAAAACATAGGAGGAAATCTTACAGTAGGCAAAGATTTCTTGGCATACAGAACACAAGAGCCACAAAAGAAAAAAAAAATTATACTCTTCACTTTATCATAATTAAAAATGTTTGCTCTTACTTACAAAAGTAAGTCACCCACTGGGAGAAAATGTTCGTAATACATATATCTCACAGAGTACTTAAATTTGGAGAATGTAAAGAATCCTTGCAATCAGACATGGGAGCATTAAACAAAACAGCAAAAAAGAGTTAACTAGTTGAATACTTTATAAAATATATATATATAAATGACCAATGAAAACATGAGAAGATGCCTAACATCATTTACCTTTAAGGAAATGCAAATAAAGCTACAATAAGATACCACTACATATTCATCAAGAATGACTAAAATAGCAAAGATTGACAATATAAAGTGTTGACAAGACTATGAAACTAATAGACTTTCGCATACTACTGGTTGGAATATAAAATAGAAAACCACTTAAAAAAAACTGGTTTTTTGTGGGGAACATGTGGGTCAGTAGAGAAAAACATACCTACCCAGCAACCCAGCCACTCCACTTCTGGTATCTGCCCAAGAGAAATGAAAACATATATTATGTGGTAGGCAGAATGGCTTCCAAAGATCTCTGGAACTTGTGAAAGGATTACAGCGCTTTATAGACATAATTAAGGGAAGAGTATCCTGAAACATACACGGGGGCCAAATCCAATCTCATGGGCCCTTAAAAGCAAAGAACTTTCTCCAACTGGCTGCAGAAGAGGTACAGCAGGAAAGAAGGCAAAGATATTCTGAACATAAGAAAGATTTTACATACTTTTCATGCTCTGAGATACAGATGACTGCATGCAGGGTCAAGGGAGCCATCTCTAAGAGCAAAGACTGTCCCAGGCTGGGAGCTAGAAAGGAAATGAGGCCCTCAGTCCTACAGCTACAGGAAATCAATTAGGCCAACAAGGAAATGAATGAACTTGAGAAGGGACTCAACTTCTGCTTTATTGAACTCTAAGCAGAGGATCCAGTTGAGCCTTGCTGTATCCAGACTTCTGACCTACCGAAGTAGAGTTTTAAGCATTAAATTTGTGGCAATTTGTTACAGCGGTGATAGAAAAACTAAGGGGTGTCCCCATGAAGACTCATACACAAATGGTCACTGTTTATAGAAAATTATCAAAAACTGGAAACAACATAAATGACAAAACTGGGAGACTGTTGAACAAAATGTGGTATATCCATACAATGGGAATCGACTCATTACTAAACATGAACAAACCACGTGGATACATATCAAAGAATGACGCTGGGTGAAGGATTCCAGATACAAAGGAACACATACTGCCTAATTTCACTGTACAAAATCTAGAAAATGCAAACCAATCTTTGGAAATAGAAAGTATTAATAGATTAGTGGTTGCTGGGGTCAGGGACAGAGGGAGGGAGCGACTGCACAGGGTCACGAGGAACCTTTTGTGGATGATGGAAAATTCTGTATCTCAATTGTGGTGCTGCCTTCAAGGGTGCATACTGCTGCCAAACCCACCCAAGTGTACCCTTCAAAAGGGAGTAGTGGTTTGTATGGAAATTGTACCTCAGTTAAGTTGATTAAAACAAACAGAATTCAGGGGCTTCCCTGGTGGTCCAGTGGGTAAAGAGCCCGCCTTGAAAGTGCAAGGGGCACTGGTTCGATCCCTGGCCGGGGAAGATCCCACGTGCCACGAAGCGGCTGAATGGGTGTGTCCAGTTATGAGCCAACGTTCTGGAGTGCACGTGCCCAGAGCTGGTGCTCTGCAGCGAGAGAGGCCACTACAATGACAGGCCCATACAGGCTGAAGAACAAAGATGGATGAAAATAAATAAATAGAAAACCAATAAAAGAGGCCAAAAAAATTTTTAAAAATAAAACAATTCAGAGGCCTTTTAGAAGTTTTTAAAAGAAAGATATAAAACTTTGACAGAACGAATTACACTAAATCTGTAGATGAATCCAAAGGTAGCAGTCATAATTTCACTAGCAACTTTTACCATTTAGGGACATAGTAGGTCTTTCTCGCTGTTCTGGGACAGTTGAAATAGTGTTGCCTAGTCCTTAGTTAGCCCACAAAATAATCTGGGATGAGTGGGTGGGGAAGGGGTGGTCGGTGGCCAAGAGGGGCAGGTGTGCTTTCTCTGTTAACAAGGATTGAATTTGACTATATCAGTTGCCACTTTGTGTCACTTTCTGAATGATCTCCAGGTTAGTGGTCTCCTCTCAGTTTTAGGCTATGCGTTCCTTTCAGTGACAAATTTGCAAGTACAGAAAAACTAAGGGTGTCCCCATGAAGACTCATACACAAATGGTCACTGTTTATAGAAAATTATCAAAAACTGGAAACAACATAAATAAAAACAAAAAATGTGGTATATCCATACAATGGGAATCGACTCATTACTAAACATGAACAAACCACGTGGATACATATCAAAGAATGACGCTGGGTGAAGGATTCCAGATACAAAGGAACACATACTGCCTAATTTCACTGTACAAAATCTAGAAAATGCAAACCAATCTTTGGAAATAGAAAGTATTAATAGATTAGTGGTTGCTGGGGTCAGGGACAGAGGGAGGGAGCGACTGCACAGGGTCACGAGGAACCTTTTGTGGATGATGGAAAATTCTGTATCTCAATTGTGGTGCTGCCTTCAAGGGTGCATACTGCTGCCAAACCCACCCAAGTGTACCCTTCAAAAGGGAGTAGTGGTTTGTATGGAAATTGTACCTCAGTTAAGTTGATTAAAACAAACAGAATTCAGGGGCTTCCCTGGTGGTCCAGTGGGTAAAGAGCCCGCCTTGAAAGTGCAAGGGGCACTGGTTCGATCCCTGGCCGGGGAAGATCCCACGTGCCACGAAGCGGCTGAATGGGTGTGTCCAGTTATGAGCCAACGTTCTGGAGTGCACGTGCCCAGAGCTGGTGCTCTGCAGCGAGAGAGGCCACTACAATGACAGGCCCATACAGGCTGAAGAACAAAGATGGATGAAAATAAATAAATAGAAAACCAATAAAAGAGGCCAAAAAAATTTTTAAAAATAAAACAATTCAGAGGCCTTTTAGAAGTTTTTAAAAGAAAGATATAAAACTTTGACAGAACGAATTACACTAAATCTGTAGATGAATCCAAAGGTAGCAGTCATAATTTCACTAGCAACTTTTACCATTTAGGGACATAGTAGGTCTTTCTCGCTGTTCTGGGACAGTTGAAATAGTGTTGCCTAGTCCTTAGTTAGCCCACAAAATAATCTGGGATGAGTGGGTGGGGAAGGGGTGGTCGGTGGCCAAGAGGGGCAGGTGTGCTTTCTCTGTTAACAAGGATTGAATTTGACTATATCAGTTGCCACTTTGTGTCACTTTCTGAATGATCTCCAGGTTAGTGGTCTCCTCTCAGTTTTAGGCTATGCGTTCCTTTCAGTGACAAATTTGCAAGTACAGAGCTTTTGGTGAGTACTGTTGAGGGCCACCCCTAGTTCCTCAGCCCACCTCTGATTCACCAACCGCTGTGGTGGTTGCTCTCAACAAGCAGCTGCTCCCCCAGCAGCACTGGCTCCTCCCTGCTGTTTAAGTCAAGGGCCTTTCCTGCACCATGGAGGCTTCCTTGCCCAGCTCACTGGGAAGCTTGAAAATGCAGGGGGTTCACCTCCCAAGGGCGACTCTCACCCAGTGAAGGAAAGAGGGCTGAGTCTCCCTGCTTCTCCACCTCTTGATGGGACAATCTGAACGCCTTGCACTTGACACCTCAGACGGCCTCCGAGGGGGTGAAGGAAGCCCTCACCTGTGCTTCCCTCTCTGGCTCTCTGACCTTCCCCTCCCTTCTGTTTCCCCAAATCACCTCCCAGATAAACAGCCTGTGCCCAGATCCTTGTCTCAGAGTCTGCTGTATACTGCAGTATTATTTCAGTGTGTTTGTAATGAAACATACACAGAATACACATTTTTTAAAGGATACGATAGAGACAGAATAAACAGTATTTTAAATAACTTCTGTGTTAACAACACAATCTTTTTGCTCTCACCCAAATATTAATTATGATCTTCTTAGTAAGTGGCAATATGATTAAACGTGCTTCATTTATTTTTTAAAATCTTGATTAACACTGTGTGATGCAGCAATTTGAAAGCCTGGTTCTAAGTTTATTTTTCTTGATACTTGGTTTAATGGTTTTGATAACTATAAAGGCACTTTAGAAAGTTATGTGGATCAAAATGGAGAATAGGCACCACTCCAGCCCCATCACCGACCGTGCAAAGGTTTCTGCTAAAGTCTGGCCAGCAAATGTTGGTCTTCCTGATGTGGGTCAGTGTTCTGGTTCACTGATTGGGAAACACTGCATTTTTATATTTTCAGTTAATAAGATGAAAACCCACGGAAAATATGCATTTTTTGGAGACTTAAGTCTGGTTGGACAGGTATACATATTTCCAAAAACCTATTGACTTTAAGACTTAAAATAGGTCTATTTTAAGATGATTTGATACTGCTTTTCAGGTAACTAAAGAATCCAGGTAACTCAATGATGCCTTGAAGGCTGTGTTCAGGGGAGTACTTGGGGGCCAAAGCCTCCAGGAAAATCCAGGCGGTCGTCTAGACGATTCTCCTCTGTCTTGAGTGAAGCAGAGTTGTTCTGCTTCTAGACCTGAGAGGCCTTGCAAGGCAGAGATAAGGCTGGGAAGTCAGAGACCCAAGGGCAGAAATAGATCGTCCGTCAGGTGTGTCCCCCCTCACAGATGTTTTCTTTCCTTGGTGTCAGCCTGACCTGATCCTGGCCCTTGCCTCTCCTTTCTAGGCCTGCCAAGGCCACCAGGTGGGAGAGGCCAGATGCCTGGACTGCACTATGAGTGGATGGAGGTTTGCCAAGAGCCAGACGGGAGGTGATGCTGAGGCATCACCATCACTGTTGCTCCAGTGGGCTCTCTGGTCCCACCAAATGCAGCTCTAAAGATGGCACTGAGGCATCCCCCTTTCCTAGCCTTCAGTGTGTTTGTAATGAAACATACACAGAATACACATTTTTTAAAGGATACGATAGAGACAGAATAAACAGTATTTTAAATAACTTCTGTGTTAACAACACAATCTTTTTGCTCTCACCCAAATATTAATTATGATCTTCTTAGTAAGTGGCAATATGATTAAACGTGCTTCATTTATTTTTTAAAATCTTGATTAACACTGTGTGATGCAGCAATTTGAAAGCCTGGTTCTAAGTTTATTTTTCTTGATACTTGGTTTAATGGTTTTGATAACTATAAAGGCACTTTAGAAAGTTATGTGGATCAAAATGGAGAATAGGCACCACTCCAGCCCCATCACCGACCGTGCAAAGGTTTCTGCTAAAGTCTGGCCAGCAAATGTTGGTCTTCCTGATGTGGGTCAGTGTTCTGGTTCACTGATTGGGAAACACTGCATTTTTATATTTTCAGTTAATAAGATGAAAACCCACGGAAAATATGCATTTTTTGGAGACTTAAGTCTGGTTGGACAGGTATACATATTTCCAAAAACCTATTGACTTTAAGACTTAAAATAGGTCTATTTTAAGATGATTTGATACTGCTTTTCAGGTAACTAAAGAATCCAGGTAACTCAATGATGCCTTGAAGGCTGTGTTCAGGGGAGTACTTGGGGGCCAAAGCCTCCAGGAAAATCCAGGCGGTCGTCTAGACGATTCTCCTCTGTCTTGAGTGAAGCAGAGTTGTTCTGCTTCTAGACCTGAGAGGCCTTGCAAGGCAGAGATAAGGCTGGGAAGTCAGAGACCCAAGGGCAGAAATAGATCGTCCGTCAGGTGTGTCCCCCCTCACAGATGTTTTCTTTCCTTGGTGTCAGCCTGACCTGATCCTGGCCCTTGCCTCTCCTTTCTAGGCCTGCCAAGGCCACCAGGTGGGAGAGGCCAGATGCCTGGACTGCACTATGAGTGGATGGAGGTTTGCCAAGAGCCAGACGGGAGGTGATGCTGAGGCATCACCATCACTGTTGCTCCAGTGGGCTCTCTGGTCCCACCAAATGCAGCTCTAAAGATGGCACTGAGGCTCACCCACCTTCACCACCTTCTTCCCCTCAGCCTCTTGGCAAGGAGAAGTGAGACCTCTTTGGGAAAATGGGGTGTCACCTCTGCTTCAGGAGAAACTCTGCTTGACTTGAACTTGCACCTTGGTCTCATGAAGGCAGGCTCTGTTCTTGACAAAAATGAAAGCGTCATCCTAGACCTGACTGCCTGCAAGAGGAACACAGAGCGGGGTCTACCCATCTGCTGTGGACCTTACAGGACTGGAAGAGCTGGTGGGAGGGTTGTGGGTCTGCATTTTTTAAACCTCATCTGTCAGCTGTTATTATGTCCGTTTCACAGATAGGGGCATGGAAGCTAAGTTGCCTGAAACCCACAGCTCCTGTGGGCTCTTACAGGAGCTCAATCATGCAAAAAAGGAATGAGGTGATGATGGGTGGAATGATGGGATGGTAGGATGAATTTAAAATGCCCATAAAAGGCATTAAGGCACATAAGGAAAAAAAATTAAGTCCAAGTATTGGATAGGGTGTGAGGAAGCTCTCACCTTCTGGTGGGAATGTGCATGTTAATAAAGAGCAAAGCTGAAGGTGCATTGCCCTTGCAGGCACGTATCTTACACACGCTTACAAGTGTGTCCAAGTAGGGCCTCCACTAACTGGAAATTATCTAAATAGCTATCATTAGGCAATGGATATATTACATTATATTGCCTGCTACTTAAAAAAAAGACTCTGAGGTAGAAATGACGAAAACGTTAACTGGTATTTATTCTTTTGCATTACTATCTTTTTTTTTTTAATTATTCAAACGCACTGTGGTACCTTACAGAAGTCCAGTCTAGTTTGTCTGGAATTGTACCAACAGCTCAGGATGTCAACCACATGTTGGCCCAAAGTTAAATCTCAACTAGACTCTTCTTTGGGAACCAGAGATTGGGGTCCCAGAGCCCAGGAAAGTTTTCAGAGTCTGGAGGTGTCCCCCCAACCAACCCATCCTGATGGCGCCATAGGGCTGAAAGGAATGCCAGCTCTTTGCTTGCCCCTGGGGACTCACGGCACAGCAGGGGATGCTGAGGCATCACCATCACTGTTGCTCCAGTGGGCTCTCTGGTCCCACCAAATGCAGCTCTAAAGATGGCACTGAGGCTCACCCACCTTCACCACCTTCTTCCCCTCAGCCTCTTGGCAAGGAGAAGTGAGACCTCTTTGGGAAAATGGGGTGTCACCTCTGCTTCAGGAGAAACTCTGCTTGACTTGAACTTGCACCTTGGTCTCATGAAGGCAGGCTCTGTTCTTGACAAAAATGAAAGCGTCATCCTAGACCTGACTGCCTGCAAGAGGAACACAGAGCGGGGTCTACCCATCTGCTGTGGACCTTACAGGACTGGAAGAGCTGGTGGGAGGGTTGTGGGTCTGCATTTTTTAAACCTCATCTGTCAGCTGTTATTATGTCCGTTTCACAGATAGGGGCATGGAAGCTAAGTTGCCTGAAACCCACAGCTCCTGTGGGCTCTTACAGGAGCTCAATCATGCAAAAAAGGAATGAGGTGATGATGGGTGGAATGATGGGATGGTAGGATGAATTTAAAATGCCCATAAAAGGCATTAAGGCACATAAGGAAAAAAAATTAAGTCCAAGTATTGGATAGGGTGTGAGGAAGCTCTCACCTTCTGGGGGGAATGTGCATGTTAATAAAGAGCAAAGCTGAAGGTGCATTGCCCTTGCAGGCACGTATCTTACACACGCTTACAAGTGTGTCCAAGTAGGGCCTCCACTAACTGGAAATTATCTAAATAGCTATCATTAGGCAATGGATATATTACATTATATTGCCTGCTACTTAAAAAAAAGACTCTGAGGTAGAAATGACGAAAACGTTAACTGGTATTTATTCTTTTGCATTACTATCTTTTTTTTTTTAATTATTCAAACGCACTGTGGTACCTTACAGAAGTCCAGTCTAGTTTGTCTGGAATTGTACCAACAGCTCAGGATGTCAACCACATGTTGGCCCAAAGTTAAATCTCAACTAGACTCTTCTTTGGGAACCAGAGATTGGGGTCCCAGAGCCCAGGAAAGTTTTCAGAGTCTGGAGGTGTCCCCCCAACCAACCCATCCTGATGGCGCCATAGGGCTGAAAGGAATGCCAGCTCTTTGCTTGCCCCTGGGGACTCACGGCACAGCAGGGGACCTGCAGCACAGACCCATACCAGCTCAAGGGCATCTCCTCCCAGGTGACTAGAAGGGCATGGCCTGAACACCACTCCCACAGCCTGTGAATTGTCCCATGGCCTTGCTGCAAATTCTCCCATTTGCATCTGGCTGATGTGGTTGGCTTTAATCTTGTTTCTAATTCTCCATCTGCAGTCTAGCCCTCTGCCTCTGCTCAAGCGAGGATGCACCCTCTGCACCTTGATTTCCTCTTCCCAATCCAGGGTAGAGAAAGCCAAGGACCTCATTAGAGGGCCACAAGTACAGTCCCTTGGGCTTCAAAACAGGGAGAGGAAGTGGCAATGGTGCTGGGCCAAGCAAAAGTGATGTGGCATTCCAGAGGGCGTAAAAGATTATGGGGGCTACCCAATTGAGGGGTGCGGTGGGAGCAGTGGAACTCAAGCTCTATGTGGGTACACTGGGGATAGACATTGGAGAGCCATGAATGCTGGACAAGAAGGGAATTCTTGCCAGAAGAAGCTTGTGTCTTTGGTACTCGTCTGGCATGTAGATTTGCTAGAATATACCAGCCACACATCAAGCCACATGCTGGACCATGGACCCCAGGATGATGCTCAGCATGGCCACGCCACACACCCTTCCTGCAGGATTTACATTCGCTCCACCTTCCATCCCTCACCGATGTCAAAAGCACCCAGGGTGAAGACATAGCCCTGCCTGTCCTTCAAGAGCCACGTCCAGGTCCCTCTCCAGCTCCTTGTCCCCTGTTATCCAAGCTTCAGAAGCCAAAAGCTGTGTCCTCTTGACACTGCACCCTGCCTCATTCTCATATGGTCTCTGAGAGCTCAGATTTCTCTCCTCTGTCTGTTAGCATGACTCTTTTGTTTGCAAGTGACAGAAAACACAACCGAGGGATGGCTAGAGGGCGCAAGAAGAAGAGGAGCTCTGTTGACTCAGGGAACTGAAAAGTCCCCACGTAGCTGGATTCATGAGCTCAGCCAATGTCCTGAGGACTTGTTCTCTCCTCTGCACTGGCTTCAGCATCAGGCAGGCTCTCTCCAAGCTCTGATCCTGGTCTCTCCTCCCAGGACACACCAGCAGATAAGGGCTTCTCTTCCCTTAGGTTTCTGGTAAATCCCCCCAGGATTGCATCTTGGTCATGTTCAACCTGTAAGCCAATCACAGGGACTAGGGATGAAGTGGCAGGCCCAGGTCGCAGGCCCGCAGTCTCAAACCTTAGAGACTGCAAGTAAGGGTAGAAAGGTTCTTCAAAGGAAACTTGGAGGCACCACCATCTGAAGCATGCATGATGTGCAGGAAAAAGCAACACAATTTCTGCTTCATTTCTGTGCTCCCCAAGCTTAGGAAGGGTTCAGCACGAGGCCTGGGAGATAGTCATACCTTGTAAATGTTTATGGGACAGATGGATGGATGGGAGGCGCAATGTCTCCTATTTCCCCTGGAGCACCACTTGGGATGTTTGGTCAGAGGTGGGCCTGACGTTACAGGTCACTCTCTCTCCATAGCTGAGATTCTGGCATGCATGGTGGAAGTTCAGTGTCCAGAGGACTAAGAGGGAAAAGAGGGGTCTAGGCTGAATGCCAGAACAGGAGAAGGGCCAGCAAAGTGAAGTGTGAGGACTGACAACGTCCCATGATTCATGGGAGGCTTGGAAGCTATCCTGTGGTGAAGCTACCAACCAGGCATGTGTGGATGCTGGAGTCTGTGACCATGCAGACAAAGGTGACTGGTTTGAAATGAAGCAGGAGGTGGACCCCACAAGGGAAACTCCTTGGTCTGGTGCTGCCTACCTCCTTTGACCCAACTCCCAGGCCTGGAATCATCCACCAAGACTCCTCGCAACCCAAGGCCTAGAGCTTCCTGGGACCCTTCAGCCTCCTTTCCTGAAGTCTCCTCTAAAAGAGGAGAACCAAGTAGCTAGGCAGCAACCCCTCCGCCTTGTTAGGCCTGGCTTTGTCCCTGGGGTAGGGAGGGAGACACGTGGACAGCAAATCACCGGACCCTGAAAAATTCATCCACCCCCTTCACATTTCTGGGGGCTAGAGACCCGAGAAATACCTTTCCATCAGGCCTTGAAAAAGTCAGAAAACAAAAGACCCAAAACAGTCTCTGGATGCAAGTGTGAAATACTGGGTCATGAATATGGTAAGTTACCTTATTAGAATTTGCTGATTGATTGATTATAGACTCGCTAATCTCCTAGATTCTCCTGAAGAATATGTGAAAAGTTGTGAATCTAGTCAAATATTTCAGGACACTTTCGAACTTGTTTTCTTTAAAGTGACTTACCCAATAATTTTTGACTTTTAATTCTATATGAATATTTCATAAATATCCCATATATTTAATATTTTAACAATTTTACACCATATCTACAGTACTTTGGTACCTGACTTGTATATTTATGTGACTATTGTTAGAAGTGACTAATTGGGTTTGATTAGCTCCATCATTAATATTCTGTCCATAATTTAACATGCTTCAATAAAATACCCTAAAGCAGTGTAATGATTAGATTTCAGGAATATGTGTTTTGCAATTAAGTTCCTCTTGATTTTGATATGCAGATGAAGAAATGGTGGTCTCATTTTTAAAAAAACTGCCCTTATTAACTCAGCAGTATACTCTGAAGATTAGGTAAGAAATCCAAGATTTTCTCTTTGTATATGCTAGTTAAAATGTATTTCAATCAAGCCTATGTGGGCAAATCAGATTTGATTAGTTTAAGTTCACAGTCATTCTATCTAAATGAATAATGTGTCACCTAACATTGCAAAAATTTGATTAATAGTTTATCAGTTAATTAAAAATGGGGTTTAATTTTTCTTTTTTAGGAAAATGCAAGGTAGATATTCCTTGTGTTCATCATAAATGCAAATTATTTCAGCTTGAATCTATTGTTCCTTTTTTGCTTCTTAGCCAACTGGCAAGAAAAATAAAGCTCTTAGAAATATCTCTGAGAGGGAGGAGTAGCACAACTTTCTTTGCTCCCACCAATGGCTGTCACTAGTGTCCTAACTACAAAGAGTTCACTCTGGGTGGAGCTGGTCCCCAGCCTCAGCTTCTCCAGGCATCTCATCTCCTTGACTCACCCTTCTGTCTTCACTCCCCCTGTGGCCACAAAACTTTTCCGAACAACAACTTTCATCACACTATTCGGTTTCATTATCTGTAGAAGCCAGAGAACCAGAGGACCTTTCCATCAGGCCTTGAAAAAGTCAGAAAACAAAAGACCCAAAACAGTCTCTGGATGCAAGTGTGAAATACTGGGTCATGAATATGGTAAGTTACCTTATTAGAATTTGCTGATTGATTGATTATAGACTCGCTAATCTCCTAGATTCTCCTGAAGAATATGTGAAAAGTTGTGAATCTAGTCAAATATTTCAGGACACTTTCGAACTTGTTTTCTTTAAAGTGACTTACCCAATAATTTTGACTTTTAATTCTATATGAATATTTCATAAATATCCCATATATTTAATATTTTAACAATTTTACACCATATCTACAGTACTTTGGTACCTGACTTGTATATTTATGTGACTATTGTTAGAAGTGACTAATTGGGTTTGATTAGCTCCATCATTAATATTCTGTCCATAATTTAACATGCTTCAATAAAATACCCTAAAGCAGTGTAATGATTAGATTTCAGGAATATGTGTTTTGCAATTAAGTTCCTCTTGATTTTGATATGCAGATGAAGAAATGGTGGTCTCATTTTTAAAAAAAACTGCCCTTATTAACTCAGCAGTATACTCTGAAGATTAGGTAAGAAATCCAAGATTTTCTCTTTGTATATGCTAGTTAAAATGTATTTCAATCAAGCCTATGTGGGCAAATCAGATTTGATTAGTTTAAGTTCACAGTCATTCTATCTAAATGAATAATGTGTCACCTAACATTGCAAAAATTTGATTAATAGTTTATCAGTTAATTAAAAATGGGGTTTAATTTTTCTTTTTTAGGAAAATGCAAGGTAGATATTCCTTGTGTTCATCATAAATGCAAATTATTTCAGCTTGAATCTATTGTTCCTTTTTTGCTTCTTAGCCAACTGGCAAGAAAAATAAAGCTCTTAGAAATATCTCTGAGAGGGAGGAGTAGCACAACTTTCTTTGCTCCCACCAATGGCTGTCACTAGTGTCCTAACTACAAAGAGTTCACTCTGGGTGGAGCTGGTCCCCAGCCTCAGCTTCTCCAGGCATCTCATCTCCTTGACTCACCCTTCTGTCTTCACTCCCCCTGTGGCCACAAAACTTTTCCGAACAACAACTTTCATCACACTATTCGGTTTCATTATCTGTAGAAGCCAGAGAACCAGAGGAGCCTCTTTCCCCAGGAACCTTAGACCCCACCTCTTCCTGAGCTGAAGGGACCCTCCAGCTCACTCCCAACCCTCTCAGGGATGGTTACCCATGTCAGATAATTAGAACCGAAGGGAGCCTTCTTTTCGGGCAGTGGATCCATCACTGAAAGGCTGCTGGGCAGATTAAGCAAAGGGATGGCTCTTCCTGGTGCTCTTGTGGGGTCGCATGGTGAGACAGGGTAAGGAAGGAAGGCTGTCCACAGCAGGTGGATGAACAGGTTTGTTGCAGGCAGCCCAACCGCTGGGACCTGGGACACAGCGCAGACCCGGCCTCAGTCTATCCTGGGGGCAAGAGGGCTGGGCAATTTATCCACAACTTCTCTTGTCACTGACTGACCTTAATTCCTGGCTTTCCCACCTGTCCTGCACACAGGCAGAGCCCGCTCCAGCTGCAGGAGTTGGTCCCCAGAGGAGTGTGCGTCGCTTGCTCAGTGGCTCAGATTGGCATGGTGAATGCTGAGGGAGCAGGGGTCGGGCATCCCTGGAGCCTCCCACAGTGGCTCCTGTGCTAATGGGTCAGCCCTAGCCACTCTCCTAAATTCATTCTTCACTTCGGGAGGACTTGCCATCCTCCGTGTTTATCAAGAGCAATAATTCTTGTCGGAACCACCCCTGCCCTGGGCACAACTGGAGGCACCGTGGCCTAGCTGGTGAACAAGTCCACCCGCTGCCAGCTTCAGTCCTGCAGCTCAGGGGCAGAAGACAACATTGCAAAAATTTGATTAATAGTTTATCAGTTAATTAAAAATGGGGTTTAATTTTTCTTTTTTAGGAAAATGCAAGGTAGATATTCCTTGTGTTCATCATAAATGCAAATTATTTCAGCTTGAATCTATTGTTCCTTTTTTGCTTCTTAGCCAACTGGCAAGAAAAATAAAGCTCTTAGAAATATCTCTGAGAGGGAGGAGTAGCACAACTTTCTTTGCTCCCACCAATGGCTGTCACTAGTGTCCTAACTACAAAGAGTTCACTCTGGGTGGAGCTGGTCCCCAGCCTCAGCTTCTCCAGGCATCTCATCTCCTTGACTCACCCTTCTGTCTTCACTCCCCCTGTGGCCACAAAACTTTTCCGAACAACAACTTTCATCACACTATTCGGTTTCATTATCTGTAGAAGCCAGAGAACCAGAGGAGCCTCTTTCCCCAGGAACCTTAGACCCCACCTCTTCCTGAGCTGAAGGGACCCTCCAGCTCACTCCCAACCCTCTCAGGGATGGTTACCCATGTCAGATAATTAGAACCGAAGGGAGCCTTCTTTTCGGGCAGTGGATCCATCACTGAAAGGCTGCTGGGCAGATTAAGCAAAGGGATGGCTCTTCCTGGTGCTCTTGTGGGGTCGCATGGTGAGACAGGGTAAGGAAGGAAGGCTGTCCACAGCAGGTGGATGAACAGGTTTGTTGCAGGCAGCCCAACCGCTGGGACCTGGGACACAGCGCAGACCCGGCCTCAGTCTATCCTGGGGGCAAGAGGGCTGGGCAATTTATCCACAACTTCTCTTGTCACTGACTGACCTTAATTCCTGGCTTTCCCACCTGTCCTGCACACAGGCAGAGCCCGCTCCAGCTGCAGGAGTTGGTCCCCAGAGGAGTGTGCGTCGCTTGCTCAGTGGCTCAGATTGGCATGGTGAATGCTGAGGGAGCAGGGGTCGGGCATCCCTGGAGCCTCCCACAGTGGCTCCTGTGCTAATGGGTCAGCCCTAGCCACTCTCCTAAATTCATTCTTCACTTCGGGAGGACTTGCCATCCTCCGTGTTTATCAAGAGCAATAATTCTTGTCGGGAACCACCCCTGCCCTGGGCACAACTGGAGGCACCGTGGCCTAGCTGGTGAACAAGTCCACCCCGCTGCCAGCTTCAGTCCTGCAGCTCAGGGGCAGAAGACAACGCTAGATCTGTTGTGGGAAGGGTGGTCAGGTGGGCTTGTCAGGGCAGGTGACGTCGTGCTGGGACTTAAAGGGGGAGAGGCATTCTGGAAGATCTGGGAGAACTTTCCAGGCCTAGGGAAGAGCAAGAGTCAAAGCTCTAGGGCAAGAGTAAGTCTGGGGTGTGAGGGCCAAGAGAAAGTCGGTGGCAAGGGAGTGGGGAGCGAGGGGGACAGAGTGGAAGTGACCCGGAGAAGGCAGGCGGGGCCAGATAGCTGAGGTACCCAGGCCCCGCCCCTCTGGGCGGAGCTCTCGCGCAGCGTGCATCCAGCTATTCCCAAAGCCCATGAGTCACCCTGGAGCAGCAGGCGGTGTTGAAGTCTCGCAGCTGGCACAGTAAATCTCAGGTGTGCTCGAGTTTGAGAACCTCCAAGCCGGACTCAAGGAGGTCTGAGTGTTCAAACCTGAGCGGACACCTGCGGTTCCCTGGAGACTGTGGCTCTGCAGGGCGTTCTGCAGGCCCCGCGCTCCCTGTCTTCACACAGGACCCCTCTGGCTCCGTACACAGGAAGAGAAGGGTGTGCTGTGGCAAGGACAGAAGCCATGAGGCCCCTGTGGGAAGTCGAGCCACAGCTGTCACTGGTTCAAGCAGGCTGGATTAGGAGCTCAGTCTTACTTGACCTGACTCCTATCTTCTCTGCTATCTGGGAAGTTCTGGAGAGGATCTTGCTCACCTGCTGCCTGTCTTCCCTAGCTGGTATGTCTGCAGTGGCAACGCTGGAGAGTACCTCTCTGGACCTTAGTCATCTGCTCCGGACCCCTGTAGAAGCAGCTGCAGCCTGGGTTTAGAGTCTGCCATTGGATATGCAGGGCACATGTGCATCTGAGCCATGCTCAGGCCAGAAACTGAGTGATGCTCTATGTGCTGTTGTTCTGGAGTGAGGGGAGGGCCAGCTGCCACATTTTGAAGACTCTTCCTAGGTGACAGACACGCACAGCCAGGGAAAAGAAACTCACGAGCTACGGGTGTGGGGAGAAAGGTCTTAGCTGGGCCCTACAGACACCTGTAAGGCAGGCCACCAAGTCCACAAGGAGTTAAAGGGAGAGACAACCAGGGAATGGATTTAGGTAGAAGCTAGAGCTTCCTGGCAACACAGGAGCCATGTGCTAATGACATTTATAAAACTGAAGACCTGTCACTCAATTCCAGGGAGAACGGGATTGACTTTGAGTCATTTAAGCTGCGGGTCACCTCAAACTCTTCTCTACTGGCTCTAGACAACTCTAGAGCCCTCATGGAAGAGGGGAGGCCTCCCAAGGGGCCAGTCCAGCCACAAGTCCTGGCCACCTCCTTACTGCCCCTCCACACGTGCCTGTGCAGGGCGCCTGCCTGTCTTCTCACCATAGCTACCTGGGCCAGCCTCCTCAAGCTGTTGTTGCTCAGTCACCGAGTTAGGTCCAACACTTAGTGACCCCATAGACGGCAGCACTCCAGCCTTCCCTGTCCCACATCATCTCCTGGAATCTGCCCAAGCTCATGTCCATTGAATCAGTGATGCTGTCCAACCATCTCATCCTCTGTTGCCTTCTTCTCCTTCTGCCCTCAATCTTTCCAATGAGTTGGCTCTTTGCATCAGGTGGCCAAAGTACTGAAGCTTCAGCCTCAGTATCAGTCCTTCCAAAGAGCATTCAGGGTGGATTTCCTTTAAGATTGACTGGTTTGATCTCTTTGCTTTCCAAGGGACTCTCAAGAGTCTTCTCCAGAAACACAGTTTGAAAGCATCAATTCTTTGGCAGTCTGCCTTATTTATGGTCCAGCTCACACATCCATACATGACCACCAGAAAGCCCATAGCCTTGACTCTATGGACCTTCGTTAGCAGAGTGATGTCTTTGCTTCTGAACACGCTGTCTAGGTTTTTTGCACTGTAAGGAACTACAAATATCCAGGTCAGATAACAGCCATCCTCTGGCTCCTGATCCCTGGTCTCTACTCCTGCCTAGACCGGGAGTGAGAGTTACTTCTGCTCCTTATACCTGCCCCCTCATTTGCAGCCTGTTCTGGGAAGGCCAAGACAAGGGGAGGGGAACCATTCGGCTTAGGCCTCTCATTCTGAAGAACGTCAAGTGCAGACGGTTGTCACTGAGTCCAGTGAGGGTTTCCAGGAAGTCTCTGTGTCTGTTTTAAAACATTAACTTGTTTTATGCAATTATGCTCTGTTTATATTTATGTAATTTACCCTAATTTATGTAAACTTGCTTTCATTATTTAACTTATTGGAAGCTTCAAAATGGCTAGGCTTCTCCTAACCCTTGGGAGGACAGGACTTAAGGGTGGAGGCTAGGACCTGGAGAAGACTGGGTGAAAAGAAGACTCAGAGTGTCCAAGTCTGCTTGAAGGAGGCAATAACTAAGGCCAGTGAGACAGAGCACAAGACATTTTTTTTAAGGCAGTGCTTTGTATAGACCAACCAACTTATACCTTATCCTCATAGAAACCCAATGACGTCAGGCCTATTGATATTTTTCTCATTTTACAGATAAGGCAAATGAGGCACAAAGAGGTTAAATTGCTCCACCAGGGTCACAGATGGTCTAGATGCATGTGTGCATGCTAAGTTACTTCAGTCATGTCCAACTCTTTGTGATCCCACGGACTGTAGCCCACCAGGATCCTCTGTCCATGGGATCCTCCAGGCAAGAATACTGGAGTGGGTAGCCATTCCCTTCTCCAGGGGATCTCCCTGACCCAGGGATTGAACCTGTGTCTCTTATGTCTCCTGCATTGGCAGGTGGGTTCTTTACCACTAGCACCACCTGGGAAGCCCAATGGGCTAGCTAGCAGGATTCAAGTGCAGACAGCCAGTCTCAGGACCTACATGCTCATCCTTGCTGTCTCAGCAACAGCCTCTGCATGTATCCAGTCCTCTGGGAAGATTTTCACATTCTGCAAGCAGGGAAGAACACATTGTTCCCATTTTACTGATGAGCAAACAGTGGTAAGGAGACTTCCCAGCATCTCTTGGCAAGTAAGTGGTAAGACCAGGCCTGGGTCCCTGTCCAGGGTGCCTGTCTCCCAGCCCTGGGCTGCCTGCCCTCTCATCCCACCCCTAGGAGCGTACCTCAGTTCCATCATGCAACAAAGGCCAATACATATGCAAGGGCCAGACTCCCCTGCTGTTGGGATGATGAGAGGAGACAAATTGTCAAGTGTTTTGTTTCTTTTTTTAAAAAGAAAACTCTCTAAAACCCACCAGGATGAATTCCAAAGACAACATCTCTTAGACAAGTTTAGGAAGGACTCTGAGCATTTTGAAGATCAGGACTCCATGGGGCCCAGTGGTCTGTGAGTGTTCTGCATTGTTGTGCTTTTCAGAGCAAATTTTCCTGTCTAAAAACAATACTAAGAACTAACCCAATATGTTTAGAATTTGAACTATAGTAGTCATGTACAGATGAAAGAGTTGGACCATAAATAAGGCTGAGAATCAAAGAATTGATACTTTCGAATTGTGGTGCTGGAGAAGACTCTTGAGAGTCCCGTGGACAGCAAGGAGATCAAACCAATCAATCCTAAAGGAAATCAACCTGAATATTCAGTGGATGGACTGTTTCTAAAGCTGAATCTCCAATACTTTAGCCACCTGACATGAAGAGCCAACTCACTGGAAAAGACCCTGATGCTGGGAAAGATTGAAGGTAAAAGGAGAAGGGGGTGGCAGAGGATGAGATGGTTAGAGAGCATCACTGACTCAATGGACATGAATTTGTGTAAATTCTGGAAGATAGTGGAGGACAGGGAAGCCTGGGGTGCTGCAGTCCCTGGGGTCATAAAGACTCAGACACAACTTAGCGACTAAACAATAGCAAAGAACATAGTCCCTCAAAAGGAGATACCTGGGAAAATGGCAGCCTATCTCCGGGAAATGGTATTAGACCAATGTCAGAATCGCCAGATTTCAACTCCACCCCTCAGCTCCAGGGCCCCAGCTGAATCAGGGCGCCTGTGAGTGGCAGAGACTGGCTCCCATCAGCAGCACTGACTAGCAAAGCCTTTACAGGGCATCCTGAATCCCAAGCGGCAGCCCCACATTTGCAGGAGTGGAGCTGCACCTGTGAATCACTACGTCCCATCTTCTGGACAGGTCGCACGGGATCAGGACAGCGGGGAGGCCTTGCAGTCTCTGGGCTGCTTAAGAAAAGGCCCAACTGTAAAATGAGGGCCCAGAGGAGGCTGCGTGAGACCATCTGAGCTTGCCATTAGTCCTGCATCTACAGCTTGAGCCTCCAGGGCCTCCCTCTCCTGGCTGCCCCCGCCACTCTGTCCCCCTGTAGGCAGAGAAAGCACTGCCTGGTGAGGCGGTGGCAGGGAGTTTGGGGAAGTTAGCAAAACGATGTGGTATTTCCACATAGTTAACTGAACTCCTGTTAGTCATCACATGTGATCCAACAGATATCTTTTTGAGCACCAAGCTCCACAGGCCCAGTGCTGAGCCCTCGGCAGCAGGCAGGAAGAAGGGAGCACCTTGAAATAGTGTCATGTACAGATGAAAGAGTTGGACCATAAATAAGGCTGAGAATCAAAGAATTGATACTTTCGAATTGTGGTGCTGGAGAAGACTCTTGAGAGTCCCGTGGACAGCAAGGAGATCAAACCAATCAATCCTAAAGGAAATCAACCTGAATATTCAGTGGATGGACTGTTTCTAAAGCTGAATCTCCAATACTTTAGCCACCTGACATGAAGAGCCAACTCACTGGAAAAGACCCTGATGCTGGGAAAGATTGAAGGTAAAAGGAGAAGGGGGTGGCAGAGGATGAGATGGTTAGAGAGCATCACTGACTCAATGGACATGAATTTGTGTAAATTCTGGAAGATAGTGGAGGACAGGGAAGCCTGGGGTGCTGCAGTCCCTGGGGTCATAAAGACTCAGACACAACTTAGCGACTAAACAATAGCAAAGAACATAGTCCCTCAAAAGGAGATACCTGGGAAAATGGCAGCCTATCTCCGGGAAATGGTATTAGACCAATGTCAGAATCGCCAGATTTCAACTCCACCCCTCAGCTCCAGGGCCCCAGCTGAATCAGGGCGCCTGTGAGTGGCAGAGACTGGCTCCCATCAGCAGCACTGACTAGCAAAGCCTTTACAGGGCATCCTGAATCCCAAGCGGCAGCCCCACATTTGCAGGAGTGGAGCTGCACCTGTGAATCACTACGTCCCATCTTCTGGACAGGTCGCACGGGATCAGGACAGCGGGGAGGCCTTGCAGTCTCTGGGCTGCTTAAGAAAAGGCCCAACTGTAAAATGAGGGCCCAGAGGAGGCTGCGTGAGACCATCTGAGCTTGCCATTAGTCCTGCATCTACAGCTTGAGCCTCCAGGGCCTCCCTCTCCTGGCTGCCCCCGCCACTCTGTCCCCCTGTAGGCAGAGAAAGCACTGCCTGGTGAGGCGGTGGCAGGGAGTTTGGGGAAGTTAGCAAAACGATGTGGTATTTCCACATAGTTAACTGAACTCCTGTTAGTCATCACATGTGATCCAACAGATATCTTTTTGAGCACCAAGCTCCACAGGCCCAGTGCTGAGCCCTCGGCAGCAGGCAGGAAGAAGGGGAGCACCCGGAGTGCCAGGTCCCTGCCCTCCCAGGACCACAACAAGGCTGGGCTGACGCTGGCACCAGTGACTTGCTTTACTAGATCCGGAAGCTGGGAGGTGACTCAGGGGCCCCAGGTCCAGGGCTTGGGGTGGCCTCACTGTGGCAGAGTATTCCTCATCACAGGCCAGGTGTCACCTAAACTTCCAACTCCTCCCAAAGGTACTTAGTAAGCTCATTCCTCGGGGGCAGGAAGTGAAAGAGGTTAAGGGATGTGCCCATCCCCCTCAGGTGGTAAAGCTGGGGCTGGGGGCCATGCCTGTGCCTTGCCCTCTCCTCTAGGAAAACCAGCCTCGTGTTTGAGGCCCTGAGGCCAGCTATCAGCTGTGAATAACATGGGGACAGCTGAGATGACTCTGGGGATGAAAGTGGATGGAATCATGCTGGGTTGGTGACAAATAGTCCACTGGGCTACCCTGCCCACCCCTGCCTACTCTGAACTTGAAACTGGGCATTGCACATGGGCAGCTCTGACACTACACACTCACAAGCCGCTTCCTGTGTGTGATGAGTATTACCAGGCACCTGCCATTTGGCCCAGCCCTGCACCCAATGATGTGGGCCACGTGAGAAACAGAGGAGCCCATCTCTTCCCCAGGGTGCTGTTGGGATCAGAGGGAAAGCAGGAGACGGATGTGATCCAGCAGTGGACGGAATCCTCTCCACGAGCACCGCCTGGGAAGCCCGATGGGCTAGCTAACAGGATTCAAGTGCAGACATCCCATCTCAGGGCCCACATGCTTACCCTTGCTGTCTCAGCAACAGCCTCTGCGGCCATGAGCTGCCCCGCCTACAGCTTGAGCCTCCAGGGCCTCCCTCTCCTGGCTGCCCCCGCCACTCTGTCCCCCTGTAGGCAGAGAAAGCACTGCCTGGTGAGGCGGTGGCAGGGAGTTTGGGGAAGTTAGCAAAACGATGTGGTATTTCCACATAGTTAACTGAACTCCTGTTAGTCATCACATGTGATCCAACAGATATCTTTTTGAGCACCAAGCTCCACAGGCCCAGTGCTGAGCCCTCGGCAGCAGGCAGGAAGAAGGGGAGCACCCGGAGTGCCAGGTCCCTGCCCTCCCAGGACCACAACAAGGCTGGGCTGACGCTGGCACCAGTGACTTGCTTTACTAGATCCGGAAGCTGGGAGGTGACTCAGGGGCCCCAGGTCCAGGGCTTGGGGTGGCCTCACTGTGGCAGAGTATTCCTCATCACAGGCCAGGTGTCACCTAAACTTCCAACTCCTCCCAAAGGTACTTAGTAAGCTCATTCCTCGGGGGCAGGAAGTGAAAGAGGTTAAGGGATGTGCCCATCCCCCTCAGGTGGTAAAGCTGGGGCTGGGGGCCATGCCTGTGCCTTGCCCTCTCCTCTAGGAAAACCAGCCTCGTGTTTGAGGCCCTGAGGCCAGCTATCAGCTGTGAATAACATGGGGACAGCTGAGATGACTCTGGGGATGAAAGTGGATGGAATCATGCTGGGTTGGTGACAAATAGTCCACTGGGCTACCCTGCCCACCCCTGCCTACTCTGAACTTGAAACTGGGCATTGCACATGGGCAGCTCTGACACTACACACTCACAAGCCGCTTCCTGTGTGTGATGAGTATTACCAGGCACCTGCCATTTGGCCCAGCCCTGCACCCAATGATGTGGGCCACGTGAGAAACAGAGGAGCCCATCTCTTCCCCAGGGTGCTGTTGGGATCAGAGGGAAAGCAGGAGACGGATGTGATCCAGCAGTGGACGGAATCCTCTCCACGAGCACCGCCTGGGAAGCCCGATGGGCTAGCTAACAGGATTCAAGTGCAGACATCCCATCTCAGGGCCCACATGCTTACCCTTGCTGTCTCAGCAACAGCCTCTGCATGTGTCCAGTCCTCTCAAGAAATAAGAAATTCTCTCATTTTTCTTACGTTTTCTGCATTTCAGTCACGAGAGTTTATCCAATGAACACTCCTGCCCAGCAGCTTCCTGTCCTCTTCTCAGAGCCCTGGGCTGTGTCTGGTCTACACTTAGGACACGTCACAAGGCCACCTCACACCATAGCTCTGCAGCCCGGCCTCCCACCCAACCCGTCTCACCCAGTCAGAGGCTGAGCCTCCCAGGAGCAGCTCCTGGCCAGTTCTGCTCAGCTTGTGCTCCAATGCCACAGTCCCCTAAGACCCACCCACTCCATCATCCCATGGGTGTTTCTAGAGAGCCCACTGTGTGCCAGCCTTGAGTTAGGTGCTAACACACTTGGCAGGAAAAACAAAGTTTCCATCTTCTGAGAGCTGACGGATGACTAAAGAAACACCAGTGAATCCAGTAAACAGACCAACCAACCACTTAACAGCGGTAAGTGTGATACTGGGGTGAAGGAAAAGAACGGTGTGCCCTTGGGGAGGAAGACGGCGGAAACTGAAGTCACCCAGGAAGTGGGGGGTCAAGGAAGGCTCTGCTCGGGTGTATACACAAGGTACCAAATTGATGCTCGCCATCTGGAGAACATGTTTGAAGGCACTAAAAGGAAAGGGGCCACAGTAAAGAGAGGAAACAGGCCCAGTGTGGGGCAGCGGATCAGAACGGGAAGAGAGCCGCTGACATGTGATACTCAAAGCCCTCTCCAAAGCCCAACGACAAAAACCCAGTGTCAAACATGGTCCTGAACCAAGTTGGGCTAGCAGGCATGAACCCCTCACTGCTGATACACTGGGTTCTGAAAGCTCAGGAGGGAACCTCAGCTCACTGGAGCCACTGTGCCACTTACAGATCACTACTGGGTGCAAAACAGGACACCAAGGAGTTATAAGATCCCCTAGGCTGCAGTTACCGTGACCTTGGCCCAGCCTAGAGACTGAGAACTGGGCAAGTTGCTGGTCCCTGTGCCTGGGCACTCAGCTCTGCCTCCTCTGGAGACGGAGTCAGAGCTGGGAACACTCCTGATCTCCCTGAGCCAGAGGCAGTGGTTAGGTGAGGTGGGAATGACCCTAGGTGGCACAGCCTAGGGGGATGGTCCCCAGCTACCTCCAAGGAACACTTAGGGGAGAAGAGAAGGACAATGTCTGCCTGCAAAGTTCAGAAGCCCTGGGCCCCGGGCTCAAACAGGACATCGCGTCCCAGATTCTCATGAGAGGTTCAGCGGCCCTTGGAGGTGGCTTCTTTCTCAAGACTGGGTCTCTCTAAGTGCTCAGGCTGAACCTCGACTGGAGAGCATCTCCTGATGCTGTTGCTGCCAAGTCTCTAGACTAATTCTGGATGATCAGGCTCAGTTACCCCGTTGGAGCACAGGTTAGCTTTATTCAAATCATATGGAAATTCCAGTGAATGGCGGGGCCCAGAAGAGATAGCAGATGCCTTAGACAAAGGAAAGAACAGGGATGTCTACCACAGAAGGAATGAGAAATGTATTAAGGGGAAAAAACAAGCTACACCCTAAAGGAAAAGTCCCCAGAGGGAAGTGGCAGGGTTTAAGGTTGGAGGGTAGGTAGGTGATAGACCAGTAAAGAGACCCTGGAAAGAAAGGACACTCAGCTGGCTTTATAGACTAGGGAGTCCTGTGAAGAGTAACCACTAGGCTGTTTTCAACTCTGTTCTTTCTGTCTCCTGCAGGTGCCTTTTTCTTAATTACACCCAGAGAGCACCGGAAAGTGGATGCCAGCGATATTTATTTTCTGCTCTGAGCCCAGCACAGGTAACTCACCAGGGGCATCTTTCTTAATGAGGGAAGAAAAATGTCAGAACAGCGATCAGCCACGATGCACCCAACGGACTTAAAAATAAGCAAAAAATAACATGAAAATTCATTTTGCATTAGCTGGCTGTATATATCATCCCCCGATTAGACAAGTAGGATTTCTTTGTGCTGTGGTAAGGTCTGTTACTAGGGATTCCCTCATAAGTGGACATGCCTCATAGAGGGGATATTCATTCTGGAAGCTATTTTATTCCAGTTAAAATTAGAGCTGACGTTGGAGGCCGAGGGCCCCATTTTTTTGGTAGCGAACTGGAACATCCTGCCCTGTGCCTGGGCACTCAGCTCTCCCTTTGGAGCCAGAGGCACCCGTGGTTAGGTGAGGTGGGAATGACCCTAGGTGGCACAGCCTAGGGGATGGTCCCAGCTACCTCCAAGGAACACTTAGGGGAGAAGAGAAGGACAATGTCTGCCTGCAAAGTTCAGAAGCCCTGGGCCCCGGGCTCAAACAGGACATCGCGTCCCAGATTCTCATGAGAGGTTCAGCGGCCCTTGGAGGTGGCTTCTTTCTCAAGACTGGGTCTCTCTAAGTGCTCAGGCTGAACCTCGACTGGAGAGCATCTCCTGATGCTGTTGCTGCCAAGTCTCTAGACTAATTCTGGATGATCAGGCTCAGTTACCCCGTTGGAGCACAGGTTAGCTTTATTCAAATCATATGGAAATTCCAGTGAATGGCGGGGCCCAGAAGAGATAGCAGATGCCTTAGACAAAGGAAAGAACAGGGATGTCTACCACAGAAGGAATGAGAAATGTATTAAGGGGAAAAAACAAGCTACACCCTAAAGGAAAAGTCCCCAGAGGGAAGTGGCAGGGTTTAAGGTTGGAGGGTAGGTAGGTGATAGACCAGTAAAGAGACCCTGGAAAGAAAGGACACTCAGCTGGCTTTATAGACTAGGGAGTCCTGTGAAGAGTAACCACTAGGCTGTTTTCAACTCTGTTCTTTCTGTCTCCTGCAGGTCCCTTTTTTCTTAATTACACCCAGAGAGCACCGGAAAGTGGATGCCAGCGATATTTATTTTCTGCTCTGAGCCCAGCACAGGTAACTCACCAGGGGCATCTTTCTTAATGAGGGAAGAAAAATGTCAGAACAGCGATCAGCCACGATGCACCCAACGGACTTAAAAATAAGCAAAAAATAACATGAAAATTCATTTTGCATTAGCTGGCTGTATATATCATCCCCCGATTAGACAAGTAGGATTTCTTTGTGCTGTGGTAAGGTCTGTTACTAGGGATTCCCTCATAAGTGGACATGCCTCATAGAGGGGATATTCATTCTGGAAGCTATTTTATTCCAGTTAAAATTAGAGCTGACGTTGGAGGCCGAGGGCCCCATTTGTTCCTCGTGGTCCTCCTGCTGTCTGAGATCTGCATCCCCAGCCGCTCTCTCTGCTACCTCCTCACCCTCAACCTAGGAGGGCCCACCTTCCATTTGAGGCTATATATATTTAAATTTTGGCCTCTTTTATTAGTCCTTCCTTTATTTATTTTCATCCATCTTTGTTCTTTGGCCTGCATGGGCCTCCCATTGCTGTGGCCTCCCTCACTACAGAGCAACGACTCTGGGCGCATGGCGCTCTAGAGTGCTGGCTCGTCATTGGACACACTGGTCCAGCCGCTCCGTGGCAGGTGGGATCTTCCCAGGCCTGGGATTGAACCGGAGCCCCTTGCACTGCAAGGTGAGCTCTTTACCCACTGAAGCACCAGGGAAGCCCATTGAGGCAATATTTTTATATGTGTGAAGAGGCGACTCAGAAGTCCCTGCTATTTAAGAATAACAGCCCCCTGTGATCTCACCCCTAAGCCAACCTGTGAGGGAAGGATTGTCACCCCTGTTTCATAGAAGAGGAACCTGAGGTTCACATGGGCTTATCCACTGGGCTACACAACCTCCCCATCTGTGCTGTCAAGAGCAGACACTAAATCCCTCATTGCTATTTATACACGCAGGGTCTGGCCAGGAGCCCGTGCACAGCGGTGCATGCTGTCAACTGACTGAGTGAACGGGTGGAGGGGTCCTGCCCCATCTGGACCGGGTGCTCTGGGTACTGGCACCCCACATTATCTGTGCAGGCTGGGCACACAGTAGGACTCTCAGATAGGGCTGGGTGGTAGCTAGAAGAGCAGGGAACTCCTCCTCCTCATCCTATGAGAAGTCAGCAAGACAGATGAAAAAATGTCAGAACAGCGATCAGCCACGATGCACCCAACGGACTTAAAAATAAGCAAAAAATAACATGAAAATTCATTTTGCATTAGCTGGCTGTATATATCATCCCCCGATTAGACAAGTAGGATTTCTTTGTGCTGTGGTAAGGTCTGTTACTAGGGATTCCCTCATAAGTGGACATGCCTCATAGAGGGGATATTCATTCTGGAAGCTATTTTATTCCAGTTAAAATTAGAGCTGACGTTGGAGGCCGAGGGCCCCATTTGTTCCTCGTGGTCCTCCTGCTGTCTGAGATCTGCATCCCCAGCCGCTCTCTCTGCTACCTCCTCACCCTCAACCTAGGAGGGCCCACCTTCCATTTGAGGCTATATATATTTAAATTTTGGCCTCTTTTATTAGTCCTTCCTTTATTTATTTTCATCCATCTTTGTTCTTTGGCCTGCATGGGCCTCCCATTGCTGTGGCCTCCCTCACTACAGAGCAACGACTCTGGGCGCATGGCGCTCTAGAGTGCTGGCTCGTCATTGGACACACTGGTCCAGCCGCTCCGTGGCAGGTGGGATCTTCCCAGGCCTGGGATTGAACCGGAGCCCCTTGCACTGCAAGGTGAGCTCTTTACCCACTGAAGCACCAGGGAAGCCCATTGAGGCAATATTTTTATATGTGTGAAGAGGCGACTCAGAAGTCCCTGCTATTTAAGAATAACAGCCCCCTGTGATCTCACCCCTAAGCCAACCTGTGAGGGAAGGATTGTCACCCCTGTTTCATAGAAGAGGAACCTGAGGTTCACATGGGCTTATCCACTGGGCTACACAACCTCCCCATCTGTGCTGTCAAGAGCAGACACTAAATCCCTCATTGCTATTTATACACGCAGGGTCTGGCCAGGAGCCCGTGCACAGCGGTGCATGCTGTCAACTGACTGAGTGAACGGGTGGAGGGGTCCTGCCCCATCTGGACCGGGTGCTCTGGGTACTGGCACCCCACATTATCTGTGCAGGCTGGGCACACAGTAGGACTCTCAGATAGGGCTGGGTGGTAGCTAGAAGAGCAGGGAACTCCTCCTCCTCATCCTATGAGAAGGCAGCAAGACAGATGAAAGAAGTGGATGAGGAAGTCCTTGAAATAATAAAATGAAAGGGAGGTTGATTGGTCTCATTTAGTGGAGTGCAGAGAAGGATGAGCTGGGGATCACAATGAAGCCCATCTCCAGGGCCCGGCTGCTCCCCTCCTCACGCAGGGGCAGGCCGCAGTGGAAAGAGCTGTTGGGCCCCTCTGCAACTGGATCATGTGGGAAAGGTGCCCAGGCCCCTCCCCAACCTCCCCCTTCCCAGCACAGACAGCAGGGAGGATATATCTAGAGGAAAACAAAGAGATGAGTCAGTGAGACATACAGATGGCGAGACAGCAAGAGAGAAACGAGGGCCAGCGCAGAGAGACAGGAGGGAGCTGGCGGGGTGGAGAGGCCCCCAGAAAGGGACACGGTGCTGAATATCTCCCTCTGTCCTGCAGACCGTTCTGTACCCTCCCCTCTGCCCTGTACACTTCCGCACCCAGGCGCCCCCAAATGAACACATAGGACCCATCACTGCCTGGCTGGGTGGGTTTGAGCCTGGGTGAGGCTCGTGCCCAGCAGGAGACTTGGGACAGAAGAGAGTGGAGGGAGTGGTTATGCCCCAGGCTCCCACCTGGCAGATAGCACTCTCTGCATGGCCCCCTGGCCTCCAGGATCAGATAGCTCCTCCCTCAGAACCGAGTGCTGACCCTGTGGCACAGGTTCACGTTCCCTGAATGACCCAGGTGAGCGTGCCACCTGATCCTTGCAGGGCCTGGCTGATTCCAGGGTCTCCTGGGCTTCTAGTTTCAGGAGGAAAATGGAACCACCTATGGAGGAGAAAGGGCCTTGCTCTTGATGTGAGAGGCAAGTACTCCTCCAAGGTCAAAGGACCACTGGGCTGTGCTGTCAAGAGCAGACACTAAATCCTAGCCCCAGGGTCTGGCCAGGAGCCCGTGCACAGCGGTGCTCTGGGTAACGGGTGGAGGGTCCTGCCCCATCTGGACCGGGTGCTCTGGGTACTGGCACCCACATTATCTGTGCAGGCTGGGCACACAGTAGGACTCTCAGATAGGGCTGGGTGGTAGCTAGAAGAGCAGGGAACTCCTCCTCCTCATCCTATGAGAAGGCAGCAAGACAGATGAAAGAAGTGGATGAGGAAGTCCTTGAAATAATAAAATGAAAGGGAGGTTGATTGGTCTCATTTAGTGGAGTGCAGAGAAGGATGAGCTGGGGATCACAATGAAGCCCATCTCCAGGGCCCGGCTGCTCCCCTCCTCACGCAGGGGCAGGCCGCAGTGGAAAGAGCTGTTGGGCCCCTCTGCAACTGGATCATGTGGGAAAGGTGCCCAGGCCCCTCCCCAACCTCCCCCTTCCCAGCACAGACAGCAGGGAGGATATATCTAGAGGAAAACAAAGAGATGAGTCAGTGAGACATACAGATGGCGAGACAGCAAGAGAGAAACGAGGGCCAGCGCAGAGAGACAGGAGGGAGCTGGCGGGGTGGAGAGGCCCCCAGAAAGGGACACGGTGCTGAATATCTCCTCTGTCCTGCAGACCGTTCTGTACCCTCCCCTCTGCCCTGTACACTTCCGCACCCAGGCGCCCCCAAATGAACACATAGGACCCATCACTGCCTGGCTGGGTGGGTTTGAGCCTGGGTGAGGCTCGTGCCCAGCAGGAGACTTGGGACAGAAGAGAGTGGAGGGAGTGGTTATGCCCCAGGCTCCCACCTGGCAGATAGCACTCTCTGCATGGCCCCCTGGCCTCCAGGATCAGATAGCTCCTCCCTCAGAACCGAGTGCTGACCCTGTGGCACAGGTTCACGTTCCCTGAATGACCCAGGTGAGCGTGCCACCTGATCCTTGCAGGGCCTGGCTGATTCCAGGGTCTCCTGGGCTTCTAGTTTCAGGAGGAAAATGGAACCACCTATGGAGGAGAAAGGGCCTTGCTCTTGATGTGAGAGGCAAGTACTCCCCTCCAAGGTCAAAGGACCAAGCTGGGTGGGGCCTTCTTGGAAGCAAACCACCTCTCCTTTGGAAGGCAACAGTCGGCACAGACCCAGCCTCCTCCAGACCCGTGGGTGCCCATGCCTGACTGTTTCACCCATGTCCCTGGGCTTCGATGCCTCTGTCCCAAGAGGACAGCCCTCACGATATATGAAAAAAGCCTTCCCTGACTGTGCACACCCATGTCCAGACTCTGGGCTCTATTTTTAGGATGTAGGACAACTTTCTCCCAGAATAGACAAGACAGGCTAATCCAGGAGGGAGGCCTGGGAGACATGAAGACGCGTCTAGATATGAATTAGTCGTGAGTATATTATTTAAAGAAATGTTGAACAGCTAGGCAAATATTTGATACCTTTGAATTGGAGCCGGCAGTTTCACAGGCAGAACGGCAGCAGCTGCTTGAGACGCACCCCTCCCTGCCGGTGTACCTGGCTGTCACGCTGTTCCATAGCCCCCCTTGCTATGCGCTGAGAAATAATTAAAGCTGTGTGCCTACCTGAACCATGTGTAAGCCATGGCATGCAAACACACACAGAACCAAGTCTTAGGGACAGTGCCTGGTGCACCAATGGATTCAAAGAGCATTTTCTTTTTTAAGGTGAATTTGTTTTCTTTAAGTATTCCATCATATTGTTTACAGATGCGGTATCTGCTTCAGTGTGGCCTCTTTTGGAAGGGGTCAGAGAGCACGACCCCAGAAAAGTCACTGAGATCTTCGTTTAGAAAACAGGTCCTGTCTATGCGGTAAGGTATAAGACCCAGGCAGAGCCTCTAGGTTTGGGGCAGCAGCTGGGAGAATCTTTTCATTCTGGCAGAGAATGGAGAAGTATCCTCTGGGAGCTCACAGGTGGAAGGCTCAGAAGACCAGAGGTGTCCGGTGCACCTGTCCATAGAGAGGTGGAGTCAGCTTGGTGCCAGTGATGGTACCCAGAAGCCAGCACTGACATCTCCACTTTACAGACGGAGAAACAAAAAATACGTGGTCTAGCCAAGGTTTCATACTGGTGAGCGGCAGAATGACATAAACAGTGTGTCAGAAGCGGTCTGGGATTTTATGAGCCACGGCTATGGGTCTGGGACTTGACCTGGGTTTCTGCCAAAGGCAATCCGAAGGCTCCACAAGATCCATACTTCCTTTAGCTCCACTTTACAGATGAGAAAACACTGTTCAGAGAGCGAAGGCCCCCACTGAAGCGGGGCAAAGCTCCACAGTGAGGTGCAGGTATCAGAATCCAGGCGCCGACCACTACACCACACAGCCTCTCTTGGGATGCCAGCCATTCCCGTTCCGTCTGGGGAACCCGGAGCCGCGCCAGAAGGCAGAGGCGTGGAGATTACTGGATGTATCTCGCGGCTGCGAAAGGGTTCGGACGGTTGTGCCAGAGCCCGTGCCCCTGACCCTGCCTCCCCTGCTCCGCGCCGCAGCTGCCCGGACGCCGCCACCAGATGGCAGCAGACGCTTTGCGATCGCGCCGCCGGGAGGGAGCGCACGGCCAGGCCACGGCGCAGGCCCGCGGAGGCCACCTGCGGCGCGACCCCTGGAGCGGGGCCGTCTCTTCCCGCCGTCCACCGGTCAGGCCTGCGCCGTCCGCGGCCAGTAGCTCGTAGCTCGGGGCCGGCTGCCGGGTCCTGGTCTCCCGCGGTTCAGATGTGGATGTGCTGATTGGCTTGGCCGAGGCCAGACAAGCAGCGCTAGCAAGCAGCTCCCTCGGGTATGGCGCTCGGGTGGACAGGAGGCTGAAGGACGGGCCTTGGCCGGATCAGCGCCCCTCGCAGCCCTCCTTCAGCCGGCGGGTTACACCACTTGCTTGCTCTGCTGTAGCCTAGACCCTATGGGAAGGGACCTGTCACCCCCTTGACCCCCGAGAAAACTGTGGCTCGGACCAGACTAGGGCCTGACTGAGGGCGCATGGGTGGTTGGTAGCTGAGCGGAACTCTGCACCAGAGCTCGGCGCAAAGGCCCGAGCTGGCCCCTCACCGCCGGCACCCAGAGCCCTGGAGATGAACCGGTAATGACGCACTGAGCCGTTTGGTCATGCGTGGGTGCATACTGCCAGAAGCCCGGAGAGCGGGCAGAAAAATACGTGGTCTAGCCAAGGTTTCATACTGGTGAGCGGCAGAATGACATAAACAGTGTGTCAGAAGCGGTCTGGGATTTTATGAGCCACGGCTATGGGTCTGGGACTTGACCTGGGTTTCTGCCAAAGGCAATCCGAAGGCTCCACAAGATCCATACTTCCTTTAGCTCCACTTTACAGATGAGAAAACACTGTTCAGAGAGCGAAGGCCCCCACTGAAGCGGGGCAAAGCTCCACAGTGAGGTGCAGGTATCAGAATCCAGGCGCCGACCACTACACCACACAGCCTCTCTTGGGATGCCAGCCATTCCCGTTCCGTCTGGGGAACCCGGAGCCGCGCCAGAAGGCAGAGGCGTGGAGATTACTGGATGTATCTCGCGGCTGCGAAAGGGTTCGGACGGTTGTGCCAGAGCCCGTGCCCCTGACCCTGCCTCCCCTGCTCCGCGCCGCAGCTGCCCGGACGCCGCCACCAGATGGCAGCAGACGCTTTGCGATCGCGCCGCCGGGAGGGAGCGCACGGCCAGGCCACGGCGCAGGCCCGCGGAGGCCACCTGCGGCGCGACCCCTGGAGCGGGGCCGTCTCTTCCCGCCGTCCACCGGTCAGGCCTGCGCCGTCCGCGGCCAGTAGCTCGTAGCTCGGGGCCGGCTGCCGGGTCCTGGTCTCCCGCGGTTCAGATGTGGATGTGCTGATTGGCTTGGCCGAGGCCAGACAAGCAGCGCTAGCAAGCAGCTCCCTCGGGTATGGCGCTCGGGTGGACAGGAGGCTGAAGGACGGGCCTTGGCCGGATCAGCGCCCCTCGCAGCCCTCCTTCAGCCGGCGGGTTACACCACTTGCTTGCTCTGCTGTAGCCTAGACCCTATGGGAAGGGACCTGTCACCCCCTTGACCCCCGAGAAAACTGTGGCTCGGACCAGACTAGGGCCTGACTGAGGGCGCATGGGTGGTTGGTAGCTGAGCGGAACTCTGCACCAGAGCTCCGCTCCAAGGCCCAAGCTGGCCCCTCACCGCCGGCACCCAGAGCCCTGGAGATGAACCGGCAATGACGCACTGAGCCGTTTGGTCAGGGGTGGGTGCATACTGCCTGAAGCCCGGAGGCAGCGGAGGGGCGGCATACAGAGGCAGTGCACGTGGAGAGCGGTAGGAATTTGCCACGTGAGCCATGCACGCTGCAGGCCTCAGAAGGGCGGTGACCAGCATTCTCTGCCCCAGGGAGGGGGTCCGATTAGGGGCGCCTGGGCCCTCTAGGTGGACCCGGGACCCCACAGAAGAGAAATCAACCAGGAGGAGCCGCCACACCCCGAGCTGAGAGAAAGCCAGGAGGCTGGCACGTGCTGAAGCCTTATTAAAAAGCCTTATTAAAAAGCTTATCCGTGGCAAAAGCCACGAATAAGGAAGACCTCGAACCGGGCTATTAGAAAGTCCACCTGGCCGCCCGCACCTGTGCCCCAGTACTAGCCTGCAAGCGGAGCGGGTAGGGGGTTGGGCCAGGCACTAGGGACTAGTCTGCCCCGCGCCCTAAGTCGTTTCTGAAATGGTGATTAAGCACCTACTGTGTGCACGTTGCTGTTCCACACATTATCTAGGATTCCTTAGAGAATGAGAAACTCAAAAGAGTGAAGTAAAACAAAACACAATGAAGAGAAATAAGGACCTAAAAAATTAAAAAGTGGGGGCTTCCCTGGTGGTCCAGTGGGTAAAGAGGCCGCCTTGCAGTGCAAGGGGCACCGGTTCGATCCCTGGCCCAGGAAGATCCCACGTGCCATGGAGCGTCTGGGCCAGTGTGTCCAATTACAGAGCCAGCACTCTGGAGCACACACGCCCAGAGCCAGTGCATTGCATCCAGAGAGGCCACTGCGATGGGAGGCCCATACAGGCCAAAGAATAAAGATGGGTGAAAATAAATGAATGAAAAACCAATAAAAAAGAGGCCAAATTAAAAAAAAAAAAAAAAAGTGATGTGGAGGGGAATCCACGGCCTCAAGTCCCGTTCCTGGCTGCATCACCTACTTCCTCTGCACTCCAGAAGAGTCATTCCACCTCTCTGGGTCTCCCTGGATCACCCACTAAAAGGAAGGAAGCACGGGAAAGAGTGTGAAATTGTGAAGGGTCTGAGAACCCACCAGTGCACTCTTGGATCTCAGATCCGGACAGGCTCTGGCCAGAGCATCACTGTCTTTTAGGCTGTTTTATTTTTATCACTTCACTTGTATTTTATTTTACCCATTTCATTTGTTTTCACTCTTTCTGCCTCTTGGCCATGATGCTGACACACCCCACACGCTGCTCACTCGTGATATCCTATCCACAGGCCAGTACATGCTGTAAACATGCCCCCTGACCGTTCTCTCAGGCCATCTCGTCTGCCCCTTGAAGAACCCAGCCCTCTGTGATTTGTCCCTGCTGACATGGGTGACTTTCCCTTCCCAGGTATACTTGACCTCTAGTAAATGAAAGACTCCTACAGATTGCTAAGAAAAAGACAAATGACCCCAGGGACAAATGGGCCAAGGTAGAACCAGACAATTTACAGAAGAGGTGCAGAAGATACTGGAAAGACCCTGCAAGCGGAGCGGGTAGGGGGTTGGGCCAGGCACTAGGGACTAGTCTGCCCCGCGCCCTAAGTCGTTTCTGAAATGGTGATTAAGCACCTACTGTGTGCACGTTGCTGTTCCACACATTATCTAGGATTCCTTAGAGAATGAGAAACTCAAAAGAGTGAAGTAAAACAAAACACAATGAAGAGAAATAAGGACCTAAAAAATTAAAAAGTGGGGGCTTCCCTGGTGGTCCAGTGGGTAAAGAGGCCGCCTTGCAGTGCAAGGGGCACCGGTTCGATCCCTGGCCCAGGAAGATCCCACGTGCCATGGAGCGTCTGGGCCAGTGTGTCCAATTACAGAGCCAGCACTCTGGAGCACACACGCCCAGAGCCAGTGCATTGCATCCAGAGAGGCCACTGCGATGGGAGGCCCATACAGGCCAAAGAATAAAGATGGGTGAAAATAAATGAATGAAAAACCAATAAAAAAGAGGCCAAATTAAAAAAAAAAAAAAAAAGTGATGTGGAGGGGAATCCACGGCCTCAAGTCCCGTTCCTGGCTGCATCACCTACTTCCTCTGCACTCCAGAAGAGTCATTCCACCTCTCTGGGTCTCCCTGGATCACCCACTAAAAGGAAGGAAGCACGGGAAAGAGTGTGAAATTGTGAAGGGTCTGAGAACCCACCAGTGCACTCTTGGATCTCAGATCCGGACAGGCTCTGGCCAGAGCATCACTGTCTTTTAGGCTGTTTTATTTTTATCACTTCACTTGTATTTTATTTTACCCATTTCATTTGTTTTCACTCTTTCTGCCTCTTGGCCATGATGCTGACACACCCCACACGCTGCTCACTCGTGATATCCTATCCACAGGCCAGTACATGCTGTAAACATGCCCCCTGACCGTTCTCTCAGGCCATCTCGTCTGCCCCTTGAAGAACCCAGCCCTCTGTGATTTGTCCCTGCTGACATGGGTGACTTTCCCTTCCCAGGTATACTTGACCTCTAGTAAATGAAAGACTCCTACAGATTGCTAAGAAAAAGACAAATGACCCCAGGGACAAATGGGCCAAGGTAGAACCAGACAATTTACAGAAGAGGTGCAGAAGATACTGGAAAGACCCTCAATGTGTCTACATGTCAGGAACATTCTAAGGAGAACAGCGCCCCCAAGAATAACAATAATTCAAAAGACCCATGGCATTTGGAGCTGGTGAGTTTGGAGGAAATGAGCGCCTATGGAGGTCATGACTGGTGGGAGGGTGAACTGCTAAGTTTTTTAAACCATTCATTAGTTATGACAGGTTTTTAAGTGTCTTTGGCAAGAGATACCTTACATATTGTTCCCTGTTTATTTCTATCTGATAATCCCTTCCTCCATCCCCCTCCCAGAACAAGTCCTCCCTAAGCAGGCACGTGGGCCATTCTTTGCTCCTCCTCTCAGGAGAGGAGTGGGAGGGTGAAGGCCACAAGCATTGTTGTAAGGTTTTATCCTGAAATCCAGCCCTTCAGTAAACAAAGAAGACACTGGGTTGGGAGAGAGCATTTGGGGAAACATTCGGAGAGCAGGAAGAGATTTAAGGAAGCACCGCTCCCTCCCCTCCACCCCACCCTTCAGAAAAGCTTTTTCTGGGCTGGGGTCCAGATGGATGGATGGCACAGGGTTAGAGAAAATGGCAGAGAATGATGAGAACCAAGACCTCGGCCTGGAGAGAGCAGGGAAGGACTGCTGGGTGTCTATGCCTTCCTGTGGAGGGCAGGCCCTGTCCTGACACACTGGCCTATGGCGGTAGGGTGGCAAAAATACCACCCCACCTGCCAAAGGCTTCAAGCCTACCCCAAGCCCTGTTACACAGAACCTACTGAAGGGTCCATAACATCACTGAAGCTGGAATGGACCCATGATACATTCCTTACCACATCTCAAGACCTGGGCATTTGCGGGGACCAGAACTTAGACACAAACCCAGAAGAAGGGAAATGCCAAATTAACTAATGTTAATTCTACATAAAATTGAAATAAAGTTTTAATGGAAAGATATTTTTCTTTCTTGTGTACCCAAGGATCCCAACTCTAGCACAGGTGTCTTCTTAACCCAGCAACTCCTCTTGAAAATCTCAGTGTGTGTCTGGGCAAGGATATTTCCTGCAGCATTGTGCAGCCACACTGGAAATAACACAAATGTCCATCAATAGAGGGAAATAAATGATGAAACTACAAAGAATTATCTTTATATGCAGATGCTAAAAAGTAAGTAAAATTTAAGAGGTTCTGCTAGCATCTTAGATTCCAGATAAATATACCAAAATCATTGGTTTTCTCTAGGCCTACAATAAATGATTAGGAATAGAAATGGGACATAGACAATCCTCAAAAAATCAAGAAAACAAGAATAAATTTAACAAGGAAAGTTAAGCATTTATAACAAGACAGTGCTTAGATATTATTAAAACAACATTAAAGGAGTATTTGCAAGACATACCATGTTTCTAGATAAGAAGATTTAGTATAATAAAGCATCAGTTCTTCCCAAAATTATATTTCAAAGTAATTGGAATTACACTGGTCTCTTCTGTCTTTTATGTTTGCCGTTTGTTTCATTTTCTTCTCAGAAAGAGTGTGGAAATAAACCACCTCTTAATGGCAGAACTTTTGTTGCTACAAATCTTCCCTCATTCTTAGTCCGTTTAGATTTTTTCTATTGTTGGTAATCTTTTTCTAGAAGTTATCCATTTTCCTCTAAATTATAAAATTTACTGCCATGAAGGTGCATAGTCTGGGGTCTGTGTTTTGTATCTACTTTTTAATTTCTAATATTTTGGTCTTTAAAGCTTTTTTTATTCAAAATCAGATTTGAAGGGAGTCTATTTGTTTTTTTTTTAAGACTCACCTTATGTGTGTGTACATATATATATGTGTGTGTGTGTGTATATATACATATATATATATATATATATGTATATATATATATATGTAATATATATACATATATATATATACGTATATATATATATATGTAATTTTGGCCTTCTTTATTGTTTTTTTTTTTAATTCGTTTATTTTCATCCATCTTTATTCCTCAGCCTGCACGGGCCTCCCATTGCAGTGGCCTCTCTCATGGCAGAGCACTGGCTCTGGGCACACGCACTCCAGAGCACTGGCTCCTAATTCGACACACCGGTCCAGCTCTTCCATGGCATGTGGGATCTTCCCAGGCCAGGGATCAAACCGGTGGCCCTTGCACTGCAAGGTGGACTCTCTACCCACTGGGCCACCAGGGAAGCCCTGGGTTTGCTTTTACATTATTTTCAGTTTTCTATCTCATTATTTGCAACTTTTACTTTATTAATCCCCTCCTGCGATGCATGTGTATGCTGTGTGGCCTTTTTGTAATTCCTAAATGGGATACTTGAATGGGTTTTTTCACTTTATTTTTTTAATATTAAAAGATTTTATTTACTGTACAATTTTCTCTGGTATTTGCTGTCCTAAGGTTTTGGTGTAAAATGTTCTCCTCAATTCCTTTTATTTTTTTGATTCAGATAATTCAGAAGGAATTGTTTAATTTCCACCTAGTACAGGCTTGTTTTCCTCAGTGATCTTTTTGAGGTATTTAAAAAAATGTTATTGCTTTCTGTTTTTACCGAGATATGATCAGAGAATGTGATGTGTAAAATCTTGATTTCGTTGAGATTGCCTAAGATTTTGTCTATGGGCAAGAACAGGCTTGATGTTTGGGATTGTCCAAGAGACCTAAGAGGACAATGTACACTCTCCATGTATAGAGTAAAACCTACAACATTTAACTATATTATTCAAATAGTCTACATCTTTATCTACTCAGATCTACCACTTTTTGGTAGAGATACAGGATATCTATCACTATTCAAGAACAAGTATACAAGGGAAAAAAAAAAAAAAAAACCATTTTGAAATGAATCTACTTAAGGAAAGACAGATTTCCAAGCAAAATGTATGGCACTATGTGGTGAGAAATGAAGCAAAATATTCTGAAAAAAAACCACTATGCAATGTTTACTAAAATTTAGGTTATAACTGTGCTCAGTTCCTCAGTCATGTCTGACGCTTTGTGACCCCATGGACTGTAATGCGCCAGGCTCCTCTGCTCATGGAATTCTCCAGGCAAGGATGCCGGAGCAGGTTGCCATTTTCTTCTCCAGGGGATCTGCCTGACCCAGGGATCAAACCCAGCATTCCTGCTGCATCTTATGAATTGCAGGTGGATTCTTTACTGCTGAGCCACTGAGGAAGCCCTGTCAGGTTGTAGCTGCAAGGATGTAATTATGTTTTAGAACAAATAAATATAAACCTAGTGTACTTTTCCATATGTATGTTATACTTAAATGAAAAGTTTGCTTAAAAACAGTAAATCTAGAGTTTCCCTGGTGGTCCAGTCTGTAAAGAGTTCACTGTGCAGTGCAAGGGGCACCAGTTTGATCCCTGGCCCAGGAGGATCCCACGTGCTGTAGAGCGTCTGGACCACTGTGTCCAATTCCGAGCCAGCACTCTGGAGCACATGCACCCAGAGCCAGTGCTCTGCCACGAGAAAGGTCACTGCAATGGGAGGCCCACACATGCCAACAGAATAAAAAGATGGATGAAAATAAAAATATAAAAAATAAATAAATAAAATGTTTGTAAAAATCAGTAAATCTAGGGAGTGGGAGGAGGGCTTAGGTGGGAGGAGTTAAAGATATATCTATGACTGATTTGGGTTTTTTGATAGCTGTAAACAAAACTCTACAAAACCAAAATAAAAATAATTAATTTAAAAAAACAAGTAAATCTAATGTTGATTTTTTGGAAGTATTGTTCAGTCACTAAGTCATGTCTGATTCTCTGTGACCCCATGGACAGCAGCATGCTAAGCTTCCCTGTCTTTCACCATCTCCCAAAGGTTGCTCAAACTCATGTCCATTGATGACATGATGTCATTCAACCATTTTGTCCTCTGTCACCGCCTTCTCCTCCTGCCTTCAATATTTCTCAGCATCAGGGTCTTTTCCCATGAGTTGACACTTCGCATCAGGTGGCTAAAGTATTGGAGTTTCAGCATAAGTCCTTCCAATGAATATTCAGGGTTGATTTCCTTTAGGATTGACTAGTTTGAGTTCCTTGCAGTTCAAGGGATGCTCAAGCGTCTTCTCCAGTACCACAGTTCAAAGGCATCAATTCTTCAGTGCTCAGCCTTCTTTATGGTCCAGTTCTTACTTCCATATAAGGCTACTGGTAAAACCATAGCTTTGACTCTATGGACCTTTGTTGACAAAGTGATGTCTCTGCTTCTTAATACATTGCCTAGGTTTGTCATAGCTTTGGAAGTATAATGTTTCCAATAAAACTGTGTATTTAATTTCTAAATAGTACAAACTCGTTTGACATCCTTCATCTTTGACTTCTGCAGTACTGTAGATATATAAGTATATATATATATATATAAAACATATATATTATGTTTTGCAAAAGGTAATTGATGGTTTCAGCTATCATCCTAAGGGTCTCCCTTAATCCTTTGCTATTTGTATCAGTAAGAATTGCATTGGACATAAATCCAATTTAGCGACTAAAATAAGCTAAGAGTTAATTTTTCTCATATGACGAAAACACGAAGGGCAAAGCGCTGGGCTAGAGCACCACCGCCCATAGGGAGCATCACAGATGCGGTTCCTCTGACTTCCGGTTCCTGTTCTATCTAGTTCAAGTGGCTAGTGGACCTCCATACAGCATATCCATTTCCCAACTCAAAAAAATGGGTGGGACTCGCAAAAATTTTCACACCAGCTTAGCCTGCTCCTTATTTATCAGGAAAACAATAACTTTTGCCCCACAAGCAGACTTTTATATCTCATTGTCCAAAATGTCATCACATGGTTACTCCTAGCTGCAAAGGAGTCTGAGATGTGAGGTTTTTAAACTGAGCACATCATCATCTTGAGCAAAATTGAATGCTGTCATTGAGAAGGGAATAAATGTTAACTGGCAGTTGACAGCTTCTGTCATGATAATCAAACCAGCTTCTTTTGAAATACTTTTTTATTTTGGTAAAATGTCTCTATGACTTACTGTTCTTACTCAGTGATTCTGTACATAGTTCTAGCAATTGTCCAATATCAGTTTTTAAAATAAAATCCAAATATGATTCTTTTAAAAAGCCAATTAAAATGCTATGTATTTATCCTACATCATAAAATCCTACTTTAAAAAAGATTTATAGGGCTTCCCGGGTGGTCCAATTGGTAGAGTCCGCCTTGCAGTGCAAGGGGCGCTGGTTCGATCCCTGGCCTAGGAAGTCCGCAGCTGGACCTGTGTGTTCAATTACAAGCCTTTGCTCTGGAGCGCATGTGCCCAGAGTCGGTGCTCTGCAATGAGAGTAGTCACTGCAATGGGAGGCCCACACAGGCCAAAAGAATAAAGATAGATGAAAATAAATAAATGAAAGACCAATAAAAAAGTGGCCAAAATTAAAAAAAAAAAAAAAAGATTTATAGGGTAGCTCAGTGGTGAAGAGTTCACCCGCCAGTGCAGGAGACATGGGTTTGATCCCTGATCCAAGAAGATCCCACATGCTGTGGAGCAACTAACCCTGTGAGCCACAACTATGGAGCCTGTGCTCCAGAGTCCTAGAGCCTAGAGTTACACAACATGAGAAGTCATCTCAAGAAGAAGCCTGCTCACGGGGCTTCCCTGGTGGTCCAATGGGTTAAGAGTCCACCTTGCAATGCAAGGGGCACCGGTTCAATCCCTGGCCTGGGAAGATCCCATGTGATGCCAAGCGGCTGGACTGGTGTGTCCAAATTGTGCACCAGCGCTCAGGATCCCACGGGCCCAGAGCTAGTGCTCTGCAGCGAGAGGGACTGCTGCAGTGGGAGGTCCACACAGGCCAAAGAGTAAAGATGGATGAAAAGAAAAAATAAAAAAAGAAAAGAACCTCAGAGATAATTAAAAAAAAAAAAAAAAAAAGAAGCCTGCTCACTTCAACTAGAGAGTAGTCCCCACTCCCTACAACTAGAGAAGAGCCTGTGGCAGCAGTGAAAACCCAGAATAACCTAAAATAAATAAATAAAATAATTTTAAAAGGATTCATAGATTCACTTTGCAATTGACTTGCTTTATATTCTAGCAAGGGGTATTTCTATGACCATCAAAAATGTTGATGCATTTGTCTTGGATTGATTCTAACTGCAAACTGAGAGGAATGTTTAAGGGGAGATTGATTTTATAAAAGCTTGGTTCATTGGCATCTAGGTTCAAATACATGCAAAGTGATTAGAACCTTAGCTGGCACATAGGAAGTGCTCAATGTCTGTTGCTTTTTAGTAGTGGTAGTAGTGTTGGTATTGTTTTATATGTGTCTTATATAAATAATATATATTTGGATTGTATTTTTTCTTCCCAACTTGATAGGAAAATTTATAATTTATTGTGATATAAATTTGGTTTAAATTCTTCAAATGTATATGTATAATATAGACTTCTTCAAATATATATTTGAAGAATATATACATATTCATGCACACACACACACACATATGTATATGCTGACAGGAGAGAAGTAATGGTAGAAAGAATTCAGGGAAAACTTCTTGGAAGAGATTATATATGACTAGGTTCTAAAGGATGAGTGTATTAGGTTCATAGGGCTGGCATACCAAACCATGAGAAACCTGGTAGCTTAAAGCAGTGGAAATTTATTTTCAACAGTTTTAGAGGCTAGAATGCCAAAACTCAAGCAAGGCTAGGTGTGTTCTAAAGGTACTAGGAGCTATTTCCTCATTGTCTCGTCTACTTTTTGGTGGCCCCCGGCATTCCTTAGTCTGTGGCTGCACAGCTCTAGTCTCTGCCTCCATCCTCACAGGGCTGTTTCTCTCCTCCTCTTCCTAAAGGACATTTGCCATTGGCTCTAGGGTCCACCTGGAAAATCCAGGTGCATCTCATCTCAAAATCCTAACTGAATTATATGTGCAAAGACACTTTTCCAAATAAGATCACATTCTCAGTCTTCAGAAGGACGTAGAGAAAGACCATTCAACCCACCAAGTGAGTAAGAGATGTCCAAACAAAGACAGATGGGAAGTGTGCTCTCAGTAAAGAGACTGGCACGAGGGCATGACATGGCTTTCTCACTTGGGGAAGCCACAATGTACTCTTACTAGATCGTGAATTGTGAGGAGGAATGTAGAAATCGAGTGGAGAGGCAGTCTGGGAGGACACACTTGGCACCAAGTAGTTTAAATTGGATCACAGTGGTGCAGGTAAAGATGCTGAAGTCCTGAATGAAAGCTGTAGATGAGATGAGTGTGTCTGAGAGATTAAATCAGCAAGGCTTGGGGGAAAACCATACATGGTGGAAAAATACAGAGAGGATTGCTGGATTTCTGGTTTGTGAATGGACTAGATGGTAAACTCATTAACTGAATTAGCAATAAGAAGGAAGGTAGTGTCATTTGGGGGATGTATATGGGGCCAAGAGGTGTAGGAGATTTATTGAATGTTGGACACATCCGTTTTAGAATTCGTAGGGACACCCCATTAATGCCCAAATAAGAGTTGAAATATGAAACTGATGGTCAGAGATAGAAAGCCCCATGTAAGTCTGCAGGGACTGTAGACAATGGCTTTGAATGAAATCACTTAAGAAGAGCTTAAAGGAGAAGAATGTGGACCAAGCACAGAATCCTGAGGGATGCTGATGGGTAAAGACTGGGTGAAGGACATCAACCAGGAAAGAGTTATCAGAAGAGAAGGAAAGACGCTCAGGATTTCTAGGAGCTCAGGATTTCAAGGAAGAAATGCTCAGCAGAATCTGCTGTAGGAGAGATACAGAAAATACCTGTCAACTTAGAGGATACCTTGGGACTGGGCATGGAGGCCATCATCAAACTCTGCGAGTTCCTGAAGAGTGGTAGAAACAGAAAGGTGCGCTTGGACTCTTTCCCTGAACTAAACCAAAGTGCTTCTCAGATGATGAACTCAAACTGCATGCTAGAAGACAGTCCTGGTAAACTACCAGCTAGAGCTGATGAGGTGTATCTTGTAATATAGATCTGTAAATGGCTCCAGCCACTGGTACTTGCTGGAGGCCATGGCAGCCTGTCCTGCTCTTCTTTCTCATATGCTAATAATGGAAAACACACAGACAGCAGCCTTTACCCCCAAGGAACTCTCCTCTTATAGGCACGAAGTGCTTCCCTGATCTTTGCTCATTTAATCCCTACAACCATGAGATGAGTGCTAGGTTTATGTTGTAGAAAAGAGAACTGAGGCTTGAGGAATTTAAGAACACTCAACTCAAGGGCACATAACCATGAGGTAGTAGAACTGAATACAAACGGAGGCTGATCTAACGCCAAAACCTGCCTTTTCCAGCAAAGTGCCCATCAGTTCTGTAGTTTTCAACCCATTGAGATTAGAGGTTCTGAGAGAAAGAGAGTTCTAGCCAAGCAACTCATTCCAGCAACAAATGCAGGGATGACCTTCCATTGCAAAGCAGTGAGGTTAATACTCAGCATGTCTAATAACCTTGTAGATTCTCCCTCTCATAGCCACCAAAGGTTCAAGTTACGCAAGTCACCATATACTTGAATTCAATTCTCTCTTTTTTTTAGAATGTAATATATGTTCCAAGATATACCATGGTTTTTTTTTTTTTTTTGAAAGGAAAGGTAAGTTCGTTTAGAGTGGGGAAAGGGAGAGTCGTGCCAGTACAGCAGGTTGGCTTAAGGGAGAAAGTAGGAGACTCTGTGAGAACAGTGGGTCAGCTCAAAGCAGACCCGACCGGTGTTTTTGAATGAATACATGTAACATGAAACATGAAATACCCCAAATCAATAAACAATTCCATGAAATCCCAAATCATTCCCAGAACTTTGTCTTTGTATGATTTTTAATTTGAGTAAAACAAAATAATCTAGACAGTAATGGAAAACAGAAGTCTGAGAAGAACCTATAAAGTATGAAATAGAACGTCATTGAGGGGCTGGGACAGTGAGGTTGTCTTAGTGGCTAAAAAAACTATTGTATCACACTAATACAATTTTATATGGGAATAGACAAATTCATACAACAAAGAAGATAAGTCAGAAAATGACTTAAAGACTTAAACATCAGACATGACACCATAAAATTCTAGAAGTGAGCACAGACAAAACATTCTCTAGCATAAATCATACCAATGTTTTCTTAGGTCAGTCTCCCGAGGCAATAGAAAGAAAAACAAACAATTGGAACCTCATCAAACATACAAACGTTTGCAAAGCGAAGGAAACCACTAAAATCGTGAAAATAATGAAAAGACAATATGTACAATGAGAGAAAATATTTGCAAGCGATGCAACAGACAAGGGCTTAATCTCCAAACAGCTCATGCAGCTCAACAACAAAAAACCAAACAACCCAATTAAAAAATGAGCATACCTTAATAGACATTTCTCCAGTGAATACAAACAGATGGCCAGTAGGCACATGAAAAGATGCTCCACATCATGAATTATTAGAGAAATGCAAATCAAAACTACAATGAGGTACTACTTCCCATGGGTCAGAAGGACTGTCATTAAAAAGTCTACAGATAACAAATGCTGGAGAGGCTGTAGAGAAAAAGGAACCCTCTCACATTGTTGGTGGGAAAGTAAATTGGTGCAACCACTATGGAAAACAGTATGGAGATTTCTCAATAAACTGAAAATAGGGTTGCCATATGATCCAGCAATCCCACTCCTAGATGTATGTCCAAACAAACTATAATTCAAAAAGATACATGTGCCCCTACATTCATAGAAGCATTATTCACAACAGCTAAGTCATAAAAACTATGACAAATCATCTGTCAAGGTCCATTGACAGATAAATCCATAAAGAAGATGTTGGTGGTACATGTATAGAATGGAATACTATTCAGTCATAAAAAAATACCATTTGTAGCAACATGAATGCAACTAGCCATACCAAGTGAAGTAAGTCAGAAAGAAAAAAAAAGATACCATACGGCTTTCACTTGTATGTGCAACATAAAATGTGGCCCAAATGAACAAATGTCTGTGACTCACAGACACAGAGAACAGACCTGTGGCTGCCAAGGGTAAGAGAGTAAGAGACAGAAGGACCAGCAATGTGAGATTAGCAGGTGTAAACTCTTATATAGCATGGATAAACAGCAAGGTCCCTGTGTCACACAGGGAACCAGATTAAATAGCCTGTGGTAAAGCGTAAAGAAACAGAATATAAAAAAGAATGTCAAAAAAGAACATAAACCTGAACTATATTCTAACATACATGATAATCTAGTATAGAATAAAGTTGGCATTTGAGCCATTGTAGCAGAATGAAATATTAAGTGGTGCTGTTTCTGTCTCTCCATCAGAAAGAAACCAAATTTGACCTTTCAGTCTGTATTACAAAGTGACCATAATTAAAACAGTATGAGAGTTTCCCTGGTGGTCCAGTGGGTAAGGACACTGCCTTGCAGTGCAAGGGGCGCCAGTTCGATCCCTGGCCTGGGAAGATCCCACATGCCGCGGAGCAGCTGGACAAATGTGTCCAATTACTGAGCTGGAGCTCTGGAGCGCATGTGCCCAGAGCCGGTGCTCTGCGACAAGAGAGGCCACTGGGATGGGAGGCCCACATAGGGCAAAGAACAAAGATGGATGAAAATAGATAATGAAAGACCAATAGAAGTGGCCCGCTCACTCCTTCCCTCCCCAACACCCTCCTCCAAAAAAAAAAAACAGTATGTTATTGACATAAAGACAGACACATAGGTCCATGAGCAGAATATGGAACCTAGAAATAAACCCACACGTATATGATCAATAAGTCCAAAACAAAGGAGCCAAGAATAGGAGCCAATGCAATGGGAAAAGCCAGTCTCTTCAGCAAATGGTACAGGAAAAACTGGACAGCCATAATTTCATTTCCGAGTATTTATCTGAAGAAAATGAAAATATTAAGTCAAAAAGATATCTGTGTTCCATGTTTACTGAATCACTCTCTACAATAGCCAAGATTTGGAAACTGTGCCCATCGATGGATGAATAGATAAAGAATAAGGAAATTCTGCCATTTGTGACTTTGAGGGCATGATGCTAGCTGAAATGAGTTAGACAGGGTCCTGTATAGTAAGGAATCAATCCTCTATTAAAACAAAGATCTCTTTGTATATAACCTGTGATTATACTATTTTTCTTTAAATCTACTTAAGTTTTTTCCTAGACAAAATAATTTTTATATAATAAAATACAATTATCTTTTTTGTATATTTTGGTTGATAAAGTGTGGTAAAGTATGCCTAGTTTTATTCTAGATTACATGAAGCCTTTGCTCCGTTAGGATTGAATTTTAGTGTGTAAAACAGATAGTGAGAAGCTGCTCTACCACACGGGGAGCTCAATATAGAGTTCTGTGACCACCTAGAGGGGTAGGATGGGGTAGGGGGCGGGAGGGGGCCTCAAGAGGGAGAGGACATGTACTTACAGCTCATTCATCTTGTACGTCAGAAACCAACACAATATTGTAAAGCAATTATCCTCCAGCTAAAAATAAATTTTAAAAAGAATTTTAGTATGTAATTTAGAGATCTGATTTTATTTTCTTCAATTTTGTAATGTATTTACTGGCTTTATTCATTCTTTTTTTTTGGTTCACCACATGATTGTCACTTGGCTGCCTGCTCAGATTCCTCATCATTCCTATCGCTATTCATTTGGAAATTTCCATGATACGTTTTTATTCCCACTGATCATTTCCTTCCCATCCCTAATATTCATAGAAAGCTATTATTTCTTACAGATTGTAATAGTTATCTATTGCTGTATGACAAATTACCCCCAAACCTAGCAGCTTAAAACAGCAAACATTGATTATCTCACAGTTCTGAAGCTCAGGTGTCCAGGGGCAGCTTAGCCAGGCGGTCGTGGCTCACTGTCTCTCGGGAAGCTGACAGAAGCCCTTGGTCACCCCGCCTCCTTTCTGCCTCTCATTCTTCTCCATTCCTCTTCCACTTCCAACATCTGGATTTTGCTGATTTTATTCTGAATGAAATTCCATGCCATCAGTTGGTTTTCCTTGCTGTGCCCGGTCCATCTCTCCAAGAGCTTGCTCAGACGGGGTACAAGATATAGTGCGCTCGGAAGCCCCGTGGCATCTCCCTGATATGCAAATCATACCTTGTGTGGATATAGGATTCTTGGGTGATGGTCCTCGCCCTCAAAAATCTGAAGCCAACGCTGTGATTGGGTGGCAGAGTGGCAACAAGAAATCCAGTACTGTCCTTTTTCTTTCCTTTGTGAGTCAGCCTCCTTTTTTTCTGAAGCTTATTATTCAGGAATTATACCAGGGTCTAAGTATATGTCTTTTAACTAATCTTTCCTGGAACTTGGCAAGTCCCTTTAACCAAGGCTTTTCTTGGGCTCAGAAAATGTTCTTTAATTAATTGTTCAATTATTGTTTTCTCTTTATATGTTCTTGTCTCTTTTTTTTCTTTTTCTGAACTCCTCTCTTTTCGATGTTAGATTGCCTGGATTTGTCCTCCAAATCTCTTTTGTGTTCTGCACGAGATAAGATTTGCTTCCTCTTAAACTCCCAGGGCACTGACTATTTTTCAGCAGTGATCACTCTTTTTGCAAACTCATCAGCTGAGTATTTAAACTGAGAAGTCATTTGAATTTTTTTAGTTTCTGATAGTCTTTCCCCATCTTCATGCCACCCCTTAAGGATTCTTACTGTTTTGTTGACAATCTCCTTCCTCAGCAGGACCGCTGCCCTGGTTTCTCAGTGTGGACATCCTCTCGCAGGTCCCTGCCGTCTCACAGATGGTGTGCTCATTTTCCTGGCTCCTAAAGGTCAGGGGTTCCCTTGACACTGACAAAGATTCCTCCCTCCTCAACCAAACTTGACTCAGGCTCCTCTGAGCCTTTTTTTTTTTTTTTTGACTAGACTTCGGGGTTTGGGCTTTGGTGTTTGTCTCTGCATTGTCCTATTTGAGCAAGAATCCCGCTGAGTCAGTTTAACCAGAACATCACCCCTGCACCCCGCCCACCACCTCCCTTGGTATCTGATCACCCTCAAAATCTGGTTCCTCATCCTCCATCCTCATCCTCACCCCCGGGTGATGTCTGGTCACCCTGGCCTGCCGTCAGCAAGAATCTTGTTAGGTCAGTTTAGCCCAATTGCCCTCACCCTTGATGTGTGCTTAGTAATTTTCCATCCACTGACGTCCTCACCCTGCTCCGCGGCTATCAATTCCCATGTTCTATCGTTGTCTTCGGAGTAGAGGTCAATCTGTCTTCTCCAGTTCAACCGCCTATTGCAGTGGTCCCTATGTTTATCTCAATCCCCGTAAAATCTGCCTTATCATCTTCAATAAGCAGCATGCAAATTTTTCTCTTTAGCAACATATGGGCAGGGCAGGCTGCAGGCATCTTTGGGGGGCAATGACGAACCCACCCTGCATTTTCAGCCCCGGTGGGTAGCTCTGTGTGCACTGGTACACGTTGCCCTTCTACCAGGGCTGACCAAGTCCTCCCAGATATCGCGGGTACCCAAAGCACCAGGTTCCTGGAGGACAGCAAAGGACACAGACTGCTGGTGTCCAGTTTAGACGAGTGGGAGGGCCTCAGCGGAGGGAGGGCTGGTGGGGTCAGCCTGCTCCCTTTACTCAGCTGCCTTGACTTTGGGGAGGGAGCAGTGATCCCAACCCTGACTATTTTTCAGCAGTGATCACTTTTTAATCAGCTGAGTATTTAAACTGAGAAGTCATTTGAATTTTTTTAGTTTCTGATAGTCTTTCCCCATCTTCATGCCACCCCTTAAGGATTCTTACTGTTTTGTTGACAATCTCCTTCCTCAGCAGGACCGCTGCCCTGGTTTCTCAGTGTGGACATCCTCTCGCAGGTCCCTGCCGTCTCACAGATGGTGTGCTCATTTTCCTGGCTCCTAAAGGTCAGGGGTTCCCTTGACACTGACAAAGATTCCTCCCTCCTCAACCAAACTTGACTCAGGCTCCTCTGAGCCTTTTTTTTTTTTTTTGACTAGACTTCGGGGTTTGGGCTTTGGTGTTTGTCTCTGCATTGTCCTATTTGAGCAAGAATCCCGCTGAGTCAGTTTAACCAGAACATCACCCCTGCACCCCGCCCACCACCTCCCTTGGTATCTGATCACCCTCAAAATCTGGTTCCTCATCCTCCATCCTCATCCTCACCCCCGGGTGATGTCTGGTCACCCTGGCCTGCCGTCAGCAAGAATCTTGTTAGGTCAGTTTAGCCCAATTGCCCTCACCCTTGATGTGTGCTTAGTAATTTTCCATCCACTGACGTCCTCACCCTGCTCCGCGGCTATCAATTCCCATGTTCTATCGTTGTCTTCGGAGTAGAGGTCAATCTGTCTTCTCCAGTTCAACCGCCTATTGCAGTGGTCCCTATGTTTATCTCAATCCCCGTAAAATCTGCCTTATCATCTTCAATAAGCAGCATGCAAATTTTTCTCTTTAGCAACATATGGGCAGGGCAGGCTGCAGGCATCTTTGGGGGGCAATGACGAACCCACCCTGCATTTTCAGCCCCGGTGGGTAGCTCTGTGTGCACTGGTACACGTTGCCCTTCTACCAGGGCTGACCAAGTCCTCCCAGATATCGCGGGTACCCAAAGCACCAGGTTCCTGGAGGACAGCAAAGGACACAGACTGCTGGTGTCCAGTTTAGACGAGTGGGAGGGACTCAGCGGAGGGAGGGCTGGTGGTGTCAGCCTGCTCCCTCTTGCCCCACTGCAGGCTGGCCTCTTAGAGCTTTGGGGAGGGCAATTACTTGGGAAAAGAGAGAAAGGGCAGGACCCTGCCTTTGAGTGTGTCCTGGGATGTAGCCAAGAGCTAACAGGGAATCCAGGCTGGAAATCTGAACCGGAGGGCCTGGGTAGAGTAGAATTGCCTGGCGATCTTCTAGTTTAAATTAAATCCCAGGCTGGCCGTCAAACCTACAAATCAAATCTCTAGGAATGGGGGCTTCAGCATCAGCATTTAAAAACAGATTCTTCTGGTCACCTAGGAACAGAAGCCCTGGCCTAAAATGTCATCTGAACCAATCTTAGCGAGACCTCACTGGTCACACGTATCTGTCTATTTACACGTCTAAGAAATCAGCAACGGCATCATATCTTTTCTGCGTGCACAGTGCCTGACACATCAATAAATAAATGAATGAATAAATCCATTTTTTAACATGACCAGGATACTACTGCACTAACAAGTCCCCTCAGGCCCACTCAGTCACAGGCTTCATGCACACACTGTGCAGATGGAGAACCAAGGGCCCGAGTGGAATAGGGACTCCCAGGCTCTCTCCCCGCCTAGAATCTGGGCTGTGAGACTTCCAGCGCCACAGAGCCAGTCTACCCGTCATTCTGCTTGCCTTATTTTTGGTCTCCTTTACATTCTTCATAAACCTGTACGTATATGAGGAGAGAGGCACACAGGTCATCATGCGAACAGCTGCAAAGCAAGGTCATCGACGTTGATCCTCTCCTGTGATCTGGGAACAGGGGTGGGTATAAGCTGAATACGGGCAGCTTGAGTTCAATTCAATCAACAAATATTTATCGAACATGTACTTTGTTCCAGGACTGTTCCAGTGTCCATGTTTGGGATGTGGTTGATGGTCCCCAAAGACGGCAGTCAACAATTCCACTGTACCTGCGTATACACGCCCCTCCTTCCATCAAGAGGAGTCCAGTTCTCTTCTTAAACCTGCACTGATCTTGCTTTAACAATAGAATGTAGCAGAATAGAATAGAGTGCCAGCTCTGGGCCTAGCCATTGAGAGAACTGGCAGCTTCTGATTTGGGTCTCTTGGAGCCCAGAATATAGCATAAAAAGCCCAACCAGCCTGCCCAGACCGGAGCCGAGCCAGCTCTTTGAGTGTGTCCTGGGATGTAGCCAAGAGCTAACAGGGAATCCAGGCTGGAAATCTGAACCGGAGGGCCTGGGTAGAGTAGAATTGCCTGGCGATCTTCTAGTTTAAATTAAATCCCAGGCTGGCCGTCAAACCTACAAATCAAATCTCTAGGAATGGGGGCTTCAGCATCAGCATTTAAAAACAGATTCTTCTGGTCACCTAGGAACAGAAGCCCTGGCCTAAAATGTCATCTGAACCAATCTTAGCGAGACCTCACTGGTCACACGTATCTGTCTATTTACACGTCTAAGAAATCAGCAACGGCATCATATCTTTTCTGCGTGCACAGTGCCTGACACATCAATAAATAAATGAATGAATAAATCCATTTTTTAACATGACCAGGATACTACTGCACTAACAAGTCCCCTCAGGCCCACTCAGTCACAGGCTTCATGCACACACTGTGCAGATGGAGAACCAAGGGCCCGAGTGGAATAGGGACTCCCAGGCTCTCTCCCAGCCTAGAATCTGGGCTGTGAGACTTCCAGCGCCACAGAGCCAGTCTACCCGTCATTCTGCTTGCCTTATTTTTGGTCTCCTTTACATTCTTCATAAACCTGTACGTATATGAGGAGAGAGGCACACAGGTCATCATGCGAACAGCTGCAAAGCAAGGTCATCGCACGTTGATCCTCTCCTGTGATCTGGGAACAGGGGTGGGTATAAGCTGAATACGGGCAGCTTGAGTTCAATTCAATCAACAAATATTTATCGAACATGTACTTTGTTCCAGGACTGTTCCAGTGTCCATGTTTGGGATGTGGTTGATGGTCCCCAAAGACGGCAGTCAACAATTCCACTGTACCTGCGTATACACGCCCCTCCTTCCATCAAGAGGAGTCCAGTTCTCTTCTTAAACCTGCACTGATCTTGCTTTAACAATAGAATGTAGCAGAATAGAATAGAGTGCCAGCTCTGGGCCTAGCCATTGAGAGAACTGGCAGCTTCTGATTTGGGTCTCTTGGAGCCCAGAATATAGCATAAAAAGCCCAACCAGCCTGCCCAGAAAGGAGCCGAGCCAGCTCTTTGCCAGGCTAGCCATGCCAGCGGAGGCACCAGATGTGACGATGCCATCTTGACATTCCTCCTCCAGCCACACTCCAAGCCAAATGCAGGCATCTGAACAGCCCCAGCCAATGTCACCTGGAACAGGAGAGCTGCTCACTGAGTCTAGTCACCCACATGGCCACTAAAATTATCAATTGCTGTTGCTTTAAGCCACTCATTCATGGAGTAGTTGTACCAGTAGATAACTAAAGCATGTGTGAAGACAAATAATAAACCATAAGCCTAATAAATATCATTTATTCTCACTTGTATTATCTATTTTCAGTTATCAGTGACTCCAGTTTCTTCCACTTTAGTAATAACCACCTTCTCATCTCTTGGGGATGAACATCCCTACACTCTGAACTTTCCCCACCCAGCTCTCCCTCTTCCGGGCGTGGTCAGTGGCAGAGCAGTCTCCCAGCAGCATGGCTCCCAGACCTGGCCTGATCTTTCTCCGTGCATTAGACTGGCTCTGTTAGAGAGTCCTCCCCATCAACTTCAGCCCACACTGTACCTACGCCTTCTGTCCACCAGGGGGAGGTGTGAGTGATGAGAACCCCAACATTTCTCCAAACAGTGGGCACCACTGGCTTCCTGTTTCCTGTGCCAGCCCTGCTTCTGCTCCTTGCCCTGGAGGACACTTGGCAGAGTAGGGGCTCAGAGCAGGAAGACCACCAAGGTGTGTGTCACCCTTTCCCCTCTGACTGTAGTCTAGTGGCCCCCTATTCCTCTGTCTGCCCATGTTCTCACACTCTTTCTGCGGGAGCAGCCCTGCAGCATTTCTTGGGGACCCTTCCTCTCTGGGTCCATCTGACTCTAGTCCCCGCTCTGGGCCCGGCACACTACGAATCCAAGCCAATCGGTGTGTTCTAACCACGGCCTCAGTGCCTGGGTTAGGATTTCTCTTTGTAAGGATAATGCAAGCCACGGTTGCTGGAGGAGGCACAGGGAGAAAAGCCAGGGGCAGAGAGATGGACAGAGCCATAGACAGGGGAGGGAGATGATGACCGTGTCTGAATCCCTGGATCCAGCTGTTCTGGACACATGCTGATCTCACCAGCCGTAGCAACAGTTGCCTGAGGGACTCATCCTTTCAGGACTCCCTTCATTTTCAAAAGCACAGGACAGATTCAAGGAAGCCCAGCATATATTCCTGGTAGGTATACGCACTATTAACAACCATCACTACAATGACTAGGAAAGTTATTTTATCTGCATGCAAGTGATATGATGATAGAGGGGAGGGGATTGGTTTGGGTCAAGGCTCTTTTATTTTTAATTTGTTGGCCTCTTGTATTGGTTCTTTATTTGTTTATTTTCATTCATCTTTACTCTTGGGCCTTTGTGGGCCTCCCATTGCAGTGGCCTCTTTCACTGTAGAGCACCAGCTCTGGACGCAGGTGCTCCAGAGCACTGGCTCATCATTGGACACACCAGTCCAGCCGTTCCATGGCACGTGGGATCTTCCCAGGCCAGGGAGTGAACCGGTGCCCATTGCAGTTGGAGCACTGTTCAAGGAGCGATTAAGGCTTCCATGGGCTTTGCTGTTTCAGAATGTCATGCTCACTTATGTAGAGGTCTCTTCACTTGGGCCAGCTTATACGGAAATGAAACAGGTGGGAGCACAGTTCCAGGACTCACACATACCTCCACATGCCAGACACCTCCCCTGCCCAAATTCCACCATCAGGGACTACCTCCTGGGTTTCAGGCCATGTCCCATCCCCTTGCCCTGCCATTATCCCAGGGGTTAGGAGCTCCTTAACAACTTTAAAAGAGAAAAATGCTCCTTCCAAATGGCCCAGATGAAAAGTGGCGACCTTCAGCTCCCCTTTGGTTAGTGCTCAAGCACCCCCCCCCCAAGGCCCCTTCCTCTGTCTGCCCATGTTCTCACACTCTTTCTGCGGAGCAGCCCTGCAGCATTTCTTGGGACCCTTCCTCTCTGGGTCCATCTGACTCTAGTCCCGCTCTGGGCCCGGCACACTACGAATCCAAGCCAATCGGTGTGTTCTAACCACGGCCTCAGTGCCTGGGTTAGGATTTCTCTTTGTAAGGATAATGCAAGCCACGGTTGCTGGAGGAGGCACAGGGAGAAAAGCCAGGGGCAGAGAGATGGACAGAGCCATAGACAGGGGAGGGAGATGATGACCGTGTCTGAATCCCTGGATCCAGCTGTTCTGGACACATGCTGATCTCACCAGCCGTAGCAACAGTTGCCTGAGGGACTCATCCTTTCAGGACTCCCTTCATTTTCAAAAGCACAGGACAGATTCAAGGAAGCCCAGCATATATTCCTGGTAGGTATACGCACTATTAACAACCATCACTACAATGACTAGGAAAGTTATTTTATCTGCATGCAAGTGATATGATGATAGAGGGGAGGGGATTGGTTTGGGTCAAGGCTCTTTTATTTTTAATTTGTTGGCCTCTTGTATTGGTTCTTTATTTGTTTATTTTCATTCATCTTTACTCTTGGGCCTTTGTGGGCCTCCCATTGCAGTGGCCTCTTTCACTGTAGAGCACCAGCTCTGGACGCAGGTGCTCCAGAGCACTGGCTCATCATTGGACACACCAGTCCAGCCGTTCCATGGCACGTGGGATCTTCCCAGGCCAGGGAGTGAACCGGTGCCCATTGCAGTTGGAGCACTGTTCAAGGAGCGATTAAGGCTTCCATGGGCTTTGCTGTTTCAGAATGTCATGCTCACTTATGTAGAGGTCTCTTCACTTGGGCCAGCTTATACGGAAATGAAACAGGTGGGAGCACAGTTCCAGGACTCACACATACCTCCACATGCCAGACACCTCCCCTGCCCAAATTCCACCATCAGGGACTACCTCCTGGGTTTCAGGCCATGTCCCATCCCCTTGCCCTGCCATTATCCCAGGGGTTAGGAGCTCCTTAACAACTTTAAAAGAGAAAAATGCTCCTTCCAAATGGCCCAGATGAAAAGTGGCGACCTTCAGCTCCCCTTTGGTTAGTGCTCAAGCACCCGCTGAGACACCCACCCCCACCAGCTAGGAGGGCCTCCTGAGGGGAGCCTCTTTTCATCCATCTTGCACGGACTGCAAGGTAGGTCATTGTTGTTCAGTCGCTCAGCTGTGTCTGACTCTTTGCAACCCCATGGACTGCAGCATGCCAGGGTTCCCCATCCTTCACCCTCTCCTGGAGCTTGCTCAAGCTCATGTCCATTGAGTTGATGATGTCATCCAACTATCTCATCCTCTGGCATACGCTTCTCCTCCTGCCTTCAATCTTTCCCAGCATCAGGGTCTTATCCAATGAGTTGGCCTTTCCAATCAGCTGGCCAAAGTTTGGAGCTTCAGCTTCAGCATCAGTCCTCTCAGTGAATATTCAGGATTGATTTCCTTTAGGAAAGACTGGTTTGATCTCCTTGCTGTCCAAGAGATTCTCAAGGGTCTTCTCCAACACCAGAATTCAAAATCATCAATTTTTCAGTGTTCAGCCTACTTTATGTTTCAACTCTCACATCCATACATGACTATTGGGAAAAGTATTGCTTTGACTAAACAGACTTTTGTCGGCAAAGTAATGTCTCTGTTTTTTAATATGATGTCTAGGTTTGTCATGGCTTTTCTTCCAAGGAGCAAGTGTCTTTTAATTTCATGGCTGCAGTCACCATCTGCAGCCATTTTGGAGCCCAAGAAAATAAAGTCTGTCACTGTTTCCATTGTTTCCCCATCTATTTGCCATGAAGCGATGGGACCAGCTGCCATGATCTTCATTTTTTGAATGCTGAGTTTTAAGCCAGCTTTTTCATTCTCCTCTTTCACCTTCATCAGAATGTCATGCTCACTTATGTAGAGGTCTCTTCACTTGGGCCAGCTTATACGGAAATGAAACAGGTGGGAGCACAGTTCCAGGACTCACACATACCTCCACATGCCAGACACCTCCCCTGCCCAAATTCCACCATCAGGGACTACCTCCTGGGTTTCAGGCCATGTCCCATCCCCTTGCCCTGCCATTATCCCAGGGGTTAGGAGCTCCTTAACAACTTTAAAAGAGAAAAATGCTCCTTCCAAATGGCCCAGATGAAAAGTGGCGACCTTCAGCTCCCCTTTGGTTAGTGCTCAAGCACCCGCTGAGACACCCACCCCCACCAGCTAGGAGGGCCTCCTGAGGGGAGCCTCTTTTCATCCATCTTGCACGGACTGCAAGGTAGGTCATTGTTGTTCAGTCGCTCAGCTGTGTCTGACTCTTTGCAACCCCATGGACTGCAGCATGCCAGGGTTCCCCATCCTTCACCCTCTCCTGGAGCTTGCTCAAGCTCATGTCCATTGAGTTGATGATGTCATCCAACTATCTCATCCTCTGGCATACGCTTCTCCTCCTGCCTTCAATCTTTCCCAGCATCAGGGTCTTATCCAATGAGTTGGCCTTTCCAATCAGCTGGCCAAAGTTTGGAGCTTCAGCTTCAGCATCAGTCCTCTCAGTGAATATTCAGGATTGATTTCCTTTAGGAAAGACTGGTTTGATCTCCTTGCTGTCCAAGAGATTCTCAAGGGTCTTCTCCAACACCAGAATTCAAAATCATCAATTTTTCAGTGTTCAGCCTACTTTATGTTTCAACTCTCACATCCATACATGACTATTGGGAAAAGTATTGCTTTGACTAAACAGACTTTTGTCGGCAAAGTAATGTCTCTGTTTTTTAATATGATGTCTAGGTTTGTCATGGCTTTTCTTCCAAGGAGCAAGTGTCTTTTAATTTCATGGCTGCAGTCACCATCTGCAGCCATTTTGGAGCCCAAGAAAATAAAGTCTGTCACTGTTTCCATTGTTTCCCCATCTATTTGCCATGAAGCGATGGGACCAGCTGCCATGATCTTCATTTTTTGAATGCTGAGTTTTAAGCCAGCTTTTTCATTCTCCTCTTTCACCTTCATCAAGAGGTTCTTTAATTCCTCTTTGCTTTCTGCCATAAGGCTGGTGTCATCTGCATATCTGAGGTTATTGGTATTTCTTCTGGCAATCTTTTTTTCAACTTTTATTAATTTTATTTTGGGCTGTGCTGGATCTTCACTGGTGCATGCATTCTCGAGAGCGGGGCTACTCTCTCTCTAGCTGTGGTGTACAGGCTTCTCTTTTGAGTGATTTCTCCTGTTATTGAGCATGAGCTCTGGGGTGTATGTGCTTCAGTAGTAGTGGCACATAGGCTCAGCAGTTGTGACTCCTGGGCCCTAGAGCTCAGGCTCGGTAGTTGCAGCACACAGGATTATTTGCTCTGTGGTATGTGTGATATTTTCGGATCAGGGATAGAACCCTTGTCTCCTGCATTAGCAGGTGGATTCTTTGCCACTGAGCCAACAGGGAAGCCCCTCTCCTGGCAGTCTCAATTCCAGCTCCTGCTTCATCCAGACTGGTATTTCACATGATGTACTCTGCATATAAGTTAAGTAAGCAGGGTGACACTATACAGCCTTGATGGACTCCTTTCCCGATTTGAAACCAGTCCATTGTTTCATGCTGACCGTTCAGCGTAAATATTTTAAGTACTCAATGACTCTTGAAACCTCATTGCAGCATTGCAAAGAGTGAAGGTGTGCAGCTCTTCCCTGCCCAGGCAGGGTGGAAGACTCAGGTGCATCAGTGCCCTGCGTGAGGAGAGGGGGGTATAACGGGGTGTCAGGCGACTGCAACCACAGAGATCGCTCCAAAGGGCTCATCTGACAGTTGGAGTAGGCAGGGAAATTCCCCACTGTCCTCAAGACAAAGTCCAGACTCTTCACTCTGGCTGCCCTGGTCCTGCTGCCCTATCAGTCTGAGACATCATCTCGAATCCCAGCCCCCATCCCAATATTCCACATTCCAGCCACACCTGCTTTCTGTCTGTTTCTGGAAGCACCAGGCCATGTGTTCTCTGGGTCTTGGCATATTCTGTTCCCTCTGCCTGAAATCCTCGTCTTTCGGGTTTTACCTACACTGTCAACTCCTCCAGGAAGGCCACTTGCCCTGAGCAGGACCCCGGGATGGAGGCAGGGGAGGGCAGTCCCAGGCAGGGCAGCTGGACGGCCGATTCAGCGGCCCCTCTAGATTCCCTGCTCATCCCTGGATCCTTACTATGTGGACTGGAAAGCTTAAGGACCCCAGACCAGAGGAAGCTGGATCTTCACTGGTGCATCTCTCGAGGCGGGCTACTCTCTCTCTAGCTGTGGTGTACAGGCTTCTCTTTGAGTGATTTCTCCTGTTATTGAGCATGAGCTCTGGGGTGTATGTGCTTCAGTAGTAGTGGCACATAGGCTCAGCAGTTGTGACTCCTGGGCCCTAGAGCTCAGGCTCGGTAGTTGCAGCACACAGGATTATTTGCTCTGTGGTATGTGTGATATTTTCGGATCAGGGATAGAACCCTTGTCTCCTGCATTAGCAGGTGGATTCTTTGCCACTGAGCCAACAGGGAAGCCCCTCTCCTGGCAGTCTCAATTCCAGCTCCTGCTTCATCCAGACTGGTATTTCACATGATGTACTCTGCATATAAGTTAAGTAAGCAGGGTGACACTATACAGCCTTGATGGACTCCTTTCCCGATTTGAAACCAGTCCATTGTTTCATGCTGACCGTTCAGCGTAAATATTTTAAGTACTCAATGACTCTTGAAACCTCATTGCAGCATTGCAAAGAGTGAAGGTGTGCAGCTCTTCCCTGCCCAGGCAGGGTGGAAGACTCAGGTGCATCAGTGCCCTGCGTGAGGAGAGGGGGGTATAACGGGGTGTCAGGCGACTGCAACCACAGAGATCGCTCCAAAGGGCTCATCTGACAGTTGGAGTAGGCAGGGAAATTCCCCACTGTCCTCAAGACAAAGTCCAGACTCTTCACTCTGGCTGCCCTGGTCCTGCTGCCCTATCAGTCTGAGACATCATCTCGAATCCCAGCCCCCATCCCAATATTCCACATTCCAGCCACACCTGCTTTCTGTCTGTTTCTGGAAGCACCAGGCCATGTGTTCTCTGGGTCTTGGCATATTCTGTTCCCTCTGCCTGAAATCCTCGTCTTTCGGGTTTTACCTACACTGTCAACTCCTCCAGGAAGGCCACTTGCCCTGAGCAGGACCCCGGGATGGAGGCAGGGGAGGGCAGTCCCAGGCAGGGCAGCTGGACGGCCGATTCAGCGGCCCCTCTAGATTCCCTGCTCATCCCTGGATCCTTACTATGTGGACTGGAAAGCTTAAGGACCCCAGACCAGAGGAAGACTGGTGGCCAGGAAGGAGGCTCAGACTGCCACCTGCTGGTCTGAGAGGGTTGCCAGGGAAGTGCAGAGACTTCGAGAGCCCCTCCTTGTCCTTTCTAACCCCTACCTGGGCACCCTGGAAAGGTGTGGAAAGGGGAAGCAGGATCACTCAGAGGCAGCCAAAGCATTCTTTGAAGAGTCAGAAGAAAATGCTATGGGAAAAGAATGTGAAAAAGAATGGATGCATGCATATGTATAAAAATCAACTAGACCCCAATCTAAAATAAAATAAAATTACAAAAATAAATAAATTTTAAAAAGAAAGAAATGAAGTTTCAGGAGCCATAGTCTGTGTAAAAATACTTACAATGGGGCTTCCCTGGTGGTCCAGTGGGTAGGGAGTCCGCCTTACAGTGCAAGGGACGCCGGTTCGATCCCTGGCCTGGGAGGATCCCGCATGCTGCGGAGAAGTTGGACCATTGTGGCCACAATTGGGATCTGGTGCTATGCAATGGGAGGGGCCATTGCAGTGGGAGGCCCACACAGACCAGAGAATAAAGATAAATGAAAAAAAAAAAAAAGGAATGAATAAAAAACCAATACAAGAGGCCAAACTTTAATATTAAAAATAAAATTTTAAAAAATATTTACAGTGGACAATATTTTTTAACACCAAAATATATACAATATGATGATAATTGAAGAATTTATCTAATACAACATTGTAAGCCAGCTATACACCAATATAAAGTAAGAATTCTTTAAATGTTTAAAAAGAATCCCACAGTGAGGTTTCAAGAGTGATTGACTATTTAAAATATTTACGACGAACAACCAAATACTTTTTAACACCAAAATATATACAATGCAACAATAATGAAGTTTATCCAAAAAACACTGTTCACAAAGCACTACAGGTGTTGGATGGACGTCAGTGTCCCTCTGTCCTCTGCCTCTATATGCAACCTTGTTTGGAAAATGACAGTTCCTGATGCCTGGGTCCTATGGCCCACATGTTCCTTGTATGGATGCAAAACTGAGGCTCCGTTTTCCTTCTTCAGGGAAGAAGACACCCCAAATTGCGCCTGGCAAACCAGGCTGCCCACCCGACCCCACCCCACGGCTCCTCTCCTCCACAATCCACAGTGCTCCCCACCCTCCTCCAGGCAGCAGGCCTGGCCTGAACCCACCTCCTGGCTCCTTGGGTACCACCTCACCCCTCCCCCTGAGGAGCCAAGCCATCCAGACTCCTTCCTGTCGTATCTCTGCCCTTTATAAATATGCAGTGGGCCAGAGAGATAGGGGGCGGGGGCTCTTTCTGAGGGAAGATTAACCACAATGACAAACTTAGTTATTCATACAAACCATCAGCCTGTTATCCCTGATTATGCAGGACGCAAACTGTGAGGATCTGAGTGACTGAGCTTGCTCATCAAAGGCACCATCGGGCAGCAGCCCAGCCCACCTTGCTGGCGCCTTTGTACTCTCTTCCCAGCCCTGTGCAGGCCAATGGGCCGCCTCCCTCTGATGGCGCCCGTTCCGGAGGCAGGGAGCCCTCCATGCTGTATTTTAAAGGATTAATTAACCTTGTGAGATTGGCAAGGAAAGCTCCACCTGGCTATCTGCTGCTTGAAAGCATCCGCTCACCAGAGTATTTTAAGCTCACAGTGCAGACCATATGGTATTTCAAAGAACAGAAGTTGAAAGTACAGTACATATTTATTCCTTCCACAGAGAGCATTAAAAGGGTTTAAGTATTTTATTAAAGTCTATATGTGCGGGCATGTGTGTGTGTGTCTGTATGTGTGTGTGCGTTTGTGTGTATGTACGTGTGCTAAGCAAGCGGAAGTATACTTGACGCATAGAAAAAATAAATTACACAGATTTATTTTCATCTCTGCCAACCCACCCCATAGCAACAGTGAAAACTTGGTCTATGTAAACTTGAGAAAACAAGAAATATTTTATCACGTCTTCTCAACGCCATTGCCAATTTTTCCTGACTTTTTTGAAACAAGATCGGTCTCCTTGGTGTCAGGACGGCAGGCAGAGGGGAGGCGGTAGGGGAGGCAGGTCTAACACAATAAAGGGGACCAGGTCACACCCCAGGTCTTGCCTTTAGGAGGCAGGAAATTCAAACCCAAGGCGGCCCCCCTTCTGCCCCAGGTACTTAAGCTCCCTAAACCTGAATCCTTATCTCAAACAACACTGCTCTCACAGGGTTGGTGTGTGAATAAAATGAGAACTATGCAGACAAGGCAAGCCACACTGCAGTCCTGCCTTGAAGAGTCTTGGATCTGGAATTCTGAGAGAAACTTGTTGAGGAAATCTATTGATTATTTCCCATCTCCCTTTTCCTGGGGGCAGCCCCACCATTTTTGAGGTAGTCTCCTTTCTGTTTCCCAGTTCAAGTGGTTAGCTTAATTCCAACCTCACCTCTGACCATAAGGAGTTGTTAGTGGCCAAGGATGGCCAGAGTCCTGCATTTCCTTGGCCTCAGTGACAGATTCAAGGGTGGTCATGTTGCCCAAGACAGACCAATGAGGCTCAGTCCTGAGACTTTGGCTAGAATTACTGAGAAACAGGCTCTCTTTTCCTAACGCACTTGCTAAACTGGGAGCTTGGAGTTCACTGCTAACCTAGTCTTGGGCAAAAACACAGCAAGAGGAGAGTCTAGGGCAGATGAAGACTCTGTCTAAAGGATTAATTAACCTTGTGAGATTGGCAAGGAAAGCTCCACCTGGCTATCTGCTGCTTGAAAGCATCCGCTCACCAGAGTATTTTAAGCTCACAGTGCAGACCATATGGTATTTCAAAGAACAGAAGTTGAAAGTACAGTACATATTTATTCCTTCCACAGAGAGCATTAAAAGGGTTTAAGTATTTTATTAAAGTCTATATGTGCGGGCATGTGTGTGTGTGTCTGTATGTGTGTGTGCGTTTGTGTGTATGTACGTGTGCTAAGCAAGCGGAAGTATACTTGACGCATAGAAAAAATAAATTACACAGATTTATTTTCATCTCTCTGCCAACCCACCCCATAGCAACAGTGAAAACTTGGTCTATGTAAACTTGAGAAAACAAGAAATATTTTATCACGTCTTCTCAACGCCATTGCCAATTTTTCCTGACTTTTTTGAAACAAGATCGGTCTCCTTGGTGTCAGGACGGCAGGCAGAGGGGAGGCGGTAGGGGAGGCAGGTCTAACACAATAAAGGGGACCAGGTCACACCCCAGGTCTTGCCTTTAGGAGGCAGGAAATTCAAACCCAAGGCGGCCCCCCTTCTGCCCCAGGTACTTAAGCTCCCTAAACCTGAATCCTTATCTCAAACAACACTGCTCTCACAGGGTTGGTGTGTGAATAAAATGAGAACTATGCAGACAAGGCAAGCCACACTGCAGTCCTGCCTTGAAGAGTCTTGGATCTGGAATTCTGAGAGAAACTTGTTGAGGAAATCTATTGATTATTTCCCATCTCCCTTTTCCTGGGGGCAGCCCCACCATTTTTGAGGTAGTCTCCTTTCTGTTTCCCAGTTCAAGTGGTTAGCTTAATTCCAACCTCACCTCTGACCATAAGGAGTTGTTAGTGGCCAAGGATGGCCAGAGTCCTGCATTTCCTTGGCCTCAGTGACAGATTCAAGGGTGGTCATGTTGCCCAAGACAGACCAATGAGGCTCAGTCCTGAGACTTTGGCTAGAATTACTGAGAAACAGGCTCTCTTTTCCTAACGCACTTGCTAAACTGGGAGCTTGGAGTTCACTGCTAACCTAGTCTTGGGCAAAAAAACAGCAAGAGGAGAGTCTAGGGCAGATGAAGACTCTGTCTAAAGAATCTCATTACTCCTCAGCAAAGGCAGAAATTAAAATCCTCAAAATAAATTAATAAAAAGAAATTCATAAAACTTTTAAAGGAAAGAAATAAATTGGCAAGCTGGTCAGGTTCAACTGCTTAGGGCTTTCTCTTGAGAAAGCCATAACCCCTTGAAGTCTTGTGCTAGCCCTGCTGAACTGCTCAGTTGTGTCCGCCTCTTCACGACCCATAGACTATAGCCCGCCAGGCTCCTTTGTCCATGGGATTTCCCAGCAAGAATATTAGAATGGATTGCCATTTCCTTCTCTAGGGGATCTTCCCGACTCAGGAGTCAAACCTAGGTTTCCTGCCTATGTCTACCTTGATTGGCAGGTGGGTTCTTTCCCACTAGCACCACCTGAGAACTCAGTCTGCAAAGAGCTCTAGGAAATGCCAGGCTGCCCCACCCTTCAAGCCTCTAAGGCACTTCCTGCAGTTCCAAATCTCCCTTGCTGGAAGCAATAGTGAGTCAACGAATCTGTTCCCTGAAGGAAATGATGCCGCAAACAGTTCTTTGTTTTTCTGCAGTTGCCAAATCGTGTCCAAATCTTTGCAACGCCGTGGACTACAGCCAGGCTACCCTGTCCCCTACCATCTCCCAGAGGTTGCTCCAACTCATATGGATTGAGACAGTAATGCTATCCAACCATCTCATCCTCTGTCAGCCCCTTCTCCTCCTGTCCTCAATCTTTCCCAGTATCAGGGTCTTTTCCAATGAGTCAGCGCTTCACATCAGTCCTGCCTTGAGAGTCTGGAGATTCTGAGAGAAACTTGTTGAGGAAATCTATTGATTATTTCCCATCTCCCTTTTCCTGGGGGCAGCCCCACCATTTTTGAGGTAGTCTCCTTTCTGTTTCCCAGTTCAAGTGGTTAGCTTAATTCCAACCTCACCTCTGACCATAAGGAGTTGTTAGTGGCCAAGGATGGCCAGAGTCCTGCATTTCCTTGGCCTCAGTGACAGATTCAAGGGTGGTCATGTTGCCCAAGACAGACCAATGAGGCTCAGTCCTGAGACTTTGGCTAGAATTACTGAGAAACAGGCTCTCTTTTCCTAACGCACTTGCTAAACTGGGAGCTTGGAGTTCACTGCTAACCTAGTCTTGGGCAAAAACACAGCAAGAGGAGAGTCTAGGGCAGATGAAGACTCTGTCTAAAGAATCTCATTACTCCTCAGCAAAGGCAGAAATTAAAATCCTCAAAATAAATTAATAAAAACAAATTCATAAAACTTTTAAAGGAAAGAAATAAATTGGCAAGCTGGTCAGGTTCAACTGCTTAGGGCTTTCTCTTGAGAAAGCCATAACCCCTTGAAGTCTTGTGCTAGCCCTGCTGAACTGCTCAGTTGTGTCCGCCTCTTCACGACCCATAGACTATAGCCCGCCAGGCTCCTTTGTCCATGGGATTTCCCAGCAAGAATATTAGAATGGATTGCCATTTCCTTCTCTAGGGGATCTTCCCGACTCAGGAGTCAAACCTAGGTTTCCTGCCTATGTCTACCTTGATTGGCAGGTGGGTTCTTTCCCACTAGCACCACCTGAGAACTCAGTCTGCAAAGAGCTCTAGGAAATGCCAGGCTGCCCCACCCTTCAAGCCTCTAAGGCACTTCCTGCAGTTCCAAATCTCCCTTGCTGGAAGCAATAGTGAGTCAACGAATCTGTTCCCTGAAGGAAATGATGCCGCAAACAGTTCTTTGTTTTTCTGCAGTTGCCAAATCGTGTCCAAATCTTTGCAACGCCGTGGACTACAGCCAGGCTACCCTGTCCCCTACCATCTCCCAGAGGTTGCTCCAACTCATATGGATTGAGACAGTAATGCTATCCAACCATCTCATCCTCTGTCAGCCCCTTCTCCTCCTGTCCTCAATCTTTCCCAGTATCAGGGTCTTTTCCAATGAGTCAGCGCTTCACATCAGGTGGCCAAAGTATTGGAGCTTCAGTATCAGTCCTCCCAATGAATATTCAAGGTTGATTTCCTTTAGAATTGCCTGATTTGATATCCCTCCTGTCCAAGAAATTCTCAAGAGTCTTCTCCAGTACCACCATTCAAAAACCAATTCTTCGGCACTCAGCCTTCTTTATGGTCCAACTCTCAAATCTGTACATGACTACTGGAAAAGCTGAAATTGTTTACCTCAGATTGGGATCTGAACCCATGTGCTGGGACTCAAACCCAGACAAAATCTGGTTTCAGGACCTAATGAAGTTCAAGTTCTTGTTGTCTCATCACAGAAAGAATTCAGTGAGAGACAAAGTGACAGGTAAGAAGTGGATTTATTCAGATTCAGAAAGAAGCATACTCCACAGGCCATTACAGAATGCAAGTGTGACTGTGAAATGTGGCATGCTTAGCTTTTACGGGCCAGGTAATTTCATATGCTAAGAATGAGAGGATTATTCTAACTGTTTGGGGGAAAGGGTGGACCTGTCATGGTGCCTCTGGGTGTTTTATTTAGCTTTCTGATGGAGGATCAAAGCCTAGCCTGCCATCTTGGACCCATTTGATTCTCATCAATTTATATTGTTTCCTTGGGCTATGTCATTCTTTCAAAAGTTGCGCCCTGCTCCTGTCCCTCCTGTTACAAAACTATATAGCTTTGACTATAGGGACCCTTGTCAAAGAGCAAAGTGATGTCTCTGCTTTTTAATATGCTGTCTAGTTTTGTCATAGCTTTTCTTCCAAGGAGAAAGGGTCTTAGCACTTTCTTTTTAGCACCACCTGAGAACTCAGTCCAAATCTAGGAAATGCCAGGCTGCCCCACCCTTCAAGCCTCTAAGGCACTTCCTGCAGTTCCAAATCTCCCTTGCTGGAAGCAATAGTGAGTCAACGAATCTGTTCCCTGAAGGAAATGATGCCGCAAACAGTTCTTTGTTTTTCTGCAGTTGCCAAATCGTGTCCAAATCTTTGCAACGCCGTGGACTACAGCCAGGCTACCCTGTCCCCTACCATCTCCCAGAGGTTGCTCCAACTCATATGGATTGAGACAGTAATGCTATCCAACCATCTCATCCTCTGTCAGCCCCTTCTCCTCCTGTCCTCAATCTTTCCCAGTATCAGGGTCTTTTCCAATGAGTCAGCGCTTCACATCAGGTGGCCAAAGTATTGGAGCTTCAGTATCAGTCCTCCCAATGAATATTCAAGGTTGATTTCCTTTAGAATTGCCTGATTTGATATCCCTCCTGTCCAAGAAATTCTCAAGAGTCTTCTCCAGTACCACCATTCAAAAACCAATTCTTCGGCACTCAGCCTTCTTTATGGTCCAACTCTCAAATCTGTACATGACTACTGGAAAAGCTGAAATTGTTTACCTCAGATTGGGATCTGAACCCATGTGCTGGGACTCAAACCCAGACAAAATCTGGTTTCAGGACCTAATGAAGTTCAAGTTCTTGTTGTCTCATCACAGAAAGAATTCAGTGAGAGACAAAGTGACAGGTAAGAAGTGGATTTATTCAGATTCAGAAAGAAGCATACTCCACAGGCCATTACAGAATGCAAGTGTGACTGTGAAATGTGGCATGCTTAGCTTTTACGGGCCAGGTAATTTCATATGCTAAGAATGAGAGGATTATTCTAACTGTTTGGGGGAAAGGGTGGACCTGTCATGGTGCCTCTGGGTGTTTTATTTAGCTTTCTGATGGAGGATCAAAGCCTAGCCTGCCATCTTGGACCCATTTGATTCTCATCAATTTATATTGTTTCCTTGGGCTATGTCATTCTTTCAAAAGTTGCGCCCTGCTCCTGTCCCTCCTGTTACAAAACTATATAGCTTTGACTATAGGGACCCTTGTCAAAGAGCAAAGTGATGTCTCTGCTTTTTAATATGCTGTCTAGTTTTGTCATAGCTTTTCTTCCAAGGAGAAAGGGTCTTTTAATTTTGTGGCTGTATCACCATCCACAGCGATTCTGGAGCCCAACTACATAAAATCTGTCACTGTTTCCACTTATTCCCTTTCTATTGCCATAAAGTGATTGGACTGTTTGCCATGATCTTCATTTTTTGAATGCTGAGTTTTAAGGCAACTTTATCACTGTTCTCTTTCACCTTCATCAAGAGGCTCTTTAGTTCTTGTTTGCTTTCTGCCGTTAGAATGGTGTCATGTGCTTATCTAAGGTTGTCAGTATTTCTCCTGATAATCTTGATTCTGGTATGTGCTTCATCCCGTCTGGCATTTCACATGATATACTCTGAATTGAAGCTAAATAAACAGGGTAACAATATACAGCCTTGATGTAATTCTTTACTAATTTTAAACCAGTCCATTGTCCCATGGACAGTTCTAACTGTTGCTTCTTGACCTGCATATAGGTTTTTCAATAGTCAGGTAAGGTGGTCTGGTATTCCCATCTCTTTAAGAATTTTCCACAGGTTGTTGTGATCCACAAAGTCAAAGGCTTTAGCATAGGCAATGAAGCAGAAGTAGATATTTTTCTGGAATTCCCTTGTTTTTTATATGAGCTAATGGATATTGGCAATTTGACCCGTGGTTCCTCTGTCTTTTCTAAATCCAACTTGCACATCTGGAAGTTCTCAGTTCATGTACTGTTGAAGTGTATCTTGATGGATTTTGAGCATTACCTTGCTAGTATGTGAAATGAGAACAATTGTGTGGCAGTTTGAACATTCTTTGGCATTGTCCTTCTTTGGGACTGGAATGAAAACTGACTTTTTCCAGTCCTGTGGCCATTGCTGAGTTTTCCAAACTTACTGACATACTGAGTGAAGCACTTTAACAGCATCATCTTTTAGGATTTGAATTAGCTTAGCTGGAATTCCATCACCTCCACCAGCTTTGTTCATAGTCATGCTTTCTAACACCCACTTAACTTCACACTCCAGGATTAGGAGAGGCTTAGGGAGTGACACCTTACTCTCTCTGATACACATCACTTTTCCACAAGACAACACTCTGTCAAGGACCGTTTATAGCTTAAAAATTTCATAAATAGCATACGTGCTAAACATGAATAGCCTTTGAAATCTTCCAGATCTCCCCCACACCATTCTACTAATGAAAAAACTGAATGGCAAGAAGATAATAATTACTTTCCACCCAGCTTTCCCCCACCCCCATATTTACTATCTTTATATACATAGGAGAAAAGATATTTTCAGACTACAAGATGTAAATGGAAAAATGCAATTTTCTCTAATATTATGTTAGGGAGAATTGAACCTCCACTTTACATGATGACAGAAAAGTTAATCTCATTAGTTTCAGGTTTTCTCAGACACTGGGTGCTTTGCTTAGTCTTTCAGATTAAACTTAGTTTTTTCTCCATCTGGGTTTCAGGGATCATGGCAGTGGGGACATAGGCAGGAAGAAAGTTCTTCTTGGCCACCCAGTATCTTTCCTTGGAAGTTCTGCTCTGCTCAGGGGCAAATGACACCTGTCTGACCAAACCTTCTGTAGATAACAACCACAAAGTCAGACACTAACTGGAGAGTAATTAAAAGGCAGACATTGTGGGAGAGTCAATACTTAAGGAATAAGAGAGCACTAGGTAAGTTTTCCATGTTTACAGCCTTAATCCTGAGAGCAGGCTCCAGTCTGCCCCATATAAAGGAACTAAAACTCTGAAAACTTTGGATAGAAAAGTCTTACTGGCTTGAAGAACCAAGGGTCAAGACAATTACAGGAAATAAAAAGTGACTGGAGACATCTAAAAGAAGAGAGACCCATAAAAGAGGAGTGCCGAGTTCTGCATATAAAATGCCCAGATCTCTTGCCAATCCTAGAACTACACAGGAGTGAGGCAGTCACCATCATCCCAAGAACTTAATTGGGATTTCGGGTACCATTCTCTGAAGAGGTGAGAGAGCTTGGATTCAGCCAAGTTAATTGCCTGCTTAAATAAAAGATCAGCATTCATCAGAGGATTATAAAACACCTAGAGTCCTCCTAATGGACCTCTACATGTCCAAGATAAAATCCAAAGTTATCTGGTATATGAAAACCCAACAAAACATCACCCAAACGCTAGAGAAAAGATAATCAATGGATATCAAACATAAACGTGACCTTGAACATGAAAAGTGAAAGTGGTAGTCATTCAGTGCTATCTGACTCTTTGGGACCCCATGGAGTGTAGCTTACCAGGCTCTTCCATCCATGGAATTCTCCAGGCAAGAATACCGGAGGGGGTAACCAGTCCCTTCTCCAGGGGATCTTCTTGACCCAGGGACTGGACCCTGGTCTCCTGCTTTCCAGACAGATTCTTTACCATCTGAGTCATCAGGGAAGCCCAAAAGGTGCTGGAATTAGATAATCATTTTAAGGCAGCTATTTTAAGCATGCATATGAACATAAGGGTAAATCTGATCATGGCTGGTAAAAAAAATTAATTTTCTCAGGAGAGAAGTAAAAACTATCAAAAATAAACAAAAAATATTGACATCACCTTTTTATGTGTGGAGGGAAACCCACTGGTTATAATTGAGACACATACTTCCTAGCATCAGCTAAGTAAAGGCCATTTCTCCATACGATCCATAGTTATCAAACCATACTAGCACTCTTCGTCCCCATCTTACAGAATAAGAGTCCCAATCAAAGTACAACTACTCTCCTGAGAAATATCTCCCTCCTCCTTTGGGAATGGGAAGATGTGACTGAAGCCCACGGAATATGGGGCCAAAGTTGCTCTCTAAGCCTTTTACCTTGTGACCCTACATGTCCATAGTATAGTAGAGTAGTGTATTCTACTGCAAACACGCCCTGGGACATGAGAAACCTTCTCTGGGCTTGACCTTTGAGCACTGCTCAGCACAAGTTTCTAGGAAAATGTAGGTCTTACCATGGAGCTATGTCAGAATTCTGTTTGGCTTAATTTCTATACATTTTAAATTGAAAACATTGTTTAAAGACTTCTATTTCTAGTCATAATGGAGTCATGGAAAATGTGTGTGCTCTTTGACAATTAATTGCCTGCTTAAATAAAAGATCAGCATTCATCAGAGGATTATAAAACACCTAGAGTCCTCCTAATGGACCTCTACATGTCCAAGATAAAATCCAAAGTTATCTGGTATATGAAAACCCAACAAAACATCACCCAAACGCTAGAGAAAAGATAATCAATGGATATCAAACATAAACGTGACCTTGAACATGAAAAGTGAAAGTGGTAGTCATTCAGTGCTATCTGACTCTTTGGGACCCCATGGAGTGTAGCTTACCAGGCTCTTCCATCCATGGAATTCTCCAGGCAAGAATACCGGAGGGGGTAACCAGTCCCTTCTCCAGGGGATCTTCTTGACCCAGGGACTGGACCCTGGTCTCCTGCTTTCCAGACAGATTCTTTACCATCTGAGTCATCAGGGAAGCCCAAAAGGTGCTGGAATTAGATAATCATTTTAAGGCAGCTATTTTAAGCATGCATATGAACATAAGGGTAAATCTGATCATGGCTGGTAAAAAAAATTAATTTTCTCAGGAGAGAAGTAAAAACTATCAAAAATAAACAAAAAATATTGACATCACCTTTTTATGTGTGGAGGGAAACCCACTGGTTATAATTGAGACACATACTTCCTAGCATCAGCTAAGTAAAGGCCATTTCTCCATACGATCCATAGTTATCAAACCATACTAGCACTCTTCGTCCCCATCTTACAGAATAAGAGTCCCAATCAAAGTACAACTACTCTCCTGAGAAATATCTCCCTCCTCCTTTGGGAATGGGAAGATGTGACTGAAGCCCACGGAATATGGGGCCAAAGTTGCTCTCTAAGCCTTTTACCTTGTGACCCTACATGTCCATAGTATAGTAGAGTAGTGTATTCTACTGCAAACACGCCCTGGGACATGAGAAACCTTCTCTGGGCTTGACCTTTGAGCACTGCTCAGCACAAGTTTCTAGGAAAATGTAGGTCTTACCATGGAGCTATGTCAGAATTCTGTTTGGCTTAATTTCTATACATTTTAAATTGAAAACATTGTTTAAAGACTTCTATTTCTAGTCATAATGGAGTCATGGAAAATGTGTGTGCTCTTTGACAATTAACAATTAGAAAATTGGACTAAACATGTGAAGCAACTCTTTTCATACACTAGATAGCAGGCATCAAAGAAAGAAGGGAAACCAAATAAGTCTGCAATATGCACCCCTGGTTTTTTGCACTTTGTAGACAATAGTGTAGTGATCCAACCAAGAACATGGCAGTCCTACTGAGGAGACTTGGACTTCTTGATTAGAGTTCAAGAAGACTGAGGCAGCTGGAATTTGCAAGACGGAGAACCACAGAATAGAAACTGCACAGAGAAAGAGCTATAGGAATCTGCTTAACATTCCATTCTCAGTCTATGGCTGAATACTAAGCTAAGATTGAACCTATTCCAGGTAAAGAATAACTAGGTTACTGGAAGCTGGAGACTGAACAATGTCCAGAGCTCATATAGGGCTAGAAATTTTAATTATGACCAGCCAGAGGAAATAAATAGAAAATTTTTAAAGCAACCAGAAAAAAAAAAGTATCATGCATACAGAAGAGCAAAAATAGGAGTGAACATCAGTTTCTTGCCAGAAACAACATATTTTAGAAGACAATGTAAGGACATATCAAAATGGTGGTGGGAACGGGGCAGGAGACCACCACAACACAAAATTCTATACCTAGCAAAATGATCCCCAGAGAAGAAGAGGAAATGAAGGTTTCTTTTGAGACAAACAAAAACTGAGGGGATTTATTACCATTAGACCTGTACTACAAGAAGTATTCAAAGAAGTCATTCAGAAGAAGAAATGTAACACCAAATGAAAAGTGAGTAAAGCAAAAATGGTAAATATATGGATGAATATAAGAGAATTTGTTCTCACTTAAAAATTGAAAAAAAAAAGATAATTGACTGACTAAGTCTTATTTTAATGCTGGCAGTATATTATAGAGTTTATAGCATATGTAGAAATAAATGCCAAAAGGATGTGAGGGAAGGAAAAGTATACAATTGTAATGTTCTTATATGATTTGTAAAGTAATAAAATAATAAATGTAGATTATTGTGATCATGTAAAATCATAAACTCTGGAACAATGACTGAAAAAATCAGGAAGAAATCAGAGAATTTCCCTCTTATACTCACATTCAATACCACACTAAAAGTCTGACCAATGAAATGAGACAAATTAAAAAATAAAGGACATACAAATTGAAAAGGAATATCAAAAACTAACTTTATTCACAGAAGACATAATTGTCTGTGTGTTGTTGTTTAGTCACTAAATTGCATGTCTTTTGAGATCCCGTGGACTGTATGTAGCCTACTGGGCTTCTTTGTCCATGGGATTTCCCAAGCAAGAATACTGGAGTGGATTACCATTTCCCTTTCTAAGGGATCTTCCTGATCCAGGGATCAAACCAAGTCTCCTGCATTGGCAGGTGGGTTCTTTACCACTGAGTCACCAGGGAAGCCAATCATCTATGTAGAAAACCCGAAATAATAATAACGATAAAAACCTGTAATGTTATAATCAATACATTTAAAATGGAAATTAAGAGAGGAAATACTTTGGGATGAAACTAACAAAATACTTTTAAGGTGTATGAAACTCAGCAGTGGCTGGCCACAGGACTGCAACAGGTCAATTTTCATTTCAATGCCAAAGAAGGTTCAAACTGCCATACAATTGTACTCATTTCACATGCTAGCAAAGTAATACTCAAAATCCTTCAAGTTAGGCTTCAACAATACATGAACTGAGAAATTCCAGATGTACAAGTTGAATATGGAAAGGGCAGAGGAACCACAGGTCAAATTGTCAGCATCCATTGAATCATAGAAAAAGCAAGAGAATTCCAGAAAAATATCTACTTCTACTTCATTGACTATGTTAAAGCCTTTGACTGTGTGGATTACAACAAATTGTGGAAAATTCTTAAAGAGATGGGAATACCATACCACCTTACCTGCTTTATGAGAAACCTGTATGCAGGTCAAGAAGCAACAGTTAGAACTATTCATGGAACAAGGGACTGGTTCAAAATTGGGAAAGGATTACGTCAAGGCTGTATATAGTCACCATGCGTATTTAACTTATATATAGAGTATATCATGTAAAATGCTGGGATGGATAAAGCCCAAGCTGGAATCAAGATTATCAGGAGAAACACTGACAACCTCAGATAAGCAGATGACACCACTCTAATGGCAGACAGTGAAGAAGAACTAAAGAGCCTCTTCATGAAGGTGAAAGAGGAGAGTGAAAAAGTTAGCTTGAAAGTTAGCATTTAAAAAATGAAGATCATGGCATCTGGTCCCATTACTTCATGGTAAATAGAAGGGAATTAGGTCAAAACAGTGGCAAATTTTATTTTTTTGGGCTCCAAAATCACTGTGGATGGTGGCTGCAGCCATAAAATTAAAAGACTGTTGCTCCTTGGAAGGAAAACTATGACAAACCTAGACAGCACACTCAAAACTAGAGATATCACTTTGCTGACAAAGGTCTGTGTAGTTAAAGCTATGATTTTTCAAATAGTCATGTAAGGATGTGAGACTTGGACCATAATGAAGGCTGAGAGCTGAAGAACTGATGCTTTTGAATTGTGATGTTGGAGAAGACTCTTGGGAGTTTCTCAGACTGCAAAGAGATCAGACCATTCAGTCCTAAAGGACATCAACCTTGAATATTCATTGGAAGGACTGATGCTAAAGCTTAAGCTCCAACGCTTTGGCCACCTGATATGAAGAGCCAATTCATTGGAAAAGACCCTAATGCTGGGAAAGATTAGGCAGGAGGAGAAGGGGGTGACAGAAGATGAGATGGCTGGATGGCATCACTGACTCAATGAACATGAGGTTGAGCAAGCTCCAGGAGAGGGTGAAAGACAGGGAAGCCTGTCATGCTACAGTTCATGGGGTCACAAAAAGTCAACCACAACAGCAACTGAACAACAACATGCTTAAACACATAAAAATTTTTGAAAAGAATTTGAATAAAACCTAAGTAAATGAAGAGACACACCATATTCATAGACTGAAAGACTGTTAAGACTGTAATTCTTTCAAAATTGATCTATAGATTCAATACAATCTCAGCAGGCTTTTTTGTAGTAAATAGAAATCTTATTTTTATTTTTATAAAGAATCGTGAAAGATTTAAAATGGTTAAAGCAATTAAAATAAAAGATAAATTTGCTGAATTTTCACTACCTGATTTGAAGACTTATAAAACTACAGTGGTCAAGATAGTATAGTATTGGTATATGGATAGACATATAAGATTAATAGAATAGAATAGAGTCCAGAAATAAGCTCACACCATCATAACCAATTGACTTTTGACAAATATTCCAAGGTTACTCAATGGATAAAGGATAGTCTCTTCAAAAAATGATATTAGAACAACAGGAGATCCATATAGAAAACAAACCTTGATTTTTACTTTGTGTCCCACAAAATTAAATCAAAGCATTAGTAGCTCATAGATCTAAAGACAAAACTATAAAATCTATAGAAAAAATATGGAATAAAGTATTTGTGATTTTGCATTAAGCAAAAAGATTTATAATGCTACAAAAAGCATAAACCATTAAAGAAAAATGGTAAATTTACATATCACCAAAATTAAAACCTACTCTTCAAAATTTATTTTTAAGAAAATGAAAAGGAAGGTTACAGACTGACAGAATATATTGTAAATGTAGAACTTGATCCCAAATGCATAAGAAAATTTACAACTCAGTAATGAGAGGACAAAACATTCCATTTAAAACTAAGGGTGGGGGCTTCCCTGGTGGTCCAGTGGGTAAGGACACCGCCTTGAAGTGCAAGGGGTGCCGGTTCGATCCCTGGCCTGGGAAGATCCCACGTGCCGCAGAGCGGCTGGACCAATATGTCCAATGACGAGCCGGAGCTCTGGAGCACATGCGCCTAGAGCCGGTGCTCTGAGACAACAGAGGCCACTGCGATGGGAGGCCCACATGGGGCAAAGAACAAAGATGGATGAAAATAGACAAATGAAAGACCAATAGAAGTGGCCCACCTGCCCCGCTCCCTCCCCACCCCATCCCCCCCAAAATAAATAAATAAATGTAAAAAAAATAAATAAATAAAACTAAGGATGGAGAGGTAATATGTACCATAAGAAACATAATCAATAATATTATAATAACTTTGTATGATGATAGATGGTCACTAAATTTATCATGGTGGTCACTTCACAATGTACTGAAACATTGACTGACTATGTTGCACACCTGAAATTATCATGTCAATTATACTGCAATTAATCAATTAACATAACTAGGGAAAATTTAAACAGCCAGTTCACAAAAGAAGATATACAAATAACCATGACCACAAATTACATGAAGAACATGTTCTGCTTAGAAAGGAAATGCAAATGAAGTCCATAATAGCAAACAACAACACACTGACTAGAATGACTAAAATTAAGACTGCCAATATCAAATGTTAGTGAGGATGTGGAGGAGCTGGAATTCATGTACTGTTGGTGGAGGCGTAAAATGGTACAACTGCTTTGGAAAATATGATATCAGTTAAACATGAGATCAAAAATATACGTACAATACAACCCAGTAATCCCATTCCAGAAGTTTCCAAGAGACATGAAAACATAGACTTCTACATAAGTGCCCATAACAGTTATATTCACAACATCTCCAAATGGAAAACAATCAAATGTCCATCAAGGGATGATCAGATAAACAAGTTGTAATGTGGCCACACATAACACTCAGCAAGACAAAGGAAAGCACGACTGTTATGTGCAGCAACACAGATGAATCTCACAGATTTTTGGCTGAGTGAGAGAAGCCAGACAAAGGAAGGTTACAGACTGACAGAATATATTGTAAATGTAGAACTTGATCCCAAATGCATAAGAAAATTTACAACTCAGTAATGAGAGGACAAAACATTCCATTTAAAACTAAGGGTGGGGGCTTCCCTGGTGGTCCAGTGGGTAAGGACACCGCCTTGAAGTGCAAGGTGCCGGTTCGATCCCTGGCCTGGGAAGATCCCACGTGCCGCAGAGCGGCTGGACCAATATGTCCAATGACGAGCCGGAGCTCTGGAGCACATGCGCCTAGAGCCGGTGCTCTGAGACAACAGAGGCCACTGCGATGGGAGGCCCACATGGGGCAAAGAACAAAGATGGATGAAAATAGACAAATGAAAGACCAATAGAAGTGGCCCACCTCCCCCGCTCCTCCCACCCCATCCCCCAAAATAAATAAATAAATGTAAAAAAAATAAATAAATAAAACTAAGGATGGAGAGGTAATATGTACCATAAGAAACATAATCAATAATATTATAATAACTTTGTATGATGATAGATGGTCACTAAATTTATCATGGTGGTCACTTCACAATGTACTGAAACATTGACTGACTATGTTGCACACCTGAAATTATCATGTCAATTATACTGCAATTAATCAATTAACATAACTAGGGAAAATTTAAACAGCCAGTTCACAAAAGAAGATATACAAATAACCATGACCACAAATTACATGAAGAACATGTTCTGCTTAGAAAGGAAATGCAAATGAAGTCCATAATAGCAAACAACAACACACTGACTAGAATGACTAAAATTAAGACTGCCAATATCAAATGTTAGTGAGGATGTGGAGGAGCTGGAATTCATGTACTGTTGGTGGAGGCGTAAAATGGTACAACTGCTTTGGAAAATATGATATCAGTTAAACATGAGATCAAAAATATACGTACAATACAACCCAGTAATCCCATTCCAGAAGTTTCCAAGAGACATGAAAACATAGACTTCTACATAAGTGCCCATAACAGTTATATTCACAACATCTCCAAATGGAAAACAATCAAATGTCCATCAAGGGATGATCAGATAAACAAGTTGTAATGTGGCCACACAATGGCATAACACTCAGCAAGACAAAGGAAAGCACGACTGTTATGTGCAGCAACACAGATGAATCTCACAGATTTTTGGCTGAGTGAGAGAAGCCAGACACAAGTTGGTAGGTGATTTGTAAAACTGAAAAAAGACAAAGCTGACCTACAGGGATGCAAACAGATTCAGTGGTTGCCAGGAACGAGGGTGGGGTTGGAGACTCTGTAAAGATAAAAAGAAAACTTTAGTGGTAATGGAAGCATTCTGTATCTTGATTGTGGTAATGGTTACTCTGATGTAGCCCTTAGAAAAAGACTTAAAATGGGTACATTGTGTTATACAAACACAATACATTTGACTTTAAAATATACCTATATTGGTGCTTCCCTGGCCATCCATTGGTTAAGACACTGTGCTCCCACTGCAGGGGGTGTCAGTTCAATCTCTAGTCAGGAAGCTACAATCCCACATGTGGCACAGTACAGTCAAACCAAAACATGATTGTGCTACTAGATGAACAGACTAGAAAAAGAACGTGAAAAGCAACAACCAGGAGGCCCATTCTTGGGTTCTTCAAATCAATTTTCTGCACATGTTGCATTAATGCTGCATGTTAAAGCAAACTCAAAGCACACTTGTGCCTAAGGAAGGGCCATTGTTGTACCTATGGCTTTTCTTTAGGACTGGCTATGAAGTGGGCAGAAAGATAGGACTGAGAGGAAGTGAAGTTGAGCTATTAATACAAACTGAGCTCAAAGTAAAACCTTTAAATGTCCAGAGTCCCTTGAGTCTTCCCAGGTGACTGCCAATATCAAATGTTAGTGAGGATGTGGAGGAGCTGGAATTCATGTACTGTTGGTGGAGGCGTAAAATGGTACAACTGCTTTGGAAAATATGATATCAGTTAAACATGAGATCAAAAATATACGTACAATACAACCCAGTAATCCCATTCCAGAAGTTTCCAAGAGACATGAAAACATAGACTTCTACATAAGTGCCCATAACAGTTATATTCACAACATCTCCAAATGGAAAACAATCAAATGTCCATCAAGGGATGATCAGATAAACAAGTTGTAATGTGGCCACACAATGGCATAACACTCAGCAAGACAAAGGAAAGCACGACTGTTATGTGCAGCAACACAGATGAATCTCACAGATTTTTGGCTGAGTGAGAGAAGCCAGACACAAGTTGGTAGGTGATTTGTAAAACTGAAAAAAGACAAAGCTGACCTACAGGGATGCAAACAGATTCAGTGGTTGCCAGGAACGAGGGTGGGGTTGGAGACTCTGTAAAGATAAAAAGAAAACTTTAGTGGTAATGGAAGCATTCTGTATCTTGATTGTGGTAATGGTTACTCTGATGTAGCCCTTAGAAAAAGACTTAAAATGGGTACATTGTGTTATACAAACACAATACATTTGACTTTAAAATATACCTATATTGGTGCTTCCCTGGCCATCCATTGGTTAAGACACTGTGCTCCCACTGCAGGGGGTGTCAGTTCAATCTCTAGTCAGGAAGCTACAATCCCACATGTGGCACAGTACAGTCAAACCAAAACATGATTGTGCTACTAGATGAACAGACTAGAAAAAGAACGTAGAAAAGCAACAACCAGGAGGCCCATTCTTGGGTTCTTCAAATCAATTTTCTGCACATGTTGCATTAATGCTGCATGTTAAAGCAAACTCAAAGCACACTTGTGCCTAAGGAAGGGCCATTGTTGTACCTATGGCTTTTCTTTAGGACTGGCTATGAAGTGGGCAGAAAGATAGGACTGAGAGGGAAGTGAAGTTGAGCTATTAATACAAACTGAGCTCAAAGAACACTTAAAGGCTTCTGGGTTTAGGCAGTGTCCAGAGTCCCTTGAGTCTTCCCAGGTGACGCTAGGGGTAAAGAACCTGCCTGCCCTTACAGGACACACAAGAGACATGGATTCAATCTCTGGGTCAGGAAGATCCCCTGGAGAAGAGTGTGACAACCCACTCTAGTATTCTTGTCTGGAGCATGCCCATGGACAGAGGAACCTGGACGGCTAGAGTCTACATGGTCACGGAAAGTCAAAATGGATGAAGGAGCAGCACACACAGAGTCACTGGGAGTTCGCAATCCCATCAAGAATCAGGATTGTCATTTATTTGGTGTCCAGAAGGCTCGCAAGTCCTTGCTCTAAGGGAGCATCCAAGTATTAAAGACAGCATTCCACGCCCCATTCTGCAATACCTTGCCAACTCTTGTCTGGGCGTCAGCTTCTCTATTTGTGAGGGCAGCAAGTCGAACTGGATGAAAGCTTCCTGCAGTGATGACACTGAACACTTCATGGGAATGTTCGTGCCTTCCCTCGCAGTTCAAGGGCTGTGCTCACTCCACACGCATCACCCAGATCAACCCCACAGGGCATGTGGGTCCAAGGCTGTAAATATCTGGTGTTTCTGTCCTATGGCGCCCTTCCCACAGGGGCTATTGCAAAATTCTAAATCCTAGGGAAACTTCATAATTAGGTAGGGTCCAAAGGAAAAGGCATATCATGGCACATCAAAAATGTTCTTCCCAAACTATATGTATTGACACCTTTATCACGAGACTGTTTTTTTTTTTTTTTTTGACCTCTTTTATTATTTTTGATTTATTTATTTATTTTCATCTATCTTTATTCTTTTGGCCTGTCTGGGCCTCCCATTGCAATGGCCTCTCTCTTGCTGCAGAGCACTGGCTCTGGGAGCATGCGCTCCAGAGCTTTGACTCCTAATTGGACACACTGGTCCAGCTGCTCTGTGGCACCCAGGCCAGGGATCGAACTGGTGCCCCTTGCAGTGCAAGCTGGACTCTTTACTCACTGGACCACCAGGGAAGCCCACAAGAGTATTTTTAAAAGCACCAACTTATCAACAAGCAAATAACCATCAGCTGGGGTGGAATGTCCAGACCCTTGAGTCTTCCCAGGTGACGCTAGGGGTAAAGAACCTGCCTGCCCTTACAGGACACACAAGAGACATGGATTCAATCTCTGGGTCAGGAAGATCCCCTGGAGAAGAGTGTGACAACCCACTCTAGTATTCTTGTCTGGAGCATGCCCATGGACAGAGGAACCTGGACGGCTAGAGTCTACATGGTCACGGAAAGTCAAAATGGATGAAGGAGCAGCACACACAGAGTCACTGGGAGTTCGCAATCCCATCAAGAATCAGGATTGTCATTTATTTGGTGTCCAGAAGGCTCGCAAGTCCTTGCTCTAAGGGAGCATCCAAGTATTAAAGACAGCATTCCACGCCCCATTCTGCAATACCTTGCCAACTCTTGTCTGGGCGTCAGCTTCTCTATTTGTGAGGGCAGCAAGTCGAACTGGATGAAAGCTTCCTGCAGTGATGACACTGAACACTTCATGGGAATGTTCGTGCCTTCCCTCGCAGTTCAAGGGCTGTGCTCACTCCACACGCATCACCCAGATCAACCCCACAGGGCATGTGGGTCCAAGGCTGTAAATATCTGGTGTTTCTGTCCTATGGCGCCCTTCCCACAGGGGCTATTGCAAAATTCTAAATCCTAGGGAAACTTCATAATTAGGTAGGGTCCAAAGGAAAAGGCATATCATGGCACATCAAAAATGTTCTTCCCAAACTATATGTATTGACACCTTTATCACGAGACTGTTTTTTTTTTTTTTTTTGACCTCTTTTATTATTTTTGATTTATTTATTTATTTTCATCTATCTTTATTCTTTTGGCCTGTCTGGGCCTCCCATTGCAATGGCCTCTCTCTTGCTGCAGAGCACTGGCTCTGGGAGCATGCGCTCCAGAGCTTTGACTCCTAATTGGACACACTGGTCCAGCTGCTCTGTGGCACCCAGGCCAGGGATCGAACTGGTGCCCCTTGCAGTGCAAGCTGGACTCTTTACTCACTGGACCACCAGGGAAGCCCACAAGAGTATTTTTAAAAGCACCAACTTATCAACAAGCAAATAACCATCAGCTGGGGGTGGAATATACAGCCTATGAAGACTGTGTGTTTAGTCACAAAGTCGTGTCCAGCTCTTTGCAACTCCATGGACTGTAGCCCGCCAGGTTCCTCTGTCCATGAGATTCTCCAGGCAAGATTACTGGAGTGGGTTGCCATTTACTTCTCCAATGAAGACTGTAATGACACCAAAAAAGTTCATGGTCTACTGTAACTTTTTTTTACCCATGCCATGCAGCATGAAGAATCTTAGTTCCCCGACCAGGATTTGACCTGTGCCCTCTGCTTTGGAGAGTGTGAAGTCTTAATCACTGGAACAGCAGAGGAAGTCTTTTTCTTTTCTAAGGCAACTTTTAAAAAGCACGTAAAACTATATGTGTTTTATGACTATAACTCAGTGAATACTCATAGGAAGAATGAAGTGTTCCAGAAATCTTGATTCTTAGCTATACCTAAAACTAGTTTGAGCTGAAGAAAGAATGAAATGACTTGTGCTTCTGAGATGTGAACATCTCCAGGTTTATCTTTTTATTGATCCAGTAATCTAAGCAGAAAGTGAGAGCCTCTTTCTTGCCAAAGTTTTGAATTTCACCGGCAAAACCTGAGTCATGCACCCAGCCCCGGGGCTGGGTACAGAGCCTCAGCCTCATTGGAGATCTTTAATTTGGTTTAATGTTCTGCTGTGGCATCTTGAAATTCTTAATAATTTTTGAATGAGACCTTGAATTTTTATTTTGGACTGGGCCCTGCAGAGCCGGTCTGGACTGAACTCAACTCAAATCCCACAGTTTGAGAACAAGAGGATTGGCTCCCTGATGGAAAATAGGAAACTGTTACCAGGAGGAGGGGAGGCTACATGGGGACACAGCAGACATTCACCACAGAGGCTAACAACAGCTGAGCTAGGGTAGCACTGATTATTACAATCTTTACTGATACTATTATTTTGCAGTGTGTCTCTATTTGTCATTTAAATACAAAATAATATAACACTAAATAAAGAAAATGCAGCTCCTCTCTTACAAATGAGAATTGTCAGAGTTATGGACTGGGGTAAGGAGCTCACCTCCTTTGGGGGCTGGTCCAAAGTTTCCAGAGTTGAGCAATATCCAAAATAGTGCCGGCCCCAACCTCCAGACTTTAAGCAGGGGGTTGGATGGGATGAAAATACTTGATTCTGATGGATGATTCTGTTTGTCACTCGGTGAGGTGCATTTCCTGGCCCTGGCTTCTGAAAGGCGTCCAGACTGCTATCTGGAGATGAGAAAAATGTGTAAAGACCCCTGAAGAGCCCCTACTTGTCCATGCTGTCTGAGAGACAGACAGGTTTCGGATGTCATCTCTCCTTTGACTCCTGATGCCTACTTTCTGAGTTAAGCCTTATTTCTACTCCCATCGCACTGGGAAGAAGCCTGAGATTCACTGTGCGATGTTTTCTGTCCAAGTTCACATCTATAGAAAGCTGAAGAGGGATTAGAACCTGTGCATGTGAACTCCAAGGTCTAAGCTTTACCCTCCAACCTTTTTCTGTGTCAACACAGGTGCCAGATCTTAAAACTTCTGGCCCCTCTCTCTTTATGTGACACCCTCTCTCTTTATGTGACACTGAAACCTGCCTCATCTTTCACAGGCAACCCCAGGGCCCCTTCCAACTTTCTCTCTCCCGTGCCAAGACCAAATGCACCTCTTGGTAGAAGAGGCAGGAGGATCAGCGACAGAGGCTCCGGAACCTACAAACCCTCCCAGACGGAAACAGATGTGACCTAGTTTTGCCTCACTTGTGAGAAGGTGGGTGGAAGTCCTTTTGACCTGCTCTCCGTTTTATTCACCAGATCCTCCTTCCCACGGAAGACCCTGTCATTATGTTCACTTACCAAATACTACTTGTCCAGTTCCCTCCTGGGGGTCCCACATAGCTACTGCCTAAGTGAACTGGAATACATTTCCCGAGGAAGTTTTTCTGTCAAGATTGGACCTGTTGAGTCCGTCGATTCAAGGCTGGGGCCAGAGGAAAGCAGTAGGGCGTCCAGGGTGCACATGTGAGGAGGCCCGGCAGGGGAAGGTCGGCCCTCACCCTGGTCTGAGCCCTGCAGTGGCACATGGATATTTGATTCCACTGCATCTGCCTCACTCACTTCTATCCCTCCATGCCAGCACTTAATGCCACGTGACCTGCTGAGACGTGTCAGTTGGCTAGGGTAATGGGGCACCTCATTCCTTTACTTTGCCTTTCTCTGATCACCAGTGAGAATAAGCCTCTTTTGAACACCTCAGCCATTCTGATTTATTCTGGGAATGACCTATTCATATCCTATGCCCATTTTTTAAAAAATTAGGTTTCTTTCTTTAAGACTGATTTTTAGGATTCTAGTTATAGCTTGGAATATAAATATGTTGGCTTAGGACATGAATATCTTCTATCTCATCACATATATGTTGATTTTGTCTATAGTAAAGCAACATTTCCCATTTTGGTGTCATCAAATCCATCATTTTCTTCCTCATGGATTGAGCTACTGAGGTAATGGTAAATCCTTCCCTATCACAGAAATTTTATCCTATATTCTAGTTTATTAGCATTATGTTCTTACCTTTAACAATCAGATATTTAATTGATTTAGAGTTTACGTATAAGGTCTGAAGTAGGGATCCAATTTTACTTTTTCTGTATTCTGGAAAAATCAATATTCCCAGAACCATTTACTGAATAATCCAGACCTTCTCTAATCATTTGTAATTTTTTCTCTGTCACATACCAGATTATATATATATGAATGAATATATATATACATATACATATATATATACATATATATATATATGAATGAATTCATTCTGGGCATTTCAAACTTTTCCATTCCTCTATTTGTTTCTGTACCAATATCACCATATTTTAATTACTTGATCCTGTAATCTTTTTTAAATTTTTTTATTTATTTATTTTCATCCATCTTTTCTTTTCTTTCTTCCCCCCCTCCCAGTCCCCCTCAATCCCACCCTTCCAGGCCATCGCACAGCTCCCCTATTCCCACAGCGCAATGACAATAGTTATCTTTTTTACATATCTGTTTTAACGCCTGTAAAGCAAGATCTTCCCTTTGCTCTCCTCTTTCAAAATTGTTTTAGCATATTACGGACCTTTATTCTTCCATATACATTGTAGAATCAGCTTCCGAAGTTTTAATGCAATCAGGCTAGAATTTTTACTGGAATTGCATTGAATATAAAGATCATCCTTTCAAGCTTAAGACATCCATTATTTATGTATTCAAGCCTCTTTTAAAAATCTATATATTTGAGGGCTTCCCCTGGTGGTCCAGTGGGTAAGGACACCGCCTTGCAGTGCAAGGGGCGCCAGTTCAAGCCCTGGCCTGGGAAGATCCCACGTGCCGTGGAGCAGCTGGACTGATGTGTCCAATTACCGAGCCAGAGCTCTGGAGCGCATGCGCCATGTAGAGCCGGCGCTCTACAACAACAGACGGATGGGAGGCCCACAGGAGCCAAAAGAACAAAGACAGATGAACATAGAGAAACGAAAGACCAACAGAAGTGGCCCGCCTGCTCCCCTCCCTCTCCAACCCGACCCCCGCCCAAAATAAATAAATAAATCTTAAAAAAATAATAATAATGAAGATCTATATATTTGAACTTTAGAGTTAGTGCCCTAAAGATCTTGTGCATTTCTTGTTAAGTGAATTCCTAAGTAGTTCAGTATCATGCAAGTTATCTTGTTTATATTACACTTTCAAGAAACGCATTATTATCGCCAAGGGACCCATTGTTGATTTTGTAATTCTGATTTTACAAAGTTGCTTTTGTTCAGTTCTTTCATTAGGTTAATTAGCCTATTGATTCTCTTGTTTTCTATGTTGATAATGACAGTAAAATTTGACAGAATGGATGGACTTTGAGGATATTAGGCTAAGTGAGACAAGTCAGAGAGAGAATGAAAACTACTGTATGAGAGCCCTTATATGTGAAATCTACGTAAAAGAAAAAAGAACTCAAGCCCTGTTCAGTGGCTGGGGGAATGAAGATGGTTTTCACCGAGGGGGAGATCTAGGGAGAAACAGATCTGGGGAATGGTAGGTTCCGCTTCAGCTGTGTTTGTTCAGAGCGGCTCATGGAACATCTAGTGAGGGGTCAGGTGGGCATCTGGATGGAAGGATATGGCGCTGAGGGCAGTGGTTTGGGTTGCGAGACAGAATTAGGTGTAATTCGTCCAAGTGGTATTGGTGATAATACACAAAGGACTAAGCAAAGTACCTAGCACATACGTGCTAACTACTGGGAGAACTATCAGGATCACCCGCACAGAGGTGGACGTTAAAGTGAGAGAGGGGACCAGATCTCTCAGAGTCCACGTGGAAGTCAACGGTTCTGAGGCCCGAGTCCTGTGCAGCATCAACTCCGGAGCGGCAGGGGACGTCAAGGAGACAGCAGGAAGGCGGCAGAGGAAGTCCAGGGGGCAACACCAAGGCGGCGGGAGTGGCTTTGCTGTGTAGAGGAATCTGGGACTGAATGTGCTCTTCCCCAAATGACCGAGTTTCAATGAGTTCCGTCTCTCGGTAGCAGGATCTTGCAAACCGCGACCAGCACATGAGCCACCAGTGGCGGCGAGACCGCAGGGGAAAAGCACGCCACGCCACCGGACGGCCAAGCCCCCGGGCCCGACCCGGAGCGGCGCCTGCGCAGGAAGGGACCCTCCCACAATCCCGCCCCCAACCGCCCCGGGCCCGCCCCTTCCGCGAGACGCTCTCTGAAGAGCCCCGCCTCCGGACACGCCCACAGTCGCTCTGGCTCCGCCCCTTCCGTGGGCACCCCGCTTAGAGCCTCTGCGCTGGACCGGACCCCTGGCGCATCGCAGGTAGGCGCAGATCCAGGACAGCGCCCGCCCGCGCCCGGCCTGCCTAAGGAGTGAGCAGCCTGCTCAGTCTCCTGGGCAGGCATCGGGGCAGCGTGAAGTCGCGCTCCGCTTCTCCAGCGCTGAGCAGCCGCAGCCTACAGTCGTCAGCCGCGAGCCGGTAGCCGCGGAGAGGCGGGGCGGAGGCGGGGCGGGGGCGAGGCTCGGGAACGGTGGGCGGAGCGGCATCACGTGGGTAAACACGCCGCACGTGGGGCGCAGCTTGAGCCCTGAAGGTGGTGTCCGCTAGCGGCTCGCAGAGGGAGTCTGACAGGCTGCCGGGCGCGCGGTGCGCTGGCTGGGAGGCAGAGGCCCGGTCCAGGCTCAGGCCCGCGTGCGCCCCACCGAGGCACAGTTCCTTCCATCTTACTAAACCCCTGCTAGCAATGGCAGACCCTGAGGTCCGCTCAGCAGTGTCAGGTCCAAATAAGGGCCGTAATAAACCTGTGATTACCCGGGGAAGTAGGCACTCTCCCATTTCACGGATGAGGAAAGTGGAGCCCTCACCGGCTAAGAATCTTTTCCAAAGCCATGTGGCCAGAAAGCGGTGCAGTCAAGGTCCCCATGATGAAGGCAGCCTGACTCTTTTTGCGCAGGGCCTGGGATCCTGTCCTGGCGTCCTGCTCCCGCCCCTTGGGGCAGGGCCTGGCCTAGGACACTCCGTGAAGCCTAAGATTCCCAGTTTACACGATGAGGTAGCAGTGGTGCCCGCCTCCGGAGGAGGCCCGGAGGCGGTGCTCAGCCAGTCGTCACGATAGCTTCCGCCAGGGTGTCGGAGTCGGGGGGATGGAGCTGGCGGGGCCTCCGGCCCTCGCCCGCGCCCCCCGGCCCACCGGTCTCTTCCCTGAGCAAGGGATCCCCCTGCAGCGGCGTGAAGGGCACCCGGCCTCCTCAGCGCTCCTTCCCAGAGCCGAATTCCCCGCAGGCCCTCCTCCCTCCTTTCTCCTCCTCTTCCTCCTCCGCTTCCTCCACCTCTCTTCCTCCTTCTCCTCCGAGCCGCGTGGTCTGGAGTCGGTGGCCGCCAGGGGGCCAGGGGGCCCCCGGGAAGGGTGGGCAGAGTGCGCAGGGTTCCCAGAGGAGAGAGCCCCGGGCCCAGGAGCTGAGCCTTCCCCCTTCCCCCCCACCGCCCCCCGGCTCCGAGGGGCTTATGAGCGCTCCTCCCAGACCCCTGCTGCTGGGGCCGCCCTAGGGGCCACCAGAGGGCCTGAGGGCCCCGGAAGCAGATATTTGGGTCCCATTCTTTGGTTTGGTTTGGGGGTTCATGTAAGCTGGTTAATGGGATAACCAGACCCGGGCTTCTCATGCAGTGCAGCCAAGGAGCCTGAAACCAGCCTGTGTCATGCCTGCTTTTCGCCCCAGCCCCATGACCTCCCTCTGTCTGTACCCTCCTGTCTAAAGTGGGGTTGAAGGAGAATTAAATGATGAAACTAGAGCACACGGCTGGGAGCATTCAGGGCAGGGCTAAGAACTTGGCTTTCTTGCCGTCAGTGAAACCCACCGCCTGATGCCGGTTCTTGTCTACAGGGCTATTTTCTGAAAGTTCCGGTGCATGCACCATTCCACAGCCCCTTGCCTTGCTTGATGCATTCCCCGAGACACACCATGACAGAGACACACGCCTGTGTGGTGGCCCAGAAGCTGAAGCCTTCTCTTTGCCTGCTCCCAGCATCTTTAGCTACTAACCAGCCTCATCATGTCCTCCTCAGATAGTGCCACCTGCTTTGTCCCCACCGCCATCCCAGGGCCACACATGTTTGGCTCCACCCGTTCCAACTGCTTCCCTGAACTGCAAGGAATGCTGGGCGCAGATCCTTATGCTGCTAAGGAGGACAAGTCTGTGCAGAGTGGTCTTCTGGGTGGCAAACAGAGGCTTTGGGCACAGGCTAGGTGCTCCTGAGGACTTCCCTGATCTCTATCTGTCTTCCTCCAGGCCAGCTGGGGCATCTCGGGTGCTGATCTAAGAAAGGAAGATGGGGATAAAGCTCGGGAGACTTAGCAGATAGCAGAGAGGAAAACGCCAGGGCTTGAGCCGACTTCAGTGTTAGGCTGCTCCTTCCCTGAGACCAGGGGTGGGGCAGCCTTTCCACAGGGGTGTCCAGAACCTTCCCTGAATTCCAGGCCTGGCACAGAGGCCAGCACTGTGGAGTCAAGGGCGCTAAAGGGACAAATGACAATGACCACGCACATGCAGTAAGATGAACACTGTTGGAAGCAGGATTGTGGCAGCTCTCTCAGAGCATGCTCACCACGCTAGTGTCACCATTGGGAAGGTTTTGTTGTGTGTTTCTGTGTTTGCTGCTTTCTGCACACTAGCATCCCTTCACCCTCTCAGGGAGACCAGCTCATTCACATGGCACTCACTCATTCCGACTCGGCTGGCTCCCGCCGGGCTCATCAGAGCACTGCATCTTGTGGCCACAGTGACTAGAGAAGAGACAGGCATGGAGCCCCCTGGAGCCATGAGAGTCATCCCCAGGACTTCGGCTAGAGATTGAGGAGGGGCTTGCTGGTAAGCCTATCAGCTTGGCGACGTGAGCAGATGCGACCCAGAGGATGAGATCGGCAGAGAACAAAGCCAAGCTGAGCAAGGGAGTGAGATTCCTGAGGACAGCATGCAAGCACCCAGATCTAGCCACGCGATGCCTGAGGACAGATACGTCCCTGGACTATCCAGAGGTCTGTATCCAAGAATTTCTTTGTTTTTTTCTCCTGGCAGTTTAAATTCTGTTCCACTTGCCATGGACTATCTTTCTGTCATATGACTCTCCGGTGGAGCCAAGACCACAGCCACCATTTCAAGAAGAGAAAGAAATGTGAGCCTTGGGTGATCAGGGTCACATGGCTTATCAGAGGTGGACCCAGCCTACAGGTGTCTCCCCTGGGGTCTCTAGCAATGGCTTCTGCCTCCTCTGGCCTTTCTCCAGGCCTCCCATTCTGGCCTTCTTCTCTGGCCTTCCTGACCATGTGGGTCTGAGGTCACCCAGCCCACAGATGACCTTGACTGTGTGTTCTCTGGGCTTGAGCCCTCTAGGTCTGTCTGTAACTCTATCTTCAGGGTCCAGCATAGGAGTTCTCAGCAAATTTTGGTGGAGAGAATTAATGGTGGGTCACTGAAGCTGGGATTTGAGGATGTGGGTTTCAGAAAATCAGGGGCCCCCAGAGCTTCCTCTCTCCCACCCTGCCACCTGCTCTTGACATGCGTGGAAGCCTCTTGCCCCCTCTTTTACTGACTCCCTCAAAACCCTCAACCATTTCCCTGTCCCATCTCATGGGGAGTCTTGGGTAGTTGAGCAAGGGATGAGTTTTGATTCTAACTCCCTATCCCACTCCAAAGGCCCGAGCACTCCAGAAACACTCTGACAGCCCATGACTGCTCCCCACTAGCACGCCAGAACGGGTGAGAGAGAATCCTTCAGGAGGCGAGGGCTTGTTGCCCAAATGCAGGCTGTGCGCCTCCTGAAATGTGCAGTAGCACATCTGCCCAGAGAAAAAGGGAGGCCCAGAATTGCAAGCTTTGTTATTTTTACTTTTTGGTGTGAGGGGCCATCTGTGTAGGTTTGAGCTTGTCTGGAGGAAACCAGGATTTGTAGATGAAATTCAAATGTAGGATGACTTCACAGGCTGTCACGCTGAGATTTTCTCCACGAGCTGGGGCGGCAGTGATGATATTTTTATAGCAGCAGAGTACACCAGAGTCCAGCGGCTGCTTGGGGTGTGTGAGCACACGGGGCCCTCCAGTAACCCCTCAGCACTGGTCTTCTCCATGTGGGCTCCACTGAGCGTGCCAGCAGAGGCCTGGCTCACCAGCTATGCGAACTGGCCACAGGTGCAGCAGGGAGGAGGCGGGCAGTGCTGGCGAGTGGGAACCGGAACATCTCAACCCTGCCCATTGCCACCATCGGTCCCTCTCAGACAGCCTCAGTAAGCACACCGCTGCAGACCCACGCAGGATAGGCCGTGGCCTCTGCTTGAAAATTCCACAGCTTCTCTGCTTGAGCTATACGACCACGTTGGGCTCTTTTCTAGGGTCTTGCCACAAGCCAGGGCTACCTGGGGTGGGGCTGGGGGCACATGCCAATGTGAAGTGTGCAGAAGAGCCATCCAAACCCTATTCTGAAGACCCTCTGTAGGGGCTCCAGGTGAGAGTCTGGAACAGGACTCTCACTCTAACTATCCACAGCCTGGGTACCAGCCCACACATCGTGTTCAGACCATGGCAGAGGGGTTAGGTGGGCACATTTGTCTCATTCCTTTGTAACAGGAAACATTGTTACAGCAGCGGCAGGGCATTATGGGGCAGCTTAAGAAGGAGGACGGTGAGGTTTACAAAGGAGAGGATGCTGAGGTTTATCATGCCGGCATGTGGAAACTCTTCGAGGCTGTTGCTGACAACTCCTGCTGGATTCTGAGGTGGAAGGATGACAACAGACCTGGGCGGACAAGTGGCTCATGACCCGCTGCCTCACTGCCGTGCCCCCAGCACACATACCCTTTCTAACGTATGCTTAAATACCAAAATTTAGTTATAAGAGTCAGGGACCGTGGGAGGAAAGCGGTCCAGCCTCCTGTTTTTCTCTCTTCAAAAAGAACCCGTAGGTGAATGATGTGATTTGAGATACTCCCAGGGGATCCTGGCTCTGAAATACTGTTATACACACCCCCACACTCACCTGTCACTCCACCCAGAGACTCGTTGCCCATGTCGGAGTGCCTGTACACGGGGTTAGGGAAAAGCGAGGTGGAGGAGGGTGAGGGCAGGGTCTGGCTGGGGAAGCAGCAAGTGACCATCTCCAGACAGAACTGCTGTTGGCCTTGCTGGGGAAAGCCAGGGTGCGCAACCGATGGGGGACAGGCCCAGATGAGGGCTTCCAGGGCCTTGCTGGGCTCCAGGCTCATGCTGGGCCTGACGAGCTGGGCAGGCAGACCTTGTTTCTTGTTTCTTTTTTTTTTTTTTAACAGAAACAAAAGGATGAGCTCATTAGCATCGATTGGGCACACTCAGGGTCGATTACTGATGTGCCATGGTTGTAAGGATAAAAGAAATATAATTAGTAAAACCCACCCAGCCCGCCTTTTGTGCTTCCCTGAGTTCTTTGTTGGCTTCTGCATCTGTCTCATCCACAGACAAGCCCTCCCTTTCCGCTGCCCTGGACACTGTTAAAATGAACAGGGCAAAAAAACACTCCAAATGAACAAGGCAAAAGACCACTCTTGAGATCTGGAAACTCACCTTTCTCCGTTGCAGTTTGTCTTCTCATGCCTCAGTTTTCTCCATCACTGAGGCAAATTTAGAGCATTTACCAGTAGCACAGAACAGAATTCCATTCCAGGAAGAACAAAGCCCACCCTAAGGCTGAGGCTTCTGAGGGAGACCCAAGGTCCCTCCCTCTCAAGACCAGGCTCAGACTGCCTGGCAGGGCCAGTGACCTCAGGCACCAGCCTTTGGGCAGCGGCCTATTTTCTGGCAGCAGCCCTGGAATCACACCTGCCCTAGCTCTGGCCTTGACATGCTCTAGCTGGGGTGAGGGTCAAAGGTCACTCGGAGGGTCCCTAGGAGGCCTGTAGGCCCAGGAGGAGGTGAGGCAGCTCTCAGCCTCTAGGAGGCTTCCAACCACCTGCTCGCCAATCTGACGTCTGAACGCGGTTGCCCTCCTGACATCTAGAGAAATGAAACTCCTTTGCATGACAGGAAGTAGGGGTGGTTCCATAAAGTGTGATTGCAAACCTCAAAACACCCCAAACCCATCTCTTATTACCACCTGGGGTGACTAAAGTCTGAAGAGAAACAGAAAGCAAACCAGCTCCTCAGAGGCACATGCTATGGCTGCCCTGCCCGCTGGGTGGTGAGGAACCGAGACCCAGGGCAGGCAAGTGATGAGCTGAAAGCGCCAGAGGCCTCGGAGCGAGGGCCAGCTGAGATTCTCCCATGAATCCAGGAGTCTGGACCTTGCCTGTGGGAGCCAGGAGGGTAGAGAACATGCCTTTGGGCACCAAATCACTTTGTCTTGAACATTAAGCACATTCAAATAGTCTCTGCTTCCAGGGAGCAATGTGCTGTTTCTGCCACTTTTCTTGAGACACTCCACTTTCTTGATGTATACTGTTTTCTCACTTTTGATAGTGTCATGGTGTCACCTAAGTAAAGATCAACAGCAGTGGGTCCTGCAAGGGGATGGGGAGCGGTGGAGACACTGGTTCTCTGCGGACTGACACTGCCCAGATCTGAGGAGCCGATCTGTGTGGCCCAAACCTTTTTCCTCAAATGAACAAGGCAAAAGACCACTCTTGAGATCTGGAAACTCACCTTTCTCCGTTGCAGTTTGTCTTCTCATGCCTCAGTTTTCTCCATCACTGAGGCAAATTTAGAGCATTTACCAGTAGCACAGAACAGAATTCCATTCCAGGAAGAACAAAGCCCACCCTAAGGCTGAGGCTTCTGAGGGAGACCCAAGGTCCCTCCCTCTCAAGACCAGGCTCAGACTGCCTGGCAGGGCCAGTGACCTCAGGCACCAGCCTTTGGGCAGCGGCCTATTTTCTGGCAGCAGCCCTGGAATCACACCTGCCCTAGCTCTGGCCTTGACATGCTCTAGCTGGGGTGAGGGTCAAAGGTCACTCGGAGGGTCCCTAGGAGGCCTGTAGGCCCAGGAGGAGGTGAGGCAGCTCTCAGCCTCTAGGAGGCTTCCAACCACCTGCTCGCCAATCTGACGTCTGAACGCGGTTGCCCTCCTGACATCTAGAGAAATGAAACTCCTTTGCATGACAGGAAGTAGGGGTGGTTCCATAAAGTGTGATTGCAAACCTCAAAACACCCCAAACCCATCTCTTATTACCACCTGGGGTGACTAAAGTCTGAAGAGAAACAGAAAGCAAACCAGCTCCTCAGAGGCACATGCTATGGCTGCCCTGCCCGCTGGGTGGTGAGGAACCGAGACCCAGGGCAGGCAAGTGATGAGCTGAAAGCGCCAGAGGCCTCGGAGCGAGGGCCAGCTGAGATTCTCCCATGAATCCAGGAGTCTGGACCTTGCCTGTGGGAGCCAGGAGGGTAGAGAACATGCCTTTGGGCACCAAATCACTTTGTCTTGAACATTAAGCACATTCAAATAGTCTCTGCTTCCAGGGAGCAATGTGCTGTTTCTGCCACTTTTCTTGAGACACTCCACTTTCTTGATGTATACTGTTTTCTCACTTTTGATAGTGTCATGGTGTCACCTAAGTAAAGATCAACAGCAGTGGGTCCTGCAAGGGGATGGGGAGCGGTGGAGACACTGGTTCTCTGCGGACTGAGGGCACTGCCCAGATCTGAGGAGCCGTATCTGTGTGTGAGCTCTCCCCAATTTTAAATGTTGGCTCAAATGTTTCAAAAGCCCTTTTATGGCCCAGACACAACAAAACTGGCCCATCAGCACAGGACACGCAGCCCTGAGGTAGCGCCTCTGGATTCTGTCTGCTGCAGGGACTCCCCCTGCCTCCAGGAGGGAGAGAGGACACAGAACTCCAGGGAACTCGCTTCAGACCAAATCATTACCTCACACAGATTGAATGTTCACTGCTTATCTCTAACAAGAGATAACTTGGTTAGGTGCTTAGCAAGAGAGACACAGAGAGATCTCTGGATGACCCAGGCTGTGACCGTTAGCATACGTTAACTTTGGTTTTTTTGTTTTTCTGTTAAGCAAGGCCCTGCTAAAGACTGCTTCGCCACAGTCCTGGGGAATGGATGGTCTGTCTAGCCTCTCTGTCTGATGATCCACCGGAGCCTGAGCATGTACCTCTATGTCCTCCTGCTCTTGCAGCCCTCACAGGAGCTGTGCAGCTCCTTGGCTCAGAAAAGTACGTTAACAGAGAGAGAGGCCTCACTCTTTCCTATTGATGTTTAGCTCTTCAGTCTTAATGTTGGTCTTTTGCAAATAGAAGGTAGCGTATGTTCTCCTGAACATGAAAAAGAAGAAACGTAATGAAAGTGATTATACATGTAAGAATCCATCCCTGTACACATGGAGAAAATAGTTAATGTGCCAGGGCCTGAAATTATGTGCTAAGCAATGAAAGAAATTGGCAAGCAACCACTGAAAAATAAAGACCAAAAAGAGCAGGTTTTTATGTGCATTTTTAACTACTTAGAGATGATACAGCTGAATGAAACAACCCTGTTGAAAAACAGCAAATATTTTCATTTATTTACATGTTAGTTGTAGGAACAGAAAAAATTCTGAAGCCATGTACACTATTTTAACACCAAAACAGAATGGCATCTCTAGGGGATTTTCCCTTTCGATGTTGTACGTGTTTATAGTATTCTAACTTATCATAACACACATGCCCCACTTTTGTAATTATAGGAAAACCAATAAAGTTAAGTCGTAGCAAGTTTACTGGGAAGAAAAGATGGCCTTACCAAGTGCTGGAGCAGATGAGGGAAGGCAGGAGCTCACACCTCGCCTGGGAGTATAAATTGGCACCATTTGGGGAAGTAACTGACCACCTCTAGCAAGCTTCAGAAGCACATGTCCTTTGACACGGCAATTCCACATCTAGGAATGTGCCCTCAGGCATTAACACACATGACACACGTGTGCCCAAGATGTGGATGGCAGCATCGTCTGTGATGGTGGAAAAAATAGGAAACCTACTCATGGAGCAGCGTAGGAGAGAATATGCATGGTGATGTATTTGCTCAAGAGAAAACCCTACAGTTAAAAATGAGTAAACCTGGGCACTTCCCTGGTTCCCTGGGTGTAGTGGTTAAAAATTCTCCTACCAATGCAGGGGATACAGGTTCAATCCTTGGCTGGGAAACTAAGACCCCATATACCTGAAGGCCAAAAATAAATGACAAGTAAATATTTAAAAAATGAGTAAACCCCATCCTCCAGGTATCAACATGGGTAAATCTTGAAAATAATGTTGAAAAAAGAGCATTATTATTTTAATGCCTGAGAGTTTTTTTGTTTGGCTGCATGGGCTCTTTCTTGTGGCATGCAGGGACTTCTAGTTGCAGCTCATAGGCTCTGGAGCATGGGCTCAAGAGTTGTGGCCCACAGGCTTAGCTTCTGAGATCAGACAAGATCGGGCACATTCAGGGCGGTATGGCTGTAGACAGCTCACAGACTTAGTTGCTCCGAAGCAGATGGAATCTTCCCAGACCTGGAATTGAACCCGCATCCCTTGCATTGTAAGGCAGATTCGTAACCACTGGACCACTAGGCAAGTGGAATATTAAAAACACCCAAAGTAGTGTTTTCTAGAAATCTATTGCTTATGAATCTAAATATAAATGATCAAATTCTAAAAATATGTGTGGAAATCATTCATATAGACCTCACTGTGGTGGTTTCCTCTGAAGAAGAAAGAAAACCCATAGGATTAGGGAGGATTACCAGGGGGCTGTCAAGTGTGCCTGTGTGAGAAGTCAAGGGATGAAAAAAGGTTTCTGGGGGGAAGAGGAGGTCAGGAGTGCTTAATATGGCCAAGATGCCCCATGAGATGAAGGCTCAAGGGTGCCACATGGCTGTTGCTCTGCTACATGGCCTCTTGGTGGCCTTGGCAAGGGTAGTGCCTGGCTAGTGGAGACAGAAACCCCACTGTACGAGCCTGAAAGAGGAGGGACAGCAGATGTACACAATACTCTTCAGGAGGCTGCCCAAGAAGGGCGGGACAGGCATCTGACCACACGTGTGCCCAAGATGTGGATGGCAGCATCGTCTGTGATGGTGGAAAAAATAGGAAACCTACTCATGGAGCAGCGTAGGAGAGAATATGCATGGTGATGTATTTGCTCAAGAGAAAACCCTACAGTTAAAAATGAGTAAACCTGGGCACTTCCCTGGTTCCCTGGGTGTAGTGGTTAAAAATTCTCCTACCAATGCAGGGGATACAGGTTCAATCCTTGGCTGGGAAACTAAGACCCCATATACCTGAAGGCCAAAAATAAATGACAAGTAAATATTTAAAAAATGAGTAAACCCCATCCTCCAGGTATCAACATGGGTAAATCTTGAAAATAATGTTGAAAAAAGAGCATTATTATTTTAATGCCTGAGAGTTTTTTTGTTTGGCTGCATGGGCTCTTTCTTGTGGCATGCAGGGACTTCTAGTTGCAGCTCATAGGCTCTGGAGCATGGGCTCAAGAGTTGTGGCCCACAGGCTTAGCTTCTGAGATCAGACAAGATCGGGCACATTCAGGGCGGTATGGCTGTAGACAGCTCACAGACTTAGTTGCTCCGAAGCAGATGGAATCTTCCCAGACCTGGAATTGAACCCGCATCCCTTGCATTGTAAGGCAGATTCGTAACCACTGGACCACTAGGCAAGTGGAATATTAAAAACACCCAAAGTAGTGTTTTCTAGAAATCTATTGCTTATGAATCTAAATATAAATGATCAAATTCTAAAAATATGTGTGGAAATCATTCATATAGACCTCACTGTGGTGGTTTCCTCTGAAGAAGAAAGAAAACCCATAGGATTAGGGAGGATTACCAGGGGGCTGTCAAGTGTGCCTGTGTGAGAAGTCAAGGGATGAAAAAAGGTTTCTGGGGGGAAGAGGAGGTCAGGAGTGCTTAATATGGCCAAGATGCCCCATGAGATGAAGGCTCAAGGGTGCCACATGGCTGTTGCTCTGCTACATGGCCTCTTGGTGGCCTTGGCAAGGGTAGTGCCTGGCTAGTGGAGACAGAAACCCCACTGTACGAGCCTGAAAGAGGAGGGACAGCAGATGTACACAATACTCTTCAGGAGGCTGCCCAAGAAGGGCGGGAGCAAGATGGAGGGGAAACCTGGGGAGGGAGGGGGGCAGGCCTTGGGAGAGGAGCCTACAGGGGCTAAGGGCACCTCAGAGCAGGTGAGTCCCCATTGCAGGGTTGCTCTCCGCTTGGGCCTCCGTCTGACAGCCTGCCTAAGAATTCCCACGCACAGCCGCAGCAATAACGGCAAGGGCAGCCATCTTTTATTGTTTCTTTTTGCCGTGCTAGGTGCTAGACTAAGCACTTTTATGCATTCTCCCATTTGACCTCCCTCTTAACTTACGGGGCAAATACTGTTGCTATCACCCCCACTTCACAGCTGAAGATGACTAGACTTGGAGAACTTAAGCATGGTGCCCCCAATCACATCGTGAAATGGCAGGGCCAGGTCCCAGCTCCGGGTATGTCCCTCCAGAGCCCAGCGAAGAAATGACATCAGTGGGGGCCCCAGAAAGGGTCCTGCTCCTGAAGGAGGTGAGGTTTCCTCTAGCTGAGGATGTAGAAGTGCAGAGGCTGAAATCACCGTGGGGGGCAGCGAGGCAGTCCCACAGGCAGGGTCACTGGGGAGTTACTTTCATAGATGTCCCGTCACCTTCTGGCCTGCACACTTCCCTGTGGCACAGAAGCAGGATTCCTCAGCGGCTTGTTTCCTCCACCTCCTGCCTGCGTGTTGCTCGGCTCCCTCCCTCTCCTCCTCTCCACCCCAGCTCTGCCACCAGGGCTGTCTGCCCTGTCTTGAGCATGATGCACACAAGTCCTTTGTTATCAAAAAAGTCAAATTCTAAAAATATGTGTGGAAATCATTCATATAGACCTCACTGTGGTGGTTTCCTCTGAAGAAGAAGAAACCCATAGGATTAGGGAGGATTACCAGGGGGCTGTCAAGTGTGCCTGTGTGAGAAGTCAAGGGATGAAAAAAGGTTTCTGGGGGGAAGAGGAGGTCAGGAGTGCTTAATATGGCCAAGATGCCCCATGAGATGAAGGCTCAAGGGTGCCACATGGCTGTTGCTCTGCTACATGGCCTCTTGGTGGCCTTGGCAAGGGTAGTGCCTGGCTAGTGGAGACAGAAACCCCACTGTACGAGCCTGAAAGAGGAGGGACAGCAGATGTACACAATACTCTTCAGGAGGCTGCCCAAGAAGGGCGGGAGCAAGATGGAGGGGAAACCTGGGGAGGGAGGGGGGCAGGCCTTGGGAGAGGAGCCTACAGGGGCTAAGGGCACCTCAGAGCAGGTGAGTCCCCATTGCAGGGTTGCTCTCCGCTTGGGCCTCCGTCTGACAGCCTGCCTAAGAATTCCCACGCACAGCCGCAGCAATAACGGCAAGGGCAGCCATCTTTTATTGTTTCTTTTTGCCGTGCTAGGTGCTAGACTAAGCACTTTTATGCATTCTCCCATTTGACCTCCCTCTTAACTTACGGGGCAAATACTGTTGCTATCACCCCCACTTCACAGCTGAAGATGACTAGACTTGGAGAACTTAAGCATGGTGCCCCCAATCACATCGTGAAATGGCAGGGCCAGGTCCCAGCTCCGGGTATGTCCCTCCAGAGCCCAGCGAAGAAATGACATCAGTGGGGGCCCCAGAAAGGGTCCTGCTCCTGAAGGAGGTGAGGTTTCCTCTAGCTGAGGATGTAGAAGTGCAGAGGCTGAAATCACCGTGGGGGGCAGCGAGGCAGTCCCACAGGCAGGGTCACTGGGGAGTTACTTTCATAGATGTCCCGTCACCTTCTGGCCTGCACACTTCCCTGTGGCACAGAAGCAGGATTCCTCAGCGGCTTGTTTCCTCCACCTCCTGCCTGCGTGTTGCTCGGCTCCCTCCCTCTCCTCCTCTCACACCCCAGCTCTGCCACCAGGGCTGTCTGCCCTGTCTTGAGCATGATGCACACAAGTCCTTTGTGATATAGCTTCCGTCGCCTCTTCTGCCTTTGCCTCCCTCCTTCCACTCTACTTCTCCACAACGACTTGGAAGGACTCAACAGCCTCCCTCCCAAGCACAAGTTCAGCTCCCAATCCATGCTTGCCTTTCATGCTGCTGCCCTCCGGTTTTCAGCTGTTCTCTGTCTCTCTCAGACTGGGCCCAGTGTGCTTTCATCTCCAGAGCTGGTGGAGCCCAGCACAAGGCAGGGGCTCCAAGGGGAGGCCAGGTCACTGTCATGCCAGGGAAACCAGCATCAGACATTCAGATGCTACACAATTTCTGGACTTAGCATTGATCAGGAAAATTATTTCAGGGGGCAGAGAGTGTTTATTGAATAAAGGATAGCGTTGCCCTCCTGTCTGAGGCTCTTGGGAAATAGGACCTGCTAGCTTGCGAAACTGAGCACATTAGAGTCTTCTGTAGTTAAATTTGGAACTGGGATGAGGTAGGAAAAATCTATGTTCATTGAATACAAAATGCAATTGTCATTGCAGGAACTAAAGTATCTGCCGCAAATTATATTTAAGACTCTATTGTCACAGGCAGATTAGCTAATGCTTGATTTTAAGTATAGGCTTCTAATGCTATTACTCCTGGTTAGCTCTGCCTGGCAGGTAACCTTGTGGAACAAATGACTGCATTGCTTGAATAACATATTTGATCAAACAGGACAATTCTTTCAAAAATTGAGTTCTCTGTGGCAATTTGAGACCTGTAATCAGCAAATTAGATGATTACAGCAGGGATAAAAATAGTCTTCTAACAATGTCCAAGGTAGAAATGTGATTTGAATTTCAAAATGCTGAACATGTGGTAGGAAAATGCACGGTTGGATAAATATGACTAGACATTATCAGATTTGATTTCTCTTTCCATCGCTGCTCTGAGGTAGAGCCTCATTTTTGCCCAAATAAACTCCAATCTCTTGTCGTGCTTAAGTTGGAGAATCCTCACACTCAGGTCCAAATCGTAAAAGGCTCACAACTCTGCTTCCCAGTCTCAGGAACTTTAAGTCAAGGTGAACCTCAGCATCGTTTACTCTCCTGCTGGGATGAAACGACCTCTACAAAGAAGAAGCTGTCAGGTTCCACACATGGAAGATAGATAGCCTCGGAAAACCTTCAACACCCACCACCTGAAGACTTTTCTTTCTTGGGCACAGGGACCATAGACTGACAGCAGCTGCGATGGAGGCCGGGTGTGAGTTCTGTGAGCTGGGGCGCAACGTGAGGATGTGGTGTGCTGCACCACACCCCAATCCAGTAACTGGCTGATAACTTACCCCTCCCTTCTCTGGGTCCTTCCTGCTGACGCAGCTCTGCCCCCAAGCTCAGAGCTCACCTACTACAGCTGCCGCTTCCAGCCCCGCTCTGTGTTTGGTATCACCTTGGCCCTGCGGGTTTCAGATGAACTGCAGAACAAACATCTGGCAAATGGGTACAGAGCTGAGCAGGGAGGGGCCAGAGTTTGTTCTGGAACAAGCTCCTTCAAGGAGGAAAACTTGACTTACTTACTAGAAGCTCTGAGGGTTTCTGGCAGAGCCACATCTATGGATTTCACTTACCCATCTGGGATTTATCCTTTATTAGCACAGACTATTAAGACCTGCCTGTGGCAACACTGCCATTTAGAAGAATACAGATCTCCAGATACACATGTAAGGCAGCCTACCTCAGCATACTCAGTAACTAACACCTTCCACAGGACACCGGCTTACCAAAGGGTCCGTGAAGTATCTACCTCAAATATGCCTTCAAGCCAGGGCTTTCTCACATTTGCCAAGTCCTCAAACTTAGAAATGTTTTCGGTGCCCTATTTTTGCACTGAAAATGTCAAATGTAAATTAACCACTTTAAGGAATTTTCAAGTCACAAATGATCACCATTAGAAAGTCACTACTTTTTAAGGCAAGAGTATCTCTGAGATGAATAATTAGCTGAGAGTATCATTTGCTAAATGCCATTACATGTATATTTATAATGCATTTATTAAGAAAACTGCATTAAAATGCCAGAATGATAGCATCACAATGTGAAAATGCAGAATCTCTCTCCAGTCTCAGGAACTTTAAGTCAAGGTGAACCTCAGCATCGTTTACTCTCCTGCTGGGATGAAACGACCTCTACAAAGAAGAAGCTGTCAGGTTCCACACATGGAAGATAGATAGCCTCGGAAAACCTTCAACACCCACCACCTGAAGACTTTTCTTTCTTGGGCACAGGGACCATAGACTGACAGCAGCTGCGATGGAGGCCGGGTGTGAGTTCTGTGAGCTGGGGCGCAACGTGAGGATGTGGTGTGCTGCACCACACCCCAATCCAGTAACTGGCTGATAACTTACCCCTCCCTTCTCTGGGTCCTTCCTGCTGACGCAGCTCTGCCCCCAAGCTCAGAGCTCACCTACTACAGCTGCCGCTTCCAGCCCCGCTCTGTGTTTGGTATCACCTTGGCCCTGCGGGTTTCAGATGAACTGCAGAACAAACATCTGGCAAATGGGTACAGAGCTGAGCAGGGAGGGGCCAGAGTTTGTTCTGGAACAAGCTCCTTCAAGGAGGAAAACTTGACTTACTTACTAGAAGCTCTGAGGGTTTCTGGCAGAGCCACATCTATGGATTTCACTTACCCATCTGGGATTTATCCTTTATTAGCACAGACTATTAAGACCTGCCTGTGGCAACACTGCCATTTAGAAGAATACAGATCTCCAGATACACATGTAAGGCAGCCTACCTCAGCATACTCAGTAACTAACACCTTCCACAGGACACCGGCTTACCAAAGGGTCCGTGAAGTATCTACCTCAAATATGCCTTCAAGCCAGGGCTTTCTCACATTTGCCAAGTCCTCAAACTTAGAAATGTTTTCGGTGCCCTATTTTTGCACTGAAAATGTCAAATGTAAATTAACCACTTTAAGGAATTTTCAAGTCACAAATGATCACCATTAGAAAGTCACTACTTTTTAAGGCAAGAGTATCTCTGAGATGAATAATTAGCTGAGAGTATCATTTGCTAAATGCCATTACATGTATATTTATAATGCATTTATTAAGAAAACTGCATTAAAATGCCAGAATGATAGCATCACAATGTGAAAATGCAGAATCTCTCTCAAATCTCATAGAAATATGGTAGCTTAAAAGTGGCTATTTTTCTCCTTCAGATAGATTTTTGCAAAATAATAAACACCAAGTTGAAATAAATGATATTTATTTGCTCATTCTCCCTCCCTTAATGAATCCATACATACACCAAAGCACAGTGAGAAAGTGAGACACAAGACTTGATGATGTGAACTGTGCCCACTGGGCCTTAAAGTGGACAGTGATCTCTTCTGTTAGCAAGGCACTTGATGACTCCATCCATGGTCAGAGAACAGACTATATGAACATCATGGCCTTAAGTTACATGTAATTTGACTTTGCATTTCCTTCTTCAGAGTTGCTTAGGCTCCTACGTTAACAAGTTCTCCAAACCAAAAAGTATTCCTCAGGTTGAGGTTTGGGTAAGGACTACATGAGTATTCAATAACACTAATTACAGGTATTTTAAGACCTTTGTCCTGTGCTCAGGAAGGAATCACACCTAAGAATCCTCTGGAATGCAGATGTGACTTCAGAGCCTGCCCAGCGTCACCACTGCACGGGGCATTGGTGGAAGACGCCAACCAGAGCTTCATTCTAGCTCAGGGGCCCTCGGGAGGCCTGTGAGGCTGGCATCTACAGCTCACGTCAAAAGTGTCCTTTTTATGCATTTGTTTGAAAGGCTTGGGCTTCGAGAAGCATGAAGTTAAAAAAGAGAACTTGATACAGCCACATTCAAAGTTGACTCTGCACTTAAAGTACCAGACATAGCTCATAAAACCAGCTGTCTCAAAGACAGTGTTTTATCTTTATTAAAAAATGGATAAACATAGCAGCACTTACAAAACAATAGTTCGTAAAAGTTCATAAAAGGCATTGTACACTGTCAACTGATAGAACAGGATAGAAAGGGGAGGCCCCCAGCACAGCTGGTGGTGGGCTGCACATCACGACGCTCACAACCACCGGTCCACTTCATACGACTCAGCCCAGAACAGCTAGGAAGAGACCCACAGCAACATGGCCCTCAGCACCGCAGGCCTTTGTGATTTGTGTGAATAGTCAATCAAGTCAAGTATCACCCTCCTTAGCAGCATCGGAGCACTCACTGGTGTTCTGGAGGTGGCTGGTGTACTTGACCCACTTATTAAAAAAATCTAAGCATTCAATAAGAAACACTTCTCCCTGTCCAGTGCCATCCACAGAACCTTTCTTTTGCAGAAGAGATATGCTCTTCCATTTAAATGTCTGTAAAAGCGAGTGCACGCCTCTGCCGCGTAGACTGGAGAGAACCTGGGACAGACGCTTCCGCACAGCTGTCTTTGGTGAGGATGCTGGTGTGGTCAGGCTGTTCCCGGCCCACTGCTCTGCTTCTTACTGCTCTGTGGTGGGGTGAGGACTCCAGTGGGGAGAGGAGAAATCCTGTTTTCTTCAGACAATATGGCTTTCTTTGCTTGGGCTTTGTCCTGTTGATAGGAATAAAAGCAAGAAATAGAAACGTTACAATGGAAGAATGCTTCCTTTGGGCTTCACTTACTTTGTGGTTTTTCCTATGTAGGTGAGTGGAGGAAAGAAAAAATAGCAAAGAACAATCTAAAAGCCTGTGGTCTATATGATAGTTGAGAGATAGGGTCTGTTGATCACAATTTTTCTTTTCCAAGGAATTAAAAAGAACTGGCGCCTTTTCAGGATATCTGGAGCCTGTGTGAAGAGGCTGCCCAGGCAGTTTTAAGAAATCAACTGGCAAACAAGGAACAGTACTGACCAGCAAATCCAAGCTGTTTATATGGGTCTGGATATTGTGCGCATCTTCAGCCGGAACTCCTCTGAAGTGCTTAAGTTTTGAGCTTCCCGTCTCCCTTATAACAATGGCAAACGGGACCATCCACTTGACGCACTTCTCTACATCACACCACTGGTACCCTGCAAAGGAAATTCACGGCAGGCATGACTGGAGACCAGCAACTGGCTTGTAAGTTTCCTACACCTTGTCAACGGACGGGAAAGCCAACCTACCTGAAACCTTTTGCATCAATTCGGATGAAGAGAAATGATACAAGGCGGAAGCAGCAAGTACACCATAGGGAAATTCTAAGCAGCCGACATCTAGGACACAGAGATCTAAAAGCTATGGAGAAGAACAGAACACTAAGGGCCATGCCAACACACACCCCTCCTACAGCTACGCAGTCTAGTGAGGGGTCAGCGTGCCCCTCAGAGAAGAACAGAGTCACTTACCTCTGCAATCTGTACGAAGATTTGCTGAGGATACTGTGGCAGGAGCACTTCATAAAAATCATTTAGGTATGCAACCTGCATGTATACATTCAACCAGGACACAATGGTCAGGGGGCTTAAACGCCACTTAAGGGCCTACGGGCAAACAGAGAGAAAACAGACCAATGGTTGAAAAAAAGAAAAAGACATTTCTACTCCTTTTGGTCCTCTAAAGGAGTTCCAAATGCAGCCATTTCCAATGCCACAATGTGTCTATCTGGAGAACACCCAGCCAGACGCACCCACGCAGAATGTAGAAAAGATATTACGTGTATATTTTTAAAAAAGGGCTGAAAAGGCCTTCCCTGGTGGTCCAGTGGGTAAGGACACCGCCTTGCAGTGCACGGGGCACCGGTTCGATCCCTGGCCTGGGAAGATCCCACGTGCTGCGGAGCGGCTGGACCGATGTGTCCAATCACCAAGCCGGAGCTCTGGAGCACATGCACCCAGAGCCGGTGCTCTGTGACGACAGAGGCCACAGCGATGGGAGGCCCACGCGGGCCAAAGAACAAAGATGGATGAAACTAGACAAATGAAAGACCACTGGAAGTGACCCACCCACCCCTCCCTTCCCACCCCCGCCAAAATAAATAATAAACAACAAAAAAAATGTTTGAAGAAAAAAGGACTGAAAACTTAACTTGCACCATACCTTCATAATGATTAATTCCATGGTAAGAATTTCATCACCTGAACAAGCCCCATCTGTCACATACGCAAACTGGTGCAACTTTGGAGGATAAATTTCCTACAAGGAAAACAAAGAAGATACTACTAGCAAAACGCCCATCTCTTATAGTTTTAACTTATAGTATACCTCCCAAATTATTTTTTAGTATGCAGACATAGAAAGACAGGGTACACTGATGGCCCCTAATGATACAAGGCGGAAGCAGCAAGTACACCATAGGGAAATTCTAAGCAGCCGACATCTAGGACACAGAGATCTAAAAGCTATGGAGAAGAACAGAACACTAAGGGCCATGCCAACACACACCCCTCCTACAGCTACGCAGTCTAGTGAGGGGTCAGCGTGCCCCTCAGAGAAGAACAGAGTCACTTACCTCTGCAATCTGTACGAAGATTTGCTGAGGATACTGTGGCAGGAGCACTTCATAAAAATCATTTAGGTATGCAACCTGCATGTATACATTCAACCAGGACACAATGGTCAGGGGGCTTAAACGCCACTTAAGGGCCTACGGGCAAACAGAGAGAAAACAGACCAATGGTTGAAAAAAAGAAAAAGACATTTCTACTCCTTTTGGTCCTCTAAAGGAGTTCCAAATGCAGCCATTTCCAATGCCACAATGTGTCTATCTGGAGAACACCCAGCCAGACGCACCCACGCAGAATGTAGAAAAGATATTACGTGTATATTTTTAAAAAGGACTGAAAAGGCCTTCCCTGGTGGTCCAGTGGGTAAGGACACCGCCTTGCAGTGCACGGGGCACCGGTTCGATCCCTGGCCTGGGAAGATCCCACGTGCTGCGGAGCGGCTGGACCGATGTGTCCAATCACCAAGCCGGAGCTCTGGAGCACATGCACCCAGAGCCGGTGCTCTGTGACGACAGAGGCCACAGCGATGGGAGGCCCACGCGGGCCAAAGAACAAAGATGGATGAAACTAGACAAATGAAAGACCACTGGAAGTGGCCCACCCACCCCCCTCCCTTCCCACCCCCGCCAAAATAAATAATAAACAACAAAAAAAATGTTTGAAGAAAAAAGGACTGAAAACTTAACTTGCACCATACCTTCATAATGATTAATTCCATGGTAAGAATTTCATCACCTGAACAAGCCCCATCTGTCACATACGCAAACTGGTGCAACTTTGGAGGATAAATTTCCTACAAGGAAAACAAAGAAGATACTACTAGCAAAACGCCCATCTCTTATAGTTTTAACTTATAGTATACCTCCCAAATTATTTTTTAGTATGCAGACATAGAAAGACAGGGTACACTGATGGCATACATACAAGAGCCACGCTAGTGGTTCAAAATGAAAGGAAGAAATGAAACACTCACCCTAATCAATCAATCAACCTTTTACCTACTGAAGAATTCTGAAATTTTCATCTTTTCAATACCGTTAGCAGTATGTTTGAAAGTTAGACCTAGCTACCCCTCTAATCACACCAATTTAATCCTCTTACGTAGGAGTTCAATTGTTTTTGATTTAAAGGAATTTCAGTAACTTAAGCATTTTAAATACTCATATTTTTCTCTTTTTGGTTAATTTCTTCCCTTTATTTTTAATGTGTAGCTAAATTTTAGAAGGCCTCAAACAAGAAAAATTTAGACAAATAATTGATCCCTTCCCCTAATTTCAGTGGAGCTCAAGAAAAGCATGCATTACATAACAAATAACTGAAAATTATTTACCTCAAGTTTGGCAGCAATAAATAAAGACGAAATCCCAATAAGCTGTAAAAGTGTTTTTACAACATTTTGCTGTGTTGCCATATACCGATCAAAGAAATCCTGTGCCAAGTAAAACGTTTCTCTGTGAAGTTTATAGACTTCACACACCTGAAAAAAATAGTAAGTTTTAGAAAAAACTTGCCATGATTTTGATGAAGTATAATACAAACAAACAAAGAGACAGAAGTTGGTTTTTCCTAAAGAATGGTTACTTGTCCCTAAGTACAGGCACAATGAAAAACTGGAACTCAGTACAAGGATGAGGTGTTCTGTAATCTGTAACATAAGAGCAAATGCTCACAGGCTGCAGAAAGGTACATTCACATCCTGGTAAAAGCAGCATTTCAGGGAAAAGTGAAATTTTCTCAAAGAATGATATCCCCCTGTGTAAGTTTCATTATGATATGAGGAAAAAACTACAGTATTTCTTCACAATAGGTATCAAGGTTTGAAAGCTGGAACACAGAATTTATCTAAAGACTACAACACTAAAACACTGTTAATCTCATCACAAGAGGAAAACGCTTTATTCTATTAAATGAAAGACTCAGAGACCTAGGTTCTTGTCTAGGCTCCCTTGTAGAAATACTGCTTTATCTCACATGATAAAATTGGGACGACTGAAATGAGTCCTACTTTGCTTCCCTCATAGGACTGCTGTGAGGTATGGTAAAATAGTCCACGTGATGGGGTTGAAAAGGACCAATGAGACCGCAACTCATTCCTATCATCAAATGTTTTGCTATGCTGTTCCTAAACGGTATATCCCATATAAGTACACTTCACGAGGTTATAGGAAGTAGAAAAGGCACTCGAGGAAACAACAGAACCTTACGAGAAAACTCCATCCATCACCAAAGAGTGTTTCTAAAGTCCATATATAGGGTCAGGTTTTATCAAGTAACACAACTACAAGTGGATCAGAAGTGAAACCAGAGCTTCTGTTCTCTAAAGAACAAACTTTCCGACCTTCTTCACCCAGCTCACCACCAGGCACACGGAGATGGAACCATATTTAGAGTCAGGTTTTATCAAGTAACACAACTACAAGTGGATCAGAAGTGAAACCAGAGCTTCTGTTCTCTAAGGAGCAAACCTTCCGACCTTCTTCACTGGGCTCATCACCAGGCACATAGTGGAAGCACTGCTTGTCTTGCTACACACTTCTTGGCTGGGCTGGGGCTGGGAAACTTAACATCCCTTCCGAGGAGCCTGCCTGTGAACTGCGGACTCAAGGACTGTCCCATGTTAGACATAAAAGTTATCATTCCTCTCTATCCTTTCAATAGTATTACATGACTTTTTTGATCGACTTCTGGGGAAATCTTTTTTATTTAAAGTATCAGTTGCATCAATGGCATTAGCATTATATAAAACAGATCCTCTAAGTCACAACATCTTATGAGTTGAAGCCTGAGAGATTAAAGCATACTACATTTAATGCTTCAAGGAACTATAAGAGCAAATGCACAGGCTGCAGAAAGGTACATTCACATCCTGGTAAAAGCAGCATTTCAGGGAAAAGTGAAATTTTCTCAAAGAATGATATCCCCCTGTGTAAGTTTCATTATGATATGAGGAAAAAACTACAGTATTTCTTCACAATAGGTATCAAGGTTTGAAAGCTGGAACACAGAATTTATCTAAAGACTACAACACTAAAACACTGTTAATCTCATCACAAGAGGAAAACGCTTTATTCTATTAAATGAAAGACTCAGAGACCTAGGTTCTTGTCTAGGCTCCCTTGTAGAAATACTGCTTTATCTCACATGATAAAATTGGGACGACTGAAATGAGTCCTACTTTGCTTCCCTCATAGGACTGCTGTGAGGTATGGTAAAATAGTCCACGTGATGGGGTTGAAAAGGACCAATGAGACCGCAACTCATTCCTATCATCAAATGTTTTGCTATGCTGTTCCTAAACGGTATATCCCATATAAGTACACTTCACGAGGTTATAGGAAGTAGAAAAGGCACTCGAGGAAACAACAGAACCTTACGAGAAAACTCCATCCATCACCAAAGAGTGTTTCTAAAGTCCATATATAGGGTCAGGTTTTATCAAGTAACACAACTACAAGTGGATCAGAAGTGAAACCAGAGCTTCTGTTCTCTAAAGAACAAACTTTCCGACCTTCTTCACCCAGCTCACCACCAGGCACACGGAGATGGAACCATATTTAGAGTCAGGTTTTATCAAGTAACACAACTACAAGTGGATCAGAAGTGAAACCAGAGCTTCTGTTCTCTAAGGAGCAAACCTTCCGACCTTCTTCACTGGGCTCATCACCAGGCACATAGTGGAAGCACTGCTTGTCTTGCTACACACTTCTTGGCTGGGCTGGGGGCTGGGAAACTTAACATCCCTTCCGAGGAGCCTGCCTGTGAACTGCGGACTCAAGGACTGTCCCATGTTAGACATAAAAGTTATCATTCCTCTCTATCCTTTCAATAGTATTACATGACTTTTTTGATCGACTTCTGGGGAAATCTTTTTTATTTAAAGTATCAGTTGCATCAATGGCATTAGCATTATATAAAACAGATCCTCTAAGTCACAACATCTTATGAGTTGAAGCCTGAGAGATTAAAGCATACTACATTTAATGCTTCAAGGAACTATAAAAGGTTCCAAAGGGCCCAGAAGTACTATGTGTCAGGGTGGGTCTATGGACAACTGCAAGGTCTATAGTTTTAAGCAGGCTGCCAAGGAATCTGTATATCTGTACGTTCTCTTTGCTGACATTTTCAGGAACCAATAAAGAAAAGCAAATTAAGAATGAAAAAGATGTTTTTATGTAATATCTTACACGGCCTACTATGTAAGCTATTATTTAGTTGCTAAATCATGTCTGACTCCTTTATGACCCCACAGACTGTAGGCTGCCAGGCTCCTCTGTCCATGGGATGTCCTAGGGAAGAAAACTGGAGTGGGCTGCCATTTTCTTCTCCAGGGGGTTGAGAAAACCTGGAGGCTTCCTAGGTAGCTCACTGGTAAAGAATCCGCCTGCCAATGCAGGAGGCTTGGGTTCGATCCCTGCATCAGGAAGACCTCCCGGAGGAAGAAATGGCAACCTATTCCAGTATTATTGCGTGGAATCTGATGGACAGAGCAGCCTGGCAGACTACGATCCATGGGGTCACAAAGTGCTGAACACGACTTAGCATGCACGCACATGTAAGCTGTACTTCATATTCACTATTTCTAATTCACACAAACTCAGTAAGGAAAATATTGCTAGAAAACATTTCAATGAGAAAACCAAGACTCAAAGTTCAGTGAGTGGCAGCAGGAGACCAGACTCTAGGATAAGCACAACAAGGGTGCCCATACCCCAGTCAATCTAGACTTTGTAAAGGGCACGGGGCACAGCTTGTTTTTAGGGAATATGCAGACACTCAACATTCATGTGTACTTTCATAAAATGGATCTGCCTAAGATATCCTTCCACTCACAGAAGAAAGCCCACTTCACACCCACCCAAGGCTTATAGGGGTGTCCAGGAAATGTCCCTTAGTCAAGCCACAGTTGAGACACCCACACTTCCTCCCAGAAAGAGGTGCACTGCCCATACAACTTCTTCTATTTAAGAACTATTTACTACAATTTATAACACTTGTTATTTCAATCAATTATTATAGAGAAGCATGATAGTGTGATCAATAAAACATGTGAACAATATATTTTGTTAAGATAAAACTCTGTGGGGAAACAGAAATGGATCCCAAGGAATTAAAATGGAACAATATACAATTCTTGACTGTTAAAGATAAATCTGTTCATATATTTTTAAAACATTTAGTAGTGCCTATCAAATAGTTATCCACACTCCACCGTGTACACTTAAAAGCAATATAACAAAGATCAAATATCAATCTTTATAATTAATAGGAAAATACAACCTTTGCAACTATTTAAACATTGAGAAAAAAAAAAAAATCAGATCCCAACTTAAAAATACCTAAGGGATAAAGAGACTTCAGAAAAGTTAAGACCACACCACAGTTCAGGGGCACAGAACGTGCCCATGGAGTCAAGAAATGGTCAACGCACGTCATTAACAGGTAGGTTCAACCTACCTCCATTAACCAATCCAGAAGAATTGCTCGCATTCTAGGCTGCAGGAGGCTTGGGTTCGATCCTGCATCAGGAAGACCTCCCGGAGGAAGAAATGGCAACCTATTCCAGTATTATTGTGGAATCTGATGGACAGAGCAGCCTGGCAGACTACGATCCATGGGGTCACAAAGTGCTGAACACGACTTAGCATGCACGCACATGTAAGCTGTACTTCATATTCACTATTTCTAATTCACACAAACTCAGTAAGGAAAATATTGCTAGAAAACATTTCAATGAGAAAACCAAGACTCAAAGTTCAGTGAGTGGCAGCAGGAGACCAGACTCTAGGATAAGCACAACAAGGGTGCCCATACCCCAGTCAATCTAGACTTTGTAAAGGGCACGGGGCACAGCTTGTTTTTAGGGAATATGCAGACACTCAACATTCATGTGTACTTTCATAAAATGGATCTGCCTAAGATATCCTTCCACTCACAGAAGAAAGCCCACTTCACACCCACCCAAGGCTTATAGGGGTGTCCAGGAAATGTCCCTTAGTCAAGCCACAGTTGAGACACCCACACTTCCTCCCAGAAAGAGGTGCACTGCCCATACAACTTCTTCTATTTAAGAACTATTTACTACAATTTATAACACTTGTTATTTCAATCAATTATTATAGAGAAGCATGATAGTGTGATCAATAAAACATGTGAACAATATATTTTGTTAAGATAAAACTCTGTGGGGAAACAGAAATGGATCCCAAGGAATTAAAATGGAACAATATACAATTCTTGACTGTTAAAGATAAATCTGTTCATATATTTTTAAAACATTTAGTAGTGCCTATCAAATAGTTATCCACACTCCACCGTGTACACTTAAAAGCAATATAACAAAGATCAAATATCAATCTTTATAATTAATAGGAAAATACAACCTTTGCAACTATTTAAACATTGAGAAAAAAAAAAAAATCAGATCCCAACTTAAAAATACCTAAGGGATAAAGAGACTTCAGAAAAGTTAAGACCACACCACAGTTCAGGGGCACAGAACGTGCCCATGGAGTCAAGAAATGGTCAACGCACGTCATTAACAGGTAGGTTCAACCTACCTCCATTAACCAATCCAGAAGAATTGCTCGCATTCTAGGCTGCAGAAGAGGGTGCCGCTGCATAAGGTGCTTATCCCTCAAGTATGTCTTTTCTTTATTTAACATGATTCTCCATACTTCCTCTTTATTTGCCCAGCTACAAAAAACAAAAGCAAGCAAAACGCAAAAGCCAGGTGTCAGTACGCATCCATACCAACGAAGTGGGAGTGCATACAGGGAGAGATCCAGAAGGCACTCGGCAGCTGGCTTACTTCAGGATAGGCAGTGGTGAGGCTCGGGATGGTGACAGTGTGCGACTCTGAGGCTTATACGCAGAGTTTGGGTACAGGAGTTCATCCTCTTCTTTGTCAGGTGTGGGAATTAAGGAGCAGGGGTTTTCACAGACTGCCTTACTGTCCCAAGGCTGTAAGACACATTAACAAACGTTTGATGTAAACCAGCTGTTTTTACATTCATTGATTTGTAAAACAGCCAGTAAAACAAAAGATGTCTTCACACTGGAGAGTAGTCTCTAGGCCTAAATCAATATTCTGGCCTAAATTAAGATGGAGATAGCGTGGAAGACACAGTAATGACTCCCAGGTTTCATTTCATTTCCTCATTAGCTTAGGAGCTGATGCAGTAAGTGCCTAAGAAAACTAGAGTCGGTAGCATTTTATGCTCCAGATCATCCTCATCTGAGGTGCGTGAGGATGCAGGATCAGACAAAATGCAAACAGCCCTACAGAAATGGATCCCAAGGAATTAAAATGGAACAATATACAATTCTTGACTGTTAAAGATAAATCTGTTCATATATTTTTAAAACATTTAGTAGTGCCTATCAAATAGTTATCCACACTCCACCGTGTACACTTAAAAGCAATATAACAAAGATCAAATATCAATCTTTATAATTAATAGGAAAATACAACCTTTGCAACTATTTAAACATTGAGAAAAAAAAAAAAATCAGATCCCAACTTAAAAATACCTAAGGGATAAAGAGACTTCAGAAAAGTTAAGACCACACCACAGTTCAGGGGCACAGAACGTGCCCATGGAGTCAAGAAATGGTCAACGCACGTCATTAACAGGTAGGTTCAACCTACCTCCATTAACCAATCCAGAAGAATTGCTCGCATTCTAGGCTGCAGAAGAGGGTGCCGCTGCATAAGGTGCTTATCCCTCAAGTATGTCTTTTCTTTATTTAACATGATTCTCCATACTTCCTCTTTATTTGCCCAGCTACAAAAAACAAAAGCAAGCAAAACGCAAAAGCCAGGTGTCAGTACGCATCCATACCAACGAAGTGGGAGTGCATACAGGGAGAGATCCAGAAGGCACTCGGCAGCTGGCTTACTTCAGGATAGGCAGTGGTGAGGCTCGGGATGGTGACAGTGTGCGACTCTGAGGCTTATACGCAGAGTTTGGGTACAGGAGTTCATCCTCTTCTTTGTCAGGTGTGGGAATTAAGGAGCAGGGGTTTTCACAGACTGCCTTACTGTCCCAAGGCTGTAAGACACATTAACAAACGTTTGATGTAAACCAGCTGTTTTTACATTCATTGATTTGTAAAACAGCCAGTAAAACAAAAGATGTCTTCACACTGGAGAGTAGTCTCTAGGCCTAAATCAATATTCTGGCCTAAATTAAGATGGAGATAGCGTGGAAGACACAGTAATGACTCCCAGGTTTCATTTCATTTCCTCATTAGCTTAGGAGCTGATGCAGTAAGTGCCTAAGAAAACTAGAGTCGGTAGCATTTTATGCTCCAGATCATCCTCATCTGAGGTGCGTGAGGATGCAGGATCAGACAAAATGCAAACAGCCCTACGTTACCAAAAACACCAAAATCCCTGTGCAGCTCAGTACGACACTTAGCACGGCTCCTAAAATGTGTTGTGAGACTGTCTGGTCACAATTCAAAGACCTGGCTTGTTTTTTTTAACAAGTACAGCTAACCTAATAAAATGTCTTAAAAGCGAAAGCATTTCCAATAAAAGTATTTACGTAAGCACTACACAATCACCAGTATAAACGATCAAAACGTAAACTGATTGCCATCTATTTTTAAAGTCTCCTCATTAAAAAAAACAAAGACAAAACCGACACCAAATGCGACATCTTCCTTTGGTTGCAGGTCAAGCCAAAAGTCCAGATACCGAGTTTATTCAATTTTTAATATCTGGAAAATGTCCTTTTGCCATTACAATTTTTTCCTTTTAAAGCTACTCTGTTCATCATCTTACTCTAAACAATTACGATTGGTTTTTAAAATTATACAACAGTGATTTTATTGAAGATGGCATGTTAACAATCCTGCCAGCATGGAAGCTCTGTTAAAGATCTGAGACTCTGAGCATTTTTTTTAATGCAGAGATCATTCATGCTGATTAGAGAAGAGACAACTGAGAGGACCATCACTGAACATGGAAACGTGGGCTCTGGGTGCTGCCCCGAAGATACGGGACACCACACACCGGCCAAGTTCAAAAGAAGCCAGAGCACTCTCGGAGTATCGAGAAGAGCAAAGGAGGATAAAGCTCCTCTCTATGCGCTGTGTAAAGAATTGGGCATGCAAATGAACCATGACAGCTCTTGCCAACAGCTGCTGGAGAAGGGTGACATCCTCTTCCAGTTCCAGTGTCAGGTGCTGGTAGCATTTCCTTGACTCAAAAAGAGTCGTGTTACAACTGCTTTACGTTGTATTCATTCAAGAATGAATTCTAGTTTTGAAAGCAGAAGCTGGGTATCACCCTCTACAGCCAGATGGCTGAAATAGCTGAGAGCAGACTTTTGGAGGTAAAATAATAACAGCTCCCAACCTGAATTACACAGAGAAATCAGGTGAACCACAAGCAGAAAAATGGTCCCCAAAGTTGGCCTTTTTCGGAACCAGTGTACGAAGCAGAATTAATGAAGTCTACATCCTTTAACTCAAATGTATACCGTGTCTCAAAGAAAGCAAGATCAATCCGATTTTAGGAAGGAAGGGGACCAATTTTGATTATCTCTAACCACCTCTGACTCCTTACGCCACTTTTAATGAATGAAACTACCTTATGCAAAATTACGTTCTGAGAACTAACAAGAAATTCCAGGACTTCACTTCAATAAACAAACTGGGTCTCGTGCAAGAAACTGAACAAAATGCGTATGTTAAATAGACTTTAGACAAAAGAATATTCTCTTTATTAGGAAACATTTTTAAAGTCTCCTCATTAAAAAAACAAAGACAAAACCGACACCAAATGCGACATCTTCCTTTGGTTGCAGGTCAAGCCAAAAGTCCAGATACCGAGTTTATTCAATTTTTAATATCTGGAAAATGTCCTTTTGCCATTACAATTTTTTCCTTTTAAAGCTACTCTGTTCATCATCTTACTCTAAACAATTACGATTGGTTTTTAAAATTATACAACAGTGATTTTATTGAAGATGGCATGTTAACAATCCTGCCAGCATGGAAGCTCTGTTAAAGATCTGAGACTCTGAGCATTTTTTTTAATGCAGAGATCATTCATGCTGATTAGAGAAGAGACAACTGAGAGGACCATCACTGAACATGGAAACGTGGGCTCTGGGTGCTGCCCCGAAGATACGGGACACCACACACCGGCCAAGTTCAAAAGAAGCCAGAGCACTCTCGGAGTATCGAGAAGAGCAAAGGAGGATAAAGCTCCTCTCTATGCGCTGTGTAAAGAATTGGGCATGCAAATGAACCATGACAGCTCTTGCCAACAGCTGCTGGAGAAGGGTGACATCCTCTTCCAGTTCCAGTGTCAGGTGCTGGTAGCATTTCCTTGACTCAAAAAGAGTCGTGTTACAACTGCTTTACGTTGTATTCATTCAAGAATGAATTCTAGTTTTGAAAGCAGAAGCTGGGTATCACCCTCTACAGCCAGATGGCTGAAATAGCTGAGAGCAGACTTTTGGAGGTAAAATAATAACAGCTCCCAACCTGAATTACACAGAGAAATCAGGTGAACCACAAGCAGAAAAATGGTCCCCAAATTTGGGCCCTTTTTTCGGAACCAGTGTACGAAGCAGAATTAATGAAGTCTACATCCTTTAACTCAAATGTATACCGTGTCTCAAAGAAAGCAAGATCAATCCGATTTTAGGAAGGAAGGGGACCAATTTTGATTATCTCTAACCACCTCTGACTCCTTACGCCACTTTTAATGAATGAAACTACCTTATGCAAAATTACGTTCTGAGAACTAACAAGAAATTCCAGGACTTCACTTCAATAAACAAACTGGGTCTCGTGCAAGAAACTGAACAAAATGCGTATGTTAAATAGACTTTAGACAAAAGAATATTCTCTTTATTAGGAAACATCTAAGGTAGAAACAAAGGTTCCATGTGGTCTTGATGAGCAGTTTCACAGGTCAGGCTGAGAGCTACAAGTAGCTCAGGGCTGCTGAACAGGGCTGAACTAGGGTAACTCCACAGAAAAACACAATGTCATTAACTGGCCAAAGGGTTGTGACCCCACAATTCTAGCTTTATGAATCTATAGAGAAATACCATGTGACACTGATCGCTTTGTAAATGATGGGTAATTTTCAAGCTATCTACTTTACAAAATGTGTAGAAACCTGCTGTCATTAATTTCTGAACCATGAAAATGCCTTCTGGTGGGAAATAATATGGCTATTCACATATCACATCTGTCAGCTCTTTGCAGTCCAGGGTCAGGGCCAAAGCCCTGTCTCAGGCACCCAAGATAATGCTCCAGTTACCTTTGAGAATTGAAACTACTTTAAAACTACAAGTCAACAGGGATGACTTTGCTTCATCCTCAGCTGAAAATTTCAATTCAAAATATAGCTGGGAAGATAACCAATCTTGAATTTCACAAAGTTGAGATTCATTTTTAGTAGAGATTCACCCAAATTAATATGCTTGGTTTGAAGTCTTTACAGAGGAAGAAAAAAAAGGGAAAGAACTTGGAATGCACTGACTTCCTTTCCTAAAACAAAGTCATTCTTCTTCTACTACAGCATGTAAATCATCAAGCTGTTGTTCAATATCAAGTGAAACCTCCCCAGAAACGCTAATTAATAGGGTCTTCTGTGCTGAAATAACAGGATTAGCATGTCACCCATGGCATCGACACCCTTGACTTTTCCAGACCCAGCTGCGATGGCTGCTGCTCATCGTCCTACAAAGTGAGGTGCTGCCAGTGTGAACCTAATCAGAACCACCTTCCTCCACTCAAACACCATTCCTGCTCAGCATTTATCTGTTAAAGAGCGTCAGAAAGTCTCATCAGCTAGTTTGGAGACAGACTCCTTCCCTACTGGGGCCATAACTACAGCCTCCAGCCATCTCTGGAGGCGGAGAGATAATACAAGCTTTTCTGCTAGGAGCTTCTGATACTACGATGCTACCATGAGCATGCAGGAGATATGGCGGGAGTTCCATGAAGGAGGGACGAGAGAAATGGACCAGTCAATTAATAACTGTGTCCAGATGCGCACATCGTGTACACAGACTGTCCTACTAATTCTCTGCTAGAGGTCAGATCAAGCTCCAGGCAGCAGGGATCATCAGAGGTAACTGGTCAATGGGCTTGGAAGAACTTTTAGAAAGGGTGCAAGCGCCTGAAACATGAGCTAAACGGGATCAGTGTGGGGAAGTCCTTAAGAACCAAGACGAAAAAACACAAGTGTGGATGGGGGAGAAGTTGCTCATGAGCACACACAAACCCCCATCCACACAGTTACCCAAAGAGCTGTGGCGTCAGGAGCCCTCCCATGGTTCACCAGCCTACAGACGAGGCTACAGGACAGACTCCGCCCCTGGCTTGCACAGGACTCTGGGCTACTTTCTTCCTCTAACTGAGTCTCAGTTTCCTCAAGGGCAAAAGGAGAGGACTGAGTTATGTGAGGTCCATTCTGGTTCTTCCAGACATCAGCGCATATTTGTAATCTCAGGGATGTCAGTCTGGAACACAGACCTTCCTGGAATCCCAAGACTGGCAGAGGTCAGTACCCAGTGACAGGCCCGGTGCTCAGTCATAAGCACTGTGGCCACGGTTAGAGAATAAGCCTTCAGCAGGAGAAGAGCCAAGTTATAAGACTCGATTTGGCCCTGAAGGAGGAGACCCTCAACTCTGCCCCTATCAGAAACGGTACCTACCTGACTGGTGCACTGGCTTCTCACAGTCCTGTCAATGTTGGCCATTTCTTCATCTGGATCCTGCAGGAACTAACATAAAACAACCCGCATACCCCAAGGAAAGAGCAAAGTCCCAAGACAAAAACAGAAAGGAGAGAGAGAAGAAAAGAAAGCTGGTAAGGTTATGAACACCATGCCAGCCAAAGGCTTCCCCACTGGGCCCCTTGTCAACAAGTAGGGGGGCAGGACCCATTCTGGTACCCAGGTAAGAGGGGGTGGGGTGAGTCCTCCCCCACCTGTCTCCTTTTGTACTCACAACGGCCACATTGGCCTTCCTTTTCCTAGAGCGCCCAGAGACGTCGGTGCCACTTTCCTCTTTCATGGTGCCCGGTTCCATGAAGGAGGGACGAGAGAAATGGACCAGTCAATTAATAACTGTGTCCAGATGCGCACATCGTGTACACAGACTGTCCTACTAATTCTCTGCTAGAGGTCAGATCAAGCTCCAGGCAGCAGGGATCATCAGAGGTAACTGGTCAATGGGCTTGGAAGAACTTTTAGAAAGGGTGCAAGCGCCTGAAACATGAGCTAAACGGGATCAGTGTGGGGAAGTCCTTAAGAACCAAGACGAAAAAACACAAGTGTGGATGGGGGAGAAGTTGCTCATGAGCACACACAAACCCCCATCCACACAGTTACCCAAAGAGCTGTGGCGTCAGGAGCCCTCCCATGGTTCACCAGCCTACAGACGAGGCTACAGGACAGACTCCGCCCCTGGCTTGCACAGGACTCTGGGCTACTTTCTTCCTCTAACTGAGTCTCAGTTTCCTCAAGGGCAAAAGGAGAGGACTGAGTTATGTGAGGTCCATTCTGGTTCTTCCAGACATCAGCGCATATTTGTAATCTCAGGGATGTCAGTCTGGAACACAGACCTTCCTGGAATCCCAAGACTGGCAGAGGTCAGTACCCAGTGACAGGCCCGGTGCTCAGTCATAAGCACTGTGGCCACGGTTAGAGAATAAGCCTTCAGCAGGAGAAGAGCCAAGTTATAAGACTCGATTTGGCCCTGAAGGAGGAGACCCTCAACTCTGCCCCTATCAGAAACGGTACCTACCTGACTGGTGCACTGGCTTCTCACAGTCCTGTCAATGTTGGCCATTTCTTCATCTGGATCCTGCAGGAACTAACATAAAACAACCCGCATACCCCAAGGAAAGAGCAAAGTCCCAAGACAAAAACAGAAAGGAGAGAGAGAAGAAAAGAAAGCTGGTAAGGTTATGAACACCATGCCAGCCAAAGGCTTCCCCACTGGGCCCCTTGTCAACAAGTAGGGGGGCAGGACCCATTCTGGTACCCAGGTAAGAGGGGGTGGGGTGAGTCCTCCCCCACCTGTCTCCTTTTGTACTCACAACGGCCACATTGGCCTTCCTTTTCCTAGAGCGCCCAGAGACGTCGGTGCCACTTTCCTCTTTCATGGTGCCCGGTTCCTTCGCATCCCTGCCAAACCAGGACGGCACAGAGCTCAGAGTTCGACTCAAATCTCGGCCCGCCCCTCCCCCACCCCTGCACACCTTCCCCTTCCCCGCAGCGGCCGGGCCACTCACCGCTCCTCTTCCTTCGGCATGGCGCTGGGCGCAGGGTCGGACCTCGAGCCTGGGGGCACGGAGCGGCAGTGGGGTGAGGGCGGCGGGCGGAGGGGCCAGGGCCCGCCGGCCGGTCCGGGCCCCCTCTCCCTCCCTCGCGGGCGGCGGCGGCGGCGGGAGCCTCCCGGGCCGGTCGGGAAAATGGCCGATGGGCCCGGGGTGGCCTGTCACCCGCGGCGCCACCAGCGGCCCGCGACGCCGGGTCGGAACCCGGGGGGAGAGGGGGCGCTCCACGCCCCCGGGAACTCCCGCCGGCCCATCGCCTCCCTCGGGACCCCAGCTGCCTCAGTCTTCCCCCCACCCTTCCCCGAAGCCCGTCCAGGAGCCGCCCTCCCGGGGCACCCCGCGCTGACGCCTCCGGGGACCCGGCGACCCGGCCGCGCCCCACCCCCACCCCAGCCCGGCCCGACCCGGGCGCTCCCGTTCTGGCCCGCCGCGCCGTCCCGCAGCCCGAGGCAGGGTCCTTACCCGAAGCCGTCTCTGCGGCAGGCAGGCAGGCAAGCAGGCGGGCCGGCGGGCGGGCGGCACGAGGCAGGAGGCAGGGGCGAGCGGGAAGCCGGGAGGCGGGAGGCGGCGGCGGGCCGAGCGCGCGGCGGTGGCGGGATCCGCGCCTGCCCCCTACACCGCGCTGGCGGCCGAGCCGGCTGCTCCTGCGCCCGGCGAAGAGCGGGACATTTAAAAATCCCAGCGCGCGGAACCGGCCCCCGGACCGCCCTCGTGCCCTCCCGCCCTCCCGCCACGCTCCGCTCCGCCCCGGCCGGCTCGCAGCCGCTCAGCGGCCGCCGGAGAGCTCGGGCCCGCCCAGCCACCGCCCTCCGGCCCGCCCCGCGCGGCACAGGCCCGCCCCGGCGCTCCGGCCCGCCGGGGGCGTGGCCCACGCGGGGCGTGGCTAAGTGACAGGGCCTGCGCACCGGGGGCGGGGCCCGCGCGGGGCGGGGCTAAGTGACGGCCTGCGCGCCGGAGGGGAGGGGCCTTGGGGCCGCGGCGGGGCCTGCGCGGCCGGAGCTGCGGAGCCCGCGCGGGGCGGGACGCGGGGCCGGCCGGCGCGCGCGGCGGGGCGGGGCTGCGCAGGGCAGAACGCGGGGGAGGTCTGGCGCGAGCGCGGCGGAGGGGCGGGTCGCTGGGCTCTGGGGGCGGAGCAGAGCGGCAAAAAGCCGCGTGGCCGGCGCTGGTGGAATGTAAACACGTCCGGAGCGAGGCACCGGAGCCCGACGGAAGGATCGGGCCACCAGGTCTGACGTCCCTGGGCCTGCAGCGCGCGCGCACGGTCTCTCCTTGCACGTCTTCCCCGCCCCTGAGACGCAGGGTTCCGGGCCGCAGTCGGGATGGGATGTGTCCAAGGTCACAGGGCCTAGAACCAGGGCCTCAGGCTGCCACACTGGGGCCTCCTATGGAACTGAGGTTAGTCCTGCACGTGCGTTCATCCATCTGCCCATACGTGTGCGTGGTCTTTCAACTGATAGTGGAGCACCTTCCATGTGTGCCCTTATCCACCGATTTTCCCGAGCATCGGAAGAGCATTAGAAGACCTTTTTGGTGCAAGGATTCCAGGCAACCCTCTTCACTTTAAGTGTTGCCATCAGCAGGCCCTAAGATCAGATCCACACGCCATGCCGTACAGGACTCTATTGTTTCTGACCCTCTCTCAGACTCCCTCACCGCTCCCCTGACCACCCTCTGACCTTTCTCATCTCGGGACCTTGGAGTTTGTTCTCTCTAGCTCTGGCCTCTTCCAGCTACTCATCCTTCCAGAGAACTTCCAGGTCTTCTGTGACTGCTTACTTTAGAGCACTTCTCTCCCCAGGAGTTCCTCTCCACCTCCTTGCCCTGCTATGGCTCCTTCACAGCACTTGCCAAGTCTCTTGTCCGTGTTTGGTTCTCCTCTGCCTTGTCTGCCTTGTTCACTGCTGTAGGCCCTCCTCTTGGCATAGTGTCTGGAGGAATGGAGGCACTTAAATCTCATTTGTGAAGGAATGCTTGAAAACCATGAGGACCAAGCCCTGGTGGAGTTTACAGGCTAAGGAGAGAGACAGGTATTGAAGGATCACCACTTGAAAGTACCTTCTGTACTAAACTTCTAGAAGAGGCATACAGCAGAGGGCTCCTAAACACTCTCAAGGCCCTTCGTGATTTACAGTCTCAGTCTTGGGCCTTTCCCCTCCATGACTGTCCTCTTGAAGTTAGAGCCTGGATTTTACGGCTCAGAGGTCCTAGCTAGTAGGTTCTTGACCTTCCAGGGGCTCTGTGGACAAGGCTGCTGAGATGTCTTGCTCAGTGGGCTTAGGTAGGGATGCAACCCAGGCTCCTAAATTCCCAGCCCTGTGCCCTTAGGTAGTAACAATAACAGATATCACAGACATTTCCCAAATAGCATCTTTGCCTTAAATATATAAAACTGTTATCACAACTAATAATAATCCTAGGATGTTGATATCGTGATCGTCTTACTTGACATATGGCACTATCTACTTCTTAGGGTCATTGTTAGGATTAGGTGAAATGAGGCAGATGAATTGCTGAATACAGTGCCCTGGCACATAGTCAATACCCAATAAATGACAACTTAAACAAGATGGTTGTAGTAATTTATATTCCTACCAGCAAAGAATGAGAGGTCCTGGTGCTCTATATCCTAGCCAATGTGTTTGTCAGTGGTAAAATGGATATGGAAATGTTGGTGTATTCATTCAATGGAATACTACGCAACAATAAAAAGGAAAAACCATTGAAGCATATAGTAATATGGATGAATCTCACAGACATAATATAAGCACAAGAAATCAGAATACAGGGACATCCCTGGTGGTCCAGTGATTAAGAATCTGCCTTTCAATGCAAGGGACGTGGGTTTGATCCTGGTTGTGAAGGTGAGTTCCCAGATGCCACAGGGCAACTCATCCCATGCTCCGCAGCTACCGAGCGCATATGTTGCTACTGGAGGGAAGTCCACATGCCTCAGTGAAGATCCCATGTGACACAGCTAGACCCAATGCAGCCTAAAATAAATAAATGATTTTAAAAAGGAAAGAAAAGACAAAAACTGTGATGCAGTCAGACCCCTCTGAGATCAGGTTCTAGGTACTACTATACAGATACATGCTTTAAATCTTAATCTAAGCAGTGGTTGCATGGCTGTGTTCGTTAGGTCAAAGTTCAGTGAGCTATATAGTTGTGATTTGTGCACTTTACTGAGTATATGCCATACTTCAATAAAACACAAAATAGTTCATTTTAAAAAAGAAGTGAAAACAAATTAAAGCAAGACTCATCATCTTTGCCCACTTGGGAGCTTCCTGTCTGCAAGGGAGGCCGTCGTGTCGACTGGCTGTGGCAGTACAGAGCGCTCAATAAGGGCTTGGATGGGAAAATTCTTGGGGCTACACCGTCACATGGAGTTGGGAATAAGGACATCCAGTCTACTCCTGGACGTGGCTGCTTGGAGGGAGCAGCATCTAGACCAGAAAGATGACGGAATTCAGCAGGAGGAATATAAGTGATATGCCCAAGGCAGCCTGCCTGCTCTAAGACTCGGAGTCTTCGGAAGCCCCAGCAGCCACTTGTCTGCAGCAGTTCACCTTTGGCTCTTTGAGTTCATTTCATTCTGTCCAGACACCGGCAGCCTTGAGGGAGACAGAGGATTACACTATAGGTGATGACACAGCTGCAGTGTAGGGAGGTTCCTTAATCTCTTGGTACCTCAATGTCCTCATCTGTAAAATGGGTGTGATTTGAATGATCCCAACCTCCAAGATTGCTGTGAAGAATAAATATATTAATATGTATAGTGGGTTTGATATAGTAACTAGCATAGAGTAAATGTTTAGTATGTAACAACCATCATTATTCTTCCTAAGGAAATTTGGGGCATTGACTCAGCTTAATATGTGATTTAGGCCCTGGTAATGGTAGAGGTTAAGGAACCAGGATACAAGCATTAAGAAGGAAGTCCATGGAGGTTGCCAGGGCCAAGTTCTTGCCAAACAAGATTCCTTAACCCAGGGTCCCCAGACAGCCTTCAGGCTCCCAGGAAACTGCCTCCAGACAGCCCATCAAATCCACTTTCCTGGGTGACTGAGGCATAATTTTTTACCAGTTCTTTAAAGGTACCTTGCAGAAGTTAAGGCGTGCTGTAAAGGGCTGATCAGGGAAGGCCTGGGCTGGGACTGGAGCTGGCCCAGGCTTTGCTGTCAGGCAGAGCTGGACAACTGTGCTGCCTGGCTGAGCCAAAGGTGTTTGGGGGGAACGCTGGGGGGAGGGTCCCACACACAGGAAAACCAGGGCAAAGGGGGTCAGACTGGCGGCACCCGTGTGGGCTGTGGGGTGGGGGCCAGGCAGGATGAGTAGGACTCGGCGCCAGGGAGTGTGGGAAGGCCTCAGAGGCTTGGCTCTGCTTTCTTTTAGCCCTGGGGATCTGTCTGCACAGGCCTGCCTGGTCAGCTGGAGCCCTGGGCCCAATTATGCTTCCTAAGACTTGCTTACTGCTCAGAGCAGGCCATGCTGCTATGGACTCCAAGGTGGGGAAATAGGCAACCCAGTGGGTGGCCCAGCCTGGGCCTAACCCTCTCTTACATTGGACAGCAAGTCCAGGCAACTCCTTAGATAAAGGTCCTGGTTAATTCAAAAACTCCAAGGAAAACTAAAATTTACCTCGAAGTTCAGGGTATGATAGAACAGTGATGGCGGCTGACATATATGGATTCTGTCTTAAGGTCCGGGCTGCCAGGAACTGAGACTGTTTGAAGGCATTTCGTTGCGTGGGAGCATGTGGCCAGGTTTTGGGGGGTGGGGGGTGGCGGAGGAGGGGGCAGTTATGTAGCAACAGGCAACCGTCTCAGCATGAACTAAGGCACAAGAGTGCTTTGTTCTGTGTCTGACCACCATATTGCCAGCTTTCAGTGAAATCGCCTCCTCTTGGGTTGTCTGAAGGCAGGCACAGCTGCAAGATACAGAGCAGGGGCTTGGCCAGAGGAAGCCCTGCAATCTCTCTTCTGGTCAGGGACTCACATTTTCCTTATAGAAACACACTCTTGAACTTGGGGGTGGAGGTGGGGGGAATGGGAGGGGGCTTGGCCAATCAAAGCACTGCATTCTTGACTACGTGATTGGTTCAGTGGTAGACACGTGACCCGATCTGGGCCAATGAAAATCCTCTGGAGTTGCTAAGCAGATGGGAAGAGGTCTGGAGCGAGGAGGCCATCTTGCCACTCAAGGCGACCTTCCTTTGAGGGAGGTCCTTTGCGGGGAGGAGGGCGGTTTGCAGGGAAGCAGAGCCAGAGGTGAGGGGAGGCAGCCTTCTGATTTGTTGAGCTGCTGGATCCAATCAAGCCCAAGACCAGTTTACTAGGAACTTTTCAGATGCTGGAGCCAATTATTTTCATGTTTATTTAGACAGTAGGGCTTGGCTATCTTACAAGTTGCAGTGGAGAGAGTTATAGGTGTCCTTTGTGCCCACAGAAGAGCCTCTGGTGGTCCCTAGACTCCTGCAGGCCCTCCCCTGTAAGGTCTGTGAAACTGCAGTGGCAGAGCTGGTGATTCTGGTGGGGCCAGGGCTGGCCAGGATCTCAATTCCCCAGGAATCCTGGCTTCCATGGCAACCGGGCTTCATCACTTACTGACCCCCCAAACACCTTTGGCTCAGCCAGGCGGCCACAGTTGTCCAGTCACATAGAAATCCACTTATTAATCAGCTTGGCAGCCTCAGAACCCCCAAGGGCAGGTGGGTTTGGGGTAGACTAGCTTGACTCTGACATCCAAGAGCTGCCAAGAACAGCTCACACCTTCTTGGAGCAAGTAGACACTAACTGAGCAGAACTCGCTCATATCATGACCAGACAGAGGTTACACACTGATGCTCATGGTCCATAGAATATTAGCAAAAACTTGAATTCTTGTACACATTAGAGTTACTGCCTCATTGAGCAACAGGATGATTTGGCAAAGTTGGGCCCATGTCTGTGCAGAGCAACAGCAGGCTGCTAACCTCTTTGGGTGAGGCAGCTTCAGCCTCTATCTTTATGCCTTTAGATATCAACCTTGGCCTTGTAGTTATCTGACCTTGAGACCCCCTGCTAGGAATTCAGAGCTGAACCAAAGCCTGCATAGCCAGGTCTTGGATGACAGAGGTCGGGATTAAATAAACAAGAAGGAGAGAAGGAAGAAGGCATTGAGGAGGGGTAGACTGGGAGGGACCCAGGCCTAGAGGCTTAAGCACTCCCTAGAGCCCAGTACAGAGTCTGGACAGCCAGGTTTGCTGAATAAATAAGTGAATGGATGAATGTATAGGGGGCAAAGGTGAGAGGTACAGAAAGCCTTTTCCAGATGGTAATGGGAAGCTGAAGAGGCCGGGTGCACGGAATGGGGGGCACATTCCTCTGCTGCAGCCCACGTGGGGCAGGTTCCAGGGTTACAGAGAGCTAGGCACAAGTAGCTGCCATAATCAAGGCTGGGGCTTCCCCACCTCCCACGCCCCCACCCTCTCTTCTCTGTCTGTGAGCCTCTCTGCCTTCAACCTTTCACTATGAATTATTTTTCCCACTTCACATCTGTTTGTTTAAAAAGGGAAGCCTGCTGTCCCTATTCTAAATGAAAAACCAATGTCACCAGCCACAAAGAGAAGGGAGGCATCAAAGAGTTGATAACCACAGACAGGACAATGTGAGACAGGCCATGAGCCTGAGGCCTGGTCTCTTTCTGTTTAAAACAGGAGATGACAGTATGCTTCCATGTCAATCAGGTACCAGGGTGGGCAAATTCAGAGACAGAAACCAGGAGGGTGTTTGCCAGGGCTGGGGAGCGGGAATGGGAGTTATTGTTTAGTGGGTACAGAGTTTCAGTTCTGCAAGATTCAAAAGTTCTGAGGATGGTTGGTAGTGATGATTAGAGAGTATTGTAAATATAGTCAATGCCACCAAATCAGACATTTAAAAATGATTTAAGATGATAAATTTTGTTTGTATTTTACCTTTTTTTTTTTTAATTAAAAAGAACTGAACAGAGAGAGGTGTCAAAGTCATCTCTTTCAAACTGCGAGTCTCTCCTTGGTTAAGCAGAACATGTGAAGAATTGAAAAGAGAGTGACTCACTTGCCCTGTGACGTGATGTTATTTTAAATTAACGTGTGGTCAGAGGAAAAAAAGGGATAAGTCAGGGGCCAGGAGTGTAGGAAGGTGCACAGAGGAACAGCCTCTCTGCGGTACGAATACCCACGTGTCCGGCAGGAGGAGGCCCTGGGCGGCTGCAGGCTGGTGTGAGCCCCAGCCGAGGAGGCTCAGGTCCCAGTTGCCTGGGTTCTAGTTCAGCAGGATCTTGGGGAAAGCGCTTCACCTCCTGCTGCCTCAACTTCCTCCTGTGGCTGAGAGGAGGGAGGAGGGAGGCATGAGGCTGCGGTGCAGCGCTGGGTGGGAGAGCCCTCTGCAGGCTCTGCCCCCTGGCTTCCCCAGGGAGCCCCTTTGGTGCTCTCTGGTCAGTGTTGGTGGGGAGATCTATGAGTGTGGTTCCACTGTCTGGGACCAATAGTTGATCAAGCTCTCTGCTTTCACCTCGTTCGTGATGCTGTCCATCAAAGGGATCAGTGATCTGGCCGTTGTGTGGGCCCACAAGGGGCCCTGTCTCTTTAGGTGTCCATTGACTGATTTCAGGGATGCATTCTGTTCTAGGGGCGTATGGGTTGGAAACACCTCCTGCCTTCAAGAGGCTCACCCCCATTTCTCTCGCTGCTCTCTAAGGACAGCAGCCACCTGTCAGGGCAGCAAGAGGAAGGCAGGGAGGGAAGCCTCTGGTAGCCAGGCTCCTGCTCCAGCTCAGAGCGGGCAGGAAGTGGAGTCCTTTGTGGAACTGCCTTTGTGAAGGTCACTGGTGCCTCCACCTTGCCAACTCTGAAGGGCACCTTCCAGGCTTTGTGGCCCAGCCCTCTCAGGAGGGTTGGTCATGGTAGCGCACTCCGCTCCTCTGAGAACACCACTGCCTTCTCCTGGTGTCCTTCCTCCTCCCTGGTGCTCTTCCTCAAGGTCTTTGCTCCCCCTTTACTCAGGTGATGGAGTTGTTCTCCCTCTTTGGGCTGTCTTACCTAGCCCACTGGACCACTGTGCTTGCCAGTCTCCCAGCCTCTCAGTGGAAGGTGCCCCAAAGTGAATTCTGGTGAGCCCCACCCTGCCTCATTGTTTCTCCACCTGGGCCCACCAGTCATTCAGTTGCTTAAGCCACAAACCTGATAGTCATCTTTGATTTTTTTTTTTTTGTTTTTTTGGCCACTTCTATTGGTCTTTCATTTATTTTCATCTTTGTTCTTTGGCCCGTGTGGGCCTCCCATCGCAGTGGCCTCTGTTGTCGCAGAGCACTGGCTCTTGGCGGCTGCAGGCTGGTGTGAGCCCCAGCCGAGGAGGCTCAGGTCCCAGTTGCCTGGGTTCTAGTTCAGCAGGATCTTGGGGAAAGCGCTTCACCTCCTGCTGCCTCAACTTCCTCCTGTGGCTGAGAGGAGGGAGGAGGGAGGCATGAGGCTGCGGTGCAGCGCTGGGTGGGAGAGCCCTCTGCAGGCTCTGCCCCCTGGCTTCCCAGGAGCCCTTTGGTGCTCTCTGGTCAGTGTTGGTGGGGAGATCTATGAGTGTGGTTCCACTGTCTGGGACCAATAGTTGATCAAGCTCTCTGCTTTCACCTCGTTCGTGATGCTGTCCATCAAAGGGATCAGTGATCTGGCCGTTGTGTGGGCCCACAAGGGGCCCTGTCTCTTTAGGTGTCCATTGACTGATTTCAGGGATGCATTCTGTTCTAGGGGCGTATGGGTTGGAAACACCTCCTGCCTTCAAGAGGCTCACCCCCATTTCTCTCGCTGCTCTCTAAGGACAGCAGCCACCTGTCAGGGCAGCAAGAGGAAGGCGGGGAGGGAAGCCTCTGGTAGCCAGGCTCCTGCTCCAGCTCAGAGCGGGCAGGAAGTGGAGTCCTTTGTGGAACTGCCTTTGTGAAGGTCACTGGTGCCTCCACCTTGCCAACTCTGAAGGGCACCTTCCAGGCTTTGTGGCCCAGCCCTCTCAGGAGGGTTGGTCATGGTAGCGCACTCCGCTCCTCTGAGAACACCACTGCCTTCTCCTGGTGTCCTTCCTCCTCCCTGGTGCTCTTCCTCAAGGTCTTTGCTCCCCCTTTACTCAGGTGATGGAGTTGTTCTCCCTCTTTGGGCTGTCTTACCTAGCCCACTGGACCACTGTGCTTGCCAGTCTCCCAGCCTCTCAGTGGAAGGTGCCCCAAAGTGAATTCTGGTGAGCCCCACCCTGCCTCATTGTTTCTCCACCTGGGCCCACCAGTCATTCAGTTGCTTAAGCCACAAACCTGATAGTCATCTTTGATTTTTTTTTTTTTGTTTTTTTGGCCACTTCTATTGGTCTTTCATTTATTTTCATCTTTGTTCTTTGGCCCGTGTGGGCCTCCCATCGCAGTGGCCTCTGTTGTCGCAGAGCACTGGCTCTGGGCGCATGCACTCCAGAGCTCCGGCTCGGTGTTTGGACACATTGGTCCAGCCGCTCCGCAGCACGTGGGATCTTCCCAGGCCAGGGATCGAGCCGGCGCCCCTTGCACTGCAAGGCAGTGTCTTTACCCACTGGACCACCAGGGAAACCCCATCTTTGATTTTTTTCTTTTCTCCTATCCTCTGCTGTTCATGCATCAGCAAAGCCCAATGGCTCTCTGCCCCTCAAATATCTCCATCTTACCAGCTTCTCTCCTTCTCTGCCCCGTCCTGGAGGGAGCCCCTGTCTGCTTCTTGGATAGCTGCAATGTCTCTTGAACTTCCACAGCCTCACTGCCTCTTGCATAGAATGGCTCATCTGCTCAAATTTACTTCCATAAACTCAATCACACATGCCCCTTCTGAAAACCATTTGTCCGCTTCCCACTGACTGCAGCAGCATTGGGCCCTTCCTGGCTCAGCTCCTGCTGCTGCCCTCTTATCCTGGGACCTCTTCCCACCTCTGCCTCTGCTCCAGCCTGGCAGGCTCACTGCCCCTTTCTCTGCCACTCCAGGAGCTCGGTTCTTTTGGTGGTTTGCACCAGTTCTCCACCCACTCCCCACTCTCGCTCAGTGACAGGCCCCTTCTCCTTCAGTGTCCCCTCCTCCAGGAGGCCTTGCCTAGTAACACCACTGAAATTCAGTTGTCTCCAATGTAGGACAGTATTTTCTTTTTGCGGGGAGGGCATGCCGGGGTGGGGGTGGGCTACTTCTATTGGTCTTTCATTTATCTGTTTTTCATCCATCTTTGTTCTTTGGCCCGTGTGGGCCTCCTATCGCAGTGGCCTCTGTTTTCGCAGAGCACCGATGCGCCCAGAGCTCCGGCTCAGTAATTGGACACATCAGTCCAGCTGCTCCACAGCACGTGGGATCTTCCCAGGCCAGGGATCAAACCGGCACCCCTTGCACTGCAAGGCGGTGTCCTTACCCACTGGACCACCAGGGAAGCCTGGACAGTATTTATTTTTGCCACGCTGTGTGACTTGTGAGATCTTAGTTCTCCAACCAAGGATGGAACCCGGGCCCCTGCAATGAAAGTGACAGGTCCTAACCACTGGACTGCCAGAGAATTCTCAGTAGAGGTATTTTCTTTCGAAAATAGAAAGAAAGGAAGGAAGAAGCTTGCCAATTTTCTCTCGGCATCCTTTTTTTTTAGCTTTGCTTTTTCAGTTACAAAAATTTCACACGTACATACAAGTAGAGAGATAATATTACAATGAACTCTCATATACTTAGTCTGTAGATTTAATAATTAAGATTTTGTTGAGACTTCCTTGGTGGTCCAGGGGTTAAGAATCTGCCTTCCAGTGTAGGGGACTCGGGTTTGATCCCTAGTTGGAGAACTAAGACTCCACATGCCATGGAGCAGCTAAGCCTGCGCGCCACGGCTAGAGAGCCCAAGAGCTCTTGAACTTCCACAGCCTCACTGCCTCTTGCATAGAATGGCTCATCTGCTCAAATTTACTTCCATAAACTCAATCACACATGCCCCTTCTGAAAACCATTTGTCCGCTTCCCACTGACTGCAGCAGCATTGGGCCCTTCCTGGCTCAGCTCCTGCTGCTGCCCTCTTATCCTGGGACCTCTTCCCACCTCTGCCTCTGCTCCAGCCTGGCAGGCTCACTGCCCCTTTCTCTGCCACTCCAGGAGCTCGGTTCTTTTGGTGGTTTGCACCAGTTCTCCACCCACTCCCCACTCTCGCTCAGTGACAGGCCCCTTCTCCTTCAGTGTCCCCTCCTCCAGGAGGCCTTGCCTAGTAACACCACTGAAATTCAGTTGTCTCCAATGTAGGACAGTATTTTCTTTTTTTGCGGGGGGAGGGCATGCCGGGGTGGGGGTGGGCTACTTCTATTGGTCTTTCATTTATCTGTTTTTCATCCATCTTTGTTCTTTGGCCCGTGTGGGCCTCCTATCGCAGTGGCCTCTGTTTTCGCAGAGCACCGATGCGCCCAGAGCTCCGGCTCAGTAATTGGACACATCAGTCCAGCTGCTCCACAGCACGTGGGATCTTCCCAGGCCAGGGATCAAACCGGCACCCCTTGCACTGCAAGGCGGTGTCCTTACCCACTGGACCACCAGGGAAGCCTGGACAGTATTTATTTTTGCCACGCTGTGTGACTTGTGAGATCTTAGTTCTCCAACCAAGGATGGAACCCGGGCCCCTGCAATGAAAGTGACAGGTCCTAACCACTGGACTGCCAGAGAATTCTCAGTAGAGGTATTTTCTTTCGAAAATAGAAAGAAAGGAAGGAAGAAGCTTGCCAATTTTCTCTCGGCATCCTTTTTTTTTAGCTTTGCTTTTTCAGTTACAAAAATTTCACACGTACATACAAGTAGAGAGATAATATTACAATGAACTCTCATATACTTAGTCTGTAGATTTAATAATTAAGATTTTGTTGAGACTTCCTTGGTGGTCCAGGGGTTAAGAATCTGCCTTCCAGTGTAGGGGACTCGGGTTTGATCCCTAGTTGGAGAACTAAGACTCCACATGCCATGGAGCAGCTAAGCCTGCGCGCCACGGCTAGAGAGCCCAAGAGCCACAAGCACTGGACCCGCATGCTGCAGCTACTGAGCCCACGTGCTCTGGAGCCCACGCGCTGCAAAACAAGAGAAGCCCGTGTGCTGCAGTGAAGAGCCAACATGGCCCTCTCACCTCCCCCAAAGATTTGTCGTATTTGCTTCATCAAGCCTGAAGTTATTTTTGGTTTTTTTTTTTCTGCTGAAGTCTTTTTTGTTTTTTTTTAAATAACTTTATTTATTTATTTATTTTTGGCTCTTCTGGGTTTTCACTGCTGCCATAGGCTCTTCCCTAGTTGCAGGGAGTGGGGATACTCTCTCGTTGAGGTGAGCAGGCTTCTTGTTGTGGTGACTTCTCTTGTTGTGGAACTTGGGCCCTAGGGCATATGGGCTCCATAGTTACGGCTCCGAGGCTCTAGAGCACAGGCTCCGTAGTTGTGGCTCACAGGCTTAGTTTCTCTGCAGCATGTGGGGTCTTCCCAAATCAGAGGTCAAACCCTTGTCTCCTGCGACAAGGGTTGGCAGGCGAACTCTTCACCACTGAGCCACCAGGGAAGCCCTTTGCTGAAGTCTTTTAAGGCATATTCCAAACATATGATTTCACTTTTACATACTTGAGTATGCAACTTTAAAAAATATGGACGTTTTCTTACATAACCAAGATGCCAGTTACAGACATAGCCCCATCGATGTTGCTTAGTGTCATTCAATATTCGGTCTAAAATCAAGTTTCCCAGTGACCTCAAATATGTCTTTGAACCATTGGTGTGAACCACAGCCTAAACAGGGTCCACATGCCGCCTCTGGTTCCTGGGCCCTTTGCTCTCTCGACTCTCGAGTAGCTCCTCTCTTTCCACGTTGGCCTCAGAAGTCAGGCCAGCCTCCCGCAGGATCGTTTCAGATTCTGGTTTTGTCTTTTGGCTTCTCCATGAAGCCACCTTTCATGTTCCTCTCTTCCCTGTGCTCCCTGGGGGTGGAAATCCTCCCTGAGGGTGGAAATCCACTTGAACCCACATCTGTAGGTGATGCCCTGGGCTTCCTGTGGCACCACCCCGGGGGCCCATGGTGCCCTGCTGTTCCTTCTCACGATGCCAAGACTGACCAGCGAGGCTGGGAGGTGACAGCCTCGTCCTTCCACCTTACAGCATCCTGTCAGCCCCTCACCTGTTATTTTCATCCATTGACAAGTGTTTCCTGAGTCAGTTATTGGATGAGGGCTTGCCAAATGGTAATTTCTCTTTCCTTCATTTCTTTCAGGTTAGAGATGCACACAGAAGAGGTGGTCTGAGGGAGCAGTCCCTTCCTGAGGCAGGCGATGGAGTGCATTTTCTTTTTTTCTTTAATTTTGGCCCTTCTTATTGGTTTTTTATTTATTTATTTTTGTCCATCTCTATTCTTTGACCTGTGCGGGCCTCCCATTGCAGTAGCCTCTCTCATAAGCAATGGCTCTGGGCACATGCACCGCAGAGCACCAGCGTGCAATTGTACACAACGGTCCAGCCACTCCTCGGCACACAGGATCTTCCCAGGCCAGGGATCAAACCGGTGCCCTTGCACTGTAAGGCAGACTCTTTACCCACTGGACCATCAGGGAAGCCCAGGGGTGCATTTTCTATAAAGAACTTAAAAAATAATGAAAGGACTAAAAGTCCTCTGCTTTTTTTTTTTGTCTTTTTTTTTTTTGCAGGTTTTGGTGTAGTGCTTTATTTTTCGGTGGTATTTTAATGGTAATGGTATACAATGCTTTTATTTTATTTTATTGATTTTATTTCATTTCTGGCCATAGTAGGTCTTTGTTGCTTCACATGGGCTTTCTCTTATGGAGCACAGGCCCAGAGCACACAAAAATCAAGTTTCCCAGTGACCTCAAATATGTCTTTGAGCCATTGGTGTGGACGACAGCCTAAACGGGGGCGACATGCCGCCTCTGGTTCCTGGGGCCTTTGCTCTGGCGGCTCTCGAGTAGCTCCTGTCTTTCCACGTTGGCCTCAGAAGTCAGGCCAGCCTCCCGCAGGATCGTTTCAGATTCTGGTTTTGTCTTTTGGCTTCTCCATGAAGCCACCTTTCATGTTCCTCTCTTCCCTGTGCTCCCTGGGGGTGGAAATCCTCCCTGAGGGTGGAAATCCACTTGAACCCACATCTGTAGGTGATGCCCTGGGCTTCCTGTGGCACCACCCCGGGGGCCCATGGTGCCCTGCTGTTCCTTCTCACGATGCCAAGACTGACCAGCGAGGCTGGGAGGTGACAGCCTCGTCCTTCCACCTTACAGCATCCTGTCAGCCCCTCACCTGTTATTTTCATCCATTGACAAGTGTTTCCTGAGTCAGTTATTGGATGAGGGCTTGCCAAATGGTAATTTCTCTTTCCTTCATTTCTTTCAGGTTAGAGATGCACACAGAAGAGGTGGTCTGAGGGAGCAGTCCCTTCCTGAGGCAGGCGATGGAGTGCATTTTCTTTTTTTCTTTAATTTTGGCCCTTCTTATTGGTTTTTTATTTATTTATTTTTGTCCATCTCTATTCTTTGACCTGTGCGGGCCTCCCATTGCAGTAGCCTCTCTCATAAGCAATGGCTCTGGGCACATGCACCGCAGAGCACCAGCGTGCAATTGTACACAACGGTCCAGCCACTCCTCGGCACACAGGATCTTCCCAGGCCAGGGATCAAACCGGTGCCCTTGCACTGTAAGGCAGACTCTTTACCCACTGGACCATCAGGGAAGCCCAGGGGTGCATTTTCTATAAAGAACTTAAAAAATAATGAAAGGACTAAAAGTCCTCTGCTTTTTTTTTTTGTCTTTTTTTTTTTTTTTTGCAGGTTTTGGTGTAGTGCTTTATTTTTCGGTGGTATTTTAATGGTAATGGTATACAATGCTTTTATTTTATTTTATTGATTTTATTTCATTTCTGGCCATAGTAGGTCTTTGTTGCTTCACATGGGCTTTCTCTTATGGAGCACAGGCCCAGAGCACACAGGCTTCAGTGGTTGCAGCACATGGCCTTAGTAATTGTAGTGCATGGGCTTCGTTGTTTCGTCACATGTTGGATCTTCCTGGATTGGGGATCAAACCCATGTCCCCCACACTTAAAGGCAGATTCCTAACCACTGGACCACGAGGGAAGCCCCCGTCCTCTGTTTTTATCATCACCATGGCTTTGCCATCCTAAACAACATCAGTGATGGACACTGCTCCTGGCAGGAGCAGAGTGCCCCTGCCCAGTGCCCCATGAGGTACTCTGCTGTTCTGAATGCATTCACTGGAATCTTCTGTAGTGAGCTTTTCCATATCAGTTAGGATTGTTGGGTTACCCTGAAATACAGCTTGTATGGTGGAATAAATGCTGAATTCTCTCCTTTTAATTAAGCCCCATATTTTTATTCTTCATAGCACTCAAGACAGTTCGTAATTGCACATTTCTTTACTTGCTTGGGCTTCTCGTCTTTCAGGAGGACTCTGCACAAAGGCTCGTGAGAGGCGCTCAGTCTTCACACATTTGAGTGAAAGATTCACAGAGGAAGGCCCAGAGAGGTGGGGTGACAGAGGGGCGTGTTTGGGGAGAAGACCCAGAGGCTAGAAACAGCACAGCACGATCTGGGAGGACCGGTGTGGTGTCTGTCTGGGGCCAAGGACCAGGTGCGAAAGGGGGAGCACAGAGGCGGGGGGAGCCCAGGGACGGGAGCCAAAGGAGCCCCCCAGTTGCACTCTGTCCCGGGGAAGTGGGGCCCTAGAATCTCCGTGGGCGCCCCCAGCACCTGCCCCACAGCCTCCTGGGTAGAGCCTGCTCCTCGCTCACAGCACGGGGATCTGGCTGTGCTCGCCGCTAGCGCTCGCCTGGCTCCTCTCTCTAATTGCTCTGTTTTCCTTCCACTTCACAAGTGGGTTGGCTAGTAACACCGAAGTCTGTTTTATGTACATATAGAAAGCAAACACAAAATGTGTGGTAAGCTGCGTTCCATCTTTATGTTATTAACACACAAAAGCAAGAAGGCTCCAAGTTAGAGCATCTGCAAGTCAGCCAAGTATGCTGTGAGCCATATGGTGAAAACTTGAAAAGGAAGACAACAGTAGCATGTCACCGGGCCCTCATCTGAAGCGCTCCCTCGGCAAGTGCCCTGCCTGTCCTCTCTGAGGCCAGTCAGCCTTCCTGCATCCATTCGTGCATCCATCCATGCATCCACGCCTCAGAGCTTCCCTGAAGTCCTGTCATGTGCCAAGCATGGTTCCTTTACTAGCAACAGAAGAGCCATGACAGCAGAGACAGAGGGGAGAGCAGATCAGGTCGTAAGTAAGTACACCAACCTGTAACAAAGATAGGATGCTTCCCAGCTGTAATAAGAGCTCCTGAAGAAGTGACTGGGCGGTGGGACAGAGTGGGCAAACAGAGGCGTATCGCCTCAGCCATGTGGCTGCAGGAAGGTCTTTCTCAAGAGGAGACCTGTGAGCTAAGACCATAAGAAAAATGCAGCAAGTAGAGCTGTGGGAACAGTGTCCCCAGAAGAGGAAACAGGGTGTGCAAAGGCCTAGAAGTGGAAACAATGTCAGGGGTTTAGTGGAACAGCAAGAAGAGTGGAAAATCGAGTGAGGGGTTTGGGGAGCGAGACAGTGGAGGGATGGGGCATGGCGCCTCAGCTGCATGCAGGTGGAAATTTGGATTTTCCTCCAATGCTCTTAGAAGCCCTATGGGGCTTTTAAGTAGCAGAGTGGTTCATCTGATTCACATGTTTAAAGATCACCTTGCTGCTGAGGGGAGTGTGAACGTGGGAAACAGGCATAGACTGGAGCTTAGGGACCCGTGGTCCAAGCCAGCCATGGTGGCAGCCAGGCCAGAGCTGGGGCAAGGTGAAGTGGACACGGGGGTCGATATGTCTGCACATAGAGTGAGGGTCAGCTGCTCATCATCTGCTGGCATGCGGACCCACGGCCTTGGGGCCCCAGAGGCTGGCAAGAGCCAGACAGCGTAGCCGTGAAAACAGAGCTCTCTGCAGGCAAGGTGCCTCATCTGTATCATTCTTTGCGGAAAGCCTAGGTTTTTTTCCTCCTGTCTCCTCACCTCTGCGGTCCCTACGCACAGTGACAGGCCCCTGTCATTCTTCTAGCAAGTGGAGATCTAGGGAGGGGAACTGGCTGCCTAAGACCCCATGGTGACAGGGGCACCTTTGCATAGCTCTTCTCCAGGGACGGCAGCTAGTCCTGGTGTCAGATGGCCCTTCCCAGGGCCCGCCTGGCAGTACTGCATCCATTCGTGCATCCATCCATGCATCCACGCCTCAGAGCTTCCCTGAAGTCCTGTCATGTGCCAAGCATGGTTCCTTTACTAGCAACAGAAGAGCCATGACAGCAGAGACAGAGGGAGAGCAGATCAGGTCGAAGTAAGTACACCAACCTGTAACAAAGATAGGATGCTTCCCAGCTGTAATAAGAGCTCCTGAAGAAGTGACTGGGCGGTGGGACAGAGTGGGCAAACAGAGGCGTATCGCCTCAGCCATGTGGCTGCAGGAAGGTCTTTCTCAAGAGGAGACCTGTGAGCTAAGACCATAAGAAAAATGCAGCAAGTAGAGCTGTGGGAACAGTGTCCCCAGAAGAGGAAACAGGGTGTGCAAAGGCCTAGAAGTGGAAACAATGTCAGGGGTTTAGTGGAACAGCAAGAAGAGTGGAAAATCGAGTGAGGGGTTTGGGGAGCGAGACAGTGGAGGGATGGGGCATGGCGCCTCAGCTGCATGCAGGTGGAAATTTGGATTTTCCTCCAATGCTCTTAGAAGCCCTATGGGGCTTTTAAGTAGCAGAGTGGTTCATCTGATTCACATGTTTAAAGATCACCTTGCTGCTGAGGGGAGTGTGAACGTGGGAAACAGGCATAGACTGGAGCTTAGGGACCCGTGGTCCAAGCCAGCCATGGTGGCAGCCAGGCCAGAGCTGGGGCAAGGTGAAGTGGACACGGGGGTCGATATGTCTGCACATAGAGTGAGGGTCAGCTGCTCATCATCTGCTGGCATGCGGACCCACGGCCTTGGGGCCCCAGAGGCTGGCAAGAGCCAGACAGCGTAGCCGTGAAAACAGAGCTCTCTGCAGGCAAGGTGCCTCATCTGTATCATTCTTTGCGGAAAGCCTAGGTTTTTTTCCTCCTGTCTCCTCACCTCTGCGGTCCTACGCACAGTGACAGGCCCCTGTCATTCTTCTAGCAAGTGGAGATCTAGGGAGGGGAACTGGCTGCCTAAGACCCCATGGTGACAGGGGCACCTTTGCATAGCTCTTCTCCAGGGACGGCAGCTAGTCCTGGTGTCAGATGGCCCTTCCCAGGGCCCGCCTGGCAGTACTGCACTCCAGGTAGTGAAGAAGGGCTGGCCCTTTCATTACCAGTGAGGCCCCACGTTCCTGGATCGCCGGAGCTGCAGGCCCTTCCATCTTGGTCGTGTGCATGCCCCTTTGCCTTATCCCAGAATAGAGGCAAACAGGGTGCTGCCGTTCGGGTTCCATGGAAGCAGAGCAGATGTGCAAGAGTGCGTTAGGGAGTGCCCTAGGGACCAACGTCTGTTGAAGGAGGGAGCAGAAGAAGTGGGCAGGGCTCTCTGAACTTTGTACTGGGCCAGAGTGGCTGGACCTTACTACCTCTGCTTCCCCTGTGTTTGAACTGACAGCTGGATGCAGAGGGCCCGCAGCACTGCTAATGGTCAGGCCAACAGGATCTTTTTCACTGAGGTCTTGGAGGTCGTGCTATGTGTTCATCACACTTCCCTAACTCAGACTGATTTGTAACCCAGCAGTCGGGGTTGTGCTGAAGTATCGTCTTCCTCTTCCTTAAGCAGGACTGGCCACAGGTCCAAGGCCACGAACAGCAGACTCAGTGGGCCCCACGTATAAAACACGCCAGCAGCCAGAAGAACCAAGACAAATGGCCCTTCAGTGGAGGCCTTGAGCCAGGCCCTGTTAGACCACCCTGGTCAATCTGTCAGTAGTTCAGTTCTTCAGAAGCACGCACTGTGTGTCTCCCCAGTGTGCTCAGGTCTGTCCTGCCCTCATGGAGTCCACAGGCTCGTGGGGCAGGGAGACACCAAATGACCATGCCAAGGACCACATCACGAGTACTGGTGGCAGCAAACAGTGCTGTTTTCGTGCATTAGCGGCACTGTCTTAGCAAGTACGAGCTATGATGCGACACCATCAAATAACTTGATGCTGGTGTTCGTGTTAGCCTCTCTTCAGATCAGGCCACAGCAGCCCCCAAAGTCACCAGCCGGGAGACAGTAGAGCACAGGTGGTGGTGTTGTTCAGTCACTAAGTTGTGTCTGACTTTTTGTGACACTATGGCTGCAGCATGCCAGGCCTCCCTGTCCCTCACCGTCCCCCAGAGATCACCCAAGTTCATGTCCATTGCATCAGTGATGCCATCCAACCATCTCATGCTTTGACGCCCTCTTCAGCCCTCTATCTTTACCAGCACAGGTACCTGCTCTGAAAGCAGGAATGCAGTTATTGGGAACCTGATCTGGACGGTGGAGGCAAGAGGAGGTGGAAGTCAAGGACGGCTCCTCCGAGGAGTCGATGCTTCAGCTGAGAGGTACAGGGTTGGAAGGAAATGACAGAGAAAGGAGGCACTGCTAGTGAAGGGAAGGGTGTGGGGAAGACCCCAGGACAGCTGAGGCCAAGCATCCTTTCAGGAGCTGGAAGGTGGCAGGGGCCCTGGGTGCCCCAGCTGAGGATCAGGCCACGCTTAGTTCTCCTTAGCCCTAAGGGAATCAGAGTTGTGTCCTGGGAGGACTCCTTACGCTGCCGGGCTGAGAACGAGCTTCTCAGGGAGCCAGGAGCTGGAGACCACAGTGATCATCAGGGAGATGGTGGCCGCAGGGACCTGGGTAGGGTAGGGCCAGCGAGGAAGAGGGTGGACTCACTGCTGTTTGGAATAAGATCAACTTGGCCAGGGTGGATCTGTGGTTGGGAGCACGGGTCCAGAGACCTAGAGTTTCTGGCCTGTGGAGCTGGCTTCTAATGACACCCTCCCTGCACAGGGGAGAGCTCAGAACATTCAAGGCTTTGGGAGGTAACACAAAGCCAAAAACAACCTTTTATTTTCTCTCTGACTTTTTACATATCAAGTATATGAAAACATTGAAGGAATAGTGTAATGAACACTTAACTCTCATTTTGAATCCCCTGTTGTATTTGCTTTTTGTCGTTCTTTCTACACATAAACACACACACAGACACTGGTTTTTTGCTCTATAATTGTAGACATCATGACACTTCACCACTAAATATTTGTACCCTCTAACAATAAGGACATTCTCCTCAATAAACCCCATGGCACTTTCAAGTATAACAATATTAGCAGTTATCTCATAATACCGTTTAGAGAAGGAAATGGTGACCCACTCTAGTATTCTTACCTGGAAAATCCCATGAATGGAAAGGCCTGGTAGGCTACAGTCCATAGGGGCTTCCCTGCTGGCTCAGTGATAGAAAAATCCTCCTGCAACCTGCGGGATCTGGGTTCCACCCCTGGGTTGGGGGGATGCCCTGGAGGAGGGCATGGCAGCCCACTCCGGCATTCTTGACTGGAGGATCCCATGGGCAGAGGAGCCTGGTGGGCTACAGTCCATAGGGTTACACAGAGGGACACGACTGAGCAACTAAGCAGCATAATGCCACTAGCTTAATCCATAATCCATGTTGAAAAACTTCAGTTTTCCCCAGGTGTGTGTCCAGCCAAGATCCAGGCAAAGTCCCTGCATTGCTCTTGGTTGTTGGGTTTGCTTGTTGTTCTCTCTCAGTACGAAGCAGCCCCTGCCCACTTCCTGTGACTCTGGATCTTTGACAGATCCAGGCCAGCTGTCTGTTAGGACATTGTCCATTCTGGATTTGTCTGATAGTTGCAGTTCTTTTGCTTTTTCTTTTTTAAAAGATAAAATTCCCAAAGCACATTGTTCGCCCTTTAAATTGCACAATTAAATGGCTTTAGTTTATTCACAGGTAGGTGCAACCATCACCACAGTTAAGTTTTTTTTTTTTTTAATTTTTAAAATTTTCATCCGTCTTTTATTCTTTGGCCTGTGTGAGCCTCCCATTTCAGTGGCCTCTTTCATTGTTAAATGCCTCTGCCCTTTTAAACCAATAAAAGAGGCCAAAATTAAAAAGAAAAAGAAAAAAAGAAATGCGGATTCAATCCCTGGGTTGGGAAGATCCTCTACTTCCCTGGAACAGGAAATAGTAACCCACTCCAGTATTCTTGACTAGAGAATTCCATGGACAGAGGAGCCTGGCGGGCTTTTCCTCATGCTCTCTCAAAGACTCCAACATGGCTAGGGACACACGCATGGTCACGCTATGCTTACCATTTGAGGACCCACCAGATATCCCCCAAAGCAGTTACACTCTTCTGTACTCCAATCAGCAGTGTATGAGGGTTATGATTTCTCTCCATCCTGACCAGCACTTGTCATTAGCTGACTTTGGATGCAGTTATTTCCGGTGTTCCACAATGGAGGCTTTTCTCCAGGCCCACCGGACCATCCCCTCCTGCAGCCTCTCCTCAGCCCAAGACTATGCGGAATGCAAATGGCGCACTGGACTGGATGCCATTGTTGTCTTTTTTTTTTTTTTTTGCCTCTAAATCATCATTTATTTTCATCCATCTTTATTCTGCAGCCTGTGTGGACCTCCCATCTCAGTGGTCTCTCCCGTTGCAGAGTACTGGCTCTGGGTGCCTGTGCTCCAGAGTGCTGGCTTGTAATTGGACACACCAGCCCAACCGCTCTGCAGCACGTGGGATCTTCCCGGGCCAGGGATTGAATCAGTGCCCCTTACATTGCAAGGTGGACTCCTTACCCACTGGACCACCAGGGAAACCTTTATTTTTGTACTTTTTTGACAGATCCTGCACTTCCCCACCGCAATTTCATTCCATGTCCCCAAAGATCCCCAGGAAACAGCCAGGGCAGATGTTCTCAAGTTGAGAGGAGTGAGGCCTCAAAGAGGTGAAGCTTGCTTGAGGGAGCTCGTGCAGGAGACCAGGCTAGGGCTGCTGCCCTGCAAGTCGTAATGGGTAGAACGGAGAAGGTGGCAGAAAGGAGGAGTTTCCCGAGAACAGATGACCTGTAGAGGTGGGCCCGCCTTCCAAACCACGCCCTTGAGCCTCTTCCACAGAATGCCTACAGATGCTCCCACGGCAGCTCACCGGGGAAGCTGCTCATGCTGCGAAACATCGCAGGAGCCTGGCCTTGAAGATTGAGGGCTCAGCGGCAAGAGAGCTGGGTCCACCTGTGGATCACAGCCTCTGCTGCCTTGTCCAGAGTGCAGTCTGGCCCCTCTCCTCAAAATGGTGCTGCCACAGACAAGGCTACCTCGTGAGATGGCTCTTCTCTTTGGGATGCAGTGTTTGGGTATTTGCTCTGCTGAACAGCTGAGGTTAGAACAGGCATGTGTTGACTCTGGCAGGGTCAGCCTCTCCTAGGGCCCAGTCTCCCCAGCACCCCTGCATCTACCACTTGGGAACCAGATGTGTCTGAGAGTCTAACCTCTTCTTCTCTCTCACTGCTCTCTTTCCTGATCTGTGCATCTGTGTGTCTTCAACTGCTAACATGATTCAAGACCTGGTCAAATGCCCCCTCCTCCAGGGAGCCATCCTCTCTTTGCTCTCCCTGCATGTCATGTGCAGCAGTATGTTTGCACCTCATTTTGATGCCTAGCGCTCTGTGCTCTAGGTGGCCTGTAACTTCTGGTCCCAACAGATACCAAGGCTCTCCTTGAGGACAGGACCCTGGTCCCACTCACCTATGCATTGATTTGGTCAGAATTGTTTCGGTTGCCAGTAGCAGAATCTTAGGGCAAATTGGCCTTAGGAAGAGGATTTACTGATTCGTGTTACTGAAAGTCTTGGGCCTTCAGGTACAGCTGGATCCAGCACTCCACTCATCAGGGCTCTGTCCACTTCCTGGTCCTGACGTCTGGCAGGCTTTCTGGGTGGTGGCAGAGATGGCCAGCTTAGCTGTCCCAGCTGAAGCCCCAGACTGGATGTTCGTTGACCTGTGCTCACCTTAGGTCCAGAGGTGTTTCCATCAACCAAAGGGGGGAGGTGGGGAGCTTCCCAAGGGAGGCCCTAGCCACTGGCAGGCACAACAACAGCGGCACCCTGGAGGTGATCCTCCCTGACTCCTTCTCTCTCAGTGCCCCGTTCGGGGTGTGCATGTCCTATTTACCTCCCTCGGGGCTGTTTCTCACACTTGTGTCTTATTCTCACCAAGAACTCGCCCCAGTTCCATTTCTTCCCCTGGTCCACCATTCTCCCTTCTCCCTACAGCAGCCAAGTGGTTTCTCTAACATATACGCAGATTGCATCCTTCTTAAAAACCCTGATGGCTCCTCAGCATCCCCTAGGTGAAGTCCACTTTTCGTGAGGAAGCATGTCCAGGTCCTGCTGGTCTGGCTCTGTGCCCCTCCAGCCCCATCTCTCTCTGCACCTTCCTTCCTCTGAGACTTGTGGCATAGGCTCTTCCAACCTCAAGGTGCCCCATCCACTTCTTGGAAAGCCCTTTCCCAGCTTGTCTGACTGGCAAACTCTTCTTCCTTCGTACTGAGCTCAGTCATCATCTCCTCCAGGAAGTCCTCCAGGACTTTACTGAGCCACTAAGAGCACCCTTAGTTGGGGGCCCAGAGCCATTCGCCCATCTGAACTAGGCTGACTCTGGTGGTCACACTGCCTGGTCCCTGCACACCCCAAAGGTGCTTCTTCCGGTGTGTCTCCCCAGGGCCAAGCCTGGTGCCAGGCCCAGTGATGGCACCTGGGCCGTGTCTGTTGACAGATCTGAGTACTGGAGCGAGTGAGGAACCTGGGTGTGCCTTGCCTGCCTGGCGGAAACAGGGTTGCAAGCTTCCTTCCTCAGCCCTGTGGGCCCACAGCTTAGGCGCCACCTCCTTCTCCTGGCTTTCCCTGCCCACCCTCTGACCTTGACCTTCATTCTTCCTGACACTCGACCCATGTTGTTTTCCCTGTTTGTTTTCTTTTTTTTTCTAATCTTTTTTAAAAATTATTTTTATTTATTTATTGTTGTCTATTCTGGGTTTTCATTGCTGCCACAGGCTCTTCTCTAGCTGCAGGGAGTGAGGGCTACTCTCTAGTTGAGGTGAGCAGGCTTCTTTCTGTGGTGTCTTCTCTTGTTGTGGAACTCGGGCTCTAGGGCACACGGGCTTCAGGAGTTGTGGCATGTGGGCTCCATAGTTGTGGCCCCAAGGCTCTAGAGCACAGGCTCCATAGTTGTGGCTCATGGGCTTAGTTGCTCCGCAGCATATGGGATCTTCCTGTATCAGGGATCGAATTCATGTCTCCTTCATTGGCAGGCGAACTCTTTACCACTGAGCTACCAGGGAAGTCCACGTTTGTTTTCTTGTTCTCTCTCTCCCAACCCTTATGCCCATGACTTTGTCAGCCCCGCGAGAGCAGATTTCATACCTGTCCTACCCAGTACTTGCACAGTGCCCACACTACAGGGGCCCAAATAAACATTCTAATGAATATTCATTAATTAATATCAATGAGGCAATTAATATCCTTCCTCTGAGACTTGTGGCATAGGCTCTTCCAACCTCAAGGTGCCCCATCCACTTCTTGGAAAGCCCTTTCCCAGCTTGTCTGACTGGCAAACTCTTCTTCCTTCGTACTGAGCTCAGTCATCATCTCCTCCAGGAAGTCCTCCAGGACTTTACTGAGCCACTAAGAGCACCCTTAGTTGGGGGCCCAGAGCCATTCGCCCATCTGAACTAGGCTGACTCTGGTGGTCACACTGCCTGGTCCCTGCACACCCCAAAGGTGCTTCTTCCGGTGTGTCTCCCCAGGGCCAAGCCTGGTGCCAGGCCCAGTGATGGCACCTGGGCCGTGTCTGTTGACAGATCTGAGTACTGGAGCGAGTGAGGAACCTGGGTGTGCCTTGCCTGCCTGGCGGAAACAGGGTTGCAAGCTTCCTTCCTCAGCCCTGTGGGCCCACAGCTTAGGCGCCACCTCCTTCTCCTGGCTTTCCCTGCCCACCCTCTGACCTTGACCTTCATTCTTCCTGACACTCGACCCATGTTGTTTTCCCTGTTTGTTTTCTTTTTTTTTCTAATCTTTTTTAAAAATTATTTTTATTTATTTATTGTTGTCTATTCTGGGTTTTCATTGCTGCCACAGGCTCTTCTCTAGCTGCAGGGAGTGAGGGCTACTCTCTAGTTGAGGTGAGCAGGCTTCTTTCTGTGGTGTCTTCTCTTGTTGTGGAACTCGGGCTCTAGGGCACACGGGCTTCAGGAGTTGTGGCATGTGGGCTCCATAGTTGTGGCCCCAAGGCTCTAGAGCACAGGCTCCATAGTTGTGGCTCATGGGCTTAGTTGCTCCGCAGCATATGGGATCTTCCTGTATCAGGGATCGAATTCATGTCTCCTTCATTGGCAGGCGAACTCTTTACCACTGAGCTACCAGGGAAGTCCACGTTTGTTTTCTTGTTCTCTCTCTCCCAACCCTTATGCCCATGACTTTGTCAGCCCCGCGAGAGCAGATTTCATACCTGTCCTACCCAGTACTTGCACAGTGCCCACACTACAGGGGCCCAAATAAACATTCTAATGAATATTCATTAATTAATATCAATGAGGCAATTAATATCTATTAATCTAATAAGTATCCATTTAATATTCAATGGCCGTTGGGTGGTCACTCCAGGTGGGGCCTTGGACACACCCATGGGGAGTCGTGTCACATTTCCTAGGCTCACGGGGCTGGTACCAAACTGGGAGAAGTTCCAATAAGGTTGGTGATCCCCACCCCCACCCCCAATCTGGGTACCCCTCTCTACCCAAGAGCCTAAGCCTTTAGTGGCAGAGGCTCTTCTAGAGACACAAGAGATGGCTCATTGGCAGGTTGGGCATCTGAAGACCTAATTCTCAGCAAGTGTGTGTCAATTGCTCAGTCGTGTCCAACTCTTTGCAATGCGTGGACTGAAGCCACGAGGCTCCTCTGTCCATGGACTTCTCCAGGCAAGAAGACTGGAGTGCGTTGCCCTGCCCTCCTCCTCCGTTCTCAGGAAAACCACCTATAACGCCAGAGTAGACTCACCTGCAGGTGCCAGTAGGCAGAGACGAGCTCTCCGGGGCCCTATCCTCACTCTCGCTGACCTAGGCGGCACGCAGGCTCCCCAGCCTCCCCATCCTGTCTGTCCAGCCTTGGACCCTGCCTTGCTCTCTTTGTCTCCTGCCTTTACTCCTGTGCCTCGCCACCCACCACGCAGCAGGAGGCTCACAGGAATGCAGCAGCTATCTGCTGGCTGGTGCCGTTGACAGCATTTTCCTCTTACTGGGAAAGAGAACGAGAAGCCCCTCCACCCTTCCCTACAGTCTTCCTGCATCCCCAGGTTCCTGAGGCAGAGTAACTCGACACCTGGGTGTCAACGTGCCCCTTCCATTGCACCTACTTCATCTGTTTGTCCACTTGTCCACCAATCCAGCCACCCACCCATGTGTCTATCCATCCAGCCTTCTGCTGGACCTGGCCTGGCCTGGGATTAATATGGCGCATGAGGTTGGGTGTAGGTGGAGGAACAAGCAAACGCACACCCAGAAGTGAGGACTACAGACTCAGAAGCCACAGAACATGAAGTGGGCTAGATAGGGGACAGCCGGGCCCAGTGCCTGCTGCCCCATCAACCCACCAGGCTGACCTCGCAAAACCCCCCAGCCTGCTGACTGTCAGCTGTGACTCTGAGCTGGAGCCACTGGAAAGAAGCTCTGCTGAGGGGGAGCTCCCCCGTGGTGGGGGCAGGAGCGGGGACACTTGGCAGGGCCTTCCATAGGAGGGGGCATTTGAACTGGGCCCGAAGGCCGAGCAGCATCCACAGCCCCTGACGGACTTTCCAGAGGGAGGCCGTGGCCCCCTGCCACCACACTTCCTGGCCCACGTGTGGTTTCCCTGTGCTCGGGAGAGGGGGTGGGCGTGGTGGGGGGGTGGGGGCAGCCGTTGTACTGTCCCCTCCCCCTCCTTCAGCTCAGAGGATGAAGGAAATCTGCTGTCTGTTGTTCCCGTCCCTCTCCAGGTGCCGGTGGGGGAGACACACGTGCACAAGCATGCGTACACACGCCCACAGACAGGAAGTCCGAGGGTGGGGTCCTTGGCTGTCTGTCCACGAATGTAGCCGAGAACCTGGAGTAATAGTTACCACTTGTTAAACGAGCACCTGACAGGAGAAGGGTACCTACTGAGTGAGCGGAGGAGTGAACGACCGTGTGTAGGAATGATGAATGGGGTCGCTGGGGAGGGCTTCTCAATCGTTCAGGCCCATCTCGGACAATTCTTTTAAAATAATCATTAATTTTTACTTACAGGAATAGGCGTGAATACATTCTCATAGTAAGTGTGATGCACATACTACAGGTAAGGCCCCAGCACCCCTTTCTCACCAGCTCCATCGTGGAGGGTTCCTTCCCGTGGCTCTCTGTACACTGGACATGTTTCTGTGTGTGTGCATGCATACGCTTGGTCACAGGGTATGGCATCATTTTCTAAGATTTTTGAAAAAATGAAAAACATTTAAAAAACAAAAAAGGCCCAAAATAAGTGGAATCATACTGTGTGTATTGTGTGCACCTTCCTTTATTTCTTTATTTTTATTATTACTTTTTTAATGTTGGCCTCTTTTCATTGATTTTTTAGCCATTTATTTCCATCTATCTTTACTCTTTGGCCTGCGTGGGCCTCCCATCACAGTGGCACCTCTCATTGCAGAGCACTGACTATGGGCGCATGCACTCCAGAGCGCTGGCTCGTCATTAGACCCACCGGTCCAGCCGTTCCACGGAACGTGGGATCTTCCCAGGCCGGGGATTGAACCGGTGCCCCTTGTACTGTCAGGCAGTCTCCCCACCCACTGGACCACCAGGGAAGCCCCTTCCTTTATTTTAAACATACTTGCTTTGTCAGGAATACCGTTTCCATAAGTTTCCTCTATAGGAGAGTGCCTCTCGGGCTTCTCACCCACAGATTTCGTAGCCGATTTCCACAGCTTGTCTGCTGCTCCCCCGCCGCTGTCGATTCAGCAGGTTCCCAAATACTAGTTCTTCGAGAGAGAGTGTCAGCGAACTCTTTGTGTCCCTGTGCCATGGCTGGGTCATAGGTTGGCATGACTGTCACTCTCCTGAGGATTCAGTGGAAAGAAAAGTCACTCCCTGCTGTCCCAGCCCACAGCCCGTCTCTTCTGAGTCAAAGGACAGGCCCTGGAGATCTAGGAGCTGCAGCGCCTGAGCATTGGTGTGAAGCGCCCCTTCTCCAGGGGAGGGCTCCTCTGTCCAGGCCTTGACTCAGGTTAGAGGCGCTCTCCCAGTACCTATTGTGTGCCAGGTCCAGGTGAGGCCCCGAGGCATGCTGCAGCCTCCTTCTGCCCATGGGGCTCCCAGTCCACCAGGCCTTCTGTCCCTGCTGAGCTGGAGGCTGAGCTAAGGACCAGCGGGCCTGGAGTGAGTGATTTCTCTGAAACTACAGAGGCTGGGTGCTCAAGGGGTTGATAGTCAGCTGGCCTCCTCCTCCCAGCTTCTCCGCAGCCTGATGCCCAGCCCTCACACCCATGGTCCCAGGCGGCCAAGGGGCAGCCCCATCCGAGCCCTCCGCCCGTCCCATGTCCTCCGCCCTCATTTTAGCCTGCACTGGAAAGCATCTCTAATTCCGGCGGGCACCAGAGTTTGCAGCTCCTCGGGCAAGCTCGGCACAGGTGCCAACTGTTATTTCCCCCTCCCAGCTTCCATTTCCACAGCCCAGCACCTGCAAAGCCCCCCATTAGAGCCATGCCAGGGAGAGGGGGCCGCGGCTGGATGTATGCGTTCCCGCCTGCGAGCCCACGTGCCCGTCTGCCGGTGCTTGCGGGAAGCCACGGGGGAAATTTCCAGCACAAAGCCCGTATGCCTGCGAGAGGGGGGAATTGCTCAGCAAACTTCAGAAGCGATCAAAATGTCCTTTCTGTAAAGTCCCGGCTTAAAAAATGTTAGCAGGTGCGTATACAATAGCGAGTCAGTTGGGATGGATTACTATAGAATACCATTTCCGCTCATTGCAGATTATGAATTCAGAGCATAATTTTCTGTAAATTGTCATTCTTGTCTGGTAAGGAAAGCTAATTTTTTCCTCATATGTTGGGTGGGGGAGCCCACCACTATCCTAGGCCACTGCTCTCTGGAACAGGGCCTGCTGGAGCCCTTGCCTCCCTCCGGGACTGCCCAGATGGCAGCGGGAGTCCTCGGGGCCGCGGTGGCCAGCGGCATCTCAGGAGGTGCTTATTTCTGGGATCCTCAGTGGCTAGTCATGGGTTGGTGAGATGATGCTGGGGAGAGAGAGAAGAAACACCCCTCGTCACGGGTGTTGAACCTTGCCTGGACGAAGGCTGGAGGGGAGGGTCGGTTGCTCTGATGTGCCAGTGAGGAGGAAGGAGGAGGGCGGTGGGCAGGAGACAGGGGGTCGTCGGCGAGGCATCAAGGCCGTCTTCACCCGACGTTCTTTCTTCTTGTTCCCTCCCTCCCTGATCCCCCTCCTTCTCTTCCTCCCCTACCTCTATCCCTCCTTCCTTCCACTAGTGTTTCTTGAGTGCCCGGTGTGTAGGGTCCTTGTCCAGGCCCTGTGGTCACAGGAACGCTGATCTCTTCTGTTCCGGGGAGAAGTAGATGCACAAGGGCTGGTGGGAGGACCACTTGGCTGCTGCAGAGGAAGGAAATCACAGCGTGACTGGAAGGGGCTGGTCAGGGAAGGTCCCAGGGGAGGCCAGAGCCCCGTGGGGTGAGCAGCTTTCCCACAGTGGGAGGAAGGCCTGGAGGGGCTGCAGGCTGTCTGATTCTAGGTGAGAGAACAGGCCAGAGGGGCTGGAGCCTCGCAGAGGGTGGAGCGGAGAGACTGGGCTGGTTCCAATTTAAGGGCATGAGAGCTGGATGGTTTTGAGCAGGGGAGAGACATGGCTGGTTTCTGTGAGAAGCTGCTGGGTGGAAAATTGAGAATAGAGGTGGTAGGTCAGGGTCCCCCTGGCTGGGAGACCCACGGGCCCCTCGCCCGGGCCTTCGGCTTTTAACCTTGGGCTCCTTGGGAGTGAGTGCTGGCTGCCTCCTTTCTCCTGATGGAACTTAAGGAAAGAAGTCCCCCCGGGATGTTAGAGCTTCTCTCTCTGTTGTGATGGCAGGAGAATCTTCAAGGCAGGGGGAAGCTTGGAGCATATTCTAGTATAGATAGACCCATACTCGTCAGGATTTACTCAGATAAAAGTGACAGGTCCCTGAGTCCACAGGCTCAAGGCAAAACTGGAATAATGTCCACAAACGACTGGCGCTTGAATCCAAAAGTCTAGGGACGTCAGGAGGGGCTGGTTCCAGGGACTTGAATGTTATCGACAGGATTCTTTCTTCTCTGTCTCAACTTTTCTCTGTGTTGGTGTTATTCTCAGGTAATTGGTCCCCAAGTGGTGACAGAGATGCCATCAGCAGCGGGGGACTTAACCTCCTGTCCACTGAGGAGAGGCCTTTGAATGAGATTCCTTCTGGGAGTCCAGGAGGTGAAGGAGAACAAGGGACTTCGGCTGGGGTTGGAGGTCCCCTTCTGCCCCCCTTTTTTCTAGGATCCCTGGGCCGGGTCGTCGGCGAGGCATCAAGGCCGTCTTCACCCGACGTTCTTTCTTCTTGTTCCCTCCCCCTGATCCCCCTTCTCTTCCTCCCCTACCTCTATCCCTCCTTCCTTCCACTAGTGTTTCTTGAGTGCCCGGTGTGTAGGGTCCTTGTCCAGGCCCTGTGGTCACAGGAACGCTGATCTCTTCTGTTCCGGGGAGAAGTAGATGCACAAGGGCTGGTGGGAGGACCACTTGGCTGCTGCAGAGGAAGGAAATCACAGCGTGACTGGAAGGGGCTGGTCAGGGAAGGTCCCAGGGGAGGCCAGAGCCCCGTGGGGTGAGCAGCTTTCCCACAGTGGGAGGAAGGCCTGGAGGGGCTGCAGGCTGTCTGATTCTAGGTGAGAGAACAGGCCAGAGGGGCTGGAGCCTCGCAGAGGGTGGAGCGGAGAGACTGGGCTGGTTCCAATTTAAGGGCATGAGAGCTGGATGGTTTTGAGCAGGGGAGAGACATGGCTGGTTTCTGTGAGAAGCTGCTGGGTGGAAAATTGAGAATAGAGGTGGTAGGTCAGGGTCCCCCTGGCTGGGAGACCCACGGGCCCCTCGCCGGACCTCCGGCTCTTAACCTTGGCCTCCTTGGGAGTGAGTGCTGGCTGCCTCCTTTCTCCTGATGGAACTTAAGGAAAGAAGTCCCCCCGGGATGTTAGAGCTTCTCTCTCTGTTGTGATGGCAGGAGAATCTTCAAGGCAGGGGGAAGCTTGGAGCATATTCTAGTATAGATAGACCCATACTCGTCAGGATTTACTCAGATAAAAGTGACAGGTCCCTGAGTCCACAGGCTCAAGGCAAAACTGGAATAATGTCCACAAACGACTGGCGCTTGAATCCAAAAGTCTAGGGACGTCAGGAGGGGCTGGTTCCAGGGACTTGAATGTTATCGACAGGATTCTTTCTTCTCTGTCTCAACTTTTCTCTGTGTTGGTGTTATTCTCAGGTAATTGGTCCCCAAGTGGTGACAGAGATGCCATCAGCAGCGGGGGACTTAACCTCCTGTCCACTGAGGAGAGGCCTTTGAATGAGATTCCTTCTGGGAGTCCAGGAGGTGAAGGAGAACAAGGGACTTCGGCTGGGGTTGGAGGTCCCCCTTCTGCTCCTTCCCCTCTTCCTCTCGAACTCAGGACTCCCTGCCTTCCCCAGCATTCCACCGGTCTGTTCTGGCTCGCCCTACTGATGATCCTGGAGATCCTCCCCAGACCCCTTTCTTGTGGTGGGGGCCTAGACCAGAGCAGCCTCTGGGCATTACACACCCTTGCCTGCCGGGGTGAGGGGGTGACCCTGGAACTATGATATGCCCCTACCTCACCAGGGACCAAGATTCTGGCAGGGCCCTCACATTCACCTGCTAGAGGAGGTTCATTATGAGGAAGTTCACTTCATCCACCTCCTGCATTAAAACATACACCCAGAACTCACATCCTGTGTCTGCCCCTAAGATGCCAAGAAACCACTGCGGTTTTTCAGGTTGCACCAGTGTGCTCATCAGGAAAGCCAAATCTGGGCACAGAGAGATGATCTTAGTTGCTAGCTGTGTGACTTTGGGTAGGTTCCTTAACCTCTCTGTGCCTCAGGATCCTTATCAGTGAAGGGGGCTAGTAATAGGAGGGCTGTGTGAAAACTAACCAAACTAACAAAGGGCACCTGGGTCATAGCAGGTGCTGCTATGCATTAGCTCTGATCATCGTCAGATCCAACTATTCATGGGGCCGTGCTGGTCTGGGGTTTGGTTGCAGGGACTGATTCCAGCCATCTCCAACCAAAAAGGGTGTCCCTGGAGAAGTCTAACTTCCCAGATGGACATTCCCTTCCTTGCTGTTTTGTTCTCTCAAGACTCACAGCCCCGGGAACAGGCCTGTGGTCTGCAAGTCTAGCTGCAGTCCCTGGCCGCTGTGCACGCCAGGGGCAGGTGGAATCGAGTGCAGGGGGGCCGGGAACAGGTGCCCCGCTAGTCTGCCCCGAAGCGGGACTAATGGTTCCAGGGACTTTTCTCTTCTTTTTTTTGTTGGTGTTATTCTCAGGTAATTGGTCCCCAAGTGGTGACAGAGATGCCATCAGCAGCGGGGGACTTAACCTCCTGTCCACTGAGGAGAGGCCTTTGAATGAGATTCCTTCTGGGAGTCCAGGAGGTGAAGGAGAACAAGGGACTTCGGCTGGGGTTGGAGGTCCCCCTTCTGCTCCTTCCCTCTTCCTCTCGAACTCAGGACTCCCTCCCTTTCCCCCAGCATTCCACCGGTCTGTTCTGGCTCGCCCTACTGATGATCCTGGAGATCCTCCCCAGACCCCTTTCTTGTGGTGGGGGCCTAGACCAGAGCAGCCTCTGGGCATTACACACCCTTGCCTGCCGGGGTGAGGGGGTGACCCTGGAACTATGATATGCCCCTACCTCACCAGGGACCAAGATTCTGGCAGGGCCCTCACATTCACCTGCTAGAGGAGGTTCATTATGAGGAAGTTCACTTCATCCACCTCCTGCATTAAAACATACACCCAGAACTCACATCCTGTGTCTGCCCCTAAGATGCCAAGAAACCACTGCGGTTTTTCAGGTTGCACCAGTGTGCTCATCAGGAAAGCCAAATCTGGGCACAGAGAGATGATCTTAGTTGCTAGCTGTGTGACTTTGGGTAGGTTCCTTAACCTCTCTGTGCCTCAGGATCCTTATCAGTGAAGGGGGCTAGTAATAGGAGGGCTGTGTGAAAACTAACCAAACTAACAAAGGGCACCTGGGTCATAGCAGGTGCTGCTATGCATTAGCTCTGATCATCGTCAGATCCAACTATTCATGGGGCCGTGCTGGTCTGGGGTTTGGTTGCAGGGACTGATTCCAGCCATCTCCAACCAAAAAGGGTGTCCCTGGAGAAGTCTAACTTCCCAGATGGACATTCCCTTCCTTGCTGTTTTGTTCTCTCAAGACTCACAGCCCCGGGAACAGGCCTGTGGTCTGCAAGTCTAGCTGCAGTCCCTGGCCGCTGTGCACGCCAGGGGCAGGTGGAATCGAGTGAGCCCTCCTCAGTCTCTGTGGCCTGAGGCAGCAAGAGGCAAGCCAAGGGGACTGCCCTCCTGCTAAGACCACGCCCAGGAGGATAGTTCCCCTAAAAGGGCGACGTTCAGGAATAACTGGAGACCCAACCCCATACACATACAGTCTGAGCTGTTTGATTTAAACGCCCCTTTTCCCATTTACCACTAAGGTCATGCAGTGCTGATGTGGTGACGTGCAAAGAGCGTGGGCAGGGAAGCCTGGGGATTGGGTCCTGCGGGGGCTGGCTGGGTATCCTGGCGTTAGCTCTGAGAGCTTCTCCCTGGTAAAACATGTGGGTTGGGCCCACATGAGAGCAGTAAGGCTGCCTGAAGTCGTGATGCTTCATCAGAGTCACACTCCGTGTCCTGGCTCCATCCTCCCCCGCCACTGAGCTCCGGGCTCTGGGCAGTGGGTCAGGTACACTGCACGGGGAACGTGGGGAAAGGCCAGCCGCATGCCTGCTGAGGAAGAGGACAACTCCTGCCTTTGTCCTGGAGCACTGAGGCTCCCGGGGAGCTGGTGCTGAGGCTGGCCCCTTCAGGGGACGGCCTTCTATCCATCCCCAAAGCAGGGAGGAGACATCGTGCTCACAGGCCTCTGTGATCCTGAGGGGGCGAGGGGTCCCCACAAGAGTGCTCTGAGTGTAACTGGCAAAGACACCAGCACAGCCGAGGCGTTATTACTATTATTATTGCCCATAAAATACTCGACAAATGATAGCAGATCTGCAGGCGAGGAGTCGTCTTCCTTCCTGGGGAGAGATTTGAGGGCTGGTTTAAGAGTCTTTTGGAGCCACAAACCCCAGCAGAGGGAGCAGGCTCCGTGGAAACCTTCAGGCGCAGAGCTGTTCAGGGGCTGGGAAGTCTTTGATTACTTACATCTGTTTTTATGGAAACTTCTGGGAGCCACGGAGGGGAAACGGAAGTATAAACAGCGCAGACGGCAGTGGCCTCCTCACCAGATTGTTGATGGAGAACTGCCCTCTCGGCTTCCCTGCCCCCGTGCCGATTTGGCCCTGGGTCTGCGGCAGGAGATATTAAATGCTACGAGCACATGGAGAGCAGGATTGAGTCGCAGAAGAATCAGGGTTTTATGCCCCTCGGTTTCGCGCAGTAAAAGAAAATATCCCCGTTAAGTGCGAATTAATTGGCTCCCATAATTGGCATGTGGTGCTGCCGCTGGCCTCTCAGTGGGCTGGGAGGGACCCAGAGGCCCGTCCACTGGGCGGCAGGAGACCTAAGGCCCCGGAACAGAGTGTGCGGCCACTCAGGCCCACGTGGCGAATGAATTGCTTCCTGTGGTTCCGCCCTGGGCCCGCTTCGAGGCGTGTTCAGCAGATGCATAAACTGCCTGCCAGGCTCTCAGCGTCTCGCCCGTCAGCTGAGGGGCTGCCATCCTTGTTTCTGTATTCATGTTACTGCTACAGGAAGCGGCATCCTGGTCAAGCACCGTGGGGCACAGAGCTTCAGAGAAAAGCAGGCCTCCAAACCAGCCGACGAGGTCTGCCCAGTCCAAACCTGACATCCTGGTTGGGACCGCTACCCGCAGTTTCCCAGGTTGTACACAGCACCATCTGGCTGGAACCCGTTCTGCGCGCGTTCACCACGCCATCTGCCCCTGGACTGCACGAGCCTAGGAGGGCACCTTCTCCCAGCAGCCCCATGCCAGCTAGCAGAGCCCTGGTTCTGGTGCCTGGTCCCCTGACTATAGTCTTCACGCTGCAGCTCGCCCAGGGATCTCCCGTCCCAGACAGGCTGCTGGACCTGTGTTGGCAGCGTTGCTTCCAGCTCTGGCATCTGCGTGGTCCCCACGCGTGCAAATGCCCCTCTTCCTCTAAGCTCCTCCTGTGGCACCTCGCCTGGGGCCCCTGCCCTCCTTCTGGAAATAGCACCCCCACCTCTACACACACGCACAGGCTAAAGCAGGGGTGGGGGGGAGGGGAGTTGCTCCTTCCTCACTCCAGCCCCACAGTCCTCTCCCTGCCCCCCTCCCCGCCCCGTCCACTCCTGCAGCAGCTGATCGGTCCCAGGTGGCCACACCACCCAAGCCAGGTCACTCAGCGCTACTCCCTGGCTGTTTGGAATCCCAGCTGCAACGAGGTATTCGGCTTTTTGTGAGAGATAAGGACCTGAGAGCTTACAGGGGCCTAGCTTCCTTTCCTGGCTGAGGAGGCTGGCCTTGGAGATGGATGGGAAGGGAAAGGCAGTCCTGGTCCCTCGGACTGGACCTCGGCCAGAAATCCCTCGCCCACTGAGTTCCTGTCATTGGACATAGAAGGAGCTAAGCCATGCCTTTGGTAGTTCAGGGACCTGCTTTACCTGAAAACTGCGCAGCCCAGGATCCTGTGAGGGTCTGGAGGAAAAGTGAGGCAAAAGACGTAGAAGAGGGTCTGTGTCTCCAAATACAGACCCCCGTCTGCTCACTGCAGCCCCCCCCCGCCCCGCCCCTTTAGGTGGGCACTGGCTGAAACACACCGTTGGGAAGAGCCCACAGAATCTTGCTGAAAATTCTCGGGCTGCCCCTTCAGGAGACGAGCTGAAGCAGGGGGAGCAGGGCCAGCTGGACTGTGGGCTGCAGGGCTGGCAGGCTTACCCACTGTGGGTGTTGGGGCTGGGACACAGGGGCCCTCCGGGGCCATGGGTCCTCAGGCTTCCTGTCCTCTGGTCCGTTTCTGGGGAGGGAATGGCAGGAGCGGGGTCCTGTGAGCGTTGGTGATGTCCTTGCGGTAGGTGCCTAGGGAATGACCTCAAAGCATGGGGTGCTGAGGGGTCAGGTCCTCTGGGCCCAGCCAAGGTGGGCTCAAATGATGACTCTGCCACTCCTAGCTCCACGTGAGCCCCCACAAGTACTTCCGTCTCCCAGCCTCCAGGTCCCCAGGACAGGGACAGGCACAGGGCTTCGTCAGGCTGTGGGAACATGCCAGTCCCTCGCACATGCCTGTCTCTTCCTTCAAGAGGCACGTGCTTGGCTCACAGATTTCACCTGTGCATGTCCAGATGAGCGCTCCACCTTACCCACGAAACGCCTCAGGTCAGAGAGCCAGAGGCCTGAGTCGGCGGCCCAACGGCCCCTCTGAGGAGCTCCCCAGCACCCCGACCCAAACTGGGAGCCACGGGAGGACGCGGCGGTGCCTCCCATGTCCCTGCTTCTGCTGCGGAAGCTGCCCTGGTGCCGCCTGGCCCACCCGGTGCAGGCTGAATTGGATGAGCTGTTGGAAATTACAGGCTGAGCAATGTGTTGAAAAGTGTCCAATTGTGTCTACAATGCAGCAGATGTCTCCATTGCCTCGCACAGAAGTAGTGTCAGAACTTCGCTCTGTGGCAGCGGGAGCCTGGGAGGAGCGCTGTGTGTTTATAAAGGCTGCAGACTTCGGGGGGCTTCCCAGCAGACGGCTCCTCTCCCAGCGCAGAGTCCTGGAATCTCAGAGCCTAAAGGGCTTTCTCTCACACGGAATGTCCGCCGATGACTTCTCGCAGCTCTTAGAGTAGCATTCTTTCCAGGGCCCCCGTTGCCCCCTCACTCTGTGCTCTTGGACTCCCACACCCTAGACACAAGGACCGTCTTCTGTCGTCCACACATGGCACATTCATTTCTACCACAGGGCCTTTGCATTTGCTGTTTCCTTTCAGGAGAGTTCACCCTCCAGATATTGGCAGGCCTGACTCTTTCTCCTCGTAAGAGCCCTTCCTGATTGAAAAGAACGGTGTACCCCAGCCCTCCGATCACTATTACTCTGCTTTAATCTCATTGGATCACTTTTTCTTTTTTTTTCCTACCAGGCTTTATCTGGATCCTGCCATTGCACCCTTGCACCCAGACGTGGCCTTTGTGACAGCAGAGGTGGGTGCACCCTCGCACTCCCAGCTGAGCAATGGTCCACAGCGTGGAGAAGGTGCAGCCCCCACGCCCAGGCAGGGGTGCTGCTTGGGCACCTCTGACGGGGCAGCTCTGGAGCTTCTGTTAGTGGCTTCCTGTACCGCATGCTCACTGCCTCCCGGTAGAGGCCATGGAGTCATCCAGCAGCTCCAACCCGAGCAATAGCTGGGCTCTCCCTGCCTCTCCTGCCAGCTGGACAGGCCTGCCGAGAGGTGGGTGTGGAGACAAGGCGCCCCTGCCTTCACGAGGGGCGAAAGCTGCTCTCACCCTGCTGGTAGCCATAGCCCCTTCCTGGGGCAACGCCCCCCCGAGAAACATACTTCTTCAGAGCCACATGGTTCCAGTGGGGCTGTCCCTGTGGCGCTCCCCAGTTTCAAGATGAACCCGTAGGGTAATCTCTGCCAATCAGAGATTTCCTTTCCCTGGATATAAGGTCAGCTCTGTGATGATCATGTGATGCAAACTAAGACCAACAAGAGTTTGTATTAGCACTGTCTGTAGTCCCAGCTGTGGTAAGTACTGCTCTGGAGAAAGGTGGGGCATGGTGATGGCCTTTAAGGGGAAATCTGAGCTTCTCTTGGGAAAAAGGGACACGTCAGGGAAGGCTTTCCTGTGGAAGTGAGCTGTGAGTTGAGACTTGAAGAATGTGCAGGAATTGCCTAGAAGAGGGAGTGAAGAGGATTCTGGACAATAGTGAAAACAACATGTGCAAAGGCCCTGTGGCAGGTATGAGCACATAAAGACTGCCGTGCTTGGGGAGCACGGAGACAGAAACAGGGAAAGACGGAGAGGTGGGTGCTTGAGACCCTGCAGGGCCTTGGACACTTGTGAAAGGTCTCTGGGAAGGCCCTAAAGGTGTAAGTGTGTGTGTACTTTGTGGGATGGAGAATAGGATTTGTCTTTCTGACTGCTACCTGTCCTGCTGTGGGAAGATTCTTCCAAACATCAGCCTTCAAGGAGATGGGCCAAGACTGCTTGTGGCTCTTCTGAGAGCCCTGGCCACACTCTAGAACCACGGACCAGAAGTTTCCATCTCCTGTCTTCTTTGGCTTTCCCAGTCTCTCCAGCTCTCAGCTACCTCTCCTCTTGAGGTCCCCAGGATCATGGAGAGCTGGGCTCCCCACGAGTGGGCCAGGAGGAGGGGCCCTGGCCGAGCTGAGACAGCACCTGCTCCTCCCACAGAAGTCACGACCCACTCCGCCACCCCACCCCACCACGCACTCCCTGAACTTCCATGATCAAATAGGGACATAATCTCACTGCACCACCCCTCCTCAGGACCCAGAAGCCCGTGAGAATCACAGGACTGAAATGTATATGTAGGTGAACTAGAATTTTTCTGAAGAAGAAGAGGAGGATGGGGACAGGGAGATGGTCTTGACCTGGGGGAAACCTTGTCTGCCCCAAGGAGGAGGACCCGGCAGGTGGGCAGACAGCACAGGGAAGCACACATTCAGAGGGCCAGCACTGAGGGTTACCTCTGTGGGGCTCTACTTGGAAGCCTGAGCGGAGGGGCTCCCCCTTGTGTGGGACACAGAGCAAGTTACTTAACCAGGCTCATGTGGCCCCCATCCTTGACCATCACTGGCTGGAATCCTCATGCAGAGAACTGCAGCGCCCCCTGGCTGCAAGAGTGTTTCATCTGGGAAAAAGAAGAAAGGCTGGGGCTTCCCTGGTGGTCCAGTGGGTAAGCACACCGCCTTGCAGGGCAAAGGACGCCAGTTCGATCCCTGGCCTGGGAAGATCCCACGTGCCACGGAGTGGCTGGACTGATGTGTCCAACTACTGAGCTGGAGCTCTGGAGCGCATGTGCCCAGAGTCAGTCCTCTGCAACAAGAGAGGCCACCGCAATGGGAGACCCACACAGGCCAAAGAAAAAAGATAATGAAATGAAAAACCGGGCTTCCCTGGTGGTCCAGTGGGTAAGGACACTGCCTTGCAGTGCAAGGGGCGCCGGTTCGATCCCTGGCCTGGGAAGATCCCACGTGCCGCAGAGCAGCTGGACTGATGTGTCCAATTACCGAGCCCAAACTCTGGAGTGCATGCTCCCAGAGCCAGTGCTCTGCGACAACAGAGGCCACTGTGATAGGAGGCCCACACGGGCCAAAGAACAAAGATGGATGAAAATGGACAAATGAAAGACCAATAGAAGTGGCCCGCCTGCTCCCCTCCCTCCCCACCCCAACCCCACCAAAATAAATAAATAAATAAATCTTCCAAAAAAAAAAGAAAGAAAGAAATGAAAGACCAATAGAAGTGGCTGAAAAAAAGATGAAAGGCTTCAGCCTTGCCTCAGCAGTGGAGTGAGCAGTGTGGTCGACACGGGGCACGACTCCAGTGTGAGTTTCCTGGGGGTGCCTTCACACATCCCCACAGAATAGCAGACACTGATGCCACACGCTTCTGGAGGCTCTCAGTCCAAAATCAAGGTGTCAGCAGGGCCACACTCCCCCTGACGGCTCCTGGAGAGGATCCTTTCCTGCCTCTTCCTGGCTTCTGGTGGCTCCCCCTAATATTTGGCATTCCTCAGCTTGTGGCTGCATCTTTCCAGTTTCTGCCTGTCTTTACATGGCCCACGCACCCGTGTGTGTCTCTGTGCCTCTCTGTCCAGATCTCCCTTTCCACATAAGGATAAGCAATTGGATTTAGGCCCACTCTAGTTCACGGTGGCTTGGCTTTACCTGATTACATCGGCAAAGACTCCGTTTCCAAATAAGGTCACATTCGTAGGCATCGGGGTTAGGAGCTCCATACGTCTTTTTATAGGAACACAACCCACCATATTCCCCATCCAGAAACCTTCCTGGGGTCTGCTTCAGTGTTTACTGAGGGAAGCATTCTTGTTGCTTGTGGAACCTAACCAAGCAGAATCCACTAAGACTAACCCAGGGTGTACCTGTGAGGGAGCATGTGCACCTGTCAGTGCCCGAGGGAGGGGCACTCTCCCATGCATTCCACAAGACGCCGAGGGTGCTCACGTGGCAGACTCATGCACGTGGACAAAGGAAGCAGGGCAGGTGGACACACAGCCCTTGCTGCATGGTAGGAAGGAGCAGGCTTGCACCTCCTGACCTGGGATTGAGTGCGAGTTTGATTCTGACACTCTAGACTCCCAGTTCACCAGCATGCAGGCATGTCCACGTACCGGGAGAACAGCCTTGCGACCCCAGGCATCTGCAGGCTGGAGGGCATCTTCTGAGTTATTGACAAGACATCTGAAGAATTCCACATACATTCAGGAATCTATTACTTACCTGACTAATGTCTTCGAAAGTGGGCTGATGATCCAGTGGCTGTGTTGTACCTCAGAGACTCCGCCATTCAGGCAGACGTGGGCAGCAAGCTGGGGAGAGAAGGGCACTCTTGGTATTACCTGTTCACTGAGGGTATGAATTGTGGCTGGTTACTTGAAGGGGCCTTCGGTTCCTATTTGACAAATGGAAACATACATTGATTAGGTCTGTGGGCTTCCCAGGTGGTGCTAGTGGTTAAAGAACCTGCCTGCCAGTGTAGGAGATGCAAGAGACGCAGGTTCAATCCCTGGGTCGGGATGGCCCCCTGGAGGAAGAAATGGCCATCCACTCCAGCATTAGTCACGAGAAGTCAGTTGATCCAACTAAATACTCGTAAGAATGACTAAATTAGAACAACTAAGCAAATAAAAATCAAGAGTACTGTGTGGGATTAACATGTACACACTGCTGTGTATAAAATAGATCATCAACAGGGACCTACTCTGTAGCTCAGAGGACTTAACTCAATAGTCTGTGATAACCTATATGGGAAAAGAAAACGTGTGTGTATGTATATATATATATATATATATATATATACATACACACACACTATATATATATATACATATATATACATATATACACACACACACATATATATAGGTGTGTAACTGAATCATTTTGCTGTACACCTGAAACTGACACAGCATTGGGACTCAACTATATTCCAAACTAAAATAATAAAAATTAAATCAAAAAAGAGAGTGCCCACTGAAATGGCCCAGTTCTGGCATTCAGGTGGAATGTGGGGCTGGGTGTGGGCGGGGGCGGGGATCCCGTGTGCTCCACACATTTGTGTGTGTGAAGGCTGGTGTGAGCTTGGGGGATGCGTGTGGGGTGTGAACATGGGGCCAGCCTGCAGGGCTGGCATTTGTTTCAGTCTGCCCGGCTGCCACACCCTGGGGAGCGCACACAGCGCACACTGACTCCTCCGGGGTCTAGAGGCTGGAGGCCAAAGGCCCGGGTGTTGCAGGGTTTCTCCTGAGGCCTGTCTTCGGCCTGTAGCACTGCCTTCTCTCTGTGTCTCCCCAGGATCTTTTTTTTTGCCCCCCCCTTTTTTTTAATGGTCTTTCATTTATTTATTTTCATCCATCTTTGCTCTGTGGCCTGTGTGGGCCTCCCATTGCGGTGGCCTCTCCTGTAGCAGAGCACTGCCTCTGGGCTCATGCGCTCCAGACCACCGGTTCATCATTGGACACACCGGTCTAGCCGCTCTGCAGCACGTGGGATCTTCCCAAGCCAGGGATCGAACCGGTGCCCCTTGCACTGCAGGGCGGACTCTTTACCCACTGGATCACCAGGGAAGCCCTCCCCAGGGTCTTTCCTCAGTGCCTGTGTGGCCCTGGGGTCCCATGCCCTCATCATCCTCTCGTTATGAGGACACCAGTCAGGTTGGATCAGTACCCAACCACTCACACCTTAATTTAACCTAATCACATCTTTATTGAAGGCTCAATCTCCAAATTCAGTTATGTTCTGGAGTACCAAGGTCAGGGTTCCATTAGTTGTATGTAGGGGGGCCTTGCCTCCTCTTTTATTTTTTTTTTTTTAATTTTGGCCTTCTTTATTGGTCTTTCATTTGTTTATTTTCATCCACCTTTGGCCTGTGTGGACCTCCCATTGCAGTGGCCTCTCCTGTTGCAGAGCACCAGTTGTGGGCACACGTGCTCCAGAGCACTGGCTCCTAACTGGACACACTTGTCCAGCAGCTCCACGGCATGTGTGGGATCTTCCCAGGCCAGGAATCGAACCCGTGTACCTTACACTGCAAGATGGACTCTCTACCCACTGGACCACCAGGCAAGCCCCGACCTTCCCTCCTTCACCACCTGCACCCCCACCCCTGCTGCGTCTAGTTACAGGAGATGCTCTTAAGAACGGGGCAGAGGCCTTGATGATCGCTGATGGGACTCTTTCGCCCCAGCTGGGATGTACATTGCTTTCTTTTCTTTGAATTTAGTTGTGTGCATATGATTCTGGATATCCATCCCACCTGCCTGTGGGACATTTTCTGTCCTCTTGGGGCTCCCCATGCCCCAGCATCATGCAAAGGCCCTGATGTCTTACATCAGCATTCGAGGGCCCTCTCCTGCTGGCCACCCTTTCGGGTATGGGTATTTGAGGGGCTCAGAGCGTCAGAGCCGAGGCCCAGCTCTCCCCTCACTGAGGTCCACAGATCTGGAATCTGAGGACTGTGAGTTCACTGCCTCACCTCCGTGCATGTGGACTAGGGGATTGTTTAAGTGGTCTCGCAAGGAAACTCCCCACATGGGGGGTGGCAGGGAGTGGTGGGGACCACTGCAGAGTGCAGAGGACAGGCGGCTGCCCAGAGGTGCCCATGGGCAGGAAAGCCACAGCTTTATTTCAGATAAATGGGGAATCATTCATTTTTAATGTAATTTCTCCCAATTTTTGAACATTACCAACTCTTTCAGGATTTTTTCTTTTTTTTGGCCTCTAAGTCATCATTTGTTTTCATCCATCTTTATTCTTTGACTTGTGTGGGCCTCCCATAGAAGTGGTCTCTCTCACTGCAGAGCACTGGTCCCTAACTGTGATAGGGACAGAGTAGAATAGGTAGGTGGTTGTAGAGCCTTAGTAGGGGATGGTAGGTAGAAGGGAGAAACCTGAGAAAGGTTGGGAGGCCAGTGAGTTGATGATAACTCAGGAGAGCTGTTCCTTGTTCAGTAAAGGAGGCTTGACTGTGTATAAACAGTTGACGAAGGAGAAGCTGGTGAAGAAGCAACCAATGATGTATGTCCTGCATGTGCGTCTACTTGAGGGGGGCGGTCTTCTACCATCCTATATATATTGCTGCCCACTCAGTTGAGGGAGAGTAGAGCAGAGCTTTCCTGCCTGCCTGCTTGCACCTCTTACAAGTACCCTATCCTAATACATCCTCTTCTTGCCTATCACTCTGCTTCTCGCTGAATTCCTTCTGCATTGAGGCACGAAGAACCTGAGCCTCAGTGAGTCAAGACATTGGGTGAGTGCTGGGTTAAGTCCTGGCCACATGGGTTAAAGTCCCAGACAGGGTTTGGGCTAGGTTCAAGCCCCAGTCATGTGGGTTCAAGTCCCAAACAGGGTTTTGGCTGGAATTCAAGCTCCAGCCACGTGGGTTCAAGTTACAAGCAGGGTTCGATTAGGTCCAGGCCCGGGGTTTAAGTCTCAAATCGAGGTAAAACCCTTTCAATTGGACACACTGGCCCAGCTACTCCGTGGCACGTGGGATCTTCCCAGGCCAGGGATTGAACCGGTGCCCCTTGCACTGCAAGGCAGACTCTTTACCCACTGGACCACCAGGGAAGCCCCACTTTCAGATTCTTTTAAACCATTGCTTTAAAACAAACAGACGCGTGCCAAACAGAGGTAGCCTTGCCCAGTGAGGGAAGACTTCAAGCCCAGGGCCTGGGAACTCGAGTAGACTTTTGATCAGGGTAGAAGGCTCCTCCCTACTTCAGGCCTCACCCTAAGGAGCTTCCGCCTCCCCCCACACAGGAGGAAATCAGGGCTGCAGAGGGGGGGGTCTGGCTCAAAGGCACACGAGGCACTGGGGGCAGGTGTCTGGCTCACTGACACCCCACAGCCTCCCAGATCATTAGGACGGAGGTGTAAATGGTGAAGATAAGGACGTGTTTGGGGCCCTGTTCACAGACCTCTTGCTGTACATGGAGCAGGGGTTCCAGTGGAAGAGCGGCAAGATGGATGGAGGCGAGAGGTGTGTTCTGCCTTTTCTGGGCCAAGTGGAGCTCCAGGGGCTGGGCCACATCACACTCCCTCATCGGCTGCACCCCTTGACATGGGGGCAAACATCATCAACGGGTCTAGGACTCCAGAGTCGGGGAGCTGCAGGATGGTCCTGAGGAGGTGGTGCTGGATGTCACCATCATCCGGTTCAGCTCCAGGCACGGCTGCTGCAGGGCCAGCAGACCCAATGACCTCTCTATGTCCCCTCCCCACACCACACCTCAGCCGCTGGATTTCTGTGCCATTCCCAGCCTGTGCTGAGCGTCTTCCAGCCCCAGTTCCGCTGCCTGGAACCCCCTTCCTCCAGATTGCTATACATCTGGCTCTTTCTCCACACCCAGGAGGTGTCACTCCCAGAAAGTCCTTTCCTAACCTCCCTCCCCCCACCCCCGTGGGTTACATCACTGCGTCATCTACATGAGACTTACTGCTTTACCAAAGGCTCTTGTTTACTCTGGTCCCTTGAGCCCTGGAAGGTCAACTCCATGAATTCAGGGACCTTGGACTGTTCTGTTCCCTGCTCTTTCTCCAGTGCCTAGAATAATGCCTTGCACATTGTAGGTACTTGGTAATTATTTGTTCAATGAAAGATTCTCTAGATGGATAAATGGATGAATGACAGGTGGATGAATGGATGGGTAGATGGATGAATGGTCTGATGGAATGTGAGTGGATTTGTGGGCAGAGAGAGGGAGAGACAGACAGATGGATGGGGTTGTGGGGTAAATGAGGTTGACAGAATGGCCACAGCAGGCATACGCAGAGCTCCCAGGCCAGGGACAGTGGTGGACAACAGGGACCGCTGCTCGGAAGCTGTGCTCCCGCCTGGAGCTGCTTTTCTGAAGCACAGGAGCCAACGCTGAGCTTGGTGCCTTGGGCTTCACCCCAGTCCTGTTGCTCACTCACCAGGTGACTTCAGGGAAGTCCCAGGGTCTTCTTTATTGTCCACGAGTTAAAAGTCTCCCAAGCTGCCTTCCCCACAATATGGCAGAGACTCAAAAAAGACCCACCCTATTTCACCTCTGCCAGCTCAGAATGTCTGCCTAGAGACATGTATGCCCAGCGAAGCAAGGACAAGCATACTCATGGTAGATTCATGCACGACCAACAAATGGAAACCCCCTAAATGTTCAGCTGCTCCAAATGGGATCTCTGATTGTTGTTGGGCACCGAACAGCACTCAGAAGCTAGCCAGCCCCTGTGGTGCCTGTTTGGATCCTAGAGAGGTGAATCCCCCGCCTCTGGGCTGACACAGCCAGGTCTGGCGAGTGAACAAGATTGATTTCAGCTCTTCCTTACTCCTTGCTTCAAGACACAACATGATAATAATATATGGCAGGCAAAGAAGGGTCTTCAGGACACAAGAGAGGGACAAGTCGAGGAGCAACACGCACAATACGGTGCCACAGTGCTGGGAAAAAAGTCCAGAGAACAATTTCTGTGACTGCAAATCTATTTATCTATCCATTCATTCGTCTAATATCTATCTAGCCACCCATCTATCTATCATTAATCTATCTTATCTCTGTGGTCTATGTAAATGCAGAGGGTAAAGACCTGGTAGTAACCCCCTCAACTGGGTAATAGGAGAAAGGTCTGAGGTACAGGGAGGTTGAAGGGATCTTAGCTTTGCTACCAGTTTCAGGTATCAGCCAGGGGCTTAACGATAATATGATAGAACACCACAGGCCTCCCCAGCCCCAAGCCTTAGTGGCTGCTGGGACGGGAAGTCTGTGCTGAGCATTCCGATGGCGCCACAAATGTCCCTCCCCCTCAGCTGGAGAGTCCTGTAGCTGCCTGTGAAGATGGAGAAGCTCTGTTACCATGAGCCGTAGGTGGTTTTATGAAGTTTGTTTGGAAGCTGTTAGAATTCTGCTGGTAATAATGCTTTCGTGAAAGAGGCTTTTTAAAAAAACGCTCAGAGAAGTTGCTGAAAGTCACATTCATATGGGAAAGTGAAAATCTAATCTTGGCTGGTACTGCTGCCGCGCTGACGTTCCCTCCCTGGGTGTCATTGCACAGGGCCGGGGGATGCTTCCAGCCCGCCCCCGCCCAAGGCCCTCTGGACAGGAGTGTGAGACAGTGGTGACAAAAGTGAGCCCTTGGGGCTTCCCTGGTGGTCCAGTGAGTAAGAACACCGCCTTGCAGCGCAAGGGGTGCCAGTTCAATCCCTGGCCTGGGTAGATTCCATGTGCCACGGAGCGGCTGGACCGATGTGTCTGTCCACCTACCCAGCCGGAGCATGCGCCCAGAGCCGGTGCTCTGCAATGAGAGAGGCCACTGGGATGGGAGGCCCACACGGGCCAAAGAACAAAGATGGAAATAAGTGAAAGAAAGATTAATATAAGTGGCCAAAAAAAAAAAAAGAGAAAGAAAACTAATGAACAAGATTGATTTCAGCTCTTCCTTACTCCTTGCTTCAAGACACAACATGATAATAATATATGGCAGGCAAAGAAGGGTCTTCAGGACACAAGAGAGGGACAAGTCGAGGAGCAACACGCACAATACGGTGCCACAGTGCTGGGAAAAAAGTCCAGAGAACAATTTCTGTGACTGCAAATCTATTTATCTATCCATTCATTCGTCTAATATCTATCTAGCCACCCATCTATCTATCATTAATCTATCTTATCTCTGTGGTCTATGTAAATGCAGAGGGTAAAGACCTGGTAGTAACCCCCTCAACTGGGTAATAGGAGAAAGGTCTGAGGTACAGGGAGGTTGAAGGGATCTTAGCTTTGCTACCAGTTTCAGGTATCAGCCAGGGGCTTAACGATAATATGATAGAACACCACAGGCCTCCCCAGCCCCAAGCCTTAGTGGCTGCTGGGACGGGAAGTCTGTGCTGAGCATTCCGATGGCGCCACAAATGTCCCTCCCCCTCAGCTGGAGAGTCCTGTAGCTGCCTGTGAAGATGGAGAAGCTCTGTTACCATGAGCCGTAGGTGGTTTTATGAAGTTTGTTTGGAAGCTGTTAGAATTCTGCTGGTAATAATGCTTTCGTGAAAGAGGCTTTTTAAAAAAACGCTCAGAGAAGTTGCTGAAAGTCACATTCATATGGGAAAGTGAAAATCTAATCTTGGCTGGTACTGCTGCCGCGCTGACGTTCCCTCCCTGGGTGTCATTGCACAGGGCCGGGGGATGCTTCCAGCCCGCCCCCGCCCAAGGCCCTCTGGACAGGAGTGTGAGACAGTGGTGACAAAAGTGAGCCCTTGGGGCTTCCCTGGTGGTCCAGTGAGTAAGAACACCGCCTTGCAGCGCAAGGGGTGCCAGTTCAATCCCTGGCCTGGGTAGATTCCATGTGCCACGGAGCGGCTGGACCGATGTGTCTGTCCACCTACCCAGCCGGAGCATGCGCCCAGAGCCGGTGCTCTGCAATGAGAGAGGCCACTGGGATGGGAGGCCCACACGGGCCAAAGAACAAAGATGGAAATAAGTGAAAGAAAGATTAATATAAGTGGCCAAAAAAAAAAAAAGAGAGAGAGAAAGAAAACATGAGCCCCTGGCACTAGGAAATAAAGTGAAATGATTACCCAGAGGATGACAGTTCTCTCTGACAAGCACCCAAAGCCCCAGACTGCCTCTGCCATTCAACTGGTGTCTTTGCAGACATGCCCTGCGTTGGAAGCAGAATTTCTCAACCTGGCCCTGTTGGCCTTGGGGGCTGATGATTCTGTATCCTGGAGGCTGTCTTGTGCCTTGAAGGATGTTTAGCAGCAATCATGGCCTCCAAGAGCTTGGTGCCAGGAACATCTTCTGCCTACTGGTGACGACCAAAAATATCTCAAGACATTGCCACATGTCCCCCAGGAGCAAAATGGCTCCCCTGGTTCCCTTTTTAGGGGTTCTCTGCCCAGTGCCCAACATCTGTAGAGGTCAGGGACGCAGATGGTTAGCACACCAAGGAACACCCTAACACCAGCTAGGTGTCCTCCAATTTAACTCAGTTCTGACCCTATCTACCCTGAGACAGTCTCAGGTCCCACAGGTTAAAGGTTCGCTCCCAAACTACTCCCTTTCCTCCCCCGCCACCGCGCCCCCAGTCCCTGTCACTTAGGGTGCCCATCACAAGTCCAGGCTCACCCCTTTGCTTCTCACCGACTGGCTACAGAATGAGGGTCCCACGACCTCCCACATGGTTTGGATTCATAGGCTAGAGCAGCTCACAGCACTCAGAGAAACATTTGACTTTCTAGATTACCAGTTTGTTATAAAAGGATACAACTCTGAAACAGCCAGATGGAAGAGAAGGGTGGAGCAAGGTCTGGGGAAAGGGCACGGAATTCCCACGCTCTCTGAGGGCGCCAGTCTCCCCACAGCTCTGTGTGTTCACCAACCCGTAAAGCCTCTGAACCGAAACCCCTCCTTTTATAAAGGGCTTTTCTGGAGGCTTTATTTACAAAGGTAGGATTGACTGAATCCTTGGCCATTGGCGAGGAATCAGCCTCCAGCCGCTTTACCCTTCCTGGAGTCCAGAAAGTGGGACTATAAATTCCAGTCCTCTGATCACTTAGCTGGTTCCCCTGGCTGTCAGTTCCCACCCTCAGGTGACCTAGGGGCCTTCCAAAAGTCATTCATTAACACAACAAAAGGCAGCTTTAGAGCTTAGGAAGTTTTAGGAGCTCTGTGTCAAAATAGTTATTTCTTAATATAAATCACACTGTCATAGAATCACCACCCAGAAGACTGGCAGAATTACTTTGCGGAGTGATTTTGTTTTTTAAAAATTCATAAAAACAGGGCTTCCCTGGTGGCCCAGTGGGTAAAGAGTCCACCTTGCAGTGCAAGGAGCACTGGTTCGATCCCTGGCCTGGGAAGATCCCACATGCCGAGGAACGGCTGGACTGGTGTGTCCAAGTACGAGCCAGCACTCTGGAGCGCATGCGCCCAGAGCCAGTGCTCTCCAGCAGGAGAGGCCACTGCAATGGGAGGCCCACACATGCCAAAGAATAAAGATGGATGAAAACTAAACGATGACTTAGTGGCAAAGAAATAAATAATATAAACAAAAATATAGTCTTCTAATATTCATACCATTCTTCAACTGTTTATAGCCCAATGGTGTTTCAGTACTGACAGGCATACCTCATGCTTCTTCTTCTTCTTCATTTTTATGGTATGGGGGTGAGGGGGCTTCCCTGGATCTTCATTGTGGTGCAGGGGCTTTCTTTGGTTGTGGTGAGCAGGGGCTACTCCCTAGTTGTGGTGTGCCAGCTTCTCACCTCAGGGCCTTCTTCTGTTGGGGAGCACCAGCGCTAGGGCAAGTGGGCTTCAGTAGCTGGGGCGCACGGGCTTAGTTGCCCTGTGGTATGTGGGATCTTCCCAGACTGAAACCGTTCTACCTCGGATTGGGACTTAAACCCCAAACCCAGTTTAGGACTTGAACCCAAGCCCCTGCCAAAACCCTGCTTGGGACTTGAACCCCTCCAGCCAAAGTCCACCCTACCTGGTTTCAGGACGTAACAGAGCTCAGGTTCTTCATGTCTCTTCACAGAAAAGAATTCAGTGAGAGACAAAATGATAGGCAAGCAATGGATTTATTTAGATTCAGAGAAAAGCACACTCCACAGACAGAGTGGGGGCCATGGCAGAGGGTGAATCCAGTGGCCCCCAAAACATGGCATTCTTAGCTTTTATGGAGTGAGTAATTTCCTATGCTAATGAGTGGGAGGAGTATTCCAGCTCTTTGGGGGAAGAGGCAGAACTGTCCTGGCGCCTCTGGGTGTGTCCTGTAGCTTGCTGACTGAGGATCAAGGTCTGGTCTGCCATCTAGGACCCATTTGATTCTAATGGGCTTATGCTGTATCCTTGTGATAGGGACAGAATAGAATAGGTAGGTGGTTGTAGAGTTCTGGTAGGGGATGGTAGGTAGCAGGGAGAAACCTGAGAAAGGTTGGGAGGCCAGTGAGTTGATGATAACTCAGGAGAGCTGTTCCTTGTTCAGTAAAGGAGGCTTGACTGGGCATAAACAGCTGATGAAGGAGGAGCTGGTGAAGAAGCAACCAATGATATATGTCCTGCATCTGTGTCTTCTTGAGGGGGGCGGTCTTCTACCATCCTATATATATTGCTGCCCACTCAATTGAGGGAGAGTAGAGCAGAGCTTTCCTGCCTGCCCACTTGCACCTTTTACAAGTACCCTATCCTAATACATCCTCTTCTTGCCTATCACTCTGCTTCTCGCTGAATTCCTTCTGCGTTGAGGCACGAAGAACCTGAGCCTCAGTGGGTCCAGACATTGGGTGAGTGGGATTAAGTCCCAGCCGCATGGGTTTGAGTCCCAGACAGGGTTTTGGCTGGAATTCAAGCTCCAGCCACGTGGGTTCAAGTCCCAAGCAGGATTCGATCAGGTCTGGGTCCTGGGTTTAAGTGTCAAATTAAGGTAAAACCCTTTTACTTGGGCTGTAATCATTCTTTCAAAAAAACTGTGCCCTGCCCCTTTCCCTAACTGTTACAAAACCAGAGATCAAACCCTTGTCCCCTGCACTGGCAGAGAGATTCTTAACCACTGGACCACCAGGGAAGTCCACACCTTGTGCTTCTTCACCGCTGTATTCTGTTCCCTCACAGGGACCTCACACTGGCTATTTAAAGAGACCTGTATCGTCCATGGGGTCACAAAGCGTCAGACACCACTGAGTGACTAAAACACACTGTCAACATCCTGGCTCTTTCTAATCATTCACTTTTATAACACGGCTACATTGAGGTTATGGAGCGGGTCTCTGTTTATGATTTCTCCAGGGTAGTTATGAAGAACAAGAACCTTCTGGGTCCTAGAGCATGTATGCTGAAATAGACCACAAACTGCATCAGAGGTACTCCCACCATTGACTGGTGAGAGCCTTTTCCTCTCTCCTTTGCAAGACTTGATACTTGATGTTATTCTTTGCAAGTCCTGCCATACTTCACATGTTCTTCAGTTTCATGGGTGAAACATTGTATCACATTGTTTCTCCCTCTGTTTCTACTCAACCAGGAAGGGTTCAGTCCTTCACTTGCAGATGTAATCTCCTCTAGCCTCACACACTTTAGGCTCGCTGCTGGGTTCTGGAGTCTGGAAAGCAGAAGCAGCTCTTGCCCGAGAGGGGTCGCACAGAGGCCAGGGTCACCTCCAGAGGCCTGAGGTGGGGGTGGGGAGAGGAGTGTGCCCCAAGCCAGGGCTGGGAGGTGGTGGAGCCTGGTGCCTTGGGGCAATGTGGCCTGTGTCCAGGGCAGGAAGCTGCTGTGCTGGGGGCCACAGAGCCTCTTAAGCGTCTGAGCCAAGGCGGGCAGGCATGCATGAAGCCAGAGAGTGCACACATGGGGGCCATACACCACCAAGCATCTGAGGTGCTGGCCATGCCCAAGTGAGTTTCCTGAGGCTGCTGAACAACTTATCACACACGAGGTGACTTAAAATAATAGAAAGGGAGTCTCTCAGCTCTGGAGGCTGGAAGTCAGAAAGTCGGGTGTCAGTAGGGCTGCGTTCTCTCCAACGGTTCCAGGGCAGAGATCTTCCAGCTTCTGCCTCTGCCTTCACGTGGTCTCCCTCCTCATCCTCTCTGCTCTCTCCTGCAGGGACATTCTTCATTGGATTTAGAACCCGTCAGGTTAATCCAAGATATTTCCTCATCTGGGGAGCCTTAACATCTGCAAAGACCCTTTCAAAAATGAGGTTGTGGCCACAAGTTCTCTGTCTCCTGGGGGAGCCACCACTTAAGCCAGCCCAGTGCCTCCCGGCCCTTGACACCCGCCGTGGCACACGTCCTGGCCTGCCTGTGCCCGGCAGTGGGGCTGAGAGCACCAGCCCAGCCCTTTCCCCTCAGTGCTCCCTGTCTAGGTCAGCCACCTCTCCCACAGCCCAGGCTGCGAGTCACTAGGTGGGGACTTGTCAAGGTACGATCTTTCAGTGAAAACCCTAGATTTTTTTTTTTTTTTTTTTTTTTACATATTTCAAAACTTCTAAAAAACACCAAACGAGCCCTCTGTGGGCCAGCTCTGTCTCCCAGGTAGCTGCTTGGCTTTTTCCATTCTGGGTAGGGTCTTGCAGGGCAGGCCGTGCTCGATCTCTGTCAGGCTATGCCTAGGCCCCTGCTGAATAGCCACCACCCCTCTGGGGATGATTTTGTTGTTTCCATTTCTCAGAGTAAGCAGCAGATGAGCAAAGGGGAGGTCACCTGGGCTAGCCTCACACACTTTAGGCTCGCTGCTGGGTTCTGGAGTCTGGAAAGCAGAAGCAGCTCTTGCCCGAGAGGGGTCGCACAGAGGCCAGGGTCACCTCCAGAGGCCTGAGGTGGGGGTGGGGAGAGGAGTGTGCCCCAAGCCAGGGCTGGGAGGTGGTGGAGCCTGGTGCCTTGGGGCAATGTGGCCTGTGTCCAGGGCAGGAAGCTGCTGTGCTGGGGGCCACAGAGCCTCTTAAGCGTCTGAGCCAAGGCGGGCAGGCATGCATGAAGCCAGAGAGTGCACACATGGGGGCCATACACCACCAAGCATCTGAGGTGCTGGCCATGCCCAAGTGAGTTTCCTGAGGCTGCTGAACAACTTATCACACACGAGGTGACTTAAAATAATAGAAAGGGAGTCTCTCAGCTCTGGAGGCTGGAAGTCAGAAAGTCGGGTGTCAGTAGGGCTGCGTTCTCTCCAACGGTTCCAGGGCAGAGATCTTCCAGCTTCTGCCTCTGCCTTCACGTGGTCTCCCTCCTCATCCTCTCTGCTCTCTCCTGCAGGGACATTCTTCATTGGATTTAGAACCCGTCAGGTTAATCCAAGATATTTCCTCATCTGGGGAGCCTTAACATCTGCAAAGACCCTTTCAAAAATGAGGTTGTGGCCACAAGTTCTCTGTCTCCTGGGGGAGCCACCACTTAAGCCAGCCCAGTGCCTCCCGGCCCTTGACACCCGCCGTGGCACACGTCCTGGCCTGCCTGTGCCCGGCAGTGGGGCTGAGAGCACCAGCCCAGCCCTTTCCCCTCAGTGCTCCCTGTCTAGGTCAGCCACCTCTCCCACAGCCCAGGCTGCGAGTCACTAGGTGGGGACTTGTCAAGGTACGATCTTTCAGTGAAAACCCTAGATTTTTTTTTTTTTTTTTTTTTTTTTACATATTTCAAAACTTCTAAAAAACACCAAACGAGCCCTCTGTGGGCCAGCTCTGTCTCCCAGGTAGCTGCTTGGCTTTTTCCATTCTGGGTAGGGTCTTGCAGGGCAGGCCGTGCTCGATCTCTGTCAGGCTATGCCTAGGCCCCTGCTGAATAGCCACCACCCCTCTGGGGATGATTTTGTTGTTTCCATTTCTCAGAGTAAGCAGCAGATGAGCAAAGGGGAGGTCACCTGGCCAAGGTCAGACCAGGTGGAGTCAGGCTTTGAACTCAGGTTGTGTGATCCTCAAACCCTCCGGTTTAAGAGCAAGCATCACCACAGCGCTGAGAATTTCTTGGCAATTTCCTTGCTGGATGGTGCGCTCTGTCTACACTGCTGATCTACTTCCATTAGGCGCTGTGATCCCCGGTTCCTCTAGTCACCGTCTCTGAGCCTTTGTTTGCCCAGTTGCAGTGAGGAGCTAAATGCCCCCAACCCTGCCCACTTCATAGACTCTTTGGGGGGACTCCCAGAGCTGCAGCGCCTGAGAAACCACCTTGAAAACAGCCTGTTCTGTGCACAGAGAGAAAAGCAGAGTTGGCCTGCATTTAGGGTAGATCAATCCCCACTGCTCCTGCTGCTCCTAATGCAGGAGGGCGTGAAGGGCTGCTGCACCAATCTCTTCTCATCCTCCTTGCCTAATTTTCTCAAACATCAGGCAGATATGGGGACAGGCTGCATTTTCAGATGCAAATTTGTCTCTGAACCATGGAAACTTTACAGCCACCAGATGAAGTATAGAAAATGCTTGACAATTTCTTTCCAACTCTTTCATTCTCTGGGTTAGAATATCAAGCGTGAGTATATGTGTGTGTTGTGTGTTTTTTTTAATCCTGCTATCATGAGCAGCAGGTAGCAAAATGTTGATCTTTAATGTGTTAGTAAAACAGCATACATTTGAATATTGGCTTTTTCTGCCATCTGTACCAGTTGACACTGTTTTTCATACCAGCTTATTACATTTCTTGTACAAACATACTTTTGGGTGTCTCTGTTGATTTATGCTAGAATTGCTCTGGTATTTGTGTTAAAATAGCATTTTAAAACTTATAAAATATTGCTATTTATTCCTTCGTTGATTCTTTGCCACTTGACAAGCTCTGGAGCAACTTCTGCTTCCCAAGGACTAAGTTTTGACGGTGGCTCTCTCATTTCATCAGATGGCTCAGGTTCAGGCCATTGGGCACCCTTGGGCGCTGGACTTTTTGTTGTTTCCATTTCTCAGAGTAAGCAGCAGATGAGCAAAGGGGAGGTCACCTGGCCAAGGTCAGACCAGGTGGAGTCAGGCTTTGAACTCAGGTTGTGTGATCCTCAAACCCTCCGGTTTAAGAGCAAGCATCACCACAGCGCTGAGAATTTCTTGGCAATTTCCTTGCTGGATGGTGCGCTCTGTCTACACTGCTGATCTACTTCCATTAGGCGCTGTGATCCCCGGTTCCTCTAGTCACCGTCTCTGAGCCTTTGTTTGCCCAGTTGCAGTGAGGAGCTAAATGCCCCCAACCCTGCCCACTTCATAGACTCTTTGGGGGGACTCCCAGAGCTGCAGCGCCTGAGAAACCACCTTGAAAACAGCCTGTTCTGTGCACAGAGAGAAAAGCAGAGTTGGCCTGCATTTAGGGTAGATCAATCCCCACTGCTCCTGCTGCTCCTAATGCAGGAGGGCGTAAAGGGGCTGCTGCACCAATCTCTTCTCATCCTCCTTGCCTAATTTTCTCAAACATCAGGCAGATATGGGGACAGGCTGCATTTTCAGATGCAAATTTGTCTCTGAACCATGGAAACTTTACAGCCACCAGATGAAGTATAGAAAATGCTTGACAATTTCTTTCCAACTCTTTCATTCTCTGGGTTAGAATATCAAGCGTGAGTATATGTGTGTGTTGTGTGTTTTTTTTAATCCTGCTATCATGAGCAGCAGGTAGCAAAATGTTGATCTTTAATGTGTTAGTAAAACAGCATACATTTGAATATTGGCTTTTTCTGCCATCTGTACCAGTTGACACTGTTTTTCATACCAGCTTATTACATTTCTTGTACAAACATACTTTTGGGTGTCTCTGTTGATTTATGCTAGAATTGCTCTGGTATTTGTGTTAAAATAGCATTTTAAAACTTATAAAATATTGCTATTTATTCCTTCGTTGATTCTTTGCCACTTGACAAGCTCTGGAGCAACTTCTGCTTCCCAAGGACTAAGTTTTGACGGTGGCTCTCTCTCTGGAGGGGACACTGGGCTTGAGGGGCCAGTCCAGATGGCTCAGGTTCAGGCCATTGGGCACCCCTTGGGCGCTGGACTCACAACCTCCACTGGGTTTTCTGGTGCAGATTCTCCGGGGCTATTTCTAATCCCAAAGGAGGAAAATAAGGGCAATGTGGTGGGTCTTCATAAAGCTAAATCTGCTCCAAAACCTTGTGGTCTTAATTCTGTCCCTCTTTCCTTCTGATGTCCAGTGTTCCTTTCTGTGGTGGATTGAAGGAGATGTTGGATTATAGTTTTCTTTTCCCTCTCTCTCAAATAGCTTTCCTTGGCAAAATCCTGAATTTTCCAGTTGGTTTTGGGGGTAATTTTACTGATTGGTGGAATCCACAAATCTGGACCCTTGTGCTAAGCTGAGGCAGGCGCTGAGCCCCTCTGCAGGGGTGGCGAACAGGCTGGGGCTGGGGCGGGGGCAGGAGGTCCGGTCCTCTCCTTCAGGGTGGGGGTTCCTCTTTGGCAGCGGAGGGTGCCTGAAGTCAGCTGGCGCAGAGATGAGGCATTCTACTGCTCTAAAAAAAATCTGTGCAAACTGCCACAGATGGGAGGAAGAGCCAATATTCAGATTGGAGGCTGTTTTGCTAACACGTTAAAGATTAACATGCTTTCACTGGCTGCCGTGTACTGTATGTAGCAAGATGAGCTTTTTTTCTGAAAAAGGAGAAGTAGTAGCAACCTCCTTAGTGTCAGGGCGGGAGTGCTGGGCAGCCCCTTAATGCCTCCTCTGTGCCCACAGCCAAGAGCCCAGGATTCTGAAAAGCCACCCCATCGCCAACTCTGATGCCCTTGCCCATTCACTCAGGCACTCAGCCTACCTTTGTGGGCTTCACCCACACTGGGTCTCCTTCCTTCTGGCTGGCAAATTCTAGTACCCTTTTGTTTTATTTTATTTTTGCCTTTATCATGCAGTTTTCATGATTTTCATTCCCTAACCAGGGGATGAATTCATGCCCCACCCTACCCCCCTCAACAGTAGAAGCATGGTCCTAACCACTGGACCACCAGGGAAGTCCCTCTAGTACCCCTTTAATTAAGACTCAGCCCAAATATATCCAGTAGATCAGGATGACTAGAACTAAGGTTTGCTATATGCTGACAGCCATGCCAAGTGCATCCCTGCTTGGCCCTGCTGAAGAGGCTCTCCAATCGCCCCCACTTTACAAAAAGGGGAAAAAGAGGCACAGAGAGGTTAACTAACCTGCCGAGGCCATACAGCTAGAAAGTGGCATTTGAGTCATGCAGAGAGGTCCAGAGGCAGTCTCTAACTCCTGCAGCAAGCTTAGAAGCTCCCCACCCTGCTCCCAACCTCTCATCCCCAGCCAACCAAGCCCCCCCCCTCCTGGGTCCCACACCCACAGTCAGCTCCCATTCTTATCCTAGGGCAAGGCTGTAATCTCGCCTCAGTTTAGCCTGGGCCTAGGGATGGAGCAGGGACTCTGTGCATCTTCATAGGGTGAAGTGGGACTCTCTGCGAGGAGCCTATTTTAATTTTTGCCAAATAGGACACAAGGTGGGGACCTGGTCAGGAAGGTTTAATACCTAACAGAAAGCCGGACACACAGACCAGACAGCTCCCATCAGGCCAGTGTCTGTGGGTGGGGGTATATGGGGGTGGAATCCATTAGGAGGTCTAAGATCCAGTTCTAGTTTTCTTTTCCAAGATGCTATGGGCTTTCTTCTTCAAAAAAGGACCCACTCAGAGCATGCCCCTTTTTTTAGGAGCCACTGGGCTTCCCAGGTGGCACTAGTAGTAAAGAACCCACCTGCTGATGCAGGAGATGAGCTTTTTTTCTGAAAAAGGAGAAGTAGTAGCAACCTCCTTAGTGTCAGGGCGGGAGTGCTGGGCAGCCCCTTAATGCCTCCTCTGTGCCCACAGCCAAGAGCCCAGGATTCTGAAAAGCCACCCCATCGCCAACTCTGATGCCCTTGCCCATTCACTCAGGCACTCAGCCTACCTTTGTGGGCTTCACCCACACTGGGTCTCCTTCCTTCTGGCTGGCAAATTCTAGTACCCTTTTGTTTTATTTTATTTTTGCCTTTATCATGCAGTTTTCATGATTTTCATTCCCTAACCAGGGGATGAATTCATGCCCCACCCTACCCCCCTCAACAGTAGAAGCATGGTCCTAACCACTGGACCACCAGGGAAGTCCCTCTAGTACCCCTTTAATTAAGACTCAGCCCAAATATATCCAGTAGATCAGGATGACTAGAACTAAGGTTTGCTATATGCTGACAGCCATGCCAAGTGCATCCCTGCTTGGCCCTGCTGAAGAGGCTCTCCAATCGCCCCCACTTTACAAAAGGGAAAATGAGGCACAGAGAGGTTAACTAACCTGCCGAGGCCATACAGCTAGAAAGTGGCATTTGAGTCATGCAGAGAGGTCCAGAGGCAGTCTCTAACTCCTGCAGCAAGCTTAGAAGCTCCCCACCCTGCTCCCAACCTCTCATCCCCAGCCAACCAAGCCCCCCCCCTCCTGGGTCCCACACCCACAGTCAGCTCCCATTCTTATCCTAGGGCAAGGCTGTAATCTCGCCTCAGTTTAGCCTGGGCCTAGGGATGGAGCAGGGACTCTGTGCATCTTCATAGGGTGAAGTGGGACTCTCTGCGAGGAGCCTATTTTAATTTTTGCCAAATAGGACACAAGGTGGGGACCTGGTCAGGAAGGTTTAATACCTAACAGAAAGCCGGACACACAGACCAGACAGCTCCCATCAGGCCAGTGTCTGTGGGTGGGGGTATATGGGGGTGGAATCCATTAGGAGGTCTAAGATCCAGTTCTAGTTTTCTTTTCCAAGATGCTATGGGCTTTCTTCTTCAAAAAAGGACCCACTCAGAGCATGCCCCTTTTTTTAGGAGCCACTGGGCTTCCCAGGTGGCACTAGTAGTAAAGAACCCACCTGCTGATGCAGGAGATGTAGGAGACGTAGATTCTATCCCTGGATTAGGAAGATCCCCTGGAGGAGGGCATAGCAAGCCATTCCAGTATTCTTGCCTGGAGAATCCCATGGACAGAGGAGCCTAGCCGGCTACAGTTCATAGGGTTGAAGGATCTAGGCGCCCTCTGATGGTCGGTGGTGGTAACACAGCTGACCTCAGCTCTCCCAAAGAAAACTCCAGGAGAGCTGGGACCTGGGATGTGTAAGCGTCAGGCAAAGAAGGGCCTTCCAAAAAGACAAAAAAAAGAGGTCTTCCAGTAGGGAGAGAAGGGGCTGGTGGAGAGGTGAGCATTACCCCTACTCTCCCCAGGCTTTCGCTGGGTGGTAAAGCCCCAGACAAGCCCATCCTCTGTGCCCTCTGTGGGTAGAGCCATCCCTCATGGGGCCAGTGGTGGTAACAGGCAAGGCTGGGCCAGGGGAACTCTAATGGTGGATCTTGACTCTAGGGAAGGAGAACCGGGCCCAGCCCTTGGAGATCCAAGAATGCTGAGGTTTGGGAAAGGCCTCCGCACCCATGTCCTGGGGGCAGCTGGATGGGAAAGGACGTAACAAGCCGCAGAGCTCAATGGGAACCGGCTAATCTGGCTAAACCAGGCCTCTGCCTCTCCCTCTGTACTCCCTTGTGTGGCTGCAGCCTCCTTTTTTTGTGCAGTGGGCACCCTGGGGATCTCACAGGCCACTGCTTTGTGTGTCTGGACTCAGCTTTCAGTGGACCCTTCTCCCTAGGGTGATTCTGGGAGTGCCCAAGTCTGATCTGAAAAGGGGAGATCCTACCTGTGGGTATAGGCAGAAGTGGCCATAGGCAGGCCCACGTGACCTGAAATAAGGGCTTGGCAGGAAGCAGCCTGGAGCTCCCCAGAGACGAAGGCTCAGCCCTGGGGTCTGACGGTGCCCCACCATCTCCTTCACGCCCCTGGTGGCAACCATCACTGAGGAGCTTTGGTCCCAGACTGACTGTAACCTGTCCCGACACCTAGCAAGCTGTCTGTCCACAGTCAGGGCTCAACACATGGTGAATCCTGGGGACTGAGTCCCAGCAAGGCCCATGCCTCACTCTCCCCAGGTCTGTGACCCAGCAGATTTTGAGAATGAGTATTTCATAGGTCCTCTTCTGGAGCAAGCATAGAAGCAAAGGGCATTAAATATTTAAGGGATAAGCCAAGATGAAAAAAATGCTTAAACAGTAATGTGTTCTACACCCCGAACTCATGATGAATATACCTTCACAAAGACTCAGAGGGCCGGACAGGTTTCACTTTAGAAATCTCAGACTTGGGGACTTCACTCTGGAGCACAGCAGCCAGGAGCGTGCCCCCGACTGCCTCTCACACACCCTCCCCTTCCCACTCTTCACTCTCCCCGTGCTCTCCCACTACGTGCACGAGGTGCCTGCGTGTCCAGTGCTGACTGTCTCTCCCACAGACATCCCTGGGGCCGAGGGCAGAACCTCTCAGCCTGGACGCTACTGACCACTTGGGCCCAGCTGTAATTGTGGGGCCATCCTGGGCACCATAGGGTGTAAGTATCCTACACCCTCAGGCTCTAGCCACTGGATCCCATCCCTCTGCCAGGTGTGAAAATCAAAATGTGTCTGCATGAAAAGTCAAAAACTGCCTGAGACACTGCCAAAAGTCTTGGGGCGAGGGTGAGGGGGGAAATCACTCCTCCCATTCCCTTGGGAACCACTGACCAAAAGTGTGGAGTCCTGAGGCCTCCTCAGGCCAAGGGCCGTCGGGGCAGGGAGTCCCAGGGTGTGGTCAGGAAGGCGCCAGGCTTTGGGTGGACACATCCCCCAGGCCAGATAGAATCCTCGCCCTGTGGGGAGGGGCGGGCCAGAGGAAGACTGTCTGCAGAGCTACAGTGATGGGGAGCCCCTGAAGAGAGCTGGCCCCTCATGGCCCAGTACTGACTAGCTCAACATACTTTCAGAATGGAGCTGGAACCCTTACCTTGGGGGCAGGAGCTGATCCATTGCACCCTCTACCCCTGCAGCCTGCTCAGAGAATTAGTGACTCTCTCCTTCCTGACTGCCTACAGGGTCTTTAAGGCTGTGCAGCTCCAAACTCACCCCTCAAGTTGGCTCCCAACGTCATGGAAGTCCCTGGGTCTTTTGGTGATCCGCCAGGGTGATGCACGGGTAAGTTTTGGCAATGCAGGGGGAAACAATGCTTATTTTAATCTTTTCAAGGGCTTTGCATACGTACTTAGAAAAAAAATTATAACCCATCGGGCCTATGGTTTCACTTGTGCCATAGGAAGAGGACAGGCATTTAGAATTTGGCCAGTTTCTTGTTGACCAAAGATGGTGGGTTCCCGGGTGGCACTGATGGTGAAGACCCACCTGCCATGCAGGAGACGTAAGAGACACAGGTTTGACCCCTGAGCCAGGAAGTTCCCCTGGAGGAGGCCATGGCCACCCACTCCCGTATTCTTGCCTGGAGACTCCCATGAAGAGAGGAGCCTGGTGGGCTAGTAGTCCATGGGGTTGCAGAGAGTCAGACACGACTGAAGCAACTTAGCACAGAAACAGTGCAATTAGTAAGAATAACGGCTGCCGCGAATTGAAACCAATGAACTGTGCTTATATCTGTGCCTTTATAACAACATTTACAACAGAACAAAGCTTTACAGTCCCCCGTCGGAGAGGATGAACGTGTGTTTAGGTTTGCCGAGAGTCCTGATTTATACCCACTGCCCTTTAACTTGCACACATAGCCTAGTTTGCATAATAAAGTCATGATATATCACATGGTCACTTCCACCTTTGTAGGATATAGGCTAACTAAATCATGATTTTGAAAAACTGGCAAAGGCAATGGTTACAGCATTACTCTTTCTTCTCCAAACTGGATCTCCGGGGAATCGAGTAATTGTTGACTTAACTGGAGCAAATTCAGCTTCACAAAACGAATAAGCTCATAAGGCCTCGTCCTTTCTACTGACAAAGACTCCTTGAGGGGCAGATCCGGTGGGGGCCACTGAGGTGGGACAAGAGACACGGACTGACCCTGCAGATGCAGATCTGCAGGAGACATGTGCACAGGGGTCGCCTGGGGCTGGCCCTCCCCTTCCCCCAAGGCTGAAGCCCACAGCTGTGTTCACTCTCGAATGCAGAGTCACACGAACAAACTTAAAAAGAACAAAATGCAAAGCCAAACATCTGGGCCCCAAACCCAAGTGTGTGACAGAGTAGAGAACACACTCATCACAGAGGCATGTGTACAGTGGAGGGCTCACAGAGGCATGTGGGATGCTCAGGCATAGCAGCCGAAGTGGGCCTCCCGAGCAAGGACCGATGAGAGAACCAGTGCTCAATTTGGTTGCATTAATAGAAGCACAGTGTCTAAGACAAGGGAGGTGAAAACCTTCTCCCTGCTGGGTTCTGCGAAGCACGGCTGAAGTTCTGGCGCAAAGGGTATCCACGTTCCGACAATGTTGACTTTGTGGACAGGGCTGAGGGATGCTGGGGGCTTGCGTGCCCCTCCGTGGCCCACCCTTGGCACAGTGGGAAACAGAGTAAATGGAAAATGAAGAGTTCCTTTGGTGGTAGCTGAGACAGCCCAGGACCTTCACAGAGCTCTGGCAGGTGAGAGAAGGGCGTGTGTGGAGGGACCACATGCCTCCAGGCCCTCTGGGTGGAGCCTCTGAATTTCCCTGTATTTTTTTGCTGGGGCTGCCAAAACAAAGCACTGCAGGCTGGATGGCTTAAACAAGAGCATGTAATTTTCTTCCAGTTCTGGAGGCTAGAGGTCAAAGATCAGGATGTCAGCCGTGGTGACTTCTCCCCAAATCTCTCATCTTCCCATGAAGATGGCCCGAGTCTTCGTACGGCTGTCTCCTCTACCTGTGAGCGGCTGAACCTCTCCTCCTCCCATGGAGACGGCCCGGGTCTTCACAAAGCTGTGCCCCTCTACGCGTGAGGGACTGAACATCCTCTTCCTATGAAGACAACAGTCATAGTGGGTGCTGGCCCCTAATGACCTCATTTTAACTTCATTACCTCTTGAAAGCAACTCTACGTCCACATACAGTCTCATTCTGAGGTAGAGAAGACTTCCCTCCCTATGAACCTTCAAGCTGTCAACTTTCAAAGATACGGATGTTCATTTGTAGATCCAATCACATAAGTCAGTTCACTTGCCTGGTGTAAATTTCAAGATACTGTGACTCAGCACTACCATGAGAAACAAGATTTCAGTGGCTTCCCTGGTGGTCTAGTGGGTAAAGAGTCTACTTTGCAATGCAAGGGGCACTGGTTCAGTCCCTGGCCCGGGGAGATCCCATGTGCCAAGAAGCGGCTGGACCAGTGTGTCCAATGACGCGCCAGCGCTCTGGAGTGCATGCGTCCAGAGCTGGTCCTCTGCGATGAGAGAGGCCACGGTGAATAAAAAGGATGGATGAAAATAAATATAAATAAAAAGAGAGGCATGATGGAGAAAAGAAAAAAAATGCTTTCTTTAGTTTTTGTGTTTGTTTTTTATGTATTATTTACATGAAAAGTGTATAAACCTGTTGCTGGGCAATGCAGTAGAGCTGATTATGTTAGCTGAAGATCCTAGGTTAACTTTGTTAGACTTTAAAACAAAATTGAATTTATAAACACATTCTTGGGACGGAACTCGTTCATACGTTGGGAACTGTACTGGGGGTAAGGGCTTCAACATGTGAACTCTGGATTGGCACAACTCAGCCCTTAGCCAACCCAGGGATGGACCCATGTAAAAAAATCCCACTTGTCCAGAGAGGGAGACCCCCAACTGGGCACTGCTCAGTCCCCGTTCTTGTACAGTCTCAGCCTACCCCCAATCACATGACCCTAAACCTGGGGCTGGTGCCCCAATGTGTCCCCGTCACCAAGCAGGACTGGCTCTGTCCCGGGAATTTGCTCCTGGTGTGTTCTGTGCCGGAGCCCCAGAGGCACCCTTCTCCATGCGGTTTCTCTCCTTCAACTGGTCGCTGCATCTGCACACATTGCGTCACTTTAGACCTGTCCTGGGACCCTGGCCCCCAGCCCAGCCCCGCTGCCTTTCAGTTGGAGCAGGGAGAGGTCCAGAATCAGTGGATAAGCCCGATTCTGGCTCCTGCAGGCACTGTGGGGCTCTACCCGGCAGGTGCCACCGTCCTAGCCCACGTGCCGTCTCCTCACTTCCTGGCCTGCCTAAGCCAAGCAAGGAGAGCTCTTCCGGGGCTTCCCGGGTAGCTCAGTGGTAAAGAGTTCGCCTGCCAATGCAGGAGACACAGGTTCGATCCTGGCCCGGGAGATCCCATGTGCCAAGAAGCGGCTGGACCAGTGTGTCCAATGACGCGCCAGCGCTCTGGAGTGCATGCGTCCAGAGCTGGTCCTCTGCGATGAGAGAGGCCACGGTGAATAAAAAGGATGGATGAAAATAAATATAAATAAAAAGAGAGGCATGATGGAGAAAAGAAAAAAAATGCTTTCTTTAGTTTTTGTGTTTGTTTTTTATGTATTATTTACATGAAAAGTGTATAAACCTGTTGCTGGGCAATGCAGTAGAGCTGATTATGTTAGCTGAAGATCCTAGGTTAACTTTGTTAGACTTTAAAACAAAATTGAATTTATAAACACATTCTTGGGACGGAACTCGTTCATACGTTGGGAACTGTACTGGGGGTAAGGGCTTCAACATGTGAACTCTGGATTGGCACAACTCAGCCCTTAGCCAACCCAGGGATGGACCCATGTAAAAAAATCCCACTTGTCCAGAGAGGGAGACCCCCAACTGGGCACTGCTCAGTCCCCGTTCTTGTACAGTCTCAGCCTACCCCCAATCACATGACCCTAAACCTGGGGCTGGTGCCCCAATGTGTCCCCGTCACCAAGCAGGACTGGCTCTGTCCCGGGAATTTGCTCCTGGTGTGTTCTGTGCCGGAGCCCCAGAGGCACCCTTCTCCATGCGGTTTCTCTCCTTCAACTGGTCGCTGCATCTGCACACATTGCGTCACTTTAGACCTGTCCTGGGACCCTGGCCCCCAGCCCAGCCCCGCTGCCTTTCAGTTGGAGCAGGGAGAGGTCCAGAATCAGTGGATAAGCCCGATTCTGGCTCCTGCAGGCACTGTGGGGCTCTACCCGGCAGGTGCCACCGTCCTAGCCCACGTGCCGTCTCCTCACTTCCTGGCCTGCCTAAGCCAAGCAAGGAGAGCTCTTCCGGGGCTTCCCTGGTAGCTCAGTGGTAAAGAGTTCGCCTGCCAATGCAGGAGACACAGGTTCGATCCCTGATCCGGGAAGATCCCACATGCTCGGAGCAACTAAGCCCGTGAGCCACAACGATGGAGCCTGTGCTCTAGAGCCTCGGAGTCGCAACTATGGAGCCCATGTGCTGCAACTACGGAAGACTGTGAGCCCTAGAGCCCAAGTTCCCCAAGAAAAGTCACTGCAACGAGAAGCCTGTTCACCTCCACTAGAGAGTAGCCCCCACTCCCTGCAACTAGAGAAGAGCCTGCGGCAGCAGTGAAAACAAGAATAGCCAAAAATTAAATAAATAAATAAAATCGAAACAAAAAAATCTAAAGGATAAGCTCTTCCGGGTCTCCCCGTCAGGTCACAGACCCAGACCTCCCTGGGATAGGCGGGGCCCAAGTGTCGAAACCGCAGGCGCCAGGCCAGCCTGGCTGCCACCACACAGCAGGGCCTCAGAGGACTGAGGCTCCCGAGGTTCCGCCAGCGACAGAGGGAGTCCCCATCCTGAGTGCTCTGGGGAGAGCGTTTTGCTTTGTTGAACATTTGTTGGCTTTGTTTTTTTTTCTTTTTAATGTTCAAGCTGTCAAAAAAGTATGTTTGCTGAGTTTGGCTGTTTGTTTTGGATTGTTGTTCTCTGGAACAACTCTGAACGGGAGGACGCGCCTGCTCTGCACAGCCGGGATGGCAGGCAGTGAGCCGTAGGGCGGCCAGCGCGCCAGGGACAGCTCTCCTCTCTGTGCTCACGGAGCAAACCTCCGGAGCTTGAGGGACCAGGTGCCTGGGAAGACCCCAGGCCTGGGCCCGCCCTCCATCTGGGCCTCGCGGTAGGGTGGGCTGTGCAGGCCAGAGGGGAGCCTGCAGTGCTTGGCCTCAAAGCGGCCCCGGCCACCCCATCCCTGCTCTCTTCCCAGTTCCTCTTGCATCCGTCTCCCTCCTCCATGTGGCATCTGGGTTTAAAGGGACGTTTTGTGTCAATGGACTGTTTTATAGCTCATGACACAAAACATGCCCAAGTTTGGGAGAATAAAAGACATAAACCCAGGCACACATGGATCCTAAGATACACTCTGATTTCAACACAGTCAGGGGGTAGGAAAGAGTTTACCACTAGAGAAATCTGGTGATAATCTCTTTGCTCAAGGCCTCGTGGCCAGGCGGCCGCAGAGCTGAGAGAGCACACAGCTTCCTTCCAGTCCCCACAACCCCACAGAAGCTTTCTGTGTGTGGCTAAGGGGGCACACCAGCTGCTGGGGGCATCTTGACCTCAAGACGACCGGCCTCGCCTTCCCCGGGAGCCACAGCAGTGAATGGGAGGCCAGTCTGGCCCGCTCTGGGAGGCAGGCCCTGAACTGCAGAAAGGGACCGACCCCAGGGTCACAGCCCCCAGGCCCTGTACCCAGGCTGCAGGTGACGGCACTGCTGGCACCGTGGCAGGCCTCCCTGACAGCGACGCCACGCTCGGCCCTTAGTGCCTGAGTGGACGTCTGCTGCTGCGGCAGCCCAGGGTCCTCACACAACGTCTCACACAGCCAGGTCCTCGTTTCGCCTTCCTCCTCCATTTGAGAGTGAGGGGGTTTTAAAGTCTGCAGGAAGTGTGGGAAGGCCAGGCAAGCAGAGGGGCATGGGGTGGGAGTGGTTCAGTCGCTAAGTCACATCTAACTCTTTGTGACCCCGTGGACTATAGTACGCCAGGTCTTCCAGTCCTTCCCTCTCCACCGCAGTTTGCTCAAACTCATGCCCATTGAGTCTGTAATGCTGTCTCACCATCTCATCCTCTGCTGCCCCCTTCTCCTTTTGCCTTCAGTCTTTCCCAGCATGGGAGTCTGTTCCAATGAATCAGCTCTTCATATCAGCTGGCTAAAGTACTGGAGCTTCAGCTTCAGCATCAGTCCTTCCAATGAATATTCAGGGTTGGTTTCCTTTAGGACTGACGGCTTTGGTCTCCTTGCCGTCCAAGGGACTCTTAAGAGTCTTCTCCAGCACCACAATTCAAAGGCATCAATTCTTTGGCACTCAACCTTCTTTATGGTCCAGCTCTCACATCCATACGTGACTACTGGAAAAACCATGGCTTTGACTATACAGACATTTGTTGGCAAAGTGATATTTCCGCTTTTGAATACGCTACCTAGGTTTGTCGTAACTTTCCTTCCAAGGATGTAGCGTCTTTTAATTTCATGGCTGCAGTCACTGTCCGCAGTGATTTTGGAGCCCAAGAACATAAAGTCTGTCACTGCTTCTATTTTTTTCCACTTCTGTTTGCCATGATGGTACCGGATGCTATGGTCTCCGTTTTCTGAATGCTGAGTTTTAAGTCAGCTTTTTCACTCTCTTCTTTCACCCTCATCAAGAGGCTCTTTCGTTCCTCTCCACTCTCTGCCGTTAGAAGGGGTGTGGTCTGCATACTTGGGGTTGTTGATGTTTCTCCTGACAAGCTTGACTCCAGCTTGTGATTCGTCCAGCTTGGCATTTTGCATGATATATTCTGCATGTAAATTAAATAAGCAAAGGGACAATATACATCCTTGATGTATTCCTTTCCCAATTTATTTATTTATTTATTTATTTATTTATTTACATGTATGTTCCCAGATCATTCATATGCATATCCCTGGACACCCCCCACCCAGTTCCCCCCCTCCCATCCCTCCAGACCATCGCTCCAAGTGGTTGTAGGTACTCCTATTCCCCTAGCACAATGACAATAGCTATCTTTTCCACACATGACAGTATAGGCTTAGTTGTTCCCTGTCTGGTTCTGCTGTTGTTTGACCCACGTACAGAGGGCAAGAGGCAGCAGGAAACTTGATCAGACAGGTGAAGCTCCTGCCCCAAACTGCCTGAAGGCAACCTTCCTCAGGCACTGATTTACAGGAGTATGTCTCTTTCTTTCTTTTTTGTTTTAAGTGTCAGTTTTGTTTGGGCTTTGTAGCTTCCAACAGAAAGCACACCCACCAGTACACTGGGGTTGGATCCTGTTTACCCTCCAGATTCTCTCCCTTCTACCTCCATTTCCTCATCTGTGAAACAGAGATAAGACTAGTACCTACAACATAGCTTATTGTGACAATTAAATGAGTCAAGACTTGGGAAGGATTTAGAAGTATGCCCGGGGCACAATAGTTGCTGTATAGGGATTATTACCACTGGGTTACCATCTAGCTGCCTTGAAGCGGCCCATCCTCTTCTGTGGTTCAGCCCCAGACAAGCCTCTGTGGGTCTTAGGCCTCTCAAGTGGAGTCAAAAAAAAAAAAAATAGAGAAACTCCTTGACTTGAGGCTGGCTTGAATTCCCAATAATTTATCAAGAATCGAGAGCCTGATTTCCTCTGGGAAATATTAGTTCTTGGGTTCACAAAGTGCCTTGGTTGTAAATATCCATAAAAACGACAATTTGTTGGGCCATATTTATTCTTAAGCCGGTCAAAAGATCTTAGTGAATCTGACTGTGTAAATCTGTCAGCTCCTGAGCCCTCTCATGCCCTCAGCATGCCCTCCCACGTGGCCGCGGGCAGGCAGAACGACCCCACGGACGCTGAGTAGGAATGAGCCACCTGCCTGGTGGGTGAGTCCCGCAGGCAGAACCAGGGCAGACTCCAGCCCAGTCAAGGAAAACCTTCACACGGGGTGGTCCCGGGGCTGGGAGAGCAGGGGAGAGGCCAGCTGCTCCGACTGCTTGGTGGATCCAGGTGGAAGAGACCAGACTTCCTTCTAGGGGCTGAGAGAGGGCTCAGGCCGACTCTTCCAGGAGAATCTGGTGAGACGAAGCCCCCCTCCCCCGTGCTTCACCTCCAGAGACCCTTCCTCCTTTCTCCTTCCCAACAGCCTTTGCCTGGCTATGCCCGTTGCCTAGAATGCCCTCCTCTCTCTGCCCTCTCTGACTCAGCTCCCTGCTTCTCACCGAGCCGCCTAAGCAGTAATGAATACCGCTGTGAGTCTCCTGCTTCTCTCTCTGTGTCAGAATTAGCGTAACCTCCTTGAGAAAGCCTGGAGGCTAGATCTCTCGGCCCTCAGAGCACCTGAGGCAGAGCTGGGCCTAAAACCAACAAACAGATATGGCCACTTTGTCTTTTTGTGAAACAGAGATAAGACTAGTACCTACAACATAGCTTATTGTGACAATTAAATGAGTCAAGACTTGGGAAGGATTTAGAAGTATGCCCGGGGCACAATAGTTGCTGTATAGGGATTATTACCACTGGGTTACCATCTAGCTGCCTTGAAGCGGCCCATCCTCTTCTGTGGTTCAGCCCCAGACAAGCCTCTGTGGGTCTTAGGCCTCTCAAGTGGAGTCAAAAAAAAAAAAAATAGAGAAACTCCTTGACTTGAGGCTGGCTTGAATTCCCAATAATTTATCAAGAATCGAGAGCCTGATTTCCTCTGGGAAATATTAGTTCTTGGGTTCACAAAGTGCCTTGGTTGTAAATATCCATAAAAACGACAATTTGTTGGGCCATATTTATTCTTAAGCCGGTCAAAAGATCTTAGTGAATCTGACTGTGTAAATCTGTCAGCTCCTGAGCCCTCTCATGCCCTCAGCATGCCCTCCCACGTGGCCGCGGGCAGGCAGAACGACCCCACGGACGCTGAGTAGGAATGAGCCACCTGCCTGGTGGGTGAGTCCCGCAGGCAGAACCAGGGCAGACTCCAGCCCAGTCAAGGAAAACCTTCACACGGGGTGGTCCCGGGGCTGGGAGAGCAGGGGAGAGGCCAGCTGCTCCGACTGCTTGGTGGATCCAGGTGGAAGAGACCAGACTTCCTTCTAGGGGCTGAGAGAGGGCTCAGGCCGACTCTTCCAGGAGAATCTGGTGAGACGAAGCCCCCCTCCCCCGTGCTTCACCTCCAGAGACCCTTCCTCCTTTCTCCTTCCCAACAGCCTTTGCCTGGCTATGCCCGTTGCCTAGAATGCCCTCCTCTCTCTGCCCTCTCTGACTCAGCTCCCTGCTTCTCACCGAGCCGCCTAAGCAGTAATGAATACCGCTGTGAGTCTCCTGCTTCTCTCTCTGTGTCAGAATTAGCGTAACCTCCTTGAGAAAGCCTGGAGGCTAGATCTCTCGGCCCTCAGAGCACCTGAGGCAGAGCTGGGCCTAAAACCAACAAACAGATATGGCCACTTTTTTTTTTTTTTGCCTATAAGTCATCATTTTTTCTTTTTCATCCATCTTTATTCTTTGGCCTTTGTGGGCTTCCCATCACTGTGGCCTCTCACTGTAGAGCACCGGCTCTGGGCGCATGCACTCCAGAGCGCTGGCTCGTCATTGGACATATTGGTCCAGCTGCTCCGCGGCACTTGGGATCTTCCCAGGCCAGGGATCAAACTGGTGCTCCTTGCACTGCAAGGTGGACTCCTTACCCACTGGACCACAGGAAAGCCCTCAACATCTATTTTTTGACCTGAATTGTGGGCAGTGTGCATGTTTAATAGGACTATATAGTCATAGGTGCCCCAGCATAGCATAAGTGTCTTGAATTCCTTCATCCTTACAAACAATGGAGATTTTCTAGCAGTCCAATTTTGTAAATGCATTTGGTGTAAAAAGGTATCGTTTTGTTTGAATTTGCATATCTCTGATTACTAATGATTTTCAGCCTCTGCTTTTTTTTTTAATTTTGGTCTCTTTTATTGGTATTTTTATTTATTTATTTTCATCCATCTTTATTCTTTGGCCTTTGTGGGCTTCCCATCACTGTGGCCTCTCACTGTAGAGCACCGGCTCTGGGCGCATGCACTCCAGAGCGCTGGCTCGTCATTGGACATATTGGTCCAGCTGCTCCGCGGCACTTGGGATCTTCCCAGGCCAGGGATCAAACTGGTGCTCCTTGCACTGCAAGGTGGACTCCTTACCCACTGGACCACAGGAAAGCCCTCAACATCTATTTTTTGACCTGAATTGTGGGCAGTGTGCATGTTTAATAGGACTATATAGTCATAGGTGCCCCAGCATAGCATAAGTGTCTTGAATTCCTTCATCCTTACAAACAATGGAGATTTTCTAGCAGTCCAATTTTGTAAATGCATTTGGTGTAAAAAGGTATCGTTTTGTTTGAATTTGCATATCTCTGATTACTAATGATTTTCAGCCTCTGCTTTTTTTTTTAATTTTGGTCTCTTTTATTGGTATTTTTATTTATTTATTTTCATCCCTCTTTATTCTTTGGCCTGTGTGGCCCTCCCATCACAGTGGCCTCTCTCATTGCAGAGCACCAACTCTGGGCGCATGCGCTCCAGAGCACTGGCTCCTAATTGGACACACCTGTCCAGCCGTTCTGCAGCACGTGGGATCTTCCCGGGCCAGGGATCGAACCGGTGCCCTTTGCACTGCAAGGTGGACTCTACTCACTGGACTACCAGGGAAGCCTGAGATATGGTCACTTTTTACTACCTGTCCAACATGGTAAGTTCATTGAATCCTGATTCCATTTAACCACCAAAGGTTATGGGAGGGTTATACTAATTTTGAAGATGTGGAAACCGAGGCTCAGAGAGATCAGCTCGTGGTGACTAGCTAAGTTGGACTGAAATGAGGGTCACCGTCCTGCCCAGCCTGAAGGTCTTCCTCTGCAGCTGAGTGCCAAAGGCTAAAACAAACAGAGGAAATAGTTCCTGAAGTGGCCTGGGTAATTCAGGAAGAGAGGGCTGCTATTTAGGAAATATTTAGGGTTTAAACTCTAATTTCAACCCTGTCTTTGAATGTAGACATTGATCCTGAGAGCCTAGGCCAAATTTCTGTATGATTTCTGCCTTGGGAAATACCCGGGTTAGGTGGAATGCTGAAATTGTGTTGGGACTCTGTAAGCAGCAACTAACACAGGTGAATGTGGCCAGCTGGCATGCAATAAAAGCTTGTACGTATGGGCTTCCCTGGTGGTCCAGTGGGTAAAGAGTCTGCCTCACAGTGCAAGGGGCACTGGCTCGATCCCTGACCTGGGAAGATCCCATGTGACAGAGAGTGGCTGGGCGGGTGTGTCCAATGACGAGCCAGTACTCTGGAGTGCATGTGCCCAGAGCCAATGCTCTGCAACGAGAGAGGCCACTGCAGTGGGAGGCCCACACAGACCAAAAAAAAAGAATACAGATGGATGAAAATAAATGATGACTTAGAGGCCAAAAAAAAAAGCTTGTACATGGTATTGATCAGTGAGGCCCACCGCACCATACGACCTCCCTGAAAACAAGGCCTAACCCCAGGACAGGGTGTGCGTCCCTTCTTTTGATGGGGTAGGGGCACAGGCGGGGGGTTTAAGAGCAGGAAAGAGATGAGAACAAGCTCAGCACTGGCGCCGCTGTCCAGGTGGCCCAGAGGGAAGGCAGGATGAGTCGGACAGCAGATTTCATAGCTGAAGACATCAGGGATGGCGGGAAAGGCCTGGGCCCTCCAGTGAGAGAGATCCTCACCTTCCCAGGTAAGCACTGCCCACTTCCATTTGCCAGATTGGTGATAAATCATGACTTCTTCCTCACATATAGACACTCTTTGCATTTTTATTCCAAACATTTAACTTGCCGAGTTGACAGAAAGGCTATAGATTTCCCCCCAAATATCCATTTGCCTTGCCATTTATCTACTTCGATCTGAAATACAGAACATGATGGGTGCCCTAGGTAAATCAAGCATTTCCTGTCTTCCGAAATGGGTTTGCAAACGCTTATTTCATGCCATTACCATTTTTCTGTTTCTAACAGTAAATCAAAAAAGTATGGTCCATTCATCCACTTTAAAAGTAATGCCTTTCTTATGCGTAATTACACACGCCCAGTGGAGATCTGTGTGCGCACACTGTAAATCTCGTCCTTTAAAAGGGTCCCCTTAAGTACATGGGTGACAGAAATTGGTGTAGAGCAAATTTATTTATTTAATAGGTTTATTCTTTTAACTGGTCTGATAACCATTACCGTTCCCTGTTTGGTTTGGGGGAAGGAGGGAGTTCTTATTAATTTATCTGATTTATTTCTATGGCAGATATTTATGTAAAAGGGTTTCTCTGGAAATGAGGGTGAATGTAATTTATTGGCTTAGCAGGTTTATTCTTAACTGGCCTTCAGGCGATCAGCACAGTATTCACAGACACCAGAAGAATCTCTTAAAATACTGAAGTAAGAAAAAGGAGGTGCGGCTGACCAGAGGGAGAGAATTTTCGTAGCCCGCCTTTAGATCAAACTTTCCCCAAATATTAAAATAAAGGAGCCCAAGTGACAAAACTGAAGTGGGTAGGCAAAAAGGGGAAGGAAGGGGAGAAAAAGAAAGGAAAGAAGGAAGGGAGAGAAAGAGGGTGTCTCAGTAACAACATCTCTAAAATGTTTTGGCAAATTGAAGATAAAAGAGAATCTGCTAATCAGGCCCATGTAAACTTGTTCACTTTTGTAAATCTTGTTTGTAGCTCCTGATGGTGTTGGAGTGAAAGCAGACAGGCCCAGCTGGTGGAGGCGAGGGAGAGAAATGCTGAATTTTTAGCAGTTCAGGTCTATTTTTAGACACTTAAGAGTATCTTTAGCTTCCCAGTAAATGAGTCCATCAGAAGGCCGTATATGAAATAATCAGGATGTAAAAATACAGAACAAAAATCAGAGGGCCCCTGACCAAAGGGTGCAACACGGGTCCCTCCCCCTGCAGAGACAAGCCAGGTGAGCTCACAACCCCTCCCGCAGCCCACCCCAGACTGCCCAAACCCACCAGGAGGCGGTTGCAGGGGCGAAAAACACCCCTAGGAAGGAGCTCACGACCTTCTAATTGGTCTTTCTCTATCCTGGTTTGTGACTCAGTGAGCTGGGACAGAGGCCGGAGATCAGTGACCTCCTAGGAAGGGGAACTCTGTTCAAAGGGACAGGACTGAGAGCTACGTGAGTCACTGGGGCCTGGACCTTGCCTGGGGAAAGTGGGCAACGGGGGCCATCACCGTCAGAAACCGAACCTTTCCAGATAGGGGAAGGTAGGGGAATCCTGGAGTATCTTTGGATTCCAGAAAGATCTGTGAGATTCTAAGGTCCTGTTCTCCTGAGGCCCTGCCCAGCAGAGACCCTGAGGATGGTCATCAGAGGTGACCCATTTGCTGGGGAAAGCACGATGACCTAGCCCATCTTTTATGAAGAGCTGGGGAGAGGGGCACATCAGAGCCTCAGTTTCCTCCTGAGCCCCTAGATCTTTCCTAGGAACACAGACCCTGTGCCTGCTCCTCACACCTTCGTATTCCTGAAACACTGACATCCTGTGTAAAAGAGATGCATGCTTAAGCAGGTGATAAGTCATGTGCTGGCTTGCAGGTGATACAGCTTTTTCAAACTGTGCTCAGATACTACCCCTAAAGTGAGGTCCATGTCCTGGGGAAGATGAACAAACCGACACCAACAAAGGCAGCACACGGTGTCGCAAGCCAGCCTCTGTCAACTTCTAGGAGGCCATGGCGCTTCTTCAAAGCATTCATCCACCCCTTTCTGCCCTGACCTTGAGGCTGGGCATGTGGCAGGGGTTCTTTGTTGAATGTTGAGTGACGGATAGACCCAGGGAGACAGGCAGGGTGCAGAGTGGCAGGCCTGCTTCACAGATGTGCAAGCGGGGTCATGCTGAGAGCTGGGCAGGACCACCTGCAAAGCGGCCCTGGCCCAGCTGCCCGACCCTGCCCTGAGGACCAGAGATGCTGCTGGCAGGGACCAGGTTCCATGCCTTTTCTGGGTGGCCTGGGCCAAGGCTTGGCAGCCGGCTATGTCCCTGTATACCTTCTACCTTCATTGCCGCCATCTCTGCCCATGTTCCAGAGCGTGGCGTCCTATGCCTGGTGACTCCTTAGGCAAGGGGACGGCTGGCTTCCTGATCAGGTGAGCATGCTGGGAGAGGCCTGAGAACAAGGCCAAGCCTTTTCTGAGCAGAAGTCAGGCTGAGCCAGTGAACAGAGGCCTGGAAGTGGATGGCTTGGCGTGGACAAGGATCTGTGACCCCCAGGCCTCTCCCTGCCTGCCTCCTGATGTTTTAAAACGCATCCTCCAGCCTGCTCCATCATAATACCACCTGGTGGAGGCCTCTTCATTTTCAGAAGATAGCTTCCGTTTCTCTCTGTCTCTCTCCTTCCTCTCCCTCAGGAACCATGGTTGTATTGTGCTTTAAAGCTTTTCAGCAGGTTTCTTTTTTTTTTTTTTTTAATTAGAATAGTCTTTTTTTTCTTCTTTTCCTCATCATGCCTTCTTTATTTATTTTTATTTTCATCCATGTTTATTCTTTGGCGTGTGTGGGCCTCCCATTGCAGTGGCCTCTCTTGCTGTAGAGCGCCAGCTCTGGACGCATGCACTCCAGAGAGCTGGCTCCTCATTGGACACACTAGCCCAGTCGTTCTGTGTCACGTGGGATCTTCCTGGCCCAGGGATCGAACCGGTGCCCCTTGCACTGCAAGGCAGACTCTCTACCCACTGGACCACCAGGGAAGCCCTTTTCAGCAAGGTGTGTTCCATATGCGCATCAGAACATCAGATGGGTTACAATTACCAACAACAAATAGAAAACATCATTATGGTTCCTCCCCACCACTGGCCTGACCAGAGGTCACTTTAAAGCCTGTTGGTGAGCCTGGGGTGGTCAGATTCTTTCCTAAAATCAGACAATTGATGAGGCTCCCAGGCTCCTGCCCTGCCAAGGATTTAAAGGGGAATGTTCCAAGTAAGAAGTGACGAACTTTGACAACTCTGCGGGGATTTATTGTTGGTCTGCCTTTCACGTCTACGTTTTTGTTTGAAGAACAATGGAAACGACTGTGTATGTGTTCTTGGGACAGTATGGGGGCTGCCCTGGCCTTTGGCTCTGGCTTCCCGTGTCGGGGCCCAGGGGCCCCGTCTGCTCAGGGAGCCCTGTCAGGTCGGTCAGTGGAGGGCCAGAGAGGTCCTTGAGAGAGACCCAGCAGGGGCCACTCCAGAAGGCCCCGCCATCCAGCCCAGTGCCTCTGTCTGAGGTGCCTTCGCTCTGGCTGCTCCCTCTGCCCAGACCCTCTTCGCAGGCCCCTCCTTGGCTCCTGCTGTCATCTGACGCGTAGTGCAGATGCTGCCTCCTCAGGGAGGTCTTCCTGGGCCCCTGCCCCACCTGCCTGCTCTCTCACCTTCTATCTGAATGATCACCATCTGAATGACCGTCTCTCTTTCTGTTGTCTCCTCTCCTGAGCAGAGCGTGGGCTCTGGGACAGAGGGACCCTTCCCTGCTGTTTCTGCTCAGCACCATGGTAAGCACAGGGAGGGCCCAGCGCCCACAGCAGGAACCTGGCCGCTGTCTGTGAAACGAGGAGGGTGAAGGGAAGCCTTGCTCTACAGATGGGATGCAGAGCCCGCGGGTGAGCCAAGGCACCGAGGCTCCAGGCGGTGGGACTGGACAGGTACAACCCTCCCCTATCCTCACCCCCCAAGGTGGTTTCCCTAAATTACTCTCATATTCCTCAAAAAAAAAAAAATCGAGTTAGTTGAAGGGTAAGGGCTGAGTGGAGGGTTGTTTTTAAGACTGGTGTTCACTGTGGTTGCCTTACTTCTCTCATGGGCTCTGTGAGCCAGGGTCTCTCTTGCTCCGTGGCTTTGTTCATGTGGCTGCCTGCACGCATCCTTTTGACGGGTCAGCCAGCCCTGGGCTCCTAGCCAGCCAGTTGAACTGGGCGAAGTTGCTGGCCTTCTCTTTCTTCCCCTCCCCTCATGGAGCACGTTTGCTGCCTGGTCTCTGTTCCTCTTTTTTTTTCCAAAGATTTTTTTTTTTTTTTTGGCCTCTTTTATTGGTCCTTCATTTATTTATTTTCATCCGTCTTAATTCTTCGGCCTGTGTGGGCCTTCCATTGTGGTGGCCTCTCTCGTCGCAGACCACCGGCTTTGGGTACATGCACTCCAGAGCACTGGCTCCTAATTGGACACACTGGTCCAGCCGCTCCGCGGCATGCGGGATCTTTCCAGGCCAGGGATCGAACCGGCGCCCCTTGCACTGCAAGGCGGTGTCCTTACCCACTGGACCACCAGGGAAGCCCTGTTCCTCTTCTTTCTGACAAGACTGCCCCAGCTTTCCTGGGGAGCCAGCTGTCTTATTCTATCCCCTCCCCCAGCCACAGTGAAGGCTTAGAGGTGCCACAGACTGGGCCCAGGAGAGGGGAGCCCCAGGATCTGAGTTGGAGCTGCAGGAAGGGGCTCTGGCTTCTGCCATCCCGGGTGCTGGGGTGGAGTCAGGGCCGTGGCAAATGGAGGCGGTCCAGCCTGGGGCCTCAGCCACAATGGCCAGTGAGCTTCCTACCACGCTCAAGCACGTTCTGACGTGCTACTGAAGACCCTGTCCCAGGTCATGTGCAGACGTGTCTTGTGGACACGGAGCTCAAGGGGAGAGACCCCCACCTCCACGGCTGTGCCCTAGGACTCCATGACCTTGGTCGCCCAGGCTAGCCAGCAGCTATGATCACATACCCACAGAGATTTTGCTAGATGCTGGATGTGACTGCGAGGCAGTCCTGAACCCTGGGTCCCAAGGGAAACACTCCAGAGACCTCCTGACAATGGAAAGGAAGTATGCATGTGGGCTGCCGTGAGGGGAGCTAGGAACCTAGAAAGCACCCCGCACCTAGGCCCACCAAGCCCTCTGGCCTGTGCTGCCTTTGTCAGCCGGGCTCTCAAAGCGGCCCCGAAGGCAGTGTGGCTGAGACACCATGGACCAGCCCCTCAACCCCATGTCAATCTGCCCTGATGGCAGCAAGCACGTCTTTGTCTGGGAAGAGGCTCATCTTTACACTCTGGAGTGTGGACAGGAAGCATTTTAAGCTGCAAATATTGTTATTCATAATAGGTTGGCAAATATTTTCAGATTAAGCCAAGTGCCAAGCTCTGGAATTATGTCAGTGAATCCTTTAGCTTTCCAAGATCATTGCTCGCGCTTTGTTCTTCGGCGAGGAGGCCCCAGAGTGGGAAGGCCTGTGCAGTCCGACCTCCTGCCATGGAAAGAATCTCCTCACTCGTTTCCCAACCCCTCCAGCGGTGCGGTGCTTAGCACCTTCAGAGGCAGGAAGCATTGCACATGGGGCTGGCCTGACTGGCAGGGAAGCTTCGGGTGATTTAGCCCCGTCTTCCTGTCTTGTGTGCGGACGGCATGCACTCCCATGGTCCTTCAGCAACTGTCCTCACTCACTGTGTGCCTGACCCTTGGTTCAGAAGCAAAACCCTCTGTTCAGAGCACGGCCCCTTCTCTGTGAGAACCTCACCTCCTGGGGAAACAGACAAGAACTCAGTCAGCTCTTGTGCCAGACAGAAGAGGGGGCCCGAGGGCCTGGGGGTACAAAGTAGAGAACGGAGACGCTGAAGACAGGAGGCGGTCCAGCCTGGGGCCTCAGCCACAATGGCCAGTGAGCTTCCTAATGCACGTTCTGACGTGCTAGAAGACCCTGTCCCAGGTCATGTGCAGACGTGTCTTGTGGACACGGAGCTCAAGGGAGAGACCCCACCTCCACGGCTGTGCCCTAGGACTCCATGACCTTGGTCGCCCAGGCTAGCCAGCAGCTATGATCACATACCCACAGAGATTTTGCTAGATGCTGGATGTGACTGCGAGGCAGTCCTGAACCCTGGGTCCCAAGGGAAACACTCCAGAGACCTCCTGACAATGGAAAGGAAGTATGCATGTGGGCTGCCGTGAGGGGAGCTAGGAACCTAGAAAGCACCCCGCACCTAGGCCCACCAAGCCCTCTGGCCTGTGCTGCCTTTGTCAGCCGGGCTCTCAAAGCGGCCCCGAAGGCAGTGTGGCTGAGACACCATGGACCAGCCCCTCAACCCCATGTCAATCTGCCCTGATGGCAGCAAGCACGTCTTTGTCTGGGAAGAGGCTCATCTTTACACTCTGGAGTGTGGACAGGAAGCATTTTAAGCTGCAAATATTGTTATTCATAATAGGTTGGCAAATATTTTCAGATTAAGCCAAGTGCCAAGCTCTGGAATTATGTCAGTGAATCCTTTAGCTTTCCAAGATCATTGCTCGCGCTTTGTTCTTCGGCGAGGAGGCCCCAGAGTGGGAAGGCCTGTGCAGTCCGACCTCCTGCCATGGAAAGAATCTCCTCACTCGTTTCCCAACCCCTCCAGCGGTGCGGTGCTTATCACCTTCAGAGGCAGGAAGCATTGCACATGGGGCTGTCCTGACTGGCAGGGGAAGCTTCGGGTGATTTAGCCCCGTCTTCCTGTCTTGTGTGCGGACGGCATGCACTCCCATGGTCCTTCAGCAACTGTCCTCACTCACTGTGTGCCTGACCCTTGGTTCAGAAGCAAAACCCTCTGTTCAGAGCACGGCCCCTTCTCTGTGAGAACCTCACCTCCTGGGGAAACAGACAAGAACTCAGTCAGCTCTTGTGCCAGACAGAAGAGGGGGCCCGAGGGCCTGGGGGTACAAAGTAGAGAACGGAGACGCTGAAGACAGTCTCGAAGATGCAGCCTGGATCTCAGGACTTGGGAGTGATGGCTCAACCTTGAGCCCCCCACCCCCCCACACAGCTGGGGATAGCCAAGAGGGTCCCTTGACCCAGAGGGATCACTTGGTCAGCCACATGGGTCAGGGGGAAGGCAGGTGGGGGAAATGCACTGAACAGCAGGCAGAGAGGCAAGGCCTCACCATGGTGATCGACGGCGGCCTTCCCCTGGAAAGCCTCTGGGCAGCTTCAGTGACTCCCCAACCTCCCGACAGCCCCCTGCCCCTGCACATGGCCCCTGCGGCCCTCCCCAGAACACGGCATGTCTGCCTCCCCTCCAGCTCCAACCCAGACCCAGGAGGCACTCCTGGCACCTCTTCCAGACCATCACCAAGTGGGTGCACCCCATGGCATGTGTCTTGCACCCCATCTGTTCTCCTCCCCACCCTGCAGCCACTGCACCCCATGCCTCCCTCGTCTCTCACTCAACCCGAGCCTCCTATCTCCGTCCGTTCAGGTTGCCACAGCCCCACAGCCCAGGCTGGGGCCGTAAACAGCAGAAGTGGACTTCTTCCAATTCTGGTGGCTGAAGTCTGAGATCAGGGTACCAGCATAGTCAGGTTCTGGTGAAGACCCTCTGAAGCAGATGACCCCTTCTTGCTCATACAGCTGAGAGAGAGAGAGAGAGAGAGAGAGAGAGAGAGAGAAAGAAAAGAAAGAAGAAAAAAAGAGACAGCTTGAGCCTGTCTGTGTTTCTCCTTATAAGGGCATGAACCCCATCATGAGGGCCCCACGCTCATGACCTCCTCTAATCCCATTCCCTCCCACCAAAGGCCCTGCCTCTTAATACCATCCTGTGGGTGCATGCTAAGTCACTTCAGTCGTGTCCAACTCTTTGTGACCCTGTAGACTGTAGCCCACCAGGCTCGTCTGTCCATGGGATCCTTCAGCAACTGTCCTCACTCACTGTGTGCCTGACCCTTGGTTCAGAAGCAAAACCCTCTGTTCAGAGCACGGCCCCTTCTCTGTGAGAACCTCACCTCCTGGGGAAACAGACAAGAACTCAGTCAGCTCTTGTGCCAGACAGAAGAGGGGGCCCGAGGGCCTGGGGGTACAAAGTAGAGAACGGAGACGCTGAAGACAGTCTCGAAGATGCAGCCTGGATCTCAGGACTTGGGAGTGATGGCTCAACCTTGAGCCCCCCACCCCCCCACACAGCTGGGGATAGCCAAGAGGGTCCCTTGACCCAGAGGGATCACTTGGTCAGCCACATGGGTCAGGGGGAAGGCAGGTGGGGGAAATGCACTGAACAGCAGGCAGAGAGGCAAGGCCTCACCATGGTGATCGACGGCGGCCTTCCCCTGGAAAGCCTCTGGGCAGCTTCAGTGACTCCCCAACCTCCCGACAGCCCCCTGCCCCTGCACATGGCCCCTGCGGCCCTCCCCAGAACACGGCATGTCTGCCTCCCCTCCAGCTCCAACCCAGACCCAGGAGGCACTCCTGGCACCTCTTCCAGACCATCACCAAGTGGGTGCACCCCATGGCATGTGTCTTGCACCCCATCTGTTCTCCTCCCCACCCTGCAGCCACTGCACCCCATGCCTCCCTCGTCTCTCACTCAACCCGAGCCTCCTATCTCCGTCCGTTCAGGTTGCCACAGCCCCACAGCCCAGGCTGGGGCCGTAAACAGCAGAAGTGGACTTCTTCCAATTCTGGTGGCTGAAGTCTGAGATCAGGGTACCAGCATAGTCAGGTTCTGGTGAAGACCCTCTGAAGCAGATGACCCCTTCTTGCTCATACAGCTGAGAGAGAGAGAGAGAGAGAGAGAGAGAGAGAAAGAAAAGAAAGAAGAAAAAAAGAGACAGCTTGAGCCTGTCTGTGTTTCTCCTTATAAGGGCATGAACCCCATCATGAGGGCCCCACGCTCATGACCTCCTCTAATCCCATTCCCTCCCACCAAAGGCCCTGCCTCTTAATACCATCCTGTGGGTGCATGCTAAGTCACTTCAGTCGTGTCCAACTCTTTGTGACCCTGTAGACTGTAGCCCACCAGGCTCGTCTGTCCATGGGATTCTCCAGGCAAGAAGTAGGTTGCCATTTCCTCCTCCATGAGATCTTCCCAACCCAGGGACTGAGTCCACGTCCCCTGTGAATCCACATCCCCTGTGATTCCTACACTGCAGGCAGATTCTTGATCTCTGAGCCACCGGGGAAGCCTAACACCAGCACACTGGGACCTACACCTGTGAAGCTAGGGGAAATACAATCATCCACCCAGTCCATACCATCCCCCCAGCATCCTTTACTCCTCATGGTTCCTGCTCCTCATACAGCTGGGCCATGTTGTAAAAGTCAGTCTGGTCCATTTTTCGTAGGCCCCCAGTCCTGCGTGCCTGGCCCACTGCCTGGCCCCAGCTGCCCTGACTCTCCCCAGACCTCGGGAGCCTGAGGCTCAGTGTTTGAGAGACTGGCTACAGTCACAAAGGTGGTAGCAAGGAATGCTGCTGAAGAAATGAATGAATGAGGTCTGGTCCTCCCTGCCTGTCCTCAAGCCCAGTCCTGCCTCTCCAACCAGGATGGGCAACTCTGCACATGGGTCCTGGGGGAGCTCCCTCCTGGGGCTTGGAGGCCCTGTCCTCCCTGGGCAGCTGCCACTTACAGATGGCTCCCCACCTCTTTCCACATCTTTCTTGCGTCCAACTCCTTTAGGATCCTCTGAGGCAGGCACCATCTAATCAAGTCAACAGTCTGGGCTAACGGGCTGTTAAGGGCCCTTGGGTGACTGTGCCGCCCCCTCCAGGTCACACCTTATGGGACTGTGGAGGAGCGATCACATCTTCACAAGAAAAGACTTGCAAAATGGTGAAGTTTGAGGCAATGCATCAGACTCAACTGGGGTTTGACTGCTACCTTGATCAAAAGGTGTTTCTTTAGCAATGACTCATTGTCTAAAGTTGATCTTGGTTCCTTTCAAGCAAAATAACGAGAGGAGAGCTTTGTCCCTAAATGAAAGTATGTTTTAGGAAAAGCTGGCCTAACGACAGGGCTGGCCCTTGTCGCCATTCACCCGGGTCCCCAGGAGTGCCTCTCTGGTCTCCACCTCGGGGTCTGCACCCGAAGACTGTGTGTGGACACGCTCCTGAGGGTCAGGGGGAGAGACAGGCTGGTGGCAGGAAACTGGCCTCGGTGATGCCCCAGTGCAACAGCTTCTCCAGCCGGTGACCAGGGAAGTTTTCCCCACACAAGCTTCATCTTGGCCTCTGTACAAGGAGTAGTGGAGGCAGCAGGAGCCTACGTCCTGCCTGTTCTCCTGGGCTTTGAAGAGAAACCTCCAAAATCTTCAAAACGAGCCATGAAAGCCTGCCCTTGAGAAGGCATCTGTAACCGGGATGCAGCAGGCTTCTAGGTGAGAGGACTTGCCTCCCAGCCAGCTGTTTGGCTGCTGGAAGAAGAGAAGGGGGCCCGTTGGCCCCAGGGCACAGGGGAGGGCAGCCACGGAGCCAGAGGGTACAGGACAGACTGCAGTTGCTCGAGTCACTGCACGCAGGACAATTTCTAGTGTCTCTGGGGGCCATGGGGTTGCAGGAGAAGCCATTAAACATTCTGTTACCTGGAGGTCTTCTTGTTCAAAAGGTAAAGTACAAGGTTTGGACTCCAGTCAGGTCTGTGTCCAGGAGAAAGCGCACTGACCACACAGACTCAAGGACCTTGATCTGAGAGATGGCTCTTTCCTTGCTGCCCAGGGGGGATGAAGGCCCTCTGTTGTCAGCCCAGGGTCACGTGTGGGGTGCTGAGCTTAGGAGTCATCAGCCTGGTGAGAGGACCAAGCTCCCCCCTGCCGGTAGGAGGAGGCAAGGGGAGATGCCCCTTCCCAAACCCCAGCAGAGTGAGTTCCATGTAGAGAGCATGGTGCCAGCTGGAAAAGGGGCCCTGCGCCTCGGTGGTGTCGGCACTGGCCGAGTTCAGGACCTGCATGTCCAGCAGAGGAAGTGAGCGGCGGTCTTAAGGGCCCTTGGTGACTGTGGAGAGGCGATCACATCTTCACAAGAAAAGACTTGCAAAATGGTGAAGTTTGAGGCAATGCATCAGACTCAACTGGGGTTTGACTGCTACCTTGATCAAAGGTGTTTCTTTAGCAATGACTCATTGTCTAAAGTTGATCTTGGTTCCTTTCAAGCAAAATAACGAGAGGAGAGCTTTGTCCCTAAATGAAAGTATGTTTTAGGAAAAGCTGGCCTAACGACAGGGCTGGCCCTTGTCGCCATTCACCCGGGTCCCCAGGAGTGCCTCTCTGGTCTCCACCTCGGGGTCTGCACCCGAAGACTGTGTGTGGACACGCTCCTGAGGGTCAGGGGGAGAGACAGGCTGGTGGCAGGAAACTGGCCTCGGTGATGCCCCAGTGCAACAGCTTCTCCAGCCGGTGACCAGGGAAGTTTTCCCCACACAAGCTTCATCTTGGCCTCTGTACAAGGAGTAGTGGAGGCAGCAGGAGCCTACGTCCTGCCTGTTCTCCTGGGCTTTGAAGAGAAACCTCCAAAATCTTCAAAACGAGCCATGAAAGCCTGCCCTTGAGAAGGCATCTGTAACCGGGATGCAGCAGGCTTCTAGGTGAGAGGACTTGCCTCCCAGCCAGCTGTTTGGCTGCTGGAAGAAGAGAAGGGGGCCCGTTGGCCCCAGGGCACAGGGAGGGCAGCCACGGAGCCAGAGGGTACAGGACAGACTGCAGTTGCTCGAGTCACTGCACGCAGGACAATTTCTAGTGTCTCTGGGGGCCATGGGGTTGCAGGAGAAGCCATTAAACATTCTGTTACCTGGAGGTCTTCTTGTTCAAAAGGTAAAGTACAAGGTTTGGACTCCAGTCAGGTCTGTGTCCAGGAGAAAGCGCACTGACCACACAGACTCAAGGACCTTGATCTGAGAGATGGCTCTTTCCTTGCTGCCCAGGGGGGATGAAGGCCCTCTGTTGTCAGCCCAGGGTCACGTGTGGGGTGCTGAGCTTAGGAGTCATCAGCCTGGTGAGAGGACCAAGCTCCCCCCTGCCGGTAGGAGGAGGCAAGGGGAGATGCTCTCTTCCCAAACCCCAGCAGAGTGAGTTCCATGTAGAGAGCATGGTGCCAGCTGGAAAAGGGGCCCTGCGCCTCGGTGGTGTCGGCACTGGCCGAGTTCAGGACCTGCATGTCCAGCAGAGGAAGTGAGCGGCGGTCTCCCTTCCGAGAGCTCAGAGCGTGTTCCTGGGAGCCTGTGTCTGTGGACACAGCGATGGAACGCAACGCTTGTCTGAAGGTGGAGGATGCTGGCACATCCCAAGCAGGGAGGCTGGAAGGCCCTGAGCAGTGGAGTAAGTCTGCAAAGAAAGACAGGCTCACATGCCCACTCCCATCCCCGGCCGCCCTCTGAGAATGGGGACCTCAGCAGGCCCTCGGGCACCAGAGGAAGGGACACAGAGGATGGGGAAGGGCAAGGAGCCTGGGATGGTGTGTAGAGAGAAGATAGACCTTGGCGGGGCAGAAAGGGCCCCAAGTTACCCCTCAGAGGGAGGTTGTAGATCAAGAAGGGGCCAATGTGATGGTGACATATTATCCACGGTAGAGGTGCCTCTAGGAGAAACTCAACATCAAATGGCTGAAGTCAGTACTTGGAAAATGAAGCAATTTTACTCTCTCCAGTCATGAGAAGAGATGCCATACAGAAGTATTCCCAGGCACAAAGCTCACAGCCCAGAGTTGGCAGACTCTGAGTCCCTGGGGGCTCTGATGGTTGTCTCCAGTTTCAAGCACTGAAATAACTTTTAAAAATGCTTCCATCACCCAGTGTCCACAGCTTACATTAGGGTTTAGTCTTGGGGTTGGACATGCCGAGCATTTTGATGAATGGACAGTGACACATATCCACCCAGTAGAGTATCTACAGAGTATTCTCACTGCTCAGAATCTGCTGGCATTCTTTCCCCTCCCCTGCCTGCCTTTTAAAAACCAGCTTTTAAAAAGCCCTGACCTTCACTTAGCATTCCTTGTCTTGAGTGTTAAAACCTGAAGAATTCCCAGGAACCAATTAGGAGGATTTTGAACTACACAATTAGAACTGTCAGACCAGAGAAGCCGCTCTCCTTCTATGAAGGTCTCCGCTTCTTTCCCCTATTACCCTCCGGCAGAAAACAGAAGCCATCAAACCTAAGGGTCCCTGATTCCAGTTAGAATTACAAGGGAACCGAGTGAATGATAAACTTCCTACTGACTCCTCACGAGAAAAGTCTCCACTGTTCCACATCCTGAGGCTCAATCCGCTTTAGAGACAGGAGCCCTCCTGACCCCAGAGCTCTGCAGACACATGTGACAAGGGAACAGAACACACAGACACGTACACACACGCACGCACACGCACACACCCACACACACACACACACACACCACTCAAACTTCTTTTTTTCTTAATGCCAGTCTCCTTCTGCCACATGTCAGCATCTTGGTCTGACTGTAGCCTGTTCTAGATGTACATAAAATGAACATGGGATGCAAATAGTTTAGAAAGTGAGGATGAAAATCCTGACAAAGATGAAGGATATCATGAAGCTGGTGAAAATGACAGTGGAGAGTTTCTGGACCCATAAAAAAAAGGCTTTGAGCATTGGGCTAAGTGAGACCCGAAAAGGATCAAAAGAAAGAAAGCCAACAAGGATGTCGATGTGATAGGAGTTCAAAAGAGAATTATTTGAATATCAAATTGTGGAAGTCTCACATATTTTCAGAAAAAAAAGAGATCCTTTTGCGATTGTCCTGTGGGAGTTGGAGGTAGAGTATGCAATCTCGTGGCAGCGTATACTTTTGCCAGAAAAGCATCCTACTACTAAAAATGAAACAAATAAAAATATAAAAGTTATAGACAGCCTATAAGATAAATATATAGCGAGATAGATAAAATAAAGTTATAAATAAGAAATGGGCTTCCCTGGTGGCTCAGATAGTAAAAGAATCCACCTGCAATGCGGAAGAGCCAGCTCCAACCCTGGGTGGGGAAGACCCACTGGGGGAGGGCATGGCAACCCACTCCAGTGTTTTTGTCTGGAGAGTTCCATGGAGAGGGGAGCCAGGCGGCCTACAGTCTTGCAAAGAGTTCGGCAGGACTGAGAGACTACATTCTTCCCTTTGTCCCAGGGAAGTCCAGTGGGAACATACGCGAGTCACATGAACAGGCGGTGTCAGACCAGAGAAGCCGCTCTCCTTCTATGAAGGTCTCCGCTTCTTTCCCCTATTACCCTCCGGCAGAAAACAGAAGCCATCAAACCTAAGGGTCCCTGATTCCAGTTAGAATTACAAGGGAACCGAGTGAATGATAAACTTCCTACTGACTCCTCACGAGAAAAGTCTCCACTGTTCCACATCCTGAGGCTCAATCCGCTTTAGAGACAGGAGCCCTCCTGACCCCAGAGCTCTGCAGACACATGTGACAAGGGAACAGAACACACAGACACGTACACACACGCACGCACACGCACACACCCACACACACACACACACACCACTCAAACTTCTTTTTTTCTTAATGCCAGTCTCCTTCTGCCACATGTCAGCATCTTGGTCTGACTGTAGCCTGTTCTAGATGTACATAAAATGAACATGGGATGCAAATAGTTTAGAAAGTGAGGATGAAAATCCTGACAAAGATGAAGGATATCATGAAGCTGGTGAAAATGACAGTGGAGAGTTTCTGGACCCATAAAAAAAAGGCTTTGAGCATTGGGCTAAGTGAGACCCGAAAAGGATCAAAAGAAAGAAAGCCAACAAGGATGTCGATGTGATAGGAGTTCAAAAGAGAATTATTTGAATATCAAATTGTGGAAGTCTCACATATTTTCAGAAAAAAAAGAGATCCTTTTGCGATTGTCCTGTGGGAGTTGGAGGTAGAGTATGCAATCTCGTGGCAGCGTATACTTTTGCCAGAAAAGCATCCTACTACTAAAAATGAAACAAATAAAAATATAAAAGTTATAGACAGCCTATAAGATAAATATATAGCGAGATAGATAAAATAAAGTTATAAATAAGAAATGGGCTTCCCTGGTGGCTCAGATAGTAAAAGAATCCACCTGCAATGCGGAAGAGCCAGCTCCAACCCTGGGTGGGGAAGACCCACTGGGGGAGGGCATGGCAACCCACTCCAGTGTTTTTGTCTGGAGAGTTCCATGGAGAGGGGAGCCAGGCGGCCTACAGTCTTGCAAAGAGTTCGGCAGGACTGAGAGACTACATTCTTCCCTTTGTCCCAGGGAAGTCCAGTGGGAACATACGTACGAGTCACATGAACAGGCGGCCTAGGTCCCCACGATCCTTTACCTCTGCGGTGCGCTCCTCCCTCGGCTCACACGCATGGCCTGCTATGGTCTGGACGCTTGTGTGCTCCCAAATTCAAACACAGAAGCCCTAACCACTGAAGTGATGGTATTAGTAAGTGGGGGCTGTGAGAGGTGATAAATTATGAGGGTGGAGTCCAACAAACTTCTAGAATGAGATTTGCTGTGAGTCACTAAGTCGTGTCCGACTCTTTGCAACCCTATGAACTGCAGCATGCCAGGCTTCCCTATCCTTCACTGTCTCTGGCAGTTTGCTCAAAGCCATGTCCACTGAGTTGGTGATGCCGTCCAACCGTCTCATCTCCTATCACCCCCTTCTTCTCTGGCCCTCAGTCTTTCCCAGCATCAGGGTCTTTTCCAATGAGTTGAGTCTTCATATCAGGTGGCCAGAGTATTGGAACTTTGGCTTCTGTGTCAGTCCTTCCAATGAATACTCAGGGTTGGTTTCCTTTAGGATTGACTGGTTTGATCTCCTTGCTGTCCAAGGCACTCTCAAGAGTCTTCTCCAGCACCACAGTTCAAAAGCATCAATTATTCAGTGCTCAGCCTTCTTTATGGTCCAGCTTTCACATCCCTACGTGATTAGTGGAAAAACCACAGCTTTGACTCTACGGACCTTTCAACAAAATGATGTCTCTGCTTTTTAGGATGCTGTCTAGGTTTGTCATAGCTTTCCTTCCAAGGAGCAGGCATCTTTTTTTCTTCTTCTTTAACATTTATTTATTTCTAGCTGCACTGGATCTTGGTTTCTGCACCTGGGCTTTCTTTAGTTGCAGCAAGTGGGGGGCTATACTCTAGCTGTGGTTTCTCATTGTGGTGACTTCCTTTATTGTACAGCATGGTCTCTAGAGCTCATGAGCTCAGCAGGTGCAGTTTGCAGGCTTTAGAGCACACTCTCAATAGCTCTGGCACACAGGCCTACTTGCCCCAGGGTACGTGGGATCTTCCGGAAGCAGTGATCAAACTCATATCCCCTGCATTAGCAGGCAGATTCTCAACCACTGGACCACTTGGGAAATTCCAAGGCCTCTTCATTTCATGGCTACAGGCACCATCCACAGTGATTCTGAAGCCAAGAGAATAAAATCTGTCAACGGTTTCCACTTTTTCCCCCATCTATTTGCCTTCAAGTGATGGGACTGCATGCCAAGATCTTAGTTTTTTGAATGTTGAGTTTTAAGCCAGTCTTTTACTTTCCTCTTTCACCCTCAACAAAAGGCTCTTTAAACCTTATTTGCTTTTTTGCCATTAGGGTGGTGGTATCATCTGCATACTGAGGTTGTTGATATTTCTCCCAGCAATCTTGATTCCTACTTGTGTTTCATTCAGGCCAGCATTTTGCATGATGTACTCTGCATACAAGTTAAATAAGTAGGGTGACAATATACAGCCTTGATGTACTCCTTTCCCAATTTGGAACCAGTCCATTGTTTCACGTCCGGTTCTACCTGTTGCTGCTTGACCTGCATATAGGTTTCTCAGGAGGCAGGTAAAGTGATCTGATATTCCTATCTCTTTCAGAATTTTCCACAGGTGTTGTGTTCCACACAGTCAAAGGCTTTAGCATAGTCAATAAAGCAGAAACAGACATTTTTCTTGAATTCTCTAACTTTTTCTATGATCCAACGGATATTAGCAATTTGATCTCTGGTTCCTCTGCCTTTTATACACCCAGCTTGTACATCTGGAATTTATCAGTTTATGTACTGTTGAAGCTTAGCTTGAAGGACTTTGAGCAATTCTTTGCTGGCATGTGAAATAAGTGCAACTGTGCAGTAGTTTGAACATTGTTTGGCATTGCCCTTCTTTGGAATTGGAAAGGAAACTGTCCTTTTCCAGTTCTGTAGCCACTGCTGAGTTTTCCAAATTTGCTGGCATACTGAGTGTAGGACTTTAACAGCATCATCTTTTAGGATTTGAAATAGTTCAGCTGGAATTACACCACCTCCACTAGCTTTGTTTATAGTAATGCTTTCTAAGCCCCAGTTGGCTTCACACTCCAGAATATCTGGCTCTAGGTGAGTAACCACACCATTGTGGTTATCCAGGCCATTAAGACCTTCTTCGTATAGTTTTTCTGGCACACAGGCCTACTTGCCCCAGGGTACGTGGGATCTTCCGGAAGCAGTGATCAAACTCATATCCCCTGCATTAGCAGGCAGATTCTCAACCACTGGACCACTTGGGAAATTCCAAGGCCTCTTCATTTCATGGCTACAGGCACCATCCACAGTGATTCTGAAGCCAAGAGAATAAAATCTGTCAACGGTTTCCACTTTTTCCCCCATCTATTTGCCTTCAAGTGATGGGACTGCATGCCAAGATCTTAGTTTTTTGAATGTTGAGTTTTAAGCCAGTCTTTTACTTTCCTCTTTCACCCTCAACAAAAGGCTCTTTAAACCTTATTTGCTTTTTTGCCATTAGGGTGGTGGTATCATCTGCATACTGAGGTTGTTGATATTTCTCCCAGCAATCTTGATTCCTACTTGTGTTTCATTCAGGCCAGCATTTTGCATGATGTACTCTGCATACAAGTTAAATAAGTAGGGTGACAATATACAGCCTTGATGTACTCCTTTCCCAATTTGGAACCAGTCCATTGTTTCACGTCCGGTTCTACCTGTTGCTGCTTGACCTGCATATAGGTTTCTCAGGAGGCAGGTAAAGTGATCTGATATTCCTATCTCTTTCAGAATTTTCCACAGGTGTTGTGTTCCACACAGTCAAAGGCTTTAGCATAGTCAATAAAGCAGAAACAGACATTTTTCTTGAATTCTCTAACTTTTTCTATGATCCAACGGATATTAGCAATTTGATCTCTGGTTCCTCTGCCTTTTATACACCCAGCTTGTACATCTGGAATTTATCAGTTTATGTACTGTTGAAGCTTAGCTTGAAGGACTTTGAGCAATTCTTTGCTGGCATGTGAAATAAGTGCAACTGTGCAGTAGTTTGAACATTGTTTGGCATTGCCCTTCTTTGGAATTGGAAAGGAAACTGTCCTTTTCCAGTTCTGTAGCCACTGCTGAGTTTTCCAAATTTGCTGGCATACTGAGTGTAGGACTTTAACAGCATCATCTTTTAGGATTTGAAATAGTTCAGCTGGAATTACACCACCTCCACTAGCTTTGTTTATAGTAATGCTTTCTAAGCCCCAGTTGGCTTCACACTCCAGAATATCTGGCTCTAGGTGAGTAACCACACCATTGTGGTTATCCAGGCCATTAAGACCTTCTTCGTATAGTTTTTCTGTGTATTCTTGCCACCTCTTCTTAATAGCTTCTGCTTCTGTTAGGTCCATACTGTTTCTGTCCTTTATTGTGCCCATCTTTGCATGAAATGGTCCCTTGGTATCTCTAGTTTTCTTTTTTTTTTTTTAGGATTTATTTATTTATTTATTTATTTTGGGCAGGGGTCTGGTTGGGGAGGGAGGAGAGCAGGGAGGCCACTTCTATTGGTCTTTTTGTTTCTCTGTGTTCATCCGTCTTTGTTCTTGGCTCCTGTGGGCCTCCCATCGCAGTGGCGTCTGTCGTTGCAGAGCACCGGCTCTGGGTGCATGCGCTCCAGAGCTCTGGTTCGGTAATTGGACACATCAGTTCAGCTGCTCCGTGGCACGTGGGATCTTCCCAGGCCAGAGCTCGAACTGGCGCCCCTTGCACTGCAAGGTGGTGTCCTTACCCACTGGACCACCAGGGGAAGCCCTCTCTAGTTTTCTTTAAGTGATCTCTAGTCTTTCCCATTCTACTGCTTGCCTCTATGTCTTTGTGTTGTTTGCTTAAGAAGGCCTTCTTATCTCTCCTTGCTAGTCTCTGGAACTCTGCATTCAGCTGGGTATATCTCTACCATTCTCCTTTGCCTTTCACTTCTCTTTTTTTTAAAAAAAGATTTTATTTATTTATTTATTTATTTGGGGGGGAGGTGGGGTGGGGTGGGGTGGGAGGGAGGGAGCAGGCAGGCCACTTCATTTGTCCATTTTCATCCATCTTTGTTCTTTGGCCCGTGTGGGCCTCCCATCGCGGTGGCCTCTGTTGTCGCAGAGCACCAGCTCTGGGCGCATGCGCTCCAGAGCTTGGGCTGGGTAGTTGGACACATCAGTCCAGCCACTCTGCTGCACGTGGGATCTTCCCAGGCCAGGGGTCGAACCAGTGCCCCTTGCACTGCAAGGTGGTGTCCTTACCCACTGGACCACCAGGGGAAGCCCTCTCTAGTTTTCTTTAAGTGATCTCTAGTCTTTCCCATTCTACTGCTTGCCTCTATGTCTTTGTGTTGTTTGCTTAAGAAGGCCTTCTTATCTCTCCTTGCTAGTCTCTGGAACTCTGCATTCAGCTGGGTATATCTCTACCATTCTCCTTTGCCTTTCACTTCTCTTTTTTTTAAAAAAAGATTTTATTTATTTATTTATTTATTTGGGGGGGAGGTGGGGTGGGGTGGGGAGGGAGGGGAGCAGGCAGGCCACTTCATTTGTCCATTTTCATCCATCTTTGTTCTTTGGCCCGTGTGGGCCTCCCATCGCGGTGGCCTCTGTTGTCGCAGAGCACCAGCTCTGGGCGCATGCGCTCCAGAGCTTGGGCTGGGTAGTTGGACACATCAGTCCAGCCACTCTGCTGCACGTGGGATCTTCCCAGGCCAGGGGTCGAACCAGTGCCCCTTGCACTGCAAGACGGTGTCCTTACCCACTGGACCACCAGGGAAGCCCTTTCACTTCTCTTTTCTCAGCTATCTGTAAGGTCTTCTCGGACAACCACTTTGCCTTCTTGCATTTCTTTTTCTTGGGGATGGTTTTGGTCACTGCCTTCCGTACAGTGTTATGAACCTCCATCCCTAGTTCTTCAGGGTCTCTTGTGCAAATGTGGGTCAGTAGTGACCTGTCACAGGGACAGACCAGCAGCAGTCCTGGGAGGCATGTGTTGGCATGAGTCCTTTTTGGAGGTCGCCAGTAGCCCTACCATAGAGCCTGTAGACTCTAGGACTGGGTTGTGTCAGGCCAAACTAATAGGGAGGAAGCACAGCCCGACCCAGCAGACCATGGGATTAAAGACTTACTGAGCAAGGATCTGCCCACTAGAATGTGATTAGTGCTCTTTTTTTTTCCCTAAGAGACCCCTGAAAGCTCTCTAGCCCTTTTCCCCATGGCACAGCACAGGGAGAAGTTGGCAACCATGAAGAAGGCGGTCGCCAGACCCTGAATCTGCTGGTGCCATGATCCTGGACTTACCAGCCTCCGGAACGGTGAGAAATAAATGTTTGTTGTTTATTAGCCACCCAGTGATAGCATCCAAAAGGACTAAGATATGGCCTTATGGGAAGGGGAGGGGGAGCTGAGCCAAGAATAACTGCTGCCCTCGGGGCTGGAACAAGGGTAGCACTCATCTTGGGTGAAAAATGTATCCATAGTCAAGATAAAAAATATGTTAATATAATATTTAAAAAGTCAAAATTAATGCAAAGATCCATTGTGAGCAAAATATCAAAGCTTTAAATAAAGACAGGATCAGTAACAGTGCGGTGCTGAGCCACATTGGAGGTGAAAGGAAAGGCAGGGATGCTGATCTATGGAAATGGGCACTGGTGCGCCCATCTCTGGGCTCATGCAAGCCCCCCTGAAGAGGATCTCCTGTTTTTAGCAGCGAGGTAGACAAGATGATTTGTTCTGTAGATCCAGCATTGGTCACCTCAACTTGGGCAACAAGTAGGTCTATGAATGGTGTGGCCATGGTAGCAAAGGCCAGGCTATGCACGGGCCATTTTAGTTGGACACATCAGTCCAGCCACTCTGCTGCGCGTGTGATCTTCCCAGGCCGGGGGTCGAACCAGTGCCCCTTGCACTGCAAGACGGTGTCCTTACCCACTGGACCACCAGGGAAGCCCTTTCACTTCTCTTTTCTCAGCTATCTGTAAGGTCTTCTCGGACAACCACTTTGCCTTCTTGCATTTCTTTTTCTTGGGGATGGTTTTGGTCACTGCCTTCCGTACAGTGTTATGAACCTCCATCCCTAGTTCTTCAGGGTCTCTTGTGCAAATGTGGGTCAGTAGTGACCTGTCACAGGGACAGACCAGCAGCAGTCCTGGGAGGCATGTGTTGGCATGAGTCCTTTTTGGAGGTCGCCAGTAGCCCTACCATAGAGCCTGTAGACTCTAGGACTGGGTTGTGTCAGGCCAAACTAATAGGGAGGAAGCACAGCCCGACCCAGCAGACCATGGGATTAAAGACTTACTGAGCAAGGATCTGCCCACTAGAATGTGATTAGTGCTCTTTTTTTTTCCCTAAGAGACCCCTGAAAGCTCTCTAGCCCTTTTCCCCATGGCACAGCACAGGGAGAAGTTGGCAACCATGAAGAAGGCGGTCGCCAGACCCTGAATCTGCTGGTGCCATGATCCTGGACTTACCAGCCTCCGGAACGGTGAGAAATAAATGTTTGTTGTTTATTAGCCACCCAGTGATAGCATCCAAAAGGACTAAGATATGGCCTTATGGGAAGGGGAGGGGGAGCTGAGCCAAGAATAACTGCTGCCCTCGGGGCTGGAACAAGGGTAGCACTCATCTTGGGTGAAAAATGTATCCATAGTCAAGATAAAAAATATGTTAATATAATATTTAAAAAGTCAAAATTAATGCAAAGATCCATTGTGAGCAAAATATCAAAGCTTTAAATAAAGACAGGATCAGTAACAGTGCGGTGCTGAGCCACATTGGAGGTGAAAGGAAAGGCAGGGATGCTGATCTATGGAAATGGGCACTGGTGCGCCCATCTCTGGGCTCATGCAAGCCCCCCTGAAGAGGATCTCCTGTTTTTAGCAGCGAGGTAGACAAGATGATTTGTTCTGTAGATCCAGCATTGGTCACCTCAACTTGGGCAACAAGTAGGTCTATGAATGGTGTGGCCATGGTAGCAAAGGCCAGGCTATGCACGGGCCCAGCATCGTGAGTCCTCTATTATTAAGGAAGGTCACTGCTGAATACCTTACTTACTACCACTGTAGACCAACACGGAGTCCTCAATGTGACGCCGTTTCTTAAGGAAGGAGACCAGGCAGCCCCTGGTGGGAAGTCAATGACATCAGATCCTTCGACCATATAGGAGACAGTTTTCTCACCAGAACTGACGTCCTGTCTAGATGAGGATGTCCTTCCCTACCACAGTGCCTTCACCAGCATAACTATCCCAGGACTTCCACAGGCTAGTGGTAGAGTTCCCCTGCCAAGGCAGGAGACACGGGAGACGTGGGTTCTATCCCTGGGTTTGGAAGATCCCCTGGAGAAGGAAATGGCAACCCACTCCAGTATTCTTTTTTTTAACTTTTTAAATTTTGGCCTCTTTTTATTGATATATATTTTTTTTGGGGGGGGTGGGCACTTCTATTGGTCTTTCATTTATTTCCATCTTTGTTCTTTGGCCAATGTGGGCCTCCCATCGCAGTGGCCCCTCTCACTGCAGAGCACCAGCTCTGGGTGCATGCACTCCAGAGCTCCAGCTCAGTAGTTGGACACAACAGTCCAGCCGCTCCGTGGCACGTGGGATCTTCCCAGGCCAGGGATCAAACTGGCACCTTGCACTGCAAGGCAGTAGTGCTTTGGCACCAACCAAAATACAGGTCCAGCCGGGGTCCTTGCAGTGGCTCAGTCACTCATCTTGGGTGAAAAATGTATCCATAGTCAAGATAAAAATATGTTAATATAATATTTAAAAGTCAAAATTAATGCAAAGATCCATTGTGAGCAAAATATCAAAGCTTTAAATAAAGACAGGATCAGTAACAGTGCGGTGCTGAGCCACATTGGAGGTGAAAGGAAAGGCAGGGATGCTGATCTATGGAAATGGGCACTGGTGCGCCCATCTCTGGGCTCATGCAAGCCCCCCTGAAGAGGATCTCCTGTTTTTAGCAGCGAGGTAGACAAGATGATTTGTTCTGTAGATCCAGCATTGGTCACCTCAACTTGGGCAACAAGTAGGTCTATGAATGGTGTGGCCATGGTAGCAAAGGCCAGGCTATGCACGGGCCCAGCATCGTGAGTCCTCTATTATTAAGGAAGGTCACTGCTGAATACCTTACTTACTACCACTGTAGACCAACACGGAGTCCTCAATGTGACGCCGTTTCTTAAGGAAGGAGACCAGGCAGCCCCTGGTGGGAAGTCAATGACATCAGATCCTTCGACCATATAGGAGACAGTTTTCTCACCAGAACTGACGTCCTGTCTAGATGAGGATGTCCTTCCCTACCACAGTGCCTTCACCAGCATAACTATCCCAGGACTTCCACAGGCTAGTGGTAGAGTTCCCCTGCCAAGGCAGGAGACACGGGAGACGTGGGTTCTATCCCTGGGTTTGGAAGATCCCCTGGAGAAGGAAATGGCAACCCACTCCAGTATTCTTTTTTTTAACTTTTTAAATTTTGGCCTCTTTTTATTGATATATATTTTTTTTGGGGGGGGTGGGCACTTCTATTGGTCTTTCATTTATTTCCATCTTTGTTCTTTGGCCAATGTGGGCCTCCCATCGCAGTGGCCCCTCTCACTGCAGAGCACCAGCTCTGGGTGCATGCACTCCAGAGCTCCAGCTCAGTAGTTGGACACAACAGTCCAGCCGCTCCGTGGCACGTGGGATCTTCCCAGGCCAGGGATCAAACTGGCACCCCTTGCACTGCAAGGCAGTAGTGTCCTTATCCACTGGACCACCAGGGAAGCCATTGATATTTTATTTATTTATTTTTCATCCGTCTGGATTCTTCAGCCTCTGTGGGCCTCCCATTGCAGTGGCCTTTCTCGTTGCAAAGCACCAGCTCTAGGCACATGCACCCCAGAGCACTGGCCTGTCACTGGACACACCAGTCCAGTCACTCCTCAGCATGAGGGATCTTCCTGGGCCAGGGATCAAACCGGTGCCCCCGTGCACTGCAAGGCGGACTCCTTACCCACTGGACCACGTGGGAAGCCCCCACTTCAGTATTCTTGCCTAGAGAATTCCATGGACAGAGGAGTCTGGCGGGCTACAGTCCTTGGGGTCACAAAGAGTCAGACATGACTGAAGCAACTTAGCACGCATGCCTGGGGGTGACTGGCATGGGATTAAGCAACTTTGCCTCAAGCCAAGGGATCTGTTTCGTTTCACAGCAAAGGAAGTAGACAGTGGGTTCATGTCAACATGATTCACCCAGAAGCTGGCCTTACAGAACATCAGAATGGCCTATTTCAGGGTTGGGTGAAGGTGAGGCTTAGGGACAGCACCCTGTGCAGCTGGTGCCACCCTCTAGACTACATCACATGTGCTCTACTACACGTTGGTCCTATGTTCTCAACAGCTTGGTTTGGGAGCCAAGGGGTCGGAGGTAGACTGGCTCTTTACCCATCACTTTCAGTGACCCACTTGGGAAATGTGTGCTTTGTGTGCTGGGGCAAACCAGCAGTCTCATCCCTTGATGGGAGTGAAGGGCGTGGAAGGAAAGTGGACTCTTCTACTGGGGGACATCACAAACCCCACTGAACTTGAAAACCTAACTGCTGCCTGGTCACCTTGAGCTTCTCATGTAAATGAGCCTGGGGGGAGGTAGGAAAGGAGAGATTAGGACAACTGGATTTCTACATGCAAGATACTGAAGAGGGGTCATCTACCTCAAACACTGCACAAAATTTAACTCAAAATGGATCAATGACCTGAACATAAGAGCTAAAATCATCAAGTTCCCAGAAGAAAACCTATGGGTAAACCTTTATGATCTTGGATTTGACAATGAATTCTAGTATAATGCCAAATGCATGAGCAACAAAGGAAAAAGATAAACCGGACTTCACCCAAATTTAAACCTTAAAGGACATTAAAGGACATCATAAAGAAATTAGAGATATAACTTAGGGAAGGGAGAAACTATTCGCAAATCATATAGTTAATAATAATTTGATATTCAGAATATATAAAGAAGTCTTACAAATCAACAACAAAGACAAACAACTCAACTGAAAAATGGCAAAGGGCTTGAATGCACGTATATTTTAATAAGAAAAACAAATGTCCAAAGCACATGAAAAGATGCTCAACATCACTAATCACGTTGCAGATTAGTCACTTCAGTCATGTCCAAGTCTGTGTGACCCTATGAACTACAGTCCGCCAAGCTCCTCTCTCCATGAGATTCTCCAGGCAAGAATACTGGAGTGGGTTGCCATGCCCTCCTCCAGGGGGAGCTTCCCAACCCAGGGATGGAACCCGGGTCTCCTGAATTGCAGGCAGATTCATCACCACTGAGCCATCAGGGAAGCTCGCTCTCTCTCTCTCCCTATCTCTCTCTATATATATATTTGAGACCCCATGGACAGTACCTCGCCAGGTTTCTCCACTCGTGGAATTTTCCGCAAGAATACTAGACTGGGTTACCAGTTCCTTCTCCATCATTAATCATTAGGAAAATGCAAATCAAACCATAATAAGTAAACTTCTCACATAATAGAATGGCTACTTGGGAAATGTGTGCTTTGTGTGCTGGGGCAAACCAGCAGTCTCATCCCTTGATGGGAGTGAAGGCGTGGAAGGAAAGTGGACTCTTCTACTGGGGACATCACAAACCCCACTGAACTTGAAAACCTAACTGCTGCCTGGTCACCTTGAGCTTCTCATGTAAATGAGCCTGGGGAGGTAGGAAAGGAGAGATTAGGACAACTGGATTTCTACATGCAAGATACTGAAGAGGGGTCATCTACCTCAAACACTGCACAAAATTTAACTCAAAATGGATCAATGACCTGAACATAAGAGCTAAAATCATCAAGTTCCCAGAAGAAAACCTATGGGTAAACCTTTATGATCTTGGATTTGACAATGAATTCTAGTATAATGCCAAATGCATGAGCAACAAAGGAAAAAGATAAACCGGACTTCACCCAAATTTAAACCTTAAAGGACATTAAAGGACATCATAAAGAAATTAGAGATATAACTTAGGGAAGGGAGAAACTATTCGCAAATCATATAGTTAATAATAATTTGATATTCAGAATATATAAAGAAGTCTTACAAATCAACAACAAAGACAAACAACTCAACTGAAAAATGGCAAAGGGCTTGAATGCACGTATATTTTAATAAGAAAAACAAATGTCCAAAGCACATGAAAAGATGCTCAACATCACTAATCACGTTGCAGATTAGTCACTTCAGTCATGTCCAAGTCTGTGTGACCCTATGAACTACAGTCCGCCAAGCTCCTCTCTCCATGAGATTCTCCAGGCAAGAATACTGGAGTGGGTTGCCATGCCCTCCTCCAGGGGGAGCTTCCCAACCCAGGGATGGAACCCGGGTCTCCTGAATTGCAGGCAGATTCATCACCACTGAGCCATCAAGGAAGCTCGCTCTCTCTCTCTCCCTATCTCTCTCTATATATATATTTGAGACCCCATGGACAGTACCTCGCCAGGTTTCTCCACTCGTGGAATTTTCCGCAAGAATACTAGACTGGGTTACCAGTTCCTTCTCCATCATTAATCATTAGGAAAATGCAAATCAAACCATAATAAGATACAGCTTCTCACATAATAGAATGGCTACCATTGAAAAGAAAAAAAGAACAAGCACTCGCAGGAATGTGGAGACATTGTAACCCTTGGGCACCGTTGGTGGTGATGTAAAAGGGTACAGCTTGGGGCTTCCCTGGTGGTCCAGTGGGTAAAGACACCACCTTGCAGTGCAAGGGGTGCTAGTTCTATCCCTGGCCTGGGAAGATCCCACGTGCCGTGAAGCGGCTGGACTGGTATGTCCAATTAGGAGCTAGCACTATGCAGTGCGTGCGTCCAGAACCGGTGCTCTGCAATGAGAGAGGCCACTCGATGGAAGGCCCACACAGGCCAAAGAACAAAGGTGGATGACAATAAATAAATAAGTAACCAATAAACGAGGCCAAAATTTAAAAAACAAATTATAAAGAAAAAGGGTACAGCTGCTATTGGAAACAAAGCATGGTGGTTCCTCAAAAACTTAAAAGGGGAATTACTGTACAACCCAGTGATTCCATTCCCAGGTATACCCGCCAAAGAACTGATAGCAGTGACTCAACAGATGTTCTTTGCAGAATTATTCACAAGAGCCAAGAGGTGGGAACAACCACAGGCCAAAAAGATCAGCTAACGACTTGGAGCTCTCTGTGGTGGAGATGTGTCACGTCACCCAAGCGCAAGGGACGTCCAGGATGCCTGGTGTGGGAGGGAGGCAGTGACCAACGACAGCTCCAGGGCCGCTGACAGTAGCGATTTTGGCTGGTGTCTGTCTTGACAGGCTGGATTTCATGCAGGGCGTGAGAAGATGTGACTGGTACAAGGGATGGAGCAAATCAGACATGTCTGTGCAATGCCTCACATTCTCAAGGCCTCAGCTCTGCTCCAGCTACACCGTGGAGAACGGTCTTGTCAAGTTTCAGCTTCCCCACCACACAACCCAACAATCCCACTGTTAGGCTTATACCCTGAGGAAATCAAATCTGAAAGAGGTATCTGTACCCCAATGTTCATCGCAGCTCTCTATACAATAGCTAGAACATGGAAGCAATCTAGATGCCCATCGACAAATGAATGGATACAAAAGCTCTGGTACATATATACAATGGAATACTACATGGCTGTAAAGAGAAATGCAGAAGACTCAGTTCTAATGAGGTGGCTGGATCTAGAACCTATCATAAAAAGTGAAGCCAGTCAGAAAGAGAAGGACAAGTACAATATATGAACACATATATATGGAATCTAGTAGGATGGTAATGATAACACACATGGTGAAGCGACAAAAAAACAGACATGGAGAATAGACATATGGACGTTGTGGGGAATGAACAGTGGGTGGGAGGTGTAAAGGAAGTAGCATGAAAACCTATACTGTCATATGTGAAAAACATAGCTATTGTCATTGTACTGTGAGAAAAGGGGATCCTGCACAGGCACTGTGCGACGGCCTGGAGGGGTGGGACCGTGGGGATATACATACGACTAATCTGGGATCATACATATCTGTAAACAACAAAACTACGAACAAGTAAAAAGTAAAATAAAAATTTTTTTTTAAAAGTATAAAGTAAAATAATAAAAAAAAAGTGTCAGCTTCCCTTGTCCGGACTGCGCCTTACCCAAGTGAATTTTCCCTTTTGGCCCTAGAGTTTCCCTCATGGTGTGGCACATGATGGCAGAAACACCCCATTCTGTGTGTACCCCAGGAAATTAACATTCTCTGGAAATCATCAACCAATGAAGGGCAGGCAGAGATTTGAGAGGCCTTCTATTGTCCCCACTGAATCTAGCCCTGGATGCCTGCAGCCGTGGCCAACTGGCCTTGATAGTGCATCTCCCTCTTCCCTGGGTCATTTGCTTTGGTTCCTCATCCCTGTTTCTGGAATCACCTCTCAAAATAAGCTACCCTTGCTTCAACTCATTTTTTTTCAGGCTCTGCTTTTGGGAAGGACCCAGATTAAGACAGTGTCTCCAATCTTCGAATTGCTCTAGAAAAGAACTGAAGTCCATGAGTGGGATTTTTGTCCATGTCAGGCTGAAAAGGACAAGAACATAAAGCACTTAAAACACTTGGAGTTTAGCATACAGACCTGGATTCTGTAACTTGCAGCCAGTCTTGACATTCCATGTAATCACAAGGGTACATAAATTTATCAAATCTAGTATAGACAGAAAAATTTCATCACGGCATAAATAGGGAAGACATTGGCCACTTCAATGTACAGTCGTCACAAGATGAAATGTGTAGTTCGTTAATATTAAATCGGGTGCATTTTGAGGTCCAACACCAACAGTGCCTGGATTTCCTGATCTTTAGCATCCCCTAGTGGTACTTTTGATTCATGTCCTGAGCTCAGTAAGGAAGCCTGAAATTTGACTTCTGCAAAGGCTCTATTGGTGGAAATCTGTTACAGGAGGAGCTATCTTCACTCCTTTTCTCTAAGAAGAGGTCATTAGATGTTTGAATGTTTGGAAGATAAATCTGTTCCACCTCTATGTTTAAAATAAAGTGTGATGTTTGACGCTTTGCTGCACGTTGGTGTAGTTTGTAGAAGATACCCTGACTGATCATGAAGTTTCAACTGAAACTGCACCACTTCCCCAGGATGAACAGCCAGGAGGGATGTCAGACCAGTATCCAAACAGGTGCTGCTGGGAGACAGATGCCACTGTCTGCCTCGGGTCCTCATCAGAATGCAGCATCCTACCTGGCCCCGTGACAGATCCGGGAGCATATGCGCTCTTTATAGTTGCTCCCGCAGTCGATTTCAGAGCATCTGTGCGAGGTGATACGGACTATCCTAAATGTCTTATAAAATAAAGACACCTTCGCCTTAATCACGGCTTAGCAGCTTCAAATGTAGTTGAGTTAAGGCTTTAGCACACTCCAGTGGGGTTGCTTCTCATACACTTTGGTAATTCATATGCATGAGAAGACATTATCATTTTTGGTGTGGTTCTGAAAGGAAGTATTAAGGGCGAGAATTTAATTTGAAGTGATGGGAAGGGGAAAAAAAAAGGTGTGAATTTCACTCCAGACTCTGCAGAGGGTGAAAGAAGATGTTATATTTCTGTTTGAGACCTTACAAATCACTCCAGAATGCCCTCTGAACTTCTCCCTCAGTCCACCTGTCCACAAAATGACTGGGATTCTCTCAATTCTTCCACCTCTCTGATGCGTAGTCTTTTGAGAACACACAATCTTCGAATGCCTCTACGCTCACTACATGGACAACAAATTGTTCCGCAAAATGACAGTATATCGTGGACCAGAAGATCGTCAAAAAAAAAAGCATAATCAGCAGTCTTGAGGCTACGTATGTGTGTCTACATATAACCAGGACGAAAAATTGCTTTTGACTAGGGTGATCGTGTCTTCTAAAGGGATAGGGTGGGGGTGGGGTGATTAATTCATTATGGGAACAGACTAAAACTTCATACCCACCACCTCCGTCCATTTAGAAGATTGGGTATGAAACCTAAAATATTGACCATGCTAAAGGTAAGGTCTTGGTTCAGAGCTTTGGATCCCCCATGATGGAGGCCTGGTACCGATGAGCATGTTACCGACACTGGCTATGGGACCAGGAGCCCAGGCAGAGCGTGGGAGTGAGAGGAGTTCGGCCCATTGGGAACAGTAGTAAGAGGCCCAATTAGCTAAGGAGAGCTTGTCTGGGCCCCACGTAACTCTCTCTAGATACTGCCAGTCCTCAGCCCATATCTGCAGTGCCACGTACCTGGATTAGAGATGCTTGGGGGAAGTGCCTGTGATGTTCCAGAGTTCCTCACTCACTCAGTCTAGGCAAGCTGAGAGGGAGAGGCCTGCTGGTGCGGGAGCTGGGAAGGAGGCTAGGAGAGGAGCCAAGAAGAATCAGACTCTGGGGACTTCTGCTCAGGAGAAATGGACCTTGTTTTCACCAAAGCTATCAGCAGTCTCTGGGGTCCAGTGCTGATGTTCTGTGCAAGTGGACTGAGAGCTTGAGTCACTTCTATGCATTAATGTTTAGGGTGACTTCCACTAAGCCTGAAAGATGGGGAGTCAACAGGCTGATAAAGAGTAAATAATTATTACTAGTCCTTAGTGAATGCCAATTACATACGAGTCATTTTTTAGACCCGAGAGACCCAAGGGTAAATAAGACATAGTTGGTAGCTCAGAGAAGAGCCTACCTGTTAACACAAGAGATGCATATTTGATCTTTGCTTCAGGAAGATCCCCTGGAGAAAGAAATGGCACCCACTCAAATATTCTTGCGTGGGAAGTCCCACGGACAGAGGAGCCTGGCGGGTCACAGTCCACGGGGCTGCAAAAGAGTCAGACACGACTTAGAGACTAAACCAACAACAGCATTCCCTCCTCTCCTCTGGAGCTCACATTCTGGGAGGGAGAGTGCTGTCTATCCAAGGGGTGTTCCATGAGGGCCGTGATGATATCAAAAGTTCATTTTATCGAGGCTGTTATTTTACTAAGAGGTTTGGCTGCTGGCTACCCTTAATGCACTGCCTGGGTTATTGGAGATTTCCAGTCTGGGGAGCACGAAGGCATACAGGGGCTACCCTAGTAGCTCAAAAGAACTCCATTTAGAAGATTGGGTATGAAACCTAAAATATTGACCATGCTAAAGGTAAGGTCTTGGTTCAGAGCTTTGGATCCCCCATGATGGAGGCCTGGTACCGATGAGCATGTTACCGACACTGGCTATGGGACCAGGAGCCCAGGCAGAGCGTGGGAGTGAGAGGAGTTCGGCCCATTGGGAACAGTAGTAAGAGGCCCAATTAGCTAAGGAGAGCTTGTCTGGGCCCCACGTAACTCTCTCTAGATACTGCCAGTCCTCAGCCCATATCTGCAGTGCCACGTACCTGGATTAGAGATGCTTGGGGGAAGTGCCTGTGATGTTCCAGAGTTCCTCACTCACTCAGTCTAGGCAAGCTGAGAGGGAGAGGCCTGCTGGTGCGGGAGCTGGGAAGGAGGCTAGGAGAGGAGCCAAGAAGAATCAGACTCTGGGGACTTCTGCTCAGGAGAAATGGACCTTGTTTTCACCAAAGCTATCAGCAGTCTCTGGGGTCCAGTGCTGATGTTCTGTGCAAGTGGACTGAGAGCTTGAGTCACTTCTATGCATTAATGTTTAGGGTGACTTCCACTAAGCCTGAAAGATGGGGAGTCAACAGGCTGATAAAGAGTAAATAATTATTACTAGTCCTTAGTGAATGCCAATTACATACGAGTCATTTTTTAGACCCGAGAGACCCAAGGGTAAATAAGACATAGTTGGTAGCTCAGAGAAGAGCCTACCTGTTAACACAAGAGATGCATATTTGATCTTTGCTTCAGGAAGATCCCCTGGAGAAAGAAATGGCACCCACTCAAATATTCTTGCGTGGGAAGTCCCACGGACAGAGGAGCCTGGCGGGTCACAGTCCACGGGGCTGCAAAAGAGTCAGACACGACTTAGAGACTAAACCAACAACAGCATTCCCTCCTCTCCTCTGGAGCTCACATTCTGGGAGGGAGAGTGCTGTCTATCCAAGGGGTGTTCCATGAGGGCCGTGATGATATCAAAAGTTCATTTTATCGAGGCTGTTATTTTACTAAGAGGTTTGGCTGCTGGCTACCCTTAATGCACTGCCTGGGTTATTGGAGATTTCCAGTCTGGGGAGCACGAAGGCATACAGGGGCTACCCTAGTAGCTCAACAGAAAGAACATGCATTGCTTGGGAGATGTGAGTTTGATCCCTGGGTCAGGAAGATCCCCTGGAGAAGGAAATGGTAGCCTACTCCAGCAGTCTTGCCTGGGAAATCCCATGGAGAGACGAGCCTGGAGGGCCACAGTCCATGGGGTCACACAGAGCTGCACATGACTGAGTGTGCTTCCATACTGACAAACGCTAGACTGCGTGACCTGTCGGATGTTCAGAAAGTGAGGGTGTGTACCTTTCAAAGCTAGATCATAAAGACACTGTGGCTTCTGCTGTGTTTCTTGGATCACTGGCTCTGCAGGGAGTCCGCTGCTGAGTGACGAGGACAGACAGGATAGTGTGAATATGGACAGGCACACAGGCGCAGGTATCAAGGAACGGCCTTGGACATGAGCCCGCCTGTGTCAATCTAGTTTTCAAATGACTGCAGCCTCCTGAGACAAGTCAAGCTAGAACTACCTAGATAAAACACTCCGCAGTTTTGTGACAGACATTAGATGTTTATAGTTGTCTGGAGCCACTACGTCCTGAAGCAATTTGTTATGCAGCAATAATAACAAAGACAGGGGTGCTATGCTGTTCCTTAATCCAACTATTGACATTTACTCAGGCTTATATAAATTAAAAAAAACGAGTTTTAGAAAATAAAACTTCCCCGGTCCTAGCACCTCCGCCTTCCTCCCTCCAAAAAATGAAAGAAAAGAAAAGAATGCTCTTTAAAAGTTGCAACATAAATTCCTTAGGGTGTGCTTAGTTTGCACACACAACTTTAAGAGAAGCCTTTAACTCTCCTGCTCCTTCCAGCCTGTCCAGTCCTTCTGCAAGGAGATTTTGCAAAAGAGTCAGACACGACTTAGAGACTAAACCAACAACAGCATTCCCTCCTCTCCTCTGGAGCTCACATTCTGGGAGGGAGAGTGCTGTCTATCCAAGGGGTGTTCCATGAGGGCCGTGATGATATCAAAAGTTCATTTTATCGAGGCTGTTATTTTACTAAGAGGTTTGGCTGCTGGCTACCCTTAATGCACTGCCTGGGTTATTGGAGATTTCCAGTCTGGGGAGCACGAAGGCATACAGGGGCTACCCTAGTAGCTCAACAGAAAGAACATGCATTGCTTGGGAGATGTGAGTTTGATCCCTGGGTCAGGAAGATCCCCTGGAGAAGGAAATGGTAGCCTACTCCAGCAGTCTTGCCTGGGAAATCCCATGGAGAGACGAGCCTGGAGGGCCACAGTCCATGGGGTCACACAGAGCTGCACATGACTGAGTGTGCTTCCATACTGACAAACGCTAGACTGCGTGACCTGTCGGATGTTCAGAAAGTGAGGTGTGTACCTTTCAAAGCTAGATCATAAAGACACTGTGGCTTCTGCTGTGTTTCTTGGATCACTGGCTCTGCAGGGAGTCCGCTGCTGAGTGACGAGGACAGACAGGATAGTGTGAATATGGACAGGCACACAGGCGCAGGTATCAAGGAACGGCCTTGGACATGAGCCCGCCTGTGTCAATCTAGTTTTCAAATGACTGCAGCCTCCTGAGACAAGTCAAGCTAGAACTACCTAGATAAAACACTCCGCAGTTTTGTGACAGACATTAGATGTTTATAGTTGTCTGGAGCCACTACGTCCTGAAGCAATTTGTTATGCAGCAATAATAACAAAGACAGGGGTGCTATGCTGTTCCTTAATCCAACTATTGACATTTACTCAGGCTTATATAAATTAAAAAAAACGAGTTTTAGAAAATAAAACTTCCCCGGTCCTAGCACCTCCGCCTTCCTCCCTCCAAAAAAAATGAAAGAAAAGAAAAGAATGCTCTTTTAAAAAGTTGCAACATAAATTCCTTAGGGTGTGCTTAGTTTGCACACACAACTTTAAGAGAAGCCCTTTAACTCTCCTGCTCCTTCCAACTGCCTTGTTCCCCGAAGTCCCTTCTGCAAGGAGATTTTGGAGCTTCCACGGGAAGAAAGGTAGGTGTCAGAAAGGAGAGGGCTGACGTTCTAGTGTATTCCCACAGCCACGCATGACAGCGGGAACAAACGACGCGTTTCCCAGGAGTCTGTGTGCTGAGCTATCCGGCTCAGCTCACAGGAAGCTGAGACCTGGCTGGGGGAGGCCCTCCCTGTGCCCCCGGTGCGCCCAGCTCGGGACGCATTGTCTCAGTAATAAAGGAAAGAAAGCCCTTATTTAGTGCAAATAAAACAAAAACTCGGTCATAATTCATCTGTTTTATTGAAATGGCAGGCAAATTACTTGAAAGTGAGCAAAAATCAGCCCAGTGAGAACAACAGAGTGCTTCCCATTGGTCTCAAATTCACACACGACACTCCACCCAGACCGCCCCTCTTCCCCACGGAGCACACCCGCCGGCTGCGCCCTTTGTCTGGCAGCCCTGCTGGCTGGGAGCCAGCCCAGCCCTCCCCGCCCCTGCCCCCCGCCCGCACGCCCCGCACCCGACCTTCCGGCCCGTGCTGCCCCGCAAGGACAGGCCCCCACCCCAGCCTTTGTTTTCTAGGAGGAGTCACGGGTGGGTGAACCCGCAAGCTGCGGCGTGGGTCCGTGAGAGAGCGGCGCCGACCGTCCCCCCCCCCCGCTGCCCCGCAGCCGGCTGTACCGCATTATCGGAAGCCGCTTTGCTCGCATTGTGTGGGCGCTGTAATCTTTGAGGGTTCAGGAGATACTTTGAGGAGCTTACTCGAGTGAAATCCCTCGGCTTGCTAGAATCACTCAACACGAGCCCCTGGTACTGGCAGGGCCGCCAGCAAAGCGTATTCCTGTGATCCCAGCCAACCTGCTGGCTTCCCGCCCGCCTTGGGCGGTGCCAGCAAAGCCTGATGGCAGCTGAGAAAGGGGACAGGGATTCGACCAAGGAGGGCGAGGGCCTCCGGGCCTGGTACCTGCTGGAGCCTCGGGCAAGGGAGGGTAGAAGCAGCCTGGTAGAAACAGCTACCGCTGCCCTCTCTGCACCCCTGAAGTCCTGGCCTATAGAGGTAATACATGTCTATCTCCCCAAATATCGTGGCCTAAACACAGAGGTGACTGGAACATCATTTACCTGAGACCCACAGGTGGATAAGCATTGACGGGGCAAGGGACAAGTCTCTGTGTTCCTAACAGGAAGGTGACCAGCAAAGGGGCCAAATGTGGGCAAAGTCGGCAGATCTCCTTCCCCACCGGTTTCCACCCTGAAGTCACCCCACAAGGCAGATGACATTTTGCAGTGGACACAACACTGTGGGATGGGAGTGGGGGGAGGAGAGGAGGCGGGACTCCGCCTCCCAGTGCCTCTGGGCCTCAGAAGACGGCCTTGAATTCCAAAGCCCTCCTCTGCTGGGAGCTTCAAACTATCTGACTGTTTTCTGTGTTAGAAGATTCCACAGTCTCCTCTCCAATTTTTCCATAGGTACAGTTTGATTTCTGGTTCGGGAAGATCCCAAAAGAAGGGATAGGCTACCCACTCCAGTATTCTTGGGGTCCCCTGGGGGTTCAGATAGTAAAGAATCTGCCTGCCATGCAGGAGACCTGCGTTCAGTCCCTGGGTTGGGAAGATCCCCTTGAGGAGAGCATGGCAACCCACTCCAGGATTCTTGTCTGGAGAAGCCCCATAGACAGAGGAGCCTAGTGGGCTGTAGGCCACCAGGTCCCAAAGAGTCGAACACGACGGAGTGAGTAAGCACAGCACAGTGTGTGTGTTTATCCACCCCTCACCTTTCAAAGGCATTTAGCACCCCCATTCCCAGGACCCTCCAGGGTCTCCTCCCTTCCCTGCTGAGACTGTGTGTGGGAGGAACAGAGGCTAGGAAGCCAAGAGGTTTGGACCTCTATTATGATTCTGTTACTAACAGAGTAACCATGGGAAGTCCCCTCCTCTCTCTTTCTCCGGAAACCTAAGAAACCATCTGGAAAACTGAGAGCCTAGGTAATCTGAGGTCTGTCTAGTTAAAGTACTGGGACAGGGATTCGACCAAGGAGGCGAGGGCCCCCGGGGCCTGGTACCTGCTGGAGCCTCGGGCAAGGGAGGGTAGAAGCAGCCTGGTAGAAACAGCTACCGCTGCCCTCTCTGCACCCCTGAAGTCCTGGCCTATAGAGGTAATACATGTCTATCTCCCCAAATATCGTGGCCTAAACACAGAGGTGACTGGAACATCATTTACCTGAGACCCACAGGTGGATAAGCATTGACGGGGCAAGGGACAAGTCTCTGTGTTCCTAACAGGAAGGTGACCAGCAAAGGGGCCAAATGTGGGCAAAGTCGGCAGATCTCCTTCCCCACCGGTTTCCACCCTGAAGTCACCCCACAAGGCAGATGACATTTTGCAGTGGACACAACACTGTGGGATGGGAGTGGGGGGAGGAGAGGAGGCGGGACTCCGCCTCCCAGTGCCTCTGGGCCTCAGAAGACGGCCTTGAATTCCAAAGCCCTCCTCTGCTGGGAGCTTCAAACTATCTGACTGTTTTCTGTGTTAGAAGATTCCACAGTCTCCTCTCCAATTTTTCCATAGGTACAGTTTGATTTCTGGTTCGGGAAGATCCCAAAAGAAGGGATAGGCTACCCACTCCAGTATTCTTGGGGTCCCCTGGGGGTTCAGATAGTAAAGAATCTGCCTGCCATGCAGGAGACCTGCGTTCAGTCCCTGGGTTGGGAAGATCCCCTTGAGGAGAGCATGGCAACCCACTCCAGGATTCTTGTCTGGAGAAGCCCCATAGACAGAGGAGCCTAGTGGGCTGTAGGCCACCAGGTCCCAAAGAGTCGAACACGACGGAGTGAGTAAGCACAGCACAGTGTGTGTGTTTATCCACCCCTCACCTTTCAAAGGCATTTAGCACCCCCATTCCCAGGACCCTCCAGGGTCTCCTCCCTTCCCTGCTGAGACTGTGTGTGGGAGGAACAGAGGCTAGGAAGCCAAGAGGTTTGGACCTCTATTATGATTCTGTTACTAACAGAGTAACCATGGGAAGTCCCCTCCTCTCTCTTTCTCCGGAAACCTAAGAAACCATCTGGAAAACTGAGAGCCTAGGTAATCTGAGGTCTGTCTAGTTAAAGACTGACTGGGGATCCTCTGGCTTTCCCAGGGCACCTCCGTCAATAGTTCTCGACTCTAAGCCAGGGAGTATGTTCTACCCGGAACACGTAGAAATGATGGCTAAACCCAGAGGCAGGTCCTGACGTTTCATACTCCTTAAACCCTACTTGTGGACAGGTCCACAAGACTCAGAGCTCTACCTGACATTCAAGATTTCAGAATCACCTTTTCTCCTGAGGTGTGATCTTACTATGGGCTAAAACCATCACACTGGAGTCAACACTCTTCCAGATCCCAGCTGGTGCAGCCCAGCTGGGGTCTGAGGTCAGCGAACTAACCAAGAAAACCTCTCTTCTCCACAAGTTGAGGCTACTTTCTGAAATAGGATATTCCCTAGTCTGTGTTTTGAGGTCTCCAGTTCCTTCTCAAAAGATATTTATTGGGCTTCCCTGGTGGTCCAGTGGGTAAAGAGTCTGCCTTACAGTGCAAGGGGCACCAGTTCGATCCCTGGCCCGGGGAAAATCCCACATGCCGAGGAGTGGCTGAACAAGTGTGTCCAACTATGATCCAGTGCTCTTGTGCGCAGTCACCCAGAGCCGGCACTCTGCAACAAGAGAGGTCACTGCAATGAGAGGCCCACACAGGCCAGAGAATAAAGATGGATGAAAAACAAAAATGTCTTAAAGGCCAAAAAAATCCCATCTAAAAAAATATCTATTAACTTCATTTAATACAAGGGCTCTGGAAATTTCTTCTGCACTAATAATAAAAGCTATGCAGTATTATGGACTGAACTGGCCTCCCAATTCATGTGTTGAAGCCCTAAGTCCCAATGTGACTGTGTTTGGAGATGGGCCCATAAAGAGTTAATTAAGGTTAAATGAGGTCTTAAGGGTGGGGAGCCTGATCTGATAGGATTAGTGTCCTGATAAGAATAAACACCAGAGAACTTGCTCTCTCTCCCTGCGTATGAGCACACAGCAAGAGAGCAGCAGCCTGCAAGCCAAGGCAAGAGGCCTCAGAACGAGGCTAGGAAGCCAAGAGGTTTGGACCTCTATTATGATTCTGTTACTAACAGAGTAACCATGGGAAGTCCCCTCCTCTCTCTTTCTCCGGAAACCTAAGAAACCATCTGGAAAACTGAGAGCCTAGGTAATCTGAGGTCTGTCTAGTTAAAGACTGACTGGGGATCCTCTGGCTTTCCCAGGGCACCTCCGTCAATAGTTCTCGACTCTAAGCCAGGGAGTATGTTCTACCCGGAACACGTAGAAATGATGGCTAAACCCAGAGGCAGGTCCTGACGTTTCATACTCCTTAAACCCTACTTGTGGACAGGTCCACAAGACTCAGAGCTCTACCTGACATTCAAGATTTCAGAATCACCTTTTCTCCTGAGGTGTGATCTTACTATGGGCTAAAACCATCACACTGGAGTCAACACTCTTCCAGATCCCAGCTGGTGCAGCCCAGCTGGGGTCTGAGGTCAGCGAACTAACCAAGAAAACCTCTCTTCTCCACAAGTTGAGGCTACTTTCTGAAATAGGATATTCCCTAGTCTGTGTTTTGAGGTCTCCAGTTCCTTCTCAAAAGATATTTATTGGGCTTCCCTGGTGGTCCAGTGGGTAAAGAGTCTGCCTTACAGTGCAAGGGGCACCAGTTCGATCCCTGGCCCGGGAAGATCCCACATGCCGAGGAGTGGCTGAACAAGTGTGTCCAATTATGAGCCTGTGCTCTGGAGCGCATTCACCCAGAGCCAGTGCTCTGCAACAAGAGAGGTCACTGCAATGAGAGGCCCACACAGGCCAGAGAATAAAGATGGATGAAAAACAAAAATGTCTTAAAGGCCAAAAAAATCCCATCTAAAAAAATATCTATTAACTTCATTTAATACAAGGGCTCTGGAAATTTCTTCTGCACTAATAATAAAAGCTATGCAGTATTATGGACTGAACTGGCCTCCCAATTCATGTGTTGAAGCCCTAAGTCCCAATGTGACTGTGTTTGGAGATGGGCCCATAAAGAGTTAATTAAGGTTAAATGAGGTCTTAAGGGTGGGGAGCCTGATCTGATAGGATTAGTGTCCTGATAAGAATAAACACCAGAGAACTTGCTCTCTCTCCCTGCATGTACGCAGAAGAGGCCGTATGAGCACACAGCAAGAGAGCAGCAGCCTGCAAGCCAAGGCAAGAGGCCTCAGAACGAAACCTATCCTCACCAGCACCTTGCTCTTGGGATTTCCAGTGTCCAGAACTGTGAGAAATAAATTTCTGTTGTTTGAGCCACTCAGTCTATGGTATTTGGTATGGCAGCCCAAATAAGTTAATGTATGCAGATATATTTAGAGCAATCTAGATGGCATTAAAAAAAAAAAGAAAGGAAAAAAAGAAACAACTCCTGTACACCACATGCTAAGAACAAGCAAACAAATAAACACCAGGGGTAACTTTTCAGCCACAGCACATACTGGAGCAAAAGAAAACATTCTGCCATTGAACAAAATCCCAAACAGACCAGCGTTTAAAAAAAAAAGAAAGAAAAAGGAAAAAAACAACAAAAACCCAAAGTACTATTAAAGTAAAAACTACTTGGGAGAAAGAATTTCCATCCTATGAGCAATTTGAAATAAAAACTTCAGAATCATAATAGTGACTCTACTATAATTTTCTGTAATAAAACATCTATTATAACAGATATGGCAATACAATAAAAGTCCTATTGTTCCAGAAACTGTATTATAACTGAAACAGGATAATTATAGAAATACTTGCGTGAGAATTGCATGTTCAACAGAACCATTGAAAATCATTCTTCTCAGACTGAAAATAAGTCTTCCGGGTACAGAAGAACTCTTCAGTGAGATCTGAAATAGAAAACAAGGTGGATTTTTTCAAAAAAAATCCTTTATGGCAGCATAACCTTCGAAAGCCTCCTCAGGGCCATCTGTAACATGTCTCCAAGGGCCCATCCGGCTCTCAGTTCCACACTTTATTTGGAATACTAAGATCTAATAGTAGATTTTGATGTAGGGCATCTCTATATTCTTTCAAGAAACAGATTTTAGGGTGAATCTCAGTTCTATCAAGGTGTTTGAGAGATGGGGCCCTAAGTCCCAATGTGACTGTGTTTGGAGATGGGCCCATAAAGAGTTAATTAAGGTTAAATGAGGTCTTAAGGGTGGGGAGCCTGATCTGATAGGATTAGTGTCCTGATAAGAATAAACACCAGAGAACTTGCTCTCTCTCCCTGCATGTACGCAGAAGAGGCCGTATGAGCACACAGCAAGAGAGCAGCAGCCTGCAAGCCAAGGCAAGAGGCCTCAGAACGAAACCTATCCTCACCAGCACCTTGCTCTTGGGATTTCCAGTGTCCAGAACTGTGAGAAATAAATTTCTGTTGTTTGAGCCACTCAGTCTATGGTATTTGGTATGGCAGCCCAAATAAGTTAATGTATGCAGATATATTTAGAGCAATCTAGATGGCATTAAAAAAAAAAAGAAAGGAAAAAAAGAAACAACTCCTGTACACCACATGCTAAGAACAAGCAAACAAATAAACACCAGGGGTAACTTTTCAGCCACAGCACATACTGGAGCAAAAGAAAACATTCTGCCATTGAACAAAATCCCAAACAGACCAGCGTTTAAAAAAAAGAAAGAAAAAGGAAAAAAACAACAAAAACCCAAAGTACTATTAAAGTAAAAACTACTTGGGAGAAAGAATTTCCATCCTATGAGCAATTTGAAATAAAAACTTCAGAATCATAATAGTGACTCTACTATAATTTTCTGTAATAAAACATCTATTATAACAGATATGGCAATACAATAAAAGTCCTATTGTTCCAGAAACTGTATTATAACTGAAACAGGATAATTATAGAAATACTTGCGTGAGAATTGCATGTTCAACAGAACCATTGAAAATCATTCTTCTCAGACTGAAAATAAGTCTTCCGGGTACAGAAGAACTCTTCAGTGAGATCTGAAATAGAAAACAAGGTGGATTTTTTCAAAAAAAATCCTTTATGGCAGCATAACCTTCGAAAGCCTCCTCAGGGCCATCTGTAACATGTCTCCAAGGGCCCATCCGGCTCTCAGTTCCACACTTTATTTGGAATACTAAGATCTAATAGTAGATTTTGATGTAGGGCATCTCTATATTCTTTCAAGAAACAGATTTTAGGGTGAATCTCAGTTCTATCAAGTTCATTTTGTGAATTTCAACTTAGAATTTGTAGCTGTTTGGAACAGCTGACCCCTGGACCTTTCTGCAGAAATCCGATCGTATGTTGAAGGCATGGTTGGTACCGCCGCCCCTCCTCCTCCTCGTGGTTTTTACAAAGCACTTTTCCGCTCTCTTCCTCCTGTAGTCTCACGGTAACCTCAGGTTGTGGAGAGTGGGGGGTTCTCAGCCTGCTTTTATAGTTGAGGAAATTACCGGGATGGAAACAGGGGAGATCTGTCTGGAAACTTCACGTATTTGTGCTGTAAGCATGCTGTTTTTATACTCAGCTTGCCTATTTGTTTGACGGGGCTTTGGGGAAACTGGCAAAAATGACAAGGGAGTAGGCCTTGCAAGTCATCCCTTGTCAGCACTTCTGACTTTACTATTCCATGCCAGGGACCTCGGCCCTAGAGAGGCTGAGACCTGGAGGAGATTCACACTGCGATGGCGGTGGCGGTGGGACTGAGGGAACCTGCCAGGAGGCCATAATACTAATCATCATGACAATAAGGAGAACACACACTCAACACCATGGCAAATTTGTCGAGTGGTGCTAAGTGCTGACTAAAGGGACGGGATAACCATCTACAAATATTTGAAGGATGTAAACATCAAGCAAGAAGATGAATGAATTATTTAGAACCACGATGAAGCCCAGGAGGAGCTCATTACCAGTCCCAAAGCCACCTCACTCCTCAACAACCCTTTTGGAACGAAGCTCTCCCAAGAGGAAAAGCAGGCGGCTGGACTGGCCCCCTGCACACAACAGCCTCAACACAAGGCGCGGCTGAGGCTGCGTTCTTAGTGGGCTTGCAGGTACCTATGTGCATACGTGGATACAAGCCTTCACAGCTGGCAATGACATTATGCCAGGAATACCTGGCATTATGGATTAAATGGTCTCACGCCAACAATATGTGAAAATCTTAACCTCTGGTCCTTGTGAATATCACTTTATTTGAAAATAGGGTCTTTGCAGTTGTAATCCAGTTAAGATGATGTCATTAGGGTGTGCCCTTACTTCTATGGGATGGCAACCCACTCCAGTATTCTCACCTGGAAAATCCCATGGTTCGAGGAGCCTAGTGGGCTGCAGACCATGGGGCCCCAAAAAGTCGGACACAACTGAGTGATGGAGCACGTATGTTACTCTTATTTTCTTCACATAATAAAAGGGAATCTGGATACTAAGGTAGAGATGCAAGCAAGTGTAAGCCAGGGAATGCCAAGGATTGATGACCATCACCAGAGGCTAGCTAGAACAGCTAAGGAAGGGTCCTCTCCTACAGTTTTAGAGGGAGCACTGCCTGCGTACTGCTTGGATCCCGCCCCCCCTTTTTTTAAGCACCATTTACTTTTATTAATTAACAAATGTTAAAGTTCACATATGGTCTAAGTAAAGCCTTTCATAATCTATCGATGATCTCCAATCAAAATTCAGATGATAAACATTCAGAAGCCTTTCCGTAATATCATATCTTTATGGCTTACATGTCAGCACTTCTGACTTTACTATTCCATGCCAGGGACCTCGGCCCTAGAGAGGCTGAGACCTGGAGGAGATTCACACTGCGATGGCGGTGGCGGTGGGACTGAGGGAACCTGCCAGGAGGCCATAATACTAATCATCATGACAATAAGGAGAACACACACTCAACACCATGGCAAATTTGTCGAGTGGTGCTAAGTGCTGACTAAAGGGACGGGATAACCATCTACAAATATTTGAAGGATGTAAACATCAAGCAAGAAGATGAATGAATTATTTAGAACCACGATGAAGCCCAGGAGGAGCTCATTACCAGTCCCAAAGCCACCTCACTCCTCAACAACCCTTTTGGAACGAAGCTCTCCCAAGAGGAAAAGCAGGCGGCTGGACTGGCCCCCTGCACACAACAGCCTCAACACAAGGCGCGGCTGAGGCTGCGTTCTTAGTGGGCTTGCAGGTACCTATGTGCATACGTGGATACAAGCCTTCACAGCTGGCAATGACATTATGCCAGGAATACCTGGCATTATGGATTAAATGGTCTCACGCCAACAATATGTGAAAATCTTAACCTCTGGTCCTTGTGAATATCACTTTATTTGAAAATAGGGTCTTTGCAGTTGTAATCCAGTTAAGATGATGTCATTAGGGTGTGCCCTTACTTCTATGGGATGGCAACCCACTCCAGTATTCTCACCTGGAAAATCCCATGGTTCGAGGAGCCTAGTGGGCTGCAGACCATGGGGCCCCAAAAAGTCGGACACAACTGAGTGATGGAGCACGTATGTTACTCTGATTGGCGTCACATAATAAAAGGGGAATCTGGATACTAAGGTAGAGATGCAAGCAAGTGTAAGCCAGGGAATGCCAAGGATTGATGACCATCACCAGAGGCTAGCTAGAACAGCTAAGGAAGGGTCCTCTCCTACAGTTTTAGAGGGAGCACTGCCTGCGTACTGCTTGGATCCCGCCCCCCCTTTTTTTAAGCACCATTTACTTTTATTAATTAACAAATGTTAAAGTTCACATATGGTCTAAGTAAAGCCTTTCATAATCTATCGTATGATCTCCAATCAAAATTCAGATGATAAACATTCAGAAGCATTCTTTTTCTTCCGATATAATGATCTGAGAAGTGTGATCTTTATGGCTTACATGTCAGAGGCTAATTATGTAAAAAGCAAAGAGGTACATTATTGTTAGACAGTAAACCTCTCTTCTGAGCCACCCAGTTTCTGGTACTTTCTTATGGGGTCCCAGCAAATGAATACACCTGGTATACATGAAAAAGTGTGCTGAACACCTCACAGGGGAAGGTGAATGCAGCCTTGAGGGAAAGACTGGGAGATGAGGGGACCTGCTTTGCTTGCTCACCCAAAAGCTGGGTTCAGTGAGTGCCTTGGGACAAATGACTGTCTTCAAGGCTAGGTCCAGATCCCCAGAAATCCCTAACCACCAGACAGACTACAACATCCTTAGAGGTAACTTAAAAAGAAACGTATTTTAGTTTTCAAAGTGACATCCGGTTTGCATGTTCACTGTTATTAAGAGACTGAAGGGGTTTCTGCATGCGTGGCCGGGGCACGGATCATCCAGCCCTGGGTCTGGGTGGGTTTATTCTGAAAGTACTGTGTAAGACCGGAGCGCCTCGCTCATCCTCTAGAGAGGGAGAGGATGAGAGGCTGGCCTCAGGGGATCCCCTCTAACTGTGGCTCTTTGAACACAACCTAGCATCCTGGGAGACCGTTGAGCCCATCAGGAAAAGGGTGCATTGTCAAGACCAGGGTGGCATCGCATTTCTCGCCACTCTGGGCATATGAGGCTCATACTGGGGAATTTAGAGGTTCATTTTCATAACTTACAATGCAATCATGAATAATGTAGATTCCCATATATTGCTTCCTTTAATCTTCAAAGCAATTCTATGAGAAAGGCACCAACGTTACTGTCATTTCCCAAATGAGGAAACTGAGGCACAGAAACATTGAATGATGTTCCCAAGGTCATCCAGTCAGACCTTAAGATCAAAAGCAACATGAAGGCACTAGACAGATACTGGGCCACTGCAGGGTCACCGTACCATGATGGAGATCCCACTGTGTGCCTCATTCATGGGACCCACTTTACAGAAGTGGGTCCAGGTGGCTCAGACGGTAAAGAATCTGCCTGCATTGCAGGAGACCTGGGTTCGATCCCTGGGTTGGAAAGATCCCTTGGAGAAGGGAAGGGCAAACCACTCCAGTATTCTTGCCTGGAAAATCCCCATGGATAGAGGAGCCTGGTGGGCTACAATTCATAAGGTCAGAAAGAGTCAGATACAACACAGCTGCCATTGAGTGTGGTCCGGCGTGTTGTATGTATGGGCTTCGGTGTGTGCATGTTATGACTTTATCCATATCAGAATGAAGGTCCCAAGTTGCTGATGGGCTGAATGTTTGCAGGACTTCTTAGAGCTAACCTTCTCTAGAGGGCTTCACCCTTGAATTGCCTTTCCCTTCCAGCATTTGTCCCCCCTCCCTGTCTTTTCCTCTGCATCTCTCCCGGAGTGAGCAGGCCCAGTTCCTTCATGTGCCGCCAGAGGGAGCCGCCTGCAGGGAAACAGAGACTCTCATCCAGGGCCAAGCCTGGAGACACCCCAGGGAGCTGGGCTATTCTTAACGCTGGCTAATGTTCACTCTTGAAAGTCACCCAAACTCATAAAGCTCCAATTCAGAAACAAATGGAGTTATTTCAGGGGAGCTTATTTGGGCAGGGGAACACTGGTTAATGCTATCGGCCCTTTCTCTCAATAGGGACAGAGTGAAAACAGAAGCAACAAAGTGATGATAACGAATAGTTACAGTTAACTAAGTAACATAATTTCTAGAGGTCTACTACACAGAATAGCATCTATGTAACAACACTTTATACGCTGATATACACTTTATACGTCTGTTAAGAGGGTAGATCTTATGGTTAAGTATTCTTACCACATCCCCCAATACAAATGATAATAATAATAAAGGTGGAGGAAGGAAACACCCAGAGGTGAAGTATGTATTTATGGCCTTGATAGTGGTGATTTCACAGGTATACATTCATCCCTAAACTCATCAAGTTTTATGCAAGTTAAATAAGTAACAGCTTTTTTGTATGTAAATCAGACTTCAGTACGGTGCGCTCTATCTATATACATCCATAGCTCACCCCCAAACATACCCAAAGTACTTTCCCATTCAGAAGAAAAAAAAAAAAAGAAAACAAGACCAAAACTAACAAACTTCTCTGGCAGTGTGAAAGAGGCCCACCCTCTGGGTGCCCACAGAGCTCCGGAAAGCAAGACGGATGGCTGGTTGCAAGCAAGGGCTTTGAGCCACGTGGGCCCACGATGGAGCCTGGACGCGGGCACCCTTGCCTTGGTGGCCTTGGGTAGACCAGTTTCTCCATGCCTTGCTGCTGGTAACCACGCGACCTTGCAAGATTGGTATCAGGACTGAGGACATAGCCCGCAAAGCCCCAGAGGTCTTTTCGTGCATGTTATGACTTTATCCATATCAGAATGAAGGTCCCAAGTTGCTGATGGGCTGAATGTTTGCAGGACTTCTTAGAGCTAACCTTCTCTAGAGGGCTTCACCCTTGAATTGCCTTTCCCTTCCAGCATTTGTCCCCCCTCCCTGTCTTTTCCTCTGCATCTCTCCCGGAGTGAGCAGGCCCAGTTCCTTCATGTGCCGCCAGAGGGAGCCGCCTGCAGGGAAACAGAGACTCTCATCCAGGGCCAAGCCTGGAGACACCCCAGGGAGCTGGGCTATTCTTAACGCTGGCTAATGTTCACTCTTGAAAGTCACCCAAACTCATAAAGCTCCAATTCAGAAACAAATGGAGTTATTTCAGGGGAGCTTATTTGGGCAGGGGAACACTGGTTAATGCTATCGGCCCTTTCTCTCAATAGGGACAGAGTGAAAACAGAAGCAACAAAGTGATGATAACGAATAGTTACAGTTAACTAAGTAACATAATTTCTAGAGGTCTACTACACAGAATAGCATCTATGTAACAACACTTTATACGCTGATATACACTTTATACGTCTGTTAAGAGGGTAGATCTTATGGTTAAGTATTCTTACCACATCCCCCAATACAAATGATAATAATAATAAAGGTGGAGGAAGGAAACACCCAGAGGTGAAGTATGTATTTATGGCCTTGATAGTGGTGATTTCACAGGTATACATTCATCCCTAAACTCATCAAGTTTTATGCAAGTTAAATAAGTAACAGCTTTTTTGTATGTAAATCAGACTTCAGTACGGTGAGATATCTCTCTATATATCCATAGCTCACCCCCAAACATACCCAAAGTACTTTCCCATTCAGAAGAAAAAAAAAAAAAGAAAACAAGACCAAAACTAACAAACTTCTCTGGCAGTGTGAAAGAGGCCCACCCTCTGGGTGCCCACAGAGCTCCGGAAAGCAAGACGGATGGCTGGTTGCAAGCAAGGGCTTTGAGCCACGTGGGCCCACGATGGAGCCTGGACGCGGGCACCCCTTGCCTTGGTGGCCTTGGGTAGACCAGTTTCTCCATGCCTTGCTGCTGGTAACCACGCCGACCTTGCAAGATTGGTATCAGGACTGAGGGACATAGCCCGCGCAAAGCCCCCAGAGGTCTTTTCCAGATCTGAGATGGTTCCAGGCCAGCGCTTGTATGTAGGGATTAGAGGAGACAGGTAGAAGGCTCTCTAGAGTACTCCCTGGCCCTTCTGTTACCTGCCCTCCTCACATCTTTGCACCCTCCCACGAGTCTCCCCAACCTCCCCTTCGCCCTGGAAGCTGGACCTCCTCTTTCCTCGGAACCCCAGGCGCAAAGGTGACACAAGAGCTTTCCAAACCCCAGACCCAGACCCAGTGCCCCAGACCCAGGCCCGGGCGCACTGCGGTCGGCTGATGATTGACTCCGCCAGGGGCAGTCACCGATTATTAACTCAGCCCCGTTACTAGCCGAGGCCGCGGTGCAGCCTCCCGCGCTGGGACCTGGGAGGTTTGGGCCGGGTTCCTAGGTCCGGAGTGAACGGCCAAAGGGAGAGAGGGTCTTCCAGGAGAACCCCGGGGTTAAAGACGGAAGAAACTCCGCCCTGATATGGGTGTGAGCCGGATGGAGGGCACTGGTGCGCGCGGCCTCGGGGCCACAGCGGCCCGGGTCCGAGCGCCCCCAGAGCCGAGCGTGGGCCGGGAGCGCGGCGGCGGCGGCGGCGGCGGCGGCGGCGGCGGCGGCGGGGCCGGGTGGGTGGCGCCCGGAAGGCCCGGTGCGGACGAGCCGGAAGGCGGCGGGGCGGGGCCTGCGCGCCGGTGGGAGGCCTGGGGACCTGCGCCTGCCGGCCGTGACCTCGCGGCGCCACCTCAGCAGGTAAAGGGCCCCGAGCCGCCGCAGCCGGGGCGGGGGCGCCCGGAACAGCGAGGGTGTCGGCCGCCCGCGGGCCTGACCCTCCCGTGTAAGGCGCTCTCAGTACCTGTAGTTTCTTGATGGAGAAACGGGCTGTGTGCGCGTGTCACCCCCGCAAGAAGGCCTATGCGTGTGCGCGCGCGCGTGTCGCTGCCCGCAGGAACCGGGGTGCGCGCGTGGCGGGTGTGATATCCGCGGGGCGGGGCACCTCCGGGGAGAGAATGTGGACGCCCGATTAGCGATGAGGAGGAAGGAATGGTAGTGAATTAGGGGCGGGGAGATGAACTTTGTGGGAACGGGTAGCTTCTTTGTTCTTTTATTTATTTATTTATTTATTTATTGGCCGCGCTGTAGGGCACGGGGGATCTTAGTTCCCCCCAAATCTGTGCCCCCTGCATTGGAAGCGAGGAAGTCTTAACCACTGGACCGCCGGGGAAGTACCCTCTTTATTCTTTATTTTTTTTTTTTTAGAAAAAAGTAGGTATTATTTTTTTTTTAAGAAATGGAAATTTTTCTTTTTTATAGAGGGTGTTGTTCGTGGGCCAGGTAGGTAGATAAAGGAGGTGTGCTCAGCTTGGGCCTGGGTTGCTGCAGAAAGCAGGTCCAGTGTAACTTGTACTTTTGATTTTTCAGGAGAAATCAGAACTCTGGGGTGTATGTGAAACCTCTTGATTTTAAAATTATGGCAACTGATTCATTTATATGTTACTTATTTATTTGGCCTCAAGGCATGTGGGATCTTAGCTCCCCGACCAGGGATCCAACCTGCACTTCCTGCTTTGAAAGGTGAAGTCGTAGCCACTGGACCACCAGGAAATCCCTGATTCATTTTTGTAAAAGTCTCATCTGACAGTGTTGGCTGATGGGATCCGATCTTTGCGCTGGGGGCATAGAGAGGTGGCTCTTTACAGAAGCCAGTAGGCACACTATACCTTTGTAAATTCCACCAGAGAAGTAGAAAGTCCTGAGGACTCCAGGTGAGCGACCTCAGCAGGTAAAGGGCCCCGAGCCGCCGCAGCCGGGGCGGGGCGCCCGGAACAGCGAGGGTGTCGGCCGCCCGCGGGCCTGACCCTCCCGTGTAAGGCGCTCTCAGTACCTGTAGTTTCTTGATGGAGAAACGGGCTGTGTGCGCGTGTCACCCCCGCAAGAAGGCCTATGCGTGTGCGCGCGCGCGTGTCGCTGCCCGCAGGAACCGGGGTGCGCGCGTGGCGGGTGTGATATCCGCGGGGCGGGGCACCTCCGGGGAGAGAATGTGGACGCCCGATTAGCGATGAGGAGGAAGGAATGGTAGTGAATTAGGGGCGGGGAGATGAACTTTGTGGGAACGGGTAGCTTCTTTGTTCTTTTATTTATTTATTTATTTATTTATTGGCCGCGCTGTAGGGCACGGGGGATCTTAGTTCCCCCCAAATCTGTGCCCCCTGCATTGGAAGCGAGGAAGTCTTAACCACTGGACCGCCGGGGAAGTACCCTCTTTATTCTTTTTTTTTTTTTTTTTTTTTTTTTAGAAAAAAGTAGGTATTATTTTTTTTTTAAGAAATGGAAATTTTTCTTTTTTATAGAGGGTGTTGTTCGTGGGCCAGGTAGGTAGATAAAGGAGGTGTGCTCAGCTTGGGCCTGGGTTGCTGCAGAAAGCAGGTCCAGTGTAACTTGTACTTTTGATTTTTCAGGAGAAATCAGAACTCTGGGGTGTATGTGAAACCTCTTGATTTTAAAATTATGGCAACTGATTCATTTATATGTTACTTATTTATTTGGCCTCAAGGCATGTGGGATCTTAGCTCCCCGACCAGGGATCCAACCTGCACTTCCTGCTTTGAAAGGTGAAGTCGTAGCCACTGGACCACCAGGAAATCCCTGATTCATTTTTGTAAAAGTCTCATCTGACAGTGTTGGCTGATGGGATCCGATCTTTGCGCTGGGGGCATAGAGAGGTGGCTCTTTACAGAAGCCAGTAGGCACACTATACCTTTGTAAATTCCACCAGAGAAGTAGAAAGTCCTGAGGACTCCAGGTGAGCGACCTCACCGAATCTGTAGAGGCCCTGCTTTGCTCATTTTTAAGAATGCAGCCTTCCTCTCCTCACCTCACACAATCTGATTCGTCTCAGAAAGCCAGGCTGCAGTCTCTGTGCCACGGCTCGGCTCCCTCTCCCTCAGATCCTTGCTGTAATCAGCAGGCCAGCCTGGGTGCTCACAAGAAGCCAGGGCTTCACGTTGGCATTTGCCTTCCCTGTGTCTGGCAGATGGGCTGCCTGTGACCGGAGCCTGTTTTGTGGACAAATCTGATTCTGAAATAGGGGTGATATGGAGGGGGTGCACACTCCCACCCCATGGACGCCTGTCTCCAGCAGAGTGCTCCTGCTTCCCCTCTTCACCCACTTCTCTGTAACTTACAGGCAGCTGTAGAGAGAACAGGAGGGCAGGACTGGCGTCCTCAGCCTGGCCACCCTGGAGAAGCTGGGAGACTGGGCTTTTCAGCAGGGGCTCAGGAGATGGCGCTGCAAACTTTTCTTCCACAACAAGCGTCTATGAGTTAACGAAAAGTAAATGTATTGTTCCCTCAGAAAAAAAACCCAAAAATGAGTCTGTTGGTGCTCGACCTTCTAAAATGATTCTCACAGGGAATTAAACCAGCGTTCTCTTGGATGGAGGCTGCCGCTCTGCCCCTGCTCTGCTCATGGGGTGGATCTATTGAACCCAGCTGGAGCTGGTCCACGTCTCCGCCCCTCCCACGCACCATGACACCTGCTGGCCCTCCAGTCCTTGGAAGCTCTGGGCCTGTGCCTTGCGCTGGCTCAGCTTAAAAGGTCCAGTGTATTTTTTGTTTCAGGAGAAATCAGAACTCTGGGGTGTATGTGAAACCTCTTGATTTTAAAATTATGGCAACTGATTCATTTATATGTTACTTATTTATTTGGCCTCAAGGCATGTGGGATCTTAGCTCCCCGACCAGGGATCCAACCTGCACTTCCTGCTTTGAAAGGTGAAGTCGTAGCCACTGGACCACCAGGAAATCCCTGATTCATTTTTGTAAAAGTCTCATCTGACAGTGTTGGCTGATGGGATCCGATCTTTGCGCTGGGGGCATAGAGAGGTGGCTCTTTACAGAAGCCAGTAGGCACACTATACCTTTGTAAATTCCACCAGAGAAGTAGAAAGTCCTGAGGACTCCAGGTGAGCGACCTCACCGAATCTGTAGAGGCCCTGCTTTGCTCATTTTTAAGAATGCAGCCTTCCTCTCCTCACCTCACACAATCTGATTCGTCTCAGAAAGCCAGGCTGCAGTCTCTGTGCCACGGCTCGGCTCCCTCTCCCTCAGATCCTTGCTGTAATCAGCAGGCCAGCCTGGGTGCTCACAAGAAGCCAGGGCTTCACGTTGGCATTTGCCTTCCCTGTGTCTGGCAGATGGGCTGCCTGTGACCGGAGCCTGTTTTGTGGACAAATCTGATTCTGAAATAGGGGTGATATGGAGGGGGTGCACACTCCCACCCCATGGACGCCTGTCTCCAGCAGAGTGCTCCTGCTTCCCCTCTTCACCCACTTCTCTGTAACTTACAGGCAGCTGTAGAGAGAACAGGAGGGCAGGACTGGCGTCCTCAGCCTGGCCACCCTGGAGAAGCTGGGAGACTGGGCTTTTCAGCAGGGGCTCAGGAGATGGCGCTGCAAACTTTTCTTCCACAACAAGCGTCTATGAGTTAACGAAAAGTAAATGTATTGTTCCCTCAGAAAAAAAACCCAAAAATGAGTCTGTTGGTGCTCGACCTTCTAAAATGATTCTCACAGGGAATTAAACCAGCGTTCTCTTGGATGGAGGCTGCCGCTCTGCCCCTGCTCTGCTCATGGGGTGGATCTATTGAACCCAGCTGGAGCTGGTCCACGTCTCCGCCCCTCCCACGCACCATGACACCTGCTGGCCCTCCAGTCCTTGGAAGCTCTGGGCCTGTGCCTTGCGCTGGCTCAGCTGGGCTAAGTGGAGGTTGAAAGTGGAATTTCCACAATGATGCCTCATTAGCTCCTGTGGGGTTTGACTTCAGGTCATTTAGAGCAGGTTGGAAGCTGGTTTTTTTTTTTCCCCTCTTTTAATAGACTGTCGAGGGTGAAGTGGGTATACATCTCCGGCCTCTTTTCTATGCCTTGTCTTGCTGTGCATAACCTGTTTTGAAAATACAGACCCTTAATTCTGCAGAAAACCTGGCATCTGGGCAGAGTGCACTGGCCCGGAAGCCAGCCTTGCAGATCAAGCATGGCAAGGCTCAGTCAGGGTCTTCATGCCTCTGGGAATGGGTGGTTCCCTGCAGCCCGCAGAGGGGCCTTCCTGAGACCCGAGCTTCCTCGCCCTTATTTGAGCATAACTGACGTAAAAGCTGGAAATAAACCAGAGCTGAGCTAGAAGGTGGCTAGGTATTTTACAGGATGATTTTTTAGCTTTTTGAATGGCTTTATCATGAAATTAATTCCTTTGGCTATCTCAATATGGTATTTGAAATTAAGCATTTTGTTTGTATAGCTTTATAGGACCATGGCTATTGGTAAAGCAGGTTCCTCCCTCCCTCCACCATTTCTGAGTGCAGTTTCTTTGCTGTTCTGATGCTCTAAGGGTATCTTGACACTTGTGCCTGGAAAATTCTTGACCTCTGGAAGGGTGGAAGGGGGCTCTCCTGCAGGTGGGAGGAGGGGGCATGCACTCTAGAGCCTACACATGGTCCCTGCTGGTGAGCAGAGGGGTCTGGAAAGCCACGAGCCATTTTGGGAAAACCCAGGCAGTAAGAGAAAACCTCCAACCCTGGAGAAGCTGGGAGACTGGGCTTTTCAGCAGGGGCTCAGGAGATGGCGCTGCAAACTTTTCTTCCACAACAAGCGTCTATGAGTTAACGAAAAGTAAATGTATTGTTCCTCAGAAAAACCCAAAAATGAGTCTGTTGGTGCTCGACCTTCTAAAATGATTCTCACAGGGAATTAAACCAGCGTTCTCTTGGATGGAGGCTGCCGCTCTGCCCCTGCTCTGCTCATGGGGTGGATCTATTGAACCCAGCTGGAGCTGGTCCACGTCTCCGCCCCTCCCACGCACCATGACACCTGCTGGCCCTCCAGTCCTTGGAAGCTCTGGGCCTGTGCCTTGCGCTGGCTCAGCTGGGCTAAGTGGAGGTTGAAAGTGGAATTTCCACAATGATGCCTCATTAGCTCCTGTGGGGTTTGACTTCAGGTCATTTAGAGCAGGTTGGAAGCTGGTTTTTTTTTTTCCCCTCTTTTAATAGACTGTCGAGGGTGAAGTGGGTATACATCTCCGGCCTCTTTTCTATGCCTTGTCTTGCTGTGCATAACCTGTTTTGAAAATACAGACCCTTAATTCTGCAGAAAACCTGGCATCTGGGCAGAGTGCACTGGCCCGGAAGCCAGCCTTGCAGATCAAGCATGGCAAGGCTCAGTCAGGGTCTTCATGCCTCTGGGAATGGGTGGTTCCCTGCAGCCCGCAGAGGGGCCTTCCTGAGACCCGAGCTTCCTCGCCCTTATTTGAGCATAACTGACGTAAAACGCTGGAAATAAACCAGAGCTGAGCTAGAAGGTGGCTAGGTATTTTACAGGATGATTTTTTAGCTTTTTGAATGGCTTTATCATGAAATTAATTCCTTTGGCTATCTCAATATGGTATTTGAAATTAAGCATTTTGTTTGTATAGCTTTATAGGACCATGGCTATTGGTAAAGCAGGTTCCTCCCTCCCTCCACCATTTCTGAGTGCAGTTTCTTTGCTGTTCTGATGCTCTAAGGGTATCTTGACACTTGTGCCTGGAAAATTCTTGACCTCTGGAAGGGTGGAAGGGGGCTCTCCTGCAGGTGGGAGGAGGGGGCATGCACTCTAGAGCCTACACATGGTCCCTGCTGGTGAGCAGAGGGGTCTGGAAAGCCACGAGCCATTTTAGCAGCTCTAGGACACTTGGGAGCCAAAGCAAGCCCAGGCTCACCTGACTTCTCTAGTCTGTGGGGTGGTGCTGCAGGGCCACCCCTCTACTGTCTCTCACACTCCTGGTAAACAGACCCATCTGGGGATGCTTCTTGCATTCTGAACTCAAGGACTGAGTAACAGACATCAGACATCTTGAGTCATTCTCTCCTAAAGTCTTGCTGTCCAAAGTAAGGGCAGAATGTCACCAGAAGGCTTGTAAATACCGAATCTCACCCTACCCATATGGATAGTATTTAACAAGGGCTTCAGGGACTCCTGTGTGCCGGTGGAGATCACAGATGTCAAGGATATCAAAAGGAAGGACTTCCCTGATGGTCCAGTGGGCAAGACTCTGAGCTGCCAATGGCAGGAGGCTCAGTTTTCATCCCTGGTTGGCGAACTGAGATCCCACATGCCACACAACATGGGCAATAAATATACATACATGGGACTTCTCTGGTGGCCCAGTGGCTAAGACTTCTGGCTTCTAATGCAGGAGGCCTGGGTTCGAGCCCTGCTCAGGGAGCTAGATCCCACGTACTGCAACTAAGACCCAGCACAGTCAAATAAATAAATATTTTTATATATATATATATATATATATATATATATATATATACACACACACACATACATATATAGAGAGACAGACACAGATATCAAAAGGAAAAAGAGAGGAAATGTACAGGACCTGGAGCACAGAATCCCTCTTACCTTCCCTGGAACTTTGAAGAAGTTTTGACTGGTTATGGGAGAGCCACACATTTGTTCTAAGGGCTCTTGAGTTCTCCCTTGGAATTGGGAGGATAAGTTTACATTAGAGTAATTCTGCATTTTCCTTGGGTTTAAAAAAAAAAAACAGGGGCTTCCCTGGTGGTCCAGTGGGTAAGGACACCGCCTTGCAGTGCAAGGGGTGCCGGTTCGATCCCTGGCCTGGGAAGATCCCACGTGCCGCGGAGCAGCTGGACTGATGTGTCCAATTACCGAGCCGGAGCTCTGGGGCGCATGCGCCCAGAGCCGGTGCTCTATGACGACAGATGCCACCGCAATCGGAGGCCCACAGGAGCCAAAGAACAATGACAGATGAACATAGAGAAACGAAAGACCAATAGAAGTGGCCCGCCTGCTCCCCTCCCTCCCCAACCCGACCCCCGCCCAAAATAAATAAATAAATAAATCTTTAAAAAAAAAAAAACATATCTTAAAGATATTGAGTCTGCTCCAAACTTCCATAATCAAGCTTCTTTAGTCAACGTCGGTGTCTCTCAACCTTGAATGAAAAGGGGAGTGTTGGGCTTCCCTTGTGGTTCAGTGGATAAGAACCCATCTGCCAATGCAGGAGACACAGGTTCGAGCCCTGATCCAGGAAGATCCCACATACCGCAGAGCGCCTAAACCCACACATCAACAAAGACCTAGCGCAGCCAAAAATAAATAAATAAAAGTTGTTTAAAAAAAGTAGTAAAAAAAAAAGAAAAGGGGAGTGTTGGTGAGAGAGGAAGGTGCCCACCTGAGCCGTGGGTTCAGCTGAAGCTGGAGGGAGAAGCACCTCTCATTGCCGCTTCGATTTTACTTCCTGTCCTGCCAGGTGGGCCTTCAGGGCCGAGGTTCTGCATCCCTGCAACCCTGGGGCAGCGCCTGCCATGCCCCACCCTTGCCCCTGCCTGTCGTCTTCCTGATAGTGTGGCAAACAGTCTCTTTACCCCAGAGAATTTTTCTAAAGATCATTGTTCCCAAGTCCATCCATCCGTCTGTCACCTGTTCATCTGTCTGAAAACCCCTGGAATTCTTTGATTTCTTTTCTTCTCGGGTTGTTTTCTTGCCACATCATCCTTTGATGTCCCGTGAGTAGACCTGACTGACTGTAAGTGGTTGCCTGTTGAAGCCAGCGGTGTTTGTTGGGAAGAGAATGTTCATCTAGAGCCAGCATGTCTGAGAGCCTGCAATGTCACAGTCTCGCTCCGGGCACTTGGCATTCTGCTGACACTGTGCAGGAGTCTAGCCTGTCGATGGTTTGTCTCCACCTTACAGGAGAGGAGCCTGCCACCCTGCTCAGGGTCGCCCCGTGGGTACTAGGTGGTGTGGTTACAGAGTTCCGTGCTTCCCCCTTCTCTGGCATGGTGGGAGCTGAGATGCCCTGTCACACAGAAGCCGACCCAGACTGAGACTTGTGCACTTGGCCAGGCTTTGTGCTTGGGGATTGCCTGGCCTAGCTGAGAGGCCCTGACGCAAGAGAGCTCAGGATTGCCTCCCTCGTGATGAACGGAAGGAGCGTTAGGCTGGGGCTGCTCCTTCATCTGTCATAAGTCCAAAGTTAATCAGAGGGCAGAGATCTTTCACCCACTCTGCTGATCCTGTCTGCTCATTAACTGAATGCTGCCCTGCGTTCTCTTTGGCAAGGGTCTTGTCGTGTGACTGGGGCGTGGCTCCTCCTGCACACAGTGGAGATACTGTTCTCTACCAAAAATGGGGGAACCATCCTTTAAGCTTTAGGAAGAGTAGCGTGGGTGAAAACGCCCTTCACTCATTAAACCTCTCGCTTCCCCCGAGGTCTGCCACCATGCCCGTCGCAGTGGAGGACATCATGAGGCTGCTGTGCTCCATCTCCGAGGAGAGGAAGATGAAGGCAGCCATCAAGCACTCCGGGAAGGGCGCCCTCGTCACTGGGGCCGTGGCCTTCGTTGGTGGTCTGGTGGGTGGTCCACCAGGACTCGCCGTCGGTAAGTGCAGGTGCCCGCGCGGGGACAGTGCAGGTGTTGGGAAGAGGCCTTTGAGACCACAGAGACCTCATAACAGCCTCTGTCCTGGGGGAGGAGTTTGTAGAGTTGAGGTCACTTCTGTGAAACGGTCTTTGGGTACCGAACCCACAGTCACCAGCTTCTGTGTGAATGTCTCGAAGTGCAGGGCCCTCTCAGGTGGCATCTGAGTCCTGAAGGCTGGAGGACACCTTTCTCCCAGGGGTGTGTCCTAGAGCCGGAGGATTTCAGGTTGTCCGGGGTCGCCACCCCCGCCCCATGACCATTGCACATCCGGAGATGAAGCCGAGATTTGCTGAGCACCTCCTTGGGGCTGATGCTGTATGGGCACCGTACATGAGCTCATTCACAGAGCACTTCCCTGTGAAAGCAGCCCAGCACAGGGAAAGCAACAAGCTAACGCCTGGAGTGGTCGTAAGCCCTGCGCTCTTCTTTATCCCCCTGCTTCTCTTTGGGAACTCGTTTCTGGCAATAATGAAAGTTTGACTGATATCCCCATCATTTTTGTAGCAAGAATGAAGTCACTTCCTTTGGATTAGGAGCAGGAAGAAGTCTGTGGCCTGAACTGTGGGCTAGGGGTGTTGTCAGAGAGCGGGCTGCTGTCCAGGCCTGACCTGTGGAGGGGGCAGATGAGGTCTCCCTTGAGGAATGTCAGGTGGACCCAGCGACACGGGGGTAGGTCTTCTGCACTGGGCTCGGCAAATGTGTACTGAATGCCTCCTTTGTGTGGGCACCCTGTGCCTGGGATGCAGGGCCTGAGGAAGTTCACAGTCTGGTGGAAATCCTTTCTATATGGCTTGCACTCATCACATGAATACAGGCTGGAGAGATAACGGTTTTCTGCTGAGGTTGGCTTCTGTGTCTCAGCTCATCAGTAAGGCTTCCTGCTCTATTCTTCCCTCCAAAAGCAGGATTGACTTCCGAGGGCATTGTATCAAGCTGAGGCCACATTGAGGAGAAAAGTCAGCTTGTGGGTGGCCCCAGACCTTCCATCTATACATTTCCATTTGGACTTCAGCTTCCTGCCATCCAGGAAGTATCCAGTGATCCTGTGAGGGAGGAGACAAGGCCACTGCTGTCTTCTTCAGTGACATCCTATATCTTTGTCCCACCCATCTGTTGTGCTCAGAGAGGGCAAGCTGGGATCATTTATCACGTAGCTGTGCCCAGATGCCATTTGAGCAACAGATGTGAAACGGTCTTTGGGTACCGAACCCACAGTCACCAGCTTCTGTGTGAATGTCTCGAAGTGCAGGGCCCTCTCAGGTGGCATCTGAGTCCTGAAGGCTGGAGGACACCTTTCTCCCAGGGGTGTGTCCTAGAGCCGGAGGATTTCAGGTTGTCCGGGGTCGCCACCCCCGCCCCATGACCATTGCACATCCGGAGATGAAGCCGAGATTTGCTGAGCACCTCCTTGGGGCTGATGCTGTATGGGCACCGTACATGAGCTCATTCACAGAGCACTTCCCTGTGAAAGCAGCCCAGCACAGGGAAAGCAACAAGCTAACGCCTGGAGTGGTCGTAAGCCCTGCGCTCTTCTTTATCCCCCTGCTTCTCTTTGGGAACTCGTTTCTGGCAATAATGAAAGTTTGACTGATATCCCCATCATTTTTGTAGCAAGAATGAAGTCACTTCCTTTGGATTAGGAGCAGGAAGAAGTCTGTGGCCTGAACTGTGGGCTAGGGGTGTTGTCAGAGAGCGGGCTGCTGTCCAGGCCTGACCTGTGGAGGGGGCAGATGAGGTCTCCCTTGAGGAATGTCAGGTGGACCCAGCGACACGGGGGTAGGTCTTCTGCACTGGGCTCGGCAAATGTGTACTGAATGCCTCCTTTGTGTGGGCACCCTGTGCCTGGGATGCAGGGCCTGAGGAAGTTCACAGTCTGGTGGAAATCCTTTCTATATGGCTTGCACTCATCACATGAATACAGGCTGGAGAGATAACGGTTTTCTGCTGAGGTTGGCTTCTGTGTCTCAGCTCATCAGTAAGGCTTCCTGCTCTATTCTTCCCTCCAAAAGCAGGATTGACTTCCGAGGGCATTGTATCAAGCTGAGGCCACATTGAGGAGAAAAGTCAGCTTGTGGGTGGCCCCAGACCTTCCATCTATACATTTCCATTTGGACTTCAGCTTCCTGCCATCCAGGAAGTATCCAGTGATCCTGTGAGGGAGGAGACAAGGCCACTGCTGTCTTCTTCAGTGACATCCTATATCTTTGTCCCACCCATCTGTTGTGCTCAGAGAGGGCAAGCTGGGATCATTTATCACGTAGCTGTGCCCAGATGCCATTTGCGGAGCACATATTTTATTCAGATTGAGTGAAAGCTGGTAGAGAACAGACTGTCTGCAAAGAGAACCCCCGGAATTTGCTACTTGCAACCACTGGTCATGGGCAGGAGCATCATTTTATCAAGAAAACAAAGGAATTTTCTCTTCTCCAAAGAGTTGGTAATTTCCTGGTCGATATTTCCTGGAGACTTTTTGCATTAAGTGCTGCTCTAAATCAAATATTGATGTTCTCATAAAGGTTTAGTGCAGACGAGTGCAACTCTTGTTGGCTCCAAGCATTTCACTGGTGTCATGGGGAAAGTTCACTGAACTTGTAAATGGCTGACCCTCCCTCCCTGGAATGGTCCTTTCTTTCCATGTTGGGGGAAGTCTGGCCAGGAGCAGTGAAGCTGGCTGGTTTTCTGTGTCTTAGGAGGCATGTGCTACCAGGTGCTTCCACACTCAGTTTCCCAAGATGGTGCTAAATGTACTTACTGATGGCCGAGTCCAGCCTGAACATGGGTTCTCTTTGGCCCGGGCTGCATTCTTTTAGATAAAATTTTTATTTTGGAGTGATATTAGATTTAGGGCTTCCCTGCTGGCTCAGATGGTAAAGAATCTACCCCTGCAATGCAGGAGACATGGGTTCAGTCCCGGGGCTGGGAAAGGCCCCCATAGAAGGGAATGGCTTTCCACTCCATTATTCTTGCCTGGGAAATCCTGTGGACAGAGGAACTTGACAGGTTGCAGTCCATGGGGTCACAAAGAGTGACATGACTGGGTGACTCACACACACACACACACACACAGTAGATTTACAGAGAAGTTCCAAAGATGATGCTGAGAATTCCCATGTATCTCTCATTCGTTTTCAGTTCCCCGAATGTTTACGTCTTATGTTACCACGTGCGCTTGTCAAAACTAATAAACCCACAATAGCGTCACTGTTAACTCATCTTCAGACCATATTTGGAATTGGTCTGTTTCTGCATCCAAGGTCTTTTTCTATCCCAGACCTCGCTGAAGACACCCTATTGCACTTAACCACCCATCTGTTGTGCTCAGAGGGCAAGCTGGGATCATTTATCACGTAGCTGTGCCCAGATGCCATTTGCGGAGCACATATTTTATTCAGATTGAGTGAAAGCTGGTAGAGAACAGACTGTCTGCAAAGAGAACCCCCGGAATTTGCTACTTGCAACCACTGGTCATGGGCAGGAGCATCATTTTATCAAGAAAACAAAGGAATTTTCTCTTCTCCAAAGAGTTGGTAATTTCCTGGTCGATATTTCCTGGAGACTTTTTGCATTAAGTGCTGCTCTAAATCAAATATTGATGTTCTCATAAAGGTTTAGTGCAGACGAGTGCAACTCTTGTTGGCTCCAAGCATTTCACTGGTGTCATGGGGAAAGTTCACTGAACTTGTAAATGGCTGACCCTCCCTCCCTGGAATGGTCCTTTCTTTCCATGTTGGGGGAAGTCTGGCCAGGAGCAGTGAAGCTGGCTGGTTTTCTGTGTCTTAGGAGGCATGTGCTACCAGGTGCTTCCACACTCAGTTTCCCAAGATGGTGCTAAATGTACTTACTGATGGCCGAGTCCAGCCTGAACATGGGTTCTCTTTGGCCCGGGCTGCATTCTTTTAGATAAAATTTTTATTTTGGAGTGATATTAGATTTAGGGCTTCCCTGCTGGCTCAGATGGTAAAGAATCTACCCCTGCAATGCAGGAGACATGGGTTCAGTCCCTGGGTTGGGAAAATCCCCTATAGAAGGGAATGGCTTTCCACTCCATTATTCTTGCCTGGGAAATCCTGTGGACAGAGGAACTTGACAGGTTGCAGTCCATGGGGTCACAAAGAGTGACATGACTGGGTGACTCACACACACACACACACACACAGTAGATTTACAGAGAAGTTCCAAAGATGATGCTGAGAATTCCCATGTATCTCTCATTCGTTTTCAGTTCCCCGAATGTTTACGTCTTATGTTACCACGGTACGCTTGTCAAAACTAATAAACCCACAATAGCGTCACTGTTAACTCATCTTCAGACCATATTTGGAATTGGTCTGTTTCTGCATCCAAGGTCTTTTTCTATCCCAGACCTCGCTGAAGACACCCTATTGCACTTAATCCTCATGTCTCCTTAGTCTCCCCAGTCTTGCTCTTTTTTTCCATTCTTTATTTTATTCTTTACCATATGGGCCATTACAGAGTATTAAGTCTAGTTCCATGTGCTCAACCATAGTAGGTCCTTATATAGAGTTGTGTGTTTATGTGAAACTCCGTCTTCCAGTTTATCCCTCCTACACCTTACCCTTTGGTAACCGTGAATTTGTTTCCTATTTCTTTAATAGAAAACCTCTATAATTCTGTTTCTGTTCTGTAGAGAAGTTTTTTTATACCTTTTTTTTTAGATTCCACATATAAGTGATATCATATAATATTTGTCTTTCTCTTTCTGACTTATTTCACTCACTATGATAATCTCTAGGTCCATCCATGTGGCTGTAAATGGCATTATTTCATTCTTTTTTATGGCCGAGTAATATTCCATTGTATATACCTACCACGTCATCTTTCTCCATTCCTCTGTTGATGAACATTTAGGTGCTTCCATGTCCTGGCTCTTGTAAATAGTGCTGCGATGAACGTAAGAGTGCATGTATCTTTTCAAATTATGGTTTTCTCCACATATATGCCCAGGAGTGGGATTGCTGGATCCTAAGCTAGCTTTTGTGTGTTTGTTTTAAGGAACTTCCATAGTGTTCTCTGTAGTGGCTGTACCAGTTTACATTCCCACCAACAGTGTAGGAGAGTTCTCTTTTCTCCACACCCACTCCAGCATTTCTCGTTTGTAGATATTTTGGTGAAGGCCATTGTGACCAATGCGAGCTGATGGCTCATTGTCGTTTTGATTTGCATTTCTCTAGTAGTTGGTGATGTTGAGCTTTTTCTCATGTGCTTTTTAGCCATCTGTGTATCTTCTTTGAAGAAATGTCTATTTGGATCTCCCATCCAATTTTTGGTTGGGTCATTTGTTTTTTTTGATACTGAGTTGCATGAGCTGTTGGTATATATATTGGAGGTGAATCCCTTGTCAGTTGCTTCATTTTCTCCCATTCTGAGGGTTTCCCCAATTGTGTTTTCTACTGCTTGGATCCATTTGAGGAGCAGTGGTCAGGGAGTTTGGGGAGCGCCTCTCAGTTTAGGTTTGCCTGGGGTCTTCTCATGAATAGACTTTGGAAAGCATGCCACAGTGGTGAAGCTCCCTTCTCATCACACCTTGCAGACACGTGACATTCCCAGGACCACCATGTGATGCTCACCTTCATCACATGGTCATACCTCCCTTGTTTCGCCATTGCAGTTACTGCTTCCCCTTTCCTATGCTACTCTTTTCTTTTTTTAATTTTTAAAAATATCTATTTATTTATTTACGTTTGGCTCTTCTGGGTTCTCACTGTTGCTACAGGCTCTTCTCTAGTTGCAGGGAGTGGGGGCTCCTCTCTTGTTGAGACGAGCAGGCTTCTTGTTGCAGTGACCTCTCTTGCTGTGGAACTCAGGCTCTAGGGCATGAGGGCTTCAGTAGTTGCAGCTCTGAGGCTCTAGAGCACAGGCTCCATAGCTTAGTTGCTCACAGGCTTAGTTGTTCCACAGCATGTGGGATCTTTCTGGATCAGGGATCAAACCTGTGTCTTCTGCATTGGCTAGCGAGCTCTTTACCACTAAGCTACCTACTCTGCTCTTTTGAAGTAAGTCACTAAGTCCAGCCAGACTGCATCTTTTCGGCCTCCATCACCAATATTTAAAACTCATAAGACTTTAAAAGATACAGACCTGGTATTCCCTGTGTCAGCAGTTGGCTGGCATGGGGTAGCCACCTCTCCTTTAGATGAGGTCCTAGCCCTCCAGGTCACCACTTCACTCTTTCCAGTGACCTGCCTGGCTCCTCTAGGCACCTGTTCGAGACCCCTGTGCTGGGACATCTTCCTGTAGCAGACTGCACCTGACCTGGTTAAACAAAACTTCCCACTGATGCAAGGTCTTGAAGGCCCAAGATAGCATGCTTTAACTTTGATAATAATAAATTTACATATAAAAGTAATGTTTGTACCCTTTTAGGGTAGCAGGAAAAGAAGTCGTTGAATGCATTAAGTATGTTATTTATCATCATACAACTTTGGAAGGGTTGTATGAAAAGCACCGCTTCAAGAGAAAATACGTTGCCACCCGTCGCTGTCCCCAGGCTCCTGTAACTACGTGGCTCCACTAGAAATTCAGAGTCCAGGGCTCAGGCGCATGGTGCCCACCCAGTGGAGGAAACACTGAGGTGGTTCTCCCTTAACAAGGCTTCTCAGCCCTCTCCTTTGAGACGAGAGATTTTGGGGGAGCATGGAAGCCTTCAGCCCAGAAGAGGATTTTAGTTAGCGCGGCTCTTGGCAGGGGGCGGGGGGGGGCAGGGGGAGAGGCTTCGTGTTCCATCGTGAGCTCAGAGCTTAGTGGCAGGCCTGTGTGGCTGCCAATTATCTGAGCCAAATAGACCAAAGACCATGTAAACCTTTGCCCTCTGTGCTCCTGGTGGAGCAGGCGTGAGGCCAAGCCCGTCCGGACCCGCTCACGAATGTGCTCATTTGTCATAACAGTGGACGTGCGCCCAGCGAGAGCCTGTGGCCATCATTTAAAAATAAAGCCGACTAATTGAGTCCTTCCTGTTTCCTAGGGGGGGCCGTCGGGGGTCTGCTAGGTGCATGGATGACGAGTGGACAGTTTAAGCCGGTGCCTCAGATCATAATGGAGCTACCGCCTGCCGAGCAGCAGAAGCTCTTTAATGAAGCCACGGCCATCATCAGGCACCTGGAGTGGACGGACGCCGTGCAGCTGACCATGCTGGTCATGGGCAGCGAGGCCCTGCAGAAGCAGCTCCTGGCCATGGTGGCCAACTACATCACCAGGGAGCTGCGGGCGGAAGTGCAGTATGACGACTAGGCCCCTGCCCTGGGGAGTGGGGTCCGGTTGGAGGATTCCCCGACTCATGGAAGGTGAGCGGGGAGCCGTGGGAAGCCCCCCATCCTGGAAGATGACCTAAACTATAGCAGCACCTCCTGCTGGAGAGGCTGCTGCTGCTCTGGAAATTACTTGAGAAGATGCTGCGCCTATGGCCGTGTGCACCTGTGCGTCCTGCCAGCCCGTGGCGGGGGCAGCTGGGGAAGAGCAAAGCCGCGCCTGCCGCCGCGTGGTGGAAGTTTTCTGAACCCACACTGCCTCGCCTGGGAGCCGGAAGAAGGTCATCACGTTCCGCCTCTCATCTCATCACGAGAAGAGGACGCCTGTCCAGGCACCCGTTTCAGAACCAGCCTCCTCGTGGGACCTTGGGTCTAGCCCCTGTTGGAATCATGTTTACCTCTCGATTGCCCTCTCCCCTCCCCGGGATTTCTGAGTGGCCTCAGGGAGGGGCAGTGGGGCTGCTGAGTGAAGCCACAAACCTTGTCGGTGGCACTCAGCCCTCCCCCACTAGCTGCCCAACTGGACTCTCGCCTTCCTGGGGGTTTGCTTCCGCATCCGAAAAGTCACGGCCGTTCTTGAGTTCTGCTTTTTAAATTAAATATTGTCAGTTAAAGTATTTCTCTGTCTGAAGTGGTAGGATCACTAAGTGGTAGGATCACAAACTATCTCTAAGAGATGTGTCCATCCTTAATTTCCCTTATACTGTTTTTGCTTTGCTTTCAGAACCACAACTTCATTGTCAGCAAGTTCTAGTAAATGTTTTCTGAACAGTCCTTTTCTCCACCTATTTTGTGCAAAGCATCTCTCATATTCAATGTCGTTTGCATGGAACACAGGGAAGGGAACCTTCAAAATAAGTCTTGCGACTTTAAAGAGTGAATGAGAGCTCTGATTCCTGGGCCCGCAACCTGACCCTCCAGGCTCCCATGTGAGCACACTGCCTGGGGCTCCCCTCCGCCACAGAGCATCCCTTGGGTCTCCAGGGACCTGGAAGGAAGCTGCACTGGCCTCCCTGGGGTCCAGGGGAAGGCACTCGGGCAGAGCAGAGATGGTATACCACACTTTGCTGTGTGTAAAGAGAACTTCAGGGCAAGTTAGAACCCATGGTGATCAAGGAAGATCAGGCTTTTATCTGGAAAAGTGGTTCTTTATCTGGCCTCATCTAGCACTTATCAGGTGCCCTTCACAGGTCAAATGCCTGGGATTGATGAAGCCACTTGGTCTTTTGCAGGGCCTGAGTTGATGGGGGGCAGGGCAGTGCCCTTTTAGATGACTCTCCTGACTCATAGAAGATGACTGGAGAGTATGGGGTCCCGCCCACTCATTGCTTGTGTTGGGTTCTACGCTGCCAGAACCGGGGGACACAGGTGGTCCCGGCTCAGAGGTCCTGCATCGGTGTCCACTGGATCCCGCCCCTGGCCTGCCTGCGTTTGCTCCTGGGAAAGCCTCTCTGGGGAGGAGATGGCCTGACTCCCGATCAGACTGGTGTCAGATGAAGCAGGCCTTACAGAAGGAAGTCAGTGACCTAGCCAGGTCCTGGTTGACATGCAGTGGACTTTGGGCCCAGGAGGAGTCCAGACCTGAGTCTCATCACCCCCAGGAGCTGAAAGTGCTTTCTTTGCTTTCCCTTCACTCTCTCCTCCCAGCAACTGTGGCTCAGGATTTCTCCATCTTTGAAAATTTTGCACGTATTTATTTTTGAATAGGTAATACCAGCCTGGTAGAAAACTTGGAAGACATCAGAAGGTACAGATGGAAAATAAGGCGTCCTCCTATGCTGACCCGTGCTCCAGCCCCCTTTCCAGACAGAGCCACTGTACCAGTTTCTTTTGGATTCCTGGTTTTACATAGTTTTTTGGTGTGTGTCAGTGTTTATTGTGGAAAACATAGAATAATCCTGAAAAGTATAATGAAATATTATTTATTTATTTGTTTTTGGTGGGGGAGGGAGGGGAGCAGGCGGGCCACTTCTATTGGTCTTTGATTTGTCCATTTTCATCCATCTCTGTTCTTCGGCCCATGTGGGCCTCCCATCGCGGTGGCCTCTGTTGTCGCAGAGCACCGGCTCTGGGCACTTGCACTCCAGAGCAACAGCTTGGTAGTTGGACACATTGGTCCAGCCGCTCCACGGCACATGGGATCTTCCCAGACCAGGGATCGAACCGGCGCCCCTTACACTGCAAGGCGGTGTCCTTACCCACTGGACCACCAGGGAAGCCCAGTATAATGAAATAAAAACCATTAAATTATCACACCGAAAAAGCCACTGTTAACAAATTTGGCATATTTTGTGCCAACTTTTAATGTCATGTATATTTCTAATGTACTTGCATCTTTACACTTAAGGTGCCCTTCACAGGTCAAATGCCTGGGATTGATGAAGCCACTTGGTCTTTTGCAGGGCCTGAGTTGATGGGGGGCAGGGCAGTGCCCTTTTAGATGACTCTCCTGACTCATAGAAGATGACTGGAGAGTATGGGGTCCCGCCCACTCATTGCTTGTGTTGGGTTCTACGCTGCCAGAACCGGGGGACACAGGTGGTCCCGGCTCAGAGGTCCTGCATCGGTGTCCACTGGATCCCGCCCCTGGCCTGCCTGCGTTTGCTCCTGGGAAAGCCTCTCTGGGGAGGAGATGGCCTGACTCCCGATCAGACTGGTGTCAGATGAAGCAGGCCTTACAGAAGGAAGTCAGTGACCTAGCCAGGTCCTGGTTGACATGCAGTGGACTTTGGGCCCAGGAGGAGTCCAGACCTGAGTCTCATCACCCCCAGGAGCTGAAAGTGCTTTCTTTGCTTTCCCTTCACTCTCTCCTCCCAGCAACTGTGGCTCAGGATTTCTCCATCTTTGAAAATTTTGCACGTATTTATTTTTGAATAGGTAATACCAGCCTGGTAGAAAACTTGGAAGACATCAGAAGGTACAGATGGAAAATAAGGCGTCCTCCTATGCTGACCCGTGCTCCAGCCCCCTTTCCAGACAGAGCCACTGTACCAGTTTCTTTTGGATTCCTGGTTTTACATAGTTTTTTGGTGTGTGTCAGTGTTTATTGTGGAAAACATAGAATAATCCTGAAAAGTATAATGAAATATTATTTATTTATTTGTTTTTGGTGGGGGAGGGAGGGGAGCAGGCGGGCCACTTCTATTGGTCTTTGATTTGTCCATTTTCATCCATCTCTGTTCTTCGGCCCATGTGGGCCTCCCATCGCGGTGGCCTCTGTTGTCGCAGAGCACCGGCTCTGGGCACTTGCACTCCAGAGCAACAGCTTGGTAGTTGGACACATTGGTCCAGCCGCTCCACGGCACATGGGATCTTCCCAGACCAGGGATCGAACCGGCGCCCCTTACACTGCAAGGCGGTGTCCTTACCCACTGGACCACCAGGGAAGCCCAGTATAATGAAATAAAAACCATTAAATTATCACACCGAAAAAGCCACTGTTAACAAATTTGGCATATTTTGTGCCAACTTTTAATGTCATGTATATTTCTAATGTACTTGCATCTTTACAAGGTCCTTTTGAACACTTTTATCAATTAATATGAAATGGCATTTGTGATGTAATTTGAAGTCCCTTGTAAACATGTGTAATGGCTCTATAATATTCCATTGCATTAAACCATACACCTGCTACAGGGTCTTTTACAGATTTTTACTATTATTGTGATGCATTTGTGTGAACATTTTTGTGTTAATATTCTGTTCATATTTAGATTTAGATAGTCTGTAGGATAGATTCCTCAAAGTGAAATGGCTGGATTTAAAGGCATGTAATATTTTTTTACAATGGTTGGATAGCATCACTGACTCAGTGAACCTGAATTTGAGCATACTCCAGGAGACAGTGAAGGACAGGGAAACTGGGGAAACCTGGTGTGTTGCAGTCCTTGGGGTCTCAAAGAGTTCGGCACGATGTAGCGACTGAACAACAATTTTTAAGGCTATTCTTATAAACAGCCTTAAAAATGCTGTCTTATAAACAGCCTTAAAAATGCTGTCAGAGAGGTAGTATCAATAGCCTGCTCTCCCAACAAGTTTTGGGGGTGCATATCTGATCACATCCTCACCAAGAAATAGAATGATAATGTCTTAAAACTATTAATTTGACGGGTGATTGCCAACATCTTGGTCTGAGTCATTCATTTTTGGATTATGAATGAGGTTGATTGACCAGGCTGGAGTGGCCGCCTGGGGGCCACCTGCCCACGTGGTGCTGAGAATAATGTGGGGCCCAGGCCAGCTGAGGGCAAGGGGGCCCCCAGTCTGAGCAGAGGGCCGGCTGGGGCATCGGCTGGCCAGGCAGTGACGGCCAGTGACCAGGAAACAGCAGGGGAGTGCCAGCAGGCTAAGGAGGCAGCTGAGGCGGAAGCCTTGGAACCCAGTAATTATAAAAAGAAACCATCTGCCTTGGGCTGGTTATTAACCTGCTTCGGGTGTTGGCGTGACAGTGCCGAGCAAGATTTTTCTCAGGCAGATGGGGTATTTTTAGCTAGAATGAAATAAAACCATTAAATTATCACACCGAAAAGCCACTGTTAACAAATCTCGCATATTTTGTCCCCACTTTTAATGTCATGTATATTTCTAATGTACTTGCATCTTTACAAGGTCCTTTTGAACACTTTTATCAATTAATATGAAATGGCATTTGTGATGTAATTTGAAGTCCCTTGTAAACATGTGTAATGGCTCTATAATATTCCATTGCATTAAACCATACACCTGCTACAGGGTCTTTTACAGATTTTTACTATTATTGTGATGCATTTGTGTGAACATTTTTGTGTTAATATTCTGTTCATATTTAGATTTAGATAGTCTGTAGGATAGATTCCTCAAAGTGAAATGGCTGGATTTAAAGGCATGTAATATTTTTTTACAATGGTTGGATAGCATCACTGACTCAGTGAACCTGAATTTGAGCATACTCCAGGAGACAGTGAAGGACAGGGAAACTGGGGAAACCTGGTGTGTTGCAGTCCTTGGGGTCTCAAAGAGTTCGGCACGATGTAGCGACTGAACAACAATTTTTAAGGCTATTCTTATAAACAGCCTTAAAAATGCTGTCTTATAAACAGCCTTAAAAATGCTGTCAGAGAGGTAGTATCAATAGCCTGCTCTCCCAACAAGTTTTGGGGGTGCATATCTGATCACATCCTCACCAAGAAATAGAATGATAATGTCTTAAAACTATTAATTTGACGGGTGATTGCCAACATCTTGGTCTGAGTCATTCATTTTTGGATTATGAATGAGGTTGATTGACCAGGCTGGAGTGGCCGCCTGGGGGCCACCTGCCCACGTGGTGCTGAGAATAATGTGGGGCCCAGGCCAGCTGAGGGCAAGGGGGCCCCCAGTCTGAGCAGAGGGCCGGCTGGGGCATCGGCTGGCCAGGCAGTGACGGCCAGTGACCAGGAAACAGCAGGGGAGTGCCAGCAGGCTAAGGAGGCAGCTGAGGCGGAAGCCTTGGAACCCAGTAATTATAAAAAGAAACCATCTGCCTTGGGCTGGTTATTAACCTGCTTCGGGTGTTGGCGTGACAGTGCCGAGCAAGATTTTTCTCAGGCAGATGGTGTATTTTTAGCTAGAATGAACTTTTTTGTTTTTTTTGTTTTTTGAGATGTCTGGTTTGGAAGTAAACACCCGGGTGTGTTGCCAAGCGGGAGGCTGGGAGGGCTCAGCACAGGGTGAGGAAGGAGGGTCTTTTTCCCATTGCTTGTTGAGAGGCGCCATCTAGTGGGCAAGCGGGCGCATTCTCTCTCCTCTTGCCTCCCTTCCAGGCCGCCTCTGAGTCTCTGGCCAGGCCAGGCTGTGTCTCCACAAGGATGCTGTTTTATGAGTTCCCCTTGGGATGGGACTGTGGCCTTCCTGAGGTTTTAATAAGTCAGCTGTGTCTCCTGCAACCTGCTACATATCCACCAGAAGGTCTGTCAGTCCTGAAAAACCAACATAACATATGGCAATTATGCAATGCCAGGATTCATCTAAAGCACACAGGGAAAAGGGCCTGTCGGATGTGCATTCAGTTTTTGGGAGGAGTTAAATGGCTTTATTAGCCAGAGGTGGCTCCTTGGGCCGTTAGGATAACAGGGGCTCAGGAGGCAAAGCCTGGGCCTGGCCACCTGCACAGAGCCTCGGGCAGCCTTGAAACCCCACGTGCTGGCAAATGGAGGAAGCTGAAAAGTGTTTTCCCGAACTGTTGAGGTGGTGGCTCTTCTTTAAATTATTGTGTTTTTTTCCAGGGGAATACTTTACTCTTTCTCATTTACAATTAAGCACATGGAAGGATAATATCTAGGAGATACTGATTATATACCAATTAATTATTATAAATGGACGCAAATGATCAGACCCAGAACTGGCAGGGCTGTGGGAAAACTATACACCTACACACGTACATACTCTCTACTAGAGAAAATGGTCTTTGGGGAGAGTGATTTGAAGGAAAGACGTCACAGGTATCATAAAATTGTATATACTTTCCAGCCCACAGATTTCACTTCAGGGAAAATATTGCAATAAAATTATTCAAGTGGAAAAAGATAAAGAAATTCATAGCATTGCTGCTTATGATAGCGTGAAGCGAGTTGGACAGTATAAAAAACTCGCCTTGGTGTATTAGCTTCGGGTGTTGGCGTGACAGTGCCGAGCAAGATTTTCTCAGGCAGATGGTGTATTTTTAGCTAGAATGAACTTTTGTTTTGTTTTTTGAGATGTCTGGTTTGGAAGTAAACACCCGGGTGTGTTGCCAAGCGGGAGGCTGGGAGGGCTCAGCACAGGGTGAGGAAGGAGGGTCTTTTTCCCATTGCTTGTTGAGAGGCGCCATCTAGTGGGCAAGCGGGCGCATTCTCTCTCCTCTTGCCTCCCTTCCAGGCCGCCTCTGAGTCTCTGGCCAGGCCAGGCTGTGTCTCCACAAGGATGCTGTTTTATGAGTTCCCCTTGGGATGGGACTGTGGCCTTCCTGAGGTTTTAATAAGTCAGCTGTGTCTCCTGCAACCTGCTACATATCCACCAGAAGGTCTGTCAGTCCTGAAAAACCAACATAACATATGGCAATTATGCAATGCCAGGATTCATCTAAAGCACACAGGGAAAAGGGCCTGTCGGATGTGCATTCAGTTTTTGGGAGGAGTTAAATGGCTTTATTAGCCAGAGGTGGCTCCTTGGGCCGTTAGGATAACAGGGGCTCAGGAGGCAAAGCCTGGGCCTGGCCACCTGCACAGAGCCTCGGGCAGCCTTGAAACCCCACGTGCTGGCAAATGGAGGAAGCTGAAAAGTGTTTTCCCGAACTGTTGAGGTGGTGGCTCTTCTTTAAATTATTGTGTTTTTTTCCAGGGGAATACTTTACTCTTTCTCATTTACAATTAAGCACATGGAAGGATAATATCTAGGAGATACTGATTATATACCAATTAATTATTATAAATGGACGCAAATGATCAGACCCAGAACTGGCAGGGCTGTGGGAAAACTATACACCTACACACGTACATACTCTCTACTAGAGAAAATGGTCTTTGGGGAGAGTGATTTGAAGGAAAGACGTCACAGGTATCATAAAATTGTATATACTTTCCAGCCCACAGATTTCACTTCAGGGAAAATATTGCAATAAAATTATTCAAGTGGAAAAAAAGATAAAGAAATTCATAGCATTGCTGCTTATGATAGCGTGAAAAAAGGGAAACAATTCCAATGTTGAACAACAGGGAGATAGTTAAACTGTACACTGGCAGTATGATGGAATTGTTGTTATTCAGTTGGTAATTTGTATCCAACTCTTTGCAACCCCATGGACTGCAGTGTGCCAGGCTCCCCTGTCCTTCACTATCTCCTGGAGTTTCCTCAAACTCATGTCCATTGAGTTGGTAACGCCATCCAACCACCTTAACCTCTGTTTACCCCTTTTCTTCCTGCCCTCAATATTCCCCAGCATCAGAATCTTTTCCAGTGAACTGGTTCTTCACATCTGTGGCCAAAATATTGAGCTTCCGCTTCAGCATCAGTCCTTCCAGTGAATATTCAGGGTTGACTTCCTTTAGGATTGACTGGATTGATCTTGCTTTCCAGGGGACTCGCGAGTCTTCTCCAACACCACAGATTGAAAGCACCAATTCTTAAGTCCTCAGTCATCTTTATGGTTCAGCTCTCACATCCGTACATGACTATTGGAAAAACCCTAGCTTTGACTATATGGACTTTTGTCAGCAAAGTGATGTCTCTGCTTTTTAACATGCTGTCTAAGGTTTGCCATAGCTTTCCTTCCAAGGAGCAAACATCTTAATTTCATGGGTGCTGTCACCATCTGCAGTGATTTTGGAGCCCAAGAAAATAAAGACTGTCACTGTTTCTACCTTTTCCTCTTCTATTTGCCATGAAGTAGTGGAATCAGATGCCATGATCTTACTTTTCTGAATGCTGAGTTTTATTTCACTTTACTCTTTCTCATTTACAATTAAGCACATGAAAGAAAACTGATTATATACCAATTAATTATTATAAATGGACAAATGATCAGACCCAGAACTGGCAGGGCTGTGGGAAAACTATACACCTACACACGTACATACTCTCTACTAGAGAAAATGGTCTTTGGGGAGAGTGATTTGAAGGAAAGACGTCACAGGTATCATAAAATTGTATATACTTTCCAGCCCACAGATTTCACTTCAGGGAAAATATTGCAATAAAATTATTCAAGTGGAAAAAAAGATAAAGAAATTCATAGCATTGCTGCTTATGATAGCGTGAAAAAAGGGAAACAATTCCAATGTTGAACAACAGGGAGATAGTTAAACTGTACACTGGCAGTATGATGGAATTGTTGTTATTCAGTTGGTAATTTGTATCCAACTCTTTGCAACCCCATGGACTGCAGTGTGCCAGGCTCCCCTGTCCTTCACTATCTCCTGGAGTTTCCTCAAACTCATGTCCATTGAGTTGGTAACGCCATCCAACCACCTTAACCTCTGTTTACCCCTTTTCTTCCTGCCCTCAATATTCCCCAGCATCAGAATCTTTTCCAGTGAACTGGTTCTTCACATCTGTGGCCAAAATATTGGAGCTTCCGCTTCAGCATCAGTCCTTCCAGTGAATATTCAGGGTTGACTTCCTTTAGGATTGACTGGATTGATCTTGCTTTCCAGGGGACTCGCGAGTCTTCTCCAACACCACAGATTGAAAGCACCAATTCTTAAGTCCTCAGTCATCTTTATGGTTCAGCTCTCACATCCGTACATGACTATTGGAAAAACCCTAGCTTTGACTATATGGACTTTTGTCAGCAAAGTGATGTCTCTGCTTTTTAACATGCTGTCTAAGGTTTGCCATAGCTTTCCTTCCAAGGAGCAAACATCTTAATTTCATGGGTGCTGTCACCATCTGCAGTGATTTTGGAGCCCAAGAAAATAAAGACTGTCACTGTTTCTACCTTTTCCTCTTCTATTTGCCATGAAGTAGTGGAATCAGATGCCATGATCTTACTTTTCTGAATGCTGAGTTTTATTTCACTCTCCTCTTTCACCCTCATCAAGAGGCTTTTTAGTTCCTCTTCACTTTTTGCCATTAGAGAGGTATCATCTGCATACCTGAGGGTGTTGATATTTCTCCAGGCAATCTTGATTCCAGCTTGTGATTCACCCAGCCTGGAACTTTGCATGATGTATTCTGCATGCAAGTTAAATAAGCAGGGTGACAATATACAGCCTTGACATACTCCTTTCCTAGTTTTGAATCAGTCCGTTGTTCCATGTCCATTTCCAACTGTTGCTTCTTGACCTGCATACAGGTTTCTCAAGAGACAGGTAAGGTGGTCTGGTAGTTCCATCTCTTTAAGAAATGTTCACAGTTTGTTATGATCCACACAGTCAAAGGCTTTATTTAGCATAGTCAATGAAGCAGAAGTAGATGTTTTTCTGAAATTCCCTTGCTTTCTCTATGACCCAACAGATGGTGGCAATTTGATCTCTGGTTTTTCTAAAACCAGCTTGTACATCCAGAGTTCTTGGTTCATGTGCTACTGAAACCTAGCTTGAAGGATTTTGAGCATTACCTTGCTAGCATGTGGAATGAGCACAATTTTAATAAATAGTAATTGGGGGTGGGTATATGAAAGTCAGTGGAGTTGCTCCATATGCATTATTTGCCTTATAGAAACTTCATACATATGTGCTTGGGGGGATAAAGAAAAAGAACCTGTACTAGTGCCGGCAATGACTCCAAGGGCTCCCAATGCTGCAAGAGTGTAGCTCACAGGAAGCAGCAGAGGTGGACGAGAATCTCAGAGTGTGGGCATCTTGTTCCTGAGGGGAGTCTAGTGTTTAAAAATGTGAACAAAAAAAAAAAGAAAAGAAAAGAAAAAAAAAACTGAAAAAAAAATGTGAATGAGTTACCAATCCACAAACCAGACAAGAACCAGCCTGGCCCCCAGCTCCCTGGGGCCATTCCTCCCAGGAACTATTCCAGACCACCTCTCGAGCTGGGTGTGCACCTGACCCCTCAGAGGCCTGGTCCTGCACAGCACAGGGTTCCAGGGCACATCCCTGAAGGTGGTCCATGTGCCACTGACCAAACGGGGAGGGCCAGCCATGCTGGGAGCTGTGTGAACACAGGGTCTTCTCCCTGGGGTCTATCCGATAGAAATATAATATGAGCCACAAATGCAATCTTATATAGTCTAGTAACCACCTTTTATGAAAGTAAGAATACATTTAGTAATATACTTTAACCCAGGATAGCCTGTATATTATCATTTCAAATCTAGTCAAATATAAAAGATTTCATCAGGGTACAAGCCTAATAGTGGGATTGCTGGGCCATATGGTGCTTCTATTTGCAGTTTTTTAAGGAACCTCCACACTGTCTTCCATAGAGGCTGTATCAATTTACATTCCCACCAGCAATGCAGGACTGTTCCCTTTTCTCCACACCCTCTCCAGCATTTATGATCTGTAGATTTTTTGATGATGCCCATTCTGACTGGTGTGAGGTGATATCTCATTGTAGTTTTGATTTGCATATCTCTAATAATAAGTGATGTTGAGCATCTTTTCATGTGTTTCTTGGCCAACTGTAAGTCTTCTTTGGAGAAATGTCTCTTTAGGTCTTTTTCCCATTTTTTGACTGGGTTGTTTGTTTTTTTCGGTGTTGGGTTGTCTGAGCTTTTTGTAATCCAGTGTTCATCGCCACACTCTATACAATAGCTAGATCATGGAAGCAATCTAGAGATCCATCAACAAATGAATGGATAAAGAAGCTCCGGCATATATATATATACAATGGAATATTTCTCAGCCGCAAAAAGAAACGCAGAAGAATCAGTTCTAATGAGGTGGATGAATCTAGAATCTATTATACAAAGTGAAGTAAGTCAAAAAGAGAAGGACGAATACAGTATACTATGTGGAATCTAGTAAGATGGTACTGATAAATACACCCGCAGAGCAGCGACAGAAAAACAGACATAGAGAACAGACCTATGGACATTGACAGCAGGGAAGGGCAGGTTGGAGGTATGGGAGGAGTAGCATGGAACCCTATACTATCTTATGTAAAAGAGAGAACTACTGTCAATGTGCTGTGGGACTAAGGGATCATACATGGGGGCTAGGCAACGGCCTGGAGGGATGGATAGGGAACTGGGGTGGGCGGGCACAACAGGGAGAGGTCAGGGATATACCTACAACTGATCTGGGATTATACGTATCTGGAAACAACAAAACTCTATAAAAGCAAAATAAAAAGTTATAAAAAATATAAAAGATTATTGAGATATTTTCCACATTTTTAATATTATCTCTTCAAAACTCAGTGTACACGTCACCCTTACAGCAGATCTCAGATCTGAGTAGCCACATGCCAAGTCATGTGTGGCCGGTGGGTTCCACATCAGGCACCACCACTGCATTAGATACACAATAGAAAGCAAAAAGGTGAAAGGGTCTTCTTTTCCACTCAGGTTACCAGTGATACAGACACGTCCCTGTTAAGGCCAGGAACCTCTTTCAGTCCTTTTTCTGTTCTGAAGTTCAGCATCTGAACTGGCCAGAGGTCCTTGCTAGAGGCCAGGGTCAGATTGGATGGTGCTGTGGATGGAATCGTCTCCCCTAAATTCATATGCAAAGCCCTACCCCCCAACATGATGGCATTTGAGATGGAGCCTTTGGAAAGTACTCAGAAGTGGATGTGGCCATGATGGAGGGACCCTCATGAAGGGATTAGTGCCCTTACTAGAAGGAACACCAGAGAGCTTCCTTCTCTCTCTGTTTGCCATGTGAAGACTGGGAAAAGAGGTCCCTCTGCAAGTCAAGAGCCCTTACCAGAGCCAGGCCATGCCGGTACCCTGAACTTGGACTTCCAGCCTCCACAACTGTGAGTGAGACATCTCCATGATTAAGCTGCCAGTCTGCAGCGCTTTGTTTTGGTAGCCCGAACAGATTGCCACAAATGGGGAACTAGGAGGGTGGGAGCTTACTGGGGACTTCCTGGATCCCTGTATTCTAGCCTGATTTAGGGACAATGGACAAGTTGACCTGGTGGGTGGGTGAAGATCCCCCTGAATGAAACTGAACATTCTCAGCGACTAAGTACCAGCCTGTATTTTCTGCCCCAGGCACAGGTGGTCCTCAGAGGCCTCGGAGGGTGGCATTCCTGATTCTCTACCCCCTACCTGCCTGTACCTGCTGAGCTGGATGTGATTAAAGAAAACACCTGCCCACAACGCTGGTCTTACTCAGCATCACTGTGTTTTCCCAGTCCACTTCCTCTCCCATTGCATCTTCTCTTCTCAGTCCCAAAACTTCCTCCTCTGTCGTCTCTCAGGTTATGACCTTACTTCCAGGTTCCTTAAGAAAAGGGAAGAGAATGTTCATTCCCTACATCTCTGCCCATTTTTCCTCCTGGTATTACAAAGTGCCCTTGCTCTTGACTCAGGTCAGCCCCTCCACTGGACACTGAATCCCATCCTCTCTCTCCTGAGGGCCCTGGTCAAGTCCTTGTCTTCCTTCATCACCATGTCCCCTCAGCACAGACCTGTCCCATCAGTGTGCTTGTGTGAATGACTTCTCCCATATTAAGAACAACAATTTCAACAAGGGTACCAGGAAAATTCAGTGGGGAAGAATTGTCTTAAATGGTCCTGGGATATGTGGAAACATGAACTTGGATGACGTTTTACTGTATAAAACATTGACTTAAAATGGATCCTACACCTAAACATAGGTGCTGAAACTATGAAACTCTCAGATGAAGACAGGAATAGCTCTGACCTTGGATTAGGCAATGGGTTCTTAGATAAGAGAAAATCATAAATGACAGAAGGAAAACTAGATCAATGGGAATTCATTAAGATTAAACACACCTGTGCTTCAAAGGACACCATCAATAAAGTAAAAAAAAAAGCCACAGGATGGGAGAAAAATAGTTGCAAATTATGTATCTGATGAGGGACTAGTTTGAGGATATATAGCTTCCCATTCAGGATGGCAGGATAGAAGATTGTGGCTCAACTCCTGCGAGAACAGCGAAATTGCAATTCACTGTTGAACAGCCAAGGGAAATGCTGGGACCCACCAAGAAAAGGTTCCCCACGTGCAAAGACAAAGAAGAAACTGCAGTGAGGGGCTTATCACAGGGATGGAGGCACTGGCAGCAACAGGTGGGGAAGGACCCCCTTGATGTAAACTATCTTGGAGTTCACCATTGACTCTACCACAGGGCCTGTAGACCCCAGGGCTGGGTTGCCTCCAGCCAAACAACTAGCAGGGAGGAAGTGCAACACCCCCTCCTGTTAATTGCTGCTAATCTGCAATCATCAGCAGATAATCAAAGTTTTACTGAGCAAGGCCTTGCCCACCAGAGCAAGACCCAGTTTTCTCCATGCCAGTCCCTTCCATCAGGAAGCTTACCCAAGTGTCTTAGCCTTCTCTATCAGAGGGCAGACAGAAGAAGCAAAAGACACAGTCCCATAGAAACTAAAGCAGAAACTGTTACAGAAAGTTCATCACAATGAAAAAGCAGAAAGTAATGTCCCAGACGAATGGACTAGATAAAATCCTAGATAAACAACTGAATGAAGGGGAGACAGGCAACCCGACGGAAAAAGAATTCAGAATAATGATCGTGCAGATTGTAAGGCTGATCCCTGCTGGGCATTTTAAAATGAGAGAGGAAGATTGGAATTGGTGAGGCAGAGCAGGCTTTATTGGACAGGCCCTCTTGGGCATCCCTCATGGGCAGGAAAGGAGAGAATGAGTGAGGGAAAGCACACACAATGGCTGGGAGGGCCCCCTTTATAGGTAAGGTGACGTGGCCAGCAGAGTCCCTGGTCAGAGATGGCTAGGTTGGGGTACCATCGGCCTGATTGGTTGAGGCTTGGTGTCGGGGCATTCACAAATTGGGCAGTTTGATTTTTTATTTTTCCAGCGGGAACTTTTGGCGGACGGGAGGGTGGTCCTGCGTTGGTGTTGTGGCTGTTTTCCATTGGTCTTGTTCAATCTGGCGTGAGGGGTCTTCTAGTCAAGGTCTTTCTTGCGTCGGGGAGGTAGGAGGTGGGGGAAGGGGCCTCGGGACCAGACCTTACAAAGATGATCCGGGATCTCAGGAATACAATGGAGAAGATGCAAGACACGTTTACCAAAGACAAGAACAAACAGAGATGAATCATACACTAGAAGGAATCCATGGAATATATAAAGAACCCTCACAACTCAACAATAAAGAGGCAAATAGCTCAATTTAAAAATAGATAAAGAATTTGAACAGACGTTTCTCCAAAGAGGATATTCAAGTGGCCAACGATTATGTGAGAAGATGCTCAACACCAGTCAACTTCCGAACCACAGGGAGATACCACTTCTGTCCTACTCGGATGGCAAAAGTGAAAAAAGACAGTAACATGTGAATGAGGTTGGGAAGCAATTGGAACCTTCGTGTGTTGCTATTGGGAATGTAAAATGGTGCAATCACTTTATAAAAGTTTGACAGTTCCTCAAAATATTAAGCATAGAGCTATCATATGATCCAGCAATTCCACTCCTAGGTATATTCCCAAGGGAACTGAAAACATATGGCCACACAAAAACTTGTGTACGAATGTTTATTAGCAGCTTTCTCTTTTTCAAATAATAACCAGAAAGTGTTAACCACCCAAATGTTCATCACTTGGTGAATGGATAAATAAAACGTGGCATATACATTGTGTACATACGTACATACAATAGACGAATTATATTTTGTATATACTGATACTTGCTACAACATGGAGGAACTTTGAAAATACACTAAGTGAAAGAGCCAGTCACAAAATACCACATATTTGATGATGCCAGTTATACAAAATGTCCAGAATCGGGGTTTCAGGCCCTTTGGATCATGCAAAAAAGGGGGCCCTGGGAGGGCCCCCTTTATAGGTAAGGTGACGTGGCCAGCAGAGTCCCTGGTCAGAGATGGCTAGGTTGGGGTACCATCGGCCTGATTGGTTGAGGCTTGGTGTCGGGGCATTCACAAATTGGGCAGTTTGATTTTTTATTTTTCCAGCGGGAACTTTTGGCGGACGGGAGGGTGGTCCTGCGTTGGTGTTGTGGCTGTTTTCCATTGGTCTTGTTCAATCTGGCGTGAGGGGTCTTCTAGTCAAGGTCTTTCTTGCGTCGGGGAGGTAGGAGGTGGGGGAAGGGGCCTCGGGACCAGACCTTACAAAGATGATCCGGGATCTCAGGAATACAATGGAGAAGATGCAAGACACGTTTACCAAAGACAAGAACAAACAGAGATGAATCATACACTAGAAGGAATCCATGGAATATATAAAGAACCCTCACAACTCAACAATAAAGAGGCAAATAGCTCAATTTAAAAATAGATAAAGAATTTGAACAGACGTTTCTCCAAAGAGGATATTCAAGTGGCCAACGATTATGTGAGAAGATGCTCAACACCAGTCAACTTCCGAACCACAGGGAGATACCACTTCTGTCCTACTCGGATGGCAAAAGTGAAAAAAGACAGTAACATGTGAATGAGGTTGGGAAGCAATTGGAACCTTCGTGTGTTGCTATTGGGAATGTAAAATGGTGCAATCACTTTATAAAAGTTTGACAGTTCCTCAAAATATTAAGCATAGAGCTATCATATGATCCAGCAATTCCACTCCTAGGTATATTCCCAAGGGAACTGAAAACATATGGCCACACAAAAACTTGTGTACGAATGTTTATTAGCAGCTTTCTCTTTTTCAAATAATAACCAGAAAGTGTTAACCACCCAAATGTTCATCACTTGGTGAATGGATAAATAAAACGTGGCATATACATTGTGTACATACGTACATACAATAGACGAATTATATTTTGTATATACTGATACTTGCTACAACATGGAGGAACTTTGAAAATACACTAAGTGAAAGAGCCAGTCACAAAATACCACATATTTGATGATGCCAGTTATACAAAATGTCCAGAATAGGCCAATCCATAGGGACAGAAAGTGATCAGTGATTCAGGGCCTGGGGAGGAGGGCAATGACTTCTCATGGATATGAGGTTTCTCTTTGGGGTGATAAAGATATTCTGTCCATGGAGATGGTTGCACAATCTGGTGAATCTACTAAAAAGTTGTATACTTTAAAGAGGGAGAGCATATTTTATCGGTTGTGAGTTAGATCTCAATAAAGCTGTTTAAAGAATCTCTGGCCCTACTGCCCTGTCTCATCACCGCCCCATCTCTCTCTCTTTATTTATTTTTTTATTTTTTAAAAATTTTGGGCCTCTTTTATTGTTTATTTATTTATTTACTTTCACCTGTCTTTATTCTTTGGCCTGTGTAGGCCTCCCATTGCAAAGGCCTCTCTCATTGCAGAGCACCGGCTCTGGGCGCATGCACTCCAGAGTGCTGGCTCGTAATTGGACACACCAGTCCAGCTGCTCCATGGCACGTGGGATCTTCCCGGGCCAGGGATGGAACCGGTGCCCCTTGCACTGCAAGACAGACTCTACCCACTGGACCACCAGGGAAGCCTCGTCTCTCTCTATTTGCAGTAGAATTCCTCATGGGAATTTTCAGGCTCACCGTCACCAGTTGCTCACCCCTCCTTCTAGCAGGCATCTGCCCCTACCACCCCACTAAGTGAACTCCTACCAAGGTCATTGACCTCTGTGTTACTAAGCCCAGCTTCCTCATCTTATCTTTCCAGACCTGTGAGCAGCACTTGGCCCAACTGACCATTCTTCCCCACTTCACCTCTCGGACCCCATGCTCTCTGGACTTCCTCCAGCCTCTCTGGTGGCTCTTTCTTTTTCTTTTTTTTTTTTTGCCTCTAAGTCATTGTTTTTGTTTTGTTTTGGTTTTGATTTTTCACCCATCTTTATTCTTCAGCATGTATGGCCCTCCCACTTCAGAGGTCTTTCTCACTGCAGAGCACCGGCTCTGGGCACATGTGCTCCAGAGCCTTGGCTTGCAACTGGACACACCAACCCAGCCATTCCTTGGCATGTGGGATCCTCCCCAGCCAGGGATCGAACCGGTGCCCCCTGCACTGCAAGGTGGACTCTTTACCCACTGGACCATTTGGTGGCTCTTTCTTGATCTTCACTACTTCCACCTCCAGCCCTGATTTGTAAACACTGAAATGTCCAAGGTTCATTTTCTGACCACTCCCCTTCTCTGTGGAGGTAAAATTAGCATATAACAGAAGTTTCAGGTATACAATATTTTAATTCAACATCTGTGTTCATTACAAAGTGGTCGGCACCAAAAGTCTAGTTACCATCCATCACTCTACACTTGACTTCCTTCACCCATGTTTTGCACCCTCCCCCCCGAGTCCCTCCCCTTTCTGGTGAGCACCAATCTATTCTCTCTGTCTACGAGTTTGTTTTTCTTTGTTCATTTGTTTTCAGAGTCTTGTGTTTTGTTTTGTTTTTTTCCATTTTTATTTCTGGGCTCCATATATGAGTGGTATACCATATGATTTTTTTCTTTCATCTTCCAACATTTTTGCACTTGACACATTACTCTCACGGTCCATCCATATTGTGGCAAATGGCACAATTTTGTTCTTTCTCATTTCTTTCTGAGTAGTGTTTCATGGTATGTGGATACCACGTCTTTATCTGTTTACCCACGGATGGACACTTAGGTTGCCGCCTTGTCTGTGCTCGCCCGTGCTCTTTTCTACCTACGTCACTCGCCCAGGGATCTCAGCCCACGCAGAGCTTGCTCACTCCCTGAAGATGCCCAAGTGCTTGTCAGCTCAGAGTTTCTTCTTGCATTCCAGTCCCTTAAACACAACTGCCTGCTCAACCTTCCCAACTTTACATTCTGAAACTGAGTTCCTGCTACCATACTCCCCACTCAAAAAACCCATGACAAATGGCAACAACAGCTCTTCTGAGAGCCTTTTGGATCTCAGAAACCAGGGGCTTTATGCCTCCAGTAGCTCTGACACCTTTCTTTCTCTCACATCCCATATCCAGCCTACTAGCAAATTCTGTTGATTCTTCTGTCAAGTATATCCATAATTTAATCTCTTCTCGGCACCTCCACTTGGGCCCTGGTCCACACCACCCTCATCGGCAGTCTCCAGCTGCGCTCCCCACTGCTTTAGTCGGGCTCATGGCAGGCAGTGAGTCAGCTATGCCACTTCTCAGCTGAAAGAAGTCTCACGACTCACACTGTCTCCCTCCAGAGAAAACCCAGACTCTTTACAGGGCCTCCCTTCCCTTTCCCCCTTCCTCTCCTTCATCTCTTCCCCACTGGCTCTGGCCCAGACACACTGGCTTCCGCCATCTTCCTGGACCAGGCCGGGGATTGTTCCCCTCCAAGGCGTCTGCACTTGTTGCTTCCTTCTCCCGAACATCTGCCTTGTTTTCTTCAGGTTTGACTCCAATCCACCTTTTCAGGGAAGCCCTACCTGGCCACTGGATCTGAACCTGTAGCAGCCCAGCCTCCACTGCATGGTCCCCTACTCTGTGTTCTTATCATCTACAGCACTCAGGACATAACGAATTCACTCCATTACAGAGGCTTCCCCTCGCCAGCAGCTTTGAAATAATCTTTTCAGAAAACAAAAGAAAAAGCACATCAGCAGAGCTGAACTAACAAGAAGCAGGCATGAGTGTTTCAACATAGTGTGCCCCCTTTGAGTTGGAAATCATCCTAGTGCTGGAAAAGACACCAGAGATAGATTATGATATACTTTAAAAATTTGTATTTGTCTGTGTGTCTTCACTGGAGTCTGAGCTCTGGGAGGAAAGGGTTTTTTTTGTTGTTGTTGTTGTTTTTTAATTTTGGCCTCTTTTTATTGATTTTTTGCTTATTTATTTTTCATTCATCTTTATTCTTCAGCCCATGTGGGCCTCCTATTGCAGTGGCCTCTCCCACTGCAAAGCACCGGCTCTGGGCACATGCGCTCCAGTGTGCAAGCTTGTCATTGGACACTGGTTCAGCCACTCCATGGCACGCAGGATTCTCCTGGGCCAGGGATCGAACTGGGGGCCCTTGCACTGCAAGGAGGACTTTACCCGCTGGACCACCAGGGAAGCCTGAGGAGAGGGCTTTTGTCTGACTTATTTAGAACTGTATTCCCAGTACTTACAGGCACTCAGTGAATACTTGCTGAATGAAAAATAAAATCTCCCCCTACTAGCAAATTCTGTTGATTCTTCTGTCAAGTATATCCATAATTTAATCTCTTCTCGGCACCTCCAGGCCCTGGTCCACACCACCCTCATCGGCAGTCTCCAGCTGCGCTCCCCACTGCTTTAGTCGGGCTCATGGCAGGCAGTGAGTCAGCTATGCCACTTCTCAGCTGAAAGAAGTCTCACGACTCACACTGTCTCCCTCCAGAGAAAACCCAGACTCTTTACAGGGCCTCCCTTCCCTTTCCCCCTTCCTCTCCTTCATCTCTTCCCCACTGGCTCTGGCCCAGACACACTGGCTTCCGCCATCTTCCTGGACCAGGCTGGGGATTGTTCCCCTCCAAGGCGTCTGCACTTGTTGCTTCCTTCTCCCGAACATCTGCCTTGTTTTCTTCAGGTTTGACTCCAATCCACCTTTTCAGGGAAGCCCTACCTGGCCACTGGATCTGAACCTGTAGCAGCCCAGCCTCCACTGCATGGTCCCCTACTCTGTGTTCTTATCATCTACAGCACTCAGGACATAACGAATTCACTCCATTACAGAGGCTTCCCCTCGCCAGCAGCTTTGAAATAATCTTTTCAGAAAACAAAAGAAAAAGCACATCAGCAGAGCTGAACTAACAAGAAGCAGGCATGAGTGTTTCAACATAGTGTGCCCCCTTTGAGTTGGAAATCATCCTAGTGCTGGAAAAGACACCAGAGATAGATTATGATATACTTTAAAAAGTTGTATTTGTCTGTGTGTCTTCACTGGAGTCTGAGCTCTGGGAGGAAAGGGTTTTTTTTGTTGTTGTTGTTGTTTTTTAATTTTGGCCTCTTTTTATTGATTTTTTGCTTATTTATTTTTCATTCATCTTTATTCTTCAGCCCATGTGGGCCTCCTATTGCAGTGGCCTCTCCCACTGCAAAGCACCGGCTCTGGGCACATGCGCTCCAGTGTGCAAGCTTGTCATTGGACACTGGTTCAGCCACTCCATGGCACGCAGGATTCTCCTGGGCCAGGGATCGAACTGGGGGCCCTTGCACTGCAAGGAGGACTTTTTACCCGCTGGACCACCAGGGAAGCCTGAGGAGAGGGCTTTTTGTCTGACTTATTTAGAACTGTATTCCCAGTACTTACAGGCACTCAGTGAATACTTGCTGAATGAAAAAATAAAAATTTGAAAGCTAGCAGGCAGATTTTCTCACATTTCGTTTTGCATCCTGTACACAGGCTTTTGGAAGGCCAGACCTAACTCTCACACCATGTCCATCTCACACACCCACTCCCCTCGAGGGCAAGAGAAAAAGTTGCCTCCCGTGGGAGTGGGAAGGCTGGCTCTAATGTCAGTCCCTGAGGCCTACATGACAAGCGATCCTCCAGGACTGCAGTGGGCAAGACAGACAGCATCAACTGTGGTGAGAACATGGAGCAACTGGAACCCTGACCTAGGGCTGGTGGTTTGCCTCCTGCCACGAAGTGCTGGGTAGCATATGCTAAGGTCATGCATACATCTGTCTCATGGCCCAGCAACTCCACTCCTAGTATGTGCCTAAGAGCGGAGGGCTTATGTGCACCAACATGGTTAGGATTGGTCATGAATCTTCATTCATGAAAATTCCTCAGTAGCAATTGTCCCTTGCCTTCAATGTCCCAGCACCCCAGACCTTGGAGCATCAGGGTCTTTTCCAATGAGCTGGCTCTTCCTATCAGGTGGCCTAAGTATAGGCACTTCAAACTTCAGCATCAGTCCTTCCAATGAATATTCAGGGTTGATTTCCTTTAGGACTGACTGCTTTGATCTTGCAGTCCAAAGGACTCTCAAGAGTCTTCTCAAGCAACACAATTTGATACCAGTGCAGAATACCACAGTGAAAATCAACCACCACAAACACCCACAATGACGGGAAGGCATTTCACAGACACAATGCTGAGCAAAGAAATCTGAACAAAAGATACATACAGTGTGATTCTATTTATACAGTCGATGAAAAATTAATCAATCAACCTAAGAAAGAAATAGACAATTTTATTTGAACCAAACTGAGGATTATAACAGTGGCCCCATAAAAAACTGCACCTTGGAATTCTCCTGGGCCAGGGATCGAACTGGGGCCCTACTGCAAGGAGGACTTTACCCGCTGGACCACCAGGGAAGCCTGAGGAGAGGGCTTTTTGTCTGACTTATTTAGAACTGTATTCCCAGTACTTACAGGCACTCAGTGAATACTTGCTGAATGAAAAAATAAAAATTTGAAAGCTAGCAGGCAGATTTTCTCACATTTCGTTTTGCATCCTGTACACAGGCTTTTGGAAGGCCAGACCTAACTCTCACACCATGTCCATCTCACACACCCACTCCCCTCGAGGGCAAGAGAAAAAGTTGCCTCCCGTGGGAGTGGGAAGGCTGGCTCTAATGTCAGTCCCTGAGGCCTACATGACAAGCGATCCTCCAGGACTGCAGTGGGCAAGACAGACAGCATCAACTGTGGTGAGAACATGGAGCAACTGGAACCCTGACCTAGGGCTGGTGGTTTGCCTCCTGCCACGAAGTGCTGGGTAGCATATGCTAAGGTCATGCATACATCTGTCTCATGGCCCAGCAACTCCACTCCTAGTATGTGCCTAAGAGAACGGAGGGCTTATGTGCACCAACATGGTTAGGATTGGTCATGAATCTTCATTCATGAAAATTCCTCAGTAGCAATTGTCCCTTGCCTTCAATGTCCCAGCACCCCAGACCTTGGAGCATCAGGGTCTTTTCCAATGAGCTGGCTCTTCCTATCAGGTGGCCTAAGTATAGGCACTTCAAACTTCAGCATCAGTCCTTCCAATGAATATTCAGGGTTGATTTCCTTTAGGACTGACTGCTTTGATCTTGCAGTCCAAAGGACTCTCAAGAGTCTTCTCAAGCAACACAATTTGATACCAGTGCAGAATACCACAGTGAAAATCAACCACCACAAACACCCACAATGACGGGAAGGCATTTCACAGACACAATGCTGAGCAAGGAAATCTGAACAAAAAGATACATACAGTGTGATTCTATTTATACAGTCGATGAAAAATTAATCAATCAACCTAAGAAAGAAATAGACAATTTTATTTGAACCAAACTGAGGATTATAACTCAGGAACAGCCTCTTAGAAAGCTCTAAAAACTGTTTCACTTGTTAGAGATCAAACCAGTTGCGTAAGTTTTTGAGACAACAGGCATTAAATGCTGTTTTGTTGACAGTTTACACAATCTGGACCTGAGGACAAAGTGCGTAGAGGGTAGTAGGTCATCAAGGCCCCTTGCAAGAGTAAGAAGGAAGGTTATTTCCTCAATGGTTGTGAACCTTGATGAGATTAAGGAAGACCGTTATCTCCTAAGGAAATCTGATTACTGCAGATGCATTAATAATGATAATAATAATAATATGGAACAAAAATTTTGTTTAATTATTTATTTATTTATTTATTTTTGGCTATTATGGGTTTTCACTGCTGCCGCAGGCTCTTCTCGAGTTGCAGGGAGTGGAGGCTTATCTCTAGCTGAGGTGAGCAGGCTTCTTGTTGAGGTGACTTCTCTTGTGGTGGAACTTGGGCTCTAGGACACACAAGCTTCAGTAGTTGTGGCCCATGGGCTCCATTTTTGCGGCTCCAAGGCTCTAGAGCACAAGCTCCACAGTTGTGGCTCATGGGCTTAGTTGCTTCGCAGCACGTGGGATCTTCCCGGATCAGGGGTCGAACCCACATCTCCTGCACTGGCAGGCGAACTCTTTACCACTGAGCTACCAGAGAAGCCCCCAGATTGAAATTTCATATTTAAATTTTTCTTGTCTTGCCAAATAATATGGATTTTATTTCATCAATATGAAGTTTAAAGAAATAGGAAAAAAAATCTATGGCAACAGGAAATGGAACATCAGTTACCCGTGGAGGCAGGCACTGTTGGGAGGGGCTGAGGGAGCCTTCAGGCTGCTGGAGATGCTCTTCCTATCAGGTAAATAGGCACTTCAAACTTCAGCATCAGTCCTTCCAATGAATATTCAGGGTTGATTCCCTTGCTTTGATCTTGCAGTCCAAAGGACTCTCAAGAGTCTTCTCAAGCAACACAATTTGATACCAGTGCAGAATACCACAGTGAAAATCAACCACCACAAACACCCACAATGACGGGAAGGCATTTCACAGACACAATGCTGAGCAAGGAAATCTGAACAAAAGATACATACAGTGTGATTCTATTTATACAGTCGATGAAAAATTAATCAATCAACCTAAGAAAGAAATAGACAATTTTATTTGAACCAAACTGAGGATTATAACTCAGGAACAGCCTCTTAGAAAGCTCTAAAAACTGTTTCACTTGTTAGAGATCAAACCAGTTGCGTAAGTTTTTGAGACAACAGGCATTAAATGCTGTTTTGTTGACAGTTTACACAATCTGGACCTGAGGACAAAGTGCGTAGAGGGTAGTAGGTCATCAAGGCCCCTTGCAAGAGTAAGAAGGAAGGTTATTTCCTCAATGGTTGTGAACCTTGATGAGATTAAGGAAGACCGTTATCTCCTAAGGAAATCTGATTACTGCAGATGCATTAATAATGATAATAATAATAATATGGAACAAAAATTTTTTTTAATTATTTATTTATTTATTTATTTTTGGCTATTATGGGTTTTCACTGCTGCCGCAGGCTCTTCTCGAGTTGCAGGGAGTGGAGGCTTATCTCTAGCTGAGGTGAGCAGGCTTCTTGTTGAGGTGACTTCTCTTGTGGTGGAACTTGGGCTCTAGGACACACAAGCTTCAGTAGTTGTGGCCCATGGGCTCCATTTTTGCGGCTCCAAGGCTCTAGAGCACAAGCTCCACAGTTGTGGCTCATGGGCTTAGTTGCTTCGCAGCACGTGGGATCTTCCCGGATCAGGGGTCGAACCCACATCTCCTGCACTGGCAGGCGAACTCTTTACCACTGAGCTACCAGAGAAGCCCCCAGATTGAAATTTCATATTTAAATTTTTCTTGTCTTGCCAAATAATATGGATTTTATTTCATCAATATGAAGTTTAAAGAAATAGGAAAAAAAATCTATGGCAACAGGAAATGGAACATCAGTTACCCGTGGAGGCAGGCACTGTTGGGAGGGGCTGAGGGAGCCTTCAGGCTGCTGGAGATGCTCTGTATCTTCATCTGGGCGGTGCTTATAGGTGTGCGTGAGAGTGTGCAAAGTCTCAGTGAGCGGCACACTTGACATTTGTGCACCTGGCCAAATGTAGGTTAGACCTCAACAAGAGAGAAAGGAAGGAAGAAGAGAACCGAAAGTCCCAGGGTGGTAAGCCAGGCAGCTCCTCTATCATGGTGCTTTCAGAGAGTACATCCCTGAAGAGCTTGGTCTCTCTGCGTCGTCACTCTCCTTGGTGGAGGAGGGCTGGGCCGGCTTTGTTTCCCCAAATCAGATTTTCATCTGGATTATGTTTGTTCCTCCACTCATGGGATAATCAGCTTGCGAGACAGCAAGACTGCCTGAGTGAGATGTTGCATTGTTTGCGACTTGAATAAAGGAAACAATCACTGTGAATGTTCTGTTTTCATCTCTCGGAGCTGTTGTTGTTGAGTGGATTTCTCTCTAACAGGATTGAAATCTGAACAGTGTCTTGGCAACAGCGTCATGCTGGGTGAAAATCTGGGGCCCAAGACCCTCACCTAGTCCCTTTCCCTAGACTCCTTGTCCTTTTCTCTGAGAACTGGGCTGAGACCCCCTGTCCCAGGACACCAGACCACTCCTCTCTCTGTGTAGGTAGAGGAAGTGGCCGTGGCCCCTTGAAGCTTTCAGTTGGTCCCGTTACTTAGTTGCACTGGTTGACCAGACCCATGTCCTGCACCCATTTCTAGAGCCAGGGTGTGAGTGAGTCAGCTAGGCAAAACATGTGACTAAAGGTAAGGAAGAGGGCTGCCCTGGAGGTGTTGGGAAAATGCTCTGTGATTTCTTTAGTCTCATGCCAGTACTTCTGACGCCAGATGTGCAGGGTAGCCATACCTTGTACCAAGCAGTTCTCTGTGACACCGATAATTCAATTCTACTCTGGCATTAACTTGTGTTATGGGCTCCTTCCCACAAGACTGCCCTCAGTTCAGATGCTGATCCCAAGCCCCAAGTTGTTGCCTGTACTTCTGACAGACGGGGTGTAAACGAAGGTTCCTGGGTTTGATCCTTTGCTGGAACAGTTCGTAGAACTCAGGAAAATACTCGCTTCCTGGTTTATGATCATGGATTTAATAAAGCACAGCCAGAGGAAGAGATGAGCAGGAGAGGATGCAGAGCTCAGATGGCCTCTCCAGTGAACCACACTCCCAGCTCCTCCACGCGTCCACCTACCGGGGAGCTCTCCCAGTCCTGTACTTGTGGGGTTTTTGTGGAGCGTTCATTGTGACTGATCATTAACTCAGTCTCTCCCCTTCTGGGAGGATGGCGGCAAGCAGGGGGATTACAACTTCCCAGCTTCGAATCATGACTTAGTCGATCTACTGACCACCAAGCGCTGCTTCATTAGACAAAAAGGCACTCCTGTCGCCCAGGAAATTCCAAGGAATTCAAGAGCTCTGGCTCAGAAATGCTCCAGTGCTCTTACCACTTGGGAAGTGACACAGGGTTTAGGTACTCTGTGCCAGGACAGAGACCAGTATGTATTTTTGGTATTATTTCACACCGAGGAATGCCAGAGTGCGACCTCCCAAGGGAGAAGCAGGCACTCGGGGAAGCTACAGGGCCCACCTGTCGGGGGTGGGGAGCTGTGAGCAAATGGATGTTTCCAGCTGAGGAGACAGCAAGAGCGCGGAACAGAAAGAGCGTGAGGAGCCGGGGCCTATCCTGGGTGATGCTCTGCCCCTCGGCCCACCCAGGGCTGCGCCCCCTGTGAGCCCTGCCTCTACTGGGGCCCCCGGCCCCCCTCCCCGCTCTCCGAGTGCCTTTGCTGGAGTGGACTTCTACTCCAACTCAAGTCTTGGGGAAAGACATTGTCAGTTAGTGGCTCGTCCTGGCCCAGGGCTGCCAGGTTCCTCCACTCCCTGGGTGGGGAGAGGGAAGCTCAGGAGGCTTGGTTCAGATACAAAGGAAGGCATTTTAGAATGTCAGTCATTTTCAAACTGCATGAAGTCCCTGTGTGTCTGCGTGTGTGTTCCAGAATCCTGGGCATTGCTGATTTCTGCAGTCCCGGGCGTTGCTGTGGGCAGCCAGAGGATCTGCTGTACCGGGAAAGAACAGGCGGGGGGCAAGGATGGCTGGCCCCAGGCCCCTGACTCCCTTCCCTCCCTGCTTGGGAGTCACAGTGGGTGGGAACCAGTCTCTGGCAAGCCTGTTCTTTGGGGTCAGAACGTCTGGCTGGATCCCTAAGCTGAAGATCCAAGGATTGCATTTCCCCTTGTTTTTGCCCAGAAATGTCTGGCTTGGTCTGCCCTCCTCTCTCCCCACCACCCGCCCACCAGCCTGCCCTTCTGTCTCTAGTGCTGGAACGTTCCGGTCAGAGCTGGGCTCTGTCCTGCAGGGCAGCCAGCTGGAGACAGGAGCTGGAGGACTCGGGCAGGTTCCCAGCTTCGAATCATGACTTAGTCGATCTACTGACCACCAAGCGCTGCTTCATTAGACAAAGGCACTCCTGTCGCCCAGGAAATTCAAGGAATTCAAGAGCTCTGGCTCAGAAATGCTCCAGTGCTCTTACCACTTGGGAAGTGACACAGGGTTTAGGTACTCTGTGCCAGGACAGAGACCAGTATGTATTTTTGGTATTATTTCACACCGAGGAATGCCAGAGTGCGACCTCCCAAGGGAGAAGCAGGCACTCGGGGAAGCTACAGGGCCCACCTGTCGGGGGTGGGGAGCTGTGAGCAAATGGATGTTTCCAGCTGAGGAGACAGCAAGAGCGCGGAACAGAAAGAGCGTGAGGAGCCGGGGCCTATCCTGGGTGATGCTCTGCCCCTCGGCCCACCCAGGGCTGCGCCCCCTGTGAGCCCTGCCTCTACTGGGGCCCCCGGCCCCCCTCCCCGCTCTCCGAGTGCCTTTGCTGGAGTGGACTTCTACTCCAACTCAAGTCTTGGGGAAAGACATTGTCAGTTAGTGGCTCGTCCTGGCCCAGGGCTGCCAGGTTCCTCCACTCCCTGGGTGGGGAGAGGGAAGCTCAGGAGGCTTGGTTCAGATACAAAGGAAGGCATTTTAGAATGTCAGTCATTTTCAAACTGCATGAAGTCCCTGTGTGTCTGCGTGTGTGTTCCAGAATCCTGGGCATTGCTGATTTCTGCAGTCCCGGGCGTTGCTGTGGGCAGCCAGAGGATCTGCTGTACCGGGAAAGAACAGGCGGGGGGCAAGGATGGCTGGCCCCAGGCCCCTGACTCCCTTCCCTCCCTGCTTGGGAGTCACAGTGGGTGGGAACCAGTCTCTGGCAAGCCTGTTCTTTGGGGTCAGAACGTCTGGCTGGATCCCTAAGCTGAAGATCCAAGGATTGCATTTCCCCTTGTTTTTGCCCAGAAATGTCTGGCTTGGTCTGCCCTCCCTCTCTCCCCCACCACCCCGCCCACCAGCCTGCCCTTCTGTCTCTAGTGCTGGAACGTTCCGGTCAGAGCTGGGCTCTGTCCTGCGGGGCAGCCAGCTGGAGACAGGAGCTGGAGGGACTCGGGGCAGTGCCCTGGCCGTGGCTTCTCCTGCGGCACTGACCCCGACTGCTGAAGGTGGGGGATGCGCCCGCCCCCAGGACCTGAGAAGGGGGAGGGCGGAGCCCTGAAAGCCGCCTGTGGGCCCTCCTTCTGGGCCCTCACTATCTGTTCCTCCAGTCTAGACTGATCCAAAGCCTGCCTGAGGTTTTGAGATGGAGAGCCCAGGAGGGGGAATGTAGGAGGCAGACCAAGAGGGGCTGGAGGGGTGAGTGGGAGGGCAGGGGCACAGCCTGGCCCACACCCACCGCTGTGGCCTTGGGTGCACTGCTCCCTCCATGGCCCTCATGAAGCTCCCTCTGTGCCTCAGTGCACCAGAGACCACCACCCCCTCCTCCGCCCAGTATGGACCTGGGTTGCCTGGAGGGCAGGAGGGTCAGGAGGGGCAAGGGAAAGGCCAGCAGACACTCCAGTTTCTGGCTTGAAGGCCTAAGTGCAGGGGCCCGGGGAGGCCAGACAAGCAGGCTATGCAAAGCCTATGGGGGCAGTTGTGGCCCCAGGGGCTGTCCCTGTGAACTCGACATCGGGGAAGTCACAAGGCCACCTTCCCCTAGAAGAGAAGCATCCACGGAATGCCAGAGGCACAGGGCCTGGGCTGGGAACTGTGGGGAGCCCCGGTGAATGAAGACTTAGCTGCCCCCTGCTCTTGAGCAGGGCTGGCTCTGATGGGCACAGGCCCCCTCAGGCACCTCCTGCAGGGCAGGGAAGCTGGAGAGGGCTTCAGGTGCTCTGGAGCACAAACGGGAGGGCCACGCTGACCTGGGGCATCCCAGGAAGCCAGCAGAGCGGAGGCGGCCGCTGCATTGGGGTTCACAGGAAGGCTAATCCACCAGCAGAGGCAGCATGGTGGGCACAGAGTTGGCAAGGAGCCACAGAAGCCCAGAGCCTGGCTCTGGCGGGCTTAGCGAGGCAGATCCATCTCCCCTCCTGGCCCCACCCTACCCCGAGCACAGGTCTGAAGATCCAAGGATTGCATTTCCCCCTGTTTTTGCCCAGAAATGTCTGGCTTGGTCTGCCCTCCCTCTCTCCCCACCACCCGCCCACCAGCCTGCCCTTCTGTCTCTAGTGCTGGAACGTTCCGGTCAGAGCTGGGCTCTGTCCTGCGGGCAGCCAGCTGGAGACAGGAGCTGGAGGGACTCGGGGCAGTGCCCTGGCCGTGGCTTCTCCTGCGGCACTGACCCCGACTGCTGAAGGTGGGGGATGCGCCCGCCCCCAGGACCTGAGAAGGGGGAGGGCGGAGCCCTGAAAGCCGCCTGTGGGCCCTCCTTCTGGGCCCTCACTATCTGTTCCTCCAGTCTAGACTGATCCAAAGCCTGCCTGAGGTTTTGAGATGGAGAGCCCAGGAGGGGGAATGTAGGAGGCAGACCAAGAGGGGCTGGAGGGGTGAGTGGGAGGGCAGGGGCACAGCCTGGCCCACACCCACCGCTGTGGCCTTGGGTGCACTGCTCCCTCCATGGCCCTCATGAAGCTCCCTCTGTGCCTCAGTGCACCAGAGACCACCACCCCCTCCTCCGCCCAGTATGGACCTGGGTTGCCTGGAGGGGCAGGAGGGTCAGGAGGGGCAAGGGAAAGGCCAGCAGACACTCCAGTTTCTGGCTTGAAGGCCTAAGTGCAGGGGCCCGGGGAGGCCAGACAAGCAGGCTATGCAAAGCCTATGGGGGCAGTTGTGGCCCCAGGGGCTGTCCCTGTGAACTCGACATCGGGGAAGTCACAAGGCCACCTTCCCCTAGAAGAGAAGCATCCACGGAATGCCAGAGGCACAGGGCCTGGGCTGGGAACTGTGGGGAGCCCCGGTGAATGAAGACTTAGCTGCCCCCTGCTCTTGAGCAGGGCTGGCTCTGATGGGCACAGGCCCCCTCAGGCACCTCCTGCAGGGCAGGGAAGCTGGAGAGGGCTTCAGGTGCTCTGGAGCACAAACGGGAGGGCCACGCTGACCTGGGGCATCCCAGGAAGCCAGCAGAGCGGAGGCGGCAGCTGCATTGGGGTTCACAGGAAGGCTAATCCACCAGCAGAGGCAGCATGGTGGGCACAGAGTTGGCAAGGAGCCCACAGAAGCCCAGAGCCTGGCTCTGGCGGGCTTAGCGAGGCAGATCCATCTCCCCCTCCCCTGGCCCCCACCCTACCCCCGAGCACAGGTCCCACGGCGCTGAGGACAGGCATGGGTAGAGTGGGGGGCCTTCATAGATGGGGTGCAGGGCACAGGGAGAGGCCCGGGCCAGCCGACGAGCTCTGAGGAGGGAGGCTTCAGGCAGCCCAGAGCCTGCTGGCCAGGAGTGAAAAGCCCCAGACAGAGACAGGCCCTCCCCTGCTTGCAGACCTCAGGAAGACCACTTCCTGCAGGCTCGGGACAGGCGGGCCCGCGGAAGTGACTGCCTTGCTTTGCGAGCATGGCCTGAGACACTCTGGGTCCTGGTTGAGAACTGGGTCAGCCTCACACCGACTTCCTCCCTGCCCAGTGGCTGCACCCAAGGGCGACTCTGAGCTCCCCAGCAGCCTCTTGCTGGCAGTGTCCCAGAGACTGGGCTGGGGCAGGAGAGAGGCCGGTAGCCACCTGGATGCCATCCCCAATGGAGCCCCTGGGCCTTTGCAAACAGTTGTGATGACACCTTTCCAGAAAGCTCTGCTGGGGTGGGGTAGGTGCCGGCTGGGGGGCACTTCCTGCCCTGCTTGAGAGGCTAACAGTCAGTGTCTGGGGTGGGGTGGGGGTGGGGCAGGGAAGAGGCCAGGGTTCTCACCCAGTGCTTGACTGGAAGCTCTAGGAGTGAGGCCCAATTTCAATTTGCTGCTCATTCCCTCTGCCCCAAGGCCCCCAGCCCATTTCTTACTTGATTCATTTATTCAGTCAACCAATGTTTAAAGACAGGGATGGGGGGGATGATCCACAAAGACTCAGACTCCTAGACCTCATGATGACTACTACCTTCTCTGAGGAAGTCTTGCCCTTCTCTGAGGCTCAACCAAACACTGCCTTCTCCAGGAAGTCTTCCAGGACCACACAGCTGTCCTGGGATCTTAGGGTAGCCTTGGGTGCCTGGAACTGCTTCCCTGGGACCAGTGCACAGATGGGTCTCAGTAAGTGGCAGCCATGGCCCCATCAGCACCAGGACTGCCATCATCATCATGCATGAAGAATAAGACTCCCTGGGTCCTTTGCCTGTCTGTGGCAAAGAGCACCCTAATGTTATCCGCACACATGCAGTGGGCCCTATTTAAGAAAACTCAGCTCTAAAAATCCCAACAGCCAAAATTTACAGGTAGGGGCCACTGGCTCACCCCCAGAGTAAAAAGTCGCTCAGGGGCTTCCCCGGTAGCTCAGCGGTGAGGGAGTTCGCCTGCCAATGCAGGAGACACGGTTTGATCCCTGATCCAGGAGGATCCCACATGCTGTGCAGCGGCCAAGCCCACAACTATAGAGCCTGTGCTCGAGACCCTCGAAGCCACAACTATGGAGCCCATGGGCCACAACTGCTGAAGCCCGTGAGCCTTAGTGCCCGAGGTCCACAAGAAAAGTCCCTGCAAGAAGAAGCCTGCTCACCTCCAAGAGAGAGGAGCGCCCCACTCCCTGCAACTAGAGAAGAGCCTGTGGCAGCAGTGACAACCCAGAATAGCCAAACAATAAATTTAAAAAAAAAAAAATGTCGCTCAGTTGTGTCTGACTCTTTGTGACCCACGGACAAGTCATGGAATTCTCCAGACAAGAATACTGGAGTGGCCAGCCTATCCCTTCTCTAGGGGATCTTCCCGACCCAAGGATCGAACCGGGTCTCCTGCATTGCAGGCGAATTCTTTACCTGCGGGCCTACACAGGAATCCCCACTGCCTGAGGAGACCTCTCCTAATAGCTGAGTACTACAGCATCCCTTGCCCAGGGTGGGCCAAATTCTAAAAGCAGGCCTGCCTGTCAATCACTCCCCAGATGCCCTGAGGTCACCATTGTGAGTTCACGTTACACCTGGAGGGACTTCCATCTGGGCTGATTCCAGCAAGGGCGCTTCAGGAAACAGGAAGGTGGTGGGGGCTCCAGGGCCTCTTGAATGCAGGGCCCTGGTCCATCCCTCTGCACCTCTGAGGAGGAGGGGCAAGGCGGCCCTGCCCAGGGCCCAAGCCTGTTAGCACCCCCAGCTGCTGGCGGGGACCCGGAGTGCAGGCCCCAGCTGAGGGGAACGATTCCTGGGGGATGAACTGGAGCGCTTGGCTGGCAGGACAGTTAGTTCTCTGCTCTTGCCAGGCCTGCAGTGAAGCCCCGGGAGGGGTGTGAGGGCCTGGATGCAGACCAGAGGACCCACCCTCCAGCCAGACCTTAGGCATTGCCCCGGGGAAAGAACATCCACAAGCAGTGCGGCATTGACTCCGCCTGGGAATGCCTGACCTCTTCCTCCAAGCGTGGTGGCCAAGGGCACGGGTCAGCCGTGTGACCCTGACTGAGCGGAGCTCGTGTCTTGGACGACACCTGTTCCTGGGGAGGTGGGTGAGGAACGCACAGACCCCTAAGGACAGTGGTGGCAGATGGGGTGTGAGGCAGGGTGGAGCCAGGACCCGGCCGGAGCCTGACCCAAGCCAGGCTGATGAGGTGGTCTCTGAAGGGAAACAGACCCTTAAGGAGTCAGAGATGGGGTCTCCCGAGGCAGCGCCTTCCCTTCCTGGGCCCATGTCTCCCTTTCCGGGAGGTCCAACTCCTTGGACACGTTCCCTTCTGTGCTTCGATCACTGCTCACGTGCTGACCTAGGGCAAACGTTCTGCTCAGGGCTTTTACTTTGCTTCCAAGGGTGCCGACTGTTATCATCAGAGCATTTTGAGAACAGGGCGTGGGCCAGCCCTTTGGGATAGGTTGAGGGCAGCCAAGGCTTGCCTTCTGTCATCTACCGTGGTAGGCAAATGTGGCCTTAGAGAAGCCAAGGCCACTCCTTGGGGATCCCAGGGAGAGTTGGAGGCTTCACCGCCACGCTCATGCCTCCGTCATGTGCACGCTGTCACCACGGCAAGCTCCTGAGAGCAAACAGCAGACCTGCCGCCCTGACCAAGGCTCCAGTGTCTCCCAGGGCATTCTACCCCATCCCACCTTCTCTCTGGCCTCAGGCCAGCCAAGCTGCTCCAGAACACAGGGGCTTCTCCCCTCCTCCTGGCCTCTGTCCTCGCTGCTCCCCCTCAATGGCTTCTGGAACACCATCTCTGCACCTGGCTTCACTCACTCATTCTCACCGTTTGGGGTGAGCTCACCTCTGCAATGGCTGCCTCCTCCTGCACCCCGCCTGCCCCAGTCTACGCCGCCACCACAGCCCACACCAGGACCAATGCCACCTGCCCTATGCCTCCTGGTCTCCCCTGCTAGGCTGCACATTCCTGAGAACGTGTGCATTTCACTCAGGGTGTCTCCAGTCGCTGATGCGGCACACGACAGTGAGTGTGTCTGGGTGAATGAAGATCCTCCAGAGGCTACTGGCCACGTGACTCCTTCCAGGCCCTAACGCGGGAGGGCTCAGGGAAGCCAGTCTGGTGGGTGGGGCCATGAAGGAAGCAGGTCTGAGGGTGGAGGGCTCAGGGCCCAGCCAGCCCCTGCCCAGTCTGGCGAGCAGGGCGTGGCCTCACCTGCCCCAGACTCTGTGCCCTGTGCCCCTCTGGCAGGCAGCTGTGGAGAAGACTGCCGGGGCCTGGCATCGGCTGCAGAAACCCTCTCTCCTGTCCTGGTGCTTCCACTCTCTGTTCATCAGGCAAGAGAGGGTCTCAGCGAGTGAGGCAGGGACCAAGAGGCCAGTGGCTGGAGCTGGGCACTCCCTGCCTGGGCACCAACACTAGCTGAAGGGACAGAACTTCCTGGCCTGGGCTTTCAAGTTGATCTGACTTTCGTAAGTTGCCCTGATCTGCTCTGAGCCCTCTGTCCAGGCAGAGCTGCCCGAACCAGTTTATAAGGTTCAGGGAGGTCAAGGGCTCATAAATGCTTGGAAACACCTCTGACCCTCCCCACCCAGTTCCTCTGCCCTGCGGGCTGAGCCCTGGGTGCCTCACACTTTGCCCTTCCCGCCCTCCCTCGCGGGGGTGGCTCGGGTCAAGAGCAGGCTGGAGTGCTGCCGCTCCTGGCAGCCAGCCCGGGCTCCTGGATCAGTTAGCACTGAGGAGATCCTCAGGGTTCTGTCTGCAAGTGGATGACTGAGAACTGGGCCAGGAGGACGACGCTGCAGCCAGGGACGGGAGCCGTTGGTGGTTATGGGCACTGCACCTTGTGGGTTGGGGGCAGCTTTCCTTTTTAGCTGACAGTGACCCCCCTCTCTGCCACAGCGGGCTCTGGCTAGGCTCATGGGGGGACACATACTGGTACAGGAGACTGTCTTGAAGAACACAACTCCATGCCAGGGGTGGGCCAGGCCATCAGGAGGCTGCCATTCAAACTCCAGCCCCGACACACATTTGCTGAGCAAGGGAGCTCGCTGCACGTGGGACTTCCCCACGCAATGGCACGATATCTGTGGTGGGCCTGGGCGGGAGACCCCATGAGAGCTTTAAACCTGGAAGGCTCCTGCATGGCTGGCTCCTTTACTTGCTATTCAGATAAAACATCAAGTGAGCAGGGCTTCAGGTGCTAGGCTCTGTCCCTAGGAACCCGCCATGGTGTGCTGCTAACATCTGAGCCCATGGAACCGCCGGCCTTCTCAGGAAGGCCCAGCGTGCTGGGCAGCTGTCGACCTTTGCCACCTAGCATGGCTTTGGTCCTCGATCACAGAGCTGCGTCAGAAGCAAGAACACTCCTGGACTTTTCAACCAGGTGAGTGAATACATTTTCTTTTTATTATTATTAAAATCAGTCTGGAGTAGGGTTTCTGTCACTTTCAATGAGTCCTAACAGAAAACACTGCCTTCTCCGGCAGGAGGGATGAAGAAGGACTGAGGCGCATTAGACAACTAGAGGGAGGTCAGAACTGGCCAGGGGCCTTGGTAGGCTGTCCTGAACCATGGTGGACTTCAGGCTGCAATCCCAGGGCCCGGCAGGCACCATAACACAGCAGTCTCTTGCCTGGCTCTGGGTGAGTTCACGTGCCTGCCCTGACAAGGCCCAGCCAGCCAGGCAGGTGGGCATCAGCAGGGTGGGTGGGCAGGTGCTGGTTTCCTGGAGTCTCTCTGGACTGCCAGTCTTCTCTGCAGGGGGGCAGGGCAGGTGTGGTGGTTTAAGGCCTCAGAAAAGAGCAGAGAGACCTCACTCCAGTCCTACCTTCTCTCTTGTCCCTAAAGGTGCCAGGGTCATCTAATTCAAACGGTCATCTGGAGCTACCGTTCAAAGGGCTGAGAAAGGGCATTTGTTTCCAAGAGACCCTAGGTATTGAGAGTTTGCTAAATGAAAAGATTATTACCCGAAGTGGAACTAGAAGGAGGCCAATATCGAAAAAGAGCTATTGGAGGTTCAGAGAAGGGAAGTCACTTCCGCTGTGCCCACCACCCACGGGGTTATGACCCCGTGGGATTGGGAGAGCCCTGCACGGTGCTGGGCAGCTTGGGGAACTCTGCCCTCTCAGGGGCCGGGGCAATGGCCTCGGTGTGGATCGAAGTGACGAGGGAAGCCCTCCCTCCCGTTTGCAGGCCAGGGTCAGCTGTGGAAGGATGACCAGGACACGCCCGAGGCGTAGAACTCCACCCCGCTGGGCCAGTCCCCGTCCCCACCGCCCTCCCTGTCCTCGTCCGAGTCCTCGTCGTCTCCACTGGACGCCCCGCAGACAGCCCCGGCCAGGTAGGCCGACGGCCCGGGGGACCCGATGCCCTGCTGCTCCACCTCCTCCTTCCTCTTCTGGGCAGCCAGCTCACGGAAGCAGAGGCTGCAGACGCGCAGGGGCTTGGGCGACAGGCGCGGTAGGAGGAAGCGCTCGCGGGAGCACTCGGCACAGACCACGAAGCCGCATTTGCGGCAGTGGTGCCGCCGAGTGAGCGCCGAGAAGCGGGTCTGCGTGCAGCGCATGCAGATGTCCGTGGCCTTGTCGGGGATCCAGGGCGCCGCGTGCTCCGTGCTGGGCTGGAGGCCTGTGGCCAGCAGCTGGCGCCGCACGCACTCCTCGATGTGGCTGATCCACTCCTGGCGTTCCGTGGCAGAGGCAGCTGACACGACGAAGGACTTCTTGGCCGTCTTGATCATCCAGCGGTTCTTGGCCTGCAGCGTCTCCGGCAGCGTCTCCAGGGTCACCTCCTCCAGCGGAATGATATGCTGGCTGCGGTACTTGCGCTTGTTGAGCACGATGCTGCCATACACCAGGATGTCATTGAAGAGGAAGAAGATGCGCGGCTTGGCCTTCTTACGGCACTCCTTGGTCAGCACGCCCTCGCCCAGCAGCACTCGGCCCGGCAGGGCCAGCGGCTGCCCCGATGCCCCGAAACAGCTTTCGACCGCTGCAATGCGCTGGCTGTTGATCTCTGTGTTGGCCAGATAGTCCACCATCTTGGGCCCCTGGGCTGTGGGAGGAGCAGCAGAGGAGGTCAGCTTACTCAGACAGAGCTGGGGGTCAAGACCTCCCCCAACCCATGTGGCAGACAGCCCCACTAACTGCCCCACTGCAACTCAGCCCGCCCAGATGGGCCCCTCAGCTGAGGAAACTCGCTGCCCCAGAAGCCACCACTTAGACAAGGAGGTACAGGGATGCCCCGTGAGGGGCCTGTGGAAGCCAGGCAAGGACGCGAAGGCAGCAGTGAAGATGTGTGACTGACCAGTGGAGGCTCAGCCCCTGGGGGAGCCTTGGAAGATGGCAGGAAAGGCTTCAACACCCTCCACCTAAGAGGCAAGGACACTGAACCCCAACTCCCATCAGGGGCTTCCGGGAGCACTCAGTGCCCAGCGCTGTGGGCCTGCCCCTGGCGGAAGGGTGTAGCTGCCTGTACCAGCCCGGGAATGTCAGACCATGGAATGACCCCAACCTGTCACAGACGCCCTTATCTACCAAGACAAGAGTTGCACAGGCCCTGCAGCCCACGGGCCCAGGGCTCACCCCCACCGTCATCCTGGGCACCATTGCTGAGTGCTTCCTCCAGGTCAAGCACAGCTGCCTCGTCTGTCCTCACACCCACCCTGGCAGGTAGAATCCTCCTTGACAGGCGGAAACCGAGGCTCCGCTAGGAATCCGACAGCCTGGAGCTTGCACCGCTAGAGACCATGCTGCTCAGAGCCCACCCCACAGAGCAGGACTCTCTCCTCAGCCAAGCCCTCCACGTGGCAGCCCCAGAGCTCACCTGGACCCCCTCTGCTCTGTTTCCTGCTTTGACTCGTCAGACTCACAGCTTTGAGAACACCCAAACACTGCCGACCCCAGGTCAAGCCCGTGGTCCCGGCTCTCCCCTTGAGCTGCTCCTGTGACCGGCTGCTCCTGGTCCAGGGGAACCATCTCCTCTTCTTCTTCTTTTTTTTTTTTTTTTAAGTTTTTTACCTCTTTTTTTTTTTGATTTGTCCTTCATTTATTTGTTTTCATCCGTCTTCATTCTTTGGCTTGTGTGGGCCTCCCATGGCAGTGGCCTCTCTCGTTGCAGAGCACCAGCTCTCGCCATTGGCAGTGGGCTGTGGGAGGAGCAGCAGAGGTCAGCTTACTCAGACAGAGCTGGGGGTCAAGACCTCCCCCAACCCATGTGGCAGACAGCCCCACTAACTGCCCCACTGCAACTCAGCCCGCCCAGATGGGCCCCTCAGCTGAGGAAACTCGCTGCCCCAGAAGCCACCACTTAGACAAGGAGGTACAGGGATGCCCCGTGAGGGGCCTGTGGAAGCCAGGCAAGGACGCGAAGGCAGCAGTGAAGATGTGTGACTGACCAGTGGAGGCTCAGCCCCTGGGGGAGCCTTGGAAGATGGCAGGAAAGGCTTCAACACCCTCCACCTAAGAGGCAAGGACACTGAACCCCAACTCCCATCAGGGGCTTCCGGGAGCACTCAGTGCCCAGCGCTGTGGGCCTGCCCCTGGCGGAAGGGTGTAGCTGCCTGTACCAGCCCGGGAATGTCAGACCATGGAATGACCCCAACCTGTCACAGACGCCCTTATCTACCAAGACAAGAGTTGCACAGGCCCTGCAGCCCACGGGCCCAGGGCTCACCCCCACCGTCATCCTGGGCACCATTGCTGAGTGCTTCCTCCAGGTCAAGCACAGCTGCCTCGTCTGTCCTCACACCCACCCTGGCAGGTAGAATCCTCCTTGACAGGCGGAAACCGAGGCTCCGCTAGGAATCCGACAGCCTGGAGCTTGCACCGCTAGAGACCATGCTGCTCAGAGCCCACCCCACAGAGCAGGACTCTCTCCTCAGCCAAGCCCTCCACGTGGCAGCCCCAGAGCTCACCTGGACCCCCTCTGCTCTGTTTCCTGCTTTGACTCGTCAGACTCACAGCTTTGAGAACACCCAAACACTGCCGACCCCAGGTCAAGCCCGTGGTCCCGGCTCTCCCCTTGAGCTGCTCCTGTGACCGGCTGCTCCTGGTCCAGGGGAACCATCTCCTCTTCTTCTTCTTTTTTTTTTTTTTTTAAGTTTTTTACCTCTTTTTTTTTTTGATTTGTCCTTCATTTATTTGTTTTCATCCGTCTTCATTCTTTGGCTTGTGTGGGCCTCCCATGGCAGTGGCCTCTCTCGTTGCAGAGCACCAGCTCTGGGCGCTTGCACTTCAGAGCGCTAGCTCGTAATTGGACACACCGGTCTAGCTGCTCCGTGGCATGTGGGATCTTCCCGGGCCAGGGATTGAACCGGTGCCCCCTGCACTGCAAGGCAGACTCTTCACCCACTGGACCACCAGGGAAGCCCCCAGCACCTCTTCCTTTCAGAAACAAACCAGCATTCACTTAGTTGGTGAAGTCCGGAATCTAGAACTCATCCTAGAATCTCCTCTTTCCTATACTCCCAGCATTCAGTCCATGAATAAGCTCCATCATTTTTCTCTCTCATACTTGGCCCTGGTCTGCCCTCTTCTCACCACACTCCAGCAAGGCGATCTCCCTTTCTGGAAGAGTCTCTCGGACAACCCCAGCTCAGGCAGCTTCTTCCCCCACCCGGGATAGGACTAGCAAATCATGGCCTGAGGGTCAAATCTGGCTCACAGCCTGATTTTGTGAACTAAGTTGTGTGGTTGTTTTTTAATGGTTATTTACTTATTGATTTACTTTTGGCTATTCTGGGTTTTCACTGCTGCTGCAGGCTCTTCTCTAGTTGCAGGGAGTGGGGGCTCCTCTCTGGTTGAAGTGAGCAGGCTTCTTGTTGCAGAGACTTCTCTTGCTGCGGAACTCAGGCTCTAGGGCTCACGGGCTTCAGTAGTTGCAGCCCATGGGCTCCATCGTTGTGGCTCCAAGGCTCTCAAGCACAGGCTTCATAGTTGTGGCTCACGGTAGCTTAGTTGCTCTGCAGCCTGTGGGATCTTCCCAGGTCAGGGGTCGAACCCGTGTCTCCTGCATTGATAGGCGACCTCTTCACCACTGAGCTACCAGAGAAGTCCCGTGAACAAAGTTTTATTGCAACAGTCATGCCATTCCATTACAGTGCTCTGTACTGCTTGCCTGCTGCAATAACAGAGCCGAGAGCTGGGATGGAGACCACATGGTCGCCTTTAAAATTTACTGTCTTTATGGAAAAGGTCTGCTAACAGCTTTCTGTAGGATGCTACCCCATTTTGCTTTTTCTTCACATGATTTATCAGGATCTGATATTTTCTTGTCTATCCATCGTTTGCTTGCACTATCATCCCTCTGTTTTAAATTCCATCAGAACAGGAGCCTTTTCTTATTCACTGCTGTATCCCCAATCCCTGGAACAGCGCCAAGCACACAGTCGGTGCTTCATGAGTAGCTAATAAATGACTGAAACACAGCTCCCTCAGGCCCACCGTAGGAGGAAGGAGCCGCCAGCTCCTGTGTCTGAAGAGGAAGCAGAAGAGAGCTAACCCCACCGCCGCCGCCGCCACCTCTACCACATGCTTCCAAGCCCAGAGCTCACCCCTGGCCAAGATGATCACACTCACGGAGTTTCTAGGTCACCACGCTGCAGTCCTGTAAGTCAGGCCACCTGTGGGAAGCTGACGTGGGGTCTGTGCGGGGGCGGGCTGCATTACACAACCAGAGTGCTCACCCCGAGGCACGCACCCCTTTCCCCTACCAGACCACAGGCCGTCCCGAGAAGTGCTGTCCACACAACCTTATGTAAGAGCCACTGTTTTTAGGCTGCTGGACTTGGCTACATGTTGCAAGTCTAGCTGATTATCAGTGACAGCCCCGGGCCATCCTGTGAGGACCAGTCACCGGGTCCCTGTTGTAAACAGTCTGGCAACAGGCCAGAGGCCACCCCTGGGCTGGGTCCTGGGATGAGCTGGAAGCGGACTCCGCTGAAGGAGCTCAGAGCATAGCAGACGGAGAGGCACCAGGGGCAGTGACTCTGGGAGCTGTGGTAGCGAAAATGGAGATGCCTGGTGGAGGGGCAAGGGCTGAACAAAGGGTGAGCTGGATGCACGCGCACAATGGGCTACAGTCAGCACCCAGTCCACGTGGGTCGACATGGAATGACAATAGATCCACGTGCTGAGCGGAAAAAGCACCCTGCAGAAGGATCTGTCACCATGGGTGCAGAAATGACACACTTACTAAGTGTCCGAGAACTGTAAATAAAATAAAATAAATAAAAAATGGATGGGAGGGAGCCTTGCACCCATGAGGATGGCTGCTACGAAAAAAACAGGAAGTTAAGTGTTGGCAGGGGGAGATGGAAAAGTTCCTTCATGCACTGTTGGTGGCAACGTAAACTGGAGCAGCCACTAGGGAAAATGGTACGGAGGCCCCTCTAAACATTACCAGTAGAACTATGATATGATTCACCAATCCACGTCTGATTGTTTATCCGAAAGAACTGAAAGCAGGATCCCCAAGTGGTATTTGTACACCCGTGTTCATAGCTGCATTATTCACAACAGCCAAGCAGTGGAAGCACCCCAAGTGTCCGTGGATGGACGAATGGATAAACACAATGTGCTGTAGACATGCAATGGAATATTATTCAGCCTTTAAAAAAATGCCAGGGCTTCCCTGGTGGTCCAGTGGGTAAGGACACCGCTTTGCAGTGCAAGGGGCGCCAGTTCAATCCCTGGCCTGGGAAGATCCCACGTGCTGTAGAGCGGCTGGACTGATGTGTCTAATTACCGAGCCGGAGCTCTGGAGCACATGCGCCCAGAGCTGGTGCTCTGAGACAACAGAGGTCACTGTGATGGGAGGCCCATATGGGCCAAAGAACAAAGATGGATGAAAATAGATAAATGAAAGACCAATAGAAGTGACCTGCCCGGCCCCCCTCCCTCCCCAACCCCTCAAACCTAAAAAAGCAGATTAAAAAAAAAATGCCATTACATGCTACATTATGCATGGACCTTGAAGACAGTATGCCAACGAAAATAAGCCCGTCACAAAAAAGACGGATACTACATGAATCTAGTCATATGATGTATCTGTAGTCGACAAATTCACAGAAACAGAAAGTAGCAAGGTGGTTACCAGGGCTGGGGGTGGAGAGGGAGGAAGAGCTGGGGGGAGGAGAGGTGAGAAGAAGAGGAGAATTGTTATTTAGTGGGTATAGAGTTTCAGTTTTCTAGGACGGAAAGAATTCTGGAGATACTTCACACCTATAGGAATACAGTTAATACTACTGAACTGTGAGCTAGGGGTGTCAGATCAAAGATTTCAGCTTTATCTCCAATATATTATTTCTTTCATAGCAAACATGATAAAGTCCCAGGAGAGTTGATTCTGGGAAATGGGAACATGAGCTTTTCCTTCTCTCTTTCTAAACACAAGGTCCTCAAAAAGAAAAGAACGACAGTACAATATCCGAGTCAACAGCTCTGGGCTCTACTGGCCACACAGGGGGTCACCTGGCTGGGCCTCCCCTGACCACACAGCAGCAGGGCCCAGGCTAGGACATGCTGGACGCACATCTGCGGATGGAACACCCCTTCTTCCCTCCAGGATGCTTGGGTGTCGCCCACCAGCATCACTGGGTGAAAACCCCATCTCTCCGCCACACAAGGAGGCCTGACACACTCAGTGGGGTCACTAGAGAAGTGAAACACCTTCCCTTAAGACAGGCCAGGAGCTCAGCCACCAAATGTCACATGCAATGGAATATTATTCAGCCTTTAAAAAAATGCCAGGGCTTCCCTGGTGGTCCAGTGGGTAAGGACACCGCTTTGCAGTGCAAGGGGCGCCAGTTCAATCCCTGGCCTGGGAAGATCCCACGTGCTGTAGAGCGGCTGGACTGATGTGTCTAATTACCGAGCCGGAGCTCTGGAGCACATGCGCCCAGAGCTGGTGCTCTGAGACAACAGAGGTCACTGTGATGGGAGGCCCATATGGGCCAAAGAACAAAGATGGATGAAAATAGATAAATGAAAGACCAATAGAAGTGGCCTGCCCGCCCCCCTCCCTCCCCAACCCGCCCCTCCCACCTAAAAAAGCAGATTAAAAAAAAAATGCCATTACATGCTACATTATGCATGGACCTTGAAGACAGTATGCCAACGAAAATAAGCCCGTCACAAAAAAGACGGATACTACATGAATCTAGTCATATGATGTATCTGTAGTCGACAAATTCACAGAAACAGAAAGTAGCAAGGTGGTTACCAGGGCTGGGGGTGGAGAGGGAGGAAGAGCTGGGGGGAGGAGAGGTGAGAAGAAGAGGAGAATTGTTATTTAGTGGGTATAGAGTTTCAGTTTTCTAGGACGGAAAGAATTCTGGAGATACTTCACACCTATAGGAATACAGTTAATACTACTGAACTGTGAGCTAGGGGTGTCAGATCAAAGATTTCAGCTTTATCTCCAATATATTATTTCTTTCATAGCAAACATGATAAAGTCCCAGGAGAGTTGATTCTGGGAAATGGGAACATGAGCTTTTCCTTCTCTCTTTCTAAACACAAGGTCCTCAAAAAGAAAAGAACGACAGTACAATATCCGAGTCAACAGCTCTGGGCTCTACTGGCCACACAGGGGGTCACCTGGCTGGGCCTCCCCTGACCACACAGCAGCAGGGCCCAGGCTAGGACATGCTGGACGCACATCTGCGGATGGAACACCCCTTCTTCCCTCCAGGATGCTTGGGTGTCGCCCACCAGCATCACTGGGTGAAAACCCCATCTCTCCGCCACACACGGAGGCCTGACACACTCAGTGCCAAGGCAGCTCACTAGAGAAGTGAAACACCTTCCCTTAAGACAGGCCAGGAGAGAGCTGAGCCAGCACCCACCCGCACCTTTTGGGGCTACCTCAGGACAGTCCATGCTGACCCCTGTGTAGCACCCCAAGTGCTGACAGAAGGTGGACACTGGTGAAGGGCCAGGGCCTGGGCGCAGGGAGGCAAACAGGTCACACCCTTCCTGAACAAAGGTGATCCCACCAACTGGATGGGGCCAACAGTGCTCTCAGGGAGCAAGCCATGCCCAAGTGTCACTGGGGGGTCAGGCTTCTATGCCTGACAATCGAAGGTCACAGGTGACCCACACCAGCGGCAGCAAATCTACACCAAGTCAGAGCTTTTCTAAATCCCATTTGTTAGAACACAGCCACCGAGGACAGAGACTGGCTTGCAAAGCCTAGAATATTTACTATTTAGCCCTTCACAGAAAAAATCGGCAGACTCCTTCTCTGTACCACCCCACATGTCAAGGCACCATGCACCCACTCCAGGGACACACCTGGCATGGGCTGTGTCCTCCGGGAGCTGGTCTGTCCCACTTGGACATAGCCTTTGGGATTCCAAGACCTATCAGGGGCCCCAACCCGGAACCCTGTACAGTAGGATCGGGGAGGGGCGCTCAGGTCCACCCTTCCACTGGAGTTACAGCTGGGGACACTGTTTATCAGAAGGAGTTACCTGGCCAAGGTCACAGAAGGGGTCGGGTCAGGGTGTTGACCCTCTGGATTATCCCTCAACTTCCCCAGACGAGGGCAGGGCTGAGGTATCACCTGCCCCTCCTTCCCTCCAGCCCCAACCAGGCCACCCTGTTTTCATGCTTGCCTGACTTCACCTTCTAGTTACTCACTGAAGTCCTACTATGTACCTGGTACAGTCCTACTGTGCTAGACACCAGGGTGCAGCAGGGTGCTAGGGGTCCAGACCCTTCTGTATCAGACAGCCTGGTGCGAGAGCCAGCCTAGAAAGCATCAATAAATCAACAAGGTCCCTGCTGATGCTGGGGTCCACACTCACTGGGTGAAAACCCCATCTCTCCGCCACACACGGAGGCCTGACACACTCAGTGCCAAGGCAGCTCACTAGAGAAGTGAAACACCTTCCCTTAAGACGGCCAGGAGAGCTGAGCCAGCACCCACCGCACCTTTGGGGCTACCTCAGGACAGTCCATGCTGACCCCTGTGTAGCACCCCAAGTGCTGACAGAAGGTGGACACTGGTGAAGGGCCAGGGCCTGGGCGCAGGGAGGCAAACAGGTCACACCCTTCCTGAACAAAGGTGATCCCACCAACTGGATGGGGCCAACAGTGCTCTCAGGGAGCAAGCCATGCCCAAGTGTCACTGGGGGGTCAGGCTTCTATGCCTGACAATCGAAGGTCACAGGTGACCCACACCAGCGGCAGCAAATCTACACCAAGTCAGAGCTTTTCTAAATCCCATTTGTTAGAACACAGCCACCGAGGACAGAGACTGGCTTGCAAAGCCTAGAATATTTACTATTTAGCCCTTCACAGAAAAAATCGGCAGACTCCTTCTCTGTACCACCCCACATGTCAAGGCACCATGCACCCACTCCAGGGACACACCTGGCATGGGCTGTGTCCTCCGGGAGCTGGTCTGTCCCACTTGGACATAGCCTTTGGGATTCCAAGACCTATCAGGGGCCCCAACCCGGAACCCTGTACAGTAGGATCGGGGAGGGGCGCTCAGGTCCACCCTTCCACTGGAGTTACAGCTGGGGACACTGTTTATCAGAAGGAGTTACCTGGCCAAGGTCACAGAAGGGGTCGGGTCAGGGTGTTGACCCTCTGGATTATCCCTCAACTTCCCCAGACGAGGGCAGGGCTGAGGTATCACCTGCCCCTCCTTCCCTCCAGCCCCAACCAGGCCACCCTGTTTTCATGCTTGCCTGACTTCACCTTCTAGTTACTCACTGAAGTCCTACTATGTACCTGGTACAGTCCTACTGTGCTAGACACCAGGGTGCAGCAGGGTGCTAGGGGTCCAGACCCTTCTGTATCAGACAGCCTGGTGCGAGAGCCAGCCTAGAAAGCATCAATAAATCAACAAGGTCCCTGCTGATGGTGAATGCCATGAAGAAAAGGGCTGTTGTGCTGGGCAGGGCTAGGGTGAGGAGTAGTGGTCAGACAAGGCCTGGGGAGGAAGTGATCTTGCACTAATCTAGATATGAAGGATCTAGCCCTGCCAAGGCCTGGGGGCAAAATGCTCTGGGCTGATGGACCAGCTCAAAGCACTGACTACGGAGGCATGAACAGGAAGGTCAAAGGTGCTGCAGGAGCCAGTCCTGCAGGTCCCCCAGCCAGGACACTCAGGGGAATGTCGCCTTCCAAGGGTCAGCCTTGTCCAGATCTATGCTTCCCAGAAAGCCCTCCTCCATGAAAAGAACAGTAATAAGGAAAATAAATCAGAAGTGACATAAACTGAGAGCTTACAGCTCACCAGGCACAACGGTAAGCACAAGACAAGTATTATCGTGCCGATTTGTCACCAAAACCCCATCGAAGAATGTGCCACCTCCATCACTGAAGTCACTGCCCAAAGTCCCAGCTCCAAGACAACCACGAGCTGCTGAAGACAAATCAGAAATCAAGTTCAGAGGGGCAGGGCCCCTCTCGAAATGCCTGATCTCCAACCCCCAGCCCTCCCCACCCAGGTCAGGGGGCCCCTTGACAGGTTCATTAGCTCGGCTGACCTGCCCAGCCCCTTCCTTCCTTGCAGGGGGCTGGGGTGCACAAGTCCCTTAGCTCAGCTGGGCTGGCTCCACGGTCCATCCCGGCAGCCCTGAGGGCTGATTGTACAGGGACGCAGGCTGGGTCAGACAACCCTCAGCCTGCACAGACCCCAGTGGCAATAACATGCCCAGGAACACACCAGCACGAAGTGGAAATTACGTGTCAAAAACGATGCCAGCGATCACCTTCCCCTCTTCCCTGGCTTCTGACCTTCCCTGGGGGTGAGGTAACAGTGTTGTTCGAATTCCAAATGAATACATCCCTGATCAAGTTTCAGAGTGACTCAGTGGCCACTTTTCTACCTGAAAAGGGGGCTGATGAGAACTCTCCCCTGCACAGCTCTCCTCTGTACAGTTCAGGGAGAGAAAGTAAGGAAGTTCCAGGTGATTCCAGGCTGCCACCTCTCTCTGGGTCAGCCTGTTATTTCCTCTGTGAAATTGGAGACTAAAGCCCAGCCTTGTTTCCTTTGAAAACTCCCACCAAAAGTCACAAACTCAAAGGCTTCAGGGGCCAGCGAGCACCCAGGCCACCCGGAAAGCCCTACCACTCTGCCTCTCCTCCCCATGTCCCCGGGCCAACTATTCCTGCCCACTGCTCCACACCCTGCAGACCGGGACCAAAAGTGAGGCCCCCACGATGGCGAGAGTCGGGAGTCCCCGAACCATTTCCAGACAGCAGAAGCACTGAGATCTTTGCTGCCCCGGGGATCAATGCCCAGAGGCGCCTCCAGGCCGTTTCTGCTCTCACACCGCGCATCCACCCCGAGCACCCTGCCTCGACCCCAGGGACCCCTTGCCTGTTTTCCCTGAAGCTCCTGGCAGCCCCCACCCCGCCTCCGGCCCTACCAGCCAGCAATAAACGCCTAGGTCTGCGTCTTTGCTCCGGGCCAGAGTCCGAGACCGCCCCGCCCGAGCCCAAGGGCCACCTAGACGAGGAGCCCGGGGGAGCATGGAAGCAGCCGCAGGAAACCTGCCTGCTTCGCGCGCCGCGGCCGACCCTTACCTCCTGAGCCGGGGCCCTGCGCCTCTCTCGCCCCACCAGGCAGCCGGCCAGCCAGACCGCACCGGGCGGCCGCGTTCCGCTCGCCCGAGGGGGCCCACGCCAGCCGCCCCTGCAGCCCCAGCCGCCGCGTTCCAACTCTCCCCGGCACGCCCCTCCCGGCGGCTCCGCCAATCGGAGCCTGGGCGCGCGGCGGGGGCGGAGCCTGGGCGGGAGCCAGCTCGCGGAGCCGGCGTTCGGGAGAAAGTGCGGGGGCCGAGCCGCCTGACTCTGAGCGCGCTTTGGTGCTCGGCCGCTGCAGGCCGTGCAGGAGCGGGGCTTCCTTGTCTCTCTCCCGGGGCTGGGTACCCCGTCTCGAGCCCCCAGTTTCCCTTTCCACCACCGCGCTCCGCACGCTGGCTGTTCTCGGCCTACAGGAGACTTGGAACTCACCGACAGCTGCGGCCTTCGGGCCAGGGAAGGGGCGGAGGAGGGAGGCGGTGGCATTATTGTGCTTTCTGCTGCCGCTGGCGGAACTCCTGCTGTTGGCTGGCATAGTCCTTTCTTGGCAGTTGAGAGATGGATAATCGTAACATTAAAAATCTTCAACATTTTATCTTTTGTTCTATTTTAAACTTGTAAAGTGAGAACTTTCAAACATATACCGAAGGAAAGATGGACTCCGTGGCCCCATCACCCAGTTCCAACATTACAAACGGGTTGGTAACACTGAAATGAAATGTCTGAGGTCTGTCTTAACCTCCTTCTGGCCTCTTCTCAGCACTTCACTTCGCACTGGCTGCTTCTTCCTGTTCCTCAAAACCCCAAGGTTTGTTTTCACCTCTGGGCCCTTGCACTTCAGTTTTGCCTCCGGATCTTCTCATGCCTGCATCTTTGGTATTTAGATCCAACTCAGGCTATCACCCCCAGGGACCCCTTGCCTGTTTTCCTGAAGCTCCTGGCAGCCCCACCCCGCCTCCGGCCCTACCAGCCAGCAATAAACGCCTAGGTCTGCGTCTTTGCTCCGGGCCAGAGTCCGAGACCGCCCCGCCCGAGCCCAAGGGCCACCTAGACGAGGAGCCCGGGGGAGCATGGAAGCAGCCGCAGGAAACCTGCCTGCTTCGCGCGCCGCGGCCGACCCTTACCTCCTGAGCCGGGGCCCTGCGCCTCCCTCGCCCCACCAGGCAGCCGGCCAGCCAGACCGCACCGGGCGGCCGCGTTCCGCTCGCCCGAGGGGGCCCACGCCAGCCGCCCCTGCAGCCCCAGCCGCCGCGTTCCAACTCTCCCCGGCACGCCCCTCCCGGCGGCTCCGCCAATCGGAGCCTGGGCGCGCGGCGGGGGCGGAGCCTGGGCGGGAGCCAGCTCGCGGAGCCGGCGTTCGGGAGAAAGTGCGGGGGCCGAGCCGCCTGACTCTGAGCGCGCTTTGGTGCTCGGCCGCTGCAGGCCGTGCAGGAGCGGGGCTTCCTTGTCTCTCTCCCGGGGCTGGGTACCCCGTCTCGAGCCCCCAGTTTCCCTTTCCACCACCGCGCTCCGCACGCTGGCTGTTCTCGGCCTACAGGAGACTTGGAACTCACCGACAGCTGCGGCCTTCGGGCCAGGGAAGGGGCGGAGGAGGGAGGCGGTGGCATTATTGTGCTTTCTGCTGCCGCTGGCGGAACTCCTGCTGTTGGCTGGCATAGTCCTTTCTTGGCAGTTGAGAGATGGATAATCGTAACATTAAAAATCTTCAACATTTTATCTTTTGTTCTATTTTAAACTTGTAAAGTGAGAACTTTCAAACATATACCGAAGGAAAGATGGACTCCGTGGCCCCATCACCCAGTTCCAACATTACAAACGGGTTGGTAACACTGAAATGAAATGTCTGAGGTCTGTCTTAACCTCCTTCTGGCCTCTTCTCAGCACTTCACTTCGCACTGGCTGCTTCTTCCTGTTCCTCAAAACCCCAAGGTTTGTTTTCACCTCTGGGCCCTTGCACTTCAGTTTTGCCTCCGGATCTTCTCATGCCTGCATCTTTGGTATTTAGATCCAACTCAGGCTATCACCCCCTCAAGAGGCTTCCCTGAATTCTGAAGTCACCCTCATCTGCCTCACTCTGCTTTGTTTTGTAAAGCAAGTCTCTCACCCTGAAGTCATCTGATTAGGTCACTTGTTTACATGTTCATGGCTTGCCTTCCCCTGACCTAGGTGGGAGACTGTGGGCATCTTGTTCATTCCTCTCTTTCTCCGGTGCTGAGAGCTGAGTTCCGTGTTTAGTAAATGTCCCTGGCACGGAGGAGTTTGTCTTGCTGAACAGGGCAGACCTGGGCGCTGTGAAGAGGGGCTGGCTGAGCCCAGGGCCGTGCATGCTGGGCCAGGACCAACCAGGAAAAAGAGCTGACCTAGCTACAGGAGCCTGGGTCCAGACACTCGACCCTGCCCAGGGCAGGGGCATGGAGAGCTGGTGCTGGGAGTCATGAGCTGAGCCAGGGAGTGACCTGCTCTCCTGGGTGGTGTGGGCAGGGGCCATGAGGTGGGCCCCGGGGCTGGGGATCTGCCTTTCCCAGCCAGAGTGGAATGGGGCTGGGCCATGGGCACATTCCTGCAGGGGAACAGACTGGGGTGAGGGCGGAGAGGGCAGTGGACGCAAGTGAGAGGGCCACCAGCTGTGACCTTGGAGAGTCCACATCCCCCCTCACAGGATCCCCACCTCCACTACCTTACCAGCGATCACCCTCAGCCAACTGAAGCCACAGCCTCACTGAAATACTTAGCCACTTATAAAATGCCTTGCCAATACTTCCTCTTGAGAGATGACACACAGATATCAAGAATTTCAACTTCTCTTAAATCAGGATTTGAAAGAGCTGGTCCCCCACCTCCACACAGCGCTGCCCCCTTTACACTTTTTTTTTGTTTTCATTTTTTGGCCTCTTTTATTGTTTTTTTTGTTTGTTTGTTTGTTTTTTTTAATTTTCATCCATCTTTATTCCTTGGCCTGTGTGGGCCTCCCACTGCAGTGGCCTCTCTCGTCGCAGAGCACTGGCTCTGGGCGCATGCGCTCCAGAGCGCTGGCTTGCAACTGGACCCTTTAGATGGGGTGCCTGTTCTCCCTCTCACCCTGCTTTACCCACGTATGTACCTGCAGTTGAATAGCATTTGAGTTTATGACTTCTGGTGTAAAGCCAAGCCTCCACACCAGACAGAGGAGGGAGAGACAAAGCCCCCAGATCCTAGCAGCTGAGCTATAACCAGGAAGGTCAGCTAGGACATTGAGAGGCTGGAAAATGCGTCCCAAGTGTACACAGGCTGTTGCCTCCAGGTGTGGGGGATGGGAGAAAGCTTTGAGGTTAACCTTCAAAGGCCGCGAGCTCTGCCGTGACTGCCTCAGTGCCAAATCTGCCACCCTCCTAACCAGGGGGGCCTTCTCCAGGAAGGCAGACCCTGCCTGGGGTGGAGTGGCTGTAGGGATGGAGCTGGAAAGCCCTGGGAACAGCTCTCCGGGCATCTGTGCTTGGCACAGAGCAGGTGTCCAGAAAAGGGAAGCCATTCCATGCTTCTGGAAAGCCCGAGAGAAGATGCACGGCTGTTGGTCCTGGGGTCAGGAGACCCCCAGCTCGCCTTTTCTCCCTGCTGGTCCAGGGTCCACTGGGGGCCTTCATCTCCTCCTCTGGCCCTGCTTCCAGAGGTGGAGCTCCGGGGAAGCCCCGGAGGCAGCACAGACTCTGATCCTCTAGCTGTTCACTCGTCTCACCAGGGACCCGCTGTGGGTGGAGAAGACCTGGGTGGAGGGCCAGCTACCCCAAATAAGAGGAAAAACTCGTGACTCAGGGAAAGGCATAGGCTGAGTCAGCCAAGCCACAGGCTGTGGAAAAAATGAAGTCTCCCTGAGGCATTTTCTGCACCTCGGGTAAGAAGCCCTTTCTGAGGGAAGGCTGGTTTCCAAATGTTGGAAACGAGGCTTTCAGGAAAGCACCAGGCTCAGAGTTTTTAGGTTAGGAGTTCAGTTAATCACCTCTGTGGAGAATGCCAGGAATTTTTTTATTGGGTCAGGTCTTAAGTTTTGTGTGTCAAACAGCATGTGCCAAACATGTCACATCATTGCATCTCTCCTCAGGCTGGACCTGTCTTTCCCAGCTTTGGGCTAGAAAAAGTTAGTCAAGAGGCAAAGGGTGAAGCATTGTAACTAAATCAACTGTCTCAGCAAGAAGGAGAAGAAATGGAGGAAGCAAAATAGTAACAAATGACGACCTTAGGTCAGGGGTCAGTGAAGGGTCAAATGGTAAATAGTCTGAGCTTTGGGAGCCAGGATCCCTGTGAAAACTGTTCAGCTCTGCCTGTGTACGAAAGCCAGGGCACAGACAATGCACAAGCACTCGGCAGACTTCACTAGGGGATATGTATCTTCTGTCTTGTCATTTTCATGCAGAAAGCTTTGAGGTTAACCTTCAAAGGCCGAGCTCTGCCGTGACTGCCTCAGTGCCAAATCTGCCACCCTCCTAACCAGGGGGGCCTTCTCCAGGAAGGCAGACCCTGCCTGGGGTGGAGTGGCTGTAGGGATGGAGCTGGAAAGCCCTGGGAACAGCTCTCCGGGCATCTGTGCTTGGCACAGAGCAGGTGTCCAGAAAAGGGAAGCCATTCCATGCTTCTGGAAAGCCCGAGAGAAGATGCACGGCTGTTGGTCCTGGGGTCAGGAGACCCCCAGCTCGCCTTTTCTCCCTGCTGGTCCAGGGTCCACTGGGGGCCTTCATCTCCTCCTCTGGCCCTGCTTCCAGAGGTGGAGCTCCGGGGAAGCCCCGGAGGCAGCACAGACTCTGATCCTCTAGCTGTTCACTCGTCTCACCAGGGACCCGCTGTGGGTGGAGAAGACCTGGGTGGAGGGCCAGCTACCCCAAATAAGAGGAAAAACTCGTGACTCAGGGAAAGGCATAGGCTGAGTCAGCCAAGCCACAGGCTGTGGAAAAAATGAAGTCTCCCTGAGGCATTTTCTGCACCTCGGGTAAGAAGCCCTTTCTGAGGGAAGGCTGGTTTCCAAATGTTGGAAACGAGGCTTTCAGGAAAGCACCAGGCTCAGAGTTTTTAGGTTAGGAGTTCAGTTAATCACCTCTGTGGAGAATGCCAGGAATTTTTTTATTGGGTCAGGTCTTAAGTTTTGTGTGTCAAACAGCATGTGCCAAACATGTCACATCATTGCATCTCTCCTCAGGCTGGACCTGTCTTTCCCAGCTTTGGGCTAGAAAAAGTTAGTCAAGAGGCAAAGGGTGAAGCATTGTAACTAAATCAACTGTCTCAGCAAGAAGGAGAAGAAATGGAGGAAGCAAAATAGTAACAAATGACGACCTTAGGTCAGGGGTCAGTGAAGGGTCAAATGGTAAATAGTCTGAGCTTTGGGAGCCAGGATCCCTGTGAAAACTGTTCAGCTCTGCCTGTGTACGAAAGCCAGGGCACAGACAATGCACAAGCACTCGGCAGACTTCACTAGGGGATATGTATCTTCTGTCTTGTCATTTTCATGCATTGTTGAAAGGTGCTTCTTTCCCACCTCTTAAAAATATAGAACAAGCTACAGGCTGGAATTTTCCTGACTTAGTCCTGTTCCTCGTACTTTTCCTGCAACTCTTGTATTGATTTGAAAATACTCAAAACATAAAGTTGGGAAACAAAAATAGGAAACAGAGGCCATCCTACTTATAATGGGCAGATTTTGACCTAGTCAGGTTCTCCACACTGCATTCTTTATCAATTACACACCTGAGGCTGAGTCTCAAGGCTGTGGAAATGTGGGACATTGGGAGAAGATTTCTATTCCAATGGATATGAAAATTAGTCTTTATTCATAAGGATAACGTTATTTCTTTCTCTCTCTTAAAAATCTTTTTTGTGTGGATCATTCGGGAGTTTTTGTCTTTATTGAATTTGTTACAATATTGCTTCTGTTTTCTGTTGTGGTTTTTCGGATGCAAGGCATGTGGGATCTTTAGCTCCAGGACCAGGGCTCAAATCCATACCCACTGTGTTGGAAGGCGATGTCTTGACCACTGGGCCTCCAGGGAAGTCCCTGAAAATTAGTTTTAAAGAAGGACACCTGAGGTTTAGGAAGCTGTGATTTCAGACGAGATGGGGTGCATTCAGGTGGTATGGCTGTAGACAAAACTGTGATTTCAAAAGAAAACCTTTCAGAAGTTTTAGATTTTGGATTGCTCAAGTAATAGATTTGAAACCATGACCACATTTATAGGCTGCTAAACCAGGGAACTGGAAATGCTGTGGCTTCCTCTCCTCCACTCTCTGAATGCAATATTTATTCTGTTCTAGTGGCCCTTTTTAGCACATCCTTTTCATGTTTGTGAGCACGCTATTGTTCCTGTTTTCATCATAGCAAAAAGTTAGTCAAGAGGCAAAGGGTGAAGCATTGTAACTAAATCAACTGTCTCAGCAAGAAGGAGAAGAAATGGAGGAAGCAAAATAGTAACAAATGACGACCTTAGGTCAGGGGTCAGTGAAGGGTCAAATGGTAAATAGTCTGAGCTTTGGGAGCCAGGATCCCTGTGAAAACTGTTCAGCTCTGCCTGTGTACGAAAGCCAGGGCACAGACAATGCACAAGCACTCGGCAGACTTCACTAGGGGATATGTATCTTCTGTCTTGTCATTTTCATGCATTGTTGAAAGGTGCTTCTTTCCCACCTCTTAAAAATATAGAACAAGCTACAGGCTGGAATTTTCCTGACTTAGTCCTGTTCCTCGTACTTTTCCTGCAACTCTTGTATTGATTTGAAAATACTCAAAACATAAAGTTGGGAAACAAAAATAGGAAACAGAGGCCATCCTACTTATAATGGGCAGATTTTGACCTAGTCAGGTTCTCCACACTGCATTCTTTATCAATTACACACCTGAGGCTGAGTCTCAAGGCTGTGGAAATGTGGGACATTGGGAGAAGATTTCTATTCCAATGGATATGAAAATTAGTCTTTATTCATAAGGATAACGTTATTTCTTTCTCTCTCTTAAAAATCTTTTTTGTGTGGATCATTCGGGAGTTTTTGTCTTTATTGAATTTGTTACAATATTGCTTCTGTTTTCTGTTGTGGTTTTTCGGATGCAAGGCATGTGGGATCTTTAGCTCCAGGACCAGGGCTCAAATCCATACCCACTGTGTTGGAAGGCGATGTCTTGACCACTGGGCCTCCAGGGAAGTCCCTGAAAATTAGTTTTAAAGAAGGACACCTGAGGTTTAGGAAGCTGTGATTTCAGACGAGATGGGGTGCATTCAGGTGGTATGGCTGTAGACAAAACTGTGATTTCAAAAGAAAACCTTTCAGAAGTTTTAGATTTTGGATTGCTCAAGTAATAGATTTGAAACCATGACCACATTTATAGGCTGCTAAACCAGGGAACTGGAAATGCTGTGGCTTCCCCTCTCCCTCCCCACTCTCTGAAATGTCAATATTTATTCTGTTCTATGTGTAAGTATGCCCCGTGTTTGTCATTCCAAGCCTGCACATCCTTTTCATGTTTGTGAGCACGCTATTGTTCCTGTTTCTCATCATGAGTGAGACTCTGGTTGAACCAAATGGGAAACGGGGAGACGGAAAGAAACAGTGCTCTTTGAAAAATGATTCAGGTGGAGGAAATAAAGGCATCCACCTAAATTTAATTTTCACAGTGACTTAGACACACCTCGCTTCTCAAACGGGAAAGCTGAGGGGCTCTGACTGTACTGGGTTAATACGGGTCCGTCTGTGTCATTCATTCAACTCTCTCTCTTTTTTTTTTATTGATTTTTATTCATTTATTTTTCATCCATCTTTATTCTTCAGCCTATGTGGGCCTCCCATTGCAGTGGCCTCTCTCACTGCAGAGCACTGGCTCTGGACACACGCACCCCAGAGATCTGGCTCATCATTGGGCACACTAGTCGCGCTACTCTGCGACATGTGGGATCTTCCCAGATGAGGGATCAAACCAGTGCCCCTTGCACTGCAAGGTGGACTGGACCACCAGGGAAGCTCTCAACACTCTTTTTGTAGCAGGGAGAAAAGGCGCTATTTCTACCCCTGAGGAGCTCACAGTTGAGCAGGGGCAGATCTGCGAACACAGGCTTTTCCTTGAGGAGTAAGAACTGCTTACCTCAAGCAGAGTGCAGAGGGCAGAGGGCAGAGGTCATCTCTGGTGAGAATGGTCTTGGTTGCATAAGCACATCTTGAAGCATTATTTTGACATTAAAAGTCCAGGGGTAAGACACCTGTGCTGGCAAGGAATTTTAAAAAGATGTCTTGACCACTGGGCCTCCAGGGAAGTCCCTGAAAATTAGTTTTAAAGAAGGACACCTGAGGTTTAGGAAGCTGTGATTTCAGACGAGATGGGGTGCATTCAGGTGGTATGGCTGTAGACAAAACTGTGATTTCAAAAGAAAACCTTTCAGAAGTTTTAGATTTTGGATTGCTCAAGTAATAGATTTGAAACCATGACCACATTTATAGGCTGCTAAACCAGGGAACTGGAAATGCTGTGGCTTCCCCTCCTCCCACTCTCTGAAATGTCAATATTTATTCTGTTCTATGTGTAAGTATGCCCCGTGTTTGTCATTCCAAGCCTGCACATCCTTTTCATGTTTGTGAGCACGCTATTGTTCCTGTTTCTCATCATGAGTGAGACTCTGGTTGAACCAAATGGGAAACGAGAGAGACGGAAAGAAACAGTGCTCTTTGAAAAATGATTCAGGTGGAGGAAATAAAGGCATCCACCTAAATTTAATTTTCACAGTGACTTAGACACACCTCGCTTCTCAAACGGGAAAGCTGAGGGGCTCTGACTGTACTGGGTTAATACGGGTCCGTCTGTGTCATTCATTCAACTCTCTCTCTTTTTTTTTTATTGATTTTTATTCATTTATTTTTCATCCATCTTTATTCTTCAGCCTATGTGGGCCTCCCATTGCAGTGGCCTCTCTCACTGCAGAGCACTGGCTCTGGACACACGCACCCCAGAGATCTGGCTCATCATTGGGCACACTAGTCGCGCTACTCTGCGACATGTGGGATCTTCCCAGATGAGGGATCAAACCAGTGCCCCTTGCACTGCAAGGTGGACTGGACCACCAGGGAAGCTCTCAACACTCTTTTTGTAGCAGGGAGAAAAGGCGCTATTTCTACCCCTGAGGAGCTCACAGTTGAGCAGGGGCAGATCTGCGAACACAGGCTTTTCCTTGAGGAGTAAGAACTGCTTACCTCAAGCAGAGTGCAGAGGGCAGAGGGCAGAGGTCATCTCTGGTGAGAATGGTCTTGGTTGGATAAGCACATCTTGAAGCATTATTTTGACATTAAAAAGTCAGCTTTGGAGGCCTGGCTGGCAAAGAACTCCACCTGTTGCATTTAAGGTGAGCAGAGGAATTTTAGGGGTAAGGAGCAAGCAGGAGGAGACACAAAGGCCCAGCCTTTGTGGGTGGTACAAGAGAGGGCCAGGAGAAGCCCTCTGAGAAGTGTGATCCATTAAAGTTTCAGACAAGAAGAGCGGGTGATTTTCCATTGTTTTTCCTTCAGTTTGTTTTCTTTTTTTGTTTTTTAACTTTTTATTTTGTGTTGGGGTATAAGTGATTAACAATGTTATGATAGTTTCAGGTGAACAGTGAAGGAATTCAGTCATCCACATGTATCCATTCTTTCCCAAACTCCCCTGCTATCCAGACTGCTGTATAACAATGAGCAGAGTTCTCTGTGTTATACACAGAGATTATCCTTGTTGATTATCCATTTTAAATACAGCAGTGTGTCCATGTACATCCCAAACCCCTAACTATTCCTTCCTCCCATCCTCCCCTCTCGCTCCCCTTTAACCATGAATTTGTTCTGTCAGTCTGTGAGTCTCTTTCTGTTTTGTAAATCAGTTCATTTGTATTATTTCTTTTTAAATTCAACAAGATATTCCATTTTAATTACTTGCTGAGCTGCTCAAGATGCCCCACATTTTTGGCCATTACTCCTAAGTGCTTCATGAAACCCATGCTTTTGCTGGTGGGAAAGTTAGTTGTTCTATCCAGCCTTCTTGGAGGACAATGCAGGAACAGCTGCCACACCGAGAGATGTCAGGACCTTTCTATCCAGCTAGTCTGTTCCTGGATATTTATTCAAGTGCGGAAGGACATGTGCTCACCTTTATCCATTGCAGCCTTGATTTCAGTAGGGAAACAGTGAGGACAACCCAGATGATAATCAATGGGAGACTGGTTAAATACATTACGCATCCCATAGAATGGTTTACCACATTGAAAGGGAAGAGGCAAGTCTTTATGTCCTGATATGGAAGAATTTCCAAGATATACTGAGTGAAAAAAGTCAGGTGCAAGAATAAGTGTGATTTCCTATGTAAGTGTGTATGAAAAATATTGTTGGCAGAGTTTACAAGAAGCTAGCCACAGTGGTTGCCTGTGGAAGAGAAAATTAGTCACAAACAGAAGGGAGGGAGACTCACTTGTGGTGTTCACAATCCACATTGGATAGAATGACCCTATATAACAGCATGTGGCGTTCCAAAATATGTGCTAAAAGATATCATGGGGGCTTCCCTGGTGGTCCAGTGGGTAAGGACACCACCTTGCAGTGCAAGGGGCGCCGGTTCGATCCCTGGCCTGCAAAGATCCCACGTGCCGTGGAGCGGCTGGACCTATGTGTCCAATTACCGAGCCGGTGCTCTGAAGCGCATGCGCCCAGAGCCGGTGCTCTGCGACAACAGAGGCCATAGCGATGGGAGGCCCACACGGGCCAAAGAACAAAGATGGATGGAAATAGATAAATGAAAGACCAATAGAAGTGGCCCGCCCGCCGGCCCCCTCCCTCCCTCCCCACCCTGCCTCACCCCACCCCCCAAAATAATTTAAAAAAAAGATATCATTGCTTCTGCCATGCTGTCTTGGGTAATCGGCTCTGGGGAAAGGCGGCTGCTTAGCCATGAAGATGGTGAACAGCCCTGTGCAGAGAGAGGCCCCTGTGGTGAGAAACAGAGCCCTCCTGCCTACAGCTGGGCACAGTCTTGCCAGTGTGTGAGGAAGCCAGCTTGGAAGAGATTGTCTAGCCCCAGAGAAGCTCTAAGGGGGCTGCAGCCCAGGCCCTCATGGTAACTGCAACCTCTCGAGAGACCTTGAGGTGGGTCCATCCAGCTAAGCGTCTCCCCAATCAATTCCTGACCCACAGAAGTCATGTGGTATAATAAATGTTTATTGTTTCAAGACAGTGAATTTTGAGGTAATTTGTTATGTAGTAACAGATAAAATAACAGGTCTTTTGAGCTTTGTACCTTTTGCATTTGTGGTTGTCCAAATAATGGTGGTGATGATGATAATACTCTTAATCATACTAGTACCTGAATATACACCATGGACTTTGTGTGCAATAATTCAAGGATATCACCATTGGGAAGATTTGCGGTAGAGAGATGGGAACCACCGCATCAGTGATGAGTCCTGGACTATGACGGGACTCCACCTGAATGCTTAGAAAACCTGGCTTCCAGATGTGTGTGGAAGGGGTGTGGCACTATGCCGGCAATGAAAAGCCCTTCAGGGCAGAGGTTTCATATCAGCTGCCTTCAGGCTTACAGATTTTTTTATTTGGCAAGCACATTACACTATATCTTTTTAGATTTTAAAGATACATTTATTTATTTATTTATTTTCATCCATCTTTATTCTTTGGTCTGTGTGGGCCTCCCATCACAGTGGCCTCTCTCGATGCAGAGCACCTGCTCTGGACACATGTGTTCCGGAGCGCTGACTTCTAACTGAACACACTGCCCCAGCCGCTCCTCAGTATATGGGATCTTCCTGGGCCAGGGATCGAACCAGTGCCCCTTGCACAGCAAGGCGGACTCTTTACCCACTGGACCACCGGGGAAGCCCTATTTATTTATTTTTGGCTGTACTGGTTCTTTGTTGCTGCGTGTGGGATTTCCCAGTTGTGGTGAGTAGGGCCTGTGTGTGTTAGTCATTCAGCTGTGTCTGACACCTTGCGATCTTGTTGGACTATAGCCCAGAAAGCTCCTCTGTCCATGGAGTTCTCCAGGCAAGAATATTGGAGGGGTAGCCATTCCCTTCTCCAGGGGAATCTTCCCAACCCAGGGATTGAGCCCAGGTCTCCTTCCTTGCAGGTAGATTCTTTAGGATGTAAGCCACCAAGGAAGCATGAGTAGGGCCTACTCTCTACCATTAGAGAAATGGCGGAAAGTGAAGAGGAACTAAAGGGCCTCTTGATGAGAGTGAAAGAAGAGAGTGAAAAAGCTTCCTTGGAACTCAATGTTTAAAAAAATAAGCTTATGGCATCTGGTCCCATCACTTCACGGCAAATAGAAGGGGAAAAAGTAGAAAAAGTGACAGATGTTATTTTCTTGGGCTCCAAAATCATTGTGGGCAGTGACTGTACCCAAGAAATTAAAAGATGCTTACTTCTTAGAAGGAAAGTTATGACAAACCTAGACAACATATTGAAAAATAGAGATATCACTATGTTGACAAGGATCCATATAGTCAAAACTATGTTTTTTCCGGTAGTCATGTATAGGTATGAGATCTGAACCATGAAGAAGGCTGAGTGGTGAAGAACTGATGCTTTTGAGCTGTGGTGCTGGAAAAGACTCTTGAGAGTCCCTGGACTGCAAGGCGACCAAACCAGTCAATCCTAAAGGAAACCAACTCTGAATATTCATTAAAAGTACTGTGGCTGAAGCTGAAGCTCCACTACTGTGGTCACCTGAGGCAAAGAGCCAAGTCACTGGAAGAGACCCTGAGCCCGGAAAAAACTGAAGGCAAAAGAAGAAAAGGGCAGCAGAAGATGAGACAGTTGATGGCAGCACTGACTCAATGAATATGAATTTGAGCCAAGTCTGGGAGATAGTGGAGGACAGAGGAGTCTGGCGTGCTGTAGCCCATGGACTCACAAAGAGTTGGGCACAACTTTTCGCCTGAACAGCAACAAAGTGCTACTCTCCAGTTGTGGTGCTCAGGCTTCTCATTGCAGTGACTTGTTGGCAGAACATAGGCTCAATAGTTGGGCTTGCATGATCAGGAAAGTCCACAGGCCATGGAGTAAGTAAGCTTGTGCCCTAGAGCCCATGCTGGACAATAAGAGAAGTCACTACGATGAGAAGTCCTCACATCACAACAAAGATTAGCCCCCAGTCACTGCAACTAGAGAAAGGGCATATGCAGCAGTGAAGACGCAGCACAGCCAAAAATAAATAAATAAAAGTTGTGAGTGAAGTTTTTATTTGGGGCAAAAAGAGGACTACAACTCAGGGGACCAGCACCTCAGACAGCTCTGAGAAACTGCTCCAAAGAGGCTGCACGGGATGTATATATATATATATATGAGTGTGTGTGTGATTTTGGTGAAGGAGGAATACATGCAATCAAGCACATATTTTTTTAAAAGACTTCTGCTAGTCTCATGAAGGTTTTGCTACTCATGAGGAACAGTTCTCACCATAAAGAATTTCGGTTCTTTTCTAGGCATAGAGAGACATAAGAATTGGGCTCCTAAAATCAGCTCCTGAAAATATCTATCTGAAGACCTGTCTTGATAGTTTTTTTTTCTGAGGACAGAGTGCCTCATTTCTGCTCTCCACCTTGAACTCCCTTCAGGAGGTGTTGAAGGTCAGCAGCTGCAGCAGCACAGGATTTAATCCTTGGAGAGGTAGACGGTACATGCCAGTTTGTAGTTGACAGCGCGTTATAGGAACATTATTCATAATAGCTCCATAGTGAATACAACTCAAGTGCCCACTAACAGTCAGTGGGTGATAGACAGTGGTGTATTCATATAGTTGGATACTCCTCAACAATAAGACTAATACAGCTGCACAAAGGAACATGAATCTCTGTAGGGATGAATCTCCCAGCCACCATCTTGATTTTCGTGATAATTCCACATGTGTGTACATATATACATTTATATGTAGAGTACACCATGCAAAATGTCAGTCTGGATGAAGCACAAGTTGGAATTAAGATTGCCAGGAGAATGGGAGGCCAACACAGGCCAAAGAATAAAGATGGATGACAATAAATAAACAAAAAAACAATAAAAGAGGGCAAAATTTTAAAAAAAAAAGGATTGCCAGGAGAAATATCAATAACCTCAGATAGGCAGATGACACCACCCTATTGGCAGAAAACAAAGAGAAACTAACCCTCTTGATGAGGGTGAAAGAGGAGATTGAAAAGCTGGAAAAATAAGATCATGACATCTGGTTCCATTGCTTCATGGCAAATACATGGGCAAACAATGGAAAAAGTAACAGACTTTAGTTTCCTGGGCTCCAACATCACTGAAGATGGTGACTGCAGCCATGAAACTAAAAGATGCTTGCTCTTTGGGAGAAAAGCTATGACAAACCTAGACAGTGTATTAAAAAGAAGAGACATCACTTTGGCAACAAAAGTCTGTGTAGTCAAAGCTATGGTTTGGGGGAAGGAACAGAGGGTGGGAAGTGTAAAGGAAGTAGCATGAAGGCCTGTACTATCATAAGTGAAGAGAATAGCTATAGTCATTGCTCTGTGAGAAAAGGAGATCCTTCAGGGGTGCTGTGTGATGGTCGAAGTGTAAAGGAAGTAGCATGAAAAAGGGGGGCCTGACACATGAGTGAGGTTCTTTTCTAGGCATAAGAATTGGGCTCCTAAAATCAGCTCCTGAAAATATCTATCTGAAGACCTGTCTTGATAGTTTTTTCTGAGGACTGAGTGCCTCATTTCTGCTCTCCACCTTGAACTCCCTTCAGGAGGTGTTGAAGGTCAGCAGCTGCAGCAGCACAGGATTTAATCCTTGGAGAGGTAGACGGTACATGCCAGTTTGTAGTTGACAGCGCGTTATAGGAACATTATTCATAATAGCTCCATAGTGAATACAACTCAAGTGCCCACTAACAGTCAGTGGGTGATAGACAGTGGTGTATTCATATAGTTGGATACTCCTCAACAATAAGACTAATACAGCTGCACAAAGGAACATGAATCTCTGTAGGGATGAATCTCCCAGCCACCATCTTGATTTTCGTGATAATTCCACATGTGTGTACATATATACATTTATATGTAGAGTACACCATGCAAAATGTCAGTCTGGATGAAGCACAAGTTGGAATTAAGATTGCCAGGAGAATGGGAGGCCAACACAGGCCAAAGAATAAAGATGGATGACAATAAATAAACAAAAAAACAATAAAAGAGGGCAAAATTTTAAAAAAAAAAGGATTGCCAGGAGAAATATCAATAACCTCAGATAGGCAGATGACACCACCCTATTGGCAGAAAACAAAGAGAAACTAACCCTCTTGATGAGGGTGAAAGAGGAGATTGAAAAGCTGGAAAAATAAGATCATGACATCTGGTTCCATTGCTTCATGGCAAATACATGGGCAAACAATGGAAAAAGTAACAGACTTTAGTTTCCTGGGCTCCAACATCACTGAAGATGGTGACTGCAGCCATGAAACTAAAAGATGCTTGCTCTTTGGGAGAAAAGCTATGACAAACCTAGACAGTGTATTAAAAAGAAGAGACATCACTTTGGCAACAAAAGTCTGTGTAGTCAAAGCTATGGTTTGGGGGAAGGAACAGAGGGTGGGAAGTGTAAAGGAAGTAGCATGAAGGCCTGTACTATCATAAGTGAAGAGAATAGCTATAGTCATTGCTCTGTGAGAAAAGGAGATCCTTCAGGGGTGCTGTGTGATGGTCGAGAGGGATGCGAAGAGGGGATATAAATATGACTAATTTGGGATCATGCATATCTGTAAACAATAAAACTCTGTAAAAGTTAAAAGTAAAATAAAAGTTTAGGGCTTCCCTGGTGGTCCAGTGGGTAAGGACACCACCTTGCAGTGCAAGGGGCGCCGGTTCGATCCCTGGCCTGGGAAGATCCCACGTACCGTGGAGCGGCTGGACCTATGTGTCCAATTACCAAGTTGGAGCTCTGGAGCACATGCGCCCAGAGCTGGTGCTCTGCAACAACAGAGGCCACCGCAATGGGAGGCCCACACGGGCCAAAGAAAAAAGATGGATGAAAATGGACAAATGAAAGACCAATAGAAGTGGCCGGCCTGCTCCCCTCCCTCCCCACACCACCCCACCAAAATAAATAAATAAATCTTTAAAAAAAAAAAAAGTAAAATAAAAGTTAAAAAAAAAAAAAAAGCTATGGTTTTTCCAGTAGTCATGTATGGTTGTGAGAGCTGGACCATAAAGAAGACTGAGTACAGAAGAAATGATGCCTTTGAACTGTGGTGTTGGAGACACTCTTGAGAGTCCGTTGGACTGCAAGGAGATCAAACCAGTCAATCCTAAAGGAAATCAACCCTGACTATTCATTGGAAGGACTAATGCTGAAGCTGAAGTTTCAATACTTTAACCATCTGATGTGGAAACAACTCATTGGAAATGACCCTGATGCTGGAGAAAATATAAGGCAAAAGGAAGGCGGCAACAGAGGATGAGATGGTTGGATGGTATCATTGAGTCAATGAACATGAGTTTGAGCAAGCTCCAGGAGATGAAGGGCAGGGAAGCCTGGTGTGCTGCAGTTTATGGGATCACAAAGAGTTGGACATGACTGAGTGACTAGCATACACACTGTATATCTATTATCCCTCAATAAAGTAAAATAGAAGTAAATTTCAACACTCTGTGCTGAGTGCTATTTGAGGGCATGCATCCCACAGTCCCACTCCTTCCCAGCGTTTGGACTCTGAAGGCTGAGTGAGTTTCCTGCAGGACATGCCCTACCTTTTTGAGGGGGCATGGCAAAACCCACAGATTCTCCCTACACTGTGCCAGTCCCTCACCAGGAAAAGGAGATCCTTCAGGGGTGCTGTGTGATGGTCGAGAGGGATGCGAAGAGGGGATATAAATATGACTAATTTGGGATCATGCATATCTGTAAACAATAAAACTCTGTAAAAGTTAAAAGTAAAATAAAAGTTTAGGGCTTCCCTGGTGGTCCAGTGGGTAAGGACACCACCTTGCAGTGCAAGGGGCGCCGGTTCGATCCCTGGCCTGGGAAGATCCCACGTACCGTGGAGCGGCTGGACCTATGTGTCCAATTACCAAGTTGGAGCTCTGGAGCACATGCGCCCAGAGCTGGTGCTCTGCAACAACAGAGGCCACCGCAATGGGAGGCCCACACGGGCCAAAGAAAAAAGATGGATGAAAATGGACAAATGAAAGACCAATAGAAGTGGCCGGCCTGCTCCCCCCCCCCCCCCCCCCACCCCACCAAAAAAAAAAAAAAAAACTTTAAAAAAAAAAAAAGTAAAATAAAAGTTAAAAAAAAAAAAAAAGCTATGGTTTTTCCAGTAGTCATGTATGGTTGTGAGAGCTGGACCATAAAGAAGACTGAGTACAGAAGAAATGATGCCTTTGAACTGTGGTGTTGGAGACACTCTTGAGAGTCCGTTGGACTGCAAGGAGATCAAACCAGTCAATCCTAAAGGAAATCAACCCTGACTATTCATTGGAAGGACTAATGCTGAAGCTGAAGTTTCAATACTTTAACCATCTGATGTGGAAACAACTCATTGGAAATGACCCTGATGCTGGAGAAAATATAAGGCAAAAGGAAGGCGGCAACAGAGGATGAGATGGTTGGATGGTATCATTGAGTCAATGAACATGAGTTTGAGCAAGCTCCAGGAGATGAAGGGCAGGGAAGCCTGGTGTGCTGCAGTTTATGGGATCACAAAGAGTTGGACATGACTGAGTGACTAGCATACACACTGTATATCTATTATCCCTCAATAAAGTAAAATAGAAGTAAATTTCAACACTCTGTGCTGAGTGCTATTTGAGGGCATGCATCCCACAGTCCCACTCCTTCCCAGCGTTTGGACTCTGAAGGCTGAGTGAGTTTCCTGCAGGACATGCCCTCTACTGGTGTTTCCTGGTGGAGCCCTGGCATCTGGGTGGGATGGCCAGCTAGGGACAGAAGATAACCATCTAACTATGATTTCCTCCCCTACACTGTGCCCAGTCCCCTCACAGTGAAGGCTGAATGAAAATGCATGTGATGTGATTTATAATACATATGTATTTGGTCAGTCCCCTGTTTCTGGTACAGAACTCCTAAAACCCTTGGTGTTTCCTAAGTGTTCAGAGCTACAGAAGTGTCTTTTGTTGTGCTAATGGGATGATCTTTGGAATGCTCCTAAGTGTGGAGCAGGTTGCTAGGAGAACCAACTGTCTTAACTTAGGCCTCTGAAAACCGCTCTACTCTGTATCTATGAGGTTTTTTTTCTTTTTCGATTCTACATAAAAGTGAGATCATACAGCATTTATCTTTCTTTGATTTCATTTAGCTTAATGCCTTCTAGGTTCATCCATGTTGTCACTAATGGCAAGCTTTTTTTCTTTTTCTATAGGAGGATAATATTCAATTGTGTGTGTGTGTATATATATTACATCTTTATTATTCATCCAATGATAGACTCTTAAGTTGCTTCTGTGTGTTCTAAGTAGCTTCAGTCATGTCTGACTCCATGTGACCCTACAGACTGCTCAGTTTCTCTGTCCATGGGGATTCTCTGGGCAAGAGTACTGGAGTGAATTGCCATGCCCTCCTCCAGGGGATCTTCCCAGCCCAGGGACTGAACCTATATCTCTTATGTCTCCTGTGTTGGCAAGCAGGTTCTTTACCGCTAGCACCACCTGAAAAGTCCCAGGTTGCCTCCACTTCTTATCTATGATAAATAATGTTGCAGTAAACATAAGGTGCATATATCTTTACAGGTTAGTGTTTTCATTTCTTTTGGATAAACATCCAGAAGTAGAATTGCTGAGCCATATGGTATTTCTATTTTTAATTTTTTAAGGAACCTTCATACTGTTTTCCATAGTGGTGACCAATTTACATTCCACTAACAATGCAAAAAGAAAAAAAAAGGAACTCAGATGTGTCTGACTCTTTGTAATCCCATGGACTGTAGCCCACCAGGCTCCTCTGTCCGTGGAATTCTCCAGGTAATAATACTGGAGTGGGTTGCCATTTTCTTCTCCAGAGGGCATGCATCCCACAGTCCCACTCCTTCCCAGCGTTTGGACTCTGAAGGCTGAGTGAGTTTCCTGCAGGACATGCCCTCTACTGGTGTTTCCTGGTGGAGCCCTGGCATCTGGGTGGGATGGCCAGCTAGGGACAGAAGATAACCATCTAACTATGATTTCCTCCCCTACACTGTGCCCAGTCCCCTCACAGTGAAGGCTGAATGAAAATGCATGTGATGTGATTTATAATACATATGTATTTGGTCAGTCCCCTGTTTCTGGTACAGAACTCCTAAAACCCTTGGTGTTTCCTAAGTGTTCAGAGCTACAGAAGTGTCTTTTGTTGTGCTAATGGGATGATCTTTGGAATGCTCCTAAGTGTGGAGCAGGTTGCTAGGAGAACCAACTGTCTTAACTTAGGCCTCTGAAAACCGCTCTACTCTGTATCTATGAGGTTTTTTTTCTTTTTCGATTCTACATAAAAGTGAGATCATACAGCATTTATCTTTCTTTGATTTCATTTAGCTTAATGCCTTCTAGGTTCATCCATGTTGTCACTAATGGCAAGCTTTTTTTCTTTTTCTATAGGAGGATAATATTCAATTGTGTGTGTGTGTATATATATTACATCTTTATTATTCATCCAATGATAGACTCTTAAGTTGCTTCTGTGTGTTCTAAGTAGCTTCAGTCATGTCTGACTCCATGTGACCCTACAGACTGCTCAGTTTCTCTGTCCATGGGGATTCTCTGGGCAAGAGTACTGGAGTGAATTGCCATGCCCTCCTCCAGGGGATCTTCCCAGCCCAGGGACTGAACCTATATCTCTTATGTCTCCTGTGTTGGCAAGCAGGTTCTTTACCGCTAGCACCACCTGAAAAGTCCCAGGTTGCCTCCACTTCTTATCTATGATAAATAATGTTGCAGTAAACATAAGGTGCATATATCTTTACAGGTTAGTGTTTTCATTTCTTTTGGATAAACATCCAGAAGTAGAATTGCTGAGCCATATGGTATTTCTATTTTTAATTTTTTAAGGAACCTTCATACTGTTTTCCATAGTGGTCGCACCAATTTACATTCCCACTAACAATGCAAAAAAGAAAAAAAAAGGAACTCAGATGTGTCTGACTCTTTGTAATCCCATGGACTGTAGCCCACCAGGCTCCTCTGTCCGTGGAATTCTCCAGGTAATAATACTGGAGTGGGTTGCCATTTTCTTCTCCAGAGTATCTTCCCAACCAAGGGACTGAACCCAAGTGTCCTGGATTGCAGACAAATTCTTTACTGTCTGAACCACCAGGGAAGCCCAACAGTGAAAAAGGGTTTCCTTTTCTTCACGTCCTCACCAACACTTGTCATTTCTTGTGTTTTTGATACTAGCCATTTTAATGCATATGAGGTGATGAATCATTGTGGCTTTAATTTGCTCTTCCCTGATGATTAGTGACGTTGAACATCTTTTCTTGTATCCCTTGCCATTCTGTGTGTCTTCTTTGGAAATATGTCTATTCAGGTCCTCTATTTTTAGAAATATATATATATATATATTTTTTTTTTAAATTTTGACCTCTTTTATTTATTTTTTTTATTTAGCTATTTTCATCCATCTTTATTCTTTGGCCTGTGTGGGCCTTCTATTGCAATGGCCTCTCTCATTGCAGAGAACTGGCTCTGGGCGCGTGCGCTCCAGAATTCTAGCTGGTAATGGACATACCGGTCCAGCTGCTCCACTGCACGTGGAATCTTCCCGGGCCAGGGATCGAACCGGTGCCCCTCGCACTGCAAGGCAGGCTCTTTACCCACTGGACCACCAGGGAAGCCCAGGTCCTCTATTTTTAAATCAGGTTGTGTTTATCTGTTATTGAGTTACATAAGTTCAAAACCCTTGGCAAGTTTTTTTTCCAAGTTTCTTTTGCCATGCAGAAACATTTTTACCCTACTGTCTCCGCTAACCTATATCTCTTATGTCTCCTGTGTTGGCAAGCAGGTTCTTTACCGCTAGCACCACCTGAAAAGTCCCAGGTTGCCTCCACTTCTTATCTATGATAAATAATGTTGCAGTAAACATAAGGTGCATATATCTTTACAGGTTAGTGTTTTCATTTCTTTTGGATAAACATCCAGAAGTAGAATTGCTGAGCCATATGGTATTTCTATTTTTAATTTTTTAAGGAACCTTCATACTGTTTTCCATAGTGGTCGCACCAATTTACATTCCCACTAACAATGCAAAAAAGAAAAAAAAAGGAACTCAGATGTGTCTGACTCTTTGTAATCCCATGGACTGTAGCCCACCAGGCTCCTCTGTCCGTGGAATTCTCCAGGTAATAATACTGGAGTGGGTTGCCATTTTCTTCTCCAGAGTATCTTCCCAACCAAGGGACTGAACCCAAGTGTCCTGGATTGCAGACAAATTCTTTACTGTCTGAACCACCAGGGAAGCCCAACAGTGAAAAAGGGTTTCCTTTTCTTCACGTCCTCACCAACACTTGTCATTTCTTGTGTTTTTGATACTAGCCATTTTAATGCATATGAGGTGATGAATCATTGTGGCTTTAATTTGCTCTTCCCTGATGATTAGTGACGTTGAACATCTTTTCTTGTATCCCTTGCCATTCTGTGTGTCTTCTTTGGAAATATGTCTATTCAGGTCCTCTATTTTTAGAAATATATATATATATATATATATATTTTTTTTAAATTTTGACCTCTTTTATTTATTTTTTTTATTTAGCTATTTTCATCCATCTTTATTCTTTGGCCTGTGTGGGCCTTCTATTGCAATGGCCTCTCTCATTGCAGAGAACTGGCTCTGGGCGCGTGCGCTCCAGAATTCTAGCTGGTAATGGACATACCGGTCCAGCTGCTCCACTGCACGTGGAATCTTCCCGGGCCAGGGATCGAACCGGTGCCCCTCGCACTGCAAGGCAGGCTCTTTACCCACTGGACCACCAGGGAAGCCCAGGTCCTCTATTTTTAAATCAGGTTGTGTTTATCTGTTATTGAGTTACATAAGTTCTTAATATTTTTTGGATATTAACTCCTTGGCAGATACATGATTTGCCAATATTTTCTTCCATTCAGCCTTTTCATTTTGTTGATAGTTTCTTTTGCCATGCAGAAACATTTTAGTTTGATATAGTCTCACGTGTTTATTGTTGCCTTTGTTTTTAATGTCAAAAAAAAAAATCATCACCAAGGCCTATGTCAAGGAGCTTACTACCTATATTTTCTTCTAGGAATTCTGTGGTTTCAGGTCTTACATTCAAGCCTTTAATAGATTTTTTTTTGCCACTTTTTAAAATTTTGCCTTTTTGCTTTTACAGAGTTTTGTTGTTCACAGAGGTGTATAATCCCAGATTAGTTATATGTATATCCCATCCCCTCCATTCCACCCCTCCAGGCCATCACATAGCCCCTGTGTAAGATCCCTTAACCCACAGCGTATTGACAATAGGTATCTCTTTTGCATATGTCAAGCCTTTAATAGATTTTGAGTTCGCTTTTGTGCATGCTATGATGATTCTTGTGTACCTGGCTGTCCAGGTTTCCCAACACCATTTATTGCACAGCCTGTTCTTTCTCCACTGTAGAGTTTTGGCTCCTTTGTCATGAACTGATTATATATTTGTGAGTTTGTTTTTTGCACCCTCAATTCTGATCCTCTAATCTTCGTGTCTGTGTTTATGCAAACACCATAGTGGGTTTTTCTCTCTCTTTTTTTTGTCCATGCTCCTTGTGGGATCTTAATTCCCTGATGAGGGACTGAGCTCAGGCCTCTGCAGAGAAAACATGGAATGCTGACCAGCGGGCCACCAGGGAGTTCCCATGGGCTTGTTTGTTTTTTAAATTTAATTTATTTATTTATGGCTGAGTTGGGTCTTCGTTGCTGCATGGGTTTTTCTCCAGCTGTGGAGAGTGGGGCTACTCTTCCTGGGAGTGGAAGGACTTCTCATTGTGGTGGCTTATCTTGTTGCAGAGCACAGGCTTCGGGGTTCATGGGCTCAGTAGTTGCAGCTCCCCGGCTCTAGAGCACAGGTTCAGTAGTTGTGGCACATAGGCTTAGTTGCTCTGTGGCATGTGGCATCTTCCAGGACAAGGGACTGAACCTGTGTCTCCTGCATGGGCAGGTGGATTCTTTACCAGTGAACCACCAGGGAAGCTCCCAGTCTTTTGATTACTATAGCTTCATAATATAGCCTGAAATCAGGAAGTACTATGCCTTCAGCTTTTTTTTTTTTTTTTTTGGATTTTTTGTTTGTTTAATTTTGGCCTCTTTTATTGATCTTTCATTTATTTATTTTCATGTATCTTTGTTCTTTGGCCCGTGTAGGCCTTCCGTTTCAGTGGCCTCTCTCGCTGCAGAACATCAGCTCCGGGCTATTGTGCCCCAGAGCGCCTGACTCATAACTGGACACACCGGTCCCGCCTGTCCATGGCACTTGGGACCTTCTCAGGCCAGGGATCAAACCAGCGCCCCCTGCACTGCAAGGTGGACTCTTTACCCACTGGACCACCAGGGAAGCCCTATGCCTTCAGCTTGATTTTTCTTTCTCAAGATTGCTTTGACTGGTGGGATGTTTTCCTTAAACTGAAAAAAATCACCTCTTTTATGATGCATTCTTTTCCTGTTCCTTAAGAAAAACTACAGTAGTATCTTCATAAATGCCCCTTGAAACTTCCCTGCTTAGAATACTTGAAGAGAAAGAGGAGGAAGAACAATATTTTCAACAAATGATAACTGGAAATAACTAGGTAGAATAACTAGCAAAGAAATGAACTTTGATCTATGTCTTATACAAATATTAACTCATAGTGGATTGCTGACCTAACCTAAGGTAAGAAAAATTATAAAACTTTTGGAAGAAAACAGAAAATTTTTGTGAGTTTGGGTATCAAACGGTTCTTAGGTAGACATCAAAATCATGATCCATAGAGGAACAAAAATGATAAATTAGACTTCATCAAAATTAAAATTTTGCTCTGTAAAAGACACTTTTATAAAAAGAAAAGCCACAGACAAGGGGTAAATACTTGTAAATCACATATCTGACAAGGGGGTATAGGCCCAAAATAAATAAATAAAGGACTCTACAAACTCAACAAAAAAGGAAATAAATAACCCAATTAAAATATGATCAAAATATTCCAGATCAAAAAGGGGTTTGAATTAACCCTAAATAGTGGGATAACTGCACACCTATCTGAAGGGCTCTAAATGGCAGTGGATTTTTATGAACCACCAGGGAAGCTCCCAGTCTTTTGATTACTATAGCTTCATAATATAGCCTGAAATCAGGAAGTACTATGCCTTCAGCTTTTTTTTTTTTTTTTTGGATTTTTTGTTTGTTTAATTTTGGCCTCTTTTATTGATCTTTCATTTATTTATTTTCATGTATCTTTGTTCTTTGGCCCGTGTAGGCCTTCCGTTTCAGTGGCCTCTCTCGCTGCAGAACATCAGCTCCGGGCTATTGTGCCCCAGAGCGCCTGACTCATAACTGGACACACCGGTCCCGCCTGTCCATGGCACTTGGGACCTTCTCAGGCCAGGGATCAAACCAGCGCCCCCTGCACTGCAAGGTGGACTCTTTACCCACTGGACCACCAGGGAAGCCCTATGCCTTCAGCTTGATTTTTCTTTCTCAAGATTGCTTTGACTGGTGGGATGTTTTCCTTAAACTGAAAAAAATCACCTCTTTTATGATGCATTCTTTTCCTGTTCCTTAAGAAAAACTACAGTAGTATCTTCATAAATGCCCCTTGAAACTTCCCTGCTTAGAATACTTGAAGAGAAAGAGGAGGAAGAACAATATTTTCAACAAATGATAACTGGAAATAACTAGGTAGAATAACTAGCAAAGAAATGAACTTTGATCTATGTCTTATACAAATATTAACTCATAGTGGATTGCTGACCTAACCTAAGGTAAGAAAAATTATAAAACTTTTGGAAGAAAACAGAAAATTTTTGTGAGTTTGGGTATCAAACGGTTCTTAGGTAGACATCAAAATCATGATCCATAGAGGAACAAAAATGATAAATTAGACTTCATCAAAATTAAAATTTTGCTCTGTAAAAGACACTTTTATAAAAAGAAAAGCCACAGACAAGGGGTAAATACTTGTAAATCACATATCTGACAAGGGGGTATAGGCCCAAAATAAATAAATAAAGGACTCTACAAACTCAACAAAAAAGGAAATAAATAACCCAATTAAAATATGATCAAAATATTCCAGTTTATCAAAGGATATATATGCATTTGCAAATCCACATGTGAAAAATACTCTATATCCTAATGATTAGGGAATTACGGGAACCCAAATTAAAACCATAGTGGGATATCACTGCACACCTATCTGAAGGGCTCTAAAAACCAAATCAGAGCCAAAAAAAAAATGGTAATACTTGAGGTTGGTGAGAACGAGGATCGCTGGAAGTGTCATGCACTGCTTCTAAGAATGCAGAATAGGACAGAAGCTTGGGAAACAGTTTGACCCTGTCTGAAGAAGTTGAATATGCTCTCATCTATGGCCCAGCAACCTAATTCATAAATATTTACCCAAGAGAAACAAAGGCTTTTGTTTACACACACTCTGTTGACACATGCTTGTAACAGATTTATTAATAGAAACCAGGAATTGAAAATGACCAATATGTCCTTAATGTGGTGGATGGTATATTAATAGGAACTCAGTCATAATAGGGAATAAATGATTGTAGACCCATCAAAAAGAATAAATCTCAAATATATCATGCTAAAATAATTCCCAGACTCAAAGGCTACAGACTGTATGTTTCAATGTGTATGACAGTCTGTAAAGGCAGAGCTGTGAGAATGAAGAAGAGATCAGCATCGTTTCTTGTTAGGGTTGGGGTAACTACAAAGGAGCACTGAATCAGGAAGCCTGGGGATGAGAGACATGCTTTTACATTCTGATTATGCACTATGGACATTTGCCGAAGCATGTAGAATTGTACACTAAAATTATACACACTGCAGACTAAAAACAAATATTACTAAAATGCATATTGTGTGATTTGTAATTGGAAGTCTCATAGGATGTACAGCATTTTCTACATTTGTTCTTTACGTAGTTGCCAACAAACTGGAATGTGTGTGTGTATGTGTGTGTTTCAAAAGTTTAATGTGCTAGATTTTCATAAGAAATGGCACCGCCTGGAGTTGGGGTTTGATGGCCGCCCAGGCACTAAGGAAAATAATGTTGGAAAACTTTCAGGTGACCTATTGTTAGGAGAGTAAATTTTTTTAAAAAGCAAGGACAATTTTTCGTCATTGAGAATTCTTTCTCAGTATGCTTTAGGTAAACGGCCTTCATCCATTCTCCCAAGAATTTTTCAGCTATTTCCTGACTAGTAGGCCAAGGGTTAGAACTTCCGTTCCTTTTCCAAAGTCACAGGAGGGAATTTCCTAGGTAAGAAGTCAGACTTTCTTTCCCCTGAATCTTAGCAAGCAGAGCACTGAATAAGTAAATATAAATCAGCAAAACCAAAGACATACAACAATAACAAAATGGGAAACTTCCCATACTAAATGAATTAAAGCAACACCGGACAAAAAAGGCTAAAGAAGTTGCAAAGGCCAGGCCAAAATATCCTGACTTCCCCCAATATGACCATATGGTTCCTTAATGTTTCGGTGGAAAATGGAAACAGTTTGACCCTGTCTGAAGAAGTTGAATATGCTCTCATCTATGGCCCAGCAACCTAATTCATAAATATTTACCCAAGAGAAACAAAGGCTTTTGTTTACACACACTCTGTTGACACATGCTTGTAACAGATTTATTAATAGAAACCAGGAATTGAAAATGACCAATATGTCCTTAATGTGGTGGATGGTATATTAATAGGAACTCAGTCATAATAGGGAATAAATGATTGTAGACCCATCAAAAAGAATAAATCTCAAATATATCATGCTAAAATAATTCCCAGACTCAAAGGCTACAGACTGTATGTTTCAATGTGTATGACAGTCTGTAAAGGCAGAGCTGTGAGAATGAAGAAGAGATCAGCATCGTTTCTTGTTAGGGTTGGGGTAACTACAAAGGAGCACTGAATCAGGAAGCCTGGGGATGAGAGACATGCTTTTACATTCTGATTATGCACTATGGACATTTGCCGAAGCATGTAGAATTGTACACTAAAATTATACACACTGCAGACTAAAAACAAATATTACTAAAATGCATATTGTGTGATTTGTAATTGGAAGTCTCATAGGATGTACAGCATTTTCTACATTTGTTCTTTACGTAGTTGCCAACAAACTGGAATGTGTGTGTGTATGTGTGTGTTTCAAAAGTTTAATGTGCTAGATTTTCATAAGAAATGGCACCGCCTGGAGTTGGGGTTTGATGGCCGCCCAGGCACTAAGGAAAATAATGTTGGAAAACTTTCAGGTGACCTATTGTTAGGAGAGTAAATTTTTTTAAAAAGCAAGGACAATTTTTCGTCATTGAGAATTCTTTCTCAGTATGCTTTAGGTAAACGGCCTTCATCCATTCTCCCAAGAATTTTTCAGCTATTTCCTGACTAGTAGGCCAAGGGTTAGAACTTCCGTTCCCTTTTCCAAAGTCACAGGAGGGAATTTCCTAGGTAAGAAGTCAGACTTTCTTTCCCCTGAATCTTAGCAAGCAGAGCACTGAATAAGTAAATATAAATCAGCAAAACCAAAGACATACAACAATAACAAAATGGGAAACTTCCCATACTAAATGAATTAAAGCAACACCGGACAAAACAAAAAGTAAGCTAAGAATAGAAATGGTCTTGCAAAGGCCAGGCCAAAATATCCTGCCCAAACTATTTCTAAAGGAGCAACCAGAGACTTCCCCAGTAGTCCTATGGTTAAGAATCAACCTACCCACGCAGGGGACATGGGTTTGATCCCTGGTTCAGGAACTAAGATCCCTCATGCCACAGGGCCACTAAGCCTGTGTGTCACAACTACTGAGCCTGCCCACGCACTCTGAACCCTGTGCTGGGTAACAAGAAAGGCTGTTGCAATGAGAAGCCTGGGCATTGCAACTAGAGAAAACCTGAGCACAACCACCAAGAACCAGGGCTGGCAAAAGTCAATCACTTAAAAAAAAAAAAAAAAAAGGAGCAACCAGAGTTAAGAGAAAAAAGATTTCAGAAATGAACCTAGTTCCTAACTCTACCCTAACTCCTCGCCTCCCACCCCAGAGCTGCAAAGGAGAAGAGAGAGGACAAAATCCTAGTGGGACAACTGAGTCATACCTTCCAGTAGAGAAAACCAGACTGAGGTTATCAGCAGGCCATGACTTTGCGAAGAGACACCAAATTTAGGACTGTCTTCCCCAGCCCCACCATCCCCTGGGTCTCACTGGAGGTAGGATGAACCACCTGGTTGTCCTCCTTGTTTGGATCTTTCCTGGTGGGCAGAGCAGTTAGAGATGCAAGACAGAACAACCATGTTATCATTGCTTTAATTTTCTCCAGCTACAAATTCCATAGGGATTCAGAAAACAGATGACCGTTGAGCCTGAAAAAAAAAAACAAAAAAAATCGGAATGTCTCCCCACCTAAAGTTGCACTGCACTTTGATTTCTTATAATTGCAATGAGAAAAAAATTATAGATCCCCAGGCAAAACTACTCTTGTTTCCAATTTAAGTCAGTACCAAGCTTTGCATAAGACCCAGGAGCTGTTCCAGCCTTGGACAAGGAATATAGGGAGGGTTGGGTCAGTGTCTCTCCATGAGGTAGAGACACTACTCACCTGTTGCTGGCAGGGCTCTTATCCCAACTACTTCTCCATGGAAGGTAGGCAACAATAACAAAATGGGAAACTTCCCATACTAAATGAATTAAAGCAACACCGGACAAAACAAAAAGTAAGCTAAGAATAGAAATGGTCTTGCAAAGGCCAGGCCAAAATATCCTGCCCAAACTATTTCTAAAGGAGCAACCAGAGACTTCCCCAGTAGTCCTATGGTTAAGAATCAACCTACCCACGCAGGGGACATGGGTTTGATCCCTGGTTCAGGAACTAAGATCCCTCATGCCACAGGGCCACTAAGCCTGTGTGTCACAACTACTGAGCCTGCCCACGCACTCTGAACCCTGTGCTGGGTAACAAGAAAGGCTGTTGCAATGAGAAGCCTGGGCATTGCAACTAGAGAAAACCTGAGCACAACCACCAAGAACCAGGGCTGGCAAAAGTCAATCACTTAAATAAAAAAAAAAAGGAGCAACCAGAGTTAAGAGAAAAAAGATTTCAGAAATGAACCTAGTTCCTAACTCTACCCTAACTCCTCGCCTCCCACCCCAGAGCTGCAAAGGAGAAGAGAGAGGACAAAATCCTAGTGGGACAACTGAGTCATACCTTCCAGTAGAGAAAACCAGACTGAGGTTATCAGCAGGCCATGACTTTGCGAAGAGACACCAAATTTAGGACTGTCTTCCCCAGCCCCACCATCCCCTGGGTCTCACTGGAGGTAGGATGAACCACCTGGTTGTCCTCCTTGTTTGGATCTTTCCTGGTGGGCAGAGCAGTTAGAGATGCAAGACAGAACAACCATGTTATCATTGCTTTAATTTTCTCCAGCTACAAATTCCATAGGGATTCAGAAAACAGATGACCGTTGAGCCTGAAAAAAAAACAAAAAAAATCGGAATGTCTCCCCACCTAAAGTTGCACTGCACTTTGATTTCTTATAATTGCAATGAGAAAAAAATTATAGATCCCCAGGCAAAACTACTCTTGTTTCCAATTTAAGTCAGTACCAAGCTTTGCATAAGACCCAGGAGCTGTTCCAGCCTTGGACAAGGAATATAGGGAGGGTTGGGTCAGTGTCTCTCCATGAGGTAGAGACACTACTCACCTGTTGCTGGCAGGGCTCTTATCCCAACTACTTTGCCATCCAGAGTGGGTATCATTTATTTGGTGACTAGGAAGCAGGCCTCAGAGTTTGCCTGTAGGAACTATGGGGCAACAGATCTAACCTAACTACTTAATGGAAAGATACTGACCCAACTCTCCCTTCATTCCCCATCCCAGGCAGGAATAGCTCAACAGACTGTCCTTAAAGCCTGAAATGAATAGAATAAATTACACAGAGAGCTTCACACGGCTAGTGTCAGGATTAGCCTTTGTGTTAGGCTTCCCAGGTGGCTTAGTGGTAAAGAATCTGCCTGCAGTACAGGACACAGGAGACTCAGGTTTGATCCCTGGATCAGGAATATCCCCTGGAGGAGGAAATGGCAACCCACTCCAGTATTCTTGCCTGGAGAAGTCCATGGACAGAGGGGCCTGGCCAGCTATGATCCATAGGGTCACAGAGTCAGACATGCCTTAGCACTTAAACAACAACAAATGAAAGTGTTCAAGTCACTCAATTGTGTCCAACTCTTTGTGACCCCAAGAACTGTAACCCACAAGGCTCTCCTGTCCATGGAATTCTCCAGGCAAGAGTACTGGAGTGGGTAGCCATTCCCTTCTCTAGGGGATCTTTCCAACTCAAAGATTGAACCCAGGTCTCCAGCCTTGCAGGCAGATTCTTTACCACCTGATCCACCAGGAAGTCTTTGTATTGCGTAAGGGTCCTTGAAAGTGTGTGTGTATGTGTGTGTATGTATGTCTTGCTGAAATTAAAATACTTACTGTAAAACAAATAACAACAGAAGAGTAATACAAAATCCAGATGTTTTACCAAATTGAACTGCAAAGTTTAAAAATGTAAACAACACAGTACCCAAAGTTTTATCCTGATGTTCCTCCTTCACGTCTCTCCCCCGAATCACCCACTTAGATCTCTTTTGACTGTTTTGTCTCCGTCATCTAGGCTTTTTAAAAAGCCTTATAGTCAGTCTTGGGCTTCCTAGGTGGTGCAGTGGTAAAGAATCTGCCTGCCAGTGCAGGAGACAGAAGAGACATGGGTTCAATCCCTGGGTTGGGAAGACCCTCTGGAGAGGGAAATGGTAACCCACTCCAGTATTCTTGCCTGGAGAAGTCCATGGACAGAGGGGCCTGGCCAGCTATGATCCATAGGGTCACAGAGTCAGACATGCCTTAGCACTTAAACAACAACAAATGAAAGTGTTCAAGTCACTCAATTGTGTCCAACTCTTTGTGACCCCAAGAACTGTAACCCACAAGGCTCTCCTGTCCATGGAATTCTCCAGGCAAGAGTACTGGAGTGGGTAGCCATTCCCTTCTCTAGGGGATCTTTCCAACTCAAAGATTGAACCCAGGTCTCCAGCCTTGCAGGCAGATTCTTTACCACCTGATCCACCAGGGAAGTCTTTGTATTGCGTAAGGGTCCTTGAAAGTGTGTGTGTATGTGTGTGTATGTATGTCTTGCTGAAATTAAAATACTTACTGTAAAACAAATAACAACAGAAGAGTAATACAAAATCCAGATGTTTTACCAAATTGAACTGCAAAGTTTAAAAATGTAAACAACACAGTACCCAAAGTTTTATCCTGATGTTCCTCCTTCACGTCTCTCCCCCGAATCACCCACTTAGATCTCTTTTGACTGTTTTGTCTCCGTCATCTAGGCTTTTTAAAAAGCCTTATAGTCAGTCTTGGGCTTCCTAGGTGGTGCAGTGGTAAAGAATCTGCCTGCCAGTGCAGGAGACAGAAGAGACATGGGTTCAATCCCTGGGTTGGGAAGACCCTCTGGAGAGGGAAATGGCAACCCACTCCGGTATTCTTGTCTGAAGAATCCCATGGACAGAGGAGTTTGACTGGCCCCACCTATGGGATTAAAACACCGCTGAGCACATACGGACTGATAATCTCAGACTGAGAACTTCCAAGCACCTTGAGGCAGGGGACAGAGCATGAAGTTGAGGACTGAATTTTCTGCTTCTTTAAGGTAGAGGTCAGCCAAACTCAGAGTGGGAGAATTAGCACACAGGAAGTGTCTACAGCAGGGCAGGCACATAGCAGGCTGTAGGTAAGGATGAGCTATTTTTATGACTGTCTTCTGCATTGTGACGAGGGAGTGATTTGGGAATGTCTATTTCCTGTTTAAGACAATGGGTCCCTTCTGCTTTTCATTCTCTGTTATTAAGACTGACCTGAACCTCTGGTAACCTTCCTCCCTGCTAACATGAGCATTAGAGTCACATGGGGCCTCTGGCTACAGTCAGTGTCTAGATAGGGTTTCACCTGTCCCAAGGCTGTTTGAATTTCTGGCATCCAAACCTCCTTATTCAGTTTACAGTTTTCTTGAACTCATTATATAAAGTATAAAACAGAATTTCCCAATTGGCAGTATGACATCTAACAAAAATCCAGAATGTGCTTATTTTCCATTTTCCTTTGGTTTTGAACATTCCCCAGTTCTGAACCAATGGGGTTCCATGGCCATTGTATACAGTTGAGCGTGCTGTTTGCTGCACAAGGATGCCTGGCAGAGATGAGAGGGCTGAAATCCAGCCTTTACTTGCCCCGCTGTGTCCTATAGGCTACGTGAGCGGGTACTTTTCTTAGGTGGTCAGTCTAGAAGGGTTATTTTTAAAGATTATTTTTTAAGTCAACTACCTACCACATAACACCCTTTGAATTCTGTAGAACCTGAGCAAAACAATCCTTCAGGCTTAGATGGGCAGGTCAGGAGGTGGTGAGGACCCTCGGAGGAGGGGGAGCCCTGGGCAGGAGCTGCAAGGCCCAGCTGCCTCCATTACATTGGGCTACTCCAGTAGCCATCTTGGGTATCCAGGTCGCCGAAAGGGTAGAGTCCTCCCCACTAGGGGATTATAAACACGTCTTGGCTTGGGCAGTGGTAAAGAATCTGCCTGCCAGTGCAGGAGACAGAAGAGACATGGGTTCAATCCCTGGGTTGGGAAGACCCTCTGGAGAGGGAAATGGCAACCCACTCCGGTATTCTTGTCTGAAGAATCCCATGGACAGAGGAGTTTGACTGGCCCCACCTATGGGATTAAAACACCGCTGAGCACATACGGACTGATAATCTCAGACTGAGAACTTCCAAGCACCTTGAGGCAGGGGACAGAGCATGAAGTTGAGGACTGAATTTTCTGCTTCTTTAAGGTAGAGGTCAGCCAAACTCAGAGTGGGAGAATTAGCACACAGGAAGTGTCTACAGCAGGGCAGGCACATAGCAGGCTGTAGGTAAGGATGAGCTATTTTTATGACTGTCTTCTGCATTGTGACGAGGGAGTGATTTGGGAATGTCTATTTCCTGTTTAAGACAATGGGTCCCTTCTGCTTTTCATTCTCTGTTATTAAGACTGACCTGAACCTCTGGTAACCTTCCTCCCTGCTAACATGAGCATTAGAGTCACATGGGGCCTCTGGCTACAGTCAGTGTCTAGATAGGGTTTCACCTGTCCCAAGGCTGTTTGAATTTCTGGCATCCAAACCTCCTTATTCAGTTTACAGTTTTCTTGAACTCATTATATAAAGTATAAAACAGAATTTCCCAATTGGCAGTATGACATCTAACAAAAATCCAGAATGTGCTTATTTTCCATTTTCCTTTGGTTTTGAACATTCCCCAGTTCTGAACCAATGGGGTTCCATGGCCATTGTATACAGTTGAGCGTGCTGTTTGCTGCACAAGGATGCCTGGCAGAGATGAGAGGGCTGAAATCCAGCCTTTACTTGCCCCGCTGTGTCCTATAGGCTACGTGAGCGGGTACTTTTCTTAGGTGGTCAGTCTAGAAGGGTTATTTTTAAAGATTATTTTTTAAGTCAACTACCTACCACATAACACCCTTTGAATTCTGTAGAACCTGAGCAAAACAATCCTTCAGGCTTAGATGGGCAGGTCAGGAGGTGGTGAGGACCCTCGGAGGAGGGGGAGCCCTGGGCAGGAGCTGCAAGGCCCAGCTGCCTCCATTACATTGGGCTACTCCCCAGTAGCCATCTTGGGTATCCAGGTCTGACCACAGAAAGCTGTGGTTCCCACACATACCTGCAGCCCTTTGAGGTTGCTCCTTCCTCAGCGCTTAGAGGCTTGGACAACTAAAGATCTGATACTGGATATGGAGTGGTTCTTCTTCATGAGCGTCCACACCCAAGGGTTTGTTCCTCCCCAGTACACAGGCTAACAGCGACCTGACTAGACGTGCTCAGCCTTCCTCTCACAGTCCTGAATCTCTGCTGCTTCCTCTTTTGAAACACCCTTCCCTCTAAGACAGGGAGATCCAGCCTTTGGGCCTCAGGCGGACCATCCTGCCCACTGCAGAGGCTTCCCTGACTCCCGCTCCTCTCCCTCTCTCCACAGTATGTCCACTAGCCCCTCTCATGGCTCTGCTGCTCCACAGCATGGTCTTCTGTGATTCTACTTCCTTGGAGAGTAAGACCCGGAGGACAAGCGACCTGGGTTCAGTCCCCATGTGCACACCCATCATATGTGAAGCTGTCCCTGTGGTGGTTAACGAGTCTCCCTTAGGAGCAGAGGCTAGAGGTAGGGAATAGACTAGACCTGACCTGGTGCCAGCATGCTGAGCTCTCCCTGAAGTTCCAGCCACACTCATTACATTCATGACCTGGTTTCTTTGAAAGGGGTCTCTCTTGATGGTTGGCATCATTGTTGCTTTTGTAAATGCTTGCGTGTGTCTGTTTCTGTCTCTTAGAAATGTTCTGATGGAGCTTGACATTTAACATTAGAATACATCTGTACCTTGGTTTGTTATACATGTCCTCATTACCTGAGGACAACCTCTATCAGAGAAAAGCCCCTTACGGTGAGTCAACTCAAAATAGGGACACAGTAAGAGAGAAAATTTAAAAAGCAAAACATGCCTTGATGTTAAAAAAAAGAGGAAATAAAATTGTGAAAATGTTTAGCTTCCATTTAACAAAATGTAGGTTATGCTTGCAACTACCCAAACATTCTTAGAATGAACAAAGGTTGAGTTATGTTGGTTTGGAGGACGTATGTTCTCAGACAAAATGTGATCACTTGATATGATATCCTCCTCTTCTGACTCTTGCTTGTTGGTTGTAAGGGATAGTTTTGCAAAAAAATTAAAAATTGTTTTTTAAATTATTTTATCAATTTTCTTAACCCCTGAAATTCAAATCATTCTCTTTGGGAGCACAGAGCCTTAGCCACTGGACCACCAGGGAGATCCTTCAAATCATTCTCTTTGGAAGCAACAGTCCTGTCATTAACTAGTAACTTTCTTCAACTATTAAACTGATCTATTATATATATTTTTGGCACATTGTTAATTTTGTCAAAATGAAATATATTTTAAAGCATTTACTGAGAGAGGGAGAGAGAGAGAGAGAGAGATGAGAAATGAGAGAGACAAAAAGCTAAGAACAGAAGCACCATATGACCCAGCAATCCCACTATTAGGCTTATACCCTGATGAAATCAAAATTGAAAGAGACACCTGTGCCCCAATATTCATTGCAGCACTCTATACGATAGCTACATCATGGAAGCAACTTAGATGTCCATCGACGAATGAATGGATAAAGAAGCTCTGGTACATATATACAATGGAGTACTTCTCAGCCACAAAATGAAACGCAGAAGATTCAGTCCTAATGAGATGGATAATCTAGAACCTATTATACATAGTGAATTAAGTCAAAAATAGAAGGACGAGTATAGTATACTAACACATATATATGGAATCTATGAAGTTCATACTGATAAATACACACAGAGCATCAATGGAAAAAACAGTCATAGAGAACAGACTTATGGACATTGGGGAGAGGGAAGAGTGGGTGAGAGATATGGAAAGAGTAACATGGAGCCCTAGACTATCATATGTAAAAGACATAGCTGTTGTCAATGTGCTTTGGGTTAAGGGTCGTACATGGGGGCTATGAGATGGCCCGGAGGGGTGGGATGGGGGGGAATGGGATATACATATGACTAATCTGGAACTATACATATCTGTAAACAACAAAACTCTGTAAAATCAAAAAAGCAAAATAAACAAACTTGTGATTGTGGGGAAAAAAGGAGCAATGAGAGAGAGAGAGAAGTGAGGATAGATATTTGAAAATTCACAGACATGGACACTTTCAGTCTCTGTCACATCAGGGAGATGCACTGAGCTGCCTTGGGAGTCAGGATGGCTTGCTGCGCCCTGCAGAAGAGGAGAAAGTATCTTAAAGTGAGATTTCCTTGTGTCTAGCCCCATGCCCCCTTCCTGCTTCCCAGTGGACACATGCCATTTCCTGTGTATAGGGGCCCGTTTATTCTGAACGAAGTTAGCATCCGTCCGGCTGGGCGGGCTCCACCGTTTGAGCAGGTGTGCTGAAGGAGGGGAGGCCGGGGCAGCCAGCGCAGCCCGGATGTCGCCCTGACAGCCAGAATTGGCGCTTTCATCTTCTCCAGGCAGCAGAGCACTCCTCGCCGCTCCTGCCTGCATACTTTTTATAATAGTAATAAGACAACTCTGGGGAAGATCATCTTGGATTAACTCCGGGGAGTAATCATCTAATCACATTCCAGACTGATTTGAGGCACTCATCTGGACCGAATGCCTCCCTGCACCCCGGGAATGACTTTATGAGCCGGCAGCCAGGCCCCATCGAGCCTTACTGCTTAATTAAAAACAAATTCCCGAGTAATTTATTTTTTCTGTGTTTTATTATTTTTTTATTTTTTGTCTTCCCATAAAACCTCCAGCCGCACAAAGGGCGAGGGAGAGCCCGGGAGCTGGAAGAGGAAGCTGAGATTTACAGCTCTGGCCGCTGTGCTGGCCTGGCCGCGGGCGCTAGGGGGTGAGGTTAAACAGGAACATCCTGCGGGGACCAGCGCCTCGGGAGGCACGTGGGCGGGACACGTGGGTGATAAAACAATAACAACCTTCAGCCTCTGACCCAGTGTTGATGGGAAAGCCCTGTGCAGTGACCGACTCCACCACGCCACAACCCCAGCTGAGGCCTTCTCTTAGGGCTGCTGGGGGAGCCCTGAGGGCTGCCAGCCCTGCTCGGGCCACAAGGATACACCCTGTGCCCAGGGAAACCTAGCGGAAGGGCCTGGTGCCTGCAGCTCCCAGGATGACCCTGGGCCACTTGCCTTGTCTCCTGAGCCTCAACTTCTCCAACTAAACAGGACAGGCTCCACTTACCTTGCAGGGTGATAAGGGATCAGGTGCTGGAGAGGCCGGGGCTGCCCTCTCTCATGGAGGCGGTGAGAAGACAATGTGAGTGGGGACTGGGCTTTAGACAAGGAAGGGAGGTTCCCACTGCCCAGATGAGGCTGTGAGCACAGAGTCTTCCCTCTCTTGTCTGTGCTGGGACTCACCAGGGCGTGGGAGACAGGCTGCCAAGGGGATCGTGTGTGTGCTCGTGTGTGCAAAAGCGCTGGAGGGGTGTGTGTGTGTGTGTGTGTGCGTATGGTGGGGAAAGGGTGTCTGAAGGCCCGGATGCCTTCCTCGGCCCATGCATCTGTCTGTGAATGGAGAATACCATTAAAGGGCACGTGCTCTGAGGCCAAGCAGCCAGGATTCAAATCTCAGCTCTACTTTGGGCTGGTGACGTAACCTCTAAACCTCAGTTTTCCTGTCTGCCAAATGGAACTAATGATAGCATTGACCGCTCTGGGTTGTTGTGAGGCTTAAATTTATTAAGTCACGTCGTCTGCTCAGAACCTTCCTGGCAAGTGCTTCACAAGTGTTCTGACATCTGTAAGAGTATGTATGTAATTTGTAAAAATTACACGTAGTATGTGTGTCTGTGTTGGTTGCTCAGTTGTGTCTGACTCTGCAATCCCGTGGACTGTAGCCCACCAGGCTCCTCCATCCATGGAATTCTTCAGGCAAGAGCACTAGAGTCGGTTGCCTTCTCTTTTCCAGAGGATCTTCCCAAACCCTGAATCAAACCTAGGTCTCCTGCATTACAGGCAGGTTCTTAACTGACTGAGCTACCAGGGAAGCCCTGATGCTTAGTCACTTCAGTCGTGTTCAGCTCTGTGTGACTCCACGGACTGCAGCCCGTCAGGCTCCTCTGTCCATGGCAAGAATACTGGAGTGGGTTGCCGTCCTCTCCTCCAGGGGGATCTTCCCAACCCAGGGACGGAACCCTCCTGAATTGCAGGCAGATTCCTCACCACTGAGCCATCAGGGAAAACCCACATACATATACTTGAGACCCCAGGAACTGTAGCTCGCCAGGCTTCTCCGTCCATGGAGTTTTCCAGGCAAGAAACTGGAGTGGGTTGCCATTTCCTTCTCCAGGAAAGCCCTACATGTAATATACATTTCTCCAACTAAAGTCCCATTTCCCCGTAGGCTTTAATTTTGAAAATTAGGGATGAAACTTCTAGAAATAATTTTGTTCCTATGGTATAATAAAATCACCAAAAAGGGTGGCAAATCTTTACAAGTCATAATTTATACAGGAATGAATATGACGTACATTGGAGTACAAACCAGGGAGAAATTGAGCCCCAAACTGAAAAGAAAGTAGAGTTCTTTTCTCTAGCTTACCGTGTTGATTGCCTGAAAAAATGCATCCTGAGGTAGCAATTCTGTTGGAGAGTTGAGCCCCCAAGGCTTGTCTTCTCCTCACTCTCCTCCCACCCCCATTGTCACTTCAGAAAAAAGAGCCACGTGGCCAAAATCTGCCCTGGGAAGATTGCAATCAAGAACAAAGATCTTCAACCACTTCAAAAAGAGGCAGCCTTTCCTGGGAAATTTAAGGGCCATTCATTAGCATCATCAGAAAAGTCACGTCGTCTGCTCAGAACCTTCCTGGCAAGTGCTTCACAAGTGTTCTGACATCTGTAAGAGTATGTATGTAATTTGTAAAAATTACACGTAGTATGTGTGTCTGTGTTGGTTGCTCAGTTGTGTCTGACTCTGCAATCCCGTGGACTGTAGCCCACCAGGCTCCTCCATCCATGGAATTCTTCAGGCAAGAGCACTAGAGTCGGTTGCCTTCTCTTTTCCAGAGGATCTTCCCAAACCCTGAATCAAACCTAGGTCTCCTGCATTACAGGCAGGTTCTTAACTGACTGAGCTACCAGGGAAGCCCTGATGCTTAGTCACTTCAGTCGTGTTCAGCTCTGTGTGACTCCACGGACTGCAGCCCGTCAGGCTCCTCTGTCCATGGCAAGAATACTGGAGTGGGTTGCCGTCCTCTCCTCCAGGGGGATCTTCCCAACCCAGGGACGGAACCCTCCTGAATTGCAGGCAGATTCCTCACCACTGAGCCATCAGGGAAAACCCACATACATATACTTGAGACCCCAGGAACTGTAGCTCGCCAGGCTTCTCCGTCCATGGAGTTTTCCAGGCAAGAAACTGGAGTGGGTTGCCATTTCCTTCTCCAGGAAAGCCCTACATGTAATATACATTTCTCCAACTAAAGTCCCATTTCCCCGTAGGCTTTAATTTTGAAAATTAGGGATGAAACTTCTAGAAATAATTTTGTTCCTATGGTATAATAAAATCACCAAAAAGGGTGGCAAATCTTTACAAGTCATAATTTATACAGGAATGAATATGACGTACATTGGAGTACAAACCAGGGAGAAATTGAGCCCCAAACTGAAAAGAAAGTAGAGTTCTTTTCTCTAGCTTACCGTGTTGATTGCCTGAAAAACTGCATCCTGAGGTAGCAATTCTGTTGGAGAGTTGAGCCCCCAAGGCTTGTCTTCTCCTCACTCTCCTCCCACCCCCATTGTCACTTCAGAAAAAAGAGCCACGTGGCCAAAATCTGCCCTGGGAAGATTGCAATCAAGAACAAAGATCTTCAACCACTTCAAAAAGAGGCAGCCTTTCCTGGGAAATTTAAGGGCCATTCATTAGCATCATCAGAAAAGCATTCCTCATAAGAGACTTGGGGAAGAGCAGCTGTCACAGAAGGGGAGGCCTTGACTGCGATCCCCCTGGGCCCAAAGAGAGCCCAGAGCAGGCCCAGAAAGTGACGACTGGTAAAGGCAGATCCTTGAGGCTCTCTGAAGCGGCTGCTCAGTGTTCCTTCTCTGAGAAGCTGCAGAGCCTGGTGGTGGCTTAGAGTAACCCCGCAGGATGTGTGGGGCCTCTGGGGACAGCAGTGACCTCAGAGTCAGATGTCTAGGATTTGAATCTGTACCCTTTCATCTCACTAGCTTAGGGCTACTTCTTGAGGCTTTTCAGTGAATCTGGTTGTTGACAGTTGCCTCTCTGAATTGCTGGTAGGAGTTGAAGGGGTTCCTTGTAGAGCAGACAGTATTGGCCTAATCAACATTAGCTCTGTCGCAGACACCTGGTCCCTGCCTGTATCCTGTATGTTGAAGGCCAACAGACGGTCTTTGGATCTATTTACCAGCAAACTTCCTCCAAAGAACACATCTGTGTCCATGGTGGGACAGACATGACAGCAATCAACCTGCCCTCATGGCTAGCCTTGGTGGATAAATACCCCAGCTCCCTCACCCTTCAGGTGGAATGACTGAGGCGGCGTCTCCTGCAGGTGCCCACAGCTCCAGTGTGCCTGAAAACCCTTTGTTGGCAGCCTTCCCTTACCTGCCTCACTTCCTCTCTTCCTTGTCAGTGTTAGTCTTTACCACCCAAATAAGCCTGTTGTTGTCCAGTCACTCAGTCGTGTCCAGCTCTTTGCGACCCTATGGACTGCAGGATGCCAGGCTTCCCTGTCCTTCACCATCTCCCAAAACTTGCTCAAACTCATGTCCATTGACTCAGTGATGCCATCCAACCAACCCATCCTCTGTCGTCCCCTTCTCCTCCTGCTTTCACTCTTTCCCAGTAGCAGGGTCTCTTCTCATCAGTCGACTCTTCCCATCAGGTGGCCAAAGTATTGGAGCTTCAGCTTCAGCATCAGACCTTCCAGTGAATAGTCAGGGTTGATTTCCTTTAGGATGGACTGGTTTCTTCTCCTTGCAGCCCAAAGGACTCTTAAGAGTTCTCTAACACCACTGTTCAAAAGCATCAGTTCTTTGGTGCTCAGTCTTCTTTATGGCCTACTTCTCATCACATTCATAAAAGACTACTGGAAAAACCATAGCTTTGACTATACAGACCTTTGTCCTCAGGTAAAATGCTTGCATTAAAAACCTTGTCTCTGTTTTTGTTTTCCTGGTGAATGCCAACTAGCAACCCCAGCCCAGCCCAGCCTCCTCATTAAAACCAAGTAAACCAGGCCTACATAGACATCTTTATCCACTGTTTCCTCCTGTGTGACATCCGTTCTCCCTTCTGGCAAAGGGGAATACCTAGGGGGTTTTCTTTTTTAGGAATCTGTTGTTGAAGGCCTCTCTGAATTGCTGGTAGGAGTTGAAGGGGTTCCTTGTAGAGCAGACAGTATTGGCCTAATCAACATTAGCTCTGTCGCAGACACCTGGTCCCTGCCTGTATCCTGTATGTTGAAGGCCAACAGACGGTCTTTGGATCTATTTACCAGCAAACTTCCTCCAAAGAACACATCTGTGTCCATGGTGGGACAGACATGACAGCAATCAACCTGCCCTCATGGCTAGCCTTGGTGGATAAATACCCCAGCTCCCTCACCCTTCAGGTGGAATGACTGAGGCGGCGTCTCCTGCAGGTGCCCACAGCTCCAGTGTGCCTGAAAACCCTTTGTTGGCAGCCTTCCCTTACCTGCCTCACTTCCTCTCTTCCTTGTCAGTGTTAGTCTTTACCACCCAAATAAGCCTGTTGTTGTCCAGTCACTCAGTCGTGTCCAGCTCTTTGCGACCCTATGGACTGCAGGATGCCAGGCTTCCCTGTCCTTCACCATCTCCCAAAACTTGCTCAAACTCATGTCCATTGACTCAGTGATGCCATCCAACCAACCCATCCTCTGTCGTCCCCTTCTCCTCCTGCTTTCACTCTTTCCCAGTAGCAGGGTCTCTTCTCATCAGTCGACTCTTCCCATCAGGTGGCCAAAGTATTGGAGCTTCAGCTTCAGCATCAGACCTTCCAGTGAATAGTCAGGGTTGATTTCCTTTAGGATGGACTGGTTTCTTCTCCTTGCAGCCCAAAGGACTCTTAAGAGTTCTCTAACACCACTGTTCAAAAGCATCAGTTCTTTGGTGCTCAGTCTTCTTTATGGCCTACTTCTCATCACATTCATAAAAGACTACTGGAAAAACCATAGCTTTGACTATACAGACCTTTGTCCTCAGGTAAAATGCTTGCATTAAAAACCTTGTCTCTGTTTTTGTTTTCCTGGTGAATGCCAACTAGCAACCCCAGCCCAGCCCAGCCTCCTCATTAAAACCAAGTAAACCAGGCCTACATAGACATCTTTATCCACTGTTTCCTCCTGTGTGACATCCGTTCTCCCTTCTGGCAGAAATACCTGTTTCCTTTGGGGAATCTGAGCCTTTCTCTTCCGTCATTCCCTTCATTCAGAGAGGACGGACCCCAGTCTTGGCTCTGGAGGCAGGTGTGAGACGTGAGCCTGCTGGACTAGAGCACTGAGTCCTCCAGCTACAGTTGGTTCAGGAATGGGCACACGATCGGAATCAGACCAGGAGCCGACTCAGGTCCTTCACTGTGCTCCTGGGAAAGAGGTGTCCCGACACTGAGAAGTTCAGTCCGATCAGATGTGACCAACATTCTCCAGGATCAGCTGACCCGAGTGACAGTAAACCTGACATGGAGGAAACCATGGTTGAGAGATGGAGAACGGCCTGCTCCTAACAGTATCTTTGGGCCCTGAATCCAGCCAGGTCTGAAGTTACACTGCCCCATCCTTTCCAGTTACATGAGCCAACTTTTTCTGCCCTCCACACTTCTTTTTTTTTTTTTTTAATAGGGGCCAATTCTGAGTTTGGTTTTGGCATTTCCAGCTGACTAATAAATACATAATTTCATCCTGCTTAGCTTTCTGATTGAGAAGAGAGGATATGTGATTTTGAGATTTTGCTCCTTTCTGGGTGTAGATTCTTCCAGGGTAAAGTTGGCTTGAGGCTCCTCAGGGTTGCCTGAGGAAGAAGTGTGTCCACACTATTTATCAGCTGGTGTGTTTTTGTTTATTTATTTTTTAACCTTTGTACTGGGGTATAGCTGATTAACTATGTTGTGATACTTTCAGGTGAACAGCGAAGGGACTCAGCCTTACGTGTATATGGATCCATTCCACCCAAACTCCGCGTAACAGTGAGAGAGTTCTGGGTGCTGTACTAGGTCTTTGTTGGTTATGCATTTTAAATAAAGCAGTGAGTACATCTCCATCTCAAATGCCCTAACTATGCCTTCTAGCCAGGCGGGGTGCAGCAGGGGAGGTTATTGGATGCAAGTAGCAGAAACTCCAACTCAAATAGGCTTAAACAAGAAGGAATTGTATTCCCTCTCATAACAGGAAGTTGAACTGAAAAAGAGTTTGCAGGGTTGTTTGACTCAGTGGATTGCCCACATCCTTCAGGCTCCTGTTTCTCTCAGTTCCTCTGCCCTGCATTCCTCAAGGTGATGGTTCCCTATCAGGATGGTGACTGAATTCCAGACTTTTCATCCCTACATAGCACCATCTAGAGGAACGAAAGGGGATATTGGCTTGCCTTCTATATGTACCTTCTTTTTAGAAACAGAGATACTACCTCTGAGCCCCTAGTAGAATTCTGTAACAGCCCAGATAAATTAAATTACACAGCAATAACAAAACATCTCAAAGGTCCGGGAACCACAAGGATTTATTTTCCCTTATGTTACAAGACAGAGCAGGTGTGCAGAGGACTGTCTTGCTGAACCCTCTCAGATACTGGCTGAGGGAGCAGCTGCCATCTTGAATGTTGTTGGTCACTGTGCCAAAGGACTCCCTTTCAGCAGTTAAATGCTCCTTCAGAAGTGACACCCAGAGTTTCCTCTCATGACTCATTGGCTAAAGATAGTTTTATGGCCCCATTTGACCACAAAGAGGCCAGGAAATAACTATTCCTCTCCCAGAAGTGGAGAGAACAGGCAACAGTGCTAACAATTGCCACCGCTGCTCATTGCCCAGAATAGGGCTGCTCAAAAACCAGTCCCTGGCAAGGAGAGCAGAATGACCTTGATTGGCTTAGAGCCTCGTTTGGATGGGGCCTGGGTTCTGACTAGCTAGCTGCAAAGACCTCTACATCCTATGACCACGTTTCTAGATAGTGAGATACACATAATGAGAGCATTTTCATTGGTATAAGCCGGGGAAGGGAGGAGGCAGTGCTGTGGGGAAGAGAGTCCTCACCAAGATGATCCTGTGTTCTGATGGGGTGTCTCTAGTCCAGGTTTTCTACAAGGGCCAAAGCTTCTTCCAAAATGGACGTGAGTGCCTAAAGGAAGTGGGTGACCTAGGAATCCTCAAGGCAGGGAGGAAAAGACTGCTGCTCCTGGCTTCAGGCTCATCAGGATGATTTCAGAGCCAGCTCAGAAACTGTTGTGTCAGGGGTCCAACAGAGGAGCAGAACATCTGTGAGAATATATATCACGAAGGATCTATTACAGAGCCCTTGTCTCTGATCTTGGGACCCGCAGGGCAGGTGAGTGAGAAGGGATGACACACATAACGTGTGTGTGTGTGTGGAGTGGGGGAGGTTGTGGGTGTGTAAGGATGAAATGGTCCTGGAGGCTGGCACTGCATCAGCCTTTCCCTGTCCTCCCATCTCCAGTTCCACCCATGAGGGTGTCCTGGCAGGAGGCGATGGCGTCCTTCTCAAAGGCCGAGGACCAGAGAAACTGGAGGAGGACCCAGCAGGGGTTGGCAGCCCCCTGGGCCTGGCTGCAGGTCGCACCAGCCCTGTGGGCCAGCAGATCCTGCCAACGAGTGCGACGGTGGGGCCCCATGCCCAGCGCCAACCTCAGAGCTCCGAGGAGATGCAGCTGCTGTGCTTCTGCGGCCAAACCTCAGGCAGAAGGCCTCTTGTGGCCTCTCACACTGAGACCATGCATGAAAGGGAATGCTGGGAAATGTAATTCCAGCTCAGCTGCATTGTCGCTACCAGCCCATCCTAGGCTCCTCACTGGTCCCTCACTGGGCATCTGGTCCCTCCTTTAAGAGCTCCGCGGAGTGGATATCTCTTACTATTATCATTGCCACCCACATCTGTCCTCCTTTCTCTTTAAAATAGCCCCTTGATGCCTTGGGAGGCACATCTCGTTTCCCATAATCCACTCAGGTGCTCCAGGGCAGAACCATGTGACCCAGGCCTGGCCAATCAGCACCTTGGACAACCCCAGCCACAGAGCAGGGAGGGAGACCTGACCCAAATGGTCAAATTAAGGTGAAGGGATCCTGGGACTGGAGGAAGGGCTGCCAGAAAGAGACATTCCTGTCCTTTCTAGCTACACCTCAACTAGACTGAGGGAATGTGAGGACTGCTGTACTGTGAAGGGAAAATCTGTTTGAGCAAGGAGGCAACACAGAGCAAAGATACGGCATGAGATAAAGGGCCCTGAAGACATTGTTTCATCTGGATCAAACCATTCCTGAAGGCAGTCCTACTCTGACCTTTCAGTAATGGGATACAGTAAATTCCCTTTTTGTTTCACCAAGTTGCATTGGGTTTTCTGTTATTTTCAATCAAAATGGCCCCAGCTGATGCACTCAGTGGTCACAGGCCCAAATCAGTGCACCTTAGAGGTGTTGTCTGCATGGAATCTAAGTAGAGAAGACTCACCCACCTCAGTGCTTCTGAGCCAGAGGAGGCCACTGGCTTCCACAGAGGTATGGCTTCACAGGAGAAGGGTGACAGAGTAAGAAGCTGGTGCTGAAATCCAGCTTCAACCTTGATAATTTGTGACCCCTGACTTGCTCCCTCAGTCCTCTGAACACCATCTCCTTGTTTACATGCCTTCCCTGTCCCTTGTCCCAGGGCTTGGTGCAGAGTTCCCTAACGTGGACCCAATTCAGGGCTCGTTTTGTCTGGAGGCCCCCATTTTCACATAGAACTGAACAAAATGTGAGGAAATAAAGTTCTCTAACTTTATTATAATAAAACGTGTGATTTGCTTTGGTATTTTAAATTTTTTTTATCTTTTGGTGGGTAGGGTGGGGAGGGAGGGGGTGGGTGGGCCACTTCTATTGGTCTTTCATTTCTCTGTTTTCATCCGTCTTTGTTCTTTGGCTCCTGTGGGCCTCCCATCGCGGTGGCCTCTGTTGTCGCAGAGCACCAGCTCTGGGCGCACACGCGCCAGAGTTCCGGCTCGGTAGTTGGACACATCGGTCTGGTCGCTCGGCGGCACGTGGGATCTTCCCAGGCCAGGGATTGAACCAGCGCCCCTTGCACTGCAAGGCGGTGTCCTTACCCACTGGACCACCAGGGGAAGCCCTGCTTTGTTATTTTATATCATAGCTTTTTTATTCTATGTTTTCAAAAGAGAAGAAAAGAATGATCATCACTACCTGTCTTTATTGATTCACTGAAGGTTTTCAGATAGATTTTTTTAAAATTTTTTTCTAAACATTTATTTATTTATTAATTTTCACCCATCTTTATTCTTTGGCATGTGTGGTCCTCCCATGGCAGTGGCCTCTCTCGTTGCAGAGCACTGGCTCTGGGCGCATGCGCTCCAGAACACGGCTCGTAATTGGACACATCGGCCCAGCCGCTCCACGGCATGTGGGATCTTTCAGGGCCAGGGGTTGAAGGGGTGCCCCTTGTATTTCAGGGTGGACTCTTTACCCACTGGACCACCAGGGAAGTCTCTCGGATAGACTTTTTGAAAACATTAGTCCAAAGTGCCCTCTGCAAGGCATGTTGGGACATGTGCTGGCTTACAGGTGGGTCTCTGGATGGAATGGTCACTAGAAGCGTTTCAGAAGCCCAGTCTTGCCACAGAGATAGCCTTGAGATGACCCACAAGCACCTGGCTACACCTGCTGTGGCTGCACTAGCTGACTCCCACCCTCACTCCCTCCCTGGGCACCTGCATGAAGCCTGCTTTGTGCTGAGCCCTGGGACTCAGCGTGGGTTTCTCAGAGCTCATAGTCAAGGGGGCAGGTACATGTTTATCACCTGTGAAAGGGTTGTGACAAGCCCAGGCTCCTGGTATCTGGACCAAGGAACATCTGCCCCAGCCAATTGGACCTGTGTGGAGCTGTGGCCACATGTCCAAGGTGACGAGGTACAGTTAATTCCAAAGCCCCAATTCTCAGACTGGTTCTTGATGCTCATGAACTACCCATTCAGCAACAGAAAGAGCCAGGTACAGAGCAAATCTTAATGAGACTGGCCCTCTTTACTTCTTCCAATGCAGGAGAGACATTCCTACTGAACAGAGAGGAAACCGCGACTCCCAGAGGCCAAGTGACTTGCCCAAGGCCATGCAGCTTGGCCATGCAGCTCCCAACTGTGAGTTGCAATCTGAACCCAGACTTTTCAACCACTGATTAAAAACGTGCAGATGCCAAGGTCTTGCCCTCAAGAAATTCTGACTTAATTTGGGGGAAGGTGAAGTCTTGCCTTTGGAACTGTTCCAGAAACTCCCGAGATAGTTGAAATGTGCAGCCAGGATTGAACAGCACTGAGCTGGACACAGGTTCTTCCTAAGAGAAGTTAGCCCCAACCCATCCAGTGTGCCACCCATGACTGGGGCAGGGAAGTGTGGGCAGTCACTGCGAGGGCCAGCCCTCTCTGTGGGCTGGGGACAGACCTGTGTGCTTTGTTCCCCAGCACTGGAGGGAGGGGATTTGACAATGACAGGGTGGTCCGGGAAGGCCTTCTGAGAAGGTCATGGTGTGTAGGGTGCTCCCTCCCCCCAGGAGGTGAAAGGAGCCAGGGAGTGAACTGGAAAGTCTGTCCTGGTAGGTTTGCTTGGGACCGCACAGCCTGGGCAAACCTGGATGATGTCTGGATATGGTGAGGCTAGAGGGAGGTGAGGATTTTAGGATTTTATTCTCCATGCAGAGGCTGGTAGAAACACTCCTTGTCTCGCTGCAGAAAGCCTAGGAAATGTTGCCACTGGGCTTCAGGGAACAGTTGAGCCTCTGGGTCTGAAAAAAAAGAACCTTGGAGGGAGTGTCTCTCTCAACTGATTCAGGGCCTAGAGACTGAGCTTCCTCAGTTCTTGCGGCCTATTAGCCCCCTGTCTTCATTATTTAAGGCCATGACTTACCTGTTACTCAACAAAATCAGAATGGGGCTGCCACCATAAACGCCCCTGGAATGGGGCCCTGGCGGCTAGCAGAGCCTCCTCTGAGAAACATCAGCCGCGGTGAGCGGACGGTAACAATCATTTACATTAATTAGGCAGCCGGATAATAGGATGTTCAATAGTTATTGCAGCCTGTAAATTCTGCCGCAAACGTCTTCAGGAGCCAGGAGCTGGCAGGGGCTCTTACTTTGCAAAAATCAGGCCTGTTCTCACCCTGGCAGGCCACCCTGGGACTTTAAATTCAGGGGGAAAAGGGAGTCTTTATCAAATTCCAGAAGAAAAGCTGATGTGGGCAAAGAGGCCTACCCACGTGATCCAGCCACCATCGCATGATCCTGGGTGGACTCATCTCAGAGTCCTCGGCCAGCCAACAGATGACCCGTGCCAAAGTTCCACCAAGAGTGTAGCCACAGAGGGGACAGCTTGGACAAGTGATAGTTTCTGTGTGTTTGAGAGTTGAGACCACATCTTGTGGGAATTCTCCAAATTTGGGGAAAATAGGCACCGTAACTGTAGTAGAAAATGATAACCCACTCCAGGATTCTTGCCTGGAAAACTCTACGGATGGAGCAGCCTTGTGGACTCCAGTCCAGGGGCTCGCCAGGAGCCGGACACGACAGAGCACACACACGTGCACAGTAAATCCGTTTTTAAAATTAATTAGGCTGTGTTGGGTCTTGGCTGTGGCACATGGGCTCTTCGTCACACAGTGCAGGCTTCTTTCTAGCTGTGGTGGGCAGACTTAATCCTGTAGCATGTGCATCTCAATTCCCTGACCAGAGATGAAATTTGTGTCCCCTGCATTGAAAGGCAAATTCTTTCTCTTTTTTTTCTTTTCCCTGTCATGCCTCTTCTTAAATTTATATTTATTTATTTATTTTTGGCCACTTCTATTGATCTTTCATTTATTTATTTCCATCCATCTTTGTTCTTTGGCCTGTGTGGGCCTCCCATCGCAGTGGCTGCTCTTACTGCAGAGCACCGACTCTGGACACATGTGCTCCAGAGCACTGGCTCATCATTGGACACACCAGTCCAGTTGCTACGCGGCACATGGGATCTTCCTGGGCCAAGAATTGAACCGGTGCCCCTTGCACTGAGAACTCTTTACCCACTACACCTCCACAGAAGTCCTGCAGAGTCAGTCTTACTCACTGTGCTTTATTTGTGGCACAGGGTTACGGATGGGACACAGGCACTGCAAGCCGGTAGCTTGCCTAAGTCACAGAGCCACGTCAGGTGTGCCCTCACCACTCCCTATTCTTGCCCAGCTTTCCCATCTTCCATTTCCTGCCACTCAAGGGTTCTTTCTTTCTTTCCCACCTGCCCACTGGCCCATTCTTCTCTGAGGCAGCTCAACAGCAGCCTCCTCCCGCCTCCTTGGCCCAGCTGGCTGTGCTCCAGCCACTCCACTCACTGCCTGGCTGGCTGAGGCCACCTTCTGTGTCTTTAGTGGGGCTCCACCTTACATTACAGCTCACGTGGCTGGGAATGGAGGCTCAGGTGAAGGTTCCTGGGGGGAGGCTTGTGAACCTAAGGCCTTGTCCGTGGGGAGCTGTGTGCACCCTTTAAACCTGCTTTTGTGTTTCCCCAAAACTGGCACTCTGGTCACTCACAGGCTCAGTCTCCTTGCTGCTCTCCCAGATCTGCCCACAGCCAGCTCCAGTTCACCCCTTGTCTCCTCTCCTACCCCCACGTTGGCCTCCTGCCACCCTTCCCCAGCAGCAGTCAGCACGCTTAACTCCCCAGACCCCTCTTCCTGCCTCCAGTTCCTCTGTAGGGGGTCCTTTTGCCTGCTTGGCTCCAGCTCAGCCCTCTGGCCTCATCTTAAGATCAGGTCCCCAGGGAAACCTGCTCCCTCTCCGGGCCTACCAAGTACCCCTGATAGAGGCCCTGTTTCCCTCCCCTGCCACCCTAGTCTGCGGCCCCCAGGGTCCCTGTTCCCATTGCTCACTGTCTATCACACCCACCTGAGCATCTAATGGGCGGGGTCAGGACGGCTGTGGTGATCACACCCTAGTGACAGCACTGCTGACCTCCTGGTCCTGGAGTTTCAGGGCAGAGAGCGCGCAAATATTCTGAGAGGGAAGTGTTAAAACTATAAAGTTGGTGACATCATGTTTCTCAGGACTTTGGGTTTCCTTGCTTTCAATCCACCATCCTTGAGCAAGAGCCATTAGGGTCACTCAGCACTACCATCAAGAAACAAGATTGCAGGAGCTTCCCTGGTGGCCCAGTGGGTAAAGAGTTTGCAGTGCAAGGGGCACCGGTTCAATTCTTGGCCCGGGAAGATCCCATGTGCCGCGTAGCAGCTGGACTGGTGTGTCCAATGACGAGCCAGCACTCTGGAGCGCATGTGCCCAGAGCCGGTGCTCTGCAGCGAGAGAGGCCACTGCTATGGGAGGCCCACAGGCCATAGAATATAAATGGATGAAAATAAATAAGAGAAACAATAAAGAGCCCCAAACCCTGCCTCCTTGGCCCACTGGCTGTGCTCCAGCCACTCCACTCACTGCCTGGCTGGCTGAGGCCACCTTCTGTGTCTTTAGTGGGGCTCCACCTTACATTACAGCTCACGTGGCTGGGAATGGAGGCTCAGGTGAAGGTTCCTGGGGGGAGGCTTGTGAACCTAAGGCCTTGTCCGTGGGGAGCTGTGTGCACCCTTTAAACCTGCTTTTGTGTTTCCCCAAAACTGGCACTCTGGTCACTCACAGGCTCAGTCTCCTTGCTGCTCTCCCAGATCTGCCCACAGCCAGCTCCAGTTCACCCCTTGTCTCCTCTCCTACCCCCACGTTGGCCTCCTGCCACCCTTCCCCAGCAGCAGTCAGCACGCTTAACTCCCCAGACCCCTCTTCCTGCCTCCAGTTCCTCTGTAGGGGGTCCTTTGCCTGCTTGGCTCCAGCTCAGCCCTCTGGCCTCATCTTAAGATCAGGTCCCCAGGGAAACCTGCTCCCTCTCCGGGCCTACCAAGTACCCCTGATAGAGGCCCTGTTTCCCTCCCCTGCCACCCTAGTCTGCGGCCCCCAGGGTCCCTGTTCCCATTGCTCACTGTCTATCACACCCACCTGAGCATCTAATGGGCGGGGTCAGGACGGCTGTGGTGATCACACCCTAGTGACAGCACTGCTGACCTCCTGGTCCTGGAGTTTCAGGGCAGAGAGCGCGCAAATATTCTGAGAGGGAAGTGTTAAAACTATAAAGTTGGTGACATCATGTTTCTCAGGACTTTGGGTTTCCTTGCTTTCAATCCACCATCCTTGAGCAAGAGCCATTAGGGTCACTCAGCACTACCATCAAGAAACAAGATTGCAGGAGCTTCCCTGGTGGCCCAGTGGGTAAAGAGTTTGCAGTGCAAGGGGCACCGGTTCAATTCTTGGCCCGGGAAGATCCCATGTGCCGCGTAGCAGCTGGACTGGTGTGTCCAATGACGAGCCAGCACTCTGGAGCGCATGTGCCCAGAGCTGGTGCTCTGCAGCGAGAGAGGCCACTGCGATGGGAGGCCCACACAGGCCATAGAATATAAATGGATGAAAATAAATAAGAGAAACAATAAAAGAGGCCAAAATTTTAAAAAGAACTTAAAAAAAAAAAGAAACAAGATTTCAGAAAGATGCTTAACTTTCAGCAACCTATGAAGGACCCACATAATAGACTCACACACATGTACATTTCTGGGATCTATCAGCCAGCAAATGTGCTCATGTTTCCCGCCCCCAGCCCCTGGGCTCCCATCTTCTGTGGGCGAGGTGCCAAACAGCTCTTCAGGTTAGACAGAACCCCCTCCCTCTGAAGGTCCTGCTCACAGGGCTGGAACATATCACAGCCTCTCCTGCACACAGAGGAGCCGACTGGTGTTTGGGGTGGTGAGCTGGAAAACGGTGAACAAGCCCCGATTGGTAGTGTGGTCTAAGTATTCCCACCATGGCTGGTCTCGGATCGCCCATGAGTGGTGCAGTGAGCTGGGAAGAGAGCCACACGTCAGCTCTGCTGGGTCGTGGAGCCCCTCCAGCACACCACAGGCTTAGGGTCCATGTTACTGTGAACAGCATCACAGACGCTCACTTTCTGGGGAGGCAGAGGGCAACTGAGGATGCTTTCCATCGCACGCCACTGCAGGGCAAGCTTCCATAAACTGGAAGGGCAGGGCCATAGGCGACTCTATATGAAACATTATTTCTCTCCTTTCCCTTCTTTTGGTAGTTTAATTTGTATAGACGAAATAAAACAACCATAAATACAGGTGTTTTTTTTTTTCAAGTCCTTTGTGGCTGAACCTGAAGGTCAAAAGTAAGTTGGACCTTGAGCTCATATTTCCTGAATGAATGCTGGGCCTCTTGAGTTCAACCCCTCCCAGGCTGGGTCACCTGCATCGGCCACACCTGCGCCCACCCCCAGCCTGGGCTCCAGGGCGTGGAGCTGGAAAGGGCTGAGGAGTGCTGGCCACATACACGGCATGTCACAGCTGTTCCTAAAGCACACGTGCACCTGGCTGTGTAGACGGAAGGGCAGGCCGGATGACGGAGGGATCGCTGCCGCCCAGGTGCCTGCCAGCGTGGAAGGAGGGAGCCTGTGGGTCCCAGGACACAGTGCTCTCTGCTAGTGTGGCAGTGGTGGGGGACAGTCTGCGCTGAAGGGGTCATGGCCAGCCTCACAGCTAAGAGAAACAATAAAAGAGGCCAAAATTTTAAAAAGAACTTAAAAAAAAAAAGAAACAAGATTTCAGAAAGATGCTTAACTTTCAGCAACCTATGAAGGACCCACATAATAGACTCACACACATGTACATTTCTGGGATCTATCAGCCAGCAAATGTGCTCATGTTTCCCGCCCCCAGCCCCTGGGCTCCCATCTTCTGTGGGCGAGGTGCCAAACAGCTCTTCAGGTTAGACAGAACCCCCTCCCTCTGAAGGTCCTGCTCACAGGGCTGGAACATATCACAGCCTCTCCTGCACACAGAGGAGCCGACTGGTGTTTGGGGTGGTGAGCTGGAAAACGGTGAACAAGCCCCGATTGGTAGTGTGGTCTAAGTATTCCCACCATGGCTGGTCTCGGATCGCCCATGAGTGGTGCAGTGAGCTGGGAAGAGAGCCACACGTCAGCTCTGCTGGGTCGTGGAGCCCCTCCAGCACACCACAGGCTTAGGGTCCATGTTACTGTGAACAGCATCACAGACGCTCACTTTCTGGGGAGGCAGAGGGCAACTGAGGATGCTTTCCATCGCACGCCACTGCAGGGCAAGCTTCCATAAACTGGAAGGGCAGGGCCATAGGCGACTCTATATGAAACATTATTTCTCTCCTTTCCCTTCTTTTGGTAGTTTAATTTGTATAGACGAAATAAAACAACCATAAATACAGGTGTTTTTTTTTTTCAAGTCCTTTGTGGCTGAACCTGAAGGTCAAAAGTAAGTTGGACCTTGAGCTCATATTTCCTGAATGAATGCTGGGCCTCTTGAGTTCAACCCCTCCCAGGCTGGGTCACCTGCATCGGCCACACCTGCGCCCACCCCCAGCCTGGGCTCCAGGGCGTGGAGCTGGAAAGGGCTGAGGAGTGCTGGCCACATACACGGCATGTCACAGCTGTTCCTAAAGCACACGTGCACCTGGCTGTGTAGACGGAAGGGCAGGCCGGATGACGGAGGGGATCGCTGCCGCCCAGGTGCCTGCCAGCGTGGAAGGAGGGGAGCCTGTGGGTCCCAGGACACAGTGCTCTCTGCGGTGACAGCTGTGGCAGTGGTGGGGGGACAGTCTGCGCTGAAGGGGGTCATGGCCAGCCTCACAGCTGCTGTGTGAACCCTTACCATCACTAGGCCACACCCTTGGTTCCTTGTATTTTTTGTTTTTGGTCAGTCAGTTTAGTCGCTCAGTTGTGTCTGACTCTCTGCCACTCCGTGGACTCTGCAGCAAGCCAGGCTCCCCTGTCCTTCACCGTCTCCTGGCATCCGCTCAAACTTATGTCCATTGACTCAGTGATGCCATCCAACCATCTCATCCTCTGTTATCCCCTTCTCTGTCTGCCTTCTATTTTCCCCAACATCAGGGTCTTTTCCAATGAGTCGTCTCTTCGCATCAGGTAGCCACAGTATTGGAGCTTCAGCTTCAGCATCAGTCCTTCCAATGAATATTTAGGGTTGATTTCCTTTAGGATTGACTGGTTTTATCTCCTTGTAGTCCAAGGGACTCTCAAGAGCCTTCTCCAAAAAGGGAACCCTCTTGCACTGTTGGTGGGGATGCAAACTGATACAGCCACTATGAAAGACAGTATGGAGATTCCTCAAAAATACTAGGGACAGAACCACCATATGACCCAGCAATCCCACTATTAGGCATATGCCCTGAGGAAATCAAAATTGAAAGAGACGCATGTACCCCATTGTTCATTGCAGCACTCTATACAACAGCTAGAACATGGAAGCAACCTAGATGTCTATTGACAAATGAATGGATAAAGAAGCTGTGGTGCATATATATAATGGGATATTACTCAGCCATAAAAAGAAATGCATTTGAATCAGTTCTAATGAGGTAGATGAATCTAGAACCTAGTATACAGAGTGAAGTATGTCAGAGAGAGAAAGATAAATATTGACACATATATATGGAATCTAGAAAGATAGTTCTGATAAATGAATATGCAGAGCAGCAACGGAGAAGCAGACATGGAGAACAGTCTTATGGACATTGGGGTGAGGGAGGAGAATATGCTGTGGGACTAGGGGATCTCAGACAGGGGCTCTGTGGCGACCTGGAGGGGTGGAGTGGGGAGGGGGACGGGAGAGGCTTGGGGGATGGGTGCCTGTGTATACCTATGGCAGATTTGGGTCGATGTATGGCAATAAACAACAAAACTCTGTGGAAAATAAAATTTAAAAAAAAATTAAAAAAAAAAAAAGCCTTCTCCAACACCATAGTTCAAAGATATTAGTTCTTCTGCGTTCAGCCTTCTCTATGGTCCAACTCTCACATCCATACATGACTCCTGGGAAAAGCATAGCTTTGACTATATGGATCTTTGTTGGCAAAGTGATGTCTCTACTTTTTAGCACACTGTCTAGGTTCATCATAGCTTTTCTTCCAAGGAACAAGCATCTTTTAATTCATGGCTGCAGTCACCCTCTGCAGTGATTTTGGAGCCCAGGAAAATAGTCTTGTCACTGTTTCCATTGTTTGCCCATGTATTTGCCATGAAGTGATGGGACCAGATGCCATGATCTTAGTTTTCTGAATGTTGATTTCCTTTAGGATTGACTGGTTTTATCTCCTTGTAGTCCAAGGGACTCTCAAGAGCCTTCTCCAAAAAGGGAACCCTCTTGCACTGTTGGTGGGGATGCAAACTGATACAGCCACTATGAAAGACAGTATGGAGATTCCTCAAAAATACTAGGGACAGAACCACCATATGACCCAGCAATCCCACTATTAGGCATATGCCCTGAGGAAATCAAAATTGAAAGAGACGCATGTACCCCATTGTTCATTGCAGCACTCTATACAACAGCTAGAACATGGAAGCAACCTAGATGTCTATTGACAAATGAATGGATAAAGAAGCTGTGGTGCATATATATAATGGGATATTACTCAGCCATAAAAAGAAATGCATTTGAATCAGTTCTAATGAGGTAGATGAATCTAGAACCTAGTATACAGAGTGAAGTATGTCAGAGAGAGAAAGATAAATATTGACACATATATATGGAATCTAGAAAGATAGTTCTGATAAATGAATATGCAGAGCAGCAACGGAGAAGCAGACATGGAGAACAGGCTTATGGACATTGGGATGAGGGAGGAGAATATGCTGTGGGACTAGGGGATCTCAGACAGGGGCTCTGTTGTGACCTGGAGGGGTGGAGTGGGGAGGGGGACGGGAGAGGCTTGGGGGATGGGTGCCTGTGTATACCTATGGCAGATTTGGGTCGATGTATGGCAATAAACAACAAAACTCTGTGGAAAATAAAATTTAAAAAAAAATTAAAAAAAAAAAAAGCCTTCTCCAACACCATAGTTCAAAGATATTAGTTCTTCTGCGTTCAGCCTTCTCTATGGTCCAACTCTCACATCCATACATGACTCCTGGGAAAAGCATAGCTTTGACTATATGGATCTTTGTTGGCAAAGTGATGTCTCTACTTTTTAGCACACTGTCTAGGTTCATCATAGCTTTTCTTCCAAGGAACAAGCATCTTTTAATTCATGGCTGCAGTCACCCTCTGCAGTGATTTTGGAGCCCAGGAAAATAGTCTTGTCACTGTTTCCATTGTTTGCCCATGTATTTGCCATGAAGTGATGGGACCAGATGCCATGATCTTAGTTTTCTGAATGTTGAGTTTTAGACCAGTTTTTTTCAGTCTCCTCTTTCACCCTTCTGCCATTAGGGTGGTGTCATCTTCCTATCTGAGGTTATCGATATTTATCCTGGAAATCCTGATTCTGGCTTGTGCTTCATCTGGACTGGCATTTCACATGACATATTCTGCATTTAAGTTAAATAAGCAGGGTGACAATGTACAGCCTTGTTGTACTGCTTTCCCAATTTGGAACCAGTTCACTGTTCCATGTCCAGTTTTAACTGTTGTTTTTTGTCCTGCACACAGGTTTTGCAGGAGGCAGGTAAGGTGGTCTTGTATTCCAATCTCTTTCAGAATTTTCCACAGTTTGTTGTGATCCACACAAAGAAGCAGAAGTAGATGTTTTTCTGGAATTCCCTTGCTCTTTCCATGATCCAACGAATGTTGGCATTTTGATCTCTGGCTCCTCTGCCTTTTCTAAATCCAGCTTGTTTTTGGCCAGAAAACATTTGAACTGAACACGTATGTGCAAGACAGTGTTCTAGATTGCACTGTGATTGATGGATATAAAGGCAAACAGGACAGGCAAAGTCTAGGTATTCACTGGGCTCATATTCTAGTAGAAGAAAATAACAGTAAATGCCAGGTAAGATTATGCTAGACACTAAGAAATGCTACAGAAAATGTAAGGTGGACTCATACGAAAGAGGGACTGGGATGGGGGCTACTCAGAGGTGGTTCCTCTGAGGGAGGCCAGGTGTAGAGAGCTGAAATACAGAGGGGGGCTGCGTGTGGTTGAAGGTCCAAGGGAAGAGTCCCAGGCTGAGGAGGGACATGCGCCAACTGAGGAGAGCAGAGGTTTGTAGAGAAGTCCCTGGGGCGGGACACTGGGAGGTGGGTGGAGCCAGGGCCAGAGATGCTGGCTGGGGCGGGTGTGGGAGGTCCCCAGTGACCCTGGCTTTAATTTGAAGAACACTGGAAAGTCATCTGTGGGTTTTGAGCAATATGATCTGAGTCATGCTTCACAAAGGTCATTTCAGCTGTGTTGGGGCCTCGCGTGGAGGCAGGAGGGCCAGGGAGGGGCCGTGGCTGTTGACTGAATGTTGAGTTTTAGACCATTTTTGTCCCACCCTTCTGCCATTAGGGTGGTGTCATCTTCCTATCTGAGGTTATCGATATTTATCCTGGAAATCCTGATTCTGGCTTGTGCTTCATCTGGACTGGCATTTCACATGACATATTCTGCATTTAAGTTAAATAAGCAGGGTGACAATGTACAGCCTTGTTGTACTGCTTTCCCAATTTGGAACCAGTTCACTGTTCCATGTCCAGTTTTAACTGTTGTTTTTTGTCCTGCACACAGGTTTTGCAGGAGGCAGGTAAGGTGGTCTTGTATTCCAATCTCTTTCAGAATTTTCCACAGTTTGTTGTGATCCACACAAAGAAGCAGAAGTAGATGTTTTTCTGGAATTCCCTTGCTCTTTCCATGATCCAACGAATGTTGGCATTTTGATCTCTGGCTCCTCTGCCTTTTCTAAATCCAGCTTGTTTTTGGCCAGAAAACATTTGAACTGAACACGTATGTGCAAGACAGTGTTCTAGATTGCACTGTGATTGATGGATATAAAGGCAAACAGGACAGGCAAAGTCTAGGTATTCACTGGGCTCATATTCTAGTAGAAGAAAATAACAGTAAATGCCAGGTAAGATTATGCTAGACACTAAGAAATGCTACAGAAAATGTAAGGTGGACTCATACGAAAGAGGGACTGGGATGGGGGCTACTCAGAGGTGGTTCCTCTGAGGGAGGCCAGGTGTAGAGAGCTGAAATACAGAGGGGGGCTGCGTGTGGTTGAAGGTCCAAGGGAAGAGTCCCAGGCTGAGGAGGGACATGCGCCAACTGAGGAGAGCAGAGGTTTGTAGAGAAGTCCCTGGGGCGGGACACTGGGAGGTGGGTGGAGCCAGGGCCAGAGATGCTGGCTGGGGCGGGTGTGGGAGGTCCCCAGTGACCCTGGCTTTAATTTGAAGAACACTGGAAAGTCATCTGTGGGTTTTGAGCAATATGATCTGAGTCATGCTTCACAAAGGTCATTTCAGCTGTGTTGGGGCCTCGCGTGGAGGCAGGAGGGCCAGGGAGGGGCCGTGGCTGTTGACTGAGATGATAGGTGGGAGCCAAGAGATGGGAAGAAGGGCCCCAGCTCTTAATGAAAGATTGGTTGGGGAGCATGAACGCAAGAGAGGACGATGCCCGGGTTTCTGGCTTAAGTAACGGGAGAGACATGAGGTAATTCGCTGAGGTGTGGCACCATACCAGACTGAGAGGCCATTAGACCTGGAGGTGGAGCTCTCAATGGGCACTTGTTTTCATTCCCTCATGAAGAACCCGTTAGGGGCCAGATAGTGCTTCGAGATCACTGGGGAGACAGCAGAGATCAGTACAAATCATCCTTCAGGGGTTCACACTGGAACTGGGGGAAGGCAGACAGTACAGTTACAGACTCGGGGCTGGGGTTAGGCGGAAGTTAGGCTGCCAATATGATGTTGAGAGTCAAGTGTATTTGAAATTGTGGCTGAGACCACCTACAGAGCAAATGCAGAAGAGTCCAAAGATGGAGGTCAGGGCTTAAGCAACATTGAGAAGTTTGGAACAGGAGGAGAGTCCGCGAAAGGACACCAAGAAGGTGCAGGCAGGAGGAAGGACCACGGAGGGCTACAGAGGTGTTTCATGAGGTAAGAAAGGGTTGCTCATGGCAAATGCGGATGAGACAAAATACAGAGAATTGAAGGTTGCTTTTGGAAAGACAGTTCAAGAGCTGCTCTGTGGAGCATTGGGGTCAAAAGTGATAGAACGCTTTCCTTTCATCTCGTCTCATCCTATTCTGCCCACCAGTCCCAGCCAACCCTGCTGTGTCCCAGCAGGTGCCGTCCTTTCCCTGCTTTCTGGAACTAGACACTTCAGAGCTACTCGCTGAAGAAGCCACTGAGGAGGAAGCCCTGGGCAGGTTTGTAGAGAAGTCCCTGGGCGTGACACTGGGAGGTGGGTGGAGCCAGGGCCAGAGATGCTGGCTGGGGCGGGTGTGGGAGGTCCCCAGTGACCCTGGCTTTAATTTGAAGAACACTGGAAAGTCATCTGTGGGTTTTGAGCAATATGATCTGAGTCATGCTTCACAAAGGTCATTTCAGCTGTGTTGGGGCCTCGCGTGGAGGCAGGAGGGCCAGGGAGGGGCCGTGGCTGTTGACTGAGATGATAGGTGGGAGCCAAGAGATGGGAAGAAGGGCCCCAGCTCTTAATGAAAGATTGGTTGGGGAGCATGAACGCAAGAGAGGACGATGCCCGGGTTTCTGGCTTAAGTAACGGGAGAGACATGAGGTAATTCGCTGAGGTGTGGCACCATACCAGACTGAGAGGCCATTAGACCTGGAGGTGGAGCTCTCAATGGGCACTTGTTTTCATTCCCTCATGAAGAACCCGTTAGGGGCCAGATAGTGCTTCGAGATCACTGGGGAGACAGCAGAGATCAGTACAAATCATCCTTCAGGGGTTCACACTGGAACTGGGGGAAGGCAGACAGTACAGTTACAGACTCGGGGCTGGGGTTAGGCGGAAGTTAGGCTGCCAATATGATGTTGAGAGTCAAGTGTATTTGAAATTGTGGCTGAGACCACCTACAGAGCAAATGCAGAAGAGTCCAAAGATGGAGGTCAGGGCTTAAGCAACATTGAGAAGTTTGGAACAGGAGGAGAGTCCGCGAAAGGACACCAAGAAGGTGCAGGCAGGAGGAAGGACCACGGAGGGCTACAGAGGTGTTTCATGAGGTAAGAAAGGGTTGCTCATGGCAAATGCGGATGAGACAAAATACAGAGAATTGAAGGTTGCTTTTGGAAAGACAGTTCAAGAGCTGCTCTGTGGAGCATTGGGGTCAAAAGTGATAGAACGCTTTCCTTTCATCTCGTCTCATCCTATTCTGCCCACCAGTCCCAGCCAACCCTGCTGTGTCCCAGCAGGTGCCGTCTCTCTTGACCCACACTGCTGTGGTATCTGGTGAAATCCCTGGGTGAGTCTTCCTTCCTCCCTCTCCCTTCCACATCCAGGAGCTCAGTCTGTAGGCTCCGGTCAGCAAATGTTTTCAGTGACAGGTATGGGAAGGGGGCAGAGCAGGACTGCGCTCCTGAGAACTGCCTCCGGTGGGGCTAGACCCCCTGTGGACAAAGGCTGTGGACAGGATGCAGAATGGCTGAGCCCTGCTGGGGGTGGCAGCTCAGCACGCCTCTGCGCACCCCACCTCTGCGCCTGTCTACATGGCAACGCTTGTCCTTCACAGCTCAGGAAAAATTACCAAGAATGTTATTGACTCTAATTTTAATTTGTCTAGCACTCTTGTTAATGATGTCTATTTAAGACATCCATTAAAGGCCCATGAGGTTAATTAAATGGACAATTCCAATACAGTTCTAATAGAACCCCCTCTATTAAATTAATATTATAGACATTTAACAGATGTCTTAATTAGGCATTACGGCTAAGAAATGCAAACTAAATTAGAACTAAAGTCATTGTCCAGAAAGAAAGCTTTTTACCATAATTTATGGCTTTTGGGGGGAATGTTCATGTTTACTCTTCAGAATCTGAGAGATCCGTCATTTGCCAATCTTTTCCAGCATCCAGAAAGCACCATCCCGAGAGGCCCAAACCTTAAATCACTGTCCAGATGTCAGAGCTGGAAGAGACTTCAGACATCATCTGGAGTCCAGCATCCTCAAACATCCACGATTGGAGGAATCAGCTGGGGTCTTAGAGAAACAGAAAGCCGTCTGGGCCCCACCCCTGGAGTCGGATTGCAGCCCAAGGTCTGGCAGCTTTTAACACATATCCTGCTGACTCTCATCCAGGAAGTGCCAGAATCCCACTTCAGGAAGCCCTGGCCTAGCCTCAAGGCTACACTTGACAGATGGTGACCCTGAGGGCTTGGAAGACCTTAGACCTGGGTGGTGACTGGCTCAGCACAATTCCACAGCTGCCCCCGGGGAGGAGAACTTCTCCAGCAGCTCCTTCCATCTCTCCCCTCCCCAATAAGCTGGGCATCTCCTGAGTTAGGCAGCCACGGCCCCACAGCCTCTCCTCTCTCCTCTGCTGGCCTCAGGCCTCTGGACAGGCGACCTCCTGGGTCCTCCGTGTTAGCCCTGCAGGCCCCTGCCAAGCCCGTGTGACTACACTCTTCACACCCAACTGCCTGGCCCAGAGCCACTGCCTCCAGGGGGCCTCCCATGCCCACCCTGCCCACCTGTGTGTGCATTTCTTCCCCAGTCAGACTCTGCCTGGCCCCAACAAGAAACCTTGGGAAGAGGAGTTCAGCTGTGTGCAGAAACAGAAGGGAGCCTGGAACCCTCTGAGCTCCTAGAACTGAGGGAGTAGCTGAGCTGAAGTTCCAGGAGCAAATCCTGGAACCCTGTGGGGATGAGAGCCTAGGGTTCAGTAACTGGGCTGACTGAACCAGCTAATGGTCCAAGCACCCTGCTCAGGGGTGCAGAAAGCCAAGCCAGTGTCTGAGGATGTGGGTCCCAAAAAGGCTAGAACCCCTCTAAATTAATATTATAGACATTTAACAGATGTCTTAATTAGGCATTACGGCTAAGAAATGCAAACTAAATTAGAACTAAAGTCATTGTCCAGAAAGAAAGCTTTTACCATAATTTATGGCTTTTGGGGAATGTTCATGTTTACTCTTCAGAATCTGAGAGATCCGTCATTTGCCAATCTTTTCCAGCATCCAGAAAGCACCATCCCGAGAGGCCCAAACCTTAAATCACTGTCCAGATGTCAGAGCTGGAAGAGACTTCAGACATCATCTGGAGTCCAGCATCCTCAAACATCCACGATTGGAGGAATCAGCTGGGGTCTTAGAGAAACAGAAAGCCGTCTGGGCCCCACCCCTGGAGTCGGATTGCAGCCCAAGGTCTGGCAGCTTTTAACACATATCCTGCTGACTCTCATCCAGGAAGTGCCAGAATCCCACTTCAGGAAGCCCTGGCCTAGCCTCAAGGCTACACTTGACAGATGGTGACCCTGAGGGCTTGGAAGACCTTAGACCTGGGTGGTGACTGGCTCAGCACAATTCCACAGCTGCCCCCGGGGAGGAGAACTTCTCCAGCAGCTCCTTCCATCTCTCCCCTCCCCAATAAGCTGGGCATCTCCTGAGTTAGGCAGCCACGGCCCCACAGCCTCTCCTCTCTCCTCTGCTGGCCTCAGGCCTCTGGACAGGCGACCTCCTGGGTCCTCCGTGTTAGCCCTGCAGGCCCCTGCCAAGCCCGTGTGACTACACTCTTCACACCCAACTGCCTGGCCCAGAGCCACTGCCTCCAGGGGGCCTCCCATGCCCACCCTGCCCACCTGTGTGTGCATTTCTTCCCCAGTCAGACTCTGCCTGGCCCCAACAAGAAACCTTGGGAAGAGGAGTTCAGCTGTGTGCAGAAACAGAAGGGAGCCTGGAACCCTCTGAGCTCCTAGAACTGAGGGAGTAGCTGAGCTGAAGTTCCAGGAGCAAATCCTGGAACCCTGTGGGGATGAGAGCCTAGGGTTCAGTAACTGGGCTGACTGAACCAGCTAATGGTCCAAGCACCCTGCTCAGGGGTGCAGGAAAGCCAAGCCAGTGTCTGAGGATGTGGGTCAGGTGCAGGGCACAACTAGTCAGTCTCCAGCTAGGAAAGCTCCGTGGCTATTATGGACCAAATTATATTCCCTCCAAACTTCTGTGTTGAAGCCTTGGGCCTTTAAAGAGGTAATTAACGTTAGTAAGGTTATGAAAGTGGGGCTTTATTGCCGTTAAGACAAGACACCAGCGATCTCCCCTGCCCTCTCCCTGAGCGCACAGAAGGCCGTCTGAGGACTTAGTGAAGTGGCCAGGGAGAAAGCTCTTACCAGACAGCAACGCTGACAGTGAAAGGGTTTTACCTCGATTTGAGACTTAAACCCAGGGCCCAGACCTGATCGAACCCTGACTGGGACTTGAACCCACGTGGCTGGAGCTTGAATTCCAGCCAAAACCCTATTTGGGACTTGAACCCACGTGGCTGGGGCTTGAACCTAGCCAAAACTGGTTGGGACTCAAACCCACGTGGCTAAGGCTTAACCCCAGCCAAAACCCTGCTTTGACTTGAATCCACGTAGTCAGGACTCAATCCTGGCCAAAACCCTGTCTGGGACTCGAACCCACATGGCTGGGACTTAATCCAGTACTTACCCAACGTCTGGACCCACTGAGGCTCAGCTTCTTCATGCCTCAACGCAGAAGGAATTCAGCGAGAGGCAGAGTGATAGGCAAGAAGAGGATTTCTTAGGATAGGGTACTTGTAAGAGGTGCAAGCAGGCAGGCAAGCTCTGCTCTCCTCTCTTCAACTGAGTGGGCAGCAATATATATAGGATGGTAGAAGGCCGCCCCCCTCAAGTAGACGCAGATGCAGGACATACATCATTGGTTGCTTCTTCGCCAGTTCTTCCTTGGTCAGCTGTTTATACCCAGTCGAGCTTGCTTTACTGAACAAGGAGCAGCTCTCCTGAGTTACCGTCAACTCACTGACCTCCCAACCTTTCTCAGGTGTTACCCTTCCACCTACCATCCCCTAATAGGACTCCACAACCACCTACCTATTCTACTCTCTCCCTGTCAATAGCACCTTAATCTTGAACTTCCAGCCTCCAGAACAATGAGGAAAGAAAGGTCTGTTGATTATGCCACCCAAGTATTCTATTATGGCAGACTGGACTAATACGATGCCGTGGCCCATGCTACCCCTACTGCCGTCCAGGTGCTTCATCCTTTTCCTGCACTGTGGCTGTTTCCTCCTCAGAGCTGGCCCTGGGGGAGGCAAAGGCCTAGGGAACAGTGGGTCATTGGACCCATGTCTTCCGTCTCGTCCCATGTGTTTGCTGTTCTGCAGCTCCATGGGCGTCTCTTGGGGCATGGAGTTCTCCCATGCGTGAAGGTTTATATGCAAGAATTTCACTGTCTCACAGGTAACCTTGCTCCCTGGACAGTGGAGATGGGAGAGACTGTACTGCGAAGCGCCACACTGCTCTCCACGACGAGCTCCATGCTGCAGCCACGGGGACATGGCCAGCCCTGTGCACCTGCCTGTCAGCACCCAGCCTGGCCTGGGCCTTCCTCACTCTTGCCTCTGCCTGGGAGGATGGCGTGGTCCTTGGGTTCCAGGGCCTACTGGCCCCTAAGCAGGCCTGGGGCCCACAGGGTGTTCTAGAAACAGGCAGCACAGCAGCAGTGGCTTCGTGGCAGGTGAGCATTCTCACCAAGTCTCCTTGGGGAGGGGAGAGAGGTCTACAAACTGAACAGTCACTCACAGGGAAACTTGAGTCGCGTCAAGTGAGAAACAGCTTTCACATGGCAATCAGTTCCAACAACTTTTCTGAAAAGCGACTGTATATTTACCCAACACTGGCTGCCTTTTACATTGGAGAGGGACGGGTAGGAACAGTGGGCTTTAGGAAGCTATTGCACCTACGCTGTTCCCAGTGTGGCCCTCTGAGGCAGTCGAAAGAACAGAAGCCATGTTACACGGGGACAGATTCCCTCAGAAGGAACTCACGTAAGAAAGGGCCATGTCATGCACTCTGGAGGTATCTCCTCAGCCTTCCAAGCATTTGCTAGTCAAAAGCGAGGCTCTGGAGCTAGGCTACAGGGCTCAAATCCCAGCTGGCCCTCTTTCAGGCAGTGAGGCCCCGGGCAAGCTAGTGCTCTGAGTCTGAGTGTCCTTGCGGCCACACCCAATGGCAGTCACCGGGTCAGGACGTCCTGTCTGAGGTGCTGCTGGGACTTGTGCTCCAAACCACAAGCAGGGGTGGCTAGACTGGGCACCCCAGGAGCCTCAGACCCTCCTGGTAAGCGAGGGACACCACGCACAGAGGAAGCGGGGCCACGCTGCCGGCATGTCCGTGGGAGACCCTGGGTGGGCTCAGCCTTCGGGAGGCGCCGAGGCACAGCTCGACCTTCCTGCTCCCCTCCAGTCAATGTGAAACCAGTGTTTATGCTCCCCTTCCACTGCGGTGTTTCTTGTCCAGTATGGAATTTGAGTGGGAAATGCTGAGAAAGCAAAGCTCTGGCAGCTTTCTCGTTTTATCAGGAATACTGCGAAGCGCCACACTGCTCTCCACGACGAGCTCCATGCTGCAGCCACGGGGACATGGCCAGCCCTGTGCACCTGCCTGTCAGCACCCAGCCTGGCCTGGGCCTTCCTCACTCTTGCCTCTGCCTGGGAGGATGGCGTGGTCCTTGGGTTCCAGGGCCTACTGGCCCCTAAGCAGGCCTGGGGCCCACAGGGTGTTCTAGAAACAGGCAGCACAGCAGCAGTGGCTTCGTGGCAGGTGAGCATTCTCACCAAGTCTCCTTGGGGAGGGGAGAGAGGTCTACAAACTGAACAGTCACTCACAGGGAAACTTGAGTCCGCGTCAAGTGAGAAACAGCTTTCACATGGCAATCAGTTCCAACAACTTTTCTGAAAAGCGACTGTATATTTACCCAACACTGGCTGCCTTTTACATTGGAGAGGGACGGGTAGGAACAGTGGGCTTTAGGAAGCTATTGCACCTACGCTGTTCCCAGTGTGGCCCTCTGAGGCAGTCGAAAGAACAGAAGCCATGTTACACGAGAGACAGATTCCCTCAGAAGGAACTCACGTAAGAAAGGGCCATGTCATGCACTCTGGAGGTATCTCCTCAGCCTTCCAAGCATTTGCTAGTCAAAAGCGAGGCTCTGGAGCTAGGCTACAGGGCTCAAATCCCAGCTGGCCCTCTTTCAGGCAGTGAGGCCCCGGGCAAGCTAGTGCTCTGAGTCTGAGTGTCCTTGCGGCCACACCCAATGGCAGTCACCGGGTCAGGACGTCCTGTCTGAGGTGCTGCTGGGACTTGTGCTCCAAACCACAAGCAGGGGTGGCTAGACTGGGCACCCCAGGAGCCTCAGACCCTCCTGGTAAGCGAGGGACACCACGCACAGAGGAAGCGGGGCCACGCTGCCGGCATGTCCGTGGGAGACCCTGGGTGGGCTCAGCCTTCGGGAGGCGCCGAGGCACAGCTCGACCTTCCTGCTCCCCTCCAGTCAATGTGAAACCAGTGTTTATGCTCCCCTTCCACTGCGGTGTTTCTTGTCCAGTATGGAATTTGAGTGGGAAATGCTGAGAAAGCAAAGCTCTGGCACTGCCGCTTCTCTTGGTGTGGAAGAAAAGTCACGTGAATTTGCCATCAGTTTGTCATCAGGAATGCTTCAGCCCTCACCTTGTTGAAGACTGAACACTTGCTTCTCAAAGGGAAGGAGTGGGAAGGCTTTCTGAGTCACATGACTTTCCTAATAGCAGATTCTGGAAGGGTGGTCCCTGCCCTGTTCTCATTAGGCCAGCTTGGACGCAGGCCTGCATAGAAGGGCCCCATCTACTGGCCCACAGGCACAATGCCCACACGGCTAGGGTCAGATGGGAGAGCCATGTTTTCTGGCAGCAAAACTGGAACTGAGATGTCCACTAAGGTGCCACTGCCAGGGACTCAGCTCTCCTAGCAGGATAGACCCTGGGAAAAGCTATAGTTTCTCCCTTCAGCCCCGATTCCTCTGGCGCCTAACACTCAGGAATTGAGAACACTCCACAGGCTTAACCTCCCTATACTGGCACAAACATACCTAGGCCTGACATTTGGCCTTTGCGGTCCACCAGTTCTAACTCCTGAATGGGCCCTACATTGCTGGGCAACTTCACCACTTATCTGTCTTCAACTTTCTAGAAACAGCAAAGTAAGCCTCAGTTAGATCAAAGAGCTTGACAGTAGCAGGCATGATGGAAGGCGACGCATCAAAGATGCAGGGCCCCCCTTGAACTAACTTTCAGAGAAAAGGCACAGGTGTGACCTCGGCCCTCCCTCCCTTCCCCTCTTGGCTGCGTGCAGGATTCACTCCTCAGCCTGCTCATGCCCATGTGTATATGTTATTACACAAACGACTGAATGATCATAAAACACTGTGAAAGTGCAAAAGGATTAAAGAGAAAAACCAAATATACTGTTTAGGTCCACTTGCATTAATCCTGGCATTTTCTGCTTGTGTTTTCTCTCCATGAGAGTAATACAAAAACAAGAGGACCTATAAAGACACATCCCTCTGGTGCCTGACTTCTCTGCTCCGTACAGAGGGCTTCTTTCCAGATGAATGAACGTCCTTAACTCTGATGGAAACTGGCTGGCAGTGGTCTACAGTCAGAACTGGCCTGACCACCTCTTCCCTGAAAGGTGGATGTTTCCAGTTCAGGGCTGGCACAAAAGATCCCTGAGGCAGCAAGAGCTCACAGGTCGATTGTTCCCTTTGCTTTGAACTTCTTTGCAGACCGCTCACTTGACCGCAGCTGGAATTTGCTACCGTAAATATAGGATATGAAGCCATCGATTTCCACGGTGAACACACAGTTTAGCTTGGGATAACTGAAAAATGACAAGAGAAAAGCATGACTTTCCTAATAGCAGATTCTGGAAGGGTGGTCCCTGCCCTGTTCTCATTAGGCCAGCTTGGACGCAGGCCTGCATAGAAGGGCCCCATCTACTGGCCCACAGGCACAATGCCCACACGGCTAGGGTCAGATGGGAGAGCCATGTTTTCTGGCAGCAAAACTGGAACTGAGATGTCCACTAAGGTGCCACTGCCAGGGACTCAGCTCTCCTAGCAGGATAGACCCTGGGAAAAGCTATAGTTTCTCCCTTCAGCCCCGATTCCTCTGGCGCCTAACACTCAGGAATTGAGAACACTCCACAGGCTTAACCTCCCTATACTGGCACAAACATACCTAGGCCTGACATTTGGCCTTTGCGGTCCACCAGTTCTAACTCCTGAATGGGCCCTACATTGCTGGGCAACTTCACCACTTATCTGTCTTCAACTTTCTAGAAACAGCAAAGTAAGCCTCAGTTAGATCAAAGAGCTTGACAGTAGCAGGCATGATGGAAGGCGACGCATCAAAGATGCAGGGCCCCCCTTGAACTAACTTTCAGAGAAAAGGCACAGGTGTGACCTCGGCCCTCCCTCCCTTCCCCTCTTGGCTGCGTGCAGGATTCACTCCTCAGCCTGCTCATGCCCATGTGTATATGTTATTACACAAACGACTGAATGATCATAAAACACTGTGAAAGTGCAAAAAGGATTAAAGAGAAAAACCAAATATACTGTTTAGGTCCACTTGCATTAATCCTGGCATTTTCTGCTTGTGTTTTCTCTCCATGAGAGTAATACAAAAACAAGAGGACCTATAAAGACACATCCCTCTGGTGCCTGACTTCTCTGCTCCGTACAGAGGGCTTCTTTCCAGATGAATGAACGTCCTTAACTCTGATGGAAACTGGCTGGCAGTGGTCTACAGTCAGAACTGGCCTGACCACCTCTTCCCTGAAAGGTGGATGTTTCCAGTTCAGGGCTGGCACAAAAGATCCCCTGAGGCAGCAAGAGCTCACAGGTCGATTGTTCCCTTTGCTTTGAACTTCTTTGCAGACCGCTCACTTGACCGCAGCTGGAATTTGCTACCGTAAATATAGGATATGAAGCCATCGATTTCCACGGTGAACACACAGTTTAGCTTGGGGATAACTGAAAAAATGACAAGAGAAAAAGCATATGGAAAAAAATCCAGTTCACTTTTATGGAGACTATTATTCCCAAGAGGTTTATATTAGAAAAATTATAAAAAAAAAAAGCTAATAGGGAAGACAATAGAAAATAGGAGAAACAACAAAGGTAACAATACCAGGAAGAAGGCAATGATTTTACCAGAAGGACAATGTGTTTTAAATATAACTCAACACTCACTAGTTTTCAGGGTGAAAGGCCATGAGCCAAACTCCCAGAACCAGTAGCTCAGAAAAACTGCCAGAAACAGGTCTTGCCGCATAACTTTCAGACAGACTCCTGGCTTAATACTTTCTGGGGAAACTTGCACACCACTTTCAGAGGTTTAAAATGACAGCAGAATATATAGGGAAATGGAAAAAAGCAGCAAGAAAAGCAAGTACCAAAAATTAAAGGAACAGAAACCCCCTGACTGTAGTTTTGAAATCTCTGGATTCGTCGGCAAGGTGGGGGTGTGTGGAAATTCTGACAGACTAGCCACTCCGCCGCCAGCGCAATGAGCTCCAGCACATCGGGCAGATGAGCAGACACTTGCTTCCCGGCACCCAGGGTGCTGGCTCTGGGAACTCCAGGGGCAGGTGCTGTCTAAGCTTCCTCCCTACTACCTGTCTAGCTCCAGTCTTCTGGGAGGCAGCAGCCTCTGGGTAGGTGGAGGGTCCCAGTCCTGGGAACAGACCCAGGTGACTGGAGGTACTGCCTTCCCGTGATCACATCTGGCCGGGGCTGCTGGGCTCCCGAGGGCCTCAGGGCGAGCCCTGGGTGCCGGGATGGTCTCTGCAGCTTGGAATGCAAGGTCAGCAGGTACTTAACCCATCTGCAGACAGGAAAGGCCAAACTGACCTTCGGAGCCCTGAGAAAAGGGCCGACAAGTAGGCTGAGGAGCGCACATAGAAACGGCGATCCAGTTACGTACCTTTCAGACGGTCTTCTTTAGTGATAATTTTGAAAACGTGCTTTGTTTCTTGTAGAAGGATCCCTGTCACACCCACATAGGAGGGGCACTTGGACTTTGTGACTGCAAAGGGAGAGCAAGGTAGGGCTCAGGGCTCTGCGGGGTCAGTGGAGCCACAGGTAGCCAGGCCCTGCTCCCAGCCTTGGGTCAGCAGAGGAAGACAGAGCACCTGAGGGGCAGGCTGAGGTGGAGGGTACTCAGCGGGGCAGGGACCAACTCAGGCCTCCCAATGCCTTGACGATGGCTTTCTAGCCTCTGTGCTGCTCTGATATGGTGTCCTTTGGAGGGCCTGCTGCCCCAGGGGTCCTAGGCGGGCCTCTGGAGCCAAGAGGTCACATGTGTATCCAGCACCACCAAGGCCCTCAGTTGGGTTGCCCTGGCGGGATATAGGACCTGATTGAACACCTGGTCACCAGTCTTCCTACAGCCTAGGCTCTGGCCAGACTGGAAGGCCACTCCAGGTCACCCAGCAGTGAGTGAGCTGCCACCAAGGCAGCAGGCCTCCCCTCCTCCAACCCCTCCCCCAGGTGGTCCACACTGGTTCACTGAACACCTGCTATGTGCCTGGCACTGTCGTAGGTAGGTGCTAGGCACAGGAGTGAAAAACATGGTCCTGGGGCCTGTTCTCGGGGAGCTGCTGCTCTAACAGGGGGAAGGGAGTGTGTACCACACCAGACAGCTGTGCTTTCTGAGAGTGACGAGCGCTCTGAGAAGACCAAGGGCAGGGCAGTGGGGGTAAGGGGTCACCTCTTGGTGCCCAAGGAGGCTGGACAGGCTGTGTGGACCACAGCGAAGAGTTAAAAGAAACCCTTCCCTCTGGCTGCCTGGTGAGGCGACTGGCTGCCTGGTGAGGCGAGCAGCAGTACGGTAGGGAGAGGTTAGCTCTGCAGTAACCTGGAGGAGACGGCTGGGGCTTAGATTGGATGTGAGGATGTGTTCACGGGTTGGAGGTGGGCAGGAGGAAAGAAGGATACCTCCCAGATCTCTGGACTGAACCACCAGGGTCAACTGGGCACTAGTATCTGGGCTCAGCAGGACTAAGTGGTCTCAGGGTCGAACTGGGGACGAAACGGCGATCCAGTTACGTGGTCTTTAGTGATAATTTTGAAAACGTGCTTTGTTTCTTGTAGAAGGATCCCTGTCACACCCACATAGGAGGGGCACTTGGACTTTGTGACTGCAAAGGGAGAGCAAGGTAGGGCTCAGGGCTCTGCGGGGTCAGTGGAGCCACAGGTAGCCAGGCCCTGCTCCCAGCCTTGGGTCAGCAGAGGAAGACAGAGCACCTGAGGGGCAGGCTGAGGTGGAGGGTACTCAGCGGGGCAGGGACCAACTCAGGCCTCCCAATGCCTTGACGATGGCTTTCTAGCCTCTGTGCTGCTCTGATATGGTGTCCTTTGGAGGGCCTGCTGCCCCAGGGGTCCTAGGCGGGCCTCTGGAGCCAAGAGGTCACATGTGTATCCAGCACCACCAAGGCCCTCAGTTGGGTTGCCCTGGCGGGATATAGGACCTGATTGAACACCTGGTCACCAGTCTTCCTACAGCCTAGGCTCTGGCCAGACTGGAAGGCCACTCCAGGTCACCCAGCAGTGAGTGAGCTGCCACCAAGGCAGCAGGCCTCCCCTCCTCCAACCCCTCCCCCAGGTGGTCCACACTGGTTCACTGAACACCTGCTATGTGCCTGGCACTGTCGTAGGTAGGTGCTAGGCACAGGAGTGAAAAACATGGTCCTGGGGCCTGTTCTCGGGGAGCTGCTGCTCTAACAGGGGGAAGGGAGTGTGTACCACACCAGACAGCTGTGCTTTCTGAGAGTGACGAGCGCTCTGAGAAGACCAAGGGCAGGGCAGTGGGGGTAAGGGGTCACCTCTTGGTGCCCAAGGAGGCTGGACAGGCTGTGTGGACCACAGCGAAGAGTTAAAAGAAACCCTTCCCTCTGGCTGCCTGGTGAGGCGACTGGCTGCCTGGTGAGGCGAGCAGCAGTACGGTAGGGAGAGGTTAGCTCTGCAGTAACCTGGAGGAGACGGCTGGGGCTTAGATTGGATGTGAGGATGTGTTCACGGGTTGGAGGTGGGCAGGAGGAAAGAAGGATACCTCCCAGATCTCTGGACTGAACCACCAGGGTCAACTGGGCACTAGTATCTGGGCTCAGCAGGACTAAGTGGTCTCACGAGCGAAGATCTCAGTGGTAACTGATGACCCAGGCCAGGGGAAGGGCGGACCTGAGTAGAGGCCTGAGCTCTGGTTTGGAGGCGTAAGGTTACAGCGTCTGCTGACATCTGGGTGGCTATGGCCAGCAGATGGCTGAACTCCAAGAGTTCAAGGATAAGGTCTGTGCTGGAGGTGACAACTTGGGAACCGTTGGTCCGTAACTGGTGTTTAAAACCACGGGACTGGGCTTCCCCTGGTGTCCCAGTGGGTAAGGACACCGCCTTGCAGTGCAAGGGGCGCCGGTTCGATCCCTGGCCTGGGAAGATCCCATGTGCCGCGGAGCGGCTGGACCAATGTGTCCAATTACCGAGCCGGAGCTCTGGAGCGCATGCGCCCAGAGTCGGCGCTCAGCAACGACAGAGGCCACCGCGATGGGAGGCCCACAGGAGCCAAAGAACAAAGACGGATGAACATAGAGAAACGAAGGACCAATAGAAGTGGCCCGCCTGCTCCCCTCCCTCCCCAACCTGACCCTCGCCCAAAAAATAAATAAATAAATAAATCTTAAAAAAAAAAAAAAAAACAACCACGGGACTGTTCAAGACGCCAGGCTGTGTGTGACTGCCAGCAGCGGCCATGCCCTCTGCGACACCAGCTGGGGCCTTTGTGTGGAGAAGGCGTACAGAGACCACTGACAGTAGCCAGCAAGTGGCCCGAACTGGCGAAGATCTCTTTGGTCATCAGCCTCCTCAGTGCTGGGGATGCAAGGACACCCGCAGAGCGAGGAGCTGTTGTTGAAGGATGGCGTGGGCATCCAGACAATGTACTCTTTAGGTAAATTACCTGAAACAATAGCGCCATGAAGATCCGCCTTTAAAAGCTTGGCCTGAATCATCTGTGGCTGCCTGCGGGGGAAGCAGAAGCCCTTAATGTCTGCCAAGATGAATTCTGAAAGAAGCAAGCTGGTCGACATACTTCTGCAGCCAGGCGATGCCGACTGCAGGCCCCCGGGCTCTGTCCCACAAGGCAAGGCTTCAGAACAACTCACGCATCTGGTTTGAGACCGTTGCACAGATCCCGGATGTACTCTTTCCAGAGTTCATGCAGAGGGAGAAAAAGACTGTATCTGTGGTAAAGTCAGAGAGAGGTGAAAGTCAGGCAGTGTGAGCTTGGGATTGTGACACCCAAAGAGCCCAGAGCTTGGCACCAGTGATCTACGGCCTGCATCACTGGTGTGTGTATGCTAAGTCGCTTCAGTCACGTCCATGACTCTCTGCTTGCGGCCCTATGGACCACAGCCCACCAGGCTCCTCTCTCCATGGGATTCTCCAGGCAAGAATCCTCGAGTGGGTTGCCACTGCAAATCCCATAACCCCACTGAAATCCAGTACTTTCACCTCTCAAACCTTAGTTTCCTCTCTGATAGAACTCTCTCAGGGCTGAGGTTTTGCTAACGAGAAGAGAAAGGCATTGCCTTCCTTTGCCCCTTCATGCTTCCTGCTGGTTAGATGCAGCTGTGACAGCTGGAGCTCAAGCAAACATCTCTGACCACAGAGCAACATCTGAAGACAGCACAGCAGCGAGGAAGCGCCCAAGGCTGCACTCCTGGTTGTCTGACAGTGGCGGAACTGCCTGCTGCACCAGCCCTGGATGCTATTCACTTGAACTTCTTTTCACAAGAGAAGAGAAGCCATTGCTCCTGGCTTATTGTTTAAGCCACTGCTACTTTGAGGTCTTCTGTTTTAGGAAGCTGAACCCACTAACCCCTCAGCAAATAGGAGTTGCTGATGGTTGTAAGTCCATGGGCAAGATGACAATGCTTGTCTGGAGGGTAAATGAGAAGTGGTGGGGTGCAGGAAGGGACCCCAAATGGGCCTTCCTGATGCTTCATGGGGAATCCATTTAAGAAGCTACTGGTTAAAGAAATGAGAATCTCAAGCTGAAACTCTAAGTGGACCCTACTGGTGGGGACCTGGGTGAGGCACAACCAGGGGCAGGCAGCAGTTCCTTCCTCCCTACCCCCAAACCCAGCTGATCTTGTGAGGGGCCATGAACAAAGGGACAGACTCAGTCTTGTGGGAGGCACGAGGCTATCTGGTTACAGATTTTGGAGCCAAAGCATATGAACGTGCAAATGCAGAACCATGGCCGAGGAGGGATGGAGTGTCAGCTGGAGGGAGGACATGGCCTCCCACAGAGAGTGACATCTCTCTCAGAACTTCTGAAACACATGTGCAGTGCGTTCTTTGGCAATAAAGCCGAATGGGTGATTCTGTCCAGTGCTATTAAAAACTACCAAGAGATATACGCTAAGAAGTATCAGTTCTTCTTTTTCTAAGAAACCTGAAAGACAAACAGCCTGTTGTCATGGGCAACAGACTCACTTTTGGCATGGGTCTTACTGGCTAAGGATAGGACAGAAGCCAAACCCCAAATGTCTCAATTGGTAAAGGAAGGCTGCCCCCTTGTGGCAGGAGTGGGAGAGGCTCTCTTAGCTGAAGCGCAGCCGAGGTTGCCTAACCAAGTCCATCATACTCAATACCAGAAAGACTAAGCTACAGGGGAGGACAGGCAGGAAAGGCTGGCCGTACCTCTGCTGCTCTGGCTTAATGTCAAAGAGCCGCAGTTCCCGCCTCTGCTTGGCAGAGAGGCCTTTAGATTTCTTCTTCTTTTCCCTTTGCTTCCGCCGGGTGAAGTACTCCAGAACAACGGCCTTGCGTTGCAGGTGGTCTTCCTGGGCTTGCTGGCTCATGCGGGGCATGCTCCGCTTCAGGAAGGCCCTCACGAAGGCCTCGGCCCGCTGGGCTCCGCGTGCTGTTTGGGACCAACATAGTGGGGCACTCACTGCTCTGCTGGGGCTGCCAGGCTCCCAGGCCCTCCCACACAGGTGGGCTTCCTTTTAGAAACTGAAAAAGGAGTTGCTGATGGTTGTAAGTCCATGGGCAAGATGACAATGCTTGTCTGGAGGGTAAATGAGAAGTGGTGGGGTGCAGGAAGGGACCCCAAATGGGCCTTCCTGATGCTTCATGGGGAATCCATTTAAGAAGCTACTGGTTAAAGAAATGAGAATCTCAAGCTGAAACTCTAAGTGGACCCTACTGGTGGGGACCTGGGTGAGGCACAACCAGGGGCAGGCAGCAGTTCCTTCCTCCCTACCCCCAAACCCAGCTGATCTTGTGAGGGGCCATGAACAAAGGGACAGACTCAGTCTTGTGGGAGGCACGAGGCTATCTGGTTACAGATTTTGGAGCCAAAGCATATGAACGTGCAAATGCAGAACCATGGCCGAGGAGGGATGGAGTGTCAGCTGGAGGGAGGACATGGCCTCCCACAGAGAGTGACATCTCTCTCAGAACTTCTGAAACACATGTGCAGTGCGTTCTTTGGCAATAAAGCCGAATGGGTGATTCTGTCCAGTGCTATTAAAAACTACCAAGAGATATACGCTAAGAAGTATCAGTTCTTCTTTTTCTAAGAAACCTGAAAGACAAACAGCCTGTTGTCATGGGCAACAGACTCACTTTTGGCATGGGTCTTACTGGCTAAGGATAGGACAGAAGCCAAACCCCAAATGTCTCAATTGGTAAAGGAAGGCTGCCCCCTTGTGGCAGGAGTGGGAGAGGCTCTCTTAGCTGAAGCGCAGCCGAGGTTGCCTAACCAAGTCCATCATACTCAATACCAGAAAGACTAAGCTACAGGGGAGGACAGGCAGGAAAGGCTGGCCGTACCTCTGCTGCTCTGGCTTAATGTCAAAGAGCCGCAGTTCCCGCCTCTGCTTGGCAGAGAGGCCTTTAGATTTCTTCTTCTTTTCCCTTTGCTTCCGCCGGGTGAAGTACTCCAGAACAACGGCCTTGCGTTGCAGGTGGTCTTCCTGGGCTTGCTGGCTCATGCGGGGCATGCTCCGCTTCAGGAAGGCCCTCACGAAGGCCTCGGCCCGCTGGGCTCCCGCGTGCTGTTTGGGACCAACATAGTGGGGCACTCACTGCTCTGCTGGGGCTGCCAGGCTCCCAGGCCCTCCCACACAGGTGGGCCACCTTCACTGACAACCACCAACCTACCCACCGAGGCTCATGCTGCCTCTCACTGGCCGAGCACTCGCGAGCCCAACTGGCCAGAAGTGGAAGTCACATTCAAATGCCGATTCGTGACTGTCACCCACAAAAACAGTCACCTCAAACTCTAACTCCCTATCTTATGTTAAAGAATAAAAATAAACAAAAAAACACAACCACAAAAGACAAATGAACAGGGGGCTTCCCTGGTGGTCCAGTGGGTAAGGACACCACCTTGCAGTGCAAGGGCCGCCGGTTCGATCCCTGGCCTGGGAAGATGCCACGTGCCGCGGAGTGGCTGGACTGATGTGTCCAACTACCGAGCCGGAGCTCTGGAGCGCATGCGTCCAGAGCCGGTGCTCTGCAGCGAGAGAGGCCGCTGCGATGGGAGGCCCACACAGGCCAAAGGACAAAGATAAACATAGAAGTGGCCAAAAAAAAAAAAAAAAGGAAAAAAACCAAGAAAAACAAATGAACAGGGCTTCCCTGGTGGCCAGTGGGTAAAGAGTCTGTCTTTCAGTGCAAGAGGCACCGGTTCGATCCCTGGCCCGGGAAGATCCCACATGCCACAGAACAGCTGGACCGGTGCATCCGATTAGGGGCCAGCATTCTAGAGTGCATGTGTCCAGAGACAATGCTCTGCAGTGAGAGAGGCCACCGCAATGGGAGGCCCACACAGGCCAAAGAATAAAGATGGATGAAAATAAAGCAGTAAAAAATCAACAAAAGAGGCCAAAATTTAAAAAACAAAACCAAAACAAATGAACAAAAGGCCTTTTGGAAGAAAAGACTTTTCTCATCCTTGGCAGAGAGGCAAGCCTAAGAAACATAAGACAACAGGATTTAATCAGTCATGATCAAATGAAGGCAAGGTCAGAGCAGAGCCAAGCTATGGTCTCTAAGGAAAGGACCCTGACCCTAGGAAAAACGGCCGAGTCAGGTCCTCCAGGATGGGCCCAGCGGCAGCAGTTTTCACACTGTGGTCATGCTGTCTAGACACTGCAGATGTGGCGTGGCTGCTCTCCTAGTTGGCTCTGGCATCGCGTGAAGAAGGAAACTGTCAGCATATCAGAGCCTCACGTGTTCACTCTTTTCCACACTCAGTGGAGGACCATCTGACTGTGACTGAATGCCTGCCTTAGAGAGAACTTCTGGGCAAGGTAACTCTCATAACTGTGTGTACTTATTAAAACAGCAAGCATCACTGTCTCTCAAGTTGGAGTTCTACCAGTCTATTTCTCTCTCCAATGCCTCTGCCCTCATGTTCACCACAGCCCTGGGGAGCACTATCTTCTGAGGTCCTCCTTCTTGGCGGGGCCCTTTCCTTGGCCTTTGGGGCACTAATGTGCTGCAAACACCTCGGGGCTGATGTGTCACTAGTAATCAAGCTCTCACTTCAGGGGGAAGAAGCGGGCAAGGGATGGTGGGAGGGGGTAAAGCTGTGACGCACACTGACTTCCAGGCGCCCCATGGTAAGGAGGGCAGTCAGATTCAGCTCTGTACTTCTAAATGCTACATAAAAAGTCATTACATCATTATTCTTACTGTAATAATTACATCATTATTCTTACACTTGATCCTTTAAATACTAAGTGGCCCACCTTTCATGGAGAAGTCAAACAAAGGCATATCAGTCTTTCAAAATCTTGATCTCTTAAGTAATTCTCTCATTAAGAGTCACCAGCGATGCTTCTGCCAAACTGACAGAATAGGTTGGCCGCACCCAGCTATGATCTGTAAATTACACTTGGGAACTGTGACCCGGCTGCCCTCTTCTGGAGCGAAGGGCGCATAGGAACAACGTCAAATGACAGGGCTCCCCACACCAGGTTTCAGGCGAGTATGGCCTGGGATCCCCTACACAGCAGGAGACGACATAGGTCCACAAGTGCTAGTTTCCCAAACTTGACTCTGGGAAAGGAGGCCAGCAGAGCCACTGACCCTGACGACGCCTCGCATCTCTGCTGGCAACGTGAGGAGCCCGTGGGGGGAAAGGACGTTTAAAACACGTGAGGAAGCCACTGAGCCGTCGTCGTCACCACCTCTGCTGCTCCCACACCTCCCGCCAAGCACTGTACCTGAACATCCAACTCCTTGGCCTCTTTCGGAGAAAAGGCACGGTAGATCACACCTAGAGGATTAAAAACAAAAAGGAATGATCAATCCTGTCGACAATGGTGTTAAGACCTAAGACTTTACCAACTATGAAAAGAACTATGCTTGTTCAGAGATAGAGGATGGGTGGTACAATGGGCAGACTTCAAAGCTTCTCCGATGTTCACCGTCTTAGCCTCCAGCCACACCCACGCTAGAAGTTCCAGTGGTGTGCTTTAAGACAGGGCCTCTCAAATGTGACTGTGTGCTGGAATCTCTGGGATCTGTTGCTCTAGAAGTCTAACGATGTATCTCATTTAGATGTTCTGTGGCAGGGCTTTTCAGGATGAAGACAGTGGAAACTATCCCATTTTGTTTCCACTTGGATGTCTAAAAAAGACTTTTCACGTTTTAATACCTATGCAGCTGAGATGTAGCTTACAACTGATGGTGTCCAAAACCTGATAAAATACCATAGAGCTTTCTTCAAGCTCAGAATACATATGGATCAATGTGGTTTCAACCTTTAAAACTTTTGCACTCTGGTTTCTTAATTTGTCTGAAGAAGAAAAACCACAGCATTGGGGACAGAATATGGGTGTGAACAAAATGACACAAAGGTCTGGTTTAAGGGCCAAAGAACATTGATCCTAGTATTCTCTCATTAAGAGTCACCAGCGATGCTTCTGCCAAACTGACAGAATAGGTTGCACCCGCTATGATCTGTAAATTACACTTGGGAACTGTGACCCGGCTGCCCTCTTCTGGAGCGAAGGGCGCATAGGAACAACGTCAAATGACAGGGCTCCCCACACCAGGTTTCAGGCGAGTATGGCCTGGGATCCCCTACACAGCAGGAGACGACATAGGTCCACAAGTGCTAGTTTCCCAAACTTGACTCTGGGAAAGGAGGCCAGCAGAGCCACTGACCCTGACGACGCCTCGCATCTCTGCTGGCAACGTGAGGAGCCCGTGGGGGGAAAGGACGTTTAAAACACGTGAGGAAGCCACTGAGCCGTCGTCGTCACCACCTCTGCTGCTCCCACACCTCCCGCCAAGCACTGTACCTGAACATCCAACTCCTTGGCCTCTTTCGGAGAAAAGGCACGGTAGATCACACCTAGAGGATTAAAAACAAAAAGGAATGATCAATCCTGTCGACAATGGTGTTAAGACCTAAGACTTTACCAACTATGAAAAGAACTATGCTTGTTCAGAGATAGAGGATGGGTGGTACAATGGGCAGACTTCAAAGCTTCTCCGATGTTCACCGTCTTAGCCTCCAGCCACACCCACGCTAGAAGTTCCAGTGGTGTGCTTTAAGACAGGGCCTCTCAAATGTGACTGTGTGCTGGAATCTCTGGGATCTGTTGCTCTAGAAGTCTAACGATGTATCTCATTTAGATGTTCTGTGGCAGGGCTTTTCAGGATGAAGACAGTGGAAACTATCCCATTTTGTTTCCACTTGGATGTCTAAAAAAGACTTTTCACGTTTTAATACCTATGCAGCTGAGATGTAGCTTACAACTGATGGTGTCCAAAACCTGATAAAATACCATAGAGCTTTCTTCAAGCTCAGAATACATATGGATCAATGTGGTTTCAACCTTTAAAACTTTTGCACTCTGGTTTCTTAATTTGTCTGAAGAAGAAAAACCACAGCATTGGGGACAGAATATGGGTGTGAACAAAATGACACAAAGGTCTGGTTTAAGGGCCAAAGAACTAGAAAATAAGGTTCACATGACACTTCACAAATTCCATGCCAGCTCTACTGGGCTTCCCTGAATACATAGGAACAAACCAAAGTGGGTAAGATTTTTTTTGTTTGTTTGAATTATTTATTTAGCTGCCCTGGTCTTAGTTGCGGCATGTGGGATCTAGTTCCCTGACCAGTATTGTACCCAGGCCCCCTGCGTTGGCAGCTTGGACTCGTAGCCACTGGATCACCACGGAAGCCCTGGTTACAAGTTGTATATGCAGAGTATGATTCTCCCTCGGCTGGAAGAGAGGGATTGAAGTCTGGCTGTAGAAAGCAACCTGCAGGGCCTGGAACCCTAAGGAACCACTCTGCACCTGTCACAAGTGCCTAGCATTAGACCCTGAAGTCTTCTTTTCTTTTCTTTCCTATAATAATAGACATCTAACAGTCACTGAGCCCTCAATACTTGCTGTGCACCTGATTAAAAACTACATGGATTTTATCTCATACTTTCTGAACGACCATTTATTTTTCAACTTCACACCATGAGCTCTTTATTTATTTATTATTTTCATCCATCTTTATTCTTTGGCTTGTGTGGGTCTCCCATTGCAGTGGCTTCTCCTGTTGCAGAGCACTGGCTCACAACTGGCCACGCGGGTCCAGCCGCTCCGCAGCACATGAGATCTTCCCCGGCTAGGGATCGAACCAGTGCCCCTTGCATTGCCAGGCGGACTCTTTACTCACTGGACCACCAGGGAAGCCCCTGAAAGCCCATTTTTTTTTTTAAAGATTTATTTATTTAGGGCGGGGGTCGGGTTGGGGAGCGAGTGGAGTGGGCGGGCCACTTCTATTGGTCTTTCATTTCTCCATTTTCATCGGTCTTTGTTCTTTGGCTCCTGTGGGCCTCCCATCGTGGTGGTGTCTGTCGCTGCAGAGCTCCGGCTCTGGGCGCATGCGCTCCAGAGCTCTGGCTATAGGTGATGGAACATATCGGTCCAGCCGCTCCGCGGCACGTGGGATCTTCCCAGGCCAGGGATCGAACCGGCGCCCCTTGCACTGCAAGGCGGTGTCCTTACCCACTGGACCACCAGGGGCGGCCCCTGAAAGCCCATTTTAAAGGTTCTATTATTCCCATTAGGCACTGAGAAAGCTGACGTTCAATTATGCCGAGACACTAACACCATCACATACACTGAGAGTGGCGGAAGTGGAACTTAACATCCAGTTTTAAGGGTGTCACTCCCCTGCCTATCAAGTGCCTAGGGCGCTAGCTCACTTTCTAGGCATACCTCTTCTCTGCTCAACTCTCAAAGCCTCGGGCTAGTGGTATCCTTCCCCAGCACGCTCTCCGTACTTTACACCGGAAAAGGGTGATTCACAACACAGCTGGTTGACCAGGCACCATTATCAGTACCTTTACCACTCCTGGGATTCTCCAGACAAGAATACTGGAGTATTCTTGTAGCCTATCCCTTCCCCAGGGAATCGTCCCAAACCAGGGATCGAACCCAGGTTTCTCGCATTGCTGGAGGATTCTTTACCCGCTGAGCCATCAGGGAAACTATCAGTAATGGGGAAATCGGGTTGCAGATTGGGAAAGGGCCTTGACTACGCCACCAAGTCAGACGGCAATCAAATCAGACCAAGGCCTTGGGGCCTCCTCTAGGACCACTCACCAGTGATCAGCCCTCCCACCTCCCCCAGAGAACCCGCCTCGAGCTTTGACTTCCGTTTCTAGTTCAGAGACTGCGCCAGGCCAATCTAGACGCTGGGCCACAGTGACGCTTATATAACGCCAGACAATTCCCGCAGCAGTTCTGTTCAGGCTCCCCAGCGACCCCTGTCACCCAACCTCCCCTGACCTAGTCTCCGACTCTTGAACATCTCACCCCTCTCCAATTTCGGGGTCCGCTACCCGGCTTACTTGTCATTCTCGGACCGCTTCCGGTTCGCTCTGCTGACGTCTCCTTCAGGCGTCGCCCACGCTTTACCCTTTGCTTTCTTCAGCAGCCCTCGACCTCCGGAGCCTCACTCGTCAGAGTTTGTGGTGCACAGGCTCCCTGTGCTCGAAGTAGCGGGGTAAGCAAGCTGACAGACTGACAAGCTGCTACCCGAAGGTGGAGTCGCGGGCTCCGCGTTCGGGGATGGCGCCGGCGGTGACGTCATCGACGCGCGCCGATTTAGAAGGAAGCTTGCGACTCGGGGAGTACGCCTGCGACTCGGGGCGGAAGCCTGCGTGCGGAATACGGCAGGTGCAGACGGGTGCTCTTGTTTGTTGGGACTCTCTCAAATCTGTGTGTTTGTAGGCGAGGGACTGCCAGAAGTAGTAGGGTTGGAGTTGCAGAGTGTGGAATACATGTGAAGGCCTGGAATAGAGCGAGACGAGTTGACTTGGAGAGGACGGACGGAGGTTGGCGTCCCGGGGAGGAGGGGTGGGTGGACATGGGTTGGGAACGGTGGTGATGGAGGAGTCAGTGAGTCCTTGCGATCCCTGATCAGTGCTTTCAACAGGTCAGCGGAAGCACGGAAGTTGGGTCGGAGGCTCTGACCTTACTTTTCTCCTGTATGGTGAGTGGGGTTGGACTTGAATGTCTCTGGAATATTAGGTTCTGTCAGTAAGATAAGAGGCCAGGAACTGATTCTCATTGCCCTTGGAACGGGTTCAGAAGTGTGGCTGGCAGACCTGGTGGCGATCTCTTACAAGTGACCCGATGGGGCACAGAATTGTGCACCCTTAACTTCTGCCTGGTGCTGAGCCTGGGCTGGATGGAAGGAAAAGCAATATGGCCCTCGGCTTGTAAGCCAGTGGTTCTCAACTTTCAGCACAGTATAGACTCCCTTTAAAGGAAAAAAAAAATCTCAGTGAACCTTGGGAGTATGTCCACGCAGTCCTAGTTTGAAGAATATTGGCTTAAGTTTCTTTGGGTGGTGACCTTGTGCCATTTTGATATTAAACATAGGACTGCAGGCTATGAAATCGAGTGATTTGTCTAGCTTTATATGTATATTACCATCAAAATGGAGACACAGCATTTAAATAGAAATGTATTGCACTTGCAGATCCCAGAGAATACATAGGAATCTCTGGGACTAAGTTTAAGAAACTGCTTTTGGGGGTCCATACTAGGTGAACTACTATTCATTGTTGTTCAGTTGCTAAGTCATGTCCAACTGTTTGTGACCTCATGTACTGCAGCACACCAGGCTTTGCTGTCCTTCACTGTCTCCTGGAGTTTGCTCACATTCATGTCCATTGCGTTGGTGATGCTACCTAAGCATTTCATCCTCTGCCGCTCCCTTCTCCTTTTGCCATCAGTCTTTCCCAGCATCAGGGTCTTTTCCAATGAGTCAGCTCTTCCCATCAGGTGGCCAAAGTATTGGAGCTTCAGCTTCAACCTTAGTCCTTCCAGTGTGAGTATTCAGGGGTGATCTCCTTGTAGTCCAAGGGTCTCTCAGTTGTCTTCTTCAGCACCATGATTCGAAAGCATCAGTTCTTTGGCACTCAGCCTTCTTCATGGTCCAACTGTCACATCTGTACACGACTATTGGAAAAGCAAGAGCTTTGACCATACAGACTTTCATTAACAAAGTTATGGCTCTGCTTTTCTTTTAATTAAATTTTATTTATTATTATTATTTTTAATTTTTACAGACTGTTGTTGTTTACTGCCACACATCGATCTGAATCCACCCTAGGTACTACTTCTGAATACACTGTCTAGGTTTGTCACAACTCTCCTTCCAAGGATCAGGTGTCTTTTAATTTTATGGTTGCACTTACCGTAGTGATTTTGGAGCCTAAGAAAATAAAATCTGTCACTGCATCCACTTTTTAATCTTCTATTTGCTATGAAGTAATGGGACTGGATACTGTGATCTTAGTTTTTTGAATGTAGAGTTTTAAGGCAGCTTTTTCACTCTCCTGTTTTCACCTTCATCAAGAGACTCCTTAGTTCCTCTTCACTTTCTCCATTAGAGTGGTATCATCTGCATATCTGAGGTTGTTGATATTTCTCCTGGTAGTCTTGATTCCAGTTTGTGATTGATCCGGCCTGGCATTTCACAGGATATACACTTCTTAGAAGTTAAATAAGGAGGGTGACAAGGACAGTATCCAGCCTTGTCATACTCCTTTCCCAATTTTGAACCAGTCCTTGTTCCATGTGTGGTTCTAACTGGTGCTTCTTGGTCCATATAAAGATTTCTCAGAAGGCAAGATGGTCTTTAAGAATTTTCTGCAGTTTGATCTGCACAAAGTGAACTACTGTATCTGTATATATATATATATATATATATATATATTCTCTTCTTTACAGAAAAAATGTGCTTTTATGTAGAACTTGGGAATGGAGAGGGGTTGCCAAGGAGGAGGGGCTTCAGCCTCCACCAGGGGGCTCAAGGAAGCAGAACAGGGCATGCTGCTTCTGGCCAGGCCCTCAGCGGGGCCGGCTCTGGAGTAACTTTGGCCGGGTCTCACGGGGAGAGGTTGGCCCCTGGGCCCACGTAAGAGGGCTGACTCTCAGGGGTGCTGTAAATGGTTAAAGCTCCGGGCAGACTGAGCGCCGTGCCTCCCAAAGCCGCTGGGACATCCAGCGGGAGTGGTGCCCCAAACGTGGAGTCTTTCCCAGGAACAGCTCCATGTCTAAGTGCATCAGAGTCCATTCCCGCCCTTGAAGACTGGAGCCAAGCACATCCAGGGGCCCTGCCAGTTCCACACTTTCGGGGGGGCCCGAAGCAGCATTGGAGGGAGCAGGCCCTCTCTGGGCTTTGGCCTCCCTTCTCCAGGTCCAGAGGGCCTCTTTGGCCTGAGGGTTTTCCCATATCCTTATTTTATTTTATTTATTTATTTATTTTTGCTTTTTTTTAAACTTTTATTTTACTTTTAACATTTACAGAGCTTTGTTGTTTATAGATATATATGTTCCCAGACTAACTATATGTATATGTTCCCTCTACCGCCGCTCCTGACCCTCACACTGCACCCTGAAGGATCTCCTTTTCTTAAGAGCAGCTTTATCACTGGAAACTGGATACTGTGATCTTAGTTTTTTGAATGTAGAGTTTTAAGGCAGCTTTTTCACTCTCCTGTTTTCACCTTCATCAAGAGACTCCTTAGTTCCTCTTCACTTTCTCCATTAGAGTGGTATCATCTGCATATCTGAGGTTGTTGATATTTCTCCTGGTAGTCTTGATTCCAGTTTGTGATTGACCCGGGCCTGGCATTTCACAGGATATACACTTCTTAGAAGTTAAATAAGGAGGGTGACAAGGACAGTATCCAGCCTTGTCATACTCCTTTCCCAATTTTGAACCAGTCCTTGTTCCATGTGTGGTTCTAACTGGTGCTTCTTGGTCCATATAAAGATTTCTCAGAAGGCAAGATGGTCTTTAAGAATTTTCTGCAGTTTGATCTGCACAAAGTGAACTACTGTATCTGTATATATATATATATATATATATATATATTCTCTTCTTTACAGAAAAAATGTGCTTTTATGTAGAACTTGGGAATGGAGAGGGGTTGCCAAGGAGGAGGGGCTTCAGCCTCCACCAGGGGGCTCAAGGAAGCAGAACAGGGCATGCTGCTTCTGGCCAGGCCCTCAGCGGGGCCGGCTCTGGAGTAACTTTGGCCGGGTCTCACGGGGAGAGGTTGGCCCCTGGGCCCACGTAAGAGGGCTGACTCTCAGGGGTGCTGTAAATGGTTAAAGCTCCGGGCAGACTGAGCGCCGTGCCTCCCAAAGCCGCTGGGACATCCAGCGGGAGTGGTGCCCCAAACGTGGAGTCTTTCCCAGGAACAGCTCCATGTCTAAGTGCATCAGAGTCCATTCCCGCCCTTGAAGACTGGAGCCAAGCACATCCAGGGGCCCTGCCAGTTCCACACTTTCGGGGGGGCCCGAAGCAGCATTGGAGGGAGCAGGCCCTCTCTGGGCTTTGGCCTCCCTTCTCCAGGTCCAGAGGGCCTCTTTGGCCTGAGGGTTTTCCCATATCCTTATTTTATTTTATTTATTTATTTATTTTTGCTTTTTTTTAAACTTTTATTTTACTTTTAACATTTACAGAGCTTTGTTGTTTATAGATATATATGTTCCCAGACTAACTATATGTATATCTCCCCTCTCCCGCCCCTCCTGACCATCACACAGCACCCCTGAAGGATCTCCTTTTCTCACAGAGCAATGACTACAGCTATTTTCTTCACATATGATAGTACAGGCTTTCATGCTACTTCCTTTACACCTCCCACCCTCTGTTCCTTCCCCACAATGTCCATATGCCCACTGTCCTTTTCTATCTTTCCGTCACTTCACTGCGTGTACCATCATCACCATCCTACTAGATTCCATATATATGTGTTAATATATTGTATTTGTCCTTCTCTTTCTGACTGATTTCACTTTTTATGATACGTTCTAGATCCAGCCACCTCATTAGGGCTGATTCTTCTGCATTTCTCTTTACAGCTGTGTAGTATTCCATTGTATATATGTACCAGAGCTTTTGTATCCATTTGTTCATCGATGGGCATCTAGGTTATTTCCATGTTCTAGCTATTGTATAGAGAGCTGCGATGAATATTGGGGTACAGGTGCTTCTTTCAGATTTGACTTCCTCAGGGTATAAGCCTAACAGTGGGATCGCTGGGTCGTATGGTGCTTCTATTTTTATTTTTTTAAGCAATCTCCATACTGTCTTCCATAGAGGCTGTATCAATTGACATTCCCACCAACAATGCAGGCGTGTTCCCTTTTCTCTGCACCCTCTCCAGCATTTGTTGTCTGTTGATTTGTGGATGACGACCATCCTTATTTTAAAATAGCACACAACAGCAGAAGACAGCAAGAGAAATTTCAGTGCTAAATATAAGGAGACCCTTTTGAGCAGGACCTTTGTGATTATGGAGATAAAGGAGAAGACAGACCTCAATCTTTTAAGAGTTTTTCTAGGATTGTTAGGTGTCTTTTAAATACAATATTTGTTTATTAATTTTATTTTTGGCTATTCTAGATTTTCACTGCTGTTTCAGGCTCTTCTCTAGTTGCAGGAAGTTGGGGCTCCTCTCTCGTGGAGGTGAGCAGGCTTCTTCTTGCGGTGATTTCTCTTGTGGTGGAACTAGGGCTCTAGGGCTCACGGCTTCAGTAGTTGCGGCCCGTGGACTCCATAGTGTGGCTCCGAGGCTCTAGAGCACAGGCTCCATAGTTGTGACTCATGGGCTTCATTGCTCCACAGTATGTGGGATCTTCTGGATCAGGGATCTAACTTATGTCTCCTGCATTGGCAGGTGAGCTCTTTACCACTGAGCTACCAGGGAAGCCTTGTTAGGTGTCTTAACTCTCAGCTGACCTTTTCTCGAGTAGCAGGGCAGCCCTGGATGGCGACCAGCTTTCCCTGGAATTTTCTGCTTGTGGTGGAGTGAGTGCTCCCAGAACTGGAGGTATGCCATAGTTCCTTGATCACTAACTCTTAAAAAACCAAATCAACTACTTCATTGTCCTCAGGAAAGAATTGTACATGTATAACAGAGAGATGCCTGTTCTCATGGGTATGTTATTGTGATTGTCATTTAGCAGAAATTTGAAAACTGCCTGATGCTTGAAAATAAGGGATTAAATAAATGAATTAGGTTAATTAAATGGATTATAGTCACAAATAAGCTTCACATAATCATATTCCTGCCATCCCGGGAGATTCTCACTTAGTAGGTGGACCCCAAGAATGCTCTCAGGTGATTTTGTTGAGTAATTAAGTTTGGGAACTACAGGATGGTATGTTCATATAACTTACATAACAGAAAACCATGCAGCCATAATGAGATGACATTCTTATCTTAAAAGTTTGCAAAATATTAACACATATAAGCAAATAGTGCAAATAATATATACCCCAAAGGGATTGGAGAGAATTATAATAATATACTGAAAGTTTCAGTAAGTGGACTTATGATAGATTCTTTTGTGTCCATTTTCTAAATATTATTCAGTGAAAATAAGACTTCCTTAAGGTTTTTTTTTTTTGCTTTTTTTTATAGCCATCAATGGTAATCTTTCAAACATGGATACACATGTTTCTCATTAGTAAACAAATGTTCCATGGGAAGTCATGGTTTGTTAGTATCATGCAGGTGACTTCCCTCTATCCCTGAACAACTATTGTAAAGAACTTCAAATACACAGAAAAATGGAAAGAATTCTATAGTGAACACCCTTTGGTCTTAGACTATACAATTAAGATTTTATTTGTACAGATTTCTTTTGATTGCTCCTTTAAGACAGGCTGTTAGACTAAGTGCTAAAGAACAATTTCATATGTAAGGTCGAAAAGATGAACCCTTAGCTATTAAGTAAGTGCGTATCTGTGAAAATTAGGACTCTCCTTATAAATAAACCCAACCAAATCCGTAAAAACCATGTATCTAATAGCCTTTGATAATACAGTGGAAAAATATTTTTTCTGCATTCCTTTTCTTCCACTTTTGGATGAAAGAAAAGCATTATTGCTTGTAGGTTACCTGCCATTCTTTTAAATGTAAGAAAGGGTGATGATCCTAAAGAAATACCAGCATGCCTGCAATGAGAGTATGGAAAGCTTTATTCTCAGTGAAGGTTGTAATCCTCCAAGTTAAAAGTCAGCATGTTATTTCATGTACTGTACGTATTTATATAATGTGTATATACATAGATATACATGTATAGACACACATATATATGTAAATTTTTTTTCTGTGTTTTAGTATTTAAAGAGGGGTAAGTCCTGTCTCTGCTGCTTTTCTGCAACAGGAAGGGCTTGTCTGTAACAGGTTGTCAGGGTGCCTTTGAGCACCCAGGGAGGTGACACCAATATTCAGATGGCCTGGCATGGAGAGCACAGTTTGATAAATGATAGTTATCATTACCTCCATCCTTACAAAGCTGGAACAGTCCCTGAGGCTTGGGATTATGCACACCTCTGGCCCTGCTCTACCTTTGGTCTGTACTCCGGTCCAAATGTGGTGTGTTGTCCACGGAAGCTGAGATGGTGGTGGTGCTCGGCGTGGCGTGGGCTCCGTGGCCCAGCAGTCCTTTAGGCTTAAGAGAGCCACTCTGCCGGGAGACTAGGCAGCGAGGTACTAGCACTGACGCTGGACATTTCTGCCTGGCAAACCCTCTCCTGCTGGGTAATCGGTGGTGCTCTGGCAAGAAACAAAGGAGTGACATTTCAAGTAGGATGCCATGTCAGCCCCTCTGGTCAAGAGGCAGCACTGTGCTCTCAGTCAATTTAAGAGCAACCATTTAGGTTTCTGAACAGCAAGAACTAGATAATACCTGGCATATGTGGTCAGATAGTGTCTGAAAGCCAGCTTACTCAGTCAACATCCAGAAGTCACGCTTCAAGGCCACGTTGACCCCACAAGCCTAGAACACAACTCATAAATTCAGCCAGTTCCCTGAAGAAATTCCAGTCTGAGCTGGACCCATGGAAAAAACCCTTAGTTTTAGTTTTCATGAGGTAATTATCTTATCTGGGATTCCCTGGTGGCTCAGCGGTAAAGATTCCACCTGCAATGTGGGTGGGTCGAGAAGATCCCCTGGAGAAGGGAATGGCAGCCCATTCCAGTATTCTTGCCTGGAAAATCCAACAGACAGAGGATCCTGGCGGGCTGGTAGTCCATGGGGTCCAAAAAGAGTCAGACACAACTGAGCAACTAAACAACCTCTGAATACAGAACAAGCTCTTTGGCGTCCAAAGAGGTCTCCTTCAGTGGATGTATGGGGTAATTCTTGAGGCACTTGAAGGATTTAAAGAAAAGTCTGAGGGCTTCATGGGGCATGTGTACATTCAACTCCTATTTCTCCCCACCCATGCTCAACTTTGGGAAAGCCGTTGTTGTCTCCTAGCTGAAGAGCTGTGTGTTTCCATATGTATGTGCCCATTCTAGTCTGAAATGTGGGAAAGTGAGAGGGAGAAGGAGATGATATAAAGTCACCCCAAACGAATTGGGATGGACTGGGCAGTGAAGAGACCTGGTTTTGTATTGAGTCTCAAAGCCCTGTGGGAAGTAAGGGACAGATGGTCTTCTTATCTCCTCTGTTCTTTAATATGCACCATGCAGCTTAAGCTGTAAAAAAACAAAAACAACAACAAAAAACCTACAACAGTATATATGACACACAAAGAAGCAAGAACTGTGACCATAATCAAAAGAAAAGTATGGAAATTAGCACAGAAACATAGATGACCCAGGTGTTTGAATCGAAAGACAAGGCCTTTAAAATATTAATACTATTACAGGGCTTCCCTGGTGGGACAGTGGATAAGAATCCACCTGCCAGTGCAGGGGTCAAAGGTTCTGTCCCTGGTCTGTGGAGCAACTAAACCCATGAGCCTCAATGAATGAAGCCTGCGCACTCTAGGTGTGAGCCACAACTCCTAAGCCTGCGGCTGCTGCTACTGAAGCCTGTGCGCCTCGAGCCTGTGCTCAGCAACAAGAGGAGCCACCACAGCGAGAAGCTTGTGCGCTGTGACAAAGAGCAGCCCCTGTCTCTGAAAGCAGGAAAAGCCCGTGTGCAGCAACGATAAGCCCACACAACCAAAGAAACAGGAATTAAATAAAAATACCATTGCAAATATATTAAATAGCTTAGAGGAAGAGAGGGACCGAATGGGTGTAAAGATGAGGAATTTCAGCAGAGATGTGGAAATCTGCAGCTGAAAAACCACGTTTGGTGTTCGCTGTGATGGTAATTGCGTGTGATTCAGTGTTCAAACTTAACATTTTCATGATCACTGAGAATATGTTCTACATTCACTCTTCTTTTTAAATCATCTGATAACTATCTCCTACCATTGCACTCTCCCCTTCTTAACTGGTGTTGAAGGATTTAAAGAAAAGTCTGAGGGCTTCATGGGGCATGTGTACATTCAACTCCTATTTCTCCCCACCCATGCTCAACTTTGGGAAAGCCGTTGTTGTCTCCTAGCTGAAGAGCTGTGTGTTTCCATATGTATGTGCCCATTCTAGTCTGAAATGTGGGAAAGTGAGAGGGAGAAGGAGATGATATAAAGTCACCCCAAACGAATTGGGATGGACTGGGCAGTGAAGAGACCTGGTTTTGTATTGAGTCTCAAAGCCCTGTGGGAAGTAAGGGACAGATGGTCTTCTTATCTCCTCTGTTCTTTAATATGCACCATGCAGCTTAAGCTGTAAAAAAACAAAAACAACAACAAAAAACCTACAACAGTATATATGACACACAAAGAAGCAAGAACTGTGACCATAATCAAAAGAAAAGTATGGAAATTAGCACAGAAACATAGATGACCCAGGTGTTTGAATCGAAAGACAAGGCCTTTAAAATATTAATACTATTACAGGGCTTCCCTGGTGGGACAGTGGATAAGAATCCACCTGCCAGTGCAGGGGTCAAAGGTTCTGTCCCTGGTCTGTGGAGCAACTAAACCCATGAGCCTCAATGAATGAAGCCTGCGCACTCTAGGTGTGAGCCACAACTCCTAAGCCTGCGGCTGCTGCTACTGAAGCCTGTGCGCCTCGAGCCTGTGCTCAGCAACAAGAGGAGCCACCACAGCGAGAAGCTTGTGCGCTGTGACAAAGAGCAGCCCCTGTCTCTGAAAGCAGGAAAAGCCCGTGTGCAGCAACGATAAGCCCACACAACCAAAGAAACAGGAATTAAATAAAAATACCATTGCAAATATATTAAATAGCTTAGAGGAAGAGAGGGACCGAATGGGTGTAAAGATGAGGAATTTCAGCAGAGATGTGGAAATCTGCAGCTGAAAAACCACGTTTGGTGTTCGCTGTGATGGTAATTGCGTGTGATTCAGTGTTCAAACTTAACATTTTCATGATCACTGAGAATATGTTCTACATTCACTCTTCTTTTTAAATCATCTGATAACTATCTCCCATAAGCCCCAAGGAGACCCTTGCATCTTGCCTCCCTACAGTTTTCTTGTAACCTGGTGCTGGAGGAGTCAGGTCCCAGGAAAGGTTCTCTCTGGGCCCCGGGCCCTGAGGCTGCTTTACCTGAGAAGGAGCCTGACTAGCTGGGACGTGGGGCTTGGCAGCAGGAGAGCGATTCAGGCTGGACTCAGCATAGTTTTCCATCTTCGCTCTATTACCCAAGTTCATGAGGCTGTCAGTGCCATCTTGGTGACCGGGCTGCCTTTATCCATGGTGCTGGTCTTCAGAGCAGTCAGGACTTGGGAGCTGGGGTCCTGCAGCCCTCTTTGTGAGCTTGGAGTGGCTTCTCTGTCTCGGGTCGTTGGATTCAGTGGGTATCCCCAGGAGCTAAATGTATGGATGGAGGATATATCTTTTTTTTTTAAAAAAAAATTTATTTATTTTTGGCTATCCTGGGTTTTCACTGCTGCCACAGGCTCTTCTCTAGCTGCAGGGAGTGGGGGCTCCTCTCTAGTTGAGGTGAGCAGGCATCTTGTTGCGGTGACTTCTCTTATTGTGGAACTCGGCCTCTAGGACACAACGGGCTTTAGTAGTTGTGGCACATGGGCTTCACAGTTGGTGGCTCTGAGGCTCTAGAGCACAGGCTCCATAGTTGTGGCTCATGGGCCGTTGCTCCATGCGTGTGGCATCTTCCTGGATCAAGGATCGAACCTATCTCCTGCACTGGCAAGTGGATTCCCGGGGTAAAACAACTGTGGCTTGTGCGCTGGACAAAGAGCAGCCCCTGTCTCTGAAAGCAGGAAAAGCCCGTGTGCAGCAACGATAAGCCCACACAACCAAAGAAACAGGAATTAAATAAAAATACCATTGCAAATATATTAAATAGCTTAGAGGAAGAGAGGGACCGAATGGGTGTAAAGATGAGGAATTTCAGCAGAGATGTGGAAATCTGCAGCTGAAAAACCACGTTTGGTGTTCGCTGTGATGGTAATTGCGTGTGATTCAGTGTTCAAACTTAACATTTTCATGATCACTGAGAATATGTTCTACATTCACTCTTCTTTTTAAATCATCTGATAACTATCTCCCATAAGCCCCAAGGAGACCCTTGCATCTTGCCTCCCTACAGTTTTCTTGTAACCTGGTGCTGGAGGAGTCAGGTCCCAGGAAAGGTTCTCTCTGGGCCCCGGGCCCTGAGGCTGCTTTACCTGAGAAGGAGCCTGACTAGCTGGGACGTGGGGCTTGGCAGCAGGAGAGCGATTCAGGCTGGACTCAGCATAGTTTTCCATCTTCGCTCTATTACCCAAGTTCATGAGGCTGTCAGTGCCATCTTGGTGACCGGGCTGCCTTTATCCATGGTGCTGGTCTTCAGAGCAGTCAGGACTTGGGAGCTGGGGTCCTGCAGCCCTCTTTGTGAGCTTGGAGTGGCTTCTCTGTCTCGGGTCGTTGGATTCAGTGGGTATCCCCAGGAGCTAAATGTATGGATGGAGGATATATCTTTTTTTTTTAAAAAAAAATTTATTTATTTTTGGCTATCCTGGGTTTTCACTGCTGCCACAGGCTCTTCTCTAGCTGCAGGGAGTGGGGGCTCCTCTCTAGTTGAGGTGAGCAGGCATCTTGTTGCGGTGACTTCTCTTATTGTGGAACTCGGCCTCTAGGACACAACGGGCTTTAGTAGTTGTGGCACATGGGCTTCACAGTTGGTGGCTCTGAGGCTCTAGAGCACAGGCTCCATAGTTGTGGCTCATGGGCTTCGTTGCTCCGCAGCGTGTGGGATCTTCCTGGATCAAGGATCGAACCTATCTCCTGCACTGGCAAGTGGATTCGTTACCACTGTGCTACCAGAGAAGCCCGAGGATGTATGTTTAACACACACCTGGAAACCTGTTCTTTCTTTTGGATCATTGATGACTTCAGGAGACCTCCATGCTTTGCCCATAGGAGCCAAGAGCAGGGCCTCAGTCCTGACATGGGGTTGAGCCATATGAGAACCTGAGAGGGGTGGCTTGAGGTGGCGATGGCGGGACACACTTCAGATTTTTGACAAAGGTTGTCTGCTATGAAATCTGTTTTCCTATGTAATGGTGCTTCTTGATGCCTGAAGAAGAATGGTTTGAATATTAATTTGGCGATTTGAACAATGCCAGGTTGTCTTGGCATTTGTTATTTATGGATTTACGCTTCTCCCTGAACTTAGAATGTTGGAGGTGAAAGCTGCCCATGGGCCGCAGCACATAGCCGCGGTTGTCACCAGATGGCAGCCTAGCACCAGGATTAAACCAGAGGCTTGCCGCTTTCTCCCTGACTCTTGGAATTACTTCCCTCCAAGCCTGTTAAAAATCCAGTTCACTGGCCTCTTCAAAGAATCACAGCACTGACACATCACGAGCTGAGATTCTGTCTCTGTAAACTAACGGTTTTGATCAAGACCTTCTCTGGGAGAATGCACAGTTCTGTACAGTCAAGTGGTTTAGAGGTTAAAAGGAGAAAGAAGTTATGAGACCCTGCAACGAGGTGCGATTGTCAATGACATTCAGAAATTGCAGGTGCATCAGTGAGGCGGAAGGAGAGGAGGGGAGGAGCGACTCCTCTGGCAGAATCTGTGGTAGACCGTAGCCTGAAACAGTCTGGGCTGCTAGGAGGAAGGTGAGGGATGGAACTCCCCTCCCCTCGGGTTTGTCTTGGGAGGGGTCCCATTTTCCTTTTACAATGGAATAATTTTCTGCCAGGCGACCTTCTGATCCCCTTGGGAAGTGACAGTCATCCTGTGGAGGAATAGTACGATGTTGGACAGTGACATTAGACAGGAGCTCATGAATTTCATGGGAAAAGTGTCTTTGTCTGTGTTCTGTAAGGTAGAAATTGAAACAAAGGGAACCGAAATTGCACAGCAAAATTGCTGCCAATGAAAGCTTCATGTATTTTTTATGTTAGAGACTATTTATTCATGACATCTGGGTTAGGAACCACTCGATGGCAATTTTTCCTCCTCCCTATCAAGGGACAGCCCGTGGTCACGGAGGAGAGGCCGACAGGCATGTCAGGATTTCCTGCATCCACAGGGCTTGGACGCAGTGGAGCAGAGAGCCTTCGTGGAAGGAGGCATGAATGACTGAATGTCTGAAATCCACTGAGAGGCACAGAGAGGGGCCGCCTCATTCTTAGGCAGAAGACGTGACTTCCTCAGCAGTGTGATTCCAGGGGTGCCATAAAATACCACCCTTCCGCCCCTCATAGTGTGATAACAAGCAAGCTCCCAGCTGCCCAGAAGCCAAGGCTGCCTGGAATTCCAACAGCGTAAATTCATTCTTTTAGGCAAAGCTTTGCTTCCTAGGGAGATTTATTTTGAATTGCAAACATCCCCATTGAGGCTATCCTGGCCTTGTGACAAGGTGAGTGCCTCTAGGGGCAGCTGAGTCAGGATGGGGTTGGAGGTGATGAAGTAAGGGTTAGGGAAAGGGGCAGGGCACAATTTTTGAAAGAATGACATAGCCCAAGGATACAGCATAAACCCATGGGAATCAAATGGGTCAAGGATGGCAGACCAGACCTTGATCCTCGGTCAGCAGGCTAAATGACACCCAGAGGCACCATGACAGTTCGGCCCCTTCCCTAAAAGAGCTAGAATACTCCTTCCACTCATTAGCATATGGAATTACCCAGCCTATAAAAGCTAAGAACGCCATGCTTTCGGGACCACTGGGTTTGTTCTGCGATGACCCACACTCTGTCTGTGGAGTGTGCTTTTCTCTGAATCTGAATAAATCCATTTCTTACCTATCACTTTGTCTCTCACTGAATTCTTTTCTGCCAAGAGACATGAAGAACCTGAGCTCTGTTAGGTCCTGAAACCAAGTATGGTGGATTTCGGCTGGATTTGAGTCCCAGCCACGTGGGCTTAAGTGGGTTCAAGCCTCAGGCATGTGGGTTCGAGTCCCAAACTGGGTTTTGGGTTAAGTCTGAATCCAAGGTAGAACACTTTCAATAGCAAAGAGGGGAGTTAAAAGTGGGAAGACTTGGGATTGACCTCACACTTGGCTGATTTCCCAGTTTGTTTTCACAATGAGAACCTGGACCTGTGATATTGTCTGAGGAGGAGGGTCCTGAGAGCTTGACCTATCAGTGGAATCTAACTGGGGAGCTATTTTCTTCATTATTCCCTGGCCTCCCCTCCTCGGAGGTTCTGTTTAGGGCAGGTGTGGGCCAACCAGCCCTGCCTCTTCTCTGCTGTGGTCCACTTGGCTGTACCCGGCAGTGGCAGGCCTGAAGTCTGTTTGCCCCGAGGCTGGTTGCTCCAGGAGGTGCTGGCTTCCTCTCCCTCCTGGAGACACACATGATGTCCTTGAAACACAGAACACAGGTTGCTCATTGGACTTGAAATGTCATCTGTTATTAAGGAAGAATCCTGAGCAGAGAGCAGTCCTGAGGTATGTAAGTGGTACCTGGGAGGAACATAAATTCACTCTGATGCCAAGGAGGTCCTTCCTCTTTCTCCCTTTGTATTAGGTAATTGATTCAACATTGATCAGAAAAAATGAGGCCTGTTGACCATAGTCTTGGTTGAAGATCAAGGGTGTTAATTTTCAGTACATCAATACAAATGTCGGGTGCTAACTGGAAGGTGGGATAAACCTGTTCAATGTGTCGCCAACCGCAGCCTTGAAGGGTGTCCAGACTCTTCATTCTTCCCCTCAGCACACATTTCTTTTCTAAGCCCATATCTTGTCACTGTTGTGAGGACATTTTACTTTGAAAGATGACAGTTGTGTCAAGGCGTCTAGGGTTTCAGCTCAAACCTCGAGTGTCAATGTATTGCCTTTTTTAATGTCATTTTGTGTGTGTTTTGGTCTTGGAGGTAGGCCCAAGGTATTTTCACCTGGGTGAGAAATGCTTGTGGGGGAGGTGTAGCTGTTTCTGGGCAGGGAAGTGGATGAGGAGGCTTTGACTGCTGGGCTGGGAATCTCAGAGTCCCGGCTATGGAGGGGCCCAGCTGCCCTGTGACAGTGGGGTCCGTGGACAGCAGCCCAGTTGATTGCAAGACTCTAGTCCAGTCCGACCTTTCCTCGGGTCGCTTTTTCTAGGCCCTGGTTTTTGTTGAGGTTTCTCAGACACTAAGCTGAATAGGTTCCTTTCCTGTGATATCTCACCTCTTTACTCCTTTTGTCTGACGTTAAATTATAATTATGGACTGTCTTACAACTCTTAGGCATTGGGCTACTTCACATTCCTGTCTTTGAACTGCTTATCTGACTTTAAAACCATTAACAAGGCTTTTAAACATACTGTTAGAATAGCCAAGTGTTTTTTTTGTGTGTGTGTGCGAAACCAGAAAGTCAGGAAATAGGGTTTAGATGAAAACCAAAAGGATTCTCTTCAGATGATTTGACTCATCTGACCCTCGGGGTGCACTTCAGTACAGCTCCTGCTCCCTTGAGATTTGATAAATGGAATAACCAGTCACCTGTAGATAGTTGCTGTTCCCCACCCAGTGACACATGACGTTCAAGGCTCCCTGGGCATGAGGAGTCCATGCTATGGATTGAATCAGCAGTTGTAAGTCTGTCCTGAAGGCTCTTGGGCATGGGGAGGTCAGGCTCTCACGCTGCCTGCTGTGGACTGAATTCTCCGCCTCCATTCATGTGTCAAAGCCCTGATCTCCACTGTTAGGGTGTTTGGAGACCGTTGAGTGTAGCTGAAGCTGTCAGGGTGGGGTTAATGCCTTTATGAGTAGAGCCCCTGGAGAGCTTCCTTCCTCTCTCATTAAGGTGTGAGGATGCAGTTAGAACCCTGCTACCTCCACACCAGGAGGAGAGTCCTCACAGAATCCAACCGAGCGGACACCTTGCTCACGGACTTCCAGTCTCCAGAACTCTGCGAAGATTGCTGTTGTTTAAGCTGCCCAGTCTTAAGTATTTTGTGTGGCAGCCCAAGCAGACTAATATACTGCCCAGGGAGGTTTAGATTACCATGTCTACAGAGGAACATAGTGATTTGGTCAGTTTTGGAGGTTGGGCAAGTTTGGTTAACCCCTCCAGGGAGGTGTCCTGGGTGTAAGAATCGCAAAGACACAACGGACAGCAAGCTGTTAGGGAAAGAGCTCATTTGGGAAGAGTTCCCGGGCAAGATCCACAGGTCCAAGAGATGGGCCAGGGAAATCCGCCTCGGAGATGGGACAAGGAAGTTTTATTAGAGAGGAAAGGGGAGAAAGAAGAATGGGGAGGGGGATTCTTCAGAGCAGGCGCAGAAACGAAGTCTTTGTTTAAGCTAGGCGGGAAATTCAGTATTGAGTCTGCTGTCCTTGAGTTGTCTGTGGTAGGGGGGTGTGCAGTTCTTGTTACTTTCTACACGTGGTGGACAATCTTCATGGCCAGGGCGAGCTCTTTATTGCCGTCCTTGAGAGATTCCCAGGCACCGGCAGGCTAGCACCTGGCCCTTTGATGACTCTTCAGTGCCGGGGAGTCTCTGGTCACGGTGTTAACCCTTTAATAGCCTACCAACCTAACACTGGGGACTTCCATGGGCTCACAGTCAGGCTTTCATTCTTCTTGAGCATACTCTGTAGACTCTTACTAACCCCTGCTACTAGAAAAGATCCAAGGAATTTAACTTTTTTCTTGGAATTTCTGTCTATCTTGGAAAAAGAAAAAGACTCAATCAGTGACCCTTTATCAAAACCCCATAGTGACACTCTTCTATGGCTGAAGATGTACATAATTCTCTGCTCAAGAACAAGCAGGGGGCTTCCCCTGGTGGTCCAGTTGGTAAGGACACTGCCTTGCAGTGCAAGGGGCGCCAGTTCGATCCCTGGCCTGGGAAGATCCCACGTGCCGTGGAGCGGCTGGACTGATGTGTCCAATTACCGAGCCAGAGCTTTGCAGTGCATGCGCCCAGAACCGGCGCTCTGCAACGGACAGAGGCCACCACGATGGGAGGCCCACAAGAGCCAAAGAACAAAGATGGATGAAAACAGAGAAATGAAAGACCAATAGAAGTGGCCCGCCCACTCCCCTCCCTCCCCAACCCGACCCCTGCCCAAAAATAAATAAATAAATAAATCTTAAAAAAAGAAAAAGAAAAAGAACCAGCAGGGTCAAACCTGTGATTCAAGGTCTCTTGTCAGGAACTGTGATGGGTCTGAGGTTGCGCGCTACTAGAGAGTTAACTGGCTAGCCTGCTGCAGTGTTGTGGACGCTGGCAGGAGACACAGGAGTCCTGGGTCAGTGGGAGGACTTCAATCTCATTGCGGTAGCGCAGCCAGAGAATGAGCGTTTTCTTGTACAGTTCAGAGCACAGCGCCAGGAGACACCTGTACTTGTAGCCGGTTGTGTTACAGAGAGGAGCCATCAGGGGGCCTGAATCTCATCATGGGCCATCAGCACGCCTGCCCTTTGCTCCAGAGAGAGAGTGGCTCTGTCTCTGTCTTCCAGGGCTGTTCACTATATGAAGAAAATGCCCAGAACCAAGGCCAACAGTGTGCTGCTCCCCAGATGTGCAGAAATGTGAGAGGCCCACGAGGAACTCCTAACGTCTTTCCCAAGGGCTCTATCCTGACCCCTTGGCAGAGTGGCAGGTGGTGGTGGGCATGTGTTAAGTTCCTATTGATGGACTCCTTGGAGCCTGTGACTTGGCAGGGATCTTTAAGCAGACACGTGCTGCTGATCTGTGCTGCAGTGGGGGTACTTCTTGGGATATCAAGGTTGTCTGCTGGACACAGTTTCTTGTAACAGATTGCATTGATTTGTGCATTCATTTCTCATTTTGAATCATGGAAGGGGATTGTAAGAGAAGGAAACACTATGCTCACGAGGTTTCTCCTCTATAGGATGACAGACGTTTAAGTGAATCATGGGTATTGAGCATTTACAATGCACAGGGGAACTGGAGACATAGAGAGACAGAGGGCATCATTGACACTCTGGGTCCCTGTCCTCTGGAAGTGTCCATCCAGCAGGGACGGGTCATGGCACTGAGCGAGAGCAAGTCCTGCAAACAGGAAACAGGTTAGCAAGCAGACAAGACTTGTTTGCCTGCAACTGGACTTAAACATTTCTTTCTTTTTTTTTTAAGTTTTATCTTACTTTTTACTTTTATTTTTAAACCTTTATTTTGCTTTTAAATTTTACAGAGTTTTGTTGTTCACAGATATGTATGTTCCCAGATTAGTCATATGTATATCCCCCCCCTTCCCACCCCTCCCAGCCATCACACAGCACCCCTGAAGGATCCCCTTTTCTCACAGAGCAATGACTATAGCTATTTTCTTCACTTATGATAGTACAGGCCTTCATGCTACTTCCTTTACACCTCCCACCTTCTGTTCCTTCCCCACAATGTCCATATGTCTACTGTCCATGTCTGTCTTTCCGTCGCTTCACTGCATGTGCCATCATCACCATCCTACTAGAGTTTTGTTTTTTACAGATATGCATGATCGCAGATTAGTAGACTTACATTTCTTAATATTGGATAACAAAGTGCCCTAAGCTGAGTGGCTTAAAAGAACATTTATGGGCTCAGTTTCTGTGGGTCCGGTGTCTGGGAATGGCTTAACTGAGGAGTTCTAGCTCACGGGTTTTCATCTTGCAGTCCGGGTGTCAACCAGGGCTTCTGTCAGCTGAAGGCTGGACTCAGGTTGGAGGATCTGCTCCTGGGGCCAGGGGGCTCATGTTGATGTGGGTGTGGGGCTTCCTCCTTCCTCGCTGTGCGTACCTTTCCACTCACTGTTTATGTCTCTTCACATAATGGGAGCTGACTTCTCCCAGAGTGAACGATCCAAGAGAGCTGAAAGGCAGAGGCTGAAGTCTGCTTTATGACCTGCCCCCAAAGACACCATGATTTCCACCACACTCTGACTACTAACTATCAGGAGACAGGGATGCCTGGGGACAGTTTGAGAGGCTGGCTACCACAAGGCTGTCTCCTGGTAGTGGAGGAACTAGAATGGAGAACAGAGCCCTCGATTTTCCTGTCTACTTTTTCTCTTTTATTTCTTTTAATTTTAATGATAAAATATGCATAACGTACACTTTACCATTTTACCATTTCAGAGTGTTTGATTCATCCCTGTCTGGGGATTCCCAGGTGGTGCTAGTGGTAAAGAATCTGCCTGGTGTTGCAGGAGACTCAAGAGACCTGGGTTCAGTTCCTGGATCAGAAAAGATCCCTGGAGAAAGAAATGGCAACCCATTCCAGTATTCTTGCCTGGAAAATCCCATGGACGGAGGAGCCCAGGGAACAACAAGTCAAGGGGCTTCAAAGAGTTGGACGTGACTGAGCACACACCCACATACCCACCCACCCACATTCCTGTCTAGTTTTATTCCTGATCAAACACTTAGCTTCTGCAGGGACTATTTTTGGAACCTCTGCCCCAGGTCCCCGCCAGTGGGGAAAGCTCAGATTCTGCCCACCTTCTGTTCCTTCCCACAATGTCCATATGTCTACTGTCCATGTCTGTCTTTCCGTCGCTTCACTGCATGTGCCATCATCACCATCCTACTAGAGTTTTGTTTTTTACAGATATGCATGATCGCAGATTAGTAGACTTACATTTCTTAATATTGGATAACAAAGTGCCCTAAGCTGAGTGGCTTAAAAGAACATTTATGGGCTCAGTTTCTGTGGGTCCGGTGTCTGGGAATGGCTTAACTGAGGAGTTCTAGCTCACGGGTTTTCATCTTGCAGTCCGGGTGTCAACCAGGGCTTCTGTCAGCTGAAGGCTGGACTCAGGTTGGAGGATCTGCTCCTGGGGCCAGGGGGCTCATGTTGATGTGGGTGTGGGGCTTCCTCCTTCCTCGCTGTGCGTACCTTTCCACTCACTGTTTATGTCTCTTCACATAATGGGAGCTGACTTCTCCCAGAGTGAACGATCCAAGAGAGCTGAAAGGCAGAGGCTGAAGTCTGCTTTATGACCTGCCCCCAAAGACACCATGATTTCCACCACACTCTGACTACTAACTATCAGGAGACAGGGATGCCTGGGGACAGTTTGAGAGGCTGGCTACCACAAGGCTGTCTCCTGGTAGTGGAGGAACTAGAATGGAGAACAGAGCCCTCGATTTTCCTGTCTACTTTTCTCTTTTATTTCTTTTAATTTTAATGATAAAATATGCATAACGTACACTTTACCATTTTACCATTTCAGAGTGTTTGATTCATCCCTGTCTGGGGATTCCCAGGTGGTGCTAGTGGTAAAGAATCTGCCTGGTGTTGCAGGAGACTCAAGAGACCTGGGTTCAGTTCCTGGATCAGAAAAGATCCCTGGAGAAAGAAATGGCAACCCATTCCAGTATTCTTGCCTGGAAAATCCCATGGACGGAGGAGCCCAGGGAACAACAAGTCAAGGGGCTTCAAAGAGTTGGACGTGACTGAGCACACACCCACATACCCACCCACCCACATTCCTGTCTAGTTTTATTCCTGATCAAACACTTAGCTTCTGCAGGGACTATTTTTGGAACCTCTGCCCCAGGTCCCCGCCAGTGGGGAAAGCTCAGATTCTGCCTTGAAGATGTTGCTGGTGGCTGCTTGGGAGCATGGGTAGCGCTGTTTCACAGCGCTCCTCTGACAGGGCACGGGAAGCAGCAGGTGGCCGTGCACTCTGTCTGCTCTGGATCTGGCTCCCCTGTGATTACTCCCTCTTCTCCACGTGTGGGAGCCTCCTTTGGCCCTTCATCTAAGCTGAGGTTTAACTTCTCTCAGAAAGAGGTTTTGGCATTGCTGACATAGACTGTCTCTGCAAAAGCAAGGCACATGTTCTCCCAGGATACGTGGCAGTCAGCCCCCACATGAAGTTTACTTAACAAAGGAATTAGTCCCAATTGAATTCTGGAGATGGAATTATAGGTTCCTTTGAGGCAGAGTGAAAGGGGCCGTGGACTTAGAGATCAAGGACAATCTAATGAACAGTTTTCTAAGCATGTATGCTTAGATACACACTCTGAAAAAGGCAGTGTTGCCAGTAGGGCCCTGTTGTTTTCCAAGCTTGTGGCTTCTCACACATACCCCATGAAGACTGCGTTCTCTCATGGATGCAGGTGTAGGCTGTGGCTTCTTGTGTCTGTGCTTCGCATTCCTAGGGGAGATGCCTTGATGCCCCAGAGCTGACACCTTGGAGTGGGGTCCATCAGATTTCTAGTTGTAGGAGACACTAATTGTTGAATTCCTCCAGCTTGTGCCTCCCTCCTAGGAATCACTTACCTGTTCTTTGCTCCTAGTCCATGTGTATCCAGTGAAGGTGAGTCCTCTGGACTCACTCAGCCATCACGTCTAGTGCCTCTGGCCCTGGTGAATGGTTCCAATGAGCATGTGACCCAGGCTGGGCCGGTCCAAACCAGGGACTCAACTCTGGCACTTTCTTTTTTTTTTTATTTTAAATTTTGGCCTCTTTTATTGATTGTTTATTTATTTATTTATTTTCATCCACCTTTATTCTTTGGCCCGTGTGGGCCTCCCATTGCAGTGGCCTCTCTCGTTGCAGAGCACCGGCTCTGGGCGCATGTGCTCCAGAATGCTTGCTGGTCATTGGACACGCTGGTCCAGCTGCTCTGTGGCATGTGGGATCTTCCCGGGGCAGGGATTGAATGGTGCCCCTTGCACTGCAAGGCGACTCTGGCACTTTTGTTAAGCTGATGAACCCGCTGCCAAGCTCAATGTCACATGTAGCCACCTGTACGGTAGACCTGAGAAACAACAAGAAGAGGCCAGACCTTGATAGTTCTGTGCTTTGGAGCCAGCTGTAGTCAAATCCAGCCGTTTATTCTGTTTTGGGTTGAACTAGTTTGAATGGCCATGATTGGTGAATGCGATACACTTCTACTTCTTGAAAAATTGTGTGTGTCTACTTCTCCATGTAACCTGATATGTCAGGTACAGGCACTATGGAGGATGGATTCCTTTACTGTCTCGTATGTGTCACACCATTTGAGTGATCCAAGGCAGTCCTAAGCACTGTGCCTGGATGCCCATTGCCTCCATGCATTTATGAGACCCCTACTCTGAAACAATCTAATGAACAGCAGTGTATGCTTAGATACACACTCGGGGTTAGGGCCCTGTTGTTTTCCAAGCTTGTGGCTTCTCACACATACCCCATGAAGACTGCGTTCTCTCATGGATGCAGGTGTAGGCTGTGGCTTCTTGTGTCTGTGCTTCGCATTCCTAGGGGAGATGCCTTGATGCCCCAGAGCTGACACCTTGGAGTGGGGTCCATCAGATTTCTAGTTGTAGGAGACACTAATTGTTGAATTCCTCCAGCTTGTGCCTCCCTCCTAGGAATCACTTACCTGTTCTTTGCTCCTAGTCCATGTGTATCCAGTGAAGGTGAGTCCTCTGGACTCACTCAGCCATCACGTCTAGTGCCTCTGGCCCTGGTGAATGGTTCCAATGAGCATGTGACCCAGGCTGGGCCGGTCCAAACCAGGGACTCAACTCTGGCACTTTCTTTTTTTTTTTATTTTAAATTTTGGCCTCTTTTATTGATTGTTTATTTATTTATTTATTTTCATCCACCTTTATTCTTTGGCCCGTGTGGGCCTCCCATTGCAGTGGCCTCTCTCGTTGCAGAGCACCGGCTCTGGGCGCATGTGCTCCAGAATGCTTGCTGGTCATTGGACACGCTGGTCCAGCTGCTCTGTGGCATGTGGGATCTTCCCGGGGCAGGGATTGAATGGTGCCCCTTGCACTGCAAGGCGACTCTGGCACTTTTGTTAAGCTGATGAACCCGCTGCCAAGCTCAATGTCACATGTAGCCACCTGTACGGTAGACCTGAGAAACAACAAGAAGAGGCCAGACCTTGATAGTTCTGTGCTTTGGAGCCAGCTGTAGTCAAATCCAGCCGTTTATTCTGTTTTGGGTTGAACTAGTTTGAATGGCCATGATTGGTGAATGCGATACACTTCTACTTCTTGAAAAATTGTGTGTGTCTACTTCTCCATGTAACCTGATATGTCAGGTACAGGCACTATGGAGGATGGATTCCTTTACTGTCTCGTATGTGTCACACCATTTGAGTGATCCAAGGCAGTCCTAAGCACTGTGCCTGGATGCCCATTGCCTCCATGCATTTATGAGACTTCCTGCCACCAGCCATGGGGAGCGGCCTCAGAACTGCAGGCTTGGGCTGGTAGAAACAAGCCTGAGGTTTGTGGTCAGGTTGTCCTAGCCTAGCATGGCACCTGTCTGTATTGTGTTGCCCCTCTTGGTACACAGGGAGAGTGGTACTTGGATTGCAGACTTGTTCTCCCTCTAATCTTCAGCTTTCGTTGCTTTGGTGCCTGTCCTTCCCTCCTTTCTCCTTGCCATCTCCTGGGATCTTGCTCCATCAACTAACCTTTCTTCCATCTCTCAGGCTGTTTGTACCTGTTTGTTCCCTTTTCCTCCTGTGCACAGACGGCACAACCAAGGCTTCTACCCTGGCCTTGATCTTGCCGTCCTCTAGCAACTAATGTCTTGCCCCTGTCAGCCAAGCTTCTTGAACATATAGTCTATACCACTTCCTCCCATTGCATCCACTTAGCCCCCATCTCAGTCTTCTCTAGTACAGGGAACCCATTTGCCATACTGGCAAAATCCATGGAACCAGCTTTGCAGCGCCACAGCACAGGCTGTCTTCAAGGCCTGGGTGGCTTTGTGCCTATGCATATCCTGCGTGTGTCCCTGTGTGTGGGCCTCTGGGGCGTTGAACAGTTGGAGCCCTTCAGTTATCTGAAGCCCTCTGGGTATGTGAATCTGTCTAAGCCCTGAGTTCCACGACCTCAGGATGTGTTTTCATCTCCTTTGCTCTTGCTTCCACTTCTCTACGTCATGGCCTTCCTGTCTCTGTGGGTTTTACCTATAAGATACTGCTCTTGACTTCCAGTGGTGCTCATGGTTTTAGTGACTCTTGATAGTTCTGTGCTTTGGAGCCAGCTGTAGTCAAATCCAGCCGTTTATTCTGTTTTGGGTTGAACTAGTTTGAATGGCCATGATTGGTGAATGCGATACACTTCTACTTCTTGAAAAATTGTGTGTGTCTACTTCTCCATGTAACCTGATATGTCAGGTACAGGCACTATGGAGGATGGATTCCTTTACTGTCTCGTATGTGTCACACCATTTGAGTGATCCAAGGCAGTCCTAAGCACTGTGCCTGGATGCCCATTGCCTCCATGCATTTATGAGACTTCCTGCCACCAGCCATGGGGAGCGGCCTCAGAACTGCAGGCTTGGGCTGGTAGAAACAAGCCTGAGGTTTGTGGTCAGGTTGTCCTAGCCTAGCATGGCACCTGTCTGTATTGTGTTGCCCCTCTTGGTACACAGGGAGAGTGGTACTTGGATTGCAGACTTGTTCTCCCTCTAATCTTCAGCTTTCGTTGCTTTGGTGCCTGTCCTTCCCTCCTTTCTCCTTGCCATCTCCTGGGATCTTGCTCCATCAACTAACCTTTCTTCCATCTCTCAGGCTGTTTGTACCTGTTTGTTCCCTTTTCCTCCTGTGCACAGACGGCACAACCAAGGCTTCTACCCTGGCCTTGATCTTGCCGTCCTCTAGCAACTAATGTCTTGCCCCTGTCAGCCAAGCTTCTTGAACATATAGTCTATACCACTTCCTCCCATTGCATCCACTTAGCCCCCATCTCAGTCTTCTCTAGTACAGGGAACCCATTTGCCATACTGGCAAAATCCATGGAACCAGCTTTGCAGCGCCACAGCACAGGCTGTCTTCAAGGCCTGGGTGGCTTTGTGCCTATGCATATCCTGCGTGTGTCCCTGTGTGTGGGCCTCTGGGGCGTTGAACAGTTGGAGCCCTTCAGTTATCTGAAGCCCTCTGGGTATGTGAATCTGTCTAAGCCCTGAGTTCCACGACCTCAGGATGTGTTTTCATCTCCTTTGCTCTTGCTTCCACTTCTCTACGTCATGGCCTTCCTGTCTCTGTGGGTTTTACCTATAAGATACTGTTTTTCCTCTACTACAGACTCTCTCCAGTGGTGCTCATGGTTTTAGTGACTAGCTGTATGCACTTGCTCCCGCATATTTCTTTCTGGTCACAGTCTCTCCTGTTACTTACAATTGTTGGAACAGATACCTGCCATTGGGTATGCTGCAGAAAACCTCAGTTTCAAAATGGCCAAAATGGATTTCTGCCTCTGGCCATGATAGAACAAAAGGACTGGATTTGTCACAACTAAAAAAAAAGACAAAATATATATATATAGTGATTGCTGTCAGCAACTTCTGTGCAGCACAGGGTAGGAGAGGAAAACCAACGAGGTGAGACCAGAATACCTGAGCTTCTTACAGGAGCGAGTTTCCAGGGAGGGGGAGTCCCCACAGAGCCCAGTGATTTCCCTGAGTTGAAGGACTGAGTGGAAGTTTCAGGGAGATAAAGTAGCTAGAATTTACAGGCAGAATACAAGAGAAGAGACAGAGCATGAGAGAGGACCCTGAAAATCTGCAGGTTCTATTCAAGTCTTGAGCTGAGTATCGACCGGTGTGTCAGTGTGAGGAAAGTACTTGAGGCCCCTGGGCAGACCACTCGGAAGAGCAGTTAGAACAGTCTTGGGACTGATACAGGCCTGTGTTCTCAGTGACCAGAGTGGAAATATCCCACAATATAGATGAAATGGACAAGTTTCTTGAAAGATACAAACTACCAAAGCTTACTTGAGGAAAAAAAAAAGTAGATAATGTGAAGAGCCTTGTATCTATTAAAGAAATTAAGTTAATAGTTAAAAACCAAAAAAAAAGTTAAAAACCTCCCCACAGAGTAAAGGAAGTAGCATGAAAACCTACACTATCATATGTGAAAGAAATGGCTATTGTCATTGCGCTGTGGGAAAAGGGGATCCTGTAGGGGTGCTGTGCGATGGCCTGGAGGGGTGGAATGGGGGGATATACATATGACTAATCTGGGATCATACATATCTGTAAACAACAAAACTCTGTAAAAGTAAAAAGTAAAGTAAAAAAAAGAAAAGATTATAACACAGTGATCTATTTGTTAACAAAGAAAGCACAAAAAAATAAACATAAAAAACCTCCCCACAAGGCTTCCCTGGTGGCAGAGTGGGTGGAGAGTCTGCCTTGCAGTGCGGGGGGCACCAGTTCGTTCCCTGGCCAGAGAGGATCCCACGTGCCCATGGAGCTGCTGGACTGGTATGTCCAATTGTGAGCTGGCCCTCTGGAGCGCATGTGCCCAGAGCCGGTGCTCTGCAGCGAGAGAGGCCCCTGTGATGGGAGGCCCACACAGGCCAAAGAATAAAAAAAAAAAAAAAAGAATGAAAAATAAACGATGACTTAGAGGCAAAAAAAAGCAATTGCTAACAACATAAAAAAGAAAAAAACAAAACCAAAAAGCCTCCCCACAAAATAAACTCCAGGCCCTGGTAACTTTGGTGGGAGTATTCTATTCATACCAGTCATTGAAGGAAGAAATGGTATCAATTCCATCCAGACCCTCCTAGAAAATTAAGATGAGGGAACACTTCCAAATTTATTCTATTTTTTAAATTTCAAACTCAGAAAAAGACAGTACAAGAAAAGGGGACTGCAAAGTATGATTTCTCCTGAACATAAATGCAAAAATTATTAACAAAATTTTAGCAAATTGGATCCCACAAAATATAAAGAATGCATCATGACTAACCAGAGCTTATTTAAGGAATGCAAAGCAGTTTAACATTTGGAAATAAATCCACATGATTGACCTTTAACAGACTAAAAATGAAAATCACATGATCATCTTAATAAATGTAGAAAATAATTGATAAAATCAAACATCCAGACATGATAAAGAAAAACTTCAGTAACTGCACAGATGTCATTTTCTCAACCTGATAATGGGTTTCTATGAAATTCTTCTGCTAGCATCATACGTCATGATGAAACACAGAGTACTTTCTCTGTAAGATCAGTAACAAGACAGGGATGGCTCTTCTTATTTCTACCCATTATTCATTTCTATTCACTTCTAACAAGTACATTGTATTTCTATATACTAGTAATAATCATAAGTTTAAATTAAAAATAGTATAATTTAGTTTTAGCATTACAATTTTGAAACACCTAGAAATAAGTTTGGGGAAAAAAGCACAAATCCTGTAAACAGAAATCTACAAAACACGGCTAAGAGAAATCTGAGAGACCTACATAAATGAGGAGAGATATACCATGCTCATGAGTCAGAAGACCCAGGATTGTTAAGATTTTTAAACATTATTTATTTTTGGCTGTGCTGTGTTTTTGTCACTACATGCAGGCTTTCTCTAATTGCAGTGAGTGGGGGCTACTCTAGTTGTGGGCCATGGGCTTCTCACTGCGGTGGCTTCTCTTGTTGCAGGGCATAGGCTCTAGGCACATGGGCTTCAGTAGCTGCAGTACATGGGCCAAGTAGTTGTGGCTCGAGGACTCCAGAGCGCTGCCTCAGTAGTTGTGGCTCACGGGCTTAGTTGCATATGGCATCTGCCAAGAGCAGGGATCAGACCTATATTCCCTGCATTGGCAGACAAAGTCTTAACTCCTGAACCACCAGGGAAGCTAAGATGTTCAGTCTCTCCAACTTAATCCTATAGATTCAACATAGTCAAAAATTCAGTCAAGATTCCAGAAGCTTTTTTTTTTTTTTTTTAAATGACATGCTAATTTTAAAATAGGTACGGAAATGCAGAAGTTCTAAAATAGTTAAAATCATTTTTAAAAGAATGAACAAAGTTGGAGAGGTTGCACAAACTGGAGAGGGAGCAGATAAATGGCTAATTGTGTCTCAGGTTTTGTGGCCGGGCTGGGGTTTTATGGCTGGGCTGGATTTGGCAAATGTCTTTCCATCCACATCTCGCTGTCAGGGTCGAGCTCCTTCGTGTTACCGAGTGGGTGTTGGCACCTTGATCCTCGAGGGTCACTTTCATCAACGCATCAGCTATGGACACCTATCTCTGAGCATCTGTCTGCTTTCTGCTTACAGATGGCACCTACAGCCTTCTCTTGGGGACCAGAGCTCTTCCCATGAATGTGGAGAATATTATGTAATATGACAGACCACTCTGGGAGAAGGAAAAACCAGCATCTTTGCCTTGAGGCAGGCCAGACTCCAGGATGTAATTTATACTTCCCATGGGTGAGGCTCAGGAAAAAAATGCTACAAATCCTTTTAGAAATAAGTTTGGGGAAAAAAGCACAAATCCTGTAAACAGAAATCTACAAAACACGGCTAAGAGAAATCTGAGAGACCTACATAAATGAGGAGAGATATACCATGCTCATGAGTCAGAAGACCCAGGATTGTTAAGATTTTTAAACATTATTTATTTTTGGCTGTGCTGTGTTTTTGTCACTACATGCAGGCTTTCTCTAATTGCAGTGAGTGGGGGCTACTCTAGTTGTGGGCCATGGGCTTCTCACTGCGGTGGCTTCTCTTGTTGCAGGGCATAGGCTCTAGGCACATGGGCTTCAGTAGCTGCAGTACATGGGCCAAGTAGTTGTGGCTCGAGGACTCCAGAGCGCTGCCTCAGTAGTTGTGGCTCACGGGCTTAGTTGCATATGGCATCTGCCAAGAGCAGGGATCAGACCTATATTCCCTGCATTGGCAGACAAAGTCTTAACTCCTGAACCACCAGGGAAGCTAAGATGTTCAGTCTCTCCAACTTAATCCTATAGATTCAACATAGTCAAAAATTCAGTCAAGATTCCAGAAGCTTTTTTTTTTTTTTTTAAATGACATGCTAATTTTAAAATAGGTACGGAAATGCAGAAGTTCTAAAATAGTTAAAATCATTTTTAAAAGAATGAACAAAGTTGGAGAGGTTGCACAAACTGGAGAGGGAGCAGATAAATGGCTAATTGTGTCTCAGGTTTTGTGGCCGGGCTGGGGTTTTATGGCTGGGCTGGATTTGGCAAATGTCTTTCCATCCACATCTCGCTGTCAGGGTCGAGCTCCTTCGTGTTACCGAGTGGGTGTTGGCACCTTGATCCTCGAGGGTCACTTTCATCAACGCATCAGCTATGGACACCTATCTCTGAGCATCTGTCTGCTTTCTGCTTACAGATGGCACCTACAGCCTTCTCTTGGGGACCAGAGCTCTTCCCATGAATGTGGAGAATATTATGTAATATGACAGACCACTCTGGGAGAAGGAAAAACCAGCATCTTTGCCTTGAGGCAGGCCAGACTCCAGGATGTAATTTATACTTCCCATGGGTGAGGCTGAGTCTGGGACTTTCACCTGCAGCCACATCAATCACATTCTTGTCTGCCTTCTCCCCTTCTCAGTCCTGCTTCCCCCCACCCTCTTGCTAGCATCTTCAGCAACATATGTTTAACAAATCTGCACCTAGGAGAAGCAGGAACTAGTGAATACCTACTCAATCTCATAGTACCGTGTCTAACTTTTTCTTTTGGAGACTCAGGTGTAGGCTTCTCTCTGTGAAGAAACAGCCTCAGCTTGTCTCCATCACTGAAGGGCTCTGTTGATGTGTCTGTTTTCCCTCACTGGATAGGTGCTCCTGCAGGTAGGAACCAAGCCGTGGTCATCTGTGCATCCCTGGTGCTCACATAGCCCAGCAGAAGGCACACAATGGACACCTTGTTCCCAAGCTTTGCATCCCTTCAGGAGGTTCTGCTACAAGGGTAGCATGAGGCACAATCCAAGGGATCTTTGTTCTCTGCCATCTCCTTGAGGTGGAGGGAGCTGAAGTGTCCCATGAAGCAGCTGGAGAGGGATGCTGGACTCTAGCTGCTGTCCTCAGGACAGTGTTTCCCACTCTGGACTTTGCATGAACGGTTAAATCATCCCCATGTCCCCGGGCATTACAGCTCCCAGATTACACCCTCTATTGCTTTGCAATTAAGCAATAATGCAATTAGAATGAATGCAACAGAGGAGGCTCTGTGGGGCCCGTTCTAAAATGTTCCATTGAAATATTGAGCTCAGTGCTTGGAAAGAATAAACAGGCATATTTCTCTCTTTCTTCCAAAAAAAATTTGCCGATCACTTTCCCCCCCGCTGTCAGGGTCGAGCTCCTTCGTGTTACCGAGTGGGTGTTGGCACCTTGATCCTCGAGGGTCACTTTCATCAACGCATCAGCTATGGACACCTATCTCTGAGCATCTGTCTGCTTTCTGCTTACAGATGGCACCTACAGCCTTCTCTTGGGGACCAGAGCTCTTCCCATGAATGTGGAGAATATTATGTAATATGACAGACCACTCTGGGAGAAGGAAAAACCAGCATCTTTGCCTTGAGGCAGGCCAGACTCCAGGATGTAATTTATACTTCCCATGGGTGAGGCTGAGTCTGGGACTTTCACCTGCAGCCACATCAATCACATTCTTGTCTGCCTTCTCCCCTTCTCAGTCCTGCTTCCCCCCACCCTCTTGCTAGCATCTTCAGCAACATATGTTTAACAAATCTGCACCTAGGAGAAGCAGGAACTAGTGAATACCTACTCAATCTCATAGTACCGTGTCTAACTTTTTCTTTTGGAGACTCAGGTGTAGGCTTCTCTCTGTGAAGAAACAGCCTCAGCTTGTCTCCATCACTGAAGGGCTCTGTTGATGTGTCTGTTTTCCCTCACTGGATAGGTGCTCCTGCAGGTAGGAACCAAGCCGTGGTCATCTGTGCATCCCTGGTGCTCACATAGCCCAGCAGAAGGCACACAATGGACACCTTGTTCCCAAGCTTTGCATCCCTTCAGGAGGTTCTGCTACAAGGGTAGCATGAGGCACAATCCAAGGGATCTTTGTTCTCTGCCATCTCCTTGAGGTGGAGGGAGCTGAAGTGTCCCATGAAGCAGCTGGAGAGGGATGCTGGACTCTAGCTGCTGTCCTCAGGACAGTGTTTCCCACTCTGGGCTTTGCATGAACGGTTAAATCATCCCCATGTCCCCGGGCATTACAGCTCCCAGATTACACCCTCTATTGCTTTGCAATTAAGCAATAATGCAATTAGAATGAATGCAACAGAGGAGGCTCTGTGGGGCCCGTTCCTAAAAATGTTCCATTGAAATATTGAGCTCAGTGCTTGGAAAGAATAAACAGGCATATTTCTCTCTTTCTTCCATTTTTTTTTTTTACATAAAAAGGAATTTGTTTCAAAACAGTTGTGGGTTTTATGAGTCTTACTTCTGTTCAGCCTGGCGCTCTTGGCTGGGAGGTGCGTCGCTGTCTCTGCTTTGTGGTATCCACTTTGCTCGTCTCCCCTGTGCAGTGGGGGTGGTTGCACAGGCAGATCACATCGCTCGTCCCTCCGGTGCTTTGCTACGCAGCGCCTGGGGACCCCATGGCAGTTACCGTGGACTTTCCACCTTCTTCCCTCTCCTGGGGCCAGTGACGGGGGTGCTGAGTCAGTGTGATGGAGGAGGGGCCGTCAAAGCAGTTTCATTCCTGGAGCACAGTGTTTCCATGGCAGGGGCCCCAGGTTGGGCTTCCCGGGCATTTCTTTGTCAAGATGGAGAAAGTCAGCCCTGGAGACTCCAGAGTGATGTGGCTCCCTGGCTCCCTGAGCTGGTCTGATGAGCACAGTGCAGAGAGCACGGCCATCGCTCCATGAAGCAGCATGTCGTGCACTGTGAGACAGCAGCCTTCCCTGTATTTTTGGTTAAACTCGTCTTTCCTATTTGAAATGGAATTTTTTTCCCTTGCTTACTAAAGTCAGTTAACCCAGATTGGTTTGTTCTCGGTTGAATCACGTGAAATTGCTAATATTAGACTGTTTGACCTATAAAAATGGCAAATTCCCTATTACTTCATCATTTGATCAATAAGAGTGGCAACTTTGGATGATTCAATCTGACAATTTTACTCATGCTTGGGAAACTAAGCCTCTGGGGCCCCCTGGTATAGTTGGAAACAATTTTATGCCAAGATGGGCTGGGCTTAGAGTTGAATTTGGCTTCTCCTTCTTCCCTGATCCCTCCTTGCCTGGATGAGTCTGTGGAGTGGAACTCGTGATCCATGTCCTTCCCGTCTCACAGGTCACATGCCTTTTAAATGGTAAAGGGCCCTGTGCATGTGGGTTAATGGTTTGCAGCTGGGAAGATTCTTAGGCGTCACGATCACACTCTTGGCTTGGACTTTCTGGGAGCAAAGTGTTCCCTCTTTAAACTCCAGTTTTTATCTCTTTGGGATGAAGACCCTGAGGCCCAGCTCTGGGGACTGGCCAAGGTTGTCTGTAAGGGGCTAAATCCTGTAACTGTTACGGTGGTATCTCATTCCAAAGCAGAACAATTGAGTTAAAAGTGCCCAAATCAATGTCAGTTATCTTGCCTCCAGAAGGTTATGCAACCAGTTTGGATCTTTTTGAAAACAGAAACTGACTTTTAAAAAACCCTCTTTAAAATACAGTGGGGGTGGTTGCACAGGCAGATCACATCGCTCGTCCCTCCGGTGCTTTGCTACGCAGCGCCTGGGGACCCCATGGCAGTTACCGTGGACTTTCCACCTTCTTCCCTCTCCTGGGGCCAGTGACGGGGGTGCTGAGTCAGTGTGATGGAGGAGGGGCCGTCAAAGCAGTTTCATTCCTGGAGCACAGTGTTTCCATGGCAGGGGCCCCAGGTTGGGTTTCCCCAGGCATTTCTTTGTCAAGATGGAGAAAGTCAGCCCTGGAGACTCCAGAGTGATGTGGCTCCCTGGCTCCCTGAGCTGGTCTGATGAGCACAGTGCAGAGAGCACGGCCATCGCTCCATGAAGCAGCATGTCGTGCACTGTGAGACAGCAGCCTTCCCTGTATTTTTGGTTAAACTCGTCTTTCCTATTTGAAATGGAATTTTTTTCCCTTGCTTACTAAAGTCAGTTAACCCAGATTGGTTTGTTCTCGGTTGAATCACGTGAAATTGCTAATATTAGACTGTTTGACCTATAAAAATGGCAAATTCCCTATTACTTCATCATTTGATCAATAAGAGTGGCAACTTTGGATGATTCAATCTGACAATTTTACTCATGCTTGGGAAACTAAGCCTCTGGGGCCCCCTGGTATAGTTGGAAACAATTTTATGCCAAGATGGGCTGGGCTTAGAGTTGAATTTGGCTTCTCCTTCTTCCCTGATCCCTCCTTGCCTGGATGAGTCTGTGGAGTGGAACTCGTGATCCATGTCCTTCCCGTCTCACAGGTCACATGCCTTTTAAATGGTAAAGGGCCCTGTGCATGTGGGTTAATGGTTTGCAGCTGGGAAGATTCTTAGGCGTCACGATCACACTCTTGGCTTGGACTTTCTGGGAGCAAAGTGTTCCCTCTTTAAACTCCAGTTTTTATCTCTTTGGGATGAAGACCCTGAGGCCCAGCTCTGGGGACTGGCCAAGGTTGTCTGTAAGGGGCTAAATCCTGTAACTGTTACGGTGGTATCTCATTCCAAAGCAGAACAATTGAGTTAAAAGTGCCCAAATCAATGTCAGTTATCTTGCCTCCAGAAGGTTATGCAACCAGTTTGGATCTTTTTGAAAACAGAAACTGACTTTTAAAAAAAAACTTCTAATTCAGTTTTTCCTTCTCAGGGTGGCTTAGAGACCATGTTATTTATACAATGTTTTGTAAATCTTAGTGAGAATAATAGTAATGCGAAAAAAGGATCATTCTTCAAGAATTTCTAACTTTTAAACCTCTTGAAGTATCTTTACTCAATATTCTATCTATGAAAAATCTCTACTAACTATATTCTTTTAAAGGACCTGATGTAATGGTAAATGATATTCCTATTACAGACCTGGAGGAATTGAAGCATTCTCAAGTGACTTTAAGACCTCCAAGACAGTGCAGTTCAGCCTAGTCAGCCTTTGGAAATTGTGGATGTTGTTGATTCCCCGTCCCGATCCTGTTACCCTTCTCACTTTGGTTTGTGTGAGCCCCACTTCCAGTAGCCAGCACCTGCATCTCTTTCTCAGAGGACATCTTTGTCAATGGGCACCACAAGCCTGGGTTTCCCAGGTGACTCAATGGGAAAGAACCTGCCTGCAAGCCAGTACAGGACCTGCAGAAGACGTGGGTTCAATCTCTGGGTCGGGAAGATTCCCCTGGAGGAGGTCATGGAAACCCACTCCAGTACTCTTGGCTGGAGAATTCCATGGACAGAGGAGCCTGTTGGCCTACAGTCCCTGGGGTCACAAAGCATCAGACACGACTGTGTGCCTGAGCAGGCACTCACCCATGCATCACAGCCAGAAGAGCCAGGGAGTCAGCAGCTCAAGGAACTGTTCTCAAGAATGTCAGGACTTGGTCTCTAAAAACCACAGCTCTCTTGTGCCTTGTGTGGGATAACTCAGGTGTGATTTATTGTTTTCTAGCGTTCCCCATCCCCATCATGGTAACCAGCCTGACGCATACCCTTTATTGGCTGCCTTCGTTCCCTGTTTCACATTCCCTCTATGCTACAGACCTTTCATGATCTTCCAAACTGCTTTTGCTCCCCTCTTCATCCTAGTAGCTGCATCTGGGGTAGCTCAAACTAACACATTCCCTCATACGGGGATGGGGTGTGTGTGGTCCCCCCATGTTAGCTAGAAATATAAGATTATCCATGACATTCTCTTCATTGGGCATGTTGGATAACAGCTTATATAATGCTGTGTGTAATAATAGCAATTATAAGGAATGTATGTACTGTCCCCAGAGGTCTAGTTGCTTTAGACAAATTGTAATATGCTTGCCTTCTTCTGGAACAATCTCTTCACGCCCCCTCTGGGAGCATTCTTCTTCCACCCTCTGTCTTCAGCTCTAGTGAGGGGCTTATGACTCATGTTGGCCATTGAGCATACCAGATGTTCCTTGCCACTGTGACTGGCTCTAGATTTGGTACATAACCCAACCCCAGACCAATGAGAGGCAACCCCAGGACTTTTGCTGGAGTTTTAAGGAAAGAGATGGTCTCTTTCCATAGGTGGCTAAATGAATAGGGTATAGGCTGGGAGCCACAAGAGTTACCACATGGAGAGGGGGCCCGCCTGGGACCCACGTGAGCCCCAAGGAAGGCAGAGCTGGGAGATGAAGGTAGAAGAGGGCCTGATAATGGTCATGCCTGCACTTTTCATCACAAGAGTACTCCCCCAGAGTTGTTTTTCTGTTACTTGGGGTTGAACCAGTGCTGACCAAGAGTATTTCTCTGGGGGAGTGCCAGGTTCCCTTCTCAGAAACTGCTTTCTTAATGGAGGTCTGGGCTACTCTGAGGTGTGGTTACCAAGAAGCAAGCTTCTGGCTCTGGAGCCAGGCCTACAAAGATGAAACTCTATGAAGACAGCAGGCTTGTTCTGGGTCCTATTTCTGGGTGGTTTGGATGTATCAGGCAACTTGCCATTGCTTGCTTTTTCTAGAATAGAGGTATATAGGGTTTGGATGAAAGCATAGGGGACAGTGACGGTGTGAAATGCTGAGTAATAGGTGTGAAGGCCGCACTGCTCCCACAGCCCCATCCATGGAGCACAGTGCCACGCGGCCCTCCTCAGCACCTGTGGAGCTGGCAGACGGGCTCAGCCGCACTCGGGTGGGAGCCTCTCCATTGAGATGGTGTTGCTGCCCTGAATGGGTGCCCTCCACACCCCATGGTGGTTTGACCATCTCCCAACTGGCTGCATCTGGGGTAGCTCAAACTAACACATTCCCTCATAGGATTTTATGCTAGAAATATAAGATTATCCATGACATTCTCTTCATTGGGCATGTTGGATAACAGCTTATATAATGCTGTGTGTAATAATAGCAATTATAAGGAATGTATGTACTGTCCCCAGAGGTCTAGTTGCTTTAGACAAATTGTAATATGCTTGCCTTCTTCTGGAACAATCTCTTCACGCCCCCTCTGGGAGCATTCTTCTTCCACCCTCTGTCTTCAGCTCTAGTGAGGGGCTTATGACTCATGTTGGCCATTGAGCATACCAGATGTTCCTTGCCACTGTGACTGGCTCTAGATTTGGTACATAACCCAACCCCAGACCAATGAGAGGCAACCCCAGGACTTTTGCTGGAGTTTTAAGGAAAGAGATGGTCTCTTTCCATAGGTGGCTAAATGAATAGGGTATAGGCTGGGAGCCACAAGAGTTACCACATGGAGAGGGGCCTGCCTGGGACCCACGTGAGCCCCAAGGAAGGCAGAGCTGGGAGATGAAGGTAGAAGAGGGCCTGATAATGGTCATGCCTGCACTTTTCATCACAAGAGTACTCCCCCAGAGTTGTTTTTCTGTTACTTGGGGTTGAACCAGTGCTGACCAAGAGTATTTCTCTGGGGGAGTGCCAGGTTCCCTTCTCAGAAACTGCTTTCTTAATGGAGGTCTGGGCTACTCTGAGGTGTGGTTACCAAGAAGCAAGCTTCTGGCTCTGGAGCCAGGCCTACAAAGATGAAACTCTATGAAGACAGCAGGCTTGTTCTGGGTCCTATTTCTGGGTGGTTTGGATGTATCAGGCAACTTGCCATTGCTTGCTTTTTCTAGAATAGAGGTATATAGGGTTTGGATGAAAGCATAGGGGACAGTGACGGTGTGAAATGCTGAGTAATAGGTGTGAAGGCCGCACTGCTCCCACAGCCCCATCCATGGAGCACAGTGCCACGCGGCCCTCCTCAGCACCTGTGGAGCTGGCAGACGGGCTCAGCCGCACTCGGGTGGGAGCCTCTCCATTGAGATGGTGTTGCTGCCCTGAATGGGTGCCCTCCACACCCCATGGTGGTTTGACCATCTCCCAACTGGCTATTAAGAAAAGAGCTATGAGGGGCATGCGACTCCATTAAGAAGAGCAGTTGAAATGGGACTGGTTGTCCCTGAGGCCACAGACAGGGTAGGGAGGCACGGATGCAGATGGACACAAGGGGCTGCAGGGGGAAGGGGTGTATAGGAGGCTGGGGGCCCCTCCAGGGACTGGGTAGAGAGGACAGGTGTGTCAGACCACTCGGACTTGGCCAGCAGATGCGACCGCACCAAAAGCGCTGTGTCGCCAAAATGTAAAATCACTGCTTTTAATGAATCAGCGATGTTCCCATCACGATCCCTGGTAGATGATGGTGTAAGGCTCTGGGCTGGGGGTCTGCGTTGATCTGATTTGATCATTACTTGGTAAAAATAATTACTTGGCTGTGCATTTAATGATTTGGTTTGTAGGCTGAGTTAAATGACCCTGTATATAAAAAAGTCTCATCAAAATGTCATTGACAACTCACTCCTTATCGTATCTCAACAATCTTTGCTGCTTAGCAAAGAGGTTTCTATTGCTGACTGTGGGGAGGGTAGGCCCTTGCAGAGCGAGGCTGTAGAGGGATGAGTGTGTCCTCGGGGGCCATGAGATGGAGGGACTGCTCAAGCGTCGGCAGTACCTGTTACCCCAGACCTGCATTTTAGCAAGATTCTCCAGTGGCAGATGGCACAGGGAAGTGTTAGAAACAGAGAGAATGCATTCATTGTCATATCTTCACCAGATCAGAGTGACACCCTGTTCCCTCATCAGCAGAGTGGGCTGGGGCTGTCAGCCATATTGGATGCCTTGACTCCTGCTGCAGGTTGTGTACGCTTGGATTAAAGCTAGTTATTCGGCCTAAGACTGGTCAATCAGAGCCCTTCTCTTGGGAGTCTGGAATAGGACTCCAGTGTGTGTGTGTGTGTATGCTGGGGCAGGGGAATATCTTCTCCTTGGGCAACTGGATGTAGATCAGTTACAGGGCCCTCAGTAAAGGGAGCCAGTTGGTAGACAGAAGATAGAAGCAGATGTGTGGTAGTGTGTAGCTTGGCTGTACATTGCAAAGCAAGCCAAATGCCTTCCAGAAGGATCCGCTTGTGGACTCTGAATCAGGAGCGTTCACCCATGGGATCCTCCAGGGCAGCCGCTGCCCTCAGTGTGCTTCTGCTGTCTCTGCTCTTGATGGAACAGGTTCCTCAGCTTAGAGGAAGCCCATGGTAGAAAAGCAGAGAACTCAGGCTGCACCTTGAGGAGGGGCCTCAGCACTGTTGGAAGCATCCACCATAGCACTGTGAAGTCAGAGAGGGCTGAGAGAAAGTCCTGTGTGACCCAGAAAGTCCCTGCCACAGTCAGGACACACCAACAGCCTCATCTCCATTCCCTCGCAATGCCTGTGCCTGAATAGCCCAGAAGTGGGAACGTTGTTCGGTCGTTATGTTGTGTCTCTGTGTGACCCTATGGACTGCAGCGCACCAGGCTTCCCTGTCCTTCACTGTCTCCTGGAGTTTGCTCACACTCACGTCCATGGACTCAGCGATACCATCCATCCATCTCTGTTGCCTCTTTCCCCTCCTGCCCTCAATCCTTCCCAGCATCAGAGTCTTTTCTTTTCCCATCAGGTGGTCACAATACCGGAGCTTCAGCTTCCATCCTTCTGATGAATGCTGAGGGCTGGTTTCTTTTAGGATTGAGTGGTTTGATCTCCTTGCAGTCCCAGGTACTCGCAAGAGCCTTCTCCGGCACCACAGTTCAAAGGCATCAGTTCTTCAGCACTCAGCCTTCTTTATGGTCCAGTTCTCACATTCGTATACAGTTACTGGAGAAATCATAGCTTTGACTATACAGACCTTTGTTGGCAAAGTGATGTCTGTTTTTTAATACACTGTGTAGGTTTTTCATAGCTTTTCTTCGAAGGAGCAAGCATCTGTTAACTTCATGGCTAGAGTCACCATCCACAGTGATGTTGGAGCCCAAGGAAATGAAGTCTGTCACTGTTTCTACTTTTTCCCCATCTACTTGCTGTGAAGTGATGGGACCAGATGTCAGGATCTTAGTTTTATGAATATTGAATTTTAAGCCAATTTTTTCATTCTCCTCTTTCACCTTCATCAGGAGGCTCTTTAGTTCCTCTTCACTTTCTGCCTTTAAAGTGGTGTCATCTGTTTATCTGAGGTTGTTGATTTTTCTCCTGGCAATCTTGATTCCAGCTTGTGATTCATCCAGCCTGGCATTTCACATGACGTACTCAGCATAGGAGTTAAATAAGCAGGGTGTCAATGTACAGTTTCGTCATAATCCTTTGCCAGTTTTGAACCAGTCCATTGTTTCATGTCCAGTTCTAACTGAATGGAATGTAGTAGATGCCCCCAAATTGTAATGGCTGAAATGATCCCCTCAGTGGCATTGGCAGTGAAACGTCCCTTTTAATCTTTACCAATGGTGTAAATGGGGAAATTGAGAACTTACTGTAGTAACAAACAAGGACAAAAATCTCTAAACTTTCTCCCCAGTTTTATGGACTTCTTTCTATGATTTCTGTTTTGTAGAAAATGCATATGGCAGCATGCCAAACACCATACAGCTCTTTACTAAATGAAAACCAATTGCTGAAATATTTCCTGCCTGGACAGATCATTTTCTTAGTCCCTATCTCATAGAATTTAGGAGGGAAATGGCCAATTTCTTATTTAGTTGACTGATTTTAGTTTTCTACGTAGTCAACAAAGGCATCCTTTGAACTTGGATCTGCTGATTCATTCGCAAAATCTCCACATGGTTCATGATTCTGTTGTCCCAGGTGAAGCTCCATGCAAGGACTGGCCAGCTTTGACAAAGCTAAGAGCAGAAGAATGGACGTTTCTTCAGTCTTATGTGACTGGCGTTTTCCTTGTTACTTTTGATTTGTAGTGTGCCTGGCTTCCTCCACACCTGTCTCTATCATGACAGTGCCCTCTGATTCATGCAGTGCAACTCTGTCTCTCCCAGACACTGCTTAGAGCAGCCCCCACCCCCAGTGGCTGACTCATCTCTGTTCATGTTGCCTGTCACAGCCCTGTACAGAGATGGATCCATGTTACCGAGTGGGCTCTGAGACTCTCACTGGGCTGCCTTTTGCTCAGACAGCCTGAGACTCCCTGGTTCTTACTTCCACATCTCAACACACCTTGGAAAGAGGTGCCATAAGGCGTCTGCTTCTGGTGACAGCTGTTCATGAAAAAGAACTGAAAAGTGAACGTGTTCGTTGCTCAGCCGTGTCCAGCTCTTTGCAACCCTAAGGATGACAGCCAGCCAGTCTCTTCTGTCTGTGGAATTTCCTAGGCAAGAATACTGGAGCGGGTTGTCATTTCCCTCTACAGGGGATCTTCCTGACCTAGGGATGGTAGACTTGAGTCTCCTGCATTGGCAGGTGGAGTCTTTATCACTGAGCCAGCAGGGAAAACCCACTAGGAAGCTACACCTTTATAACTGAATCCTCTTTCTGTATGTATGTGTGAGTGAAACTGTCTTTTCTTTAATTAAAAATATTTGAGTCAATGTTCATCACAGAAAAGTTGACCCTCACAGCCAGGCATAAAAGCACACACCCTCCCACCTACCATGGAGACGTAAACCTTTGACACCTTCTAAAACTTTATTTTTGTATGTGTGCTTCACTTTCTCAGGATAAGAAAGTTGGGATTCAGATCCTATTTTAAATATGCTACAGGAGCTACTTCAAGGAATTCTAAAATGATTCCTTTTGGGATGTGAATAATTCCTCTGAGATTTATTTGTGCCACTGGATCTGGCAAAATTTGGTAATCATAAACTGTTTATGGTTGGGGGTTTGTGTGTCTGACAATTTTTGAAAATTTCTATCTTCATCTCTGCCTCCATATCCATCCCGGCATGCATCTATCATTCAGTTGCTTTTATGTCATGATAGAGTGTGGAGAGGTGGACGTTTCTTCAGTCTTATGTGACTGGCGTTTTCCTTGTTACTTTTGATTTGTAGTGTGCCTGGCTTCCTCCACACCTGTCTCTATCATGACAGTGCCCTCTGATTCATGCAGTGCAACTCTGTCTCTCCCAGACACTGCTTAGAGCAGCCCCCACCCCCAGTGGCTGACTCATCTCTGTTCATGTTGCCTGTCACAGCCCTGTACAGAGATGGATCCATGTTACCGAGTGGGCTCTGAGACTCTCACTGGGCTGCCTTTTGCTCAGACAGCCTGAGACTCCCTGGTTCTTACTTCCACATCTCAACACACCTTGGAAAGAGGTGCCATAAGGCGTCTGCTTCTGGTGACAGCTGTTCATGAAAAAGAACTGAAAAGTGAACGTGTTCGTTGCTCAGCCGTGTCCAGCTCTTTGCAACCCTAAGGATGACAGCCAGCCAGTCTCTTCTGTCTGTGGAATTTCCTAGGCAAGAATACTGGAGCGGGTTGTCATTTCCCTCTACAGGGGATCTTCCTGACCTAGGGATGGTAGACTTGAGTCTCCTGCATTGGCAGGTGGAGTCTTTATCACTGAGCCAGCAGGGAAAACCCACTAGGAAGCTACACCTTTATAACTGAATCCTCTTTCTGTATGTATGTGTGAGTGAAACTGTCTTTTCTTTAATTAAAAATATTTGAGTCAATGTTCATCACAGAAAAGTTGACCCTCACAGCCAGGCATAAAAGCACACACCCTCCCACCTACCATGGAGACGTAAACCTTTGACACCTTCTAAAACTTTATTTTTGTATGTGTGCTTCACTTTCTCAGGATAAGAAAGTTGGGATTCAGATCCTATTTTAAATATGCTACAGGAGCTACTTCAAGGAATTCTAAAATGATTCCTTTTGGGATGTGAATAATTCCTCTGAGATTTATTTGTGCCACTGGATCTGGCAAAATTTGGTAATCATAAACTGTTTATGGTTGGGGGTTTGTGTGTCTGACAATTTTTGAAAATTTCTATCTTCATCTCTGCCTCCATATCCATCCCGGCATGCATCTATCATTCAGTTGCTTTTATGTCATGATAGAGTGTGGAGAGGTGGACGTAGAGACAGGCAGGGAAGCCAGGGCTGGCCAGATCGAGTGCCCTCCCTCCCCAGGGAGCCTGATGCAGTCCGTACCATGTATTTATGGCGTGTTCCAAGACGGGATTACATGGCGAAAGATTAACATCCCTGCTGCACAAATTAAAAATGTTCTATTATTTGCAGCATGGAGCGGACTAGCTGAAGATGAGCATCTTCTCTTTGAACAATATAATTGAATGTCTCTCAGCCTGAACCCCTCGCTGTATTGATTTGAATTAATTATCTGTGCATTTGTAATCTCCTGGCTTCCCCAGTCCAGGAGTGCCCCACATCACAAGACCGTGAGGTCGCCTTCTCCCCAGCCGTCACCTCTAGTCTGGAAGCCCTGACAGTTCTAAGGACAATTAATCACTCAAATGGAATCAGTTTTTGCTGATAACGGAAAGCCTTTTGTGTAAAACTGACATTCCATTTTATGGGAATTAACATTCTGAAAAGTGACTGTGATCTGCCTTCATTTAAAGCACCATTTTGTTAGGGCCCAGTTTGGAGAAGCTGTGGGAGGTGGTAGGGGGTTGGGGGAGGGCTCAAATTTTTACCATGCCCGTGCTTGGGGCTAGGTCAGTGGAGGGAGCTGGAATAGGAATACCAAGGGGAAGGGATCTGTTTGCTGCAAAGCAAATTAGTCAGCTGTATTATGTTTGTAGATTGTGTTGTAGACACACTGCAGACCTTTCAAAACAAAATGGGAATTTTGAGCTGTTTTTTTCTTTTCTTTAATTAAAAATATTTGAGTCAATGTTCATCACAGAAAAGTTGACCCTCACAGCCAGGCATAAAAGCACACACCCTCCCACCTACCATGGAGACGTAAACCTTTGACACCTTCTAAAACTTTATTTTGTATGTGTGCTTCACTTTCTCAGGATAAGAAAGTTGGGATTCAGATCCTATTTTAAATATGCTACAGGAGCTACTTCAAGGAATTCTAAAATGATTCCTTTTGGGATGTGAATAATTCCTCTGAGATTTATTTGTGCCACTGGATCTGGCAAAATTTGGTAATCATAAACTGTTTATGGTTGGGGGTTTGTGTGTCTGACAATTTTTGAAAATTTCTATCTTCATCTCTGCCTCCATATCCATCCCGGCATGCATCTATCATTCAGTTGCTTTTATGTCATGATAGAGTGTGGAGAGGTGGACGTAGAGACAGGCAGGGAAGCCAGGGCTGGCCAGATCGAGTGCCCTCCCTCCCCAGGGAGCCTGATGCAGTCCGTACCATGTATTTATGGCGTGTTCCAAGACGGGATTACATGGCGAAAGATTAACATCCCTGCTGCACAAATTAAAAATGTTCTATTATTTGCAGCATGGAGCGGACTAGCTGAAGATGAGCATCTTCTCTTTGAACAATATAATTGAATGTCTCTCAGCCTGAACCCCTCGCTGTATTGATTTGAATTAATTATCTGTGCATTTGTAATCTCCTGGTTTCCCCCAGTCCAGGAGTGCCCCACATCACAAGACCGTGAGGTCGCCTTCCCCCCAAAGCCGTCACCTCTAGTCTGGAAGCCCTGACAGTTCTAAGGACAATTAATCACTCAAATGGAATCAGTTTTTGCTGATAACGGAAACCCTTTTTGTGTAAAACTGACATTCCATTTTATGGGAATTAACATTCTGAAAAGTGACTGTGATCTGCCTTCATTTAAAGCACCATTTTGTTAGGGCCCAGTTTGGAGAAGCTGTGGGAGGTGGTAGGGGGTTGGGGGAGGGCTCAAATTTTTACCATGCCCGTGCTTGGGGCTAGGTCAGTGGAGGGAGCTGGAATAGGAATACCAAGGGGAAGGGATCTGTTTGCTGCAAAGCAAATTAGTCAGCTGTATTATGTTTGTAGATTGTGTTGTAGACACACTGCAGACCTTTCAAAACAAAATGGGGAATTTTGTATACTATAAATTATGGGGGGAAAAAAAAAAGCACAGAAAAATTAGCACTTGCGAGGAAACAGAAACTCAGGTTATTTTCAATCTAATTTAACTTCTTTGCTGTGTACTTAAATAAAAAACAGGACACATGTTATTTGAGAACATAAATCACCTGCTTTGGGAACAGGATTCTGGTGAACCCTGAACTGTCTCATGCTTCAGCCTCTTTGAGCAGCATTCTGAACGGCTGCTTTCTGGCCCGGTATGTGAGCACAGCAGTTCGAGGCTGCTGAGGGGAGAGGCAGAATGGAGACGAAGGGCCTCCTGGGTGCACACGCATCAACCTGCAGGTCCTCGCAGTCTATATCTGCATGCAGCAGGCAGGGTGAGGTGACAGGGAGTGGTCCAGCTTGTTGGGAAGTGGGGCTGTTCTTTTGTAGGGGACAGCTCCTGCTTGGTACTCATATGTACCATGTGGTCACTACTATGGTTTTTGAGTTTTTTTTTTTTCCTAGATTTTTTTTTTTTTGACCACTTCTATTGCTCTTTCATTTGTTTACTTTGTTCTTTGGCCCGTGTGGGCCTCCCATCTCAGTGGCCTCTGTCGCTGCAGAGCACCGGCTCTGCGTGCTTGCACCCCAGAGCTCTGGCTTGGTAGTTGGACACATCGGTCCAACCGCTCTGCGGCACGTGGGATCCTCCCAGGCCAGGGATTGAACCGGCGCCGCTTGCACTGCAAGGCAGTGTCCTTACCCACTGGACCACTAGGGAAGCCCCACATACTATGTTTTTTTTCAGGAGAAGCCAGAAATTTGATTTTTACATGAGAGTTCCCACCATGGTAAAGTAATAGTAAAAAAAAAAATCCTTGTTCAGGCCAAACAAACATCCCTGTGTGGCCCACAGACTGCCAGTTTGCAACTTCTGGGTGGGAGACTGAGTGAGATAGGCATTTTCCTTGGGGGCTTTGGAAAGAGAAAGTTATTTTGTTTTTGTTTTTTTTTTTAAAGATTTATTTATTTATTTATTTTGGGCAGGGGTCGGTTTGGGGAGGGAGGGGAGTGGGCGGGCCACTTCCATTGGGCTTTCATTTCTCCATTTTCATCCGTCTTTGTTCTTTGGCTCCTGTGGGCCTCCCATTGCGGTGGCGTCTGTCTCTGCAGAGCTCCGGCTCTGGGCGCATGCGCGCCAGAGTTCCAGCTCGGTAATTGGGCACATCGGTCCAGCAGCTCCGCAGCACGTGGGATCTTCCCAGGCCAGGGATCGAACCGGCGCCCCTTGTACTGCAAGGCGGTGTCCTTACCCACTGGACCACCAGGGGAAGCCCTGGTTTTGGTTTTAATATGAATCCCTGATAGGTCTCAGTCTTTTTTTTCTTTTTTTCTCTTTTCAACTTCATGCCACGAGTTCTTTCTTATTTATTTATTATTTGCATCCATCTTTATTCTTTGGCATGTGTAGGCCTCCCATTGCAGTGGCCTCTCTCGTTGCAGAGCACCGGCTCTGGGTGCATGCACTCCAGAGCTCTGGCTGGTAATCTGACACAGGGGTTTAGCCGCTCTGTGGTACGTGGGATCTTCCTGGGTCAGGGACTGAACCAGCACCCCTTGCACTGCAAGGTGGACTCCTTACCCACTGGACCACCAGGGAAGTCCTAGGTGTCAGTCTTTTTTACTTCTTTTGTTTTTAATTTCACCTGTGTAGAACTGATTAATCATTGTCCTTGTTTATGATAGACTTTCATCATTGGTTCGTGTTTGGCATCATTCATTTATTTAAACTATTACAGTAAGTTCTCAAGCCTACCACTCAATTCAGAAACTAAGGTTGTAGGCTTCCCATCATGGTCCAGTGGTTAAAGAGTCTGTCTTGCAGTTCAAGGGCCACCTGTTCAATCCCTGGTCCGGGAGGATTTCACATGCTGTGGAGTGGCTGGACATGTGTGTCCAATTACGAGCCAGTGCTCTGGAGCTTATGCACCCAGGGCCGGTGCTCTGTAGTGAAAGAGGCCACTGCAATGGGAGGCCCACACAGGCCAAAGAATAAAGATGGATGAAAAATAAATAAATTAAAAAATCAACAAAAAGAGGTCATGAAGAAAATAGCTATAGTTATTACTCTGTGAGAAAAGGGGATCCTGCAGGGGTGCTGTGTGACAGTCTGGAGGGGTGGGATGGGGGCAATATACATATGACTAATCTGGGAACATACATATCTGTAAACAACAAAACTCTGTAAAAGTTAAAAGTAAAAGAAAAGCTTAAAAAAAACAAAAAGAGGCCAAAATTAAAATAAAATACTACAGAAGAATAAAAAAACAAAACTAAGTTTGTGATAATCACCAGTATCCACCTATGTGTTCCTCTCTCCCATACCCACCTTTTCTGCCTCTCTCCACCAGGGAATCCATATTCATCACTTCCTTACTTTCCTTCCTAGATAATTTTATCTCATCTGTGTTTTTTTAAATGTTTAAAAGTTTGTCCATCCACCCACCCATCCATCCATCCATCTATCTGTTGGTTCTGGTTGGATTTTGGCGCTATAAAAAGAGTATTACGTCAATACTATATGTAGTTTGGGGAAACTTTTTCAACTAATCAGTGCTGAGATGTAGTTCATTCACTCTGACTCTTGTGCAATATGCCATCAGCACGTTCTACAGTGGATCCAGCCCTTGTCCTGTCTATGGGCACCTGTTGCCAGGTGCTGGAGGTGCTGCCATGTGCTTTTGCTTATATCTTGCCTGGGGACATAAACACTTAGAAGTGGAACTCTTGGGTCCAAAGTTATGTATGTGGATGTTCAGTTTTAAGAATTAGTGCCAAAGTATTTCCCAGTGATGTTAAAACTGTTTATATGATTTATTTGGTTCGTGTTTGGCATCATTCATTTATTTAAACTATTACAGTAAGTTCTCAAGCCTACCACTCAATTCAGAAACTAAGGTTGTAGGCTTCCCATCATGGTCCAGTGGTTAAAGAGTCTGTCTTGCAGTTCAAGGGCCACCTGTTCAATCCCTGGTCCGGGAGGATTTCACATGCTGTGGAGTGGCTGGACATGTGTGTCCAATTACGAGCCAGTGCTCTGGAGCTTATGCACCCAGGGCCGGTGCTCTGTAGTGAAAGAGGCCACTGCAATGGGAGGCCCACACAGGCCAAAGAATAAAGATGGATGAAAAATAAATAAATTAAAAAATCAACAAAAAGAGGTCATGAAGAAAATAGCTATAGTTATTACTCTGTGAGAAAAGGGGATCCTGCAGGGGTGCTGTGTGACAGTCTGGAGGGGTGGGATGGGGGCAATATACATATGACTAATCTGGGAACATACATATCTGTAAACAACAAAACTCTGTAAAAGTTAAAAGTAAAAGAAAAGCTTAAAAAAAACAAAAAGAGGCCAAAATTAAAATAAAATACTACAGAAGAATAAAAAAACAAAACTAAGTTTGTGATAATCACCAGTATCCACCTATGTGTTCCTCTCTCCCATACCCACCTTTTCTGCCTCTCTCCACCAGGGAATCCATATTCATCACTTCCTTACTTTCCTTCCTAGATAATTTTATCTCATCTGTGTTTTTTTAAATGTTTAAAAGTTTGTCCATCCACCCACCCATCCATCCATCCATCTATCTGTTGGTTCTGGTTGGATTTTGGCGCTATAAAAAGAGTATTACGTCAATACTATATGTAGTTTGGGGAAACTTTTTCAACTAATCAGTGCTGAGATGTAGTTCATTCACTCTGACTCTTGTGCAATATGCCATCAGCACGTTCTACAGTGGATCCAGCCCTTGTCCTGTCTATGGGCACCTGTTGCCAGGTGCTGGAGGTGCTGCCATGTGCTTTTGCTTATATCTTGCCTGGGGACATAAACACTTAGAAGTGGAACTCTTGGGTCCAAAGTTATGTATGTGGATGTTCAGTTTTAAGAATTAGTGCCAAAGTATTTCCCAGTGATGTTACACCAGTTGACCCTCCAGCAATCTGGTGGCTCAGTGGTAAAAGAATTCACCTACAATGTAGGAAATGTGGGTTCAATCCCTGAGTTGGGAAGAGCCCCTGGAGAAAGAAATGTTTTTAATCATTGTGGCTTTGATTTACATTTTTCTTATCATTTTGAGGCTAAATACCTTTTATATAATTTCTGGCCATATTTTCTCTTTCATGATAGTGGTTCATCTCTCTTGTCTAATTTCCCATTGTATTATTTGTGCTTTATTAATTGATTTCTAGAAGTTGTTTATGCATGTTTGACTCTAATTCCTTGTTAATTGTATTTTATGATTTCTTTCTACTTTCTTTTTTTCAATTTAATTATTATTTTTATTAATTAATTAATTTATTTATTTATTTATTTTTGTCTATTCTGGACTTTCAGTTCTGTCACAGGCTCTTCTCTAGTTGCAGGGATTGAAGACTACTCTCTTGTGGAGGTGAGCAGGCTTCTTGTTGCAGTGACTTCTCTTGTTGTGGAACTTGGGCTCTAGGGCACTTGGGCTTCAATAGTTGTGGCTCACGGGCTCCAGAGTTGCGGCTCCGAGGCTCTAGAGCACAGGCTGCACAGTTGTGGCTCATGGGCTTAGCTGCTTTGCAGCATGTGGGATCTTCCTGGATCAGGGATCGAAACTGTGTCTTCTGCATTAGCAGGCAAACTCTTCACCACTGAGCTACCAGGGAAGCCTCTTTCTACTTTCTTTATGATGGTTTTGATAAATGTTCTTCAGAGCATAATACAGTCAGAATTATCCGTCTTTTTCTTTATAGTGACCACTTTTGGTGTCTTGAGAAACCCTCCCTGATTTCAAAATCTAAAAGATATCATCTTTCTAAGAGTATCATATTCCCTAAGAGTATTACTTAATGATAAGAATGATGACTTATCACTTTCCCCTTAAAACAATCAGATGCAGGTTTTTGTTGATTTTATGTTAGTTGCTGGAAGATTAGACTTGGTGTGAAGTCATGTTTTCTGACTTGAAATGTATTTTTGGTGCTCTGTGGGTCTTTGTCATTTAAAAGGTATCACTGCCAATGTTGTTTCCAGACTTTACCTCATGTGTTGTCTGCAGACACAAAACCAAGCAAGTCGTTTCTGAAGGACATGGGTTTTCCATGCATTCTAGGGTTCCTGGAATCCCAGGGAAATGTGAAGTTTCTTCTGGGCTGAGGAACAGGGAGCTCTTTGGGTCAGCAGCAGCACCATGTGGCCAGGTTGGCTGAATTGGCCACTGGACTAAGTCTGTCCGCTCTGCATCCTTTCCTTCCTCTATCAGGAACGAAAGTGTTTAGAGCAGCAGATGGCTAAGCAGACATGAACACACACACAGAAGCTGCTGCACTACCTCCTGCCCCCTGGAGCCCAGGAAGAGGAGGGGCGTCACCCTCTGAACCCTGACAAAATGGATATTGATATTGTCTGAGGTACATCAAGGCCTGTATGAGAAAAATAAGTAAGAATGGCTGCTCCTTTCTGCCTGTGTACGAAGCTGCTTAGCCACAAGCTTAGCTCACAAATTGTTCTAGTCCAACCATGGCCAGTCTTGATCAGTCAGATGGGGCACGTTTTTCTGACTCAGAGCTGTAACTAAAATTGTGGGGTGGAGATAGAAACAAAACACAGAATGCCCCAGCCCTGGTCACATCACCTTCTGTCAGACTCTGAGAATTCTTGTCCTTCCCCTAAGGCGATGCCTCTAAGAGGCTGCCGAAGGCCATGTGGGTCAGCAGAGTAAATCGATTAGCAGGCAAACTCTATCCAGGAAGCCTCTTTCTACTTTCTTTATGATGGTTTTGATAAATGTTCTTCAGAGCATAATACAGTCAGAATTATCCGTCTTTCTTTATAGTGACCACTTTTGGTGTCTTGAGAAACCCTCCTGATTTCAAAATCTAAAAGATATCATCTTTCTAAGAGTATCATTTTCCCCTAAGAGTATTACTTAATGATAAGAATGATGACTTATCACTTTCCCTTAAAACAATCAGATGCAGGTTTTTGTTGATTTTATGTTAGTTGCTGGAAGATTAGACTTGGTGTGAAGTCATGTTTTCTGACTTGAAATGTATTTTTGGTGCTCTGTGGGTCTTTGTCATTTAAAAGGTATCACTGCCAATGTTGTTTCCAGACTTTACCTCATGTGTTGTCTGCAGACACAAAACCAAGCAAGTCGTTTCTGAAGGACATGGGTTTTCCATGCATTCTAGGGTTCCTGGAATCCCAGGGAAATGTGAAGTTTCTTCTGGGCTGAGGAACAGGGAGCTCTTTGGGTCAGCAGCAGCACCATGTGGCCAGGTTGGCTGAATTGGCCACTGGACTAAGTCTGTCCGCTCTGCATCCTTTCCTTCCTCTATCAGGAACGAAAGTGTTTAGAGCAGCAGATGGCTAAGCAGACATGAACACACACACAGAAGCTGCTGCACTACCTCCTGCCCCCTGGAGCCCAGGAAGAGGAGGGGCGTCACCCTCTGAACCCTGACAAAATGGATATTGATATTGTCTGAGGTACATCAAGGCCTGTATGAGAAAAATAAGTAAGAATGGCTGCTCCTTTCTGCCTGTGTACGAAGCTGCTTAGCCACAAGCTTAGCTCACAAATTGTTCTAGTCCAACCATGGCCAGTCTTGATCAGTCAGATGGGGCACGTTTTTCTGACTCAGAGCTGTAACTAAAATTGTGGGGTGGAGATAGAAACAAAACACAGAATGCCCCAGCCCTGGTCACATCACCTTCTGTCAGACTCTGAGAATTCTTGTCCTTCCTCTAAGGCGATGCCTCTAAGAGGCTGCCCGAAGGGGCCATGTGGGTCAGCAGAGTAAATCGATGCCAAGCAGGGGAGCCCTTCTTATAGCTGTGGGTGTGGGGACTGCTCCCCAACGTGACTGGCCCCCTCACCTTCCCTACAGCCTCCCCCACCCTCTCGCTTCACCTCTGGCTGGGGTAGAGTTTGCTCTGCCAGCATTTCCCTGCTCTTCGCTCCTGTCTCCATGCCCTCATGTTGGTGTGGGTCGCCATGCCGACAATCTTCATTCCCTCCAGCAGAGCATGTAGTCCTTGCAGGCTGGGACCAGAGCTCCTGAATCACCCACTGTGTGTTCTTCCCAAATTGCAATAGTCTTGTCCTTGGACCCCTGTCTTCCCTGGGCTGGGACCAAACTCCAAAGCAAAAGGTGGTTTGTATAGTGAGTCCAATCCCACATCTTCTCTTGTTGATGGGTGCTTGCCCCTCCTGGTTTGTATGCATTCCATAAAATTCAATGCAGGCTCCTCAGTCTTTGTCCTTGTCTAGGAGGGGGTCCTAAGGACCCTGGAGAGCATGCACCTAGATCCCCAGTAGTCTGCTTTGTAGATCTGCAGGGGCATGCTTCACTTCCTCCTTTGGGTCCAGGGCACTGAACCAGCAGGGGTCCCAGGGTCAGAGGGATTTGCTCTTGCCATCTATGGACCCTCTTTCCTCCATGGCCTGACTTCCATTTTCATCTGTTGGTGGGGAGGCAGTTAAGCTCCCACTTTAGGGAACTTGCTAAACGTCATCCATGACTTCCTTCCCAGGAGTCCTTGATCTCCAGGAGAGACTTAACGGCTTGTTCTTCTGGGTGCAAGGTGCCGCCTCTCTATGCTGAAAAGGGCAGCCCATGGGAGCAGTTCCTCAAAGCACACTTGCCTCCTTTTCCCCACACAAATGCTGCCAACCATGGCCAGTCTTGATCAGTCAGATGGGGCACGTTTTTCTGACTCAGAGCTGTAACTAAAATTGTGGGGTGGAGATAGAAACAAAACACAGAATGCCCCAGCCCTGGTCACATCACCTTCTGTCAGACTCTGAGAATTCTTGTCCTTCCTCTAAGGCGATGCCTCTAAGAGGCTGCCCGAAGGGGCCATGTGGGTCAGCAGAGTAAATCGATGCCAAGCAGGGGAGCCCTTCTTATAGCTGTGGGTGTGGGGACTGCTCCCCAACGTGACTGGCCCCCTCACCTTCCCTACAGCCTCCCCCACCCTCTCGCTTCACCTCTGGCTGGGGTAGAGTTTGCTCTGCCAGCATTTCCCTGCTCTTCGCTCCTGTCTCCATGCCCTCATGTTGGTGTGGGTCGCCATGCCGACAATCTTCATTCCCTCCAGCAGAGCATGTAGTCCTTGCAGGCTGGGACCAGAGCTCCTGAATCACCCACTGTGTGTTCTTCCCAAATTGCAATAGTCTTGTCCTTGGACCCCTGTCTTCCCTGGGCTGGGACCAAACTCCAAAGCAAAAGGTGGTTTGTATAGTGAGTCCAATCCCACATCTTCTCTTGTTGATGGGTGCTTGCCCCTCCTGGTTTGTATGCATTCCATAAAATTCAATGCAGGCTCCTCAGTCTTTGTCCTTGTCTAGGAGGGGGTCCTAAGGACCCTGGAGAGCATGCACCTAGATCCCCAGTAGTCTGCTTTGTAGATCTGCAGGGGCATGCTTCACTTCCTCCTTTGGGTCCAGGGCACTGAACCAGCAGGGGTCCCAGGGTCAGAGGGATTTGCTCTTGCCATCTATGGACCCTCTTTCCTCCATGGCCTGACTTCCATTTTCATCTGTTGGTGGGGAGGCAGTTAAGCTCCCACTTTAGGGAACTTGCTAAACGTCATCCATGACTTCCTTCCCAGGAGTCCTTGATCTCCAGGGAGAGACTTAACGGCTTGTTCTTCTGGGTGCAAGGTGCCGCCTCTCTATGCTGAAAAGGGGCAGCCCATGGGAGCAGTTCCTCAAAGCACACTTGCCTCCTTTTCCCCACACATATCATGGCTTCCAGGCAGGAGCCTGACTGGCTGCACGTATTCAGAGGGGTCTGGTCTTGGTGATGGGAGATGGCTCCCAGGCACCTGACCCCTAGAGTGATCTGGCACAACATCAGTGCGTCACCAACACCTTGTTTCCATTCAACCTGGCATCCGGGACGTCCCTTTTTCTTTTCAAGCACAGACGGCCTGTATTTAACATGACAGCCCGTCGCAGTATTGAGTTAACTATAAACAGAGATGATCCTTCTGGACAGAATCACTATCCACTCGACACAGTGATTAATTTACAGCCTGACTGGTGCTGATCAACATGAATGAAATGTGAAACAGCCTAATACAGGCCTTAGAAACAGCTGGCCCAAGGTCATTTTCTCACAGGTACCCTAGGATGTCAGCTCCACACTGGGGCTCTCTGCACATGCGGGATTGCCCAAGTACACTTTTATTTTTTCTTTCCTCTCAAAAAAATATGGCAATAGCTTGCTGAATTAGTAGGGATAGGCTGGGTTGTGCTTCGTTAACAACTCCAAAGCTCAGTGGCTTGAAACAGCAAAGGTGGATTCCTCACCGTGCTGCATTTCCAGTGCTGGCCACCAGGGGAGGCTCTGCCCACAGTAGAAAGGAGGGACCTAGGCTGGCAGAACATTTACTCTTGAACATCCTATCAGGGGAAAGCAATGCTTCTGGCATTAGCAATCCAGTGTCTGGGACTGGAAATCATATATGCTCCTTCTGTTGACAGCCCAGTGGTCAGAGCTGCCATAGGATGCCAGCCAGTGAAGAAACAGAAATGTCGAGTGAGCAATATCAGTGACGAACACATTTGTTTAACACCTGGCTAGCTTTTAAATGAACCCATGGGATCTGGCAATTAAGTGTCATCTTGTCATGGAATGCAGAATAACAGCCCCCAGGGCTTGTCTGTTTCTCTAAGACATGGGTAACCTGCCCCAAACACACATTTCAGAAACTCAGAGGAATCTCTGGATGCATGCAGAAAGAGGGCTAAATGCTCCACCTTCTTCCCAAATTCTCTCCTCAAACTGGCAGCAAATCCAACAACAGTAATCACACCTGGGTGCCTACTCTGTAACTGGGCAAATGCATTGCACAAGGAGTTCAGACAGGAGGGGAAAGAATGTTTTCTGATCTACATCACAGCTCTTCTCAAGATGCTCATGGTAAAGAACGCTCCTGCCAATTCAGGAGACATAAAAGATGCAGATTTGAGTTCTGGGTTGGAAAGATCCCCTAGAGGAGGAAATGGCAACCCACTCCAGTATTCTTGCCTGGAGAATCCCATGGACAGAGGAGCCTGGCGGATGACCATCCGTAGGATCGCAAAGAGTCAGATACGATAGAAGCGTAGGTGTCATCATCTTCCCAAGGACTTCTTTCCTTCAGGACCCAGGTTGGTGGTGTGCTCCATGAGGTTCCCCTCCATAGTGGAGGCTGGGATAGCACTCTGGTCTCCTCAGTGTGGCCTTGGCCGGGTGCCCTGGGCTGTCCTCCAGACTGGGTGGCAGCCAGCCAAGGGTGCAGCTGGCAGCAAAGACCAGGAGCTGTGGCATTCAGCATGTGGGCTGCTCGCGGCACCAAGGCTTAACATTCATACGTGTCTGTAGAAAGGTTATTTCAAAGTTGTTTTTTATTCAACTGTTATTCAGCAATATACAATACAGTTTATAAACAAGTGTCTGACCTTGTTTCCAATCTTTATTTAAAAATAAATATTATTGACAGTGAATTTTAATTATGATAAGATGTATCTTTTTTAATCAAAATGTCTCAAAGGAAATAATTTATTTTAATAAAAAAGAAAAGCCCCCAAAGGAAAAATTAAATTAAAAAATTTCCTAAGCACAATAATCTACTAAAAATATTTTGCTTTGTCAAAAAGGCTTTGACCTGACATTTTTACATAGTATCCTAAAGATAACTGCTCAACAGTTCGTGCAAAATGAAGACTTGGAGGAAAAGTTTAGAAAAGAAAAATACCTTAAAATAGAGAAATCATTGATCCCATGCATACTGCACGGTCCAGACTCCATCTTATTTGGAAACTAGATGCATTATTTTAGGTGGTCTACATTTGTGTAACTTCCCCAAAATATGATTTATTCATTTTCCATGTGGACTCGGTCATGCTTCTCTGAGTCTTTCTGTGTCCGCCTCACGATGAGGTCCTTAGCTAGGGACTGGGCAGCCGTGCGGGCCTGCTCAGGAGCACAGCGCAGTGAGTCTGTCAGGGCCCCACCAGCTTAGTAGGGCTGCAGGGCCGTCTACTCCAGCCCAAGATGCTCATGGTAAACGCTCCTGCCAATTCAGGAGACATAAAAGATGCAGATTTGAGTTCTGGGTTGGAAAGATCCCCTAGAGGAGGAAATGGCAACCCACTCCAGTATTCTTGCCTGGAGAATCCCATGGACAGAGGAGCCTGGCGGATGACCATCCGTAGGATCGCAAAGAGTCAGATACGATAGAAGCGTAGGTGTCATCATCTTCCCAAGGACTTCTTTCCTTCAGGACCCAGGTTGGTGGTGTGCTCCATGAGGTTCCCCTCCATAGTGGAGGCTGGGATAGCACTCTGGTCTCCTCAGTGTGGCCTTGGCCGGGTGCCCTGGGCTGTCCTCCAGACTGGGTGGCAGCCAGCCAAGGGTGCAGCTGGCAGCAAAGACCAGGAGCTGTGGCATTCAGCATGTGGGCTGCTCGCGGCACCAAGGCTTAACATTCATACGTGTCTGTAGAAAGGTTATTTCAAAGTTGTTTTTTATTCAACTGTTATTCAGCAATATACAATACAGTTTATAAACAAGTGTCTGACCTTGTTTCCAATCTTTATTTAAAAATAAATATTATTGACAGTGAATTTTAATTATGATAAGATGTATCTTTTTTAATCAAAATGTCTCAAAGGAAATAATTTATTTTAATAAAAAAGAAAAGCCCCCAAAGGAAAAATTAAATTAAAAAATTTCCTAAGCACAATAATCTACTAAAAATATTTTGCTTTGTCAAAAAGGCTTTGACCTGACATTTTTACATAGTATCCTAAAGATAACTGCTCAACAGTTCGTGCAAAATGAAGACTTGGAGGAAAAGTTTAGAAAAGAAAAATACCTTAAAATAGAGAAATCATTGATCCCATGCATACTGCACGGTCCAGACTCCATCTTATTTGGAAACTAGATGCATTATTTTAGGTGGTCTACATTTGTGTAACTTCCCCAAAATATGATTTATTCATTTTCCATGTGGACTCGGTCATGCTTCTCTGAGTCTTTCTGTGTCCGCCTCACGATGAGGTCCTTAGCTAGGGACTGGGCAGCCGTGCGGGCCTGCTCAGGAGCACAGCGCAGTGAGTCTGTCAGGGCCCCACCAGCAGGTGGAGGAGCTCATGTAGGGCTAACAGGAGCAGGCACAGGAGCGGGTCTGTGGCGTAGTTAGGGCCGGTGCCTGCAGGAAACAAGAGAAGAGGCAGGGTTACCTCCTGATTCACCAGAACCCAGCAGTCTGCGAGCAGACTAGGGGAAGATAAGACCTCCCTGAACTGGACTCTTGATGTGAGTGCCCAGTTGGTACCCAGCCAGCTCACGGCCACTCTGCACTGCTTCCTATTTACTGACTGCACAGGAGCCCACTGTGGTCCAGTCTTGGGCACTCCTGCCTGAAGGGCATGCTCTAGACAGTAGATCCAAAGTCCTAGCATTATTTTAGTTGAATAATAAATAAGAAGAAGCACTCTCTCTCCACCCCCAACCCCAAGACTATACTGCAAAGTGCCTTCGGTGTTTAAGGCCCAGCTCCCTGCTCCTCCAGAGAGACCCCTGATCATACACAACTCCCTCCCTACCAATCCTACCTGAACAGCACCGTTCTGCATTCACAGACACCCGCCAGAGGCAGCCTGATGTCATGTGAGTCTTCTTTCCACAAAGTGTCAGCCCAGCCCTTGGGGTCAAAGTGGGGCACTCAGCAGTCCCTGGCTGGTGGAGGTGGGTGGGCTGGGGCCCCCCAGGAGTGACTCTTGCACTATCCTGGTGGGAGGTCACCCCCATCTGCTCCTTCAATGTGCCACCAACCCAAGCTTCTAGCCCACTTCTGGGACAGTGACATTGTCTCTTCGTCCTCCTCACCTAGGCTGCCTGCCCAGCTCCCCATCTGTCTGTCATCAGGCCTTCATCTGTTTGGAAGGCCTCCTGTGCAGCTAGGCAACAGTCCACCCATGAACCCCAGGCTTCTCACCTGGGGGTGAGATGCTCCCTCCAGGGTTCCTGAGAGGAGTCAACATAGAAGGACCATGGGTGCCCTGGGTACTGCCCACACCATGTGGACATCACTACTAACTTGCAAAGAACTGGGCTGCATTCATGGAAGCTGTTTCTAGCTCCACCCTGCTCACCTGCACCATATGGAAGCCTCCTCCCTTCACCCCACCTAGCCAGTCTGTGGCGTAGTTAGGGCCGGTGCCTGCAGGAAACAAGAGAAGAGGGGGCTAGAGGCAAAGGAGCAGGCACAGGAGGCGGTTTTAGTTAGGGCCGGTGCCTGCAGGAAACAAGAGAAGAGGCAGGGTTACCTCCTGATTCACCAGAACCCAGCAGTCTGCGAGCAGACTAGGGGAAGATAAGACCTCCCTGAACTGGACTCTTGATGTGAGTGCCCAGTTGGTACCCAGCCAGCTCACGGCCACTCTGCACTGCTTCCTATTTACTGACTGCACAGGAGCCCACTGTGGTCCAGTCTTGGGCACTCCTGCCTGAAGGGCATGCTCTAGACAGTAGATCCAAAGTCCTAGCATTATTTTAGTTGAATAATAAATAAGAAGAAGCACTCTCTCTCCACCCCCAACCCCAAGACTATACTGCAAAGTGCCTTCGGTGTTTAAGGCCCAGCTCCCTGCTCCTCCAGAGAGACCCCTGATCATACACAACTCCCTCCCTACCAATCCTACCTGAACAGCACCGTTCTGCATTCACAGACACCCGCCAGAGGCAGCCTGATGTCATGTGAGTCTTCTTTCCACAAAGTGTCAGCCCAGCCCTTGGGGTCAAAGTGGGGCACTCAGCAGTCCCTGGCTGGTGGAGGTGGGTGGGCTGGGGCCCCCCAGGAGTGACTCTTGCACTATCCTGGTGGGAGGTCACCCCCATCTGCTCCTTCAATGTGCCACCAACCCAAGCTTCTAGCCCACTTCTGGGACAGTGACATTGTCTCTTCGTCCTCCTCACCTAGGCTGCCTGCCCAGCTCCCCATCTGTCTGTCATCAGGCCTTCATCTGTTTGGAAGGCCTCCTGTGCAGCTAGGCAACAGTCCACCCATGAACCCCAGGCTTCTCACCTGGGGGTGAGATGCTCCCTCCAGGGTTCCTGAGAGGAGTCAACATAGAAGGACCATGGGTGCCCTGGGTACTGCCCACACCATGTGGACATCACTACTAACTTGCAAAGAACTGGGCTGCATTCATGGAAGCTGTTTCTAGCTCCACCCTGCTCACCTGCACCATATGGAAGCCTCTCCTCCCTTCACCCCACCTAGCCAGCTGGGAGGAGAGATGCAGGAGGCCCATCCCTGTGCCAAGCAGATGGTACAGAGGCTGCGGCCACCTCCACTTAAGCTGCCTGCAGGAGCTGCTGCCAGGCCAGCCAGGCTCATGGCTTCCCTGACAAGCCTGGGCCTCAACTCACGACCTCTTCCCCTTTCCTGGTTGAAAGACCATTTGTCTTTTCTATCCAAGGTTGTTTGCCTCAACGCTGAATCATTCTTGTGTTCTGGACCCCAGTCTGCTCTCTGTACAAGGAGGGGCTTAGACAAATGATCCATGGCCATTCTGGCTTGAGATGCCTGGACTCCATCTGTTCATTTGAGGAATTGAGGGCTGAAAGATAAGAGGGCAGAGGCCATCCACTGTGCCGATCTTATCCAAGGTCAGTCGTTTCTGAATAGAGTTCTGAGCCCCCTCTGGCAAGCACAGGACAGGAGAATCCAAACATGCTAGCCTTCCCTTGTGGTATTAAGTTTGCACACGGTCATCACTGCTAGTCCTCATACGCAGCTTGCCCTGAGTTGACAAACTGCCGCTTGCCACCCATCATCAGGGAGGACCATGGTGCGGTCACTCCAAAGATTCAGGTCTTCTTTCGCTGCTCCTCATTCCCATGTGTTTCTGAGAACGATGAGGGTGGATGTGGTTATGGACTACCTGATGGATGGTCAGATGCCTGGGTAGATCTACCAAGGCCCAGATGCATGGAAACAGGGTGTGACCAGCAGAGCACGGGCCTGGGCCCACAGGGCTTGCATGGCCAGACCTTCCCCTCTGGCCTCCATATCTGGTGGGAACCTTTCTGCTTCTGCAAACTCTGACACACAGGCCCTTGGAGGCAAGACAGAAACAAGGGTGTAAGGCACTGAAATCAGATGTATGTGTGCAGTAGGACACCAGATCTTCCAGGCACTCTGGGCCAGGAGGTGTGGCAAATGGGCTGCCAGCCAGGCAAGGTGAACACTGCAGAACTGTGGGCACAGGAGACTGGAGGAGAAATTTTAACTCGCCTCTGAATACCATCAACTTGTCTTTCCCACGATTACAGTTGGTGGGCGTGGTGGCTGCCAGAGGGCAATGCCTGGGAAGGTGGATACCAGGGTCCTCAGTGTCTCTGCTTGTGGATGTCTGGGTGGAGGGAGCCAGCTGTGGCTCTCAAGTGGAGACAAGTTCATCGTTTCTGTGACCCTGCATTGCCATGGAGGGGACCAAAGGAGGTGGGGCAGGGTAGTGGGCTGGAACCAGGACAGCTTCCAGGCCGGGTTGCTGTGTGACTCATGCAACACCCTTCACCTCTCTGGGTCCTGTGGCACACTCCATAAAATGGGGACACCTCCTGGGTGGCCTCAACCGCTGAATCATTCTTGTGTTCTGGACCCCAGTCTGCTCTCTGTACAAGGAGGGCTTAGACAAATGATCCATGGCCATTCTGGCTTGAGATGCCTGGACTCCATCTGTTCATTTGAGGAATTGAGGGCTGAAAGATAAGAGGGCAGAGGCCATCCACTGTGCCGATCTTATCCAAGGTCAGTCGTTTCTGAATAGAGTTCTGAGCCCCCTCTGGCAAGCACAGGACAGGAGAATCCAAACATGCTAGCCTTCCCTTGTGGTATTAAGTTTGCACACGGTCATCACTGCTAGTCCTCATACGCAGCTTGCCCTGAGTTGACAAACTGCCGCTTGCCACCCATCATCAGGGAGGACCATGGTGCGGTCACTCCAAAGATTCAGGTCTTCTTTCGCTGCTCCTCATTCCCATGTGTTTCTGAGAACGATGAGGGTGGATGTGGTTATGGACTACCTGATGGATGGTCAGATGCCTGGGTAGATCTACCAAGGCCCAGATGCATGGAAACAGGGTGTGACCAGCAGAGCACGGGCCTGGGCCCACAGGGCTTGCATGGCCAGACCTTCCCCTCTGGCCTCCATATCTGGTGGGAACCTTTCTGCTTCTGCAAACTCTGACACACAGGCCCTTGGAGGCAAGACAGAAACAAGGGTGTAAGGCACTGAAATCAGATGTATGTGTGCAGTAGGACACCAGATCTTCCAGGCACTCTGGGCCAGGAGGTGTGGCAAATGGGCTGCCAGCCAGGCAAGGTGAACACTGCAGAACTGTGGGCACAGGAGACTGGAGGAGAAATTTTAACTCGCCTCTGAATACCATCAACTTGTCTTTCCCACGATTACAGTTGGTGGGCGTGGTGGCTGCCAGAGGGCAATGCCTGGGAAGGTGGATACCAGGGTCCTCAGTGTCTCTGCTTGTGGATGTCTGGGTGGAGGGAGCCAGCTGTGGCTCTCAAGTGGAGACAAGTTCATCGTTTCTGTGACCCTGCATTGCCATGGAGGGGACCAAAGGAGGTGGGGCAGGGTAGTGGGCTGGAACCAGGACAGCTTCCAGGCCGGGTTGCTGTGTGACTCATGCAACACCCTTCACCTCTCTGGGTCCTGTGGCACACTCCATAAAATGGGGACATAGGGCTTCCCTGTTGGTCCAGTGGGTAGAGAGTCTGCCTTGCAGTGCAAGGGGAGCCAGTTCGATCCCTGGCCTGGGAAGATCCCATGTGCTGCAGAGTGGCTGGACTGGTGCATCCAATTATGAGCCAGCCCTCTGGAGCACATGCGCCCAGAACCAGTGCTGTGTAAAGAGAGAGGCCACTGCAATGGGAGGCCCACACATGCCAGAGGATAAAGATGGATGAAAACAAAAACAACAAACGAGGCCAACATTAAAAAAAAATGTGGACATGCACATGCACGGCTCCATGAAACAAGTATGTGCAGGGTCTCACCAAGCTAGGATCCAGATTAAGTGGATCATAGTGGCAGACTGCCAAAATAGCCACAAATGCTGCCCCTCCCTCACCCTGCTTCCCCCAGCATTCACTTCCTATGATAACACCTTCACACACTGACAGGGCTGGCCTCAGGACTTGCACTGACCAAGGAACGTGGGAAGCAAGAAAGACTTGAAAAGTGCCCAGAGGCTTTCCCTTTCTCTGAGGCTCTTGGAACCCACTGCCATGTAAGACTGGGCTGACCTGCTGCAAGATGAGAGCCAGGGGATGTCCTAGCTGAGGTCCCTCTAGACCAAGCAGCCCGGAAAGGGTAGATGACCTCAGATGCATGAAGGAGCCTAAACCAAAAAGTCTTCCAGGCACTGGCCAGGAGGTGTGGCAAATGGGCTGGAATGAACACTGCAGAACTGTGGGCACAGGAGACTGGAGGAGAAATTTTAACTCGCCTCTGAATACCATCAACTTGTCTTTCCCACGATTACAGTTGGTGGGCGTGGTGGCTGCCAGAGGGCAATGCCTGGGAAGGTGGATACCAGGGTCCTCAGTGTCTCTGCTTGTGGATGTCTGGGTGGAGGGAGCCAGCTGTGGCTCTCAAGTGGAGACAAGTTCATCGTTTCTGTGACCCTGCATTGCCATGGAGGGGACCAAAGGAGGTGGGGCAGGGTAGTGGGCTGGAACCAGGACAGCTTCCAGGCCGGGTTGCTGTGTGACTCATGCAACACCCTTCACCTCTCTGGGTCCTGTGGCACACTCCATAAAATGGGGACATAGGGCTTCCCTGTTGGTCCAGTGGGTAGAGAGTCTGCCTTGCAGTGCAAGGGGAGCCAGTTCGATCCCTGGCCTGGGAAGATCCCATGTGCTGCAGAGTGGCTGGACTGGTGCATCCAATTATGAGCCAGCCCTCTGGAGCACATGCGCCCAGAACCAGTGCTGTGTAAAGAGAGAGGCCACTGCAATGGGAGGCCCACACATGCCAGAGGATAAAGATGGATGAAAACAAAAACAACAAACGAGGCCAACATTAAAAAAAAATGTGGACATGCACATGCACGGCTCCATGAAACAAGTATGTGCAGGGTCTCACCAAGCTAGGATCCAGATTAAGTGGATCATAGTGGCAGACTGCCAAAATAGCCACAAATGCTGCCCCTCCCTCACCCTGCTTCCCCCAGCATTCACTTCCTATGATAACACCTTCACACACTGACAGGGCTGGCCTCAGGACTTGCACTGACCAAGGAACGTGGGAAGCAAGAAAGACTTGAAAAGTGCCCAGAGGCTTTCCCTTTCTCTGAGGCTCTTGGAACCCACTGCCATGTAAGACTGGGCTGACCTGCTGCAAGATGAGAGCCAGGGGATGTCCTAGCTGAGGTCCCTCTAGACCAAGCAGCCCGGAAAGGGTAGATGACCTCAGATGCATGAAGGAGCCTGACAAACAGAAGCAGGAGAAAAATCCAACTGACCCACGGAATCATGACCTAAATAGATAGCTGTGTCCAAATCCAAGTCACCCACTTTTAAGGTTAGAAGCTCACTGATCGATACAATCATAGGGAAAAAAGTGTCTCAAACAGAGAAAGGCCCACGTGAATAAAACGTGAATGGAGCAGAGCTTCCCGCCTGCCCATTTGCACCTCTTACAAACATCCTATCCTAATGAATCCACTTCTTGCCTATCACTCTGCCTCTCACTGAATTCCTTCTGCGTTGAGGCACAAAGAACCTGAGCCGTCCTGACGTTGGACCAACTCTTCATCAACACCATTGAAAAAAGTCTTCCAGGCGGTTTCCTTGTGACAGTTGAGAGGTTACTTTGGAAGGGATAGCATCAAAAATCAGACATCCTGTGCTATGGTTGGAAAATGTTGACCAAAACAACGTTGAGTTGCGGCCCTCCCAACAGAAAAGGGACAGTTAGCCAGGTGTTTTACTCCCTCCCTAGGTAGATCAATGCCCCATCTCCGCAGGAAGTAGCCAATGAATGGTCATCGCCCATATTCCCCTTTAAGCATAAAAGGGGTAACACAGCTGGAGGGGGAAATGATAGGGACAGAATGGAATAGTCAGGTAGTTATAAAGTCCTAGTAGGGGACTGTAGATAGGTAAAACTTAAGAAAAGTTGGGAGGCCAGTAAGTTAACAACTCAAGAAAACTGATCCTTATTCAATAAAGCAGGCTTGACTAAGTATAAACAGCTAATGAAAGAAGAGCTGGGGAAGAAGGAGCTAATGATGTATGCCTTACGTCTGCATCTATGTCTACTTGAAGAAGGTGGTCTTCTACCCTCCCATATATATATATATATATGTATATATATTGCTGCCCACCCATTTGAGAGAGCAGAGCTTTCCTGCCTGCCCGCTTGCACCTCTTACAAGCATCCTATTCTAATAAATCCACTTCTTGTCTATACAAAAAAAAAGTGAATGAAAAGGGCAGCATAATTACTTTTCTGTTAGTGTTGTAACTAGGTGCTTTAGTTGCTCAGTTGTGTCTGATTCTTTTGGGACTCCATGGATTGTACCCTGCCAGATTCCTCTGCCCATGGAATTTTCCAGGCAAGAATATTGGAGTGGGTTGCCATTTCCTCCTCCAAGGGATCTTCCTGACCCAGGGATTGAACTGGGGTCTCTTGCATTGCAGGCAGATCCTTTACTGTCTGAGCCGTCAGGGAAGCTTGAAAAGTGTTGGAGAGGAACCAGTTTTGAGGGCTCTTCTTTTGAGAGAAACACTTCCCAAGATAGAATAAGCAGGGATAAAGTATCCTCCCAAGCATTTGTTTTCCAAGACAGACAGACAGACAGACAGACAGACATCCCTGGATCTCTGAGAGCAGGTGGACTCAGGTCTTGGAATCTCTTGCTACATCACTCATCAGATACTCAAATGAGCCAGGGTAGACCAAGGAAGACCAGCTTCTGGGCTGCGCCTGGAGGAAGAGGGATCTTCACACCAGAATGGGTCAGAGTGCCAAGAATCTGGCAGTTCACTTCCTCCAACCCCACTATCATCCACTCAAGGGATGTGGACAATTATCTAGCATCTGGCTCCCCCAACCCCTGCTTCAGCATCTGCTGCCCTAGTCCCTGTCCTAACTGTTTCCAAAGGCCAGGAGATTGCCTTTGGCTCAGCTGAGGCAAGACCTCCTACCCTGGCCTCTTGTATCATGTGCCATGGAGAGGTCAGTGTTCACAAGGACATGAAGGCTGCTGTGATATAGCGTAAGTTGCTCAGGTGTGTCCAACTCTTTGTGACCCCCATGGATGTTAGCCCGCCAGGCTACTCTGTCCATGGGATTTTCTAGGCAAGAATACTGGAGTGGGTTGCCATTTCCTTCTCCAGGGGCTCTTCTCAACCCAGGGATAACTGGTTGCTAACAGTCTATTTCCTCCTTTCCTAAGGAGTACAAGGAAGAGCTCTTCAACATGTAGAAGTTTATGTCATGGTTAAGCTGGAAAACCAGGCTTCTTGAAAAATGAGGGAAGCACCTGATGGAGGAGTAGCTGATTCACTCTATAGTAAATGAGTTTCTAAAGAAATCAAAGCGGCTCTGTAGATATTAGCTTTTATCACTTGAATTGTGAGTGGGATAAGGCTCACACCAGAACCATTTAAAAGGAGTTCCCAAAGAGCACTGTAAGTTCACCCAGACCCATGGGCACAGCGAAGGTGCCAGTTTGAGCAGCTTCCACTGGAAAATTCTGCTTTTCTATTTATCCAGCAATGGCAGAACTCCAAAAGCCATGTCAGAAAACAACAGGGAATCTCTGGGACCATTGATCATCTCATGATGAAAGTGAAGGAGGCTTGGCTCCAGCCATCCTCTGGGATCCCCACTTTGCCCACATTATCTGGAGGTGGAGCCTGTGAGTCGGTTCCTGGGGGCATGCAGAGGTGGTAACTGGACACCCCTACTCTGGCCTGGACTCATACAGGCCTGGGGGCACTGAGGGACCACCCTGCTCTTCAGACATTAGGGCCATGGTGGGCTGCTGCCCAGCTGATCAGTGGGGATGGCTAGCTAGGACAGCCACTCCTTCCCTCCACCTGCCCAGCCCACACTCGAGAATCACAGATGGTTCCCTTGGTCTCTAGGGTAACTTTTGTCCCTGCTTTGTCTGCAGTACCTGCCCCACCGGCTGTGGATAGGAGAGAGCTGCTGCCCCTCCCTCCCCACTGCAAGTCTGCTCATGGTAGGTGAGGGGCTGGCCTGAGTCAAGAGTTTGCAAACAGTGCTCCTCAGGGTCTGGTGCTGCTCAGAGGCTGTAGTTTTTTGTTTGTGTTTGTTTTGTTGGTTTTGTCTGTAGCTTAAAAACTTAACAATTATTTCAGGTTTGAGAAGAGTAAGTAAAAACTCAGGCACATTTGAGGTCTGGTTCTACACACAAAGGGGCTAACAGGCTGGTTCTGGCTTTGTGACCTACCTCCATGGGATTTTCGGCAAGAATACTGGAGTGGGTTGCCATTTCCTTCTCCAGGGGCTCTTCTCAACCCAGGGATAACTGGTTGCTAACAGTCTATTTCCTCCTTTCCTAAGGAGTACAAGGAAGAGCTCTTCAACATGTAGAAGTTTATGTCATGGTTAAGCTGGAAAACCAGGCTTCTTGAAAAATGAGGGAAGCACCTGATGGAGGAGTAGCTGATTCACTCTATAGTAAATGAGTTTCTAAAGAAATCAAAGCGGCTCTGTAGATATTAGCTTTTATCACTTGAATTGTGAGTGGGATAAGGCTCACACCAGAACCATTTAAAAGGAGTTCCCAAAGAGCACTGTAAGTTCACCCAGACCCATGGGCACAGCGAAGGTGCCAGTTTGAGCAGCTTCCACTGGAAAATTCTGCTTTTCTATTTATCCAGCAATGGCAGAACTCCAAAAGCCATGTCAGAAAACAACAGGGAATCTCTGGGACCATTGATCATCTCATGATGAAAGTGAAGGAGGCTTGGCTCCAGCCATCCTCTGGGATCCCCACTTTGCCCACATTATCTGGAGGTGGAGCCTGTGAGTCGGTTCCTGGGGGCATGCAGAGGTGGTAACTGGACACCCCTACTCTGGCCTGGACTCTACAGGCCTGGGGCACTGAGGGACCACCCTGCTCTTCAGACATTAGGGCCATGGTGGGCTGCTGCCCAGCTGATCAGTGGGGATGGCTAGCTAGGACAGCCACTCCTTCCCTCCACCTGCCCAGCCCACACTCGAGAATCACAGATGGTTCCCTTGGTCTCTAGGGTAACTTTTGTCCCTGCTTTGTCTGCAGTACCTGCCCCACCGGCTGTGGATAGGAGAGAGCTGCTGCCCCTCCCTCCCCACTGCAAGTCTGCTCATGGTAGGTGAGGGGCTGGCCTGAGTCAAGAGTTTGCAAACAGTGCTCCTCAGGGTCTGGTGCTGCTCAGAGGCTGTAGTTTTTTGTTTGTGTTTGTTTTGTTGGTTTTGTCTGTAGCTTAAAAACTTAACAATTATTTCAGGTTTGAGAAGAGTAAGTAAAAACTCAGGCACATTTGAGGTCTGGTTCTACACACAAAAGGGGCTAACAGGCTGGTTCTGGCTTTTGTGACCTACCTGAAGTTGGAGGTTGACTCTGTGGGTTGACACCACTGTGCTCGGCCTCACCCCTTATGTGCTGCACTGGAATATCCCCATGCTGAATACAGGCAACCAGAAAAGAGCTAGTCCAGGCTCACGGACAAATCCACTCCACCAGTAAGCAAGACTATCCTCACATCTGGATGGTGATGAGGGGCTGGAGGACAGGTCCCTCCTCTGGGTCAGGCAGAGCAAGGTGGCTTCCATCCACTCAGCATTTTGTGCTGTTATAACATGTGTTCTGAATACATGGTTTTTGGTTAAACAAGTTAGAAAACCAAGAGGAGTGCCCTGGATGAAGTTCTTTCATTGTGGATATTTGTTTCTGTTGCTTTTTCCTTTTGCTGCCAGCTGAGAATGAGAGAAAAGGGCCAGCCCCCAAGTGGCACCAGTCTGAGTATGGCTGGCCTATTGGCGGCAGGCCTTGGACATCCACTTACCCTGGCGACTGAGGCCTGTCTGCCTGGGGCAGCTGAGAACAGACTAGCTCTTACTCCTGTTCCCACCACTGGCCATGCACCCCTGGTCCTGACCCAAGTCCACCCTGGATCTGTGTCATGAGTGTGGTGGTGGCCAAGCCCAGACCGAGGCAGGCTTCCACTGGGAGCTTCCTGGGGCCAGGGTACAAGGAGTCTGTGCATTTGCATGGTCTTGGGGAGTTGATCACTTAGGAGTTGGCATCATGTTTGGAGTGACCTAGGGTCAGCTGCCTTCCCTCCACCTGCCCACTGTGGGATAACTTTTGTCCCTGCTTTGTCTGCAGTACCTGCCCCACCGGCTGTGGATAGGAGAGCTGCTGCCCTCCTCCCACTGCAAGTCTGCTCATGGTAGGTGAGGGCTGGCCTGAGTCAAGAGTTTGCAAACAGTGCTCCTCAGGGTCTGGTGCTGCTCAGAGGCTGTAGTTTTTTGTTTGTGTTTGTTTTGTTGGTTTTGTCTGTAGCTTAAAAACTTAACAATTATTTCAGGTTTGAGAAGAGTAAGTAAAAACTCAGGCACATTTGAGGTCTGGTTCTACACACAAAAGGGGCTAACAGGCTGGTTCTGGCTTTTGTGACCTACCTGAAGTTGGAGGTTGACTCTGTGGGTTGACACCACTGTGCTCGGCCTCACCCCTTATGTGCTGCACTGGAATATCCCCATGCTGAATACAGGCAACCAGAAAAGAGCTAGTCCAGGCTCACGGACAAATCCACTCCACCAGTAAGCAAGACTATCCTCACATCTGGATGGTGATGAGGGGCTGGAGGACAGGTCCCTCCTCTGGGTCAGGCAGAGCAAGGTGGCTTCCATCCACTCAGCATTTTGTGCTGTTATAACATGTGTTCTGAATACATGGTTTTTGGTTAAACAAGTTAGAAAACCAAGAGGAGTGCCCTGGATGAAGTTCTTTCATTGTGGATATTTGTTTCTGTTGCTTTTTCCTTTTGCTGCCAGCTGAGAATGAGAGAAAAGGGCCAGCCCCCAAGTGGCACCAGTCTGAGTATGGCTGGCCTATTGGCGGCAGGCCTTGGACATCCACTTACCCTGGCGACTGAGGCCTGTCTGCCTGGGGCAGCTGAGAACAGACTAGCTCTTACTCCTGTTCCCACCACTGGCCATGCACCCCTGGTCCTGACCCAAGTCCACCCTGGATCTGTGTCATGAGTGTGGTGGTGGCCAAGCCCAGACCGAGGCAGGCTTCCACTGGGAGCTTCCTGGGGCCAGGGTACAAGGAGTCTGTGCATTTGCATGGTCTTGGGGAGTTGATCACTTAGGAGTCATCTTGGCTGTGGTCAAGCACCATGCTGTTCTGAGGGAGACGCATAAGGTCAAAGCCTGGGGGAATAGAAATGCACCATGTGGCCACTTGAGGACTCACTCTGGAATGCAGAAGGGTCTGTTTTGGTGCATGCAGAGCTCTGAAAACTGTAAATTATAATCCTGCATGTAACACGTGAGAGACTTTACATAAAAGCACAGATCTGTATGTCTATTGGAAAGGCCCAAGACCCAGTGCTCTGGGTCACCTAGCTACCCAAGGGGCAGCTGTCTTCTCAGCAGGAGTCTCCTCCTCGCTGCTCCCACCTCACCCCTGGATGGGCACAGGGAGGCTGCCGGTTACCTCCCCAGTCCCCTGTGCAGTCGGGCCTCTCTTCTCAACCCGCCTCGCTCATCTGCATCCCCCACACTTGGCCCTTTGTAGGGGTCTGAGTTGGTAACGTCTGGACCAGCTCTGGTCTGGGATCCAGGGGGCTTGGCTTTCAGCTTGCCCTCATCCCTGCACCACTGGGTGACGATGCAGGCCCAGCCCTCCTCGTCTTGACATTCCTGGCTTCCTGATGGCAACCTGCACCCATTCTACCCTGGCTAGCTGCCCTCCCCTGCCACCACACTGGTTAGGCCAGGCGGCCTGGCCGCAGCTGGACAGGAAGATGCCACCTTGTGAGAGGCTGCTTCCCTTCTTGATGTTTTAATTAAAGCCTCTTCCTGGGTATTTATTCAAAGGGTGTCAGCAAGGAATTATCGAGCACTAACAGAACTGGAGAGAATTAATTTCTACCATAAAATTAATGTGTCCCGGAAACTAGGGCAAAAACCAGAAGCAACCAACAGCCTTGGCTTTTAGAGGAAATTGAAAGTGTGGGATGCTGAGGTGCCAGAGAAAGGACAAGGGCCCTCGGTCCTGCGTGGATCCTGCCCTGCTGGCCTGTCCTACCCCAGTCTTGGGCAGCTGGCTCTTGGGTTTGAGAACAAGCTGTCCTCCTGGTGGGTGACAGCCTGCTCCCTGGAGGTGATGTGCACAGGGCAGCCTCCTTGTCCAGGCAGTGGAATGCGTGTGGGTGCTCCTGGGTGGCCCAGGGCTGGGGCAGACATAGAGGTCACCGCTTACTTTAGGCCTGCCTCACCGCACCCTCCCCCTGCCTCGGCCCCACTGCATCAGTGACCTCTTAAAGCGTTTTCCTGCCTCCCCTGCCACCCTGTGCCTCGCTCCCTCCTTCTGATGCATCTGGATCACGCTCCTCAAGGGGCACAAACTTTGATGGCTTCCCTCTGCCTACAGGAGAGAGTGCGGCCATGTCAGTGCCACGGCTGGGACTGCTCTGTGACCTCCTGCAGCAACCTCACTCCCACTGTGTTTTTGCTCTGGGCCTTGTACACAAATCTGCTATCCTCTGCCAGCCCTCGAGGCTCATCCTGCAGAACCACTAACTTCTCCTTTTCCTTTGTCTAGGTCTGACCTAAACCTCAAGGTTGGAATAAGTGCTGCCTTGTCCAGGAAGCCCTCTCTGAGCACCTAGGCATAGAGGGCTTGGCACAGATGAATGTCTGTGTTCACGCGGCTCTTCCTGTACTCCTTGCTCCCTGAGCCCCATAAACAGCTTCCTCACAAGTCCTATCTGTCCAGCCTGGGTGGAACCCCATGTGGCAGAAGGTTGGACCGGGTCCACCTCGCCTCCTCTGTCCCCAGCAAGTGGCCCACCCACATCTGGGGCTCAGGAAGACAGAGCCCAGCACTTTCAGGATAATAATAACAAGCCCAGGTAGCTCCTGCTGGGGCTGGTGCCTTGTAAGTATATTATTTTAAATCCCATCCTCTCCAGTAGGCATTACCATTTTATCCCTATTTTACAGATGAGGAAACTGAGATCGACAGAGGTCAAGTAAATTCCCTCTGGAAAATTTCTACCATAAAATTAATGTGTCCCGGAAACTAGGGCAAAACCAGAAGCAACCAACAGCCTTGGCTTTTAGAGGAAATTGAAAGTGTGGGATGCTGAGGTGCCAGAGAAAGGACAAGGGCCCTCGGTCCTGTGGATCCTGCCCTGCTGGCCTGTCCTACCCCAGTCTTGGGCAGCTGGCTCTTGGGTTTGAGAACAAGCTGTCCTCCTGGTGGGTGACAGCCTGCTCCCTGGAGGTGATGTGCACAGGGCAGCCTCCTTGTCCAGGCAGTGGAATGCGTGTGGGTGCTCCTGGGTGGCCCAGGGCTGGGGCAGACATAGAGGTCACCGCTTACTTTAGGCCTGCCTCACCGCACCCTCCCCCTGCCTCGGCCCCACTGCATCAGTGACCTCTTAAAGCGTTTTCCTGCCTCCCCTGCCACCCTGTGCCTCGCTCCCTCCTTCTGATGCATCTGGATCACGCTCCTCAAGGGGCACAAACTTTGATGGCTTCCCTCTGCCTACAGGAGAGAGTGCGGCCATGTCAGTGCCACGGCTGGGACTGCTCTGTGACCTCCTGCAGCAACCTCACTCCCACTGTGTTTTTGCTCTGGGCCTTGTACACAAATCTGCTATCCTCTGCCAGCCCTCGAGGCTCATCCTGCAGAACCACTAACTTCTCCTTTTCCTTTGTCTAGGTCTGACCTAAACCTCAAGGTTGGAATAAGTGCTGCCTTGTCCAGGAAGCCCTCTCTGAGCACCTAGGCATAGAGGGCTTGGCACAGATGAATGTCTGTGTTCACGGCTCTTCCTGTACTCCTTGCTCCCTGAGCCCCATAAACAGCTTCCTCACAAGTCCTATCTGTCCAGCCTGGGTGGAACCCCATGTGACAGAAGGTTGGACCGGGTCCACCTCGCCTCCTCTGTCCCCAGCAAGTGGCCCACCCACATCTGGGGCTCAGGAAGACAGAGCCCAGCACTTTCAGGATAATAATAACAAGCCCAGGTAGCTCCTGCTGGGGCTGGTGCCTTGGTAAGTATATTATTTTAAATCCCATCCTCTCCAGTAGGCATTACCATTTTATCCCTATTTTACAGATGAGGAAACTGAGATCGACAGAGGTCAAGTAACTTGCCCAAAGCCTAGAGATTCCAGATAAAATACACAGGATGCCCAGTTAAATTTGAATTTCAGATAAACAACCAATAATTTAAAGTATAATCTATGTTAATCTCTAATATTGCATGGGGCATACTTAACACTAAAATGCTATCAACTGTTTACCTGGAATTCAAATTTAGCCGGGGGTCCTATACTTGCTAAGTCTAGCAGCCCTACCAAGACCACTCTAAAATAAACGGCAGATCTAGGCCACAAACCCAGACCATCTGGCTCTGTCCAGACACCTAACCTCTGCATACACCCCCTCTCAGGGTCAAGGGGAAGGAACTCTCCCTCCCCTAGGGCCTCAGCTTGACCCCAGCCCCAGGCTATTTCCAAGGAAGACAGCCTGAGAATGAGGGTTTTTTTTTTTGTATTTTAACATTTATAATGGGTTTTTAATGTGGTCAACTTTGTTGCTAGCTCCTTTCTAGCTCCTTAATTCTCTTGAAATGAAATCTTGTCCCAAATGACCCTTTAATGGGGCATTTAATGAAAATGGGAAACAGGCTCTTTTCCCCTATGGTCGGGTGGCTGGTGTATGCAGGGCAGGGGCAGCCCTGACCACAGCATCAGGGTGCTTCCCAGGCCGGGATGGTGGGGGCCTCCTCAGGGCTGGGTCTCGGCTTCAGGGAGAGGATCTCCTGCCCCAGCCCATTCAGAGTCTTTTAACTTTGAGGCTGCAGGGTGCTAATAGGCCTGTGATTCTTGGTTGTTGGTGCCAAGAGAATTCTTTCCTTGTACCCTCTCAGGCGGCTTTGGGAGGTGGGACCACTGTGAGTGACTTCCACGTGAGTCACAGAGAGATTAAGTAACTTGACTAAGGTTGCACAGCATTAGGCGGTAGAGGAGTTATCTCTAGTTTACTCCCTGGTATTTCTTTCTTTCTTTCTTTTTTTTAAAATTTGGCCTATTTTATTTATTTATTTATTTTTAAATGATTCATTTTTATCCATCTTCATTCTTTGGCCTGTGTGATCCTCCCACTGCAGTGGCCTCTCTAACTGCAGAGGACTGGCTCCTGGCGCACGCGTTCCAGAGCACTGGCTTGTAATTGGACACACCCGTCCAGCTGCTCCACAGACCGTGGGATCTTCCCAGGTCAGGGATCGAGCCGGTGTCCCCTGCTCTGCAAGGTGGACTCTTCACCCACTGGACCACCAGGAGAGCCCCTCCCTGATATTCCTGAATGAAGTCCAGGAATCTTTTCTGACCCCACCCTGGGGGAAAGTTCTGCCTCACCTGCCTCCACACTGCCTCAGGCACACCGGGCTTCAGCACGGAGGCCACGGTGCCCTCGGTCTCCTACTATTAGGCAGCCCGTCCCTGTTCCCTCCAGCCCAGAGCCCACCCACCCTCCGCGGCTCGGCCCAGACACACGCACAGGACAGTTCTTCATCTGTCTGCTTCTTGGCCCCTCACTCCCACCCACTCCTGCTCAGTCTTCCCTCTCACCGCATCACTGCTCGCATGGGCAGCACAGTGTTTCTGACTGGCCTCTCCACATCCATGGACCCAACTAGCCAGGCCTCCAATTGGCAGAGGCCATAGTGCCCTGTTCAGATGCAAAGTTCCTGCATGGAACTTCAATAGTTAAAACCATTACAGGGGGAATTTCCTTGACAGTCCGGTGGTTAAGACTCTGTGCTTCTAATGCAGGTGCCAAGAGTTTGATTCCTGGTTGGAGAACTAAGATCCCACATGCTGGCAGTGTGGCCAGAAAAAAAAAAAAGAAGCCCCTTCACCCCCCAAAACCTCATTAGAAGCGGAACTGCTTTGATTGAGGCCAGAGGCTGGGGGTGGGGTCAGCGTTCTGGGGAACACAGTTTGGGAACCACTCATGAGAGACGCTCCAGGGCCCCTTCCAGACTTAAGACTCAGGGACTTGTAGATGCTGGAATGCTGGCATGCCCCTCACACAGATGAGGAAAGGGAGGCCTATCTGTGCTTCAGGTGAGTGGCCCCTGCTCCTCCCTGGGGCCTTCGAGCCTCCTTGAACTGCCATGCGTCCCCTCAAGCCGTATGTCCCCCAAGACAGAGAGTGTGCTCCCAGATTCCCCAGGCAAACAGTGGGCACTCAGTCAATGCCCACTCAGGGCAGGCTTCTCACTGTGGGGACCAGACCTCAGCTTCCTGGTCCCACTCAGTGGAGCTGGGCCTGGCCGTGAAAAAGCAGGAGTGACAGACCAGAGGCCCAGGGCCAGGGAGAAAGGCTGGATGTCCCCAAGGCCAGCACCGCCAGGACACAAGAGCAGCTCCTTCCTCTAGATTCCACCTTGGTGACACCTGGACATTTCTTTCTGTTTCACACCAAGGACTTTCTTCAGAAACAGAATTTAACTGACAAAGTGAACACATTTTAATTGCCCAGGGACAGTGCTCTGAAAATTCTATAACATGTGCTCATTAAATAAAATTAGCACAGAGGTGCTGCCCAGGATATGTCATGCATTAAAATATGATCTGTAGAATAAACACAGGACAGTTCTTCATCTGTCTGCTTCTTGGCCCCTCACTCCCACCCACTCCTGCTCAGTCTTCCCTCTCACCGCATCACTGCTCGCATGGGCAGCACAGTGTTTCTGACTGGCCTCTCCACATCCATGGACCCAACTAGCCAGGCCTCCAATTGGCAGAGGCCATAGTGCCCTGTTCAGATGCAAAGTTCCTGCATGGAACTTCAATAGTTAAAACCATTACAGGGGGAATTTCCTTGACAGTCCGGTGGTTAAGACTCTGTGCTTCTAATGCAGGTGCCAAGAGTTTGATTCCTGGTTGGAGAACTAAGATCCCACATGCTGGCAGTGTGGCCAGAAAAAAAAAAAAAAAAAAAAAGAAGCCCCTTCACCCCCCAAAACCTCATTAGAAGCGGAACTGCTTTGATTGAGGCCAGAGGCTGGGGGTGGGGTCAGCGTTCTGGGGAACACAGTTTGGGAACCACTCATGAGAGACGCTCCAGGGCCCCTTCCAGACTTAAGACTCAGGGACTTGTAGATGCTGGAATGCTGGCATGCCCCTCACACAGATGAGGAAAGGGAGGCCTATCTGTGCTTCAGGTGAGTGGCCCCTGCTCCTCCCTGGGGCCTTCGAGCCTCCTTGAACTGCCATGCGTCCCCTCAAGCCGTATGTCCCCCAAGACAGAGAGTGTGCTCCCAGATTCCCCAGGCAAACAGTGGGCACTCAGTCAATGCCCACTCAGGGCAGGCTTCTCACTGTGGGGACCAGACCTCAGCTTCCTGGTCCCACTCAGTGGAGCTGGGCCTGGCCGTGAAAAAGCAGGAGTGACAGACCAGAGGCCCAGGGCCAGGGGGAGAAAGGCTGGATGTCCCCAAGGCCAGCACCGCCAGGACACAAGAGCAGCTCCTTCCTCTAGATTCCACCTTGGTGACACCTGGACATTTCTTTCTGTTTCACACCAAGGACTTTCTTCAGAAACAGAATTTAACTGACAAAGTGAACACATTTTAATTGCCCAGGGACAGTGCTCTGAAAATTCTATAACATGTGCTCATTAAATAAAATTAGCACAGAGGTGCTGCCCAGGATATGTCATGCATTAAAATATGATCTGTAGAATAAAATACATTATGACTGATTGCCTTGTGTATTTCTGTTACATTAGTCTTTAATGCGAATACAGTTACTTATCTGCTCACCTGGGGATTTGATTTTTTAAATGCTTGAAAAAATCTGTATTAACTTTTACCTGGACAGTAATCATCTAGTCTTTGCCAGGCTTCATCCAGCAGAATGCCTGGTATCTAGCAGAAAGAGGGGTACCCTGCGCCTGCGCCTCACCAGTGAGGGACAGAGGTACCTTCTGAAGGTTGAGGGGTCAAGGGAGCTGGGGCAGGCTGGGACTGGTTGTGTCTCCTTGCTCTGTGTCCTCTCTGTGGTCTGGGGCCGGCAGGCAGAAGCATGACCTGGCATGGAATTCTGGGCCCAGCCATCTGTTCCCTGCCACCACGTGGGGCCTTTCTCCCTGTGGCCTCCCCTCCCTGGAGTGTGCAGAGTTCAGGTGTGGAGGATCCTGAGCCGGGGCACTGGCCTCACTCCTCCCGCAAGGCCCAGCTTGCATGCTGCATGCACTCTGCTTCCCGTTGGTGTTTCATCCACATGTCTACTCATCCTTCTTTCTGCCTCCCACTCACCGATGCATCCACCCTATCATAGCTTTTTCCCACACTTGTCTTCCATGCATCCGCGTGTCCGTTCATCCTTCCCTGCACCTACCCCTAACTCTGTCATCCAGTCATCCACATCACGCCTTCATCAGACACTTGGTCTGCTACCCATCCATCCACCCCTCACTCACCCATCCAAACCTTTAGTCCCAGCCCTGCCCTCTCCTGGCTGGATCACTGGCTCTAAAGTGGTCACCCCAACCCCTCTGCTCTAGCCACCCCAGTCTCCACAATGGCAGCCAGGGTGTCATTTTGAACAGCACCACACACTGCCCGCTGCTTATTCCCCATCTGTCGTCAGAAGCCAAAGGCTCCATCTCCAAGGGACAGGACCTGTGAACGACTCTTCACTCAATTTTCCTGGGGCCCCTTCTTACTTTCTCTGCCCTAGACATAGTAACTCTCCGTCAGGCCTTTGTACTCCCCTGTTCCCTCTTGCCACAGGATCTTTGTACATGCCACACCTTTTCCGGAAAGGCCCTACTCTCTCTCTCTCTCTAAGTCAATCTTTTTTAAATTAAAAAAAAATTATTTATTTATTTTTGGCTATTCTGAGTTTTCACTGCTGCCACAGGCTCTTCTCTAGTTGTAGGAAGTGGGGGCTACTCTCTAGCTGAGGTGAGCAGGCTTCTTGTTGTGGTGACTTCTCTTGTTGTGGACCTTGGGTTCCAGGGCACACGGGCTTCAATAGTTGCGCCCCGTGGGTTCCAGAGTTGCGGCTCCGAGGCTCTAGAGCACAGGCTCCATAGTTGTGGCTCATGGGCTTAGCCACTCTGCAGCATGTGGAATCTTCCCGGATCAGGAATCAAACCCGTGTCTCCTGCATTGGCAGGTGAACTCTTACCACTGAGCTACCAGGGAAGCCCTCTCTCAAGCCAATCTTACTCATCTCCCAGATTATGTTTAAGTGTTGTTCCCTCATGGACCCTTTCCTGACTGGGTCAGGTCCCCCTGTGCTTAGTTCCCTTAGCCCATGGGTCATTATTTATTTATGTATTTATTTATCTTTATTTTTTTTAGCCCATGGGTCATTTACTTAGAGGGCCAGCAATGGCTGCAAGTTTCTACTAGCTATGTGACTATTTGATCAATGTCTGTCTCTCCCGCTTCAGAGTCCCCGGCCTTGCTGGTCTTATTCACATTGTGTTCTCAGTGCCTAGCACAATTCTTGCACGTAAGATGCTCAATGGACATTTTCTAGATGTACAAGGAAATGAATGATGAAACAGATCAGTACCAGGCCCAGTGAAGGTGAAGGCAGGGTGGTGGGGATATAGACGTGACAACAACGTCAGCCTGCCTTCCCAACGGCATCAGTCCCAGGGCTGCTCAGTCACTGACTCCATGATGGGAGGGAAATGTTGGGGACCTAAGACCACAGCAGGGTCCTTCTGAGTGCTCAGCATGGATGAGACTACTTGAGCTAGGGAAGCCTTCCTTCCTCTGTGGAGTGATCCCCCACAACCAGGCTACTCTGGTTGCACCTTTTCTGAGTCCCTTTTTATCCCGCCTGAGTCCTGAGTTTATTCTCAGAGTACCTACTCTTTAGACTAGCCACCACTGTTGGGCCATCAGCTTCTCCCTGAAGCAGGGGTTGGATCTACCAGATGCCCTGGGCAGCAGCCACCCTCAGTCAGAGCAGATACAGTTAGCTAGGAACCCCCACCGCAGCTCAGAATAAACCATGGAAACATGTCAGCTCCCTCTCCCCGGGGGTTTACTAAAGATCCTTTGGGCTGAGTAGCATTTGTGTGAGAATCAACTGTAATAAGCGTTGCTGTAAGGGGTCTGACACTGCAGCTGGGCTTTCCTGTCTTAGAGAAAACAGAGATTTCCTCAAGAAGAGCCAATGGGCAGGGGGTGAGAGAAGGAGGGGCTCTGGATCTTTGCCTGCATTTGTCTGTTGAAGGCGGGCAGGTTGCCTTTTTTGTAAGCCTGCTGTGCTGGGTGGGAGGAAGGCTCGTGTGGGGGCCTGAAGGGGTCCTGGCCTCCCGATTCTGCATACAGCCTGCTCTTCATCCTACCGCCTTCCCATTGGTCCCTGGGTGCCAAGGAGCACCTTGACCAGCAGTTATCAGGGAAGGCATCCAGGTAGGTGTGAAATGAAAGGCAAATGCCAGAGCATGTGGACAGTGCAGGCCCGTGCCTGCAACAGTGGTGGGGAGGTGCCATTGCTAGACGCTCCCATCCCTGTGGGGCATGCAGCCTCCCTGCACAAGAGGCTTGTGTGGTAGAGTCCCAGTGAGAGGACTCTGGGCACCCCCCTCCAGTCCAGGTCGGCCCTGCAGACATTTTGGCTGCTTGACCATCACTAGGGGGCCAGGTGTGCAGCGGGGGTAGGGCTAGGTGCCGATGGGACATGGGGAGCCATGTTGAACCTGTCCTGGCTCACCTTGCTGCTTTACCCTCTGAGTCACGAGGAGGATCCCCCACCTTGCTCCTGACTCATGCAAAGAAGCTGCAATCAGAAAAGAATGACGACTCGGATCATCCCCGTTTCCTCCCCTCTCCAAAGCACAGGGAGAGAGGGAGGACAAAAATAGCACCTCGCTGAGCCATTTGCGGCCTGAGGGCACTTTCTGTTCTGAAGAGCCATCAGCTCCTCTCCTCACCTTCAGTCCCCTGACGCACACAGTGCCAGAGGGAGACACGTCTCAGAGCTGCAGGCCCCGTTCAGCCCCTGTTTAGGAAACGACCTGGGACAGTCCGTGCCATTCCCAGGAGCAGTGCTAACACAGAGAGCTAGCATCAACGGAACGCTTTCCAGGTGCCAGGCCTGTGCTAAGCGCCACTCTGTCTGTGGACTCGCTCTTCTGATCCTGCGTGGGCCCTGGTCAAAGTGTTAGTTGCTCAGCCATGTCTGACTCTTTGCAATCCGATTGACTGTAGCCTGCCAGGTTCCTCTGTCCATGGGATTTCCTAGGCAAGAATACGGGAGTGGGTTGCCATTCCCTTCTACGGCATCTTCCTGACCCAGGGATTGAACCAGGGTCTCCCACATTGCAGATTCTTTACCACTGGCTCTTCTAAAAAAGAGCCAAAATGGGCAGGGGGTGAGAGAAGGAGGGGCTCTGGATCTTTGCCTGCATTTGTCTGTTGAAGGCGGGCAGGTTGCCTTTTTTGTAAGCCTGCTGTGCTGGGTGGGAGGAAGGCTCGTGTGGGGGCCTGAAGGGGTCCTGGCCTCCCGATTCTGCATACAGCCTGCTCTTCATCCTACCGCCTTCCCATTGGTCCCTGGGTGCCAAGGAGCACCTTGACCAGCAGTTATCAGGGAAGGCATCCAGGTAGGTGTGAAATGAAAGGCAAATGCCAGAGCATGTGGACAGTGCAGGCCCGTGCCTGCAACAGTGGTGGGGAGGTGCCATTGCTAGACGCTCCCATCCCTGTGGGGCATGCAGCCTCCCTGCACAAGAGGCTTGTGTGGTAGAGTCCCAGTGAGAGGACTCTGGGCACCCCCCTCCAGTCCAGGTCGGCCCTGCAGACATTTTGGCTGCTTGACCATCACTAGGGGGCCAGGTGTGCAGCGGGGGTAGGGCTAGGTGCCGATGGGACATGGGGAGCCATGTTGAACCTGTCCTGGCTCACCTTGCTGCTTTACCCTCTGAGTCACGAGGGAGGATCCCCCACCTTGCTCCTGACTCATGCAAAGAAGCTGCAATCAGAAAAGAATGACGACTCGGATCATCCCCGTTTCCTCCCCTCTCCAAAGCACAGGGAGAGAGGGAGGACAAAAATAGCACCTCGCTGAGCCATTTGCGGCCTGAGGGCACTTTCTGTTCTGAAGAGCCATCAGCTCCTCTCCTCACCTTCAGTCCCCTGACGCACACAGTGCCAGAGGGAGACACGTCTCAGAGCTGCAGGCCCCGTTCAGCCCCTGTTTAGGAAACGACCTGGGACAGTCCGTGCCATTCCCAGGAGCAGTGCTAACACAGAGAGCTAGCATCAACGGAACGCTTTCCAGGTGCCAGGCCTGTGCTAAGCGCCACTCTGTCTGTGGACTCGCTCTTCTGATCCTGCGTGGGCCCTGGTCAAAGTGTTAGTTGCTCAGCCATGTCTGACTCTTTGCAATCCGATTGACTGTAGCCTGCCAGGTTCCTCTGTCCATGGGATTTCCTAGGCAAGAATACGGGAGTGGGTTGCCATTCCCTTCTCTACGGCATCTTCCTGACCCAGGGATTGAACCAGGGTCTCCCACATTGCAGATTCTTTACCACCTGGCCCACCAGGGAAGCACCTGGTGCCACAGAGATAATAACAGGTCTGAGAACTTGCCTGAGGGGGGCAGGGAGTGCTGGGTCAGGATTGGAATACAAACAGCTGGACTCAAGTGGAAAATGAGAAGCATAGTTCTTAAGAAGGGTGAGAAGATGAGGCATGTCTTGTGACTTCTGGGTGGCTGGAGCTCTGTAAGGCCCAGAAATAGGAAGACTGGTTGGCATTCAAACCCAGGCTTGTCTATGAACTAGCTTAGCTGAACAGTAAGGAACACTGGAAATTCATTCATTCATTCATTTCAGAGGAAGAATTACCTGGGTGAAAAAGTTGTAACACATTTGCCTGAGCTGCTGTCAGCCTCTCTCGGGTTTGTTTTGTCTTTTCCACCATAATGGGTGGCTCCTTTAAGAGATCTTGTCTAGGCGCTGATGGACCATGGCCTCCCAGCTTTTGAGTGCTGGGTGTCCAGATGGGTGCACTCGAGAGGTGCCCTGTTGACAGCTGGCCTTCACACCTATCAGGGAATCCCTTCTGAGCTGAAGGGAGCAGAACCTACTGGGCATGGGTGAGCCAAATACTCTCCTTGAACCACAAAGACTGGAAGCCAGTCCAATGTGGCTCTGATATTTCAGCCTGAGGAAGTGGTAATGATACAATGGAACAACCAGAACTTTTCAGAAATGGCCTCATCCAGGATTGCCGATGCCGGGTCCAGACTTCACAAGGCTTGCCTCTCAAGGGCCGTCTCATGGAGACTGTGGCACGGAGGCCTGAGAAAGGTCCTGGCTGGCCTCACGCTGTCGCCACTGCTGAGCACGCCCTGCAGCCCCTTCCATGGCTCTCTGCTCAACAGCAGCTAAGCCCTACCCAGAGAAGGCTAAACTGGGTAGTCCACCTTGCATTTACAGCACACTTTTCCCGAGAACACCAAAGCCACTGACAGCAGACAGTTTTCCCCAGACGCCCCATCCCAGGGAAGGAGGTTTGTCATCCTTCCTAAGGAAAAGGTATGGATCAGCAGTAGCAGTGCTGGGCCTATTTACTTATAATCTTAAACTTTCCTAAAGCCCTTATGTAAGACAAAGGGAAGCTTCTCACTGCTTTGGATTTCTAAGAGATGCCTGGTAACAGCAAAGCATGGGGAAATAGAAAAGATGATACTTTCTCTTTTTTCCTGTGTTGCAAGGATATCTTAAAACCAAGCCGGCATCTCCTGTAAGGCTAAGAGGTCTAGACCATAGGCAAGCCCTTGCCTCTGTCCACCTGGGGCAGAAGTAATCAATATCGTATTACAAAAGCACTTGACCTCATTTATTCCCATGGATGCTTGGGGAATCCTTAATATTCAGAGCTTTCAAAATGTGCGCCTGGCGTATTTAATGAGAAACTCCTTGGTGGGTTCGGCTCCTGGTGACATTTAGAAAGCCTGACTCTCCATGCTTCCCGTGGGGCTGCCCCCTTGGCTGGGGAAAGGAGCTGGGCTCTGGGGAGGGAGTTCTTTGATCGAGTGGAGCCGAGGGGTCAAGGGGAACTGCAGGAAGGGGGAACACCCATGAGGTGCGCTCGTAGCATATTCCCATGTGCTCAGTGAAAGTGTTTTTTATCATTATGACAATCTGTGGTGCAGTTGTCTCATTCTTAATTTGGGGTCTCCCTGATGCTGAGACAACAGCTGCATAGTGAGCGAACTCATGGCTTGATGACGGACCAAAGGCCCTTCCATTTGGTGTGACTTTCTCAATCCTTGGGGCACCAAGTGGGGAGGAAGAGAGGCCTCAAGAAACTTCCCCCGGACGGCTCTGAGCAGGAGGACAAAGCCCGGGCTCCTCTTTCAAGTCTGATGGCACACCCTGCCTGGAGCGGCCCTCCTCTGTCTGCCTCAGCTGGATGGGGGCTCTCCTCCCCTGGGACTTCAACTGACACAGACAGCTTTGTCCTGGGGTTCCATGGGCACCCCTGATGCCCTGGGCTGAGTCTGTGGCTGTCGTTGCTGGTTCCTGCTCATGGTAACCGTGGGACTAGCTGATGAGGGACAAGTGGGCATAAAGTTGATCATCCATGGCTCTCTGCTCAACAGCAGCTAAGCCCTACCCAGAGAAGGCTAAACTGGGTAGTCCACCTTGCATTTACAGCACACTTTTCCCGAGAACACCAAAGCCACTGACAGCAGACAGTTTTCCCCAGACGCCCCATCCCAGGGAAGGAGGTTTGTCATCCTTCCTAAGGAAAAGGTATGGATCAGCAGTAGCAGTGCTGGGCCTATTTACTTATAATCTTAAACTTTCCTAAAGCCCTTATGTAAGACAAAGGGAAGCTTCTCACTGCTTTGGATTTCTAAGAGATGCCTGGTAACAGCAAAGCATGGGGAAATAGAAAAGATGATACTTTCTCTTTTTTCCTGTGTTGCAAGGATATCTTAAAACCAAGCCGGCATCTCCTGTAAGGCTAAGAGGTCTAGACCATAGGCAAGCCCTTGCCTCTGTCCACCTGGGGCAGAAGTAATCAATATCGTATTACAAAAGCACTTGACCTCATTTATTCCCATGGATGCTTGGGGAATCCTTAATATTCAGAGCTTTCAAAATGTGCGCCTGGCGTATTTAATGAGAAACTCCTTGGTGGGTTCGGCTCCTGGTGACATTTAGAAAGCCTGACTCTCCATGCTTCCCGTGGGGCTGCCCCCTTGGCTGGGGAAAGGAGCTGGGCTCTGGGGAGGGAGTTCTTTGATCGAGTGGAGCCGAGGGGTCAAGGGGAACTGCAGGAAGGGGGAACACCCATGAGGTGCGCTCGTAGCATATTCCCATGTGCTCAGTGAAAGTGTTTTTTATCATTATGACAATCTGTGGTGCAGTTGTCTCATTCTTAATTTGGGGTCTCCCTGATGCTGAGACAACAGCTGCATAGTGAGCGAACTCATGGCTTGATGACGGACCAAAGGCCCTTCCATTTGGTGTGACTTTCTCAATCCTTGGGGCACCAAGTGGGGAGGAAGAGAGAGGCCTCAAGAAACTTCCCCAGGACGGCTCTGAGCAGGAGGACAAAGCCCGGGCTCCTCTTTCAAGTCTGATGGCACACCCTGCCTGGAGCGGCCCTCCTCTGTCTGCCTCAGCTGGATGGGGGCTCTCCTCCCCTGGGACTTCAACTGACACAGACAGCTTTGTCCTGGGGTTCCATGGGCACCCCTGATGCCCTGGGCTGAGTCTGTGGCTGTCGTTGCTGGTTCCTGCTCATGGTAACCGTGGGACTAGCTGATGAGGGACAAGTGGGCATAAAGTTGATCATCACATGTGTCTGCCACTGATGTGGGTGCCTGCTGCTAGCTGCAGGACTCAGCCATTTCCTTTATGAAGTCCTTTTATTTTCTCTTTCAGGATATCCAGAGTTCACCTTCTTTTTTCTGGAGCAAGTTTCTTTTTTTTTTTTTAATTTTGACCTCTTTTATTGGTCTTTCATTTATTTATTTTCATCCGTCTTAATTCTTTGGCCTATGTGGGCCTCCCATTACAGTGGCCTCTCTCGTCGCAGAGTACCGGCTCTGGGAGCACGTGCTCCAGAGTGCTGGCTCGCAATTGGACACACTGGTCCAGTCGCTCCACGGCATGTGGAATCTTCCTGGGCCAGGGATCAAACTGGTGCCCCTTGCACTTCAAGGCAGACTCTTTACCCACTAGATCACCAGGGAAGCCCTGTAACAACTTTTTACCAGATTTACTTTCTCTTTAATTATGATCCTTTGTCACATCGAAGCTTGAGGCAAGAGTGGGCTGTTTATTTAAGGTGATGGTTCCAGATCCTGTGGGTCTGGGGAGATGGGAAGATCAGGTGACTGCTGCCTGGCTTTGTTGGCCTAATTGGAGGCTTTCCCCACTGCACGGAGATGCTGGCATCATTGCACGGAGCATCACTGCATGGAGCATCATTGCATGGAGCATCATTGCACGGAGCATCACTGCACGGAACATCACTGCATGGAGATACTGGTCATGCTGACATCATGCCTGCCAGCTTCACCATCCACTAGGGACGTGGGCTGAGAGTGAGTGCCTTCACCTTGTCCACAGCCCCCTCCAGTCATGGTTTACGGTTGCCATGGTGCCTCCCAAGGATGCTCCCCTTGATGGTGCCCAGCAGTAGCAGCTTCTCTAAAGCCATCACACCTGTGGCCTTGGTTGTCTTTCTCTCATTAGTAACTGAAATATTGAGAGTCGGTTCTCTGCATGAGCACCACGCAGCAATTTGCCACATCCAGCAGGCTCTCTGTAGGGGCCAGGGTGGCTCTTCTCTGAGCCAGAGCCTGGAGGCTAATTAGAGGTTCACACACCATGGAGCTGATCCCCAGGTCCCTGCAGAGGGGAGTCTCTTGCCAACATACAAGCCATTCAGTTGCAAACTGTAGTCTTTTGAGGCCATACTTGGCTTCACTGTGGCAACTTTCCAGTGAGAAGGGTTTGTCTGGAAGACACTGTTTTTCTTTTTTTTCACTCTCTTTTTTTCTAGAAATGGCAACCAGCAACAAAATGTTCATGAAAAATAGGTCAGTGTTCAGATTAATTAGGAGTCAGATATATGAACACGGCTAAGAAGGACCCCAATCTCCTGTGTTGGCTCTGCTGTGCTAATCCAGCCCATGTTATTTTTAAACACAAATATCAAAATGTCTCTTGACAAATGAGACGTGAAATGAATGAATTTTTGCACGTAAACTTTTTAATGAAAATATGTATTTGGCTGTGTTGGGTATGGATAGGGCACAGGAAGGCTTTTCTGGCCTGGCTGTGTGGAAGCTAAAATATGAAGTTTTGAGCAAGTCTCCCCACACTTTCCCTGGCATTAGCAAAGAGGCTTGTTTGAAAAACAGCAACACAGGGCTTCCTGGTAGTCCAGCGGGTAAGGATACCACCTTGCAGTACAAGGGGCACCAATCAGATCCCTGACCTGGGAGGATCCCATGTGCTGCGGAGCGGCCGGATCAGTATGTCCAACTACCAAACTGGAGCTCTGGAGTGCATGTGCCCGGAGCCAGTGCTCTGCGACAACAGAGGCCACTGCGATGGGAGGCCCACACAGGCCAAAGAACAAAGATGGATGAAAATCAATCAATAAAAAACCAATAAAAGAGGCCAAAATTTAAAAAAAAAAAACTTGAAGAAACAAACAAACAAACCCAGCAACAATGTTGCCTGAGGTTTCTGATTTTCTTCCAGGAGCAACTGCTTAACAGGTGACTGGGAAGGTGGGTTGGGACAATCTCTGAGGCTATGAATGCTTGCCAATCTGAAACAGCCAGTGTATCCATTCGACTCAGGCATTAGATGACCTCTTTCATTAGAAACTCAGCTCTGGGNTGGTCCGCAGCAATTTGCCACATCCAGCAGGCTCTCTGTAGGGGCCAGGGTGGCTCTTCTCTGAGCCAGAGCCTGGAGGCTAATTAGAGGTTCACACACCATGGAGCTGATCCCCAGGTCCCTGCAGAGGGGAGTCTCTTGCCAACATACAAGCCATTCAGTTGCAAACTGTAGTCTTTTGAGGCCATACTTGGCTTCACTGTGGCAACTTTCCAGTGAGAAGGGTTTGTCTGGAAGACACTGTTTTTCTTTTTTTTCACTCTCTTTTTTTCTAGAAATGGCAACCAGCAACAAAATGTTCATGAAAAATAGGTCAGTGTTCAGATTAATTAGGAGTCAGATATATGAACACGGCTAAGAAGGACCCCAATCTCCTGTGTTGGCTCTGCTGTGCTAATCCAGCCCATGTTATTTTTAAACACAAATATCAAAATGTCTCTTGACAAATGAGACGTGAAATGAATGAATTTTTGCACGTAAACTTTTTAATGAAAATATGTATTTGGCTGTGTTGGGTATGGATAGGGCACAGGAAGGCTTTTCTGGCCTGGCTGTGTGGAAGCTAAAATATGAAGTTTTGAGCAAGTCTCCCCACACTTTCCCTGGCATTAGCAAAGAGGCTTGTTTGAAAAACAGCAACACAGGGCTTCCCTGGTAGTCCAGCGGGTAAGGATACCACCTTGCAGTACAAGGGGCACCAATCAGATCCCTGACCTGGGAGGATCCCATGTGCTGCGGAGCGGCCGGATCAGTATGTCCAACTACCAAACTGGAGCTCTGGAGTGCATGTGCCCGGAGCCAGTGCTCTGCGACAACAGAGGCCACTGCGATGGGAGGCCCACACAGGCCAAAGAACAAAGATGGATGAAAATCAATCAATAAAAAACCAATAAAAGAGGCCAAAATTTAAAAAAAAAAAACTTGAAGAAACAAACAAACAAACCCAGCAACAATGTTGCCTGAGGTTTCTGATTTTCTTCCAGGAGCAACTGCTTAACAGGTGACTGGGAAGGTGGGTTGGGACAATCTCTGAGGCTATGAATGCTTGCCAATCTGAAACAGCCAGTGTATCCATTCGACTCAGGCATTAGATGACCTCTTTCATTAGAAACTCAGCTCTGGGTTGGTCCTGGAGTTGGGGTGAGGCGGAATTTACCTTCCTTGCTTGCGTGCTGGGTTATTCCCTGTGCCCCTCCATGTCCACCCTTCACCTTTCTCCACTGTGCTTTGAGTCCCCAGAGGCTGGCCTGTGCAGGCTGCCTCACCTGGGTACCCCTGCTCTCCGCTCCCAGGAGGGCTTGGTCAACAGGCGACCCTGAAGTCAGGGACTAGAAGGTAGGAGAAGAGGAAGGTTTTTGCTGGGCCACTGGGGGTCAGCCATGTCCCTCTCCCAAGGCCCTTGTCTCTTTCAGTAAGGTCTCTCTGATCAGTTAGGGGTTCTGCTAGTTGCTCCCTCCTCTTGCCCCTTCCAGGCTCTTTCAGGCCAAGAGTGCTAATGATCCCCAGTGATACCAGCCCTAGGGCCAGCTCTCACCCCTGGCTGTCCTAACCTTGTTCATACTTTGAAAAAATACTCTCATTGCCTCTCCTCAAAGGCTCTGCTTGAATGCGCCATCTGCTTCACCAGTTCCCTCACTGTTATACTCTGTGAACATGCCTGCCTGGTATCCAAAGGGTAACAGTCCTTATCCTCTCCCATCTAAGCTGCTGAGAACTGAGAGTGGGGTGAGGAGAGGAGTGGAGGCGGGGAGCAAGACTGAGGCTGTTGACCTGAGCTCCCTCTCTGACTCAGGATGTGCTGGGGGCTCTGGGTGATCAGCTTGCCTGCTGCACCCCAAGGAGGTGCGGCAGGACCAGGTGCTGCACAGCATCACAGTCCTGCAAAAGGTTACAAGTGCTTGTGGCTCAAAACACACAGCATGCAGTCTCCATCCTGCCCACAGCCACAGATCTCAGCAGCCTTGAGTGGTGAGGCAAGAGGGGACCCTTCTGATGGTATAGGCTCCCCCTAGGGATTGAGCCATCCAGTTATGCATGTGGATTAGAAGTCCTCTAACCCACTTATGCCCAGAGTGGGATACAGAGGGCTCCACAGCTCAGTGAGTCTCCCAAGAGCTTTATCTGGAGAGCAGAGGATGAAGCCTTTCGGTCTTCCAGTGCAAGTCCCACCTTCCTGGTCTTCTAAACAGAAGCTGGAGAGAAACTTGGGGTTCTTTCTTAGATGTGTCTGCATGACCTCTAGCCTATTCAGGACCTAGCAATGGTTTTGGGGTGATAGAGGCCTTAGGGGCCAGCACACCCCTATCCTAGGTGTGCTTCTTGGTCAGCCCTGCTGGGAGCCCATTGGCTTTGCCTTCTGGAGGGGAATGAATGCTACTCTCACTCCAGGGAGGGCAGAGGAGTCCCCAGCCTGGGCTGGCAAGGGACATCAGATCTCCAGATCTTCCAGAAAGAAGGGTGGTCTCATGCCAACTTCCATGGCTGGGTTCCTGCTGTAGCAGGAGTTAACCTGGGGCCTCCTTGTGGTCAAACCCAGAGACTGGAGATCTGACCAGCTATGCCAGGCAGAGTCAGGTCAGCCCTGGTTAGGCTCAAGGGGTCAGGCTCTGGTGAGGGAGAGAGGGAGATTCAAGAAGGAATGATCTCTTATCACACAGTGCTTCCTTTACTACAGCCTTTAATGATTCCGGTTGCTCCACTTGGCATTCAAGGCCCTCCACAGCTTGGCCTCCAAACACCAGCTACTCAACTTCATCTCCCTCACCCTCTCCTCTTGGTCAGAGAAGCTAATGGGCTTGGTGATCATAATGAACTTTATATAGCGATTTCCATGCTGAGTTCCCTCTGAGGCCAGGGATTACTGAAGTATTTCTAGAAGAAATACTTTCAGAGGTGGTAAGTCACTTGCCTAAAGTCCTATAGCCAGTAAATGAAGCAAACACAGCATATCTGGGCTTCTGGCCATCCAAGTGCTTGTGGCTCAAAACACACAGCATGCAGTCTCCATCCTGCCCACAGCCACAGATCTCAGCAGCCTTGAGTGGTGAGGCAAGAGGGGACCCTTCTGATGGTATAGGCTCCCCCTAGGGATTGAGCCATCCAGTTATGCATGTGGATTAGAAGTCCTCTAACCCACTTATGCCCAGAGTGGGATACAGAGGGCTCCACAGCTCAGTGAGTCTCCCAAGAGCTTTATCTGGAGAGCAGAGGATGAAGCCTTTCGGTCTTCCAGTGCAAGTCCCACCTTCCTGGTCTTCTAAACAGAAGCTGGAGAGAAACTTGGGGTTCTTTCTTAGATGTGTCTGCATGACCTCTAGCCTATTCAGGACCTAGCAATGGTTTTGGGGTGATAGAGGCCTTAGGGGCCAGCACACCCCTATCCTAGGTGTGCTTCTTGGTCAGCCCTGCTGGGAGCCCATTGGCTTTGCCTTCTGGAGGGGAATGAATGCTACTCTCACTCCAGGGAGGGCAGAGGAGTCCCCAGCCTGGGCTGGCAAGGGACATCAGATCTCCAGATCTTCCAGAAAGAAGGGTGGTCTCATGCCAACTTCCATGGCTGGGTTCCTGCTGTAGCAGGAGTTAACCTGGGGCCTCCTTGTGGTCAAACCCAGAGACTGGAGATCTGACCAGCTATGCCAGGCAGAGTCAGGTCAGCCCTGGTTAGGCTCAAGGGGTCAGGCTCTGGTGAGGGAGAGAGGGAGATTCAAGAAGGAATGATCTCTTATCACACAGTGCTTCCTTTACTACAGCCTTTAATGATTCCGGTTGCTCCACTTGGCATTCAAGGCCCTCCACAGCTTGGCCTCCAAACACCAGCTACTCAACTTCATCTCCCTCACCCTCTCCTCTTGGTCAGAGAAGCTAATGGGCTTGGTGATCATAATGAACTTTATATAGCGATTTCCATGCTGAGTTCCCTCTGAGGCCAGGGATTACTGAAGTATTTCTAGAAGAAATACTTTCAGAGGTGGTAAGTCACTTGCCTAAAGTCCTATAGCCAGTAAATGAAGCAAACACAGCGCATATCTGGGCTTCTGGCCATCCAAGTCCTCTGCTTTGCTGCTCCAGTCGCTGGCCATGGGACATCCCAGAGGAATGTTCCAGCCCAAGACACACGCTAGTGCCCAAGGAGACCAAGGGCAGAAGGGTGTTTTCTCTCCCAGCCAGCACCAACTAAGCCAGGGACCTTCATATCACAGATGGCTACATTCCTGAGATTCAGGCTCCTCTTCCACCCTGAAGAGATGAGGCTGGAAAACAGTTGGCAAGCCAAGGACTACATTCTCTAGCCTGACTTGCATCTGTTGGACAGTCTGACTGAGTTCTAGATGACAGAGGAGGGTAGTTAATATTTACCACTTCTGGGTCTGGCCTTTAAATACTTCCCTCACCATTCTCCACATCATCTGAGAGAATTAAGCCCTGTCAGAATGATCCGAGTGGTGATTTTCTCAGTCTCCCAAGAATGGCAGATACCTAGATCCACTCTAAATGCATAAAAAAGAAGTCAGTTCATCCCATACAACATGAGCCTTAGAGCCCTAGGGGTTGGTGTGCTCAGACACCTGGGTTGAGAAGGGCTGCTTCTAATTCTCTCTTCTCTTGTTTGTGGGCTGTATGTTGAGGCCTACAGTGAGCTTGGAAGCTGCCTCTTAAAGATGGTAGAGTGTCTACCATTAGCCTGAATCTCTGAAGGACTGCATGGCACAGAGCCATGCCTCCCCACCCCTCTCCCCAGTGACATAAACCAGAAATAATACATTCGAATGGCTAAGCCTCTGGCATTTTGGAGTTCTCTTATCACACAGTGCTTCCTTTACTACAGCCTTTAATGATTCCGGTTGCTCCACTTGGCATTCAAGGCCCTCCACAGCTTGGCCTCCAAACACCAGCTACTCAACTTCATCTCCCTCACCCTCTCCTCTTGGTCAGAGAAGCTAATGGGCTTGGTGATCATAATGAACTTTATATAGCGATTTCCATGCTGAGTTCCCTCTGAGGCCAGGGATTACTGAAGTATTTCTAGAAGAAATACTTTCAGAGGTGGTAAGTCACTTGCCTAAAGTCCTATAGCCAGTAAATGAAGCAAACACAGCGCATATCTGGGCTTCTGGCCATCCAAGTCCTCTGCTTTGCTGCTCCAGTCGCTGGCCATGGGACATCCCAGAGGAATGTTCCAGCCCAAGACACACGCTAGTGCCCAAGGAGACCAAGGGCAGAAGGGTGTTTTCTCTCCCAGCCAGCACCAACTAAGCCAGGGACCTTCATATCACAGATGGCTACATTCCTGAGATTCAGGCTCCTCTTCCACCCTGAAGAGATGAGGCTGGAAAACAGTTGGCAAGCCAAGGACTACATTCTCTAGCCTGACTTGCATCTGTTGGACAGTCTGACTGAGTTCTAGATGACAGAGGAGGGTAGTTAATATTTACCACTTCTGGGTCTGGCCTTTAAATACTTCCCTCACCATTCTCCACATCATCTGAGAGAATTAAGCCCTGTCAGAATGATCCGAGTGGTGATTTTCTCAGTCTCCCAAGAATGGCAGATACCTAGATCCACTCTAAATGCATAAAAAAGAAGTCAGTTCATCCCATACAACATGAGCCTTAGAGCCCTAGGGGTTGGTGTGCTCAGACACCTGGGTTGAGAAGGGCTGCTTCTAATTCTCTCTTCTCTTGTTTGTGGGCTGTATGTTGAGGCCTACAGTGAGCTTGGAAGCTGCCTCTTAAAGATGGTAGAGTGTCTACCATTAGCCTGAATCTCTGAAGGACTGCATGGCACAGAGCCATGCCTCCCCACCCCTCTCCCCAGTGACATAAACCAGAAATAATACATTCGAATGGCTAAGCCTCTGGCATTTTGGAGTTCTGCACAGCAACTGGTGTTCTCTTCAACTGACACAGGGAAAGTTCCAAGACAAGGGGAAGCGTGTGGGGAGAGGACCTTCCCAGGTTCCCAGCTGACCCGTCTTCCTCCACGGCCTGGGGGAAGGCCTCGAGGCTAGCCGTGTGGCACCTGAGAGGGATGCAGCCTCCAGACACAGACAGAAGCCTGACTCTGATGGAGATGTTTCCACAGGGAGGATAACATAGTGAGAAGCACCTGAATTAAGTGAGCTAAGGAGAGCAGAGCCCACAAGCAGCTAATGTGGAAGACAAACTGGCAGGGTCTGAACTATTTGAAAGCTTAAGATAATCAGCCAGAGAGCGAGCCTAGGCTGCCAGTCTCCTTGGATTCAGCTGAAGAGCCTAGGAGTCTGCATCCTTAAAAAGCACGGATGCTGGCAACAGGTGGTCTGCATTTTAAGAACCAGGAGAGGAGGCCAGCGTGCTTCACCTGCCTCCCCCGCCTGCTGCCACAGTGCTTTATGCATGACTGTCCCAGAGCCCAGCTCCCAGTGCGGCACCGCCAGTAGAGGTGCTCTCTGTGAGACTATGCATCAAACAAGACAGAGGAAGTGAGGAGCTTAAAGTCAGACACAGGGAGTGAGCGCTGGAGCTGAGCTCATCTTTGAGGCCCCATCTCTGAGCAGGTGTTGGGAATGAGGGATGCCTTGGGAGGAGAGACACCTTGAGCCCTAGGCCCTTCTACCCTTGGTAAAACTCCACCGCTGCTAAGCAGTCCCTTCTGCTCCGGAGCTGCCCGCCCTTAGGTCAGTCCACTGTCCTTACCCTCTACTCAGGGACTCGTTTCTCACCTTCGCTCCCTTCTCTGTCCCCCCGCCCCCCTGCCCCTCTCAGCTCTCTAGGAGGCAGGCCCACCTCTGGGTGCCCTCCTAACAATGGGAGGGCTCCGTCCTCACCCTCGATCCCCTTCCCAAAGGCCTAGGGGAGACGGGAGTGGCGATTTAAAGCCGAGCTTGCGTCTAGGACCAGGCTGGAGTTAGCTAAGGAGAGCAGAGCCCCCAAGGTCAGGTCCACCCACGCTGGCTCGAACGAAGTGCCTGTTCAGTCGAGTCAGGCAGCCTCCGGACTTACAAGATCTGAGCTGTAACCGCCTCCTCTCACTCTAGACTGGGCGCTAGTGGGCTTTAGGTGTTACGGGCTCCAGGAGGCTCGGCGCCGTTGGAGTGTGGCCCTCAGGGTCCATCCAGTTCGCCTAATTCAGGCGAGAGCTCCCCTCCCTCCAGCCCGTGCATACGGGCAGGTGCCACCTTCATAAACACTTGCCGTGAACGTTCCAAGAGCCCAACAATGAAGACGGGAAATCAGCAGGAAGCAAGCAGAAGCGAGGTTGCGGGAAGACGCGCCCGAGGCGCACCCAGATTAACCGCCAGCCATTCGACTACCGGAACGACCCGAGCGCGGCCGCCCCTCCGGGGAGCCATCGCCTCCGCGCGCGCCGCCCTTACCTGAGCCGTGCCTCTGCCGCAGCAGGACCGCCTCGCGGGGTGGCGGCGACGCGCAGGATGCGGCGGCCGCGGGAGCGGCGGTGGGGGCGGCTCGGTGAACCGCGGAGGCGCCGGCGGCCTCAGGGACTCGGGGGCCCACGGCGGCAGGCGGGCTCCGGGAAGGCGCGCTCTTGTCGCCTCGACCCGGCTCCGGGGTGGCGCGGCCCGCGGCGCCGACGCTGTTGGCGCTGCTGGCGCTGGCGGGGCCGTGGCGCCGTGGGCCGCTGCTCTGAATGTGGGACACGGCTTCGGCCGCCTGCAGGTTGGGCGGCGCGAAGCGCGAGAGCACGCGCAGCAGCGCCTGGGCCTTGTGCTCTTGCGTGTCGTCGTCGCTGTAGTCGGACACGCGGCATTCGTACACGCCCTCGTCCTGCCGCCGCACGGCCGACAGCCGCAGCCGGTGCGAGATGTCGTTGCCCTGGACGCGCACCGTCTGCAAGAGAGCGGGGGCCGGAGTCAGGGGCCGGGAGGCGCAGGCCCGCAACTCGCGCTGTCCGGTCCTTCACATCTGCTCTCCCTAACGTTGGATAATTCTAGAATCAGGAGGCCAGGGGTGGTGTCCGAATGAAAGTCGCTCTGTCCTCACAAGGCACGTAGATACCTGCTCCAGCTCCAGCCCTTCGCAGCTAACGCCCCCCCTCCCCGGGAGGCAGGTGGGACAGAGGCTGCTGCCATACCCACTGGGTCCCTGGTATTTAGGAACTTGTCTTTCCGCCCCAGCATGAATCGGCGGACAAAGCTTATCTCCTTGTGAGCTGATGAAGACGCGGGGGAGCAACCGCTTTGTAGCCCGCACCAAGCTCTCGTCACCTCTGAAAGGCACCTCCAGCCCGTGCATACGGGCAGGTGCCACCTTCATAAACACTTGCCGTGAACGTTCCAAGAGCCCAACAATGAAGACGGGAAATCAGCAGGAAGCAAGCAGAAGCGAGGTTGCGGGAAGACGCGCCCGAGGCGCACCCAGATTAACCGCCAGCCATTCGACTACCGGAACGACCCGAGCGCGGCCGCCCCTCCGGGGAGCCATCGCCTCCGCGCGCGCCGCCCTTACCTGAGCCGTGCCTCTGCCGCAGCAGGACCGCCTCGCGGGGTGGCGGCGACGCGCAGGATGCGGCGGCCGCGGGAGCGGCGGTGGGGGCGGCTCGGTGAACCGCGGAGGCGCCGGCGGCCTCAGGGACTCGGGGGCCCACGGCGGCAGGCGGGCTCCGGGAAGGCGCGCTCTTGTCGCCTCGACCCGGCTCCGGGGTGGCGCGGCCCGCGGCGCCGACGCTGTTGGCGCTGCTGGCGCTGGCGGGGCCGTGGCGCCGTGGGCCGCTGCTCTGAATGTGGGACACGGCTTCGGCCGCCTGCAGGTTGGGCGGCGCGAAGCGCGAGAGCACGCGCAGCAGCGCCTGGGCCTTGTGCTCTTGCGTGTCGTCGTCGCTGTAGTCGGACACGCGGCATTCGTACACGCCCTCGTCCTGCCGCCGCACGGCCGACAGCCGCAGCCGGTGCGAGATGTCGTTGCCCTGGACGCGCACCGTCTGCAAGAGAGCGGGGGCCGGAGTCAGGGGCCGGGAGGCGCAGGCCCGCAACTCGCGCTGTCCGGTCCTTCACATCTGCTCTCCCTAACGTTGGATAATTCTAGAATCAGGAGGCCAGGGGTGGTGTCCGAATGAAAGTCGCTCTGTCCTCACAAGGCACGTAGATACCTGCTCCAGCTCCAGCCCTTCGCAGCTAACGCCCCCCCTCCCCGGGAGGCAGGTGGGACAGAGGCTGCTGCCATACCCACTGGGTCCCTGGTATTTAGGAACTTGTCTTTCCGCCCCAGCATGAATCGGCGGACAAAGCTTATCTCCTTGTGAGCTGATGAAGACGCGGGGGAGCAACCGCTTTGTAGCCCGCACCAAGCTCTCGTCACCTCTGAACCGAGCCCAGGAGGAGGCCCTGGTCGTTTCCAGGCCGTGACACCTCCACAGTCCACGGAGGCTTTGGCGCAACTCCTCCCCAACCCTGCTAAGACTCCTGCCCTCCACCAGAGCTCCAAGCCAGCCCACCACACCCGCAACAGCGACTCGCAGCCCAGGCGTAAGAGAGGGCTGCAGCGGAGGGCGCTGCCTGGGCGTCGGGTGTGCGCGGGGCGGGAGTCGGAGCCATAGTCCCCAGCCAGGAGCTAGGGCTAGGAGCCTGAAGCAGAGTTCCACAGGTGAGGATACTGAGGAGCAAGGAGATTCAGGCCTAGGGCCCTTGGTTTACACAAAAGAGAACCCGATCCACTACTGGCGACAGATGGCGCCCGGACACGCCAAGCAGCCGGCAAGGCAAGGCTGTGAGCTGGCCCTTGCACGGCGCGGCCGCCGAGCCTTTCTAAGAGGGAGGAAGCTGCGGGGCGCAAAGCCGCCGGAAGGGGTCTCCCGCGGTCCGCGCTGGGCTCCACACTTACGCTGATTTTAGTTGCATCCTTATTTGTTACCTAAAATGCAAAGAGGGAGAGAGAGAGAGATTAGGCTGTTAGCCTTCATGCTCAGGGAACCCAGAGGCGCCTCCTGCTAGAGGATTCTCCGCAGGCAGGGTGGGACTCGAAACCGCTCCGGAGGTAGCTACGGCTGAGGGCGCGAAGGACATCGGGATTTTTTCAGATGGAAGCAGTTTTATTCAGAAGGAAGCAGGCCTTGGAGCTAGCATGGCGCCCGGCCAAGGAGGGGCAGCCCTAGCACACCTGCCAGCCACAGAAGGGAGGCTGGATTGCCTCCCCGGTGGGAGGAAAGGCCCGTCTCCCTCCGAAGGAGCATCCTCATACTCTGGCGTGTTTCTCAACTCCCCCCCGAAAAAGCTGGATGGACAGGACCCGATGGGAGACGTGAGCTGTAACTAAGGGTGAGAGGGTAGGTAGGTGTGTGTGTGAGAGAGAAAGAGAGAGAGAGAGAGCAAGAGAGAGAGCGAGCGAGAGAGACAGGGAGGGAGAGAGCGCGAGAGCGAGCGAGCGAGCACGAGCTAGAGAATGGCTTAAGAGGCAGATGGGCAGTGGGGAAGTCCCTCTGATCCTGCAGGGGCTGGAGGTAACCTCTACAGCGTGCTGTGCTCTGCCAGCCTCTGGAACCCAGCCCAGAGGAGCTTAACTCCCTGGCCCTGTGCCTTGGGGACCTCAAAGTGGCCGAGGGCAGGGGAAGCCCGGCGCCAGCTAGTGGTCTTCTTTCAACACCCAGCACCCCTCACCCTCTAGCAAGAGTAGGCAAACTGGACGAGGCGCAGCTTCGGAGGAGCTGGGGTTGGAGTTCCGGGAGATTTCCGGTGAAGGGAATGAATGAAGGGTAACCGCCGCTGTTGGGGACGGCGATGTGAGGACCGGGAGGGGAGGCAATGGGTTGTACCACAGGGCGGCGCCCTGTCTGCCTGGCCCGGGTGGCCCCAGCCGACACGACCCGGTCCGGCTCGCGCTGGCGCCGCGTGGGCGGCCAGGTACCTTGCTCCGGACGCCGGGCACGCTGAGCGCCAGCTCGTGCAGCAGCTCTCGGGGCGGCTCCTTGAGGTACCACCACTGAATCTCCAGCGAATACGAGGTGGCTCCGCTAGCCCGGAACGCGCAGGGCATTTCGATGTCGTCTCCCTCACGTACTGTCACATCTTTGGGGACTTCGGTAAATGTAGCTGGGGGCGGGGGAAGAGAGAGGCGTGACCAGCTGCGGGGCGGAGGCCTGGGGCAACCCTCCTGAGAGGATTCTCCGCAGGCAGGGTGGGACTCGAAACCGCTCCGGAGGTAGCTACGGCTGAGGGCGCGAAGGACATCGGGATTTTTTCAGATGGAAGCAGTTTTATTCAGAAGGAAGCAGGCCTTGGAGCTAGCATGGCGCCCGGCCAAGGAGGGGCAGCCCTAGCACACCTGCCAGCCACAGAAGGGAGGCTGGATTGCCTCCCCGGTGGGAGGAAAGGCCCGTCTCCCTCCGAAGGAGCATCCTCATACTCTGGCGTGTTTCTCAACTCCCCCCCGAAAAAGCTGGATGGACAGGACCCGATGGGAGACGTGAGCTGTAACTAAGGGTGAGAGGGTAGGTAGGTGTGTGTGTGAGAGAGAAAGAGAGAGAGAGAGAGCAAGAGAGAGAGCGAGAGAGACAGGGAGGGAGAGAGCGCGAGAGCGAGCGAGCGAGCACGAGCTAGAGAATGGCTTAAGAGGCAGATGGGCAGTGGGGAAGTCCCTCTGATCCTGCAGGGGCTGGAGGTAACCTCTACAGCGTGCTGTGCTCTGCCAGCCTCTGGAACCCAGCCCAGAGGAGCTTAACTCCCTGGCCCTGTGCCTTGGGGACCTCAAAGTGGCCGAGGGCAGGGGAAGCCCGGCGCCAGCTAGTGGTCTTCTTTCAACACCCAGCACCCCTCACCCTCTAGCAAGAGTAGGCAAACTGGACGAGGCGCAGCTTCGGAGGAGCTGGGGTTGGAGTTCCGGGAGATTTCCGGTGAAGGGAATGAATGAAGGGTAACCGCCGCTGTTGGGGACGGCGATGTGAGGACCGGGAGGGGAGGCAATGGGTTGTACCACAGGGCGGCGCCCTGTCTGCCTGGCCCGGGTGGCCCCAGCCGACACGACCCGGTCCGGCTCGCGCTGGCGCCGCGTGGGCGGCCAGGTACCTTGCTCCGGACGCCGGGCACGCTGAGCGCCAGCTCGTGCAGCAGCTCTCGGGGCGGCTCCTTGAGGTACCACCACTGAATCTCCAGCGAATACGAGGTGGCTCCGCTAGCCCGGAACGCGCAGGGCATTTCGATGTCGTCTCCCTCACGTACTGTCACATCTTTGGGGACTTCGGTAAATGTAGCTGGGGGCGGGGGAAGAGAGAGGCGTGACCAGCTGCGGGGCGGAGGCCTGGGGCAACCCGAGGCGAGACGGTCCGTCCGCCGCTCGCTTGGCCGTGTGCCTCCCACCCCCCCCCCGGCTACTCGCGTGGCCCAGGCCCAGGCAAAGTTCGGTCGAGCAGCTGCCGGGCCGCCGCAGAGACCTGCTCCGCTGCAGGCTGCTTCCCTCCAGTTCGGGCGGGGCAGCAGGGGCGGCTCACGCTTCTTCCCCGAGCCGGGCCGCACTGCCGGATCCAGGCTGGGGCGCGCCAACTGCCGGCGCCCCGCTAGCCGCCTGTCCGCAGCTGGAGCCCGGGTCCGGCTCCGAATGACCTGGGCGCGGGCGCCACGGAAACAGCGACCCTTCGCCGCTCTCCACCCCCTACCCCGCAGGGCAGTGGCTGCACACTGGGATCGCTGGAGACCGTGAAGCCTTCCCCTTCTCTTCCTCCTCCTCTTTCTCCGCGGCGACCGGGACAGGCTGGCTGTGGCGGCCCCGGCAAGGACCCCCGAGCCCCCAGCGGCAGCAAAGTTCCCGCGCTCACCGTCGGCCACGAAGAGCAGCAGGGCGTGCAGCAACAACCGCGGCAGGTATCCGAGGGCACCGAGCCGGTTCCTCTGTTCCATCTCCCGCAGGGGGCGCGGCGGCGGCGACGCGGGCCCGGGCTCGGAGAGGCGGCTGTGGCGGCAGCGTGGGCTCGGATCCGGCTCGGGCTCGGGCTAAGACGCCTTCGAGCCTGCCATGGCCCCGCGCGGCGCCCTCCCCCGGCCGCCGGCGGCCGCCAATCAGTCCCGCTCCCTCGCCGGCTTGCCCGGCGCGGCTCCGGCGGGGGGCGCTGCGTTGGGTGCGCAGAACGCGAGGTCCCGCGGGGAGGCCCCTGGCAATCGGTCCGTGCTGCCTTCTATCTGGTCGTCCGCTGGACTACGGGACCTGCAATTCAGCCTCTGCCCGGCGGACCGGCTCCTTGAGGTACCACCACTGAATCTCCAGCGAATACGAGGTGGCTCCGCTAGCCCGGAACGCGCAGGGCATTTCGATGTCGTCTCCCTCACGTACTGTCACATCTTTGGGGACTTCGGTAAATGTAGCTGGGGGCGGGGGAAGAGAGAGGCGTGACCAGCTGCGGGGCGGAGGCCTGGGGCAACCCGAGGCGAGACGGTCCGTCCGCCGCTCGCTTGGCCGTGTGCCTCCCACCCCCGGCTACTCGCGTGGCCCAGGCCCAGGCAAAGTTCGGTCGAGCAGCTGCCGGGCCGCCGCAGAGACCTGCTCCGCTGCAGGCTGCTTCCCTCCAGTTCGGGGGGGGCAGCAGGGGCGGCTCACGCTTCTTCCCCGAGCCGGGCCGCACTGCCGGATCCAGGCTGGGGCGCGCCAACTGCCGGCGCCCCGCTAGCCGCCTGTCCGCAGCTGGAGCCCGGGTCCGGCTCCGAATGACCTGGGCGCGGGCGCCACGGAAACAGCGACCCTTCGCCGCTCTCCACCCCCTACCCCGCAGGGCAGTGGCTGCACACTGGGATCGCTGGAGACCGTGAAGCCTTCCCCTTCTCTTCCTCCTCCTCTTTCTCCGCGGCGACCGGGACAGGCTGGCTGTGGCGGCCCCGGCAAGGACCCCCGAGCCCCCAGCGGCAGCAAAGTTCCCGCGCTCACCGTCGGCCACGAAGAGCAGCAGGGCGTGCAGCAACAACCGCGGCAGGTATCCGAGGGCACCGAGCCGGTTCCTCTGTTCCATCTCCCGCAGGGGGCGCGGCGGCGGCGACGCGGGCCCGGGCTCGGAGAGGCGGCTGTGGCGGCAGCGTGGGCTCGGATCCGGCTCGGGCTCGGGCTAAGACGCCTTCGAGCCTGCCATGGCCCCGCGCGGCGCCCCCTCCCCCGGCCGCCGGCGGCCGCCAATCAGTCCCGCTCCCTCGCCGGCTTGCCCGGCGCGGCTCCGGCGGGGGGCGCTGCGTTGGGTGCGCAGAACGCGAGGTCCCGCGGGGAGGCCCCTGGCAATCGGTCCGTGCTGCCTTCTATCTGGTCGTCCGCTGGACTACGGGACCTGCAATTCAGCCTCTGCCCGGCGGACCGGTCAGGGACTGGGCCGCGCCGGGACCCATCCCTGGCCAAGACAGCGCGCGCCTCGGAGCCCTGAGCTTCTGCCTGGTCTCCTGGTCTGGCTCCCGACGCCACCTCCTCGGGCTCCCTCCCAGCTCTCTCGCCGCCACCTCCGCGGGTCCTTCCTCGGCTCTTTTCGGTAGGCGAGTGGGCGCTCAGCCGCAGCGCACAGACCTGGCGTCCGACCCGGAGCAGCGCCGGGAGAGCGGGTCCGGCGTGGCGGACCCGGAGCCGAGGAGGAGAAGGGGAAAGGGAGGGGGCGGTCAGTGGCTGGGCACTGTGCCGCCTCCACCGCTGCATCACCCCCGCCCTCCCGCCCGCGCCTTCCCTTCTCTCCCCTCCCCTTCTCTCCCCTCCCCTCCCCTTCCCTTCCCTTCCACAGCCGGCACCGTCCCCGCCCCTGGAGCGCCCCCACCCCCACCCCAGTCTCTTGGAGGGACCACAGTCTTTCTGGTTGGAGAGCAGCCCCGCCCCGCACCCGCTTTGGCTGGGGGGCCTCCCAGCCCAACTCTCCCTTGTTTCTTTTCCATCTCCGGCGCCCGGGACTACTGCTTATCCCTGCGCCCGGCAGGTCCCGAGGCCCTCTCCGCAGTCCCCTGCCCTCAACTTCTTACCCCGGTTTGGGCAAAAAGCCGCACCGCTCTTTGTCCCAGGCCCGGGCCATGGTGTGTGAGGGGGCTGGCGCCGTGGGCCGGGGAGAAGGGCGGAGCGCTGTGCTGGGCCGAGGACGAGGCCGGGCGACGGCGGCCAAGCCGGGAGTCTGCAGTGTGCGAGCGAGAAGTGAGCGCACGGCGCGGGGCGAGCAGGTGCCCGTGCCGCGGAGAGCGCAAGAGCGAGCCAGCGAGCAGCAGCCGTGAGTGACGGCAGAGGCGGCGGGGGTGGGGTGGGGAGCGCCAGGCACGACTCGAGGCCCAGGAGGTTTCCGGGCGGGGATGGGTTCCTGCACCTTGATCTCTGGCCCCCACACACCCACTTTTTTCTTCGCGGGTCGCAGCCCCCGCTTTATCCAGTGCAAAGAGGGGGATCCCGAAGAGGAAGAAGGTAAAGGTCGGGTCCACAGCCCTGTTTCTGAGCCCATTCCCCGGTTTCGCATCTCCTGGATTCGCATGCCCGGGAGCCCTGGACCCTCACAGCGTTCAGCCCTTCTCCATCCTCAGCCCTCTGCGGGAGGACAGTCTGGCTCCCAAAAGGGAACGTGGGGGCGGGCTTGTGGTTTGAGGGACACAGTGGTAGGGGCAAGTCCCACACCTGGGCTTGGCTGTCTCTTGCGTCCCTTCACCAGGGGAAACTCCAGTCAGCGCATTTCTGTCTCTATGCCCGGTCTCTAACCTCATAGCTTTGACCTAAAGTTGGGATGAAAGGACCCCTGCGGATTCAAGCGGCTGCTAGCTCTAGTCACTAGCCTCTCGGGGGCTCCACCCCCGAAGGTTCCCCAAGAACTAAGGAGAAGGGATACACTGGGATGACGCTTCCCAACCTCTGACTTTGGTCCAGAATTTGAGGGGGGTGGGGGATGGAGGTTGGGGGGAGGAGGCTGCAGGCCCTACCTTTGCCAGAGAGGTGCCCTGCGCAGGTCCACCTACCCCCTCCTAGGCCTGTGCTTCAGCAGGTCCTCTGTGGCCAAGGAGACATTTCTGCCCCCTCAGGCCTCTGCTGCTGCTCTACTGAGCCCTTGTTAGCCCAGGTCTCCGGCCAGAAAGGGAGGGATGTGTCGGGCCTTCCTCTTCTTCCTAGACTTTCTCTCCTGGTGCCCAGGGAGGCAGTTGCCAGCTGCTTTCTGTCCTTTCAAGCCTCCACCCCTTGGGAACTTTTCCTTAGTAATTCCATCTTTAGGAACTACCACGGGATCTTGAATGTAAAACCCTGTAGGGACCCATTGCTGTCCTTCCCTTTTGAAGGGAGGGGGCAGACTTGCGCTGTACTCCACAGACTTGGGGGACCCGGGTGGGATTCTAGGAAAGCAGATTCACGTGGTGGCTGATGCCAGGCAGGGCTATGACAGCAAGAGCTAGCCTGCTGTGCAGTGGCCTGCCTGGAGATGCAGCGATCTCCTCTCCTGGTACTGTATGGAAGCAGAGCTGGCGCGCCAGTGGTCGGGGATGCAAAGGCCAAGGATTCCTGCAGCCAGAGGGAGTGTTGCCTCACCTACCGTTAAGCTTGGTGACTCTTCTGAACCTGGACCACCTTGTGGGGGGAAGGTATTTTTTCCCCACAGCCCAAGTTGGTGCTGTTATTAAGAAGAATAAGAACTATACATTTTGCATACCCTTCGGAACGTGGGGCGGGCTCTGCTGGTTTTGGGAGGACAGTCTGGCTCCCAAAGGGAACGTGGGCGGGCTTGTGGTTTGAGGGACACAGTGGTAGGGGCAAGTCCCACACCTGGGCTTGGCTGTCTCTTGCGTCCCTTCACCAGGGGAAACTCCAGTCAGCGCATTTCTGTCTCTATGCCCGGTCTCTAACCTCATAGCTTTGACCTAAAGTTGGGATGAAAGGACCCCTGCAGTTCAAGCGGCTGCTAGCTCTAGTCACTAGCCTCTCGGGGCTCCACCCCGAAGGTTCCCCAAGAACTAAGGAGAAGGGATACACTGGGATGACGCTTCCCAACCTCTGACTTTGGTCCAGAATTTGAGGGGTGGGGATGGAGGTTGGGGGAGGAGGCTGCAGGCCCTACCTTTGCCAGAGAGGTGCCCTGCGCAGGTCCACCTACCCCCTCCTAGGCCTGTGCTTCAGCAGGTCCTCTGTGGCCAAGGAGACATTTCTGCCCCCTCAGGCCTCTGCTGCTGCTCTACTGAGCCCTTGTTAGCCCAGGTCTCCGGCCAGAAAGGGAGGGATGTGTCGGGCCTTCCTCTTCTTCCTAGACTTTCTCTCCTGGTGCCCAGGGAGGCAGTTGCCAGCTGCTTTCTGTCCTTTCAAGCCTCCACCCCTTGGGAACTTTTCCTTAGTAATTCCATCTTTAGGAACTACCACGGGATCTTGAATGTAAAACCCTGTAGGGACCCATTGCTGTCCTTCCCTTTTGAAGGGAGGGGGCAGACTTGCGCTGTACTCCACAGACTTGGGGGACCCGGGTGGGATTCTAGGAAAGCAGATTCACGTGGTGGCTGATGCCAGGCAGGGCTATGACAGCAAGAGCTAGCCTGCTGTGCAGTGGCCTGCCTGGAGATGCAGCGATCTCCTCTCCTGGTACTGTATGGAAGCAGAGCTGGCGCGCCAGTGGTCGGGGATGCAAAGGCCAAGGATTCCTGCAGCCAGAGGGAGTGTTGCCTCACCTACCGTTAAGCTTGGTGACTCTTCTGAACCTGGACCACCTTGTGGGGGGAAGGTATTTTTTCCCCACAGCCCAAGTTGGTGCTGTTATTAAGAAGAATAAGAACTATACATTTTTGCATACCCTTCATGAGGCAGGCCATTTGCAAGCATTAGTTGTCGACACGACAACTGAGCAGTCCTTCTCAAACAGAAGTCAGATTACTCTTCCTCTGCTTGAAACCCTGCAGTGACTCCCTTTTCATTCAGGTGACCTTGCAACAACTGGCAGGGTCAGATCCCCTGCCTTCCACCCCTACCTCCTCTTTCCTCATCTCATGTTTTCTGTCTTTTTCCTGATGACATGCCTCTAGGCACATGGGCCCCCTTCCTCCCATGCCACCCACAGGGTGTGCTCCCACCCACAGGCCTTTGTACCAGGGGTTTTGTCTGGCTGGGATATTCCTTCCTCAGACACCCGGTTCACTAACTCTGTCGTGTTCTTCTGATTTTTGTTAAGAAGCCACATTTCAGTGAGGCCCTCCAAGGCTACCATCTTAATGTCAATTGGTACCCCTGCATCCGTCCCTTCAGCACTCCCAGGCCCTCACTTTCTTATTCATTTTGTCCTTTCCTTATCCCCAGCATATGATCCAGTATCCTTATGTAGACTGGTGCGGAGATCTGTAGATGCTACTCAGTTGGGCTCTTTGATCGCTTTCTTCACTGATGTATCTCCAGCCCATGGAACAGGGTCTGACATACAGTAGGTGCCTAATAACTATTTGTGGCATGAATGAATGAGCTCATTCAACCCCTATAATGGTGGGTACCTACTCCTGTGGAGTAGACCGTGCGTTTACCCTTCTTAGTGGTATGGTAGCTAGAGCTCAGAGAGCTTGAGGAATTAGCCGAATGTCACACAGCCAAGTAAGGTTTCAGCCCAGGTCTGTGTTACTCTGGGGCCCTAATTTTTAACCTAAACAACCTTACCCTAGATGAGGCTGTGGTCCCTGTGCCTGGAAGTGGTCTAGGGAGTAAGGCTCCTCTGCCCTTGATGGATGGCAAGGCCTGAACTGGTGCAGCTTCTTCCCTGCCTTGCAGAGGTGCACACCATCTCACAGCCTGAGGCCACTGCAGCATCTTTCTTCTCTGTGTCTTTAACTTCTGGCTGGGTCTGACCCAGGCTTAGGGTCTGTGAAAGTAGGAAGTAGGAGCCCTGTTAGGAGGGTCAAGAGGGGTCACTTTACTCCTTCTGGGCTTTCCTGGCGTCAGGGCAGGGACTTCTGTCTCTCTGATCTAGCCCTTACCAGGCAGCACCCACTCATCCTGGCTGATGCCTGACCGGCCCCACCTTCCTGCAGGGAAGCCAGTTCCTTCCCTCCGAGCCATGGTGGGCCGTGGTCTCTGCTGGACACTCTAAAGAAGGCATCTGTGACGGAGCATGTCTGTTGGAAAAGTACTCTCTGGGGAACAGAGCTCCTCAGCCCTGCAGCTGCCAGCCCAGAAGCTCCCCTGGGCGTCCACAAAGGTGTCCTGTTCAGAGACAGTGTTGGCTATGTGACATGAAGCTGGTTTCCCACGCGTGGATTCGTCAGAGCATTTCAGGACTGTGGCATCATCGGGCCCAAGCGCACTACTGGGAGTGCTCTGCCCACGATCAGGTAGCGAGAGCCACCCTTTTGGCCTCAAGGGTTTCCCTTTCTTGCTTCATCCACAGGCTCGGGAATGCCTGCAGGATCCTGGTGTACAGGCATCTGGAGGTGAGCACTCAACCCACCTGGCCCACTGGGCCGGCTGTGCCCGGGGGCTTGCTTGTGCCCATCCTCAGCTCTCTAACTCGTGCCCACTAACAGCACATGGGCTGGGCTGGGGTATGCAGCACTTGTCAATACTGTTTAGTGGATGAATTCACCAGCCTCTCAAAGATGCTTCAGGAGTGCTATTTAGAAAGACTGCCCAGCCTCTCATGAAAGCACCCTTAAATTACAGCCCTAAGTAAATGTTTTCCTGGAACTCACTTTCAAAATTCATTTTAATGTTCAAGTTCTCTTGGCGTTTTGGTTTCGATATTCTTGTCTCAGCTGACCTTTCCTGTCCTCTCCATACCACGTATAGCAACATTGATTTTGGGTAATGTATTTTCATCTTAAGATGCAGCCCATCCATAAAGTTTTCTATCAATAATCCTGGCCACACTCTGTGTACCCAACACCTTAAAAGAAATTGGTTTTTGGCCCCCCCCCTAAAGGACAGTCTTTCTTCTCTGTGTCTTTAACTTGGCTGGGTCTGACCCAGGCTTAGGGTCTGTGAAAGTAGGAAGTAGGAGCCCTGTTAGGAGGGTCAAGAGGGGTCACTTTACTCCTTCTGGGCTTTCCTGGCGTCAGGGCAGGGACTTCTGTCTCTCTGATCTAGCCCTTACCAGGCAGCACCCACTCATCCTGGCTGATGCCTGACCGGCCCCACCTTCCTGCAGGGAAGCCAGTTCCTTCCCTCCGAGCCATGGTGGGCCGTGGTCTCTGCTGGACACTCTAAAGAAGGCATCTGTGACGGAGCATGTCTGTTGGAAAAGTACTCTCTGGGGAACAGAGCTCCTCAGCCCTGCAGCTGCCAGCCCAGAAGCTCCCCTGGGCGTCCACAAAGGTGTCCTGTTCAGAGACAGTGTTGGCTATGTGACATGAAGCTGGTTTCCCACGCGTGGATTCGTCAGAGCATTTCAGGACTGTGGCATCATCGGGCCCAAGCGCACTACTGGGAGTGCTCTGCCCACGATCAGGTAGCGAGAGCCACCCTTTTGGCCTCAAGGGTTTCCCTTTCTTGCTTCATCCACAGGCTCGGGAATGCCTGCAGGATCCTGGTGTACAGGCATCTGGAGGTGAGCACTCAACCCACCTGGCCCACTGGGCCGGCTGTGCCCGGGGGCTTGCTTGTGCCCATCCTCAGCTCTCTAACTCGTGCCCACTAACAGCACATGGGCTGGGCTGGGGTATGCAGCACTTGTCAATACTGTTTAGTGGATGAATTCACCAGCCTCTCAAAGATGCTTCAGGAGTGCTATTTAGAAAGACTGCCCAGCCTCTCATGAAAGCACCCTTAAATTACAGCCCTAAGTAAATGTTTTTCCTGGAACTCACTTTCAAAATTCATTTTAATGTTCAAGTTCTCTTGGCGTTTTGGTTTCGATATTCTTGTCTCAGCTGACCTTTCCTGTCCTCTCCATACCACGTATAGCAACATTGATTTTGGGTAATGTATTTTCATCTTAAGATGCAGCCCATCCATAAAGTTTTCTATCAATAATCCTGGCCACACTCTGTGTACCCAACACCTTAAAGGAAAAGATCAGATTTATGGGGACTTTTATTTTTGGCCAGTTTAGTCATTTGCTTGCCATTAGTGTCAGGGGTTTAAGGCCAGAAATGCAGCCCCAGGAGACTCCCTTCTAAGGGCACACCTCAGGTCAGCTGCTTCAGCTGGAAGGCAGTGAAGGAAGCAGAGGCGTGGCCCTCTCTGTGCCCTGGTGGTCTCTGTCCTGGGTGATGAGAGGCAACTGAGGACTCAGTGCCCTACAATGTGGGGGGATGACGGGTGGAGAGGCTCACAGTTGGGGTTCCTGTTGCCCTTTTCTGCCTGACCATCCAGGAGAAAGATGATGGGGCTTCCATCCCTGAATTGCATAGAGGCAAGAGAGGGCCTGGCGCTCTCACAGGCTTCCAGGGCACCAGGGAGGTGACCTGCCCCTAACCGTGTGCACTCCACAAAGTGGGCCTGGCTGGCAGTCATCTGTGCTGGGTCAGCAGCAGTCAGAGATCCAGAGTTGTGAGCCCCAGGGTCTGGCCCATCGATGCGAGTATGTGAGTGTTACCACCATGGGTCCCCTGAGCCTGGGGCTGTTTGTTTGCTTGCCAGAGACAGGATTACTGGGGCTTGGGGACTGCCTGGAGAGGTGGAATAAGGGGGAAAAACTCCAGGCAGATCCTGTTTCAGCTCAAACATTTATTCAGCCAACATGTTCTGAGAACCTTGTCATTCATGGAACCAGGGCATACCTGTGGGCACCATGCTGGGGTGCCCACAGCATCCTGCCTACAGAGAATCTGCATTTCAGTCCAGCAGAGGGCAGAGACACACCCGCAGAGTGGAAACAAAAGCCTCTCAAAGATGCTTCAGGAGTGCTATTTAGAAAGACTGCCCAGCCTCTCATGAAAGCACCCTTAAATTACAGCCCTAAGTAAATGTTTTTCCTGGAACTCACTTTCAAAATTCATTTTAATGTTCAAGTTCTCTTGGCGTTTTGGTTTCGATATTCTTGTCTCAGCTGACCTTTCCTGTCCTCTCCATACCACGTATAGCAACATTGATTTTGGGTAATGTATTTTCATCTTAAGATGCAGCCCATCCATAAAGTTTTCTATCAATAATCCTGGCCACACTCTGTGTACCCAACACCTTAAAGGAAAAGATCAGATTTATGGGGACTTTTATTTTTGGCCAGTTTAGTCATTTGCTTGCCATTAGTGTCAGGGGTTTAAGGCCAGAAATGCAGCCCCAGGAGACTCCCTTCTAAGGGCACACCTCAGGTCAGCTGCTTCAGCTGGAAGGCAGTGAAGGAAGCAGAGGCGTGGCCCTCTCTGTGCCCTGGTGGTCTCTGTCCTGGGTGATGAGAGGCAACTGAGGACTCAGTGCCCTACAATGTGGGGGGATGACGGGTGGAGAGGCTCACAGTTGGGGTTCCTGTTGCCCTTTTCTGCCTGACCATCCAGGAGAAAGATGATGGGGCTTCCATCCCTGAATTGCATAGAGGCAAGAGAGGGCCTGGCGCTCTCACAGGCTTCCAGGGCACCAGGGAGGTGACCTGCCCCTAACCGTGTGCACTCCACAAAGTGGGCCTGGCTGGCAGTCATCTGTGCTGGGTCAGCAGCAGTCAGAGATCCAGAGTTGTGAGCCCCAGGGTCTGGCCCATCGATGCGAGTATGTGAGTGTTACCACCATGGGTCCCCTGAGCCTGGGGCTGTTTGTTTGCTTGCCAGAGACAGGATTACTGGGGCTTGGGGACTGCCTGGAGAGGTGGAATAAGGGGGAAAAACTCCAGGCAGATCCTGTTTCAGCTCAAACATTTATTCAGCCAACATGTTCTGAGAACCTTGTCATTCATGGAACCAGGGCATACCTGTGGGCACCATGCTGGGGTGCCCACAGCATCCTGCCTACAGAGAATCTGCATTTCAGTCCAGCAGAGGGCAGAGACACACCCGCAGAGTGGAAACAAAAGCTAAGCCTGATCATCTCAGTCAGCAGTGTGTAACATGTAGCCCACAGCCTGCACACGGGCAGGCTCACACACACAGACACGTGTAGTGGGGGTCCCAGTGGTCAGGGAAGGGGTGAGGTGTCAGCCAGGCGGAGACCTGGGAGGGGAAGAGTGCTGTGGGCTGGAGACACAGCAAGTGCCAAGGCTAAGGGCAAGGTAAAGGGGCGTGCGGGTAGAAAGCAGCAGAGCGTGGTGAGTGAGGGACTCAGGGGGCCTCGGAGGAGGGGTATGTGGGGCCTTGTAGCCACACTAAGGATTTCTGGGCCTGGAAGAGTGGAGCTCAGAGCCCATTGCAGGATGCAGATCCAGCCCAGAATGACCCCAGCCCTGGCAGGGAACTTCCAGAGAAGTGGCAGGTGGATTCCACCTGGGAAGACTTCCTTCATGCCTCAGCCCTGAGCACGGGGTGGGATTTTAACTCATTGGGGTGGGGGAAGGCGGGTTCTGTTGCATCATCATCCTTGAAGAAATGCCTGTGCAGGGGAGAGAGGGAGGTGGCAGATCCAGGGGCAAAGAGGAGTCCGGTGTGACAGGGTCGTAGGGTAGAGCTGAGGGACAGGATGGGCTAAGGAGGAGGTCTGACCCTGATGGCAGCATGAGGTAGGAGAGGGAGCAGGGACACTGGAGGTCTCAGAGACAACAAGGTCTGGGAGCTGTGAGCAAGGCGGTGGCCACAGGCTACTTCTGGTTTGGATGCAACTCTGAGGAGAGGACTTCTGATGAGATCTCACCTGTCACTGTTCTCTCCAATTGCACTTGAGAGCTAGCTCTGACCAACAGCAGCACACCTGGCCCTAAAAAGGTGTGTGGGTTTCAGGTGAACCTCATGGTGCTCACCTCTCCAACTAAGTGCTTCTTCCTGTCTTCCTGGGTCCCTGACCTGCTGAAGCTCTTGGACCTCTAGGCTTGGCTGGCAGATATGGAGCCTCAGGTTCCCTATCTGCAGTACGGATTCCAGCTTCTGCCCTCTCTGCTTTCTCTCTCTCCCCCTCCTTCCACTGAGATGGATGCCTATGGTTCTTGCCAGAGTTGGTGGGCAGGCTTAGGGGGCTCTGGGTACCATCTCTGGTGAGCAACATCAGAACCAGGTCCTGCCCAATGGCCTGGACTTTCCATTGTTCAATGGAAGATTAAGTCAAATTCAAAATAAAACAAAGCACAGCAAGGTGGTATCCAGGGCTGTGGAGTCAGGTGGGCTTTGGTTCAAATCCTGTCCTTGCCTTGACCTCTTGGAACCTCCATTTTCCCATCTGTAAAAAGGGGATAGCAGCCATGCTGACTGCAGAGGGTGAATGAGAGGATCGATTTTAAGATAGTGTCTACAACAGATCACTCAGCACCCAGGGTGTAGTACGAGCAGCAGCATTTTGTATTTTCAAGTGCCTGCCTAGCTGGTTTTGGTAATGTGACAATGTGGGATGGGAGATTTCAGGTTGTGGACTGGTTCTCCTTGAGCCTGCGGACTTGGAAAGGATAGCGTTATTAGGGGGAAGAGATAAGTAGGGTTGAGTGTCCCCTAATGGATTTCATTATAGCCTCTGTGTGCGTTATATACTCAATTATTTGCCAGAGTAAATCTTTACAGATCCACAGAGAGTTGTGTGTTTTTTAATATTCTCAGTACACTTGGGGTTTTATTTCCCACTGGATCTATTAGTTTAATTTAGTAGAGGACAGACTGTATACTTAACTAAAAATTGCTTTGACATTATGGAGAATTAGAAGCTGGGGCAGATGGATCTGAGTGGATTGATCTGCTTGAGATAAAACTCTGTTATTTCCTCATGAGTGTTCTTCACCTTAATGGTGAGGTTGGTGATTAGAAAACATGGAGCTGGCTAATAATGACCAGGGGCTGGTCAGAGAGTCAGGGCTGTGGCACCAAAGCTTTCTCTAGACCCTTGGGAGTCTTCCCTTTAGCAAGATGTTGTTTAAAGGTTCCACGGCAGATGCTGAGGCCGGGGTGGGAGGGGACAGGGGCAGAAGTGTCTATAGTGACCTCCCAGTGTCTTTGATCAGCCAGCCTTCTGAACAGGTGGCATCATGTGGTAAGGGAATGAAGGTGGACTTGGAGCCTGGAGGCCCAGGGCTCAGTGCTGCGATGGGAGGGTCAAAGCCAGCAGCTGTGGCTGCTTGTCTGCCATGCTGAGCTAAGCCTCAGCTCCCTGCATCAGAGGGTGCTAGGGTCCTTAATTCCCGGAATCCTGTGGGTTAGATGAGTTGATGTCTGGCAAGTAGCTCTGTAAACTGTCCTGGTGGGGGATTCATAGTGATTATGGTCTCGTGTCCCCTGCATTTCTGGGTTTCAGGAGCCACTCAGAAAGCTGGACTTACAGATGGCTCTGTTTCATAAGGTTTTGGCATCCTTCCACATCTTTCTGGGCCACCACCTAGAAGTTTCTGCCCAGAGCATCCAGTATAGGGGCTTGGGGTCAGGGGGAGGCGCTGTGGCTCATAGGAGGCTCCGGGAGAGGTTCAGACCCAGGCTGTTGTCGAAGGACCTCTTGGGTTTCTTTCCTTGAGCCTGCGGACTTGGAAAGGATAGCGTTATTAGGGGGAAGAGATAAGTAGGGTTGAGTGTCCCCTAATGGATTTCATTATAGCCTCTGTGCGTTATATACTCAATTATTTGCCAGAGTAAATCTTTACAGATCCACAGAGAGTTGTGTGTTTTTTAATATTCTCAGTACACTTGGGGTTTTATTTCCCACTGGATCTATTAGTTTAATTTAGTAGAGGACAGACTGTATACTTAACTAAAAATTGCTTTGACATTATGGAGAATTAGAAGCTGGGGCAGATGGATCTGAGTGGATTGATCTGCTTGAGATAAAACTCTGTTATTTCCTCATGAGTGTTCTTCACCTTAATGGTGAGGTTGGTGATTAGAAAACATGGAGCTGGCTAATAATGACCAGGGGCTGGTCAGAGAGTCAGGGCTGTGGCACCAAAGCTTTCTCTAGACCCTTGGGAGTCTTCCCTTTAGCAAGATGTTGTTTAAAGGTTCCACGGCAGATGCTGAGGCCGGGGTGGGAGGGGACAGGGGCAGAAGTGTCTATAGTGACCTCCCAGTGTCTTTGATCAGCCAGCCTTCTGAACAGGTGGCATCATGTGGTAAGGGAATGAAGGTGGACTTGGAGCCTGGAGGCCCAGGGCTCAGTGCTGCGATGGGAGGGTCAAAGCCAGCAGCTGTGGCTGCTTGTCTGCCATGCTGAGCTAAGCCTCAGCTCCCTGCATCAGAGGGTGCTAGGGTCCTTAATTCCCGGAATCCTGTGGGTTAGATGAGTTGATGTCTGGCAAGTAGCTCTGTAAACTGTCCTGGTGGGGGATTCATAGTGATTATGGTCTCGTGTCCCCTGCATTTCTGGGTTTCAGGAGCCACTCAGAAAGCTGGACTTACAGATGGCTCTGTTTCATAAGGTTTTGGCATCCTTCCACATCTTTCTGGGCCACCACCTAGAAGTTTCTGCCCAGAGCATCCAGTATAGGGGCTTGGGGTCAGGGGGAGGCGCTGTGGCTCATAGGAGGCTCCGGGAGAGGTTCAGACCCAGGCTGTTGTCGAAGGACCTCTTGCCTTTCTCAGTTTCATGCGAGATGGGGGCCCATGCCCATGTGGGGCTACAGTCGGTACAGCAGGGGGTGGGTACAAGCTCTGAGCTGAATGTCCTCTTTGGCTTCAGAGCCTCCGAGCGTCTGGTGTGGGAGGCACAGGAGGTCTGCTCGTGTCCCCTGCTCAGGTCACCTGGGCAAGCACATGGACAGGATTCAGAGGGGTCAGATCTGTCACGCAGGGGCTCCCACCCTGGCCATCGAGGCCCCTGCCCCTCAGGTGCTGCTGCCTGGGAAAGGCTCCTCAGCTTGGCCGTGACCTTCATGCCTGACTAGCCCCTTAGAGTTCCTCCTGCTGTTGGACTGGCAGCTGCCAGTGCCGCTCGGTTTGTGAAATGTCAGTGGTTTAATATCAATTCTGGAGATTTTATTGCCTTTCCTCCCCCGTTTTCCGATGGGATTTTGATCCAATCAAGGCCAATCCAGCATGATGGTAGGTAGATTTGTGTTCCTGTCCGAAGTTGACAAAAGGTCACCCTGCCTGGGGAGCCAGAGGCTACCATGCCTCTGCACGTGCGTGATTGCTCTCCTGTCCCCTGGGTTCTGGAGTCAGGTCATGCTTTTCCCAGGAGACCAGTTTCGGGTGGGTGCGGCCGCTTCTCCCTGTGGGGGCTGATGCCTGGTCCAGGCATCTGGGGGTTTAAACTCCGGCAGTGGCCAGGCACATATCCCTTAGTTTTGTTTGTAAAATGTCTTTGATGCATCAGACCTGAATTCATTTTTCACAGTAATGTTTCAAAATGTCATTTTTCCCTTTCAAAAAAAAAAACAACCCTGAGAAAATGTGCTTCTCTGGAAAGAGGACTTGGGGAGATCCCAGGCCCTGACCTGACCTCACTGGCCTGTGCCCCGACTTCCTCCTCCCTCTGTCTGGGCCCCTGTCCTCCCCAAACCTGATCATTCTGGGGTGGAGTATGGGTACGAGAATTTTCGTCAGGTTTGATCTTGTCCCGTGGTAGTTTTTTTTTTTTTTTTTTAAATTTTGGCCTGTTTTATTGTTTATTTATTTATTTTCATCCATCTTTATTCTTTGCCCTGTGTGGGCCTCCCATTGCAGTGGCCTCTCTCGTTGCAGAGCACTGGCTCGTAATTGGGCACATTGGTCCAGCCGCACTGTTGAACGTGGGATCTTCCCGGGCCAGGGATCGAACCTGAACCCCTTGCACTGCACGGTGGACTCTCTACCCACTGGACCACCAGGGAAGTCCCCGTGGTACTTTAAGAGAGGTGGCTTGGCAAGTCTTTCGTGAACACCTACTGTGTGCATGGCCCAGTGAGGAAAAGTCAAGTGCAGACAAAGGAGCAGGCACGGGGTTCTGAGCACATGGGAGGCTCCATGGTGGGGCAGGGGGAGGTCTGGCCATGCAGGAGCACAGCTGCACCCACTGTGGGCCTTCTCGGAGGTGAGGGGGGAGGGCTCCCCCAGTGACTATGGCATCCGGAGCCCACCCAGCTGAGAGTGGGTGGAGGGAGACCCCACTGGCCAGCCTGAGAGGCTGGTAGAGCCGTAAGCAGTGACCACTGGGGGCCTCTGTTGTAGAAAGAGTGGCAGGGTGCACCTGGAGTCACCTGGGAGGTGACCAAGGGACATGGCTCTTCCCACAGCCGCCTGCAGCCCTGGGCCTGGCCTCCTGAGGTTTGGGAGGAGACTGGGTGGAGGCCACCTCATGTCCACCTTCAGCAGGTCGGACCCTATTGCTTGTGTGTGGCCTCTCGCAACCTGTGGCTTCTCACAACCCGTTGCCTCTCAGCTTGCAAGTCTCCCCAGGGCCCGACCTCCTACCTCAACCCTTCTTCCAGGGACTGGAGTCCCAGTCTGTCCCACAGGACGTGGGTGGTAGGCACGTACTGAGTATTTGTGTGCAAGGAGGATGTGTGTGTGTGTGTGTGTGTGCGCGCACGGGCATGAGAGACAGTGGTGTGAGCAGATAGCATAGGTGTGTATAAATGGTGTGCATGCACACATGGAGTGTGTGCATGGTCCACACAAAGGCAGGAAGGCAAGCTGTGGACAGGGGACTGTGGAACAGGAAGCCGGAGGCCCTGTTCTCCTTGTCCTTCTCCTCTTTTTCCCTCACTTTCTCCTCTTCGCTCTCCTCCTGTTCCTCTCCCTGCCTTCCTGGACTCCAGTTCACTCTGTTCTTGCCTCACCCTCTCTTTTTAATGGCTTTCTTCTCTCCTGGGACTACAAATCTGAGCCAGCATTCCTTATTCCTCCTTCCTGTGGGCCATTCCACCTTCTGCCTTGCTGCTCTGGGTTGGGGAAGTGGATAGGGACTTTGAACGGGCTGGGAGAGGCCAGGAGAGGGCCCCCCTGCCTGCAGAGCATGGGGATTCCCTCTTCCCTTAGGCTCAGTCCCAGGTCTCTCTTGGAGCTCCGAAATGCAGCGTGTGTACTCAAAGGCCTGTGGGGCCGGGCAGACGTGAAGGGTTGAGGGGGCTGGTCCCAGAGGTGCTGGCGAGCACCCAGGACAGGGCCGCCCTAGCTGTCACACCCTGCCTTGGGTGGGCATGGCTCGGCGCAGACCCTGAGGGGCCTGATGTTTCATTCAGTATTTCCGATGAAGCTGGAAATCCAGGTTGTTAAAAGAAATCTGATTTCAAATATTGATTTCACTAAAAAATAAACTCGGTGGGGTCTGCAGGCTAATGCTGGCTCCAGGGGCCCGTTTTGCAGCATCACCCATCCCACTCATGGCTCCAGAGGCAAGGCGTTCCTGGTGTGGCCCTCACACTCCCTCTAAAGCTGTGGAGACACAGACCCAGGACTGGGCGGCACCCTTGCACCAGCTGTGGGGACACTCATGGGCCTGGAGGTCTCCATGAGGCATGACTCTTGTGGATTTTTCAGACTCATTTGAATTTTCTGTCCATTTTAAGTTGAAGTGAGGATGTTATTCTTCCCCCGCCCCCCATCATGCCTCTTTTATTTATATTTATTTTCATTGATCTTTTTATTCTTTGGCCTGTGTGGCCCTCCCATGGCAGTGGCCTCTCTGTTGCAGAGCACCAGCTCTGAGAGCACGTGCTCCAGAGCACTGGCTCATCATTGGACACATTAGCCCAGCGGCTCCACGGCTCCATGGCACGTGGGATCTTCCCCGGCCAGGAATCGAACCGGTGCCTCTTGCACTGCAAGGCAGACCATTATACCCACCGGACCACCAGGGAAGCCCGAGGATGTTATTCTTGAATTTGGCTTTTCTCTTTTCACAGTTCCTAAGTGTCTCTTACCTGTGCTGTGCCAACGTGTTTGAGCCCAGAGACTGTCTGGGGTGGTGCCGAGTCAGGGGAACAGTGGCCTTGGAGTGGTGGGAGGTGAAGCCAGTGCCAGCCAGGTTCGGAGCTTTTGTTCCACCTTCCCAGCCACTCCATGTCTATAATTCCTGTCCCTTTTGCAGATGAGGAAGCCGAGTTCACACACAAAAAGGGGAAACTTGACCTGTAGGCCCTGCACTGCCCTCTTTGTCCCCTGTTCCCAGGACAGAGCGTCTCAGGCTGGGGAGGGCACACACCTGTCTGTTCTAAGCTTTCTGGCAGAGGCCCACAGAGGCCACCGTCCCCCTCTCTCTTCCCTTCCTTGGGAGCAGGTCTGTGTGTGTCCTTGTTGCCCTGTCTTTCTCAGCATGGCCCCACCTGCTTCTTTCATTGCAATGGCTCCTGAAGCGATACCTCAGTGCCCCCAACCTCTCCAACCTCTCCAACGTGAGGGACAGGGTTTAGTCCTTATCTGGACCTTCGAGCATGGTTGGATGTGCTCTTCTCCCCAAAGTGCTTGCTCCCTTGTGATGCCATCTTATGGCTTCCCTCCCGCGGCTCTGGCCACACCCCCAGTTTCCTTGTTGGCTGGTCCTCTTTTTCAAGCTGCTGGGTTGAAGTCCTCACAGCTTGGTCCCAGGCCCTCTTCACTGGCTCAGATGGAGGCAGTCCTTTGTCTTTATGGGCTTCCGTGTAGATATCACAAGGGACTTTGGGGCTCATGACTTCCCTCTACAAGCTTGGGCTGGTGTGAACCTGGGGGTCATCTCTCTCAGTAACTGGCTGTCCCTGGACCGTGCTGAGGTCTCCCGCAGCCCTGGCACATAGCACTTTCCTCTTTTATGAAAGCAGCTTTGTACAGTTGCTGGGTCTTTGCGCTGGGGTGGGGGGTCCTCTGGTTCTTTCCTGCATGGCCCCACCAGTCCTGAGATGTATTGTCACTTAGGACTGAGAGGCACCTCCAGACTGTTCTGTTAGGAAGCCCAGAGTGTTTCCTTCTTTTCCTCCTCCTCCTCCTTACTATTTATTGAGTACCAACAGAGAATAGATCTGCAATAAATCCTTCCTGAATAAAAATATGAATGGAGGCATAAATGCGTTAGCACCCTATGGGAGAGTTACTATTAGCATTCCCCTGATGCAGATGAAAAGTCTGCGTCTTGGAGCCCTTTAGTAAACGTAATCAAAGTTTACAGCACTGGTACCTGGTGGAACTGAGGGAAGCCAGCAGAGGCCAGCCATTGGAGCTGCTCCGGATCCCTGACTCTGCTTCCTGTGTCCTTCGCCTTCTCCCCCTTCCCCTGTCAGGGGATTTCTCCCTTAGCATCTCCAGTTGAGGGCCACGTACATGCAGCAGCTAGGTTCGTCAGTGCAGACTTTGGTGAGCAACTCGGTAATTATTTCCAAAAATATTGACTTGTAGTGTGAAGAAAGCTCTTCGCCACGCTACCCCTCAGCAGAAAATTGCCTTTGGTATTAACATTTCATCAACCGCATAATGTGAATTGATGTAAATGCATAATTAGAAATAATAGCCTGGGAAAATTCACTCTTATTTATAAAATTGGGCTTGTTAAATTAAAATTGGAGCTAACAACTTCCAACTCACTCTTAAAGCATGGCCGAGGCTTTGCCCACCTCGCTTTGCGGGAGCCCCACGTCCGTGGTGCCGGTGTGTTCAGCAGCCCTGCGGGGAGACTCTGTAGAAAGACACCACCTATCCAAAAGGTGGCTCTCTCGTAACGTGAATGGGCCTCTCTAAGCCGTCTTCATCAGCACACAATGGATGACAGTCCCCGAGGAAAGAAGACTGGGTGATTTCCTCAGCCCTCGTTCTTCTTGTAGAATGGGGCCAGGTCAGCTGCCCTACCCGAGTCTGAGAGTTGTTGTGGGGACCTGGAAGATGCTGTATGTTCAGGTGCATTGAAGTAGATGAACATGTTCTACAAATTCTAAGAGTTTGTACAGTTGCTGGGTCTTTGCGCTGGGGTGGGGGGTCCTCTGGTTCTTTCCTGCATGGCCCCACCAGTCCTGAGATGTATTGTCACTTAGGACTGAGAGGCACCTCCAGACTGTTCTGTTAGGAAGCCCAGAGTGTTTCCTTCTTTTCCTCCTCCTCCTCCTTACTATTTATTGAGTACCAACAGAGAATAGATCTGCAATAAATCCTTCCTGAATAAAAATATGAATGGAGGCATAAATGCGTTAGCACCCTATGGGAGAGTTACTATTAGCATTCCCCTGATGCAGATGAAAAGTCTGCGTCTTGGAGCCCTTTAGTAAACGTAATCAAAGTTTACAGCACTGGTACCTGGTGGAACTGAGGGAAGCCAGCAGAGGCCAGCCATTGGAGCTGCTCCGGATCCCTGACTCTGCTTCCTGTGTCCTTCGCCTTCTCCCCCTTCCCCTGTCAGGGGATTTCTCCCTTAGCATCTCCAGTTGAGGGCCACGTACATGCAGCAGCTAGGTTCGTCAGTGCAGACTTTGGTGAGCAACTCGGTAATTATTTCCAAAAATATTGACTTGTAGTGTGAAGAAAGCTCTTCGCCACGCTACCCCTCAGCAGAAAATTGCCTTTGGTATTAACATTTCATCAACCGCATAATGTGAATTGATGTAAATGCATAATTAGAAATAATAGCCTGGGAAAATTCACTCTTATTTATAAAATTGGGCTTGTTAAATTAAAATTGGAGCTAACAACTTCCAACTCACTCTTAAAGCATGGCCGAGGCTTTGCCCACCTCGCTTTGCGGGAGCCCCACGTCCGTGGTGCCGGTGTGTTCAGCAGCCCTGCGGGGAGACTCTGTAGAAAGACACCACCTATCCAAAAGGTGGCTCTCTCGTAACGTGAATGGGCCTCTCTAAGCCGTCTTCATCAGCACACAATGGATGACAGTCCCCGAGGAAAGAAGACTGGGTGATTTCCTCAGCCCTCGTTCTTCTTGTAGAATGGGGCCAGGTCAGCTGCCCTACCCGAGTCTGAGAGTTGTTGTGGGGACCTGGAAGATGCTGTATGTTCAGGTGCATTGAAGTAGATGAACATGTTCTACAAATTCTAAGAGTTTGCGGAGAACAGTGAGAAATTTCATCACCATTAATAATATATACTCTAGGTGGGAGGGGCAGGCATTTACACCTGCTTTCATTGGGGTTGCAAATGACAGAAAAAACAATTCACACTATCTAAAAACAAACAAATAAGAAATCGATTTACTCATATAACTGGAGTGACTTTCAGGCAGAGTTTGATCCAGGGACTGAAATGAATTCATTAGCACTCTGGTCAGTTTTCTATAACCTTTTCCTCTGCATGTTAGCCTCATTCCCTCTATTCTTTTTTTTTTTTTTAAAGATTTATTTATTTATTTATTTTAGGGCGGTCGAGTTGGGGAGGGAGGGGAGCGGGCAGGCCACTTCTGTTGGTCTTTCATTTCTCTATTTTCATCCGTCTTTGTTTTTTGGCTCCTGTGGGCCTCCCATCGTGGTGGCGTCTGTCGTTGCAGAGCGCCGTCCCTGGGCGCATGTGCTCCAGAGCTCTGACTTGGTAATTGGACACATCAGTCTGGCCGCTTGACGGCCTGTGGGATCTTCCCAGGCCAGGGATCGAGCCGGCGCCCCTTGCACTGCAAGGCGGTGTCCTTACCCACTGGACCACCAGGGGAAGCCCTCGTTCCCTCTATTCTTGCAGGTTGTAGCCCCCTTACCCCTGTATGTAGGGAAGGGTGATACGGCATGCTGTTCACATTTATAGCCAATGGCTGATTTTTAAAGGAAAAAGTCTGCAGCTTTCCCCTCCTGCACACCCTCTGCTTGCTGGATAAGTGGAGTGAACCTCATTCCCCAGCTTCAGAAGCAGGAATGTGACTCAGACCCTGCCGGTCAGAACACTCTGACTCCTGACCACAGGAATAGGTCCAGGGATGCCCAGGACCCTGGCTGAACATTATGTCTGTGTCATGACGAGGAGTCTGGTCAGACTCACCAGGAAGGCTCATTCCTTCATCTCCAGAAGACTCATGCCTTCATCTCCAGAATGGTAGGCTGTTAAGATGGCCGCAGTTAGCTCCCTTGGGGGGAAGCCAGAGCTGACCACTGCTGATCCTATGACATGGCTCGAGTCCTTGGTGCAACCACACCCTCCAGGCTCCTCAATGCCATGGCTTTATCCTTTTTTTTCCCCCTAATTTTATTTAGTTATTTATTTTTGGCTATTCTGGGTTTTCACTGCTGCCACAGGCTCTCCTCTAGTTGCAGGGAGTGGGGGCTCCTCTCTTGTGGAGGTGAGCAGACTTCTTGTTGCGGTGACTTCTCTTGTTGTGGAACTTGGGCTCTAGGGCATGCAGGCTTCAGTAGTTGTGGCACATGGGTTCCATAGTTGCAGCTCCCAGGCTCCAGAGCACAGGCTTCATAGTTGTGGCTCACACAGAGCTACCAGGGAAGTGCTCTTTATCCTCTTTTTTACACTCTAGTTGGAGCACAATTTTCTGTCACTTCCTATTGGAAGAGCCCAAGCAGTCTCAATCCAAGTTCTTATTTTGATTAAAAATTACTCGTGAAATAGGAGCTGCTGCTGGTTTTAATAAGGCTCAACGTAAATGAGCCCCTCCTTCTAGAAGCCCTTGCTTGTGTGCTCACAGTTTCCTCTTCGACCCTCCTGGTAGGTTGTCTGTCCCCCGTTGGTGGCAGGCTGGGAGGCTTGCTCAGGACCCTGTGCTGCCTTTCCCCTTCCTGGCCCCACTCCTGGGCACAGTGGGGACCCCGAGGAGGGGTATTTACACCCCTGCCTGGGTCTGCCCCGGCTCCTTCCCTTCTGCTTCTCTCCTTCCCCCAGGGACACAGGTTCCCTTTTCATGCGGGAAGAAAGCTGCCTGCTTGTCTCCAGGAACAGCTGGGCCTTGTCCCCTCAGCTGTGGCTCGGTGCCTGAAGCAGGCTGGACAATCCTGGCTGTGTCCGGGGAAAGCAGTGACCAACGGAAGCGCCTTGGCTCTGGCCCAGAACCTGTGGGGAGCTTTCGGTCTGAGAGCTTGGAGGTGGGGCCCTCAGGGAGCCCTCTTCTCCAAGACCTCTGTTTTGTCTCACAGCCCTGCCCATGGGAGCTGACGCTGGCTGAGGGGGAGCCCCTGAGTTTTCTGAAACGGATGCTTAAGTACTGGGCCTGGCTCCTTTCTCACCAGCCTCCGAGCTATCAGGGGATGTGAGCAGCAGCTGAGACAGCTCTGGACTGGCTCCTTCTTTAGCCATCTTCCCTGAGCTTGATGCCCTCTGTGGGCTCAAGACTCTTCCAAGGGGTGGAAAGAAGGGTGGGAAACAGCTGACAGGTCAGGGCTTGGTTCCCAATCTGGGCTGTGGTGGTGGTGTTGATTTCAGGCTCTTTGACGCTCAGCTCCATGGGCTGGGTAGCTCCTCCCATCTTGCTGTCCCCTCTGCCCACCTATCCCAGCCTCACCTCCCTTCACAGGGCTCAGCTCCTTGGGCACCTGGTGCTCGGACTCAGTTTCCTCCAGTACTCACCATAGTCTCATAGGTGAGAGTTTGTTCTGAAACCATCAGGTTGCCAAATGCTCCCTAAACACCACCTCATTCAGAAGGATTGGCAAATGCTGAAGCTGAGACTCAGGATGGTCAAGTAACTTGCCCAAGGCCACACAGCTGCCTAACTTGAATCTTTCCTCTTTCAAAGCCTGTGCGCAGAAGCAATAGGCTCTACGGCTTCTCCAGGTGCCTTGGTTCCAGCTGTTTCTTCTGCTTGAAAAACTGTTTTCTTTATTCAGATGACAAGCATTTATTGAGTTCTTACACTGTGCTGATTCATAGTCTTCCATTTTAGAGGGGGAGATAGATAATAAACATGTGAAAAAATGAAAACTTAGTGGGGACCCGAGGAGGGTATTTACACCCTGCCTGGGTCTGCCCGGCTCCTTCCTTCTGCTTCTCTCCTTCCCCCAGGGACACAGGTTCCCTTTCATGCGGGAAGAAAGCTGCCTGCTTGTCTCCAGGAACAGCTGGGCCTTGTCCCTCAGCTGTGGCTCGGTGCCTGAAGCAGGCTGGACAATCCTGGCTGTGTCCGGGAAAGCAGTGACCAACGGAAGCGCCTTGGCTCTGGCCCAGAACCTGTGGGGAGCTTTCGGTCTGAGAGCTTGGAGGTGGGGCCCTCAGGGAGCCCTCTTCTCCAAGACCTCTGTTTTGTCTCACAGCCCTGCCCATGGGAGCTGACGCTGGCTGAGGGGGAGCCCCTGAGTTTTCTGAAACGGATGCTTAAGTACTGGGCCTGGCTCCTTTCTCACCAGCCTCCGAGCTATCAGGGGATGTGAGCAGCAGCTGAGACAGCTCTGGACTGGCTCCTTCTTTAGCCATCTTCCCTGAGCTTGATGCCCTCTGTGGGCTCAAGACTCTTCCAAGGGGTGGAAAGAAGGGTGGGAAACAGCTGACAGGTCAGGGCTTGGTTCCCAATCTGGGCTGTGGTGGTGGTGTTGATTTCAGGCTCTTTGACGCTCAGCTCCATGGGCTGGGTAGCTCCTCCCATCTTGCTGTCCCCTCTGCCCACCTATCCCAGCCTCACCTCCCTTCACAGGGCTCAGCTCCTTGGGCACCTGGTGCTCGGACTCAGTTTCCTCCAGTACTCACCATAGTCTCATAGGTGAGAGTTTGTTCTGAAACCATCAGGTTGCCAAATGCTCCCTAAACACCACCTCATTCAGAAGGATTGGCAAATGCTGAAGCTGAGACTCAGGATGGTCAAGTAACTTGCCCAAGGCCACACAGCTGCCTAACTTGAATCTTTCCTCTTTCAAAGCCTGTGCGCAGAAGCAATAGGCTCTACGGCTTCTCCAGGTGCCTTGGTTCCAGCTGTTTCTTCTGCTTGAAAAACTGTTTTCTTTATTCAGATGACAAGCATTTATTGAGTTCTTACACTGTGCTGATTCATAGTCTTCCATTTTAGAGGGGGAGATAGATAATAAACATGTGAATGAAAAAGAAGAAGCATAAAACAGATAGTATTCACTGGTAGGCAGTGAATTTAAAAAACGAAGGGTGTGCCTGGGCCCAGTGGGGATGCATTTTAGCAGGGAGCTTGGAGAAGGCTGCTTGTGGACCTGGGACCTGAAAGAACTAGGTGGAAACTGGAGGAATCTTGAAGAGAAGGACTGGCAACATCCCTAGATGGGAGTGCTGGGAAGGTGAGTTGTGGGTCTGGAATTGCAGGAGTAGGGTGTGGAAAGGGGACATTTCAGGGGTCCTGCCGAGAAATGAGGCTTTATGTCACTAGACTCAGTTGTCCTGTCTGAGCACTGGGTCCATAACAACCCGCTCTGTCCAGGCATCAGGCAGACATCACTCCTCAAGTAGCTGAAGATGAACTGATGTGATATTTGTGGCCCCTGAGAGGAGACTTACACCTACTAGGGGAGTTGGGCTTTAGGTGTGTTTAATAGTTGTAGATATTTAGGGGTGAGAAGAGTCACCCTGAGAAGGAGAGAGCTTCCTGTTCCTGCCTGTTCCTGATGGGATGCAGCTATGCTTAGAGTCAGGATCTGGTGCCAACAGCCAACCCTTGGTGATGGCGCACAGGGCTTTGGGTCCTGAAGAGGGTGGGACTCACCAACCCTGGGGTTCTCCCTTTGTGTCTCTGCACTACTTGAGTGTGCAGGATGAAGCCTGTCGGACTGGAGGAAGGGTGCCTGTTCCCTGCAGACCTGGCCTATGGGTGGCTCAGGTAGATGGCAGATTTGGTTCTGAGCTCTGATGGTGGTTTAGTCTCTAAATCATGTCTGACGCTTGGGACCCCATGGACTGTGGCCTGCCAGGTTCCTCTGTCCATGGAATTTTCCAGGCAAGAATACTGGAGTGGGTTGCCATTTCTTTCTCCAGGACAAATTTCGTTGCTTGATTGATTTCATCCAGGCCCTGGAGGGAAGGGAAGGGAAGATTTCTTGATTTGAGAAGACCAAATTAGGAGCAGATGTCTTTTCAAGCTATTAATAGACAGTTGGGGAACAATGGAGCACATTTTTAAAGGAGCCCACAGCATGCTGGTTGCTGCGTGCTGTCCATTTGATTACTTTGTATTGGAGCATTTTATATGCTTGTCGGTGGAGGGTCATTTGCAGGGTATGGCTAAGCCCCTCTTTATGCTCAAGTCAGGTCATGAGCCAGAGGGTCTAAATTTAACCTATTCCCCCAAACTGTTCCATGTCCCACTGAAGATCCTCAGTACCCCTCATGATTCTAAAAAATGGGTACAGCACAGAATGATTTTCCGGAGAAGGGCGGGTGAAATGCACAAGACAGTCACTAAGTGGCCCAAGTAATTTTTTATTCTTCAGTATAGAAATTTGGGGTTTGGCCTTTTGGCAAATGAGTAAGAACCATTGTAGAAACGATTAGTAGCATTATTCACAATTAAGATTGTTGAAAATGAAAATTATCATCTATTTGGTGTGTGTTTTCTCTCTTGCAGTGTAAAAACTAGCACCACTTAGCTTGTTAAAAAATAAAACTAGAGAGGAAAATTGCTTTTCTTTAAAAAACAATCCCTAACATTTTGCCTTAATGGGTTCCTCTGAAGAAAGTAATTATGAAACAGGCAAGAGAATGATCTGACTTGATAACTTGGTAGACTGAGTCGCAGCTGGGCCATGTGCATAGACCCAGGAGGGAAGAGACACTTCTGAGCAGCCGGCTTGGGTACATGGCCTGCCATAGAGGGCAGGCAGGAGTTCCCGAGGGGCGCCCAGCTCTCCATGGGGACTTTGGTCATTTTTGAATGGGCCTTGGCTTGTCCGCAGAAAGACCGTATCCCCTTGTGATTCACAGTTGCCTTGCTCACCAGCAGCTTCTTGCTGTGGGTACCTGCCTCTGGACTGGCTTGTCCTTTGAGCCATGGGACATGTGCCTGGAAGTACATGGGAGATGACGCCCCAGGAGCAGCCTTCAGCAGTGATGAGTGGGTACTGATGGATGAACACCTTTTGGGTAGAACAGCTTTGATATGTGTGGCCTGCAGTCTCCCAGGGGGCTGCCCACGGCAGCAACCTGCTCACTACTACATCCTGCAGCGCTCCTTGCCAGCCCCTAAGCGAACTCCTGGAGCTTACATCCTGGCTCAGAATTGCTTCTTGGGTAGTCAGAGAGTTGGAGAGAATGGAGGACCACTAGTATGACGATGTGCCCGGAGGGATACCTGTCCTCCACCGGGTGCCTGGGCTGGGCAGTGGCTGTGACCTGAAGGGTGTAAGGTACACATCACCTGTAGGTGTGTTCCAGTGTCCTCACTCATCACGGCACCTGGTGTGCTGCTGTGGACCCACCTGGGTCCCCCAAATTCACATGTTGATGCTCTAACTCCCAATACCCAATGCGACTGTATCTGGAGATAGGCTCTTTCGGGGATAATGAAGCTGAATGAGGCCACAAGGGTAGAGCCCTCATCCTGTAAGGCTGGTGTCCTTTTAAGAAGTGGAAAAGAGATCTCTCTGCTCACCATTCGTACAGTACGGAGCCATGTGAGCAGGTGACTGCGACAAGCCAGAAAGAGGCCTCACCATGAAACCTACTTTGTGTGCACCTTGATCTTGGATACCTGGCCTCCAGAGATGTGAGCAAATAAATGCCTGTTGCCTCCAGTCTGTGCAGTTCTGTCAGTGGCCTTAACCGGCACGGCACATGCTCAGTGGGCTGTTTGTGTTGACCTGATGTGGAAGCTGTGAGCGCCTTGTTCAGACTACGTCTGGGAAGGGGAGCCCACTACCCCCTCCACTGCTGCCCCTCACTCTGTGGGTCGGCAGGAAGCCAGGTCAGATAACAGAGGCTGTAGAACTGCCACGCGGGGCCAGCTCTCACCCGTGCGGCAGCCCTGACAGAAGTGGTTCCTCACTGTGGGCTGCAGTCTGGTCCCTGTGGGCGTCCTTCACTTTGCTTGGGTGGTTGCCCTGCCTCCTCTCCAACAACAGCGTCTTTCCTCTTTGGGGCCACTTCTCCCACAACTCCGTCGTGCAGTCCCAGGGTGAGGGTATGTGCCCCAAGAGACCAAGTCGGGAGGAATGTTCAACCTGGAGCCAAGGGAAGAGGCCTACTCCCACCCCTCATCCCTGCGGAAGCTGGGAATTGGTGAGCCCAGAAGCCAATGCTGCTGTGGGCCAGTTGTGTGGAGGATGCGGATCTGACAGAGTGCTGCTCACCTAGGAAGAGCCAGAATGAGAGACGGGGCAGAGTCTTAAGGACCCAGGTCATGCCCAAGGCTCCTTTAGACTCCCACGCTTCCTGGGGTTTGCCCTTGAGCCTACACATCCTCTCTCTTGGCCAGATCTGGCTTGGATTGTGATTCTGTCACTTGTCACGGTGGGTCCTCTCAACCCCCACTAAGACATATATGTCCAGCCACTGAGGTTCGGCTCATTGTGCACTTGATGGCCGCTGCAGCGTTGCAGCCTGTCCTTTGGCAGATCCGCTCCAGTTCGACCCTTCAGTGAATATCATTTATCAAGGAAGCTCTCTCCCTGAGAGGTTCAATCCAGTCAAGAACCGAGGCAGTCCTCAGAGCAACCAGGCAGGACAGAGAGCGAAAAGGGTCAAGAGGTGTGGCCCCTTCCACTGCTGGAGGGCACATTGTTGGAGGAAATGGTGTCATGGGGAGCTGTTTGCTAACCTTCCATGGCACCTGCTAACACTCTGGGGGAGGGGGGCATGTGAGAGGTATAAATGCCTGTTGCCTCCAGTCTGTGCAGTTCTGTCAGTGGCCTTAACCGGCACGGCACATGCTCAGTGGGCTGTTTGTGTTGACCTGATGTGGAAGCTGTGAGCGCCTTGTTCAGACTACGTCTGGGAAGGGGAGCCCACTACCCCCTCCACTGCTGCCCCTCACTCTGTGGGTCGGCAGGAAGCCAGGTCAGATAACAGAGGCTGTAGAACTGCCACGCGGGGCCAGCTCTCACCCGTGCGGCAGCCCTGACAGAAGTGGTTCCTCACTGTGGGCTGCAGTCTGGTCCCTGTGGGCGTCCTTCACTTTGCTTGGGTGGTTGCCCTGCCTCCTCTCCAACAACAGCGTCTTTCCTCTTTGGGGCCACTTCTCCCACAACTCCGTCGTGCAGTCCCAGGGTGAGGGTATGTGCCCCAAGAGACCAAGTCGGGAGGAATGTTCAACCTGGAGCCAAGGGAAGAGGCCTACTCCCACCCCTCATCCCTGCGGAAGCTGGGAATTGGTGAGCCCAGAAGCCAATGCTGCTGTGGGCCAGTTGTGTGGAGGATGCGGATCTGACAGAGTGCTGCTCACCTAGGAAGAGCCAGAATGAGAGACGGGGCAGAGTCTTAAGGACCCAGGTCATGCCCAAGGCTCCTTTAGACTCCCACGCTTCCTGGGGTTTGCCCTTGAGCCTACACATCCTCTCTCTTGGCCAGATCTGGCTTGGATTGTGATTCTGTCACTTGTCACGGTGGGTCCTCTCAACCCCCACTAAGACATATATGTCCAGCCACTGAGGTTCGGCTCATTGTGCACTTGATGGCCGCTGCAGCGTTGCAGCCTGTCCTTTGGCAGATCCGCTCCAGTTCGACCCTTCAGTGAATATCATTTATCAAGGAAGCTCTCTCCCTGAGAGGTTCAATCCAGTCAAGAACCGAGGCAGTCCTCAGAGCAACCAGGCAGGACAGAGAGCGAAAAGGGTCAAGAGGTGTGGCCCCTTCCACTGCTGGAGGGCACATTGTTGGAGGAAATGGTGTCATGGGGAGCTGTTTGCTAACCTTCCATGGCACCTGCTAACACTCTCTGGGAGGGGAGACCCTGATCTGGGCAGAGGGAGGAGGTGGGCTAGTAGGGTGGGGATACTCGGTGCTCCCAGTGAGCACATGTCCCTGGCACTCAGGGACACTGGAGCACTTAGTGCTGCGTGGGGCATGGCTGTTGGATGATCCATGGCTGTGAGGAGGACACCCATGGGCCAGGATTCCCTTGATTTCCAGCCTGTTCCTTGTTCTTCCATTCACAGACATCTGACCATTGTCACAGTTTGTGTCCCCTTTAAGGCCTAGGCATGGCTGTGAGGAGGACACCCGTAGGCCAGGATTCCCTTGATTTCCAGCCTGTCCCTTGTTCTTCCATTCACAGACATCTGACCATTGTCACAGTTTGTGTCCCCTTTAAGGCCTAGGGCTTGGGGTCACCATAGAGATAAGATGTACATGAGTAGCCACAATGCCAGGTAGGAAGGAGAGTCACTCTAGAGGCTTTGATGTCTTTAGGAGCTCCGGAGTCAGTGTGGCCACATCCATGGGGAATCACGCATGCTTACCTGGAAGGACCACCCCAGGAGTCTGCTCTGCACCCGCAGGGAGCCTGCTGATGGCTGACTCAGGGGTCACAGTGCAGTGTGCAGCATGGGCTTCTGGGGCCACCTTCCCCCATTTCCCAGGCCCAGGTGGCTCTCTGGTGAGTCTGTGAGATCTTCGACCCTTTCTAACCGCCCCCTTTGCCCTATTTACCAGAGCTGGCTTCTGATTTTAATGCCTGTGGGGCAAAACTTCTCAGAAGACTTGGCCTCTAAGCGCAGTGAGAGGCCTTCCTGTGCCATTCCCCGCCCCCAGGCCAATAGGCATTCACATTGATTAGCCTCACAGGTTGACTTATTCCTGAACTCCACATCGCTTTACGGAGGAAATCTCTCCTGCTGCCTGACCACATGCCACCCTGCTGCAAAGTGTATTGATTGTGTTATAAACTTGTGTTTTGGCTGAGGATTTTAAAGAAGAAAGCATCATTTGGCAGATCCGCTCCAGTTCGACCCTTCAGTGAATATCATTTATCAAGGAAGCTCTCTCCCTGAGAGGTTCAATCCAGTCAAGAACCGAGGCAGTCCTCAGAGCAACCAGGCAGGACAGAGAGCGAAAAGGGTCAAGAGGTGTGGCCCCTTCCACTGCTGGAGGGCACATTGTTGGAGGAAATGGTGTCATGGGGAGCTGTTTGCTAACCTTCCATGGCACCTGCTAACACTCTCTGGGAGGGGAGACCCTGATCTGGGCAGAGGGAGGAGGTGGGCTAGTAGGGTGGGGATACTCGGTGCTCCCAGTGAGCACATGTCCCTGGCACTCAGGGACACTGGAGCACTTAGTGCTGCGTGGGGCATGGCTGTTGGATGATCCATGGCTGTGAGGAGGACACCCATGGGCCAGGATTCCCTTGATTTCCAGCCTGTTCCTTGTTCTTCCATTCACAGACATCTGACCATTGTCACAGTTTGTGTCCCCTTTAAGGCCTAGGCATGGCTGTGAGGAGGACACCCGTAGGCCAGGATTCCCTTGATTTCCAGCCTGTCCCTTGTTCTTCCATTCACAGACATCTGACCATTGTCACAGTTTGTGTCCCCTTTAAGGCCTAGGGCTTGGGGTCACCATAGAGATAAGATGTACATGAGTAGCCACAATGCCAGGTAGGAAGGAGAGTCACTCTAGAGGCTTTGATGTCTTTAGGAGCTCCGGAGTCAGTGTGGCCACATCCATGGGGAATCACGCATGCTTACCTGGAAGGACCACCCTAGGAGTCTGCTCTGCACCCCGCAGGGAGCCTGCTGATGGCTGACTCAGGGGTCACAGTGCAGTGTGCAGCATGGGCTTCTGGGGCCACCTTCCCCCATTTCCCAGGCCCAGGTGGCTCTCTGGTGAGTCTGTGAGATCTTCGACCCTTTCTAACCGCCCCCTTTGCCCTATTTACCAGAGCTGGCTTCTGATTTTAATGCCTGTGGGGCAAAACTTCTCAGAAGACTTGGCCTCTAAGCGCAGTGAGAGGCCTTCCTGTGCCATTCCCCGCCCCCAGGCCAATAGGCATTCACATTGATTAGCCTCACAGGTTGACTTATTCCTGAACTCCACATCGCTTTACGGAGGAAATCTCTCCTGCTGCCTGACCACATGCCACCCTGCTGCAAAGTGTATTGATTGTGTTATAAACTTGTGTTTTGGCTGAGGATTTTAAAGAAGAAAGCATCATTTAGAGAAATGGCCTGATCTCACTAATTTTGTTTTTAACAATCAAAGGAGGATTTCTCTTGACCAGAAATAGATCTTTTCCCTTTCCATCTCTCCCTGCCTCTGTGGGGCTATTGCTCGTGAATCTGCTTGCACCAGGCTTCTCCGATGTCTGGAATCTCGAGTAGTTTCTTGGAGACAGATGGCATTGATTTTACATTTGTTCCTCTGTGACTGTCTCTCACGAAATATTAGCATCAGCCTTGACAGAAAGCTCCTGAAAATATCAGAAACAATTTGATCTGTAACTTTAAAAAATATTTGGTAATGTGTAAGTCATGGGGAAGTTTTAGAAAAGGGATTATTTTTCATATAACTAGAGAATTTTGGACAGTCACCAAATTTTACTCCATTTTGCATGTAATCCTCTTGCCTCTTCTTGCATCTGATATTTTTGACAATTGTATTGTTTTAGTGACTTCAGTAGGAGAGAAGATCCACCATATTCCGGGGTCGGCGGGGGGCAATGGGCCAAGAGTCCACAGGGGAGGCTTTCCATGACCTTGGGGAATCACTTCCCTCTTTGGGCCTCAGTTTCCCCCTTGGTGAGTTGGGGAGCTGGACTCCTTCCCCTACTTCATCTCAGATATCTGAATGCACAACTCAGTTTTTAAATGGGAGATCAGCCAGCTACCTCACTTTCTCTGGATGGGCACAGAAATTACTCGAACTTATTCGACCTTGAGCCCCATAGTAGCCTTCTTCCCATGCAAAAAGAGAACGAGGAGGATCCCATGGCTCTGCAGTAGGGAGTCCCTTAGGACCTGCTCTTCTGGACTCAGAGCTGGCTTCTGATTTTAATGCCTGTGGGCAAAACTTCTCAGAAGACTTGGCCTCTAAGCGCAGTGAGAGGCCTTCCTGTGCCATTCCCCGCCCCCAGGCCAATAGGCATTCACATTGATTAGCCTCACAGGTTGACTTATTCCTGAACTCCACATCGCTTTACGGAGGAAATCTCTCCTGCTGCCTGACCACATGCCACCCTGCTGCAAAGTGTATTGATTGTGTTATAAACTTGTGTTTTGGCTGAGGATTTTAAAGAAGAAAGCATCATTTAGAGAAATGGCCTGATCTCACTAATTTTGTTTTTAACAATCAAAGGAGGATTTCTCTTGACCAGAAATAGATCTTTTCCCTTTCCATCTCTCCCTGCCTCTGTGGGGCTATTGCTCGTGAATCTGCTTGCACCAGGCTTCTCCGATGTCTGGAATCTCGAGTAGTTTCTTGGAGACAGATGGCATTGATTTTACATTTGTTCCTCTGTGACTGTCTCTCACGAAATATTAGCATCAGCCTTGACAGAAAGCTCCTGAAAATATCAGAAACAATTTGATCTGTAACTTTAAAAAATATTTGGTAATGTGTAAGTCATGGGGAAGTTTTAGAAAAGGGATTATTTTTCATATAACTAGAGAATTTTGGACAGTCACCAAATTTTACTCCATTTTGCATGTAATCCTCTTGCCTCTTCTTGCATCTGATATTTTTGACAATTGTATTGTTTTAGTGACTTCAGTAGGAGAGAAGATCCACCATATTCCGGGGTCGGCGGGGGGCAATGGGCCAAGAGTCCACAGGGGAGGCTTTCCATGACCTTGGGGAATCACTTCCCTCTTTGGGCCTCAGTTTCCCCCTTGGTGAGTTGGGGAGCTGGACTCCTTCCCCTACTTCATCTCAGATATCTGAATGCACAACTCAGTTTTTAAATGGGAGATCAGCCAGCTACCTCACTTTCTCTGGATGGGCACAGAAATTACTCGAACTTATTCGACCTTGAGCCCCATAGTAGCCTTCTTCCCATGCAAAAAGAGAACGAGGAGGATCCCATGGCTCTGCAGTAGGGAGTCCCTTAGGACCTGCTCTTCTGGACTCAGAGCTTCAGGGCTTGTTGCTGGGGAAGAGGGGGCTTATTTGCATAGACACCTTCCTCAGCCCTAACCCCTTGAAGGGTTGGACTGACACCCAAGTCTGGCCATAGTAATGGGTTCTAGCTTCTAATAAAATGGATCATGACACTCATTTCCCCATAAGAGCTCTGTGGAAAGACTCACTGCAGAAACAAACAATTGGAGACCAGACTGCATTGCCACCGTAGAAACTCAGGACAGGGCTGCTTCCTCCCAGGCTCCTGTCTCCAGCTCTTTTCCTGGTGTTTTCCTGAGTCAGCTCTCCTGCTCAGGGAAACCCACAAACGACACACTTGGGGCAGACAGTTGAAGGAATTGGCTCTGACAGGAGACATTTAACACTCGTTAGAAGTCTGGGCAATTCTAACTGGCAGGGATTGCTCAAGGCGGTCTGATGTCCCCAAAGCCAGGCCCCTGTCCAGATGGCCTCTTCTTTCTCTTGTTCAGATGTGGGATCTGAAAGAAGGTGCACACTGTGGAGAAGGGACCCTACCTGCCTTAAACTTATGGAACCTTCAGAGCCAAGCATAGTGCCAGGGATACACACCCTGTTTCATTCATTCACTCATTCATTTGTTCATTCAGTTCTGAACACTGGCCAGGCCAGGATCAGGCTGAAGGTGTTCAGGGATGGGCCACACTTGAGCTCTTTACTCTGAGGTAGAGGAAGGCCCCTGTGACAAGTCAAGGAGAGCAGGGGAGAGTCAGGAGTGGCAGTGTAGGGCTCAGCAGACCACGGGAGGAAGTTCAGTCTGGTGCCTCTCACCTGCACCCCACCCCATTTTTTGGAACCCTTGGGAGTCTCGAGCTTCTAATTCAAAATGGCAACCCACTCTGGTATTCTTGCCTGGAAAATCCCATGCATGGAGGTGCCTGGTGAGCTACAATCCATGGGGTCGCAAAGAGTCGGATGTGACTGAGCGACGAACACACAACAAGAGCGGCCTTTGTGGCTGACTGCACACAGCTCTCCCGTAAGACCATCTTCCTTGGGGAAACCAGCCTGGGTCTGTGTCGAAGTCACCTTTACCCTAATGCTTGTCTTAGATGCCTCCTGCTTTCCTCCCCAGAATTTCCTTCCTGAAAGTGGGTGGACTAGCTGAAGCCCTCCCTGGAAGCTCTTTTGAAGCAGAGTAAAGCCTGTCAGGGCAGCATCTGGATGAAGCTAGGGAGTGGTGCCTTGGTTATGCAGCAACAGGCAGCATCCTGTTCCACCACTTGGGACAGCTTTACCTGACAGTTAACCCTGGAAACAGAATTTGCAATTGACACTTAATCAGGAGTACTGTCAGGGGCTTAGCAGGGAAGTGTTTATGGGATAAATGGATTCCCAAATCTCAGCTAGGGGAGCCTTTGGCAGCTGCTTTTTTAGAATACTTGTAGTTGTATACAATGGAATGTCATTATATATCTGGATTAAACAAAGAGGGACATTTATTGACTCAGTAGCCAGAAGGCTTAGGTTTCAGGCATGGCTTGATCCAGGGGCTCAATTGTTCTCTATTTTTATGTGTTTATCTGCCTTCCTCCCTCTGAGCTTGATCCCTCGCAGGCTCCCCCCTGTGGATGCCTCCCACCCCCTCTTCCACTTTGTTTATGTGCTATCATCTGACCAGGTTAGTTTCTCAAACAGGAAGAGATCTCTGCTTTCCCACCAGTTCTAGCAATGCTTGTAGGAATGAGTGCCCTCAACCTACCTGAGTCACGTTTCTGTACTTAAACCCTTCCTTCCATCCCCCTTCCCTGCCTCCCTCCCTCTCTTTCTCTCTTGGTTTCTTTTCTTTTTTTAGTACTGAAACTTGAAATTGAAGGTTTCTTTCCTTTAAGAATAATGGCCTTATTAATTTCATAAATATGCATGATCACAAATAATCAAGCAAAAGAGAGAAGCATCATTGTTAAAATTAGGTGATGGTCATTCTAGATATCTCTCTAGGGACATGTACAGATTCATGGATAGAGTTTGATAAAATGAGATGATTTCAGTAGGGGGCGGGAGCTACAATCCATGGGGTCGCAAAGAGTCGGATGTGACTGAGCGACAACACACAACAAGAGCGGCCTTTGTGGCTGACTGCACACAGCTCTCCCGTAAGACCATCTTCCTTGGGGAAACCAGCCTGGGTCTGTGTCGAAGTCACCTTTACCCTAATGCTTGTCTTAGATGCCTCCTGCTTTCCTCCCCAGAATTTCCTTCCTGAAAGTGGGTGGACTAGCTGAAGCCCTCCCTGGAAGCTCTTTTGAAGCAGAGTAAAGCCTGTCAGGGCAGCATCTGGATGAAGCTAGGGAGTGGTGCCTTGGTTATGCAGCAACAGGCAGCATCCTGTTCCACCACTTGGGACAGCTTTACCTGACAGTTAACCCTGGAAACAGAATTTGCAATTGACACTTAATCAGGAGTACTGTCAGGGGCTTAGCAGGGAAGTGTTTATGGGATAAATGGATTCCCAAATCTCAGCTAGGGGAGCCTTTGGCAGCTGCTTTTTTAGAATACTTGTAGTTGTATACAATGGAATGTCATTATATATCTGGATTAAACAAAGAGGGACATTTATTGACTCAGTAGCCAGAAGGCTTAGGTTTCAGGCATGGCTTGATCCAGGGGCTCAATTGTTCTCTATTTTTATGTGTTTATCTGCCTTCCTCCCTCTGAGCTTGATCCCCTCGCAGGCTCCCCCCTGTGGATGCCTCCCACCCCCTCTTCCACTTTGTTTATGTGCTATCATCTGACCAGGTTAGTTTCTCAAACAGGAAGAGATCTCTGCTTTCCCACCAGTTCTAGCAATGCTTGTAGGAATGAGTGCCCTCAACCTACCTGAGTCACGTTTCTGTACTTAAACCCTTCCTTCCATCCCCCTTCCCTGCCTCCCTCCCTCTCTTTCTCTCTTGGTTTCTTTTCTTTTTTTAGTACTGAAACTTGAAATTGAAGGTTTCTTTCCTTTAAGAATAATGGCCTTATTAATTTCATAAATATGCATGATCACAAATAATCAAGCAAAAGAGAGAAGCATCATTGTTAAAATTAGGTGATGGTCATTCTAGATATCTCTCTAGGGACATGTACAGATTCATGGATAGAGTTTGATAAAATGAGATGATTTCAGTATGCCATTTAAAAATCAAAGTGTCAAATCTTGCTTGAATTTAATAGCAGCAATGAAGAACCTGAAGTGAGATGGAAACAGTATTTCTTCACCTCATAATCCATTGTTGTTAAAAGAGTGCCTCAGATAAAGAAAAGGAAGTCATGAAAAGCAGTGAGCTTGGATTCATTTTATTTTAAGGGTGTTTCAATTCTAGACAATTTGAGCTGACTTTGGATTCTAAAAGATGAGGAAATCAGCAGGTTTTTTTTTCTTTTCTGAAGACTTGCTGCCAATTTTTATTCACAAAGTTTTTCTTTTGTTTAAGTGTGAAACTTTTGGATTCTCTTCTACAGGTTTTTGTTTTTCTACATTTTATTATATCCAGTATGTGTCATTTTATTTTATTTTATTTTTAAAATTTTATTGGGGGTGGGGTGGGGAGGGAGGGATGCGGGTGGGCCACTTCTATTGGTCTTTCATTTCTCTATTTTCATCCATCTTTGTTCTTTGGCTCCTGTGAACCTCCCATTGCGGTAGCGTCTGTTGTTCCAGAGCACCGGCTCTGGGCGCATGCACTCCAGAGCTCCAGCTTGGTAATTGGGCACATCGGTCCAGCTGCTCCGCGGCACGTGGGATCTTCCCAGGCCAGGGATCGAACCGGCACCCCTTGCACTGCAAGGTGGTATCCTTACCCACTGGACCACCAGGGAAGCCCGTGTTTGTCATTTTAAAATGACTTTTCCATTAAGTTTTTTCTATTTTGATTTTCTATTTTATTGTAAAATAGATTTCCCCCTGAGTCATGGGTGCTGTGCTGCCTAAGTTCTCCATGCTGAAAAATGCCCCTTTTGAGTTTTATATTTAAATGACAACTTGCGACGTACAGTTTTGCCTTTAAAACTGCCTTTCCTCTGCTTTAATATGGAGATTCCCAGGTCACATGTGCCCCATCCACATCTCTATTTTTTCTCTCCAATATTATGATTTCTCCAGTTTCCTTTTTCTTTAGCTATACTTTGCCTGGATATAGCTGTAAATTAGATTTTTAAGGAAAAGTTCCTAGGTGCTATATTTACTGAGTTCCTTCATGCTCTTTCATAATGTTTGTTGCTTTTTGTTCAAATAACAAATTGAATGGTCATAACATTTTAGGTTCACATTTTCACTAGGTTTCATTTTCATTTTAGGTTCACGAAAGTTTGTGAACATTTCTCTTATCCACTGAATTGAAATTGCTGAAGAAAAGTCTGAACCCAGCATGATTTCATGAACTTCTTTCCTTCTGAAAATGTCCTTTTTCCTCTGTGAATGCAGAAAGAATTATTTTCTTTATTAACCATTATGTTTCTTGGTTATATCACTTTTCCCCCTTGTTTCTGTGGGTTTCTTTTTTAATTTTACTCTTTACTTTTACAGTGTTTTGTTGTTTACAGGTATGTATAATCCCAGATTAGTCATATGTATATCCCTAGCCCCATCCCTCCTCCACCCCTCTCCTATTTCCGCCCCAACCCCGTCCCATTCCTCCAGGCCATCTCACAGCGCCCCCTGTAGGATCCCCTATTCCCACAGTGCAATGGTTATATCACTTTTAATACATTTTTTCCTAAACATGTCATGCCTTTTGGATGCAGAAATTAAAGTTCTTCATTTTTAGGAAAATTTTTTGTCTGTTTGAGTATCTCTCTCCTTTCATTTTTCACTCATGTGCTCAGGATGGGCAGGGAAGGAAGTGGATGTGAGAAAAGTGGAAATGTTTCTGAACTTAGCTTACAAGGCAAGTCTATTCCAGGCACCAACATTAATAGGCAGCAAAAAGGGCTTCCCTGGTGGTCCAGTGGGTAGGGACACCGCCTTGCAGTGCAGGGGGCGCCGGTTCGATCCCTGGCCTGGGAAGATCCCACGTGCCGTGGAGCGGCTGGACCGATGTGTCCAATTACCGAGCCGGAGCTCTGGAGCGCATGCGCCCAGACCCGGTGCTCTGCGACAACAGAGGCCACCGCGATGGGAGGCCCACACAGGCCGAAGAACAAAGATGGATGAAGACAGACAAATGAAAGACCAATAGAAGTGGCCCACCCACTCCCCTCCCTCCCCACCACCCCCCCACAAATAAAATAAATAAATCTTTAAAAAAAAATAGGCAGCAAAAGAAAACTGTAGGCGAATCTCATTTAGAAACAAGTTACCTACAAAATATAAGTATATCATCAAATCAAGCATGAGACCATTAAAAACATACAGTGTGTTCAACTATGACTTATTGTAACAAGGGACCATTCAACACTGGAAAATATACTAATCTAATTACCCCATTGGCAGATTAAATCATGTGAGTCTCTCAACAGAGGCCGAAGCAGCATTTGATATAATTCACCACACATCTCTGATCCAAAAGGAAAGATGATTAGCCCTGTTAGCGAACACTGAGTTTGGGAGGGAGTCTTGAAAAGTCACAGTGGCCCAAAGAACAAGTTCCCGTTTGCCCAGGACAGAAGGGTTTCTGGGATGTGTAGACTTTTAGTGTTAAAGCAGCTGAACTGGGATGGTTGGTATCATACAGAGTGGGTGTTGGCAGCAGTTCAGGCAACAGAAGACTAAAAGAATAATTAGACTGTTCTACAAAAGAAAATGCAACTTTTTTGTTTGTTCCAGAGAGGGAGGGGAAATAGCAGTAAGAGGGACAGAAAATGGGAGGAAAGAGGCAAGTGAGTGAAGGCGGAGTTGGGTGGGCAAGGGATGCCCCGCGTGTGAGTCTGGGATGCTGTGTGAGCCAGGCACCTGATGCTGAGCGTGGGGCTGTGTTTTTGGGACGGAAGCCACAGAGCACCATTCTGTGAATACCTCCTCCGTGTCGTGGATACTAGTGGCCCCATAACTGTGAATGTTAGCCACTGCCCCCTCTCTGGGGAATGGCCCCAAGCTGATTACATCTCCCAACTGCCCACAGCAGATGGCTGAGTCACAGAGGGACTCCGCAAGGCCTTCCCCTTTGTGCTGGTAGGGAACCTAACCTAAGAAAACTCTCTTCCAGCAAGGTCTAGCACATGTGCAAGCGTGTGTGCGTGAATTAAAGATGAGCCAGGCTTTCCGTTGGAGCTGTGGAATGGATGAACGAAACCTCAACTAAAATTGGAGTGAAGAAGGCCTCTCATACCCGGCCAGGCACTGCCGATTACTCCAAACAGGAAGAGACAAGTACCTACAAAATATAAGTAAAAAATCCAATCCCCCCACAAATAAAATAAATAAATCTTTAAAAAAAAATAGGCAGCAAAAGAAAACTGTAGGCGAATCTCATTTAGAAACAAGTTACCTACAAAATATAAGTATATCATCAAATCAAGCATGAGACCATTAAAAACATACAGTGTGTTCAACTATGACTTATTGTAACAAGGGACCATTCAACACTGGAAAATATACTAATCTAATTACCCCATTGGCAGATTAAATCATGTGAGTCTCTCAACAGAGGCCGAAGCAGCATTTGATATAATTCACCACACATCTCTGATCCAAAAGGAAAGATGATTAGCCCTGTTAGCGAACACTGAGTTTGGGAGGGAGTCTTGAAAAGTCACAGTGGCCCAAAGAACAAGTTCCCGTTTGCCCAGGACAGAAGGGTTTCTGGGATGTGTAGACTTTTAGTGTTAAAGCAGCTGAACTGGGATGGTTGGTATCATACAGAGTGGGTGTTGGCAGCAGTTCAGGCAACAGAAGACTAAAAGAATAATTAGACTGTTCTACAAAAGAAAATGCAACTTTTTTGTTTGTTCCAGAGAGGGAGGGGAAATAGCAGTAAGAGGGACAGAAAATGGGAGGAAAGAGGCAAGTGAGTGAAGGCGGAGTTGGGTGGGCAAGGGATGCCCCGCGTGTGAGTCTGGGATGCTGTGTGAGCCAGGCACCTGATGCCGAGCGTGGAGCTGCCTTTTTACGACGAAAGCCACAGAGCACCATTCTGTGAATACCTCCTCCGTGTCGTGGATACTAGTGGCCCCATAACTGTGAATGTTAGCCACTGCCCCCTCTCTGGGGAATGGCCCCAAGCTGATTACATCTCCCAACTGCCCACAGCAGATGGCTGAGTCACAGAGGGACTCCGCAAGGCCTTCCCCTTTGTGCTGGTAGGGAACCTAACCTAAGAAAACTCTCTTCCAGCAAGGTCTAGCACATGTGCAAGCGTGTGTGCGTGAATTAAAGATGAGCCAGGCTTTCCGTTGGAGCTGTGGAATGGATGAACGAAACCTCAACTAAAATTGGAGTGAAGAAGGCCTCTCATACCCGGCCAGACATTGCCGATTACTCCAAACAGGAAGAGACAGGTGCCTACATCCTGACAGGAAGCTGGAACCCACCTTACTATCCAGCAGGAAGAAGAAAACTTCTCTCCATCCTGACAGCCTAGCCAATTCCAGACTGCAACAGCCGAACCAAATTAGAAGCCCCCGTTTCCTTCAATGGACTCTGGGCATTACAGCCCCTCCCGATTCCCTTCTTTTCCCTATAAAATCCAGCTCTTTTCTTTGTTCTCTAGCTTTACCTATGGTCCACAAGAGTTTGCATATTCTGAATTGTAATTCTTCTGGCTATTCCCAAGTAGATTTGCTTTTGGTGATAAAATACATGCCAATTATATATTCAAGTTGACAGAATTGATGCAGTAGAACAGAGGCTGTGCACGTGGTGGGGGATTTGCAGAAATCTTGGGGAGGGCACGTCAGACTATGGAGCTGAAGTTTGGCCAGTCTTTGGACTTAGGGTGGAGAAGCTCCAGCCTTCATCAGCATCCCATACATGAGCACACAGAGACCAAGAAGAGACACAGTAAGAGAAAGAGTTGAGATTAGAGCCCCAGTCTGTGCGAGGCAAAGCTTGAGGTGCTAACAACTAGTTGGAAGTGCTGGATGTGTGACTTCAGGCTGGTTCCTTCTCCTCTCTGGGCCTCAGTGGATCTCCAAGGGGGCACATCCTTTTCTTAACTGTGTGTTGCAGGAAGCACGTGCTTGCTGGAATGGGGGCAGGACCTTACAAACTCTGCAGTAGGAGAGTTGGCTAATGTCTACGGTGAAGAGTGAGCTGGGAGATTAGGACTCACTAGCAGGCACAGCGTAATGTCTACCTTTTTCTTTAAGAACGACATCTACTTCTAAGTAGGTTATGCTTACTGTGGCTTGTTTGCATCCTTCTTTGCTTAGAAAGCAAAGTCTTTCTTCAAAGCTAAGCTTCCTCCTAGGCCTATGGGATTAGCACATACTCCAGATTAATGGACCCAAATTAATGCGATTTATTGCCATGGCTTTCAAAGCTGTGGTCTACTTATACAGCTACACTTTTTTTTTCTGGGCCAAAATTTAGGACACTTAGACCAAAAAAGATAATTTTCTTAGGTGTACATTTAAACGTATGGGTTACCTTGCAAAGTTACTGAAGTCACAGCGCATTGAATGGATCTGACTAAAGCACAGCAGATAGAATGAAACACTATGAGGTCATGACTTCTCTGAGAGCCCAGGTGTGCGGTCACCCCCTTGATCTCAGTTATGAAACAAGACAATCCAGTATCTTCCGCTAGACGATGCTTGAGAATCTCCAAAGTGTTAAATGTCCCGCCAGGCTTTAGGAGAGTGAGACAGCAGATTCCATACACCTTTCTGATGTGACCAGATGCACTGTGCTCGCAACCACATATTTGCCACAGATGGGGTTAGTGTGAGCCAAATAAGAAGCAGCTAATGGATCTTCAACCCATTGTCTCTTTCGAGGCATGTTTAATGGAAATTGGTTGAGAAGTCCAGCCTGGGTCATATTTGAATGGTTCCTCATTATAACTGAGCAGGACCCTATGGGGTCATCCTGGATCAGACTCCTCCCCCATATCTTCTGTTGTAGCTTCTCTCTGAAGTACCCAGATAATTGTATCTCATGTATATTTCCTGAGTTCTTCAAATACTAAAAGGCACTATCAAATGGAAGAAATTAACTGCTTGATGATCATGGCATATAGCCTTAAGACCTATGGGCGCCTAAAGAACTAATAATGTTACCTACCCTATTACCTCACCACCAACCCATCAGAGGATTGTGCATGAGCTGACCTCATACTCTGGACACCTGTCCCTCATCTAGCCTTTAAAAATGCTCTGCTAAAACCCTTTTGGAGGTTTAGGGTTTTCTAATGTTCTACGGTGAAGAGTGAGCTGGGAGATTAGGACTCACTAGCAGGCACAGCGTAATGTCTACCTTTTTCTTTAAGAACGACATCTACTTCTAAGTAGGTTATGCTTACTGTGGCTTGTTTGCATCCTTCTTTGCTTAGAAAGCAAAGTCTTTCTTCAAAGCTAAGCTTCCTCCTAGGCCTATGGGATTAGCACATACTCCAGATTAATGGACCCAAATTAATGCGATTTATTGCCATGGCTTTCAAAGCTGTGGTCTACTTATACAGCTACACTTTTTTTTTCTGGGCCAAAATTTAGGACACTTAGACCAAAAAAGATAATTTTCTTAGGTGTACATTTAAACGTATGGGTTACCTTGCAAAGTTACTGAAGTCACAGCGCATTGAATGGATCTGACTAAAGCACAGCAGATAGAATGAAACACTATGAGGTCATGACTTCTCTGAGAGCCCAGGTGTGCGGTCACCCCCTTGATCTCAGTTATGAAACAAGACAATCCAGTATCTTCCGCTAGACGATGCTTGAGAATCTCCAAAGTGTTAAATGTCCCGCCAGGCTTTAGGAGAGTGAGACAGCAGATTCCATACACCTTTCTGATGTGACCAGATGCACTGTGCTCGCAACCACATATTTGCCACAGATGGGGTTAGTGTGAGCCAAATAAGAAGCAGCTAATGGATCTTCAACCCATTGTCTCTTTCGAGGCATGTTTAATGGAAATTGGTTGAGAAGTCCAGCCTGGGTCATATTTGAATGGTTCCTCATTATAACTGAGCAGGACCCTATGGGGTCATCCTGGATCAGACTCCTCCCCCATATCTTCTGTTGTAGCTTCTCTCTGAAGTACCCAGATAATTGTATCTCATGTATATTTCCTGAGTTCTTCAAATACTAAAAGGCACTATCAAATGGAAGAAATTAACTGCTTGATGATCATGGCATATAGCCTTAAGACCTATGGGCGCCTAAAGAACTAATAATGTTACCTACCCTATTACCTCACCACCAACCCATCAGAGGATTGTGCATGAGCTGACCTCATACTCTGGACACCTGTCCCTCATCTAGCCTTTAAAAATGCTCTGCTAAAACCCTTTTGGAGGTTTAGGGTTTTGTTTTTTTGAGCACCAGCCACATATTCTCCTTGCAGGCAGCAATAAACTTTTCTCTGTTCCAAACTCCATTGTTTTGGTTTGCTTGGCCTCACTGGACATCAGGCACATGAACTTGCTTTTGGTAACACCATCACTGAGAAGTCTGTGGTGGACTGAGGCCCAAAACAAGCTGGTTGAGGCATGAAAGATCTTCGGATTCATTTTCCACTGTCTCTTGGGTCAGCTGGCATCAGAAAGGGGTTGCCCCACAAGAGGCACCTGCGCCTCCCTTCCCTGCACTCCTGTGAAACTCTGTCCTCTCCTGGCGCCATTTACTTCTAAATGACTGTGCAATTACATTTGTGAATGTAATCCTGCAGGGCATTATTCTAATTATAGCCCACAATCCCTTTCAACAGCTTTCAGTGAAATAATTTGTACAGTGAAATGGGGCTCTTCAGTCTGCCAGAATGCCTGGAATTCTTGGACACGTGCATCTGCCTCCTTGAATCCACTTGCCCTTGCTCTTTCTCAGGAAGGTCACCAAAGGGTCCAGTGTATCGAAGCGGCTCCTCAGGGAGGGCGCCTTTCCAGGTGTGTCTGAATTGCAGGTCCTCAAACAATGTCACAGAGCTCCTTGATGCACGATAGCTTTGCTCAGCTCCTAATTGCTCGTTATGCATTCTTTTCAGGTAGTCTCTGTGAATTTCATGGTACATAAATTATAACTCAACAAAGCTGTTAAAATAGTTATTAATATCTTAATATTAATAGTTTTGCATTAATTATAATCAAATATAGAAATGTTTATATCAGAGATAATCATTTCTATGGGCCCAGCCCAGGTTTCATGAGATGAGAATGACCTGGGAAGATCTAGAGAGGAACACTGAATGATCCTAAGATTTGAGTGGCAGAGGTATCCAAAGTAAATAACTGGGGGCCATTTGTCTGTAATTAGCTAAGTGGTCTCCCTCTTTCCTTCCTTTCTTTCCTCTTTTCCTCCCTCTGTCCCTCTACCTCCTCTTCCTCTTCCTCCCCTTCTTCCTTATGATCTCCTAGTTTTTTTGACCTTGTGTATGCTAGGACCTTCCCTGATGGCTTAGATGGTAAAGAATCCGCCTGCCATGCAGGAGACCTGGGTTCAATCCCTGGGTCAGGACAATTCTCTGGAGAAGGAAATTACAGCTGTCTCCTGTATTCTTGCCCAGAGAATTCCATAGACAGAGGAGCCTAGTGGGCTACAGTCCATGGAGTCGCTAAGAGTCAGACACAACTGAGCAACGAATAGTTTCACTTTTCATACTAAGGGTGAAATCTTTCCAGTTGTGCTAAACTGTTATAGAATTTATTCTTTGATGTGTACTTACTTTAGGCTTAACATAATAGTAGGCTTCCTGGAGGGTCATATGAACCGCATTTTTTGGCCTCTGCCCCTGCCAGTTTATAAGTTGCAGGAAGAGGACTCATGATCACAAACATTGAAGCCTAAGAGGAGAGGCATGGTCTTTGATCATGTGACTTATGGAGCACTAGCTTGCTCCTCTTTCCTGAGGGCGCAGCTAGTGCTGGGAGGTGGGAGATGCCCTTAGGGAGAGGCGGCATTGACTTGGTGAGATCCTTCCTCAAACTCCTGCATGGAGCATGCTGTGTGCTCCTAAAGCTCACTTTAGACTTCCTGTGGAACCTGATTTAGAATTTCTGCTCTCAGTATAGTCTTTTCTGCCCATAGAGGTTTTTTGGTAATATATATATATAATTAGACAGTATTAAGTACTAGCATGAATTCACCTTATTTTCATCATTATCAATTCACCTTTTCAATTAATCTGTATTAATCAAAGAACCATATGTATAGGGCATTTGAGTTTTTGAATCTGATAGCTGAAGTTAAAATGTGGTGAGAGGAACAATGTAAGCAAGAGAAAGTGCTGGTTCTGGGTGGTTTTGGATGTGGGTGGATGACCTCTGTTCACAAGGTCTGGTTTCGTTTGGGGTTTTTTAAAAAAAAGATGAAAATTTTTGGACCTGGGAAGATCTAGAGAGGAACACTGAATGATCCTAAGATTTGAGTGGCAGAGGTATCCAAAGTAAATAACTGGGGGCCATTTGTCTGTAATTAGCTAAGTGGTCTCCCTCTTTCCTTCCTTTCTTTCCTCTTTTCCTCCCTCTGTCCCTCTACCTCCTCTTCCTCTTCCTCCCCTTCTTCCTTATGATCTCCTAGTTTTTTTGACCTTGTGTATGCTAGGACCTTCCCTGATGGCTTAGATGGTAAAGAATCCGCCTGCCATGCAGGAGACCTGGGTTCAATCCCTGGGTCAGGACAATTCTCTGGAGAAGGAAATTACAGCTGTCTCCTGTATTCTTGCCCAGAGAATTCCATAGACAGAGGAGCCTAGTGGGCTACAGTCCATGGAGTCGCTAAGAGTCAGACACAACTGAGCAACGAATAGTTTCACTTTTCATACTAAGGGTGAAATCTTTCCAGTTGTGCTAAACTGTTATAGAATTTATTCTTTGATGTGTACTTACTTTAGGCTTAACATAATAGTAGGCTTCCTGGAGGGTCATATGAACCGCATTTTTTGGCCTCTGCCCCTGCCAGTTTATAAGTTGCAGGAAGAGGACTCATGATCACAAACATTGAAGCCTAAGAGGAGAGGCATGGTCTTTGATCATGTGACTTATGGAGCACTAGCTTGCTCCTCTTTCCTGGGGGCGCAGCTAGTGCTGGGAGGTGGGAGATGCCCTTAGGGAGAGGCGGCATTGACTTGGTGAGATCCTTCCTCAAACTCCTGCATGGAGCATGCTGTGTGCTCCTAAAGCTCACTTTAGACTTCCTGTGGAACCTGATTTAGAATTTCTGCTCTCAGTATAGTCTTTTCTGCCCATAGAGGTTTTTTGGTAATATATATATATAATTAGACAGTATTAAGTACTAGCATGAATTCACCTTATTTTCATCATTATCAATTCACCTTTTCAATTAATCTGTATTAATCAAAGAACCATATGTATAGGGCATTTGAGTTTTTGAATCTGATAGCTGAAGTTAAAATGTGGTGAGAGGAACAATGTAAGCAAGAGAAAGTGCTGGTTCTGGGTGGTTTTGGATGTGGGTGGATGACCTCTGTTCACAAGGTCTGGTCTGGTCCTTGCGTTGAAGGGCCGCATCCATTTAATGTCTCAATATAAAGAATTATCCTGCAATATCTATTTCAACACATTCTATTAGTAAATTCTTCTATAAAATACTCAAGCTTCCACATAGCTTTATTTTATTTATTTTAATTTTTTTGGTCTCTTTCATTAGCCTTCCATTTATTAATTGCATCCATCTTTGTTCTTTGGCCTGTGTGGGCCTCCTATCGCAGTGGTCTCTCTTGTAGCAGAGCACTGGCTCTGGGCGCACGCGCTCCAGAGTGCTGGCTTGTCATTGGTCCAGCAGCTCCTCGGCATGTGGGATCTTCCCAGGCCAGGGATCAAACCGGCTCCCCTTGTGCTGCAAGTTGGGCTCTTTATCCACTATACCACCAGGGAAGCCCGCACATTGCTTTATTTTATGCAAACTGTCCATGTTTACATCAAGTGGGAACCTGGATGTTCCTCCTTCTCAGGTTAGGACAGAAACCTGCTTATTGAAGCATCTGCCTTTCTTTGACATTTTTTGCTACATTCTATCTATTTTTTCCCCAGTGTGCAGAATTGAATACACAGTTCATTTACTTTTTATTATTGTTTAGTAATGAAACCAGTCAAGGTTATTTATTTTCCTCAGAGTCCACTTCTGGATGGATCCCACTGCTGGGGATATAGTGATATGAGCAGGTCTTTGTTGTCCTTTTCCAAGTCATGTGCAGAATCCACTTAATTTAAGAGTTTAAATTGTAAAAATATTAAGAAGCTCCAAAGGATTAGGTTTTAAAAATTAACCATTAATTGCTCATTTCCAGTTGTACTATATGGTTCATCCTTTCTTCCTAGCAGTTCTTTGTGGGAAGAGAGCTCAGGAGTCAGGTGACCCAGATTTAGTCCTGGCTCCAGCTGCCTCTCCATTGTGGCCATTTGGAGGGTGAGAATATGAGCACAGACTTGGCAGGGCTGCAACTGGATCAGGGGAAAGAAGTGAGAGGGGAGAATGTCTTCCTTCTCCTCTCACCTAAATAGTCCCCCCACCCACACCTCTCTGGGGGTGCTCCTTCCATCTTGCTGGATCTGAGAACCACTGGAGGCCTCCTGCGTGCAGGGCCCTGGTGACTCATGAATAACTCAAAGAAATGAGGCAAAGATGGTGCATTTGAGGCATATTGAAGTGCTTGTGGGGTTTTTATGGGAGACCCTCTCAAATTCCACCAGACTGGCTGTTTTCTATTGGCCTCTGACTTAGAGGGTCCTGCTCAGACCAGCCTGGTTGGGCCAGGTCTTGGAAAACCCACCCTGCAAATGGAAACCAGGCAGGGCTCCCCATTGGGCAGCCTCTGGACTGATGGGGAGAATGTGGGTGTGGAAAGGGGTGCAGCCAGCTGATAGTGCAGGAGGGAAAGGAGGCCAGGCCTGGGTGCTTTGGCTGTTCACCCTGTTTCGTGTAACTCTACTGCGCTCCCTGAGTCCCTGGGCCCCAGGGTGGGCAAGGGTGAACTGCTCAGTGGATGAGGCTGTACTTCCCTTTAGGACATCTAAGCTAGAACTGGCAGCACTGGGTAGATCAGGGTCGGTCAGTGGGCCCCAAGAAGGTAAGGAGCACAGCTGACTTAATGGTCAGGTGTGGGGAGCTGAGGCGGAAGGGAGGCTGGGAGCGTTTGGGGCCCCCACCTGCTGGGCTCCCACCAGGCATCCCCACCTCTGCTGCCTGGGGCCTCAGGCTCCCACCCACTTCCCACCAGGCCAGAGCTCCTCTCCACTGCCTGGAACCAGAGGCCTGGCAAGGTGTCCATTCTGCCCGGAGGCCCTGGGTCTCCCCTACATCATCTGCAAAGTGGGGATGGACAGACCTTCTTTCCTTCATTGGGATCAAGCATAGAATGCTCTTTGGGAAGGGTTAAGCATGACATGGAGGGGCTCCAAGGGCAGAGAAGGTGCCTGCTGACTGCCTGTACCCCTCACTCAGGCATCCATCCTGATCCAGGGAGACTCCCTAGCAGTCTCTAAGGTAAAGGCCCTCATCTTGAGCCAGTTCAGTTACTGCTGGGCAGCCCGGTCTGGCACTTGGAAGAATCCATTTACCAGATGAACCTGGTCCTCTGACTGCAAGTAAACTCCTTAACTTAGCACAACCTTTCTTCACCTGGGAATGAGGGTAATAGAGATGCCTTCTTCAGAATGTCCACGTCGGCCATAAATAATAGTGTTTGGGAGCATTGCACCAGTGCTAGGTACACAGAAAAAGGCTCTGAAGTGAAATAATTATCAGTGTTTCTTCCCTGGGTCATGGATCAGCCAGGAACACCATCTGAAGGCCCCTGGGAGGGCGGGCTCTCTGGGCTTGCTCTCTCTCTAGATTTTGTGAGGACATGGAGGCGTATTCCTGGGAGTATGGTGGGAAGGAATAGGTTGGTGGGAATTATTTAATACATTTACTAGGCTTTTTTTCTATTTTCAAGAAATTTCCACAAATCTCTTCAGACGCCAAGCTCTCTCCACCTCTCCTTGTCACCTCTGGCCTATAGTTTGTCACAGTCCTTGTTCCCGTTCTTCCTGGAACAGTAAATCTGTATGTTGCAGCCCTGCCAGTGAAATGCCCTGACATGAAATCGTTTCCTCCTGGGAGCCCCTGAAGCACCTCCAAGATCCTCCCCACCTGGGAAATAAATCAGGGTTTCTTCCTCTCACAGGAGGAGCTGATGCTCTCCTTGGTTTTGTCTCTGCAAACCAGGGGCGGATGAGAGAGTTTCCTGGGCTGGTTCTGAGCTGGAGGCATGTGGAGAGACCTGTCCGACGGGAGAGAACCAGACCAGAGGCATCATGCATGGCTTTTCTGGGCACTGAGACCCCAAGGAGTAGGTGGTCCAGAGCCCCAGCTAGATCCGACGCTGGGCTGCTCAGGGCCCGACCTGGGTGCTCTGCAAGCATTTGTCGAATGAATGTGTGAATAACCAAATGAGGACGGGGCACTCAGGAGGGAGGGATGAAGGGTCTGGGTGTCAGGAGCCTGGGTTCCGGGTCCAATCTTATGGCGTGGCCCTGGCTGACCACAGGTTTTTCACCAGGGATATGGGGACACCACAGCTGCCCTGGCCACTCACAGGGCCTGACTAGAATGGGTGTGATTCATTTTCATGAGCTGATGTTTTTTTCCTCTGCCTCCTTCCTTCTTCTGGACTCTGAGTGCAGTCCCACTGAGCCTAAAATAACAGGTAATAGTGTGGGGTGGGGCCTGGAGGACAGTGGCCAACACAGCTCCAGGCCATGAGGCAGAGGAAGAGGGATTCTCGTCCCTTGGTGAGGGTCCCTGTGAGACCTCAAGCCCTCACTCCCTCCCTCCACCTTAGAGTCTGTACCTGCCCTGTAAGGGAGAGAACAAGATGGTTAGATGCCATTACTGAGTCAATGACATGAGTTTGAGCAAGCTCTGTGAGACGGTGAAGGACAGGGAAGCCTGGTGTGCTGCAGTCCATGTTGTCAAACTTAGTCGGACATGACTGAGCAACTGAACTGACTGACTATCAGGAAGGGGCCAGTCAAGGCTAGAAAGGACTGGCTGTCTCTCCAGAGGTTGGAATTGAAAGGAGGTGGGGGTGTGTCTTGTGATGGGGTTAAAAGTCTCAGGTTGTGGGGGTATTGCAGCCGATTTCCAGGAAACAGACTCACACAGAGTGACAGAGCTGATAGTGGAGGGCAGAAACTTATGATGCCAGAGGCCCATTGGCAGAGTCTCCTCCTAGCCAAGGACCCCGACTGAATTTTGTGACAACCATTTATACCCAAAGGATACATGCCCAAACCCACCTCCCCAAATCCCCCAAAGTGTTGTGAAAGACATGATCACAGGTTACATTCCAACATGAAGTCTGGTCTCAATCATCATAGATTGATTAGGTAAATTTATAACTGATGATCAGTCTTTAAATGGCAGTGTGTTTTTCTTAGCCCCTGGAGGCTTCGACATAGAGTTAACCTCTGGCTTAGATGCTAGGCCTGTTCCCTTATCATACGCAGGTCTGGTGGGCTATTAGTTCTTTATCTCTGGAGCTATGGCTTCTGTCCCTAAGGTTGTATAGTTTTAAACGTAGCTCAAAGTTCACCACAATCACGTAAGTTCTCTTAAGTCTCTTAGGAGAAGGAGTTTGTTCTTTTCCTCCTTCATGGGAGGTGGGTCGTAAAGGGAGCAGAGAGGCTGGGCTGGCTTCTCTCCTGACTGAGGTCTGTGGCTGCATTTTGGACTCTGAGGGGTGGTGGGCCTGGCTGGTAAGGCTGCAGGAGTGAGATGTGTAGGAGAGGCTGGAGGAGTTTCCACTCACATGGGATGGAACTGTATGAGTCACTCATAACCCTGAGTCAGCTGGTCGACCACAGTCCTGCCCTGCTGTGGCCATGTATGGGGCCAGGAGCGGGGCCCCCTGTCAATGACCTTCTCATAGGTATGTGGAGTTGGAGGATCTCTGTTCCCTTCCCCAGGACGTTACTGGAGATGTGTGAGAAAGAAGACACAGCCTTGGTGGTGGCGGGGGTGGGAGGCATGCTCAGCAGGGGCAGCATCTGCCCCAAGGAGTATAGCCCTAGGCTCTGCAGCCCCCAGAGCCTTTTCTGTTCTCATGTGGACCCTGAGTCTTCATAGTTCTGGCCTACAGGAAGGGGCCAGTCAAGGCTAGAAAGGACTGGCTGTCTCTCCAGAGGTTGGAATTGAAAGGAGGTGGGGGTGTGTCTTGTGATGGGGTTAAAAGTCTCAGGTTGTGGGGGTATTGCAGCCGATTTCCAGGAAACAGACTCACACAGAGTGACAGAGCTGATAGTGGAGGGCAGAAACTTATGATGCCAGAGGCCCATTGGCAGAGTCTCCTCCTAGCCAAGGACCCCGACTGAATTTTGTGACAACCATTTATACCCAAAGGATACATGCCCAAATCCCCGTCCCCAAATCCCCCAGAGTTTTCCATAAACATTGTCATGAAGAATGCGATCACAGGTTACATTCCAACATGAAGTCTGGTTTCAATCAGCATAGATTGATTAGGTAAATTTACAACTGGTGATCAATCTTTAAATGACAGTGTGTTTTTCTTAGCCCCTGGAGGCTTAGACATGGAGTTAACCTCTGGCTTAGATGCCAGGCTTGTTTTCTTATCATATACAGGTTTGGGGGGCTATTAGTTCTTTATCTCCGGGGCTATGGCTTCTGTCCCTAAGGTTGTATAGTTTTAAACGTAGCTCAAAGTTCACCACAATCACGTAAGTTCTCTTAAGTCTCTTAGGAGAAGGAGTTTGTTCTTTTCCTCCTTCATGGGAGGTGGGTCGTAAAGGGAGCAGAGAGGCTGGGCTGGCTTCTCTCCTGACTGAGGTCTGTGGCTGCATTTTGGACTCTGAGGGGTGGTGGGCCTGGCTGGTAAGGCTGCAGGAGTGAGATGTGTAGGAGAGGCTGGAGGAGTTTCCACTCACATGGGATGGAACTGTATGAGTCACTCATAACCCTGAGTCAGCTGGTCGACCACAGTCCTGCCCTGCTGTGGCCATGTATGGGGCCAGGAGCGGGGCCCCCTGTCAATGACCTTCTCATAGGTATGTGGAGTTGGAGGATCTCTGTTCCCTTCCCCAGGACGTTACTGGAGATGTGTGAGAAAGAAGACACAGCCTTGGTGGTGGCGGGGGTGGGAGGCATGCTCAGCAGGGGCAGCATCTGCCCCAAGGAGTATAGCCCTAGGCTCTGCAGCCCCCAGAGCCTTTTCTGTTCTCATGTGGACCCTGAGTCTTCATAGTTCTGGCTCAGGTCCTTAGGTGGCTTTTCCCTGTCAGGTCTCAGGATGTGGCTTGGCCCAGCGTCGGGAGGCAAACCTAGGGCTCAGGCCCAGGGATTCTAGCTTTGAGCCCTGCCAGCTCCCAGCCCAGTGACCTGTCTGGCATGGACATTCTGGGACCTGGCCTGGCTGCTCCTCACTCACGGCTCCCTGCCACACCTCAGCCTGTGCTTGGCCCCTTTGGCCAGGGTTGGCTGGTCTGTGTGCACGGCCTCTCAAACATTTAAGGGTGCTTCTTCTTCCACATCCAGCACATTTAGGATCCTGAAAGTGCTGGACTTGAAGCTTATTTTAAGACCATCATTTCTAAAAAATAAATGGAGTCCACATGGCCTTTGGAATAAGAGATCTCAGAGAGCTATAGATAGGATGTGTGACCTTGAGTGAGTTACCTCACCTCTCTGTACCTAAGTTTCCTTAGCTCTAAAATAGGGAAGTCAGTGGCTGAGTCATTGAGCTGTTGTGATGTAGGAAAAGCCCATACAGAGGGAGAGCTTAATTGCTATTGTGACTACTGCTGGGTACATGGGAAACAGATACTGCAGAGGAACCTGTGGGCCTGGATCCCACAGAGCCAATCCGGCAGCCAGGCCTGGGATTCTAACAAAGGTCCTTCTGCAGGGAGGCAAGCCTCACTATCCCCACGTCTTCCTTGTACTGAGGACCCTGTCTCCCCTGCTTTGCCTGGCTTCCCTGACATGTACCTGAGTAGATCAGTTGTGGCCTCCTCTTTTCCACTTGAGACAGCACAGTCCTGAGAGGCAGGAGGCCTCTCTCTCCTCCAGGAGAGGAGAAGGCATGTATGTGTGCTAAGTCAACTTTAAAAGTAATTCTTCTTTACATGCCTTCTGTTCATCAAGGACCTGGAGGAGTAGTCTTGGGGAAGTGGGGGCCCTGTCTGGGCTTCAGCCTGCCTGTATGTCTGGAGAGCAAAGGGGCATCCAATTCCCTCAGGCCTCTTTCAGCCCTGACATTTCAGACTCGAATGGGTCTTGCTGGTCCCCTGAGGGTGCTATGGGCCCTTCCTATGGGGGAGCAAAGCGGTAAGGTCCCTGGGTGTCTGAACCCATGGGGTGGGATCTCCCACTGGACTCTCACTGGACCCTCTACAATGTCCTGTGGACCAGTTCTGTCCAGTTCCAGGGTAGTCGCTCTTGCTTTTTGGTGGGTATGCTACATCCTTGGCACTTTCCCCTGGGTGTACCAAGGGGTTCAGATTCACAAGATGAGGGCTGGTCATGGACTGAGAGAGAGAGGCCAAAGGAATTGGCTGGCTTTCTCTAAGGAGGCAGTGGGCACTGGTTAAGAGCAGGACTTGAGAGTCACCCCATCTTTATTCAATCCTGATTCTGTCCTTTCTCAGATGAGTGGACCTAGGCAAGTTTCTTTTCTTTTTCTTTTTTTTCATGCCACGAGCTTTTTCTTAGTTATTTATTATTTTCATCCATCTTTATTCTTTGACAAGTGTGGACCTCCCATTGCAGTGGCCTGTCTAGTTGATCTCAGAGAGCTATAGATAGGATGTGTGACCTTGAGTGAGTTACCTCACCTCTCTGTACCTAAGTTTCCTTAGCTCTAAAAAACAGTGGCTGAGGCATTGAGCTGTTGTGATGTAGGAAAAGCCCATACAGAGGGAGAGCTTAATTGCTATTGTGACTACTGCTGGGTACATGGGAAACAGATACTGCAGAGGAACCTGTGGGCCTGGATCCCACAGAGCCAATCCGGCAGCCAGGCCTGGGATTCTAACAAAGGTCCTTCTGCAGGGAGGCAAGCCTCACTATCCCCACGTCTTCCTTGTACTGAGGACCCTGTCTCCCCTGCTTTGCCTGGCTTCCCTGACATGTACCTGAGTAGATCAGTTGTGGCCTCCTCTTTTCCACTTGAGACAGCACAGTCCTGAGAGGCAGGAGGCCTCTCTCTCCTCCAGGAGAGGAGAAGGCATGTATGTGTGCTAAGTCAACTTTAAAAGTAATTCTTCTTTACATGCCTTCTGTTCATCAAGGACCTGGAGGAGTAGTCTTGGGGAAGTGGGGGCCCTGTCTGGGCTTCAGCCTGCCTGTATGTCTGGAGAGAAAAGGGGGCATCCAATTCCCTCAGGCCTCTTTCAGCCCTGACATTTCAGACTCGAATGGGTCTTGCTGGTCCCCTGCGGGTGCTATGGGCCCTTCCTATGGGGGAGCAAAGCGGTAAGGTCCCTGGGTGTCTGAACCCATGGGGTGGGATCTCCCACTGGACTCTCACTGGACCCTCTACAATGTCCTGTGGACCAGTTCTGTCCAGTTCCAGGGTAGTCGCTCTTGCTTTTTGGTGGGTATGCTACATCCTTGGCACTTTCCCCTGGGTGTACCAAGGGGTTCAGATTCACAAGATGAGGGCTGGTCATGGACTGAGAGAGAGAGAGGCCAAAGGAATTGGCTGGCTTTCTCTAAGGAGGCAGTGGGCACTGGTTAAGAGCAGGACTTGAGAGTCACCCCATCTTTATTCAATCCTGATTCTGTCCTTTCTCAGATGAGTGGACCTAGGCAAGTTTCTTTTCTTTTTCTTTTTTTTCATGCCACGAGCTTTTTCTTAGTTATTTATTATTTTCATCCATCTTTATTCTTTGACAAGTGTGGACCTCCCATTGCAGTGGCCTGTCTAGTTGCAGAGCACCGGCTCTGACTGCATGCACTCCAGAGTGCTGGCTCATAATTGGACACATCGTTCCAGCTGCTCTGCGGCATGTGGAATCTTCCCAGGCCAGGGATGGAACTGGCTCCCTTTGCACCGCAAGGCGGACTCCTTACCCACTGGATCACCAGGGAAACCCCTGGGCAAGTTTCTTAACCTCTCTGAGCTTTCGTGTCCTTATTTGCAAGCTATCTGTCTTAATTTGAATTCCCCTAAAAGCAGAGACTTATTGAAGAACTTGGGTGCTGACAGTTTATTTGGGAGCTGATGCTAGAAAGCAGGAGTGAAGGTATGGAGAGACAGTGAGACAACGGAAGAAGAAAAGGGAGTGAGTGGTGGGCTGTAGAGCTGGCTGCTGAGGTGGGCAGTGGAGTGCCCTCCTGCCGGGTACCCTGCAAGCTAGCAGAATACCCTCAAACTTGTCACTCCAAAGGCAGCGGTTTGAGGCACTGATCCACTTACTTCTGTCCCACTTTGACTGGTGGGTTTGTCTCCTGGGGACACCACTTCTGGGCTATTGGTCCCCTAGCCTTGGCCCAACTTTCACATGGGAAGACTTCATCCTCACATTCCTAGAAGAGAATCTTCTGGAAGTAGGGTGGGGCAGACCCAGATGTCTGCATGTGTACACCTGCCTGCCCCAGTACCACTGACACCTGGGCTGGGCAGGGTGCAAGGCATCAACATTACAGGGGCCCTAGCTAGAGGGACTGATTTGGCACAGGCTGATGAATAACAAATGAGAGTTGCCTTCTTTCATCATTATTGGGGTGATGGCTGTATATTACTTGGATCTGGCCCTAGCAGGTGGATGATGGTCCAGAGTCCAATCCATTTGGTGCAGAGAGATTTAGAGCTTGTAAAATTAGTTGTCACTCTTGCAAATTTGAGCACTTTCATATAAAAATTGAGGGTTCCAGTTTTTCTTGAAAAATTGGAAGTTCTGGTACAATGAGGCCTTCATTCTCATGTGTAAAAATTCCCCCCCCTGCCGCCAAGCTGTTTCTCTCCCTAGTCTGGTGTTGGCCTGACCCCTGGGTACCTGTCTAGTTGCAGAGCACCGGCTCTGACTGCATGCACTCCAGAGTGCTGGCTCATAATTGGACACATCGTTCCAGCTGCTCTGCGGCATGTGGAATCTTCCCAGGCCAGGGATGGAACTGGCTCCCTTTGCACCGCAAGGCGGACTCCTTACCCACTGGATCACCAGGGAAACCCCTGGGCAAGTTTCTTAACCTCTCTGAGCTTTCGTGTCCTTATTTGCAAGCTATCTGTCTTAATTTGAATTCCCCTAAAAGCAGAGACTTATTGAAGAACTTGGGTGCTGACAGTTTATTTGGGAGCTGATGCTAGAAAGCAGGAGTGAAGGTATGGAGAGACAGTGAGACAACGGAAGAAGAAAAGGGAGTGAGTGGTGGGCTGTAGAGCTGGCTGCTGAGGTGGGCAGTGGAGTGCCCTCCTGCCGGGTACCCTGCAAGCTAGCAGAATACCCTCAAACTTGTCACTCCAAAGGCAGCGGTTTGAGGCACTGATCCACTTACTTCTGTCCCACTTTGACTGGTGGGTTTGTCTCCTGGGGACACCACTTCTGGGCTATTGGTCCCCTAGCCTTGGCCCAACTTTCACATGGGAAGACTTCATCCTCACATTCCTAGAAGAGAATCTTCTGGAAGTAGGGTGGGGCAGACCCAGATGTCTGCATGTGTACACCTGCCTGCCCCAGTACCACTGACACCTGGGCTGGGCAGGGTGCAAGGCATCAACATTACAGGGGCCCTAGCTAGAGGGACTGATTTGGCACAGGCTGATGAATAACAAATGAGAGTTGCCTTCTTTCATCATTATTGGGGTGATGGCTGTATATTACTTGGATCTGGCCCTAGCAGGTGGATGATGGTCCAGAGTCCAATCCATTTGGTGCAGAGAGATTTAGAGCTTGTAAAATTAGTTGTCACTCTTGCAAATTTGAGCACTTTCATATAAAAATTGAGGGTTCCAGTTTTTCTTGAAAAATTGGAAGTTCTGGTACAATGGGGCCTTCATTCTCATGTGTAAAAATTCAGCCTCCCTCCCCACCCCCTGCCGCCAAGCTGTTTCTCTCCCTAGTCTGGTGTTGGTGCCTGAATTCCACCGTTAGGGTAAACAGTAGTAGTCTGGGGTATTGCTTCTACCCCACTTACATGCTGAGTGGAGTTATCCTTTAGAGGAGCTGGTATTGTCTAAGCTGCTGCCCCATCACCCTGAGGACCCACTGTTGGAGTCTCCCAGCTTGTTCCTGCCTGGTCCCTGGAAGATTGTGTGAGGAGCAGAGGGGGGAGCAGCCTGGATTTGGGTCAAGATGATGCTACAGCCCTAGGGGTATCAGGCTCTGCTGAGAACAGTGGATCCCAGAGCATCTGGAGATCAACCTCGACTTGTATGTGGTCCCCAGAGGCTCTCAGTTCTCTTCAGATGAACGATTGCTCCTGCTGCTTTGAAATCATCTCCTGTGTGGCAGGTGAGATCTGAGTCATGGGCATATTCGGGGTCCCAGGATAGCCTGGTAGACAGAGGGAGCTTGCCCCATGGGGAGAGGAGATCAAGTTACCCAGTTTGGATGCTGGGCTGAGTCCTGTGGTTGGTCGGTTCAGGAGTCCTGGGGAGAAGATCAGGAGATGGCCAGGGAACTCAGTGGTTCCTCCTGTCCCTCTTGGGAGCTCAGTGGTTAGGCTGGGGTACAGAAACCTTCAGGGCTTCCCAGAGTCATTTCTAGTATTGAGGAATAGCCACCCCATGGGTTGCCTCCTACCTGGATCTCACAAGGGTACCTGCAGGGCTCTAAGTACTGTGTGTTTTTCCTTATGGTTGCAAAAAATGAAACTAGTTTAGAACTTAGCTGTAATCAGTCCTCTCCAGGAAACAGAGTAAAGAGCAATCACAAAGACTGATGGGAGAACACAATGGGATTTTTCTCATTCTCATTCATTGAGACTTTCCAGCATCTCATTTATTAACATTAAATGTCTGGTAATCAAGTTTAGGAAGTGAGAGCGGTGGGTGGGCTCTACTTACATGGACCGCTCCCCACACCCCTAGAACCAGAGAACTGGTGTCTGGATAGGAATGCCGAAAGGCTAATCTCTAAATAGCCCTCCTGCACCTGCACTTGGGTCTGCTCTCTGTGTGTGGGTTTAGGATTCTTGGGAGCGTTCCATCCTGATCCAAGCATTATTTCTTTGCTTTGCTTGTTCAGTTCAGTTCAGTTGCTCAGTCGTGTCCCACTTTTTGTGATGCTGTGGACTGCAGCATTCCAGGCTTCCCTGTCCTTCACCATCTCCTGGAACTTGCTCAAACTCATGTCCATTGACTCAATGATGCCATTCAACCATCTCATTCTCTGTTGTCCCCTTCTCTTTCCGCCTTCTATTTTTCCCAGCATCAGGGTCTTTTCCTATGAGTCAGCTCTTCTAATCAGGTGACCAAAATATTGGAGCTTCAGCTTCAGCATCAGTCCTTCCAAAGAACGTTCAGGGTTGACTTCCTTTCGGACTGACTGGTTTGATCTCCTTGTAGTCCAAGAGACTCTCAAGAGTCTGCTCCAACACCACAGTTCAAAGGCATCAGTTCTTTGGCACTCAGCTTCTTCATGGTCCAACTCTCACATCCATATGTGATTACTGGAAAAACCATAGCTTTAACTACACCACTTTTTATTGGCAAAGTGATGTCTCTAATTTTTAGTACATTGTCTAGGTTTGTCATAGTTTTTCTTCTAAGGAGAAAGCATCTTTTAATTTCATGACTGCAGTCACCATCTACAGTGATTTTGGGACCCAAGAAAATAGAATCTGTCATTGTTTCCTCTTTTCCCTCAACTATTTGCTGTGAAGAGGTGGGACTGGATGCCATGATATTAGTTTTTTGAATGATGAGGCTTTTTTTTTTTGGCCACTTCTATTGGTCTTTCATTTATTTCCATCTTTGTTCTTTGGCCTGTGTGGGCCTCCCATTGCAGTGGCCTCTCTTTCTGCAGAGCACCAGCTCCGGGTGCATGTGCTCCAGAGTGCTGGCTCGGTAGTTGGACACATCGGTCCAGCCTCTCCGCAGCACATGGTATCTTCCCAGGCCAGGGATCGAACCGGCACCCCTTGCACTGCAAGGCAGTGTCTTTACCCACTGGACCACCAGGGAAGCCCTGAATGATGAGTTTTAAGCCAGCTTTCTCACTCTCCTCTTTCACCTTCATTAAGAGGCTCCTCTTCACTTTCTGCCATAAGGATGATGTCATCTGCATATCTGGGGTTATTGATATTTCTCCCAGCAATCTTGATTCCAGCCTGTTCTTCATCTAGACAGACATTTCAGCATTCTACTGTTAGACTTCCATATGGCCTCCTGCCCCATTTGTTAGCTGGGTGACCATGTCCAAGTTAATTAACTTCTTTGAGTTCCCAGTTTTTCCACTGTGAAATGGAGACAAGACTTCCCAGAGTTGTTTTGAGAAATAAGTGTAAAAGTCACTGGGGGAAACTTTAAGTTGTTGAATAAACACGTAGGATCATAGGCTCATGCCCAGGTGCTGAGAGCTCTAGGGGGTCGCACCCACATTTTCAAGGGCACCAAAGGGACCTGCCCTGTGATAAGCTGGATATGGGGAGGTTGACTTCAGTTTTCAAGAATGATTTTCGGAGAGAACAACAAAGCTGGCCTTTATCTCTTCTTGCAGTTCCTGGCCCCTGGGATGCTGGCAGAGGGCTGGAGACTTCTGGAACCCTCGGCCTCTGAGGCCCAGAGGGTGGTATGGATAGTGCAGCCTAATTCATTTGTGCCCTTATCAGTTCCCCCAGAAACCTGTCTTGGACAGGTGCTCTGGGAGTCAGCCTGGATGTCTAAAATACCAGTGTCTCTTCCACACTCCAGGCTTTTAAATCACAACAGCTTAGCAAGGTGCTTTCCAAAGGGCATGCATTGTTTTGTTCAGATTATAGAAGTCATACATGCTTCCTGGGGATAATTTAGAAAATATGAGAAAGGAAAAATTAAAACTCCCCTCAATGCTCTAAAGAGATAGTGGCTCTAAACATTTTGGTGAATTTCCATTCAATCTTTTCCTTCCTCTCTCCTTCATCTCTTCCTTCTTTTTCTCATTTTTGGTACAAAAGAATTCAAACAGAAAAAAGCAAAATACAGGAGAAAACAGAGCAATAATCATGTCTTCATCATCTATATCTCTCGCCTCTTTTCCTCTTTCCTTTCTTAAAGAAAATGTTTACAGGTAGAATGGAAGCCTCTTTTTATGTATCTCCGCAGGGCCACTCCTTGAATGAAGTGTATGCTTCCTTATTAGGTTTTATACTTTTGCCTCATGTGTATGTATCCATGAAGGCTTGTGTGTGGTCCACATTTAACAGAAGCCAGGTCACACAGCACATACCTGCCACTGAAAATTTTTCTTTTTTATTTAGCTATTTTTTTTTTTTTTGCCACTTCTATTGGTCTTTCATCTATTTGTTTTCATCCATCTTTGTTCTTTGGCCTGTGTGAGCCTCCCATCGCAGCGGCCTCTTTCATTGCAGAGCACCAGCGCTGGGCACATGTGCTCCAGAGCTCCAGCTGGGTAGTTGCGTACATCGGTCCAGCTGCTCTGTGGCATGTGGAATCTTTCCAGGCGAGGGGTCAAACTGGCACCCCTCGTACTGCAAGGCAGTGTCCTTACCCACTGGACCACCAAGGAAGCCCATACCTGCACTTTTTTTTTCTGCTTACACAACATTCATCTTGAGATTTATCCCTATTAATGTGTATATGTATAGTTCATTTATTATTTTTTAAGAAATGAGTTTTTTTTTTTTTCAAATGAACCATTAAAAATTTTTTTTTAATTCATTTTTGGCTATTCTGAGTTTTCACTGCTGCCTCAGGCTCTTCTGTAGTTGCAGGGAGTGAGGGCTACTCTTTGAGGTGAGCAGACTTCTTGTTGCGGTGACTTCTCTTGTTGTGGAACTCGGGCTCTAGGGCACACAGGTTTCAGAAGTTGTGGCACATGGGCTCCAAACTTGCAGCTCTGAGGCTCTAGAGCACAGGCTCAGTGGTGTGGCTATGCATTGTTTTGTTCAGATTATAGAAGTCATACATGCTTCCTGGGGATAATTTAGAAAATATGAGAAAGGAAAAATTAAAACTCCCCTCAATGCTCTAAAGAGATAGTGGCTCTAAACATTTTGGTGAATTTCCATTCAATCTTTTCCTTCCTCTCTCCTTCATCTCTTCCTTCTTTTTCTCATTTTTGGTACAAAAGAATTCAAACAGAAAAAAGCAAAATACAGGAGAAAACAGAGCAATAATCATGTCTTCATCATCTATATCTCTCGCCTCTTTTCCTCTTTCCTTTCTTAAAGAAAATGTTTACAGGTAGAATGGAAGCCTCTTTTTATGTATCTCCGCAGGGCCACTCCTTGAATGAAGTGTATGCTTCCTTATTAGGTTTTATACTTTTGCCTCATGTGTATGTATCCATGAAGGCTTGTGTGTGGTCCACATTTAACAGAAGCCAGGTCACACAGCACATACCTGCCACTGAAAATTTTTCTTTTTTATTTAGCTATTTTTTTTTTTTTTGCCACTTCTATTGGTCTTTCATCTATTTGTTTTCATCCATCTTTGTTCTTTGGCCTGTGTGAGCCTCCCATCGCAGCGGCCTCTTTCATTGCAGAGCACCAGCGCTGGGCACATGTGCTCCAGAGCTCCAGCTGGGTAGTTGCGTACATCGGTCCAGCTGCTCTGTGGCATGTGGAATCTTTCCAGGCGAGGGGTCAAACTGGCACCCCTCGTACTGCAAGGCAGTGTCCTTACCCACTGGACCACCAAGGAAGCCCATACCTGCACTTTTTTTTTCTGCTTACACAACATTCATCTTGAGATTTATCCCTATTAATGTGTATATGTATAGTTCATTTATTATTTTTTAAGAAATGAGTTTTTTTTTTTTTCAAATGAACCATTAAAAATTTTTTTTTAATTCATTTTTGGCTATTCTGAGTTTTCACTGCTGCCTCAGGCTCTTCTGTAGTTGCAGGGAGTGAGGGCTACTCTTTGAGGTGAGCAGACTTCTTGTTGCGGTGACTTCTCTTGTTGTGGAACTCGGGCTCTAGGGCACACAGGTTTCAGAAGTTGTGGCACATGGGCTCCAAACTTGCAGCTCTGAGGCTCTAGAGCACAGGCTCAGTGGTTGTGGGCTTAGTTGCTTCACAGCATGTGGGTTCTTCCCAGATCAGGGATTGAACCCATGTCTCCTGCATTGGCAGGTGAACCCTTCACTGCTGAGCTACTAGGGAAGCCCTAGTTCATTTATTTTAATGATGAGGTTGCACTCTACCATATGGCTACACCACAGTGATTTATCCATTCTTCTATTTTACATTGCAGCCACGAACAGTCATGAGCACACGTCATCACTTTCTCTGCAGTACAGGCTGAGCAGTGTGACTCCTGAGTCACTGGGTTTGTGAACTTTGAAATTCATTTGATTTTTGCCTATTGTTTCTGAAAGTAGTTATATCAATTTTGATTCCTACCAACAACTTGTGAACGTTCCTGTCAGCATCAAGTACCTCTTGACATTGAGAGATTTGAAAATTTCAGCTAGCCTGGTGATATGCTCTGATGTGGAATAATTGCATCTCATTGTTTTGATTTGAATTATTTTTGAATATTAGTGAAATTAAGCAGCATTCCATATGCATATGGGCCATTAGAATTTCATCTCTTATCAATTTAGCTATTAAACTATTTGTTTCTAATTGTGTTGTGGGAATTGTTCAGTTGCCAAGTCATGTCTGACTCTGAGACCCTGTGAATCTCAAGCATGTCAGGTTCCCCTGTCCTTCACCATCTCCTAGGGTTTGCAAAAACTCATGTCCATTGAGCCAGTGATGCCATCCAACCATCTCATCCTCTGCTGCCCACTTCTGCTCCTGCCTGCAATCTTTCCCAGCATGAGGCTCTTTTCTTATGAGTTGGCTCTTCACATCAGGTGGCCAAAGTATTGTACCTTCAGCTTCAGCATCAGTCCTTCCAATGAATATTTAGGGTTGGTTTCTTTCAGGATTGACTGATTTGATCTCCTTGCTTTCCAAGGACTCTCAAGAGTCTTCTCCAGCACCACAGTTTGAAAATCATAAATTCTTCAGTAATTAGCCTTCTTCATGAAATTTTCATCTCTCTAAACCTGGGCTCTGCAGGGCACACAGGTTTCAGAAGTTGTGGCACATGGGCTCCAAACTTGCAGCTCTGAGGCTCTAGAGCACAGGCTCAGTGGTTGTGGGCTTAGTTGCTTCACAGCATGTGGGTTCTTCCCAGATCAGGGATTGAACCCATGTCTCCTGCATTGGCAGGTGAACCCTTCACTGCTGAGCTACTAGGGAAGCCCTAGTTCATTTATTTTAATGATGAGGTTGCACTCTACCATATGGCTACACCACAGTGATTTATCCATTCTTCTATTTTACATTGCAGCCACGAACAGTCATGAGCACACGTCATCACTTTCTCTGCAGTACAGGCTGAGCAGTGTGACTCCTGAGTCACTGGGTTTGTGAACTTTGAAATTCATTTGATTTTTGCCTATTGTTTCTGAAAGTAGTTATATCAATTTTGATTCCTACCAACAACTTGTGAACGTTCCTGTCAGCATCAAGTACCTCTTGACATTGAGAGATTTGAAAATTTCAGCTAGCCTGGTGATATGCTCTGATGTGGAATAATTGCATCTCATTGTTTTGATTTGAATTATTTTTGAATATTAGTGAAATTAAGCAGCATTCCATATGCATATGGGCCATTAGAATTTCATCTCTTATCAATTTAGCTATTAAACTATTTGTTTCTAATTGTGTTGTGGGAATTGTTCAGTTGCCAAGTCATGTCTGACTCTGAGACCCTGTGAATCTCAAGCATGTCAGGTTCCCCTGTCCTTCACCATCTCCTAGGGTTTGCAAAAACTCATGTCCATTGAGCCAGTGATGCCATCCAACCATCTCATCCTCTGCTGCCCACTTCTGCTCCTGCCTGCAATCTTTCCCAGCATGAGGCTCTTTTCTTATGAGTTGGCTCTTCACATCAGGTGGCCAAAGTATTGTACCTTCAGCTTCAGCATCAGTCCTTCCAATGAATATTTAGGGTTGGTTTCTTTCAGGATTGACTGATTTGATCTCCTTGCTTTCCAAGGGACTCTCAAGAGTCTTCTCCAGCACCACAGTTTGAAAATCATAAATTCTTCAGTAATTAGCCTTCTTCATGATCCATCTCTCACATCCATACATGACTACTGGAAAAACCATAGTTTTGACTATACAGACCTTTGTAGGCAAAGTGATGTCTCTGCTTTTTAATATGCTGTCTAGGTTTGTCATTAAAATTTTTCTTTCAAGGAGCAAGTATATTTTAATTTCATGGCTGCAGTCACCATGCACTGTGATCTCTGGATCCATTTACCATGAAGTGATGGGACTGGATGTCATGATCTTAGTTTTTTGAATATTGAGTTTTGGGACAGCTTTTTCACTCTCCTTTGTCACCCTCATCTAGAAGCTCCTTAGTTCCTTTTCACTTTCTGCCATTAGGGTGGTATTATCTACACATCTGAGGTTTTTGATATTTCTCCCAGCAATCTTGATTTCAAGTTTGTGATTCATCCAGCCTGGTATTTTGCACATTGTGGGAGTACATTGTATATTCTTGATACCAATAAGATGTTGATTATATATTGGAATATATACTCTTAGCTTATGACTTATTTAAAAAATTTGTTAGTGGTGTCTTTGACACTCAGATATCACCTAAAATTTTGATGTAATCACATTTATTATCTTCCCTTTTTTTTGATGGTGTATGTTTTTGGTATTGTACTTAAGATATCCATCTCTAGGAAACCTGTACTATCATACAAAAGAAATAGCAATTGTCAATGCGGTGGGGGACTCAGGGATCTTACATGGGGACTGTGCTATGGCCTGGAGGGGTGGGTTGAGGGGAACTCGGAGCGGGGCAGAGGAGGGAGGAGTCTGGGATATACATATGATTTATCTGGGATTATACATATTTGTAAACAACAAAACTATGTAAAAGCAAAAAATGAAATTAAAATAATTAAGTAACAAAAGAGATATCTACCTCTAAATCTTTTAATATTTTTGCCTTTATAAATTTACAATTCCTGGATTTCATTTTCTATATATAGATATATACACACAGTATTTATATAAATATTCTGATATATATGCATATATACATACATATATATATATATCAATATCTCTGAATCTATATATCATATATAGATACATAAACAGACTTACATATGTATGTGTATATGTATTGCTAGGCATACCATTGCCCCAGCACCCTTTGTTGAACAGTTCATCTTTTCCTTCTAATTTGTAAATTCTACTTCTGTTAAAAATCAAGTTTCTATATTAGCCCTGGTCTGCTTCAGTTTTTTCTCTTCTGTTTCACTGGTATATTTGTCTCTTTTTGATTAATACCCATAGTTTCAATGAGGTTAGCTCTACAACAGATCTATCACCTGGCACATTCTCTCTTTACAGTCACTTTTAAAAATTGTGTCACTTGTCTCTCTTTTTTTTTTTTATTCATCTTTCAGTTGGAATTTTTGTATCAGATTGCCAAGTTACATAAAAGAAGCATTTGGATTTTAATTGAAACAGCTTTGATTTTATAGTTTAAATGGGAAAACTTGACATCTTTATGATAATGAATCTTCTCATCTATGAACTACACATACATTTATTTTCTTTTATTTCAGTATTTGTATGTCCTTTGTATACTTTGGATAAATATATTAAATAGTTGCATATATCTTTAGCTTACTTTTGCAGCTACTATGAATTATGCTTTTACAAATGATATTTTCTAATGATTTGCTGGATTCTAGAAGAACTATTATTTTTTGTATGCTTTTCTTGTTTTGTTTTTTTGGCCACTTCTATTGGTCTTTCATTTCCATCTTTGTTTTTTGGCCTGTGTGGGCCTCCCGTTGCAGTGACCTCTCTTGCTGCAGAGCACAGGCTCTGGGCACATGTGCTCCAGAGCTCTGGCTCGGTAGTAGGACACATTGGTCCAGTTGCTCTGCGGCACATGGGATCTTCCCAGGTCAGGGATTGAACCAGCGCCCCTTGCACTGCAAGGCAGTGTCCTTACCCACTGGACCACCTGGAAAGCACCCCCGCCTTTTTAAATGTATGTATCTACTAATTTATTGATTTGGCTGTGCCAGGTCTTAGCTGTGGCACATGAGATCTTTTGTTGTGGTTTGTCGGCTCTCTAGTTGTGGAGAGTGGACTCAGTTGCTCTGCAGCATGTGGGATCTTAGTTTCCCAACTAGGGATCGAACCCACATCCACTGTATTACAAGGCAGATTCTTAGCCATGGGACCGCCAGGGAAGTCCTTGGTATGCTTTTCTTGAGTCCAGAATTCCTGATGTGTGTGTATACTACGTAGACATTTCTATGTAGGAATTTTAACTTTCTAATAATAATAATAGTTACCTATTACTTTCTAAATGTTATTTCACTGACTTATCTTTTCATATTTCATTGACTGGGACCACCACCAAAATATTGAATAGCAGCAGTCAAAATAGTTATTCTTATCCTCTTACTATTTTGAATATAAACAACTCTAAAGTTTTTTTTTTTAAGAAGTGTGGTGTTTACCAAAACATTTTGGTAGGTGAACTTTACTAGTTAAGAAAATTACCTTGGTGTGCCTGTATTTTTGTAAGTTATACAGGCATGTTTCATTTCACCAAATACATTTCTTCTGTATCTCTAAAGATGACTATGTACTTATTCCTCCCCTCTAGTCTTAAATGTTATGATGGCTTCCGTTGGAAAATTTCCTGATGTTAGAAAATCTTACATTCCTAGGATAACGCATACTTGATCATTATATAATGATGGATTCAATCTCATATTTAACTTAAAAACCATAATCATGGATAAAATTGGTCTCTGCTTGTCTTTATGTGCTTTTGGTATTGAAGTTATAGTAACCCTATAATATGAATTGATAGTTTAATTTTTTTGTTCACTGAAATAGGGTTTTAGTTTTAATGTTCTAATAGGTTTTGGTTTTAAAAAGATGAGGTGGCATGTTTAGAATCTAGGGAAGATTTGCCTATAAAATATTTGAGTTTGCTTAGTAAGATTTTTTTCCTGGAAATGCATTCAGTTTATGTAATGGTTCTTTGTTCATTCAAGTTTTCCATTTTGAGTCAATATTATTAATTTGTATATTTTCAACAGTTGTCTCTGACACTATATTTTCAAATTTACTATCATAATGTTCATATTGTTTTCTTATGATTGAAAAATCTCTTTACTTCATTTCTAATTTCTTCTCTCCTTCATTCCCAATATTGTTTTAAAAATAGTTCTTATTTTCAATTTGTATTCAGAGAAATGCAACCTTGGTGGTGCACAGTTGTATAAGTTTTGATGAACGTAACCATCCTCAAAATCAAGATACAGAGCAGTTCTATCACCCCCCAAAATTTCCTCATACTGTCCCTTCATAGTCAATTACTTTCCATACCTCCAACCTCTAGCAGCAGTCCTTACAGATATGCCTTTAAATTTGAAATTTATCTGCCTTGTTGTATGTCTCAATAGTTTGTTTTTTTGTATTGTTGAATAACATTCCATTTTATACCTATACCATGGCTTGTTTATCCATTAACCCATTGAAGTTTTACTGTTTCCAGTGTTTTAGTGCCAATGAAAAGAGTCACTATAAGCAATTAGACTGGGACCACCACCAAAATATTGAATAGCAAAATAGTTATTCTTATCCTCTTACTATTTTGAATATAAACAACTCTAAAGTTTTTTTTTTAAGAAGTGTGGTGTTTACCAAAACATTTTGGTAGGTGAACTTTACTAGTTAAGAAAATTACCTTGGTGTGCCTGTATTTTTGTAAGTTATACAGGCATGTTTCATTTCACCAAATACATTTCTTCTGTATCTCTAAAGATGACTATGTACTTATTCCTCCCCTCTAGTCTTAAATGTTATGATGGCTTCCGTTGGAAAATTTCCTGATGTTAGAAAATCTTACATTCCTAGGATAACGCATACTTGATCATTATATAATGATGGATTCAATCTCATATTTAACTTAAAAACCATAATCATGGATAAAATTGGTCTCTGCTTGTCTTTATGTGCTTTTGGTATTGAAGTTATAGTAACCCTATAATATGAATTGATAGTTTAATTTTTTTGTTCACTGAAATAGGGTTTTAGTTTTAATGTTCTAATAGGTTTTGGTTTTAAAAAGATGAGGTGGCATGTTTAGAATCTAGGGAAGATTTGCCTATAAAATATTTGAGTTTGCTTAGTAAGATTTTTTTCCTGGAAATGCATTCAGTTTATGTAATGGTTCTTTGTTCATTCAAGTTTTCCATTTTGAGTCAATATTATTAATTTGTATATTTTCAACAGTTGTCTCTGACACTATATTTTCAAATTTACTATCATAATGTTCATATTGTTTTCTTATGATTGAAAAATCTCTTTACTTCATTTCTAATTTCTTCTCTCCTTCATTCCCAATATTGTTTTAAAAATAGTTCTTATTTTCAATTTGTATTCAGAGAAATGCAACCTTGGTGGTGCACAGTTGTATAAGTTTTGATGAACGTAACCATCCTCAAAATCAAGATACAGAGCAGTTCTATCACCCCCCAAAATTTCCTCATACTGTCCCTTCATAGTCAATTACTTTCCATACCTCCAACCTCTAGCAGCAGTCCTTACAGATATGCCTTTAAATTTGAAATTTATCTGCCTTGTTGTATGTCTCAATAGTTTGTTTTTTTGTATTGTTGAATAACATTCCATTTTATACCTATACCATGGCTTGTTTATCCATTAACCCATTGAAGTTTTACTGTTTCCAGTGTTTTAGTGCCAATGAAAAGAGTCACTATAAGCAATTATGTACAGAATTTTATGTGTGCATAAATTTCATTGTTGTTGTTTAGTTGCTAAGTGGAGTCTGACTCTTTGGCAATCCCATGAACTCCTCTATCTATGGGATTTCCTAGGCAGAAATACTAGTGTGGCGTGCCATTTCCTTCTGCAGGGCATCTTCCTAACTCAGGGATCGAACCTGCATCTCCTGCATTGGTAGATGGATTCTTTACCACGGAGCCACAAGGGAAGCACATAAGTTTCCTTACTCTTAGTTAAATACCCAAACCTGGGATTGCACTTTTATAAACTATTGGTTGACTGCACTTGTCTGGGTCTATTTCTGGACTATCATCTGTTCCATAGATCTGTACACTTGGTTTTTTTTTAATTCTTTATTTTAAAGGTTTTACAGAGTTTTGTGGTTCACCGACATGTATGTTCCCAGATCAGTCATATGCATATCCCTGGTCCCCACCCCACCAGTTCCCCCCATCCCACCCCTCCAGACCATCACCCCAAGCCATTGTAAGCACTCCTATTCCCTTAGCACAATGACAATAGCTATCTTTTCCACACATGACAGTATAGGTTTCCATGTTACTCCCTCCATGCCTCCCCCTCCCTATTTCTTCCCCACAATGTCCCTATGTCTATGCCCTGTCTGTTTTTACATGAGTTCACTGCGTGTGCTATCACGGCCATCTTACTAGATTCCATATATATGAGTTAGTATACTGTACTTGTCTTTCTCTTTTTGACTTACTTCACTTTTTATGATAGTTTCTAGAGCTAGCCACCTCATTGGGACTGAGTCTTCTGCATTTCTTTTAACAGCTGAGTAGTATTCCATTGTATATATGTACCAGAGCTTCTGGATCCATTGTATATATGTACCAGAGCTTCTGGATCCATTGTATATATGTACCAGAGCTTCTGGATCCACTTGTTCGTCGATGGACATCTAGGTTGCTTCCACGTTCTGGCTATTGTATAGAGAGTTGCAATGAACATTGGGGTACAGGTGCTTCTTACAGTTTTGATTTCATCAGGATATAGGCCTAATAGTGGGATTGCTGGGTCATAGGGTGCTTCTATTTTGAGTCTTTTAGGGACTCTCCATACTGTCTTCCATAGAGGCTGTATCAATTTACATTCCCACCAGCAATGCAAGAGGGTTTCCTTTTCTCTGCACCCTCTCCAGCATTTATTGTCTGTCGATTTGTGGATGATGGCCATTCTGATGGGTGTGAGGTGGTATCTCATTGTGGTTTTAATTTGCATTTCTCTGATAATAAGCAAGGTTGAGCATCGTTTCATGTGCTTCTGGGCCATCTGTATGTCCTCTTTGGAGAGGCGTTTCTTTAGATCTTTTTCCCATTTTTTGATTGGGTTGTTTGTTTTCCCTGTGCTGAATTATCTGAGTTGCTTGTAGATTTTGGAGATTAATTCTTTGTCTGTTGTTTCATTTGCTATGATTTTCTCCCACTCTGTGGGGTGTCTGTTGAGCTTTTTGTAATTTCTTTTGCTGTACAAAAGCTTTTAAGTTCCTTTAGGTCCCACATGTTCATTTGTCTTTTTAGTTTCGCTATTCTAGTAGGTGGGTCATGGAAGATCTTGCTTTGATTTATGTCCTTGAGGGTTTTACCTATATTCTCCTCTAAGAGTTTGATGGTTTCTGGTCTTCCATTTAGGTCTTTAGTCCATTTTGAGTTGATCTTTGTGTATGGTGTCAGGGAATGTTCCAACTTCATTTTTTTGCATGCAGCTGTCCAGTTTTCCCAGCACCACTTGTTGAAGAGGCTGTCTTTGTCCCATTTTATAGTTTCTCCTCCTTTGTCAAAAATAAGGTACCCATAGGTGCGTGGGTTTATCTCTGGGTTCTCTATCTTGTTCCATTGGTCTATAGTTCTGTTTTTGTGCCAGTACCATACTGTCTTGAAGACTGTTGCTTCGTAGTAGAGTCTGAAGCTAGGGAGATTGAGCCCTCCAGCTCCGTTCTTCTTCCTCAGGATTGCTTTGGCTATTTGAGGTCTTTTGTATTTCCATATGAACTGTGTGATTCTTTGGTCTAGTTCTGTGAAAAATGTCAATGGTAGTTGAATAGGTATTGCATTGAATCTGTAGATGATATTTGGTAGTATGGTCATTTTCACAATATTGATTCTTCCAATCCAGGAACATGGAATATCTCTCCATCTGTTTAAGTCTTCTTTAATTTCTTTCATGAGTGTCTTGTAATTTTCTATGTACAATTCTTTTGTTTCTTTGGGTAGGTTTATTCCTAGATATTTGATTCTTTTGGTTGCAATGGTGAAGGGGATTGCCTTTTTGATTTCGTTTTCTGATTTTTCATTGTTTGTGTATAGGAATGCCAATGTATATCATGCGACTTTGATGAATTCATTGATTAGCTCTAGTAGCTTTGTAACAGTGTCTTTGGGGTTTTCTATGTATAATATCATGTCGTCTGCAAAAAGAAAGAGCTTGACTTCTTCCTTTCCAATCTGGATTCCTTTGATTTCTTTCTCTTCTCTTATTGCTGTTGCTAGAACTTCCAGGACTATGTTGAACAGTAGTGGTGAAAGTGGACGCCCATGTCTTGTTCCTGATCTTAGAGGGAATGCTTTCTGTTTTTCACCGTTAAGGATACTGTTCGCTGTGGGCTCCTCATATATGGCTTTTATTATATTGAGATAGGTTCCTTCTATGCCCATTTTCTGAAGAGTTTTTATCATAAATGGATGTTGTACTTTGTTGAAGGCTTTTTCTGCATCTATTGAGATGATCATGATCAATATCACATTGATTGATTTGCGGATGTTGAAGAATCCTTGCATGCCTGGGATGAACCCAACTTGATCGTGATGTATGAGTTTTTTGATGTGTCATTGAATTCTGTTTGCTAGGATTTTGTTGAGGATCTTGGCATCTAAGTTCATCAGTGAAATTGGCCTATAGTTTTCCTTTTTTGTGTTGTCGTTGCCTGGTTTGGGTATCAGGGTGATGGTGGCCTCGTAGAATGTGTTTGGAAGTTTTCCTTCCTGTGCAATTTTTTGAAAGAGTCTGAAGCTAGGGAGATTGAGCCCTCCAGCTCCGTTCTTCTTCCTCAGGATTGCTTTGGCTATTTGAGGTCTTTTGTATTTCCATATGAACTGTGTGATTCTTTGGTCTAGTTCTGTGAAAAATGTCAATGGTAGTTGAATAGGTATTGCATTGAATCTGTAGATGATATTTGGTAGTATGGTCATTTTCACAATATTGATTCTTCCAATCCAGGAACATGGAATATCTCTCCATCTGTTTAAGTCTTCTTTAATTTCTTTCATGAGTGTCTTGTAATTTTCTATGTACAATTCTTTTGTTTCTTTGGGTAGGTTTATTCCTAGATATTTGATTCTTTTGGTTGCAATGGTGAAGGGGATTGCCTTTTTGATTTCGTTTTCTGATTTTTCATTGTTTGTGTATAGGAATGCCAATGTATATCATGCGACTTTGATGAATTCATTGATTAGCTCTAGTAGCTTTGTAACAGTGTCTTTGGGGTTTTCTATGTATAATATCATGTCGTCTGCAAAAAGAAAGAGCTTGACTTCTTCCTTTCCAATCTGGATTCCTTTGATTTCTTTCTCTTCTCTTATTGCTGTTGCTAGAACTTCCAGGACTATGTTGAACAGTAGTGGTGAAAGTGGACGCCCATGTCTTGTTCCTGATCTTAGAGGGAATGCTTTCTGTTTTTCACCGTTAAGGATACTGTTCGCTGTGGGCTCCTCATATATGGCTTTTATTATATTGAGATAGGTTCCTTCTATGCCCATTTTCTGAAGAGTTTTTATCATAAATGGATGTTGTACTTTGTTGAAGGCTTTTTCTGCATCTATTGAGATGATCATGATCAATATCACATTGATTGATTTGCGGATGTTGAAGAATCCTTGCATGCCTGGGATGAACCCAACTTGATCGTGATGTATGAGTTTTTTGATGTGTCATTGAATTCTGTTTGCTAGGATTTTGTTGAGGATCTTGGCATCTAAGTTCATCAGTGAAATTGGCCTATAGTTTTCCTTTTTTGTGTTGTCGTTGCCTGGTTTGGGTATCAGGGTGATGGTGGCCTCGTAGAATGTGTTTGGAAGTTTTCCTTCCTGTGCAATTTTTTGAAAGAGTTTTCGAAGGACAGGCATTAGTTCTTCTTTAAATGTTTGGTAGAATTCACCTGTGAAGCTGTCTGGCCCTGGGCTTTTATTTTTGGGTAGATTTTTGATCACAACGTCAATTTCTGAGCTTGTGATTGGCTTGTTCATAGTTTCTATTTCTTCCTGGTTGAGTCTTGGGAGATTAATCTTCTCTAGGAAACTGTCCATTTCTTCCAGGTTGTCCAGTCTGTTGCCATAGAGTTGTTCATAATAGTCTCTTAGAATCCTTTGGATTTCTGCATTCTCTGTTGTAATCTCTCCTTTTTCATGTTTGATTTTGTTGATATGGTTCTTCTATGTCTTTTTTCTTTATGTGTCTGGCCAGTGGCTTGTCAATTTTGTTTACCTTTTCGAAGAACCAGCTTTTTGTTTTATTTATCTTTACTATTGTTTCTTTCATTTCTTTCTCATTTATTTCTTCTCTGATCCTTGTGATTTCTCTTCTTCTGCTGGCTTTGGGGTGTTTTTGTTCTTCTTTCTCCAATTGTTTTAAGCAGAGGGTTAGGTCATCTGCTTCATATTTTCCTAGTTTCTTGAGGTGGGATTATATTGCTATAAATTTCCCTCTTAGAACTGCTTTTGCAGTATCCCACAGGTTTTGCACTGTCGTGTGTTCATTGTCATTTTCTTCTAGGAATTTTTAAATTTCTCCTTTGATTTGCTTGGTAATCAGTTGACTTTTTAGGTATGTGTTGTTTAATCTCCATGTGTTTGTCTTTTTAGCGGTTTTTTTTCCGGTAGTTGATCTCTAGTCTCATTGAATTGTGGTCCGAGAAGATAGTTGATATAATTTCGGTTTTCTTGAATTGACTGAGGTTTGATTTGTGGCCCAAGATGTGGTCTACCCTGGAGAATGTTCCGTGAGCACTCGTGAAGAAAGTGTATTCTTCTGCTTTTGGATGGAACATCCTAAAGATATCAATGAGGATCTTGGCATCTAAGTTCATCAGTGAAATTGGCCTATAGTTTTCCTTTTTTGTGTTGTCGTTGCCTGGTTTGGGTATCAGGGTGATGGTGGCCTCGTAGAATGTGTTTGGAAGTTTTCCTTCCTGTGCAATTTTTTGAAAGAGTTTTCGAAGGACAGGCATTAGTTCTTCTTTAAATGTTTGGTAGAATTCACCTGTGAAGCTGTCTGGCCCTGGGCTTTTATTTTTGGGTAGATTTTTGATCACAACGTCAATTTCTGAGCTTGTGATTGGCTTGTTCATAGTTTCTATTTCTTCCTGGTTGAGTCTTGGGAGATTAATCTTCTCTAGGAAACTGTCCATTTCTTCCAGGTTGTCCAGTCTGTTGCCATAGAGTTGTTCATAATAGTCTCTTAGAATCCTTTGGATTTCTGCATTCTCTGTTGTAATCTCTCCTTTTTCATGTTTGATTTTGTTGATATGGTTCTTCTATGTCTTTTTTCTTTATGTGTCTGGCCAGTGGCTTGTCAATTTTGTTTACCTTTTCGAAGAACCAGCTTTTTGTTTTATTTATCTTTACTATTGTTTCTTTCATTTCTTTCTCATTTATTTCTTCTCTGATCCTTGTGATTTCTCTTCTTCTGCTGGCTTTGGGGTGTTTTTGTTCTTCTTTCTCCAATTGTTTTAAGCAGAGGGTTAGGTCATCTGCTTCATATTTTCCTAGTTTCTTGAGGTGGGATTATATTGCTATAAATTTCCCTCTTAGAACTGCTTTTGCAGTATCCCACAGGTTTTGCACTGTCGTGTGTTCATTGTCATTTTCTTCTAGGAATTTTTAAATTTCTCCTTTGATTTGCTTGGTAATCAGTTGACTTTTTAGGTATGTGTTGTTTAATCTCCATGTGTTTGTCTTTTTAGCGGTTTTTTTTTTCCGGTAGTTGATCTCTAGTCTCATTGAATTGTGGTCCGAGAAGATAGTTGATATAATTTCGGTTTTCTTGAATTGACTGAGGTTTGATTTGTGGCCCAAGATGTGGTCTACCCTGGAGAATGTTCCGTGAGCACTCGTGAAGAAAGTGTATTCTTCTGCTTTTGGATGGAACATCCTAAAGATATCGATGAGGTCCATCTTTTCTAGTGTGGCATTTAAGGCTTGTGTTTCTTTATTAATTTTCTGTTTGGATGATCTATCCATTGGTGTGAGAGGAGTGTTAAAGTCTCCTGCTATTACTGTGTTATTGTTGATTTCTTCTTTTATGTCTAAAAGTATCTGTCTTATGTACTGCAGTGCCCCTGTGTTGGGTGCATAGATATTCATGACTGTTATGTCTTCCTCTTAGATAGATCCCTTAATCATGATGTAGTGACCTGCCTTGTCTCTTAGAATCTTCTTTAAAGTCTATTTCATCTGATATGAGGATTGCTACTCCAGCTTTCTTTTGATTTCCATTTGCATGAAATATCTTTTTCCAGCCTCTCACTTTCAGTCTATGAGTGTCTCTAGGTCTGAAGTGGGTCTCTTGTAAGCAGCATATATATGGGTCTTGCTTCTGGATCCATTCAGCCAGCCTGTGTCATTTGGTTGGAGCATTTAATCCATTTACATTCAAAGTAATTATTGATACAAATGTTCCTATTATCATCTTCTTAGAAATTTGGGGTTTGATTTGTAGGACTTCTCCTACTCTTGTATTTCTTGGCTATATCAGGCCCTTTAACATTTGTTGTAGGGCTGGTTTTGTGGTACAGAATTCTTTTAGTTTTTGCTTGTCTGTGAAGCTTTTGACTTCACCATCAATTCTGAATGAGATTCTTGCTGGGTAGAGAATTCTTGGTTCGAGGTTATTCTCTTTTAGCTGTTTAAATGTGTCTTGCCATTCTCTTCTGGCCTGCAGGGTTTCTGTTGAAAGATCTGCAGTTAGACGTGTGGGGTTTCCTTTATATGTTATTTGTTGTTTGTTCCTAGCTGCTTTTAGTATTCTGTCTTTATATTTGGTTTGCGTTAGTTTGATTAGAATGTGCCTTGATGTGTTTCTTCTGGGGTTTATCCTGTGTGGAACTCTTTGTGCTTCTTGGACTTGGTTGACTATTTCCTTTCCCATGCTGGGGAAGTTTTCCACTATAACCTCTTCAAGAATTTTTTCGTAGTCTTTCTTCCCCTCTTCTTCCTCTAGAACTCCTATAATTCTAATGTTGGTGCGTTTGATATTGTCCCAGAGGTCTCTGAGGCTAACCTCAGTTCTTTTAATTCTTTTGGCTTTGTTCTGTTCTTCAGCACTTATTTCCACCATTCTGTCTTCCAGCTCACTTATCCGTTCTTCTGCCTCTGATACTCTACTGTTAAGACCTTCTATAGTATTTTTGAGTTCAGCAATTGAGTTGGTTGTCTCTATTTGCTTATTTTTCATTTCTTGCTTGTCTCTTCTCAGTGCACTAATTTCCTCTAATATTCTGTTTTCGGTGCTTTACATCCTCATTAGTATAGTTTTTCTGAATTCTCTTTCAGATAATTTGTCTATCTCCTCCTCTGTCATTTGAAGTGGTGTTTCTCTAGCTTGGTCCTTCATTTGTACAGTGTTTCTCTGTCGTTTCATTATTAGGTTAATTTTTGTTTCTCTGTGTGTGTCTGTGTGTGTGGAGTTCTTTTTCCCACCAGGCTTCTTGGTTGAATTCTCCCTTCCTTTGGGTTTCTGTCCTTGTAGAAGGGTTCAGTGGTTTGTGACTTGGGTGCTGTTAGGTCTTGCTTACAGCTGAATTATCTCTAGTGTTGTATGTTCTTTGATAGTGTGGGGTCTTGAAATCAGGGCTTCCACTCCGAGGATCCTTGGTTTGATGTCTGGTGTGGGGGTGTAGGCTCTATGTCTGGTTTGCTATGGTATTCTGTGATATTAGTTCAAATACTAGTATCTGAGGAACAAGAGGTGCATCCCTGATGAGTGACAGTCATAAAAGCATGCAGATGTTTTCTAACATAATCATAAGATATACATACATACACAGCAATACCTGCAACTGACCAGTCTTACAGAGATAAAGCATAGGAAATCTTTCTGGCAAACCATGCAATCAAAGATGCTACCTGCCCGTTAAGCTCTGAATTAATTAAAATAGTGCCTGGAAAAATAGATCCAGGGCAAGGTCCTGGCTTGGATAATTACAATGAGAGCAATTTTTAATTAGGACATGTGTTGTGGATGAGGGGAGTAGAGTGTATGACTAATGAGAAGGAATAGATTCGAATAGTCTTCTCTTCTTCCTCTAGAACTCCTATAATTCTAATGTTGGTGCGTTTGATATTGTCCCAGAGGTCTCTGAGGCTAACCTCAGTTCTTTTAATTCTTTTGGCTTTGTTCTGTTCTTCAGCACTTATTTCCACCATTCTGTCTTCCAGCTCACTTATCCGTTCTTCTGCCTCTGATACTCTACTGTTAAGACCTTCTATAGTATTTTTGAGTTCAGCAATTGAGTTGGTTGTCTCTATTTGCTTATTTTTCATTTCTTGCTTGTCTCTTCTCAGTGCACTAATTTCCTCTAATATTCTGTTTTCGGTGCTTTACATCCTCATTAGTATAGTTTTTCTGAATTCTCTTTCAGATAATTTGTCTATCTCCTCCTCTGTCATTTGAAGTGGTGTTTCTCTAGCTTGGTCCTTCATTTGTACAGTGTTTCTCTGTCGTTTCATTATTAGGTTAATTTTTGTTTCTCTGTGTGTGTCTGTGTGTGTGGAGTTCTTTTTCCCACCAGGCTTCTTGGTTGAATTCTCCCTTCCTTTGGGTTTCTGTCCTTGTAGAAGGGTTCAGTGGTTTGTGACTTGGGTGCTGTTAGGTCTTGCTTACAGCTGAATTATCTCTAGTGTTGTATGTTCTTTGATAGTGTGGGGTCTTGAAATCAGGGCTTCCACTCCGAGGATCCTTGGTTTGATGTCTGGTGTGGGGGTGTAGGCTCTATGTCTGGTTTGCTATGGTATTCTGTGATATTAGTTCAAATACTAGTATCTGAGGAACAAGAGGTGCATCCCTGATGAGTGACAGTCATAAAAGCATGCAGATGTTTTCTAACATAATCATAAGATATACATACATACACAGCAATACCTGCAACTGACCAGTCTTACAGAGATAAAGCATAGGAAATCTTTCTGGCAAACCATGCAATCAAAGATGCTACCTGCCCGTTAAGCTCTGAATTAATTAAAATAGTGCCTGGAAAAATAGATCCAGGGCAAGGTCCTGGCTTGGATAATTACAATGAGAGCAATTTTTAATTAGGACATGTGTTGTGGATGAGGAGGAGTAGAGTGTATGACTAATGAGAAGGAATAGATTCGAATAGATTCATCTTGGAAGGACTTTATAGGGTGAGGAAGCAAAGATTGATATGTTGTATTGTTTAGTGCAGCTGGAAGAGAATAGTGGAGACAGGAAGATAGGAAATATTTATCTAGAGGATACTGGTAGATAGGAAAAGGTTTTACATTTAGAACATAGAGGGAGAAAGTAGTGGCAAAGAGGAAAGAGAATTAGAAGTTTCCAAGAATTAAAATAAAATAAAATAAAAGTCAAAAAAGAAATTAAAAATTAAAAAGGGAAGAAAAAATTAATGAGACCAAAAAACAAAACAAAACAAAAAACAAATAGAACAAACAAACACCCCCCCCCCCCCCACCAGACCAGTCAATCGAATGAACAAAATAGTCCACAACAAATGAACAAGCAAAAAAAACTAAATACTGTCTCTGGTTTTTATCTTCTCATCTGCCTGTTAGAAAACCATCTGCTCTTGATGGTGGTATCTTGCTGGCGTAGTCTTTCCCTTATAGCGCCAGCTGCTATGGTTTCTATTTTTGTTTTCAGCAAAACGAAGGCTTTGCTGCGAGCTTGGGTGCTGACCAGGGCGGCGGGTTGATCCCAGTCCGTCGGTTGGGGGCCGCGGCGCTCCCAGTCCCGTGTTGGAGGGGGGCGCCCTGGCTCTACCGCACACCCGCCAGTAGCCTCCAATACCTGCTCTTCTCCCAGCTTCCTCCGCTGCCACTGCAGCTCTAGGGGTGCACGGGCTCCTCTGCCACTGGCACACGCGCAGTGCCGGTTATGCATCCAGGTCCCAAAGGCGGGCATGAGCTTTCCCATCTGGCTCGAGCCTAGTCCCTGGTCAGCAACCCATGGGCGACTTCCCCTCTCCATTCAGCAAGCCCTCCACTAGGAGTGTTTGAACTTACCCGGTGCCAGGCAGAGCAGCGCGGTTTTCATCCAGCAGCGCGGTGTGGCTTTAGTCTGGCGGCACGGCGTGGCGCTGTTTTCGTCTGGTGGCAAGTCGCGATTTTCGTTTCTGCAGGTTATCCAGTCGGAATTTTCGCGCTGAGTGTGGCCTTCTCTCCCCCCACCCCCCGCAACGCTTTTCTCAGGCTCTCTCCTAGAGCCCTTCCTAGCGCACTTTCAGCCAGTCCGGCATGGGATTTGGGATAGAGGGTGCTCAGAACAGGAGCTCTGGGAAAGTTCTGACTGTTCACTCTTCGACCCTCGCAGACCTAAGGAGTTCTGTCGTTTAGCAGCTGGTTTGTTGCTGGTGTTTCATTTCTTGATTAGTTCCGGTGATTCTGTTGCGGAGCTGGTGAAATCTTCCCCTCATTCCTCCGCCATCTTGTCCCCTCCACTTGTTTTTTTTTTATTTTATTATTTTTATTTTTTTAACTTTTATTTTACTTTTAACTTTTACAGAGTTTTGTTGTTTACAGATATGTATGTTCCCAGATTAGTCATATGTATATACCCCCCTTCCCACCCCTCCCGACCATCACACAGCATCCCTGAAGGATCTCCTTTTCTCACAGAGCAATGACTATAGCTATTTTCTTCACATATGATAGTACAGGCCTTCATGCTACTTCCTTTATGCCTCCCACCCTCTGTTCCTTCCCCACAATGTCCATATGTCCACTGTTCATGTCTGTCTTTCTGTCGCTTCACTGCTGTACACTTGTTTTTATATGGTCACACTGTATTTACACCATCATATTGTCTTGTTTGCTGTAGCTTTATGACAAGTATAGTTGACCCTGAATAACAGATTTGAACTGCACAGGTTCATTTATGCATATATATTTTTTTCACCAAGTATGTACTCTATAATCATAGTTGGCTGAAACCATGAATGAGGAACTGTGAATACAGAATGCTAACTGAAAAATTACATGTGTGTTTTCTTTTTTAAAATTTAATTTAATTTTTATCTATTTGTTTATTTTTTCACAGATTTTGTTGTTTACTGCCGAACATCAGCGTGAATCATTCATAGGTATATATATGTTTCCTCCCTCTTGAACTTCCCTCCAGTCTCCCTCTCCATCCCACCTCTAAGTTGATACAGAGCCCCTGCTTGCGTTCCTTCAGTCTTATAGTAGATTCCCATTGGTTATCTGTTTTATATAATGCAAGTTTCCGTTTTACTCTTTCCATGCATCTCACCCATTGCTCCCTCCCCACAATGTCCATAAGTCTGTTCTCTATGTCTCTTTCTTCATCGCTGCCTGGCACATTAATTTATCAGGACCATCTTTCTAGATTCCATACATATGTGCTAGCATACAATAGCCTTCTCTCCCCCCAACCCCCGCAACGCTTTTCTCAGGCTCTCTCCTAGAGCCCTTCCTAGCGCACTTTCAGCCAGTCCGGCATGGGATTTGGGATAGAGGGTGCTCAGAACAGGAGCTCTGGGAAAGTTCTGACTGTTCACTCTTCGACCCTCGCAGACCTAAGGAGTTCTGTCGTTTAGCAGCTGGTTTGTTGCTGGTGTTTCATTTCTTGATTAGTTCCGGTGATTCTGTTGCGGAGCTGGTGAAATCTTCCCCTCATTCCTCCGCCATCTTGTCCCCTCCACTTGTTTTTTTTTTTATTTTATTATTTTTTATTTTTTTTAACTTTTATTTTACTTTTAACTTTTACAGAGTTTTGTTGTTTACAGATATGTATGTTCCCAGATTAGTCATATGTATATACCCCCCTTCCCACCCCTCCCGACCATCACACAGCATCCCTGAAGGATCTCCTTTTCTCACAGAGCAATGACTATAGCTATTTTCTTCACATATGATAGTACAGGCCTTCATGCTACTTCCTTTATGCCTCCCACCCTCTGTTCCTTCCCCACAATGTCCATATGTCCACTGTTCATGTCTGTCTTTCTGTCGCTTCACTGCTGTACACTTGTTTTTATATGGTCACACTGTATTTACACCATCATATTGTCTTGTTTGCTGTAGCTTTATGACAAGTATAGTTGACCCTGAATAACAGATTTGAACTGCACAGGTTCATTTATGCATATATATTTTTTTCACCAAGTATGTACTCTATAATCATAGTTGGCTGAAACCATGAATGAGGAACTGTGAATACAGAATGCTAACTGAAAAATTACATGTGTGTTTTCTTTTTTAAAATTTAATTTAATTTTTATCTATTTGTTTATTTTTTCACAGATTTTGTTGTTTACTGCCGAACATCAGCGTGAATCATTCATAGGTATATATATGTTTCCTCCCTCTTGAACTTCCCTCCAGTCTCCCTCTCCATCCCACCTCTAAGTTGATACAGAGCCCCTGCTTGCGTTCCTTCAGTCTTATAGTAGATTCCCATTGGTTATCTGTTTTATATAATGCAAGTTTCCGTTTTACTCTTTCCATGCATCTCACCCATTGCTCCCTCCCCACAATGTCCATAAGTCTGTTCTCTATGTCTCTTTCTTCATCGCTGCCTGGCACATTAATTTATCAGGACCATCTTTCTAGATTCCATACATATGTGCTAGCATACAATATTCATCTTTCTCCTTCTGACTCATCTCACCCTGCATAACAGATTCTAGGTTCATCCATCCCACCAGAACCTACTCAAATGCGTTCCTTTCTATGGCTAAGCAGTATTCCGTTGCCCATATATACCAAAAAACTCTGCATCAATCCATCTGTTGATGGACATCTAGGCTGTCTCCACACTTCAGCTACTGTAAATAGTGTTGCAATGAACATTGGGGTACACGTCTCCCCCAGTCTTTATTTCCTCAGGGTACATGCCTGGTAGTGGGATACATGTGTATTTCCAATGGCAGATATGGTTGACACCTCTAACCTCTGTGTTGTTCAAAGGTCAACTGTGTTAAAATAAAGTAATGGAAGTCCTTTGACTTTGCCACTATTTTTCAGGTTTTTTTTTTTTTGGATATTTCCTTTGCTTTCCAAATAAATTTTAGAGTGCTTGTCAATGTATACAAAAATTCTGTTGAGATTTTGATTAGGAGTATGTTGAATCTGTAGATCTTTTCAATACGGAGGCAGCAATCATTTGAACACAGATTTATTGCTCCATTTATTTAGGTCTTCATTTCTTTTCTTTTAGCAATGCTATGCAGTTTTCACCATACAGGCCTGGCACATGTTTTGTTAACTTTATATCTAAGTGTTTCATTTTATCAGTAAGTTGTCTAAATGCACTGTGAATGGAACTGTTGAAAAAATTTGAATTCCTAACGTTCATTGCTGGTATATAGAAATACAACTGATTTTTATATATTGATCTTGTATCCTGTGACCTTGCTAAATTCATTTATTAGTTGTAGGAGCTATTTTTATAGATCTCTTAGGGTTTTCTGAGTAGGCCTCAAGTTGATACAGAGCCCCTGCTTGCGTTCCTTCAGTCTTATAGTAGATTCCCATTGGTTATCTGTTTTATATAATGCAAGTTTCCGTTTTACTCTTTCCATGCATCTCACCCATTGCTCCCTCCCCACAATGTCCATAAGTCTGTTCTCTATGTCTCTTTCTTCATCGCTGCCTGGCACATTAATTTATCAGGACCATCTTTCTAGATTCCATACATATGTGCTAGCATACAATATTCATCTTTCTCCTTCTGACTCATCTCACCCTGCATAACAGATTCTAGGTTCATCCATCCCACCAGAACCTACTCAAATGCGTTCCTTTCTATGGCTAAGCAGTATTCCGTTGCCCATATATACCAAAAAACTCTGCATCAATCCATCTGTTGATGGACATCTAGGCTGTCTCCACACTTCAGCTACTGTAAATAGTGTTGCAATGAACATTGGGGTACACGTCTCCCCCAGTCTTTATTTCCTCAGGGTACATGCCTGGTAGTGGGATACATGTGTATTTCCAATGGCAGATATGGTTGACACCTCTAACCTCTGTGTTGTTCAAAGGTCAACTGTGTTAAAATAAAGTAATGGAAGTCCTTTGACTTTGCCACTATTTTTCAGGTTTTTTTTTTTTGGATATTTCCTTTGCTTTCCAAATAAATTTTAGAGTGCTTGTCAATGTATACAAAAATTCTGTTGAGATTTTGATTAGGAGTATGTTGAATCTGTAGATCTTTTCAATACGGAGGCAGCAATCATTTGAACACAGATTTATTGCTCCATTTATTTAGGTCTTCATTTCTTTTCTTTTAGCAATGCTATGCAGTTTTCACCATACAGGCCTGGCACATGTTTTGTTAACTTTATATCTAAGTGTTTCATTTTATCAGTAAGTTGTCTAAATGCACTGTGAATGGAACTGTTGAAAAAATTTGAATTCCTAACGTTCATTGCTGGTATATAGAAATACAACTGATTTTTATATATTGATCTTGTATCCTGTGACCTTGCTAAATTCATTTATTAGTTGTAGGAGCTATTTTTATAGATCTCTTAGGGTTTTCTGAGTAGGCCTCATGTTGTCTGTGGATAAAGGGATGTTTATGTCTTTCTTTTCAATATTTAGACCTTTTGCTTTTTTGGCCTTATTGTACTAGTTGGGACTTCTAGTATAAGAGATAATAAGCGTTGTGGTCAGTTCAGTTCAATTCAGCCACTTAGTCATGTCTGACTCTTTATGACCAAATGCACTTCTCTGTTCTTCACCATCTCCCAGGGCTTGCTCAAACTCATGTCCGTTGAGTCAGTGATGCCATCCAACTATCTTGTCCTCTGTCATCCCTTTCTCCTCTGCCTTCGATTTTTTCCCAGCATCAGGGTCTTTTCCTGTGAGTTATCTCTTCTCATCAGGTGGCCAAAGTATTGGATCTTCAGCTTCAGCATCAGTCCTTCCAAAGACCATTAAGGGTTGATTTCCTTTTGGATTGACTGATTTGATCTTCTTGCAGTCCAAGGGACTCTCAAGAGTCTCCTCCAACACCACAGTTCAAAGGCATCAGTTCTTTGGCACTCAGCCTTCTTTATGGTCTAATTTTCACATTCATACATGACTACTGGGAAAGCCATAGCTTTGACTATATGGGCTTTTGCTGGCAAAATGATGTCTCTGGTTTTTAATACGCTGTTTCGGTTTGGCATAGCTTTTCTTCCAAGGAGCAAGTATCTTTTAGTTTCATGGCTGCAGTCACCATTTGCCATGATTTTGGAGCCCAAGAAAATAAACTCTTTCACTCTCTCTATTGTTGAATCTGTAGATCTTTTCAATACGGAGGCAGCAATCATTTGAACACAGATTTATTGCTCCATTTATTTAGGTCTTCATTTCTTTTCTTTTAGCAATGCTATGCAGTTTTCACCATACAGGCCTGGCACATGTTTTGTTAACTTTATATCTAAGTGTTTCATTTTATCAGTAAGTTGTCTAAATGCACTGTGAATGGAACTGTTGAAAAAATTTGAATTCCTAACGTTCATTGCTGGTATATAGAAATACAACTGATTTTTATATATTGATCTTGTATCCTGTGACCTTGCTAAATTCATTTATTAGTTGTAGGAGCTATTTTTATAGATCTCTTAGGGTTTTCTGAGTAGGCCTCATGTTGTCTGTGGATAAAGGGATGTTTATGTCTTTCTTTTCAATATTTAGACCTTTTGCTTTTTTGGCCTTATTGTACTAGTTGGGACTTCTAGTATAAGAGATAATAAGCGTTGTGGTCAGTTCAGTTCAATTCAGCCACTTAGTCATGTCTGACTCTTTATGACCAAATGCACTTCTCTGTTCTTCACCATCTCCCAGGGCTTGCTCAAACTCATGTCCGTTGAGTCAGTGATGCCATCCAACTATCTTGTCCTCTGTCATCCCTTTCTCCTCTGCCTTCGATTTTTTCCCAGCATCAGGGTCTTTTCCTGTGAGTTATCTCTTCTCATCAGGTGGCCAAAGTATTGGATCTTCAGCTTCAGCATCAGTCCTTCCAAAGACCATTAAGGGTTGATTTCCTTTTGGATTGACTGATTTGATCTTCTTGCAGTCCAAGGGACTCTCAAGAGTCTCCTCCAACACCACAGTTCAAAGGCATCAGTTCTTTGGCACTCAGCCTTCTTTATGGTCTAATTTTCACATTCATACATGACTACTGGGAAAGCCATAGCTTTGACTATATGGGCTTTTGCTGGCAAAATGATGTCTCTGGTTTTTAATACGCTGTTTCGGTTTGGCATAGCTTTTCTTCCAAGGAGCAAGTATCTTTTAGTTTCATGGCTGCAGTCACCATTTGCCATGATTTTGGAGCCCAAGAAAATAAACTCTTTCACTCTTTCTATTGTTTGCCTGTTTATTTGCCATGAAGTGATGGGACTGGTGCCATGATCTTAGTTCTCATGAATGCTGAGTTTTAAGCCAGCTTTTCCAATCTCCTCTTTTACCCTCATCAAGAGGCTCTTTAGTTCCTCTTCACTTTCTGCCATAAGATTGGTGTCATGGGCATACCTGAGGTTATTGATACTTCTCCGAGCAATCTTGATTCCAGCTTGTGCTTTATCCAGCGCAGCGTTTCATAACATATGCTCTGTATATAGGTTAAATAAGCAGGATGATAGAACCAGTCCATTGTTCCATGTCCAGTTCTAATTGTTGCTTCTTGTTCTGCACACAGGTTTCGCAGATGGCAGGTAAGTTTGTTTAGTATTCTCATCTGTTTAAGAATTTTCCATGGTTTGTTGTGATCCACACAGTTAAATCTTTAGCATTGTCAATGAAACAGATATAAATAGTTTCTGGAATCCTTTTACTTTCTATGATCCAACGGATGTTGGCAATTTAATCTCTGGTTCCTCTGCCTTTTTCAAATCCAGCTTGTACATCTGGAGGTTCTCGGTTCATGTACTGTTGAAGACTAACTTGAAGGATTTTGAGAATGATCTTGCTAGCATGTGAAATGAGTGCAACTGTGCAGTGGTTTGAACATTCTTTGGCATTGTGCTTCTTTGGGATTGGAATGAAAACTGACCTTTTCCAGTCTTGTGGTCATTGCTGGGTTTTCCAAATTTGTGGGCATATTGTGTGTAGCACTTTAAGAAAATCACCTCTTGGGATTCGAAATAGCTCAGCTAGAATTCCATAACCTCCACTAGTTTTGTTCATAGAAATGCTTCCCAAGGGCCACTTGACTTCACACTCCAGCATGTCGGGCTCTAGGTGAGTGATTGCACCATTGTGGTCATCCAGGACATTAAGATCTTTTTTCTATGGTTCTGTGCATTCTTTCCACCTCTTCTTAATATTTTTTGCTTCTGTTAGGTCATACCATTTCTTTATTGTGCCTATCTTTGCATGAAATGTTCCCTTGGTTCTCTAATTTTCTTGAAGAGATCTCTAGTGGTTCCCATTCTATTGTTTTCCTCTGTTTCTTTGCATTGTTCGCAACTGTGCTGTGCTCAATTGTGTCCAACTCTGCGACCCCATGAACTATAGCCTGACAGGTTTCTATGTCCATGGGATTTCTCAAGCAGGAATACTGGAGTGGGTTGCCCATTTCCTCCTCCAGAGGATCTTCGTGACTAATTGATTAAAAATAATGATAGGTATGCTTGCTTATTTCTCTTCTTAGGAGAAATCATTCCATTTTCATGATTAAATTTGATGTTTTTTGTAGGCTTTTTTTTTTCTTCACAATCATGAGTTTTTTTATTTTGCTTTTTTTGATTTTACAAAGTTTTATTGTTTACAGCTATGTATAGTTCCAAATTAGTCATACGTATATCCCATTCTCCCCCATTCCACCCTTCCAGGCAGTCACATAGCCCCATGAACAATCCCTTAGTCCCACAGTGCATTGACAATAGTTATCTCTTTTACCTAAGATAGTATAGGGATCCATGTTGCTCTTTTTTTTTTTTAATTCTTTATTTTAAAGATTTTACAGAGTTTCGTTGTTCACAGACATGTATGTTCCCAGATCAGTCATATGCATATCCCTTGTCCCCACCCCACCAGTTCCCCCCATCCCACCCCTCCGGACCATCGCCCCATGCCATTGTAAGCACTCCTATTCCCTTAGCACAATGACAATAGCTATCTTTTCCACACATGACAGTATAGGTTTCCATGTTACTCCCTTTTTCTTTTTTTTGGTAGATATCCTTCATCAGGTTAAGGAAGTTCTCTTGAATTTCTGCTTTGGTGAGGTTCAATAAATTTTTTAAAGTTATTAAAAAGTTCTGGATGATTGAATTTTGTCAAGTGCTTTTTCTGCATCTATTTCAATGATCTCATGCTTTTTCTTCTTTAGTCTGTTAATATGGTGATTTATTTACATTGATTGCAAAGTTGGACTAATCTTGAGTTCCCAAGATAAAGCCTTGTATAATTCCGAGTTATTATTGTTTCAAAATATTATTGTAGGGTTTTCCTGGTGATCCAGTGGATAAAGAGTCTGCCTTGCAGTGCAAGGGGCACTGGTTCAATCTCTGGCCTGAAGATCCCACGTGCCTAGGAGCAATTGGACCAGTGTGTCCAATAATGAGCCAGAACTCTGGAGCGCATGTGCCCAGAGCTGGTGCTCTGCAAGGAGAGAGGTCACTGCAATGGGAGGTCCACACAGGATGAAGAATAATGATGGATGAAAATAAATAAATAAAAAAATCAATAAAAGAGGCCAAAGTTTAAAAAAGTATATTATTGTGATTGATTTGCTAATATTTTCATGAGAATTTTTGTATATATATTCATGAGAGATATTGGAAGAGTTGTTATTATGTCTCTCTTAAGTGCTTTCACAATGCATGTTTGGGCATTTCAATCCTTTAATCCAAACTGATGATCTCTACCTTTTTACTTGGTATATTTAGATAATTTGTATTTAATATGATTATTGACATGTTTGGATTTAGGTCCAGCATTTTATTGTTTGTTTACTGTGTATCTTCTCTATTTTTTGTTCCTCTCATCCTAGTACTCTGCTTACTTTTGGATTGTTTGAATTTCGTGGTATACATTTCATTTAAATTAATATATTGCCTCATTTTTTAATGGGTGCTCTAGAGGTTATAATTTTTCAAAGTTCTTAGGTTGTTGCACTTTGTGCAGAATTTTTGTTGTAACTGGTGAAATAGACAGGCTATCCTGGGCTTATTTAATCTTGGCCGCCCAAATATTATGTTTTCCAAAGTGCAATTTTGCTATTTTTCATTTGTTCTTCTAGAAATCTATCTACTTTAAAAATAACTGTTTTTTGTTGATTGAACCTCTCTCTATGTAGTATTGTTTGTTTTTCTCCCAAGTAATAAAATTCTGAAGAAGGCTTCATTGGTGTCCCTACAAAATGCCTTTATTTCATATTTACCACCTCTGTGTGCTCTTATCCCAACTTCTGAGTTTTCTGCTACTCAAGATTTTCACTTGAAACTTTCAAAGGACTGCTGTTGGGCTCTTGAGAATTCTAATCTTGAGTTCCCAAGATAAAGCCTTGTATAATTCCGAGTTATTATTGTTTCAAAATATTATTGTAGGGTTTTCCTGGTGATCCAGTGGATAAAGAGTCTGCCTTGCAGTGCAAGGGGCACTGGTTCAATCTCTGGCCTGAAGATCCCACGTGCCTAGGAGCAATTGGACCAGTGTGTCCAATAATGAGCCAGAACTCTGGAGCGCATGTGCCCAGAGCTGGTGCTCTGCAAGGAGAGAGGTCACTGCAATGGGAGGTCCACACAGGATGAAGAATAATGATGGATGAAAATAAATAAATAAAAAAATCAATAAAAGAGGCCAAAGTTTAAAAAAGTATATTATTGTGATTGATTTGCTAATATTTTCATGAGAATTTTTGTATATATATTCATGAGAGATATTGGAAGAGTTGTTATTATGTCTCTCTTAAGTGCTTTCACAATGCATGTTTGGGCATTTCAATCCTTTAATCCAAACTGATGATCTCTACCTTTTTACTTGGTATATTTAGATAATTTGTATTTAATATGATTATTGACATGTTTGGATTTAGGTCCAGCATTTTATTGTTTGTTTACTGTGTATCTTCTCTATTTTTTGTTCCTCTCATCCTAGTACTCTGCTTACTTTTGGATTGTTTGAATTTCGTGGTATACATTTCATTTAAATTAATATATTGCCTCATTTTTTAATGGGTGCTCTAGAGGTTATAATTTTTCAAAGTTCTTAGGTTGTTGCACTTTGTGCAGAATTTTTGTTGTAACTGGTGAAATAGACAGGCTATCCTGGGCTTATTTAATCTTGGCCGCCCAAATATTATGTTTTCCAAAGTGCAATTTTGCTATTTTTCATTTGTTCTTCTAGAAATCTATCTACTTTAAAAATAACTGTTTTTTGTTGATTGAACCTCTCTCTATGTAGTATTGTTTGTTTTTCTCCCAAGTAATAAAATTCTGAAGAAGGCTTCATTGGTGTCCCTACAAAATGCCTTTATTTCATATTTACCACCTCTGTGTGCTCTTATCCCAACTTCTGAGTTTTCTGCTACTCAAGATTTTCACTTGAAACTTTCAAAGGACTGCTGTTGGGCTCTGGAGCCACCTGCTGGTATAGATAGCTAGCAATGCCTGAAGTTCACAACCCTTCCTGCCTCAGGGTGCTTTTAGCCAATAACTGGCTAGTGCAAGAGTATGAAGTCTTGACTTCTTTGCCGTAAGGCAAACCAACTCTCCTATTTACTTATCATGCTTCTCCACTTCCTTACTGGATGCTTCTGGGCTAGGTTCCTATTAGAGTACTCAAATTCTAATCCTACTTCAGGTGAGCTTTTTTCTTTTGCTTTTTTCGAATTTACTTCTCAAGTTACTTTCATCTCCTTTTATTTTTCATACAGATAACTTTATCAAGAACTGTATACAATTTATCTTGTAACTTATGGATGTAGAGTTTTATTTTATTTAACACTGAATATATATATATATATGTTTAGTTATAAGATGGCACTTTTAACATATGAGTTACTTTAGGAATGCCGTTTTAACAAGTTCTATATTTTTGTCCTAAAGGTATTTTACCGGTCAATTTCTAATTTAATTTCAATGGGTTCTACATTGTAGGTATTTGAATCTCTGAAATTTGTTGAGACGTCTGTTTCAATCTACTATAAAGTTATAAATTTCCTTATTTACTGGAAAATAATGTGTATTATCTTTTGTTGGCTGTGTATGTATATTATTTAGATATATATGTTATATAATATGTAGAATACGTAACAATGTAATATATATTATATATAATGATATTTATAATATTATAATATACCTAATTATAAGTGTGTTATGTATAAGATATTATATATATTATGTAATATATATAAGACACAATATATACAATATATACATTATACATAACATAATACATAATATATAATATATGGTGTATCATATGTAATATATATAATATATAATACATAATTATTTATAATACATAAAATATTGTGTATTATATATGCAATATATATAATATATATAGTATGCCTATATTATATCATATATCTCATAAACATATATAAAATATCATGTTACATATATATTACATATACATTACATATATTACATATCTATTATTACATATATATTACACATATATGACATATATGTTATTATATACACATATGACACACACACATTACATATATATCATTAAATATCTATATAACATATATTGCATATATAATATTATAATATAGCATATATACTATATTATGTTATATATATGTTATACATATATAATTATATGTATACTAATATACATTGCACAAATAATATACAATATATACTATAATATAATATGAATCTTATATATATGTTATATAATATGCATAATACATAATATAACATATATTATATATATTGCATATATAAGAATATATTATATATAATATTATATTATAATATATATAATAATACATATATATATACTGATATATTTTAAATATACATGACATAATTACATATAATTATAATATATAATTATATAGAGTATAAGATATATAATATTTATTATTTATCATATATCTTATAATATATAATATATGTAATATATATAATATGCATAATTATAGTATGTACTATTACAAAATATAATGATTATATATATTACATGTTATATAGGTATTACAATATAAAATATATGATATATAATCATATACTATAATATAATATGAATCTTATATATATGTTATATAATATGCAGAATACATAATATAACATATATTCTATATATTGCATAAATAAGAATATATTATATATAATATTATATAATAATATATAAAATTATTAATATATATATAATATTATATTTTAAATATACATGACATAATTACATATAATTATAATATATAATTATATAGAGTATAAGATATATAATATTTATTATTTATCATATATCTTATAATATATAATATATGTAATATATATAATATGCATAATTATAGTATGTACTATTACAAAATATAATGATTATATATATTACATGTTATATAGGTATTACAATATAAAATATATGATATATAATCATATATTATATTATATTATATTATACTATGTATTCCACATATTATGCATAGAGAAATATATAATATGTATAATTATATGTCTGTATTATGCTATATTATATATAAGATATAATTATATATTATAATGCATAATACATAATTATATATACTATATACATTAAATGTATGATATATATTGCATGTATGATATATATTGTCTATGATATATACAGACAATATAATACATATACATAGAATATATATTACATATAATATATACAATATTCATATAGCATGTCTAATACATATGATAAATATGTATAGATTATATACAGTATGCATACATTATATATTGTACTGTAGCATAGATATATACTATAGATACTATAAAATATGTTATGTAACATTTATAGAATATTATACATAGCATATAATGTATATTATATGTAATATATATGTAACATATAATAGCATATATACTATATTATGTATGATATAATGTATATAATAGTATATATCATCATATATTACTATATATTATATTAGATATATACTATGAGGCATATATGTCATAGATAATATATTTAATATAATTATAATATAATTATGTTATATGTATTTTATTGTATACATAATATATAACATATAATATATATATTATATAATATATATGATACATGTAATATAGGTATAATACAGATATAATATATATAATATGTAAAATAAGTAATATCTATATTTTATATATTTGTATGTATTTGCATATATTATACACTGTATATACAATGTATATTATGTATAGTTATAATATGTAATATATAATATATATGTATAATATGTGTAGCATATAATGCATAATATATACATTAAAGATTTATTTATTTATTTATTTTTTGGGCAGGGGACGGGTTGGGTAGGGAGGGGAGCAGGCGGGCCACTTCTATTGGTCTTTCATTTCTCTATTTTCATCCGGCTTTGTTCTTTGGCCTGTGTGGGCCTCCCATCGCTGTGGCGTCTGTCGTTGCAGAGCGCCGGCTCTGGGTGCATGCGTGCCAGAGCTCCGGCTCGGTAATTGGACACATCGGTCCAGCTGCTCTACGGCACATGGGATCTTCCCAGGCCAGGGATCGAACCGGCGCCCCTTGCACTGCAAGATGGTGTCCTTACCCACTGGACCACCAGGGGAAGCCCCATAATATATATATTAGATTTTAGTTGTATTTTTAAAATGATTACCCTTATTTTTTCTTAAGCACATTTTTAAATTTTGAATTGCCTGCAGTTTCAAAATACAAACTGAAACAATCCTCAGTATTTTTGCCACCAAAAGTTAATCACTTAATATATTGGCATATTTGCATATGGGAAATAAATTAACTTTTATAAAAATGAAGCAGATATATTTTGAAGACTTAAATAAGAATGCTCCATGAAGAAAGGAAAAAAAGAAAAGAAAATCTTGGGTAGCCAAAGCAATCATGAGGAAAAAGCGTGCAGCTGGAGGGATCAGCCTCCCTAACTTCTGACTATACTACAAAGCAACAGCCATTAAGACAGTATGGTACTGGCACAAAAACAGGAATATAGACCAATGGAATAAGATAGAGAACACAGAGATAAACCCATGCACATATGGGTACCATATTTTTGACAAAGGACATGAAAATATAAAATGGGACCAAGACAGCCTCTTCAACAAATAGTGCTGGGAAAACTGGACAGCTACATGCAGAAGAATGAAGTTGGAACATTTTCTGACACCAAACAGAAACACAGACTCAAAGTGAATTAAAGACCTAAATGTAAGAACAAAGACCATCAAACTCTTGGAGGAAAATATAGGCAAAACACTCAGTGACATAAGTCAAAGCAAGATCTCCAAGGCCCACCCTCTAGAATAATGGAAATAAAAACAAAAATCAATGTGTGGGACCTAATGAAGCCTAAAAGCTTCTGCACAGCAAAAGAAACTACAAACAAGGTGAACAGACAACCCACAGAATGGGAGAAATCATAGCAAATGAAACAACTGATAACTAATCTCCAAAACATACAACCAATTCAGACAACTCAATATTCAAAAGCAAACAACCCAATCAAAAAATGGGAAAAAGACCTTAAGGGACATCTATCCAAGGAAGATATACAGATGGCCAAAAAAACACATGAAAAGATGCGCAACATTGCTTATTATCAGAGAGTATGGTGATTCCTCAAAAAACTAAGAATAGAAGCACCATATGACTCAGAAATTCCACTATTAGGCTTATACCCTGAGGAAATCAAGACTGAAAGAGGCACCTGTACCCCAATGTTCATTGCAGCACTCTACACAATAGCTAGAATGTGGAAATAACCTAGATGTCCATCAACGAATGAATGGATAAAGAAGGTCTGGTATATATATACACAACGGGATATTTCTCAGTCGCAAAAAGAAATGCAGAAGATTCAGTCCTAATGAGACGGATGAATCTAGAACCTATTATACACAGTGAAGTAAGTCAAAAAGAGAAGGACAAATACTGGATACTACCACAAATATATGGAATCTAGTAAGTTTGTACTGACAGATACACATGCAGAGCATCGATGGAAAAACAGTCATAGAGAACAGACTTATGGACATTGGGAAGAGGGGAAAGTGGGTGAGAGATATGAAAAGAGTAACATGGAACCCTATACTATCTTATGTAAAAGAGATAACTATTGTTCGTGTGCTGTGGGACTAATGGATCATACATGGGGGCTATGTGATAGCCTAGAGCAGTGAGTAGGGGTGTGGAATGGGATATACAACATATGACTAAACTGGAATTATACTTATCTGTAAACAACAAAACTCTGTAAGATCAAAAGAGCAAAATAAAAAACTTGTGATTTTGAAAATAAAAGATGTATGAAAAATAAATAAAAAAGAATCAATTAAAAAGAAGTCAAAATTAAAAGAAAAAAGTCTAAGTTCTATTCCTTTGGTGAACATAGTTCCAGACACTCATCTACGTGTACTTGTCAGAAGTTACATAGATACAGTGATAGATTAAAAAAAAGTTGAAATATGCTTGACCTACAGTATTATGTTAGTTTCTGGTATACTTCATAGTTATTTGACATCTTCATAAATTATGAAAAGCTCCCCACAAAAGTCTAGTACCTGTCTGTCGCCATACAAAGTTATTATAATATTATTGAGTATATTTTTTACACTGTATATGATATCCTCCTTGCTTGTTTATTTTATAACTGGAGGTTTGTACCACTTAATCTCCTTCACTGATTTTGTCCCTTGATTTCTCTCTGGCGATATAAGAGAGAAATGCACCATATGACTCAGAAATTCCACTATTAGGCTTATACCCTGAGGAAATCAAGACTGAAAGAGGCACCTGTACCCCAATGTTCATTGCAGCACTCTACACAATAGCTAGAATGTGGAAATAACCTAGATGTCCATCAACGAATGAATGGATAAAGAAGGTCTGGTATATATATACACAACGGGATATTTCTCAGTCGCAAAAAGAAATGCAGAAGATTCAGTCCTAATGAGACGGATGAATCTAGAACCTATTATACACAGTGAAGTAAGTCAAAAAGAGAAGGACAAATACTGGATACTACCACAAATATATGGAATCTAGTAAGTTTGTACTGACAGATACACATGCAGAGCATCGATGGAAAAACAGTCATAGAGAACAGACTTATGGACATTGGGAAGAGGGGAAAGTGGGTGAGAGATATGAAAAGAGTAACATGGAACCCTATACTATCTTATGTAAAAGAGATAACTATTGTTCGTGTGCTGTGGGACTAATGGATCATACATGGGGGCTATGTGATAGCCTAGAGCAGTGAGTAGGGGTGTGGAATGGGATATACAACATATGACTAAACTGGAATTATACTTATCTGTAAACAACAAAACTCTGTAAGATCAAAAGAGCAAAATAAAAAACTTGTGATTTTGAAAATAAAAGATGTATGAAAAATAAATAAAAAAGAATCAATTAAAAAGAAGTCAAAATTAAAAGAAAAAAGTCTAAGTTCTATTCCTTTGGTGAACATAGTTCCAGACACTCATCTACGTGTACTTGTCAGAAGTTACATAGATACAGTGATAGATTAAAAAAAAGTTGAAATATGCTTGACCTACAGTATTATGTTAGTTTCTGGTATACTTCATAGTTATTTGACATCTTCATAAATTATGAAAAGCTCCCCACAAAAGTCTAGTACCTGTCTGTCGCCATACAAAGTTATTATAATATTATTGAGTATATTTTTTACACTGTATATGATATCCTCCTTGCTTGTTTATTTTATAACTGGAGGTTTGTACCACTTAATCTCCTTCACTGATTTTGTCCCTTGATTTCTCCTCTCTGGCAACCACCCATTTTTTTCTCTGTATCTATGAATGTGTGTTAATTTTGTTTTGTTGTCTATATTCCACATGCAAGTGAGATTATATGGCATTTTTGTTTCTCTATCTTCATTTAGCATAGTACTCTCTAGATCCTTCCATGTTGTTTCAAATGGCAAGATTTTATTTTTTAAATTTTGACCTCTTTTATTGGTTTTTTATTGATTGATTTTCATCTATCTTTATTCTTTGTCCTGTGTGGGCCTTCCATTGCAGTGGCCTCTCGTTGCAGAGCATAGGCTCTAGGCACATGAACTCCAGAGCACTGGCTCCTAATTGGACACACCAGTCCAGCTGCTCTGCAACACGTGGGATCTTCCGGGGGTAGAGATTGAACAGGTGTCCCTTACACTGTAAGGTTGACTCTTTACCCACTGGACCACCAGGGAAGCCCATTGTTAGCTTTTTGATGTTAGCCATTCTGACAGGTGGCAGATCATGTCTTACTGTGGCTTTAATTTGCATTTTCTAATGATCAGTGATTTTGAGTATCTGTTCATATATCTGTTGGCTATCTCTATCCCCTTTGGAAAGATGTCTATTTAAGTCCTCTGACCAGTTTTTTTTTTTTTTGATGTGGAGTTGTGTGAGTTGTTTTGTATATCTGGAAAAATCTGAGAAGGATAGTTAAGTTTTCCTTAAACGTTTTGTACAGCTCATTTATGAAGCTCTCTCTTCCTAAACATTTGTATATTGGGAGTTTGAAAAAATTACTGATTCACATTTGTTACTGATAATCAGTTCATTCTGTCTGTTTCTTCCTGAGTCAGTCTTGAAGTTTATCCATTTTTAGGGATTATCCATTTCTTTCAAGTTGTCTGTTTTATAGTTGTTTTCTGATTTTATTTGGACCGTCTCTCTCTTTTTTCTTGATGAGTCTGGTTAAAGGTTTATTCTTTTGTTATTCTTTTCAAAGAACCAGCTCTTAGTTCCATTGTGCGGGGGCCTTCTGCAGAAAGGGAAGGCAGCGGGATTGCCCCCAGCTGAACCGGGAGATCTCGGAGAGAGATGAGCCTTTCTGCCGTGCCCCCTCCTGCCCGCCGGAGCATGCCAGGGACGACCAGACACGGCAGGGGTTCTGTCGGAGCAGTTCCGCTTTATTAATGCAGATCCACAGCTTTTATAGGCAAGTGAAGGGGGTTTTGCACGGGACTTCCTGTAGATTACACCAATCAAGCTAAAGGTCAAGCAATCATTCACGAGCGCGGAAACCAGGGGAACCAATCAGAAAATTTGACCATCAATTAACAATTTAGATCATGCCCAGTCTCTTCCTGTAGGCACCATCTTAGCTCCAAACTGCAACAATGTGCTTACGCTTGCTTTCACTCCCACGTCCCTTCCTGTAGGCGCCATCTTAGCTCCAAACTGCAAACATGTGCTTAAGCTTCTTTAAACAATGTGCTTAAGCTTCCTTATGCCTGCAACGGTCCTCTTTCAATTCAGAGCCCCACACCATTGACCTTCTCTATTTTTAAAATATCTTTTTTACTTATTTTTGTTCCCATATTTATTATTAATTTCCTTCTGCCAACTTTGTTTTTTGTTTTTTTCCCTTGGTTCCTTTAGGGGTATTATAAGTTTAGACTGTTTTTTTATTTGAGATTTTTTTCTTGTTTCATGAGATAGGCTTGTATTACTATACGCTTCCCTCTTAGGACTGCTTTTGCATCCCATAGATTTTGGATCATTATGTTACACTTTCCTTGTCTCCAGGTATTTTTAAAAATTTCCTCAGTGACATATTGGTTGTTTAATATTATGTTGTTTAACCTCCATATGTTTGCATTTTTTACAGTTTTTTCTCTTGCAGTTGATTTCTAGTCTCATACCACAGGGTCAGAAAAGATGCTTGATATGATTTCAATTTTTTAAATTGAAGCTTGCTTGCAGGCCTAACGTGATCTATCCCGGAGAGTGTTCAACATACACTTGGAAAGTATGTTTATTCTGCTGATTTGGGGTAGAGTGTTCTGTATATACTTATTAATCTAATTTGATGTCATGTGTGATTTATGGCCAATATTTCTTACTGATTTTCTATGTGGTGCTATGTCAGTTGATGACAGTAGGGTGCTGAAATCCCCTAGTATCATTGTATTATTTTCAGTTTCTTCTTTTATGTTTGTTAATATCTATTGTGTGTATTAGGTGTTCCTATATTGGGGGCATATATATATAACAGTTGTTCCATCTTCTGGTTGGTTTCATTCTTTTACCATTATGAAGTGTCCTTTTGTGTCTCTTGTTACAGTCTTTTAAAATCTATTTTGTGGGATAGAAGTATTGCTACCTGGGTTTCTTTTCATTTACAATTGTTTGGAATACTTTGTTTCAGCCCTTGACTTTCAGTCTGTGCGTCTTTAGATCTGGAGTGAGCCTCTTGTAGGTAGTATATATACGGATCTTGCTTTTGTATCCATTCAGCCCCTCTGTGTCTTTTGATTGAATAATTTAGTCCATTGACATTTGAAGTAATTATTGATAGATAAATGCTTACTGCCAGGCTTCCCCAGTGTCTCAGTGGTAAAGAATCCTTCCTCCAATGCAGGAGACGTGGGTTTGATTTCTGTGTTGTGAAGATCCTCTGGAGAAGGAAATGGCAACCCACTCCAGTATTCTTGCCTGGGAAATCCTTCAGACAAAAGAGTCTGGTGGGCTACAGTCCATGGGGTTACAAAAGAGTCAGACATGACTTAGCAACTAAACCACAACAGAGTACTTACTGCCATTTGTTAATTGTTTTCTGGTTGTTTTTGAATTTCTTTTTTGTTCATTTCTTCTTCTTTTGCTCTCTCCCTTTGTAATCTGATGAGTATCTTTAGTGTTATATTCAGATTCCATTCTCTTTGTATGTGTGTTTGTACCTATTATAGACTTTTGATTTATGGCTACCATGGGTTTCATATTAAATTACCTATATGTGATTATTTGAAGCTGATGGTCTCTTATTTAAAATGCATTCTAACCATCCTCTTGTTTTATTCCCTCTCGAATGTTTAATGTTTTTGATGTCTTATTTTATTTCTTTTTTGTTTTATGTATCCCTTAACTACTTACTGTGCATATAGATGCTTGTATTATTTTTGCCATTTAATCTTCCTATTATCTTTATAAATGGTTGATCCACTATCTTTACTATATGATTGCTTTTATCAGTAAGAGTTCTCTCTTTTTTTATATATAATTTTTCATGCATGTATAGTTGTGGCCTTTTCTTTTCCACCTAGAGACATCCTTTCAACATTTCTTACAGAGCTGGTTAAATGGTGTTGAACTCTTAAATTTTGCTGTGCCTCTACTATCATTTCCTGTGATAGTAAGGCTATGCTCAAAATCCTTCAAGCTAGGCTTCAGCAGTAATTGAACAGAAAACTTCTCTGTTTGTATTCCATATTGAAGAGAGAACGTCCAAGCTGGATTTAGAAAAGGCAGAGGAACCAGAGATCAAATTGCTAGCATTCACTGGATCATAGAGAAAATTAGGGAATTCGACAAAAACATCTACTTCTGTTTCATTGACTATGTTAAAGCCTTTGATTGTGTGCATCAAAACAAACTGTGGGAAACTCTTAAAGATATGGGAATACCAGATCATCTTACTTTGTCTCCTGAGAAATCTGTATATGGGTCGAGATGCAACATTTAGAACCTTATATAGAACAACTGATTGTTCAAAATTGAGAAAGAGGAGAAGGAAATGGCAACCTACTCCAGTATTCTTGCCTGGAGAATTCCGTGGTCAGAGGAGCCTGGCAGGCTATTGTCCTTGGAGTCACCAAGACTGAACGACTAACACAGAGCTTATTAATAAACAATATTGTGATAGTTTCAGCTGAAAAAAAATTGAGAAAGGAGTATGACAAGGCTGTATATTGTCACCCTGTTTATTTAACTTATATGCACAGTACATTATACCAGATTGAAATAGCAGATTGGATGAGTTACAGGCTGGAATCAAGATTGCTGGGAGATATACCAACAGCTTCAGATAGGCAGATAATACCACACTAATGGCAGAAAGTGAAGAGGAACTAAAGAGCCTCTTGATGAGGGTGAAAGAGGAGAGTGAAAAAGCTGACTTAAAACTGAATGTTCAACAAAGATCATGGCATCTGGTTCCATCACTTCATGGCAAATAGAAGGCAAAAAAGCAGTGACAGATTTTCTCTTCTTGGGTTCTAAAATCACTGTGGATGGGGAAAGCAGCCATGAAAGTTGCTTATTGGAAGAAAAGCAATGACAAAGCTGGACAGTGTATTAGAAGTAAAGACATCACTTTGCTGACAAAGACCTGTATAGTCAAAGGTAAGGTCTTTCCCATAGTCATGTACAGATATGAGAACTGGACTATAAAAAAGCAGAGTGCCAACAAACTTATGCTTTTAAACTGTAGTGCTGGAGAACACTCTTGAGAGTCCATTGGACAGCAGGGAGATCAAACCAGTCAATTCTAAAGGGGATCAACCCTGAGTGTTTATTGGGAGGACTGATGCTGAAGTCAGTGAAGTATTGAGTCCAATATTTTAGTCACCTTATGTGAATAGCTGACTCATTGGAAAAGATGCAATGCTGGGCAAGACTGAAGGCAGAAAGAGAAGAGGGTGACAGGATGAGATGGATGGCATCATTGTTTCAATGAACAGGAACTTGGGCAAACTCTGGGAGATAATAAGGGACTGAGAAGCCTGGTGACCTGTAGCCCATGGCATCACAAAGAGTCGGACATGACTTAGGGACTGAACAATAGCAGCATGTCTCTTTAAAATCCGAATGAGAACCTTGCTTCTCAAATAGATTACACTTGGTTGTAGGGTTTTGTTTTGTTTTGTTTTGTTTTAAATCTCTTTCATAGCTTTGAATATATTGTGCACTCCCTTCTGGCCTGCTAAATTTCTACTGAAAAGTCGGTGATAGTCTTATGGATGTTCCCTTGTATATAACTGTTTTTAAGATTCCATCTTCAGTTTTTGCTATTTAAACTACACTGTGTCTTGGTATGATCTCTTTGGGACCATCTTATTTGAGATTCTCTGTGTTTCCTGAACCTAGATGTCTATTTTCTTTCTCAGCTTAGAGAAATTTTGAGCTAGTACTTCAAATAAATTCTCTTCTCTCTCACTTTTCCTTCTGGAACCCCTATAAATGTAAATGTTAATACACTTGATGTTATTCTAGAGGTCTTTCAAACTATCCTCATCTTAAAAAGTTCTTTTTTTTTTTTTCTTTTTCCTGTTCAGCCTGGGGGCATTTCCATTACTTTGCCTTCTAGATCACTGGTCCGTTCCTCTGTGTCATCTAATATGCTGTTGATTCCTTCTGGTATATTTTTATTTTCAGGTATTATATCCTTATACTCTGTTTGATTCTTATTTATATTTTGTAACTATTTGTTGAAATTCTCACTGTGTTCATCCTGAGTTTAGTAAGCATTTTTACAATCACTGCCTTGAACTTTTCATTGTATTGATTACTTATCTCCACTTTGGTTCTTTTTCTTAGTTTATGCCTTGTTCGGTTGTTTAGATACTTCTCTGTCTCCTCATTTTACCCAATTCTTGTAGTTTACTTCTATGTGTTATATTGGTTGTGTTGTATGATACTGGAGAAGTGGCCTTATGTAGCAAATGTCCTGCAGAGCTCTATAGCATTCTCCCCTCTTGTGACCAGAGCTGTATGTTCTAGGATTCTCCCCTTTGTGGGCTGCATGGCTCCTTCTATATGGCAGGCTGATTACCATTGGCATGGTGCTACTGAAGACTGGGCCGTGGCTTGGTTTACTGCAAGGCTATGCCTCATGACTATGGGCCACCTGCACAGTTCGTTGGATGACCCAGCAGGGTGTACAATTGGGACTGGTCCACTGGTTCTTTGGAGATTGGGGAGACTTGGTTCCTTGGTGCTGACAGGCTATACCTAGGATTCCAAAATGCTTGTCGGCACTGGTGTTATTGTGGTAGAACAAGCTTCCCAAATGGCTGCTGCCAGTGGTTCTGTCCACAGGCGTAGTCGCAGTTGCCTCTTGCCTCTTGGATGCTCTCCAGTATCAGCAAGATGTTATGGAAAACCCTGAATGAAATTTCTGGCTAACCCAATATTTAATATCACTAGAACTTAAAAGAAACAAAGTTGAAGAAAAACTGACAAAATTGTGGACTTCAGACATTTAAAAAATATAAACAAAATTATTTCCTAGAAGATCCTTCAAAAATAGAAAAGAAAGATTTTGAAAAATATCAGGAGGTGATCATCATTTTTTAAAGTGTGCCTAAATTTTGGAGTTTGTTTCCAAGTTTCAAGTTCAGTTTGGTGACTCTCTTCTCTGAAAGATGAAACATTGACGAGCTTCCCTCTTATCTCCTGAGAGTTGTCAGTTATTGTGTGACTTTTACCTTGTCCAGATTAATTAAAGTCATAATTTGCTCTGGTATCATAATTCCTTTGGTTGCTTGCCCATTGTTCTATGTTTAGATGAATTCCCTGCTGAGCCTTAGTTCTTTTACTCCAATTTGTAAATTCATGAGTTTATATTTATTATTGTGGTTGTTATTATTTATCTACTGTCCCGACCCGCAGGATTCATCAACGCAGACCTAAAGGTGGGGAGTGGGAATTGAGAGGACAAGAGACACGAGAAATGGAGACAAGACAGGAGTCTGATCAAGTCTCATTTTATTGTTGAAAGTGAGCAATATTTATGCTGTACAAAAGGCGGAAGAGCCCAACAATAGACCAATCATGTTAAAGGTCAACTATGCACGAGATTACATAATGGTAAGAGTCTATGAGGAGCATGTACTGATCACGAGCACGGAAACTTCACTCAGCCAATCACGGTAATGAGCACACGTCCCAGACCGCGCAAGACCGTGCCCCTCCTGCTCCCGCTAGGCGCCATCTTTGGGAGCCTGTGGCGATGTTCTCAAACTGAAGGTCGTAAGGCGTGGTTAAGGTTCTCACAGTCCCAGTCAGGATGATGATACTCTCATGCTGGGAGCTCCGCCAAGCGCTATCTCAAATGTTACATTGTAGCATTCATGCTTGGGAGGCTTAGGATGCAGCCAGGCCGACCTTCGGTCCCGGACAGGCAAAGCTATAGGATGTGGCCAGGCCGACCCGCGGTCCCGGACAGGTCCCCCTTTTTATTCAAAGCCAAGAGAAACCCCTCGGGAACTGCGCCTGTCTTAGGTCGGGACACAACATTAGCAGGCATTACCCGTCATGGGATAAGGCAGCAGCCATGGCGGCCCTCCTGTCTTAGGTTTGCTCTGCAATGATGTCCTCTTACCCGTCTCTGGCTGACCAGTTCAGCTCACAGGGGAGGTGATTGCTCTCCACTAGTAGAAAGATATGCTTCACCTTGTTCTGCCATCTCAAGGCGATGACAATGGACCTGAATTGGCTTTGCCAAAATAGCCTCAATGTGTTGCTTAATGAATGCTATAAGCTTATTAAACAGCATGGGTCCAAAAGCAAATAGAAGAAGTAGGGTGATCAAAGGTACAAGTAAGGGCATAAGGTAAGGCAACAGTCCATTCCATCCTGTCAGGAAGGGGTTGGCAGCAAGGTCACATCTTCATTGCTCAAGTTCTTCTTGTAGTTGTTTCACCTTGTCTCTGACTATGCCAGACTTGTTGACATAGAAACAGCATTTCTCCTGTAGAGCCGAACAGATACCTCCCTGCTCTGCAGTTAGTAAGTCTAGACCTCTTCTATTCTGCAATACCACCTCCGCTAAGGAGTCAACCTGGTCTTGGATATCTTGTATAGTTTCTGATATAGCTTGCACATCGGAAATTAGTTGTTGGGACAGCTTGGCATATCGAGTAAGAGAGATGCCCATACCTGCTGACCCTGTGGCTACTGCAGTGGTAATACCCAAAATTGCTAACAAAGGGGCAAACAATACTGCACGCTTTGGTCTATATAGAAAGTGATCAATACTAGGGATAGGAACTTCCTGACCTCCTGTGATTATATCTACATCTGGAAGGAGATAGGTCAATAAACATTGTCCTGTCCAATTTTGATGCAAATACGTATATGCAAGGCTATTCCCTCACACAAAGACTGCACCATTGGTTGCGCACAAGGCGTCAGTGATGCTTATTACCGTGGCACATTCATTTCCTATGATCCCTACGTCTATATCATAACCATTATTCTTTCCTGATTTAAAAACAGATGTGCAATTATCAGCATTCAGTATCAAGGATACAGTAATGGGAAGAGTAGGTATACATGTCAAGCGATTAGTATAGATATGGTAGGGTAGCAAAGCCAAGAGAAACCCTCGAACTGCGCCTGTCTTAGGTCGGGACACAACATTAGCAGGCATTACCGTCATGGGATAAGGCAGCAGCCATGGCGGCCCTCCTGTCTTAGGTTTGCTCTGCAATGATGTCCTCTTACCCGTCTCTGGCTGACCAGTTCAGCTCACAGGGGAGGTGATTGCTCTCCACTAGTAGAAAGATATGCTTCACCTTGTTCTGCCATCTCAAGGCGATGACAATGGACCTGAATTGGCTTTGCCAAAATAGCCTCAATGTGTTGCTTAATGAATGCTATAAGCTTATTAAACAGCATGGGTCCAAAAGCAAATAGAAGAAGTAGGGTGATCAAAGGTACAAGTAAGGGCATAAGGTAAGGCAACAGTCCATTCCATCCTGTCAGGAAGGGGTTGGCAGCAAGGTCACATCTTCATTGCTCAAGTTCTTCTTGTAGTTGTTTCACCTTGTCTCTGACTATGCCAGACTTGTTGACATAGAAACAGCATTTCTCCTGTAGAGCCGAACAGATACCTCCCTGCTCTGCAGTTAGTAAGTCTAGACCTCTTCTATTCTGCAATACCACCTCCGCTAAGGAGTCAACCTGGTCTTGGATATCTTGTATAGTTTCTGATATAGCTTGCACATCGGAAATTAGTTGTTGGGACAGCTTGGCATATCGAGTAAGAGAGATGCCCATACCTGCTGACCCTGTGGCTACTGCAGTGGTAATACCCAAAATTGCTAACAAAGGGGCAAACAATACTGCACGCTTTGGTCTATATAGAAAGTGATCAATACTAGGGATAGGAACTTCCTGACCTCCTGTGATTATATCTACATCTGGAAGGAGATAGGTCAATAAACATTGTCCTGTCCAATTTTGATGCAAATACGTATATGCAAGGCTATTCCCTCACACAAAGACTGCACCATTGGTTGCGCACAAGGCGTCAGTGATGCTTATTACCGTGGCACATTCATTTCCTATGATCCCTACGTCTATATCATAACCATTATTCTTTCCTGATTTAAAAACAGATGTGCAATTATCAGCATTCAGTATCAAGGATACAGTAATGGGAAGAGTAGGTATACATGTCAAGCGATTAGTATAGAGGCTTATGTTGGTTCTGCTGAAATAGGGCATAGCAACAGGACGAGGGACTCCCTGATGCAAACAGAGCCAGCAGTCCTTAGCTAAGTCTGGTTGGGTATCGTTCAGCAACCTATAGGTAGCATTTAAAATATCTAAAGTTTGTGGATCAAGTTGCAATTTTCCTCTTTTGCATCTAGGACAGAGGCCAGGGGCTTTCTCGTCAGCTTTTTTATCACTATCTTGAGCTACATTGTTGCAATATCGAGCAAAGTGTCCAGGCCTTCCACATTTAAAGCACCCCTTTTTATTTCTATCTTGCTCAGCTAGAAAATCTTTGACCGTTTTTCCACTAAATGCTGCTGCCATGGCCAAACCCTGTTGATATGATGGTCCAATATCTGCACAAAGACGTATATATCCCGTCAAGTCGGTCTTTTTTCTATAAGGCCTAATTGCAGCTTGACAGGTTGCATTGGCATTTTCATAGGCCAACTGTTTTACATAATCCAGTCCCGCATCAGCGCTTCCAAAAATCCTGCCTGCCGTTGTGATAAGTCTGTGCACAAAGTCTGCAAATGGCTCATCTGATCCCTGTTTTACCCCTGTAAGTGAGGCTCCTAGATCTCCTTTTGTTGGGAGTTTTCTCCAAGCTTTAGTGGCAGCTGTCTGAATCTGTGCAAATAATCCAGCGTCATATTGCATTTGTGCATCACCATTATCATAGTGACCAGAACCTGTCAACATATCGAGAGTCCACCCGTTTCCTGCCTGGAAATTTTTCTGTGCTGTTTCCTTACACGCCTCGAAGTACTCAGATTTCCATAACAGATGATCACCCCCTGTGAGAACTGCTCTGACTAAAGTATTCCAGTCCCCAGGTGTAAGCCAAGTGTCTGCCACAGATTCTAATATGGCAATGGTATAGGGCGCAGTGGCTCCATATCAGGAGACCGCAGTTTTCAATTCTTTTATGATAGCAAAATCAAAACCCCTATGATGTCTCCATATCGTTCCCTGATTGTCTGTGGTCTCCGTGACCGGAAAGGCAACTTTACAGTCATAATCTCTTTCTTCCGGGTAAGCAGCCATTTTGCCCTTAGGGACATGTTTACCAGGCTGCTGGTGCTGACGTGTGGTAGGACTTTCTTTCACTACGTCATCAACCCGCTCATTTCCAGTTTTTAATCTTTGCAATTTGGTAATTAATGACTGATGTAATTCTTCAAGCTTTATTTGTTCTTCTAACAAGGCAATCTTATCTCTCAGTTCCTCCCTAGGATTAATATCTTCTCTCTCACCCATGGCCGCCATGACTGTAGGCGCGGAGGCCATTTTGTAGGGGGGAGGGCATGAAAATGGCGGAAGCTGGTCTAACCCATGACTTTTTACGACCTCTTCTTTTAAGTTATCCCAATCAACCTCTAAAGGGCCAGGACCATGCTTATCCTGATTCTCACTCTCTATTTGTAACTTGGGATATATTTTTGGAACCTTTCCCTTTAGTTCTGTCTCAGGGGGTTCTCCTATAACCTCCTGCTTTTTCTTAACAGGAGTGGCAGCAGGCTCCTCATCATCACTCTCTAAAGATATTAAATCTGTCTCTTCTTCTAAGGGAGACTTCCTAAGATCAGCTTGAGAACTAGTCTTTAAGATTTCTTCTGTATGAGCAATAGCAATCGTTATTTCTGGAGGTCTATCTCTAGTATTATAAGTTCTTTAACTAGATTCCAGTAACTGAAAGCAGTCACGGGAACTTTCTCTGGTCCAAAAGCGTCATAAAAATCCCGCAGTGCATCTCCTACCCGCTTCCACCTGCTTAAAGTAATAGTTCCATCTTGCGGAAACCAGGGGCAGACATCTTTAACAAAATCAAAAAATTTAAACAAATCTTGACTTTTTACCTTTACTCCTCGTGCCTTTAAAGCTCTTCTTAATTGTTTTACATACGCATCATGTTGACTCAATTCTTGTCCCATTTTACAAATTTTTTATGCTTGTCCCCTATTTGGTGCCTATCTTACCTCAATCCTGGCGCGGCAGGTTCCCGCAGCAGCTGAGAGGCAATTCACTCTTCTCTGTTTTGTCGCCGGCTCCTGGCACCGCTTCCTCACGGGGGACCCCCGTACTTCAGGCCCCACGTTGGGCGCCACTTGTCCCGACCTGCAGGATTCGTCAACGCAGACCTAAAGGGGGGAAGTGGGAATTGAGAGGACAAGAGACACGAGAAATGGAGACAAGACAGGAGTCTGATCAAGTCTCGTTTTATTGTTGAAAGTGAGCAATATTTATGCTGTACAAAAGGCGAAAGAGCCCAACAATAGACCAATCATGTTAAAGGTCAACTATGCACGAGATTACATAATGGTAAGAGTCTATGAGGAGCATGTACTGATCACGAGCACGGAAACTTCACTCAGCCAATCACGGCAATGAGCACACGTCCCAGACCGCGCAAGACCGTGCCCCTCCTGCTCCCGCTAGGCGCCATCTTTGGGAGCCTGTGGCGATGTTCTCAAACTGAAGGTCGTAAGGCGTGGTTAAGGTTCTCACAGTCCCAGTCAGGATGATGATACTCTCATGCTGGGAGCTCTGCCAAGCGCTATCTCAAATGTTACATTGTAGCATTCATGCTTGGGAGGCTTAGGATGCGGCCGGGCCGACTTTAGGTCCCGGACAGGCAAAGCTATAGGATGTGGCCAGGCCGACCCGCGGTCCCGGACAATCTACGAATTGAATGGATTTAATTATGAGTAGTTACTTCCCCTTCCCCCCACCAAAAGTCCACATGTTTTCTCAAATGTTTAATGTTTCAGAATGGCTGCTTCTTGCCTTTATACAGAAATAGCTTTGGCTGAGTGTCATAGTCTAGGTTCACTTTTTCTTTCTCTCGGAACTCTGAAATGTGACTGCTTTTTGTTCCATCTCTGAATGTTACTGCAGAGAAACCAGAGTCTGGACAGATTTTCCCATTGTGTGTGGTTTTGCTCTTTTTGTTGAGATATTGAGGACTTCTCTCTTAACTTTGAGGTTTTATAATTTAATTAGGGTGGGATATGTCTTTCTGTTGAGGTTTCTATATCAAAATTTCCTGATATACATCATGCTGTTTTAAAATTTATCATGTTTTATCAGGTTCAGTTACTTTTTTTAATACAGGGAAAATTTCTTGTATTATATCTTTGAATACATGTTTTGTTCCATTTGTTGTGTTTTCTTCTTTAGGAATACCAGTTATTCCTAAAACACATTGTCTATTTTGTTTTTTATAGTCAATCTGGAACCCTAATAATTTTGATTTCTTTGTTTTTAAAATATATATTCATTTTTATCACCCTGAGTCTTTTCTCAAGTCAGTAATTATATTATCATCAGTATCTATTCTGTTCCTCTATAATAATGCTTTTTGGGTTCTACTCCTGTTTTTCAGTATCTGTTTCCATCTTATTCTATTCTTTTATTATCTCGTGTTTTAATTTTAGTTTTGATTCATGTTTCTATTAAATTTTCTCTAATTGCAAGCTATAGTGGGGTTTATTCTTCTGATCCAGCAGGGATGCACTTAGCCAGTTGTGACTCCTTGTATGTATTTTGCTGTGTTCTCCCACCCTTGCTTTCTATTTTGTGCTTTCATGGTTTCTGCATTGAGGCAATTCATCTTGTTCACACAGAGCATCTGCTTAGCCATCTTCACTGCTCTGATCTCTGTATCTGAGACCCACGGGCTTTCCCTTTTATCTGTGAATGAGGCTGCATCTTTGCTTTCTATCCACTGTCTGAAGTGAGGATGTGGTGGGGTGAGAGCATCCCTCTGTGAAATGCAGGCTTTGTCAGAATAGCTGGGCTCTGCAAACTCCTCTGAGGTGTTATGGAACATTCAGGGGTTTACAGCACCTGCATGGGAATGTGATTATTCACGTAAGGCTTATCCCAGGGCTTTGAGTCATTTCCTCATCCTAGAGGCTTCATTCCTATCAGTGAGTCTCAGCCCTGGTGTTTACTCTCTCAATCCCTGAGAAACAATTTTCATTTCTCCAGAGTGAGAAAAGAATCCACCTGCAGTGCAGGAACTGCAGGAGATATGGTTGATCCCTGGATTGGGGAGATCCCCTCGAGTATGGCATGGCAACCAACTTCAGTATTTTTGCCTGGAGCATCTCATGGGCAGAGGAGCCTAGCGGGTTACAATCCATAGGGTCACAAAGAGTCAGACATGACCGAAATGACTAAGCAGCAGCAGCAAAGTATGAAAAAGATCGTATTACCATTTTAGATCAGGTCTTTCGAAAGAGTTTTCAAGATGAAGACTGGTATGCAAATGGTTCATGAAGGCAGTGCCCTAAGAGTCTGGTAGGAAATGGGGAGAGGGCAGGGAAGGGAGGAAGCTAGCGACGTGCACTTTTGGGTCCAGTCCCTCAGAGGGAGGCTTCTGCCTGGTCCTACAGGGAGCTCTTAGTGTTGTCCAGACCCTGGTTCAGGAGACGAGAGAGAGGTGCCCAAACATAGCAAAAAGGTGGAGCTTCATATTATCCTGCTTATCTCATCTTCTTATGTCTCACAGTTTCACTGAAGTCAGTCATAGGTTACCTAGGCAATGGGACACAATTTTCAGGGAAACATAACTTAGGAGTAGAGTGTTAGAAGAATAAGCTAAGATTTTTTTTCACTGATTCGGTTGGTTCTGAGGCCATAAATGATACTGAACGTGTCCCTCCTCAACTGCCTGTTTCAAATTGCCCTCTGCTGGTTTGTTGGGCTTACTTGGTGGGATGGCCCTGACCTTCATCCTTTGAAAGGCCTGAACTATATATATCCTTTCAGGCTACGGTTGCTGTAATTGCAGTTCATTATAACCATATGTGATCACCACGAGATAACCCAATGGATCATGCCTTATGTTCCCAAAACACCGTTCCCATTTCCATTATGTATCATTAACCTTTCTCCTCCTGATGATCCCTCCCAGTTCAATTCCTTACTTTTCCTGCTGATACACTGGTGCAAAGAGCCCCAATGGCCAGATGGTAAGTATGTTTTTAAGCTTAGTGGGACTCTTACTGTGTCACCTAGTGAAACTTTCTCTTTAAGGAACTTGGGGTTGTAGGGAGGTCATTAGACTATTGGGAGTGATGAATAACAGGGCTATGCCCACTTCAAGATGGATCTTCTTAGATCCATATATTATGTCTATTGAATACAGACCATCTTATCATGGCCGTCAATTCAAGGTACATCCTTCATCTTGAGGACTTCATCCCAACCTTGTAGGATGTCACCTCCAAGCTGATGCATCTTTCTAATTTGGCAGCTTCTGGATGACTGAGTATGTGATAGACCCAGTGGACTTTGTGGGTATCTGACCTCCTTTCTTATATGGTGAGTCCCTTAGTAAAAGATGATGTTATGTAGAATTCAGTGACAGCAAATCATGCACTGTTTGCTTTCAAAGAAACACTGTGGTCAAGAAAGAAAACATCCCAGAGAAAGTATTAATACCTCCAGAATGGAAAGAGCTGGATATAATTGACTTATCACTTGTGTTTTGTTGGTCTCTTGAGGATGACACTGTATCAGCCTTCTGCTGAGTGGCTGAATGTTTTTTGGGCAGGCTTTGAGTGACTGATGGTCAGCTGACACCGCCTATGTAAGAATGCCTGCCTCCCTGTTTCCACTTAGGTGTCTATCACCTCTGCATCTGTGGGTGCTCTCTATGGACACTGACATATGATAGAAAACCCCGCAAACTTGGCTCCCATAGTTCTATCCAGAAAATTTTAGCCAAGAGCTGCTAATTTCCTAATCTTTCTCTTTCCAGACCCTGACCAATCAGTGAAACATTTCTTGCTGCCCAGGATGCCCACATGATGATGCATTGCTAGTACCCAACTTGCTTGACTTGATGCCTCAGAGAACACCTGGCTTGGTGTGGGCAGCTTTTGTGGCAGTCATTTGATGCTCTGTGATCAGAGGCCCAGTTTCTACGTGACTTTCACATTCCAGGAGCTGATTTTTGAATACGATATGTTTGTTTGCAACAGGCAGCATGATTCATTCCAACACCTTAGAAGGCTGTGCTATGACTCTCCTATTGGAACTTTGCAGAGAATATGCTACACTGCTATTAAATACCACAGACACTGCTGGCATCATGGGATCTGCTGAATCAACTGGCAGAGATGCTTGCAGTACATCCTGGGCCTCTGATGGAGCATTCTTTTATTCCAGATCCTACTTAGAATCACTTGTTTAATGGATCAGAGAAGCATTCTGAGTGGAGTGCATGCTGCCTCAGAACCTGAAAAGGCTTTCCAAGCATGGTACTTTTGTAAGCAGTTGAAGGTGTAAGGTGTGCAAATGTATCTAAGACCCCTGGACCACTGTGAGGGACCCTGGAATCTTCAGGACAATTGTGGGCTAAGGTGATGTTCTGTGAAATGTCCAGATGTTTAAGGTTACCATGGAGTGTACTGTGACAGAGAACAGGAGAATTAACATAGCTCTTGGGGAAGACCATGAATGTGCAGTGTTGTCTACACACCCTGTGTGAATGAATGGGATTCTGGCTCTTCTTCCTGATGGGGATTAAAAAGTATCCAACAAATTCACTAGATAAGTATCTCCATTCTACAGTGCAGAGGCTCTGTTGATCTATTCTAGATAAAGACACAGATTTGGCACAGAAACTGTAATTGGGGTGGAATTCAGGTAAGTCTGAAATGGTTCATCACCATCTTCAACTCAGTGGACATGAATTTGGGAAAACTCCAGGAGACAGTAGAAGGCAGAGTACTCTGGTGAGGTCTGAAAGAGCTGGGCACAATTTAGTGATTGAACAACAACAAAACTTTAATGAGGGATGGGGATGATTATGCTCTAAATACCCTAGTACTAATGTCAACACAGATGCTGTTGTGTCCAACAGCATGCTAGAGACACATGCTTGTGTCACATTCATATTTCCCCTTCCCCAATGTACTGTTACTCATAACTAGAGTAATGGTTATTGTCTATACTTCCACTGGCATTTCATTGCAAGATCTTTCCTCAGCTGATAGGTTTTGGGTCTGAGAACTGCTACAGAATTGGGGCTACTCATTGGTGTGATTTCTCTCTATTGTCTGCTCATTTTCATCCATTTTTGACCAGTATCTTTAACAGCCACCTAAATGTCTTGTTCCTAGATACATGATGGTCCACTGGAACTAACCACACGTACTTGCAGTACATCCTGGGCCTCTGATGGAGCATTCTTTTATTCCAGATCCTACTTAGAATCACTTGTTTAATGGATCAGAGAAGCATTCTGAGTGGAGTGCATGCTGCCTCAGAACCTGAAAAGGCTTTCCAAGCATGGTACTTTTGTAAGCAGTTGAAGGTGTAAGGTGTGCAAATGTATCTAAGACCCCTGGACCACTGTGAGGGACCCTGGAATCTTCAGGACAATTGTGGGCTAAGGTGATGTTCTGTGAAATGTCCAGATGTTTAAGGTTACCATGGAGTGTACTGTGACAGAGAACAGGAGAATTAACATAGCTCTTGGGGAAGACCATGAATGTGCAGTGTTGTCTACACACCCTGTGTGAATGAATGGGATTCTGGCTCTTCTTCCTGATGGGGATTAAAAAGTATCCAACAAATTCACTAGATAAGTATCTCCATTCTACAGTGCAGAGGCTCTGTTGATCTATTCTAGATAAAGACACAGATTTGGCACAGAAACTGTAATTGGGGTGGAATTCAGGTAAGTCTGAAATGGTTCATCACCATCTTCAACTCAGTGGACATGAATTTGGGAAAACTCCAGGAGACAGTAGAAGGCAGAGTACTCTGGTGAGGTCTGAAAGAGCTGGGCACAATTTAGTGATTGAACAACAACAAAACTTTAATGAGGGATGGGGATGATTATGCTCTAAATACCCTAGTACTAATGTCAACACAGATGCTGTTGTGTCCAACAGCATGCTAGAGACACATGCTTGTGTCACATTCATATTTCCCCTTCCCCAATGTACTGTTACTCATAACTAGAGTAATGGTTATTGTCTATACTTCCACTGGCATTTCATTGCAAGATCTTTCCTCAGCTGATAGGTTTTGGGTCTGAGAACTGCTACAGAATTGGGGCTACTCATTGGTGTGATTTCTCTCTATTGTCTGCTCATTTTCATCCATTTTTGACCAGTATCTTTAACAGCCACCTAAATGTCTTGTTCCTAGATACATGATGGTCCACTGGAACTAACCACAAGTACTTGTAGGTCAAAGTCCCCTGGTTGCCATCCTTACCTAGCATTCGACCTTGCCTCTGATGATTGAATGTTAGTTACTATATGACCTCTGCTGTTCCCAACTCCTCCGCTCCTCAGTAACTCTAAGACCCCAGCTCCATTAGAAGATCAATTATCAGCCTAGCTTTCAGAAGACAGCCACCCCCAACATCAATTTTTAAAAAAATATTTCCTGCACACTGTGTGATAGTCTTTTTTTTTTAACAATCACAAGGGTTTTTTTTATTTTGCTTTTATAGAATTTTGTTTTCAGATATGTATATTTCCAGATTAGTCATGTGTATATCCCATTCCCCCCCCCCCCCATCCCTTCCCTCTAGGACATCACACAGCCACCACGTATGATCTCTTAGACCCACAGCACACGGACAATAGTTATCTCTTTTACATAAGATAGTATAGGGTTCCATGTTACTCTTTTCATATCTCTCACCCACTTTCCCCTCTTCCCAATGTCCATAAGTCTGTTCTCTATGACTGTTTTTCCATCGATGCTCTGCATGTGTATCTGTCAGTACAAACTTACTAGATTCCATATATTTGTGGTAGTATCCAGTATTTGTCCTTCTCTTTTTGACTTACTTCACTGTGTATAATAGGTTCTAGATTCATCCGTCTCATTAGGACTGAATCTTCTGCATTTCTTTTTGCGACTGAGAAATATCCCGTTGTGTATCTATCTATCTATCTATCTATCTATCTATCTATCTATATATATATATACACACACATACCAGACCTTCTTTATCCATTCATTCGTTGATGGACATCGAGATTATTTCCACATTCTAGCTATTGTGTAGAGTGCTGCAATGAACATTGGGGTACAGGTGCCTCTTTCAATCTTGATTTCCTCAGGGTATAAGCCTAATAGTGGAATTTCTGGGTCATATGGTGCTTCTATTCTTAGTTTTTTGAGGAATCACCATACTCTCTGATAATAAGCAATGTTGCATCTTTTCATGTGTTTTTGGCCATCCGTATGTCTTCCTTGGATTTTTTTTTTTTTTAGTTGTCTGAGTCCCTAGGATACATGATGGTCCACTGGAACTAACCACAAGTACTTGTAGGTCAAAGTCCCTGGTTGCCATCCTTACCTAGCATTCGACCTTGCCTCTGATGATTGAATGTTAGTTACTATATGACCTCTGCTGTTCCCAACTCCTCCGCTCCTCAGTAACTCTAAGACCCCAGCTCCATTAGAAGATCAATTATCAGCCTAGCTTTCAGAAGACAGCCACCCCCAACATCAATTTTTAAAAAAATATTTCCTGCACACTGTGTGATAGTCTTTTTTTTTTAACAATCACAAGGGTTTTTTTTATTTTGCTTTTATAGAATTTTGTTTTCAGATATGTATATTTCCAGATTAGTCATGTGTATATCCCATTCCCCCCCCCCCCCATCCCTTCCCTCTAGGACATCACACAGCCACCACGTATGATCTCTTAGACCCACAGCACACGGACAATAGTTATCTCTTTTACATAAGATAGTATAGGGTTCCATGTTACTCTTTTCATATCTCTCACCCACTTTCCCCTCTTCCCAATGTCCATAAGTCTGTTCTCTATGACTGTTTTTCCATCGATGCTCTGCATGTGTATCTGTCAGTACAAACTTACTAGATTCCATATATTTGTGGTAGTATCCAGTATTTGTCCTTCTCTTTTTGACTTACTTCACTGTGTATAATAGGTTCTAGATTCATCCGTCTCATTAGGACTGAATCTTCTGCATTTCTTTTTGCGACTGAGAAATATCCCGTTGTGTATCTATCTATCTATCTATCTATCTATCTATCTATCTATATATATATATACACACACATACCAGACCTTCTTTATCCATTCATTCGTTGATGGACATCGAGATTATTTCCACATTCTAGCTATTGTGTAGAGTGCTGCAATGAACATTGGGGTACAGGTGCCTCTTTCAATCTTGATTTCCTCAGGGTATAAGCCTAATAGTGGAATTTCTGGGTCATATGGTGCTTCTATTCTTAGTTTTTTGAGGAATCACCATACTCTCTGATAATAAGCAATGTTGCGCATCTTTTCATGTGTTTTTTGGCCATCCGTATGTCTTCCTTGGATAGATGTCCTTTAAGGTCTTTTTCCCATTTGTTGATTGGGTTGTTTGTTTTTTGAGTTGTCTGAGCTGGTTGTATATTTTGGAGATTAGTTCTTTGTCAGTTGTTTCATCTGCTATGATTTCTCCCATTCTGTGGGTTGTCTGTTCATCTTGTTTGTAGTTTCTTTTGCTGTGCAGAAGCATTTAGGTTTCATTAGGTCCCACACATTGATTTTTGTTTTTATTTCCATTATTCTAGAGGGCGGGTCTTGGAGATCTTGCTTTGATTTATGTCTCACTAAGTGTTTTGCCTATATTCTCCTCCAAGAGTTTGATGATCTCTGTTCTTACATTTAGGTCTTTAATTCACTTTGAGTCTGTGTTTCTGTTTGGTGTCAGAAAATGTTCCAACTTCATTCTTCTGCATGTAGCTGTCCAGTTTTCCCAGCACTATTTGTTGAAGAGGCTGTCTTGGTCCCATTTTATATTTTCATGTCCTTTGTCAAAAATATGGTACCCATATATGCATGGGTTTATCTTTGTGTTCTCTATCTTGTTCCATTGGTCTATATTCCTGTTTTTGTGCCAGTACCATACTGTCTTAATGGCTGTTGCTTTGTAGTATAGTCAGAAGTTAGGAAAGCTGATCCCTTCAGCTCCATTCTTCTTTCTCAGGAGTGCTTTGACTATTCAGGGTCTTTTGTGTTTCCATATGAACTGTGTTATTTTTTGGTCTAGTTCTGTGAAGAATGTCATTGATAATTTGATAGGAATTGCATTGAATCTGTGATGGTATTTGGTAGCTTGGTCATTTTCATCATATTGACTCTTCTGACCCAGGAGCATGGAATGTCACTCTATCTGTTTAAGTCTTCTTTAATTTCTTTTGTTAGTGTCTTGTAATTTTCTGTGTACAGTTCTTTTGTCTCAATAGGTAGGTTTATTCCTAGACATTTTATTTTTTTGGTTTCAGTGGTGAATGGAGTTGCATCCTTGATTTCTCTTTATGATTTTTCATTTATTTGTGTGTAGGAATGTGAGTGATTTCTGTGTGCTGGTTTTGTATCCTGTGACTTCACTGAATTCATTGATTAACTCTAGTAGTTTACTAATAGTGAATTTGGGGTTATCTATGTACAGTATCATGTTGCCTGCAAATAGAGAGAGTTTTACTTCTTTTCCAGTTTGGATTCCTTTTATTTCTTTTTCTTCTCTTATGGCTGTAGCTAGAGCTTCTAGGACTATGTTGAATAATAGTGGTGAAAGTGAACATCTCTGTCTTGCTCCTGATCTTAGAGGGAATGCTTTCAGCTTTTCACCATTGAGAATAATATTCGCTGTGGGCTCCCTATATGTGCTTTCACTATCTTGAGATAGGCTCCTTCTGTGGCCATTTTTTGAAGAGGTGTTTTTTTTTTTTTTTTTTTATCATAAATGGATGTTGGATTTTGTCAAAGGTTTTTTCTGCATCTATTGATATTATCATGTGATTTTTGTCTTTCAATTTGTTGATGTGCTGTATCACACTGATTGATTTGTAGATATCAAAGCATCCTTGCATGCCTGGGATAAACCCTACTTGATCATGATGTATGAGTTTTTTGATGTTTTGTTGAATTCTGTTTGCTAGAATTTTGTTGAGGATTTTTGCATCTAAACTCATCAGTGATCAGTCTGTAATTTTCTTTTTTTGTATTGTCTTTTCCTGGTTTTGGTATTAGGGTGATGGTGGCCTTGCAGAATACATTTGCAAGTGATTCTTCCTGTGCAATTGTTTGAAAGAGTTTCAGGAGGATAGGCATCAGTTCTTCTTTAAATGTTTGGTAGAATTCACCTGTGAAGCCATCTGGACCTGGGCTTTTATTTTTGGGTAACTTTCTGATAAGGGAGTCAATATCTGAGCTTGTGATTGGGTTGTTCATAATTTCTATCCCTTCCTGGTCCACTCTTGGAAGATTGAACTTCTCTAAGAAACTGTCCATTTCTTCCAGGTTGTCCAGTTTGTTGCCATATAGTTGTCATAATAATCTCTTCTAATCCTTTGTATTTCTGTATTGTCTGTTGTAACCTCTACTTTTTGATTTCTGATTTTGTTGATCTTGTTCTTCTCTCTCTTTTTCTTGATGAGTCTGGTTAGCGGTTTGTCAGTTTTCTTATTTTTTCGAAGAACCAGCTTTTCATTTTATTTATCTTTGCTATTGTTTCTGTCATTTCTTTTTTCATCTTTTAAAAAATTTTGGCCTCTTTTATTGGTTTTTTATTTATTTATTTTCATCTATCTTTATTCTTTGGCCTGTGTGGGCCTCCCATTGCAGCAGCCTCTCTCACTGCAGAGCACCGGCTCTGGGCACATTTACTCCAGAGCTCTGGCTCTTAATTGGACACACTGGTCTGGCCACGTCATGCCACGTGGGATCTTTACAGCCAGGGATTGAACCATTGCCCCTTACACTGCAAGACAGTGCAAGGGACCACCAGGGAAGCCCCATTTCTTTTTCATTTATTTCTGGTCTGATCTTTATGATTTCTCTTCTTTAGCTAACTTCAGGATTTTTTTCATTCTTCTTTTTCCAGTTTTTTAAAAGTGTATAGTTAGGTTGTCTTTTTGGTGTTTTTCTTGTTTCTTGAGGTAGGATTGTATTGCTATAAACTTCCCTCTTAGAACTACTTTTGTGGTATCCCACAGGTTTTGTGCTATTGTGTTTTCATTGTCGTTTTCTTCTAGGAATTTTTTTATTTCTTTTTTGATTTGTTCAGTAATCTGTTTTTCAGGCATGTGTTGTTTAGTCTCCAAGTATTTGCAGTTTTAGTTTTTTTTTTTTTTTTCTTTTCTTGTAGCTTATATCTACTCTCATAGCATTGTGGTCAGAGAAGATGGTTGACATGATTTCAATTTTCGTGAATTTGCTGAGGTTTGATTTGTGGCCGAAGACATGGTCTATTCTGGAGAATCTTCCATGTGCATTTGAGAAGAAAGTATATTCTTCTGCTTTTGGGTGGAAGATTCTAAAGATATCAATGAGATCCATCTTTTCTAATGTGTCATTTAAGACTTGTGTTTCCTTATTAATTTTTTGTTTCGATGATCTTTCCATTGGTGTAAGAATGGTATTAAAATCTTCTACTATCATTGTATTACTGTCCATTTCTTCTTTTTCATCTGAAAGTGTTTGCCTTATGTATTGGGGTGCTCCTGTTGGTAAGTGATAGATGATGGTAAGTTACCGTGTTGGATTTTTAATCTCCAATGGAGAAAAATTCACATTGGGATCAAAAAGACTTGGCAATGGTCACTCAGAGCGTTGTGCAGTTATTAAAGTGAGAAAGGATAGGGAAGAGCTTCCAGCATAGACACTGGAAGGAGGATAGAAGAGTACCCTGCGAAGCCACTTTCGTTGTGGCATTTTATACTTTTTTAGTTGGTTATTAACAGTAGTTTAAAAGAATATATGAGGTGATAAAGATCTTACCAGACCCACACACACAACATACATCTTTAGATAACATAGGTACAAGTTAAGACGAGAAACATGTCCTCCAGCAAGATACATTGTTATACACCTTAGCTCTGGTCTTAAAAGGATGTCTTAGGCAAAATGGATTATTGTCATAGGCATGGCAGTCAAGGTGAAGGCACCTTGGCTAAAAATGTTTGTTCCTCACTCTCCTCCTTCTTGTCCTTAGAACCTGCTAGCCTCCTTACCAAGTCTGCCTATGAACTCCTTTCACTGTGTTGGGTGCATAGATGTTTATGATTGTTATTTCTTCCTCTTGGATCAATCTCTTGATCATTATGCAATGTCCTGCCTTGTCTCATATAATCTTCTTTACTTTAAAGTCTATTTGTCTGATATGAGGATTGCTACTTGGCTTTCTTTTAATTTCCATTTGTGTGGAATATATTTTTCCATCCCCTCACTTTCAGTCTATAAGTGTCTTCAGGTCTGGAGTGGGTTTCTTATAGGCAGCATATATATGGGTCTTGTTTTTGTACCCATTCCACCAGTCTGTGTCTTTTGATTGGGAGATTTAGCCCATTTACATTTAAAGTAATTATTGATTCCTATTGTCATCTTCTTAAATGTTTGCAGTTTATTTTGTAGGTCTTTTTCTTCTCTTGTATCTATTGCCTAAATGAGTCCCTTTAATACTTGTTGTAAGGCTGGTTTTGTGGTGACGAATTCTCTTAGTTTTTGCTGGTCTATAAAGTTTTTGATTTCTCCATCAGTTTTGAATGAGATCTTTTCCAGGTAGAGAATTCTTGGTTGTAGATTTTTCTCTTTCTGTGCTTTAAAAGTGTCTTGCCATTATGTTCTGGCCTTCAGGGTTTCTACTGAGAGGTCAGCAGTTAAACGTATAAGATTTCCCTTGTATGTTATTTGTTGTTGGTCCCTTGCTGCTTTGAGTATTCTGTCTTTATATTTGGTCTGTATTAGCTTGATTAGTATGTGTCTTGGTGTGTTTTTCCTAGGGTTTATCCTGTACGGGACTCTGTGCTTTTTGGACTTGATTGGCTATTTCCTTTCCCATGCTGGGGAAGTTTTCAACTATAATCTCTTCAAAACTTTTTTCATATCCTTTCCTTTTTTCATCTTCTAGGACTCTTATTATTTGGATGGTGGTCTGTTTAATATTATCTCAGAGGTCTCTGGGACTATCCTCTGTTCTTTTTATTCTTTGTTTTTTTTTCCTGTTCTTCTGCAGTTATTTCCACCATTCTGTCTTCCAGCTTGCGTATCCATTCTTCTGTCTCAGATACTCTATTATTCAGTCCCTCTATAGTATTTTAAGTTCAGCAATTGAGTTGTTTGTCTCTTTTTGTCGCTTTTGAATTTATTGCAGGTCTTTATTCAGTTAGTTCTCTCTATTATTTTATTTTTGGAGTTTTGGATTGTCCTTAGTATTGCTCTACCTGATTCTCTTTCTAATAGTTTGTCTATTTCTTCTTCAGTCCTTTGGGTTTGTATGTTTATAGTTTGTTCCTTCATTTGTGCAGTGTTTCTCTGTCTTTTCACTATTATTGTTACTTTTGATTTTTTATGTTTGAATCTTGGAGCTGGTTATTTTCTCTCCAAGGTTCCTGGGTTTGATTGTTGTCCAGGGACTAGAGATTTCGTGTCTGTTTTACTATGACATTTGGTGGTACTAGGCCAAATATAAATATATGAGAGACAAATGGTGCATCCCTGTTTCTGGTTCTCAGTTGTGAGCTTACCTTCTTATCTGTGTGTGTCTCATCTGTTGGAGTTTGTTTCTGATGCTGTCCCAGTAGATTTTTTTTTTTAATTTTGGCCTCTTTTATTATTATTTTTTTAATTTATTTTCATCCATCTTTATTTATTCTTTGGCCTGTATGGGCCTCTCATTGTAGCGACCTCTCATTGCAGAGCACAGGCTCTGGGTGCATGTGCTCCAGACCACTGGATCCTAATTGGACACATGGGTCCAACCACTGTGTGGTACATGGGATCTTCTGGGGCCAGAGATCGAACTGGTGCCCCTTGCACTGCAAGGTGGACTCTACCCACTGGATCACCAAGGAAGCACCCCAGTAGTTTCATGGGTCTGTCTTGACAGGGGCTGGTTGTGGGCCAAACTGCCTGCGCTGGCCCTGTGTCTCCACATCTCCTCTCTGCACCTCATCTCCACACTGTGCGCCGATCCTCTCTGTGCCTCCTCTCCATGCTGTGCGCCAGTCCTCTCCACCCCTCCTTTTCAAGCTGCATGCTGGCCCTCTCTGCGTCTCACCACTGAACTTCTTTTTTTTTAATTTTGGCCTCTTATAGATTTTTTGTTTATTTATTTTCATCCATCTTTATTCTTCCACCTGTGTGGGCCTCCCATCACAGTGGCCTCTCTCATTGCAGAGCACTGACTCAGGGCTCATGCGCTGCAGAGCACTCGCTCATAATTGGACACACTGGTTTAGCTGCTCCATGGCACATAGGATCTTCCTGGACCAGAGATAGAACTGGTGCCCCTTGTGTTGTAAAGCAGAGTCTTTACCCACTGGACCACCAGGGAAGCCCACCATTGAAGTTCTTAATGAAGCCTGTGCTTCCCTACCCACACAAGTCCCTAACTCTTTCCCTGTTCCCTAGTGAAGGAAATTTCCTATGGATTTTCTCAACAAATGTAATCATATGGTGAGAACTCATCTCAAGATCAAACATACCCACTTCTCTGAGATCAAAGATCTGAATCCCTTTTTTTCTTAAGGCTGCTCTCATATTTCCATATTACATTTAAGGTGAGAATTTTTTCTCAAGATTCTAGAGGACATTTCAGCAGTTACTAGGACTGGCTCCTAAAACCTGAGGAAGTATCAAAACTGCATGCAGCTTTATGTTCCGTGTCCCTTCCTCACTTATTCTTGGTTCAGCACCCTTGAGATCCCCTTTCAGGTAAGACTTTCTAGTCCTTGTAGGTTCTCATAGGTCTGGTCCTTCAGCTCTGTTGGTGAAAAATTCACTTTCTTTCACAGGGTCTGCTGAGATTTTACCCTGGTTATTGTGCTAGTGTCAAGAAGGCAGAGTGGGAGCAGATCTTGAGGAGGAAAGATGTTATCTTGCAAGAGATTCATGGGGTCTCTGAATAGAGTTCAGGCAACAGGATCTTCTATCTTCTAGAATGAAATTGGACTATTTCTGTAGGCAGAGTGTTCAGGGGAGTACCAGAGTTCATTGTTGACTTGATGTCCCAGTGCTTTTCTATCTAAGCCTAGATTTTGGCTTAGAAGACCTCAGTCCTCTCTGGTCACACTGAAGCATGGTCTGCTTTCCAATGAGGAAGGATGATCTGTTTGGATGTTGGCCAGCCTTCTGATTGCCATACCATATCTCAAATTAGTGATTAACGAACTAATCTGAGTCTGTCATTTTTATATTCAATGCATCAGTAGCATTTAGCAGCATCCAATTAATTAATTGTACAGATCTTATAACTGTTAATTCTATTGTGTGTGTGTGTGCACATACCCCCCCCCCCCCACACACACACACACAAACATGGAGCTTCCCAGGTGGTGCTAGTGGTAAAGAACCCACTAATCAATGTAGGAGACATAAGAAACGTGGGGTCAATTCCTGTGTTGGGAAGATCCCTTGGAAGAAGGCATGATAACCCACTCCAGTATTCTTACTTGGAGAATCCCATGGACGGTGGAACTTGACAGTCTACAGTCCATAGGGCTGCAAAGAGTTGGACACGACTGAAGCGACTTAGCCCACACTATGTATTTCAGATTCTAGATCTATCAGTAACTTACTGAGTACCTTTTCACCTAATAACAGCTCGGCAAACATTTTCCTAGCCATCTCTCCTAAATTAAGGGCACAACTCCAGCCTACGGGATCCCACAGGGGCTTTCCGGCATGCCCTGCCTCCTCTAGGGTCGTCTTAGTCTCCACTACCCCTTCATGGATTTGGCCACTGGAAGTCTGCCACTTTGTGTCTGTGTGTGGCAAGTGACTACCGCTTTATAATTCCTCTTTTGTCCTTACAATGTTTTTGAAGACAGCTACATATTTTCTAACTTTTTGAATTATATTTTACCTATCATAATGGCATGTGTTTGAAGCAGGTCCAAGGAATTTGCAACCCAATCCTGAGAGAAGTCCCCAAAAAGTGCTAGTGTCAAGAAGGCAGAGTGGGAGCAGATCTTGAGGAGGAAAGATGTTATCTTGCAAGAGATTCATGGGGTCTCTGAATAGAGTTCAGGCAACAGGATCTTCTATCTTCTAGAATGAAATTGGACTATTTCTGTAGGCAGAGTGTTCAGGGGAGTACCAGAGTTCATTGTTGACTTGATGTCCCAGTGCTTTTCTATCTAAGCCTAGATTTTGGCTTAGAAGACCTCAGTCCTCTCTGGTCACACTGAAGCATGGTCTGCTTTCCAATGAGGAAGGATGATCTGTTTGGATGTTGGCCAGCCTTCTGATTGCCATACCATATCTCAAATTAGTGATTAACGAACTAATCTGAGTCTGTCATTTTTATATTCAATGCATCAGTAGCATTTAGCAGCATCCAATTAATTAATTGTACAGATCTTATAACTGTTAATTCTATTGTGTGTGTGTGTGCACATCCCCCCCCCCCCCCACACACACACACAAACATGGAGCTTCCCAGGTGGTGCTAGTGGTAAAGAACCCACTAATCAATGTAGGAGACATAAGAAACGTGGGGTCAATTCCTGTGTTGGGAAGATCCCTTGGAAGAAGGCATGATAACCCACTCCAGTATTCTTACTTGGAGAATCCCATGGACGGTGGAACTTGACAGTCTACAGTCCATAGGGCTGCAAAGAGTTGGACACGACTGAAGCGACTTAGCCCACACTATGTATTTCAGATTCTAGATCTATCAGTAACTTACTGAGTACCTTTTCACCTAATAACAGCTCGGCAAACATTTTCCTAGCCATCTCTCCTAAATTAAGGGCACAACTCCAGCCTACGGGATCCCACAGGGGCTTTCCGGCATGCCCTGCCTCCTCTAGGGTCGTCTTAGTCTCCACTACCCCTTCATGGATTTGGCCACTGGAAGTCTGCCACTTTGTGTCTGTGTGTGGCAAGTGACTACCGCTTTATAATTCCTCTTTTGTCCTTACAATGTTTTTGAAGACAGCTACATATTTTCTAACTTTTTGAATTATATTTTACCTATCATAATGGCATGTGTTTGAAGCAGGTCAGGTTCCAAATAGGAATTTGCAACCCAATCCTGAGAGAAGTCCCAACCAATCTATATTTTAAAATAGTTGCTGTCTCTAAGTACATAGGTTTTAATCGTGCTTTTTTGTTTATGTGACTTTGTTGATATAGGATGGTTGCTTTATTATAATATATTTTTGAGAGTCTATAATGTGTCAGACACTGTGCTATGTACCTTACAAAGATTGTTTTAATCTTCATCCCATATAATCTTCACTTTATTTTCCAGATGAGAAAATGGAGATTCAGAAGGTAAGCAAGAAAATAGCAGACAGTGAGTGGAAACAAGGTTGACCTGGACCCTGTGACCCCAGGTCTCTGTTCTTCTCTGTGTCTGCTGTCTCCCCTTCATTCACCCACCCGTTCATTCTAATGTCCAGAAGTCAGCTCTGTGTCTGGTATTTTCAAGTGTGTTGGTGATTCACTGCCAGGATAGTGGAGCCCTGGGATTTGTGAGAATTCCTGTAAGTTGGCTGAGGAGTCTCAAGGTGGCTTCCATCCCATGGACGCTTATGTGAATTAATTTAATGTTCCCTCTCTAGAGCCTGGGGCATGCTTTGGTGGAGTTCAGTCAGTGTTTGCATTGATCATAACAAGGTCTGTATTTGATTTTCAGCAAATATTTACTGAGGTCCCACAGAGAGCTCTCAGAGAGGAATTAGAGGGGACTACCTCACTAATAATGGGATTTGTATACATAATTTCTCAAGTGAGACTCATGAAGGTTTACCTGGAGCTGTTGCTGGTGGAGTATAGACACAGTGGTGGGACTTCTCACCCCTTGGAGAGGAGATCTTTCCTTACAACATTTTGTTTGGCAAAGGAGTACTTGCCAAGCACCTCACCTTGTTACCAGGGAGTGGTGCAGCAGGCTGAAAGGACTGCTGTTTTATGCAGGAAGAAACCAACGCTCAGAGGCAATACATCCTTTATCCAAAACCACTGGAAAAGTTTCCCTCCATGTCACTGGTCTCTTGGTCAGCGACTCTTCTAACTGTCCTGAAATTACAAGCTTGAGTATAAGAGGGTTCCTAGCCTGGGGATCAGCCTGTCTTCAAGGAGGAGGTGAGGCTCTGGGGTGGATCAGGGCAATGTTGGCCGCAGCTAGGACCCTTGGAGTTGAGTCAGGAATGGGGACAAGAGGAGGGGCCATCGGGGCTTGGTGTGGTGGCCTGCTGGCCTTGAGGGAGGACTGGAAATGCAATTCCATCTATAGTCTCTGAAGAGGACTGTGGGGCCAAAATAGGGTTTGAGGATAATTCACATGTGGTCTTAGAAGAAGATTCCTCAGGTGGATGGAGACTTCCCTTGTGGCAGGTGGAAGAGATGGTGCCTTTGAGACAGGCTGGAGCCTCGGACCCTTTGATGTAGTGCTTGCACCTTGACAAGTGTTTCCTCAAGCAACAAAATACAAAGACAATTATAATAGACTAAACATAAGTGCATGCATGTGCAGTTGGGGCAAATTCTAGACAACAGTTTACAAAAAGACCACCTGCCCCTCTCCCCCATGAACTGCCACTTCTGAAGACCTGGGAGCAAAAACAGCGTGTCTTCCCATGACCCCTGCACACACCACCACCAAAGGTATGGGCAAGCCACCTAAGCCACCCTTGGTCCGGACCCCTTGACACATCTCTACCCTCACTCATATAGGAAACCAGCTTGTACTTCCTCAGAGAGCAAGATCCTCCTGTGGATCATGAGCCTCAGTGATGGCTTGCTGACTTTTTCAACTGGCTTCTTATCAATTTCTATTGGTTAGGGGAAAGGGCCCAAAAACCCTGGTTGGTATCACTTTTGCTGAGGTCTAGGTGCCCGTTCCTCAGTAGTTCAGAATAGCCCTGGGAACTCAAAGACTTCACTCATGGCCCAGGTGATAGCCTCTGGGGTTGGTTTAAAGATGGTGTTGATGATGGATGTCCTGACATGCCACTTCATGGCAAGACCTGGGCTAAGATTTGACCACTTCAAGGCCAATCCTCATACAAAACAAATATGCTGTGGAGACATGGCAATGGACAGGTGGGCTGAATGATTAAAACAGGAATATGCTTGGTCAGCGACTCTTCTAACTGTCCTGAAATTACAAGCTTGAGTATAAGAGGGTTCCTAGCCTGGGGATCAGCCTGTCTTCAAGGAGGAGGTGAGGCTCTGGGGTGGATCAGGGCAATGTTGGCCGCAGCTAGGACCCTTGGAGTTGAGTCAGGAATGGGGACAAGAGGAGGGCCATCGGGGCTTGGTGTGGTGGCCTGCTGGCCTTGAGGGAGGACTGGAAATGCAATTCCATCTATAGTCTCTGAAGAGGACTGTGGGGCCAAAATAGGGTTTGAGGATAATTCACATGTGGTCTTAGAAGAAGATTCCTCAGGTGGATGGAGACTTCCCTTGTGGCAGGTGGAAGAGATGGTGCCTTTGAGACAGGCTGGAGCCTCGGACCCTTTGATGTAGTGCTTGCACCTTGACAAGTGTTTCCTCAAGCAACAAAATACAAAGACAATTATAATAGACTAAACATAAGTGCATGCATGTGCAGTTGGGGCAAATTCTAGACAACAGTTTACAAAAAGACCACCTGCCCCTCTCCCCCATGAACTGCCACTTCTGAAGACCTGGGAGCAAAAACAGCGTGTCTTCCCATGACCCCTGCACACACCACCACCAAAGGTATGGGCAAGCCACCTAAGCCACCCTTGGTCCGGACCCCTTGACACATCTCTACCCTCACTCATATAGGAAACCAGCTTGTACTTCCTCAGAGAGCAAGATCCTCCTGTGGATCATGAGCCTCAGTGATGGCTTGCTGACTTTTTCAACTGGCTTCTTATCAATTTCTATTGGTTAGGGAAGGCCAAAAACCCTGGTTGGTATCACTTTTGCTGAGGTCTAGGTGCCCGTTCCTCAGTAGTTCAGAATAGCCCTGGGAACTCAAAGACTTCACTCATGGCCCAGGTGATAGCCTCTGGGGTTGGTTTAAAGATGGTGTTGATGATGGATGTCCTGACATGCCACTTCATGGCAAGACCTGGGCTAAGATTTGACCACTTCAAGGCCAATCCTCATACAAAACAAATATGCTGTGGAGACATGGCAATGGACAGGTGGTGGGCTGAATGAATTTTAAAACCAGAAAGGCTTGGACACAAACTTACTCTTACTCACTAGCTCTGTGACTTTGGGCAAGTTCCTTAGCCTCTCTGTGTCTCCATCTCTTTAATTATAAAAGAAGTAAATAATAGTGTTGGTCTCATGGTGTAAGCACAAAGATAAACTGAAAAAAAATAAAGGTGAATTCTAACCCTTAAGTCCAACACAGAAGTGCCTAATAAATAGCAGTTTATTATCAGTTTATCTAAGGTTTGAATATCATGGCATGACTATCACACCCTCCCTCTTGCTTGTCCAAGAGGGGGCATTCTCTCTTTTTGGATTCTGCCCTCTCCTTGCTGGGGACACCTCAGGAGAGAAGAGATCTTAAAACTGTACCTGGGGGCTTCCCTGGTAGTCCAGTGGGTAAGGACACCACCTGGCAGTGCAAGGGGTGCCGGTTCGATCCCTGGTCTGGGAAGATCTCATGTGCCACAGAGCGGCTGGACCGATGTGTCCAATTACTGAGCCGGAGCTCTGGAGCACACACGCCCAGAGCTGGTGCTCTGCGACAACAGAGGCCACTGCGATGGGAGGCCCACACAGGCCAAAGAACAAAGATGGATGAAAATAGATAAATGAAAGTCCAACAGAAGTGGCCCGCCCATCCCCCTCCCTCCCCAACCCGCCCCACCCCCAAAAAAAAAACTGTACCTGGGAGAGTCTCCATTGGTTTGGCCAGTTTCCTTTCCACTGTCATGGAGCAAACCCCTCTGAATAAGCACTTACCCCTTGGCCATGCTACCTGATATATTGTTTGTGGAGGCCATCTTTTCTTATTGTCATCATAAGATGCTTAAAGGAGGCATGTCCTGGGAAGTGTTGCAGATCCTGATCAATGACTGTGTTCTCACACCCTGCAAAGCTTTGTGTCTATGACTGTGTAGCCATGACCAGAGCATTTCAGAGATCACACAGGGAACCGACGTGGTAGGGGTTACTGGGCTCTTAGGTCAAAATAATTTATCTAGGGGTCTTCCGTGGGTAAGCCTGACAAACAAGAGGCTTCTGAAGTTGGAGGCAAGGCAACAGAGGAGATCGCCGACACAGGCCAGCACTCTGTGACAGGGAGCTCTGACCATATCTAACAAGTCAGCTCACCTGAGACTTGACTCTGACACCAAGACGTGACATATTTCAGCACGGATCCCTGGTGCTAAGTCAAATAATAGGCCATCCCTTGACCATGTGGAACATAGTAGGTCAGATCTGGTTTCCTATACTAAGACTCCCTGAAAAAGCTGGCTTGGGTCTTGGTAATGATCATATGTCCAGGAATGGATCATAATACACTTATGCTCTGCAGCTATGGTTTGCCATGTCAGAGATTTTTAAGAAATTGGAACCCTTCTGCCATAAGACATATTGTACCTCTGGACCAAGAGGTGATGGGATATCTCATGTTGTCCTGTCTGGCCATGACCACACTAGCAGGCTTCTGTTTAGAGAAGCTGGGTGTTGAAATTGTTGGAGAGGAAGGGGCCAGCAGACATTGCCCAACCCTCCCAGGGAGTTTTGTGGAATCCATCTTTATATGCCAAAGGGGGACCAGAACTATAGTGATTTGACTGTAGTAGCAGTCCAGTGTTCACAGGGGAAGCCCAGTTCCCAGTGGCAAGGACAGGTACACAGAGGTTGGTATTGATTTGTCTTTAGTTGGGCATTTGATGGGAAAAATCCTTGCAGTATCTCAGGAGGTGATTAATAGAGACTTTGTCCTTGATTGAACCTTTTGACCCGGCCATGTTCTATCTTTGCCCACCTAACACTGGGGAATTCTGAAACACCATCTTGGGAAGGAAACTTGCAACCAAGAGCATGGAGGCTGAGGTGCATCAGATTCAGCTGCCCCCAGTATATTGATACAGCCAGCCAGCCTGGGGTTGGGAGAGAGAGAGAATTGGGGCCTGGGGAATAGCTAAGGAGGCTTCTGTGAAGGTCTACATGCCTATGTTTGGTCCTGTCAAGGGGAGATATGTCCATCATCCCTCCTGGGTCAAGCCTGGGTCCTTATGGCTCCTTCTTTCCTCTTGAGACAGGACCATTTCTTGGAATCTGAGGGAGAAGGTGCTATCAATAGAGATGGACCCTTCTTTTTTCTCTAGGGGTCTTCCGTGGGTAAGCCTGACAAACAAGAGGCTTCTGAAGTTGGAGGCAAGGCAACAGAGGAGATCGCCGACACAGGCCAGCACTCTGTGACAGGGAGCTCTGACCATATCTAACAAGTCAGCTCACCTGAGACTTGACTCTGACACCAAGACGTGACATATTTCAGCACGGATCCCTGGTGCTAAGTCAAATAATAGGCCATCCCTTGACCATGTGGAACATAGTAGGTCAGATCTGGTTTCCTATACTAAGACTCCTGAAAAGCTGGCTTGGGTCTTGGTAATGATCATATGTCCAGGAATGGATCATAATACACTTATGCTCTGCAGCTATGGTTTGCCATGTCAGAGATTTTTAAGAAATTGGAACCCTTCTGCCATAAGACATATTGTACCTCTGGACCAAGAGGTGATGGGATATCTCATGTTGTCCTGTCTGGCCATGACCACACTAGCAGGCTTCTGTTTAGAGAAGCTGGGTGTTGAAATTGTTGGAGAGGAAGGGGCCAGCAGACATTGCCCAACCCTCCCAGGGAGTTTTGTGGAATCCATCTTTATATGCCAAAGGGGGACCAGAACTATAGTGATTTGACTGTAGTAGCAGTCCAGTGTTCACAGGGGAAGCCCAGTTCCCAGTGGCAAGGACAGGTACACAGAGGTTGGTATTGATTTGTCTTTAGTTGGGCATTTGATGGGAAAAATCCTTGCAGTATCTCAGGAGGTGATTAATAGAGACTTTGTCCTTGATTGAACCTTTTGACCCGGCCATGTTCTATCTTTGCCCACCTAACACTGGGGAATTCTGAAACACCATCTTGGGAAGGAAACTTGCAACCAAGAGCATGGAGGCTGAGGTGCATCAGATTCAGCTGCCCCCAGTATATTGATACAGCCAGCCAGCCTGGGGTTGGGAGAGAGAGAGAATTGGGGCCTGGGGAATAGCTAAGGAGGCTTCTGTGAAGGTCTACATGCCTATGTTTGGTCCTGTCAAGGGGAGATATGTCCATCATCCCTCCTGGGTCAAGCCTGGGTCCTTATGGCTCCTTCTTTCCTCTTGAGACAGGACCATTTCTTGGAATCTGAGGGAGAAGGTGCTATCAATAGAGATGGACCCTTGATCTGAGGGATGTGCCAGGATGTTATTTTCAGAATGTGTTCAGTTAAGTCAAAGAAAGCTGAGTAGAGATCAGACACACAGAAAACCTTCTCATCTTGTCTGCAGATTCTAAGTCCGTGCGGACTTTGAGGTGAGGTGAGGAGAGAAGCTGTGTCTTTTAGGCAGGTGGACAACTCTGCCATGTCACATTTCCGTCCCATGCCTACCATCAAGGATGGGAGTGAGCCTGTGTTTTGCAAAAGAAATCTTCAGTTGTGGTTACAGAGCTTACTGAACACAGGAGTTGCTCTGTAATGCTTGTTGAAACGAAATGGAATGAACGTGTGAGTGAATGAATGAATCTGAAGTTATTCAATCCATTTAGTCTGCAAAAATAGACTGAATGTTACAGATGACATACAAGTCCCTATGCCAGAGGATCCCAGACCCCTGAGCTGTGTGGAGGCCAAGGTGTGATTCTCTCACACACTCTTCAGTTCTCAGGCAGCTGCCTTTCTGTTCAGTTCTCAGGCGGCTTCTTTTCTGGAATTGGCAGCATTACTGAGGAGCTCTCTGAAGTCTAAAGGGGCACACATATATTTACTCTACTGCTACTTTCTTGGGTTTTATTGCTTTGGGTAACCCCACTGCCAGCAGGTGGCTGGAGCCATCATCAAAACAGAACCAGACAAATGAGGACAGAGTCTATCTCAGGAGGTGATTAATAGAGACTTTGTCCTTGATTGAACCTTTTGACCCGGCCATGTTCTATCTTTGCCCACCTAACACTGGGGAATTCTGAAACACCATCTTGGGAAGGAAACTTGCAACCAAGAGCAGGGAGGCTGAGGTGCATCAGATTGAGCTGCCCCAGTATATTGATACAGCCAGCCAGCCTGGGGTTGGGAGAGAGAGAATTGGGGCCTGGGGAATAGCTAAGGAGGCTTCTGTGAAGGTCTACATGCCTATGTTTGGTCCTGTCAAGGGGAGATATGTCCATCATCCCTCCTGGGTCAAGCCTGGGTCCTTATGGCTCCTTCTTTCCTCTTGAGACAGGACCATTTCTTGGAATCTGAGGGAGAAGGTGCTATCAATAGAGATGGACCCTTGATCTGAGGGATGTGCCAGGATGTTATTTTCAGAATGTGTTCAGTTAAGTCAAAGAAAGCTGAGTAGAGATCAGACACACAGAAAACCTTCTCATCTTGTCTGCAGATTCTAAGTCCGTGCGGACTTTGAGGTGAGGTGAGGAGAGAAGCTGTGTCTTTTAGGCAGGTGGACAACTCTGCCATGTCACATTTCCGTCCCATGCCTACCATCAAGGATGGGAGTGAGCCTGTGTTTTGCAAAAGAAATCTTCAGTTGTGGTTACAGAGCTTACTGAACACAGGAGTTGCTCTGTAATGCTTGTTGAAACGAAATGGAATGAACGTGTGAGTGAATGAATGAATCTGAAGTTATTCAATCCATTTAGTCTGCAAAAATAGACTGAATGTTACAGATGACATACAAGTCCCTATGCCAGAGGATCCCAGACCCCTGAGCTGTGTGGAGGCCAAGGTGTGATTCTCTCACACACTCTTCAGTTCTCAGGCAGCTGCCTTTCTGTTCAGTTCTCAGGCGGCTTCTTTTCTGGAATTGGCAGCATTACTGAGGAGCTCTCTGAAGTCTAAAGGGGCACACATATATTTACTCTACTGCTACTTTCTTGGGTTTTATTGCTTTGGGTAACCCCACTGCCAGCAGGTAGCTGGAGCCATCATCAAAACAGAACCAGAACAAATGAGGACAGAGTCACTACCTGGGAAGGGATGGGACAGAAACGTCTGTCTGGGAGAAGGCTGGCCTGGCAGATGGGAGCCCCAGGGAGGACCATCATGGGTCCTTAGGAAATTTTAACTATAACTCCCAGGGAACAGGATCAGGGTTCAGGACAGGGCATGATGCTTTGATGGCCCAGGTCTTCCTAAACTTTTGCATGGAGCTACAGGGTTGGATGGAGGCCTCCTGAAAGGAAAAATGAAGCCCTATAAAGATAGCTGGTGACTGTTTAATGCTAGGAGGCCTTGTGGGGCCTAATTCCACTTTCCAGCTAATAGATTAAACTACTGTCTGCCACTTACTAAGCACTGATTGTATGGCAGGCTAATAACTTCTCATGCATTGTCCTATTTAACTCCTTCAGTGACCCTGTGACAGAGACACTGCTACTATGTCCATTTTATAGACAAGGAAACTGAGACATAAGAAGGTTTAGGAGTGGAAGAGACAGAGGTCTTCACTCCGTACCTGTGGACCCACAAATTGCATTCAGAACCCAGGCATTCTGCTCTTGAGGAGGCTCATTTCTTTCTCCTCCCCTCCCCTCCACACATTAGTGGAAGAGGGCAGAGTTATGGAAGAATCAACATGGAACTCCAGAATACTGCAATGTTCAAGCCATGTGTAGGCAGGAAGTGTTAGGTCCCTGCATACAACTTTCTACAAGTTTGCAGACTTTTCCAGAGTGAGGAAAATGCCTTGCGTTCCCACCCTGAAGCTCAGTGGGGTCCCAAAGCAAGATGTGAGCAGATCCCTGGGGAGCCCCAATTATGCAGCCAAGGAATCAACCACTTTAAACTCCTCAGGTGGGAGAAGAGAGTCACAATGTAATTATTTGATAAAGTCCTTGCTGTCAAGGATTTATAAGGAATGCCTATAAGTCAAGCAGGGAAAGACAATTCAGTAAGAAAATGGGCAAAAGAATTGAACAGGTACTAAGCAGATGGATAAATGGTCAGTAAGCATAGAAACAGACGTTCAGCATCATTAGTCACCAGAGAAAGGCAAAGCTAGATTACAGTGAGATAAAACTTCACATCTGCCAGAATGGCTGAAACTAAAAAGACTGACAACACCAAGTACTGGTGAAGATGTGGAGCAACTGGAACTCATACAACTGGAAACATACAGCCACTTTGGAAAACTAAAGCTGAATTCTCCTGAAGCTGAATATTGGCCTGTCTGTGCTCTAGGTACGTCATGTGTGCTCTAGGTATGTATCAAGAAATATGGATGACTTGTGTGCACTGAGAGACAGAAGTATGAATGTTCATTGAAGTTTTACTCATGATAAACCAAACTAGAAGACTGTCCAGGTGCTTATCAACAGGTGCAGAGATAAACAGACCGAGTGCCATCACACAATGAAGTGCCACTCAGCAGTAAAACAGAAAATGGCTGGTGACATGTGGGTGCATGCAAACAGAGCTCACAGACATTACTCTGTTCATTTAAATATAAAAAGTTAATTGAGAGTGATCAGAGTTAGAACAGTGGTTACTTTGGCCGAAGGCTGGATGGAACTACAGGGTACTAGAAATGTTCTACATCTTGATCTTGGTTGTGGTTACACCGTGTATGTATGGGTTAAAATGAATTGAGCTGGACACTTGAAATACTTTACTGGATGTATATTATACCTTAAAAAATAAATAAATAACACAGTCCTAGTGGAAGACGTGGTTCTGTGGCCTTTCCACAGTGAGTAGGAGTCACCTTACTGCCCCATGGGTGTCCCCGATCCTGCTGTGAGCCTCTGGAGCTCTCCTTTGATGTCTCCAGCGCATGCCAGTATTCCATCCCCAGTCCCCATCCAGAACCCTGCCTTTCTGGTTTCAGCTCTTGACCTGGTAGCTTGGAAGGTGGCATCAGCCTGGTAGTATGAGGGAACTATGGCCCAAACCACTGTCCAGGGGACTCCAAAAAACTGGAGCCTTCTGCATGGAGACCTCTCTGGCTGCGTTGCTGCTGGGCATAGTCTGCCAGGCTCGAGACTCCTCAGCATAATGTTCAGAAAGAAAGTCACTGCCCTGGCGTTTAATTCTCCTTTTCTTCAGACCAGGGGAGTCCAGATCCTCGGGCCAGCACATGGTCCTCTGGAGTCACCTTGTACACCTTCTTGCAGGGCTGCAGGTAGCAACGAGAGCACTTGGCCAGGCTCCTGAGCCTTCCAGGTCCATGGGTCAGTCTCATCCGGGCAGCAGGGGGTTGCAAACACTCTGGACCCTTCAGAACCAGGACTCTTTCTGGTGGAGCACCCGCTGTGTACTTTCCTGACTTCAGCTACTGAGCTCCCAGGAGGGGCAGTCAGGGTAGGAGCAAGTGCATCCATCTTTACACAAGGAAACAGGCCTAGAGAGGGCATAGTCCAAGGTCATACAGCTGTTTAGTGACAGAGATGGGGCAAGAGAATGGTCTCTAATCCCAGGTGGGGCACTCAGGCAGCCTTCCCTCCCCATTCTGTCATCTGGGGAGTCCTGCCTCCTGTAGGATCATAGCCTGTAAGTCCCTTCAGAGTCAGGAAGGCAGGTTCCCCCATGGCCTCTTTGCCTGAGCAGTAGAGGAACCAGCAGAGACTGAACTACTCCCTCGGTGGAGCATCAGAATCAAGGAGAGACCCTTCAGGAGGAGCAGGAGGGGAACTGAGACCCAGAACAAATCTAATTTTCTCCTCTTTGAGAAATCTTGCAATTATAGCTCTGGCTCTCACCCAGGAAGTCAGAGCTCAAAGCAGCTGCAGAACCCCAGAGGAGGCAGATGGGGCACAGTTCTCCACAGGGGCCGACTCAGTCCCCAAGGGCCAGGCCGAGACTGCATCCTTCCTGGAGCACTGGTGGGGGAAATGCTTTTCCATACATCCATATGATTTCTGTAGGAAACTACAGAAGTTGGTTCCTGCCTCCAGTTTGTAGGTGGGAGAACTGAGGTCTGTGGAGACTTGGGGACTCTTTCAAGGACCCCCATGGGGTTCCTGCTTGGGCTTCACCATTGTTTCCCTTTAAGGTTGTTGGGAAGGAGGCCATGGCTTTTTTCCCCTCCTGCCAGAGCCTGGGTGAGGTGGCCCAACTTTCCTGTTTCATCCTTGTGCTCTGGGACCCCACTTGCTTCCCAGCACACCCAGCTGCGGGACTGAGCTAATGTCCTCAGCTCTCCACATGTGGCATTGGGTGTTGTGATGAAGTGTGTCCCTTTCTTCCTGCCTGGATGAGCAGGGAGTTGAAGCTCCAGGATGTGGCTCTGCCTTCTCATGTGAAACCCACAAGGGGAAAGAGAGTTGGCAAAAGAGGGTCCAAGGTGAGCCTGAGTCCATAGCCCCTGCCTTGTGAGAAGCCCTCTTGAACCCCCTTCCCTCCCCAGGGCTCCCTGGCTTCCCCAATACCTGGTCACTTTGCCTGGGGCCTTCTCCTCCCAAAGACCCGACCCACTGCCGAACCACAGGGGCTCACTGGGAGCCTGTTAGAGGCTGAACCCAGAGCTGCCTGGGTGGAAACTGTCTTATGTACCCAGGTTCCCCTGGCACAGGTACATATGTGTAGTGTTGCTCAGAAGTATTCATAGAGAGAAGAAGGCAGGAAGATTAGCTGAACACTCACTGAGTGCTTTATGTTTATCCTGATTTTCAGTTTTAATCTCTGCTTCTTGGGAACAGGCTATTGTCCACATTTTGCAGATAGAGAAACTGAGGCTCAGAAGGATTAAGAGACTTGACCGAAGTTATCACTGGTAGCTGAGGAGACCAAGACACAAAAGCTGTTCTGTCTCCACTCCATGAATTCGATGTGGCCCTGTTACTCACAAGCTCTTTCATTTTGTCTTCTGGGCTGTTTGCCACCAGGGAGTGGGAATTTGTCATTTCTCTCCATTTCTTCTCTGGGCTCACCCTTCCCTCCTCCACCTCCTGGTCACTCTGGTTTGGGGGAGTCTGAACCCCACCTTACCCTCCCATCTTCAGGTGGTCATCTGACCCAGGCTTGGACAATGAGTGTAGTCCATCCCCCTGGCTAGCTATTGTTCAGAGATGGTCAAATGACCCAGGCTGAGCCTGTGAGAACCAATCCTGGGACTTTAGCAGGTGAAAATCTGCATGCAGAGCTGTGGGAGACAGGGTGATTCTTGACCTGGATAGATAGGATGGTGTTTCAGTGGAATGGGTTTCCTGTGTCTTTATTTTATTGAAATACATTATTTTATAAAATAAAATATAGTTTACATTTCTATGTTATATATTTATATATTGTATTTTATATTTTATTATATATATGTTTAGAATTTTGAAATATCATTCTGAGAAGGAGTTCACAGGGATCACCAGACTGGCACAAAAATGGTTAAGAAGCCCTGCTTAGGAAAATCCTGATCGAGGGGGAAGGCCTCATAGAAGAGGGCAGAACTGGGCAAAAAGAGGTTTTAGATGATGTCCTGATAACCCTTGTACCCTTGACCCTGGCCGGCTCCCAATCCTGGTCACTTTGCCTGGGGCCTTCTCCTCCCAAAGACCCGACCCACTGCCGAACCACAGGGCTCACTGGGAGCCTGTTAGAGGCTGAACCCAGAGCTGCCTGGGTGGAAACTGTCTTATGTACCCAGGTTCCCCTGGCACAGGTACATATGTGTAGTGTTGCTCAGAAGTATTCATAGAGAGAAGAAGGCAGGAAGATTAGCTGAACACTCACTGAGTGCTTTATGTTTATCCTGATTTTCAGTTTTAATCTCTGCTTCTTGGGAACAGGCTATTGTCCACATTTTGCAGATAGAGAAACTGAGGCTCAGAAGGATTAAGAGACTTGACCGAAGTTATCACTGGTAGCTGAGGAGACCAAGACACAAAAGCTGTTCTGTCTCCACTCCATGAATTCGATGTGGCCCTGTTACTCACAAGCTCTTTCATTTTGTCTTCTGGGCTGTTTGCCACCAGGGAGTGGGAATTTGTCATTTCTCTCCATTTCTTCTCTGGGCTCACCCTTCCCTCCTCCACCTCCTGGTCACTCTGGTTTGGGGGAGTCTGAACCCCACCTTACCCTCCCATCTTCAGGTGGTCATCTGACCCAGGCTTGGACAATGAGTGTAGTCCATCCCCCTGGCTAGCTATTGTTCAGAGATGGTCAAATGACCCAGGCTGAGCCTGTGAGAACCAATCCTGGGACTTTAGCAGGTGAAAATCTGCATGCAGAGCTGTGGGAGACAGGGTGATTCTTGACCTGGATAGATAGGATGGTGTTTCAGTGGAATGGGTTTCCTGTGTCTTTATTTTATTGAAATACATTATTTTATAAAATAAAATATAGTTTACATTTCTATGTTATATATTTATATATTGTATTTTATATTTTATTATATATATGTTTAGAATTTTGAAATATCATTCTGAGAAGGAGTTCACAGGGATCACCAGACTGGCACAAAAATGGTTAAGAAGCCCTGCTTAGGAAAATCCTGATCGAGGGGGAAGGCCTCATAGAAGAGGGCAGAACTGGGCAGAGAGGTGAGATGATGTCCTGATAACATCACTAAACCCTGGATCCAGCCACATCTGAAGCCATCCCTAGACTCTCCAGTCAGTGAGTTAATAGCCCACACCTTTGTAAATTAAGCTGGTTTGAGCTAGTGTTCATTATGAAAGGAAAGGGCTCTGACTGGCACATTGGAGGGTGTGTGGAGTGGCAATAGCCGGACTCTCTGAGTAGGGTGCAGAGAAGAGGAAGCGGCGGTTCCTGTCACCAGAAACTGGAGGTCTTGGCTCAGTAGCCCCTGAAGTGGGGTGGGGTTGGCCAGCTTTAGTCTTCCAGGACCCTGTCTATGGGGAGGAGGGCCCAGGAAAACTCTGGGTAGCCGGGGAGGTGTGGGGGGACTCCAGAGGAGAAACCAGAAGCTGGCCCCAGAGATATCCGGCTCTGACCCAGCCAGAGCCTGGGGACACCAGCAGTTATGGCTTCTGCACGGGCTGGACGCGTCAGCTGCCCTGGTGGTGGCCAGCCTCTGACTCCCGCAATCTCTGGTCCACACTGGGTCCCTCTTGCTATGTACCCGGCAGACTTTCTTTTTGGAGACACTGGGTGAGGGGACCACATATAGCCATGGGCAGGCCTGGAGCTTCTGCTGGGAGAAGTTTCTGAGTCTCTGCTTCCCCAGTGGTCCCCTCTGGTGTCCGCTGAGACACAGGATCCATCATCTGTGGAGGAGCCTCCGTGTGGCCTTTGTGGTGGGTCCTCCTCCTGCCTTGCCTCACGGGATGTGAGGCCCTTCCGCAGAAAGGAAGGCAGTGGGATTGCCCTCGGCTGAACCGGGAAATCTTGGAGAGAGGCAAGTCTTGCTGCCAGCCCCCGAGCCCCCTAGCGCATGCAGGGGACAATCAGACACGGCAGGGGTTCTGTCAAAGCAGTTCCATTTTATTAGTGTAGATTCACAGCTTTTATAGGCAAATGAAGGGGGTTTTGCATGGGACTTCCTATAGATTACACCAATCAAGCTAAAGGTCAAGCAATCATCCACCAGCGCGGAAACCAGGGGAACCAACCAGAAATTTTGACCATCACTTAGCAATTTAGATCATGCCCTCGTCTCTTCCTGTAGGCGCTATCTTAGCTCCAAACTGCAAACATGTGCTTAAGCTTCTTTAAACAATGTGCTAAAGCTTGCTTTCACTCCCATGTCCCTTCCTGTAGGCGCCATCTTAGCTCCAAACCGCAACAATGTGCTTAAGCTTCCTTATGCTTGCAACGGTCCTCTTTCAATTCAGAGCCCTACAATGGGACACTAGTCTTGGGGCCCTGGGTACACATGAGAGAGAATAGACACCTTCTGCCCTCATAGAGACTGGGTTTTAATGAAGGAATAGGGCATGAACAGGGAATAACATACTTAAGAGGGTTCCCCTGGTGGTCCAGTGGGTAAGGACACCGCCTTGCAGTGCAAGGGGCGCTGGTTCGATCCCTGGCCTGGGAAGATTCCACGTGCTGTGGAGCGGCTGGACTGATGTGTCCAATTACCGAGCTGGCTCTGGTGCGCGTGTGCCCAGAGCCGGAGCTCTGCGACAACAGAGGCCACCATGATGGGAGGCCTACAGGAGCCAAAGAACAAAGATGGATGAAAATAGAGAAATGAAAGACCAATAGAAGTGGCCCGCCTGTCCCCCTCCCTCCCCACCCCACCCACCAAAAAAAAAAAGATAAATAAATAAAGTGGTGAAAAAAAAAAAAAAAAAAACTTAAGGAAGCTAATTCAGATCCTGGGGTATACCGTGAAAGAAATAATCAAGGTTCATGTGACAGAGGTGGTGGGGCTGGTGGGGCTAGTTGAGATGTGGAAGTTAGGACAGGCCTTTCTGAAAAGGTGCCATTTCAACTGAGACCTTCTGGATGGGAAAAGCTTGGGAAAAGAGTGCCAAGAAGACAGAACAGCACATGCAAAGGTCCTGTGGTGGACTTGAGCTTCGAGATTTTGTGGCACAGAAAGACCAATATGGCTGGGCAGTGTAAACGAGGAGGAGAGGGAGAAGTGAAGCTGAAAGGTAGTTGAAAGGTTCCATAGGGCCTTTTGTTAAGTCATGATGTGGAGAGAAAAATTTTATTGTCATTGTGGTAGAAATCCATTGGAGGGTTTTAAGCAGTGGGGAGACCCAGTTTGACCTGTCTCTCTAAAGCATCCCCCTGGGCTACTGTGTGAGAATGCACTGGAGGGGCCCTTGGAATGGACTGTCGTGGTCGTCTGTGTCGTGGCTGCTGTGATCTTGGAAAGAGGCAAGGGTGATGGGGAGCCCGGGGTGACCGTGGTGCTCTCGGAGGACAAAGGATGTGCCCTTGCCTCCCCTCCTCTCTTTCTTTCCTCCCAGCCTCACTCCTCCCCTGTCCCCCACAGCCCTTCTCCACACCCTCGCTGAGAATGTTCTCTGGGCCAGGCTCCAGCCACAGGGAGCCCCGCACCCAGGGGGACATTAGGATCCCACCTTCAGCCAACAGTGGGCTGGGCGGCTTCAGCTCCACTCCCCCGTTGGCTGTGCGGCATGTCATCGGAGGGAGACACAACGGAAATCACAATGGTGAAGCCACGGTAATAACCTCCTCAGCCAGTAATCAAGGTCCTGGGCTCAATTTGGGTAGCAGCTTTATGTGGTGGTTTAATTCATTGTACACCAGTTTCAGTTGTGCATTAATTACAGGCAACTGAATAGTAATTAACTAATCACCATGTCACTCCTTCCCCGTTAGGAACAACCTCGTTAATTCCAGTCTGCAAGGCTGCTGGTGTCTTTCTGCCACCCCCCTCCACTCTCCCTCTCTCTCTTTGGCTGCTCTTGACTTATAATCAAATATGAAATTCATGCATTTTTAAATACATTCTCTGTTGTTTTTACCGCTGAAAAATTCATGGCATTACTCGGTCCCTTTAAATAATGTTTATTCATTATACATTTCTCGTCTATGTTTGGTGCGGTCTGCTCATACCGACAAGATGTTGGCAGTGTCTTGGAGGGTACTAGAGGCCAGTCTGGGGCCATCCTGGGTAATGGAGGAGGGTTTTCCCAGAGGCCTAACCTTAGGCCCGGGTTAAAGCCATGTCTCCCAAGATGCTGTGTCTACCTGATAGTTCTCCCATCCAGACGCTTTCCTGGAGTGTGTGTTGATGTTGTGGCACTTTTCAGACTCATGTCCAGAATAGGCATTTCAATCCAGTGCCCGCGTCCAGGCCCTGGAGGGAGCCCTTGCTGTGGTCAGAGCTGGTGCAGCATCCAGGGCCACGGCTTTACTTGCTTTTAATGACTCCCTGCAGGGCAGCCCTACAGGGGTTCTTATGCCATTGCAGAGATGAAGCTCAGAGGAGAGAAAGGTTTTTACAAAGTCATAAAAGTAAGTGGACCTAGGAGGACAGGTGCCCCAGTCCCTTGATTTCCAGATAACAGAAACTATCATCCAGCATCCCTGGATGGTCACCCTTTTTGAGACCTGAGACTTCTGCCAGAGGGCAAGGGACTTACTCTTGTTTCTACTCAGTCCGTCAGCTCTGACTCCCAAATGTATCTGAACAGTTTCACTTCTCACCCGACCCCTGCCAGGCACTGAGGTTAGCTGCTGCTTTTGTCTAGCTTTTTACTTGACATTTCTATGCCTTCATTCAGCTTCAGCTTAAACACTACCTCCTCCAAGAAGCCGTCACTGACCACTGCACCTGAAGGGCTCCCCGATCACTCTGCTCCACACCAAGGATTGTGATTGGCTTTGAAGTTGGACCACTCTGAGTGTGAATGTGGCCTTTCTGCTATATGACCTCAGGCGTCCTCTTAATTCTAGCCTCAGTTTCCTTGTCTGTAAAATGGATCTCGTATCTGCTTCCTGACCATGCAGCTAAATAGTGAGGTACCTGTGGCAAGCGCCCAGCCCATAGGAGGGGCTCATGAGGGCCAGTTTCCTTTCCTGCCTCTCTCTGAGCAGCCTCTTCACCAGGAAATACCAGTGTCCTGAAGGTGACCCTGGCTTTTGCCTGAGACTCAGACTGGGGTCTGGACCCTCACCCCGAGCTGTGCCCAGGGCTGGCTAGCGTCCTCCAATTAGAGCTTATTGATTCGCCCACACTGTCTTCCACATTTCCCCTCCAAGCGATGTCTGGGGAGCCTTAAAGGATGTAACCCCTATGACCTTTCCCTGATTAGCACCTAACTCTCACTTCCACGTTGGTCCATTCCTGACATCACCCCAACCCCATGACCCTTCAGAGCGAGAGGAGGCCTCAGAAACATCACTCCAACCCCTTCTGCAGGTGGTTCCCACTTCCACGTGAGGTCCTTCACCCGCCTTGCCAGCCCCAACCTCATTTGCCACAAACCCGTCCTCTGCCGTCACTTGGCTCCTGCTGTTCCCTGTGCCATCCCTCCCACACCTTTGATCACGCTGGCTGCTCTGTTAGGAGTGTCCTTCCCTCCCTCCCTGGAAACTTCCAGTTGCTCTTTACTGCGCGGTCCAACAGAGAGTCACAGGCCACCTGTGGCCCAGGTCTGGCCAGGGAGATGGGCATGCAACCTGAGATGGGTCATTTGGAGATCCTGTTTCTTGCTGGGTTTCCCCAGAAGCAGACCCGGTGGTGAGGTGACTTTGAGCTCCAAAGCTGACTTTGGATCTGACCTGGGAAGTGCTGGTGGGGAGGAGGAGGAGTGAGCCTGTGAAGGCAGTAAGGCCAGGAAGCAGTTTATTGCTGTGGGTCTCCGTCCTGAGCTACTCTGGGAGACACCATGGAACAGGCCTCAAAGCAGGCCCACCGGAACAGTGGGCAAGCTGGGGTTTATTCACCAGCTCCTAGCATTCCTGGATGAAGGCTGCTCCTGGGGACATTCTATCCAGGGCACCTCTGCTCTGTTCTGTTCTCAGCAGTGGGCTAGCATGCCCCTGGGACCAGAGACTGCCCTTGGGCCAAGACGCAGGGACTGGCCTTGGCTGGATGGTGAATGCCAAGTGAAGGATGGGAGGTGTCTGCTGACCTCTGACATTCCCCTCTCCCACAGCTCTGTCCTCCCTTGGCACAATGCCTGCCTGCCCAGCATCAATCAAACCTACCCCCTCACTTGTCCTTCCTTCGTGCCATGCTACCACCTGGCAACTTTGTGTCTTTTCAGGGCATGTTTTGGATTTCTTTCTCCCTCTATGAACCATTACTTTTTAAGAAAACAACCAGCACTTCTAACACCAAATGTGTGGGAATTTGTTCCCTCCACACCAGCCAGGTCTTCAGCTCTCCAGATATCAACTGGGCGTCCTACAATTCCATTCAAGTCTGACTCAGTGCAGATCCTACGGGGGAAGGGCTCAGTTCCACATGACTGCCCATTGCTTCAGGTGTCAGTCCAGGTCCTGAGCCACCCGTACTTCTGACCAACTGGCTATAAACTGGGAGCTCCCAAGACCCTCTCCTTGGATTTGAAAATGTGCTAGACCGGCTCAAAAAAACTCTAGACAGTGCGTCACTTAGGATTTCTGGTTTGTTATAAAGGATGCAACTCAGGAAGAGTCAAATGGAAGAGAGGAACAGGGCAGGTGTGTGAGGAGCAGGGAGCTTGCATGCTTTCTGAGCACCACACTCCTGGCATGGAAGTACATTCAACAACCCAGAGGCTCTCTCAGTGGCTTGCTTCCATTATGTAGGCACGATTGAATAAATCCTTGGCTATTGGTGATTCACTGAATCCTCAGCCTCTTACCCCTCCCAGGAGGTGGCGGGATCAGACCTCCATTTGGAGATCCACAGGAAGTGGTCAGATCCTGAGTTTCCAAGAGTTCTAGGAACTGTGAGCCAGCAACTATGAACAAAGATCAAGTATCTATTTATTTTTTGTATGACCACCTCCTTCTCCACCAGGTTAAGGTCCAGTCTATTTTCCACTAAAGTGACCCCAGTCCCTGAGGGTATTTACATCTCTGGAGTGGAATTGCAGACTCTGGGAGTGGGGTAGGGACTTTTCTTTGGGGTCCCCATTCTTCCGGGGGAGAAGTGGTCTTCAGCACAGCTGCCCTGATGACTGTCCCCACCCACAGGTGGACTCCTTTTATTTCTCTCTCAGGGTTGGGGTAGGGGCACATAGTCCAAGTAACAGTAATTAGAGATAACGTAGCCATTTACACAGTAAGTGATATTGTTGTTTTCTTTGGTGCTACATTTTGCCCTAACTCTAGAAAACAGAATGCTGACTGTCCATCCCCCACTACCAATAAAAACCCAGAAATTAAATCGCCCTCACATCTTATTTTTTGCTAACGATTAAAAATGTTATTTCTTGAATCAATTTCTGAAATTGCTTTGGAAATGCCATCATCATGACCCAAATGCAGCAGGCAGTAGTCAGAGAAGCAAATAGCACTGGCTGTTCATTTGCCCAAGACTGTCTGCGATCGTGCAGTCTGTGAAGAGCACCCAGTCTAGCCCTGGAGTCCTGCGTGCATTTGGTAATTAATTATGACTCTCGTATAAGTGCCCTAAAAGCGATGCGCACAGCCATCGACTTACTCCATTTCTGCAGGCTGTGAGTGCCTCTGCGCTGCTGGCGGGGGAGCCCTGTGCAGGGAGGGGGCGCAGGAGGCAGTCTCCCTCAGAGAGCCGCTGGGAGGGCCATGGGCGCTCTGGCCTAGCCCTGCACAGTTGCATGAGAGGCAACTTTCTCAGTCTGCCAGAGCCTTGGTTTCCTCACCTGTGAGGCAGGCACCAGAGCAGCCCCTTCCTGGTAGCCTTGTTTGAGGGCTCAGGGGCCGGGGCAGGTGAGAAACTCAGCAGAGTGCTGGGCAGGAGCCACTGATGAACCAGGGAGGGGAGCCCCAGGGCCCCTGTGGGGGATGTGACTAGGCTCCGCCCAGAGAGCCTCCTTGCTGTCAACCCGTGTAGGACAAACCCTCATCACGCTTGGAGAGCCTGGGCTCTGCCGCCGCCTCAGGTGCCACCACGGGCTGACTTTTCCTGTTTGGGAGGCTTTCTGGTTCTGACTCCTCCCTCTGGCAAACTCTGGCTCTGCTTGTCAAATCCTATCCACCCTTGCAGGCCAAACTCAGACGCCACCTCCGAAGAGGCATCAGGGCGTGAAAGGGCGGGCCCTGGGCTCTGACGCCAGAAGGTCTGGCTGCACATTCGGGCTCCCCTTCTCACCAGCTTGACCAAGGACAAGTCACGTAGCTTCTCTGTGCTTCTGTTTTCTTATTGATAAAGTGAGGGTGATAGTCATGCGGCTATTGTCAGAACTGAATGAGTTAACACACGTAATGCACTTAGAACAGTCTCTGATGGGGAGAAGCTCTATGTGACACCACCAATAAATGACATCTATTCTAGGAAATGCCTCTGACTCATGGAACTGACAGCTTCTCCTCTTCTGCTGTGGTTGTCCACCTTCCCTCCAGAAGACCTGGCGGAGAACCTCGCCCACAGTAGGTGCTCCGTTCTCACTGAATTAAGCTGAAGAATGAAAGCCTGTTAAGGAGAATGATGAGCTAGGGGTGATGGGTCCCTCCCTCCCTTCCAGCACATAGTCCTTCAGCTGGGAAGGCCATGCAGGGGAGCTGAGCCTTGGCATGAGGATCTCAGGGATGGAGTGTGCAGACACAGAAGGCAATGGACTGCTGCCCAGGGGCTGGGACTGGGAGGAGGCTGAGTTAGGGCCCAGCTCCCCATCTGGGCAGCTGTTCTGCCCTAGCAGTCAGGACTCATTGGCAGAGTGTCTCTTTCTCAGGTCCTGCAGCGACAGGACCTTTGCTCCTTTCTCCCTCTGGACCAGGGAACAAAGACCACGGTGAGCCATCAGGGAGGACATCTGGTCCCCGAGCAGGGAAGGTGCAGCAAATGTGCATTGACTAGGGCAAGGGCACCTGGAACTCACCAAAGCTTCTCCTTTGTGCTCCAGGCTTACTTATGCCTCAGGGCCTTTGCACCTGCTTTTTTCTTTGCCTGTAATGGTCCATCTCCAGATCTTCCTGAGATTGGCTCCTACATCTCTGCTCATGTGTCACCTTCTCCAGGAAGCTTTCCTTGACCATGGTGGCCAAGTAGAATCGCCACCCAACCCCATTCACTGATTTGTGTCTATTCACTGTCCATTTGGTATCTCTCCTCCTCTGGAACAAAGCACTGGTTTTGGAGATGTATTCTTTGTCCAGTCCTAGCACGTGGTAGATGTCTAGTGAGCTGCTGAATTGATCAATTAATTAACAAAAGCAGGCTGAAGCACCTGAGTGTCACTAACTGATCTAGTGAGCCCAGAGTGGCCCAGGAGTCTTGTCAGGTTCATGCGGCTGAAGCCCCAGGCCAGCTGAGCTGGGATACTCTCAGTCCCAGGCTGGGGTAGCTGGCCCAGTGGACACCCAGAGTTGACCAAATCACCCTGCCCATTGCTGCCTGAAGCAGCCTAGCCCTACCCCTGCTTATTACCTGAAAGAGTGGGAGCTCGGGCCAGGCCTGGGCCAGCACTGGTGGGAAGGGGCTATCGTGTGCAAGGACCAGGCGGGACAAGGCATGGTGACTTCTCCCGACTGCCATGTTCTTTCCCTCATGGTCATAGATGCTGAGGTGCCCTAGGGAGAAAGGCCTCCAGGAGGGGAGCTTCCTCACATGCCTGGACTTTCCACTGGGGTAGCACCTCCAGAGGACGGGCTTGGGGTCTCATGGGAATGACAACATGGCAAGCCATGGCCTGAACTGGGGGTCCAGGGAGAGGGGCTGGCCTGGTCGCTGGGAACACACTGCTTGCCAGGAGTTCGGAGGGCCTTTCTGGATGAAGTTCCAGCCCTGAACAGCTGAAATGTCCAGTGCTTTTCTCACAGGACTCCTCCCATCCCAGCTGGGCTCCTCCACTGAAGGAGGCCTAGATGGCTGAGCCTTTGACAGGCTCTCGGCATGCATGAATATCTCTGGGTCCTGTTCTTGCCTTTTGCTGGGCTCCTGGGCTCCCAGGCCAGACCCACTGTGCTATCCACAACTCCCTACAGTATTAGACTCATCATCCTTCAGAGGCTGATACTGCATCTGCCCCCTGCAGCCTTCCTTGTGTGCCTTCACTCCTCAGTGACAACTGCCTGCTGCCTGGGAACTGCGCAGGAGGGAGAGGCCATGGTGAGGGGAGGGCACAGACAGGCAAGCTGCAGGGTCTGCAAGGCAGTACCAGAGGAAGTGGTCTAGGGCAGGGTTTCCGGACCTGAGCACTCCTGGCATTCTGGGCTGGATACTTCTTTGCTAGGTCCGTTCTATGTGGGGCAGGATGGTTAGCAGCACTCCTAGCCTCTGTCTTCTCTAGGGCCCAGTAAGACTCCCCCAGATCTGACAATCAAGAGTGTGTCCAGATAGCCCTTGGGAGGCTAAGACCCTGGGATCTTGTCAGGTTCATCTCCCGGGTGCCCAGGCTGGGGTAGCTGGCCCAGTGGACACCCAGAGTTGACCAAATCACCCTGCCCATTGCTGCCTGAAGCAGCCTAGCCCTACCCTGCTTATTACCTGAAAGAGTGGGAGCTCGGCCAGGCCTGGGCCAGCACTGGTGGGAAGGGGCTATCGTGTGCAAGGACCAGGCGGGACAAGGCATGGTGACTTCTCCCGACTGCCATGTTCTTTCCCTCATGGTCATAGATGCTGAGGTGCCCTAGGGAGAAAGGCCTCCAGGAGGGGAGCTTCCTCACATGCCTGGACTTTCCACTGGGGTAGCACCTCCAGAGGACGGGCTTGGGGTCTCATGGGAATGACAACATGGCAAGCCATGGCCTGAACTGGGGGTCCAGGGAGAGGGGCTGGCCTGGTCGCTGGGAACACACTGCTTGCCAGGAGTTCGGAGGGCCTTTCTGGATGAAGTTCCAGCCCTGAACAGCTGAAATGTCCAGTGCTTTTCTCACAGGACTCCTCCCATCCCAGCTGGGCTCCTCCACTGAAGGAGGCCTAGATGGCTGAGCCTTTGACAGGCTCTCGGCATGCATGAATATCTCTGGGTCCTGTTCTTGCCTTTTGCTGGGCTCCTGGGCTCCCAGGCCAGACCCACTGTGCTATCCACAACTCCCTACAGTATTAGACTCATCATCCTTCAGAGGCTGATACTGCATCTGCCCCCTGCAGCCTTCCTTGTGTGCCTTCACTCCTCAGTGACAACTGCCTGCTGCCTGGGAACTGCGCAGGAGGGAGAGGCCATGGTGAGGGGAGGGCACAGACAGGCAAGCTGCAGGGTCTGCAAGGCAGTACCAGAGGAAGTGGTCTAGGGCAGGGTTTCCGGACCTGAGCACTCCTGGCATTCTGGGCTGGATACTTCTTTGCTAGGTCCGTTCTATGTGGGGCAGGATGGTTAGCAGCACTCCTAGCCTCTGTCTTCTCTAGGGCCCAGTAAGACTCCCCCAGATCTGACAATCAAGAGTGTGTCCAGATAGCCCTTGGGAGGCTAAGACCCACGAAGTGGCTGGGAAGAACAGGAAGCCTGTGGGAAGATGTGGAATGTGCCGAGGATGGGGCGTGGCTGAAAGGCTGCAGTGGGGTGTGTCTGGGGGAAGCAAGAAGGCCGAGAGAGGGGTGTGCGTGCAGACATTGGGGCAGAGGTGACAGACTCTTGACAGGAGGGGTTCTGGTCCTTGAGAGGAGCTCTGGGGAGGCCGTGAGGCTGGAGCTCAGAGACTGAAGGGGGCATGGTGAGGGGCAGGGCTGGTGAGGGGTCTACATCTACAGGTAAGCCGCAGGCAGCCTCTGACCATGGTTCTGGCCCCATGGAGCTTCTTGATGCAGAGAGGAGAAATCCCCGTAAGCTTCAGAGTATTCCTTCCCTAGGCAAGGTTGGGGGTTGATAAGGTGAGGGGGTGCAGAGAGGGCCTGCTACTCAGATGCTGCACAGCATGGAGGGTGGGCTGGATGGTTCCTTGGAGAACCAGTGGACTGTGATCACCAAGGTCAGCAGGTGCGTGGAGAGTTCTAGGCAGAGCCTCAGCCAGCTGTCATTCCCTCTTAGATGGTCACAGGCCACATGGACGAGGTCGGGGGACAGGGTAACCAGGCAGAGGTGCTGGCCAGGAGGAAAGGGCACAGGGTCTTCTCAGAGCAGGGCACTGCTCTTCCTGGTCTTGACTTCCCAGATGTGGGTTCCTGAGGCAGAAGTGGGAGCAGAGGTGTCTCCCCAGCCCACCCTTGCTCTAGCCCCTGACTCTGAACCATGGTTAAGTCTCTGCCATCTGTCAGCTTCCTGACAAACGAGGTGACGTCCCAGGAAACCTCAGGTGGACCAATCAGGAGCCCTCTGGGAGGCTGACACGGCTAGCCCCACCCCCTCGCCCACCTGGACTGGGCCTGTCGGGCCTCCCCCAGGATCTACTGCCTCGCCTAGCCCAGGGGCTGGGGACAGGGTCGGCCACTGGTGCCTTGTGACTTGAAAGTTTAGCCACGGTCCCTGGGACAATGAAAAGAGCCATCAAGCCTGCCTCGGGGGTCACAAACCCCGACCTCAGGGTCGGCGTGGGCCTCGTTGTTCAGATGGTTCCACGGCACGTGCAGCACAGTTGCTTTATGACTCACCTCCTCTCCGATGAGGCATCCTCTGCCTCTAACCCGTCCTCCACAGTGGGTACATTTCTCAAAAATTGAGTGCTGGTGACATAGGCCTGTTCTCCAGAGAAACCACCGTAGCAGCTCTGGCCCCTGCCCTAGGACACTGCCAGTGCTATCTGTGTCACTGTGGCCTTGGGTCTTGAGGACATGGTCCCACCCTCCCTGCTGGCCTACCCACCTGGCTGCCACCACCTGGCTGCCCTCTGAGAAGGCCCTGGAGTCTGAGGCCCTCTAAACCTAAATGGTCCCTAGAAAGGAAAGAGTCTTTTGTTTCTCGTTTTAGAGAACTAGTCTTTTTTTTTTTTTAATATATAAATTTTGGCCTCTTTTTTTTATTGATTTTAAAAAATTTGTTTATTTATTTATCATCCATCTTTATTCTTTGGCCTGTGTGGGCCTCCCACTACAGTGGCCTCTCCTGCTGCAGAGCACCAGCCCTGGGCGGATGCATTCCAGAGCTCTGGCTCGTGCCGGACACACCGGTTCAGCCGCTCCATGGCATGAGGGATCCTCCTGGGCCAGGGATTGAACCGGCATCCCCTTGCACTGCAAGGCAAGCTCTCTACCCACTGAACCATCAGGGAAGCCCAAGAAAAGGGTAATTTTCTCCCAGATTCTTCATTGGAGTAATATTTTAGGCCTTATTTTGAATATACATTTTATAACAAATTATCCCTTTTCTTGTCTCCCCCCCCTGTCCCATGGTTAAGTCTCTGCCATCTGTCAGCTTCCTGACAAACGAGGTGACGTCCCAGGAAACCTCAGGTGGACCAATCAGGAGCCCTCTGGGAGGCTGACACGGCTAGCCCCACCCCCTCGCCCACCTGGACTGGGCCTGTCGGGCCTCCCCCAGGATCTACTGCCTCGCCTAGCCCAGGGGCTGGGGACAGGGTCGGCCACTGGTGCCTTGTGACTTGAAAGTTTAGCCACGGTCCCTGGGACAATGAAAAGAGCCATCAAGCCTGCCTCGGGGGTCACAAACCCCGACCTCAGGGTCGGCGTGGGCCTCGTTGTTCAGATGGTTCCACGGCACGTGCAGCACAGTTGCTTTATGACTCACCTCCTCTCCGATGAGGCATCCTCTGCCTCTAACCCGTCCTCCACAGTGGGTACATTTCTCAAAAATTGAGTGCTGGTGACATAGGCCTGTTCTCCAGAGAAACCACCGTAGCAGCTCTGGCCCCTGCCCTAGGACACTGCCAGTGCTATCTGTGTCACTGTGGCCTTGGGTCTTGAGGACATGGTCCCACCCTCCCTGCTGGCCTACCCACCTGGCTGCCACCACCTGGCTGCCCTCTGAGAAGGCCCTGGAGTCTGAGGCCTCTCTAAACCTAAATGGTCCCTAGAAAGGAAAGAGTCTTTTGTTTCTCGTTTTTAGAGAACTAGTCTTTTTTTTTTTTTTTTTTAATATATAAATTTTGGCCTCTTTTTTTTATTGATTTTAAAAAATTTGTTTATTTATTTATCATCCATCTTTATTCTTTGGCCTGTGTGGGCCTCCCACTACAGTGGCCTCTCCTGCTGCAGAGCACCAGCCCTGGGCGGATGCATTCCAGAGCTCTGGCTCGTACCCGGACACACCGGTTCAGCCGCTCCATGGCATGAGGGATCCTCCTGGGCCAGGGATTGAACCGGCATCCCCTTGCACTGCAAGGCAAGCTCTCTACCCACTGAACCATCAGGGAAGCCCAAGAAAAGGGTAATTTTCTCCCAGATTCTTCATTGGAGTAATATTTTAGGCCTTATTTTGAATATACATTTTATAACAAATTATCCCTTTTCTTAAAAACATACATAATGTTTATACACATGCACAGACACACATATGGGTTTCTCAAGTGGTGCTAGTGGTAAAGAACCTGCTTGCCAATGCAGGAGACTTGAGAGATGCAAGTTTGATCCCTGGGTTGGGAAGATCATGGAGCTGCAAAGAGTCAGACAGAACTGAGCTACTAACACTTGAGGGGTTAAAAAGCTTCATGGTGAATTTACCAAGGACTCAAGCTGTGTGAACTCAGACCCATGTTCTTCTTTTTATCTCATTGTTTAAAGCAATATAGCTCAGACAGAAAAAAATCTGCCTGCAATATGGGAGGCCTGGTTGGATCTGTGAGTCAGGAAGATCCTCTGGAGAAGGCAATGGCAACCCACTCCAGTATTCTTGCCTGGAGAATCCCATGGGCAGAGGAGCCTGGCGGGCTAAAGCCCACAGGGCTGTAATACCCCCTGTCCTACTCTTACAGGAAGGGCAAAGAGTCAGACACAAACTGAAGTGACTTAGCGTGTGCGCACACACACACACAATTATATATATATATATATATTGCATCGCTCCTCTAAAAGGCATTCTTCAGGTAGCAGGAAGTCTCTGCAGAGTCATGGGTCTGGTCTTGGAAGAAGTGGACTGGTGGCCTAGACAGAGAAATCCTTCTAATGTGTCAAGTGACCCCCTGAGGCTGCCTCTCTCAACCTGCTTCTCCCCCTGGGGATACAGAGAAGTGTAATCCTGGCCTCTTGCCGTTAGACTGACATCCTGTGATGAGGTTCAGTCCTGCAGAGTCTCAGAGGGAGGCCAGAGGGCAGGTTTGTTCAAAACCTAAGAAGTGTGTCCAGCTTGAACGTTGGTGTCCCCACCTCAGCACATGTTGCAGGGGCATCCCTGTCCTCCATATCCAACACCATTAGTGAAGGAGGAGAAGGGCCACACGTAACATAAAGAGAGAGCAGCTCAAGGGGAGGTTTGGGACTGGGAGCCTCTCAGGAGTGTCTGCTCCTCAGCCTGTCTGGGCCATGCCCACTGCTCGCAGCTGCTGTCTAGGTGAAATGGGATGACGCTGAGTGTCCTCAGAACACTGGTGAGGCCTGAGTGCTGTTTTGGGAGAGGTTAGGGAGGAAGGAGGTGGGAAAGAGATTGGTTCATTGCCTTGGGGCCTTCCCGTCCTTTCTGGGCTGTGGCCGCTTGGGCGGGAGAGCAGGGCTCTGTGAAAACTTCAGGCCATTCCCAGTGATGGTAGTGAGAAGCGGGGCACAGTCACTTTTAGAACAGGCTGGCCGTGGTGCCAGCCCTGGTCACTTGAGGGAAAGTTTGAATTCGGTCGTGAACTCAGACCCATGTTCTTCTTTTTATCTCATTGTTTAAAGCAATATAGCTCAGACAGAAAAAAATCTGCCTGCAATATGGGAGGCCTGGTTGGATCTGTGAGTCAGGAAGATCCTCTGGAGAAGGCAATGGCAACCCACTCCAGTATTCTTGCCTGGAGAATCCCATGGGCAGAGGAGCCTGGCGGGCTAAAGCCCACAGGGCTGTAATACCCCCTGTCCTACTCTTACAGGAAGGGCAAAGAGTCAGACACAAACTGAAGTGACTTAGCGTGCGCACACACACACAATTATATATATATATATATATTGCATCGCTCCTCTAAAAGGCATTCTTCAGGTAGCAGGAAGTCTCTGCAGAGTCATGGGTCTGGTCTTGGAAGAAGTGGACTGGTGGCCTAGACAGAGAAATCCTTCTAATGTGTCAAGTGACCCCCTGAGGCTGCCTCTCTCAACCTGCTTCTCCCCCTGGGGATACAGAGAAGTGTAATCCTGGCCTCTTGCCGTTAGACTGACATCCTGTGATGAGGTTCAGTCCTGCAGAGTCTCAGAGGGAGGCCAGAGGGCAGGTTTGTTCAAAACCTAAGAAGTGTGTCCAGCTTGAACGTTGGTGTCCCCACCTCAGCACATGTTGCAGGGGCATCCCTGTCCTCCATATCCAACACCATTAGTGAAGGAGGAGAAGGGCCACACGTAACATAAAGAGAGAGCAGCTCAAGGGGAGGTTTGGGACTGGGAGCCTCTCAGGAGTGTCTGCTCCTCAGCCTGTCTGGGCCATGCCCACTGCTCGCAGCTGCTGTCTAGGTGAAATGGGATGACGCTGAGTGTCCTCAGAACACTGGTGAGGCCTGAGTGCTGTTTTGGGAGAGGTTAGGGAGGAAGGAGGTGGGAAAGAGATTGGTTCATTGCCTTGGGGCCTTCCCGTCCTTTCTGGGCTGTGGCCGCTTGGGCGGGAGAGCAGGGCTCTGTGAAAACTTCAGGCCATTCCCAGTGATGGTAGTGAGAAGCGGGGCACAGTCACTTTTAGAACAGGCTGGCCGTGGTGCCAGCCCTGGTCAACTGTGCCCTTCTTGAGACCCAGGGTCATGAGGCTGAGGCGCCTGGGAGCCTCAAGGGGCCCTGTGCCAGGCCTGGCAGGGCAGGGTGGATGCAGGACCTGAGGTCACGATGGGCTTTTCCCCACCATTAAAAAGGCACATCTTGGGGCACTGAGTGTGTCTGGGTGTGTGTGTGTATGTGTGTATGTGTGTGCGGGGTATGTGCATGGCAGCAGGGGGTGGGGTCAGGGTGGCTCACCAGATGTTGTTCTGTAGGAGTGTGAAGTATGAGCCTCTTCTCCCAAAGAAGGTAACAATCTATATGAAAATATCAGTCTAAAATACTGCTAACTAATTCCAGTGATTCAAAATAAAATACACAAAACAGACATCTCTCCAAAGAAGACATACATATGGTCAAAAAAACACCCAAACACATGAAAAGATGCAAATCAAAACTGCAATGAAGTGTCACTTCATACCAGTCAGAATGGCCATCATCAAAAATCTACACAATTAATGCTGGAGAGGGTGTGGAGAAAAGAAAATACTCCTGCACTGTTGGTGAGAATGTAAGTTGATACAGTCACTATGGAAGACAGTATGGAGATTCCTTAAAAAACTAGGAACAAGAGAAAGACAGATGATGGCAGCGTAGAAGGACGTGCACTCATCTCTCCTGCAAAATCGCCTGAATTGCGACGAGTTCCTGGGAAACCATGGACAAAAGGAGGTTGGATCTGATCACAGAGAGGATACCCCACATCGAAGAACAAAGGAGAAGCCGCATCAAGACGGTAGGAGGGGCGCAATCGCACTTTTAAAAGTCAAACCTCATAACCGCCAGAGAGGCTGGGCGGGCCAAAGGCACAAAGCCTGTTGCAGATCAAAACCCAGGAAAGGAGCAGGGACACCCACAAGGGACTGAGCCAGACCTGCTTTGGAGGGTCCAGGTGCCCCCCTGAGCTAGAAGTGCCCTTGAGCAGGCCTCGGAAGGACGGCACTCAGTTTCCTTCGGAGGAGGTTACCATTAACCCGATCACAGAGTCGCCGAGGAGGACTGGAAAGCCTCTGTGCACTGTGATCTGGCACAGTGGAATAGCGATCCTGCATGAGACTGAGCCAGACTCACCTCTGAGTAACCTGACGTCTCCCGCGGTGGCGGGGGTCGACGGTGGCCTGCAGCAGGGTCGGGGTCACTGCGGAAGTGCTTCCCATAGAGCGTGTGGGAATAAATCCTTTGTGAGACAGACGCCATTTTCCCTACTGTCGTTTGGCTGCAGGGCAAGCTAGAGAGAGGGCACTTAGCTCCACCCAGCAAGAAAAGGGATTTGGATTAAGAAACTCCCAGGGCAAGCCTGGGCGGGCCTTTTAATTCTGGAATAGGCCGAAATAAACAAGCAGTCTAAGAGGTCTTCAGATCCAACCACTGCCAGAGGCAAGAAAAAGACTGATAATTCCTGAATAGTCAGCAAGAGACAGAAGAACATAAACACTATTTTCACGTTTTGCCTGAAGCTGGAGTTACTGCTGGACTTTAAAATTTCATTTTTTGTATTGTATCACTTTGTTTCAATTTTTTTTTTTCTCTTTTTTCCAAACCCACTCAGTGCAACCCCCGCTTTTTTTTTTTTTTTTTGGAGGGTTGGGTGGGTGAGTATGTGTGTGAGAGTGGGTGTGTTCATCTCCTTCACTGAATTCTATTGAAGCTACTAATCTTATCAGTAAGACTGACTATATTCAAGTTTACATAATTTTTTTTTTCCTTTTTCCTTTTAAACCACACATTTTATTTTGGTATAAACTTCTGGTTCCCCATTGGCCTTTTAAGGTTCTGTGGGGGGGTTTGTTTGTTTTTATTATTTTTGCTTTGTTTTTCTATATTTTTCTATATAATTAGCTCTTTTAATTTAAAAAATTTTTCATTTGTACTACTAATTCCTCTATAATTCTTAGCTTTCTCTGAAGCTCCTTTCCTATAGCACTAAATTCTAATACATACAATACTTTACTCCCTATATTTAACTTTGCAATATTATTCTATATTTCTCTTCTATCCTTCCTTTCTCTTTTTCCCTTTCCCCACCATATTTCTTAGTCTGTTCTGTCCTCATTGCCTTATCCCCAATGGGGACCCTGCTTTAGTTTGGTTATTAACTGGTGGATATCATTCTTGGTTTTCTCTATTCGCCGTGCTAACTTATTGTACTGTATTTTTGGTTGGAATGCTTGGATTATGTTACAGCTGTATATGTTTATGTGTATAATTCAATACGATAGATAGCATTTGCATAATTTTTTAATTGCCATTTGTCAAAGGTATACCTTCTGTTTCTCATTTGCATATATATGTTTTAATATCATTTAATGCCATAACAAACCAGCTATAAAATCTTCATTCCCTGGTCAGGCAACAAGACCCGGGGCTTTAGGGAGGGAGCAGTGACTCCAAAACTCTACAATACTAGAGAACGCCTAACACTAAAGAGCAGTATACAAGTGAGAACCCCAACAAAGGTAATCACTTGTATGCAAGTCCTGACATCACCCAATCACCAGCATCACCCAGAATAAGAAGCCCCATCCAAACAACAAACACCAACAGACGTAACTCAAAGTCTGGGAAAAGGAAATCCCAAACAGAGTCAGTTAAAAAATTAATAATAACAATGAAATGGCAGAGAAATACCACACAAGCGAAGGAGCAATCCACAAACACACAAGATCAAATTACTGAAGAGAATTTGGACAAACTTTCTGAAAGTGATTTCAGAAGAATGATAGTAAAGATGACCAAAGACACTGAAAACAGAATATTAGAGAAATTGCAAGACACAACTAACACACTGAATAAAGAAATACAAGAACTTACCAAAAAAGTAACAGAGACAAACAACTCAATTGCTGAACTGAAAAACACTGTAGAAGTAATCAAGAGCAGAATATCTGAAACAGAAGACCGGATAAGTGAGCTGGAAGATAAAATGGTGGAAGTAACTGCTGAAAAACAGACTCTAGCTCAAAGAATGAAAAGAGCAGAGGACAGCCTCAGAGACCTCTGGGATAATATCAAATGCACCAATATTCGAATTATAGGGGTTCCAGAAGAAGAAGAAAAAAAGAAAGGCTATGAGAAAATTTTTGAAGAGATTATAGTGAAAAATTTCCCCACCATGGGAAAAGAAATAGTCAGTCCAGTCCAAGAAGCACAAAGAGTACCATACAGAAACAATCCGAGAAGAAACACACCAAGACACATATTAATGAAGTTAACACAAATGAAACACAAAGACAGAATTCTCAAAGCAGCAAGGAAAAAGCAACTAGTGACATACAAGGGAAAGCCCATCCGTTTAACAGCTGATCTTTCAACAGAAACTCTGCAGGCCAGAAGGGAATGGCAGGACACATTTAAACGGCTAAAAGAGAATAATCTGCAACCAAGAATCCTCTACCCTGCAAGGATCTCCTTCAAAATTGATGGAGAAATCAAAAGCTTTGCAGACAAGCAAAAATTAAAAGAATTTAGTCACACCAAGCCAGCCTTACAACAAGTGTTAAAGGGACTTATATAGACAACAAGTATAAAAGGAGAAGATCCACGAAACAAACCCATCATAACATCTAAGAAGATGACAATAGGATCATTTGTATCAATAATTACTTTGAATGTCAATGGACTAAACGCCCCAACCAAAAGACACAGAGTGGCTGAATGGATCCAAAAACACGCCCCATACATATGCTGCCTCCAGGAAACTCATTTCAGACCTAGAGACACTCATAGACTGAAAGTGAGAGACTGGAAAAAGATATTCCATGCAAGTGGAAATCAAAAGAAAGCTGGAGTAGCAATCCTCATATCAGACAAAATAGATTTTAAAGTAAAGAAGATTCGAAGAGACAAGGCAGGTCACTACATCATGATCAAGGGATCGATCCAAGAAGAAGACATAACAATCATAAATATCTATGCACCCAATGCAGGAGCACCCCAATACATAAGACAAACACTTTCAGACATAAAGGAAAACATTGACAGTAACACAATGATAGTAGGAGACTTTAACACTCCTCTCACACCAATGGACAGATCATCCAAACAGAAAATTAATAAAGAAACACAAGCCTTAAATGCCACACTAGAAGAAATGGACCTCATTGATATCTTTAGGACTTTCCATCCAAAAGCAGAAGAATACACCTTCTTCTCAAGTGCTCAGGGAACATTCTCCAGGATAGACCACATCTTGGGCCACAAATCAAACCTCAGTCAATTCAAGAAAACTGAAATTCTATCAACCATCTTCTCGGACCAAAATGCAGTGAGACTAGAGATCAGCTACAGGAAAAAAAACTGCTAAAAACACAAACACATGGAGATTAAACAACATGTACCTAAAAAAACAACTGATCATTGAGGAAATCGAAGGAGAAATAAAAAAATTCCTAGAAGAAAATGACAATGAACACACGACAGTGCAAAACCTATGGGACATTGCAAAAGCAGTCCTAAGAGGGAAGTTTATAGCAATTCAATCCTCCCTCAAGACACTAGGAAAATCTCAAACAGACGACCTTACCTTACACTTAAAACAACTGGAGAAAGAAGAACAAAAACACCCCAGAGCCAACAGAAGAAGGGAAATCATAAAGATCAGAGAAGAAATAAATGAAAAAGAAACAAAAGAAACAATAGTAAAGATAAATAAAACAAAAAAATGGTTCTTCGAAAAGGTCAATAAAATTGACACACCACTGGCCAGACTGATCAAGAAAAAGAGAGAGAAGAACCAGATCACCAAAATCAAAAATGAAAAAGGAGAAATTACAACAGATAATGCAGAAATCCAAAGGATTCGAAGAGACTACTATGAACAACTCTATGGCAACAAACTGGACAACCTGGAAGAAATGGACAGTTTCTTAGAGAAGATTAATCTCCCAAGACTCAACCAGGAAGAAATAGAAAATATGAACAAGCCAATCACAAGCTCAGAAATCGACCTTGTGATTAAAAATCTACCCCAAAATAAAAGCCCAGGGCCAGATGGTTTCACAAGTGAATTCTACCAAACATTTAAAGAAGGGCTAATGCCTGTCCTTCTAAAACTCTTCCAAACAATTGCACAGGAAGGAACACTTCCAAACCCATTCTACGAGCCCATCACCCCAATACGAAAGCCAGGCAAAGACAAACACTTTCAGACATAAAGGAAAACATTGACAGTAACACAATGATAGTAGGAGACTTTAACACTCCTCTCACACCAATGGACAGATCATCCAAACAGAAAATTAATAAAGAAACACAAGCCTTAAATGCCACACTAGAAGAAATGGACCTCATTGATATCTTTAGGACTTTCCATCCAAAAGCAGAAGAATACACCTTCTTCTCAAGTGCTCAGGGAACATTCTCCAGGATAGACCACATCTTGGGCCACAAATCAAACCTCAGTCAATTCAAGAAAACTGAAATTCTATCAACCATCTTCTCGGACCAAAATGCAGTGAGACTAGAGATCAGCTACAGGAAAAAAAACTGCTAAAAACACAAACACATGGAGATTAAACAACATGTACCTAAAAAAACAACTGATCATTGAGGAAATCGAAGGAGAAATAAAAAAATTCCTAGAAGAAAATGACAATGAACACACGACAGTGCAAAACCTATGGGACATTGCAAAAGCAGTCCTAAGAGGGAAGTTTATAGCAATTCAATCCTCCCTCAAGACACTAGGAAAATCTCAAACAGACGACCTTACCTTACACTTAAAACAACTGGAGAAAGAAGAACAAAAACACCCCAGAGCCAACAGAAGAAGGGAAATCATAAAGATCAGAGAAGAAATAAATGAAAAAGAAACAAAAGAAACAATAGTAAAGATAAATAAAACAAAAAAATGGTTCTTCGAAAAGGTCAATAAAATTGACACACCACTGGCCAGACTGATCAAGAAAAAGAGAGAGAAGAACCAGATCACCAAAATCAAAAATGAAAAAGGAGAAATTACAACAGATAATGCAGAAATCCAAAGGATTCGAAGAGACTACTATGAACAACTCTATGGCAACAAACTGGACAACCTGGAAGAAATGGACAGTTTCTTAGAGAAGATTAATCTCCCAAGACTCAACCAGGAAGAAATAGAAAATATGAACAAGCCAATCACAAGCTCAGAAATCGACCTTGTGATCAAAAATCGACCCAAAAATAAAAGCCCAGGGCCAGATGGTTTCACAAGTGAATTCTACCAAACATTTAAAGAAGGCCTAATGCCTGTCCTTCTAAAACTCTTCCAAACAATTGCACAGGAAGGAACACTTCCAAACCCATTCTACGAGGCCACCATCACCCCAATACGAAAGCCAGGCAAAGACAACACAAAAAAAGAAAATTATAGGCCAATTTCACTGATGAATCTAGACGCCAAAATCCTAAACAAAATCCTAGCAAAAAGAATTCAACAACACATCAGAAAGCTCATTCACCACGATCAAGTTGGGTTCATTCCAGGCATGCAAGGATTCTTCAATATCTGCAAATCAATCAATGTGATACACCATATCAACAAATTGAGAGACAAAAATGACATGATCATCTCAATAGATGCAGAAAAAGCCTTCGACAAAGTACAACTCCCATTTATGATAAAAAGTCTTCCAAAAATGGGTGTAGAAGAAACCTATCTCAACATAGTGAAAGCCATATATGAGAAGCCCACAGTGAACATTACCCTCAACAGCGAAACACTGGAAGTATTCCCTCTAAGATCAGGAACAAGACAGGGGTGTCCACTTTCACCACTCTTATTCAACATAGTCCTGGAAGTTCTAGCAACAGCAATAAGAGAAGAGAAAGAAATCAAAGGAATCCAGATTGGAAAAGAAGAAGTCAAACTCTCTCTATTTGCAGATGACATGATATTATACATAGAAAATCCCAAAGACACTATTACAAAACTACTAGAGTTAATCAGCGAATTCAGCAAAGTCGCAGGATACAAAATCAATATAGAGAAATCACTGGCATTCCTATACAGAAACAATGAAAAATCAGAAAATGAAATCAAAGAGGCAATCCCCTTCACCATTGCAACCAAAAGAATCAAATGTCTAGGAATAAACCTACCCAAAGAAACAAAAGAATTGTACACAGAAAATTACAAGACACTCATGAGAGACATTAAAGAAGACTTAAACAGATGGAGAGATATTCCATGTTCCTGGGTCAGAAGAATCAATATTGTGAAAATGACCATACTACCAAACATCATCTATAGATTCAATGCGATCCCTATCAAACTTCCAATAACATTCTTCACAGAACTAGAGCAAAGAATAGCACAGTGCATATGGAAACACAAAAGACCTCGAATAGCCAAAGCAATCCTGAGGAAGAAGAATGGAGCTGGAGGGATCAGCCTCCCCAACTTCAGACTCTACTACAAAGCAGCAGTCCTCAAGACAGTATGGTACTGGCACAAAAACAGAACTATCGACCAATGGAACAAGATTGAGTACCCAGAGATAAACCCACGCACCTATGGGTACCTTATTTTTGACAAAGGAGACGAACATATAAAATGGGACAAAGACAGCCTCTTCAACAAATGGTGCTGGGAAAATTGGACAGCTACATGCAAAAAAATGAAGTTGGAACATTCCTTGACACCATGCACAAAGATCAACTCAAAATGGACTAAAGACTTAAATGGAAGGCCAGAGACCATCAAACTCTTAGATGAGAATATAGGCAAAACCCTCAAGGACATCAATCAAAGCAAGATCTTCTCTGACCCACCTACTAGAATAGTGGAACTCAAAAGACAAATGAACATGTGGGACCTCATGAAACTTAAAAGCTTTTGTACAGCTAAAGAATAGACACCACACAGAGTGGGAGAAAATCATAGCAAATGAAACAACAGACAAAGAATTAATCTCCAAAATCTACAAGCAAGTCAGACAACTCAGCATGGGAAAAATGAACAACCCAATCAAAAAATGGGAAAAGGATCTAAACAGACACCTCTCCAATGATGACATACAGATGGCCCAAAAGCACATGAAATGATGCTCAACCTCACTAATAATTAGAGAAATGCAAATCAAAACTACAATGAGATATCACCTCACACCCGTCAGAATGGCCATCATCCACAAATCGACAGACAATAAATGCTGGAGAGGCTGCGGAGAAAAGGGAACACTCCTGCATTGCTGGTAGGAGTGTAAATTGATACAGCCTCTATGGAAGACAGTCTGGAGATTTCTTTAAAAACTAAAAATAGAAGCACCCTATGACCCAGCAATCCCACTCTTAGGCTTATACCCTGATGAAATCAAATCTGAAAGAAGCACCTGTACTCCAATGTTCATTGCAGCTCTCTATACAATAGCTAGAACATGGAAGCAACCTAGACACCCATCGATGAATGGATGGATCCAGAAGCTCTGATACATATATACAATGGAATACTACACAGCTGTCAAAAGAAATGCAGAAGAATCAGCCCTAATGAGGTGGCTGGATCTAGAACCTATCATAAAAAGTGAAGTCAGTCAGAAAGAGAAGGACAAGTACAATATAATAACACATATATATGGAATCTAGTAGGATGGTGATGATGGCACATGCAGTGAAGCGACAGAAAGACATGGACAGTGGACATATGGACATTGTGGGGAAGGAACAGAAGGCGGGAGGCGTAAAGGAAGTAGCATGAAGGCCTGTACTATCATAAGTGAAGAAAATAGCTCTAGTCATTGCTCTGTGAGAACAGGGGATCCTTCAGGGGTGCTGTGTGATGGTTGGGAGGGGTGGGAAGGGGGGGGTATACATACGACTAATCTGTGAACATACATATCTGTAAACAACAAAACTCTGTAAAAGTTAAAAGCAAAATAAAGGTTGTAAAAAAAAAAAAAACTAGGAACAGAAGCACCATATGACCCAGCAACCCCACTATTAGGCTTATACCCTGATGAAATCAAAATTGAAAGAGACACATGTGTTCCAATGTTCACTGCAGCACTTTTTTTTTTTAATTCTTTATTTTAAAGGTTTTACAGAGTTTCGTTGTTCATAGACATGTATGTTCCCAGATCATTTATATGCATATCCATGGTCCCCCCCTCAACCCAGTTCCACCCCTCCCCCAGACCATCGCCCCAAGTGACTGTAGGTGCTCCTATTCCCTTAGCACAATGACAATAGCTATCTTTTCCACACGTGCCAGTATAAGTTTCCATGTTACTTCCTCTATGCCTCCCTCTCACTGTTTGTTTTCCTCAATGTCCTTATGTCTATTCTCTGTCTGTTTTTCTATGAGTTCACTGCGTGTGTTATCATGACGATCTAACTAGATTCCATATATATGAGTTAGTATACTGTACTTGTCTTTCTCTTTTTGACTTACTTCACTTTTTATGATAGGTTCTAGAGCTAGCCACCTCATTAGGACTGAGTCTTCTGCATTTCTTTTAACAGCTGAGTAGTATTCCATTGTATATATGTACCAGAGCTTCTGGATCCACTCGTTCATCGATAGACATCTAGGTTGCTTCCATGTTCTGGCTATTGTATAGGGAGCTGCAGTGAACATTGGGGTACAGGAGCTTCTTTCAGTTTTGATTTCATCAGGATATAGGCCTAATAGTGGGATTGCTGGGTCATAGGGTGCTTCTATTTTGAGTTTTTTAAGGAATCTCCAGACTGTCTTCCATAGAGGCTGTATCAATTTACATTCCCACCAGCAATGCAAGAGGGTTCCGTTTTCTCTGCACCCTCTCTGGCATTTATTTTCTGTCGATTTATTAATGATGGCCATTCTGACAGGTGGGAAGTGGCATCTCATTGTAGTTTTAATTTGCATTTCTCTAATAATAAGTGAGATTGAGCATCGTTTCATGTGCTTCTGGGCCATCTGTATGTCATCATTGGAGAGGCGTCTCTTTAGATCTTTTTCCCGTTTTTTGATTGGGTTGTTCGTTTTTCCCATGCTGAGTTGTCTGACTTGCTTGTAGATTTTGGAGATTAATTCTTTGTCTGTTGTTTCATATACTGCAGCACTTTTTACAATTGCTAGAACATAGAAGCAGCCTAGATGTCCATAAACAAATGAATGGATAAAGAAGCTGTGATATATATATATATACACAATAGAATATTTCTCAGCCATAAAGAGAAATGCATTTGAGTCAGTCCTAATGAGGTGGATGAACTTAGAATCTATTACACAAAGTGAAGTAAGTCAGAAAGACAAGGATAAATATACTGTACTAACACATACATATGGAATCTAGAAAGATGGTACTGATAAATATATGTGCAGGCAGCAATGGAGAATCAGACATAGAGAACAGACTTGTGGACACTGTTGGGGAGAGAGGAATGGGCGAGGTGTATGGAGAGAATAACATGGAAACTTACATTACTATATGTAAAAGCGACAACCTATGTGAATGTGCTGTAAGATTAAGGGAACTTACACAGGGGCTATTTCGCAACCTGGAGGGGTGGGATGTGTAGGGGAGGTCTTTTTGAGTGAACTGTACTTGTCTTTCTTTGACTTAGGTTCAGAGCTGAGTCTTCTGCATTTCTTTTAACAGCTGAGTAGTATTCCATTGTATATATGTACCAGAGCTTCTGGATCCACTCGTTCATCGATAGACATCTAGGTTGCTTCCATGTTCTGGCTATTGTATAGGGAGCTGCAGTGAACATTGGGGTACAGGAGCTTCTTTCAGTTTTGATTTCATCAGGATATAGGCCTAATAGTGGGATTGCTGGGTCATAGGGTGCTTCTATTTTGAGTTTTTTAAGGAATCTCCAGACTGTCTTCCATAGAGGCTGTATCAATTTACATTCCCACCAGCAATGCAAGAGGGTTCCGTTTTCTCTGCACCCTCTCTGGCATTTATTTTCTGTCGATTTATTAATGATGGCCATTCTGACAGGTGGGAAGTGGCATCTCATTGTAGTTTTAATTTGCATTTCTCTAATAATAAGTGAGATTGAGCATCGTTTCATGTGCTTCTGGGCCATCTGTATGTCATCATTGGAGAGGCGTCTCTTTAGATCTTTTTCCCGTTTTTTGATTGGGTTGTTCGTTTTTCCCATGCTGAGTTGTCTGACTTGCTTGTAGATTTTGGAGATTAATTCTTTGTCTGTTGTTTCATATACTGCAGCACTTTTTACAATTGCTAGAACATAGAAGCAGCCTAGATGTCCATAAACAAATGAATGGATAAAGAAGCTGTGATATATATATATATACACAATAGAATATTTCTCAGCCATAAAGAGAAATGCATTTGAGTCAGTCCTAATGAGGTGGATGAACTTAGAATCTATTACACAAAGTGAAGTAAGTCAGAAAGACAAGGATAAATATACTGTACTAACACATACATATGGAATCTAGAAAGATGGTACTGATAAATATATGTGCAGGCAGCAATGGAGAATCAGACATAGAGAACAGACTTGTGGACACTGTTGGGGAGAGAGGAATGGGCGAGGTGTATGGAGAGAATAACATGGAAACTTACATTACTATATGTAAAAGCGACAACCTATGTGAATGTGCTGTAAGATTAAGGGAACTTACACAGGGGCTATTTCGCAACCTGGAGGGGTGGGATGGGGAGGGAGGGAGGTTCAAGTGGGAGGGGTCAAGTGTATGCCTATGATTGAATTGGGTTCATGTATAGCAGGAAACAACAGAAGTCTGTAAAGGAAAAACAAAAATAAATTCCAAAAAAGGGCATATTACAAATAGAGGAACAATGATTTTTAAAAAATGGGGCTTCCGTGGTGGTCCACTGGGTGAGAAGTCCGCCTTGCAGTGCAAGGGGCACCGGTTCAATCCCTGGCTGGGGAAGATCCCACGCACTGTGCAGTGACTGGTCCCGTGTGTCCAATTGCGAGCGGGTTCTCTGGAGCGCATGCACCCAGAGCTGGTGCTCTGCAGAGGGAGGGGCCCCTGCAATGGGAGGTCCACGCAGGCCAAAGAATAAAGATGGATGAAAATAAATGAATGGAGAACCAATAAAAGAGGCCAAAATTTAAAAAAAAAAAAAATGGAAGACTTCTGTGTGTACCTATGGCTGACTCAAGTTTATGTATGGCAGTAAACAACAAAACTCTGTAAAATTAAAATAAAAAAATTAAAAAAATAAAAACATAAAACACACAAGGTAAAGATCACCTATCCATGGGTTAGACAAAGCTCCTTGCAGCTCGTCTGTGGCCCTTTGTCTAGGAGGACGCGGAGCCAATGGTGGTCAGGGTGGCAGGGGCGCCTCTGGGTGAGTCTGAAAAGCTTCCTGCAAGAAGTGCCTTCGTGGGCCTGCAGCTCTGTGGATGGACTGTGCCTTGGAGACGGGCTGCTGGGAGGGCCAGAGGCAGAGGGACCGCTCCCTGAATCGTCAGCTCTGGCCTGGGCTAGCCAACCCCACAGGCCTCTCCAGGGTCCTGGAGCTGAGCTGCAGCCAGCAGGGGACATCTCTATGAGTGGCCTCTTCCACCGCCGAGCAGGCGGCCCTGTAATCTCCCTGTCCTACCCTTACAGACCCGGGGACCGGCCTATGTGCCCTGGTTTCACCTACTGCTCTGACTCCGGCCCCGCCCCCCCACCCCAGCAGTCCACCTGGCCCAGGCCAGAGCTGAGGGGAAACAACTCAGCTGCACCCTCCTCCTCAGCATGCCTCCTTGTTCTCACAGCTGATCCTGGTCACAAAATCAGAGTTTCTGGGGACCAGGGAACCTTTCGGAAGTGGGGATTGTGGCTTCCTGCTCCCATCTTCTGCAAATCATTTCTGCAGGTAGCTGAAACAACCGGAAATGTCATGATTTCATAAAGAGGTGATTAAGGAGTGAAGGCTGTGTGTGTGTGTTGAGGGGTTGGCTGTGGCCCCTGTGATAGGAAAAGCCCGTGTCTGCAGATTCTTCTGTGCTTTTGGAAAGCACAAGCAGAATACTTATCCATATATTACAGGATGGAAATTCCATTAATTTGAGAGAAAACTGAGACCAGATAGGAGAAGAATATATGATGGGTTTTATATGAGAGGTGGAAAATCATCAGGGCTGACATCTGTAATTCCCCAGCGCTGGGCGTCTGGTGAGTTATGGGCTGGCTCGGTCCAAAGCCCTGGCTCTCTGCCCCCCAGGCTGCTCTGACATGGCCCCACTTGGCCCTCTTGTGCTGAACTGGTGTCTGCACGACCATCGCCCCCTCCCATCAACAGAGGTTTATAACTGGGTCATAAAATCTGACTCTAGGGCTAGGACTTGGCACATCAGGCCTCACTGTGGTCATGGCCGCCCCCCTCCATCTGAGAGCTTCAAAAGGGGATTTACTGAGCTGAAAAGACAGCTAATATATTCTGAATGGCGAGGAGAGGGGGAGGTGTGTGTATGTGAGTGTGTGTGCATCCCTGTGTATTTTGTGTGTCCCTGAGTGCATGCCTAGGGCTGTGCGTGTGTGTGATCATCTGTGTGTGTACCCATCTGTATCCATGTGAGCATAGGGGCACATGTGTACATGTGTAGATATGTGTGTAAACAAGGGCACCTGTGTCAGAGTGTGTGCAGGAGAGCAGCAGGTGAGTGTGTGAGTGTGTGAGCACGTATATGTATGCAGGTGCACTTACATGTTGGTAGGATGATCACGGTGGGGATAGGTTTTTAATATTCCCATGGCCATTTCAGTTGAAAGGAAAAGGCATTTCTAGCTCAGTATCTCAGCTCTTTATTTGGGAAAGAGGAGGTCCCAGAGAATTGGAACTGCCGGCTCCTGATGGGGGCTTAGGCTCGGAGTGGCCGGAATAATTGGAGAAGAAAATGGCAGCCCACTAGAGTATTCTCACCTGGAGAATTCCATGGATGGAGGAGCCTGGTGGGCTGCAGTCTGTGGGGTCGCACAGTGTTGGATACGACTCAAGTGACTAAGCAGTAGCGGCAGCTGCTGCAATAATTACAGCTTCTCATGCCAAGGCCTCACCACTGGCAGGCACTGGGCTAAGGATGGGGAAAGATCCAGATTCTCACATCTTCCTGACCCTGTAAGGATAGGGTCATTATTACCTGAGGGCCATAAGGAAGGACACAGAGATTCAGAGAGGCCAAACTGCTCTCTCTGTCCACAGCAAAAAATGGGGACGTTTTGGCAGTGCTGGCTGGGTATCTGTGCTATGACCACCATGATTTGTTGCCCTGTGGGCTTGAAAGGCACCTGGGTCTTCTGGGGACCGCGTGGTACAATATGACCACCTTGCTGATGGGGAAACTGTACCTTGAGGCTTCCTGCTGAGACTGGCCCCCTACCCTTGGCCCCAGGGCCTTTCCCCATTGGGTAGAAGCAGGAGAGGGAAGGTGTTTGGGAACAGACTGAGTTCCCTGACAGCAGCAGAGCACCAGGACAGCATGCTTAGGTGCAAGTCTGGCAGAAGCTGAGCCTCAGGCAGAGGGCCTCTCGGGGTGCCCCTCCTCCTTCTCTCCCCAGGGTGACTCTCCTCAGGCACCAAGCCTCAAGCTCTCAGCAAGCTGAAATGGATAGACAATTGGCCGGTCTTCTTTTAGTATAGGAAGGAGCCTGAAAGATTTGACTTAGGTGAGGGAGCTTCCAAGAATTCTGCTGGGAAGAATTCCTGTTTGGAGCAGCAGGTAGCTTCCTGTGCAGGGGAGGATCAGGACAGATGACAATCCCACCTCTCCACGCGTGCATGTGCCTAAAAGCACTTGTGCAGAGAGCGCTTGTGTGCTCGGCCATGGGCACAGGTGCCTGCAGTTACCACACCCTGGCAGGGCAGCCTGAACTCTCCCTGGCTTTGGAGTAGCAAGCAGTCCAGGAAAAGCCACTGCGTGAAAAGAGGAGGTGAAGGCCTGTGGAAGGTCCTTGGGAGGGAGGATGGGACCTTGGTTGGGGCTGGGGACTGGCCATTTCTTCATGGAAAGTGAAACAAGACCTGCTTCTGTGAACTGCGGGCCAGGAGGAGGCACTGAGCTGGCAGAGGCAGTCCTGCCCTGGGCCACTGTGCTGCCCCCTGCAGCTGCTGCCCCCTCAATGGTGCAGCCGGTCCCGGAGGGGGCAGGGCATGTGCCCTAAAGACAGATAGTGGGGTTGTTTCCCAAGGCACTGGTCGCTGGTGATAAGGAAGTGACTCAACGGGGCCACAGGTCTGAAGGTGCTGTGCTTGAATCGCAGAGGCTGGGGGTTGAGGCCCAGGGAGGGTGAGGGCCGAGCTGAGGTCCTACTGCTGGTGAGCGCCCGAGTGGCACTCTGACATCAGATGGTCTGACTGCAGCTGGTGTCTCTCCCTCTGTGGTGGGTTGAGCTTCCTTCAGCTCCGGCTGTTCTCGGGAGCACCCCAGCTCTGGGAAGAGCACCTCTGACTGTGCGCAGCACCCCACTGCAGCTCACAGGGTAAAACAAAGATGTCACAGTCAGCTATCACTGGCCTTTGCAGAGACAGATGGGGCCTTACTTCCCGTCTCCTCCTTCACTGGCTATTAAGGGACGGACCTCTTATAATGAAAGAAATCTAGGAAAAGCCACTCCCCCCAGAGAGAGTTACAGAGCACTGAATACGCCAAAGATCCTGAGAAGTCCGACAACTCAGGGTTCAGCTGGAGCTTGAGCCCAGGAGGCGAGATGACTGGACCCATGCACCGCCTTGTCATGTGGGGTGCTCCATGACTGGAGCTGGGTGCAGTGCTAGAGTTGGCAAGGAAGATGGGGTCCCCACCCGATAGGGACAAAATAGAAAAGTTAGGTAGTTGTGAAGTCCGAGTAGGGGACTGTAGGTGTAAAGGTAAAACCTGAGAAAAGTTGGGAGGCCAGTAAGTTAGCAATAACTCAAGAAAGCTGCTCCTTATTCAATAAAGCAGGAAGAGCTGGGGAAGGAGGAGCTAGTGGTGTATGTCCCGTGTCTGCATCTGCGTTTACTTCAGGAAGGCGGTCTTCTTCCCTTCTATATATGTCGCAGTCCACCCAAAGGGGAGGAGTAGAACTTTCCTGCCTGCCTGCACCTGTTACAAGTGCCCTATCCTAATAAATCCTCTTCTTGCCTATCACTCTGCCACTTGCTGAATTCCTTCTGCCTTGAGACACGAAGAACCTGAGCCTCAGTGGGTCCAGACATTGGGTGAGTGTTGGATCAAGTCCCTGCCGCGTGGATTCAAGTCCCAGACAGGGTTTTGGCTGGGGTTAAGCCTCTGCCATGTGAGTTCAAGTCCCGAACACGGTTTGATTAGGTCTGGACCCTGGGTTTAAGTCTCAGATTGAGGTAGAACCCTTTCACACCCTGCCTCCCCTTTCCTGGCCCAGAAACTCAGTGTGTGGGCACAGGGATGTGCAAAAGAGAGAGAGGATAAAGGACGATTAGAAACCAGAATGCCAGATGAAGGCTTTTCAGGGTTTATCTGCCTTTTAATGTAATAGTGAGACAAATTAAGTATTTACTGTTTACAGACTGAGGCAGTAGTAAAAACCCAATCAGAAACGCCTCTGACTCAGAGTCTCCTCCATGAGTTGGCCAGCAGCTCCCACTCCTGGCTGCTTCCTGAGGCAGAGCCCAGTCAATCCACCATCAGCAGACCACATTCTGATGATTCAGAAAGTCCATGCTAAGTTTCTAGTGAATACAAGACCCTGTGCTGGTCCCAGGGGCTGGAGGAGGAGCAGGGGAGGGCCAGCCACCTCCTACTCGACCAACACGAAGGGAAACCCTGCAGGGAGCACTCACTCCCTGGGGGTTTGGGGTCCTAGGTTTCCTCCTCCAACTGGGTGCCTTGTGGTGGAGGCCCTCTATTTAGAGACCAGAGAAATGAGGGGAGGCTGCAGAGGAAGCCGAGGGTCCGGGAGGTCCTATGAGGAGGAGGGAGTCTGTGCCGGCCTTTGTATCAAAGGTCATCTCCTTTAGAAGTGATTTACTGAGAGTTCTCGGCCCCTGATGTCGAAACTCAGAGCTCTGAAAGGCCTAATGGCTATGACCTGGGATCTCACCATCCCACACTAGGCAATTCATCACCTGCTGACAAATTAAGTTTCTCAAGAAAAATTTAAGCCAAGTGCTGGGGGACATTAATGTCCAGCCTGTGAAAGATGGTCCTGAAAGCCCCTCATGGGTTGGTTGGAGAGCTGGAAGATCTCTCTCCCTGGAGCCTTTTGGGACAATGTTAACACACCCTGAATCCAATGGCTGAGGTCATAAGAGAAAGGAGAAGGTCATGGAAACACAGAGGCTGATTGGGGCTACACGGCCTGGAACCTAAGCCGGCCCTCGAAGCTGGAGGAAGCAAGGCAGTGTCCTTCCTTACAGCCTTCAGTAATGTGTGCAGCCCTGCAGATGGCCAGACTCCAGACTTCTAGCCTCCCCAGCAGGACCGGAGAGGATGCATTCCTGCTGTTTTCTGCTATCCAGCTTGTGCTACCCTGTGGCTGTACCCTCAGGGAGCTGGTGCACCATGTGCTCCCTCTGGAGACTGTTTTTTCGCTTTTACAGAGTTTTTTTTTTTTTAAATTTCTATTTCACTTTTAACTTTTACAGAGTTTTGTTGTTTACAGGTATGTATAATCCCAGATTAGTCATATGTATGTCCCATCCCCCCATCCCACCCCTCCAGGCCATTGCATAGCTCCCGTATAAGATCCCTTAACCCACAGCACATTGACAATAGTTATCTCTTTTACTAGTATAGGGCTAGTCTAGGGCTCCATGTTACTCTTTCCATATCTCTCACCCAGTCTTCCCTCTCCCTAGTGTTCATAAGTCTGTTCTTTATGACTGTTTTTCCATCAATGCTCTGTGTGTGTATTTATCAGTACAATCTTAGTAAAGTCCATATATATGTGTTAGTATACTATACTTGTCCTTCTCTTTTTGACTTAGTTCACTTGGTATAAGTTCTAGATTCATCCATCTCATTAGGACTGAATCTTCTGTATTTCTTTTTGTGGCTGAGAAGTAGTCCATTGTATATATGCACCAGAGCTTCTTTATCCATTCGTTCATTGATGGACATCTAGGTCAACTCCATGTTCTAGCTGTTGTGTAGAGAGCTGCAATGAGCACTGCGGTACAGGTGTTTCTTTCAGTCTTGATTTCATCAAGGTATAAGCCTAGTAGTGGGATTTCTGGGTCGTACGGTGCTTCTATTCCTAGCTTTTTTTTTTTGTTTTTTATTCCTAGCCTTTTGAGGAATCCCCCTGGAGACTTTTGAAACATTAAATGGCTGAAGGTCCCGATCACCTGTCCACTGCAGCCCAGGCAGGGCTGGTTCACCCATGTGGCCAAGACCGATGGCTTCTGTGCAGGTGATTTTTTGGGGGCTGTGATTTTCAGTGGGCAGGAGTGACTCACTGGGAGGTGAAACAGGGGTGGAGGGAAATCACTGTGGACAACTGGGGCTCTTTTTCCCTGGGGATCCCCTGAAGTACCAGGTAGGACTTGTGTCTGTTGCCCACCTGAGGAAGAGCACATTCATCTGTGGGTGTGCATCCCTTCTGGGCTGGGAGTTGCTGGAGGTGTTAACTACTTTGCACTTCCCAGGGTGAGTATGCACCAGAATGACCCATAACCTTCGTTGGCACCTCAGGGAACAGAAGTAGAGGGCCCAAAACAGACAGCCAGTGACGTGGATGGCCGTGGGAGCAGGTGCTGCCAGCCACGTCTGCTGGCAGCTGGTGGGTCCTGCAGTGGCCAGAGTGAAAATGTGAGCTGAGGATGGGGCAGGGCATCACAGCCGCCCACACTTCTCAAAACCCAGAGTTCCTTCTTCTTGGGAGCATGCATTGAGACCCTGAAAGTTCCACTGGGCCCTGTGGCAAGCTAGCCCCATGCGTGAAACTGCAAACATGAACTTTGTGATGAACCCTTAACATCTCCACTCATTCATCTATTCATTAATTCAGCAAACTTTAATCAAGTGCCTTCTGTGACTCCTCCCTGCCAGGGTTGTAGGACAAGGGCAAGCAGCCTTGTCCTTGTCCTAGATCTTGAGAAACTCATAGTGAAGGCAAGGGTCTGTGAACGTTTTATGAAGGAGGAGATAGTATTACGAGATATTTGGGTTCCTGGACCATATGGTCTCGTTGCTGTTGTAGCAGGAAGGCAGCTGCAGACAGTGCCATAAACAAATGGGTCAGGCTGCATTCTGATAATGAACCCAAGGAAATATACAACCCAGGTTTCAAAAAGCCAAAAGACAGTACCATGTACGGTGCCCAGGAAAGTCATAGAAGTCTTCTCAGAAGATGTATCATGTGCGTGAGGTCTTGAAGGATGAGTGGGAATTTGCTGGATGGAAAAATAGGAGAAAGGCATTCCAGACAATGGTAACTTCACCTGAGAAAGCATCTCGTGTGTGTACGTGCACGTGTGTGTGTGTGTGTGTGTGCAGAGACTCCGCATCAGTTATGGGGGTCTGAAAGTTGAATATAGCCAAGAGGAAAGTAACACTCACAATTGATGAATATTGAGGCAAGATTTTCTGGGAAGTGTTTTGCGGTGAGACAGCCTGTGGGCGGTTTTAAAGGCAGAGTGGATGGGAGGTGAAGACAAGCCCTTTCTGTGCTGGGAATCTCTCCTGGGATGCCACCCTGGAACCCCAGGCCTCAGTGGACAAGAGGGGCTGGTTTAGAGTGTCTCCCCAGGGCTAGGGGTACTCAGGGCCCTCAGAACTTGACTTCACTTCACAGAGCTCATCGTGTTGTCTGCCTCAGCCTCCTGATGCCTCCACCTCCATGGGTCACAGCCACTCAGGGGTCTGAGTGATGAAGATACTTTGCTTAACCAAACTCTAGCATCCAGAGTGAAAATGTGAGCTGAGGATGGGGCAGGGCATCACAGCCGCCCACACTTCTCAAAACCCAGAGTTCCTTCTTCTTGGGAGCATGCATTGAGACCCTGAAAGTTCCACTGGGCCCTGTGGCAAGCTAGCCCCATGCGTGAAACTGCAAACATGAACTTTGTGATGAACCCTTAACATCTCCACTCATTCATCTATTCATTAATTCAGCAAACTTTAATCAAGTGCCTTCTGTGACTCCTCCCTGCCAGGGTTGTAGGACAAGGGCAAGCAGCCTTGTCCTTGTCCTAGATCTTGAGAAACTCATAGTGAAGGCAAGGGTCTGTGAACGTTTTATGAAGGAGGAGATAGTATTACGAGATATTTGGGTTCCTGGACCATATGGTCTCGTTGCTGTTGTAGCAGGAAGGCAGCTGCAGACAGTGCCATAAACAAATGGGTCAGGCTGCATTCTGATAATGAACCCAAGGAAATATACAACCCAGGTTTCAAAAAGCCAAAAGACAGTACCATGTACGGTGCCCAGGAAAGTCATAGAAGTCTTCTCAGAAGATGTATCATGTGCGTGAGGTCTTGAAGGATGAGTGGGAATTTGCTGGATGGAAAAATAGGAGAAAGGCATTCCAGACAATGGTAACTTCACCTGAGAAAGCATCTCGTGTGTGTACGTGCACGTGTGTGTGTGTGTGTGTGTGCAGAGACTCCGCATCAGTTATGGGGGTCTGAAAGTTGAATATAGCCAAGAGGAAAGTAACACTCACAATTGATGAATATTGAGGCAAGATTTTCTGGGAAGTGTTTTGCGGTGAGACAGCCTGTGGGCGGTTTTAAAGGCAGAGTGGATGGGAGGTGAAGACAAGCCCTTTCTGTGCTGGGAATCTCTCCTGGGATGCCACCCTGGAACCCCAGGCCTCAGTGGACAAGAGGGGCTGGTTTAGAGTGTCTCCCCAGGGCTAGGGGTACTCAGGGCCCTCAGAACTTGACTTCACTTCACAGAGCTCATCGTGTTGTCTGCCTCAGCCTCCCTGATGCCTCCACCTCCATGGGTCACAGCCACTCAGGGGGTCTGAGTGATGAAGATACTTTGCTTAACCAAACTCTAGTCAGGAACCTTCTGCTAGATTCATCTGTGCACTTCCTTTGAGAATCTAGTTTTAGTAAGAACCTTGAAAAGGTTAACAGGAACTTCCCACCTGGGATACCTAATCACCTTTGATACCTAATCAGGTTCTTTACCCTCCCCTCTCCCCTAGGGGATACCTGATCACCCTGCACTGTTTTCCACAGGAATCTTGCTAGATCACTTTAGCCAGGACCCCTCATCCCTCACGTGTCCTTGGTTACTCACTGCCGCACAGTCAGGCTCTACTCAGCTGAGCCCCATCTCCTCCCTCACTGCAAAGCCACATTGCAGTGCTCCCTATACCTACTGCACTGGTCCTAAGTAAAGCCTGCTTTAACATCTTTAACAAGGGTCACTCGTTTTTTCTTTTTTAAATGATTTTTTCATATATTTATTTATTTATTTATTTTGGCTACTTCTATTGTTCTTTCATTTATCAATTTTCATCCATCTTTGTTCTCTGGCCCGTGTGGGCCTCCCATCACAGTGACTTCTCTCGTTGCAGAGCACCAGCTCCGGGCGCATGTGCTCCAGAGCTCTGGCTCAGTAGTTGGACACATCGGTCCAGCCATTCCATGGCACATGGGATCCTCCTAGGCCAGGGATCAAACCGGCGCCCCTTGCACTGCAAGGCTGTGTCCTTACCCACTGAACCACCATGGAAGCCCCTCATTTTTTCTTTTTTTTTCCTTAACATCAGCCAAGGTCCTGCTGGACCCCTGGAGTTAGTCATCTGGAGTGTGTGCCAGTCCAGAGGCCACACAGAAGTGGGTGGTGAGGCGGGTTCCTGGGAGCGTGACAACAAGGTTGGCTGGGAGGAGAATTCTGCTGGACCCACCTTCCTGTGCAGCTCTGGTGTCTCCAGCTCAGGTTCCTCTTCACCATGGGGGCTGGGGAATGGGACTGTCTTCTCATTGAGCCAGTCTAGTGGCTGAGGGCCAGGAACCTCCAGTAATCCCATGTTAAAGATGGTCAGTATCTCCATCCCTCCTCAGGGAGGACCAGCTGTGCTGGCAAAGGGGCTTATGACTACTGTGTCCTGACTCTCTGCTGGCACCTGGTGTGTGGAGCAGAGAGTTCCTTGCCTTTGAGTAGACAGTTTTTCTGAATTCTGAATCACCATTCTGGGTTTATACTGAGATCTTCCTCTCCTCCTCCTCCTGGCAGAGTAAGGAGGTTTGTTTAGAGTGTGAGGTTGAAGGTAGAGGATGGGTCAATGTCTGTTGCTACCAACAACCACCAAACCCCTGTGCCATTCAACTACAAGTGCAGATTTTTGCCCATGCATCAGTGGGTCTGTCCATCGTTCTGCTGACCCAGGCCAGGCTTGGCAGGCTCACTTAGCTGCCAGTGGTCACTTGAGGGTTGGTTAGGGGGCTTTGTTGACCTTTGCCTCCATCTTCAGTGTCTGCGTCCTCAGCTGGAACAGATGGGGGCAGTTTGGCTCTGCTCCTGCAGCAGCCTAGCCGGGCTTGTTCTCTGGAGGATGCAGAAGAGCCAAAGAGAGCGGAAGCCTGGCCTTAACGGGCATGCTTTCCTACCCATTACATTTTATTGGACAAAGCAACTCACAAGGCCAGGTTACACAGGAAGACCCCACCTCTTGACAAGTAACCTGACGAGGAGTCTGGAGACAGGCAGGGGTGCTGAAGACAGACAGGGATGGTCATTTGTGCAATCAGTCTACCACAGGCAGTCTCCTGTCGTGGGGCAGAAACTGAGGACTGAGTTACTTCCTAGGTGAGACTGAGGGGGCGTGGACAGAACCTTCCGTGTGAATTGTCCTCCCCATTCCCAAAGCCTTACTGAGCCTGCCCACTGACCCTAGTTACTGTGATCTTGCGCACCCCCTGGGCATCTTCTAGAAAGGAGATGTTGTCTGGAGGCAGCCGCTGTTTCTTCTTCCCTCCTGTAGGTCAACCGTGAACCTTCTTGGTGTCTCAGTTTCTCATCCAGGCTACCTCGGGTTTATCTGGCAATGAGGCATCCCCCCACCTGCCAGGGGCTGCGTCTTATCAGCCCCCCATCACTGCCACCCCCCGTGCTGGGCCCAAAAGCATGCACTGTATGCACGACTCAGTGCAATCCTTACAGCAATGCTGAGAGGGCTCCTCATTTTCCTCTTGTTCAAAAGAGGACCTGAGGTTAAAGAGGGTACGTTCCCCCAGCTGGTAAATGGCAGAACCAGAAATTAAGCCTGGGACTTAGCCATTGGACATGGGACAGATTCTCAGCTCCATTCTACAGACCAAAAGACCAAGACACTTCCAGTCAAGTAACAAACTCCCTCTTTCTTAGCCCAGGGTTTGTTTTGAGTGTGAGGTTGAAGGTAGAGGATGGGTCAATGTCTGTTGCTACCAACAACCACCAAACCCCTGTGCCATTCAACTACAAGTGCAGATTTTTGCCCATGCATCAGTGGGTCTGTCCATCGTTCTGCTGACCCAGGCCAGGCTTGGCAGGCTCACTTAGCTGCCAGTGGTCACTTGAGGGTTGGTTAGGGGGCTTTGTTGACCTTTGCCTCCATCTTCAGTGTCTGCGTCCTCAGCTGGAACAGATGGGGGCAGTTTGGCTCTGCTCCTGCAGCAGCCTAGCCGGGCTTGTTCTCTGGAGGATGCAGAAGAGCCAAAGAGAGCGGAAGCCTGGCCTTAACGGGCATGCTTTCCTACCCATTACATTTTATTGGACAAAGCAACTCACAAGGCCAGGTTACACAGGAAGACCCCACCTCTTGACAAGTAACCTGACGAGGAGTCTGGAGACAGGCAGGGGTGCTGAAGACAGACAGGGATGGTCATTTGTGCAATCAGTCTACCACAGGCAGTCTCCTGTCGTGGGGCAGAAACTGAGGACTGAGTTACTTCCTAGGTGAGACTGAGGGGGCGTGGACAGAACCTTCCGTGTGAATTGTCCTCCCCATTCCCAAAGCCTTACTGAGCCTGCCCACTGACCCTAGTTACTGTGATCTTGCGCACCCCCTGGGCATCTTCTAGAAAGGAGATGTTGTCTGGAGGCAGCCGCTGTTTCTTCTTCCCTCCTGTAGGTCAACCGTGAACCTTCTTGGTGTCTCAGTTTCTCATCCAGGCTACCTCGGGTTTATCTGGCAATGAGGCATCCCCACACCTGCCAGGGGGCTGCGTCTTATCAGCCCCCCATCACTGCCACCCCCCGTGCTGGGCCCAAAAGCATGCACTGTATGCACGACTCAGTGCAATCCTTACAGCAATGCTGAGAGGGCTCCTCATTTTCCTCTTGTTCAAAAGAGGACCTGAGGTTAAAGAGGGTACGTTCCCCCAGCTGGTAAATGGCAGAACCAGAAATTAAGCCTGGGACTTAGCCATTGGACATGGGACAGATTCTCAGCTCCATTCTACAGATCAAAAGACCAAGACACTTCCAGTCAAGTAACAAACTCCCTCTTTCTTAGCCCAGCAGTGGTCTGGCAGATAAATGCTAAAGTTTTTTTTTTTTTTTATAATTTTTTCCTTTAAGTTTCCATCTGTTCACACAGCAACAGAATTTATGCATATTCAGGCACCATCTGTGACTGCAACCCCATTTCCAAATCCAGAAGCATTTTTCCTTTTTGTACTTAACATGCACAGTGGTATGGGGGTCCTGAATAAATAACTCATCTTGGATTGCCCAAGTCCCAGGAACCTCCGTGGGAATTTTTCTCTGAGGAGGGAGGAAGGAGGAAAGGATTTTGCTAAACTGGAATTTTGTTTTTCTGGTGTGGACTATTTCTTCTGGCTGACATTTCGGTGGGCTCCCATCTGTTGGCTGCATTTCACGCCATATCTTTGTTGTCTTGGCTGATAGCAGATGATGCGTGAGTGTGTGTGTGTGTTTGTGTGTGTGTGTGTATCTGAGTGCACATGTGTGTGTCAGTGCGTACCTGCCTTCCGCATCTTTGAAAGCTCCTGTCATCACCACCTGGAGGGCCACTGTGGCCGCAGTCACATAACTTGAGGTTTGGAGAGGGACGACCTGGCTTGAAGGAGGGAAGAAGTGGTGACTCCGCAGATTTCCTGGGTTCTGAGAGCTATGAAAAGCCAGGACCAGAGCCCTCTCCTCCTTTAACTCAGGAGCCTCCAAGCCAGTTGTGTTCCAGAGTCCAAGAGCTCAGTTCAGAAGTCCTTTCTCCCTAGAGTCCTTTCTTGGACTGCCAAGTCATTTTCTGACTGTCCTCTGGCCAGGTTGACCTCCCCAGTTCTTTTGGCTCTTTTTGTGTCACATCCCATGCCATCAGCGTGGCTTTCAAGGCTGGTCTCTTGAGTCCCTGAGCTTGGACGGCTCCTCTGTCAGCTGCAGCCTTTCTAGTGCAGCCCATCTCCCAACTCTGCCCACCCTTGTCCAGGAGGTTGCTCCCCTTACTCTCTCCTGCCCTGAGAGCTTGTCCTGGGTCACCTGAGGGAGGCTTTCCCACACCCATCTTCTCTTGGGCCCCACAGCCTGGGTGTCCTATGCTTACTGGGTGTGTGAGGGCCCTGGGGGAAGAGTTAACTTGTACACGGCTTGGGGAGCTCGTGCCCCCTGGCAGTTACACAAGGGGAGGTGCCACAGTGTCAAGACCCTGGGTGGTGATTGGGGCCATGAAACCTCTTTCTCAGATGGCAGAAAGATTAAAGGCTACAGTCTAGACAGAGAGCTCAGCCCAGGGTCCAGTAGGGTCTAGGGGCAGGCTTTTCAGCATTTTGACCTCAAGGTGTCAGCCCCAGAGAGCACTGGCATTCAAGACTTGTCACATACACAGTGCCGGGTTTAATGACAGTGGCTTTGAAATCAGTGAGACCTGGGTTTGAAGGGCTCATAGCTCTGTAACTCTGGACAGGACTGTTTTTTCTGTTTGGAATATTTTCTCCCATCCTGTCCCTGGAGGCAAACTCTTACTCATCCTTCAGGACCCCGATGTCAGGGATGTCTTCCAGACTTCCCCAGGCATTCTGTCTTGCATGCTCCATGAGCCCCATGCACAGACAGAGCTTCCCTTCCTTGAGTTTTCCCGTGGTTAGAGGCTGTATCTAGGCCTTCTGGGGATCCACAGGGTCATTTGCATCAAATGTTGGCCAGATGGACTCATCATCATCTTGTTGCAGGAGAAACAGCCTGGCTGCTGCCCACTTAACCCAGCATTGTCCCTCGGCAAGGTCCAGTGCCCCTTCCATTGGCACAGACACACCTGCCCCGCTGGGTGGCCCTCTCCTGTAGCATTGGGTTTGTGAGCATCTGGATGTTCTGACGGGCCACTGACCAGGCCCTGCAGGGGCAAACGGCTCAGGGAGGAAGGTCAAGATATATTCATACATTTTCTCTTAATTAGAAACTAATGAGCCTTGTTTCCCCAGCTGGTCAGTGCTGTTGGGCCATGTCCTGTCAGCCAGAGTCTTGGCCTGCAGCTGTGTGTGTCAGGGCCTCCAGAAGCAAGAGGGCTTGCTGACTGCCCACCCAACCTCTGGTGCCTGTGCAATGCCCACCTGCTAGACTCACCACTGAGCCATTTGGCAGGGCCTCTGCAGCCTGAGAAAGAGCAGGGCTGGGCCTCAGCGTGGGACAGGCTTCATGCTTCTCCCTCATTGCCTTGTGTCTTGTAGTGGTCCCTGCCTGGAGTCCCCTCTTTGCTTTCACACACCATGTCCTCATAATGTGGGCTCACAGAGACCTCCCCTCAGGGTGATGGTGCCTCACTCCACTCCTGCCCTGTTGAACCAGTGAGCTCAGCTCCCAGGAACTCCCACTACCAAGAGGAGGAGGATGACCTCCATTCAGCTCAAGACTAGGGATGTGCCCTGCGCGTTTCTGCTGGAACCTGCCCCTTTGAGTGACCAAGTCCAAGTCCCTAGAGCTAATGGAAGAGAGAGCAGAGCATGGCAGGGGATGTCCTGCCCTGCCTTCTTGGCCGAGCAATCTTGGATGTGCTGCCTTCCTTCTCTGAGTCTCCCCAGGTCTCTCATTCACAAAGTGAGGGCAAGAATACTGCCTATGTGGGCTATTGGGAGCAAAATGATAGCAATGCAAGATGGGGAATGCCTTACAAGGTTATAACACCGCGTTGGCTGTGAGTGCTCAGCCAGCACATAAGACCCGGGGCACCAAGGACACACTGCCACTGTACTGAACAAGGTTGTAAGGGGAGCACAACATGCCATTCCCACTGCTGAGATTTGATACTGCAGAAGGAGAGGCACCAGTACTGAGTGAATAATTTCAGATGCAGTTAATGAAGTCAGGCTGTGTCCAGGAGGGCCAGTGATGCTTGGGCATTTGAAACCTGCTGCAGGGAAGCAAGGCTGCTGGGAAGTGGGCAGCAGGGAATAGGCTCTCTCATGGCATCACGGAGCCATGTCCTTCTACTTTCAAACAGGTTTTCAGCATCTAGTGGGTGGAGGCCATCTGGATCCCCCTAAGGCCTAGTGGGTGGGTGTTTATGAGTTCCAGCATCACTGGCCTGCATGCCATTGCCTGAGGGGGACAGAGGAGAGGGGGCCTCTGGACGGGAATCCTTGCCTGCTCCTCCCTCTGCCATCTCCTCCTGCCCCCTGGGATGTGAAACCTTGGACCATAGATTCTCTAGACACCAGAACACTAGGATGTCGATCCTAAAGGGCCCCAGGAGAATTGGGTCCAGCCTTCTCAGGTTATTGAGAAGGAAGAGGCAAACTCCAAGAGATCTGGATCTCAGGACCCAGGAACATGGGCAGGTCTTCTCCATCAAAGGCCCTCAATTTTCCCGAGTACAATGAGGGTGCTTGGCTAGACGGTTGTTAAGAGTTTTTCATCTATGATATGCTTCTGTTCATATAAAACACGATTAAAAGAAAGAAAGAAACATGATAAAGTCTCGTCAGTCATCATTTTCCAAGTTATCTGTGATTTTTTTGTTTTATCAGAAGGCAAAATGTCATTGGGGAGAGGGAAGAGTGGGTGAGAGGTATGGAAAGAGTAACATGGAGCCCTATGCTAGCATATGTAAAAGAGAGAACTACTGTCAATGTGCTGTGGGTTAAGGGATCTTACATGGGGGCTATGCAATGGCCTGGAGGGGTGGGATGGGGGGATGGGATATACACATGACTAATCTGGGATTATACATATCTGTAAACAACAAAACTCTGTAAAAGCAAAAAAGAAAAAAATATATATATCCTGGCTTTACAATCAGAAAAAAAAGGCACAATGTGATTAGACCATATGTTAGGCTAATTGTTCCCCAAACAGAATTCAAACATTTGAATATGTTTGCAAGAGAGAAGCAAAGTGAAGGAAACTGAGAAATCAGGGCTAATTCTTCCCTTGGGCGGGCCTCCTGGAAGCCTCCAGGGGGGCTTTGGGTGCTACCTTGGGGAGCAGGAGGCCCAGAGTGTCAAGGGTATGCTTTCCCCGTGGCCCGATTATATGAAAGATTGAGGTGTGTGGGTCCTGATGTTTCAGTGTTCATCCATTCACATTCACTCATTAATTCCTCTAGAGATGTGAATGGAGCACTTAGCCCTCCTGGTCAGGAGGACAGCTGTGGTTCCTGCCCTGCACCCTAGGAGCTAGCTTGGGGAAGAGGGGCCTCTGGACGGGAATCCTTGCCTGCTCCTCCCTCTGCCATCTCCTCCTGCCCCCTGGGATGTGAAACCTTGGACCATAGATTCTCTAGACACCAGAACACTAGGATGTCGATCCTAAAGGGCCCCAGGAGAATTGGGTCCAGCCTTCTCAGGTTATTGAGAAGGAAGAGGCAAACTCCAAGAGATCTGGATCTCAGGACCCAGGAACATGGGCAGGTCTTCTCCATCAAAGGCCCTCAATTTTCCCGAGTACAATGAGGGTGCTTGGCTAGACGGTTGTTAAGAGTTTTTCATCTATGATATGCTTCTGTTCATATAAAACACGATTAAAAGAAAGAAAGAAACATGATAAAGTCTCGTCAGTCATCATTTTCCAAGTTATCTGTGATTTTTTTGTTTTATCAGAAGGCAAAATGTCATTGGGGAGAGGGAAGAGTGGGTGAGAGGTATGGAAAGAGTAACATGGAGCCCTATGCTAGCATATGTAAAAGAGAGAACTACTGTCAATGTGCTGTGGGTTAAGGGATCTTACATGGGGGCTATGCAATGGCCTGGAGGGGTGGGATGGGGGGATGGGATATACACATGACTAATCTGGGATTATACATATCTGTAAACAACAAAACTCTGTAAAAGCAAAAAAGAAAAAAATATATATATCCTGGCTTTACAATCAGAAAAAAAAGGCACAATGTGATTAGACCATATGTTAGGCTAATTGTTCCCCAAACAGAATTCAAACATTTGAATATGTTTGCAAGAGAGAAGCAAAGTGAAGGAAACTGAGAAATCAGGGCTAATTCTTCCCTTGGGCGGGCCTCCTGGAAGCCTCCAGGGGGGCTTTGGGTGCTACCTTGGGGAGCAGGAGGCCCAGAGTGTCAAGGGTATGCTTTCCCCGTGGCCCGATTATATGAAAGATTGAGGTGTGTGGGTCCTGATGTTTCAGTGTTCATCCATTCACATTCACTCATTAATTCCCTCTAGAGATGTGAATGGAGCACTTAGCCCTCCTGGTCAGGAGGACAGCTGTGGTTCCTGCCCTGCACCCTAGGAGCTAGCTGGAGACTTGGGGGACACAAGGGAACTGCATTGCTGTGTGCCGAGGGGGGAGCCTCAGGAAGGTGGACACCGGAGCACAGGCCTGAGGGGAGAGACCAGGTTTTCTAGAAAAGTGACTGATGCAAAGGCCAGGGAAGGAGCAATCTGGCCAACAGGGACTGTAAGCAGGCTGTCAGGCCATTGTGTCAGGAGCTAGAAACTCTAGAGAGAGGGGCAAGCTGAGGCTGGAGAGGCTGGTGGATGGATCCAGTGAGTGTGACCTGGATGAGAAGTGCAGACTCTGGAAGGGCTCGAGTCACCTCTGTGAGTAGGACTATGTGCCCTCCCTTGAGGAGCTGGCAGGACAATTGATGGTGTGTACCTCACTGGGAGGGCTGCCAGCTGGACAGCTGAGGCTGGGTCACATCCCAGTTTCTCTTGTTTCATAATTAGAGGCCAGACTGTTGCAGAGGCTGATAGGTACTCCTGAGAATGGCCTGGCCCCTAAAGACAGAGCCTTTGGTACCACAGAGAGTGTTGAGCCCAACCCTATGCATGGGGAAACGGAGGCAAAGGGAGATGGGAGAGGTGGAAAATTGTGGGTGGACTAGAATACCATGCACATGGCCTCCTGGCTCATTGTGTCCCCTCTGCTCAGACCACTGGACAGGGATCAGCACCCTCTGGTGTGAGGAGGCTCCAGCAAGAGGCTTTGATGGATGGTGCTGAGAAAGGGGAGATCTCTCTCTTTCGTTCTGGATAAAGGAGATGGGTTCATCTGCAGGAAACTTCCCAGACAAGGCAGGACCTGATGGTTGCAGGTGCTGTTCTGGAAGAAGCAGAGACAAGAGACAGGAGCCTGCTAAGCCCCTTGGAGGAGGAGGAGGGAGGGGAGCCAGGTAGAGAGGCCACAAGCCCAGGAAAAAGGACTAAGGATAAATTTAATGATCATAAAGCCTCAGAAACAAGTGGCCAAACAGCTGAGCCAGGGGAGCTCAGAGACAGAAATACCCAGGAAGGTTCAGGACTGTGTGCCAGGCTGGGCTGTCTCTCTCCCACCCTCTGTGAATGCTCTCCCACCAACCCACAGTGGCTGAGATGAAGGAGGGCTGACAGATGTATTCAAATATGGTTTTGTTCAAAGAATGAGCTTAATTAGGTATTTATGCCTGTGGTTGTGAGTCCAAAGTTTTCTCTCTTTTTGGCAAGCAATCCAGGGATGTTATTGAAGATCATCTGCAGAGGAATATCCAGATACTTGAACGTAATAAAGCAGATGGTCCCAGTGTTAAATTTGACCTTTCCCTCCCATCTTGTGGCTAAGCATGGCAAGACTGGACCCTGGTAGCACTCACATGAGTGCCTCACAGTGCAGAGAACATAGACTCGTTGTAGCCATCCTGGACCCAGCTTGCTATTCTCAGATAGGTAAGGCTTGCAGCTGAGCATCATGATCCTGAGCTCAGGGGAGGGCAACAGCCATGGCTTGGGGTCTGGGGGATTCCCGTGGGTCCTGGGTCAGACCCATACCCACTGCCTTCTCTGCGTGTCCTCATCTCTCTCCTCTGCCCCCATCAATGTCTAGAGTATGGATCAGAGGGGCAGCCCAGGTGCTCCAGGCCTGAGTTTCCCCTCATAGGGCAACTCAAGTCCTCCAGGAGCCATGGGTGCCTGGTGCCCAAAGGGGCCTGTGGTATTAATGGGGATGTTTATCATCCACCTTCAGTTACAAAAAACACATTCTGACTTCAGAACTGACCATCTGGTGATGTCCATGTGTAGTGTCATCTCTAGGGTTGTTGGAAAAGGGTGTTTGCTATGACCAGCATGTTCTCTTGACAAAACTCTGTTAGTCTTTGTCTTACTTCATTTTGTGCTCCAAGGCCAGACTTGGTTGTTTATTCTGGGTATCTCTTGACTTCCTACTCTTGTATTCCAACCCTCTATGATGAAAAGGACATCTTTTTTGGTGTTAGCTCTAGAAGATCGTGCGGGTTTTCATATAACCGGTCAACTTTAGCTTCTTCACCATCAGTGGCTGGGGCGTAGAATTGGATTGCTGTGATGATGAATGGTTTGCCTTGGAAATGAACTGAGGTCATTCTGTCATTTTTGAGGTTGAACACAAATACTGCATTTAAAACTCTGTTGTTGACTATGAGGGTTACTCCATTTCTTCTAAGGAATTCTTGCCCACAGTAATAAATCAATCCACATTAGTAGATATAACGGTCATGTGTGCCTCCTCAGTCCCTTCAGTTATATCTGGCTTTTTGCAACACTATGAACTGTAGCCTGCCAAAATCATCTATCCATGGGATTCTCCATGGAAGAATACTGCAGTGGGTTTCCATGTCCTCCTCCAGGGGATATTCCTGATCGATGGATCAAACCTTGGTCTCTGGCATTGCAGGTAGATTCTTGACTGCTGAGCCATCTGGGAGGCCCTATGTAATGGTCATCTGAATTAAATTTGTCCATTCCTATCCACTTTAGTTCACTGATTTTTAAGATGTCAATGTTCAATTTTGTCATCTTCTGCTTGATCATATCCAATTTGCTTTGATTTATGGAGCTTATATTCCAGGTTCCTATCAATATTGTTCTTTACAGAATCAGACTTTACTTCCACCATTAGACACATTCAGAGCTAAATGTCATTTCTTCTTTGGTCCAGTCACTTCATTCTTCCTGGAGGTATTAGTAGTTACCTCCACTCCTCCTCAATAGCAGGCTGGACACCTGCCCAACCTGAAAGGCTCATCTTCCTGTGTATATCGCTTTGCCTTTTCATACTGTTTATGGGATTCTCCAGGAAAGAATTCTGGAGTGGGTTGCCATCTCCTCTGCCAGTGGACCATGTTTTGTCAGAACACTTCACTATGATGCATCCGTCTTTGGTGGCCCTGCATGACATGGTTTATAATTTCATTGAGTTATGCAAGCCCCTTCGCCACAACAAGGCTGCGATCCATAAAGGCAGGGAGGGATCTGAAGATGGAGAAGCTCTATATAGTCAGCAAAAGCAAAGCTGGAGCTGACTGTGGCTCAGATCACCAGTTCCTTATAGCAAAATCCAGACTTAAACTCAGATTCATGGGATTACATCTAGTTGATGCTTGGGGAATGATGAATGAATGGTTTGCCTTGGAAATGAACTGAGGTCATTCTGTCATTTTTGAGGTTGAACACAAATACTGCATTTAAAACTCTGTTGTTGACTATGAGGGTTACTCCATTTCTTCTAAGGAATTCTTGCCCACAGTAATAAATCAATCCACATTAGTAGATATAACGGTCATGTGTGCCTCCTCAGTCCCTTCAGTTATATCTGGCTTTTTGCAACACTATGAACTGTAGCCTGCCAAAATCATCTATCCATGGGATTCTCCATGGAAGAATACTGCAGTGGGTTTCCATGTCCTCCTCCAGGGGATATTCCTGATCGATGGATCAAACCTTGGTCTCTGGCATTGCAGGTAGATTCTTGACTGCTGAGCCATCTGGGAGGCCCTATGTAATGGTCATCTGAATTAAATTTGTCCATTCCTATCCACTTTAGTTCACTGATTTTTAAGATGTCAATGTTCAATTTTGTCATCTTCTGCTTGATCATATCCAATTTGCTTTGATTTATGGAGCTTATATTCCAGGTTCCTATCAATATTGTTCTTTACAGAATCAGACTTTACTTCCACCATTAGACACATTCAGAGCTAAATGTCATTTCTTCTTTGGTCCAGTCACTTCATTCTTCCTGGAGGTATTAGTAGTTACTCTCCACTCCTCCTCAATAGCAGGCTGGACACCTGTCCAACCTGAAAGGCTCATCTTCCTGTGTATATCGCTTTGCCTTTTCATACTGTTTATGGGATTCTCCAGGAAAGAATTCTGGAGTGGGTTGCCATCTCCTCTGCCAGTGGACCATGTTTTGTCAGAACACTTCACTATGATGCATCCGTCTTTGGTGGCCCTGCATGACATGGTTTATAATTTCATTGAGTTATGCAAGCCCCTTCGCCACAACAAGGCTGCGATCCATAAAGGCAGGGAGGGATCTGAAGATGGAGAAGCTCTATATAGTCAGCAAAAGCAAAGCTGGAGCTGACTGTGGCTCAGATCACCAGTTCCTTATAGCAAAATCCAGACTTAAACTCAGATTCATGGGATTACATCTAGTTGATAGAGTGCCTGAAGAACTACGGACAAAAGTTCATAATACTGTACAGGAGGCAGTGATCAAAACCATCCCCAAATAAAAGAAATGCAAGCAGGCGAAGTGACTGAGGAGGTTTTACAAATAGCAGAGTAAAGAAAAGAGAAAGACAAAGGAGAAAGGGAGATATACCCAACTCAATGCAGAGTTCCAGAGACTAGCAAAGAGAGATAAGACGGTTTTATTAAATGAACAATGCAAAGAAATGGAAGAAAACAATAGAATGGGAGAGACTAGAGATCTCTTCAAGAACAATGGAAATATTAAGGGAACATTTCATGGAAGGATGGGCATGATAAACGAGAGAAATGGTAAGGACCTAAGAGAAGCAGAAAATATTAAGAAGAGGTTGCAAGAATACACAGAACTATACAAGAAAGCTTATAATGACCCAAATAACTGCCATGATGTGATCTCTCACCTAGAGCCAGACATCCTGGAGTGTGAAGTCAAATGACTCTTAGGAAACATTGCTACGAACACAGCTAGTGGAGGTGATGGAATTCCAATGGAGCTATTTAAAATCCAAAAAGATGGTGATGTTAAACTGCTGCACTCAATATGTCAGCAAATTTGAAAAACTCAGCAGTGGCGACAGGACTGGAAAAGGTCAGTTTTTATTCCAATACTAAAGAAGAGCAATGCTAAAAACATTGAAACTATTGTACACTTGCACTCATTTCTCATGCTAGTAAGGTTATGCTCAAAACCCAGTACAGGAATCTATGCAAGGCCTTCCTGTGTATATCGCTTTGCCTTTTCATACTGTTTATGGGATTATCCAGGAAAGAATTCTGGAGTGGGTTGCCATCTCCTCTGCCAGTGGACCATGTTTTGTCAGAACACTTCACTATGATGCATCCGTCTTTGGTGGCCCTGCATGACATGGTTTATAATTTCATTGAGTTATGCAAGCCCCTTCGCCACAACAAGGCTGCGATCCATAAAGGCAGGGAGGGATCTGAAGATGGAGAAGCTCTATATAGTCAGCAAAAGCAAAGCTGGAGCTGACTGTGGCTCAGATCACCAGTTCCTTATAGCAAAATCCAGACTTAAACTCAGATTCATGGGATTACATCTAGTTGATAGAGTGCCTGAAGAACTACGGACAAAAGTTCATAATACTGTACAGGAGGCAGTGATCAAAACCATCCCCAAATAAAAGAAATGCAAGCAGGCGAAGTGACTGAGGAGGTTTTACAAATAGCAGAGTAAAGAAAAGAGAAAGACAAAGGAGAAAGGGAGATATACCCAACTCAATGCAGAGTTCCAGAGACTAGCAAAGAGAGATAAGACGGTTTTATTAAATGAACAATGCAAAGAAATGGAAGAAAACAATAGAATGGGAGAGACTAGAGATCTCTTCAAGAACAATGGAAATATTAAGGGAACATTTCATGGAAGGATGGGCATGATAAACGAGAGAAATGGTAAGGACCTAAGAGAAGCAGAAAATATTAAGAAGAGGTTGCAAGAATACACAGAACTATACAAGAAAGCTTATAATGACCCAAATAACTGCCATGATGTGATCTCTCACCTAGAGCCAGACATCCTGGAGTGTGAAGTCAAATGACTCTTAGGAAACATTGCTACGAACACAGCTAGTGGAGGTGATGGAATTCCAATGGAGCTATTTAAAATCCAAAAAGATGGTGATGTTAAACTGCTGCACTCAATATGTCAGCAAATTTGAAAAACTCAGCAGTGGCGACAGGACTGGAAAAGGTCAGTTTTTATTCCAATACTAAAGAAGAGCAATGCTAAAAACATTGAAACTATTGTACACTTGCACTCATTTCTCATGCTAGTAAGGTTATGCTCAAAATCCTTCAAACTAGGCTTCAACAGTATGTGAACATAGAACTTCCAGGTAAAAAGTTAGAGAAACCAGAGATCAAATTGCCAAAATACATTGGATCATGGAGGAACTTCCAGAAAAGCAAGGGAATTCAGAAACGCATCTACTTTGGCTTCATTGACGATGCTAAAGCCTTTGACGTGTGGATCACAATAAACTGTGGAAAATTCTTCAAGAGACAGGAGTACCAGACCATCTTACCTGTCTTCTGAGAAACCTGTGAGCAGATCAAGAAGCAACAGTTGGCACCAGGCATGGCACAACAGACTGGTTCCAAGTTGGGAAAGAAGTACGTCAAGGGAAAGGATATTGTTACCCTGCTTACTTAACTTATATGCCGAGTACATCATGCAAAATGCCAGACTGGATGAGTCACAAGCTGGGATCTGTTGGATTTCTGGAAGAAATGTCAACAACCTCAGATGTGCAAATGATACCACTGTAATGGCAGAAAGTGAAGAAGTGAAAGTGAAAGTGTGAGTCACTTAGTCATGCTCACTCTTGGTGAACCCATGGACTATGGTGAAGCCCACTAGCCTCCTCTGTCCGTGGAATTCTTTAGGCGAGAATACTGGAATGGGTTGTCATTTCCTTCTCCAGGGGCTCTTTCCAACCCAGGAACAAAACCCAGGTCTCCTGCATTACAGGTGGATTCTTTACCATCTCAGCCACAAAAGAACCTCTTAGTGAGGGTGAAAGAGGAGAGTGAGAAAGCTGGGCGTCCCCTTCCAACCAGGAACAAAATTTTCTAGCTAACTTGCCAATGATGTGATCTCTCACCTAGAGCCAGACATCCTGGAGTGTGAAGTCAAATGACTCTTAGGAAACATTGCTACGAACACAGCTAGTGGAGGTGATGGAATTCCAATGGAGCTATTTAAAATCCAAAAAGATGGTGATGTTAAACTGCTGCACTCAATATGTCAGCAAATTTAAAAAACTCAGCAGTGGCGACAGGACTGGAAAAGGTCAGTTTTTATTCCAATACTAAAGAAGAGCAATGCTAAAAACATTGAAACTATTGTACACTTGCACTCATTTCTCATGCTAGTAAGGTTATGCTCAAAATCCTTCAAACTAGGCTTCAACAGTATGTGAACATAGAACTTCCAGGTAAAAAGTTAGAGAAACCAGAGATCAAATTGCCAAAATACATTGGATCATGGAGGAACTTCCAGAAAAGCAAGGGAATTCAGAAACGCATCTACTTTGGCTTCATTGACGATGCTAAAGCCTTTGACGTGTGGATCACAATAAACTGTGGAAAATTCTTCAAGAGACAGGAGTACCAGACCATCTTACCTGTCTTCTGAGAAACCTGTGAGCAGATCAAGAAGCAACAGTTGGCACCAGGCATGGCACAACAGACTGGTTCCAAGTTGGGAAAGAAGTACGTCAAGGGAAAGGATATTGTTACCCTGCTTACTTAACTTATATGCCGAGTACATCATGCAAAATGCCAGACTGGATGAGTCACAAGCTGGGATCTGTTGGATTTCTGGAAGAAATGTCAACAACCTCAGATGTGCAAATGATACCACTGTAATGGCAGAAAGTGAAGAAGTGAAAGTGAAAGTGTGAGTCACTTAGTCATGCTCACTCTTGGTGAACCCATGGACTATGGTGAAGCCCACTAGCCTCCTCTGTCCGTGGAATTCTTTAGGCGAGAATACTGGAATGGGTTGTCATTTCCTTCTCCAGGGGCTCTTTCCAACCCAGGAACAAAACCCAGGTCTCCTGCATTACAGGTGGATTCTTTACCATCTCAGCCACAAAAGAACCTCTTAGTGAGGGTGAAAGAGGAGAGTGAGAAAGCTGGCTTGAAACATTAAAAACTAAGATCCCGGCATCTGGTCCCATCACGTCATGTGAATGCAAGGGAAAAAAGTGGAAGCACTGACTGATTTTATTTTCTTGGGCTCCAAAATTACTGTATCCATGAAACGAAAAGACATTTGCTCCTTGCAAGGAAAGTTATGACAAACCTAAGCAGCATATTAAAAACAAAAGACAAAGGTTGATATAGTCAAAGCTATGGTTTTTCTAGTAGTCACGTATGGATGTGAGAATTGGATCTTAAAGAACGCTGAGTGCCAAATAAATTGATGCCTTCAAGTTGTGGTGCTGGAGAGGACTCTTGAGAGTTGCTTGGAGGGCAAAGAGATCAAACAGGTCAATCCTAAAGGAAATTCATCTGAATATTCATTGAATGGACCGGTGCTGATGCTGAGGCTCCAATGCTCTGGCCACACAATGCAGAACTGACTCATTGGAAAAGACCCTGATTTGGGAAAGATTGAAGTCAAAAGGAGGAGCCAGCTGAGGATGAGACGGTTAGATAGCACCACTGACTCATTGGACATGAATCTAAGTGAACTCTGGAGATAGTGGAGGACAGAGGAGCCTGGAACGTAACAGTTCATTGGGTCACAGAGAGTGGGATCCAACTTAGTGACTGAACAACAACATCAAAACACCCACCTTCCCCTAGAGACTGTGAATCTCTCTGGACAGGAAAGTGATGTTGCTATTTATCCACCAGCCATGAATGAGGCTGAAGGACTCCTGCATGCTCTAGGGGGCTGAGGCCTGGGCATGGGCAAGCTGGCAAACTGAGAGAGCAGGATTGGAGGGTTGGGGTTCTGAGAAGCAGGAAGAGAGGGCACCACACTGGAGTTCATGCTCTTTTCCTGGAATCAGCCATGGGAGGGTGGGGCACATGGCTGTGGCTACCCAGGTGGTTGCTGCAAGTCAGACCTCTCTTGACTGTCACTATACTTCACACAGTCTGCCGGAGGGACCGTTAGTGGGAGGGAGGAGCAGGGGAGAGGGGACTCATGGGCTCTGGAGATCAGTTCATTGGTCCTTCCTGATTCCCAATGCTGAAGGCCCCATGCAGAGGGCTGGTGTCCAGCCAGTGTAGGGCAGGCCAACCAGCACGGTGGTTAGATGTCTGGAGGGGCAGTCAGGGGTCCACTCTGTGTCTTGGCTCTGTGCTTACCCATGGCCAGGAATTCACCAAGCTGTTTAACAGCCCCAGCCTCCTCTTGACCTGTGATTAGGCAGAGATGATTATCCCGCCATAAGTGAAATCCTGCCCGAGCACACAGGAATCCTCACTACCCAACCTCTGTCTCTGTTATTAACATTCCCACAGAGGAGGGGTCCTCTTGGGCCCTGATGGAACTATGACAGGTCAGCAGCAGTTCTCACTCAAAAGCTAGTGACTGACTTTGGTCCACCTTCATGGCTAGCAGAAGGAAAGGGGAAAGGCTATCTCATAGCTTGGTGGGCACCACTTAGATGTGGAAGAGACTTCCTAAAGGGGCTGGGGCTGGTTCCTCTGAGAAGGTGCCCTCTGGCACTCTCTGAAGGCAGGAAGGACCATATTGGGGGGAAGGGTGAGTGGAGCAAGGTGCCCTCACAATTCTAGGCACTTGACTCCAGGCCATCCTTGAGCAGGTGCAGGACAGATGCCTATTCTGAGCTGGGCCACCCCCAGAGCTTCCTCTTGCTCAGTAGGGGAGGAGGACACTGGAAGCCGGCAGGCTCTTATTTGGTCCAGGCTGTGCCCCAGATCTGGGTACCTGGATGGAGGTGAGGCTTTCAGAGGTCTTTCTCAGCCAGAGGAGAAGGAGGAAGGCCGAGTTGACAAGTTGGCTGGCCTGGAGGAGCGTATCTTCAGAAATCTGGCAGAGCCGAGTCACCCCGTGAGAATAAACCTCAGCCAATAGGATCTATATTCAGGCCACGCAGCCCTGAGACTCTATTTGAACATTTTGATTTAATTTATCTTGCAAGATGGGAGGGATAATGGCAGGACAGTCTATTAACAAGGGGCCTGGTGGCAGGTTTGGAAGCCTTCATTTTGAGTTCCTTGATGTGCACACACAGGGTGGTGACTGGAAGGCTCTAAGAATGAGCACAGGGAGGTGCAGGGCTGGCCTGGGCCCAGAGAGCCTGACAGAGCACAGGCTGCATGCCGTGCTCTCCGCTCCTCTCCGTGCCTCCCGCTCTGGGCTGTCCCGGAGCCCAAAGGACAGGGGCTTGCCCGTGGGGAATCTGGAACCTGGAGAGTCAGTGACCTGTGCGCCGCCAAGGAGAGATTCCAGCTGTAAGAGACGTGGAGGTGCTTCCTTCTTCCTCCGGTGCTCAGTGTGTGTGGGGAATATGAATCACCTGGAGGCAGAGATGATTCCTCTAACTACCCAACCTCTGTCTCTGTTATTAACATTCCCACAGAGGAGGGGTCCTCTTGGGCCCTGATGGAACTATGACAGGTCAGCAGCAGTTCTCACTCAAAAGCTAGTGACTGACTTTGGTCCACCTTCATGGCTAGCAGAAGGAAAGGGGAAAGGCTATCTCATAGCTTGGTGGGCACCACTTAGATGTGGAAGAGACTTCCTAAAGGGGCTGGGGCTGGTTCCTCTGAGAAGGTGCCCTCTGGCACTCTCTGAAGGCAGGAAGGACCATATTGGGGGGAAGGGTGAGTGGAGCAAGGTGCCCTCACAATTCTAGGCACTTGACTCCAGGCCATCCTTGAGCAGGTGCAGGACAGATGCCTATTCTGAGCTGGGCCACCCCCAGAGCTTCCTCTTGCTCAGTAGGGGAGGAGGACACTGGAAGCCGGCAGGCTCTTATTTGGTCCAGGCTGTGCCCCAGATCTGGGTACCTGGATGGAGGTGAGGCTTTCAGAGGTCTTTCTCAGCCAGAGGAGAAGGAGGAAGGCCGAGTTGACAAGTTGGCTGGCCTGGAGGAGCGTATCTTCAGAAATCTGGCAGAGCCGAGTCACCCCGTGAGAATAAACCTCAGCCAATAGGATCTATATTCAGGCCACGCAGCCCTGAGACTCTATTTGAACATTTTGATTTAATTTATCTTGCAAGATGGGAGGGATAATGGCAGGACAGTCTATTAACAAGGGGCCTGGTGGCAGGTTTGGAAGCCTTCATTTTGAGTTCCTTGATGTGCACACACAGGGTGGTGACTGGAAGGCTCTAAGAATGAGCACAGGGAGGTGCAGGGCTGGCCTGGGCCCAGAGAGCCTGACAGAGCACAGGCTGCATGCCGTGCTCTCCGCTCCTCTCCGTGCCTCCCGCTCTGGGCTGTCCCGGAGCCCAAAAGGACAGGGGCTTGCCCGTGGGGAATCTGGAACCTGGAGAGTCAGTGACCTGTGCGCCGCCAAGGAGAGATTCCAGCTGTAAGAGACGTGGAGTTGCTTCCTTCTTCCCCTCCGGTGCTCAGTGTGTGTGGGGAATATGAATCACCCTTGAGACTCAGAAAGAGCAACACCCTGCCTCCTGTTTCTGTCTCCCATGTGAGAAGCACGTTTTTCCTCTTCCTACTCTCTGTCGTCTCCAGAGACAGTGTGCTGTGGGGGAGGAACAAGCGCGGGGCTCCGTCTGTGATGTGGTTTTGCTGATATTGTCTCCAGCTGGAGACAGAAGTGCAGCCAGCAGGCACAGGTCTCTGCTCTGTCCCTGCGCCCGAGGCCAGGCCGACTCCCAAGGGCAGCTTGTACAGGTAACGCTGTTGCTGTGGTGAGGCCACGGAGCTCTTATGTTCACCCACAGGGCTCACCACTAGGGCTGTTACAACCATTTCTAGCCCCGCTCAGTGGTGGCAGCTCATTCATGGCCATGCTGGGTCACAGCTGCCAGCTCCTCCCTGTCTTCTTCCCCACTCCCACGTGAATGCTTCCAGGATCACCTTCTACATAACTTACTCGTGGCCCAGTCCTTAATCCCGGTGTCTGGGGAGACTCACTAAGTGCTGGTGACGAACACACAGCTCCGTGTCTGGGCACCATCAAGTCCTCCCACTCCCCAGGGCACACAAGTGAGCCCTTGCTCCCAACAACATGGGGCCCCAGGCCCTGGGAGGCCTCCCATCCAGGCACTTACTAAGCGGCCGACGTAAACCACAGAAGTCTGCTTGGCTATTCCCAGCAACCATGGCATGTGGCTTTAGCCAGCCCCTCTCTTTTGTTCACAGTTTTCAAGGATTCTAGAATTTGGCGTCTTCCAGGGAGAATGGAAGCACCTTGTTTCTAAAATTGTGGCGTTTAGAATTGGCCTGGACCAGAGAAAGTTCCAAGGGCTAAGTCATTTCACTCTCGGTAGACCGTCTATGCCCGTGGCTCTGGAACCGGTGGACTGAGGCTCTAAGAATGAGCACAGGGAGGTGCAGGGCTGGCCTGGGCCCAGAGAGCCTGACAGAGCACAGGCTGCATGCCGTGCTCTCCGCTCCTCTCCGTGCCTCCCGCTCTGGGCTGTCCCGGAGCCCAAAAGGACAGGGGCTTGCCCGTGGGGAATCTGGAACCTGGAGAGTCAGTGACCTGTGCGCCGCCAAGGAGAGATTCCAGCTGTAAGAGACGTGGAGTTGCTTCCTTCTTCCCCTCCGGTGCTCAGTGTGTGTGGGGAATATGAATCACCCTTGAGACTCAGAAAGAGCAACACCCTGCCTCCTGTTTCTGTCTCCCATGTGAGAAGCACGTTTTTCCTCTTCCTACTCTCTGTCGTCTCCAGAGACAGTGTGCTGTGGGGGAGGAAGATGCGCGGTGCCCCGTCTGTGATGTGGTTTTGCTGATATTGTCTCCAGCTGGAGACAGAAGTGCAGCCAGCAGGCACAGGTCTCTGCTCTGTCCCTGCGCCCGAGGCCAGGCCGACTCCCAAGGGCAGCTTGTACAGGTAACGCTGTTGCTGTGGTGAGGCCACGGAGCTCTTATGTTCACCCACAGGGCTCACCACTAGGGCTGTTACAACCATTTCTAGCCCCGCTCAGTGGTGGCAGCTCATTCATGGCCATGCTGGGTCACAGCTGCCAGCTCCTCCCTGTCTTCTTCCCACTCCCACGTGAATGCTTCCAGGATCACCTTCTACATAACTTACTCGTGGCCCAGTCCTTAATCCCGGTGTCTGGGGAGACTCACTAAGTGCTGGTGACGAACACACAGCTCCGTGTCTGGGCACCATCAAGTCCTCCCACTCCCCAGGGCACACAAGTGAGCCCTTGCTCCCAACAACATGGGGCCCCAGGCCCTGGGAGGCCTCCCATCCAGGCACTTACTAAGCGGCCGACGTAAACCACAGAAGTCTGCTTGGCTATTCCCAGCAACCATGGCATGTGGCTTTAGCCAGCCCCTCTCTTTTGTTCACAGTTTTCAAGGATTCTAGAATTTGGCGTCTTCCGGGGAGAATGGAAGCACCTTGTTTCTAAAAACCATCCTCGCTAAGGAATTGTTCGTTTCAGAAGGTCTGGCCTGGACCAGAGAAAGTTCCAAGGGCTAAGTCATTTCACTCTCGGTAGACCACACGCCAGGCATTCCATTGCTTGAACTCATGGGTTCTGATACAATGAAAGCAGCAGCACCTCAGGCCTGGAGATCAACAGATGAGGAAAAGCAATTCTTTGAACAAAACTCACTGCAGCGGCATTTTTCAGTTGGGTTGACCAAGCAGATGTCAATGCCTCTGTCTGTGGGGACAGGAGGTGTGTGTTCTGCTCTGTGCCAGACAGAGCCCTTCCTGGACTTCGGACTCCTTCCCAGTGGGCTTGGGAAAGTGCCAGAACCCCTTTGGAATTGTAGGAGGGAGAATCTCCTAATTTCCTAAATACGGATGAATCACTTCATCCTCAAAAAGAGCAAGGGCCATCCAGGCTGGTCCATGTACCCCTCAGAGGCTCCCTCCATCTGTCCCTCTGACCTTTTCCCTCCCTTCTCTCCTCTGACCTTTTTCCTCTCCCTTTCCTCTTTCCTTTCTCTTTCTTTCTTTTAAAGAACAAGGAATAAAAAGGACCACCACAACTTGTCTTGAGAGGGTCTGAACTCTGGCATTATTCACTGGGCTTCTCTTGGGGCATCAGGAGCAGAGTCTTGTAGACTTTTCGACATTTTATTTCACCAAACAAGTTACCTGATTTTGCATGAATTCCCATGCTGTAGTGGTCTCAACATTGGGGCAGCATATACCTCTAGTAGTTGCTGAATATAAACCATTTTGGAGAGGGAGCTGTGTACCAGGCCCTGCCCCTGGGCCCTGCCACAGAGTGCACAGGTCTCTGAAGCCTGCTTCTGCTCCTCCTTTGCCCAAAGCTCTCCTTTCTTCCTGGACAGTACTGGAAACCTCAGGGATAGAGGCTTCAGAGCACACCTGTCTTGTGTGTAGAGCACACCTCTATTCCCGGAGCCTGGCACAATGTCTGCCCTGTGGCAACTATTGTGAATGAGGAGTCCGGGCCAGTGAATCCTTGCTAGGCTTCTCTGGATGATGCCTGTGCATTGTTCCTGTAGGGCCTCCACCTCGCTCTTTTCTAGGAGAGTCATTTTTCCCCTTGGAAAAAAATGCAGATTCCAACAGACAGCCCTCGACTTGGCATGAGACCCTGTCAGGGGTCAGCAGCCAGGTGCAGATCTCCTTGAGCTGGTCAGGGAAGAGAGTGAATAGTGAAATATCATAAATGGCTTCAGATGTGTCCAACTTCATCACCACGCGTGTCTGTTGAACTTGAGTCGTTGCTGGAACTTGGCAGGAGGTGGCAGACCCAGGAGAGAGGCTCCTGTCTCAAAGGGGCTGCCCGGGGCTTCTCTGGTGCTCCTGGCCTGCCCCTCCCCCTGGGCTTCACACCCTCACCTGGACACTCTGCAGATGGAGAGGGCACCAGACAGGCTCATCACACCTGTGCTTCATCCCCCAACTCTGTGGGGGTGCTGCAGGGCTTGTTATTAGCTTCCTCATTGCCTGTGAGATTTCTGCTCCAAGAGAAGGATGGGAGGCAGGATTTGAACTGATGACTAGATGACTCTCAAACCCACAGCCTTTCAGGACTGCTTATTGCCTTTGGATAGGGACAAATAAGGAGTGTGGCCATATCCACTGCAGATGAGCTGGGCCTGGAGCCCACCAGCCTCTAGTTTTGCAGGAAGCCCAAGAATGGCTAGGCCACTCCAGAGTGTGCAGACAGATGCCCTGCTGTCCTGAGGGAGAGCCTGTCCCCAGACCACCGTGCAGGGCCAGGATCAGCTGAGGACTGGAATGCGGGGAACTTCCTGATCCTCTTGGGAGGGGAGATGTGCTTCAGCTCCTGATTAAACTCATGAATCTCTTCCTCATGCTGCTTCTAAAACCACTGTTTGAGATTCAGTCCTGTGGTTAATTGCATTCTTGGTCAGGTTTCTGTTAAAATGCATGTCTCCCAGGGCAGCTGTGGAGTGTGGTGGTGTCTTATCGCTCGCTTCACAGTGTGCACCTCCCAGGCCAGACGCTGTCCCTTCATCTCAGCATGCACGTGCCCAGGGCCTGGCTGATCCAGGACATTTGCTGAATAAATGAGTGACTGGCACATTCGGGGCAGGTAAGGCTCTGGATCCACAGAGCTGAGGAGGGAGGAGGGAGATGAGAGCATGCTCCTTGCCTTCACAAAGCTCCTTGGGGTTGAAGCTGCCCAGCTTTCAGGTGAGGCCCCTCTGGAGGGGAGAAAAGATGTGTTGAAAAGACAAATGCCTCTGCATATGGTATACTCTTCAACTTCCCAGTGGTCCTTTCTCATTCCTAGGAAATCTTCTGGCCCAGAGGAATGCGGGATCTTTCCCAGGCAGGACACATACTGTTGCTGACAGGCGGGTGAAGAGCAGAAACACAGCCAGGGCAGTGGGCTCAGGGTAATATGCTGATGTGCTGATAGTCAGGAGTGGAGGGAGGGCTTTATAAGAAGCTGCATAAAGTTTGTGATTGCTGTCTCAGTGCTCAAATCTTGGGGTGCAGGAAGACAGAGATCAGATTGTGAAAGGGGGGAACATTCTCTGGCTTCACTTCCTCATATGCCAACCAGTGGGCCACCCCAGACCTACCCCATTCTCCCCTCAGTTGCCAAAGAAGAAAGAGTCCAAGCTCAGGGACGTTATTAGCTTCCTCATTGCCTGTGAGATTTCTGCTCCAAGAGAAGGATGGGAGGCAGGATTTGAACTGATGACTAGATGACTCTCAAACCCACAGCCTTTCAGGACTGCTTATTGCCTTTGGATAGGGACAAATAAGGAGTGTGGCCATATCCACTGCAGATGAGCTGGGCCTGGAGCCCACCAGCCTCTAGTTTTGCAGGAAGCCCAAGAATGGCTAGGCCACTCCAGAGTGTGCAGACAGATGCCCTGCTGTCCTGAGGGAGAGCCTGTCCCCAGACCACCGTGCAGGGCCAGGATCAGCTGAGGACTGGAATGCGGGGAACTTCCTGATCCTCTTGGGAGGGGAGATGTGCTTCAGCTCCTGATTAAACTCATGAATCTCTTCCTCATGCTGCTTCTAAAACCACTGTTTGAGATTCAGTCCTGTGGTTAATTGCATTCTTGGTCAGGTTTCTGTTAAAATGCATGTCTCCCAGGGCAGCTGTGGAGTGTGGTGGTGTCTTATCGCTCGCTTCACAGTGTGCACCTCCCAGGCCAGACGCTGTCCCTTCATCTCAGCATGCACGTGCCCAGGGCCTGGCTGATCCAGGACATTTGCTGAATAAATGAGTGACTGGCACATTCGGGGCAGGTAAGGCTCTGGATCCACAGAGCTGAGGAGGGAGGAGGGAGATGAGAGCATGCTCCTTGCCTTCACAAAGCTCCTTGGGGTTGAAGCTGCCCAGCTTTCAGGTGAGGCCCCTCTGGAGGGGAGAAAAGATGTGTTGAAAAGACAAATGCCTCTGCATATGGTATACTCTTCAACTTCCCAGTGGTCCTTTCTCATTCCTAGGAAATCTTCTGGCCCAGAGGAATGCGGGATCTTTCCCAGGCAGGACACATACTGTTGCTGACAGGCGGGTGAAGAGCAGAAACACAGCCAGGGCAGTGGGCTCAGGGTAATATGCTGATGTGCTGATAGTCAGGAGTGGAGGGAGGGCTTTATAAGAAGCTGCATAAAGTTTGTGATTGCTGTCTCAGTGCTCAAATCTTGGGGTGCAGGAAGACAGAGATCAGATTGTGAAAGGGGGGAACATTCTCTGGCTTCACTTCCTCATATGCCAACCAGTGGGCCACCCCAGACCTACCCCATTCTCCCCTCAGTTGCCAAAGAAGAAAGAGGAGGAAGTCCAAGCTCAGGGACTTGGCCGTCCTGACCCACCTTCGCCCTGCAGAGACTTCCTGGGCCTCTCATCAGGGAGGAGACCTCCCCTCTCCCAGGTGTGGGCAAAAGCCTCCTCCTCTCCTTCACCTCTTCAGGGGGATACAGAACACTGCCTGCTCTTCGCAGGCTCTGGAGCATGGCTCTCCATTGATAATCACCTGTTTCCTGCATCTTAGTGGCCAGAGACCAGAGAGCTTGCTTGTGAGACTCTGAGGAAATTCCAAGAGAGAGGCAGGGAAAGAGGCCAAGGAGCTGGAATCCTGTGGGCTGGAGGGAGCACCTGCCCACCAGCTGTTCTTGAAGTCTCTGTGCTAGTCCTCAGGTAGATTCATGGGAGCACCCAAGGCTGCAGCTACAGGGACCAAGGATGCTTGAGTTCATTAAGGGAGCACCCTGTCCAGGTCTGAAGCTGGACCACAGTGGCAGGGAGAGAGGCAGAAGATGTGTCAGATAGCTTGAGGCGGGTTGCATAGCTCCCCCTCCAAGGAGGGCATCTCGGAGGACCTGACACTTTTATCCTGGGATTCTGGATTACTCCACTGTGTATGTCTGTCTTTCTGTTTTAATGTCATGTGTGTCTGTGTTTCTGTTTTTGTGTGCGTGGTGTGTGCTTATACCTGTGTGTGTTTTTGTGTGTGCTCCTGTGCATGGCCCTGTCTGTGTATGCTCAGGCATGTGTATCAGTGTGTCTGAGTTCACACCTCTGTGCGTCCTTGTGTGTGTGCCTGTTTGTGTGTGTCTGCATGAGGCCATGCGTGTGCTCACAAAACCCTGTCAGCCACTCTGGCCTCCCTCCAAAAAGTTGTCTTTCTCTCTTTACCCTTGCTAATTTATCTTTTCCCGACTAACGAACTCTAGCCCTAACCTATACAAGAATGTGTGTCCTGAGGAGGCTCTTCTGTGTTCGTGGGGCTGACATTGCTGGTTGAGGCACATCCTGTTGATTGCAGGATGCATCTGAAAGGCAGGAGTGGATGTGAAATTCTGCTTCCTGGGTTTGAGACCCAGGTCAGTCTCCTGCCTCTCCCGGTACATAACACCCTGACTCTTTGTTTTTTCGCCTGGAATGGGTATTTGGAAGACTACACAACTGATTCAAAAGGACAAATGTCCAGTCCCAGTACAGGCCTACAGCAGATTCTCTGGAAATCTCTGTTTTGGTCCTTTCAGTTGACTGCACTCTGAATGTTTCGAGTTTGTTCTGTTAGGAGTGCTGGGGAGGAATAATTCCGAGGGCATTTTCTAGTTGCATCTAGAATCAGAGATGAAAGTAGGAACAGATCCAGGTTCTGAGAAATTAAGTCCGCATGGAGGAGCATGTCACATAGCCCTTTATTACTGCTACTGTTACTAATCTTACATAACAGTAGCAATTACGAGTATTAACAGCTCAAACCACAGCTAACATTTGCAAGTGTCTACAATATATGTCAGTCACTGAGCAATGTGTGACATGGTGATCCACTATTTCATGTGCAACAGTCCCACTTTGTAAATGAGCAAATGGGGGATTCCCTGGTGGCCCAGTGCTTAGGACTCAGCACTTTCACTGCCAGGGCCCAGTGAACTAAGATCCTGCAAGCCGTGTGGTGTGGTTCCACTCGCTCCCTCTCTAAAAAAAACAGCAGGGCTTCCCCGGTGGTTCAATGGGTAAGGACACCAACTTGCAGTGCAAAGGGTGCCAGTTCGACCCCTCGCCTGGGAAGATCCCACACGCTGCAGACCTGCTGGACCAATGTGTCCAATTACTGAGCCAGAGCTCTGGAGTGCATGCGCCCGGAGCCACTGCTCTGCGGCGAGAGGGGCCACTGCGATGGTAGGCCCACATGGGCCAAAGAACAAAGATGGATGGAAATAAATTAATGAAAGATCAATAGAAGTGGCCTCCCTGCCGCAAAAAAAAAAAAAAAAACCCTTTAAAAAAAGAGCAAAGGGACTTATCTGTGTTTATAATTGCTTGCCAAGGTCACTTCAGTCTTTTTTTAAACGTTTATTTATTTATATATTTTTATTTATTTATTTATCTTTTGAAGGGTGGGGAGGGAGGGGGATGGGTGGGCCACTTCTATTGGTCTTTCATTTGTCTAGTTTCACCCATCTTTGTTCTTTGGCTCCTGTGGGCCTCCCATCGTGGTGGCCTCTGTTGTCGCAGAGCGCCGGCTCTGGGCACATGCACCCCAGAGCTCCTGCTCGGCAATTGGCACACAGTAGTCGCCTGGAATGGGTATTTGGAAGACTACACAACTGATTCAAAAGGACAAATGTCCAGTCCCAGTACAGGCCTACAGCAGATTCTCTGGAAATCTCTGTTTTGGTCCTTTCAGTTGACTGCACTCTGAATGTTTCGAGTTTGTTCTGTTAGGAGTGCTGGGGAGGAATAATTCCGAGGGCATTTTCTAGTTGCATCTAGAATCAGAGATGAAAGTAGGAACAGATCCAGGTTCTGAGAAATTAAGTCCGCATGGAGGAGCATGTCACATAGCCCTTTATTACTGCTACTGTTACTAATCTTACATAACAGTAGCAATTACGAGTATTAACAGCTCAAACCACAGCTAACATTTGCAAGTGTCTACAATATATGTCAGTCACTGAGCAATGTGTGACATGGTGATCCACTATTTCATGTGCAACAGTCCCACTTTGTAAATGAGCAAATGGGGGATTCCCTGGTGGCCCAGTGCTTAGGACTCAGCACTTTCACTGCCAGGGCCCAGTGAACTAAGATCCTGCAAGCCGTGTGGTGTGGTTCCACTCGCTCCCTCTCTAAAAAAAACAGCAGGGCTTCCCCGGTGGTTCAATGGGTAAGGACACCAACTTGCAGTGCAAAGGGTGCCAGTTCGACCCCTCGCCTGGGAAGATCCCACACGCTGCAGACCTGCTGGACCAATGTGTCCAATTACTGAGCCAGAGCTCTGGAGTGCATGCGCCCGGAGCCACTGCTCTGCGGCGAGAGGGGCCACTGCGATGGTAGGCCCACATGGGCCAAAGAACAAAGATGGATGGAAATAAATTAATGAAAGATCAATAGAAGTGGCCTCCCTGCCGCAAAAAAAAAAAAAAAAAAACCCTTTAAAAAAAGAGCAAAGGGACTTATCTGTGTTTATAATTGCTTGCCAAGGTCACTTCAGTCTTTTTTTAAACGTTTATTTATTTATATATTTTTATTTATTTATTTATCTTTTGAAGGGTGGGGTGGGGAGGGAGGGGGATGGGTGGGCCACTTCTATTGGTCTTTCATTTGTCTAGTTTCACCCATCTTTGTTCTTTGGCTCCTGTGGGCCTCCCATCTTGGTGGCCTCTGTTGTCGCAGAGCGCCGGCTCTGGGCGCATGCACCCCAGAGCTCCTGCTCGGTAATTGGACACATCAGTCCAGCCGCTCCACAGCACGTGGGATCTTCCCAGGCCAGGGATCAAACCGGCACCCCTTGCACTGCAAGACGGTGTCCTTACCCACTGGACCACCAGGGGAAGCCCGGTCACTTCAGTCTTGTCTGACTCTGCAACCCCATGGACCATAGTCTGCCAGGCTTCTCTGTCCACAGGATTTCCCAGGCAAGGATACTGGAGTGGGTTACCATTTCCTACTCCCAGGGGATCTTCCTGACCCAGAAATCGAACCTGTGTCTCTTAATGTCTCCTGCATTGGCAGGCGGGTTCTTTACCACTCGCAACATCTGGAAAGCCTCTATTTAGATAAAATCAAGAGCAGATGTGATGTGGTAAGAAAGCACAGAACTGACAGTCAGAAACTTGGGAATTTAGACTTAATTGTGCCACTAATGCACCCCTAGGGATGCAGGCAAGTTGTTTTCTTGAATCCTCGCCAAGAACCATTGCATTTCTTTCTTTTTAATTTGGGCCTCTTTTATTGGTTATTTATTTATTTTCATCCATCTTTATTCTTTTGTCTGTGTGGGCCTCCCATTGCAGCAGCCTCTCTTGTTGCAGAGAGCACTGGCTCTGGGCGCATGCACTCCAGAGCACTGGCTCATCATTGGACACACTGGTCCAGATGATGTCCATCTCACTCCATGGCACGTGGGATCTTCCCGGGCCAGAGATTGAACAGGTGCTCCTTGCACTGCAAGGCAGGTTCTTTACCCATTAGACCACCAGGGAAGACCCACTGCATTTCTTTCTTTTTCAAAAATTAATTAATTAATTTATTTTTGGCTATCCTGGGTTTTCACTGCTGCTGCAGGCTCTCCTCTAGTTGCAGGGAGTTGGGGCTACTCTCTAGTTCAGGTGATCAGGTTTCTTGTTGCGGTGACTTCTGTTGTGGAACTTGGCCTACAAGGCACACACACAGGCTTCAGTAGTTGCTGAACACGGGCTCAACAGTTGGGGCTCCAAGGCTCTAGGGCACAGGCTCCACAGTTGTGGCTCACAACCTTAGTTGCTCCGCAGCATGTGGGATTCCCCCACATCAGGGATCGAATCCATGTCTTCTGCATTGACAGGCGAACTCTTCACCACTGAGCTACCAGGGAAGACCAATCTGCTTCATTTTTAATGCCTATTCTGATCCTACAGGGGAAACTGAAAGGAGAAAAGAAAGTAGCACAAAAGGAGAAACAGTCAGAAGCTTTCAGACTTAGTTTCAGGGCATGTTTACATCCTTACAAGTTATTAATGGCCTCAAAGAACTTTCGCTTGTGTGAGTTTTTTCTTTTCTTTAGTGACATTTCTTTCTTTTTTCTTTTTTTTTTTAACTTTTATTTTACTTTTAACTTTTACAGAGTTTTGTTGTTTACAGATATGGATGCTCTCAGATTAGTCATATGTATATTCTCCTCATCCCGCCCCTCCAGACCATCACACAGCACCCGTGAAGGATCTGCTTTTCTCACAGAGCAATGACTATAGCTATTTTCTTCACATATGACAGTACAGGCCTTCATGCTACTTCCTTTACGCCTCTCACCCACTGTTCCTTCCCCACAATGTCCATATGTCCACTGTCCATGTCCGTCGCTTCACTGCATGTGCCATCATCACCATCCTACTAGATTCCATATATATGTGTTAGTATATTGTACTTGTCCTTCTCTTTCTGACTAGCTTCACTTTTTATGATAGGTTCTAGAGCTAGCCACCTCATTAGGGCTGATTTTTCTGCATTTCTTTTTACAGTTGTGTAGTATTCCATTGTATATATGTACCAGAGCTTCTGGATCCGTTTGTTCTTCGATGGGCATCTAAGTTGCTTCCATGTTCTAGCTATTGTATAGAGAGCGGCAATGAACATTGGGGTACTGCAAGGCAGGTTCTTTACCCATTAGACCACCAGGGAAGACCCACTGCATTTCTTTCTTTTTCAAAAATTAATTAATTAATTTATTTTTGGCTATCCTGGGTTTTCACTGCTGCTGCAGGCTCTCCTCTAGTTGCAGGGAGTTGGGGCTACTCTCTAGTTCAGGTGATCAGGTTTCTTGTTGCGGTGACTTCTGTTGTGGAACTTGGCCTACAAGGCACACACACAGGCTTCAGTAGTTGCTGAACACGGGCTCAACAGTTGGGGCTCCAAGGCTCTAGGGCACAGGCTCCACAGTTGTGGCTCACAACCTTAGTTGCTCCGCAGCATGTGGGATTCCCCCACATCAGGGATCGAATCCATGTCTTCTGCATTGACAGGCGAACTCTTCACCACTGAGCTACCAGGGAAGACCAATCTGCTTCATTTTTAATGCCTATTCTGATCCTACAGGGGAAACTGAAAGGAGAAAAGAAAGTAGCACAAAAGGAGAAACAGTCAGAAGCTTTCAGACTTAGTTTCAGGGCATGTTTACATCCTTACAAGTTATTAATGGCCTCAAAGAACTTTCGCTTGTGTGAGTTTTTTCTTTTCTTTAGTGACATTTCTTTCTTTTTTCTTTTTTTTTTTAACTTTTATTTTACTTTTAACTTTTACAGAGTTTTGTTGTTTACAGATATGGATGCTCTCAGATTAGTCATATGTATATCCCCCTCATCCCGCCCCTCCAGACCATCACACAGCACCCGTGAAGGATCTGCTTTTCTCACAGAGCAATGACTATAGCTATTTTCTTCACATATGACAGTACAGGCCTTCATGCTACTTCCTTTACGCCTCTCACCCACTGTTCCTTCCCCACAATGTCCATATGTCCACTGTCCATGTCCGTCGCTTCACTGCATGTGCCATCATCACCATCCTACTAGATTCCATATATATGTGTTAGTATATTGTACTTGTCCTTCTCTTTCTGACTAGCTTCACTTTTTATGATAGGTTCTAGAGCTAGCCACCTCATTAGGGCTGATTTTTCTGCATTTCTTTTTACAGTTGTGTAGTATTCCATTGTATATATGTACCAGAGCTTCTGGATCCGTTTGTTCTTCGATGGGCATCTAAGTTGCTTCCATGTTCTAGCTATTGTATAGAGAGCGGCAATGAACATTGGGGTACAAGTGCTTCTTTTGGATTTAATTTCATCAGGGTATAAGCCTAAGAGTGGGATTGCTGGGTCATATGGTGCTTCTATTTTTAGTTTTTTAAGAAATCTCCAGACTGTCTTCCATAGAGGCTGTATCAATCTACATTTCCACCAGCAATGCAGGAGTGTTCCCTTTTCTCCACACCCTCTCCAGCATTTATTGTCTGTCGATTTGTGGATGATGGCCATTCTGACGGGTGTGAGGTGATATCTCATTGTAGTTTTGATTGCATTTCTCTAATTATAAGTGAAGTTGAGCATCAGGCTATCTGAATGTCCTCTTTGGAGAGGTGTCTGTTTAGGTCCTTTTCCCATTTTTTGATTGGGTTGTTCATTTTTCCAGTGTTGAGTTGTCTGAGTTGCTTGTAGGTTTTGCAGATTAACTCTTTTTTTTTTTCATGACTGTCTTATATTTTATTATGATTTTACAAAGTATTTGCATATGACACAAAATGTTCTATTACAAAAATTTAAAATATATTATGTTGCTGTGATTATATTTATTATTTCTTAGTAACAATTTTTACTCCATATTTTCCTTTTTTCCCTCTTTTCATTAGAAAGGCAAATTGTTTATTTAGTGACACTGTGCACATGGCCAGGCCTTGATTTTAATTTATAAAATCATCATTTTAATTTATAACCCTAAATTTTTTTTTTTTTTTTTTAAGATTTATTTATTTATTTACTTTGGGCGGGGCTCGGGTTGGGGAGGGAGGGGAGTGGGCGGGCCACTTCTATTGGTCTTTCATTTCTCTATTTTCATTCGTCTTTGCTCTTTGACTCCTGTGGGCCTCCCAACACGGTGGCGTCTGTCGTTGCAGAGCACCGGCTCTGGGCGCATGCGCTCCAGAGCTCCGACTTGGTGATTGGACACATCAGTCCAGCCGCTCCGCGGCACGTGGGATCTTCCCAGGCCAGGGATCGAACTGGCGCCCCTTGCAGTGCAAGGCGGTGTCCTTACCCACTGGACCACCAGGGGAAGCCCAACCCTAAATTTTATATGGAACTGTAGTTGAAAGAATGTAAAATTAATATTATACCATACCAGATAATATAACGTAGATAATCATTTTGTTGACTTGACTCTCAATGCCCTTTTTCTGTCTAGTGAAAACTATGATTAACATTTTCTATTACAGTCTTCCAGAAGTTACTAACCATTTAACTACATTTAAAAAACATGAATGAATTTATATAGCACATGTTTTATTGTGATTAAATTTTTATTTAAGACAAAATACTGACTTTCAGAAAGCAATCATTGTAATTAGTAATAGCTACTGCAATTAATAATCATATAAAATTTTATAGGCTGTACTAGTAATGACTTTATGCATGATCAATTTTTTATTATTCATTGATAATATAGACAACTGCCTGTCATCTATTAAAATTCAAATAGACATAAGGCCAATGATAATTTTACTCCTTACATTTGTTGTACATGCAAACATTTTGTAATGAAAATATTGCTTTTGTAAAAATTCATGTTTGCATTTGTAATTCTGAACTTCAAATGCTATTCATGTACTGTTAAAAAAACATCCACTGAGCACTTGCTTTGTCATAAGCATTCTAAGAACAGTGGATACAGCAAAGCAGGTCAGAGAAAAAATACTGCTTATATACAACCTAATAGTTCACATTCTATTCACTATTCATTATTATTATTATTTAAAAATTTTTTAATTCCTTATTTTAAAGATTTTACAGAGTTTTGTTGTTTACCTACATGTATGTTCCCAAATCATTCATATGAACATCCCTGGCGCTCCCCGGCCCCAGCTCCCCCTTCCCACCCCTCTGGATCATCGCCCCAAGTGATTGTAGGCACTCCTATTTCCTAAGCACAATGACAATAGCTATCTTTTCCACACGTGCCAGTATAAGTTTTGATGTTACTTCTTCTATGCCTCCCTCCCACTGTTCGTTCTCCACAATGTCCTTATGTCTATTCTCTGTCTGTTTTTCTATGAGTTCACTGCGTGTGTTATCATGGCCATCTTACTAGATTCCATATATGTGAGTTAGTATACCGTACTTGTCTTTCTCTTTTTGACTTACTTCACTTTTTAGGATAGGCTCTAGAGCTAACTACCTCATTAGGACTGAGTCTTCTGCATTTCTTTTAACAGCTGAGTAGTATTCCATTGTATATATGTACCAGAGCTTCTGGATCCATTCGTTCACCGATAGACATGTAGGTTGCTTCCATGTTCTGGCTATTGTATAGAGAGCTGCAATGAACATTGGGGTACAGGTGCTTCTTTCAGTTTTGATTTCATCAGGATATAGGCCTACTAGTGGGATTGCTGGGTCATAGGGTGCTTCTATTTTGAGTTTTTTAAGGAATCTCCAGACTGTCTTCCATAGAGGATGTACCAGTTTACATTCCCACCAGCAATGCAAGAGGGTTCCCTTTTCTCCGCACCCTCTCCAGCATTTATTTTCTGTCGATTTATTGATGATGGCCATTCTGACGGGTGTGAGGTGGCATCTCATTGTGGTTTTAATTTGCATTTCTCTAATAATAAGTGAGGTTGAGCATCGTTTCACGTGCTTTTGGGCCATCTGTATGTCCTCTTTGGAGAGGTGTCTCTTTAGATCTTTTTCCCATTTTTTGATTGGGTTGTTCGTTTTTCCCGTGCTGAGTTGTCTGAGTTGCTTGTAGATTTTGGAGATTAATTCTTTGTCTGTTATTTCCTTTGATTTTCTCCCACTCTGTGGGATGTCTGTTGAGAGTTTTTATAATTTCTTTTGCTGTACAAAAGCTTTGAAGTTTCATTAGGTCCCACGTGTTCACTTTTCTTTTCAGTTCTGCTAAATTAGTTGGTGGGTCAGAGAAGATCTTGCTTTGATTTATGTCCTTGAGGGTTTTGCCTATATTCTCCTCTAAGAGTTTGATGGTTTCTGGTCTTCTATTTAGGTCTTTAATCCATTTTGAGATGATCTTTGTGTATGGTGTCAAGGAATGTTCCAACTTCATTTTTTTTGTATGTAGATGTCCAATTTTCCCAGTACCACTTGTTGAAGAGGCTGTCTTTGTCCCATTTTAGATTTTCACCTCCTTTGTCAAAAATAAAGTACTCATAGGTGCGTGGGTTTATCTCTGGGTTCTCGATCTTGTTCCATTGGTCTATAGTTCTGTTTTTGTGCCAGTACCATACTGTCTTGATGACTGTTGCTTTGTAGTAGAGTCTGAAGTTGGGGAGGCTGATCCCTCAAACTCCATTCTTCTTCCTCAGGATTGCTTTGTCTATTCAAGGCCTTTTGTGTTTCAATATGAACTGTGTTATTCTTTAGTCTAGTTCTGTGAAGAATGTCATTGGTAGTTTGATAGGGATTGCATTGACTCTATAGTTGACATTTGGTTGTATGGTCATTTTCACAATATTGATTCTTCTGACCCAGGAACATGGAATATCTCTCCATCTGTTTAAGTCTTCTTTAATGTCTCTCATGAATGTCTTGTAATTTTCTGTGTACAATTCTTTTGTTTCTTTGGGTAGGTTTATTCCTAGATATTTGATTCTTTTAGTTGCAGTGGTGAAGGGGATTGCTTCTTTGATTTCATTTTCTGATTTTTCATTGTTTGTGTATAGGATTTCTGTGTATTTATTTTGTATCCTGCGACTCTGCTGAATTTGCTGATTAACTCTAGTAATTTTGTAATAGTGTCTTTGGGATTTTCTATGTATAATATCATGTCATCTGCGAAAAGAGAGAGTTTGACTTCTTCCTTTCCAATCTTCATTCCTTTGATTTCTTTCTCTTCTCTTATTGCTGTTGCTAGAACTTCCAGGACTATGTTGAATAGTAGTGGTGAAAGTGGACACCCTTGTCTTGTTCTTGATCTTAGAGGAAATGCTTTCTGTTTTTCACCATTGAGGATAATGTTCGCTGTGAGCTTCTCATATATGGCTTTCACTATGTTGAGATAGTTTCCTTCTGTGCCCATTTTTTTGAAGAGTTTTTATCATAAATGGATGTTGTACATTGTCGAAGGCTTTTTCTGTGTCTATTGAGATGATCATGTGATTTTTGTCTCTCAATTTGTTGATATGGTGTATCACATTGATTGATTTGTGGATATTGAAGAATTCTTGCATGCCTGGGATGAACCCAACTTGGTCATGATGTATGAGCTTTTTGATATGTTGTTGAATTCTGTTTGCTAGGATTTTGTTGAGGATTTTGGCATCTAAATTCATCAGTGAAATTGGCCTATAATTTTTTTGTTGTTGTCTTTGCCTGGTTTGGGTATCAGGGTGATGGCGGCCTCATAGAATGTGTTTGGAAGTGTTCCTTCTGTGCAATTGTTTGGAAGAGTTTTAGAAGGATAGGCATTAGGTCTTTAAATGTTTGGTAGAATTCACTTGTGAAACCATCTGGCCCTGGGCTTTTATTTTGGGTTAGATTTTTAATCACCACGTCGATTTCTGAGCTTGTGATTGGCTTGTTCATAGTTTCTATTTCTTCCTGGTTGAGTCTTGGGAGATTAATCTTCTCTAAGAAACTGTACAATTCTTTTGTTTCTTTGGGTAGGTTTATTCCTAGATATTTGATTCTTTTAGTTGCAGTGGTGAAGGGGATTGCTTCTTTGATTTCATTTTCTGATTTTTCATTGTTTGTGTATAGGATTTCTGTGTATTTATTTTGTATCCTGCGACTCTGCTGAATTTGCTGATTAACTCTAGTAATTTTGTAATAGTGTCTTTGGGATTTTCTATGTATAATATCATGTCATCTGCGAAAAGAGAGAGTTTGACTTCTTCCTTTCCAATCTTCATTCCTTTGATTTCTTTCTCTTCTCTTATTGCTGTTGCTAGAACTTCCAGGACTATGTTGAATAGTAGTGGTGAAAGTGGACACCCTTGTCTTGTTCTTGATCTTAGAGGAAATGCTTTCTGTTTTTCACCATTGAGGATAATGTTCGCTGTGAGCTTCTCATATATGGCTTTCACTATGTTGAGATAGTTTCCTTCTGTGCCCATTTTTTTGAAGAGTTTTTATCATAAATGGATGTTGTACATTGTCGAAGGCTTTTTCTGTGTCTATTGAGATGATCATGTGATTTTTGTCTCTCAATTTGTTGATATGGTGTATCACATTGATTGATTTGTGGATATTGAAGAATTCTTGCATGCCTGGGATGAACCCAACTTGGTCATGATGTATGAGCTTTTTGATATGTTGTTGAATTCTGTTTGCTAGGATTTTGTTGAGGATTTTGGCATCTAAATTCATCAGTGAAATTGGCCTATAATTTTTTTGTTGTTGTCTTTGCCTGGTTTGGGTATCAGGGTGATGGCGGCCTCATAGAATGTGTTTGGAAGTGTTCCTTCTGTGCAATTGTTTGGAAGAGTTTTAGAAGGATAGGCATTAGGTCTTTAAATGTTTGGTAGAATTCACTTGTGAAACCATCTGGCCCTGGGCTTTTATTTTGGGTTAGATTTTTAATCACCACGTCGATTTCTGAGCTTGTGATTGGCTTGTTCATAGTTTCTATTTCTTCCTGGTTGAGTCTTGGGAGATTAATCTTCTCTAAGAAACTGTCCATTTCTTCTAGGTTGTCCAGTTTGTTGCCATAGAGTTGTTCATAGTAGTCTCTTCGAATCCTGTGGATTTCTGCATTATCTGTTGTAATCTCTCCTTTTTCATGTTTGATTTTGGTGATCTTGTTCTTCTGTCTGTTTTTCTTGATGAATCTGGCCAGTGGTTTGTTGATTTTATTGACCTTTTTGAAGAACCAGCTTTTTGTTTTATTTATCTTTACTATTGTTTCTTTCATTTCCTTTTCATTTATTTCTACTCTGATCTTTATGGTTTCTCTTCTTCTGCTGACTTTGGGGTGTTTTAGTTCTTCTTTCTCCAATTGTTTTAAGTGGAGGGTTAGGTCGTCTGTTTGAGATTTTCCTAGTTTCTTGAGCTAGGATTGAATTGCTATAAACTTCCCTCTTAGAACTGCTTTTGCTGTATCCCATAGGTTTTGCGCTGTGGTGTGTTCATTGTCGTTTTCTTCTAGGAATTTTTAAATTTCTCCTTTGATTTGCTCAGTAATCAGTTGGTTTTTTAGGTATGTGTTGTTTAATCTCCATGTATTTGTGTTTTTAGCAGTTTTTTTTTTTTTTTTTTTGTAGTTGATCTCTAGTCTCATTGCATTGTGGTCCGAGAAGATGGTTGATATAATTTCAGTTTTCTTGAATTGACTGAGGTTTGATTTGTGGCCCAAGATGTGGTCTATCCTGGAGAATGTTCCATGAGCACTTGAGAAGAAAGTGTATTCTTCTGCTTTTGGATGGAAGATCCTAAAGATATCCATGAAGTTCATCTCTTCTAGTGTGGCATTTAAGGCTTGTGTTTCTTTATTAATTTTCTGTTTGGATGATCTGTCCATTGGTGTGAGAGGAGTGTTAAAGTCTCCTACTATTATTGTGTTATTGTCAACGTCTTCTTTTATGTCTGAAAGTGTTTGTCTTATGTATTGGGGTGCTCCTGCATTGGGTGCATAGATATTTATGATTGTTATGTCTTCTTCTTGGATTTATCCCTTGATCATGATGTAGTGTCCTGCCTTGTCTCTTCGAGTCTTCTTTACTTTAAAATCTATTTTGTCTGATATGAGGATTGCTACTCCAGCTTTCTTTTGATTTCCACTTGCATAGAATATCTTTTTCCAGCCTCTCACTTTCAGTCTATGAGTGTCTCTAGGTCTGAAGTGAGTTTCCTGGAGGCAACATATGTATGGGGCGTGTTTTTGAATCCATTCAGCCACTCTGTGTCTTTTGGTTGGGGCATTTAATCCATTTACATTCAAAGTAATTATTGATACAAATGATTCTATTGTCATCTTCTTAAATGTTATGATGGTTTCATTTCCTTTTCATTTATTTCTACTCTGATCTTTATGGTTTCTCTTCTTCTGCTGACTTTGGGGTGTTTTAGTTCTTCTTTCTCCAATTGTTTTAAGTGGAGGGTTAGGTCGTCTGTTTGAGATTTTCCTAGTTTCTTGAGCTAGGATTGAATTGCTATAAACTTCCCTCTTAGAACTGCTTTTGCTGTATCCCATAGGTTTTGCGCTGTGGTGTGTTCATTGTCGTTTTCTTCTAGGAATTTTTAAATTTCTCCTTTGATTTTCTCAGTAATCAGTTGGTTTTCTAGGTATGTGTTGTTTAATCTCCATGTTTTTGTGTTTTTAGCAGTTTTTTTTTTTTCCTGTAGTTGATCTCTAGTCTCATTGCATTGTGGTCCGAGAAGATGGTTGATATAATTTCAGTTTTCTTGAATTGACTGAGGTTTGATTTGTGGCCCAAGATGTGGTCTATCCTGGAGAATGTTCCATGAGCACTTGAGAAGAAAGTGTATTCTTCTGCTTTTGGATGGAAGATCCTAAAGATATCCATGAAGTTCATCTCTTCTAGTGTGGCATTTAAGGCTTGTGTTTCTTTATTAATTTTCTGTTTGGATGATCTGTCCATTGGTGTGAGAGGAGTGTTAAAGTCTCCTACTATTATTGTGTTATTGTCAACGTCTTCTTTTATGTCTGAAAGTGTTTGTCTTATGTATTGGGGTGCTCCTGCATTGGGTGCATAGATATTTATGATTGTTATGTCTTCTTCTTGGATTTATCCCTTGATCATGATGTAGTGTCCTGCCTTGTCTCTTCGAGTCTTCTTTACTTTAAAATCTATTTTGTCTGATATGAGGATTGCTACTCCAGCTTTCTTTTGATTTCCACTTGCATAGAATATCTTTTTCCAGCCTCTCACTTTCAGTCTATGAGTGTCTCTAGGTCTGAAGTGAGTTTCCTGGAGGCAACATATGTATGGGGCGTGTTTTTGAATCCATTCAGCCACTCTGTGTCTTTTGGTTGGGGCATTTAATCCATTTACATTCAAAGTAATTATTGATACAAATGATTCTATTGTCATCTTCTTAAATGTTATGATGGCTTTGTTTTGTGGATCTTCTTCTTCTCTTATACTTGTTGTCTATATAAGTCCCTTTAACACTTGTTGTAAGGCTGGCTTGGTGTGACTAAATTCTTTTAATTTTTGCTTGTCTGCAAAGCTTTTGATTTCTCCATCAATTTTGAATGAGATCCTTGCAGGGTAGAGGATTCTTGGTTGCAGATTATTCTTCTTTAGCTGTTTAAATGTGTCCTGCCATTCCCTTCTGGTCTGCAGAGTTTCTGTTGAAAGATCAGCTGTTAAACATATGGGCTTTCCCTTGTATGTCACTAGTTGCTTTTCCCTTGCTGCTTTGAGAATTCTGTCTTTGTGTTTCATTTGTGTTAGCTTCATTAATATGTGTCTTGGTGTGTTTCTTCTCAGGTTGATTCTGTATGGTACTCTTTGCGCTTCTTGGACTTGATTGACTCTTTCTTTTTCCATGTTGGGGAAATTTTCCACTATAATCTCTTCAAAAAATTTCTCATAGCCTTTCTTTTTTTCTTCTTCTTCTGGAACCCCTGTAATTTGAATATTGGTGCATTTGATATTATCCCAGAGGTCTCTGCGTCTATCCTCTGCTCTTTTCATTCTTTGAGCTAGAGTCTGTTTTTCAGCAGTTACTTCCACCATTCTATCTTCCAGCTCACTTATCCAGTCTTCTGTCTCAGATACTCTGCTCTTGATTCCTTCTACCATGCTTTTAAGTTCAACAATTGAGTTGTTTATCTCCGTTAGCTTTTTTTTGTAAGTTCTTGTATTTCTTTATTCAGTGTGTTAGTTGTGGCCTGCAATTTCTGTAACATTCTGTTTTCAGTGTCTTTGATCATCTTTACTATCATTCTTCTGAAATCACTTTCAGAAAGTTTGTCCAAATTCTCTTCAGTAATTTGATCTTGTGTGTTTGTAGATTGTTCCTTCACTTGTGTGGTATTTCTCTACTGTTTAATTCTTATTATTAATTTTTTAACTAACTCTGTTTGGGGTTTTTTCCAGACTTTGAGTTATCTTATTTTTTTAATTTTTGCTTGTCTGCAAAGCTTTTGATTTCTCCATCAATTTTGAATGAGATCCTTGCAGGGTAGAGGATTCTTGGTTGCAGATTATTCTTCTTTAGCTGTTTAAATGTGTCCTGCCATTCCCTTCTGGTCTGCAGAGTTTCTGTTGAAAGATCAGCTGTTAAACATATGGGCTTTCCCTTGTATGTCACTAGTTGCTTTTCCCTTGCTGCTTTGAGAATTCTGTCTTTGTGTTTCATTTGTGTTAGCTTCATTAATATGTGTCTTGGTGTGTTTCTTCTCAGGTTGATTCTGTATGGTACTCTTTGCGCTTCTTGGACTTGATTGACTCTTTCTTTTTCCATGTTGGGGAAATTTTCCACTATAATCTCTTCAAAAAATTTCTCATAGCCTTTCTTTTTTTCTTCTTCTTCTGGAACCCCTGTAATTTGAATATTGGTGCATTTGATATTATCCCAGAGGTCTCTGCGTCTATCCTCTGCTCTTTTCATTCTTTGAGCTAGAGTCTGTTTTTCAGCAGTTACTTCCACCATTCTATCTTCCAGCTCACTTATCCAGTCTTCTGTCTCAGATACTCTGCTCTTGATTCCTTCTACCATGCTTTTAAGTTCAACAATTGAGTTGTTTATCTCCGTTAGCTTTTTTTTGTAAGTTCTTGTATTTCTTTATTCAGTGTGTTAGTTGTGGCCTGCAATTTCTGTAACATTCTGTTTTCAGTGTCTTTGATCATCTTTACTATCATTCTTCTGAAATCACTTTCAGAAAGTTTGTCCAAATTCTCTTCAGTAATTTGATCTTGTGTGTTTGTAGATTGTTCCTTCACTTGTGTGGTATTTCTCTACTGTTTAATTCTTATTATTAATTTTTTAACTAACTCTGTTTGGGGTTTCCTTTTCCCAGACTTTGAGTTACATCTGTTGGTATTTGTTGTTTGGATGGGGTTTCTTATTTTGGTCGATGCTGGTGGTTGGGTGATGTCAGGACTTGCATACAAGTGCTTAACTTTGTGGGCGTTCTAACTGTTTATTGCTCTCTAGTATTAGGCATTCTCTAGTATTGTAGAGTTGTGGAGTCAGTGCTCCCTGTCTAAAGTCCCGGGGCTTGTTGCCTGACCAGGTAATGAAGATTTCACGGCATTATGGCATTAAATGATATTAAAACATATACACACAAATGAGAAACAGAAGGTATGCCTTTGACAAATGGCAATTAAAATATTATGCAAATACTATCTAGCGTATTGAATTATACACACAAACATATACAGCTGTAACATAACCCAAGCATTTCAACCAAAAATACAGTACAATATGTTAGCATGGCGAATAGAGAAAACCAAGAATGATACCCACCAGTTAATAACCAAACTAAGTAGAGCACAAGTTAGAGAATAATGCTAGAGCAGGGTCCCCATCGGGAATAAGGCAATGAGGACAGAACAGACTAAGAAATATGGTGGGAAAAGGGAAAAAAAGAAAGGGAGGATAGAAGAGAAATATAGAATAATACTGCAAAGTTAAATATAGGGAGATAAAGATTTGTATATATTAGAGTTTAGTGCTGTAGGAAAGGAGCATAAGAGGAAGCAAAGAGTTATAGACAAAGTAGTAGTACAAATAAAAAAATTTAAAAATTAAAACAGAGACAAGTATATAGGAAAATATAGAAAAACAAAGCCAAACCAATAAAAACAAACAATCCCCCCACAGAACCTTAAAAGGCCAATGTGGAACCAGAAGTTTATGCTAAAATAAAATGTGGTTTAAAAGGAAAAAGTTTATACTAAAATAAAATGTGGTTTAAAAGGAAAAAGAAAAAAAAAGTTATGTAAACTTGAATATATTCAGTCTTACTGATAAGATTTGTAGCTTCAATAGAATTCAGCGGAGGAAATAAACACACCCACTCTCATACACCAAAAAAAACAAACCAAAAATACAGGGTGGGGGCACTGAGGGAGTTTGGAAAAAAGGGAAAAAAACAATTGAAACAAAACAAAACAAAACAAAGCAATAAAAAAGAATAAGAAATAAAATGAAATTTTAAAAATCCAGCAGTAACTCCAGCTTCAGACAAAATGTGAAAACAGTGTTTATGTTCTTCTGTCTTTGCTGACTATTCAGGAATTATCAGTCTTTTTCTTGCCTCTGGCAGTGGTTGGATCTGAAGACCAACCACTCTTTGACTGCTTGTTTATTTCGGCCTATTCCCAAACTAAAAGGCCTGCCCAGGCTGGCCCTGGAAGTTTCTTAATCCTTAATCCAAATGCCTTTTCTTGCTGGGTGGAGCTAAGTGCCCTCCCTGTAGCTTGATCAGCATCCAAACTACAGTAGGAAAAATGGCTTCTCTCTCACAAAGGATTTATTCCCACAATCTCTATGGGAAGCACTTCCACAGTGACCTCGACCATGCTGCAGACCACCGTTGACCCTCTCCACTGTGGGAGACGTCAGATTACTCAGAGGTGAGTCTGGCTCAGTCTCATGCAGGATCACTATTCCCCTCTCCTGGATCACAGTGTGTAGAGTTCCCAGTCCTCTTCAGCGGCTCTGTGATCAGGTTAATGGTAACCTCCTTCAAAGGGAACTGAGTGGCATCCTTCTGAGGACTGCTGAAGGGCACTTCTAGCTCAAAGGGGCACTTGGACTCTTCCAAAGAAGGTCTGACTCTGTCCCTTGTGAGCGTCACCGCTCCTTTACCGGTGCTTGATCTGCAACAAGCTTTGCACCTTTGGCCCACCCGGCCTCTCTGGCAGGTATGAGGTTTGACTTTTAAAAGCGTGATTGCGCCCTTCCTACCGTCTTGTTGCACCTTCTTTGTTTTTCGATGTGGGGTATCTTTTTGTGATCATATCCAACCTTCTCCTGTCTATGGTTTTTCAGGAACTCATTGCAATTCAGGCGATTTTGCAGGAGAGATGAGTGCACATCCTTCTACGCCGTCATCTTAGCTCCACCCCTATTTTAGTGACATTTCTGAGCTTTCTTCCTTTTTTTTTTCTTTTGCAATTTTAAAATTTTAAAAATTTTGCTTTTTTGCTTTTACAGAGTTTTGTTGTTTACAGATATGTATAATCCCAGATTAGTCATATATATAACCCATCCCCCCATCCCACCCCTCCACAGCATCACATAGACATGTAAGATCCCTTAACCCACAGCACATTGACAATAGTTATCTCTTTTACATATAGGGTTCCATGTTTCTTTTCTTTTCTTTTTTTTTTAAATTTTGGCGTTTTTAAAAATTGGTCCTTCATTCATTTATTTATTTTCATTCTTCTTAATTCTTTGCCACGTGTGGGCCTCCCATCGTGGTTGTCTCTCTTGTCGCAGAACACCAGCTCTGGGCACATGTGCTCCAGAGCACTGTCTCCTAATTGGACACACTGGCCCAGCTGCTTCATGGCATGTGGGATCTTCCCAGACCAGGGATTGAACCAGTGCCCCTTGCACTACAAGGCAGACTCTCTACCCACTGGACCACCAGGGAAGCCCTCATGTTTCTTAATGGAGGTGCTTGCTACATTACCACGGTGTCCCCACGCACACTCCCTCTCTACCCAGGTGCTGTGGTCAGCCAACCCCCTGGAAGACCCACCCTGGGAGGGCCCCCCCCCTCATCTGTCAGCTGCTTGCCGTTCCTGAGCCTGGGAAGCCTGCCTCTTCCCTCCTAGACACAGATTAGTGACATTGCCATTGACAGCCTGATGTGCTAATGCCTTCAACGCTGAGCCCGGCAGCGCCCCTAGAGTTAAGGAGCTGTTGGTACCTTGACTATAAACAGCATCTTCAGATGGGGTGCGATGTTGCCGTTTGAAATTCACATGAAGCTGTAACTTGACAGAGAGGCTATCAACTTGTCTGCCTTTAGAAACAGAGATTTGAATAGCATTTCTGATTTGGCCCAAGCCTTCCCTGGGGATTTCAACGGGATCAGGGCCCAGGCTGTGGGTGGAATCAGGGGCCCTGCAGGTAGAGGGGGACTTACTGGAACCTGTTTAATTTTCTGTGCACATTGGGCACCCACGATGCCCTGGGTACTAGTGCTTTCATGGGTGGAGTTATTTGCTGAAGTGGGCCATGGCCAGCTCTGCACAGGGGATGTGCACAGGGGATGTGGGCACATGGTCTCCCCTAGTGAGGGCACTTATTTTTGACCTGAGAAGCCTTTTAGAAGGCCACACATGCTGTAACTAGACCACAAATGCCATGTCTGTGTGCCATCCTAATTTATTCTTGGGGATTTGGTCTCTCGCTGGATATGTTTCTCTGATTTTCCTTCAGGAGCTTGCCTTCTCCCCCTGTTTGTCCGTTCCTGCCTTGTTTATCTGTCCACCTGAAGGAGGCCTACCCATCTGTGTCCATCTGACCTCTCTCTCTCCCACTGTCCTGAATCTCCCCCCACTTCTCCCTCATTTCCTCTCTTTTTTCAGCTTCATGCTTTTCTATTTATTTTATTTCTATAACAGCCCCTTGAACACCTTAGCTCCATGGACTTTACAAAGAGGAGACTTTATCATCTTCACAAAAGCCCAGCAAGGAGAGTGCTGTGATCATCTGAGGTCTAAAGTGGCCTTTGTAGGTTTGGGGGAACTAGGGGTCAGGGCAGGTGGCAGGCTGAGAGGAGCGATTCACCACCCCTTTCCTGTCAGCCTTCTAGCAAATGTGTGTGCAGAAACCTTCAGCAAAGCAGAGGACCTGTCCCTCCTGAGGTGCTCTAGCCCTGGCCCATGAAGGGCATCCTGCTTCGCCGCCCCCGTCCCCTGCCCTGAGCAGAGTGAGCCCCAGGAAGATTTAACCCTCAATAAACCAGGTGGTGACTTCCCATCTCCTGAAAGTCTCTTGTAAACTTCTAGGCCAACAGGGTCACCCTGCTGGGACTCAGGTACCTCACCTGGTTTCGTAATGGAGTTTGTACTTAATACATCTATTTTTTAAAAACATTTATTTTATTTATTTAACTTTTTGGGGGTGTAGGGTGGGGAGGGAGGGGGATGGGCAGGCCACTTCTATTGGTCTTTCATTTCTCTATTTTCATCCGTCTTTGTTCTTCGGCTCCTGTGGGCCTCCCATTGCGATGGCCTCTGTCGTTGCAGAGTGCCGGCTCTGGGCGCATGCACGCCAGAGTTCCGGTTCGGTGATTGGACACATCAGTCCAGCCGCTCTGCGGCACTTGGGATCTTCCCAGGCCAGGGATCGAACCGGCGCCCCTTGCACTGCAAGGCGGTGTCCTTACCCACTGGACCACCAGGGGAAGCCCCTTAATACATCTTTTGAGCTAGGAATCTCCATTTAAAGATAAACAACTAAGGTCTCAAGAGGTAAAGCAATTTGCTTAAGCTGATTGCACTGAAAAGTGCAGGGGTGGCTATTTCAGTCTAGGCCTTCCTGGCTTCAGTTCCACTTAGCCACATGCCAAGGGCCTCTGTCACCTGGGGTAACAATAGAGTAGATCAACGGATATAACAAACAACCCCCAAGTTTCTGTGACTTGATGTAGTCAAAGTGTCCCCACAATTCACAAAGGAGACTAACCTGGGTATCTCCTGGTGACTGTCCTCTAAGCTACGGCTGAGGGCCCGTGCTCCTTCCACCTTGTGCCTCTGCTACCATCTCAGGCTTCAGAGTTCTCAGTTGGATTCTGTCTATCTGCCCAGCAGATGAGGAAAGAATAGAGGGTGATGTGGGGGAGTTAACTGACTGGGCCTAAGGGTAGAGTTCATTGCTTCTACCACCCACCCCTGGCCAGATTCAGACACTAGCTACAGAGGAAGCTGGGGAACGTAGCCTAGTTTTGCACCCAGGAAAAAAGAGAAAAAGTTTAGTGAACAACCAGCTAACCTGTCCCATACAAGGTCCAGTCTGTGCTTCCAGTCTCATCTGCTATGACTTCTGTCCTCCATTTGTCGAGCAGATCAGATTCATTTTTCAGTTTTCCTTCCTGCCACATCCTTGTCATGGTGCATCCTGGACTGAGTGCACTTCTTTGTCCCCAAAACTTTGGTTTTGTCCACAGGACCTGCTGTAATCAGTGGAATGACAGCAGACATAAGATGCTTCACCTCCAACTGGGAGCTTTCAATGTTGTGTGGTTTGACTTGGCCTTTTGTCCCCTTGCCTGGCACCTGGAGAAGGGTAGGCTCAGGTGGCTGTTGCTCCTTCAACCTGAGTCCTGGAATATGGAGTATGTGAGCAGACCTGAACTTGATCCCCTGTCTAGAGCAGAGATGCTTCAGCCAACTTGCAAAACCTTTGAGCAAGAAGTAAGCCCTTGTGGTTGATGGAGTTGTTTGTTTCACAGTGTATGGTGATGCCAGTTGGCCAGCATAACCTACTGCCGTGACAGTGATGATCACGGATCTGGGCATCTCTGACTCTCCTGTGCCTCTGTGACACTTTCAGCTGTTGGTATTTGTTGAAATTCTCTCTTCATCATCTCTTAGAGCCTGGTCTAAGGGGAGACCCTTTCATAGAACTTCCCTTAGTGTTTCTACTTCTTAGAGATTCAGAGGATGCAGAGGCTGTTGGTACCTCAGTTTGATTCCTGTTTGCCCATTCAGCCAGTATTTCTCCCCTCTCTGGAGAGAGGGATTTGTGGAGGTGGGGACCACGCCAACTCTTCTTTCCTCTTGCTACAATGCTTGTGCTCCACATGTAGACGATCAGACAATGTTTGCTAAACTAGATTGATTTGAGTGTTCATTCTTCTAATGAAAGGTCCACAGGGCACACTGAGTGCTGGCAGGAATCCCAGGCAGTACCCAACCCTGTGCACGGTGCTTAGATGATGGATCTGTTACCGTGTGAGAGGATGAGAGGGTGGGCTGCCTCTGGTGCTCTTGGCCAGGGGCCTGGACTCAGGGCAAACGTGATCTCTCTCAGTCTCCTCAGGATCTTGGCATCCAGATCCTGTGTCAGGAGGGGTGAATGAGGCATCACATGCTTTGGTTCCAAACCCACCTTGTGGAAGCCAGTGGGCTGCCTGAGCAATGGCCCCTGGTGGCCATAGCAATCTTACTGTGGTTCTCAGGGCAGAGGAGTCCTGGTCCCACACTGCAGGGAAACGTTTACATCAACGTGCTTGGGGAGAAAGCTTCAGTGTTGGCATTTGGGACCTGGGACAGAGGCGTCACTGGGCTCAGTGGTGCTTCTCCCAAAGTGGATGGTACTCTGGTTGTCATCCAAGCCCCACAAGCCTTGCTAAGCTAAAGGTACCTGGGCCATATGGACCGAAGCTGGGTCAACTGCACTGGCAAAACCTGAGGTCACCAGGCAGCAATATAAGTTAACCTCTGTTCGGAATCCAGCTATGGTTGACTCCGTTACAGCAGAAGGACTCACCTGTTTTCTCTGTGAAAGGAAGAGATGAGGGTCACACGCTTAGGTGCCATGGGATATTCAGGGTATATTAGTTATCTAGTGTTTATCCATCACTGCAAACAAAGGACTCCAAGATTAGTGACCTAAAACCCAAATTTATGTGGGTTTTGTTGAATTTTTTTTTTCTCTCTTCATCATCTCTTAGAGCCTGGTCTAAGGGGAGACCCTTTCATAGAACTTCCCTTAGTGTTTCTACTTCTTAGAGATTCAGAGGATGCAGAGGCTGTTGGTACCTCAGTTTGATTCCTGTTTGCCCATTCAGCCAGTATTTCTCCCCTCTCTGGAGAGAGGGATTTGTGGAGGTGGGGACCACGCCAACTCTTCTTTCCTCTTGCTACAATGCTTGTGCTCCACATGTAGACGATCAGACAATGTTTGCTAAACTAGATTGATTTGAGTGTTCATTCTTCTAATGAAAGGTCCACAGGGCACACTGAGTGCTGGCAGGAATCCCAGGCAGTACCCAACCCTGTGCACGGTGCTTAGATGATGGATCTGTTACCGTGTGAGAGGATGAGAGGGTGGGCTGCCTCTGGTGCTCTTGGCCAGGGGCCTGGACTCAGGGCAAACGTGATCTCTCTCAGTCTCCTCAGGATCTTGGCATCCAGATCCTGTGTCAGGAGGGGTGAATGAGGCATCACATGCTTTGGTTCCAAACCCACCTTGTGGAAGCCAGTGGGCTGCCTGAGCAATGGCCCCTGGTGGCCATAGCAATCTTACTGTGGTTCTCAGGGCAGAGGAGTCCTGGTCCCACACTGCAGGGAAACGTTTACATCAACGTGCTTGGGGAGAAAGCTTCAGTGTTGGCATTTGGGACCTGGGACAGAGGCGTCACTGGGCTCAGTGGTGCTTCTCCCAAAGTGGATGGTACTCTGGTTGTCATCCAAGCCCCACAAGCCTTGCTAAGCTAAAGGTACCTGGGCCATATGGACCGAAGCTGGGTCAACTGCACTGGCAAAACCTGAGGTCACCAGGCAGCAATATAAGTTAACCTCTGTTCGGAATCCAGCTATGGTTGACTCCGTTACAGCAGAAGGACTCACCTGTTTTCTCTGTGAAAGGAAGAGATGAGGGTCACACGCTTAGGTGCCATGGGATATTCAGGGTATATTAGTTATCTAGTGTTTATCCATCACTGCAAACAAAGGACTCCAAGATTAGTGACCTAAAACAACCATAAACATTTATTAGCCTCAGAGTTTCTGTGGGTCAAGATTCAGTGTGGCTTGGCCAGGCAGCTCTGGCTCAGGGTCTCTCATGAAGCTGCTATCCCTTGGAGGTTTCCAGGGCTTCTCACCCTCAGGAATGGTTACTGTTGGGAGTTGTGTAGAGACCTTGGTTTCCCCACGTGGTTCCAGCTCCATAGTCAGCTTGAGTGTCCTCCTGATCTGCTGGCTGGCTTCCCTCAGAGCAAGAGACCCAAGAGAGAGGGAGAGAACGAGAGAGAGTGGTCTAGACCAAAGTCATCCTTTTTATGACCAGGCATTGGAAACCACATAGCAGTACTTCCGTCCACACTCTATTAGTAAGAAGTGAGTCATTAAGCACAGACCATATTTGGGTGAGACTTCATTTTTTGAAGAGAGGAAGTCAAAATATTACTGGATATATTTTAAAACCATCACACTGATAGAAAAAGGGGAAAACAGCCTTTAGTGGCCTATGCATATCCATCCCTATCTCTTGAACCTTCTCCTTTCCTGCCTCTAATCTATAACAGAGACCCTGAGGCTCAGTGAGAGCCTTGGGCAGCAAAGACAGCCCATCTATATGGACTAGCTAAAGTAGGACAGTGGCGAAGACACACACGTGGGAGAAGTGGGGGCTGAAGGATGCAAAAAGGCCACAAGCATGGAAAGGTTATGCCTGGGTGGAGGTACTGGGTGAAGGTCTGTCTGCCGCTGAGCTGGAGGGGGTTTGGCCCCTGCCCTGGCTGAGCATACACCTGCAGAGCTATGATTGGTGGAGCAGCCCCACGGCTGGCCAGCCTTCCAGAAGCTGACGGTGCTGTGGGCCAGTGCCTTCATTCAGCAAATGAGGAAACTGGGCCCGGGGTAGAAGGGATGCACCCTAGGTCTCATGGTGTATTACAGGGAGTGGAATGCCCAGTGTGTTCACCCACCGTGCCACCTGTCCCACAAGGAGGTACCTGTCAGGAGCCACTCCTGGTGAAGATGAAGAAAAAGACCGGCTGTTCTCAGTGGAGCCAGAGGGGCCCCAGACTGAGTCAGGGAAGGGAAGCCACAGTGGGCCAGGATCATCAGAATGGCTTCCTTCTTGCCGTAAGAGGATACATAACAAAGATTTATGAAGGAGAAGAGGCAGGGATGATGCAGTGGGAATCAATAGTCATTACCAATCAACATAAGACAAACTCGTTAACCAATTTTTTAAATAAAATAAAAAGGAAAACCCCTGCAAAGCAGTAAATACAAAACAAATACGAGCTCTAGAAAGAAACCATGCCTGTCTATTGGCCTAAAAAGCTCAGGAATGTTCTGTACAATTGGTGGTGAAATGTGCTAGCAGCCAAGTCCAGCATCAGTCAAAGAGTAAATGCTTCCTGTGAGCAGTCCTGTTCTGAGAGTCCAGGGGCTGGGTCTTGTGCTCAGACTTTGCGTTATTCCCAGCCTGAGTGGTGCTGAACTTGGGAGCTCTGGGAAGACAACCAATGACTGAGGTGGAAAGGATTGCAGAATTACTTAAACGTTAGTTCTTGCCTCATCTGTGTGTTCTTAGAAAATCTGCTAAGGGCAGCAGAGGTGGGTGGGGTTCATCTTTGGGATCACTGAGGTCAGAGGACAGAACCTGCCCAGCTGGTTTAAAAGGAAAAGAATGCTGATGGAAATGATTGGGGCTAGCTCAGGGTCTGCGGGGCTGGCGTGCTGCCATGCTTATGAGGAGGGACTCAGCAAAGCAGCCTCTGCCTCCATGCTTCCTCTCTTGCTACTGTGTCTCTTCTACCTTTCTCTTCCGGTGGCTTCTTGGCTGCACATCTCCATGGTGGCACGGGCATGTGTTGACCCTTCATGCTCCTGAGCTCACTCACAAGAGAGAGGCTGGCCAGTGAGTCCAGTCCCTGCTCCAAACACGTGTGGGAGGATCAGGTCAGTGCAGGTGATGAACTGCCCTTCCGGGGCCTTGTGAGCTCGAGGGGACCCATCACTGCAGTTGGTAGATGCTGCTGTGCCACCTGGGTTTTCCCAGGTCCCATCTCTGCATGGGCATTGTCCACAGATGATGGGGTGAAGGGTGATGAACCAAGGCAGCTTCCTGCTCTGTGTTCTTCAGGCCTTGAGCACTGAATGGGCCCACTGAGGTGTGAGTTGCTGGGAGAGATTCCCCCTGCTAGAGGGATGAGACCCTCCTGAATCCCATGGGCAGGGATAGGCTGTGAACTCTGAGGCACACCAGCTGAGAACAGGGCTTTATGCCTCTGTCTGTTCATAGGTTTGCTTGTCCCTCAATTTGAGTCTATTTAAAGGACATTTATTCTGTATCAGCTGTGAAATGGGCTTATAAAAGAGATCAGGATGGCCTGTGAGATGGCACAGAGCTGTCCAGGCAAATAGATCCCTGGGAGAGAGGACCCAAGGTGAGCTCAGCCCACAGCCCTGGTCCTCCCTCCTTTACTGGTTAACCAGGTCCCTCTCCACCTCACAGGGCTTTTGTAAAGTCACATAGTACAGTGTGAATGAAATGTCTAATTTATAGTAAAGGACCACACAACTTTAATGATTCTCCAGTCAAAACCTTAAAAGAAAAATTCCCAGAGATTGGCCTAGGCGTTCACATAAGCGCCTCTGCTGATCTTAGAGGAAGTTGGATCTGGGAGCTACCTTCTGTTCCCATCACTGAAGTGTGTGTGAGCTGTTGAAAGGTGGGGGGAAGGGGCTGAGAAGGGTGCTTCAAGATGCCTTCTGCTCAGAGGTTGTGGCCAGAGACAGCAGAGGGCCTCGAACACCAGACTAAGATAATTGGATTTTATATCCAGTTGGCAGGGTTTATGTTGAAAACAATATTTTAGGAGAGTGAATAACCCACACAAACATTGAGTTTCAACATGCTTTCTCAAGGCTCTGATTTAATTTTCAAGACACTATATGGGGGTTCCCAGGGGGTATGTAAATGGGGCCTCTGGGTCGCTCTTCCAGGCAGTTGCGGGTCTCCAGGGCCCCTTTCTCTCTCCTGTGGAGTTGTGATTGAGGAAGACATCTTGAGAAAGCTTCTCTTGGAAGGGGAGTGAAAGACCCATGGCATTCTCCCTGCCCAGTGTAGTGCTGCTGTGGGCCTACTCACCTCAGCAGGTTTTCCCCAGGTCCCATCTCTGCATGGGCATTGTCCACAGATGATGGGGTGAAGGGTGATGAACCAAGGCAGCTTCCTGCTCTGTGTTCTTCAGGCCTTGAGCACTGAATGGGCCCACTGAGGTGTGAGTTGCTGGGAGAGATTCCCCCTGCTAGAGGGATGAGACCCTCCTGAATCCCATGGGCAGGGATAGGCTGTGAACTCTGAGGCACACCAGCTGAGAACAGGGCTTTATGCCTCTGTCTGTTCATAGGTTTGCTTGTCCCTCAATTTGAGTCTATTTAAAGGACATTTATTCTGTATCAGCTGTGAAATGGGCTTATAAAAGAGATCAGGATGGCCTGTGAGATGGCACAGAGCTGTCCAGGCAAATAGATCCCTGGGAGAGAGGACCCAAGGTGAGCTCAGCCCACAGCCCTGGTCCTCCCTCCTTTACTGGTTAACCAGGTCCCTCTCCACCTCACAGGGCTTTTGTAAAGTCACATAGTACAGTGTGAATGAAATGTCTAATTTATAGTAAAGGACCACACAACTTTAATGATTCTCCAGTCAAAACCTTAAAAGAAAAATTCCCAGAGATTGGCCTAGGCGTTCACATAAGCGCCTCTGCTGATCTTAGAGGAAGTTGGATCTGGGAGCTACCTTCTGTTCCCATCACTGAAGTGTGTGTGAGCTGTTGAAAGGTGGGGGGAAGGGGCTGAGAAGGGTGCTTCAAGATGCCTTCTGCTCAGAGGTTGTGGCCAGAGACAGCAGAGGGCCTCGAACACCAGACTAAGATAATTGGATTTTATATCCAGTTGGCAGGGTTTATGTTGAAAACAATATTTTAGGAGAGTGAATAACCCACACAAACATTGAGTTTCAACATGCTTTCTCAAGGCTCTGATTTAATTTTCAAGACACTATATGGGGGTTCCCAGGGGGTATGTAAATGGGGCCTCTGGGTCGCTCTTCCAGGCAGTTGCGGGTCTCCAGGGCCCCTTTCTCTCTCCTGTGGAGTTGTGATTGAGGAAGACATCTTGAGAAAGCTTCTCTTGGGACCAGGGTAGTAGTTTGTGCATTCCTTAATGTAGCTGTACCCTACTGGCACATTCCTGCCTCCAACTAACCTCCACCACATTCAAACCTCATTACTACTCTGCCTCATTTCCTTGGTTCAGGACTGTAGGTTTTGAGGTCCACTTTAGGCCCTTCCACTTTCTATGTTTCCCTTCCCCAGCACTGGAACCTCTGGATTAGATTACTAAGAAGCATCAGGTCCCCTTTTGTTTTATAACAGCTTCTTCGCAGATGCCATTTGCATGGCCCTTTGTTTCATATTGGCCCACTCCAGAACCCTCGCTCCATAAAGAGGGGATTTGCCCCCACGTAACTCCAGATGAGCAGTAACAAATGCCATCTGTTCAGCTCTTACCACTTGTTGGTGCTGAATTTACTGACCCATATACATCAGTTCATTGAATCCTCGGAATAACTTTATTAGGTAGATGTTATTATCGCCATGGGACAGAGATGTGAGTTTGCTTTCCATATTTCAGAGGCTGGGGATGTGGGGCAGAGAAGGAGTGTGTGAAGCCAGAGGAGCAAGAGCCAGGATTCAAATGCAGATCTGCCAAACTGTGGGATGCTGAGCTCTTAACTACTCTGTTAGATTAAGAGATTTGGGATAGGACTTTGGGGGATGTACTTGAAGGGAAACTTTAATTTTATTGTAGAGACTTTATCCCATACTTAATCCTCCCTCTTCTAACAGGAGATGGCATTGCACATTCCTGCAAGGCTGGGAGGCCCTTGAGAGAAGGTGGTAAACCTTATTCATTTTCCTGTCCTCAGAACCCAGTAAGTGTTAATTATATCAAGGTTGGGCACCCACTGCAAGCCAAACCAGTTTTTTCTGGAGCCAGTAGTAGAAAGGAGAAGCTTTCTTGACAGCCAGAGTTGCTCGTCTGAAGATAGAAGACAGTCTGGGTAGTGTCTTACAACCATCCAGTGCAAGCCTTCTTGAGAAGGAAATCAGCTACGGGTGGGAGTCATTGGAAAGGAGCCTGATGCCGGGAAAAAAATAGAAGGCTAAGGGATAAAGGGATGACGAAAGACAAAATTGTTGGATGGCGTCACTGAGTTTGAGCAGGCTCTAAGAGATGAAGGACAGGGAAGCCTGGCGTGCTGCAGTCTATGGGATTGCAAAGAGTTGGGCATGACTGAGTGATTGAAGTGGACTGAAATGAAGTGAAGGGTGGCAAAAGGTAGGTTCCCAAAGACATCATTGGATGCCTGGTCTGGCTACCTGAAGCGGAGGTGAGCCTCTTTCTGTTTTAATAAGCCAATATGTCCGCATTTTGAGCCAGGCGACTTGAGTGACATTTGCCACCAGAATACCTTAATTCGGGGATCTTTAGTAAGTGCTTTAATTAAATGGATCCTCAGCCAAGTCCTAAAGAGGCCAACCCTGCCTCCCATTCCAGCTCTTGGTTGCCAGCTCTGAACTCTCTTGGTTCCCCTCTCTGGCTACAGAGTCATGGCCATTTCCCCTGCAGACCTAGCCAGAGCCTGATCAGAGAAGACAGCGTGAGGCTAGATGTGGAAGCAATCAGCACAGTGCTCAAGGGCTCATTTGTCTCCACTTTGTCATCCACGCAGCAGCCCTGGGATCGCTGTTGCCATGAAAGATGGGTCTGGAATTGTCATTAAATTACACGCATGTCCACTGCGCCTGGTTATTAAGTCTTGGGCAAATCAATTCTTTATGGCCTTTTAATCAAGAGTGAATAAACAGGGGAAGGAGCTCATAGACACTCTTCAAAGAAAACTCTAGACACTGTTCATCTAGGAAGCTGAGGATGAACAGTTCAAAGATTTCAGGAGATTGAGAGCCTCAGATCACAGAGGGCAATGGCTGGGCTCTCATGGGGGCAGACAAGGAGTATGGGAGGCCAGGAATGTGGGGCTGTGAAAGAGTGTGTGAAGCCAGAGGAGCAAGAGACTCAAGGGTCTTCCTTCCACATCTGACCCAGCTCAGGGCAGATGCAACAATGCACATGCATGTGGAGGTGGAGCCTGACATCCCATCTCACTCCAATAGTCGCTCATGTCTGCACACCTGCTGTCTCCTTGCCGGAGATGTGCTCCTCGGTCCATATCCCTAAAAGTCCACAAGGTTAAGGCTACTCATGGTTCTCATGGGTCTTACTGATCCGTGTTTGCCTTAGCTTGCAGTGAAATGGAGAAGGCAGATTCAAGGGGTTTTTTCAGAGTTATATTTATTCAATTGAAAGCCTTTCCTTTTATTCTGAGATTGCACATTTTCCACTCTTTTGGCTTTACATTGCCCTTTCTGTGGTGAAATGACGGTGCTTATATTATAAAGGGCTGTTGACTTGCAAAATAAAAAGGTTTCAACGGTATGTGTTTCCCACCCCTCCGAAGCCCTGCTTTAATTTTTGTTAATGTAGTCCGCATTTTGAGCCAGGCGACTTGAGTGACATTTGCCACCAGAATACCTTAATTCGGGGATCTTTAGTAAGTGCTTTAATTAAATGGATCCTCAGCCAAGTCCTAAAGAGGCCAACCCTGCCTCCCATTCCAGCTCTTGGTTGCCAGCTCTGAACTCTCTTGGTTCCCCTCTCTGGCTACAGAGTCATGGCCATTTCCCCTGCAGACCTAGCCAGAGCCTGATCAGAGAAGACAGCGTGAGGCTAGATGTGGAAGCAATCAGCACAGTGCTCAAGGGCTCATTTGTCTCCACTTTGTCATCCACGCAGCAGCCCTGGGATCGCTGTTGCCATGAAAGATGGGTCTGGAATTGTCATTAAATTACACGCATGTCCACTGCGCCTGGTTATTAAGTCTTGGGCAAATCAATTCTTTATGGCCTTTTAATCAAGAGTGAATAAACAGGGGAAGGAGCTCATAGACACTCTTCAAAGAAAACTCTAGACACTGTTCATCTAGGAAGCTGAGGATGAACAGTTCAAAGATTTCAGGAGATTGAGAGCCTCAGATCACAGAGGGCAATGGCTGGGCTCTCATGGGGGCAGACAAGGAGTATGGGAGGCCAGGAATGTGGGGCTGTGAAAGAGTGTGTGAAGCCAGAGGAGCAAGAGACTCAAGGGTCTTCCTTCCACATCTGACCCAGCTCAGGGCAGATGCAACAATGCACATGCATGTGGAGGTGGAGCCTGACATCCCATCTCACTCCAATAGTCGCTCATGTCTGCACACCTGCTGTCTCCTTGCCGGAGATGTGCTCCTCGGTCCATATCCCTAAAAGTCCACAAGGTTAAGGCTACTCATGGTTCTCATGGGTCTTACTGATCCGTGTTTGCCTTAGCTTGCAGTGAAATGGAGAAGGCAGATTCAAGGGGTTTTTTCAGAGTTATATTTATTCAATTGAAAGCCTTTCCTTTTATTCTGAGATTGCACATTTTCCACTCTTTTGGCTTTACATTGCCCTTTCTGTGGTGAAATGACGGTGCTTATATTATAAAGGGCTGTTGACTTGCAAAATAAAAAGGTTTCAACGGTATGTGTTTCCCACCCTCCGAAGTCCTGACACTTGCACAGCCCTGCTGGTGGACACAGCTCTGCCTAGACCCCCTGGGGAACTTATGTTCAGCTGTCCTCTGAGTCCCCAAGGACAGGTGTTTGGAGGGGAAACACCCCTTTCTTGAGATCTCTCAAAACAAGTGGGTCTTTTTGTTCTTGTGCAAGTTCATCACATCCAAGGTGATTCTAAAATAATGAATCAGGCAGAAACTAAGTCCCAGTCTCACAAATGAGGGAAGGAGCCCTGAGAAAGTAGTGCACATGCCCATAGTCCTTTGATGGCTAAGGATCGAGGCAGGCTGGGAGCCCAGGAATGGTGCTGTGGTTGGGACCAAAGGCCCCAGCATTGAACCACTGTCTTGAGGTTCTGCCTATCCCCCCAACTCGTGACCCTGGCTGAGGGCCTTCCTCCTGGGTTGGTTTCTTCCTCTTACACCCAGAACATTGCATGCCAGAGTCAGTGTCATGTGCAGAGCCCTTGGAGGCTTGGGCAGTGACGTTCTGCAGCACATCGGCTCTGGTTGCTGCCCTTCTTCCTAGGTGCCCAGTACTAGCAGTGACAGAAGAAGGGTAATTGGCACTGACTGTCGCCAAATATGCTCAATTACCAGCCTCTGGGCTATGGGGGGCTGCACCCCCAGTCCCTTTGTGTGTGGCGGGGGTGGGATCATGGACTGGCTCTGGCCAGCTAGTGTGGAGGCAGGGTATGTGTCACCTCTGGGGGAGATTCACAAGCCATGCAGCTGTGTCATGTTCTGCCTCTACCACTGTGTAACTGCGGGGTGGAACGAGGCCTCCCTCAGTCTAAGTTCCTGCATGTGACAAGGTGGGGCCTCCTTCAGTCTGAGCCCTGAGTGTGACAAGGACCAGAATCTTCCTGGCTGACTCATGTGGAATGTGCAATGAAAGAGGAATAACCCTAAAGATATTGGGAATGTTTTTTGCTTCCACATGTCCCAGCCTACCCCAACAGGGTAGGTAGAGTCAGTAAGTAAATCAGGGGTGAGGCAATTTCATGGGGACCTTGACTGAGGTGAGACTTGTGCACAGGGAAAATCAGGTGTGGCTGAGGTGGGCCTCTTCCACTCTTCTCCATCGTGAGGAGCTACCACTTCCTCAAGGGACTCCCAAGTCTGCTCACAGATGCTGCAGTGGGCAGTGGGCAGTGGGGAAGAGCTGATAGCCCTGGCTATGAGTGTAGCCTCCACAGTGGGGTCTACATGCTGACTGGACTTCCCTTGAGTGGCCCCGTGGCCCCCCTGCAGTGGTTTAGGTGACTACAGACTTGGGTAGGAGTCAGAGGCTGATTTCCTGGGGATCTGGGTGTCAGGGTCCAACCACCTCCTTGGAATTTCACACCAGCGGATGACAAGAAGGTACACTAGTGGCTATGAAAGTGCTGTTATTCAGACAATAAAACTAGACAACGGGATAGAAACAGAGAGGGAAAAGCCAAGAAGTGCCTCTCGGAGGTTGAACCACTGTCTTGAGGCTGCCTATCCCCAACTCGTGACCCTGGCTGAGGGCCTTCCTCCTGGGTTGGTTTCTTCCTCTTACACCCAGAACATTGCATGCCAGAGTCAGTGTCATGTGCAGAGCCCTTGGAGGCTTGGGCAGTGACGTTCTGCAGCACATCGGCTCTGGTTGCTGCCCTTCTTCCTAGGTGCCCAGTACTAGCAGTGACAGAAGAAGGGTAATTGGCACTGACTGTCGCCAAATATGCTCAATTACCAGCCTCTGGGCTATGGGGGGCTGCACCCCCAGTCCCTTTGTGTGTGGCGGGGGTGGGATCATGGACTGGCTCTGGCCAGCTAGTGTGGAGGCAGGGTATGTGTCACCTCTGGGGGAGATTCACAAGCCATGCAGCTGTGTCATGTTCTGCCTCTACCACTGTGTAACTGCGGGGTGGAACGAGGCCTCCCTCAGTCTAAGTTCCTGCATGTGACAAGGTGGGGCCTCCTTCAGTCTGAGCCCTGAGTGTGACAAGGACCAGAATCTTCCTGGCTGACTCATGTGGAATGTGCAATGAAAGAGGAATAACCCTAAAGATATTGGGAATGTTTTTTGCTTCCACATGTCCCAGCCTACCCCAACAGGGTAGGTAGAGTCAGTAAGTAAATCAGGGGTGAGGCAATTTCATGGGGACCTTGACTGAGGTGAGACCTGTGCACAGGAAAATCAGGTGTGGCTGAGGTGGGCCTCTTCCACTCTTCTCCATCGTGAGGAGCTACCACTTCCTCAAGGGACTCCCAAGTCTGCTCACAGATGCTGCAGTGGGCAGTGGGCAGTGGGGAAGAGCTGATAGCCCGGGCTATGAGTGTAGCCTCCACAGTGGGGTCTACATGCTGACTGGACTTCCCTTGAGTGGCCCCGTGGCCCCCCTGCAGTGGTTTAGGTGACTACAGACTTGGGTAGGAGTCAGAGGCTGATTTCCTGGGGATCTGGGTGTCAGGGTCCAACCACCTCCTTGGAATTTCACACCAGCGGATGACAAGAAGGTACACTAGTGGCTATGAAAGTGCTGTTATTCAGACAATAAAACTAGACAACGGGATAGAAACAGAGAGGGAAAAGCCAAGAAGTGCCTCTCGGAGGAGCTGGGACTTGCCAAATGAGAAGTGAGCCAAGGAAAAAAGCATGCTAGGCAGACAGTTGGGGTAAACATTGGTCTGCAAGTTGTTTTGCATCAATAATCATCACACTAACAGATGTTAGGTGAACACCCAGAATGTGCCAAGTCTAGTACTGGGTACTAGGGAGACAGTGTTCATTGCTACGAAAAGGGGACAAGGACTTCATGCCACATGTCATGATCCTGGTTGACCTCCCAAACGCCTTATGTGCCTCACCTTGTCCCTTCTCAGGACAGCCATGGATCGTGGCATCATCATCATCTGCACCCTGGGAGAGAGGTTCAGCAACAGCACACACCCAGGGAGTGGCAACGCTGAGAGTGAACAGGGCGCCTGGCTCTGGAGCTCCTCGCCTTACCACTAGGCTGCCCGCCTAGTGCAGACTTGGGTCTCTGAGTACTAGAAGCAGTGACACATTGTGAGCTGTGGGCCAGCCCGAGGTGGCAGGGGAGAAGAGCTCCCAGGATGAGCAACATCTTTGGTGAGTATAGACAGGAGAGGAAGCCTCAGAAGGCATTTCTGCAGGAGGCAGATCAGGCTTATGCCCAGAGCCCTGCTGCCTGGATAGGCAGTGTTGGTGATCCTATGAATCAGACCTTTCTTCCCTGGGAAGCTGGAGCTGGGAGGGGAGGGTCATGAAAGCCCCAAAGCGAATGAAGCCTCAGAGGTGACCAGACTGCCTGGCTAATCCCCAATGCCCTGAACCAAATGTCTGCGCAGCCTGTGCAGCCCTCCTTCTGGTGTAGCAGTCCCCATAAGCATCTGACCAGTCAGTATAATACAGAGGTCATTTAGGGGAGAAAGTCTCCTAATTCTCCACCATAAACACCACTTGACAGTGAAACTGAAGTCACTCAATCATGTCCAACTCTTTGTGACCCATGGGTGAGTCATGGAATTCTCCAGGCCAGAATACTTGAGTGGGTAGCCTTTCACTTCTCCAGGGGATGTTCCCAACCCAGGGATAGAACCCAGGTCTCCCACATGGCAGACAGACTTCACCAATTGAGCCACCAGGGAAATCCAAGAGCACTGGAGTGGGTAGCTTATCCCTTCACTAGGGAAACTATAAACACCATTAGCCATTTTGATAAATGTGTGGAAATGCGCAAATAAATACATGGAGGTTTCTCTGTCTAGAGAGCATTCCCCTGCTCTTCCTGCCTGGACAGAGGGTCTGAGTGGGTGGCTTCTGGTCACCTCTTCTGATCTATTTGTTTTTTTTTCAGGAGGAAGAGGGTACTCAGTCTGCGGGGCTGGAGATAGGGGCCTAGGAGATGCTGTCCTCCTCAGGTAACACATTCAGAGTGACAGACAGAGCTTGCTGTGGCCAAAGTATTGTAGATTCAGCTTCAGCATCAGTCTTTCTAATATTCAGGATTGATTACACTTAGGATTGACTGGTTTGACTTCCTTGCTGTTCAAGGGATTCTCAAGAGTCTTCTCTGGTGCCGCAGTTCAAAAGCATCAATTATTTGGTGCTCGGCATTTTTTACGGCCCAACTCACATCCGTACATGACTACTGGAAAAGCCATAGCTTTAACTATACCCACCTTTGTCGGCAAAGCGATGTCTCTGCTTTTTATTTATTTATTTTTTGGTCACTTTTTATTGGTATTTCATTTATTCATTTTCATCCATCTTTGTTCTTTGGCCTGTGTGGGTCTCCCATTGCAGTGGCCTCTTCTGTAGCAGAGCACTGGCTCTGGGCACATGTACTCCAGAGCGCTGGCTTGTAATTGGACACACTGGTCCAGCCGCTCCACAGCACATGGGATCTTCCCCAGCCAGGGATCAAACTGGTGCCCCTTGCACTGCAAGGTGGACTCTTTACCCACTGGACCACCAGGGAAGCCCGTCTCTGCTTTTTAATATGCTGTCTAGATTTGTGGTGGCTTTTCTTCCAAAGAGCAGGTGTCATTTAATTTCATGGCTGTAGTCACCATCCACAGTGATTTTGGAATCCAAGAAAATAAAGTCCGTCATTGTTTCCATTTTTTCCCATCCATTTGCCATGAAGTGAGGAACCAGATACATGATCTTAGTTTTTTGAATGTTGAGTTTAAGTCAGCTTTTTCATGCTCCTCTTTCACCTCCATCAAGAGGTTCTTTAGTCCCTCTTCACTTTCTGCCATGAGGTTGTTGTCATAGGCATATCTGAGTTTATTGATTTTTCTTCTGGCAATCTTGATTCCAACTCGCTTTTCATTCAGTCAGGCATTTCACATGATTTACTTTGCATAGAAGTTAACTAAGAAGGGTGACAATATACAGCGTTGACTTACTCCTTTCCCAATTTTTTACCAGTTCGTTGTTCCATGTCCAGTATCTTACTTTTGATCAGTCTGCGGGGCGGGAGATAGGGGCCTAGGAGATGCTGTCCTCCTCAGGTAACACATTCAGAGTGACAGACAGAGCTTGCTGTGGCCAAAGTATTGTAGATTCAGCTTCAGCATCAGTCTTTCTAATATTCAGGATTGATTACACTTAGGATTGACTGGTTTGACTTCCTTGCTGTTCAAGGGATTCTCAAGAGTCTTCTCTGGTGCCGCAGTTCAAAAGCATCAATTATTTGGTGCTCGGCATTTTTTACGGCCCAACTCACATCCGTACATGACTACTGGAAAAGCCATAGCTTTAACTATACCCACCTTTGTCGGCAAAGCGATGTCTCTGCTTTTTATTTATTTATTTTTTGGTCACTTTTTATTGGTATTTCATTTATTCATTTTCATCCATCTTTGTTCTTTGGCCTGTGTGGGTCTCCCATTGCAGTGGCCTCTTCTGTAGCAGAGCACTGGCTCTGGGCACATGTACTCCAGAGCGCTGGCTTGTAATTGGACACACTGGTCCAGCCGCTCCACAGCACATGGGATCTTCCCCAGCCAGGGATCAAACTGGTGCCCCTTGCACTGCAAGGTGGACTCTTTACCCACTGGACCACCAGGGAAGCCCGTCTCTGCTTTTTAATATGCTGTCTAGATTTGTGGTGGCTTTTCTTCCAAAGAGCAGGTGTCATTTAATTTCATGGCTGTAGTCACCATCCACAGTGATTTTGGAATCCAAGAAAATAAAGTCCGTCATTGTTTCCATTTTTTCCCATCCATTTGCCATGAAGTGAGGAACCAGATACATGATCTTAGTTTTTTGAATGTTGAGTTTAAGTCAGCTTTTTCATGCTCCTCTTTCACCTCCATCAAGAGGTTCTTTAGTCCCTCTTCACTTTCTGCCATGAGGTTGTTGTCATAGGCATATCTGAGTTTATTGATTTTTCTTCTGGCAATCTTGATTCCAACTCGCTTTTCATTCAGTCAGGCATTTCACATGATTTACTTTGCATAGAAGTTAACTAAGAAGGGTGACAATATACAGCGTTGACTTACTCCTTTCCCAATTTTTTACCAGTTCGTTGTTCCATGTCCAGTTCTAACTATTACTTCTTTACCTGCATACAGGTTTTTCAGGAGGCAGGAAAGGTGGACTGGTATTCCTACCTCTTTAAGAATTTTTCACAGTTTGTGGTGATCCACATAGTCGAAGGCTTTAGCATAGTCAATGAAGCAGAAATAGATGTATTTTTTAAAAATTTCCTTGCCTTTTCTATGATCCAGCAGATGTTAGCAATTTGTTCCTTTGCCTTTTATAAATCCAGCTTGTACATCTGGAAGTTCTTGGCTCACTTATTGTTGAAGCCTAGCTTGTTGAGCATTACCTTGCTAGCATGTGAAATGATTGCAATTGTGGTGTAGCTTGAACATTCTTTGGCATTGCCCTTCTCTGGGACTGGAAAGAAAACTGACCTTTTCCAGTCCTGAGGCCACTGCTGAGTTTTCCAAATTTTGTGGCTTATTGAGTGTAGCACTTTAACAGCATAATCTTTTAGGATTTGAAATGGCTCAGTTAGAATTCCATCATTTTCAGTAGCTTTGTTCTAGTGATGCTTCCTAAGACTCACTTGACTTCACAGGCCAGGATGTCTGGCTCTAGGTGAGTATCCACATCATTGGTTATCCAGGTTATTAACACCTTTTTTTGGATAGTTCTCCTGTGTATTCTTGCTGCCTCTTCTTAATATCTTCTGCTTCTATTAGGTCCATATCATTTCTATCCATTATTGTGCCTATCTTTGCACAAAATGTTCCCTCAGTACCTCTAATTTTCCTGAAAAGATCTCTAGTCTTTCCCATTCTATTGTTTTCCTCTGCTTCTTTGCTTGTTCATTTAAGAAGGCTTTCTTATCTTTTCTTGCTATTCTTTGGAGCTCTGCATTCAGATGGGTATATCTTTCCTTTTCTCCTTTGCCTTTCACTTCTCTTCTTTTCTCAGCTGTTTGTAAGGCCTCCTCAGACAACCATTTTGCTTTGTTGCATTTCTTTTTCTTGGGGATGATTTTGGTCATTGCCTTCTGTACAATGTTATGAACCTCTGTCCATAGTTCTTCAGGCGCTCTGTCTATCAGATCTAACCCCTTGAATCTATTTGTCACTTCCACTGTATGATCATAAGGATTAGATTTAGGTCATACCTTAATGGCCTAGTGGCTTTCCCTAGTTTCCCTAATGAGGTGAGAGGCTGCAGGAAATAGGATGAGGACCCTTCAAAGACCATGATGATGACCTATATCTTTGCCTGGCTGCTCTCTGTGATCAATGTGACTTGCATTATCACACTCGAATCTCACATGGTCCTGCTAACACCCCACGGTACAGTTGAGCAACACATAGGGCAAAGTGGGTCTTTGGGAGGATCAAACCGACTTGCCTATAAAGATGCTAACACTTTCCTCTCTCCCTCACATTTTCCCTCTCCACAATGGGCCTTTCACAACTCTCACCAAGCTGTTCAGGTCTGGATGAACTGCTTTTTGTACAAGTGTGGGGTGCCACTCTGGAGAAAATAATTGGGACTGTTTTTAGGTGACCTTGGCCTGATCGATGTTGCTTGTGGCACTTTTAAGGATGGAATGTGTTGGTGTTCATTTTTGCAGCTTTTGGTCTGTGACTGGAGCGTCATTCATTCAGAATGACGTGGAATGGAATAGAGCTGCATCCAAATACACCAAGGGAACCCAAAACAGCTTAGCTTTCAAATGTGCAGAAGGAGTCAACCTCCAAACCTTCCCAGACTCTTTGGGATTAATCATAGTTCCAGGAACATTTGTTTTGCTGTATTTTCCATTTTGCATTTCATTTTTTGTATGATGATAGTGGTTGGGAATAAAATATCTGAGCAGATGTGTAAGAAGGAGAGGGGTGGACTCTGTGGGGTCAGGCGCTGTTCTGCTAGCAGCTGAGAAGAGGGTGGGTGGAGCAAGTCTTGGAAGGACACAGGCAGGCAGGCCGGACCTCCCAACTCCACCTGTGGGACCTGCAAGGCCTTGAGCAATTCCCAGTTTCTCCTCCAGTCATTTCACCCTCACTCAGTCCTCCTGCTTTCCTGGCTGTTTCTTGTGTCCTGAGCATAGTGGGTCCCATCCCACCCATTTCCTTCTATGTTATGAACCTCTGTCCATAGTTCTTCAGGCGCTCTGTCTATCAGATCTAACCCCTTGAATCTATTTGTCACTTCCACTGTATGATCATAAGGATTAGATTTAGGTCATACCTTAATGGCCTAGTGGCTTTCCCTAGTTTCCCTAATGAGGTGAGAGGCTGCAGGAAATAGGATGAGGACCCTTCAAAGACCATGATGATGACCTATATCTTTGCCTGGCTGCTCTCTGTGATCAATGTGACTTGCATTATCACACTCGAATCTCACATGGTCCTGCTAACACCCCACGGTACAGTTGAGCAACACATAGGGCAAAGTGGGTCTTTGGGAGGATCAAACCGACTTGCCTATAAAGATGCTAACACTTTCCTCTCTCCCTCACATTTTCCCTCTCCACAATGGGCCTTTCACAACTCTCACCAAGCTGTTCAGGTCTGGATGAACTGCTTTTTGTACAAGTGTGGGGTGCCACTCTGGAGAAAATAATTGGGACTGTTTTTAGGTGACCTTGGCCTGATCGATGTTGCTTGTGGCACTTTTAAGGATGGAATGTGTTGGTGTTCATTTTTGCAGCTTTTGGTCTGTGACTGGAGCGTCATTCATTCAGAATGACGTGGAATGGAATAGAGCTGCATCCAAATACACCAAGGGAACCCAAAACAGCTTAGCTTTCAAATGTGCAGAAGGAGTCAACCTCCAAACCTTCCCAGACTCTTTGGGATTAATCATAGTTCCAGGAACATTTGTTTTGCTGTATTTTCCATTTTGCATTTCATTTTTTGTATGATGATAGTGGTTGGGAATAAAATATCTGAGCAGATGTGTAAGAAGGAGAGGGGTGGACTCTGTGGGGTCAGGCGCTGTTCTGCTAGCAGCTGAGAAGAGGGTGGGTGGAGCAAGTCTTGGAAGGACACAGGCAGGCAGGCCGGACCTCCCAACTCCACCTGTGGGACCTGCAAGGCCTTGAGCAATTCCCAGTTTCTCCTCCAGTCATTTCACCCTCACTCACTGTCCTCCTGCTTTCCTGGCTGTTTCTTGTGTCCTGAGCATAGTGGGTCCCATCCCACCCATTTCCTTCTACACCTGCTGCTTCCTCTGCCCCTGCTCTCTGCACACCTCCCCCTTTCTCCTCTTCTGCTCAACTCAGGGTCACCTTCTCCAAGAGGCCCCTCTTCTTGAGTCTTTCGTCTCAAAGAGCCCCAAGCTTCTCTCTCTTCTTCCTGGTGGCTTTTTCTATAGTGCATTTCGCATTATCTAAAATGATATGTTTACTTATACTGCATGCTGCCATGTTAAAATGTGGGCTCCATGAAGGCAGCCTGCCTCTGAGTGGCCTCTATCCAATGCAGATGAGGAGATGAGGCTGTAATTCCCTGGAAGGCAGGATTAGGACGCTGTAGTCAGGAGAAAGAAACCCACAGGTCAGAGAGAGAAGAGGCCAGGGCTGGAGCTGGAGAGTCAGAGGACTGAGGGGTCATGGGGTTTTCTTCCTTGGACCAATTAAAGCCTGGCAGGGGCAATGTGCTCAGGGCCACTCGGTTTCCACACTCACTGAGCAATGGTCCTCACCTGGCATTTCCCAGAAGGATTTCGAGTGAATCATGAAAGAACTTAAATATTTTTGACAGTTAAGTATCTTTAAAAAAATATAGTAGGAGAAATATGTATATATATATATATATATATATATATATATATGTGTGTATATATATATATATATACATTCCAGGAATTGAGCTTCTAATTATATGCAGACTGCTTAAGATGAAGCTAAAGTGTTTGAGCTTTTTCTTAAAGCCCAATTCAAGGAACAGTCTAAAGCACAAGTCGGGATATTATGACCCTCTGAGCAAACCCAGTTCCTGCCTGTCTTTTACATGAAGGTTTCTTGGAAGACAGCTGTGCTCATTAGCTTACATACTGTCTGCACCTGCTTTGGTGCTGCAACGGCAGTGTTAAGTGGTTGTGACTACAACCATATAACCTGTAAAGGCTAAACTATTTACTATCTTATCCTTTCAGGAGAAGAAAATAATTTTCAAAAATTACTCAGATTTTTGGGGCCCAGAATGAGGAAGAGCCAGGCCATATCATTCAGGGGTTCAGCAAACACCAAGGTTACAGCCCCAACTTCACCCTCCTACCTTTGAAGACTAAGCCTCTTGACTTTGATCCTGGTAACCTGGTGGGGATACCCTCTGCCCCACCCTGTGAATGCTCTCCCCCTGTTTAGAGCTCAGAGGCTTCCTCTGGCTCCCCATTAGAGGAGCTAGAAATAGGCCAGTTACTCAGCCCATGGAAGGTTGGATTTATCAGGTAGTTCAAGACATTCAAGGTAGAGTTAGGTTCTCGCAAAGAGGAACGTAAGCAGGCAAGAGAGTGCAGGCTCAGGGCAGGTGGACACCATTTCGTGGCTCCATGAAGGCCAGGCCTGCCTCTGAGTGGCCTCTATCCAATGCAGATGAGGAGATGAGGCTGTAATTCCCTGGAAGGCAGGATTAGGACGCTGTAGTCAGGAGAAAGAAACCCACAGGTCAGAGAGAGAAGAGGCCAGGGCTGGAGCTGGAGAGTCAGAGGACTGAGGGGTCATGGGGTTTTCTTCCTTGGACCAATTAAAGCCTGGCAGGGGCAATGTGCTCAGGGCCACTCGGTTTCCACACTCACTGAGCAATGGTCCTCACCTGGCATTTCCCAGAAGGATTTCGAGTGAATCATGAAAGAACTTAAATATTTTTGACAGTTAAGTATCTTTAAAAAAATATAGTAGGGGAAATATGTATATATATATATATATATATATATATATATATGTGTGTATATATATATATATATACATTCCAGGAATTGAGCTTCTAATTATATGCAGACTGCTTAAGATGAAGCTAAAGTGTTTGAGCTTTTTCTTAAAGCCCAATTCAAGGAACAGTCTAAAGCACAAGTCGGGATATTATGACCCTCTGAGCAAACCCAGTTCCTGCCTGTCTTTTACATGAAGGTTTCTTGGAAGACAGCTGTGCTCATTAGCTTACATACTGTCTGCACCTGCTTTGGTGCTGCAACGGCAGTGTTAAGTGGTTGTGACTACAACCATATAACCTGTAAAGGCTAAACTATTTACTATCTTATCCTTTCAGGAGAAGAAAATAATTTTCAAAAATTACTCAGATTTTTGGGGCCCAGAATGAGGAAGAGCCAGGCCATATCATTCAGGGGTTCAGCAAACACCAAGGTTACAGCCCCAACTTCACCCTCCTACCTTTGAAGACTAAGCCTCTTGACTTTGATCCTGGTAACCTGGTGGGGATACCCTCTGCCCCACCCTGTGAATGCTCTCCCCCTGTTTAGAGCTCAGAGGCTTCCTCTGGCTCCCCATTAGAGGAGCTAGAAATAGGCCAGTTACTCAGCCCATGGAAGGTTGGATTTATCAGGTAGTTCAAGACATTCAAGGTAGAGTTAGGTTCTCGCAAAGAGGAACGTAAGCAGGCAAGAGAGTGCAGGCTCAGGGCAGGTGGACACCATGTCGTGGCTGGAGGAAGGACTCATATCCATGGAGATGCCCCAGCAGGAAGCACTCTGAACTCCTCTTCACTTTCCAGTCTGTGCTGTACAAAGAGGACTGATGCTCCATAAGCAATTAGGTGATCAAACAAAACAACTACCGCAAAACAGCTTTGCAGATAAGCAGAAAGACCACTACTCAGAAAGTTTCAGATCTCCAGGAAAAGAGTCTAGATGGGCCTAGACAGGGGAGAGGTGGCTCTGTAATTAAGGCAAGTGGCAGAGATTAGATGGGGAGCCTGCAGCCTTGCATATGAATGGCAATTAAACTGGTGGGGCAAGGGGTAGTTTGAAAAAATGACATAATAAAGCTCTCAAACTGGTCGATATAATTTCCCCTGGCACCTAGCTTGCATGAATAACACACTCAGTCAAACAGAAGAGTAATCCAATTTGAAATATTCCTTTAATAATACGTTTGCCAGATCAAATATTAAAAATAGAAGATGGAGAAAAGGAGCAGTCATTTCCCTAGTGGTATCAGTTCCATAAATACTGCTTCATTAAGCTGTCTGTGTTGGTTCAAAGGAATACATTTCAAAATGTGGCCAAGGTTCCAGACTGCTTGTTGCGATGAGGTGGAAGACTCTGGGCTGCCAGTGTCACCTCACCTCTGCACTGTGCCTGCTGAAAGGGACATCAGTTAACAGTGCCTGACTGCCCCACAGGACGCGGCATCAGGAGAAGAAAATAATTTTCAAAATTACCAGTTTTCCAATGAGGAAGAGCCAGGCCATATCATTCAGGGGTTCAGCAAACACCAAGGTTACAGCCCCAACTTCACCCTCCTACCTTTGAAGACTAAGCCTCTTGACTTTGATCCTGGTAACCTGGTGGGGATACCTCTGCCCCACCCTGTGAATGCTCTCCCCCTGTTTAGAGCTCAGAGGCTTCCTCTGGCTCCCCATTAGAGGAGCTAGAAATAGGCCAGTTACTCAGCCCATGGAAGGTTGGATTTATCAGGTAGTTCAAGACATTCAAGGTAGAGTTAGGTTCTCGCAAAGAGGAACGTAAGCAGGCAAGAGAGTGCAGGCTCAGGGCAGGTGGACACCATGTCGTGGCTGGAGGAAGGACTCATATCCATGGAGATGCCCCAGCAGGAAGCACTCTGAACTCCTCTTCACTTTCCAGTCTGTGCTGTACAAAGAGGACTGATGCTCCATAAGCAATTAGGTGATCAAACAAAACAACTACCGCAAAACAGCTTTGCAGATAAGCAGAAAGACCACTACTCAGAAAGTTTCAGATCTCCAGGAAAAGAGTCTAGATGGGCCTAGACAGGGGAGAGGTGGCTCTGTAATTAAGGCAAGTGGCAGAGATTAGATGGGGAGCCTGCAGCCTTGCATATGAATGGCAATTAAACTGGTGGGGCAAGGGGTAGTTTGAAAAAATGACATAATAAAGCTCTCAAACTGGTCGATATAATTTCCCCTGGCACCTAGCTTGCATGAATAACACACTCAGTCAAACAGAAGAGTAATCCAATTTGAAATATTCCTTTAATAATACGTTTGCCAGATCAAATATTAAAAATAGAAGATGGAGAAAAGGAGCAGTCATTTCCCTAGTGGTATCAGTTCCATAAATACTGCTTCATTAAGCTGTCTGTGTTGGTTCAAAGGAATACATTTCAAAATGTGGCCAAGGTTCCAGACTGCTTGTTGCGATGAGGTGGAAGACTCTGGGCTGCCAGTGTCACCTCACCTCCCTGCACTGTGCCTGCTGCCACAGAAAGGGGACATCAGTTAACAGCCAGAGCTGACCTGACATCTGCCCACAGGACGCGTGTTTATTTATTATTTGGAGTCAAGCCCCCTCCATCGGCGCACCAGTGGCTTCCATCCCAGGTGAACAGCAGGGAATTAATAATGACGGCATTTGACTTTCCCAAAACCTTTCCTTGGCAAAATTTACCTCCATCCTATTGGCATCTCTCCGAAGTCGAAGGTAGGGTGGGGAAGGGGAAGGTCTCTTGCCAGCTCAGGTCCACAGTCTGTGAGAAGGTGGCGCAGTGTGAGCCTGGTGCCTGCGGGCAGAGTAGCACAGAATATTGATGAATTCTTAGCTCCGTGGTGAGGGTTAGCAAAGCTTTTGGAGGGCTGTACTGTATCTGTGTCCCTGCTCAATTTAGGACCATAGATATTTATTCTTGGGTCCAAGGTTCTATACTGAAGAGCGGGAAGAATATTTGCTTGAAGCTCATTTATCAGATGTAATTTTTGAATATTATGTTTGCATCACCTTGACCAAGGCTTTGTATGACTATCAGCAACTGCAAATTGCTGAATTCCCATAAGTATATTTGGACTCTACTTAAAGATGTAGAGACAGAGTCTAACTGTAAGGGTTAGGAGGGAAAGGGGCATGGCACAATTTTTGAAAAGAATGACATAGCCCAAGGACATAGCATAAGCCCATTAGAATCGAATGGGTCCAATATAGCAGACCAGACCTTGATCCTCAGTCAGCAAGCTAAATGACACACCCTGAGGGACCATGACAGTTCTGCTCCTTCCTTAAAAGAGCTGGAATAATCCTCCCACTCATTAGTACATGGGATTACCCAGTCCATAAAAACTAAGGAAAGCCATGTTTTCAGGGCCGCTGGATTTGCTCTGTGATAGCCTACACTCTGTGGAGTGTGCTTTCTCTGAATCTGAATAAATCCATTTCTTACCCATCACTTTGTCTAACTGAATTCTTCTCTGCAAAGAGACATGAAGAACCTGAGCCTCATTAGGTCTGGACATTGAGTGAGTGTGAGACTAAGGTTCTGGCTGGGATTAAGCTACAGCCACATGGGTTCAAGTCCCAAGCAGGGTTTGATTAGGTCTGAGCCTTGGGTTTAAGTCTCAGATCGAGGTAGAACACTTTCATAACTTTAGTCAGTGAGTGATGAGCTTCCATTGTCATGTGCATAAAGAATCTGGTTCTTAAGTTTATGAAATCTTTCCTCACAACTTTACATCTGTCCTTCTCCAAAACATTTGTTACCAAGTTCAAGCTTGATCTGCTCGCTGCATGACAGGCCAATGAATTCGAAAGACCAGGTGTTGAGGCAAGGAAGATGACTTTATTCAGAATATAGCTGATGGAGAAGATGGCAGGCCTCAGAAAAAAAACATCTTATTTGGATGCCAGGTTATTCTGTAGATCATACATAGGGGGAGGTGAGGAAACAAAGTAAAAAGGCCATTAATCTTGCAAACATCTCTTACAGTGGCAAGCCTCAGGCAGGAAAAGTGTTAACTTCTCTCTTCCTGACATCCACAAGTGGACAGGATTCTTGAACAAAGGTATTTTACTTCACAATCAGGCAGAGAGGCAGGGTCCTGAAGGCAAGCAAGTGTGATTATAATAACAATAATGATGAGAAGCAAGTCAAAGAAACAGTTTGCAACATGGAGCCAGAACTGATTTTCTCCCTGCAACACGTTGACTTTGAAAAATGGAGTTCAAAAGGATTAAAATGCTGAATTTAGTCAAATCATTATTTTATTCACTCTTCAAAAGTCAAAGAGATGCCTACTATGTGTCAGGTACCATGTTAAGTGCTTTAGTGACCAGTGATTTCTAAGATGGATCAGGCATTAATCAAATTCACCTTGGTGGGATGGCTGGGGAATAATTGCCATGAATACCTCCCATACTTTGCTTCTTCCTTTTGTCTGTAATAGTTCTGATCTGCTCGTATTTATATGCAGTCCTGAAGTACTTCCCAAAGTCATGCTTTGCTTTCCCAGCCACCTTTCCTTCCAGCTCCAGGATCCTAGGATTTTGAGAGGCCAGACAGGAATAGACGTGAGTCAATTGATGCTGTTAGATGACAAGACACACCCCAACCTCTATACACAACTTCCCTTCCAGGATCAACCCCAAATTCTTCTCTGCAAAGAGACATGAAGAACCTGAGCCTCATTAGGTCTGGCTGGATTAAGCTAACAGCCACATGGGTTCAAGTCCCAAGCAGGGTTTGATTAGGTCTGAGCCTTGGGTTTAAGTCTCAGATCGAGGTAGAACACTTTCATAACTTTAGTCAGTGAGTGATGAGCTTCCATTGTCATGTGCATAAAGAATCTGGTTCTTAAGTTTATGAAATCTTTCCTCACAACTTTACATCTGTCCTTCTCCAAAACATTTGTTACCAAGTTCAAGCTTGATCTGCTCGCTGCATGACAGGCCAATGAATTCGAAAGACCAGGTGTTGAGGCAAGGAAGATGACTTTATTCAGAATATAGCTGATGGAGAAGATGGCAGGCCTCAGAAAAAAAACATCTTATTTGGATGCCAGGTTATTCTGTAGATCATACATAGGGGGAGGTGAGGAAACAAAGTAAAAAGGCCATTAATCTTGCAAACATCTCTTACAGTGGCAAGCCTCAGGCAGGAAAAGTGTTAACTTCTCTCTTCCTGACATCCACAAGTGGACAGGATTCTTGAACAAAGGTATTTTACTTCACAATCAGGCAGAGAGGCAGGGTCCTGAAGGCAAGCAAGTGTGATTATAATAACAATAATGATGAGAAGCAAGTCAAAGAAACAGTTTGCAACATGGAGCCAGAACTGATTTTCTCCCTGCAACACGTTGACTTTGAAAAATGGAGTTCAAAAGGATTAAAATGCTGAATTTAGTCAAATCATTATTTTATTCACTCTTCAAAAGTCAAAGAGATGCCTACTATGTGTCAGGTACCATGTTAAGTGCTTTAGTGACCAGTGATTTCTAAGATGGATCAGGCATTAATCAAATTCACCTTGGTGGGATGGCTGGGGAATAATTGCCATGAATACCTCCCATACTTTGCTTCTTCCTTTTGTCTGTAATAGTTCTGATCTGCTCGTATTTATATGCAGTCCTGAAGTACTTCCCAAAGTCATGCTTTGCTTTCCCAGCCACCTTTCCTTCCAGCTCCAGGATCCTAGGATTTTGAGAGGCCAGACAGGAATAGACGTGAGTCAATTGATGCTGTTGGATGACAAGACACACCCCAACCTCTATACACAACTTCCCTTCCAGGATCAACCCCAAATCACAGGGCTAAACACTGCACCATTATGTTGCCATTCCTTTGCCTGTGGAGGCTCTTGGAGGGTGGCTAGCTCCTGTGGATGAACACAGGGGGCTTCTCCCCAGAGTTTTTCTCCCCAAAAGGCACTTCCTCATCCAGAAGGGCTTCCCTGAGTGTCCCAGCCTATCCACTCTCTTCCCATGGGAGCAGATGCTATCCCACCCCCTCTCTGTCCCCTTTGACATATACCATTCTCACACATGCATGCCAAGGTTCCCTCTGCAAGCACCAAGGCTCTGCCTGTGGCCTTTCTCTGGCTGCTAAATTCTGATTGACTGCCTGTATGAAGGCCAGGCTGGAGGGGTCTGGGCCTCGGCTCCTTCTGAGGCCAACTTCAGCCAGTATCCAGCTTCTTTGCCCCTGTGTGAGACTGCACTGAGGGGTATTGAGCACAGTCTCCCGGAGGTCCCCCAGAAAGCTGCCCACAGCAGCCATCTGCGCATTGCTGCACCCTCTGTTGACTTCCTTCTCTCCCTATCACTCCAACTTGGCTCTCCCAAGTTCCGGGGACTGCCACCTAAAGAAGGTCTTGCTCAGGAATCTGTTTCAGGCTTCAGTTCCAGAATCCCACCTAAACCTCATGTCCCATGAACTCATTGCACACTGATTCTGTGAAGGATCCTCATTCAGTCAAAGATATTCTGTGCTAGGAATGCACAATGTTGTTACTGCCAATGGGCAGCAGTTAGGCCATTCCTTGAGACTCATTTCCTATGAGTCCTGGTCCTGGCAGCCTCTCCCTCTGCCCTCTCCTGGCACACAGCATGTGCCCCCAGGACAGGGGTTATCTATTCTGCTCTGTGCTAGAGTTATTTTATGTGCCTAAGCACTGAGCCCCCTCACCTGACCTCCAGCCTGTGACCTGTCTGCAGTTCAGGCCCAGAGACCATCCAGTTAAGAAGTCTGGTGAGTCCTGTCAGATAACAATCCTGCGTCCAGAGAGGCAGCCAAGAGCTCAGTGCAGGGAAGAGCAGGGCCTAGGAGGGGCTTGAGGGTGAGCCCCACCCGGGTTTCCATTGAAAAGAAAGGGAAAACTGCCTGCGAAACCCAGAATAGCTATGGGCTGGATGCCTGCCAGAATGAAGCGATGTTCTGTACCTCTGGAGAGAAGAGGTTCTGTCTTTCTCATCGCAGCCCAGTGGCCCCAAGAGGCAGTCCAGCCACTGCACACAGTATGCAGTGTGAGCTTGTTTAGAACACAGAGTGAAGGAGTGGCGCAGGGAGGCAGCTGGGGCATGGGGAGAAAGCTGGGGTCTGACTCAGTCCTGCTGCTGCGGCAGCCTCTTTCGGGGCCAGCTTGCCTCCTGCAGATTCTGTAGCTGGGACCATGGGCTGTCCCAGGGACACGTGGATGACTATTCAGCCTCTCTCATCATCTCAACAGAAAGGAGAAATCCTCTCTCTATCCCAAGCACTGGCAAGGCATTACGGTACAGATCACCACATGGCAGACATAAGGTCTGTATCAGTAACTGTGTTTATTTGAAAATGGATTCAAAACAAGAGATTCCCCCATAATTTTACTCTCCCTGTATACAGCTCAAACAGCTCAAGAGATCCTATTTATGTTCCTCTCCTCCTTTTCCCTCTCCACCCTCACCAGCTCTGGGCACTGGCCAGACTTCCTAAGGAAGAATTTATGGTCAGAACAAATGACTTCCTTGTACACGGAGGTTTCCTAAACTCATTGCACACTGATTCTGTGAAGGATCCTCATTCAGTCAAAGATATTCTGTGCTAGGAATGCACAATGTTGTTACTGCCAATGGGCAGCAGTTAGGCCATTCCTTGAGACTCATTTCCTATGAGTCCTGGTCCTGGCAACCTCTCCCTCTGCCTCTCCTGGCACACAGCATGTGCCCCCAGGACAGGGTTATCTATTCTGCTCTGTGCTAGAGTTATTTTATGTGCCTAAGCACTGAGCCCCCTCACCTGACCTCCAGCCTGTGACCTGTCTGCAGTTCAGGCCCAGAGACCATCCAGTTAAGAAGTCTGGTGAGTCCTGTCAGATAACAATCCTGCGTCCAGAGAGGCAGCCAAGAGCTCAGTGCAGGGAAGAGCAGGGCCTAGGAGGGGCTTGAGGGTGAGCCCCACCCGGGTTTCCATTGAAAAGAAAGGGAAAACTGCCTGCGAAACCCAGAATAGCTATGGGCTGGATGCCTGCCAGAATGAAGCGATGTTCTGTACCTCTGGAGAGAAGAGGTTCTGTCTTTCTCATCGCAGCCCAGTGGCCCCAAGAGGCAGTCCAGCCACTGCACACAGTATGCAGTGTGAGCTTGTTTAGAACACAGAGTGAAGGAGTGGCGCAGGGAGGCAGCTGGGGCATGGGGAGAAAGCTGGGGTCTGACTCAGTCCTGCTGCTGCGGCAGCCTCTTTCGGGGCCAGCTTGCCTCCTGCAGATTCTGTAGCTGGGACCATGGGCTGTCCCAGGGACACGTGGATGACTATTCAGCCTCTCTCATCATCTCAACAGAAAGGAGAAATCCTCTCTCTATCCCAAGCACTGGCAAGGCATTACGGTACAGATCACCACATGGCAGACATAAGGTCTGTATCAGTAACTGTGTTTATTTGAAAATGGATTCAAAACAAGAGATTCCCCCATAATTTTACTCTCCCTGTATACAGCTCAAACAGCTCAAGAGATCCTATTTATGTTCCTCTCTCCTCCTTTTCCCTCTCCACCCTCACCAGCTCTGGGCACTGGCCAGACTTCCTAAGGAAGAATTTATGGTCAGAACAAATGACTTCCTTGTACACGGAGGTTTCCTAAACTTCAGTCACTGTGTTCCTCCTTCAGGATTTATCATGTCTTTGTGTACTACTGGCACAATTATCTACTTAATATTTTTCTTTAAGTAGACAATGTTTTCACTCTTTTCTAAGCCTCTCTCTCTCCTCATCTCTCCCCAAGTGCTAGAGAGCTGCTAAAGCCACACATTATATAGAAACTGTGACTTTCTTCTTGATGCAAATAGAAGGACTGGGCAACTTTCTCCTTCTCCCTCTGATGGTCCATTTAAAGTCCTTTTATTGCATTAAATCATCTCCATTCAAATCTCAGTTTATCTCAGGCACCAATAGGAATTTTCATCCCACCCCTCCCATGCTTGTCCACTTAGGAAGCTGGCATGTCACCAGAGTGGTCAGGACCAGGGATGGGAGTTCAGCTGAACTCAGCTTGATTTGGAAGATGGGCCTGGAGGTCATAATTGAAGCTAAGATGTTTCTCCTCTTCTGATCTCTTAGTGATCTTGTTTGGAGTTGGGAGGAGGCCCTAGCTTTCATGGAAGCTTGACACCAATGAACTCTGGTGGGTGGAGTGTAGAACAATGCTCAGATTCCTAGGGAGTCTGAACTGAGCCCTGTAGCCACCCAGAACAGAGTGGACAGCCTGAGGAGGGTGGCGAGGGGCTGTTGCACCCAAGAAGAGTCTCTTGGCCCTCACCAGGGTTGCTGAGAAGGTGGCAAGCTTCAGAACAGTTCCATGGGACCCTGGGACCCTGGGACCCTGCTCTGCTTGCAGGCAGGAGGTAAGGGGTTCAGCACTCCAGGGTGCTTTGCAGGTGATCTGGGTAGAGAATGATGCATTTTTATAGTCAGTGTCTTCATCTCTGGGGTCTCCCAGGGTTCCCAGTGATTCACTCTGGGGTTGCTCAGTAAGCTTGCTAAATCCAGCACCAGAGCCCTGTTTCCCAGTCATAGAATCTGCAGGCAGGGACACACAGATGGGCACTGCTGTCCTTAGGTCTAGTTGGATAGGAAAACTGCTCCCTATCCCCTCTCTGTGTGGGGAGAGGGCCCAGGGCAGGTCCCTGTTGCTTGTGCCCCAGAGCAGGGGGCATCCACCAAGAGGCATTGATGGCCCCAACGGAGCACCTCCCCAAAGCCCAAAGCCACTGGAGTCAGAGAGGGAATTGCCCACTTGCCAGCTCTCAAAGGAATGGGCTCCCTTCCCCTTTTGGGATCCCCACAAGGCTATCATGTTTACAACCCACCAGCCCTGTCCCCCAGGCATTGTGGGGATGTGGTCTACATGTAAGAATAATGTGGTGTCTCATTCTTTAGGATGTGTGGAGAATTTGTCACACAAAACTGTCCCCTAGATTGCAAAAAGCACTCTATACAATAAATCATCATTTTGTATTAAATGAAGAGGCAGCCCCTTTCTCAGGATGGCTGTTTCCTCGTAATCATGATAAATGGAAAACCCCAGGCAGGTGATTTTTAATAGGCACACAAATGCACTCAGATTAATTAGATTACATTTAAAAAAAAACTTTTCTCTTTTGCGCCATAAATCTAAATGGGACCTCTAAAAGATAATAGCCATCGACATACTAAAATGCATTATGCCATAATAAAAGATTATCGATGCACATATGCAGTTCACATTGTGCTGGATGCTGCAGAGAGGTACACCAATGTGGCTGGGGCTACTTTAATGTGTATATTTGCCAACACAGTTAATGGAGGTCTCTGATAAAAGCGTGAGGGTGAGTGGATGGAAGGACGCAGCGCATATTTCCACTGCTGAGCTGGTCTCTTAAAGGGCACCCTCTCCCTCCCCAGCTCTCGCATAAGCAGGGAGGTTGCATTAGAGACACACGAGGCATGCCTTACCACCTGGCTCCAAAAGAGAAATAAAGGACGCCGTTTGACAGCCACAGAGGGAATGGCAGTTGTGGAGTCCAGCATCTTTAGACAAACTTTCTCATGGAGAAGGCCAGATCGCACCCCTCCTTCCTTTTCTAAATCTGACCTGAGCATCCTATGCTTTCTGTGGTGAGAAAAGAAATGTTTCACCCTGAGGAAGACATACACTGGCCTTTATCAGAAGTTTAACGTTTAGAAATAGCTAAGAGGCAGCTATATTAGTGGAGGAAAGAGGAGAATAATGAAGAGATAGGTCTAAGAAGCCCTATCCCTCTCTGTGTGGGAGAGGCCCATGGCAGGTCCCTGTTGCTTGTGCCCCAGAGCAGGGGGCATCCACCAAGAGGCATTGATGGCCCCAACGGAGCCCCACCCCAAAGCCCAAAGCCACTGGAGTCAGAGAGGGAATTGCCCACTTGCCAGCTCTCAAAGGAATGGGCTCCCTTCCCCTTTTGGGATCCCCACAAGGCTATCATGTTTACAACCCACCAGCCCTGTCCCCCAGGCATTGTGGGGATGTGGTCTACATGTAAGAATAATGTGGTGTCTCATTCTTTAGGATGTGTGGAGAATTTGTCACACAAAACTGTCCCCTAGATTGCAAAAAGCACTCTATACAATAAATCATCATTTTGTATTAAATGAAGAGGCAGCCCCTTTCTCAGGATGGCTGTTTCCTCGTAATCATGATAAATGGAAAACCCCAGGCAGGTGATTTTTAATAGGCACACAAATGCACTCAGATTAATTAGATTACATTTAAAAAAAAACTTTTCTCTTTTGCGCCATAAATCTAAATGGGACCTCTAAAAGATAATAGCCATCGACATACTAAAATGCATTATGCCATAATAAAAGATTATCGATGCACATATGCAGTTCACATTGTGCTGGATGCTGCAGAGAGGTACACCAATGTGGCTGGGGCTACTTTAATGTGTATATTTGCCAACACAGTTAATGGAGGTCTCTGATAAAAGCGTGAGGGTGAGTGGATGGAAGGACGCAGCGCATATTTCCACTGCTGAGCTGGTCTCTTAAAGGGCACCCTCTCCCTCCCCAGCTCTCGCATAAGCAGGGAGGTTGCATTAGAGACACACGAGGCATGCCTTACCACCTGGCTCCAAAAGAGAAATAAAGGACGCCGTTTGACAGCCACAGAGGGAATGGCAGTTGTGGAGTCCAGCATCTTTAGACAAACTTTCTCATGGAGAAGGCCAGATCGCACCCCTCCTTCCTTTTCTAAATCTGACCTGAGCATCCTATGCTTTCTGTGGTGAGAAAAGAAATGTTTCACCCTGAGGAAGACATACACTGGCCTTTATCAGAAGTTTAACGTTTAGAAATAGCTAAGAGGCAGCTATATTAGTGGAGGAAAGAGGAGAATAATGAAGAGATCAGGTTGGCATGATTATAATCCCTAATGGTCCATAAGAACAAGAACCCTGTACTGCTATGACATCACCCCAGCTGAACCTCAATTACCCTTTGGCATAGGCATTGTTACCCACGTGGAAACAAAGTTAGGAGGGGGGTCTGCAGAAGGAGCAAGTGAAAGGCAGAACACCCAGCTCAATTTGAATTGTAAATAAATGACAGATGTCTCAATGGCAATGCAGATGGGGGTACATTATATTACACACAGGACAGTGTATAAATATGTCTTATATGTAAAACTTATCTGTTTATCTGAAATTCCTATGTTTTACCAGGGAATTTTAGTCCGGTGGCAAAGCCATACAGCTATTAATTAGCTATGCCAGGACTTAACTCCACTTTAATACAGTTGTTTTAGTGACCTTGGCTGATTTGTCACCGTACTATAGGCTGACTCTTTCCATCTACACTGAGTCTGTGGTATCAAAAGCACCGATTTGGGAGCTTCTCTGGTGGTCCAGAGGGTAAAGAGTCCACCTTGCAGTGCAAAGGACACTGGTTTGATCCCTGGCATGGGGAGATCCCATATGCTGTGTAGTGGCTGGACCGGTGTGTCCAATTATGAGTCAGCACTCTGGAGCACATGTGCCCAGAGCCGGTGCTCTGCAATGAGAGAGGCCACCGCAATGGGAGGCCCACACAGGCCAAATAACAAAGATGGATGAAAATAAATGAATAAAAAGCCAATAAAAAAGGGGGCCAAAATTAAAAAAAAAAAAAAAAACCAATTTGGCACCCTTGTGTGTTGAGCATATAGTAGGGATACACACAAGGTCTTAGGCCTCATCATGGTGACCAGCTGCCAAACCAAATGTTGTACTTCCATTTGGGGGGATGGTGGACGCCAAGTGCCCCCCACTTATCCAAGTAACTTTGCCCTGTTTCTGGAGATGCAGCCCTGTCCCCTGTGGCCTCTCAGTGTTGGGGCAACTGGAGCCTGGGATCCCTGCTTCTGTGTCTTGCTCCGAGTCACCTCCCACTCACTAGCTTGTGGATTTTGTCTAAGTGCATAAACCTTTTATTTCTCTGTTATATTCCTTGCAAACCTCTCCAAACAAGAGCAAATAAACTGTGTGCATCAGTTTGGAACACAAACAATATTTGTTTCTTCTTGTCCAAGTTGTCCTACCTCTTTCCATTTTGATCACATCTGTGAAGGATAAAATTCATACCAGATGGATCTCTAGAGTTTCTTTCATATTTTCTCTCATCTGTGGCCCCTTGCAGCTTAGGGAATTATACACCATTGTTCACATTTTCAACCAGTTGAGCAGGAGTCATTCTCTAAAATCTGGACTCCTATAAGTGGTTGTGTACATTTAAAGGCTGCAATTAAGGAGCTGTCAGTCAGAATTCCTATTAAAGTCCTAGCTTTGACGTTTGTGGCTTGGACTCTTTAGCTGACAACATCTTTTGAAATCTGACATTTAGAGGCATGGCTCAGAAAGATTTGTACTTTTTAAAAAAGGCTTCATCGTAAAACAGGAAATAGAGGGGGATTCCAAAGTCAGTCCCCACACAGGCAGGAAAGGGTGTTTTAGGCAGAAGAATGGTTTCATATAAAAACACATTGTGAAATGACCACCCCAATCAAGCCTATTTCCATGGTCACACATTTATCACATACCTAATGGTCCCAAGCCCTGAGGACAGAGACCCTAGTGAAGAAGGAGCAGCTCTGGGCAGAAGGCGCTCCCCTGGCTGGCCGCATGCATGCCTCTTGTCAGCCAGGGGCAGTGGGATTAAACTGGAGGCAAGGACAGTAGTCAGGAAGTTGTTACAATCTTCCTGGGCAGAGGTAATAAATGGCAACTCAGAGCAGAGCCCAGCTGGTACTCCCTCCCTCTGCCCCAAGCCTCCTACATTCATATACAGTAAGTCTCCTACATACAAACATTTAAGTTGTGAACTGCCAAAGATGTGAACGTGCGTTCGCGTGTCCAATCACATGAGTTAGTTCACGTGTCTGGTGTCTACTGTCACAGGCTTGCATCCTCTGCAGGTAGTTGTGTTTGTGGGTACATTTCTGTACAGTACTGTATAGAGTACGGCTGTGCAGTATCTTTACTTCAAGACCAGGAGGTCTGGGAGCAAGCATTAAGCAGTGGCATTGGAGCTGGTACTGCTGAGAAGCACCAAGCCATAACAACAGAAACAAAAATGAAAGTAGTTGAGAGGGTAGAGTTAGACGAAAAGATGGCTGCTCATTCTGATAACATTGAACTCCTTGCTGTGCAACACGAGGAGCTTACTAATGAAGCACTGATGGAGTTGGAGGCCCAGAGAAAGGACGAAGAGAGTCAAGAGGAAGAAGAGCTGAAGAACCCAAGAGGTTCACGACTCAGGAAATGGCCGGGGGATTTTCTGTATTTGAGGAGGTCGTGTTAGTGCCACAGCACCTGAACAGTGCTGGAAGGTCGCAGCCACTGTTCAGAGTACAATCCAGTGCTGCCATGTCATCGATGATGAGGAAAAAAAGACCTATTGCCAGATATCACTGAATCGTTTTTTCATGAGGGTAGATAAAACTGAATCCAGCAAGGAACCAGAACCTGTGCCATCAACATCAGACGTGAGTAAAGTGGCCGCCTGCCCTCCATCTCCTGTGGCCGATGATCCTTCAGCTCTCCCGTCTCCCACCTCCTATCCCTCCTCCAGTCAATCACTCATCTTGCCTCTTCAGCCAGTGCCGGCCTCTGCCTGCCAGCTGTTATACTGTGCTACCCTACTTTTCAAGGTACTGTACTGTAAGATCAAAAGTGTCTTCTTTATTTTTTGTCTGTTTTTATGTATTACTGGTGTGAAAAGTATTATAAACCTATTACAGTACAGTACTCTATAGCCTATTTTGTTAGTTGGCCACCTAGGCTAACTTTGTTGGACTTACGAATAAATTGGACTGATGAATGCAAGCTCAGAACAGGACTTGTTCATATGTTGGGGACTTCATTCAGTATCTCATTAGTACTCATTATGTGCCAGGCACTGTGAAAGTTTCTAAGCAAATAATAGTGAACAAAATTTGCCTTTGTCAAATTCTAGAGGGGGAAACCACTGTAAATGAGATAAATAGGCGCAATATTTAATATGTCAGATGAGGATGAGACTTTATTATATTTGAGGTACAATTCACATACCATAGAACTTACCATTTGAAAATGTTCAATTTAGCATTTTTTCAATTTCAGCTGTGTTTTTTCAGCTTTACTGAAGTATAATTTTATATAATTATGCATATATGTTGCAATTTTGTCAATTAATCCTTCATATGGTGTATGATGTTATACTATATAAGAATACTGGAGTCGGTTGTCATTTCCTGCTCCAGGGGAACTTCCTGACCCAGGGATTGAACCTGCTTCTCCTACATCTCCTGCATTGGTAGGTGGATTCTTTATCACTGTACCACCTGGGAAGCCCATACAATGAGATGGTTTCATATGAAAGCACATTGTGAAGTGACCACCCCAAGCAAGCTAATTAGTATTCATTACCTTGTATGACGTGGTAACCACCTTTTGCCTTCTTTTCATCCCTTTACTGCACCTCTTCTGACAACTCCCTGTTTGGTTTCTGTATCTATGTGTGTTTCTATTTTGTTAATGTTTATTCACTAATTTTGTTTGTTTGGATTTCATATATAAGCGAAATCATGTGGCATTTGTCTTTCCCTGTCTGACATAGTTAGCATAATGCCCTCTAGGGCCATCCATGTTGTTGCAAATGGAAAGATTTCATTCCCTTTCATGGTGGAGTACCCTGGTGGCTCAGTGGTAAAGAATTCACCTGTCAGTGTAGATCCCCTGGAGAAAGAAATGGCAACCCAGTCCAGTATTCTCGCCTAGGAAGTCCCATGGATAAAGGAGCCTGGAGGGTTATAGTCCATGGGGTAACGCAGGTGTCAAACATGAGCAGTGACTATGAATAACAAAATAACAACAATATTCTATTTTAATACACATAGGTAGAGATATATATCACATCTTTTTTATCCATTCATCTATCCATGGGCACTTAGGCTGTATACCTGTTTTGCCTATTGTAAATAATGCTACAGTGAACATAAGGGTATGTACAACTTTTTGAATTAGTATTCTTTTCTTCCAAAAAAATACCCAGAAATGGAATTGCTGCATACTAGAGCAATTCTGGGTTTCCCCTGTGGTTCAGGATATAAAGAGTTTGCCTGCAATGCAGGAGTTGTAAGAGATGCAGTTTCAATCCCTGGATCAGGAAGATTGCTTGGAGGAGGGCATGGCAATCCACTCCAGTATTGTCCAGTATTGTTGCCTGCAGAGTCCCATGGACAGAGGAGTCTGGCTGGCTACAATCCATAGAGCTTCAAAAAGCTCGATGCGACTGAAGTGATTTAGCACACATGCATAGCAGTTCTACTTCAAATTTTTTTCAGGAACACCCATGCTGTTTTCCATAGTGACTATACCAATGTACATTCCCACCAACAGGAGAGCATGAGAGTTCCCTTCCTTGAGGTGTAAATTGTCTTGTTTATTTGAGAGCTTCCTTTTTATTTGATGCAGGGATTTATCCCTATAAACTTTCTTCCTAGAACTGATTTCCTATGTCTCATAACTTTTGATATGTAAAATTGCCAGAAATCTGTGCAGGACATTGAGGCAGAGGTAAAAGAGGGAAGGAAGGCTCCGTGGAGTGAGGCGGTTGCTTGGTTCCAAGGGTCATTCTCCAAGTCATGGACCTTGTCCATGAATCACATTTGGAAGGGAACAGTAAGTGTTCTGTTTTTCAGATGGCTTGATTTGTGGAGTAGACATACAAAAGCGATACTTTCACAGAATCTAGAATATGTAATCTATTGCCCTTCTCCTGATCTCTGTATCTCCCAAAATGTCATGATGTTTATGCTCCTACCTCCATGTGCCTTCATTTCAAACATTCTCAAGGCTCTCACCATACCCTGGATAAAGATTGGGCCTGGTACTAAGCTTCTCTTGTTGTTGTTCAATGGTTTAGTTGTGTCTGACTCTTTGTTACCTCATGGACTGTAGCTTGCCAGGTTCCTCTGTCCTCCACTATCACCCAGAGTTTGTTCAGATTAATGTCCATTGAGTCAATGATGCTACCTAACCGTGTTATCCTTTGCCCCTCTCTTCTCCTTTTGCCTTCAGTCTTTCCCGCATTAAGATTTTCCCCAAAGAGTTGGCTCATCAGGTAGTCAAAGTATTGGAGCTTCAGCTTCAGCATTAATCCTTCCAATGAATATTCAGGGCTGATTTCCTTTGGATTGCCTGGCTTTATCCCCTTGCAGCCCAAGGGACTCTCAAGAATCTTCTCCAGCACCACAATTCAAAAGCATCAATTATTTGGTGCTCAACCTTCCTTATGGTCTATCTCTCACACCCATACACGACTACTGGAAAAACGGTAGCTATGACTATACTGACCTTTCAGCAAAGTGACATCTCCACTTTTTTAATATGCTGGCTAGATTTTTCATGACTTTCCTTCCAAGTGTTTTTTAATTTCATGACTGCAGTCACCATCCACAATGATTTTGGAGCCCAAGAAAATAAAATCGGTCACTGCTTCCACTTATCCCCCTTCTATACACCATAAAACAATGTGACAAGATGCTATGATCTTAGATTTTTAGATGCTGAGTTTCAAGCCACCTTTTTCACTCTCCTCTTTCACCCTTATCAAGAGGCTGCTTAGTTCTTCTTCACTTTCTGCTTTTAGGGTGGTATCATCTGAATATCTGAGGTTATTGATATTTCTCCTGGAAATCTTGACTCCAGCTTGTGATTCATCCAACCCCACATTTCACAGGATGTACTCTGTATGTAAATTAAATAAGCAAGGTGGTAATATACAGCCTTGTTGTTCTTTGCCAGTTTTGAACAAATCAGTTGTTCGATATTTGCTTCTGTTGCTTCTTGATGTACATACAGTTTTCTCAGGAGACAAGGTTGCCCAGTACTCCCATGCATGACATGGCTCATAGCTTCATTGAGTTACTGAAGCCCTTTCACCATGGTGAGGCTGTGGTCCATGAATGAGGCATTAAGCTTCCACTAGTTAACAAGAACCTTCTAGAAGAGTTCACAATGGTTAACCTGGGTAGGGCAAGAGAAAACTCCCTGAATAAGTCAACAGGTCAGCAAGAAACTGTGGCCCCAAGCAAGGCAGGCTTAGCAAAGGTCATGTGGTAGAACAGGAACAACATGGACTTGAACCCGAGTCTTCTGGCTTTTAAAGCAGTATCTTCCTGCCCTACCAGGCATATCTTCAATGATCAATTTATTCAGAAGGAAAAAGAGAGCCCAAAGCTCTATGTTTGCTATGGCCTATGATGACTATCAAGCAAGTGAGAGTGTTAGTAGATCAGTCATGTTGACTCTTTGCAACCCTGTGAACAGTAGCCCACCAGGCTCCTCTGTCCATAGGATTCTCCAGGTAAGAATACCTGAATGGGTTGCCATTTCCTCCTCCAGGGGATCTTCCTGACCCAGGAACTGAACCCAGTTCTCCTGCATTGCAGGCAGATTCTTTACTGTCTCAGCCACTGGAAAACTATGATGACCTTCAAGCATGCAGCCATGTAAACATGTAGTCACAGGCTTCAATTCTCAAGGTCAGAGTGGGTTAGACTTTTCCTGTTGCATGGGTGGGAAGGAAGAAGGAGAGCAGCATAAATAAAGTAGGCAATTCGGCCTGATATCCCACTTGGTGTGTGTCTGGGGGGCAGGCCCAGGGTGAGCACAGGACGAAGTGAAGCATCCATCAGTCTCATTCCGCAGTGGCCTCTCACCGTGTGAGCCCCTTGCTGAGCCAAGAGTGACTCTTGCATCTGAATCTTTACATTTCCAATACAAAATGATTTCTAAACAAAACCCAGCATCCTGGTACTTCACTGAAGCGGCAGTCTCTATTCCACCATCTCTTGAAAGTTTTCAAGGATCATTTTGATAGCAGTTTTCTCTTTCTGGTATGTCTTTAGCACCTAACTGTAATGTCAGTTCTAACTCCACACCAGTTGCGTCACTTAGCTTCATCTCTGTGTCTGCCTTGCATTACCCAGGCTGTCAAGGAAAGGACTCGTGCCACATCTCAGACAACAGGGAAGAAAGGCTGATTTTCTCAATTCTCTCTACCCCTGGAATCCTTTGCCTACTCTTCCCTCCCTTGAGACAAATACAACCAGATACAAACACATGCATGGCTGCTAACCGACAGTAGTACTGAAGTCTTACTTTTTTGGATCATGAATCCTGCAAATATGTCTAATATTAGATGGCTACAATTACCAATTTGCTGCTTATCATAACAGTTATTAGGAGCAGAATATATTAAATGACTTACAGAGAAAATAATCTGAGAATTTAAGCTTGTCTCCACAATGCTAGCAGCAGGTGTTAGCAAAGCCCAAATACCTGATGGGACCTAGGTCTGGTTGTTGGGGACAGTCATGTGATTAGCAATAAAGGCTTAAAATTATTGATATTGTTTTAAATCTCCATTTACTTTTCAAATGCACAGCTTCCTCAAGGCAAATAAGAAGGTCCAATGAGCTTAGTGGTTTCCAAATATTAACCCATGGACTGGTTCCTTGACTACTGCAAAGTGAGAAAAGTAAGAACAGGTAGCGTTTGTGTATATGTTTAAATTTATTTGCTGAAACAGACTTTCCTTTGTTCCAAGATTATATTTTGGTAGTGAGTGATAATAGATGACAAAGTAAAAAATGCCTTTGATCAGCAAAATAAAAGAAGTGAGCAACTACTCCCTAGACTGCTCCAGTCCTCTTTCCTGCCTCTTGTCTCTAGTGTGGCTCCTGGGCATCTGAGCTACTTACCATGCCTGTGCAGTGGGGTTGAAGTCATGCCTCAAGACTCAGAGTGAGACTTCCTCTAAGAATCCTTCCCTGGTAGCTTTCACCCACACTTATCCCAGCAAGGATTTCTGTACTATCTGAGTACATATTTTTACTGTGGTACATGGAAACTTGTAGTTTTGTGAGGTATTTCTGCTTCCCCCTTGAGATAGGTAAGCTTTGAAGGGGATCAGGTGGTGATCTGTTTCCTTACTACTTATGTAGCCTAAATTTCCATGACTAGGAATGAAACACAAAAGTTCTATCAATCAGAATTCGGTGGAGCCCAGATCAGAAGGACAATCAGAAGATATTATGGGGCTTCCCTCGGTGGTTCAGTGGGTAAGGACACCGCCTTGCAGTGCAAGGGGCGCCGGTTTGAGCCCTGGCCTAGGAAGATCCCACATGCCGCGGAGTGGCTGGACTGATGTGTCAAATTACCAAGCCGGAGCTCTGGGGCGCATGCGCCCAGAGCCGGCGCTCTGTAATGACAGAGGCCACCACGATGGGAGGCCCACAGGAGCCAAAGAACAAAGATGGATGAAAATAGAGAAAGACCAATAGAAGTGGCTCGCCCGTTCCCCTCCCTCCCCAACCCGACCCCCGCCCAAAATAAATAAATAAATCTTTAAAAAAAAAAGAAGAAGAAGATATTGTGACAGGAAACATTTACAAAGGCATAGTCATTTTATAGAGAAGTCACAAGAAATAGTGCAGGAGTCTTCACTGGAAAAGAGAAAGGCTCCATGGTGACCTGGAGCTGGGACAGGGAGAATGGCACAGAGAAGGCATTTGGAAGGAGCTGAGACCCATCCAGAGACACATTTAGCCAGGGTAATAAGTAAGGAGAGAGCCAGAAAGCAATACTTGGTCTTCCTCCTTTCAGTTTCAGCAGGGATTGACCATTGGATAAAACAGGTTTGCCTCACCAGGCACAGAGCAAGAAGGAAAGGGTACACAGTGAGTCTGAGGGGCTAAAAGAAGGCCCCCAACACAGCAGTGTTCAGCATCTATGTTTGGAATGACTGTTTCTGGACTGGTCATTGGATCGTGCAAGTCTTTATGCTTAGAGATGACAGTGTTAAACACCGAAGAATTGATGCCTTTGAACTGTGGTGTTGGAGAAGAATCTTGAGAGTCTCTTGGACTACATGGAGATCAAATCAGTTAATCCTAAAGGACATCAACCCTAAATATTCACTGGAAAGACTGATGCTGAAGCTGAAGCTCCAATACTTTGGCCACCTGATGTGAAGAGACAACTGATTGGAAAAGATTCTGATGTTGGGAAAAATAAAAGGCAGAAGGAGAAGGGGATGAGATGGCTGTACAGCATCACTAAGTCAAAGGGCATGAGTTAGAGCAAGCTCTGGGAGATGGTGAAGGACAGGGGAGCCTGGCGTGCAGCAGTCCATGGGGTCACAAAGAGTCAGACACGACTGAGTGACTGAACTGAACTGACCATGTTGTAGATGATGACAATAGCAGCCTTGATGGTGGTGGTGGTGATTTTGATGATGCCAGTGGAGTTACTGCAGCTGCTGCTGCAGCTGGAGGTGATGATGATAACAAATAGCTATTTATTTATTCATTTTTGGCTGCACTGGGTCTTGGTTGCTGTATGTGGCTTTCTCTAGTTGCAGAGAGCAGGGGCTACCCTCTAGTTCTGGTGTGTGGACTTACTATGGTGCCTTCTCTTGTTGCAGAGCACAGGCTCTATAGAGTGCAGCCTTAGTAGCTGTGAATTTTCCCAGATCAGGGAGTGAACCATGTCCCCTGCATTGGGAGGTGGATTCTTAATCACTGGACAATCAGGGAAATCCTGAGCTAAACACTATATATGTTGTATTAATTAATTAATGCTCATGATGCTATGAGTCTGAAATTGCTACTTCTGTGTTAGAGATAGGGTGATGGAGGCTCAGAAGGACCAAAGGACTTGCTAATGGTCACACATTGTGAATGGATAAGTTCTGGTATTCCAGCCTAAGTGTCTGACTCAAGAACCCAAGTATTCACCCTTGCACCATACTGCTTCAGTTTCAAATGTACGTGCACACCAGCTTGACTACTCTCTTCTGAAATATTCAGTACATTCTCATCAACCAGGTTCTCAAATCCTGATTCTCACTTTCCAGGTTCCTCATTGTCTGGTGCCTTTCTAATTTTATCTTCTAACATTTTAACCCACAAACTATTCTTCACTTCAGAAAGGCTAAATCTATTCCAGATATTCCTACCTCCATGTGTTTGCTCATGCTGTTCTCTCTGTGTGGAGTTCTCACTCTTCCTCCAATCTTGACCTCTTCCTAGATCAAAATCTTACTGACCCTTTAGATTCAAGTCAAAATTTGGCCACCTGATGTGAAGAGACAACTGATTGGAAAAGATTCTGATGTTGGGAAAAATAAAAGGCAGAAGGAGAAGGGGATGAGATGGCTGTACAGCATCACTAAGTCAAAGGGCATGAGTTAGAGCAAGCTCTGGGAGATGGTGAAGGACAGGGGAGCCTGGCGTGCAGCAGTCCATGGGGTCACAAAGAGTCAGACACGACTGAGTGACTGAACTGAACTGACCATGTTGTAGATGATGACAATAGCAGCCTTGATGGTGGTGGTGGTGATTTTGATGATGCCAGTGGAGTTACTGCAGCTGCTGCTGCAGCTGGAGGTGATGATGATAACAAATAGCTATTTATTTATTCATTTTTGGCTGCACTGGGTCTTGGTTGCTGTATGTGGCTTTCTCTAGTTGCAGAGAGCAGGGGCTACCCTCTAGTTCTGGTGTGTGGACTTACTATGGTGCCTTCTCTTGTTGCAGAGCACAGGCTCTATAGAGTGCAGCCTTAGTAGCTGTGAATTTTCCCAGATCAGGGAGTGAACCATGTCCCCTGCATTGGGAGGTGGATTCTTAATCACTGGACAATCAGGGAAATCCCTGAGCTAAACACTATATATGTTGTATTAATTAATTAATGCTCATGATGCTATGAGTCTGAAATTGCTACTTCTGTGTTAGAGATAGGGTGATGGAGGCTCAGAAGGACCAAAGGACTTGCTAATGGTCACACATTGTGAATGGATAAGTTCTGGTATTCCAGCCTAAGTGTCTGACTCAAGAACCCAAGTATTCACCCTTGCACCATACTGCTTCAGTTTCAAATGTACGTGCACACCAGCTTGACTACTCTCTTCTGAAATATTCAGTACATTCTCATCAACCAGGTTCTCAAATCCTGATTCTCACTTTCCAGGTTCCTCATTGTCTGGTGCCTTTCTAATTTTATCTTCTAACATTTTAACCCACAAACTATTCTTCACTTCAGAAAGGCTAAATCTATTCCAGATATTCCTACCTCCATGTGTTTGCTCATGCTGTTCTCTCTGTGTGGAGTTCTCACTCTTCCTCCAATCTTGACCTCTTCCTAGATCAAAATCTTACTGACCCTTTAGATTCAAGTCAAAAGTGTTGCCTCCTTCTGGAACCTTCCCTGACCCTCTCCTCAGTCCCCACCTCCATTCCTTCTCTGACTCAAAGTAGAAGGTCTAGTTTCTGTGAAACTCCATATGGAATGGTCTGGAAATTGTTTCTGTTTGGATTATGATTAGTCACATTCTTGCTTTTCCCACCCGCTAAACCAGGCTCTCTGAGATGGATTACACTTTGTTTGTCTCTCTACTCCCTGCTTACTGTCAGTGTTCAATACATATTTTGTGTTTTTCTCTGATAAAGAATGTAACCTGAAACCTTATGGCTCATCAACTGTTTTAAACCACAGTGAAATCTAAGTCAATTAATCTACTTGAGAATGCATCCGTCCACCCATTTCACCCTCCATTCAGTCACGGCTTCATTTCTCCATTCACCTGTCAAACACGGTAAGATAAAAGTTGGCTAGATCAAGAAGTGAGACTCATTCTGTGTTTATTGGCTGTGAGGGTTGGCTGAGAGATTTCACCTTGAGACTGAGAGATAGATAGATAGTATAGGAACTTAGAAGTATATGTGGTTGGAATCAGATAAAGCTGGAATACATTTCTGTTTCTTTTACAAAGAAGCTTAGAACCTTGAGCAAGTTTCTTAACCATTAAATTCTCTAATTCTTCATTGGTAAAAGAGATCCAAGATGCTAGTGTCATTGTAAGAACCCATCTTGCCCAGAACTGAAGCCAGGTTTCATTGTGAAGAATCATAGTTCAAACAGAAACTGAAACTTTTGCCTCATCTTTCCAAATGGTTTCAAGGGCTCCAGTGACATTTCCACTCAGCTCTTGATAACCCCCCCCCCCACCTCTTCCCCCGGGCTGTGGGTATTCGTTCCCTTTCCTCCTAAGCAGCCCTCCTCCTCTCTCATGGTCCTCTCTTGTTCCCTTCTCCACCATTCCTCTGACCTTCCAAAAAGATCAAAATCTTATTTTTTGCTGTTCTCTGTGTGGAGTTCTCACTCTTCCTCCAATCTTGACCTCTTCCTAGATCAAAATCTTACTGACCCTTTAGATTCAAGTCAAAAGTGTTGCCTCCTTCTGGAACCTTCCCTGACCCTCTCCTCAGTCCCCACCTCCATTCCTTCTCTGACTCAAAGTAGAAGGTCTAGTTTCTGTGAAACTCCATATGGAATGGTCTGGAAATTGTTTCTGTTTGGATTATGATTAGTCACATTCTTGCTTTTCCCACCCGCTAAACCAGGCTCTCTGAGATGGATTACACTTTGTTTGTCTCTCTACTCCCTGCTTACTGTCAGTGTTCAATACATATTTTGTGTTTTTCTCTGATAAAGAATGTAACCTGAAACCTTATGGCTCATCAACTGTTTTTAAACCACAGTGAAATCTAAGTCAATTAATCTACTTGAGAATGCATCCGTCCACCCATTTCACCCTCCATTCAGTCACGGCTTCATTTCTCCATTCACCTGTCAAACACGGTAAGATAAAAGTTGGCTAGATCAAGAAGTGAGACTCATTCTGTGTTTATTGGCTGTGAGGGTTGGCTGAGAGATTTCACCTTGAGACTGAGAGATAGATAGATAGTATAGGAACTTAGAAGTATATGTGGTTGGAATCAGATAAAGCTGGAATACATTTCTGTTTCTTTTACAAAGAAGCTTAGAACCTTGAGCAAGTTTCTTAACCATTAAATTCTCTAATTCTTCATTGGTAAAAGAGATCCAAGATGCTAGTGTCATTGTAAGAACCCATCTTGCCCAGAACTGAAGCCAGGTTTCATTGTGAAGAATCATAGTTCAAACAGAAACTGAAACTTTTGCCTCATCTTTCCAAATGGTTTCAAGGGCTCCAGTGACATTTCCACTCAGCTCTTGATAACCCCCCCCCCCCACCTCTTCCCCTGGGCTGTGGGTATTCGTACCCTTTCCTCATCAGCAGCCCTCTCCCTCCTCTCTCATGGTCCTCTCTTGTTCCCTTCTCCACCATTCCCTCTGACCTTCCGAAATAGTCCTTGATGGGCCTGACCTGCTCAAGACCTGTCTGCAGGCACTACCCTCCCTGGGAAGTGAAGTTTTCCTCTAACTAGTTTCCTCTCCACAGTACACCAGTTGCTCTCTGCGCTCTCTCTAAGATACTCTTTATGCCAGCTCACCCATCCTGAGAGACTAAATATGAGAATTAGAGATTATACGAAAAGAGCACACACTGCTCTTGCATGAAGGCCTCACACACTGAAGCCCTTAATGATGTGGGTAAAGTGAGACAGGCTTCATGGATGAGGCACACCTTGACACTGTCTAACAGATAGGGAGATGCTTCAGGGAATTTCCTGAATAGCTGCCTGCTGCCCCTATGAGTGGCCCTTGGCCCTCACGGGTTTCTACAGGAATCTGCTTTTACATAGAAGAATGAATTTCTTAAAAAATACTTTTTTAGTTGAAAAAATTAAAGAAATTTTATATTCTTATGGGCCAAAAATGAAAACCCTGTAAATGAAATGCATGAAGAAGTTTTTGATCTTATTCCTTTCTCTAGTCAGTCCCTCTGAAACCTTTGTCCCTACAGGTAATGACTTTATTTGTTTCTTGGAAACATGTCTAGTGTCCTATATATTTAAGTAAGACTTCAGGCACAAGATAAGGGCAGACCATTGGCAGAGTTTCCCTCCCATCCCCACTGCTTCACTACCCCTTCCTAGAGGGACCGCCTCCCCCCCACCTGACCCTTTCTCCTATGTCTGGGTCCAGAGATTATTCTATGTATAAACGGGTACATGGGGCTTCCCTGGTGGTCAGTGGGTAAGGGAACACTGCTTGCATTGGTAAAAGAGATCCAAGATGCTAGTGTCATTGTAAGAACCCATCTTGCCCAGAACTGAAGCCAGGTTTCATTGTGAAGAATCATAGTTCAAACAGAAACTGAAACTTTTGCCTCATCTTTCCAAATGGTTTCAAGGGCTCCAGTGACATTTCCACTCAGCTCTTGATAACCCCCCCCCCCCCCCTCTTCCCCTGGGCTGTGGGTATTCGTACCCTTTCCTCATCAGCAGCCCTCTCCCTCCTCTCTCATGGTCCTCTCTTGTTCCCTTCTCCACCATTCCCTCTGACCTTCCGAAATAGTCCTTGATGGGCCTGACCTGCTCAAGACCTGTCTGCAGGCACTACCCTCCCTGGGAAGTGAAGTTTTCCTCTAACTAGTTTCCTCTCCACAGTACACCAGTTGCTCTCTGCGCTCTCTCTAAGATACTCTTTATGCCAGCTCACCCATCCTGAGAGACTAAATATGAGAATTAGAGATTATACGAAAAGAGCACACACTGCTCTTGCATGAAGGCCTCACACACTGAAGCCCTTAATGATGTGGGTAAAGTGAGACAGGCTTCATGGATGAGGCACACCTTGACACTGTCTAACAGATAGGGAGATGCTTCAGGGAATTTCCTGAATAGCTGCCTGCTGCCCCTATGAGTGGCCCTTGGCCCTCACGGGTTTCTACAGGAATCTGCTTTTACATAGAAGAATGAATTTCTTAAAAAATACTTTTTTAGTTGAAAAAATTAAAGAAATTTTATATTCTTATGGGCCAAAAATGAAAACCCTGTAAATGAAATGCATGAAGAAGTTTTTGATCTTATTCCTTTCTCTAGTCAGTCCCTCTGAAACCTTTGTCCCTACAGGTAATGACTTTATTTGTTTCTTGGAAACATGTCTAGTGTCCTATATATTTAAGTAAGACTTCAGGCACAAGATAAGGGCAGACCATTGGCAGAGTTTCCCTCCCATCCCCACTGCTTCACTACCCCTTCCTAGAGGGACCGCCTCCCCCCCACCTGACCCTTTCTCCTATGTCTGGGTCCAGAGATTATTCTATGTATAAACGGGTACATGGGGCTTCCCTGGTGGTCCAGTGGGTAGGGACACTGCCTTGCAGTACAAGGGGTGCCAACTCGATCCCTGGCCTGGGAAGATCCCATGTGCCATGGAGTGGCTGGACCAATGTGTCCAGCTACCCAGCCCGAGCTCTGGAGTGCATGTGCCCAGAGCCGGTGCTCTGCAGGAAGAGAGGCCACTGTGATGCGAGGCCCACACAGGCCAAAGAACAAAGATGGATGAAAATGGATAAATGAAAGACCAATAGAAGTGACCAGAAAACAAACAAACAAACAAATGTACAAAAAAAAATACATAGATACAAATATGCTTATGAACACATTTTCCTTTTCTTTGCATAATAGCATACTACACACATTGTCCTGCATCCTGATTCTTTTTTTACTTCACAATGCATCTTGTTCCCTGGTGGTCTAGTGGTTAGGATTCAGTGCTCTCTCACAATGCATCTTGGGAAGTGATTCCCAACACTTTATAAAAATCTGACTTATTCCTTTGCTGGACTGCATACTCTTCCTGTGTACATCTGGATACTCTATGATTTATTAAACATTTTAGAGAGCATATTAATAATCCTTCAACCTATTCTTAGATTGCTTCCAATATTTGCTTTATAAGCATTACAGCCATGATTATTCTTGCACATTTATCATTTTGTACATGCGTAAAGGTGAAGTTGTAGGAAAAAAGATTATTAAACTGAAATTGAAGGGTCAAAGGTATTAATATTTTGAATTCCGGTAGATGTTGCCAAATAGGTCTGCTTATCACTTAGAATAAGCTAAGTAATGCTGTGGTAATAAACAAGCCCAAGGCTTCTCCATTTAAAATAGCTGAAGTTCATGTCTTGTTAGTTCTTCATGTCCACCATGGATTCTGAGGACTCTGTTGTGTATTACACTCTTTCTGAGATGCAGGTTGACAGCACACTCACAATGGAGCAAGTGTGGTCTCCACAGTGGAGGGATTTTTTTCAAACTCCCAAAAAGTAAGACTTCAGGCACAAGATAAGGGCAGACCATTGGCAGAGTTTCCCTCCCATCCCCACTGCTTCACTACCCCTTCCTAGAGGGACCGCCTCCCCCCCACCTGACCCTTTCTCCTATGTCTGGGTCCAGAGATTATTCTATGTATAAACGGGTACATGGGGCTTCCCTGGTGGTCCAGTGGGTAGGGACACTGCCTTGCAGTACAAGGGGTGCCAACTCGATCCCTGGCCTGGGAAGATCCCATGTGCCATGGAGTGGCTGGACCAATGTGTCCAGCTACCCAGCCCGAGCTCTGGAGTGCATGTGCCCAGAGCCGGTGCTCTGCAGGAAGAGAGGCCACTGTGATGCGAGGCCCACACAGGCCAAAGAACAAAGATGGATGAAAATGGATAAATGAAAGACCAATAGAAGTGACCAGAAAACAAACAAACAAACAAATGTACAAAAAAAAATACATAGATACAAATATGCTTATGAACACATTTTCCTTTTCTTTGCATAATAGCATACTACACACATTGTCCTGCATCCTGATTCTTTTTTTACTTCACAATGCATCTTTTTCCTCTGGTGGTCTAGTGGTTAGGATTCAGTGCTCTCTCACAATGCATCTTGGGAAGTGATTCCCAACACTTTATAAAAATCTGACTTATTCCTTTGCTGGACTGCATACTCTTCCTGTGTACATCTGGATACTCTATGATTTATTAAACATTTTAGAGAGCATATTAATAATCCTTCAACCTATTCTTAGATTGCTTCCAATATTTGCTTTATAAGCATTACAGCCATGATTATTCTTGCACATTTATCATTTTGTACATGCGTAAAGGTGAAGTTGTAGGAAAAAAGATTATTAAACTGAAATTGAAGGGTCAAAGGTATTAATATTTTGAATTCCGGTAGATGTTGCCAAATAGGTCTGCTTATCACTTAGAATAAGCTAAGTAATGCTGTGGTAATAAACAAGCCCAAGGCTTCTCCATTTAAAATAGCTGAAGTTCATGTCTTGTTAGTTCTTCATGTCCACCATGGATTCTGAGGACTCTGTTGTGTATTACACTCTTTCTGAGATGCAGGTTGACAGCACACTCACAATGGAGCAAGTGTGGTCTCCACAGTGGAGGGATCATAAAAGGGAGTGAACAGAGTCACACACTGGGCTTAAAGTTTCTGTTCAGAACTGGCACCTTCATACTTCATGGGGCAAAACAAGTCACATGGGGCAGATCAGTGCAATCTCACCAGTTGCCTGGAAGAAGAGTTAGCAGCCCTAGAGACCACCACCCCCTTCAGCGCATGCACGTGTGTGTGTTTGTTTGCATGTGCTCAGTTGTGACTGACTCTTTGCAACCCCACAGAAGCACCGCACTCCTCTGTCCTGGGATTTTCCAGGCAGGAGCACTGGAGTGGGCTGCCATTTTCCAGGGGATCTTCCTGACTGAGGAACTGGACTCATGTCTCCTGCACCTATTGCATTGGTGGACAGATTATCACTTGAGCCATTTGGGAAGCTCTACCCCTTCAGAGACCACCCGAGTTACTCAGCCCTGGCAGCAAGTGCAGACACACCCTCACCAGCAGGGTGTGTGAGCAACATGTCCTAATTTTGTCTGGCCTGACAGGTGGAAAATCTTATCTTCTGAAATTTAATTTCATAGGAGTTATTTAATATATTCTTTTGTTCAAACACAACCATAAAATCATTAATTTCTAAAGAGGCAGATAAGCTTGACATGGTGCTATCATAAATCCTATTATTCTATGAATCAGTCATTTCTCCAACGTTGCTGGAGTCCTTGCCAGGAGAGGTACTGGGCTGTGCTGGGTACCAAGGACAGTGGCCTTGTAGAGGCTCCATCCAATGCTACCTACAGTATCCAAAGTCGTCAGTCTCATCAACTCTGCATCCAGATGTCTGCATTTTTGTAATCAGTCTATTAAAATTTTCCCCGGTAAGGGAAGTAAAAATTATTAAACTGAAATTGAAGGGTCAAAGGTATTAATATTTTGAATTCCGGTAGATGTTGCCAAATAGGTCTGCTTATCACTTAGAATAAGCTAAGTAATGCTGTGGTAATAAACAAGCCCAAGGCTTCTCCATTTAAAATAGCTGAAGTTCATGTCTTGTTAGTTCTTCATGTCCACCATGGATTCTGAGGACTCTGTTGTGTATTACACTCTTTCTGAGATGCAGGTTGACAGCACACTCACAATGGAGCAAGTGTGGTCTCCACAGTGGAGGGATCATAAAAGGGAGTGAACAGAGTCACACACTGGGCTTAAAGTTTCTGTTCAGAACTGGCACCTTCATACTTCATGGGGCAAAACAAGTCACATGGGGCAGATCAGTGCAATCTCACCAGTTGCCTGGAAGAAGAGTTAGCAGCCCTAGAGACCACCACCCCCTTCAGCGCATGCACGTGTGTGTGTTTGTTTGCATGTGCTCAGTTGTGACTGACTCTTTGCAACCCCACAGAAGCACCGCACTCCTCTGTCCTGGGATTTTCCAGGCAGGAGCACTGGAGTGGGCTGCCATTTTCCAGGGGATCTTCCTGACTGAGGAACTGGACTCATGTCTCCTGCACCTATTGCATTGGTGGACAGATTATCACTTGAGCCATTTGGGAAGCTCTACCCCTTCAGAGACCACCCGAGTTACTCAGCCCTGGCAGCAAGTGCAGACACACCCTCACCAGCAGGGTGTGTGAGCAACATGTCCTAATTTTGTCTGGCCTGACAGGTGGAAAATCTTATCTTCTGAAATTTAATTTCATAGGAGTTATTTAATATATTCTTTTGTTCAAACACAACCATAAAATCATTAATTTCTAAAGAGGCAGATAAGCTTGACATGGTGCTATCATAAATCCTATTATTCTATGAATCAGTCATTTCTCCAACGTTGCTGGAGTCCTTGCCAGGAGAGGTACTGGGCTGTGCTGGGTACCAAGGACAGTGGCCTTGTAGAGGCTCCATCCAATGCTACCTACAGTATCCAAAGTCGTCAGTCTCATCAACTCTGCATCCAGATGTCTGCATTTTTGTAATCAGTCTACTTCCTCTTTTCCTCAAGATGATTTTTGTTGTTCTTGCTGACACTTAGAGGAGTAAAAATCCAGAAATCTGACATATAGTCCTCCTGTTATCACCTGGCAGACAAATAAACTACTGGATGTTAATGCGGGCGTGGTCTCGGGGGCCTTCCTTCCATCCAGAGATTCAAAGGAAGCAGTACTTGTGGCCACAGGGCAACCATGGGCCCTGGAAAATGAGAGAGAGGTCCAACACCTTTGAAACTTAAGACTCATCTACATGAAAGGATATTTTTAAGAAATCACTTGGAGGTAGGAGCAACATACAAAAAGCTGTACATATTTGATACATACAGCTTGATGGATTTGAAGATAAGTTTACATTTGTGAAACCATTACCATAATCTATGTTATAAACATATCTATCACCTCTAAAACTTTCATCTCACATTCTGTTTTATTACTATTGTGTGATAAGATCTATCCTCTTAGCAAAAATTGAAGTCTACAGTGCCCACATGAAGGGATATTGGATGGTGCTGATACAAAGGCTGGCAGGAGGCATTGGTTATATGTGGAGGGGAGGGCTTGGAGACAAATAATGCATGCGGCCTCCATGAGGGTTTTTTCCCCAGTGGCAGGTTGAGTCCATCAGTTCTGGTTTCCTTGGTGCAGGACAAGGCAGGCGGCCATGGCATAAGCTGCACTTAATTTGCAGAGCTTATAAGATTCTGGAAACAAGAATTGACAGAATTCAATTTTACCTCAGGAAAGCATGCAAATTATATTCCGGTGTTCCTCTTCATCTCCAAAAACATTTGCTGAGAGGGCTAGTTGGTTCAGCAGAGCTAGCAGAGGAGGAAGAGGTGGTGGGGGCCTCCAAGCCACCTGTGGTTGAGGGGCTGAAAATGAGTGGATTCCATTGCCTTCCCATGGCGGTTGGTCATGTTACAAGTGAAGGGTGACTGGAGAAGCATCGTCCTGTTCAAGTCAGGGGTGCTTGTTGGGTTATTTGTTTTTATTTGTGGCTTAAAATTAGCATTGCCTATAAACTTTTACGGGGCTTCCCTGGTGGCTCAACCATTAAAGAATCTACCCACAATGCAAGAGACCTGAGCTCGATCCTGGGTTGGAAAGATCTCCTGGAGAAGGAAGTGGCAACCCACTCAAGTATTCTTTCCTGGAGAATTCCATAAACAGAGGAGCTTAGAAAGCAACAGTCCATGGGTTCACAAAGAGTTGGATACGACTGAGTGATTAACATAAAAAAACTTAAAAAAAATAAAAGTGAGGAGAGTGAAATATTGTTAGACAGAGTTTGGTGGGCTGTGGGGTAAACCCAGTTTCTCTGTCATGTCCAATTCTTTGTGACTTCATGGACTGTCGCCTGTCAGACCCTCTATCTATGGGATTTCCCAGGCAAGAATACTGGAGTGGGTTGCCATTTCCTTCTCTGGGGAATCTTCTCAACCCAGGAATCGAATCCCAGACTCCTACACTGCAGGCAGATTCTTTACTGACTGAGCCACCAGGGAAGCCCAAATCCAATTTGGAAATACACTATTTTGAATCTTACAAAAATACATTATTTTGGATTTCATGTTTGTTTGTTTGTTTGTTTTTTAAAACATTTATTTATTTATTTATTTATTTTGGCGGGGGTGGGGAGGGAAGGAGGTGGGTGGGCCACTCCTATCGGTCTTTCATTTGTCTAGTTTCATCTATCTTTGTTCTTTGGCCCATGTGGGCCTCCCATTGCGGTGGCCTCTGTTGTCACAGAGCACCGGCTCTGGGCGCAAGCGCTCCAGAGCTCCGGCTCGGTAATTGGACACATTGGTCCAGCCGCTCCGCGGCACGTGGGATCTTCCCAGGCCAGGGATTGAACCGGCGCCCCTTGCACTGCAAGGCGTGTCCCATAAGTTTTTAAATTAGTTGTCAACTTAAAAAAAGTTACAGAAGATTACTCACAAAACCCAACATTCCCTGGGAGCAAATAGATGCAAATGATATGACATGAGGTTAATATCCAAAATTCATAAATGTCTCAGACAACTGAATATCAAAAAGCCCCAAATAACCCTATTCAAAAATGGGCTGAAGACCTGAACAGACATTTTTCCTAAAGGCCACGCAGATGGATAACAGGCACATGAGAAAATGCTGAATATTACTAATCATCAGGGAACTGCAGACTGAAACACAATGAGATCTCCTGGAGAAGGAAGTGGCAACCCACTCAAGTATTCTTTCCTGGAGAATTCCATAAACAGAGGAGCTTAGAAAGCAACAGTCCATGGGTTCACAAAGAGTTGGATACGACTGAGTGATTAACATAAAAAAACTTAAAAAAAATAAAAGTGAGGAGAGTGAAATATTGTTAGACAGAGTTTGGTGGGCTGTGGGGTAAACCCAGTTTCTCTGTCATGTCCAATTCTTTGTGACTTCATGGACTGTCGCCTGTCAGACCCTCTATCTATGGGATTTCCCAGGCAAGAATACTGGAGTGGGTTGCCATTTCCTTCTCTGGGGAATCTTCTCAACCCAGGAATCGAATCCCAGACTCCTACACTGCAGGCAGATTCTTTACTGACTGAGCCACCAGGGAAGCCCAAATCCAATTTGGAAATACACTATTTTGAATCTTACAAAAATACATTATTTTGGATTTCATGTTTGTTTGTTTGTTTGTTTTTTAAAACATTTATTTATTTATTTATTTATTTTGGCGGGGGTGGGGAGGGAAGGAGGTGGGTGGGCCACTCCTATCGGTCTTTCATTTACCTAGTTTCATCTATCTTTGTTCTTTGGCCCGTGTGGGCCTCCCATCGCAGTGGCCTCTGTTGTCACAGAGCACCGGCTCTGGGCGCAAGCGCTCCAGAGCTCCGGCTCGGTAATTGGACACATTGGTCCAGCCGCTCCGCGGCACGTGGGATCTTCCCAGGCCAGGGATTGAACCGGCGCCCCTTGCACTGCAAGGCGTGTCCCATAAGTTTTTAAATTAGTTGTCAACTTAAAAAAAGTTACAGAAGATTACTCACAAAACCCAACATTCCCTGGGAGCAAATAGATGCAAATGATATGACATGAGGTTAATATCCAAAATTCATAAATGTCTCAGACAACTGAATATCAAAAAGCCCCAAATAACCCTATTCAAAAATGGGCTGAAGACCTGAACAGACATTTTTCCTAAAGGCCACGCAGATGGATAACAGGCACATGAGAAAATGCTGAATATTACTAATCATCAGGGAACTGCAGACTGAAACACAATGAGATTTCACCTCATACTGGCCAGGAGGGCTGTTATCAAATGACTATAAACAAATGTTGGTTAGGATATGAAGAAAAGGAAACCCTTGTACACTGCTGGTAGGAATGTAAATTAGTGCAGCCACTGTGAAAAATGATACAGAGGATCCCCAAGAAACTGAAAATATAACTACCATATGATCTAGAATCCCACTCCTTGGTATATATTCAGAAACAACAAAATCTCAAATTAAAAGAATACATGTACCCCAATGTTCACAGCAGTATTATTTACAGTTGCCAAGTTTTGGAAGTTATTCCTGTGCCCATCAATAGATGAATGGATAGAGAAGATGTGGTACATACATGCAATGGAATACTACTAAGCTGTAGAAAAAAATGGGATTCTGCCATTTGTAGCAACATGGATGGATTTGGAGAGTGTTATGCTAAGAGAAATAGGTCAGAGAAACACTATATTATGTCACCTATATGTAGAATCTAAAAAGTAGCACAAATAAATATATAATGAAAAACAGAAATAGATGCACAGATGTAGAAAGCAAACAAGAGGTTACCAAAGGAAAGAGGGAAAGGAGAGCAGATTCAGGGTATGGGATTAAGAGATACAAACTACTATGTGTAAAATAGATAAACAATGAGGATATATTGTGTAGTATAGGGATTACAACCACCATCTTGTGATGATTTTTCATGGAACATCATCTGTAAAAATATTGAATCATTATGCTGTAATACTGTAAATATTGTAATACTTCCCATAAAAATAATTTGAAACATAATGTTGTTAATCAATGATACTTCAGTTTTGAAAAAAATCAACATTCCTGGCTTATACTAAAAAAATTGGAATTCTCATCAGTATTGAGTGTTAGTTCCACATGACAGCCTGTTACTAGGGCTCAGTGGCTGCCTCTCCCATAGGTGGGACATAGACACACACTCTGCAGTCTGACACAGTCTTCAACCACTTCCTATTGTTTACACCCTGCCATCTTCACTCATTTTTTTTTTTTAAGATTTATTTATTTATTTATTTTGGGTGGGGGTCGGGTTGGGGAGGGAGGGGAGCAGGCGGGCCACTTCTATTGGTCTTTCATTTCTCTATTTTCATCTGTCTTTGTTCTTTGGCTCCTGTGGGCCTCCCATCGTGGTGTTATCTGTCGTTGCAGAGAGCTGGCTCTGAGCGTACATGCTCCAGAGCTCCGGCTCGGTGATTGGACACATCAGTCCAGCTGCTCCACAGCACGTGGAATCTTCCCAGGCCAGGGATCGAACCCGCACCCCTTGCACTGCAAGGCAGCGTCCTTACCCACTGGATCACCAGGGGAAGCCCCCATCTTCACTCATTTAAAAGAGTATCTAGTCCTGTGGACATTTGAATTTCTGTCCTCCATCATATGAAGTGGTACAGATTAAAGGTATTGTAGAATCAACAGGAGCTGCACGAATTTCCTAATTTCAGCCCTCAAAATAGGTCACCAAGCCTTGTTAATCAAAGTCCCACAGCAGTGAGAGTGACCCAAGGCTCAGAACTCATCTCAAGCTGTAGAAAAAAATGGGATTCTGCCATTTGTAGCAACATGGATGGATTTGGAGAGTGTTATGCTAAGAGAAATAGGTCAGAGAAACACTATATTATGTCACCTATATGTAGAATCTAAAAAGTAGCACAAATAAATATATAATGAAAAACAGAAATAGATGCACAGATGTAGAAAGCAAACAAGAGGTTACCAAAGGAAAGAGGGAAAGGAGAGCAGATTCAGGGTATGGGATTAAGAGATACAAACTACTATGTGTAAAATAGATAAACAATGAGGATATATTGTGTAGTATAGGGATTACAACCACCATCTTGTGATGATTTTTCATGGAACATCATCTGTAAAAATATTGAATCATTATGCTGTAATACTGTAAATATTGTAATACTTCCCATAAAAATAATTTGAAACATAATGTTGTTAATCAATGATACTTCAGTTTTGAAAAAAATCAACATTCCTGGCTTATACTAAAAAAATTGGAATTCTCATCAGTATTGAGTGTTAGTTCCACATGACAGCCTGTTACTAGGGCTCAGTGGCTGCCTCTCCCATAGGTGGGACATAGACACACACTCTGCAGTCTGACACAGTCTTCAACCACTTCCTATTGTTTACACCCTGCCATCTTCACTCATTTTTTTTTTTTAAGATTTATTTATTTATTTATTTTGGGTGGGGGTCGGGTTGGGGAGGGAGGGGAGCAGGCGGGCCACTTCTATTGGTCTTTCATTTCTCTATTTTCATCTGTCTTTGTTCTTTGGCTCCTGTGGGCCTCCCATCGTGGTGTTATCTGTCGTTGCAGAGAGCTGGCTCTGAGCGTACATGCTCCAGAGCTCCGGCTCGGTGATTGGACACATCAGTCCAGCTGCTCCACAGCACGTGGAATCTTCCCAGGCCAGGGATCGAACCCGCACCCCTTGCACTGCAAGGCAGCGTCCTTACCCACTGGATCACCAGGGGAAGCCCCCATCTTCACTCATTTAAAAGAGTATCTAGTCCTGTGGACATTTGAATTTCTGTCCTCCATCATATGAAGTGGTACAGATTAAAGGTATTGTAGAATCAACAGGAGCTGCACGAATTTCCCTAATTTCAGCCCTCAAAATAGGTCACCAAGCCTTGTTAATCAAAGTCCCACAGCAGTGAGAGTGACCCAAGGCTCAGAACTCATCTCACAGATTCTCTAGCTTCTCACAGCCTAGGTTACCTTGTGAGTTCAGAGGTAAGTGGGGCAAATGTGTTATCCTTATTTCACAGATGTGGCAATGGAGGCTTAGAGGTATTAAATTACTTGTCCCAGGTCACTCAGCAAGGCAATAACAGTTGTGGATCTCTATGTCCAGGTTTCTCTTTTCATCATGGTCACTCTACGACCTGTGTGTGTGTGCATGCATGCTAAGTCACTTCAGTCATGTCTGACTTTGTTATCCCACGAACTGTCACCTGCCTAGCTCCTCTGTCCATGGGATTCTCCAGATGAGAATACTGGAGTGGGTTGCCATTTTCTGCTCCAGGAGATTTTCCTGACTCAGGGATCAAATCCACATCTCTTATGCTTCCTGCATTGGCAGGCGGGTTCTTTACCACTAGTGTCACCTAGGAAGCCCTTATATCCTATGCTGTTATTTAAATAATATCTTTCATTAAAATGAATGTGTACAAAAGGAATACATTTATATTATATTGGAATATAATTGCATTCTATTGTAGTGGAAACTGGTATAATCTGGCAGGGATTGGAAACCCTGAATGGAATGTGGATGGATCCTCAGGTATACACACTCTCTATTTTTGTCTCGTTCTCTCTTTTCTCCTCTACCCTTCTCCCCAAGTATCTCTCTACTTACACATGGAGAGAATGGCAAGGCCAGTAGCTGGCAAAATACTGGGAAAATTGTGGGATATTATAGATGAAAATAGGCTTTTTTTAGCATATATTTTTAGGACACATGTTTTGAAGGCTTCCTCTCCAAGTCTTCAGAGATGCTCTTTCATTCTGTTAGCAAAGAGGGTAAAAGAGTTGCTCTTATGAAACATGTTTCATCATCAGCATTTCTTCTGAAGACATGTGTGGTGTGATGGCAAGATCAAGTGGGTCTGGAGGGAGTCTCATGTCTTGAAAACTGAGTTCATTATTTCCTGACTTTTGCATTCATCTGCTGGTGGTGAGAAAGAGAGAGAGAGAGAGAAAGAGAGAGAGGGGCAGAGAGAGATGGAGAGAGACACAGAGAGAGAGAGATGAGAGAGAGCTCTCCTTTGGGAGCTATCTTTATGAATCTCTTCGTATTTGGGGCTCAGCTCTGGGATGGGCACCATGGAGGTAGCTGAGAAGAGAAGGCAGATCCTGTCACCAAGGACTGCAAGTCTCACTAGGCACCAGTAATGAGCCAGGAGCATTTGCATTGAATTTGAATATACATTTGCATCTATTTTGCCAAGAATGTGAAATTGAGTCCTCAGGCAGTTTTCAAACTCAACATTTCAGGGCTGTTACCCTTAAGACTGTTATTTTCTTTTTCTCTTCTCTGCCTTCTGATACACTGCTGTTGACTGAGATTCTCATCATGAAAACAAAACAGAGAAGGGAGAGGAAAGAAACAGAAGTGCTGAGTGGCCATGAGAGTGGGGAGAAAGAGGGACTTAGTCACTGCTACTCATCCTGGAGTCCAGCTTGGGGAACCTACTCCAACCTCTTGGAATGGAGGCTTCAGATGCTTGGATCTGTACTACTAATTCCCGGATTCACTGACTGGTTATTCAGTGAGTAGACACCATGTACCAGACCCTGCCTCAGGTTGCTCATGTCCTGGTGGGAGAGAGAGATTCCTGACAAGGAGATCCTGGCTGGTCTGTGTTGGAAACCTCTGGATCCATTATAAAAGGTGGAAGGAAGTGACTGGATGTAGGGACTGTGAAAAGCTTCCTAGAGGAGTCAACAGCTGAAATAAGCCTTGAGAGATGAGAGGGTGTCCTCCAGGTAGGCTGAGGGGAAGAGCAGTACTGTGGAGGAGTGGTTTGAGCGAAAGCCTGAGAATGTAGAGAAACTATTGGGTGTGGGCAGGGTGGAGTGGAGTGGGTGAGGCTGAGAGGGGAACAGTGATTGACAGGCCATAGAGCAAGACAGAACCCGAAGGGCCTAGGAAGGACCCTCTGAGAGTTGAGGATATGAACAACAGGTCCACTGCAGGGAGCTAAGCAGAGGAGTGATATGGGCTGATTTGCATGTCAGTTCTTTGCATGTCTGACCCTATGGGAATCAACCCATCTCTCCCATACAGAAGGGGAGATTTTCAAGGTCGGGATCTGTGTGCCCCATGTGAAAATTGTCCACAGAACCCTGGTATGTGGGTGCCTTTCAATAAAAGCACAGCCATATGCATTCAATAGCCAAGAGTGCATGTCCAGGTATAAAGGCAAGTGGGAACTCCAGATGTAGGGAGCTGACCCGTGTAGAAAGGGCAGTCTGCTTGCTCAGAGCTGGACAGTTGACCACTGGCAGAGGGAAGGGAGCTGCCTTTCACAGCCAGGACGTCCTAACAAAGGAAGTGGGGAGGAGGGTATTGACAGGCGTGAAGAACAGATTAACTCTGAGGCCTGGAAGACCACAGGAGTGGGAGCCCAGAAACGGCAGTGAGTCAGAGCAACAGAGGCAGCGGGACTGGGGCCCTCCACGAGCAGGGCCCTGGAGACAGTGGGAGTTAATGGGTGGTCACTGCCTTTACTTCTCTGCCCACTAGTCACTCACAAAGCTGAGGGCTTGGGCCTCCCTCCTTCTACCCTACCCCCTTCCCAGCCATACATAATCCATGAGAGGAGCTCAGAGAAACCAGGCCCAAGGCAGGTGCCACCCAGGGAAGATGAATAAAGCAAATGGGCTGACAGTGCTTTAATAATGCTTGCATTCTAAGAACAAAATTATGCACCACCCCTGGCCAAGGTATACTATTTTTGTTATATCCATCTATCACTGCAAATTGCCTGTTATCATTGCCAGAAATTTGTTTTGGTAATTCAGAGGTGTTGGGCCTTATTTAAAAGGATAGAGCAAAATAAGTCATAAGCAGAAATAGCTGGTGGACCCTGCTTTACCATAAAAACAAAATCCCCCAAACAGAAACAGAGGAGGGAGCTAGCAGTGCCAGAGGGTCTTTTCTTTCTATATATGGCTGTCCCACGGGGTTCCTGTTTACCTTGTTTGAATATGGTAATCCAGAGGTAAGAGGAAAATGAGAATTCATTGGCTTAAAGCAAGAGTTTGCTGAGTGTGTTTTGTGGAACTGTAGTTCCAGGGTTGAATACTTTTGAACAATCATGACCTTGCTTGCCCCCCTTTCTGCCCCTGGAGGTCCACAATGATGGCAACAAGGCATGTGGGTGGCTTCACAGCTGTGGAGTTGCTGTTGCCTCGCTGGGATCATGCTTGGAACGATCTTGCGTTTGGCATAATGTTCTTCATGCTCTGCAGTTGTTGTCTTGCAATTCTAATCAGGGGCCCTGTATTTTCATTTTGCACCAAGTGCCATATATTCTATAGCCCCTTCTGAGCACACTGAAGGCTCAGGAGGAGCCAAAAGTAAAGAAATCTGTCTACTTTTGCTCAACATATCATTTCCCAAAGTTGTTTGAATTTCAAACATTATTTTAGAAGGCTATCAGCAACCCTTGGAATTTGTATCTCTCAGAAGACACTTCATAAAAGTTCACCCTAAAGCAAGAAATAGGCTTTTGCAGAGAAGGTGGCTGTTTGCGAATGAGCATGTGCGAATATGGAGAGACATAGTGTTTTAAAGTTGATCTCCAGTTCTTCCAGGAACACCGATCCTGTGGGAACCAGGGCTCCCAGGGGAATGGGGCTGGGAATTTGGACAGAGTCAGAAAAGCTGATCTAGTAATCAGGTCCATGGCTAGATTCCACCTCTAGTCCCCAACACTGCCACACACTTGACTAGGCTCCTCTGAAATGTGGCCACTGTAAACATAGAAAAGAGTTGAAATGGTCACTTGGTGCCATGTGAACAAATAAAATGTGAATGCTTGACTTACTTCTACAGCTCTGTTACTTTTTACTCTTAAACTCTTTTTTTTTCCATTGGTTATCCTGGAGTCCTGGACCTCTAGACACCCCTCGGACCAGGAAGGCAGCTCTGCTCCCATCATAAGTATGTGGGACCCCATTCAGAAGCCACCAGGGTGCCCGTCTGGCTGACGGGTATGGGACACGCCATGTGGGGCTTGGACCCCATTACCAGGCGAGTCAGCTCTGGCCAGCCTGCAGAGTCATTTTCTTTCTATATATGGCTGTCCCACGGGGTTCCTGTTTACCTTGTTTGAATATGGTAATCCAGAGGTAAGAGGAAAATGAGAATTCATTGGCTTAAAGCAAGAGTTTGCTGAGTGTGTTTTGTGGAACTGTAGTTCCAGGGTTGAATACTTTTGAACAATCATGACCTTGCTTGCCCCCCTTTCTGCCCCTGGAGGTCCACAATGATGGCAACAAGGCATGTGGGTGGCTTCACAGCTGTGGAGTTGCTGTTGCCTCGCTGGGATCATGCTTGGAACGATCTTGCGTTTGGCATAATGTTCTTCATGCTCTGCAGTTGTTGTCTTGCAATTCTAATCAGGGGCCCTGTATTTTCATTTTGCACCAAGTGCCATATATTCTATAGCCCCTTCTGAGCACACTGAAGGCTCAGGAGGAGCCAAAAGTAAAGAAATCTGTCTACTTTTGCTCAACATATCATTTCCCAAAGTTGTTTGAATTTCAAACATTATTTTAGAAGGCTATCAGCAACCCTTGGAATTTGTATCTCTCAGAAGACACTTCATAAAAGTTCACCCTAAAGCAAGAAATAGGCTTTTGCAGAGAAGGTGGCTGTTTGCGAATGAGCATGTGCGAATATGGAGAGACATAGTGTTTTAAAGTTGATCTCCAGTTCTTCCAGGAACACCGATCCTGTGGGAACCAGGGCTCCCAGGGGAATGGGGCTGGGAATTTGGACAGAGTCAGAAAAGCTGATCTAGTAATCAGGTCCATGGCTAGATTCCACCTCTAGTCCCCAACACTGCCACACACTTGACTAGGCTCCTCTGAAATGTGGCCACTGTAAACATAGAAAAGAGTTGAAATGGTCACTTGGTGCCATGTGAACAAATAAAATGTGAATGCTTGACTTACTTCTACAGCTCTGTTACTTTTTACTCTTAAACTCTTTTTTTTTCCATTGGTTATCCTGGAGTCCTGGACCTCTAGACACCCCTCGGACCAGGAAGGCAGCTCTGCTCCCATCATAAGTATGTGGGACCCCATTCAGAAGCCACCAGGGTGCCCGTCTGGCTGACGGGTATGGGACACGCCATGTGGGGCTTGTTCACGCTACTGCCCACTACTTAAGGTTCTGCTCACCAGGCGACCCTCGAGTCAGCTCCCCTGGCCAGCCTGCAGACAGTAGCTATTTGTTTGCCCCTGGTATGATTCTTCAGCTATGAATTCTGCTAGAGCTGGGCCAGGAGAGCCATCCACAAGGCACCCCCTGAGCACCTGGCCAAAGACCACCACACACGAGACACAGGCCTCAATGAGCATCATCTGACCACAGGGTGGCAATGCACCTTTCACCAGTGGTAGCCCGGTAGACGACCTTTGTCCTCATCCTTATCCAGTTCCTCGCTGCCTTCACAACTGCCTTACCCAAATCTCACCCTTACAGCATCAAAACACATCATATCAACTTTTACACAACAAAATTTGTACTCCACGAAGGGACTTTCAAACTTACTGGTGATTCAGGCCCACTCTGTTTTTCCAACCCCATTTTCCAGGCATTATCATATAGCCTGTTAATTAATGGCATACTCTTTGCTCTCACATCTGTGTTCCTTCTCTCCACAGCTCATGCTGTGCCCACTACTTGGAATGTTTTCTCCTCCACTTCCCTCACTATGTGTGCACCAAGGGCTAGCTGAGTTCAAATGGTTCCTAAAGCCTTTTCTGACTCCTTAATTCATAATTTGATCTGTGACACCCCTTTGACACTTAGTTTGAGTTCTCTGAAAGATAGATCCTGGTGTAAGGACTTGATACAGGCAATTTGTTCAGAGCTGTTCCCAGAAAGTGGAAAAATGAGAGAGGGATGAAGAAAAGTCAGTGGAGCATGTATCAAGAGTACTTTGCCTCTGTGAGCATGTGGGCTCAATCTATTGGCCACTGTAAACTGAAATTGGTCACTTGGTGCCATGTGAACAAATAAAATGTGAATGCTTGACTTACTTCTACAGCTCTGTTACTTTTTACTCTTAAACTTTTTTTTTCCATTGGTTATCCTGGAGTCCTGGACCTCTAGACACCCCTCGGACCAGGAAGGCAGCTCTGCTCCCATCATAAGTATGTGGGACCCCATTCAGAAGCCACCAGGGTGCCCGTCTGGCTGACGGGTATGGGACACGCCATGTGGGGCTTGTTCACGCTACTGCCCACTACTTAAGGTTCTGCTCACCAGGCGACCCTCGAGTCAGCTCCCCTGGCCAGCCTGCAGACAGTAGCTATTTGTTTGCCCCTGGTATGATTCTTCAGCTATGAATTCTGCTAGAGCTGGGCCAGGAGAGCCATCCACAAGGCACCCCCTGAGCACCTGGCCAAAGACCACCACACACGAGACACAGGCCTCAATGAGCATCATCTGACCACAGGGTGGCAATGCACCTTTCACCAGTGGTAGCCCGGTAGACGACCTTTGTCCTCATCCTTATCCAGTTCCTCGCTGCCTTCACAACTGCCTTACCCAAATCTCACCCTTACAGCATCAAAACACATCATATCAACTTTTACACAACAAAATTTGTACTCCACGAAGGGACTTTCAAACTTACTGGTGATTCAGGCCCACTCTGTTTTTCCAACCCCATTTTCCAGGCATTATCATATAGCCTGTTAATTAATGGCATACTCTTTGCTCTCACATCTGTGTTCCTTCTCTCCACAGCTCATGCTGTGCCCACTACTTGGAATGTCTCTCTCCTCCACTTCCCTCTCTATGTGTGCACCAAGGGCTAGCTGAGTTCAAATGGTTCCTAAAGCCTTTTCTGACTCCTTAATTCATAATTTGATCTGTGACACCCCTTTGACACTTAGTTTGAGTTCTCTGAAAGATAGATCCTGGTGTAAGGACTTGATACAGGCAATTTGTTCAGAGCTGTTCCCAGAAAGTGGAAAAATGAGAGAGGGATGAAGAAAAGTCAGTGGAGCATGTATCAAGAGTACTTTGCCTCTGTGAGCATGTGGGGCTCAATCTATTGGGCCCACTGAGGAACCATCTCACTAGAACAACAGAAGGGTGAGGTTCTGTTCCCCAGTGACTGGGGGCTGCCCTACGGATGGGGGAGTCCCCACACTTGACCTGGGACTCTGACAAACACAAAGTGTCACCCACTACCCCTGTGCTGAAATCCACAGCCAAGGGGATGCACAGTGCCTCCTGACAGTGGTAATAGGCTTTCTTTGTGAAGGATGATTTTTCTACTGAACTCCTGGAGATGAAAACCTGGTCTTATTTCCTCCCTGTATCTTCAAGTACCCACCACCTGCAGGCCTCAGTGGGCACTTCTGTCTGCCTTGTTTAAGGTGCTTCGCTCCTCTGAGCTGCCTGGCCGTGCGTTTTCCAGCTGCCTACATTGTGCCTTGTGTCTTCCTTTAATCATCCCTAAAGCTGTTGGTCTAGCTCTCAGCCAGGACCAACACCAGTATCGCTAGTCTGGCATGTGCCTGCACTGCATTACTGTTACAGGTCTTCTTTCAAAAAGCACTGAGTGAAGTGTGGATATATTTTTTAAAAGAAATGGAAAACTCGCTTGTCAGAAATACAGGTCAAAAATCAATCAGGATAGTAGGGAGAAATAACACTCAACAAATCCTTGAACTGAATTATTACCTACAGTCTCATAGTCCTACATGAGGTCCCAGCCCATTTACAACCACAGTGAGGGACCTGTGGGTTGAGTGGTGTACATCTCCTGGAAAGAGGAGGAAGCAAACAAGCTTCTCCAGAGTTACTGACTTTGGGATGCCAGTGAGCCAGAGCCTGGGGCCTAAAGGAAGGATAATTGTACACTTGACCACTGCTTTGTGAAAGAAAGACGTGTACTCTAATTATTGCGATGAGATCAATCAAATTAAAGCACTGAATTATAATTGGCTAGAGACATTTCTTCAGACCCTAAGCGAATATAGACCAGTCACTTAGTATTTCTGGCCACTTTAGCCTAGAAGCAGAAATATTCAGTTTCCAGGAGACAGGCTGGAAAAATGAGAGATTAAAACAGTATGAAATGAGAGACTGAAAAGGGAGTGGTGGGGACTGTGATAAACTGGGGACCCCATCTCACTAGAACAACAGAAGGGTGAGGTTCTGTTCCCCAGTGACTGGGGGCTGCCCTACGGATGGGGGAGTCCCCACACTTGACCTGGGACTCTGACAAACACAAAGTGTCACCCACTACCCCTGTGCTGAAATCCACAGCCAAGGGGATGCACAGTGCCTCCTGACAGTGGTAATAGGCTTTCTTTGTGAAGGATGATTTTTCTACTGAACTCCTGGAGATGAAAACCTGGTCTTATTTCCTCCCTGTATCTTCAAGTACCCACCACCTGCAGGCCTCAGTGGGCACTTCTGTCTGCCTTGTTTAAGGTGCTTCGCTCCTCTGAGCTGCCTGGCCGTGCGTTTTCCAGCTGCCTACATTGTGCCTTGTGTCTTCCTTTAATCATCCCTAAAGCTGTTGGTCTAGCTCTCAGCCAGGACCAACACCAGTATCGCTAGTCTGGCATGTGCCTGCACTGCATTACTGTTACAGGTCTTCTTTCAAAAAGCACTGAGTGAAGTGTGGATATATTTTTTAAAAGAAATGGAAAACTCGCTTGTCAGAAATACAGGTCAAAAATCAATCAGGATAGTAGGGAGAGAAATAACACTCAACAAATCCTTGAACTGAATTATTACCTACAGTCTCATAGTCCTACATGAGGTCCCAGCCCATTTACAACCACAGTGAGGGACCTGTGGGTTGAGTGGTGTACATCTCCTGGAAAGAGGAGGAAGCAAACAAGCTTCTCCAGAGTTACTGACTTTGGGATGCCAGTGAGCCAGAGCCTGGGGCCTAAAGGAAGGATAATTGTACACTTGACCACTGCTTTGTGAAAGAAAGACGTGTACTCTAATTATTGCGATGAGATCAATCAAATTAAAGCACTGAATTATAATTGGCTAGAGACATTTCTTCAGACCCTAAGCGAATATAGACCAGTCACTTAGTATTTCTGGCCACTTTAGCCTAGAAGCAGAAATATTCAGTTTCCAGGAGACAGGCTGGAAAAACGAGAGATTAAAACAGTATGAAATGAGAGACTGAAAAGGGAGTGGTGGGGACTGTGATAAACTGGAGCTCAAAGTGGTGGCCCCAACTCAGCCACAGCTGTCTTGGGGACACACAGGTACAGGGCACTTAGATTACATTTTTTTTTAAACATAACATTGGAACTCTGAATGAGTGTGACACCTTCCAACCTTTAGACATTGGTAACTAATTGAAAGTGTTACTGAGAGATTCAACCCATCATCTTGTGGGTCACCAGCGTGTAGTCACAGAGCTCAGAATGAAGAGGCTCTTCAAGGAGGTGGCATGTTCTCAAGCCTTTCCTCCCAGAGTCAGAATCCTCAAATAACATTTGGGTAACTAGTGGACTCTTACAGGAAATGGTATTGATTTATTTGGGGCATACTCTGCAAGCCTAGACCAGAGCCGCTCATGGATGTTGGCTCCCCTTGGGCATCATGCAAGACCTGGCTGTGCCAGCATCTCTCACACAGGTGGGCCTGCTTCGGGGGTCCTCTTCTCTCCCCTCACTCAGAACGTGAGTTCATGATGGTGAAGATGTTTTCTTGTTCATTACCTGGCACGTAATAGGTATTCAATACATATTTGCTGAATTTAAGCATAGACTACTCTCTCTGTTCCCACATCATGCTGCATGCAAGAATTTGTCTGAAGTCAGTGCTCTAAGATGAGTTGAGTTAGTGGAGCAATTTTTGTCAGAATAAAACAAAGGAGGTGTCTTGGGGTTGCCTGAGTGGGAGCCCCAGGAGGAGGAACTGAGCCCCATAGCCTTCTACATGCACCATCATATCCACGAGTCTTCGCAAAAATTGCCATCCAGTTCCCAAGTCCCGTTTGTGCGTATATCTGGGGTAATAATTCCATGGCATCCTTCTGTGGAGGTGATGTCAATGCCTAATGGACCCTGGTGATTATAGCCATTCTGCTATTTAGCCCAGTCTTCCACCTCTATCAAATTAAAGCACTAAAAAGGCTAGAGACATTTCTTCAGACCCTAAGCGAATATAGACCAGTCACTTAGTATTTCTGGCCACTTTAGCCTAGAAGCAGAAATATTCAGTTTCCAGGAGACAGGCTGGAAAAATGAGAGATTAAAACAGTATGAAATGAGAGACTGAAAAGGGAGTGGTGGGGACTGTGATAAACTGGAGCTCAAAGTGGTGGCCCCAACTCAGCCACAGCTGTCTTGGGGACACACAGGTACAGGGCACTTAGATTACATTTTTTTTTAAACATAACATTGGAACTCTGAATGAGTGTGACACCTTCCAACCTTTAGACATTGGTAACTAATTGAAAGTGTTACTGAGAGATTCAACCCATCATCTTGTGGGTCACCAGCGTGTAGTCACAGAGCTCAGAATGAAGAGGCTCTTCAAGGAGGTGGCATGTTCTCAAGCCTTTCCTCCCAGAGTCAGAATCCTCAAATAACATTTGGGTAACTAGTGGACTCTTACAGGAAATGGTATTGATTTATTTGGGGCATACTCTGCAAGCCTAGACCAGAGCCGCTCATGGATGTTGGCTCCCCTTGGGCATCATGCAAGACCTGGCTGTGCCAGCATCTCTCACACAGGTGGGCCTGCTTCGGGGGTCCTCTTCTCTCCCCTCACTCAGAACGTGAGTTCATGATGGTGAAGATGTTTTCTTGTTCATTACCTGGCACGTAATAGGTATTCAATACATATTTGCTGAATTTAAGCATAGACTACTCTCTCTGTTCCCACATCATGCTGCATGCAAGAATTTGTCTGAAGTCAGTGCTCTAAGATGAGTTGAGTTAGTGGAGCAATTTTTGTCAGAATAAAACAAAGGAGGTGTCTTGGGGTTGCCTGAGTGGGAGCCCCAGGAGGAGGGAACTGAGCCCCATAGCCTTCTACATGCACCATCATATCCACGAGTCTTCGCAAAAATTGCCATCCAGTTCCCAAGTCCCGTTTGTGCGTATATCTGGGGTAATAATTCCATGGCATCCTTCTGTGGAGGTGATGTCAATGCCTAATGGACCCTGGTGTTATTATAGCCATTCTGCTATTTAGCCCGATTTTCCCAGCTCTTCCCACCCTGCCTGCTCCCAGCACATCCACCTAGAGTGGCTACAGAGTGCTGTCTCCTCCAGGCCTCTTGATTAATTCTTTGCAGGTATAAATTGACAATTATTATGCTTCCCATTAGTCATCTCTCCTCTGGGCTGTACAAATTTAGTTCTCCTGATAGCAATGAATCATGGGACAAAATGTTCATTTGCATTAGGTGCCAGCTCTTTCAATCAAACTCTGTTTTTATAACACCTCATTGCAAGTCTCCTTAACATCTCTCTGTTCTGAATGTTAAATTCAAAGGTCTTACAACAAGGAGTCTGTCACCCTATTCTCTCCCTTTCTCCAGAACCTGGCATGGGCAGGGGGCTGGACGCTCCCATTCACCGTGCATTGGAGCTGAAGTAGGTAGTAGATCGAGACTCACTAGAGAGCTGACAAAAATTGATAATAATGAGCCAATTTACATGAAAGAGACTCATTACCAAGCTAGTTACCAATACGTTGGCTTGTTGGATTTCTGCCAATAAACTGGATCTCTTGTAGCAAGCAATTTTTCACCAGCTCGTAGTGACTCTCTCCAGCTTAAAACTACCTCAGGGAAATTGCCTTTACAATGGAGGAGCGAGTCCACAGTTGCGTATGTACATGTGTGTGAGAGGCACATTGAGGTGCTGAAAACATCACAGACATTTTCACCATTTTTTGATACATGGCTGTGACTGCTTTCCAGTCCCCCTGCCAAGTGACAGCTTAATTTTCAGATGTAACCATCTCAGGCAACACAGTAACTCACAGGGAGGTGAAGCGCTCGTGATTTGGGGTCTGTCATACAATGTCCAGAATTGGAATTCCAAAAAACATATAAATTGAGCAAGGAGGGGAAAGAGAATAACTGAACTTTGATTCAAATGGGGAAAAGTTCCCAAGTCCCGTTTGTGCGTATATCTGGGGTAATAATTCCATGGCATCCTTCTGTGGAGGTGATGTCAATGCCTAATGGACCCTGGTGTTATTATAGCCATTCTGCTATTTAGCCCGATTTTCCCAGCTCTTCCCACCCTGCCTGCTCCCAGCACATCCACCTAGAGTGGCTACAGAGTGCTGTCTCCTCCAGGCCTCTTGATTAATTCTTTGCAGGTATAAATTGACAATTATTATGCTTCCCATTAGTCATCTCTCCTCTGGGCTGTACAAATTTAGTTCTCCTGATAGCAATGAATCATGGGACAAAATGTTCATTTGCATTAGGTGCCAGCTCTTTCAATCAAACTCTGTTTTTATAACACCTCATTGCAAGTCTCCTTAACATCTCTCTGTTCTGAATGTTAAATTCAAAGGTCTTACAACAAGGAGTCTGTCACCCTATTCTCTCCCTTTCTCCAGAACCTGGCATGGGCAGGGGGCTGGACGCTCCCATTCACCGTGCATTGGAGCTGAAGTAGGTAGTAGATCGAGACTCACTAGAGAGCTGACAAAAATTGATAATAATGAGCCAATTTACATGAAAGAGACTCATTACCAAGCTAGTTACCAATACGTTGGCTTGTTGGATTTCTGCCAATAAACTGGATCTCTTGTAGCAAGCAATTTTCACCAGCTCGTAGTGACTCTCTCAGCTTAAAACTACCTCAGGAAATTGCCTTTACAATGGAGGAGCGAGTCCACAGTTGCGTATGTACATGTGTGTGAGAGGCACATTGAGGTGCTGAAAACATCACAGACATTTTCACCATTTTTTGATACATGGCTGTGACTGCTTTCCAGTCCCCCTGCCAAGTGACAGCTTAATTTTCAGATGTAACCATCTCAGGCAACACAGTAACTCACAGGGAGGTGAAGCGCTCGTGATTTGGGGTCTGTCATACAATGTCCAGAATTGGAATTCCAAAAAACATATAAATTGAGCAAGGAGGGGAAAGAGAATAACTGAACTTTGATTCAAATGGGGAAAATTTCCACTGCAAGCCTTTGGTTTTCATTATTGGGAAATTTCCATCAGAAGGTGTCTTAGCCCACTCAAGTTGCTATAACAAAGTACCATATTCTGAGTGGCTTATACACAATAAAAATGTATTCCTCCCAGCTCAAGACACTGGAAGTGGGATGTCAGGGTGTCAGCATGGTTGGTTCTGATGAGGACCTGCTTCCTGATTCATAGATGGTTGTCTTCTCTTTGTGTGGGTCCTCTCACATTGGAAGGGTGAGGGAGCACTCTGGGCTTTCTTTTATATGATCACAAATCCTCTTCATGAAAGCAGAGCCTACCAAAGGACCCCAACTCTTAATAAACCACCTTTGGGAGAAGAATGGCAATGTATGAAGTCTGAATATGAAGACATTCAGTCCACAGTAGAAGGTTTGGATATTGGCTGTGCATGGCACAGGCTAGGCATTGCATTTAGCTTTCCACTTTGTCTCATTGTGTGTGCACACAGCTTCAAGGAGCCAGGATCAGAGTGCTGTGGTGCCAGCCCAGAGAGCAAGTCCAGATGAGAGCTGCTTATTCTCATGATGGTGGCATGTCCCACCTCCACCCCCAACCAAACAGTTTTTTGTAGACTCAAACCTTTGAAATGCATCTGAGAGAGATAGGTCTGCATTGACTGAAATAGGGATCATGTGTTTCATGTGTTGAAGCAAGTTCAGACCATGTGTGAAGTGTCATGGATGATGTGTTGTCTAGAAATAGGCCCTTGAAATTAACTATAGCTTTGCTATGGGAATAAAACCCATGTCAGGTGGGCACCTAGTTCTTCCTCCTGTTGGGGCTACAGCTCCTGCTACAGATGCCAGTCTGAACTGAGGGACATGCTCCAGGGAAGCAGCAGCAGGGAGCTCTTTGGATTGTCTATGGGAGAAATCAAGGGCTCCCATCGGCTGCTCTCCACTGAAGATGAGTAGAGGTACCCTGCCTTTCACTATAGTTTTGTGTACATGTCATCTCCTGCCCTAGGCTACTATCTCCTCAGAGATGGGAGCTCTTTCTTTCAATTGGCCATCCCCCCATCTGCACCTGACTGGCACATAGCAAGTGCCCCAGGTACCCCTGGTGACTCAAAGTTGGCTGTGTGTGGTCGGAGCCTCTTGATTCAAGGTTGGTTTTCATAATTCAAGAAGGTGTCTTAGCCCACTCAAGTTGCTATAACAAAGTACCATATTCTGAGTGGCTTATACACAATAAAAATGTATTCCTCCCAGCTCAAGACACTGGAAGTGGGATGTCAGGGTGTCAGCATGGTTGGTTCTGATGAGGACCTGCTTCCTGATTCATAGATGGTTGTCTTCTCTTTGTGTGGGTCCTCTCACATTGGAAGGGTGAGGGAGCACTCTGGGCTTTCTTTTATATGATCACAAATCCTCTTCATGAAAGCAGAGCCTACCAAAGGACCCCAACTCTTAATAAACCACCTTTGGGAGAAGAATGGCAATGTATGAAGTCTGAATATGAAGACATTCAGTCCACAGTAGAAGGTTTGGATATTGGCTGTGCATGGCACAGGCTAGGCATTACATTTAGCTTTCCACTTTGTCTCATTGTGTGTGCACACAGCTTCAAGGAGCCAGGATCAGAGTGCTGTGGTGCCAGCCCAGAGAGCAAGTCCAGATGAGAGCTGCTTATTCTCATGATGGTGGCATGTCCCACCTCCACCCCCAACCAAACAGTTTTTTGTAGACTCAAACCTTTGAAATGCATCTGAGAGAGATAGGTCTGCATTGACTGAAATAGGGATCATGTGTTTCATGTGTTGAAGCAAGTTCAGACCATGTGTGAAGTGTCATGGATGATGTGTTGTCTAGAAATAGGCCCTTGAAATTAACTATAGCTTTGCTATGGGAATAAAACCCATGTCAGGTGGGCACCTAGTTCTTCCTCCTGTTGGGGCTACAGCTCCTGCTACAGATGCCAGTCTGAACTGAGGGACATGCTCCAGGGAAGCAGCAGCAGGGAGCTCTTTGGATTGTCTATGGGAGAAATCAAGGGCTCCCATCGGCTGCTCTCCACTGAAGATGAGTAGAGGTACCCTGCCTTTCACTATAGTTTTGTGTACATGTCATCTCCTGCCCTAGGCTACTATCTCCTCAGAGATGGGAGCTCTTTCTTTCAATTGGCCATCCCCCCATCTGCACCTGACTGGCACATAGCAAGTGCCCCAGGTACCCCTGGTGACTCAAAGTTGGCTGTGTGTGGTCGGAGCCTCTTGATTCTTGTTTCTCCCAGGTTTGCCTCTTCCTTGGCAGCACCTGTGGCACATGATTGAACTTCTGTTTCTCTATTCATAAGCTGAAAGCAATCATGCCTTCCTTCCAGGATTGGCTCAGATAACAGGAGGTGACAGGCAGTAAAGCTGGGCACAATGCCAGCCACTTGGCAGGCACCCAATGCATATTAGCTACCTTGTTATAGAGTTGCACCAACTCTGCCCCAAGGTCAGGGACAGAAGTAGAATTCTTGCTGGGGAAGCTGGCAGGGGGCCCTGCTTGGCTGCCTCCACCATGTATTCCTATGGTGTTTTATCCACTAGAGAAGACATGAGATAGTCAAACTGGCATCTGTCAGGAGAAGCTCCACCCAAAACTGAACGGTTGGTCTTGGTCAGACAGCCTCTAAGGCAACTCCATCTCAGGTCACATCTCAGGGAAGAGCAGGCAAGAGGCTCTTGCCTGGGCACATGGAGCAGCATTAACAATCCCAACACTTGGGCTTCCATTGGGCATATCAGCTGAAGGGTGCTGACTGAGTAGCAGCTTGGCCTGACCAGTGGGAGTCAGTGACCAGGTGGTTGTTCCATCCCCTCAGGACAATATGGCTGCGTGGCTATAGTCAGGGCACGTGCCATCCCTCAGCTGGCGAATAAACCCTCCTCTGCCTTTGTTTCTGGCAATATACCACCTCAGGCAAGTAACCTGCCCTCTCCAGGGATCAGCTTCCTTATCTGTGAAATGGGAATGAAAACTACTGCCTCAAGGGGCCACTTTCAAAGTATGAGCCACAGGGCTCAAAAGGGCTGCCAGAGCTCCAGTCATGCAGGCTGCTTGCCCTCACGTGGGTGCTCTACCCTCTGCACTTGGCTTTCTCATAGTCACCTGCAGAAATTGAGAGATTTTGATTTTAAACTCTGTTCACCTTAGTCTGGAGGTTGGGTCAATCTGGTGAGCTGTGGAGGAAATCAAGGGGAAATTAAGTTTGAGCTCCCTCATGCTGAAGTCGATGCAGACACACCATCTTTTAGGGCTGGAAGCCAGATTCTCTGACTAGGCATTAAACTCAAACCCTTGATGGGACCCTTGGGTTTCGCTCACTGTGCAAGTGGGGCTTTAAGACCCAGTAAGGGAAAGAAATCCACAGCCTCTCCTTGAAGAGAAGGTTAGGTCCTGGTGTACAGCCCTCGTAGATGAATAGACAGCGGTTCTAGGTGGGGGTGGTGTTTCTTTGGGCCCATATATTAGGTAAGTAGCAGAGCTTGGATCTGATCTGTCTCTGTAAAACCACAGTGGGCCTCTGTGATGTGTCTGCCCAGATCCTTGGTGCAGAAGCAGAAGCAGTTGCCTCTTTTGTTGAGCTTTTTTTTTTTTTGCCTTTTCTCCATCATGCCCCTTTTTAATTTATATTTATTTTCATCCATCTTTTTATTATTTGGCCTGTGTGGACCTCCCACTGCAGTGGCCCCTCTCACTGCAGAGCACCAGCTCCAGGCACATGCACGCCAGAGCGTCGGCTCGCAACTGGACACACTGGCCCAGCACGTGGCACGCAGGATTTTCCTGGGCCAGGGATTGAACTGGTGCCCCTTGCACTGCAAGGCGGACTCTTTACCCACTGGACCACCAAGGAAGTCCCGTGGTTTCCCCTTTGCTAAGCAGAGCACCTCTTGCCATCTCTTTCGGTCTTCTGGGGAAAGGCCAGGTGCCTCTGAGCCATTCTCAAGAGCTCACTATACCTCCAGTTTTTGCCTCCCAGGAGCATATTATCCAGTCTGCACAAAGCTGAGGGGCCTGGTCCTCCATGCAGGCTTCTGAGTCAAGGCCCTCATCCCCCTGCAGATATGTGAAATACAAGCTGCTGTATGTCACACCCACTTCTCAACCAGCAGGCTGACACTTGAGGCCCTCCACACAAACATAAAGAGATCCTGGGTCCAGGCTCCCTCTGTGCAATAGTGGCTGGATTTATGGAGTTTCCATCTCCATGGTGTGAGGTTGGAAGCAACGCACTGCATCTGTGCCAGCATCAGAGTTTAGCGGGACCCCACGATGGATGGCTTGTATGAGGGCTTTTTATATGGTAACTTGACGTGTCTTGTTTATGTATTTTGATTTGACAACACAGCTACAAGGCAGGGGAAAGGGGGTTGGACTAAATCCTGACAGAGCCTCTAAACATCTAGACATTTACCAGGCTGACAAACCTGTAGCAGATGAATACATTTAATTTTTCCTCTTAAAAAGTTCTCCCTCTGTTCCCTCTGATACTTTCTGTTTCTTCAGAATTGGGCAAGGGCCTCCTTCGTGTGTAATTTCTAACTCCGGGAGGGCATCTGCACTCCTGCTGTCAGCATCTCTCAACATCTGCTCTTCACCAGGGACTGAGCTTGGGCTTCTCTTGTCTCAATTATGAATGAAACCACAGTTTGAAGGGGAGAGAAATCAAAAAAGAAAAGCTTTATTGTAGCATTATTGAAAATAGCTAAGATAGGGAAGAAATCCTACATGTTTGTCAATGGATGCATGAAAAAAGAGGGTGTGGAATACACCACAGAGTATTATTCAAACATTAGAAAAAGGAACATCCTACCACTCGTGACAACATGAATGGAACTTGAGGGCATTAGGTTAAGTGAAATAAGTTAGACATTGAAAACAAATGCTGTATGTTAACACTCACATATGGAACTTATAAAAGTCAGACTCACATCCTTGCACTGCAAGGCGGACTCTTTACCCACTGGACCACCAAGGAAGTCCCGTGGTTTCCCTTTGCTAAGCAGAGCACCTCTTGCCATCTCTTTCGGTCTTCTGGGGAAAGGCCAGGTGCCTCTGAGCCATTCTCAAGAGCTCACTATACCTCCAGTTTTTGCCTCCCAGGAGCATATTATCCAGTCTGCACAAAGCTGAGGGGCCTGGTCCTCCATGCAGGCTTCTGAGTCAAGGCCCTCATCCCCCTGCAGATATGTGAAATACAAGCTGCTGTATGTCACACCCACTTCTCAACCAGCAGGCTGACACTTGAGGCCCTCCACACAAACATAAAGAGATCCTGGGTCCAGGCTCCCTCTGTGCAATAGTGGCTGGATTTATGGAGTTTCCATCTCCATGGTGTGAGGTTGGAAGCAACTCACTGCATCTGTACCAGCATCAGAGTTTAGGGGAACCCCACAATGGATGGCTTGTATGAGGGCTTTTTATATGGTAACTTGACGTGTCTTGTTTATGTATTTTGATTTGACAACACAGCTACAAGGCAGGGGAAAGGGGGTTGGACTAAATCCTGACAGAGCCTCTAAACATCTAGACATTTACCAGGCTGACAAACCTGTAGCAGATGAATACATTTAATTTTTCCTCTTAAAAAGTTCTCCCTCTGTTCCCTCTGATACTTTCTGTTTCTTCAGAATTGGGCAAGGGCCTCCTTCGTGTGTAATTTCTAACTCCGGGAGGGCATCTGCACTCCTGCTGTCAGCATCTCTCAACATCTGCTCTTCACCAGGGACTGAGCTTGGGCTTCTCTTGTCTCAATTATGAATGAAACCACAGTTTGAAGGGGAGAGAAATCAAAAAAGAAAAGCTTTATTGTAGCATTATTGAAAATAGCTAAGATAGGGAAGAAATCCTACATGTTTGTCAATGGATGCATGAAAAAAGAGGGTGTGGAATACACCACAGAGTATTATTCAAACATTAGAAAAAGGAACATCCTACCACTCGTGACAACATGAATGGAACTTGAGGGCATTAGGTTAAGTGAAATAAGTTAGACATTGAAAAACAAATGCTGTATGTTAACACTCACATATGGAACTTATAAAAAGTCAGACTCACCAAAAGAGAGTAGAATGGTGGTTCCCAGGGGTTGGGGCTATGAGGGGGTGGTGGTGATAGTGTGTGGGTGAATGGGTCAATGTTGGTTAAAGGGTACAGACGTCCAGTTGTAAGATGGATGAGTTCTGAGGATCTAATGTACAGCATGGTAATTATAGTTAATAATGCTATGTTACATACTCGAAAGTTGCTAAGAGCATGGATCTTAAATGTTCTCACCATAAAGAAACAGTAATTATGTGATGTGGCGGAGTGTCAGCTAAGGCTGTAGGGATAATCACTTGGCAACACTTAAGTGTATCAAATCAATACTGTACAATGTTACATGTCAATTACATCTCAATAAAGCTGGGAAAAAGAAGTCCTCAATGAAGTAGATGTCCTTGATTAAGACATATTAAAGTTAATTTTTTTAAAGAAATAGAGAAAAATTGAAGCAGTCGATGGCCCTGTAGGAGGTGTTGCCTCTTTAGGGAAGAAATGCTGAAGGAGGAGAGCAAGAGAGAGGCGAGGAGGGTCTTCCGTCTGCAGAGCAGTGATCATGGTCCTAATTCAAAATCTTTCTCTTGTGAGCAGCAGAAAAATGCACAACCTGAAAGCTGTGGGTTAAATTTTCTTCTGTGAGGACTTACTGAGTGAGGACTTTAGCCTAGGAGACAGTCCCTCAGCTCTAACAAACTGCTCACAAGTGGTAAAGGAGCACCCAGCACAGTAGAGGAACTTTTTGCTGGAAAAACAAAACCCCTCAAAAATGTAGTCAAACATCAGAAAATTACTTCTAATAATAAAAATAACAACAACAAAACAAAAACAGATATCTCAAGTGAATGATTTCAGTGCTTTTCTATGTATTGGGTCAGTAGGTAAGAAATCTGCCTGCAATGCAGGAGATGCAAGAGATGCAGGTTTGAGCCCTGATTGAGAAGATCTCCTAGAGGAGGGCATGGAAATCCACTCCAGTATTCTACTTTTTTTTTAAACCATTTCTTTTTTTTTTCTGGCCTCTTTTATGGATTTTATTTGTTTATTTATTTATTTATTTTCATCCATCTTTATGGCCTGTGTGGGTCTCGCTTTGCAGTGGCCTCTTGTTGCAGAGCACCGGCCCTGGGCGTATGTGCTCTAGAGCACCGGCACCTAATTAGACACACTGGTCTAGCCGCTCTGCGGCGTGTGGGATCTTCCCAGGCCAGGGATCGAACCCATACCTCCTACACTGCAAGGCAGACTCTTTTCCAACTGGACCATCAAGGAAGCCCCACTCCAGTATTCTTGCCTGGAGAATTCCATGGACAGAGGAGCCTAGTGGGCTACAGCCATAAGGTTGCAAAGAGTCAGATATAACTGAAGTGACTGAGCAGGCATGCATGCATGTATGGGAAGATGTATTAATAAGAGTCTGGGCTCTTTGAAATTCTTTTTTAGATATGTATCTTAGCTATCTAGGGTCAGTATTCAAAGCACAAAATATGTCCTGTTTTTCTGCATCCTGAATTCCCCCTCAAGGTGCACCGTGGTGGCTGCCATGGCTGAGGCCTTGATCCCTGTAGAACCGGAATGGTGTCGATGTTCCCTCTCCACGGCCCCAGTCCTCTTGCTTCCCAGAACCTGGGTCTCCTTATCTGCACCACCAACTGCAACGCTCTGTATGCTCCTGTGAAACATGCCAGCTCTGTCCAGATAGGCGACTTTGGTGACCACAGTCTTTCTTTGGCCATTTCTGAGGCCTCCTATGGGGGAGTCAGGGGTCACCAACAAAGGGATCCTGTTAAAGGAGTCCCTGGAGGTCCGCAGAGAGATGTTGGATTTAGGAGGAAGGAGCAAATGAGATGACCATCACATTTTCCACGGTGGAACCATTGGCCCCTGCCGTTTCTTCCTACAGGACAGATCTCCTCAACATCTGAACATTAAACAGGCTCTGGGGAGTGTGCAGTAGAGAAGTACACTTCGTTTGTCTTACACAGAATAAACTGGGTGACCCTCCTTCTGTCTCCTCCGAGCTCCCTAGGACCTGGTGAGGCACTGAGCGGTGTGTTCCAGGATCCAGAATCGTGTCATTTAGGTAAGTTAGTGGTTCCATGTCCCTGTCACTCTGAGTCTTTCAGGAGAACCACATATTCACTTGATTTAGTAGATAAGAGAGAGAAAGAGCTGCTAAGGAAAGTAGTTTGGACACACGGGGGACAATTGGCATTTTTCCTCCTGAAATCTACTTGCTCAAAGGCTACAGACAGATTGTATATGTAACTAATCAGTCAGGAAAGCATTAACAGTGTTGCCACAGGAAAGGGTGCAAGGATCAGTGACAAAGACTGTTGCACTAGAGTTGGGGCCACACCCCGCCCCTGACCTTGTGTGGGAAAGGCTCTCTCTGGACTATTGGAGAAAACTGCTCTCTTCACGGAAACTCCCTCAGGGCTGAAGGGAAGTCAGACAGCCCAATCACTTGCAGAAGGGCCCACTGGCCTTTGCTCTGACCTCCAGGGCCAGTTCTGGCCGCTCTTTGGGTATAATTTCCCTGTGTTTACTGCAGACATCTGTCACGCCAAGGGAGACTATTGAAATACGCTATGTCACCTTAAACTGTTCGCTAATTGGGCAGTGCTGTGGGATTTTTTGATGATCAGTGCCACATGCAAGTGCTTATTTAGAGAGATCCAAAGATTTTCCAGAAAGGCTGATTAGTCAGTTCTAGTCACCGTCTCCAAAATTAGGATGGTCACCTGCGAAATGGTAGGGAGAAAATAATTTTCAACAAATTAGTTTTGCAAAAAGAAAAAGAAGGAGTTGTTAATGGAAAGCTGTTTTCCTTTATCTCATTCTGACAGCAGAAAGGTCTGGACCCTGGGCACCCTCCCATCACAGCAGCCTTCCCAGGTCTGTGGCAAGCTGTTCTTCCAAGACGAAGAACAGCTGAGATCATCTTGATGCGTGAGAGCCTCCATTTCATCTTGGTGAGTGAAACTCCTTTTCCAGGGGAACCCCCTCCGTTTCTTCCTACAGGACAGATCTCCTCAACATCTGAACATTAAACAGGCTCTGGGAGTGTGCAGTAGAAGTACACTTCGTTTGTCTTACACAGAATAAACTGGGTGACCCTCCTTCTGTCTCCTCCGAGCTCCCTAGGACCTGGTGAGGCACTGAGCGGTGTGTTCCAGGATCCAGAATCGTGTCATTTAGGTAAGTTAGTGGTTCCATGTCCCTGTCACTCTGAGTCTTTCAGGAGAACCACATATTCACTTGATTTAGTAGATAAGAGAGAGAAAGAGCTGCTAAGGAAAGTAGTTTGGACACACGGGGACAATTGGCATTTTCCTCCTGAAATCTACTTGCTCAAAGGCTACAGACAGATTGTATATGTAACTAATCAGTCAGGAAAGCATTAACAGTGTTGCCACAGGAAAGGGTGCAAGGATCAGTGACAAAGACTGTTGCACTAGAGTTGGGGCCACACCCCGCCCCTGACCTTGTGTGGGAAAGGCTCTCTCTGGACTATTGGAGAAAACTGCTCTCTTCACGGAAACTCCCTCAGGGCTGAAGGGAAGTCAGACAGCCCAATCACTTGCAGAAGGGCCCACTGGCCTTTGCTCTGATCTCCAGGGCCAGTTCTGGCCGCTCTTTGGGTATAATTTCCTGTGTTTACTGCAGACATCTGTCACCCCAAGGGAGACTATTGAAATACGCTATGTCACCTTAAACTGTTCGCTAATTGGGCAGTGCTGTGGGATTTTTTGATGATCAGTGCCACATGCAAGTGCTTATTTAGAGAGATCCAAAGATTTTCCAGAAAGGCTGATTAGTCAGTTCTAGTCACCGTCTCCAAAATTAGGATGGTCACCTGCGAAATGGTAGGGAGAAAATAATTTTCAACAAATTAGTTTTGCAAAAAGAAAAAGAAGGAGTTGTTAATGGAAAGCTGTTTTCCTTTATCTCATTCTGACAGCAGAAAGGTCTGGACCCTGGGCACCCTCCCATCACAGCAGCCTTCCCAGGTCTGTGGCAAGCTGTTCTTCCAAGACGAAGAACAGCTGAGATCATCTTGATGCGTGAGAGCCTCCATTTCATCTTGGTGAGTGAAACTCCAGTTTTTAAAAGATTCCAGGCGTCCTCCTCTATCTCACCGTCCTGACACTGAGCACTGATGCTCTGCTTACAGTAGCTGAGACTGAAGTGCGGCAGTGCACCGTGTCTGCCTGGTCCACGAGAAAATCCATCACTTCAGAGAGAGACACCTCTTCATAACTGCAACGAGGCCGAAAGACAGAAAGAGCTGCTGGTCTCCAGGAGCGCTGCTGAGCCCCTCATCCATAAGGGCCAGGGTGCAGGCTCCCCTAGTGCCAACCAGCCCTGGTCCAGCCTTCCCACTCCACCCTGCCAAGCAGGAGCTGGAGCTCAGAGGAGCTGGGGTGAAGCACCCAGGAGGCACTCCTCAAGTAGGTTGCTCCAAAGGTTGACTTGGAGCTTGGGAGCTTGGTCCCTAACAGGAAGCAAGAGGAAGGCTCAGGCTCTGTGTTCAGACAGGGGTTGCTGACTCCTGTGAATCTGTGCAGGGAAGTTCCTAGAGGCTGGCAAAGCAGCTTGGGATCACTCAAGGATATCATCTTCTTGACCGTGGGAGGCCACTGGGGGCTGGTGAGCAGTGAAATCTGGGCTGCCTCTTGATGGTGGACTATCTCTTTCATGTTGGAGGTCAGACTCCAAATAGAGACTACAATTCCATCAACAATTAGTGATCAGGCTAGCCTCCCAACAGTGTGTCTGCAACCAAGTGCAGTTCCAAATAGAAGACTACAATTCCAATCCCATAGCTGTTCGCTAATTGGGCAGTGCTGTGGGATTTTTGATGATCAGTGACACATGCAAGTGCTTATTTAGAGAGATCCAAAGATTTTCCAGAAAGGCTGATTAGTCAGTTCTAGTCACCGTCTCCAAAATTAGGATGGTCACCTGCGAAATGGTAGGGAGAAAATAATTTTCAACAAATTAGTTTTGCAAAAAGAAAAAGAAGGAGTTGTTAATGGAAAGCTGTTTTCCTTTATCTCATTCTGACAGCAGAAAGGTCTGGACCCTGGGCACCCTCCCATCACAGCAGCCTTCCCAGGTCTGTGGCAAGCTGTTCTTCCAAGACGAAGAACAGCTGAGATCATCTTGATGCGTGAGAGCCTCCATTTCATCTTGGTGAGTGAAACTCCAGTTTTTAAAAGATTCCAGGCGTCCTCCTCTATCTCACCGTCCTGACACTGAGCACTGATGCTCTGCTTACAGTAGCTGAGACTGAAGTGCGGCAGTGCACCGTGTCTGCCTGGTCCACGAGAAAATCCATCACTTCAGAGAGAGACACCTCTTCATAACTGCAACGAGGCCGAAAGACAGAAAGAGCTGCTGGTCTCCAGGAGCGCTGCTGAGCCCCTCATCCATAAGGGCCAGGGTGCAGGCTCCCCTAGTGCCAACCAGCCCTGGTCCAGCCTTCCCACTCCACCCTGCCAAGCAGGAGCTGGAGCTCAGAGGAGCTGGGGTGAAGCACCCAGGAGGCACTCCTCAAGTAGGTTGCTCCAAAGGTTGACTTGGAGCTTGGGAGCTTGGTCCCTAACAGGAAGCAAGAGGAAGGCTCAGGCTCTGTGTTCAGACAGGGGTTGCTGACTCCTGTGAATCTGTGCAGGGAAGTTCCTAGAGGCTGGCAAAGCAGCTTGGGATCACTCAAGGATATCATCTTCTTGACCGTGGGAGGCCACTGGGGGCTGGTGAGCAGTGAAATCTGGGCTGCCTCTTGATGGTGGACTATCTCTTTCATGTTGGAGGTCAGACTCCAAATAGAGACTACAATTCCATCAACAATTAGTGAGCAGGCTAGCCTCCCAACAGTGTGTCTGCAACCAAGTGCAGTTCCTGTACTATCCAGCCTCATCCAGAAATGGAACTCAGCTTCTCCGAGTCCAGTTGCCCTTAAACTCCAGCTGTTTGTTACCAGGAAAAAGTATTTTTGGTTGTCAACTGCACCACCAACCATGAGGCATCTACTTTAAACTCACTGAGCTGCGGGTGTCTTCTTGGAAGGGGAGTGATGATCCTTCCTTTGCAGGGCTGTGAGGGTAGATGAAGCCGTATAGCACAAGACATGTAGTAGGTGTTCAGTGGACACCAGATCCTCATTTTACCTGACCCTTTCAAACCAAGACCACTCATTTTCTGACTTGAACTGACTCAGCTTATCACTCAAAATACGTTGCTTAAATAAAAAACAAAACAAAACAAAGCAAAGCAAAACGAAACGAAAGACAGGTAAGCATCCATCCAGATTGCATTAGCCTGTTATTCTGTCATTTCTTCCAGTAAACAGATTGCCTTCCTCTCTCTTTCTTTTCTGTGTATGGATCTGGAGGATCTGCAATGTACAAAGCAGGTGCATTGATCAGTTATCAGTCGGGAATGATTTATGACCCCTTCAGGTAAAAAGCTTCTTATAAACACAAAGTAGCACTGCTTCCAACCGCCTTTGCAGCTCAGAGGCAAAGTCCTCGGACATCTGCAGGGAGATAACTGAGCATCAGCAGAACAAACTGCTTTAGTCAGTAGCACATCAGTAGTGTTAAGGTGAGTCCCCACTTTCACCTGATGTGAGAACAGCAGGGACCCACTGGGGCTCAGGTGGCCCTGTGCAAGGCTATGTGTTGGCAGAAGGATGGTGGCCTGGATGTGCACCAGTTCTGTTCCTTGGTGATATATGTTACTTGTGTCCTCTTAGTCTCAATTTTTCTGTCTGTAAAATGGGATTTCTACCACTCTCTTTCCTTCCCAGGGCTTTGGCGTCACTGGAAGTAAGAATGGATACAGAGGTCTTTCTAGAATGCTGAACGCTGTTCTCCACTAGGCTCTGATTTTAAGCTTCTGTGCTTCTTTGTATTTTAATAGAGACTACAATTCCATCAACAATTAGTGAGCAGGCTAGCCTCCCAACAGTGTGTCTGCAACCAAGTGCAGTTCCTGTACTATCCAGCCTCATCCAGAAATGGAACTCAGCTTCTCCGAGTCCAGTTGCCCTTAAACTCCAGCTGTTTGTTACCAGGAAAAAGTATTTTTGGTTGTCAACTGCACCACCAACCATGAGGCATCTACTTTAAACTCACTGAGCTGCGGGTGTCTTCTTGGAAGGGGAGTGATGATCCTTCCTTTGCAGGGCTGTGAGGGTAGATGAAGCCGTATAGCACAAGACATGTAGTAGGTGTTCAGTGGACACCAGATCCTCATTTTACCTGACCCTTTCAAACCAAGACCACTCATTTTCTGACTTGAACTGACTCAGCTTATCACTCAAAATACGTTGCTTAAATAAAAAACAAAACAAAACAAAGCAAAGCAAAACGAAACGAAAGACAGGTAAGCATCCATCCAGATTGCATTAGCCTGTTATTCTGTCATTTCTTCCAGTAAACAGATTGCCTTCCTCTCTCTTTCTTTTCTGTGTATGGATCTGGAGGATCTGCAATGTACAAAGCAGGTGCATTGATCAGTTATCAGTCGGGAATGATTTATGACCCCTTCAGGTAAAAGCTTCTTATAAACACAAAGTAGCACTGCTTCCAACCGCCTTTGCAGCTCAGAGGCAAAGTCCTCGGACATCTGCAGGGAGATAACTGAGCATCAGCAGAACAAACTGCTTTAGTCAGTAGCACATCAGTAGTGTTAAGGTGAGTCCCCACTTTCACCTGATGTGAGAACAGCAGGGACCCACTGGGGCTCAGGTGGCCCTGTGCAAGGCTATGTGTTGGCAGAAGGATGGTGGCCTGGATGTGCACCAGTTCTGTTCCTTGGTGATATATGTTACTTGTGTCCTCTTAGTCTCAATTTTTCTGTCTGTAAAATGGGATTTCTACCACTCTCTTTCCTTCCCAGGGCTTTGGCGTCACTGGAAGTAAGAATGGATACAGAGGTCTTTCTAGAATGCTGAACGCTGTTCTCCACTAGGCTCTGATTTTAAGCTTCTGTGTTCTTCTTTGTATTTTCCATTTTGGGGGGCCTCTAAGTCATCATTTATTTTTCATCCATCTTTATACTTTGGCCTGTGTGGGTCTCCCATTGCAGTGGCCTCTTTTGTTGCAGAGCACCGGCTCTGGGCTCATGTGCTTCAGAGTGCTGGCTCATAATTTGTCCAGCTGTTCCTTCGCATTGGGATGCAGGATGGATTCTTTACCCACTGGACCACCAGGAAAGCCCTGTATTGTCCAATTTTAGCGATAGTCCTGCTTAGTTTTTTGGCAGACTCTTCTGCCCTTGATAACTGATCTGGTCCTCATCCCCTAACCTACCCAGTGATATCTGGTCATACTGGCCTGCTTGAAGCAAGAATCCTGTTAGGCTGGTTGAGCCCCAGTTCCCCTCACCTCTGATGCTTTATCTTAGCAGCTTTCTGACTCCTACCTGCTCCTTGACTATAAATTCCCATTTTTCCCTGTTGCATTTGAAGTTGACATCAATCTTTTTCCCCTATGGCAAAACCCCGTTGAAGCATGGTAGGTGTTAGAAACCCAGGGAGAGGGAGAGATTACCTAAGGCCACCACACATGAGGGCTGAACTCAGCCTCCCATCAGGTCTTCTGATTTCCAGGGCTTGTTGCTGAGGCTCAGTCTCTCCACAGTTTCTCTTGCAAAGAGAAGATTCACTATAGTTGAAGTTTCAGGCTTCTGCCTCTCACGGAGAATAGTTTTATGCTCAGTGGGTCCTAGGAACAGTGTAGCTGTGACATTCACTTTGCGCAGATCCATGGCCAGGGCCCTTTGCTTTGGGGGAGGAGCCCTTGATATTCCTCTGTTAAGGACTGTTACTTTTCCTTGAAAACAGCTTTGCACCCATTTACAACATCCCTATCCTTGGGGAAAAGTCTCTTTCAGTATCCCCCACTGGAGATTATAGGAGGTTGTTCTCATGTAAATGATTGTCAAATTTCAGAGCCCTGCTCTTGGTTACCGCCTTGCTTCCAGTAGTTGCTCATTGACATCATTATCAGACCTGCAGGTGCCACGTGGGGAATTTCATTGTCTTTGCCAGTAAATGAGGTTCACTAGGGAACAGTGCTGGGCAATGGGAAGGAGCGGGTTTGAAGGTTTCCTTTCTCTCTTTTCTGTGCATAGACTTGATCAAGAAGGAATTGCAGCAGGGTTTCTGTAAAGCCTCACTTGGCTGATGCCTCATGGTTCAGCCATGCTGTTCCACCTGCTGCAAACTCTTACCTGCAGTCTGGGCTGGTAACAAGGGCAAGGGTTCCTCTAGGGAGGTGAGGAGGTCCTTCATCTGGGATAATGTGGAGAGAACCATAATAAACATATGGTTCTCAGAAGCACAAACTTATTTGCCAGTCTTGATGAATTTGTGGGAAAGAAGTGATCTTCTCAGTCTCTATTTGTCCTTCTCATTTCTCATCCCAACTTCTGTGCAGGTTTCTGAAGGGGCTAAATCGAGGAGGTGGGGCATGAACCTCGTTGGTTCTTCCATGTCCATCTGTCTGGTGATTGGGGCTGGGCTGAGCTGGAGCCTGCACTGGGCACCAGCAGAGGGGTGAGCAGAAGAAAGTGGCCATCACCACTGATGTGGACACGATTGTGGAGCTATCTCACTTTGCCATGAAAGTGTGTGATTGATATACATGGTTGAGTTCCCTAGAACCAGAGCCAAGATGGGATTTCTTGTGGAGGGACTTTTCAAGGGACTGCTCTCAGAAGAAACCTGACAGCTAGTGAGGGAAGCAGGATAGGGCAAAAGCCAGGTTAAAATGTGGGTTTAGCTGTAGTCAGCACATGTCTGGTCTCATGGGGAGCTCAGAAGGGTGAATGGCTGCACAGTTTTCTGCACCTGTAAGCGGGTTGGGCTTTGTAACCCCTATCTTTGGACCCTGTGAGCTACCCTGGGAGTGACCCATAATCTGACAGACATTTCAGGGCAAGGTGCATTCCCTGGGAAAGGGGTAACTGGGAGCCTTCAGAAGCTCATAGTCACAGCAGCCAGCAGCTGGGGACCAGTGCCAGGTCTGGCAAGGAAGAGCTGAGTGGGACCCTCCGCATCTGCTGCAGTGGACCTTGGAGCCAGACTGCTTGCATTAGAATCCTCCCCTTTCTGTCATGTGATCTTAGTTTCCTCATCTGATAAATGGGCATGATCAGAATGCCTCCCTTAGAGGGTTGAGGCAGTGCTGGCACATAGTGAAGGCTCAGTGGAGGGGGCTGTGGTGAGAGCATTCAGTGGACAGGAGCTTCCTCAGAGGCGGGAGTGCCCTGTCCTCAAACATTGCCTCCTTAGGGTCCTAGTCCTGTGACAGGAGCCCTCCCTCCTGGGCTCAGCAGCCCCAGGACAGGGGAGGGCTCAGAGGAGGGCAGGTTCAGCTCTGGGGTGGGAGGGGGAAGCCAAGGAGCTTAGATTCCAAGCAGTCCCTCTTTGCACCTCTCTTGAGGTTCGTGAGAGAGAGGCTCCTTGACAACTGGATTTTTTATGCTCTTCCAAACGAGCCTATCAAAAGTCAGCCCATCTGCTTTGCAGACAGAAACTTTGCTTTTAAAATCGTTGAGTTATTTCCTTCTTCCTCCCTTTTCAGGGGAAGTTATTTCAGCCATTTGGTTTGCAGAAGACTTTGCACCGGTGATGGGGCTGGGGAGCCTGCACTGGGCACCAGCAGAGGGGTGAGCAGAAGAAAGTGGCCATCACCACTGATGTGGACACGATTGTGGAGCTATCTCACTTTGCCATGAAAGTGTGTGATTGATATACATGGTTGAGTTCCCTAGAACCAGAGCCAAGATGGGATTTCTTGTGGAGGGACTTTTCAAGGGACTGCTCTCAGAAGAAACCTGACAGCTAGTGAGGGAAGCAGGATAGGGCAAAAGCCAGGTTAAAATGTGGGTTTAGCTGTAGTCAGCACATGTCTGGTCTCATGGGGAGCTCAGAAGGGTGAATGGCTGCACAGTTTTCTGCACCTGTAAGCGGGTTGGGCTTTGTAACCCCTATCTTTGGACCCTGTGAGCTACCCTGGGAGTGACCCATAATCTGACAGACATTTCAAGGCAAGGTGCATTCCTGGGAAAGGGGTAACTGGGAGCCTTCAGAAGCTCATAGTCACAGCAGCCAGCAGCTGGGGACCAGTGCCAGGTCTGGCAAGGAAGAGCTGAGTGGGACCCTCCGCATCTGCTGCAGTGGACCTTGGAGCCAGACTGCTTGCATTAGAATCCTCCCCTTTCTGTCATGTGATCTTAGTTTCCTCATCTGATAAATGGGCATGATCAGAATGCCTCCCTTAGAGGGTTGAGGCAGTGCTGGCACATAGTGAAGGCTCAGTGGAGGGGGCTGTGGTGAGAGCATTCAGTGGACAGGAGCTTCCTCAGAGGCGGGAGTGCCCTGTCCTCAAACATTGCCTCCTTAGGGTCCTAGTCCTGTGACAGGAGCCCTCCCTCCTGGGCTCAGCAGCCCCAGGACAGGGGAGGGCTCAGAGGAGGGCAGGTTCAGCTCTGGGGTGGGAGGGGGAAGCCAAGGAGCTTAGATTCCAAGCAGTCCCTCTTTGCACCTCTCTTGAGGTTCGTGAGAGAGAGGCTCCTTGACAACTGGATTTTTTATGCTCTTCCAAACGAGCCTATAAAAATTCAGCCCATTTGGTTTGCAGACAGAAACTTTGCTTTTAAAATCGTTGAGTTATTTCCTTCTTCCTCCCTTTTCAGGGGGAAGTTATTTCAAAGGAAAAGGGTGCAGAGAGCGAGGCCCTGCATTTGTAAGCCTCATTTCCCTGAGGGCTTGTAACCAAGGGGGACTTTGCTTAAACCCACATGACATTTGTCACTTTGCTATTACTTTCTTACCCAGAGGGGCTCAGTCCTCACTGGCACATTTTTCCGTTTTATCTTTCTGAGAGGGAGGTATGAGTGTGATGAAACCAGGGGGAGGGGAGGGAGCATGTATTTGCATTTGTGTCCCTGCTTCTCTCTCCAGGCTGCTTCCCCGCTGCCCTGCCGGCTCCCTCGACACTGTCCTTGCTCGGGGGCTCAAGGGGAGAGTTCTGCACGGTGCAGAGAAGGTGGTACTTGTGCCCTCCTGCAGCGTCGCCCCTGGGGAGGGCATGTTTGCATCTGGCCAATGGACACCTGCTCTCTGGTCCATTAATTAAGAAAATGGTAATAGGATCATACCTATAGATAATTACTGTAAATATAAATGGATTAAATGCATCATTCAAAAGATCTAGAGGACTTCCCTGGTGGTCCAGTGGGTAACAACACTGTCTTGCAGTGGTTCGATCCCTGACCTGGGAAGATCCCACATGCCACAGAGCCTCTGGACCGATGCGTTCAACTACCGAGCAGGAGCTCTGGAGCACATGCACCCAGAGCTAGTGCTCTGCAGCAAGAGAGGCCACTGCAATGGGAGGCCCACACAGGCCGAAGAATTAAGATAAATAAATAAAAAATCAATAGAAGTGGCCAAAAAAGAAAAAAAAAAAAGACCTAGAGGCTGGGTGGATAGAACATGTGCATGTATGAATTTCCACTTAACCACATCCCTCTACTTAACCGCCCAATTGTATGTAATTATATTGTTAAGTTAATCCTATTTCCCTTATGGCTTGCAATTGTAATTATCTTTTGGGTTTTTTTTGGTCTGGCTACTGATTGTGAAAACTGATAAACTTTTTTTTTGCTATTATGAAGAAAAGAACAGTGTATGATGGAGATGGTATGGCAGATCAGGGGAAAGAGAGGGGCATCGCTTTCCTAGAATAAGAAAACTAAAATTAGATTCTTACTTCAGGTGGATTAAAGATCTAAATCTGAAAAGCAGAACTTTATGGTCTCGAGAAAGGAATACAGGATCACGTCTTCATCATCTCAGGGTAGAAAAAGACTTTCTGTGGGGCACAGGAAACCCAGCTCATAAAGGAAAAGATGACTATGTGACAACTGCTGCTATTGTACTGCTGCTGTTATGTGCCTGTCTACACACGCATGCTCTATTGCACGCACAGAGTCTCTTCAGGGAGAAACAACACAAACCAAGTTTACAGCCAGAATAGAAGAACACGATTGCTACAGATGAGGGAGTTGTGCCTGATACAGGTCAAGATGTCTCACATGTGGAGTGTGTGGGGCAAAGAACAAACAACCCAGTAGAAAAGTCAGTAAAGGTTAAGACCTGGAGTCTCAACAAAGAGAAACTATTAATGGACAAAGATGAATGAAAACTACTTAACCTACAAAGTTTTTGAAATGTGTAGTCTCCCGGATCTAATGGATAAAAAACATACCGTTTGTAAATATAAATGGATTAAATGCATCATTCAAAAGATCTAGAGGACTTCCCTGGTGGTCCAGTGGGTAACAACACTGTCTTGCAGTGGTTCGATCCCTGACCTGGGAAGATCCCACATGCCACAGAGCCTCTGGACCGATGCGTTCAACTACCGAGCAGGAGCTCTGGAGCACATGCACCCAGAGCTAGTGCTCTGCAGCAAGAGAGGCCACTGCAATGGGAGGCCCACACAGGCCGAAGAATTAAGATAAATAAATAAAAAATCAATAGAAGTGGCCAAAAAAGAAAAAAAAAAAAGACCTAGAGGCTGGGTGGATAGAACATGTGCATGTATGAATTTCCACTTAACCACATCCCTCTACTTAACCGCCCAATTGTATGTAATTATATTGTTAAGTTAATCCTATTTCCCTTATGGCTTGCAATTGTAATTATCTTTTGGGTTTTTTTTGGTCTGGCTACTGATTGTGAAAACTGATAAACTTTTTTTTTGCTATTATGAAGAAAAGAACAGTGTATGATGGAGATGGTATGGCAGATCAGGGGAAAGAGAGGGGCATCGCTTTCCTAGAATAAGAAAACTAAAATTAGATTCTTACTTCAGGTGGATTAAAGATCTAAATCTGAAAAGCAGAACTTTATGGTCTCGAGAAAGGAATACAGGATCACGTCTTCATCATCTCAGGGTAGAAAAAGACTTTCTGTGGGGCACAGGAAACCCAGCTCATAAAGGAAAAGATGACTATGTGACAACTGCTGCTATTGTACTGCTGCTGTTATGTGCCTGTCTACACACGCATGCTCTATTGCACGCACAGAGTCTCTTCAGGGAGAAACAACACAAACCAAGTTTACAGCCAGAATAGAAGAACACGATTGCTACAGATGAGGGAGTTGTGCCTGATACAGGTCAAGATGTCTCACATGTGGAGTGTGTGGGGCAAAGAACAAACAACCCAGTAGAAAAGTCAGTAAAGGTTAAGACCTGGAGTCTCAACAAAGAGAAACTATTAATGGACAAAGATGAATGAAAACTACTTAACCTACTAGTAATGAAAATATTACTTCTCCTAGGAAGACAAAGTAAAAGGAACATGTATTCTGTTTTTATACCCATTAAGTTGGCAAAACTCAGAAAGTCAGATGATTCATCCCAAGCATGGAGAAACAGAGAAGCAGGAAGACTCACACAGCTGGAGACAGAACTTTCAGCAGTGTTCTGGAAACATCTGAAAATGTTCATCCTTTGTAACCCAGACCCTTGCTTTTCATACTGTGCCCCAGAGCGTCTCTCATACACATGCAGAAGGCATTGCTTGCAGCTCTGTGTGTGATAGTGCAAAAGACAAACCACCTAATGACTCTTAAAGTGAGAATGGACCCAGGGATTATGGTATATTTGAGTACTGGACACATAGCAGTTGGGGCAGCATGAACCAATCTTGAAAAATTCATGCTGACAGAAAGAAGTTGAGAAATAAGTTGTGATAGCATTTATATAAATTAAAAGACAGACAGGGTAATGTGTTTATTGTCCATCTATGTATCTATATATCTATCTGTTTAAAGTTAGGCTAGGCATCTCTCATAATCTTCACCAAAGGAAAATGAAAATAGCTTTAACAATATAAAAATGGTTGCAGGGGAAGTCATTTCAATGAAAACTGTAAAGATGTTTTTTTTCACAGAACATTATTTTTAGCAAAATCGAGAGCAAATTTTCTTTTGCTAATCATGATGGCAGGAATAGGGTTGTTTATTCCATTATCTCGATACATTTCAGATGGAAAGAGAGGAAGAGAGTCAGAGTTGGGAAGAAGCAGGGAGAGGTCTTTTCCTCTTGGGGACTGAACACCTCACTCTCAGAGCTGATGTCTGTGGACTGCTAGAGAGCCCCCAACTTGGGCATTTTCTGAGATTGCAGCTGCCTTTCTATCTCTCAAATGTAGTATGTGCACCTAGGCTCAGAAAACCCAGAAGAAATATCTGCGGAAGCCAGGCAGACTCCGAGAAACTCATAGGGAATCAAGTAGGAGGCCTGTAGGAGTGAGGTGTTGGTCCCAGATGCTCAACTGGGAGAGGGCTTTTCTGTGGGGTGGTGCTCACCTGTGTGCCTCTGTTCTGTGCTTCCCCCACCTCCTGACATACCTCCTGCTGCTGCTGCTGTGTAGTCACTTCAGTCCAATTCTGTGTGACTCCACGGACTACAGCCCATTAGGCGCCTTTGTCCATGGAGGCTCTCCAGGCAAGAATACTGGAGTGGGTTGCCATGCTCTCCTCCAGGGCATCTTCCCAAACCAGGGCTGGAACTCGGGTGCCCATTGCAGGCAGATTCCTCACCACTGAGCTATCAGGGAAGCCCTATATATATTTACATATATATATTTGAGACCACGTGGACTGTAGCTTGCTAGGCTTCTCCATCCATGGAATTTTCCAGGCAAGAATACTGGAGTAGGGTGCCATTTCCCTCTCTGGCACAGCTCCTATACATCCTTAAACACAAGTCAGTGTCACCTCCTTCAGGAAGGCTTCCCTGACCTCCAGTCTGGATTCGAAGGGCCTCCCCTGCTCTGGTGGTGTCCTGTGCACAACTCTGGCTCTGCTTGCAGTGCATTGCCTGTACTTGTCTTTTAGTCAGGGTACTGGGCTCCTTTAGAGCAAAGGCAATGAGAGCTCTGCATTGCCAAGACCTCTCACAATGACAGGCACAAAAACCGTACTTGGTTTTGGTGATGTGAGTGGAGAGATGGGCTGATGTTTGGATAGGATGAGAACTCAAGCTGAAGGTGCAAAACCCAATGTAATCAGAAAATAGTCCCTGCCTCAGACCAGCCAAGACTTCTTCCAGCCAAGGGGCAGAAAACTCAACAGATGCCTCCAAGAAAACTTACCAGGTCACTTAACTGAAAAGTCCATGTAGCCCAGGCTCATCTGGATTATTGTCATGTGGAACAAGTCTGTCTGTCTCTCTGTTTCTCCTATTCTCTCTCTCTCTCTGTCTCTTCTGTTCTCTCTCTCACTAAGTCCCTCCTTCCTCCATCTCTGGATTCTACTTCCTCTGTATGGGAGGAATGCTCTGCATTCTACTGCTGCTCTGTTCAGAAGAGAAGGTTACCACAGATGTAGCCCCTCCCATAGGGCAGAGCAAGTTTCTCTCCCCTGGTTACTCCAGCAATTTCCTGGGATTGGCACTGCCTAGTTCTGATTGGGTTCTGCATTCATCTGTAACCAATCATCATGGCAGGATGTGTGTCAGCGGCTTGAGCCTGTCTGGGACTAGGGGTGGAACCAGCTCTCACACCTCCAACAAAGCTTTGACAGTAGAGAAGGGCCACCAGCTACCAGTGACCCCTGTTGGGTTCTGCAGGGCAGCAATCTGGCTCCTGTCCCAGGAGCTATGCTGAACACTGGAGTCGTAACTCAACACTCAGTGTTCAGAGCTCAGAAGTTGTTTCTGATGCTATTTACAGTGTGTAGTTGACCATCATTGAAGCTGCAGGTTTTGCATTCAGAGACAATGTAACTTCTCTGTTCATGCGCTTGTAAATCTGAGGCATTTGCTCATCTCTGTGGGTCTCAGCTAGACACTAAGAAAAAGAAACTGGACGCACCTGGCCAGTACCCAATCTCAGCAGACAGTGGAAATTAGGAGTGATGTGGTTTCACATGAAGGCTTCTCTAACTCTTTGAATTATTTTTCAGCATAAAACTATTCATAGAGTTGCTAAAAGTAGACACTTAAGTGTGTGGACCACCAGCTGGTGAAGATGTCCAAATGAGAGCCTCAGTTATTTTGTTTGCTCAGTTATTCAGCATACATTTGTATTGAGACTTTGGGGAATGCACAGGTGTCGGTCTGACTCGAGCCACAGCTGCAAAGATGGGACTTAAAGAAAGGGTGTCCAAGGCATTAGTCCTGGTGTCAAAAAAAAAGGCACAGCCACTCTTGCTGAGCCCCTGTGTGCCCTTTACTGCACTGTGGACATTTCTTTCACTGTCTGTGGCAATTCTCATGACAATCTCTGAGGTGGTTGTGCCATTGCTAGGTCACGTCTATAGAAACCCAAAGCTTAGTGAGAACCATGGGGCTAGTTCATGGTGACAGAAATAGTAAACAATGGAGCTGGGTTCAACCCAGCCTGATATTAATTCTAGAATTCAGGTGTTTTTCCTTTTTTTTTTTTTAAATAGAGGATAATTACAATATTGTGATGGTTTCTGCCACACGTCAACCTAACTGATGTATGGCCATAGGCGTACATATGTACCCTTCCTCTTGAACCTCCCTCCCACCTCCTACCTCATTCCACCCTCTAGGTTGTCACAGAACACTGGCTTTGGGTTCCTTGCGTCATACAGCAAATTCCCACTGGCTATCTCTTTAACATATGGTAATGTCTGTATTTCAATGGTACTTTCTCATATTCGCCTCCTTCCTCCTTCTCCACTGTGCCCAAAATTTTTAGAACTCATGCTTTTAAGCATCATGCACTTCTGCTAAAACAGAACTGAAGGATGACTGGTTTTAAAGCATGCAATCTTCGTAGATGCAAATATTAACCTCCAATCATATGTGCACTACTAGAAACAGATCCCTTTTTTTGAAATTCAAGTCCCTATTTGAAATTGATGGTGGGGAGTCATGAGGGAACACCAAGGGGGACCGCCTTTTGTTAAGTGAGCACTCTTTTCAAAACTGCCTAGCTTTGATAAATCAAAGAGTTTTTTATTATTAATCATAATTAGAGCAGTCATTGACTGAGTTACTGTGGTATCTATGAGGCATGATTCCAATCTACGGTTGCTAATAGCTCTTTTTCTAAGAGCATTGAAATGGCCCCATGAGGAGGGATGGCAGGGGTGAACTACCTGTTCACTAACCCTCTTTTTGCTTCCTCCTGGGCATGCAGCTAACTCATATTTTCCAGGCCCTCTGCAATTAGATGTGACCACGTGATTGAATTCTCCCTGATGCATGTGGGTAATAGTGACAGGTATCATCCAGGGACGTTCTTCCACCTCTAACCCCTTCTTGAAGACCGTGGAAGCCAAGTAGGGTCACAAGATGGATTGAATCTGGCTCCCTGAGTCAATACTGAGATGTCTTGCCTCAGGTTTTACCCAAGCAAGAGACAACCTCTTGTTGTATTAATCCACTGAGACTTGGGAATACTTTGTTAAAATGGCTAGCATTGCTTTTATAGCTAGTTATTACCACCTTCTAATGTACCCGGAATTTCATGCCCAGAAATAGTAAACAATGGAGCTGGGTTCAACCCAGCCTGATATTAATTCTAGAATTCAGGTGTTTTTCCTTTTTTTTTTTTAAATAGAGGATAATTACAATATTGTGATGGTTTCTGCCACACGTCAACCTAACTGATGTATGGCCATAGGCGTACATATGTACCCTTCCTCTTGAACCTCCCTCCCACCTCCTACCTCATTCCACCCTCTAGGTTGTCACAGAACACTGGCTTTGGGTTCCTTGCGTCATACAGCAAATTCCCACTGGCTATCTCTTTAACATATGGTAATGTCTGTATTTCAATGGTACTTTCTCATATTCGCCTCCTTCCTCCTTCTCCACTGTGCCCAAAATTTTTAGAACTCATGCTTTTAAGCATCATGCACTTCTGCTAAAACAGAACTGAAGGATGACTGGTTTTAAAGCATGCAATCTTCGTAGATGCAAATATTAACCTCCAATCATATGTGCACTACTAGAAACAGATCCCTTTTTTTGAAATTCAAGTCCCTATTTGAAATTGATGGTGGGGAGTCATGAGGGAACACCAAGGGGGACCGCCTTTTGTTAAGTGAGCACTCTTTTCAAAACTGCCTAGCTTTGATAAATCAAAGAGTTTTTTATTATTAATCATAATTAGAGCAGTCATTGACTGAGTTACTGTGGTATCTATGAGGCATGATTCCAATCTACGGTTGCTAATAGCTCTTTTTCTAAGAGCATTGAAATGGCCCCATGAGGAGGGATGGCAGGGGTGAACTACCTGTTCACTAACCCTCTTTTTGCTTCCTCCTGGGCATGCAGCTAACTCATATTTTCCAGGCCCTCTGCAATTAGATGTGACCACGTGATTGAATTCTCCCTGATGCATGTGGGTAATAGTGACAGGTATCATCCAGGGACGTTCTTCCACCTCTAACCCCTTCTTGAAGACCGTGGAAGCCAAGTAGGGTCACAAGATGGATTGAATCTGGCTCCCTGAGTCAATACTGGAGATGTCTTGCCTCAGGTTTTACCCAAGCAAGAGACAACCTCTTGTTGTATTAATCCACTGAGACTTGGGAATACTTTGTTAAAATGGCTAGCATTGCTTTTATAGCTAGTTATTACCACCTTCTAATGACTGTACAACACATATTCTTTCTACCTTTGGACATTTCTGAAATTATTAGGCTGGATCTCAGTTCTTCCCAATGCCTTACACTTGCTATTGGCCTATACTGAGGTCTAAGTCCAAGAGAAAAGCTTTGCATTTATTTCTTCCACTGCCTGTGGCCACTAAAAACTCAAGTTCTCTTTTTTCATTTTTATATTTTTTTAAAAAAGTGTTTATTGTGGCATTTAATTGATGTGTTAGTTTCAGATGTACAGAAAAATGAATTTGTTATGCAAACACATATACACACTCTTTTCCAATGGAGGCTATTACAGAGTATTGAATAGATCAAGTTCTCTTTAAATGAAGCTCTCTGTTTCAGGTTTTCCAGACTGTACTGGGTAATGCCAATTCAAAATTCAGACCTGCCTGAAGACCAGTTTATGGGTCACATTCTCAGGAGAGAGTTTTTTCCTCCCTTTATTTGGTCCTGAGTTTGAGACAAGCAAGTTTGTTTGCCACTCTTCTATGGGGTGGGTTCATTTCTCCTATCATCTTCCTTGGAAGGTATGGTGGTTCACACTACATGTCAGCTTAACTGGGCTCAGCAGTGTCCAGGTATCTGGTAAAACATTATTTCTGGGCATATCTGTGAGGCTGTCTCTGGCTGAGGTAAGAGTCTGAATAGGTAGACTGAGTAAAGAACATCACCTTCACCATGTTTGTGTGCATCACCCAATCTGTTGAGGGCCTGAATAAAAAGGAAGGGCAATATCTGGAGTTTTCTCGGTCTAACTCATATTTTCCAGGCCCTCTGCAATTAGATGTGACCACGTGATTGAATTCTCCCTGATGCATGTGGGTAATAGTGACAGGTATCATCCAGGGACGTTCTTCCACCTCTAACCCCTTCTTGAAGACCGTGGAAGCCAAGTAGGGTCACAAGATGGATTGAATCTGGCTCCCTGAGTCAATACTGGAGATGTCTTGCCTCAGGTTTTACCCAAGCAAGAGACAACCTCTTGTTGTATTAATCCACTGAGACTTGGGAATACTTTGTTAAAATGGCTAGCATTGCTTTTATAGCTAGTTATTACCACCTTCTAATGACTGTACAACACATATTCTTTCTACCTTTGGACATTTCTGAAATTATTAGGCTGGATCTCAGTTCTTCCCAATGCCTTACACTTGCTATTGGCCTATACTGAGGTCTAAGTCCAAGAGAAAAGCTTTGCATTTATTTCTTCCACTGCCTGTGGCCACTAAAAACTCAAGTTCTCTTTTTTCATTTTTATATTTTTTTAAAAAAGTGTTTATTGTGGCATTTAATTGATGTGTTAGTTTCAGATGTACAGAAAAATGAATTTGTTATGCAAACACATATACACACTCTTTTCCAATGGAGGCTATTACAGAGTATTGAATAGATCAAGTTCTCTTTAAATGAAGCTCTCTGTTTCAGGTTTTCCAGACTGTACTGGGTAATGCCAATTCAAAATTCAGACCTGCCTGAAGACCAGTTTATGGGTCACATTCTCAGGAGAGAGTTTTTTCCTCCCTTTATTTGGTCCTGAGTTTGAGACAAGCAAGTTTGTTTGCCACTCTTCTATGGGGTGGGTTCATTTCTCCTATCATCTTCCTTGGAAGGTATGGTGGTTCACACTACATGTCAGCTTAACTGGGCTCAGCAGTGTCCAGGTATCTGGTAAAACATTATTTCTGGGCATATCTGTGAGGCTGTCTCTGGCTGAGGTAAGAGTCTGAATAGGTAGACTGAGTAAAGAACATCACCTTCACCATGTTTGTGTGCATCACCCAATCTGTTGAGGGCCTGAATAGAACCAAAAGACAGAGAAAGGGCAAGTTAGCACTTTCTGCTGGGGCTGGGACAACCATCTCCTACCCTTGGTCAAGCCTACCCTTAGTCCTCAGGTGCTCAGGCTCAGACCAGCAGTTACATCCCACCTGCTCCCCTACCACTCTCAGGCTTTAGACCTTCAACTACATTACCTCACTGACTTTCCTGGGTCTCTACTTGAAAACAAAAGATCATGGGACTTCTCAGCTTCCATAAAAATGTGTGCCAGTTCCACAAACAAACAAAAACAATCTAACCAATCTGTCTACATAAACTGTTTCTTTGTAGAACCCTGACTAATACAGAAATGTTGACTTTTGATGTTCTAGCATTATTTGGGGAACGCCTACTGAATACACGTTAGGCATTTTTTTGTTTCTAGTGATATATAAATAATTTTGTAGCTCACATTCTATTTATATTTCAAATTCAATGAAAGGGTGGTATTACCTCCAGTTTATAGGTGGAAAATGAAAACATCTGAGGCACAGAGAGTAAGGAATTCACTGTAAATGTCAGCACTGTTAAGTGTGGACTTAAGGTTCTTCACCACCATGCCACTGTAGTGGTGACCCTGTGGTTGTACTTGGTCACCAAAAAGAGGACAGGTGGGGTGCTAGCTCAGGCTGGAACCAGCTCTTCCAGCATTAGGGACTTGAATTTTGGCATGACTCTCAGCTTCAGTTCCCTCATCTGCATCCTAGAGGTAAAAAGAAATTGATTACTTTAAAAGATTGCAGTGAGGATTAAGTGGGGCTACAATATAAAGCATGTACCACACTGCAAGATGCACAGAACACAGAAATTGGCTTTTATTCACTACCCTATCATCTTCCTTGGAAGGTATGGTGGTTCACACTACATGTCAGCTTAACTGGGCTCAGCAGTGTCCAGGTATCTGGTAAAACATTATTTCTGGGCATATCTGTGAGGCTGTCTCTGGCTGAGGTAAGAGTCTGAATAGGTAGACTGAGTAAAGAACATCACCTTCACCATGTTTGTGTGCATCACCCAATCTGTTGAGGGCCTGAATAGAACCAAAAGACAGAGAAAGGGCAAGTTAGCACTTTCTGCTGGGGCTGGGACAACCATCTCCTACCCTTGGTCAAGCCTACCCTTAGTCCTCAGGTGCTCAGGCTCAGACCAGCAGTTACATCCCACCTGCTCCCCTACCACTCTCAGGCTTTAGACCTTCAACTACATTACCTCACTGACTTTCCTGGGTCTCTACTTGAAAACAAAAGATCATGGGACTTCTCAGCTTCCATAAAAATGTGTGCCAGTTCCACAAACAAACAAAAACAATCTAACCAATCTGTCTACATAAACTGTTTCTTTGTAGAACCCTGACTAATACAGAAATGTTGACTTTTGATGTTCTAGCATTATTTGGGGAACGCCTACTGAATACACGTTAGGCATTTTTTTGTTTCTAGTGATATATAAATAATTTTGTAGCTCACATTCTATTTATATTTCAAATTCAATGAAAGGGTGGTATTACCTCCAGTTTATAGGTGGAAAATGAAAACATCTGAGGCACAGAGAGTAAGGAATTCACTGTAAATGTCAGCACTGTTAAGTGTGGACTTAAGGTTCTTCACCACCATGCCACTGTAGTGGTGACCCTGTGGTTGTACTTGGTCACCAAAAAGAGGACAGGTGGGGTGCTAGCTCAGGCTGGAACCAGCTCTTCCAGCATTAGGGACTTGAATTTTGGCATGACTCTCAGCTTCAGTTCCCTCATCTGCATCCTAGAGGTAAAAAGAAATTGATTACTTTAAAAGATTGCAGTGAGGATTAAGTGGGGCTACAATATAAAGCATGTACCACACTGCAAGATGCACAGAACACAGCGACGATGAGGTATGGGTATTATTCTTTTATTCACTACCCTATACTATACTGTCTCCCGATGGTAAAATGTGGAGCATTTATTCGGTCCCTACCATGTTCATCCCATGCTCTCCCATTTCAGTGTATGATTAAAGTCACCATTATCTTCATTTCACAGATAAGAAACTAGGCTCAGAGATGCCAAGTAACCTGTCCGGGTCACACAGGGAGCTGGTAGCAGAGCCAGGGCTCAAACTCAATCCTGCCTGACTCCAGAGGGTGCATACATTTCTCACTCAGTGCAATTTGCTCCCAGGATGTAATATTTTACACAATGGAAGAGCCTGGGAATGACTCTGGGCCTGAATGAAGACTTCTCCCTCAATGATCAGAACTGTTCCTTCTTTAAGCACAAATTTTCTCTTGGCTTGGTTGGTTGGCCAAAGCATTTGCTGTTGGGAAAGGGCAGCTGGCCTGAATCAGCCAGGACAGACCCTGGTCCAAGGTGGACTGTGCACATTCAGGTGATCATTCTGGTGACCCAGTGACTTAGACCATAAGGACTCTCTGGGCTGTGCCAGTCAGAGGAAGCTTCCAGGAAGAGGGGGCATTCCAGCCAGGTCTTGAAGGAAAGGCAGAAGTGGGGATGGAGACATTGGGGCAGGAGTCCAGTGGGAGCAGAGGGATAAAGGGAAAAATGTGCACTGGGGGCTGGAGGGATTTAGGATTTAGGGGTAGTTTGCCTATGGACTCCCGGTGGTAGTTCGCTACATTTATATTTCAAATTCAATGAAAGGGTGGTATTACCTCCAGTTTATAGGTGGAAAATGAAAACATCTGAGGCACAGAGAGTGTAAATGTCAGCACTGTTAAGTGTGGACTTAAGGTTCTTCACCACCATGCCACTGTAGTGGTGACCCTGTGGTTGTACTTGGTCACCAAAAGAGGACAGGTGGGGTGCTAGCTCAGGCTGGAACCAGCTCTTCCAGCATTAGGGACTTGAATTTTGGCATGACTCTCAGCTTCAGTTCCCTCATCTGCATCCTAGAGGTAAAAAGAAATTGATTACTTTAAAAGATTGCAGTGAGGATTAAGTGGGGCTACAATATAAAGCATGTACCACACTGCAAGATGCACAGAACACAGCGACGATGAGGTATGGGTATTATTCTTTTATTCACTACCCTATACTATACTGTCTCCCGATGGTAAAATGTGGAGCATTTATTCGGTCCCTACCATGTTCATCCCATGCTCTCCCATTTCAGTGTATGATTAAAGTCACCATTATCTTCATTTCACAGATAAGAAACTAGGCTCAGAGATGCCAAGTAACCTGTCCGGGTCACACAGGGAGCTGGTAGCAGAGCCAGGGCTCAAACTCAATCCTGCCTGACTCCAGAGGGTGCATACATTTCTCACTCAGTGCAATTTGCTCCCAGGATGTAATATTTTACACAATGGAAGAGCCTGGGAATGACTCTGGGCCTGAATGAAGACTTCTCCCTCAATGATCAGAACTGTTCCTTCTTTAAGCACAAATTTTCTCTTGGCTTGGTTGGTTGGCCAAAGCATTTGCTGTTGGGAAAGGGCAGCTGGCCTGAATCAGCCAGGACAGACCCTGGTCCAAGGTGGACTGTGCACATTCAGGTGATCATTCTGGTGACCCAGTGACTTAGACCATAAGGACTCTCTGGGCTGTGCCAGTCAGAGGAAGCTTCCAGGAAGAGGGGGCATTCCAGCCAGGTCTTGAAGGAAAGGCAGAAGTGGGGATGGAGACATTGGGGCAGGAGTCCAGTGGGAGCAGAGGGATAAAGGGAAAAATGTGCACTGGGGGCTGGAGGGATTTAGAAGATGGCCTTGGAGGCCCCAGAGGTAGTTCTGCCTATGGCACTCCCGGTGGTGCTCAGGGACACGTGGACTGGCTGCTCCAGTCAGTTCCTATAGCTCGGAAGCTGGGAGGGTGGTCTAAGCAGCCTCAGTGTCCTGCAAAATCAGCCCATCCTAGACCCAGCCACGGTGCAAAGTCCTGATCACACATCAGTGGTCCAGCTAGGGATTCAGGCTGTTGCTTCTGCCTCAAGATCCTGTCTAGGGGCTTCCCCGGTGGTTCAGTGGGTAAAGTGCTGGTTCGATCCCTGGCCTGGGAAGATCCCATGTGCCATGGAACGGCTGGACCGATGTGTCCAATTACCAAGCCGGAGTTCTGGAGTGCATGCGCCCAGAGCTGGTGCTCTGTGATAACAGAGTCCACCATGATGGGAGGCCCACATGGGCCAAAGAACAAAGATGGATGAAAAATGGATAAATGAAAGACCAATAGAAGTGGCCCGCCCACTCCCCTCCCCACCTCCAAAAAAAATAAAATCCTGCCTACCTGCTCTAGTCTCACTCCCTGTGGGTCCTCCTGCACCAGATCCAAGGTCTCACACCTAGAAACCTCTTCTGTCCAGCTCATGGCTACTGGCTGCCTTGGTGTAAGGCTGGCATTGCTCTGCATGCAGAAAGTGCTCTTTGGGTAGAAGGAATGTGGATATCCAACAGAAGGGGCAAGCGTTGTTGGCATATGTCACCAAAATCCTGCCAGACTTGGCTGGCTCCAGGGGCGCAAGGGACGGAGTCAGGACTCAGTTCCTCCATCTCCTGGCTCTGCTCTCCTTTCTGTTGGCTTCCTGTCATGTGGTGTGTCCTGCAAGTTCCAGCTTTGGCTGCCTCCTGCTGAAGATTTCAATTAACAGAAATTTTCTGTGTTGAGAGTCCTCTGAGTGTTGCTGTCCTCTGACTGTTGGTGGCCAAGGGACAACTAACCTTGGTGGCCTGTTCTGGGACATGTGCCTGCCCTACAGGAGGGAGAGGGAGGAGGTTCCCAAAGGAAACTGGTGCTTTTTCCAGAAGACAGGAAGCCAGGAGCCAGAAAGCTGACAGGGTCTGGACCCCTCAGATGCCCTGCCTGCAATGCCCTGAACTCCAAACTTGGGCTCACCGTGGTCTATAAGCACATCCTTTAGCACTGAGCCACCAGAGAAGCCCAAGCAGGAGGGTGGAACAAATGGGTGGAGTATACTCAGCTCTGAGGACCCTCCACCTGCCGATGCACCCTCTGTTGGCCTTGGCGATGTCTTGTCCCTAGGGAGCTGAGCTCTGGGAATGACAGCTTGCCTGACATCATCTGGGTTGGAGCTGTAGCCTCTGCTGGCCCACCGCAGGGAGCAAGTTTGAGCTCTTGACACATGGGACTGGCATCTAGTCTGCAGACAAGATTGGCAGCAGCTGGACGATGTTCTTGGGACCATATGGCAGCTGCCTCACATCTGCAGGTGTGGGTGAGGAACCCAAGACACCCCCGGGAATTGGTTTAGGGCATCTTTCTGAGTGAGAACTTGATTTATGTACTCAAAAATGCCCTACAAGCCAAAGGTTGCCATACTGTTACAAACAAAGTGTTTATTCCAACATGGTGTTTCTCCTCTGGAGGCTGAATGAAAGGTGAAATTTATTTTTTTCCTCAATTTCCAAGTCCTAACCTTTCCAGTCAGTGGGCAACCAGGTCTTACAATCCTGAGATAAAAACAATTCTTGGCACTAGGAGCAAGCATTCAGGTTCAAGCACAGGGCAGGCAAGTCCTGGGGGAAATCAGAACACAGGGACATTATGCAACTTGGCAGGTAGGTTGCAGGAAGACAGTCATAGGCCCTCTCTTCATGTCAGAGAGGCCCCCAGCAGCACCGACTCATCATGCTGCTCCGGAAGGGGAGGTGGGTGACTGTGAGGCCACACTTGACAAGATGTCGTGACTCTGGGTGGAGGGAGAGAGCTGAAGACTCTGCCATCGGCCTTAATGCCTCCATGGGCCACCGAGGGCCCAGCATCTCAGCTGAGATCTGAAGGCCTGAGGAGCCAGCAAGGCTCCACAGGGAAAAGGGACTGTGTGTCTAAAGAAGGGCCTGTCCCTCAAGAGTGGGTGGAGGGGCAGCAGGGCCAGGCCACATGAGCCGCATGGGCTCCAGCTCATGTGATTCTTGTGAATGGGAAGCAGTGAAAAGTGGGTGAGGGATTTAAGCACAGAGTGATGTGGCTTGCATTTTAAAGAGAAAAGTGGGTACTGGAGTGAGAGTGCTTGGCAAGGAGCCAGTGTGGGAGCAGCAGACCCCGCAGGCAGCAGGCTTGGGAGCAGGTGCTGAGAACTGGAGCAGGACAAGATTTGGGGACTCTAGATCTATTTTGATCGATTTTGGAGGTTGAATTGACGGGGCATATAGATGGTTTATATTGGGGGTTGAGAAAAAGGGAGCTATTAGGAATGCACCACTCCTAAATTTCTGATTTGGCCCCTTTGACTCAGATGTGGGAGACGTGAGTCTCTTGTGCAATGTCCTGATGTGATGTCAAAAAAGGAGCTGAATACACAAGTGTAGAGGAATCTCTCAGGACAGCGGTGCTGAGGTTGGGGTCTGAGCTGTAGTGTACAGATGCATGTAGACCTGTAAGAAAGCAGTAAGGCCAAGACCGATCCTGAGGAAACTTCAGCATTCACAGCTGGACAGTGTAAGGAAAGTATGATGAAGAGAGAAATTAATGTAAGGAAATTATGGTAAAGAGAAAAATCACAACATCAGACGAACAAACCTTTTTATTTTTTTTGGTGGGGGGAGGGGTGGGGAGGGAGGGAAGCAGGTGGGCCACTTCTATTGGTCTTTCATTTGTCCATTTTCATCCATCTTTGTTCTTTGGCCCATGTGGGCCTCCCATCACGGTGGCCTCTGTTGTCGCAGAGCACCAGCTCTGGGCGCATGCGCTCCAGAGCTCCGGCTTGGTAGTTGGACTCATCAGTCCAGCCGCTCCGCTGGAGCGACACGTGGGATCTTCCCAGGCCAGGGATTGAACTGGTGCCCCTTGCACTGCAAGGCGGTGTCTTTGCCCACTGGACCACCAGGGAAGCCCAACGAACAAGCCTTTATTAAAGCTTGAGAGGGGTCACCACGAGAGAGCTGGTTACACAGAAGTAACCAAGAGAAAGTGGCGCCCTCTCCCAGAGTGGGAAGGGACTAACGTAGCTGAGAGGGGAGGGAGAGTAGAATGCCAGAGGAACAGAGGGAAAGGTGCCGAAATGAGTTTTCAGGTGGGAGACCTTTGCAGTCACAGAAATTCCAGGAGGTTGTGGCGGGGTGAGGGAGAACCCCCTGAGAGGAGGGGGGTTTCTTTGTTCCTTCAGGCGGTGGTGGGACAGTGAGGCTGAGTCAGTTCTTTGCAATTTTCCTTCTCCATCATTCCAGACTCTAAAGGAGTATAGGAAGGAGCAGGGGCGACGTCATTGTACCTGACTACTTCCTGCGTGACTAGGGGGCATCGATGGTCTCTAAAGCCTGAAGGAGGAGCATGACTTTGACATGTTCTTGGGTTGCAGCTTGAGAGACGGTGGTGACTCTGTTGATCAGAAATTTCTGAAAGATACTTATAAGGTATGGTAAAAAGGTTAGCATGAGAATGAGAGTGGCTATGGGGGTTAATACGGGGAGAAGCCAGATAAGCAGTTAAACGGAGGCCAGCTGGCATAGACCTGTAGGTTGGGGTCTGAGCTGTAGTGTACAGATGCATGTAGACCTGTAAGAAAGCAGTAAGGCCAAGACCGATCCTGAGGAAACTTCAGCATTCACAGCTGGACAGTGTAAGGAAAGTATGATGAAGAGAGAAATTAATGTAAGGAAATTATGGTAAAGAGAAAAATCACAACATCAGACGAACAAACCTTTTTATTTTTTTTGGTGGGGGGGGGGAGGGAGGGAAGCAGGTGGGCCACTTCTATTGGTCTTTCATTTGTCCATTTTCATCCATCTTTGTTCTTTGGCCCATGTGGGCCTCCCATCACGGTGGCCTCTGTTGTCGCAGAGCACCAGCTCTGGGCGCATGCGCTCCAGAGCTCCGGCTTGGTAGTTGGACTCATCAGTCCAGCCGCTCCGCTGGAGCGACACGTGGGATCTTCCCAGGCCAGGGATTGAACTGGTGCCCCTTGCACTGCAAGGCGGTGTCTTTGCCCACTGGACCACCAGGGAAGCCCAACGAACAAGCCTTTATTAAAGCTTGAGAGGGGTCACCACGAGAGAGCTGGTTACACAGAAGTAACCAAGAGAAAGTGGCGCCTCCCAGAGTGGGAAGGGACTAACGTAGCTGAGAGGGGAGGGAGAGTAGAATGCCAGAGGAACAGAGGGAAAGGTGCCGAAATGAGTTTTCAGGTGGGAGACCTTTGCAGTCACAGAAATTCCAGGAGGTTGTGGCGGGGTGAGGGAGAACCCCCTGAGAGGAGGGGGGTTTCTTTGTTCCTTCAGGCGGTGGTGGGACAGTGAGGCTGAGTCAGTTCTTTGCAATTTTCCTTCTCCATCATTCCAGACTCTAAAGGAGTATAGGAAGGAGCAGGGGCGACGTCATTGTACCTGACTACTTCCTGCGTGACTAGGGGCATCGATGGTCTCTAAAGCCTGAAGGAGGAGCATGACTTTGACATGTTCTTGGGTTGCAGCTTGAGAGACGGTGGTGACTCTGTTGATCAGAAATTTCTGAAAGATACTTATAAGGTATGGTAAAAAGGTTAGCATGAGAATGAGAGTGGCTATGGGGGTTAATACGGGGAGAAGCCAGATAAGCAGTTGCCCAAAGAGCCAGCCAGATGAGGAACTATGCTGTAAGTCTTGGGCTAAGTCCCTCAGATGCTGGGCACAATCCTGTACTAGCTGAGATTTATTGGGGCAGAAGCAGCATTGTTCTTGAAGCAGGGCACAGATATCACCATTAGCTGCTGTCAGGAGGTCTAATCCTAAGCAGTTTTGGAGCATGACAGATGCCAGGGGGTCGAGTTGGTCTTGTATGGTCATCAGCTGTTCTGAAATCTCTTTGAGACTGGTTGAGAGTTGTCACGACAAGAGGGTCAGCTGGTGGAGGGAGACCCCGGGACTTGCAGTTCCCATTCCTACTCCTGTGAGGACTCCTAAAGTAGCTAGGAGGGGGATCAGTTGGATGACTCTTTTTGTCTGGGTGGCTGTGGCTGTGGACACAAAGGTGGGGATAGGGGTCTCAGGGAGAATCAGAGATAGAGCAGGAGAGAAAAGCCAGGGTGCAAGTTCCTGTCCAGTTTGTGGGAAGGCACATGTAGGCATTGGTCCCGCAAACTCTAAAAAGGCCCATTTGGTAGTGGAGACATGGGATAAGGTCAAAGTGTGAGATCTAATAGAGTTTGCCCAACCCAGACTGTTTAGAGTTTTCCCATGCATGCCAGAAGGAGATAGAGTGACCCAGGAATATAGTTGTTATGGGGTTGCAGGGAGATCCAGAGAGACTGACTGAGGAGGGGAAGAATGTGCTAGATGAAAAGTATTGGTATCTATAAATAGCTGGTCAGAGGTTTTAGGGGTTGGAAGCTGGCAGCAGTGAAGCTGAGTCAGTTCTTTGCAATTTTCCTTCTCCATCATTCCAGACTCTAAAGGAGTATAGGAAGGAGCAGGGGCGACGTCATTGTACCTGACTACTTCCTGCGTGACTAGGGGGCATCGATGGTCTCTAAAGCCTGAAGGAGGAGCATGACTTTGACATGTTCTTGGGTTGCAGCTTGAGAGACGGTGGTGACTCTGTTGATCAGAAATTTCTGAAAGATACTTATAAGGTATGGTAAAAAGGTTAGCATGAGAATGAGAGTGGCTATGGGGGTTAATACGGGGAGAAGCCAGATAAGCAGTTGCCCAAAGAGCCAGCCAGATGAGGAACTATGCTGTAAGTCTTGGGCTAAGTCCCTCAGATGCTGGGCACAATCCTGTACTAGCTGAGATTTATTGGGGCAGAAGCAGCATTGTTCTTGAAGCAGGGCACAGATATCACCATTAGCTGCTGTCAGGAGGTCTAATCCTAAGCAGTTTTGGAGCATGACAGATGCCAGGGGGTCGAGTTGGTCTTGTATGGTCATCAGCTGTTCTGAAATCTCTTTGAGACTGGTTGAGAGTTGTCACGACAAGAGGGTCAGCTGGTGGAGGGAGACCCCGGGACTTGCAGTTCCCATTCCTACTCCTGTGAGGACTCCTAAAGTAGCTAGGAGGGGGATCAGTTGGATGACTCTTTTTGTCTGGGTGGCTGTGGCTGTGGACACAAAGGTGGGGATAGGGGTCTCAGGGAGAATCAGAGATAGAGCAGGAGAGAAAAGCCAGGGTGCAAGTTCCTGTCCAGTTTGTGGGAAGGCACATGTAGGCATTGGTCCCGCAAACTCTAAAAAGGCCCATTTGGTAGTGGAGACATGGGATAAGGTCAAAGTGTGAGATCTAATAGAGTTTGCCCAACCCAGACTGTTTAGAGTTTTCCCATGCATGCCAGAAGGAGATAGAGTGACCCAGGAATATAGTTGTTATGGGGTTGCAGGGAGATCCAGAGAGACTGACTGAGGAGGGGAAGAATGTGCTAGATGAAAAGTATTGGTATCTATAAATAGCTGGTCAGAGGTTTTAGGGGTTGGAAGCTGGCAGCAGGTGCTAGGGATATTGGGGGCGGGGTATGAAGAAGTGAAGTAAATAGCATAAGTACCAAAACCAGGGAAGTCTGGTCTATACCCTCGCCCCTGGCAGTTGTAGAAGCCTGCACTAGTTTTGGAGTGGTCAAGAGTCGAGGGGCTTGTTATTCATAGGAAACTGTTGACCTCTTTCTGGATGGGTGGCTGGAAATGACTCTGTGGGGCAGGTGAGGTTATGGTTATGCTGAATTAGTGTGGGAGAAGAGCATCTATGGGAGTTGATGATGGGAAGAGGGGCCAGGAAACGCATAAGGGAGCCTGGTAGGTGAATTGAATATTGGTTTGGGAAAAGGGGCCCCGGACTGCCCCTAAGTTAGGAACAGTTTCTCAAGATTATCTTCGAGGTTGTTAACGTTAGCTAGTTTGCAAAGATCTTCAGCCCCTCTCCAAAATTCCCCACTCATCTCTTGATGTTCTGGAGTGTTTTCCTGTGTGAAGTGGAAACTCGAAGCAGAGGTCAACCAGGCACCAGTGGGGAGTAGGAAGGTCTGATTTTTGATCCGAGATAAGTGAAGATAGACCCAGCAGGCAGAAGATAGAGAAGAATTATGAGATTTTTTTAAAAGACTAGTGGTCAGAAGAATAGTCTGATTCAGGTATTCTGGTAAAGGAATGCTGGGGTGAAAGGTGGTCACAAGGAAGAGGAATAGCAAGCTTGTGTTTCTCATCCCTTAGGACAAGGAAGGAAAGGCAGAAAGTGTAGAAGGAGATATGGGTTGGGGTGAAGTCCTGGAAGGTCCCCTGGAGCCAAGATTTTTGGATTAGGAAATGTATATCTTCTAGGGAAGTCGGGGTCTTGGGAAAGGTGTACCAGAGAGGATCTTCTATTAAGGAATTGAGGAAATCTTCGAAGGAGTCAAGGGAAAGAGACATGAATTTTGGTGTGGAGATTATAATGATTCTTATGGATGTCTCAGTCTTGGGGGCTTCATTCTTTGGAATAGGTGGGAGTCTAGTGATATTCAGGGATGTTGGGCCTGTGAGGATAGACCAAAATTTAGGAATGGGGCTCTCTTGAAATGGGAAATGTCAACCCAAGTGGGTGCTAGGGATATTGGGGGCGGGGTATGAAGAAGTGAAGTAAATAGCATAAGTACCAAAACCAGGGAAGTCTGGTCTATACCCTCGCCCCTGGCAGTTGTAGAAGCCTGCACTAGTTTTGGAGTGGTCAAGAGTCGAGGGGCTTGTTATTCATAGGAAACTGTTGACCTCTTTCTGGATGGGTGGCTGGAAATGACTCTGTGGGGCAGGTGAGGTTATGGTTATGCTGAATTAGTGTGGGAGAAGAGCATCTATGGGAGTTGATGATGGGAAGAGGGGCCAGGAAACGCATAAGGGAGCCTGGTAGGTGAATTGAATATTGGTTTGGAAAGGGCCCTGGACTGCCCCTAAGTTAGGAACAGTTTCTCAAGATTATCTTCGAGGTTGTTAACGTTAGCTAGTTTGCAAAGATCTTCAGCCCCTCTCCAAAATTCCCCACTCATCTCTTGATGTTCTGGAGTGTTTTCCTGTGTGAAGTGGAAACTCGAAGCAGAGGTCAACCAGGCACCAGTGGGGAGTAGGAAGGTCTGATTTTTGATCCGAGATAAGTGAAGATAGACCCAGCAGGCAGAAGATAGAGAAGAATTATGAGATTTTTTTAAAAGACTAGTGGTCAGAAGAATAGTCTGATTCAGGTATTCTGGTAAAGGAATGCTGGGGTGAAAGGTGGTCACAAGGAAGAGGAATAGCAAGCTTGTGTTTCTCATCCCTTAGGACAAGGAAGGAAAGGCAGAAAGTGTAGAAGGAGATATGGGTTGGGGTGAAGTCCTGGAAGGTCCCCTGGAGCCAAGATTTTTGGATTAGGAAATGTATATCTTCTAGGGAAGTCGGGGTCTTGGGAAAGGTGTACCAGAGAGGATCTTCTATTAAGGAATTGAGGAAATCTTCGAAGGAGTCAAGGGAAAGAGACATGAATTTTGGTGTGGAGATTATAATGATTCTTATGGATGTCTCAGTCTTGGGGGCTTCATTCTTTGGAATAGGTGGGAGTCTAGTGATATTCAGGGATGTTGGGCCTGTGAGGATAGACCAAAATTTAGGAATGGGGCTCTCTTGAAATGGGAAATGTCAACCCAAGTGGGATATCCCTTCCGTTTTGCTGCAGTAAGAGTGGTAAAGATGACTTCAAATGGTCCCACCCATTTTGGCTCTAGAGGTAGAGAGGTAGACAGTCACCTATTGTGATAGAGGGAGGGATGTCAGAGGAGGGTAGAGGTTGGAGTAGCTGGGAATTTGAGTGGGCCCAGAGGGCAGCTCAGAGATGAGAAAGAAGCTGGAAAATCAATGGGGAAGGCAAGGTTTCAGAGGGGGAAGGCAGGAATTCGAGTAGAAGAAGGGATCATCCATATAGCATGTCTAATGGACTAACTAGAAGGGATTTTTTGGGTATGGCTCTGATTTTGAGGAGGGCCAAGGGAAGTAACTTAGTTCAGTCTAAGTGAGTCTCCGAGGCTAATTTGGTCAGTGTCGTTTTTAGGGTGTGGCTGGGGCATTCTGTTTTTCCTGATAACTGGGGGTGATAGGGAATATGGTATTTCCAGGGGATATTTAAATATTTCACTACCCCTTGTGTGACTGAGGAAATGAATTCTGGTCCATTATAATACTGTAAGGAGGTGGGTACCCTGAAGCTGGAAATGATTTCTTTTATTAGGATTGAGGCTAGAGTGGAGGCTCTTTTATTAGTGGTAGGAAAAGTTTCCACCCATTCTGAGAAGGTATCAACTAATACTAGGAGGTATTTAAGTTCCTGGACCGGAGGCATGTGAGTAAAATCTATCTGCCAGTCTGATGCTGGAGGGAATCCTCAGGCCTGATGAGTAGGGAAAAGAGGGGGTTTGATGCTTGTGGTGGGGTTTGCTTTTAGGCAGACAGAACAAGCCTTGGACAGGTCTTGTAGAATTAGAGGGTGTCAGATAAATCTGGTATTTAAGGAATGTTTGGAGAGACTGTAAATTGGGGTGGAAAAAGTTGTGGAGGTAGGACTCTCTTTGAGTCTCTGTGGTTGTGAGCCTTCCATGGAAGGGCCATGCCATTTGGTGAAAAGGGAGACAGTTGCTCGTGTCGACCACAAAAGTAAATGTCCAGTCGGCCACCAATCCTGTTGTCCCAAGCTCCCCAGACACGTTGTGGTTAGCGGTGAGGGGGTGTGGTGGGGTGGGGTGGGGTGAGGCAAAGGAATCTAGGCCTCCTCATTCCAGTAGTTGAGCATATAGGGTGGACGTTTGCCCAGAGGATTGAACCGAAAGCCAGGGTGGCTGGCTCTGGGGGCAGTCCATCTTCCAGTGTCCCCATTGCCCACAAATCGGGCATGGTTTGGAGGGAGGCCTAGGGTTTGACCATGCCTTAACCCAGTGTCCTGAGTTGCCACAGTGAAAGCAGATGCCAGGTGGGCCTTGAGGGTTGGGCGGGTCGGACCTGCACTAGGTTCCTTATGTGGTCTAGGGGCTTGAGAGTTGAGTTGGTATTCAGCCTTCAGGTGTCTTTCCTTCTTCCATTTGGCTTCATCCTCCCTATTGCTAAAAACCTGGAAGGCTGAATTAGGAGCTCCTGTTGTGAAATTTGGGGTCCCTGTTCCAGTTTTTGGAGTTTTTTTTTTTTTTTTTTTTTTTTAACAGATTATCTGGGGCTGATGGACTTATAAATTGTACCATGTTAGAAGAGGGTTCCTGCAAGGGTGCTGAGGTCCAGGTTAGTAGAAAATGGGCATGGACTCTGACTGTGCCTTCCACTCTTGCCACCACTTAGAGAGGGAACATATGACAAGGCAGGGGCAGGTTTGGGGTTTTGGAGCAGGTAAGGGGTGAGGAAAGAGCCGAGGGGGAGGGGGAGAGCTTGGGAGCGAGTTGGGAGAGGGAGGATTGGGGGGTGTGGGAGATGGAAGAGGTGGGACCTGGTAAGGAGTGGGGGTCCTTGGGGGGATCTGGGTCAGAAAGGGAGGAAGGTGAGGTAAGGGAATGGGGTCCAGTGGCAGGTAAGGCATTCTGGAGTTTCATAGCAGAATTGATCAAAAGAAGTTGAAATGCAGAGAAGGAAGAACAGAAAGAAGAACAGGGGAGAAGGTAAAGGAAAGCTTGAATATAGAGAACCTCTGACTCATTTGCCATTTCACTGGAGAAAGGTATTGAGATCCTGTAAAATATTGGGATCGAATTTGGTTATTTAAAGGATATCAGAGCCAGATTTGCATAGAGATCAGGCGTCAGTCTTAGCCCCTTGAGATTTTTTAGGAGGCAGGCAAGGAAGGGGTTTGCGGGAATGGACTGTTCCACTCCCATAATGGGAGGTAGGAGAGGGAGGGATCAGGAGGGGTTAGGCACAAAGCCCAAGGCAACAAGGCAAAGGCAGCGACTGTGTTCAAGGCGTCCCCTGAAGTAAGATGGAGCTGGAAGAAAATCCACCTGGGGTCAAGCCAACGTCCTCTAGTGGGTCTGCAGAAGGGGACCTCCAAGGTCTGAGCGAAAGGGAGGGGCAGGCCTACCTCAGGGTGTCTCTGATAGAGACAGGGAGGAGTGAGGGAGAGGGAGGGAAGCCCTTATTTCAGAATGAACACTGAGAATTGGTGGGTGGCGGATGCAGTTGGTCAAATGGCAGATGGCCTCTGTCTGGAGGTCGGCTTTAAGAGAGAGAGAGAAAGAAAGAAAGAGAGCAGAGAGAGGGAGATAAGGGAGGGAGAAGAACTGTTGGCAGGTTGAGGTTTCTCGTTCAGGTCAACAAAGGACCAAAAATGCCCTCGCTCTGCTCAGGTAGTAAAGGTCCGGTTGCAACCAGTCACTGCTTAGCCAATGTTCGCTCAGAGGGTTGGCCGAGTCCTTGGTCCCTTGCCAACAAGGAAAGTGGGAAGCGGCCAGGAACCCTCTTCCCAGGTTTTGGCACCAAATGTAAGGAAAGTATGATAAAGAGAAGAATCACAGTGTCAGATGAACAAGCCTTTATTAAAGCTTGAGAGGGGCCACCACTAGAGATGTGGTCACACAGAAGTAGCCAAGAGAAAGTGGCACCCACTCCATGGGTGGAAAGGGGCTTAAGTGGCTTGAGTGGGGAGGGAGAGGAGGCGGGTGCCAGAGGAGGGAGGGAAGGGTGCCGAGAGTGAGCTTTCAGGCGGGAGACCCTTGTGGTCACAGAAATTCCTGGAGGTTGTGGATGGGGAAAAAAAAAAAACCCTAAGGGGAGGGGTTTCTGTGTTCTTTCATGTGGTTGCGGGACAGCAGGGCTGAGTCAGCTCTTTGCAATTTTCCTTCTCCATCAGACAAGGTGAAAAGAAACTCACAGAGCAGCGTGAGAGAGGAGGAGGAAAAAGAAAAGGAGGCATCATGGAAACTGAGGGAAGGCTGGGCTACAGGCTGAGGCTGGGGAATATGGAAATTAGCATTGACCATGGGAATAAGGAGGCTGTGGTGGTCTGAGCAGTGGAGACCAGTGCAGACTGGAGCAACCAAAGATGGGATGTGAATTGAAAAAACCAGGCAACCTGTGCAGACCGCTCTACTTTGGGCACATTACTTCCCAGTTTCCTTTCAGTTGGGCAGAGCCACATGTGATGAGTTTGGGTCAGAAATGTGAGCAAAGAGGCACATGCCATTCACGGGCTGAGCCAGTGAAACCCTTCGGTTTGCTTTTCTGCTTTCCTCTTCCATTCTTGGAGCGCTTGAAAGTTGGCCTTCGAGATGGGGCAGCTACAAGATGGAGGTGACTCCATCATCCTGGATCCTGAGTGACTGTGTGAAGCAGAGCCGCGGTTCCTAAAACTGCCAATGCCCATGCCTCTGCCACATGTCTCAGTGGCTTTAGTGACTAGGAAACTGCACACAGAGGGTGTGGTCACCATGATTCTTCCCTGCTTGCCTCTCTCTGGCTGTACCAGTAATGAGAGGAGGCAAGGCAAGTACAAAAGAATGGCACTGGTCTCTTTTTATGGTCCAAGTGTGCATACTATTGTGTTTCTTCCATGCCCTCCTCATCTATCAGCGGTCAGACACCTCTCAAATCAAATATCTTGCAAACTTACCCAGTAACAGATCCTCCAAGGAGGGAGAAAGTGCTGCTGGCACTCCATCGTGGAGATGGCCATCCATCAGACGGTTGAGGGGCTGTTGTTAATAGTTAGTGGGAAATTCTCTACTTGGCTGTGCCATCGTTGTTATTGCCTTTAACTATTACTTAAAGAAGCAACATAATCAATACACTTAATCTATGGTTGTCCCTAAACATTTTGGTAACAATTCATTTTAAGTAGTAGGCAATATCCAAAAGCCTGGCTACAGTAAATCTGCAGTTTAATATGGCCAGCTCTCTGATCTGATGGGCCAACTAGAAATGCACATATTCCTTTTTTCACTTCATTGTAAACATGCAGAAGGGTTACAATAGGGGGCTCCTTCTTCCTGTTTCACTTCAACACCTGCCCAAGGCTGTCCCATATCTTGGGACTAAGTCAAATCCTAAACTAGGACCTAAAATTGAGGAATGTCTGCTCTTCTGATTATGTTCATGAGTGGGCTGTCGGTGATCAGAGCCTAAATACCTTTGGTTTTTGCTGCTGAATCAATAAATCTCCCTCATTATTCACAGTGTTTTTGACTGCTCAACTTAGTAAGAGTTGTTTCTATGCCATAGCCCTTCTCAGAGGCAGTCTTGAATTCTGCAAACACTCTGCAATGCTCCCCAAGGTCATTGACCCATTAGCCCCGGTAGCCCTGTCCTGAGCAGGGGATGTCTGTTGACTGAGATCAGCCCCAGGACTAGGATTTGAGCTTCTCTTTTAAGTGGGTTAGCTGTCATCCTGCTGTCTTTGATAAACTATCATTTTTCTTAAGAAATCCTTTTGAAATGCAAAACGTAGAAGCAGACTTCAACCTAGTTTTGGTAGAATTCTCACACATTTTGGTCTTGGTAGACATCATCTGTATTTAGGTATTCAAGAACTCACTTTATCTTTCAGGGATACACTGCCAAGTCATTCTCACTCTCTTTCACTTTTTTTCCTTTTTCTTTTTTTTTGATTGAGCAAATTTTGAGGATTGAAATGTGTTTTCTTTTTTTTTTTTTTTTTTTTTTTAATTTTGGCCACTTTTTTTTTTTTTTTTTTACTGGTCTTCCATTTATTTATTTTCTTTTTTATTTATTTATTTTTTTAAACCTTTATTTTACTTTTAACTTTTACAGAGTTTTGTTGTTCACAGACATGCATGTTCTCAGATTAGTCACATGTATATCCCCCCCTTCCCTCCCCTCCCGACCATCACACAGCACCCCTGAAGGATCCCCTTTTCTCACAGAGCAATGACTAGAGCTATTTTCTTCACTTATGATAGTACAGGCCTTCATGCTACTTCCCTTACGCCTCTCAACCACTGTTCCTTCCCACAATGTCCATATGTCCACTGTCCATGTCTGTCTTTCTGTCGCTTCACTGCATGTGCCATCATCACCATCCTACTAGATTCCATATATATGTGTTAATATACTGTATTTGTCCTTCTCTTTCTGACTGACTTCACTTTTTAGGATACGTTCTAGATCCAGCCACCTCATGAGGGCTGATTCTTCTGCATTTCTCTTTACAGCTGTGTAGTATTCCATTGTATATATGTACCAGAGCTTTTGGATCCATTCGTTCGTCGATGGGCATCTAGGTTCCTTCCATGTTCTAGCTATTGTATAGAGAGCTGCAATGAACATTGGGGTACAGGTGCTTCTTTCAGTTTTGATTTCATCAGGGTATAAGCCTAAGAGTGGGATTGCTGGGTCATATGGTGCTTCTATTTTTAGTTTTTTAAGAAATCTCCAGACTGTCTTCCATAGAGGCTGTATCAATTTACACTCCCACCAGCAATGCAGGAGGGTTCCCTTTTCTCCGCAGCCTCTCCAGCATTTATTGTCTGTCGATTTGTGGATGATGGCCATTCTGACGGGTGTGAGGTGACATCTCATTGTAGTTTTGATTTGCATTTCTCTAATTATTAGTGAAGTTGAGCATCGTTTCATGTGTTTTTGGGCCATCTGTATGTCATCGTTCGAGAGGTGTCTGTTTAGGTCCTTTTCCCATTTTTTGATTGGGTTGTTCGTTTTTCCAGTGCTGAGTTGTCTGAGTTGCTTGTAGATTTTGGAGATTAATTCTTTGTCTGTTGTTTCATTTGCTATGATTTTCTCCCACTCTGTGGGGTGTCTGTTGAACTTTTTTGTAATTTCTTTTGCTGTACAAAAGCTTTTAAGTTTCATTAGGTCCCACATGTTCATTTGTCTTTTAGTTCCACTATTCTAGTAGGTGGGTCAGAGAAGATCTTGCTTTGATTGATGTCCTTGAGGGTTTTGCCTATATTCTCCTCTAAGAGTTTGATGGTTTCTGGCCTTACATTTAAGTCTTTAATCCATTTTGAGTTGATCTTTGTGTATGGTGTCAGGGTATGTTCCAATTTCATTTTCTTGCATGTAGCTGTCCAATTTTCCCAGCACCATTTGTTGAAGAGGCTGTCTTTGTCCCATTTTATATGTTCGCCTCCTTTGTCAAAAATAAGGTACCCATAGGTGCGTGGCTTTATCTCTGGGTTCTCGATCTTGTTCCATTGGTCGATATTTCTGTTTTTGTGCCAGTACCATACTGTCTTGATGACTGTTGCTTTGTAGTAGAGTCTGAAGTTGGGGAGGCTGATCCCCCCAGCTCCATTCTTCTTCCTGAGGATTGCTTTGGCTATTCGAGGTCTTTTGTGTTTCCATATGAACTGTGTTATTCGTTGGTCTAGTTCTTTGAAGAATGTTATTGGAAGCTTGATAGGGATCGCATTGAATCTATAGATGACATTTGGTAGTATGGTCATTTTCACAATATTGATTCTCCTGACCCAGGAACATGGAATATTTCTCCATCTGTTTAAGTCTTCTTTAATGTCTTTCATGAGTGTCTTGTAATTTTCTGTGTACAGTTCTTTTGTTTCTTTGGGTAGGTTTATTCCTAGATATTGGATTCTTTGGGTTGCGATGGTGAAGGGGATTGCCTCTTTGATTTCATTTTCTGATTTTTCATTGTTTCTGTATAGGAATGCCAGTGATTTCTGTATATTGATTTTGTATCCTGCAACTTTGCTGAATTCGCTGATTAACTCTAGTAGTTTTGTAATAGTGTCTTTGGGATTTTCTATGTATAATATCATGTCATCTGCAAATAGAGAGAGTTTGACTTCTTCTTTTCCAATCTGGATTCCTTTGATTTCTTTCTCTTCTCTTATTGCTATTGCTAGAACTTCCAGGACTATGTTGAATAGTAGTGGTGAAAGTGGACACCCTTGTCTTGTTCCTGATCTTAGAGGGAATGCTTTGAGTTTTTCACCATTGAGGATAATGTTCGCTGTGGGCTTCTCATATATGGCTTTCACTATGTTAAGATAAGTTCCTTCTTGCTTTGATTGATGTCCTTGAGGGTTTTGCCTATATTCTCCTCTAAGAGTTTGATGGTTTCTGGCCTTACATTTAAGTCTTTAATCCATTTTGAGTTGATCTTTGTGTATGGTGTCAGGGTATGTTCCAATTTCATTTTCTTGCATGTAGCTGTCCAATTTTCCCAGCACCATTTGTTGAAGAGGCTGTCTTTGTCCCATTTTATATGTTCGCCTCCTTTGTCAAAAATAAGGTACCCATAGGTGCGTGGCTTTATCTCTGGGTTCTCGATCTTGTTCCATTGGTCGATATTTCTGTTTTTGTGCCAGTACCATACTGTCTTGATGACTGTTGCTTTGTAGTAGAGTCTGAAGTTGGGGAGGCTGATCCCCCTAGCTCCATTCTTCTTCCTGAGGATTGCTTTGGCTATTCGAGGTCTTTTGTGTTTCCATATGAACTGTGTTATTCGTTGGTCTAGTTCTTTGAAGAATGTTATTGGAAGCTTGATAGGGATCGCATTGAATCTATAGATGACATTTGGTAGTATGGTCATTTTCACAATATTGATTCTCCTGACCCAGGAACATGGAATATTTCTCCATCTGTTTAAGTCTTCTTTAATGTCTTTCATGAGTGTCTTGTAATTTTCTGTGTACAGTTCTTTTGTTTCTTTGGGTAGGTTTATTCCTAGATATTGGATTCTTTGGGTTGCGATGGTGAAGGGGATTGCCTCTTTGATTTCATTTTCTGATTTTTCATTGTTTCTGTATAGGAATGCCAGTGATTTCTGTATATTGATTTTGTATCCTGCAACTTTGCTGAATTCGCTGATTAACTCTAGTAGTTTTGTAATAGTGTCTTTGGGATTTTCTATGTATAATATCATGTCATCTGCAAATAGAGAGAGTTTGACTTCTTCTTTTCCAATCTGGATTCCTTTGATTTCTTTCTCTTCTCTTATTGCTATTGCTAGAACTTCCAGGACTATGTTGAATAGTAGTGGTGAAAGTGGACACCCTTGTCTTGTTCCTGATCTTAGAGGGAATGCTTTGAGTTTTTCACCATTGAGGATAATGTTCGCTGTGGGCTTCTCATATATGGCTTTCACTATGTTAAGATAAGTTCCTTCTATGCCCATTTTTTGAAGCGTTTTTATCATAAATGGATGCTGTACTTTGTCAAAGGCTTTTTCTGCATCTATTGAGATGATCATGTGATTTTTGTCTTTCAATTTGTTGATATGGTGTATCACATTGATTGATTTGCGAATGTTGAAGAATCCTTGCATGCCTGGGATGAACCCAACTTGATCGTGATGAATGAGCTTTTTGATGTGTTGCTGAATTCTGTTTGCTAGGATTTTGTTGAGGATTTTGGCATCTAGATTCATCAGTGAAATTGGCCTATAATTTTCTTTTTTTGTGATGTCTTTGCCTGGCTTTGGTATCAGGGTGATGGTGGCCTCGTAGAATGTGTTTGGAAGTGTTCCTTCCTGGGCAATTTTTTGGAAGAGTTTTAGAAGGACAGGCATTAGCTCTTCTTTAAATGTTTGGTAGAATTCACTTGTGAAACCATCTGGCCCTGGGCTTTTATTTTTGGGTATATTTTTGATCACAAGGTCGATTTCTGAGCTTGTGATTGGCTTGTTCATAGTTTCTATTTCTTCCTGGTTGAGTCTTGGGAGATTAATCTTCTCTAAGAAACTGTCCATTTCTTCCAGGTTGTCCAGTTTGTTGCCATAGAGTTGTTCATAATAGTCTCTTATAATCCTTTGGATTTCTGCATTGTCCGTTGTAATCTCTCCTTTTTCATTTTTGATTTTGGTGATCTGGTTCTTCTCTTTTTCTTAATGAGTCTGGCCAGTGGTGTGTCGATTTTTTTGACTTTTCGAAGAACCAGCTTTTTGTTTTATTTATCTTTACTATTGTTTCTTTTGTTTCTTTTTATTTATTTCTGCTCTGATTTTTATGATTTCCCTTCTTCTGCTGGCTTTGGGGTGTTTTTGTTCTTCTTTCTCCAGTTGTTTTAAGCGTAAGGTAAGGTCGTCTGTTTGAGATTTTCCTAGTTTCTTGAGGTGGGATTGTAATGCTATAAACTTCCCACTTAGAACTGCTTTTGCAGTATCCCATAGGTTTTGCACTGTCGTGTGTTCATTGTCATTTTCTTCTAGGAATTTTTTTATTTCTCCTTTGATTTCCTCAATGATCAGTTGGTTTTTTAGGTATGTGTTGTTTAATCTCCATGTGTTTGTATTTTTAGCGGTTTTTTTCCTGTAGTTGATCTCTAGTCTCACTGCATTGTGGTCCGAGAAGATGGTTGATAGAATTTCAGTTTTCTTGAATTGACTGAGGATTGATTTGTGGCCCAAGATGTGGTCTATCCTGGAGAATGTTCCGTGAGCACTTGAGAAGAAAGTGTATTCTTCTGCTTTTGGATGGAAAGTCCTAAAGATATCAATGAGGTCCATTTCTTCTAGTGTGGCATTTAAGGCTTGTGTTTCTTTATTAATTTTCTGTTTGGATGATCTGTCCATTGGTGTGAGAGGAGTGTTAAAGTCTCCTACTATGATTGTGTTGCTGTCAATGTCTTCTTTTATGTCTGAAAGTGTTTGTCTTATGTATTGGGGTGCTCCTGTGTTGGGAGCATAAATATTTATGATTGTTATGCCTTCTTCTTGGATGGATCCCTTAATCATGATGTAGTGACCTGCCTTGTCTCTTAGAATCTTCTTTACTTTAAAATCTATTTTATCTGATATGAGGATTGCTACTCCAGCTTTCTTTTGATTTCCATTTGCATGGAATATCTTTTCCAGCCCCATTTCTGAGAACTTGTGCATTTGGCTTCCAGGTTTTTTTTTCATAGTTTCTATTTCTTCCTGGTTGAGTCTTGGGAGATTAATCTTCTCTAAGAAACTGTCCATTTCTTCCAGGTTGTCCAGTTTGTTGCCATAGAGTTGTTCATAATAGTCTCTTATAATCCTTTGGATTTCTGCATTGTCCGTTGTAATCTCTCCTTTTTCATTTTTGATTTTGGTGATCTGGTTCTTCTCTCTCTTTTTCTTAATGAGTCTGGCCAGTGGTGTGTCGATTTTATTGACTTTTTCGAAGAACCAGCTTTTTGTTTTATTTATCTTTACTATTGTTTCTTTTGTTTCTTTTTCATTTATTTCTGCTCTGATCTTTATGATTTCCCTTCTTCTGCTGGCTTTGGGGTGTTTTTGTTCTTCTTTCTCCAGTTGTTTTAAGCGTAAGGTAAGGTCGTCTGTTTGAGATTTTCCTAGTTTCTTGAGGTGGGATTGTAATGCTATAAACTTCCCACTTAGAACTGCTTTTGCAGTATCCCATAGGTTTTGCACTGTCGTGTGTTCATTGTCATTTTCTTCTAGGAATTTTTTTATTTCTCCTTTGATTTCCTCAATGATCAGTTGGTTTTTTAGGTATGTGTTGTTTAATCTCCATGTGTTTGTATTTTTAGCGGTTTTTTTCCTGTAGTTGATCTCTAGTCTCACTGCATTGTGGTCCGAGAAGATGGTTGATAGAATTTCAGTTTTCTTGAATTGACTGAGGATTGATTTGTGGCCCAAGATGTGGTCTATCCTGGAGAATGTTCCGTGAGCACTTGAGAAGAAAGTGTATTCTTCTGCTTTTGGATGGAAAGTCCTAAAGATATCAATGAGGTCCATTTCTTCTAGTGTGGCATTTAAGGCTTGTGTTTCTTTATTAATTTTCTGTTTGGATGATCTGTCCATTGGTGTGAGAGGAGTGTTAAAGTCTCCTACTATGATTGTGTTGCTGTCAATGTCTTCTTTTATGTCTGAAAGTGTTTGTCTTATGTATTGGGGTGCTCCTGTGTTGGGAGCATAAATATTTATGATTGTTATGCCTTCTTCTTGGATGGATCCCTTTATCATGATGTAGTGACCTGCCTTGTCTCTTAGAATCTTCTTTACTTTAAAATCTATTTTATCTGATATGAGGATTGCTACTCCAGCTTTCTTTTGATTTCCATTTGCATGGAATATCTTTTTCCAGCCTCTCACTTTCAGTCTATGAGTGTCTCTAGGTCTGAAATGAGTTTCCTGGAGGCAACATATGTATGGGTCGTGTTTTTGGATCCATTCAGCCACTCTGTGTCTTTTGGTTGGGGCGTTTAGTCCATTGACATTCAAAGTAATTATTGATACAAATGATCCTATTGTCATCTTCTTAGATGTTATGATGGGTTTGTTTCGTGGATCTTCTCCTTTTATACTTGTTGTCTATATAAGTCCCTTTAACATTTGTTGTAAGGCTGGTTTGGTGTGACTAAATTCTTTTAATTTTTGCTTGTCTGTAAAGCTTTTGATTTCTCCATCAATTTTGAAGGAGATCTTGGCAGGGTAGAGGATTCTTGGTTGCAGATTATTCTCTTTCAGCCGTTTAAATGTGTCCTGCCATTGCCTTCTGGCCTGCAGAGTTTCTGTTGAAAGATCAGCTGTTAAACGGATGGGCTTTCCCTTGTATGTCACTAGTTGCTTTTCCCTTGCTGCTTTGAGAATTCTATCTTTGTGTTTAATTTGTGTTAACTTCATTAATATGTGTCTTGGTGTGTTTCTTCTCGGATTGATTCTGTTAGGTACTCTTTGTGCTTCTTGGACTTGATTGACTATTTCTTTTCCCATGTTGGGGAAATTTTCAACTATAATTTCTTCAAAAATTTTCTCATAGCCTTTCTTTTTTTCTTCTTCTTCTGGAACCCCCATAATTCGAATATTGGTGCGTTTGATATTATCCCAGAGGTCTCTGAGGCTGTCCTCTGCTCTTTTCATTCTTTGAGCTAGAGTCTGTTTTTCAGCAGTTACTTCCACTTTTTTTTTTTTTTTTTACTGGTCTTCCATTTATTTATTTTCATCCATCTTTGTTCTTTGACCTGTGCGGGCCTTCCATCGCAGTGACCTCTCTCATTACAGAGCACCAGCTCTGGGTGCATGCATTCCTGAGAGCTCACTCATATTGGACACACTGGTCCAGCCGCTTTGAGAAACGTGGAATCTTCCCAGGCCAGGGATCGAACCAGTGTCCCTTGCACTGCAAGGCAGACTCTTTATCCACTGGACCACAAGGGAAGCCCTGAAATGTGCATTTTCGAGTGAATTCCTGAGTAAAGATTGTGTTGTAACAAAACACTTCTGGTAACCTCTCCTGAGTGGCGATGGTGAGAGTAGGGGAGGGGAACGTGAGAACTTCCTAGGACAAGCTCCAGTCTCTCTTGCAATGGATTCTCTTGCAGTCAAAGAAGTCAGGAAATTCTACCATTAGCATCCCCTTTCGCTGCTGCAGTCTGGCAAGTCACACAGACCTCCCCAGGGGTTCAGACTGTGGCCAGGACCTCACATAGGCTAGGCATCCCCCCCCCATGTCCCTTTTGGTAAAGCTTTTGATTTCTCCATCAATTTTGAAGGAGATCTTGGCAGGGTAGAGGATTCTTGGTTGCAGATTATTCTCTTTCAGCCGTTTAAATGTGTCCTGCCATTGCCTTCTGGCCTGCAGAGTTTCTGTTGAAAGATCAGCTGTTAAACGGATGGGCTTTCCTTGTATGTCACTAGTTGCTTTTCCCTTGCTGCTTTGAGAATTCTATCTTTGTGTTTAATTTGTGTTAACTTCATTAATATGTGTCTTGGTGTGTTTCTTCTCGGATTGATTCTGTTAGGTACTCTTTGTGCTTCTTGGACTTGATTGACTATTTCTTTTCCCATGTTGGGGAAATTTTCAACTATAATTTCTTCAAAAATTTTCTCATAGCCTTTCTTTTTTTCTTCTTCTTCTGGAACCCCTATAATTCGAATATTGGTGCGTTTGATATTATCCCAGAGGTCTCTGAGGCTGTCCTCTGCTCTTTTCATTCTTTGAGCTAGAGTCTGTTTTTCAGCAGTTACTTCCACTTTTTTTTTTTTTTTTTACTGGTCTTCCATTTATTTATTTTCATCCATCTTTGTTCTTTGACCTGTGCGGGCCTTCCATCGCAGTGACCTCTCTCATTACAGAGCACCAGCTCTGGGTGCATGCATTCCTGAGAGCTCACTCATATTGGACACACTGGTCCAGCCGCTTTGAGAAACGTGGAATCTTCCCAGGCCAGGGATCGAACCAGTGTCCCTTGCACTGCAAGGCAGACTCTTTATCCACTGGACCACAAGGGAAGCCCTGAAATGTGCATTTTCGAGTGAATTCCTGAGTAAAGATTGTGTTGTAACAAAACACTTCTGGTAACCTCTCCTGAGTGGCGATGGTGAGAGTAGGGGAGGGGAACGTGAGAACTTCCTAGGACAAGCTCCAGTCTCTCTTGCAATGGATTCTCTTGCAGTCAAAGAAGTCAGGAAATTCTACCATTAGCATCCCCTTTCGCTGCTGCAGTCTGGCAAGTCACACAGACCTCCCCAGGGGTTCAGACTGTGGCCAGGACCTCACATAGGCTAGGCATCCCCCGTTTTCCCTGCCCTCCTTTCCTTTACCCTCACTGTTGTCTCCTTCCTTGACAAATCATCTGCCACAAAATGCTTTCTCAGAGCCTTCTTCTGGGGGAGCCTAACCAGATATAAGCCTTGAGCTGATTCTGGGTGTCAGAGAGCCCCTACCAAAGATGTTCAGTCATGTTCAACTCTTTACAACCCATGGAGGAGCCATGGGAATCTCCAGGCAAGAATATGGAGTGGGTAGCCTTTCCCATCTCTGAGGGATCTTCCCAGCCTGGGGATTGAATGCAGATCTCCCGCATTGCAGGTGGATTCTTTACCATCTGAGCAGTCAGGGAAGCCCCAAGATAGCTCCCAGGTTGCTCATAAACTTAATTCCTCAGGTATAGCCTCCTAGTTGGTAGGCTGTGTCAGCTTCCAATAGAATGTCCAGGTGATCTTTAATTATTTCTATTATTTAAATAAATAAGTTCCATGATGTACGAAAAAATAAATAATAAAATATTCCTACTGATTTCTAAAATGCTAGACCACCTGGCATCTGTGCATGTCACAGATTTATTTTTCTGACATAGATCCAGTTTTTTTGAGTAAAATAACAGTCTATGGGTTTATTGTTGAGCTCTCCTGAGTGATCAGGAGTCAGACAAAGCCATAGCTGCATGAGGCCAACACAGTCTCTCTTGAATCTAGAAGTCTGCTGAGCACCTCTCTGAAACCCTAGTGTGTGAGACCAGCCCACTTTGGACAAGTTGAGGAGACAGTGACCAATTTGTTTGCAAGACCTCCAGCCCCATGCTTGACCACAGCTTTGGTCTACAGGACAGGCTTTTGTGACCTCTGGCTTCCAGCTGGATTTGGGAGCACTGAAGAGGATGGGAGAGGATGGGAGACCAGTCCTTGCTTCCTGCACAGCAGACTGGGTTCCTCTGTGGAAAAACTGCAGCTCCTTCTTGAGGCCTCTTTCACAGCAGCACACTGAACTGTTGCCTAGTGTGTGTTCCCACATCTCTCACGACTCTCTTCAACACTCCCCTCCATGAGCAGTCCTCTTCCCACACTCTCCTCGAGGTTGTGCCTCTGTCCACAGATCTTGGACCAATTTGGAAGGAGACCTCTCTGTGTCACTGGTGACCATGAGAAGAGCCTGGTAAGAGAATTTTTTTACTCTGGAGAGTGTTCTCTTTCCTCTGCTCACACAGTTTCTTCTGTCCCACTCTCAACCTGACAAAATATTTCTCTTTATTCCAGTGTCCTAGTGCCTCCTCTCCTGGGGGTCTTCGTGAACTCTCTGGTTAGGGCTTATTGAGCCTTCCGCCTGGACCTCAGGGCTTTGCCCAGCCAGGTTGGCTGCTGACAAGGGGGACACACAGGACAATGGAGCCACCTGAGGGCAGAGGCCACACGTTGTCACCTCTGAACTCCTGCTGCTGAGCAGGGAGCTTGGCATAGTTGGGATTTAGTCATGGTTGCCAAGTGCCAGACTCATTCAAGTCTTGTACTTTGGGCTTACGGGGTCATGATTTTCTTTCATTTCAAACCATTCCTCTGTGAGAACACTGGTACCTTCCCAAATTCTCCAAGAACTCTCAGGGACAATGCCTGAACACGTCCCTGCTGAGATTTGTTCTCCTTCCCATGGCTCTTGTTCTCTCTCTACCTTTGATCTCCCCAAATGTTCTCTTCTCTCCAAAGCACTCCTGACAAGAGGCTGAGGTGCTTCATGCTGAGGGTTTAGGGATGTCAGAAAGGAATACCAGCATCTCAAAGAATGGGCATCAGTGCCTAGTCATTTTCCGTTAGCTGTGGCTGCCACGCTGGCCCCAGTAGCTCCTCTGCAAGCTGGTTCTCTCTGACTGTTTTCCTTTCCAGGTCCATGACCCCTCTCTGTCATTTCATAAGAGCCGTCCTTTATCTCCTCAGCCCCATCTCTTCCTGTTTCCCCATCCCAAGGCCTTTTCAAACAAAGGAGACAAAAATGCCACTTAGAACAGAGTTTCATTCTCTTTACACCCCACCGTGTGCTAGGACCTATATTTTCACACATACAGAAAGATCCTCTGAAGTATTTCTCTAAACTAAAAGGCTATCTACTCCTAAGAAGAAATTGGCCTATTTCTTAGACTATTGTAGCCATTACAGTTAATTTTTGCTTTCAGTAGCAATCTTCTCTTGTTATCCCATTAGAACTTGGGCTCCTGAGCTGAGGGTCTATGGGGTCACCCATGTATTCCAAATTTTCCTACAAGTTGACATAGTTATTCGCTGGTTGCCTCTTTGCCCCCTGCCCTCATGTGGTGCTTATCATGATGGAGGGGATGGGTACTTCCACAGGTGAGTCTTGTACCCTGTGCCACATTCTTAGGCTCAGCTGACATCAACACAGCTATAGTGGGCAGCGCTAGGCTCATGAGCAGGGTTCCAGCACCAGGTCCCTTCCCAAGCAGGCCTTGTGGAGTCTCATCTTTTCTGACATACAGCTCTCACCAAAGCTACAGGGGCGATCAGCCCAAGCATAGACACAGGCTGTGTATATGGGAGGGTTGACATACTCAGGGATGAGCTTCTTTCAACAGAGGGCAGTTTAAAGGGTAAATGTCTGAACCTCCGACCCTCTAAAGGAGCACTTCTGAAGTCTGTTCTGGCAAATTCTTCAGAAGGCCCAGCAAGACTGGACCCTCAATGCCCACAGCGAGCAGCTTGTATATTGGTTCTCCTCATACTCCCTTACTCCTGTCCCCTGGGGTCACCTTCCAGATCAGTGACCAGCACCTAAGTCTTTTATTTATTTATTTTGGGCAGGGTTCGGGTTGGGGAGGGAGGGAGCAGGCAGGCCACTTCTATTGGTCTTTCATTTCTCTATTTTCATCCGTCTTTGTTCTTTGGCTCCTGTGGGCCTCCCATCGCTGTGGCATCTGTCGTTGCAGAGCACCGGCTCTGGGCACGTGCACTCCAGAGCTCTGGCTTGGTAATCAGACACATCGGTCCAGTCACTCCGCGGCACGTGGGATCTTCCCAGGCCAGGGATTGAACCGGCACCCCTTGCACTGCAAGGCGGTGTCCTTACCCACTGGACCACCAGGGGAAGCCCTGACCAGCACCTAAGTCTTTGTCTTTGATCTGCAAATGAGGACAGATGCTTGAAGGCTGTGTGTTCTGTGGCCTTCAGGAATTCCTGTAGTGCCCAGATGGGATCGCTAGTTTCCCACTGGTTCAGAGCTATTCTGCACAGCTGTGCTAACAATCCACTGACTTTCTGCAAGGGACAAGTGGCTCGTGTGATGCATCTACCCATATATCTCCTCTCTCATCCAAAGTGTGATATTAGACATCTTGACTCTGGAAGCTTGATTCATCTGAGGAGAGTCTTTGGCCATCCTGAAAAGCCATAAAGTTCTCCCAGTGTGACAAGGAGCAAATGACTTCAGTGTCACATCACTGCCCTCAACCTGCAATAGAGCTGGGGTCTGAGGTGTCTCATCTTTACAAGGAAAGGTGTTAAGGGATGCATTACTCATCCTCATTGCCCAGTTCTTGCCTTGTTAGGAGCTGCAGAGGATAGTCAATGTTTTGACAAGGAGATGCTTCTAAAATAGACACAGGCTGTGTATATGGGAGGGTTGACATACTCAGGGATGAGCTTCTTTCAACAGAGGGCAGTTTAAAGGGTAAATGTCTGAACCTCCGACCCTCTAAAGGAGCACTTCTGAAGTCTGTTCTGGCAAATTCTTCAGAAGGCCCAGCAAGACTGGACCCTCAATGCCCACAGCGAGCAGCTTGTATATTGGTTCTCCTCATACTCCCTTACTCCTGTCCCCTGGGGTCACCTTCCAGATCAGTGACCAGCACCTAAGTCTTTTATTTATTTATTTTGGGCAGGGTTCGGGTTGGGGAGGGAGGGAGCAGGCAGGCCACTTCTATTGGTCTTTCATTTCTCTATTTTCATCCGTCTTTGTTCTTTGGCTCCTGTGGGCCTCCCATCGCTGTGGCATCTGTCGTTGCAGAGCACCGGCTCTGGGCACGTGCACTCCAGAGCTCTGGCTTGGTAATCAGACACATCGGTCCAGTCACTCCGCGGCACGTGGGATCTTCCCAGGCCAGGGATTGAACCGGCACCCCTTGCACTGCAAGGCGGTGTCCTTACCCACTGGACCACCAGGGGAAGCCCTGACCAGCACCTAAGTCTTTGTCTTTGATCTGCAAATGAGGACAGATGCTTGAAGGCTGTGTGTTCTGTGGCCTTCAGGAATTCCTGTAGTGCCCAGATGGGATCGCTAGTTTCCCACTGGTTCAGAGCTATTCTGCACAGCTGTGCTAACAATCCACTGACTTTCTGCAAGGGACAAGTGGCTCGTGTGATGCATCTACCCATATATCTCCTCTCTCATCCAAAGTGTGATATTAGACATCTTGACTCTGGAAGCTTGATTCATCTGAGGAGAGTCTTTGGCCATCCTGAAAAGCCATAAAGTTCTCCCAGTGTGACAAGGAGCAAATGACTTCAGTGTCACATCACTGCCCTCAACCTGCAATAGAGCTGGGGTCTGAGGTGTCTCATCTTTACAAGGAAAGGTGTTAAGGGATGCATTACTCATCCTCATTGCCCAGTTCTTGCCTTGTTAGGAGCTGCAGAGGATAGTCAATGTTTTGACAAGGAGATGAAGACCAAGAGCCAGAACGACTATAAAGCTCTGTCAGTGTATGCCAGAAGATTCCACACCAGTGCATTTGACACTTAATTTCCCCTAGAATGCATTGCTTGCCTCTGCCAGGGGCCTGCTGGACTCATATATTCTGCTGGAGAGGATTCTCTGTGGGTCTGCACATTCTGATTCCTTTAAAACAGTGCCTTTTTTCTTTGCCTGGTCTCCAGAAATCCCCATGGCAATCAGATTCCCAACTGGGGCCCTCATATCTGGGTGGTTTTCTCTGCATTCCCATGTTTCATCCCCAGCACCCTAGAGCAACCATGCTCTATGGTGTTCTCAATCTGAACCATATTAAAGCAGCACATTGCTTAGGAAATACTCTCTGTGAAACCAAACACTGCCCAGTCCTTATACTCCATCCTGTGAGCTGGATATTGCTGGACCCAATCCATCATTGGGGACAATGAGCAGGCCCAGAAATCGTGAGAGGTTTGTCATGCTTCTTTTGGAAGCAACCATGTAGGCAATGAAAGAAACGTGTGAGCTTTATCTCCCGTGGGTTTCGTGCCTTAGATCAGCTTTCCCTGTTCTGTGAGGCTGATATTGTAGTTCAGAGGAGAGAGACACAAGCTGGGATCACAGAGAATCTCTCTTTGCTCCATGACAGCCATTCAGAAACAAATTCTGGATTGGGAGACATGTTGTAAAACCCCATAATATCAAGTTCCCAGCTTTTTAAGATGCATCTTGAACAATCCACTGACTTTCTGCAAGGGACAAGTGGCTCGTGTGATGCATCTACCCATATATCTCCTCTCTCATCCAAAGTGTGATATTAGACATCTTGACTCTGGAAGCTTGATTCATCTGAGGAGAGTCTTTGGCCATCCTGAAAAGCCATAAAGTTCTCCCAGTGTGACAAGGAGCAAATGACTTCAGTGTCACATCACTGCCCTCAACCTGCAATAGAGCTGGGGTCTGAGGTGTCTCATCTTTACAAGGAAAGGTGTTAAGGGATGCATTACTCATCCTCATTGCCCAGTTCTTGCCTTGTTAGGAGCTGCAGAGGATAGTCAATGTTTTGACAAGGAGATGAAGACCAAGAGCCAGAACGACTATAAAGCTCTGTCAGTGTATGCCAGAAGATTCCACACCAGTGCATTTGACACTTAATTTCCCCTAGAATGCATTGCTTGCCTCTGCCAGGGGCCTGCTGGACTCATATATTCTGCTGGAGAGGATTCTCTGTGGGTCTGCACATTCTGATTCCTTTAAAACAGTGCCTTTTTTCTTTGCCTGGTCTCCAGAAATCCCCATGGCAATCAGATTCCCAACTGGGGCCCTCATATCTGGGTGGTTTTCTCTGCATTCCCATGTTTCATCCCCAGCACCCTAGAGCAACCATGCTCTATGGTGTTCTCAATCTGAACCATATTAAAGCAGCACATTGCTTAGGAAATACTCTCTGTGAAACCAAACACTGCCCAGTCCTTATACTCCATCCTGTGAGCTGGATATTGCTGGACCCAATCCATCATTGGGGACAATGAGCAGGCCCAGAAATCGTGAGAGGTTTGTCATGCTTCTTTTGGAAGCAACCATGTAGGCAATGAAAGAAACGTGTGAGCTTTATCTCCCGTGGGTTTCGTGCCTTAGATCAGCTTTCCCTGTTCTGTGAGGCTGATATTGTAGTTCAGAGGAGAGAGACACAAGCTGGGATCACAGAGAATCTCTCTTTGCTCCATGACAGCCATTCAGAAACAAATTCTGGATTGGGAGACATGTTGTAAAACCCCATAATATCAAGAAGGGTCAACCATATATGTCTGATCACAAGAACATTTTACAAATTGTCCAAAATCAATGCGATCTCAACTCCTTCTCAGCACTTACAAGCCTATGTAGGGCTGGTCTCCCATCCTGTAATGTGTCCTATTGCTCCTCATCCTCTGGCCATGCTATCCTCAGTTCCACTGTCCTACCTACCTCCTACCTAAAAGCTAGTGTGTGTATAAATGTGGGTGGGGTGCAGGAGGGCTTCTCATGAGCCCCTCCCTTCCTGGCTTACATGACCAGCTCTTTCTCAGCATTCTGTTCTCTCCTCTCTGGCACTCCCTCACAGTGGACTCCCCTGTCCACTGTTCCCATCCCAAATGCCCCTGCACTCTAGATTCTCTATGACATGACCATGCTGCTTCCTTCCAGCACTGTGGCTTCTGAAATGGTCTTGCTCATTGCCATTGTCCATCTCTCTTCACTGGAATGCAAACTGCTGGCCCTAGAAGAGTGCCGTATCCCTAGTAGCTGTCTCACAGAGTAGAATGTAGGTACATGAATGAATTCCTAGTAAGAAATAGGATTGTAGCATCCAGAAATTCTATCCAGAATTCACAATATATAGATAATGACTTCAAATCCTCACTATCTATTATATTTTAATCTGCGCCTCTTCTCTATTCCCTTGGTGTCTGTGTGGTCTTTCTTTCCTTCTTCCTCCCGCCTCCTCTCTCCCTTACCTTCCCTTTTACTATTCCCATTGCTTTCCTTGTCTACTCTATCCTTCCCTTTCTGCTTGCCTGCATGGGAGTCAGGCAACCCAGAAGGCAGACAGGAACGTCCAGCATGGTTTGCCATCATTGGGGACAATGAGCAGGCCCAGAAATCGTGAGAGGTTTGTCATGCTTCTTTTGGAAGCAACCATGTAGGCAATGAAAGAAACGTGTGAGCTTTATCTCCCGTGGGTTTCGTGCCTTAGATCAGCTTTCCCTGTTCTGTGAGGCTGATATTGTAGTTCAGAGGAGAGAGACACAAGCTGGGATCACAGAGAATCTCTCTTTGCTCCATGACAGCCATTCAGAAACAAATTCTGGATTGGGAGACATGTTGTAAAACCCCATAATATCAAGAAGGGTCAACCATATATGTCTGATCACAAGAACATTTTACAAATTGTCCAAAATCAATGCGATCTCAACTCCTTCTCAGCACTTACAAGCCTATGTAGGGCTGGTCTCCCATCCTGTAATGTGTCCTATTGCTCCTCATCCTCTGGCCATGCTATCCTCAGTTCCACTGTCCTACCTACCTCCTACCTAAAAGCTAGTGTGTGTATAAATGTGGGTGGGGTGCAGGAGGGCTTCTCATGAGCCCCTCCCTTCCTGGCTTACATGACCAGCTCTTTCTCAGCATTCTGTTCTCTCCTCTCTGGCACTCCCTCACAGTGGACTCCCCTGTCCACTGTTCCCATCCCAAATGCCCCTGCACTCTAGATTCTCTATGACATGACCATGCTGCTTCCTTCCAGCACTGTGGCTTCTGAAATGGTCTTGCTCATTGCCATTGTCCATCTCTCTTCACTGGAATGCAAACTGCTGGCCCTAGAAGAGTGCCGTATCCCTAGTAGCTGTCTCACAGAGTAGAATGTAGGTACATGAATGAATTCCTAGTAAGAAATAGGATTGTAGCATCCAGAAATTCTATCCAGAATTCACAATATATAGATAATGACTTCAAATCCTCACTATCTATTATATTTTAATCTGCGCCTCTTCTCTATTCCCTTGGTGTCTGTGTGGTCTTTCTTTCCTTCTTCCTCCCGCCTCCTCTCTCCCTTACCTTCCCTTTTACTATTCCCATTGCTTTCCTTGTCTACTCTATCCTTCCCTTTCTGCTTGCCTGCATGGGAGTCAGGCAACCCAGAAGGCAGACAGGGGAAGGCAGTCCAGCATGGTTTGCCATCATGAATAAGAAAAGTCTTTTCACTCCAATCCAGATGGGACTAGAGGTGACAGAGTCCACTCAAGTTGTCCCATGGCAGGCCTGGGGCATGGGGTGGACCAACTGGAATGTATTTTCACTGGGTTGTCCAAAGAAGCCTATCATTTCTGGGGTTCTGCATTCCCATAGCTTAAAGTGTATTTGTGAGGGCAGCTTTTGGCTCGAGTGTTGGAGATAAACAGCTAAAGTCATCATAGGCATGAAACAGAGACCACCGGTTGAGGCCCTCAGCTCACATAGAGAGAATTTAATTTATTCAGTAGAATGTGAAACTGTGCCTCCTAAATTGTGCTGAATGACAATGTTCCAAGGAGACCAGCACTTGAAAACTACAGTGACTACTCTTTCGTCCTAATCTAAAATCCCATCACCTTGGCAGGAACTGCTGAGTGCTGGTAATGAGTGTTGAGAGGCAATCTGAGGAGGTAATTAGGTGTTAAACCTGGACAGGTACTAACCAAGAGACGTGCGGCCCCTTGGTTCAGCACCACAAAAATGAATCTCTCTGAGTTAGCTTATCTGGCCATCCACAGGGGAACAGGCTGCATTGTAGCAAAGTGAAATGTGATTTTAATGATTTTGAACACATGGTTTCTGCCTCCAGCATTCTAGATCTGTAGACTGACATTGTTTTTTCCTTGGGTGGGTTCCAGATGTTGTATAACTTGTGCATTTCTAAGTTACAGAGTGGTAGATGAGGACTTGTCTTTTTGTTATGACCATGTACAATATGGATAGGGGTTAAACACTGTCAAGCAGGCTCCTAAAAGACACATGGTACCCAAGTCTTCATGGAGTAAATTATTGGGAAAAAGAGCCTGAGATTTCCGTAATTCTAAAGTAGTTAGGAGATGTGGACTCAAAGATGTGGAGTTCTGAACAGTACCTCACTTTAGACACCCACTTCACCTCTATCTCAGATACACACCTATGCACACACACACACATACACACACTCCTCTTCCATTTCATTACTCTTAGACTGATCAGGCCTATCCACCTGGGGTCTTTCTTGTAAATATATTTTCTGAGCCTCTAGCCCAAAACTATCAAAACACCAGGCATGTGTGTAACCTCTAAGTCAGGTTGCCAGATAAAATTCAAAATACCTAGTGAAATTTGAATTTCAGGTAAACAACAGATATCATTTTAGTATAGGCATATCTCATGTAAAGTTTAGGGCCTACCAAAAAACAATGTATCAAAAATTCTTTTCTTCATTTTAGAAATCTATTTGACTTTTAATTTTTCCACACCTTTTTTTTTTTTTAACACCAAAGACATTTTGTATTGGGGTATAGCTGATTAACAAACTTAGAAAACAAACTCATGGTTGCTGCAGGGAAGGGATATTTAAGGATTTGGGGAAGGTCATGTATACAGTGCTATATTTAAAATGGATAATACCCTGACGAAATCAAAACTGAAAGAAGCACCTGTACCCCAATGTTCATTGCAGCTCTCTATGCAATAGCTAGAACATGGAAGGAACCTAGATGCCCATCAACGAACGAATGGATCCAAAAGCTCTGGTACATATATACAATGGAGTACTACACAGCTGTAAAGAGAAATGCAGAAGAATCAGCCCTAATGAGGTGGCTGGATCTAGAACGTATCATCAAAAGTGAAATCAGTCAGAAAGAGAAGGACAAATACAGTATATTAACACATATATATGGAATCTAGTAGGATGGTGATGATGGCACATGCAGTGAAGCGACGGAAAGACAGACATGAACAGTGGACATATGGACATTGTGGGGAAGGAACAGAGGGTGGGAGGCGTAAAGGAAGTAGCATGAAGGCCTGTACTATCATAAGTGAAGAAAATAGCTCTAGTCATTGCTCTGTGAGAAAAGGGGATCCTTCAGGGGTGCTGTGTGATGGTTGGGAGGGGAGGGAAGGGGGGGATATACATATGACTAATCTGAGAACATACATATCTGTAAACAACTCTTTTTGCAGATGACATGATATTATACATAGAAAATCCCAAAGACTCTATTACAAAGCTACTAGAGCTAATCAACGAATTCAGCAAAGTTGCAGGATACAAAGTCAACACACAGAAATCACTGGCATTCCTATACACAAACAATGAAAAATCAGAAAATGAAATCAAAGAGGCAGTCCCCTTCACCATTGCAACCAAAACAATCAAATATCTAGGAATAAACCTACCCAAAGAAACAAAAGAACTGTACACAGAAAATTACAAGACACTCATGAAAGACATTAAAGAAGACTTAAACAGATGGAGAGATATTCCATGTTCCTGGGTTGGAAGAATCAACATTGTGAAAATGACCATACTGCCAAATATCATCTACAGATTCAATGCAATACCTATTCAACTTCCATTGACATTTTTCACAGAACTAGACCAAAGAATCACACAGTTCATATGGAAACACAAAAGACCTCGAATAGCCAAAGCAATCCTGAGAAAGAAAAACGGAGCTGGAGGGATCAGCCTCCCTAACTTCAGACTCTACTATAAAGCAACAGTCCTCAAGACAGTATGGTACTGGCATAAAAACAGAACTATAGACCAATGGAACAAGATCGAGAACCCAGAGATAAACCCACGCACCTATGGGTACCTTATTTTTGATAAAGGAGGAGAAACTATAAAATGGGACAAAGACAGCCTCTTCAACAAGTGGTGCTGGGAAAATTGGACAGCTACATGCAAAAAAATGAAATTGGAACATTCTCTGACACCATACACTAAGATCAACTCAAAATGGATTAAAGACCTAAATGTAAGACCAGAAACCATCAAACTCTTAGAGGAGAATATAGGCAAAACCCTCAAGGACATCAATCAAAGCAAGATCTTCTCTGACCCACCAACTAAAATAGCAGAACTGAAAAGAAAAATGAACATATGGGACCTCATGAAACTTAAAAGCTTTTGTACAGCAAAAGAAATTACAAAACAGCTCAACAGACACCCCACAGAGTGGGAGAAAATCATAGCAAATGAAACAACAGACAAAGAATTAATCTCCAAAATCTACAAGCAACTCAGACAACTCAGCACAGGGAAAACGAACAACCCAATCAAAAAATGGGAAAAAGACCTAAGGAGACGCTCTCCAAAGAGGACACTAAACATGAAAGAGCTAATCAACGAATTCAGCAAAGTTGCAGGATACAAAGTCAACACACAGAAATCACTGGCATTCCTATACACAAACAATGAAAAATCAGAAAATGAAATCAAAGAGGCAGTCCCCTTCACCATTGCAACCAAAACAATCAAATATCTAGGAATAAACCTACCCAAAGAAACAAAAGAACTGTACACAGAAAATTACAAGACACTCATGAAAGACATTAAAGAAGACTTAAACAGATGGAGAGATATTCCATGTTCCTGGGTTGGAAGAATCAACATTGTGAAAATGACCATACTGCCAAATATCATCTACAGATTCAATGCAATACCTATTCAACTTCCATTGACATTTTTCACAGAACTAGACCAAAGAATCACACAGTTCATATGGAAACACAAAAGACCTCGAATAGCCAAAGCAATCCTGAGAAAGAAAAACGGAGCCGGGGGAATCAGCCTCCCTAACTTCAGACTCTACTATAAAGCAACAGTCCTCAAGACAGTATGGTACTGGCATAAAAACAGAACTATAGACCAATGGAACAAGATCGAGAACCCAGAGATAAACCCACGCACCTATGGGTACCTTATTTTTGATAAAGGAGGAGAAACTATAAAATGGGACAAAGACAGCCTCTTCAACAAGTGGTGCTGGGAAAATTGGACAGCTACATGCAAAAAAATGAAATTGGAACATTCTCTGACACCATACACTAAGATCAACTCAAAATGGATTAAAGACCTAAATGTAAGACCAGAAACCATCAAACTCTTAGAGGAGAATATAGGCAAAACCCTCAAGGACATCAATCAAAGCAAGATCTTCTCTGACCCACCAACTAAAATAGCAGAACTGAAAAGAAAAATGAACATATGGGACCTCATGAAACTTAAAAGCTTTTGTACAGCAAAAGAAATTACAAAACAGCTCAACAGACACCCCACAGAGTGGGAGAAAATCATAGCAAATGAAACAACAGACAAAGAATTAATCTCCAAAATCTACAAGCAACTCAGACAACTCAGCACAGGGAAAACGAACAACCCAATCAAAAAATGGGAAAAAGACCTAAGGAGACGCCTCTCCAAAGAGGACATACAGATGGCCCAAAAGCACATGAAACGATGCTCAACCTCGCTTATTATTAGAGAAATGCAAATTAAAACTACAATGAGATATCACCTCACATCCGTCAGAATGGCCATCTTCAAAAAATCTGCAGACAATAAATGCTGGAGAGGGTGCGGAGAAAAGGGAACCCTCTTGCATTGCTGGTGGGAATGTAAATTGATACAGCCTCTATGGAAGACAGTCTGGAGATTTCTTAAAAAACTAAAAATAGAAGCACCCTATGACCCAGCAATCCCACTATTAGGCTTATATCCTGATGAAATCAAAATGGAAAGAAGCACCTGTACCCCAATGTTCATTGCAGCTCTCTATACAATAGCCAAAACATGGAAGCAACCTAGATGTCCATCGACAAATGAATGGATCCAGAGGCTCTGGTACATATATACAATGGAATACTACTCAGCTGTTAAAAGAAATGCAGAAGACTCAATCCTAATGAAGTGGCTGGCTCTAGAACCTATCATAAAAAGTGAAGTAAGTCAAAAAGAGAAAGACAAATACAGTATACTAACACACATATATGGAATCTAGTAGGATGGTCTTGATATCACACACAGGGAACTCATGAAAAAAAAGACAGAGCATAGACATAGGGACATCGTGGCGAATAAATAGGGAGGGGGAAGCATGGAGGAAGTAACAAGGAAACCTATAGTGTTATGTGTGAAAACATAACTAGTGTCAAGTAACAAAGGACAAGGGGGAAACTATAGGGGGGATGGCCATCAAACTTTGGGGTAGGCAAAACCCTCAAGGACATCAATCAAAGCAAGATCTTCTCTGACCCACCAACTAAAATAGCAGAACTGAAAAGAAAAATGAACATATGGGACCTCATGAAACTTAAAAGCTTTTGTACAGCAAAAGAAATTACAAAACAGCTCAACAGACACCCCACAGAGTGGGAGAAAATCATAGCAAATGAAACAACAGACAAAGAATTAATCTCCAAAATCTACAAGCAACTCAGACAACTCAGCACAGGGAAAACGAACAACCCAATCAAAAAATGGGAAAAAGACCTAAGGAGACGCCTCTCCAAAGAGGACATACAGATGGCCCAAAAGCACATGAAACGATGCTCAACCTCGCTTATTATTAGAGAAATGCAAATTAAAACTACAATGAGATATCACCTCACATCCGTCAGAATGGCCATCTTCAAAAAATCTGCAGACAATAAATGCTGGAGAGGGTGCGGAGAAAAGGGAACCCTCTTGCATTGCTGGTGGGAATGTAAATTGATACAGCCTCTATGGAAGACAGTCTGGAGATTTCTTAAAAAACTAAAAATAGAAGCACCCTATGACCCAGCAATCCCACTATTAGGCTTATATCCTGATGAAATCAAAATGGAAAGAAGCACCTGTACCCCAATGTTCATTGCAGCTCTCTATACAATAGCCAAAACATGGAAGCAACCTAGATGTCCATCGACAAATGAATGGATCCAGAGGCTCTGGTACATATATACAATGGAATACTACTCAGCTGTTAAAAGAAATGCAGAAGACTCAATCCTAATGAAGTGGCTGGCTCTAGAACCTATCATAAAAAGTGAAGTAAGTCAAAAAGAGAAAGACAAATACAGTATACTAACACACATATATGGAATCTAGTAGGATGGTCTTGATATCACACACAGGGAACTCATGAAAAAAAAAGACAGAGCATAGACATAGGGACATCGTGGCGAATAAATAGGGAGGGGGAAGCATGGAGGAAGTAACAAGGAAACCTATAGTGTTATGTGTGGAAAACATAACTAGTGTCACAGCGCTAAGGCAATAGGAGTGCTTACAATGGCTTGGGGCAAAGGTCTGGAGGGGTGGGATGGGGGGATCTGGGTGGGTGGGGACCATGGATATGCATATGACTGATCTGGGAACATACATGTATATGAACAACAAAACTCTGTAAAACCTTTAAAATAAAGAATAAATAAATAAATAAATAAATAAAATAAAAAAAGAAAAAAAATTAAAAAAAAAAAATAAAATGGATAACCAGCAAAAACCTGTTGTATAGCACATGGAACTCTGCTCAATATTATGTGCCAGCCAGGATGGAAGCAGGGTTTGAGGACGCATAGATACATGTATACGTATGACTGAGTTCCTTCACTGTTCACCTGAAATGATCACAACATTGCTGGAAATTCAATTTTTTGTGTGCATCTTTATTTGCTTAATCAGTCAGTCTCAGCCCTGTGATCCAGTAAACTGAGGGAATACAGCAGCCCGTAAGCACTATCAGGAATGTGAGATACCCATTTTCGTTTAACACCTCTGAGAAGTCCTGCAGAAAATAAACATATTTACATTAAAGTGTTAACTATCAGTTGTCTGAAATCAAATTTCACTGGGCAGCCTACATTTTATCTAACAAGCCTACACAGGACCCCTTTCTGAGGAATACTTCAAAGAGTGCATTTTGGAGAACACTGGATTTTCAAATGAGTGTAAGGTAAATGAGTGTAAGTGTATTAGGGCTTCTTGGAGGAAGTGCAATTTGGGTAAGCAAAGGGAGGACAAGAGGTGTAAACACTGCCATTATATACAATGGAATACTACTCAGCTGTTAAAAGAAATGCAGAAGACTCAATCCTAATGAAGTGGCTGGCTCTAGAACCTATCATAAAAAGTGAAGTAAGTCAAAAAGAGAAAGACAAATACAGTATACTAACACACATATATGGAATCTAGTAGGATGGTCTTGATATCACACACAGGGAACTCATGAAAAAAAAAGACAGAGCATAGACATAGGGACATCGTGGCGAATAAAAAGGGGGGGGGAAGCAGGAAGGAAGTAACAAGGAAACCTATAGTGTTATGTGTGGAAAACATAACTAGTGTCACAGCGCTAAGGCAATAGGAGTTCTTACAATGGCTTGGGGCAAAGGTCTGGAGGGGTGGGATGGGGGGATCTGGGTGGGTGGGGACCATGGATATGCATATGACTGATCTGGGAACATACATGTATATGAACAACAAAACTCTGTAAAACCTTTAAAATAAAGAATAAATAAATAAATAAATAAATAAAATAAAAAAAGAAAAAAAATTAAAAAAAAAAAATAAAATGGATAACCAGCAAAAACCTGTTGTATAGCACATGGAACTCTGCTCAATATTATGTGCCAGCCAGGATGGAAGCAGGGTTTGAGGACGCATAGATACATGTATACGTATGACTGAGTTCCTTCACTGTTCACCTGAAATGATCACAACATTGCTGGAAATTCAATTTTTTGTGTGCATCTTTATTTGCTTAATCAGTCAGTCTCAGCCCTGTGATCCAGTAAACTGAGGGAATACAGCAGCCTGTAAGCACTATCAGGAATGTGAGATACCCATTTTCGTTTAACACCTCTGAGAAGTCCTGCAGAAAATAAACATATTTACATTAAAGTGTTAACTATCAGTTGTCTGAAATCAAATTTCACTGGGCAGCCTACATTTTATCTAACAAGCCTACACAGGACCCCTTTCTGAGGAATACTTCAAAGAGTGCATTTTGGAGAACACTGGATTTTCAAATGAGTGTAAGGTAAATGAGTGTAAGTGTATTAGGGCTTCTTGGAGGAAGTGCAATTTGGGTAAGCAAAGGGAGGACAAGAGGTGTGTAAACACTGCCAGCAGAAAGCTGACCAGGAGCAGAGAAGGGCTGGAGGGCCATGCTGAGTCCAGCAGCAGAGGTACTCCGTAGTAGACAGATCCTGCCCAGTGGTTTCTGTGGCTGCACGTTGGGTCTTCTCTGGGGAAAGCAAAAAGCAAAGTAGTGTCGGCTCAACCAGAGGGGCATACAACACAAGGGAAGGTGCTGACCCCCAGCCTGGGCAGCCCAGGTACAATCAGATGTGTGCTGTCATTGATTTTGACTTTACTCTCTTGTACACCCACCAGGGATGTAAGCTAGGGATGCTGCTACTTAATAATCATGTGACCTTGAATGAGTACCTTGCCTCTTCACACACCAGGCAGAGATCAGGTGAGCTGTCCTCTGAGGTCCCTTTTGGCTCAAATATTCTTCAATTTCTATAGCAAGTTCTGTGCAGGTACCTTTCCGCGTCTCACGGGTATTTTCTCAGTAGCTGCGGGGGGTAGATCATGGTTGCTTGACTGGATTTGAACAGTGTCCTGCTGGCATACTCTACCATCCCCAGTGTCTTCCTGCTCAGTCAGTGAGACAGGACTGCCACAGGACTGTGACACCAGCCTTGGAGGAAGGGGCAGAAAGACGACATCGAGCCAGGGTGACAAGTTGGCTGGCTTGGAGCCACAGTGTCCTTTCAGCTGGATATCTTGTGGTTCTTTGGTTGTGAAAGATGGGTGCTTACTTAGGAGTAAACATTAGGTGTAAACACATTAGGAGGACACAGGTTTGAGGCCAAGGGTGGCACCAGGGACTGCTCTGGAGGGTGGTCCAGGCAGGTATATGGGATAAATAGATTTCAACATTTATTTTATTTATGCATCTCTTTTTTGGGGGCGTGGGGGGGTGGGGAGGGAGAGGGATGGGCAGGCCACTTCTATTGGCCTTTCATTTCTCTATTTTCATCCGTCTTTGTTCTTTGACTCCTGTGGGCCTCCCATCGCGGTGGCATCTGTCGTCGCAGAGCACCGGCTCTGGGCACATGCGCCCCAGACCTCTGGCTCGGTAATTAGACACATCAGTCCAGCCGCTCTGTGGGCACGTGGGATCTTCCCAGGCCAGGGATCGAACTGGCGCTCCTTGCACTGCAAGGCGGTGTCCTTACCCACTGGACCACCAGGGAAGCCTGGATAAATAGATTTCAAAGAGAAGTATTCTTTTTATCCTACTGCCTACAATTCAGAATTCAGAGAGGAAGTGTGGCAGTCAGCCATCAGTTTTATTACCCACATATTCCTTTTCTATCCCTTGGGTGATTGTGATGGTATTGTACTTCCTGACCCTTTATGGTTGATTAGGGATGTATGTGTTGTTCTGGCCAATGGGTTTAGAGCAGAAATGATGTGTTTCTGTCTGGAGCATTTACACTGAGAACAAGACCCTGCAGAGTTTTCTTTTGTTTCTTTTGCCATCATAGGAGCAGGTGTGGAAATGCAGGCTGGATTAACCTGAGCAGAGGGGCTGTAGTTAGTAAAAACTCCCTCTTGACTTGGGACAGATATGTGGCCTAAGAAAGAAATAAGCTTTGTTAACATATAGCCACTGAGGATTTGAGATTGCTTGATACTGTAGCATCATCAAACCTAACCAGACTGATACAGGAGGCCTACCACTGCCTAGTTTGGGTCACATGCTCACTCCTATAGGACAGCAGGACATTGGTAGTCCTACCAATTGCCATCCAGTGGGAGAGATTTAATTACATGGATGTACTGTTACCAAAAGGACAAGAACGCAAGTTGGCAACCAAGAGTAATTATTTATGATGGTGGTCACAGGACCCACCCAGGAAATGAGCCTGGGACTCTGACTTCACAAATGCCTGGGTTGTGAGTGGATCAAATGCCAGGGTCAGCACACTTCTCAAAAACACAGCTATGTGATCCTTTCTCCACAACAGTCTCAAGATCAAAGCTGAAGCCATCTTTTCAACCTGGCTGCTCCCAAGAGCCCCAAACTGCCTGCAAAGAAGGTCAGAAGGACTCATTTGTCACCTACTGTATTTAATTTAGTTTAAAACCATGAGATTTTTCTTGAAAAAAGTTCAAAATTCACAGATCATAGTAAATTTTAAAATATACTTTATTGCATAGCATTAACAGGCTCTATTAAAATACTCAACAAAGCATGCTTTGTTTGTACTGTGGCTAGTAATATGAATAATGCATTGAGAAACTTTTATGCATTTAATAAGATAAAAGACTCTTATGGTATTTCTAGACTTTTCTTCTTTCCCCTCCGTAGGCTAGTGCGTTTTGTCACCATCTGACACATTTAGCCATCATTTGAATCACTATGACACCTCCAACTAGAGTGCTGGCTAATTAAAAAGAACAAGAATAAGTATATATAATAAATTCAGAAGGCTTGCTAATTATGAGCATATTGTGCTATATTAATACTGCTAATAATTCAAAGGACAGCCAACGTAAAAAATCATCTAATTTTCCATGTTCTCCAGAACCTACATTTTATAATACTGCTATAGAGATAAGGATTAAATCAATTCTTTTTAACCTGCAAGAGTCATTGGAGAGCATAAATCTAGATTTGTCCATGTTCTCCAGAATCATAAAACCGGGGGGTTTAGTTAGTAAAACTCCTCTTGACACAGAACTAAAAAATAAGCTTTGTTAACATATAGCCACTGAGGAGTTGAGATTGCTTGATACTGTAGCATCATCAAACCTAACCAGACTGATACAGGAGGCCTACCACTGCCTAGTTTGGGTCACATGCTCACTCCTATAGGACAGCAGGACATTGGTAGTCCTACCAATTGCCATCCAGTGGGAGAGATTTAATTACATGGATGTACTGTTACCAAAAGGACAAGAACGCAAGTTGGCAACCAAGAGTAATTATTTATGATGGTGGTCACAGGACCCACCCAGGAAATGAGCCTGGGACTCTGACTTCACAAATGCCTGGGTTGTGAGTGGATCAAATGCCAGGGTCAGCACACTTCTCAAAAACACAGCTATGTGATCCTTTCTCCACAACAGTCTCAAGATCAAAGCTGAAGCCATCTTTTCAACCTGGCTGCTCCCAAGAGCCCCAAACTGCCTGCAAAGAAGGTCAGAAGGACTCATTTGTCACCTACTGTATTTAATTTAGTTTAAAACCATGAGATTTTTCTTGAAAAAAGTTCAAAATTCACAGATCATAGTAAATTTTAAAATATACTTTATTGCATAGCATTAACAGGCTCTATTAAAATACTCAACAAAGCATGCTTTGTTTGTACTGTGGCTAGTAATATGAATAATGCATTGAGAAACTTTTATGCATTTAATAAGATAAAAGACTCTTATGGTATTTCTAGACTTTTCTTCTTTCCCCTCCGTAGGCTAGTGCGTTTTGTCACCATCTGACACATTTAGCCATCATTTGAATCACTATGACACCTCCAACTAGAGTGCTGGCTAATTAAAAAGAACAAGAATAAGTATATATAATAAATTCAGAAGGCTTGCTAATTATGAGCATATTGTGCTATATTAATACTGCTAATAATTCAAAGGACAGCCAACGTAAAAAATCATCTAATTTTCCATGTTCTCCAGAACCTACATTTTATAATACTGCTATAGAGATAAGGATTAAATCAATTCTTTTTAACCTGCAAGAGTCATTGGAGAGCATAAAAGATGCTAGATCTCTACACTGGATAGACCTTGAGTGTCTAGATATTCTGTGGTGGTCTTTCTGTGAGTGGAGAGAAACAGGTGGTCGATAGAGGAGATGAGCTTTGTGTATTGTGCAAGGTCAGGGAATTTGTACTGGTTCGGAATCTGTAGGAGAGTGGCTAGTTGATGAAAGGTCTAGATTGGTCAGATGTTCAAGGTTATTTGTTGCAGCAATCTTTATAGTGGCAAGCATCTAGAAACAACCTAAAAGTTCATCAGTCTGGGGTTGGGTTGAGTAATTGTAAACATCCATGCAATGGAATCTTCAGTAACTTTGAAAAAGAATGAGGAATCCTTTCTTGAACCACGTGAAAAATTCTCACATATGTATGCTTTAAATAAATGTGAAAACAGTGAAGTGTGCTTCTATTAGAATTAAAGATGGAGGGAGACTATACATGGCTTTTTTACATATATGAATTAAAAATTCTCTACAGGGATACATCAAAAACTAATAACTATCCATTTATTTGGTGGTAAAGGGGTAGGTAGAACCTGGGTAGGTGGTAGAAAAGATGGGAGAAAGAAAATTCTCTAAATGCCATTTTATAATTAAATTTTTTTCAATGTAGATGAATGTATTCTCTATTCAAATAATTCAATGATTCTAATATTAGCCCAGCTCCCAAGGTTTGAACAAAGGGAGTCAGTAACTTAAGAAAACTGAAGTGTCTCTCTCAGCCCTGAGGGAAAACGTGGGCCCCACAGCCACCACAGAACACAAAGTAACTGTTGTGGGGAGGAGTGTGTGACCTGTTCCATCCTGGAAAGTGGAGCATCCACAAAGACTATGCCAGTGGTGAACTTCTTCACAAAGAAGAGAGACTGGCAGATCTTATCCACTGTTTTATGATAGCTAGTTCAAGAGATGAAGCTTGGAAATAGTCAGATAAAAATGGTTATCAGTACCAGAGGTCCCACAGCATTGACACACTCAGATGCGCCCTGGACCTGGACTGAAACAAAGAAGAGCATGCAGGTCCTTCTCCTGAGTTGGCTGCAGTCAGACTTAGCCTGTGGCTGGTGACTCTCAGGGAAACAGGGTTGCTAAGTAACACAGTTTTCCATGGGAAGGGTGTGGTATGGATTTCTAAGTCAGTAAATAACTTTTTAAAATTTATTTAATTTTTTGGCCACTTCTATTGGTCTTTCATTTATTTATCTTTGTTCTTTGCCCTGTGTGGGCCTCCCAGCTGAGTGGCCTCTGTTGCTGCAGAGCACCAGCTCTGGGTGCATGCGCAGAGCCCTGGCTCGTAGCTGGACACATTGGTCCAGCTGCTCCACAGCACATGGGGGCAGCAATCTTTATAGTGGCAAGCATCTAGAAACAACCTAAAAGTTCATCAGTCTGGGGTTGGGTTGAGTAATTGTAAACATCCATGCAATGGAATCTTCAGTAACTTTGAAAAAGAATGAGGAATCCTTTCTTGAACCACGTGAAAAATTCTCACATATGTATGCTTTAAATAAATGTGAAAACAGTGAAGTGTGCTTCTATTAGAATTAAAGATGGAGGGAGACTATACATGGCTTTTTTACATATATGAATTAAAAATTCTCTACAGGGATACATCAAAAACTAATAACTATCCATTTATTTGGTGGTAAAGGGGTAGGTAGAACCTGGGTAGGTGGTAGAAAAGATGGGAGAAAGAAAATTCTCTAAATGCCATTTTATAATTAAATTTTTTTCAATGTAGATGAATGTATTCTCTATTCAAATAATTCAATGATTCTAATATTAGCCCAGCTCCCAAGGTTTGAACAAAGGGAGTCAGTAACTTAAGAAAACTGAAGTGTCTCTCTCAGCCCTGAGGGAAAACGTGGGCCCCACAGCCACCACAGAACACAAAGTAACTGTTGTGGGGAGGAGTGTGTGACCTGTTCCATCCTGGAAAGTGGAGCATCCACAAAGACTATGCCAGTGGTGAACTTCTTCACAAAGAAGAGAGACTGGCAGATCTTATCCACTGTTTTATGATAGCTAGTTCAAGAGATGAAGCTTGGAAATAGTCAGATAAAAATGGTTATCAGTACCAGAGGTCCCACAGCATTGACACACTCAGATGCGCCCTGGACCTGGACTGAAACAAAGAAGAGCATGCAGGTCCTTCTCCTGAGTTGGCTGCAGTCAGACTTAGCCTGTGGCTGGTGACTCTCAGGGAAACAGGGTTGCTAAGTAACACAGTTTTCCATGGGAAGGGTGTGGTATGGATTTCTAAGTCAGTAAATAACTTTTTAAAATTTATTTAATTTTTTTTTGGCCACTTCTATTGGTCTTTCATTTATTTATCTTTGTTCTTTGGCCTGTGTTGGGCCTCCCATTGCAGTGGCCTCTGTTGCTGCAGAGCACCAGCTCTGGGTGCATGCGCTCCAGAGCCCTGGCTCGGTAGCTGGACACATTGGTCCAGCTGCTCCACAGCACATGGGATCTTCCCAAGCCAGGGATTGAACCAGTGCCCCTTGCACTGCAAGACTTTGTCCTTACCCACTGGACCACCAGGGAAGCCCAAAGTCAGCAAATAACTTTTTAAAAGATTAAACTTAATGAGCTAAATAAGATTTCCCTATGGAGTGTTTATAGCTGCCAGGCTGGCATCTCTTTCTTTCTTTTTAAATTGAAGTATAGTTGCTTCATAAATTTGTGTTGATTTTTGTTGGATAGCTAAGTGATTCACTTATACATGTATGTACACAACATCCATGTTAAGAGAGTATAGTAGAGCTAGGTAGATACCCACATGTGTCATAGGAGAACAAGTGGAAACATCATCCCATTTTTGGTAAAACTAAAAAAGTGTGTGTGTTCCTAAATTCTTAATCCTACATATATTTCTACAAATTTTTTAAAGCTATTTTGTGTTTTTTCCTTCTCTTCTGAAACAGACCCTGATGTGCTTTAACTTTTCTTCCTGGAAGAGTTTGACTCTTCATCCCCTTGTTCATGTCTTAGTTTTATCTTTTCCTAGTTCAGAGGAAAGAGATTTTTTGGAAACAGTCACTGATAAATTAAACATATTACACTAGTCAGGGTTCACAAGAGAAACAGAACCAACAGGATACATGTCTGTAGCCACATTCATACTACTTCTACATCCTCATGCAGGCAGATGCTATTAGAAACTGGCCCACACAGTTATGAAGGCAGAGGAGTCTCATTGTCTGCCTATCCCTTTTCTGCAAGCTGGAAGCCCAGGAAAGCAGGGTCTGAGAACTGGGAGACTCAGGGCCAAAGCCTGATGTCTCAGCTCAAGCAGTCAGTCAGAGGGTCCCCACTCTCCCCACTTCTGCCCTTTGTTCTATTCAGGCCACCAACAGATTGGATGAGGCCCACACACATCGGGGAGAGCCATCTGCTTTACCCAGTTTTCTGTTCACAAGTTAATCTCATCCAGAAGCGCCCTCACAGACAGAGCCGGAAATCATGTTTAACCACGTATCTGGACTTTCCAGGATTCAGTTACATTGACACATCCAATTAACCATCCTACATTCTACCAGTTTTTATGTTTGCTTCTGTTTTTCCCTTCTTCCTGTTCCTCTCTCTAGATCTATGTTTCCTCCTGTTGAAGTACATCTTTCAGCAGTTTTTCTAAGCAAAGATCTGGCGAGTTTAGTTGGGTAAGAATTCTAAGCTGATATTAACTTGTGCCTTGTGTCTATGTAGATATTGTCACAGTGTTTACGGTAAACCTTTCAAAGCAGTTCATAAATTATGTTGCTTCATAAATTTGTGTTGATTTTTGTTGGATAGCAAAATTCACTTATACATGTATGTACACAACATCCATGTTAAGAGAGTATAGTAGAGCTAGGTAGATACCCACATGTGTCATAGGAGAACAAGTGGAAACATCATCCCATTTTTGGTAAAACTAAAAAAGTGTGTGTGTTCCTAAATTCTTAATCCTACATATATTTCTACAAATTTTTTAAAGCTATTTTGTGTTTTTTCCTTCTCTTCTGAAACAGACCCTGATGTGCTTTAACTTTTCTTCCTGGAAGAGTTTGACTCTTCATCCCCTTGTTCATGTCTTAGTTTTATCTTTTCCTAGTTCAGAGGAAAGAGATTTTTTGGAAACAGTCACTGATAAATTAAACATATTACACTAGTCAGGGTTCACAAGAGAAACAGAACCAACAGGATACATGTCTGTAGCCACATTCATACTACTTCTACATCCTCATGCAGGCAGATGCTATTAGAAACTGGCCCACACAGTTATGAAGGCAGAGGAGTCTCATTGTCTGCCTATCCCTTTTCTGCAAGCTGGAAGCCCAGGAAAGCAGGGTCTGAGAACTGGGAGACTCAGGGCCAAAGCCTGATGTCTCAGCTCAAGCAGTCAGTCAGAGGGTCCCCACTCTCCCCACTTCTGCCCTTTGTTCTATTCAGGCCACCAACAGATTGGATGAGGCCCACACACATCGGGGAGAGCCATCTGCTTTACCCAGTTTTCTGTTCACAAGTTAATCTCATCCAGAAGCGCCCTCACAGACAGAGCCGGAAATCATGTTTAACCACGTATCTGGACTTTCCAGGATTCAGTTACATTGACACATCCAATTAACCATCCTACATTCTACCAGTTTTTATGTTTGCTTCTGTTTTTCCCTTCTTCCTGTTCCTCTCTCTAGATCTATGTTTCCTCCTGTTGAAGTACATCTTTCAGCAGTTTTTCTAAGCAAAGATCTGGCGAGTTTAGTTGGGTAAGAATTCTAAGCTGATATTAACTTGTGCCTTGTGTCTATGTAGATATTGTCACAGTGTTTACGGTAAACCTTTCCAGACAAGTCAAAAATCTGTTCTCACTCCTTTCTGGTTAATTTTTCCCCTTCAGATGACCTTAAAAATATTTCTCCCTGCTTGTGATACCCTATGGTTTCATTATGAGGTGTCCAGATGTGGATTTATTTCTATAAAAATATTCTGCTTGTTTATGTTGCTTCTTCCTTCAAAACACACTTTCTTCCATTTTGAAAAACTCTCTTCTGTGGAATATTGTTTTATTCATATTCTCTCTATATTCATATTTCAGTACTCTTAGGTATATTTTGGAAACTCTCTACACACATACATGTGTAGCATTACTATAACATCATTTATGTAAACTTAACAAACTGGATATTTCTATGGAAAAAAGGAAGCAATTTTATACCAAAAGGGTATAGCCTGGGCTTCTTCTGTATCTGGGGAAGGTTATTTGCATCTAAAAAGCTCTGAAGCAAAGAAGAAAGAAAAGGGTATTAATAAAATCTTTTAAATTTTCTACATTTTCTATATTTCTGATACTTTCGACATTTGTGGGCCTGGCTGATTCTGAAGAGACTGCCAATTCCTAGAGATGATAAACCAGCCTTCATTGCTGTTGTTGTTGTTCAGTCACTCAGTTGTGTTCAACTTTTGAAACCTCATGGACTGTAGCACTCCAGGCTTCTCTATCCTTCACTATGTCCAGGAGTCTGCTCAAACTCATGTCCATTGACTCAGTGATGCCATCCAACCATCTCATCCTCTGTTGCTCCTGTCTCCTCTTGCCTCCATCTCTCCAGAAGCGCCCTCACAGACAGAGCCGGAAATCATGTTTAACCACGTATCTGGACTTTCCAGGATTCAGTTACATTGACACATCCAATTAACCATCCTACATTCTACCAGTTTTTATGTTTGCTTCTGTTTTTCCCTTCTTCCTGTTCCTCTCTCTAGATCTATGTTTCCTCCTGTTGAAGTACATCTTTCAGCAGTTTTTCTAAGCAAAGATCTGGCGAGTTTAGTTGGGTAAGAATTCTAAGCTGATATTAACTTGTGCCTTGTGTCTATGTAGATATTGTCACAGTGTTTACGGTAAACCTTTCCAGACAAGTCAAAAATCTGTTCTCACTCCTTTCTGGTTAATTTTTCCCCTTCAGATGACCTTAAAAATATTTCTCCCTGCTTGTGATACCCTATGGTTTCATTATGAGGTGTCCAGATGTGGATTTATTTCTATAAAAATATTCTGCTTGTTTATGTTGCTTCTTCCTTCAAAACACACTTTCTTCCATTTTGAAAAACTCTCTTCTGTGGAATATTGTTTTATTCATATTCTCTCTATATTCATATTTCAGTACTCTTAGGTATATTTTGGAAACTCTCTACACACATACATGTGTAGCATTACTATAACATCATTTATGTAAACTTAACAAACTGGATATTTCTATGGAAAAAAGGAAGCAATTTTATACCAAAAGGGTATAGCCTGGGCTTCTTCTGTATCTGGGGAAGGTTATTTGCATCTAAAAAGCTCTGAAGCAAAGAAGAAAGAAAAGGGTATTAATAAAATCTTTTAAATTTTCTACATTTTCTATATTTCTGATACTTTCGACATTTGTGGGCCTGGCTGATTCTGAAGAGACTGCCAATTCCTAGAGATGATAAACCAGCCTTCATTGCTGTTGTTGTTGTTCAGTCACTCAGTTGTGTTCAACTTTTTGAAACCTCATGGACTGTAGCACTCCAGGCTTCTCTATCCTTCACTATGTCCAGGAGTCTGCTCAAACTCATGTCCATTGACTCAGTGATGCCATCCAACCATCTCATCCTCTGTTGCTCCTGTCTCCTCTTGCCCTCCATCTCTCCAGCATCAAGGTCTTTTCAGCTCTTCAAATCAGGTGGCCAAAGTATTGGAGTTTCAGCTTTAGGATCAGTCATTCCAATGGATATATGAGGTTGATTTCTTTTAAGATTGATTGGTTTGATCTCTTTGCTGTCCAAGGGACTCTCAAGAGTCTTCTCCAGCACCACACGACAGAAGTATCAATTATCTGGTGCTCAGCCGTCTTTATGGTCCAACTCTCACATCTGTGCATGACTACTGGAAAAACCATATCTTTGACTATATGGACCTTTGTCAGCACAGTGATGTTTCTGCATTTTAATGCACTGTCTAGGTTTGTCATAGTTGTTCTTCTAGAGAGTAATATCTTTTAGTTTCATTGCTACAGCCACCATCTGCAGTGATTTTGAAATCCAAGAGAATACAGTCTGTCACTGTTTCCATTTTCCCCCCCATCTATTTGCCATGAAGTGATGAGACTGGATGCCATGATCTTAGTTTTTTGAATGTTGAGTTTTAAGTCAACTTTTTTCACTCTCCTCTTTCACCTTCACCAAGAGACTCTTTAGTTCCTGTTTGTTTTCTGCTGCTAGAATGGTATCATCTGCATATCTGAAGTTGTTGATATTTCTCCTGGCAAACTTGATTCCGGCTTGTGATTCATTAAGACCAGTATTTCTCATGATGTGCTCTATATATGTGTTAAATGACTGGGATGACAATATAGAACCTTGATGTACTCCTTTCCCGATTTTGAACCAGTCAGCGGTTCCATGTCCAGTTCTAACTGTTCCTTCTTGACCTGCGTACAGGTTTTGCAGGAGACAGGTAAGGTGGTCTGGTATTCTCATCTCTTTAAGAATTTTCTACAGTTTGTTATAAAGCCTTCATATGTAAACCAATCAATCCAGAGCCCAATCTCCTCCTCTATCAGGCTTTCTTGCTCTCAGTCACTATTCCCTTTCCCTCACCACATAAAGCCAAGTTCAAGGAAACTGGGGACAGCCTATACATCCCTGTTGTTGTTGCTGTTGTTTAGTTGTTAAGTCATATTCCACTCTTTGTGAACTCATCGACTATTGCCCACTAGGTTCCTCTGTCCATGGGATTTCCCAGGCAAGAATACTGAAGTGGGTTGCCATTTCCCACACTCCAGAGCCTGCTGAAGTTTTAGCCATTCCTAAGACTGCTTACCTTACCTTGCCTCTTCTGTTCTTTCCCATGGAAACCACGATAAAGCTTCTTGCTCATATTATTCTCTCACTCTCCCTGCTCCTGATAGACTTTGTTGCTTCCTCATGTGGCCCTGCAGAGTGTGGAATATCCCCTTCTCTGGGAAACTGCAATTGTCTGTTATTTTAATGGCAATCATCTGATTTATTGGCCTCATTGTACTTGAGTAATAATAATAATAATAATAATATATATATATATATATTAAAATAGAAGGAAGCAAAGAATAGAGGGTTGAGAGAAGAAAGGGAGAAATGTGGGAAGGGAGGAGGAAAACAAGAAAGAAAAAAAGAAGGAGAGAAGAAAGAAAGAGGGAGATAAAAAGCAGGCAGAGCATGAGCTGGAGGAGGCAAGCCAGTGAGGAAGCTATCAGCATCATTCCAATGAGAAGTGATTGCTCCTTGGACCAGCCTAGTGGGCAGTGGAAATAGAGAAATGTGTGAATTTGAGGCATTTTGAAGGTAGTACCCATAGGCCTTACTATTGGGGTCTATGTGGACGATGATGGAAAGAAACAGATCAAAGATAGGTTTCTGGCTTGTCAGGTGCCTGGTGGTACCATTTACTGAGGAGGGAAAGGAACAGATATGGGGCTCCTGGCTGTTCAACCCCTGACAAGTAATTTGGCTTTTCCAGGCCTCGGTGTCCTCATCAGCACAATGATGATAATGATGGAAGTTACTTATAAGTGGTGGAGACTAAATGAGGTGAGGCACTCTGTAGAAGAGCACCTGGTATGTGGTGTGAGCTCGATCAATGTTGGTGATGATAACAGTGAGGATGACAGCTGGAGTGCAGAGCAGAGGAGGAGGGGTTGGAGGAGCGAGTGGAGCAGGAGGGTGTCAGATAGGGCTGACTGTGGAGGGTCTCTGAGCTAGACGAGCAGGGTGGACTGCTGTCTTTTTACTGGTGAGGGATTCCACTCTTTGTGAACTCATCGACTTTGCCACTAGGTTCCTCTGTCCATGGGATTTCCCAGGCAAGAATACTGAAGTGGGTTGCCATTTCCACACTCCAGAGCCTGCTGAAGTTTTAGCCATTCCTAAGACTGCTTACCTTACCTTGCCTCTTCTGTTCTTTCCCATGGAAACCACGATAAAGCTTCTTGCTCATATTATTCTCTCACTCTCCCTGCTCCTGATAGACTTTGTTGCTTCCTCATGTGGCCCTGCAGAGTGTGGAATATCCCCTTCTCTGGGAAACTGCAATTGTCTGTTATTTTAATGGCAATCATCTGATTTATTGGCCTCATTGTACTTGAGTAATAATAATAATAATAATATATATATATATATATATTAAAATAGAAGGAAGCAAAGAATAGAGGGTTGAGAGAAGAAAGGGAGAAATGTGGGAAGGGAGGAGGAAAACAAGAAAGAAAAAAAGAAGGAGAGAAGAAAGAAAGAGGGAGATAAAAAGCAGGCAGAGCATGAGCTGGAGGAGGCAAGCCAGTGAGGAAGCTATCAGCATCATTCCAATGAGAAGTGATTGCTCCTTGGACCAGCCTAGTGGGCAGTGGAAATAGAGAAATGTGTGAATTTGAGGCATTTTGAAGGTAGTACCCATAGGCCTTACTATTGGGGTCTATGTGGACGATGATGGAAAGAAACAGATCAAAGATAGGTTTCTGGCTTGTCAGGTGCCTGGTGGTACCATTTACTGAGGAGGGAAAGGAACAGATATGGGGCTCCTGGCTGTTCAACCCCTGACAAGTAATTTGGCTTTTCCAGGCCTCGGTGTCCTCATCAGCACAATGATGATAATGATGGAAGTTACTTATAAGTGGTGGAGACTAAATGAGGTGAGGCACTCTGTAGAAGAGCACCTGGTATGTGGTGTGAGCTCGATCAATGTTGGTGATGATAACAGTGAGGATGACAGCTGGAGTGCAGAGCAGAGGAGGAGGGGTTGGAGGAGCGAGTGGAGCAGGAGGGTGTCAGATAGGGCTGACTGTGGAGGGTCTCTGAGCTAGACGAGCAGGGTGGACTGCTGTCTTTTTACTGGTGAGGGGCATGATCCCTTATGGCTGTCGCATGCAGAGTGAGTTGGAGGAGAGAAAGATAAAGTGGGGAGGATAGCTAGGTGGCCTTGGCACCTTCCATGCTGGACCGAAGGTGGCTGAGGAGGGAGGGGGCAGTCGTTGGATGTGCAGCAGGATGGAGCAGAGCTCACAACTGCAGGCCCACAACAAGGATTACAATTCTTAACTTCCATTAAACCAATTTAGACCTGAACCTGGCCGCTGCGTCCACCATTTTGCTGAGGGTAGCATCAACCTTATGCATAATCCTCGCCTCCCATGGACTTTGAGGAGGTACACAGAAGGCCTTGGGTCTCAAATAATATCAAGGCTCCAGAGCTCACAATGGTTACTTCTAGGACGACTGCCTTGTCCCAGACTGTGGTATCTCTTCATACTTGGACATCCTGTGGCTCAGGGTCACTATCTAGAAAAGGAAACAGTCAGGGCAGGGAAACTCAGGGTCCAGTCTTCTCCCAGAATGCCACTAGGGATCAGGGCCTTTGACCCCTTCCCAGCTTGGCGGTACCTCCCTTCTAACATCAAGAAAAAGAGCCAGAGATCAGTGAGTTGTCCTGCCTGTCCTGACCACCTTATCCCCAGCTGGGCAAAGCAGGCTCTACTAGGGGGAAAGAGCAGGATTCACAGTCTATGGTCTCTGTACCTTTCCACCCCAGCCCCTCTACCTTGTTATAGAGAGCAGTTGGTTGGGGGCTTGCACACAGATGGGAAAGGAACCTCCTGGCTGTTCAACCCCTGACAAGTAATTTGGCTTTTCCAGGCCTCGGTGTCCTCATCAGCACAATGATGATAATGATGGAAGTTACTTATAAGTGGTGGAGACTAAATGAGGTGAGGCACTCTGTAGAAGAGCACCTGGTATGTGGTGTGAGCTCGATCAATGTTGGTGATGATAACAGTGAGGATGACAGCTGGAGTGCAGAGCAGAGGAGGAGGGGTTGGAGGAGCGAGTGGAGCAGGAGGGTGTCAGATAGGGCTGACTGTGGAGGGTCTCTGAGCTAGACGAGCAGGGTGGACTGCTGTCTTTTTACTGGTGAGGGGCATGATCCCTTATGGCTGTCGCATGCAGAGTGAGTTGGAGGAGAGAAAGATAAAGTGGGGAGGATAGCTAGGTGGCCTTGGCACCTTCCATGCTGGACCGAAGGTGGCTGAGGAGGGAGGGGGCAGTCGTTGGATGTGCAGCAGGATGGAGCAGAGCTCACAACTGCAGGCCCACAACAAGGATTACAATTCTTAACTTCCATTAAACCAATTTAGACCTGAACCTGGCCGCTGCGTCCACCATTTTGCTGAGGGTAGCATCAACCTTATGCATAATCCTCGCCTCCCATGGACTTTGAGGAGGTACACAGAAGGCCTTGGGTCTCAAATAATATCAAGGCTCCAGAGCTCACAATGGTTACTTCTAGGACGACTGCCTTGTCCCAGACTGTGGTATCTCTTCATACTTGGACATCCTGTGGCTCAGGGTCACTATCTAGAAAAGGAAACAGTCAGGGCAGGGAAACTCAGGGTCCAGTCTTCTCCCAGAATGCCACTAGGGATCAGGGCCTTTGACCCCTTCCCAGCTTGGCGGTACCTCCCTTCTAACATCAAGAAAAAGAGCCAGAGATCAGTGAGTTGTCCTGCCTGTCCTGACCACCTTATCCCCAGCTGGGCAAAGCAGGCTCTACTAGGGGGAAAGAGCAGGATTCACAGTCTATGGTCTCTGTACCTTTCCACCCCAGCCCCTCTACCTTGTTATAGAGAGCAGTTGGTTGGGGGGCTTGCACACACAGATGGGAAAGCAGCCTGAGCTTGGGTGCCAGCTGTTCAGGGGTGCTGTGCCCCAGCATTGGGTATACCAGCTGTCTGAGGGAGCTGAAACCCAGCGAGAGTGGAGGCCCCTAGGGACACCAGGCTTTATCTCACATACAACAGAGAGCATTGGCGAAAGCTGGCAGTTATTATGCATCGAAGTACAAGCCAGTCCCTGTGCTAAGTGTATGACACACACCACTTCGCTGAATCTTCATTACCAGGCTAGGAGGTACATGTCATTATCACCCTTGAGATAAAAACAAAGAAAGATTCAGTGACTTGCCCAGATCTGACTCCACAGACTACTGGCATAGGTCTTGGGGGCTACATAGGCAGGCCAATGGTCAATTGGGTTGGTGAGTTTGGAGCTCAGGCAGGGCAAGCATGCAGGTCTTTGAGTGTCCTTTCAGTCATTTCCTCCTCCTTTGCTTTCCCTTTTTTTAATTCTTACCTTCTCATCAAACCTCTTTTTTTCCTCTGCTTCTCCTTTCTATCTTCCTAAGCTGTGTAACAATGTCACTTCTCTGCTTTTTGCTAGACCCTCAATCCTGGGTCTCAGAACCCCTCCACCCAAGATCATATGATCCCTTTTGTCCCTTTCCAATTACAGCAAAGTCCTGGCGACAAGACTGCTGGATGAGCTTTTTGTTCAAGTTTCTGGATGATAAAGAGTTTTGTTCTTCTGGCTGGTTTTGTTAAACAAACACTCTGTCAGTGAAAGGCATCCATCCCACAGAGGCTTAACACTTTAGCTGTTTAGGAAGCAGCGGGCCTTTGCCATGCCTCCCTAGTATCAGGTTCTCTGTTTAGTGCTCAGTTTGTATGAACAGGCTGTATGTAGGGGGCTCAGTGGGCAAAGCTGATGGCTATGGACATACACTTTGGTTGTAGGGAGATCTGAAGATGAAGTCGATCCATTGGGGAGCCCTCAGTCCTTGCAAAGAGGCCACTGCATCATATGTTACACACTCATTAGGCCATTTCACACACTGTGACATTAGACCTATTGTACCAAATGCTAGATTCTTCAAATGATACTTCTCTTTTCAGACCACATTTTTCTTTGGAGTAAGCTAAAGATTTTCTCTGCCTTCAGAAAGTTGAAACAAAGTTTCTTGGGTTTGCCATTTTGTAATTTGCATGGGACTAATTTGCACAGGACTAACTTGGCTATTCTTTATTTCCAGTGGAAGGAACCAGCCTGGGGTCACCACTTACAAGTGAGATTAGATAATATCCCTGATGAACTCAGATGCAAAATCCCAAACAAGATATTAGCAGGCGAATTCAACAAGACATTAAAGGGATCATATACCATGATCAAGTGGGGTTTACTCTGGGGCTGCTAAGTGATCACACACCACTTCGCTGACCATTACCAGGCTAGGAGGTACATGTCATTATCACCCTTGAGATAAAAACAAAGAAAGATTCAGTGACTTGCCCAGATCTGACTCCACAGACTACTGGCATAGGTCTTGGGGGCTACATAGGCAGGCCAATGGTCAATTGGGTTGGTGAGTTTGGAGCTCAGGCAGGGCAAGCATGCAGGTCTTTGAGTGTCCTTTCAGTCATTTCCTCCTCCTTTGCTTTCCCTTTTTTTAATTCTTACCTTCTCATCAAACCTCTTTTTTTCCTCTGCTTCTCCTTTCTATCTTCCTAAGCTGTGTAACAATGTCACTTCTCTGCTTTTTGCTAGACCCTCAATCCTGGGTCTCAGAACCCCTCCACCCAAGATCATATGATCCCTTTTGTCCCTTTCCAATTACAGCAAAGTCCTGGCGACAAGACTGCTGGATGAGCTTTTTGTTCAAGTTTCTGGATGATAAAGAGTTTTGTTCTTCTGGCTGGTTTTGTTAAACAAACACTCTGTCAGTGAAAGGCATCCATCCCACAGAGGCTTAACACTTTAGCTGTTTAGGAAGCAGCGGGCCTTTGCCATGCCTCCCTAGTATCAGGTTCTCTGTTTAGTGCTCAGTTTGTATGAACAGGCTGTATGTAGGGGGCTCAGTGGGCAAAGCTGATGGCTATGGACATACACTTTGGTTGTAGGGAGATCTGAAGATGAAGTCGATCCATTGGGGAGCCCTCAGTCCTTGCAAAGAGGCCACTGCATCATATGTTACACACTCATTAGGCCATTTCACACACTGTGACATTAGACCTATTGTACCAAATGCTAGATTCTTCAAATGATACTTCTCTTTTCAGACCACATTTTTCTTTGGAGTAAGCTAAAGATTTTCTCTGCCTTCAGAAAGTTGAAACAAAGTTTCTTGGGTTTGCCATTTTGTAATTTGCATGGGACTAATTTGCACAGGACTAACTTGGCTATTCTTTATTTCCAGTGGAAGGAACCAGCCTGGGGTCACCACTTACAAGTGAGATTAGATAATATCCCTGATGAACTCAGATGCAAAAATCCCAAACAAGATATTAGCAGGCGAATTCAACAAGACATTAAAGGGATCATATACCATGATCAAGTGGGGTTTACTCTGGGGCTGCAAGGATGATTGGAACATCCAGATTCACAAAATAAAGGATAAAAATCACATAATCATTTCCATAGACATAGAAAAAGCATTTGATAACATTCAACATCCATTCATGATGAAAACTCTCAACAAAGCTTGTATAGAGGGAATGTACCTCAATATAACAAAGGCCAAATTTGACAAGCCCATAGTGAACATCACATTCAAGGTTAAAAAGCCGTAAGCCTTTTCTCTATTATCAAGAAGAAAAGGTTGCCCACTCTTATCACTATTATTCAACACAGAATTGGACATTCTTGCCAGAGCAATTCAGCAAGGAAAAAGAGAAATAGGAGTTTCATGGGGTCTTTCTCTGTGCCTTCTTGTAGATGCATCATTTCTTTGATTATGATTCAAGGTTGAGGCCAAACACTCCCTTCTCTACTCCTAGCCTGACTGAGGAGGTCATCACCTTCAACTGCTGCCGTCATCGCTGCCTTCTCATTTCTTTAAGTGGGAGCAACTGTTTGCTGAAGTGTAACGTGTGAAGAGGTAGGAAGAAATAAGGACGAGTCTCCAAGAAGCTTCCATTCAGGTTACCGCAGTAAAACTACCGATAAAGAAACGATATTAATCTTACCTACTCTGCACCCCAGATCAGAAGCACAGCTGAGCAACAGATCTGGGTCTCTGCTTTAACAACAGGGAGCACACCACACTGCTGACAGGGCAGCGGCAACCAGATCATGGTTCCTCCTCCTCTGGCGTCTGCCACTGGAGAGTAAGCTGGAGACTGGGTGGAGCCTCTCTCTTGCTCTCTGGTTGCAAAGGAGCAAGATAAACACCTGTAAGAACTACTAAGCAAAAAGGAGACAGGTTAATCTGCCTGAAAAAAATTCGGAATAATGATGGCAAAGATGATCTGAGATCTCAAGAAAAGAATGAAGACACAGATTGAGAAGATGAAAGAAATGTTTAACAAAGACCTAGAAGAACTAAAGCGTCCCTAGTGGCTTGGTGGTAGAGAATCTGCCTACCAAGGCAAGAGATGTGGGTTTGATCCCTGGGTCAGGAAGATCCCCTAGAGAAGGAAATAGCTATCCATTCCAGTATTCTTGCCTGGGAAATCCCATGGACAGAGGAGCTTGGCAAGGCAACAGTCTATGGGATCACAAAAGAGTTGGGCATGACACAATAGAAGCACTAAAGAACCAACAAACAGAGATGAACAATACAATAACTGAAATAAAAATATACTCTACAAAAGAATCAATAGAAGAATAACAGGCAGAAGGATGGATAAGAGAGCTGGAAGGCACAATGGTGAAAATCACTGCCACAGAACAGAATTAAGAAAAAAGAATAATCCAAAAAATAAGGACAGTTTCAGAGACCCCTGGGACAACATTAAACACACCAACATTCGAACTACAAGAGTCACAGAAGAAGAGTTTCTGAAATACATTTCCAAAGTTTCTGAAAATACATTTGAAGAAATTATAGCAAAAAACCTTCCTTAACATGGGAAAAGAAATAGCCACCCAAGTCCAAGAAGTACAGAGAGTCCCATACAGAATAAGCCCAAGAAACAACATACTGAGACACACATTTATCAAACTAACAAAACTTAAACACAAAGAAAAATATTAAAAGCAACAAAGGATAAGCAACAAATAATATACAAGGGAATCCTGGTAAGGTTATCAGCTGATGTTTTCAGAAGAAACTCTGTGTCAGAGTTTCTCATCACAGAAAAAATTTTTGTATGGTGATAGATGTTAACTGGATTAATTGTGGTGATTGTTTTGCAATATATATAAATATCAAATTATTATGTTGTATACCTGAAACAAAAATAATGTTGTATGTCAATTATACCTCAATTAAAAAAAAAAGTCTAAAGGTGGAGAGGTGGTATTGGAGGAGGCTAAGCAATGAGCACTGAAGTAGGAATCCAGAGGGTGGAGCCTGAAAAAAAACCCTAAGCAAAAAGGAGACAGGTTAATCTGCCTGAAAAAAATTCGGAATAATGATGGCAAAGATGATCTGAGATCTCAAGAAAAGAATGAAGACACAGATTGAGAAGATGAAAGAAATGTTTAACAAAGACCTAGAAGAACTAAAGCGTCCCTAGTGGCTTGGTGGTAGAGAATCTGCCTACCAAGGCAAGAGATGTGGGTTTGATCCCTGGGTCAGGAAGATCCCCTAGAGAAGGAAATAGCTATCCATTCCAGTATTCTTGCCTGGGAAATCCCATGGACAGAGGAGCTTGGCAAGGCAACAGTCTATGGGATCACAAAAGAGTTGGGCATGACACAATAGAAGCACTAAAGAACCAACAAACAGAGATGAACAATACAATAACTGAAATAAAAATATACTCTACAAAAGAATCAATAGAAGAATAACAGGCAGAAGGATGGATAAGAGAGCTGGAAGGCACAATGGTGAAAATCACTGCCACAGAACAGAATTAAGAAAAAAGAATAATCCAAAAAATAAGGACAGTTTCAGAGACCCCTGGGACAACATTAAACACACCAACATTCGAACTACAAGAGTCACAGAAGAAGAGTTTCTGAAATACATTTCCAAAGTTTCTGAAAATACATTTGAAGAAATTATAGCAAAAAACCTTCCTTAACATGGGAAAAGAAATAGCCACCCAAGTCCAAGAAGTACAGAGAGTCCCATACAGAATAAGCCCAAGAAACAACATACTGAGACACACATTTATCAAACTAACAAAACTTAAACACAAAGAAAAATATTAAAAGCAACAAAGGATAAGCAACAAATAATATACAAGGGAATCCTGGTAAGGTTATCAGCTGATGTTTTCAGAAGAAACTCTGTGTCAGAGTTTCTCATCACAGAAAAAATTTTTGTATGGTGATAGATGTTAACTGGATTAATTGTGGTGATTGTTTTGCAATATATATAAATATCAAATTATTATGTTGTATACCTGAAACAAAAATAATGTTGTATGTCAATTATACCTCAATTAAAAAAAAAAGTCTAAAGGTGGAGAGGTGGTATTGGAGGAGGCTAAGCAATGAGCACTGAAGTAGGAATCCAGAGGGTGGCTGGCTATATGATATTAGGATGTTAATGCTTGACTCACTCTGCCATGGCTTCAATTAAATTGGGAGCTACAAACTCAAAGCCTGCTGTGGCCAGAAGGGACGCATAAATACTCACGAGGCATGAGACCAAAAAGTGACATCAAATAAACACCCCTTAGGGTTGAATGAGGGCTTCCCACGTGGCACTAGTAATAACGGACTTGCCTGCCAATGCAGGAGACATAAGGGATCCAGGTTTGACTTCTGGGTCCAGAAGATCCCCTGGAGGATGGAATGGCAACCCACTTCAGTATGCCTGGAGAATACTGTTGTCAACTACACATTGGCACTTACATTGCTGAGGACTGAGCAACAAGGGCATTTGCCATCAACCACTGTGGAGACTGAACCCTGCGCTGTGACAGCTGCTGATACTCAGCACCCGCTGAGGGACTTCAGGTTGAGGGAGACACTCTGTGCTCCGGAAGATCTGGTGGGACAGGTCTTTAGACAGGCAGATGTTTTTAGGAACAGATTCTATGATCTCAATCCTTGTGCCTCCTCATACCTAGAAAAGCATTAAATCCCTTCATGGTGACATCAGATCCTTGTGACTAACCAAAAACCCCCTTTGTAAAATGAGTGTTTAATGATACTGAAATCCCCTTTCATCCAAACCTTGTATATTGATTTTCCTCCTGCTGCCTCTTTGGAGCAGTATTTCAGAGCTCTCTGAGGTGCTATCTCCCAAGCTGCAGTCCGAATTGCGCCCCAAATAAAAGTTAACTTGCAACTCTCAAGTTGTTAATCTTTCTTCATGGACGCCATGAAAAGAGAAGCCTTGTGGACTACAGTCCAAAGAGTCACAAAGAGTCAGATACAACTAAAATGTGTTATCAGCTGTTTTTCAGAGTTTCTTCATCACAGAAAAATTTTTGTATGGTGATAGATGTTAACTGGATTAATTGTGGTGATTGTTTTGCAATATATATAAATATCAAATTATTATGTTGTATACCTGAAACAAAAATAATGTTGTATGTCAATTATACCTCAATTAAAAAAAAAAGTCTAAAGGTGGAGAGGTGGTATTGGAGGAGGCTAAGCAATGAGCACTGAAGTAGGAATCCAGAGGGTGGCTGGCTATATGATATTAGGATGTTAATGCTTGACTCACTCTGCCATGGCTTCAATTAAATTGGGAGCTACAAACTCAAAGCCTGCTGTGGCCAGAAGGGACGCATAAATACTCACGAGGCATGAGACCAAAAAGTGACATCAAATAAACCCCCCTTAGGGTTGAATGAGGGCTTCCCACGTGGCACTAGTAATAACGGACTTGCCTGCCAATGCAGGAGACATAAGGGATCCAGGTTTGACTTCTGGGTCCAGAAGATCCCCTGGAGGATGGAATGGCAACCCACTTCAGTATGCCTGGAGAATACTGTTGTCAACTACACATTGGCACTTACATTGCTGAGGACTGAGCAACAAGGGCATTTGCCATCAACCACTGTGGAGACTGAACCCTGCGCTGTGACAGCTGCTGATACTCAGCACCCGCTGAGGGACTTCAGGTTGAGGGAGACACTCTGTGCTCCGGAAGATCTGGTGGGACAGGTCTTTAGACAGGCAGATGTTTTTAGGAACAGATTCTATGATCTCAATCCTTGTGCCTCCTCATACCTAGAAAAGCATTAAATCCCTTCATGGTGACATCAGATCCTTGTGACTAACCAAAAACCCCCTTTGTAAAATGAGTGTTTAATGATACTGAAATCCCCTTTCATCCAAACCTTGTATATTGATTTTCCTCCTGCTGCCTCTTTGGAGCAGTATTTCAGAGCTCTCTGAGGTGCTATCTCCCAAGCTGCAGTCCGAATTGCGCCCCAAATAAAAGTTAACTTGCAACTCTCAAGTTGTTAATCTTTCTTCATGGACGCCATGAAAAGAGAAGCCTTGTGGACTACAGTCCAAAGAGTCACAAAGAGTCAGATACAACTAAAATGATGTAGCATGCATGCATGAAGGGCTGAATGAAGCCAGGGATTGTAGGACTGTGACCCCTAGAAATAACCCTTTATTCCTATTTGGAATTGCTTTGTGTCCCCAGGGTCCCAAAGCTGCTGTTGTCACCCCTAGAGACAGATGAAAGAGGTTAAGAGGAGGGCACTTTGGCAGGGAGAAGAGAAAAAGTTAAGAGATGTGTGAGTGATCCCAGCACCCAAGCCAGAGCACCTTGTGGAGAGTGGGGATCATCTTGGCAAACACATCTAATTGATGTCGGTGGACAGGATGATCTCACCAGAAAGGCAGCTGAGCCTCTGCGGAGGCTTCAGCCTGAGGCAGCTCTGCCCGAAGGTGGCTTTCACTGATGAAGCTCTTCATTAATATGGGTTCACCAGCCTTCAGCAGACATTTGTTTGCTTGTCAAGCGGGCTGTTGCTCTCTGCCAGGCAGCAGGGAGATGACATTAATATTTTTATCAGCTTGACTTTGGGAGGTCAGCTGGGATTATTACAGATGACATCTCCATGATTTTAGCAAATAAAATTGATTAAAATGTGCTGTCAACTAAAATATATAGTCACAACCTGAAAGCAGAGTTATTTTATTTGGTGGAAATGTTTAGGACTCTGAGACTGGTAGACACCGTCTCAGTAGTTTTGAGAAAACTGTTTCAAGCAGGCAGGAGGAGGAGTCAGGCTCTGTACACGTTTGCGACAAAGGGAGCAGGAAGTCTGAATCAAAAAGCAAGGCAGGGAGGAAAAGGGGGGAATGTCCTCCTTTCCATACCTAGAAAAGCATTAAATCCCTTCATGGTGACATCAGATCCTTGTGACTAACCAAAAACCCCCTTTGTAAAATGAGTGTTTAATGATACTGAAATCCCCTTTCATCCAAACCTTGTATATTGATTTTCCTCCTGCTGCCTCTTTGGAGCAGTATTTCAGAGCTCTCTGAGGTGCTATCTCCCAAGCTGCAGTCCGAATTGCGCCCCAAATAAAAGTTAACTTGCAACTCTCAAGTTGTTAATCTTTCTTCATGGACGCCATGAAAAGAGAAGCCTTGTGGACTACAGTCCAAAGAGTCACAAAGAGTCAGATACAACTAAAATGATGTAGCATGCATGCATGAAGGGCTGAATGAAGCCAGGGATTGTAGGACTGTGACCCCTAGAAATAACCCTTTATTCCTATTTGGAATTGCTTTGTGTCCCCAGGGTCCCAAAGCTGCTGTTGTCACCCCTAGAGACAGATGAAAGAGGTTAAGAGGAGGGCACTTTGGCAGGGAGAAGAGAAAAAGTTAAGAGATGTGTGAGTGATCCCAGCACCCAAGCCAGAGCACCTTGTGGAGAGTGGGGATCATCTTGGCAAACACATCTAATTGATGTCGGTGGACAGGATGATCTCACCAGAAAGGCAGCTGAGCCTCTGCGGAGGCTTCAGCCTGAGGCAGCTCTGCCCGAAGGTGGCTTTCACTGATGAAGCTCTTCATTAATATGGGTTCACCAGCCTTCAGCAGACATTTGTTTGCTTGTCAAGCGGGCTGTTGCTCTCTGCCAGGCAGCAGGGAGATGACATTAATATTTTTATCAGCTTGACTTTGGGAGGTCAGCTGGGATTATTACAGATGACATCTCCATGATTTTAGCAAATAAAATTGATTAAAATGTGCTGTCAACTAAAATATATAGTCACAACCTGAAAGCAGAGTTATTTTATTTGGTGGAAATGTTTAGGACTCTGAGACTGGTAGACACCGTCTCAGTAGTTTTGAGAAAACTGTTTCAAGCAGGCAGGAGGAGGAGTCAGGCTCTGTACACGTTTGCGACAAAGGGAGCAGGAAGTCTGAACATCAAAGATTAGGTATCAGGTTAAGGAATTTAGCATTCTATGCGTGGGAAGATGCAAGCCTCTGTCTGGGCTCACTGAATTCCTTCCCTTCATATGCACCTCAGCTATCTGGAGCCAGTCCTCTTTCCTTGTTTGCCTTGCTCCTTGCATTCCCTCAACTCCTCAGCAATCACCTTGGGGTTACCAGGACAGGTGTGTGGGGGATGTGGGGGCATCCATTGGCTTACAGTTCTGGGAACTTATTCACATTTGGAGACCAGTAATTGCTAATGGCTGTGACATTTCTTGTTTATTAATATAGCAAGAGATATTTTCATTTCACAATGTTGAATCAGAAATGCTGGCTGAACAGTGAGAAACCACCAAGCATTACAGTCTGGGATCACATCTGCTTGCCTCATGGAGGAGGCCTATTTCAGATCAAAAGACTCAAGAACCATGTGATTCAAGACAATAGAAGCAAGGTCTCCGAAGAGTGAGAGAGACAATCTATATTTCACAAATAGAAGAACTAGATTCAGACAGTGGAAGGGCCTTGACCTCGCCAAGTGCCCAGGTGCCTTATGTGTGTTTATGTGTGGGGGTGACAGCACTTAAGATCTGCTCCATTAGCAGACTTCAAGTATATAATGCAGTACTGTTAACTATTGTCACATTGCTAAACATTAGCTCTCCAGGGATATTTCCTTGCATAACTGAAATTATGTACCCTTTGAAGTATATGTACCCAGCTCCCCTTTTGGAACATACTACGTGATCCTAACATGTAGAATCTAAAATAGTCAGACTTACTACAGTAGAGAGTAGAATTGGGGTTGCTACATATGGAATGGGAGAAAATATTTATCAGGCACTTTGCTGATGAATGAGCTGAGTCTGGGACCAAACGTCTTTAATCTATCTGGCCCTTGTGCTCTTCCATCTACATTTACGTGCATCCACACAGACATGTATTTCCCTAGAGACTTGCTGGATAACACCACCACATCACGTGTATCAGCAATTTGCTGTATGTCAGACATTGTACTCTTTGAAATGGGTAGTACAGCCAGTCTTCCAAATGATTCTGTGAAGGAAAACCAGCCTTTCCCTATTTTATAATAAAAATAAACAAACAAAAAATGAAGGCTCAGATAAGTTAACAGTGTGCCCAAGACTGCACAGCTGGTACGTGACCCAGCTGGCCTTGGAACCTATACTCTTACCCCAGTAATGGAAAGGGCTCAGCAATCAGCCTTGAGAGAACATAAGCTTCCAGGTCCATGAAGAAAAGCCTGTTGATTATAGGGAAAGTATCATTTCTTGTGATTTCTGTTGCTGCTGAGATGACCAGAGGAAGTTTCTTGTAGCTCTGCGTCTCTGGAATCTTGTTAGTGAACCTGGTCCAGAGGTTAGAGAGAGAGAATTCAGAGAGATCTGAAGTATGAAAAGACATTCCTGCTCAGCTGGAACAAGGTAAACATCAAAACTGGAACCTGTGGGGGTGATCCTAGGAGTTGAGCGTGGTCCTGGCTGATGATTAACAAAAAAATGAGGACGTCAGTCATACAGCCTCAGGAAACTGAATTCTGATAGCAAGTTGAATGAGCTGGAGGAGGACAAGTTCTAGAGGAGATCACAGCATGGCCAGAAGCTTGATTTTAGCCGGTGAGACCCTGAGCAGAGGACGGAGGTAAGCCATGCCCAGATTTCAGACACATTCTATGATATAATAAATAGATGTTGCTTTGAGCACCTAAGTTTGTAGAAATTTGTTAAACAGCAATGGAAAACTAATGCAACACCCCTGAGAGACAGCCTTGGGCTCTGGGGAAATTGTGCTCCATTACCGTCTTCCTGGCTCAGTAGCTGAGATATTGTCCTGGCTTGGTGTAAAGACTAGTGTCTGCCGTGATATTCAGTAAGGAGGAAAGCCCTTCGGGGTGAGCACAGGCCAGAGTCACCATCTGCCCACCTGTAGATGTGGATAGGCTACCCCAGTCAGTGGATTCCTGACCAAGGAACTGGTGATGGACATGTGGCTGAGGAATTCTAATGCCTCTCATTCCTGGAGAGAGGGCAAGGGATTTCTGTTGACTCAAATCCAATCTGTATTTTAAGAGTTTTCCAGTCCCTGGGCATGCACTGTGACCTCCATTCCTGGGCATGCTCATCATGAACACGATCTTGTAGGGAACACTTTGACTCCCGTCATTACATTTTCTATGTAAGCTGCTGATCTAACAGTTTTCTTCCTGGCAAAATTGTTCATCTCTAGCCATTCTCAGTCATTTTAGAGTATTTAAAAATATTCTACTGTGTGATCATTTTTGAGGGCACATTCTGCCAGTGTGCTCTCATGCAGGGTCTTCATGAGATCCTGGAACAGGTTTTAGTCTTTCAACCTGAAAATTCTGCTGATATTACAAGTGTGAGGGAAATACAGTGGGGTCCTTACAGTTGAGGGCTGAGGCTTCACTTTGCCATGACCCTTGCTTCAATACCCTTAGGGAGGGCTTACCGTTTTCTCTTTGATGGCTATTTAAAGAATTGTCACAGTATCTAAAATAAGAATCCAGCATATGGGAAGTGTGAGAACAGTCTGTGACCACAGAGAGGAGGCGAGGGACAAAGCCACCCTCCTACCAGGCAGATGTGGAGGCGCTGGGGCTCATGAGCTCAAACGAGTCAGCTGAATTCTAGCCAGGAATAGCAAGTTGAATGAGCTGGAGGAGGACAAGTTCTAGAGGAGATCACAGCATGGCCAGAAGCTTGATTTTAGCCGGTGAGACCCTGAGCAGAGGACGGAGGTAAGCCATGCCCAGATTTCAGACACATTCTATGATATAATAAATAGATGTTGCTTTGAGCACCTAAGTTTGTAGAAATTTGTTAAACAGCAATGGAAAACTAATGCAACACCCCTGAGAGACAGCCTTGGGCTCTGGGGAAATTGTGCTCCATTACCGTCTTCCTGGCTCAGTAGCTGAGATATTGTCCTGGCTTGGTGTAAAGACTAGTGTCTGCCGTGATATTCAGTAAGGAGGAAAGCCCTTCGGGGTGAGCACAGGCCAGAGTCACCATCTGCCCACCTGTAGATGTGGATAGGCTACCCCAGTCAGTGGATTCCTGACCAAGGAACTGGTGATGGACATGTGGCTGAGGAATTCTAATGCCTCTCATTCCTGGAGAGAGGGCAAGGGATTTCTGTTGACTCAAATCCAATCTGTATTTTAAGAGTTTTCCAGTCCCTGGGCATGCACTGTGACCTCCATTCCTGGGCATGCTCATCATGAACACGATCTTGTAGGGAACACTTTGACTCCCGTCATTACATTTTCTATGTAAGCTGCTGATCTAACAGTTTTCTTCCTGGCAAAATTGTTCATCTCTAGCCATTCTCAGTCATTTTAGAGTATTTAAAAATATTCTACTGTGTGATCATTTTTGAGGGCACATTCTGCCAGTGTGCTCTCATGCAGGGTCTTCATGAGATCCTGGAACAGGTTTTAGTCTTTCAACCTGAAAATTCTGCTGATATTACAAGTGTGAGGGAAATACAGTGGGGTCCTTACAGTTGAGGGCTGAGGCTTCACTTTGCCATGACCCTTGCTTCAATACCCTTAGGGAGGGCTTACCGTTTTCTCTTTGATGGCTATTTAAAGAATTGTCACAGTATCTAAAATAAGAATCCAGCATATGGGAAGTGTGAGAACAGTCTGTGACCACAGAGAGGAGGCGAGGGACAAAGCCACCCTCCTACCAGGCAGATGTGGAGGCGCTGGGGCTCATGAGTCACTGACAGTGTAAGGACCCCTGTGTGTTCTTCTGGCCTCCTGGCTGTCAGCTGCAGCTTCACGCCCACCCTCTCCACCCCAGCCAGGCAGACTGAAGTCCCACCTGGAAAGGTTCCTTCCAGGCCCCATGTCTCCATTTGAGATCACACCTCTTTCGTTGGATTTGGAAAGGAAGGAGCTCATCCCCTCCACAGGACACAATGGTGGGATTAGACGTTCCCTGGCCTCCAAAAGTTTAGTCAGGACATTGCCCCAGCCACACCTCAGCTCTGAGAAATGACCTCAGGAAGCGCTGACCAGTACCCTCGCTCCAAACCCAACCAATGGCTCATGGTACTTAGACTTCATCTTAACCTCTTGTTCTCATTGATTGAAAGATTTTGGAGATCATGGACAAACGTGCCATCTCAGTCCTCTGCAGCAGTTCCCTCCAGGAGCGTTTGCCTCAGGCCTTCCCAGAGCCACTCTTCTCCACCAGCGTGCCTCAGCTCCCTGCTATGGAACACCCATTCCTCTCCCCGCTGTCTGTCCCAGCAGCCTCTGCTGATTTTTCAGAGCACTTCTCTTGCTGATTTATCTTTTCTTTATTTTCTTTCTCTCTCATGGTTGAGAGCAGAGAGTCCTGTTACCCTGGGGCCCCAGCTCTTAGCTCAGGCTGGCACAAGGGGATGCCTAATGCATAGCTGTTCAAGGAAGGCAGCAATTCCAAGTGCACTGCAGAAGCATCCCTAGAGCATCCAGCTTCCGGTGATAGGGAGCGTATCACCTTGCCAAGCTGTTCTTCCCTAACTCTCTCATAGGCTGAGTCCAGAGAGGCTGCGAATCTGCTCCCAGAGTAGCCCAACTGCTCCCCAGAAGGTCAGGTTCCAGGGCTCCCTGGGGCCTTCGATTTCCTCTCTCATGGTTTAGGAAAATCTCTTTGCACTATCAGCATGCACTGGAATGTCTCTCCTTCCCATTTCCCACAGAACACAAAACCCAGCAGGTTCATTGTCCTGCAAGTCTTGCCCCAGCAGGCCTGGGGAGTCTAGGCAGGGCCCAGCAGAGGGAGCATAGTCTCCACTAGTCTCCTGGCCCCTGCATGTCCCACAGCTTTCTCAGAGCTGTCACCTCACCGCTTTCCTTTTCTCCGTACAACGTAACAGCATATTCTGTAAATACTGTCACTGCTGACAAGACCATCAATTCTGTTCTCAAAGACTGTTCAGCATTCCAGCAATGCACAGAGGGTGGGAGCGTGTCACAGTCCTGTGCATGTGGGCCTTCGCAGGAGTGCTTCCCTCCAGGCAAAAAAGGAAAGGCGAGAGGGCAGTCCTATTTTCTAAAGGCAAAGACCAGCTGGCTGCTAGAGAAGGGAAATGAGCGCCATCTCTCCTCGCCGCTGGTCCCACCTGTGATGTTCTACACTGCAGAGGCCTCTCCTCAAGGCCACGTTTGAGGACACAGGATAATGTGAGAGTGTGTGGAGAGGCGCGGTCCTGCAGGTTGATCCCAGGTGAAAAGGCTCCCTTGCCTGCCTGTTTGCTCACATCAGCCTCCTCCAGTTCCCTTGATTCTTCCCCACTGCCCTCTGTTCATCACCAGTCCACTTCCCCCGTGAGCTGTACTCTCTGGAGCGGTCCACCTCTCCCCGTCTCCACAGTCACCACCTGTAATCCAAGCTTCCACCACATCCTTGCAAGAGTTTCTTAAATGATCCCTCTGCTTCCACACCTATCCACCCTTAAGACCGTTGACTGCACTGGAGAGATCTTTGTACAGCCTTCATCAAGTCCTATTCCTCACTGTTCATGGGATTGCTGAGGGATTTTTCCACCCTATATCAGACTATATCCCTCTGCTATGCACACTCAGCCTCAACTGAAATTCCTTCCATGGTTTATGGCCCTATATGTTGTGGCTTCTTTCACGCTCTTTTCACTTGCCCATGGAGATTTGGCCACTCAGTTCTGTTTCCAGACTGTGCTGACCTCATTCCTGCCTCAGGGTCTTTGCACGTGCTGTTCCTTCTGCCTAGCAAACAATAGCTCAAACTTTTCCTTGGCCAACTTGTGCTCTTGGTTTTGGTAATGCATGTCTCCTCTTCAGGATGGCTACCCTGAGCACTCCAGTCACTCTAGCCCTTACCACCATCCAACGTGTTCTAGATGATTATTTGACTGCGCGTGTTTTGGTGCCTTGTCTGTCTGCTGACTCCTGTGTGCCCTAATGAAGAAAAGTGTTGAGCAAATGACACAAACCCACAGCCCATGTGACCTCCTGATAACTCTGAGGAATGAAGCACAGTTCCAAACTCGAGAGAGGGAACAGCTTGTATCCGGGGTCACAGGACACAGATGCTGCTGGCTCTGGAGTCCAGAACTGCTGGCTCTGTTCTGTGGATCTTCTATCCCCAGGGGAGGCACCCCGGTGTAAACAGGATGCTTCTGTAAACACAGGACTGGGAACATCTTCACACTAAAACATGAGCCGGGATTGTTTTCTGGCAACCTACTCAGGGTGACCAGATTTCCCAAAAGAAGCTCTGGGAGGAGCTCAGGTCTAGATAGCTGACAGTGGTGGAGGAAGAAGTTCTGCTGACCAGTACAGGCCTTGCCGAACTCGGATGTGCGCTGGGAGGGGGAGCAGCCAGGCTGACAGTGACAAATTCTCCACTTGGGGTTGTCTCCGGGACTCTGTGTGCTCCGAGTGTGGAGCTGCACAGCTTGTGGGCTGTTGATTAATCACGGCCATGCTAAGGAGCAGAGCTGTGGAACAGGACCCTGTGGAGATGGAGTGTTTGACTTTGGGGAGCCTCTTTTTAAAGAAGATGGGGAATCAGAGGCAGGGCCCTGGGGACGTTAAGTGATGAGATTCAGACTCTGTGTGTGTATGCTGTGAACTTTGCTGTGTACTAGACCTGTTAGAAGGGTGGAAGGGAGCCATGGAGACCGTTGCCCCGGAGGGTGCACAGCTGGGGGGGTGATACCAAGTCGGGTTCCTGGATGACAAACTTCCCTGCAGTATAAGCCAGTGGGAACAGAGCAGTCCAAGAATTCAGAGAGCTCAAAGCGCATCAAGGAGGTGGAAGAACAAGGTGAGAGGGACATTGCTTTTGGCACAGAGGCCACAAAAACTTGGGGGCTAAAATGTTGAACTTGCTCAAAAGTGGGAGCAACTGCTGCCCATCAAAGCCCTTTTGAAAATGTGGACCCCGGGAGAGAGAAACACCATGTTCACACCTACATGGAGAAGTGAAAGAGGTAGGATGGAGGAGGGGCAGACAGACCTGGGATCTTCCATCATCCAGAGGTCCCACAACAGGTATCTCTTAAAAGTATGGGCACATTCAAGAGCACAGTCCACAAGAGGTGAAGTACCCCTAGAGGCTGGAGACCTCCTCCCGCTCTGCCTCCGCAGGCAAAGTCCAGAAGGTAGTGGAATTACGGTGCTTGACTGCTGCAAGGGCAAATCACATCCATCCCAGACTTGTGGGATCGACTTTTTTTTAAATTTTACTTTATTTTTGGCTGTGCTGGGTCTTCGTCACTGCCCTCTGGCTTTCCTCTAGCTGTGGCAAGTGGGGTTACTCTTTGTTGCTGTGCACAGGCTTCTCACTGTTGTGGCTTCTCTCGTTGTGGAGCATGGGCTCTAGATTTGTGGGCTAGGTAGTTGTGGCTCCCCAGCTCTAGAGCACAAGCTTAGTAGTTGGCGTGCATGGGCTAAGGTTTTTTTGATGTGGACCATTTTTTAGTCTTTATTGAATTTGTTACAATATCACTTTTGTTTTATGCTTTGGTTTTCTGGACACAAGGCATATGGGATTTCAGCTCTCTAACCAGAAACAGAACCTTCATCCCCTGCATTGGGATCTTCCTGGATCAAAGACAGAGCCTGTGTCTCATGCCTTTGCAGGCAGATTCTTTATGCCTGAGTCACATCAGGGAAGCCCTTGTGTGACTGATTCTTGAATAATGGGCACTGTACAACTTATCATGGTGTCACATGCTCGGCTTTCATATCATAAGCCCATTTTAAAGAAGAGAGCACTGAGGCTGGAGACGTTAGGAACTTGATCACAGTTACATGGCCTGGGAGGAACACAGCCTAGGTGTCAACATCAACCATCTGGCTGCCAGGTCTGTGCCCAGGGCCACTTGGAAGCCTGTAGACGGATGAAGCTGGGCCTCCCAGAAGACATCTGAAGGCTGTTTTAATGGCAACTGAGAGTGACTCGTAACATCAATAGCTTCATCATTTAATTAGTCTTTGAAAACAGTCCATTCTCTTAGCTATTTATATCTGTCACACCTTTAGACAGGAGAGAATTATTTTAAAAGTCCTTTCTTTACAGGCAGTGGAAAGTCAAGACACTGGCCTAACTTGTCCATATTGTCACACATTCTGGATTTAGGAGGATTAAATTAAAAACTGCTCACTCACTGCAAAAAAGAAGCCCACCATTGCATGTCCCTCATGATGGATCCTCTCTGCAATCCCTAGAGCTCCCATCCTTTTTTAAAGATCTTTTCATGTTGACCATTTTTAAAGTCTTTATTGCATTTGTTACAACATTGCTTCTCTTTATGTTTTGGTTTTCTGGCCACAAGGCATGTGAGGGGATCTTAGCTATCGAACTGGGGAGCAAACTTGTACCCCTGCATTCGAAGGTAAAGTCTTATCCACCAGACCATGAAGGAAGTCTCCCCATGTTGCTCTAATTACCTGATGGTAACTCAAGGCATGAGTTCTGCCTCTCCTGCCAAGGTTCTTTAGGTCAGCTGACCGAACAGACCTCTCTTTCATGCCCTGTAGAATGGGCACATGTTTATTTTTCCTCCTGTCTAGGAGGTAAGGTGAAAATGAGGAGCAGGCCTCCTTTCCTCTGTGTAGTGCACTCCTTGGTGTTGTTCTGTGATTTCTGTGGTGGGCTTGGTTTTGTCTTCCTCCTCACATAAACCTTAGGGGGTCCTTGCTGTCAGTCATCGGGGATCCACTCCCCAGAATACTAGCTCAGCTCCTGTCACATCTGTTAAAGGAATGAATGAATGAATAGTACTTTGTTTTCAAGAAGTTGGCCTCATTGAGGGTTTGACCAGAACTCTTTAATTAAGATTGATTCTATTTTAAAGCAAAGATTTAGCTAATTTAGTTTTAAAATTTCATCATATCCTTGGTTTAAATTAGATTACTTTTAACAATAGAATTGACTGTTATAGTAATGCATGTAGACACAGTTGGCATTAAAGGAATGATTAATTAATACACCTATAGACACAAACGCAGAAATCTCCCTGCTCAGAAGTCTAGAAGTGCCGCTACAACCCCCTCTGGGAATTCCTCTGTGAAAGGCTAGCCTGGGCTGACCTTTTACCACACACCAGTGAGGTAACTCAGATCACACTGCCAGATTGCAAGAGAAGAGCCTGGGTGTGCAGCATGCCTCCATCAAAAGATTCTCTCCCCAGAGTGCAATTTTCAGGAGAATACAAATATTGCATTTATTGAAATAAAAGGTATAGAAGGGGAGAGTTGGGAGGCTGTGTTGTGAAACATCTAGACGGCAGAAAGAACGGGTCACTTGGAGCAGGGTGGCCTGGGCTCAGTGACTGACTAGCGGTGGATCTTGGCTAAATTCTTTACTTCTGTTTCCTAATCCAGAAAATGGGGATGGTGGTCTTCACACAAGGCACAGAAGGACACGGGCCTGAAGTTCCATTTTCAGCTGGCAAGACTTTCCTAACCGAGGGTCCTCAAAGGACATTTTCTCCAACCTTCTTCTCTAGCTCATGAGGATCTGTGGCTGACACTCAGAGGGATGGCCGTCCCTCCTTCACCCTGGAGGCCTGGGACAGTGCTCTGGTCACTGGTGCTGTCACTGGCCTCAGGAGTGAGCAGTGAAGTGTGGAGTGGCTGGACCCATGAGTTGTCAAAAGGAAGGGAAGGTATGGTCAGTTTTCTGACAGGTGCAGCCTTGACAGTAGAAGCAGAAGAACCCCAGGGCCAGTCACCGCCCTGCCTGACTGGACTGCATCCCAGTTGGCATGCGAATATCCAGCTGCCAGGGAGGTACCTGGAGACAGTCACGCCTGTCCAAGGAGGGTCCAGGGCAGAAAATAAACTTCCAGCCTTCCTCATCTTTACCCAGGGAAGCCTCCCCCTTCTATCTGGTTCTGGAATGAAAGGTTTTTTTTCTTCTTCTTCTTTGGGACCGAGACATCCTCCAGGGCTCAGGCAGGGGATTGAAGCCTTGTAGCTGTCCAGATGTCAGACTCAGTCCCCCTGGGAAGGACTTCTGACAGCTGCAAAGCACTCTATGCCTGACAAAGAGCTTCCATGTGCACAGTTTCTTTGGGCTTCTCGAAGGCTCTGAACCACGCGGTTACCACTCTACAGGGGAGTGCCCAACAAGTCCAGGGAATGAACACTCTGAGGGGTGAGGGCTTTGGAATCATGTTCACTGGTCAGTGCAGGGCTTCAGCTCCGTATCTCCCTTTCTCTGTGAACCTGGGAAGGCTATTTTAAGTCTGTGTCCTGCACTGTAAGCTAAGAGAAAAAAACAGGACTTGGTGAGTGAACAGGTGACAGGATCCACTACTGTATCTGGCACTAGGGGGTAGCATTTCCCGTTCTTTTTATTTTCACATTGGAAAACACACAGAGACACATACACAAACGCACAGGCACACACCTACATCAGGTTTGAGACCTGGTTTTGCAATTAAAACACAAGGGCAGGTCATTTGACATCTCTGAGCCTTAATTCACCCATCTGGAAACAGGAGACCAGAATAAAAACAACAGCGGAAGGACAGAGATGGAAACTCCCCTAGAGTGGAGCCCCACCCAGGCACTGGGGGTAATGATGTGCTCAGCAGACCTTGTCATGGTGAGGCGACCCATGAAGCAGTGTTTGCAGAAGTACTTAGCACAGTGTCTGGCATAGAGTTTGCTGCATGAATGTGAGCTAATGGGATTAGTGGTGATGCGTTCGGTTGGGGCACAGTATTTGCTCTGATCTTATCCCCTGTCCTTGTCTGTTCAGCACACATGTGTGTATGTACACACACAGAGCTAACATTTTTTGTGTTTTTCTTGAATAATTTAATTCTTTGATCACTGAGATGCAAATCCTTTGAGGGTAAGGATTTTCCCAAGTTGTTCTTTCTCCTTTTGGGATTCACCGTGATAAATGGCCAAATCACACCCTCGAAGTAGTCTTTGCTCTTCTAAGCTTCTTGTGAGCACATGCAACTGGATGTATTCTAGAGCCTTGACTCTGTAAGGTGTTTCTAAAAACATGGGAGAGAGTGACGTTGCTTGTCAGTGGCAAGTGCTGTCATGGCCTGGTGATTATTGATTAGCTGCCTCTTCTGCTCTGGGCTAAGCAGTAAGAAGACATAATCTTTAGAAACTGTCCTAAAAACTGTGCTTGCATGGGATACCTCCCAGTCTGCTCATAAAATGGGAGAATGCAGCCCAAGAGTTGAGCTTCTGCCTCACAGGTGGTGCTGGGCTACTGCATTTGTGAGGCTCTGAATGACCCAAGGAATCCAACTCCTGAGTATGAGGGAAGATCATACACAAATAGGAACAATCCTTATTAGTGTGTGTCTATCAAAGTTCAGTGGTTATTAGGGCCAGTAAAATGCATAGTATAGAATATCATGCCATTTGATCAGGTTTTAAAACTGTCCAGATAAATGCCTCTGAGTAAAGAGTGCATGTGCCTGTATGTGCACTAAGTCACTTCAATCATGTCTGACGCTTTGCAACCCTTTGGACTGTAGCCCATCAGGCTCATCTGCTTATGGGATTCTCCAGGCAAGAATACTGGAGTGGGTAGCTATGCCCTCCTCCAGGGGACCTTCCCTACCCTGGGATCGAACCTTCATCTTTTATGTCTCCTGCACCACCTGGGAAAGCCTCCCGGAAGGACAGAGATGGAAACTCCCAACCCCAGCACAACAGAGCTTGTCATGGTGAGGCGACCCATGAAGCAGTGTTTGCAGAAGTACTTAGCACAGTGTCTGGCATAGAGTTTGCTGCATGAATGTGAGCTAATGGGATTAGTGGTGATGCGTTCGGTTGGGGCACAGTATTTGCTCTGATCTTATCCCCTGTCCTTGTCTGTTCAGCACACATGTGTGTATGTACACACACAGAGCTAACATTTTTTGTGTTTTTCTTGAATAATTTAATTCTTTGATCACTGAGATGCAAATCCTTTGAGGGTAAGGATTTTCCCAAGTTGTTCTTTCTCCTTTTGGGATTCACCGTGATAAATGGCCAAATCACACCCTCGAAGTAGTCTTTGCTCTTCTAAGCTTCTTGTGAGCACATGCAACTGGATGTATTCTAGAGCCTTGACTCTGTAAGGTGTTTCTAAAAACATGGGAGAGAGTGACGTTGCTTGTCAGTGGCAAGTGCTGTCATGGCCTGGTGATTATTGATTAGCTGCCTCTTCTGCTCTGGGCTAAGCAGTAAGAAGACATAATCTTTAGAAACTGTCCTAAAAACTGTGCTTGCATGGGATACCTCCCAGTCTGCTCATAAAATGGGAGAATGCAGCCCAAGAGTTGAGCTTCTGCCTCACAGGTGGTGCTGGGCTACTGCATTTGTGAGGCTCTGAATGACCCAAGGAATCCAACTCCTGAGTATGAGGGAAGATCATACACAAATAGGAACAATCCTTATTAGTGTGTGTCTATCAAAGTTCAGTGGTTATTAGGGCCAGTAAAATGCATAGTATAGAATATCATGCCATTTGATCAGGTTTTAAAACTGTCCAGATAAATGCCTCTGAGTAAAGAGTGCATGTGCCTGTATGTGCACTAAGTCACTTCAATCATGTCTGACGCTTTGCAACCCTTTGGACTGTAGCCCATCAGGCTCATCTGCTTATGGGATTCTCCAGGCAAGAATACTGGAGTGGGTAGCTATGCCCTCCTCCAGGGGACCTTCCCTACCCTGGGATCGAACCTTCATCTTTTATGTCTCCTGCATTAACAGGCAGGTTCTTTACCACTAGCACCACCTGGGAAGCTCAAAAAGTGCATGGACATAGTAAAAATGGTACCACACACACATTAATTGGTTTATTTAAAAGAACAGTAACAGTTTATATTAGTGAGCATTTACTAGTCACATGTCAGTCACCACTGTTCTGTGAGTATTATTTTTATCCAAATTTAAAGAAGAGAAATTGAGCCTTGGAGAGGCGAGATGCTGTTGTAAGAGCACACACTGGTAGGCTCACACTGCCCAACTACCAGGTGACAGAACCAAGGTCTGACCCCAGATTCTGGAGATCAAGAGCTTCCCATTTTGCAATGGGAAGTAAGCTTGCCAGTGCCTATGTCTAGCAGGCATCAAAAAATGTATGTTTTTATGGACATTGTGGGGAATGAACAGTGGGTGGGAGGCACAGAGAAAGTAATATGGAAACCTATACTATCATATGTAAAAAAGATAGCTATTATCACTGTGCTGCAGGAATAGGAGTTCCTACAAAGGCTTGGTGTGACAGCCTGGAGGGGTGGGATGGTGGTAGTGGGATGGGGGAGGGGACCAGGGATATGAATATGACTGATCTGGGAACATACATGTCTGTGAACAACAAAACTCTGTAAAAATTTAAAAAATCAAATCAAATAAATTTTAAAAATGCATGTTTTTTACACACAAGGCCAAAAAAAGAAAAACACATGAAAAGATGCTCAGCATCACTCATTATTAGAGAAATTCAAGTCAAAACTGCAATCGAAACTACTATCACCTCACACCAGTCAGAATGGCCATCATCAAAAAAATCTATAGACATAAATGCTGGAGAGGATGTGGAGAAAAGGGAACCCTCTTACACTGTTGGTGGGAATGTAAGTTGATATAATCACTATTGAAGACAGTATGGAGATTCCTTAAAAAACTAGGAATAGAACCATCATATGACTCAGCAATTCCATTGCTAGGCATATTCCCTGAGCAAATCAAAATTGAAAGAGACACCTATATCCCAATGTTCATTGCAGGATTCTTTACAAATAGCTAGAACATGAAAACAGCCTAGATGTCCATCAACAAATGAATGGAAAAAGGAGTGGTGGTACATATATACAATCGAATATTTCTCAGCCGTAATAAGAAATGCATTTGAGTCAGTCCTAATGAAGTGGATGAACTTAGAATCTATTATACAAAGTGAAATCAGTCAGAAAGAAAGGGATAAATATAGGACACTAACAAATATATATGCAGTCTAGACAGATGGTATTGATAAAGGTATATGCAGAGCAGCAATGGAGAATCAGACATAGAGAACAGACTTATGGACACTGGGGAGGGAGGAGTGGGCGAGAGGTAAGGAAAGAGTAACATGGAAATGTACATTGCCATATGGAAAAGAGACAACCAATGTGAATGTGCTGTAAGACTAAGGGAATTTGCACAGGGACTGTGCAGCAGCCTGGAGGGGTGGGATGGGGAGGGAAGTTCAAGTGGGAGGGGTCAAGCGTATACCTATGACTGAATCGAATTTATGTATAGTTGTAAACAACAACACTCTGTAAAGGGAAAATAAAAATAAATTTAAAAAAATGCATGTTTCTGAAAGAATGAATGAGTGTCCCTGGAGAGGAGTTAGGCGTTTTGTTTCAGTCTGGGTCCCAGGGCTCAGGACCTAGTAAGCTCTCAGAAAGGTCTCTGTGCCCAGTCCCGGCTCCCTCTTGCCATCAGCCTGAAGGAGTCCCTGTTGGCTTTCTGACTTCCTTCCGCAGGCCCCAGAGGAGGCTTGTCTGAACTGGTTCACGCAGGCTGGTCCTGCTGCTGTGGCCACTTGGATTATGTGACAGTTGGCTTGATGCTGAGCAGGGCAAAGGGCATACTGTTGCAAAAGCCAGATGGCTGTTCCTGAATCCAATTCCCTCCTGCTGCCAACCTCCTCTGAAATACAATCCATCACTCACCATGATAGATGTCTTTAAACTTTGGAGCTTGGCTCTTGAGAAGTGTAGGAGGGAAATTGAATACCAACCGTCTCTCCTCCCCCTGAGAGGTTCCTTCGTGACTAGAGGTGGCAATAGCTTGGGAAACGATATCACAGTTCAAATTAGAGCTGGGCGGGCTGGAGGCACTGGTGCCCCCATATGTGCAGCTAAGATGCCCCAGGACATAGTTACCTATGTCTCCATCAGCACCTCCAGTCTTCACTATGGCTTTGATTAAGAAGTCAGAAATTCCTGAGAACCTTCGGCTTGGGAAGGCCAGTGAATAACTAAAGGCAAGGTGGGCTCATATGAAGGTGCAACAAGGAGAGAATGAGGGAAAGATTGTGAAAGTCCAGAATGGCTGAATAGATACCACAAGTAGACCTCTCTTTACATTCTGGTTGAAAAATATGTGCTTATTTTGAAAGTGTTTGTATGTAAATTAAATTATGATTGTCCTATTTTATCATTACAATAATCTATGTTTGTAGCAAATAACAAAAACATTCAAATTTGCCCAAGTATAAAAGCAAACAATCTTACATGGGGGCTATGCGATGGACTGGAGGGGTGGGATGGGGGGGATGGGATATACATATGATTAATCTGGGATTATACATATCTGTAAACAACAAAACTCTGTAAAAGCAAAAAAGTAAAATAAAATAAATGGAAGAAAAAAAAGCAAAGCTAAACAGAATGGATGGTTCTCATTCCCATCAGCTGTGCCCAAGGAGGCAGAGCCTTGAGCATACAAAAGGGCCGCTTAGGGCTCATCCCTATGGATCTGTGTGGTGCTTCCTAGAGAAGATGGTGGAAGCTTAGTGGCTGGAAAGATACATCCGAAGGCGTACATGACAATTTTTGCTGTTTGCAAAGATTTGTGAAAATACCAGAAAAAAAAAAAAGAAGAAGAAAATAAAGCATTTGCTTTCTTCTACTGCCTGTCATATCATTTTAGGGCTTACTGAACATTTAATGCAATTTTTCCTCAGAGGTTAATGGTGACTCTTAAGCTTTATCCCTTTCGTTTCACTGGCTCATAACAACTCTGTCAGGCTGTTTATTCAGTCCAATTCTAGTGAATATGTACTATGTACTTGGTGCCATTCTGAGCGATGGCATACTCCACTGAACAAGATAGACCAAGTTCCTGCTCTCAGGGAGCTTAGATGCCAAGGAGGGGAGTAATCAACATGTGAAGAAGCAGCTGAGATCATTCGGAAAGTATACATACTGTGAAGAGCAGGGTGACGGAGAGGGAGCTCAGAGAAGTGCAAGGGGAGGTCTTGTTGATTTTGGAGAGGCAGCAGTGAGTGGTCACTGGAAGCATGATCATAATTCCTTTCCAGTAATTGAAATGGGTAGCCTGGATGAAAACCAGAAATCCTAGCCATCAGAACAGAAATGACTAGACAGGACCTGTCTCAGGAAATGTAAACAGGAGGCTAGTTGTAAATACCCTGTCTGAGGCCCATCCACCTCCTTCCTCTCTGGTGAGTAGGCATATGTGCCCTGCTGGCAATCAGTTGGCTTCTCGGAGTAGAGGGAAGAGCATCGCAGGCAGGGAGCAGGTGAACCTGAGCCAGTGGGGTGGCTGAGGGCGCGAAGGGACAGGTGTGATGCTGTGTGGCCACAGCACAGGGGGAGGCACAGATTCTGGAATGAAGTCAGAAAGGTGGAAATGATCTTGATGAGACAGCAGCTTGGAGGGAGATCTTGGTTCTCTGCCCAGACCTGAGCAGCCTCAGAGAAAACCAGGATTTCTAGGTGCTAGTCTACCAGGGGCTTGAGGCTAGAAACAGAGTTCCCCTGGCTCTTGCCTCCATTGAAAAATACATTTTTCAAGGAGACGAAAACTGTACAAACAGGTACCATGTTTATTCTTAGAGATACAGCACAAGTTTAAGATGGAAGCAAGGCAGAGATACATACCCAGAGACACAGAGTGCAGGCAAGCACACGGAGGAGAATGCAGTAAAGAGGCGAGGAATTCATTTATAGAGGGCAGTCCTTCTGGGTCCCTGTTCACCTTGGGCCAATTATCTGGTTTCTTTTTCCATACCTGCCCTGCCCTAGGACCCTCCCTAACATGCAGGAGCAAAATTTTCCTAAGGTGTATTTCAGCCCAGAGGGCTTGGGCCAATTATCTGGTTTCTTTTCCATACCTTGCCCTAGGAGCATACTCCACTGAACAAGGAATATGTACTATGTACTTGGTGCCATTCTGAGCGATGGCATACTCCACTGAACAAGATAGACCAAGTTCCTGCTCTCAGGGAGCTTAGATGCCAAGGAGGGGAGTAATCAACATGTGAAGAAGCAGCTGAGATCATTCGGAAAGTATACATACTGTGAAGAGCAGGGTGACGGAGAGGGAGCTCAGAGAAGTGCAAGGGGAGGTCTTGTTGATTTTGGAGAGGCAGCAGTGAGTGGTCACTGGAAGCATGATCATAATTCCTTTCCAGTAATTGAAATGGGTAGCCTGGATGAAAACCAGAAATCCTAGCCATCAGAACAGAAATGACTAGACAGGACCTGTCTCAGGAAATGTAAACAGGAGGCTAGTTGTAAATACCCTGTCTGAGGCCCATCCACCTCCTTCCTCTCTGGTGAGTAGGCATATGTGCCCTGCTGGCAATCAGTTGGCTTCTCGGAGTAGAGGGAAGAGCATCGCAGGCAGGGAGCAGGTGAACCTGAGCCAGTGGGGTGGCTGAGGGCGCGAAGGGACAGGTGTGATGCTGTGTGGCCACAGCACAGGGGGAGGCACAGATTCTGGAATGAAGTCAGAAAGGTGGAAATGATCTTGATGAGACAGCAGCTTGGAGGGAGATCTTGGTTCTCTGCCCAGACCTGAGCAGCCTCAGAGAAAACCAGGATTTCTAGGTGCTAGTCTACCAGGGGCTTGAGGCTAGAAACAGATTTCCCCCTGGCTCTTGCCTCCATTGAAAAATACATTTTTCAAGGAGACGAAAACTGTACAAACAGGTACCATGTTTATTCTTAGAGATACAGCACAAGTTTAAGATGGAAGCAAGGCAGAGATACATACCCAGAGACACAGAGTGCAGGCAAGCACACGGAGGAGAATGCAGTAAAGAGGCGAGGAATTCATTTATAGAGGGCAGTCCTTCTGGGTCCCTGTTCACCTTGGGCCAATTATCTGGTTTCTTTTTCCATACCTGCCCTGCCCTAGGACCCTCCCTAACATGCAGGAGCAAAATTTTCCTAAGGTGTATTTCAGCCCAGAGGGCTATAGGTGTGGTGTGTGTGAGAGAGCTTGGCCTCACCGATTATGGGGTGGTGCCCCTCCTTTTGGATCCCCGAGGAGCCTTTCTTCACAGGCACAGTGTCTCCCTAGCCCCAAGGATATGTGACTTCTTGTTTACTCAAACAGGATTTGGTCCCTCTCTGTTCCTGCCACAGCTGTTACCTTAAAGGGTCTGCCTGAGGCAAAGTCCAGCTATGCACCTTGTTCCTGTTGTTATTTCCATCTCGAAGTGCAAACAGGGGGCTGGTTGTAAATATCTAGTTGAGAGCTCCCCTGCCTCCTTCCTCAGGAAATGAAAACAGGCGGCTAGTTGTAAATGCTTAGCGCCGAGTCCCTCTATCTCCTGCCTCAGAAAAAGATGGATTGGACCCCTCCCGCCCTGGTGGTGGGCCGGTTAGGAATTCAATGCAGGGAAATGGTTTAGTTTCCTAATGTGGGAACATTTCACACGCTACAGAGCAAGCAAGCCCATGAACCACAACTATTGAAATCTGCGTGCTCTAGAACCTGTGTGCCACTGTGAATGTGCCCACACACCCTAGAACCCCTGGTCCGAAATAAGAGAAGCCACTGCAATTAGAAGTCTATGAACCACAACTAGAGAGTAGCCCCTGCTTGCTGCAACGCAGGAAAGCCCACATGCAGCAAGGAAGACCCAGTGCAGTAAAAATAAGTAAACTGGTTAATAAATGAAAAGGATGGGTTCACACAATATTTGAGAGAGCAGCGATGGGACCCAATTAACCTTTTAAAAAGTTAACTCCATCCCTTACTCAAGTCTTACCTGGATAGCACTAAGAGAGTGTTATAAAAAAAAAAAAAGCCAAATAATAAAAAAAAATACCAATGCCTGGACCCCACCCAAGCATTATATTAAAATATTTGGAAAAAGAGTCTAAACTCAGCCTTCTTCTTCTTCTTTTTTTTTTTTTTTTTAAATTTTGGTCTCTTTTATTGGTCTTTCATTTATTTATTTTCATCCACCTTTGTTCTTTGGCCTGTGTGGGCCTCCCATCACAGTGACCTCTTTCGTTGCAGAGCGCCGGCTCATAATTGGACACACAGGTCAAGCTGCTTCCCAGCATGTGGGATCTTCTCAGGCTAGGGACCGAACCTGTGCCCCTTGCACTGCAAGGTGGACTCTTTACCCACAGGACCACCAGGAAGGCCCTAAAACTCAGCCTTTTAATTTACTTTTTTCTTATTTAAAATAAGCCTTATTATACATTTTGACAAGTATTTGCAAATATATGCACATACAAATGCAAGTGCATACACCCCCTCAATCAAGACAGAGTGCATTTTCATAGCCCAAAAAGATTCCCTCATGTTTCTTTGTAGTCCCATCATTCACTCCTGGCTCCAAGCAACCACCAAGACACTTTGTGTCTCTATAGATTACTTTGTCCAAGCTAGAATTTGAAGTAAATAAAATTAATTAGTCCACATTCTGTGTGTCTGACTTTTATCATTCAGCACGATGGTTTTGAGATTCTTCTATACTGCTGCCAGAGTTTACCTTTATATTGCTGAATAGCATTCCTTTGTATGGATATGCACAATTTATTTATTCACCTGTTGATGGATGCTCACGTTGTTTCCAGTTGGGGGTTTTAGGGATAAAGCTGCTACAAGCATTGATGTGCAAGTATTATATGGCTATATATTTGCCTGCAATGCAGGAGACCCTGGTTCTGTTCCTGGGTTGGGAAGGTCCTCTGGAGAAGGGATAGTCTACCCACTACAGTATTCTCGAGCTTCTCTGGTGGCTCAGAGGGTAAAGAATCCACCTGCAATCGGGAGACCTGGGTTTAATACCTGGGTTGGGAAGATTCCCCTGGAGAAGGGTATGGCAACCCACTCCAGTGTTCTTGCCTGGAGAATCTAGGACAGAGGAGTCTGGGGGGCTACAGTCCATGGGGTCACAAAGAATCTGACACGACTGAGCAACTAAACACAGCACAGTACTGTATTGGTATATAGTTTTTATTTCTATTGAATAAAGATTCAAGAATGGAAATATTAGGTTACAAGGTAAGTACATATATATTTATTACTTTTTGTTTGTTTGGTAGTTTTTTATTTATTTATTTATTTTTGTTTTCCCTTCACAGAGGTTCGTTGTTTACTGCTACAGTCATAGGTATACACTTGACTCCTCTCATTTTAACCTTTTTATAAACTGTCAAATTGTTTTCCAAAGTGACGTAGCATTTTACACTCCCACCAGAAGTGTGTAAGAGTTCCAGTTCTAACAGTCTTGCCAACAGTTGCTGTTTTTAATTCATTCTATGTAGGCATCAAAATAAGCCTTATTATACATTTTGACAAGTATTTGCAAATATATGCACATACAAATGCAAGTGCATACACCCCCTCAATCAAGACAGAGTGCATTTTCATAGCCCAAAAAGATTCCCTCATGTTTCTTTGTAGTCCCATCATTCACTCCTGGCTCCAAGCAACCACCAAGACACTTTGTGTCTCTATAGATTACTTTTGTCCAAGCTAGAATTTGAAGTAAATAAAATTAATTAGTCCACATTCTGTGTGTCTGACTTTTATCATTCAGCACGATGGTTTTGAGATTCTTCTATACTGCTGCCAGAGTTTACCTTTATATTGCTGAATAGCATTCCTTTGTATGGATATGCACAATTTATTTATTCACCTGTTGATGGATGCTCACGTTGTTTCCAGTTGGGGGTTTTAGGGATAAAGCTGCTACAAGCATTGATGTGCAAGTATTATATGGCTATATATTTGCCTGCAATGCAGGAGACCCTGGTTCTGTTCCTGGGTTGGGAAGGTCCTCTGGAGAAGGGATAGTCTACCCACTACAGTATTCTCGAGCTTCTCTGGTGGCTCAGAGGGTAAAGAATCCACCTGCAATCGGGAGACCTGGGTTTAATACCTGGGTTGGGAAGATTCCCCTGGAGAAGGGTATGGCAACCCACTCCAGTGTTCTTGCCTGGAGAATCTAGGACAGAGGAGTCTGGGGGGCTACAGTCCATGGGGTCACAAAGAATCTGACACGACTGAGCAACTAAACACAGCACAGTACTGTATTGGTATATAGTTTTTATTTCTATTGAATAAAGATTCAAGAATGGAAATATTAGGTTACAAGGTAAGTACATATATATTTATTACTTTTTGTTTGTTTGGTAGTTTTTTATTTATTTATTTATTTTTGTTTTCCCTTCACAGAGGTTCGTTGTTTACTGCTACAGTCATAGGTATACACTTGACTCCTCTCATTTTAACCTTTTTATAAACTGTCAAATTGTTTTCCAAAGTGACGTAGCATTTTACACTCCCACCAGAAGTGTGTAAGAGTTCCAGTTCTAACAGTCTTGCCAACAGTTGCTGTTTTTAATTCATTCTATGTAGGCATCAGTTATTTCATGAGCTTCTCTGGTGGCTCCGGGATGAAGAATCTGCCTGCGATGCCGTCATTGCGAATTTGATTCCCTGGATCAGAAAGATCCCCTGAAAAAGGAAATGGCAACCCACTCCAGTATTACTGCTTGGGAAATCCCATGGACAGAGGTGCCTGTGGGCTACAGTCCATGCGGTTACAAGAGTCAGACACAACTTAGCAACTAAACGACAGCAACAGCAACAATCTTGTTTTTTTCTCTGAAGTATCTTTGCCTGGCTTTGGTATCAGGTATTGACGCTTTCATAAAACTTAGCTGGGATGTGTTCCATTGTCTTCTGTTTTCTAGAAGAGCGTGTGTAGAGGTGGAACACAGCATTATTTCTTCCTTAAATGCTTGATGATGCACAGGTGGAGCTATCTGGTTGGTGTCTGATTTTTGTTGACTTGCCACCTTCCTTCTTCACACTGGTGACTGAGCATTGTAGGGCTTTTCTCCAAAGAGATGGATTGATTGGGAAGCCCCTGAAATGTAGCCCCACTAATCTGCTGGGAATCTCTGGGGCTTGAGGAGTACTCTGGGTGGGAGGGGGCCGGGGTGCTATTAGAAAGTGTGTCTAATGTTAGCATTTCTGAAAAATGGCCTAAAACTGTATGATACGAGACCTGAATTTCTGTCTCTACTCTCTGTTATGATTCTTTTTTATCATTCTGATCAGATATTTGTTTTCACACCCAATTTTATATTTGCAATTTTATAGTCTTTTTCTTAAAGTGTACACCAAATTGTTTTATGTTCATGCCTCACAAAGCTGTTTCCTCTGCCCCGACTCTGTATCATTTACTCTCAGTAAATGAAGAGCGAGCACTCATTGGAGTCCCTTTCCTTCTTCCCTCCCTGCCTGATGGGTCTCACTCTTTACTCTAGCTCCTGGCTACACACTGAGCTCTGCCTGTTTGATTCTATGAGTGGCAAGTGTCCAGTATCGCTGATTACAGACACTTCTCCTGAAGGTCCTACTATCTACTACCCACTGCACAGAAGAGAGGAGAAAAGATGTGTGGAACCAGCCTGCCCTCAGGAGCTGGCCTGATGATGGATGCTGGCAGGACTCTAAGTCTGGACTTTGGAAGGCAAGTTCTCTTTGTTGGAACAAAACCTTCAACAAAGTGACCTTGACGGGATCAGGGAAGGCTGCCTGAAGGGGGCAGAGTTGGAGGCGAGGCTGAAGGGGATTAGAATTTACACTGAAGGAAAGGGCATGGAGGGAGGCTTGTTTTTTTCTACTGACAGTCAGACACAACTTAGCAACTAAACGACAGCAACAGCAACAATCTTGTTTTTCTCTGAAGTATCTTTGCCTGGCTTTGGTATCAGGTATTGACGCTTTCATAAAACTTAGCTGGGATGTGTTCCATTGTCTTCTGTTTTCTAGAAGAGCGTGTGTAGAGGTGGAACACAGCATTATTTCTTCCTTAAATGCTTGATGATGCACAGGTGGAGCTATCTGGTTGGTGTCTGATTTTTGTTGACTTGCCACCTTCCTTCTTCACACTGGTGACTGAGCATTGTAGGGCTTTTCTCCAAAGAGATGGATTGATTGGGAAGCCCCTGAAATGTAGCCCCACTAATCTGCTGGGAATCTCTGGGGCTTGAGGAGTACTCTGGGTGGGAGGGGGCCGGGGTGCTATTAGAAAGTGTGTCTAATGTTAGCATTTCTGAAAAATGGCCTAAAACTGTATGATACGAGACCTGAATTTCTGTCTCTACTCTCTGTTATGATTCTTTTTTATCATTCTGATCAGATATTTGTTTTCACACCCAATTTTATATTTGCAATTTTATAGTCTTTTTCTTAAAGTGTACACCAAATTGTTTTATGTTCATGCCTCACAAAGCTGTTTCCTCTGCCCCGACTCTGTATCATTTACTCTCAGTAAATGAAGAGCGAGCACTCATTGGAGTCCCTTTCCTTCTTCCCTCCCTGCCTGATGGGTCTCACTCTTTACTCTAGCTCCTGGCTACACACTGAGCTCTGCCTGTTTGATTCTATGAGTGGCAAGTGTCCAGTATCGCTGATTACAGACACTTCTCCTGAAGGTCCTACTATCTACTACCCACTGCACAGAAGAGAGGAGAAAAGATGTGTGGAACCAGCCTGCCCTCAGGAGCTGGCCTGATGATGGATGCTGGCAGGACTCTAAGTCTGGACTTTGGAAGGCAAGTTCTCTTTGTTGGAACAAAACCTTCAACAAAGTGACCTTGACGGGATCAGGGAAGGCTGCCTGAAGGGGGCAGAGTTGGAGGCGAGGCTGAAGGGGATTAGAATTTACACTGGAAGAGAAAGAGGAAGAGGGGAACAAGCACCTAGTGGCAGGGGAGGACCTCCCCAGTCCTGAGGAGGTTTTGACTTGGGAATGAGGCAGGGAGCCTGGAGGGTACCACCAGGTGGATGGAAAGAAGATGTGTGTGAGCCAGGGAGTGGTTTGGGTGAGTCACTGACACTAGGGAACCTACAAAATGCATACAACTTGGGTGTTTTTCCCTTCTGGGCTAAGGAAAAATGTTCACATCTAAGCTATTTTCACATGAGTTATATATAGGCATGCATGTATACATATATATTTATATTTTAAATTCATGCTCACATGATGATAAATTCAAATAGCACAAAGGGTCAGTGAAATATAAGCCTCCTTCTTCTCCCTGTCTCCATCCCCGCTTCTCACGTCAGAGACCACCTGTCACCCACCACCTGTGCAGCTTTGCAGAGCGCTGTGTGCGAACAACCTCCCTGACACACTTGAAAGCATTGCTTTGCACTGGACTTGCCCCCTTGACCTTTATCTTGAAGAGAGTTCCATGCAGTGTATCTGCCTCTACCCTGGAGGGGCCTGCACAGGATACGGAAGAGGGATGCTTTGCTCTGGAGCTGTGTAGAGCTGGGCTCTAGCTGGTACCCTTGTGAGTCACCCGCAGGCCTGGGGAGAGGTGCCTGGCCTCAGTGTCCTCATCTGTGAAGCTGAGAAGGGACTAGCCCCCTCTTTGCAGCTACTGTGAAGATGAGCTGCATGTGTCTGAAGTTCAGGTAGAGTCAGGCACCTCACCAACTGGCCTGATGGGTCTCACTCTTTACTCTAGCTCCTGGCTACACACTGAGCTCTGCCTGTTTGATTCTATGAGTGGCAAGTGTCCAGTATCGCTGATTACAGACACTTCTCCTGAAGGTCCTACTATCTACTACCCACTGCACAGAAGAGAGGAGAAAAGATGTGTGGAACCAGCCTGCCCTCAGGAGCTGGCCTGATGATGGATGCTGGCAGGACTCTAAGTCTGGACTTTGGAAGGCAAGTTCTCTTTGTTGGAACAAAACCTTCAACAAAGTGACCTTGACGGGATCAGGGAAGGCTGCCTGAAGGGGGCAGAGTTGGAGGCGAGGCTGAAGGGGATTAGAATTTACACTGGAAGAGAAAGAGGAAGAGGGGAACAAGCACCTAGTGGCAGGGGAGGACCTCCCCAGTCCTGAGGAGGTTTTGACTTGGGAATGAGGCAGGGAGCCTGGAGGGTACCACCAGGTGGATGGAAAGAAGATGTGTGTGAGCCAGGGAGTGGTTTGGGTGAGTCACTGACACTAGGGAACCTACAAAATGCATACAACTTGGGTGTTTTTCCCTTCTGGGCTAAGGAAAAATGTTCACATCTAAGCTATTTTCACATGAGTTATATATAGGCATGCATGTATACATATATATTTATATTTTAAATTCATGCTCACATGATGATAAATTCAAATAGCACAAAGGGTCAGTGAAATATAAGCCTCCTTCTTCTCCCTGTCTCCATCCCCGCTTCTCACGTCAGAGACCACCTGTCACCCACCACCTGTGCAGCTTTGCAGAGCGCTGTGTGCGAACAACCTCCCTGACACACTTGAAAGCATTGCTTTGCACTGGACTTGCCCCCTTGACCTTTATCTTGAAGAGAGTTCCATGCAGTGTATCTGCCTCTACCCTGGAGGGGCCTGCACAGGATACGGAAGAGGGATGCTTTGCTCTGGAGCTGTGTAGAGCTGGGCTCTAGCTGGTACCCTTGTGAGTCACCCGCAGGCCTGGGGAGAGGTGCCTGGCCTCAGTGTCCTCATCTGTGAAGCTGAGAAGGGACTAGCCCCCTCTTTGCAGCTACTGTGAAGATGAGCTGCATGTGTCTGAAGTTCAGGTAGAGTCAGGCACCTACAACTCCTAACTGGGAGCTGATAGTACTCACCCCAGAAAGCAAGCAGGCCAAGAGGGCCCCCACTGCCCTTCCCCCTCAGCGTTCTTGCGTCAGTCCTGCAGCTGGCCCTGCTCCCTGGCCCGTTTCCTCTGGGGAGTGTTCTAGCGTTGCCACCCCCCAGGTCCCTCGGGATCTTTGTGGCCCCTGGGGATGAATGCCAGTTAAATGTCATCCAGGCAGACAGGCTGACATTCTCTAGTTAGACTCTGACATTGGACCCTTTTAGAGCAAGAGCCAAACAGGGAGCTTGCGAAGGTGTTTAAGGCTCTGCACAAGCGGATTTCCCTCACACCATTCAGCTGGCCGCGTGGTCAACGGCTTTGTGCAGAAACAGCGCCATGCTGGGGTCTCGTGTGGAGAAGAAAATTAAGGGGTAAATATACAGGTTTAATAATATTCTGTCATTTTAACCATCTCTGCTGTCTGCCTGTGATATTTTAAATCCACTTTGCTTGCTTTCACCATGAAGAACTTCTGACGAAATTTTACCAGGAAGATCGTATGTTTATATAATGGCTTTGTCCTATGTCTGTGATTCTAAACACAGATTTATTTGCTTTTATCACTTTGACTAAAGAGAAAGAAAATGAACCATTAGAAGAAAGGCTTCTATAACCACCTCCCTTCTGCCTCCCCTCCCTCAGCCTTTAATTTTCTCCTGGAAGCAACAGTCCTTTTCTCTTTTATCTTTCCATTCTGTGCTTGCAAGCCCAGCTCAATTATCTATTCCGGTGCTGCCTTTGAGGTTAATATTTCAATGCAGTCCTTCCTTTAGCTGTGGAGATGAATTAAATTGAAAGCAGTTTACTGTGAAAAAAGGTTCCATGCAGCTCCCTACCCTGGAGGGGCCTGCACAGGATACGGAAGAGGGATGCTTTGCTCTGGAGCTGTGTAGAGCTGGGCTCTAGCTGGTACCCTTGTGAGTCACCCGCAGGCCTGGGGAGAGGTGCCTGGCCTCAGTGTCCTCATCTGTGAAGCTGAGAAGGGACTAGCCCCCTCTTTGCAGCTACTGTGAAGATGAGCTGCATGTGTCTGAAGTTCAGGTAGAGTCAGGCACCTACAACTCCTAACTGGGAGCTGATAGTACTCACCCCAGAAAGCAAGCAGGCCAAGAGGGCCCCCACTGCCCTTCCCCCTCAGCGTTCTTGCGTCAGTCCTGCAGCTGGCCCTGCTCCCTGGCCCGTTTCCTCTGGGGAGTGTTCTAGCGTTGCCACCCCCCAGGTCCCTCGGGATCTTTGTGGCCCCTGGGGATGAATGCCAGTTAAATGTCATCCAGGCAGACAGGCTGACATTCTCTAGTTAGACTCTGACATTGGACCCTTTTAGAGCAAGAGCCAAACAGGGAGCTTGCGAAGGTGTTTAAGGCTCTGCACAAGCGGATTTCCCTCACACCATTCAGCTGGCCGCGTGGTCAACGGCTTTGTGCAGAAACAGCGCCATGCTGGGGTCTCGTGTGGAGAAGAAAATTAAGGGGTAAATATACAGGTTTAATAATATTCTGTCATTTTAACCATCTCTGCTGTCTGCCTGTGATATTTTAAATCCACTTTGCTTGCTTTCACCATGAAGAACTTCTGACGAAATTTTACCAGGAAGATCGTATGTTTATATAATGGCTTTGTCCTATGTCTGTGATTCTAAACACAGATTTATTTGCTTTTATCACTTTGACTAAAGAGAAAGAAAATGAACCATTAGAAGAAAGGCTTCTATAACCACCTCCCTTCTGCCTCCCCTCCCTCAGCCTTTAATTTTCTCCTGGAAGCAACAGTCCTTTTCTCTTTTATCTTTCCATTCTGTGCTTGCAAGCCCAGCTCAATTATCTATTCCGGTGCTGCCTTTGAGGTTAATATTTCAATGCAGTCCTTCCTTTAGCTGTGGAGATGAATTAAATTAATGCCAGCAGAAGGAGTGACTTAAACTATAAAATAATGCCCACCTTTCCCTGAGTTTCCTTTGGTATTCTTTTTTTTTTTTTAAGATTTATTTATTTATTTATTTTTTACGGGGTGGGGTGGGAGGGAGGGGAAGGGCGGGCCACTTCTATTGGTCTTTCATTTCTCTATTTTCATCCGTCTTTGTTCTTTGGCTCCTGTGGGCCTCCCATCGCGGTGGCGTCTGTCGTCGCAGAGCGCTTGCTCTGGGCGCATGCGCTCCAGAGCTCCGGCTCGGTGATTGGACACATCAGTCCAGCCGCTCTGCGGCACGTGGGATCTTCCCAGGCCAGGGATCGAACCGGCGCCCCTTGCACAACAAGGCGGTGTCCTCCCCCACTGGACCACCAGGAAGCCCTCCTTTGGTATTATTGTACTCCGGTTAATTTTTAAAAACAATTCTATCGAGATTTGCAAACAGTTGTCTTCATCTACTGATAAACAGAAATTTAGACTGCTCAGATTGTTGTTCAAACTGCGTCCATTCATTCATTCAGGAACCATCTTGCGACCCCTAAAGGGCATCGTCTCTGAAAATTGAGGCTGCATGAGAGAAGATCCCAAAAGAAAAGGCCAAGTTCTGACGACATTGGTCCAGCCCTTGGATCCAGCTGTGCCAGAAATCTTAACCCTGGACATTCTGGAGATAAAAATCCCTTTTTGGTTCAAGTCCATTTGTTTAAACTGTCTGTATCTTGGAATCAAAAGTGATATAGTAAATATAGAAATACATCTATTCAAAAGGTGGATATATGTTTATATAATGGCTTTGTCCTATGTCTGTGATTCTAAACACAGATTTATTTGCTTTTATCACTTTGACTAAAGAGAAAGAAAATGAACCATTAGAAGAAAGGCTTCTATAACCACCTCCCTTCTGCCTCCCCTCCCTCAGCCTTTAATTTTCTCCTGGAAGCAACAGTCCTTTTCTCTTTTATCTTTCCATTCTGTGCTTGCAAGCCCAGCTCAATTATCTATTCCGGTGCTGCCTTTGAGGTTAATATTTCAATGCAGTCCTTCCTTTAGCTGTGGAGATGAATTAAATTAATGCCAGCAGAAGGAGTGACTTAAACTATAAAATAATGCCCACCTTTCCCTGAGTTTCCTTTGGTATTCTTTTTTTTTTTTTAAGATTTATTTATTTATTTATTTTGTACGGGGTGGGGTGGGGAGGGAGGGGGAAGGGCGGGCCACTTCTATTGGTCTTTCATTTCTCTATTTTCATCCGTCTTTGTTCTTTGGCTCCTGTGGGCCTCCCATCGCGGTGGCGTCTGTCGTCGCAGAGCGCTTGCTCTGGGCGCATGCGCTCCAGAGCTCCGGCTCGGTGATTGGACACATCAGTCCAGCCGCTCTGCGGCACGTGGGATCTTCCCAGGCCAGGGATCGAACCGGCGCCCCTTGCACAACAAGGCGGTGTCCTCCCCCACTGGACCACCAGGGAAGCCCTCCTTTGGTATTATTGTACTCCGGTTAATTTTTAAAAACAATTCTATCGAGATTTGCAAACAGTTGTCTTCATCTACTGATAAACAGAAATTTAGACTGCTCAGATTGTTGTTCAAACTGCGTCCATTCATTCATTCAGGAACCATCTTGCGACCCCTAAAGGGCATCGTCTCTGAAAATTGAGGCTGCATGAGAGAAGATCCCAAAAGAAAAGGCCAAGTTCTGACGACATTGGTCCAGCCCTTGGATCCAGCTGTGCCAGAAATCTTAACCCTGGACATTCTGGAGATAAAAATCCCTTTTTGGTTCAAGTCCATTTGTTTAAACTGTCTGTATCTTGGAATCAAAAGTGATATAGTAAATATAGAAATACATCTATTCAAGAATAGGATAAGCACAGCAGTCCAGGCAGTGAGGGACATTCTGCCCCTAGTGGTAGAGAACATGGCCAGCACTGGAGTCCAGTGTATGGAAGCAAGTCAGAATACAGAAGGAAAATGAGGAGGATAGAGCCAGGATGAGGATGCCCTTCACACCCTGACTCTGCTATCAACTTGTGTGTGACTTCTGAAAAATCAGCCTCGCCTACCAGTGAAACTCGGTCTGCCAGTCTGTGGTAGTAACATTTCCTAAGTGCTTCCAGTCTGTCGTAGTAATGTTTGCTAAGTGCTTACTATGTACCCAAGCATTCGGGCAAGTATTTCTTCACATTATCTCTTTGGATCCCCCGACTACCAGCAGGGAGTCTTGTGCTTCAGTCACAACAAAGCGACAGGACTGGACTGACCCACAGAAACCTTCAGCTCTGGGGTCTGAAGTGTCTGAGGCAGGAGGTCAGGGCATTCTTTAGCGGCAGATAAAAGCAGGAGACATACTGATTTAAGGAAAGAGCTCCGTTGTCTGCTCTGAAGCTGCCAGAGCTTGCTGCCAGGGCTATTTGTTAAAACTGTGCTCTGAAGCATCAATATCGTGAGAATTTGTTCTTTTGGAGGAAGGTTTGGATCTGTCAGTGGGTTAAACTGGGAGGTAAAAAGGATGTGGGGAAAATCACTCCATTGAAAATTAATAGTGTTCTTTCTTTTAATTAGACTCTTTCCTCTATGAGCACTAGAAAGACAGAGACTTCAGAGATCTGTTTGTTTTCTTACAAAACAAAAAACAAAAAACACCTCTCATACAATCAGTACAATAATTAAGGAGCACTATTTTTTCCTAGAAAAGGGAACTAATTATTTCAGTCTCTTGCTGATTGATCCATTTTTTATGAGCAGGTTTAAAATGTTGGATGCATTTGGTGAACCGTTTGTGAACAGTCCCAGCAATGATGGGGCTGGGGTGTGCCGCAGCAGTCAGCCGGGTCCATAGAGAATAGTGCGTGTGAGGAGACATCAAGAAATACACACACCGGGCTTCCCTGGTGGTCCAGTGGGTAAAGAGTCTGCCTTGCAGTGCAAGGGGCACCGGTTCATTCCCTCGCCCAGGAAGATCCCACGTGCCACAGAGTGGCTAGACTGGTGTGTCCAGAGCCTCTTCTCAGCAAAGAGAGAAGCCACTGCAATGGGAGGCCCACACAGGCCAAAGAACAACAACAAAAACAAAAAAGATGGATGAAAATACATATAAATAAAAAAAGAGGCATGATGGGGGAAAAAAAAAAAGAAATACATACATGGGCACAGAGAAAGGATGGGAATGGGGGTGGAGGGTGCTCAAGATCTCTTGGGTCAAGGCCCTGAACACATTCACCAGTCTGCTTTTATTGAGAGCTTAAGTACTCAGGTATTTGCAGGGAATGATACTAACTCAGGCTGGGAGTTAGTCACAGCTCTAATCAATAGTGACTCTAAGTTGCTTGCGTTACCTCCTTAATGGAAAGGGTGCACTACAGCCGGAGGGCAACTAGACAAGCAAGAAGTTAAGGAGTCTCTTCTGTGTGTGCACACAGGATTCTAACGTGCACTGACCCGGTGGGTGTTCCAAAGTCCACAGCAGATCTCCCACCTGTTGCTGATCAGTATGACCCCCCGCTAATGAGTCCGTGTGAATTGAATCAACTTGTTTTTGTCTTAGCTCTTTTATTTCTAAGATGTGTTTCTCTTGACTCAGTAAAAGCTGCGAAAACCTCCACTGCTTTGTTTCCCCAGAGGTTTGGGGCGTCACTGTGCAGGGATGCTTCCCAAATGCAGCTCGATAAAGATCAGACCCAGTTTCTCCCATGATCCTTGTGTCATGGTGAATATAAGGAAGAGGTTACAGAGAACTTAATATGCCTCAGACTCAAGCCCAAGACTTTCTTGGACTATGTCTTTAAAATGTCCTCGGTAGGGCAGGGCAGCATTTCTCAGCTGCATATCTTGCGTGGTCAGGCTACCCAAGATGGCTATCCCCTTGCTGTCTGTACGTCCCTGCTCAACTAGAGCCTGCTTCACCTTCACCCTACTCACATGACTGACCTTCCTGCATACTTGCCCTAGGCCCCAAGTAATGATTGTTCAAGCTTTATTTTGTTTTTTGGCCACATGACATGCAGGACCTTAGTTCCCCAACTAGGGGTTTAACCTGCACCGTCTGCAGTGGAAGCAGAAATTCTTAAGCACTAGATCAGAACTCTCCACTGTGTTTGTTAAAGGTGTGGTGAGGGGTGTGCCCCTCTGTTAGTTGCCCTGGTAACTGATGAGCTAATCTGATGTCAATTGCCCCTATAACTGGTAACCTCCCCCTGCCCCCAGGAACAAAGATGGCCACTATGTCCTGCCTGCAGTCTGCCATACATGGTGGAGTGTTGACCCAGGAGCTTATTTCGGAACAGGTGAATCCCCCTAGTCATTAAACCACCTGTCTCTGTACAAGCCTTGCATGTGGGTAAATCCACCAATCCAGTATCTCACTAAGTGGCACCTCAGCCATGAAGCCTTCCCAGGATACCAATGGGGAGAGCTGCTCCCTAGGCCAAAGAATTCCCTGTATTTAGCAGAGAGGCCAACTAGGGGTCCACTTCTACTCTTTGCTTGGTAAGTGTCACTTTGAGAAGGAAGAAAGGAAGGGAGGGAGAGAGCCTGCGAGAGGGAAGAAGGAAGGAATAACATCCCCTACTGTTTGATATTTTAAAATTAGAGCTATTTCGACAGGGAAGTATTTATTATAACCTTTCCTTTCCAGGGAGGGTAGACTTGGTGGGGGAGGAGCGTTTCTTCCCTAGAGGCATGACATGTTTAAGAAACCAGTGAAGGAAATGATGTATGGCAAAGATTTGAAGTCTGTGGAGGTAGGGAAGGCTGTTCGGGTGGGTGAATTTTGCTTTGATGTGAACTCAGACAGGATGGCACAGGGAATCCTGTCCTTCTCAGGAAGTGTGGCCTGAAAATCCCTTCCGCTCCAGGGGGCTTCTAGCACTCGGGCTACCTGGGCTCAGTTCTGCTTCCTAACATTCTAGCAGAGCTGTCTCGGACATTTTGCTAAACCTTACATACCTCACCTTTCTTATCTAAAGATAATGCCTTACCTTCAAGGTCAGCATGCAGCTTAAATGTACTAATGTGTGTAAAGTGTTTAAAACAGTGCATGGCTCAAAATAAATTGGTTATCAAATCCAAGTTTCTGTGCTGGATGCATAGTGTAGTCCAACGGAAGTGCTGGAGTTAGGTACAGACAAAGGTTTATTGCAGGGCCAAGCAAGGAGAAGGGGGCTGCTCATACTCTAAAGACCCGAGCCCCTAGATGGGTCACAGGGAAGCTTATTTTTTTTTAAGTAATCTCTTTTTTTTAATAGTAAACAGTTTTGACTTTTTTTTTTGCCTCTAAGTCATCATTTATTTTTCATCCATCTTTATTCTTTGGCCTGTGTGGGCCTCCTATTGCAGTGGCCTCTCATTGCAGAGCACTGGCTATGGCTACATGTGTTCCAGGATGTTGGCTTGTAATTGGACACACTGGCCCAGCCGTTCCTCGGCATGTGGGATCTTCCTGGGCCAGGGATCGAGCCTGTTCCCCTTGCACTGCCAGGTGGACTCTTTACCCACTGGACCACCAGGGAAGCCCTCAGGGAAGCTTTTTAAAAGGCCAGGTGAGAGAGGGGAGTCACTGAGTACCATAATCAGTTTGTACACACACAGTCCTTTGGTTAGTTGATGGTAAGGTAACAGGGATGTATCGTGAAGTTAACACTACCAATTCTCAGGCTCCAGTTGGTTTGAGGGTGATGCACTCAAGGTTAGCAAGTATTAATAGCTAACTTCTTCCATTTGGTGGGGGTTTTAGTGTCTATAAAACAACCCCAAAAGGTTCATCAGACACTGTTATCTATGTATTTCAGGGAAGAGCTAAAGATTCTGTGACTGCATGTGGCTGATTTATGGTTTGAATTGTTACAATTCTCCTGACCTAACTGAAACAGGTGATACTATTTGACCAAATACTTTAAAACTTTCGGACAAACTTTCCAAATATCAAATTTTAATTACAGTTCTTTTGATTTACAGCTAACTTTGGGATACTTTAGCATGTCCTGAAGTATCTCAAAGAGAAATGCTTAACTAGGATTATTTCATAAGTTCAATTATGTGTAATCAGATGTTTAACCATGCCTTTTGTGGATATTTTTGTACTCTGATACTCTTACATAAAGCGCTTCATCTTCAAGGAGGTTCACATATGATACACCCACCAGAACCATGACAGTTCTGAGATCTATCGTAAAAGGCCAAAATGTGGGCAGTGGCTCAATTCCTGAAAATTCCCACCCCCTTCTCTGAAATAGTTGAAATAATCCTCCTACTCATTAGCCTATGAAATTACCCAGTCCCCAAAACTAACCACCCCATATTTCAGGGCCGCTTATCTTCTGAGATGCCCCACACTCTTTCTGTGGAGTGTGTTTCTGTATAAACAAGTCCATTTCTTACCTATCACTTTATCTCTCATTGAATCTCTTCAATAAGACATCAAGATATTAAGTCTCAGGACATTAAGTCCTGAGATCAGTTGTGTGATCTCAGTTGAAACACAGCCGGTTCAACTCCCAGTCTGGGTTGCAGGGTTTCACAATGACTATTTTGGTCATTCAGGGAAGCCAAACAGTGAGTTTGTAGCAGACGGAGAATGGCGGGAATGGCGGGAATGGCGGCAGGGAAGGGGGGCTCATCTTCCAAAAACCCAAGGGCTTCACAAATCATTTTTAAAGGCTAGTGAGGGAGAAGGGGGTATCCCAGGGTACATGATCAGCTTGTGCACAAGTCTCTGATTGATTGATGTGATTAAGCCTTAGGTGACAGTAGTTAATTTCTTCCATTTGTTGGTGATTTTTAGCATCTAAAAAACTCAGGAAACATGCATCAGATACTATTATCTAGGTACTTCAGAGAGGCACTAAAGCAGGGGACATGGGGAAGGTGTCTATCCCAAAAAGGCCCGGCAAGGCCCTGCTTGGTTGCAGCTACACACATTCTTTCAGTCCTTAATTTTTTTTTTCTTTCTTTTTTTCAGTATTTATTTATTTATTTGGCTGCATCAGGTCTTAGCTGTGGCATGTGGTACCTTTATTGCGTCTTGTGGGATCTTTTGTTGAGGTACACAGACTTGCTAGTTGTGGCCTCATGGAGTCCTGCTGGTTACCAAATGTTAGGTATTGTTCTCTCATTCTTCTTCATTTCAAACCTAGGAAATAAGTTAGAGAAGAAAGGGTTTGGAAATGCATATGGAAACCTTTAAAATATTCCTGCTAGGGTTGCCAGATAAAATGCAGGACTCACAGTTAAGTCTGAATTTCAAATAATGACAAATAATTTGAAATTCAGATTTAACTGAACATCCTACATTTTAGATGCTAAATTTGGCAGCTCCCTACCCTTTGACTTTAAAATTTCACTTCAGAGAATCTATTTTAAGTAAATAATTTTAAATGATACAAGTTTTATGCAAGGAAGTTTTCCTTGGAGTTTTTTGGGAAAAAATGTTGAAATATTTAGGAACAAAGAATACACCCAATGGTAGGAAAATGATGAACTAAATTAGAATATACCTACTTGGTTGAATATTATGGTGTCATAAAAATGTTTCTGAAGAATAAACATTTAGGGGAATGCTTATGAAATAATGCTAAGTGAAAAAAATGGGTAATAGAATTATGTAAAAAGTGTTTATAACTAAAAATTATTCTAAATATAGAAAAATGGACAGGAAAATTGTAAATGTTTATAGCAATTTTACTGAAAGCTGTAAATTATGACTTTTTTTTCCCTTTTTACTATATATATATCTCAAATTTTCTGTAATTAACAAGAAATACTTAGTTCCAAAAGCTACTTTTCTGTGTTCATGACTTGGGGAGGAAGATCTAGTGCCGGTGGTATCGACCCAGTTTATCTTCTTCCCATTTGTTGGTGATTTTTAGCATCTAAAAAACTCAGGAAACATGCATCAGATACTATTATCTAGGTACTTCAGAGAGGCACTAAAGCAGGGGACATGGGGAAGGTGTCTATCCCAAAAAGGCCCGGCAAGGCCCTGCTTGGTTGCAGCTACACACATTCTTTCAGTCCTTAATTTTTTTTTTTCTTTCTTTTTTTCAGTATTTATTTATTTATTTGGCTGCATCAGGTCTTAGCTGTGGCATGTGGTACCTTTATTGCGTCTTGTGGGATCTTTTGTTGAGGTACACAGACTTGCTAGTTGTGGCCTCATGGAGTCCTGCTGGTTACCAAATGTTAGGTATTGTTCTCTCATTCTTCTTCATTTCAAACCTAGGAAATAAGTTAGAGAAGAAAGGGTTTGGAAATGCATATGGAAACCTTTAAAATATTCCTGCTAGGGTTGCCAGATAAAATGCAGGACTCACAGTTAAGTCTGAATTTCAAATAATGACAAATAATTTGAAATTCAGATTTAACTGAACATCCTACATTTTTAGATGCTAAATTTGGCAGCTCCCTACCCTTTGACTTTAAAATTTCACTTCAGAGAATCTATTTTAAGTAAATAATTTTAAATGATACAAGTTTTATGCAAGGAAGTTTTCCTTGGAGTTTTTTGGGAAAAAATGTTGAAATATTTAGGAACAAAGAATACACCCAATGGTAGGAAAATGATGAACTAAATTAGAATATACCTACTTGGTTGAATATTATGGTGTCATAAAAATGTTTCTGAAGAATAAACATTTAGGGGAATGCTTATGAAATAATGCTAAGTGAAAAAAATGGGTAATAGAATTATGTAAAAAGTGTTTATAACTAAAAATTATTCTAAATATAGAAAAATGGACAGGAAAATTGTAAATGTTTATAGCAATTTTACTGAAAGCTGTAAATTATGACTTTTTTCCTTTCTACTATATATATATCTCAAATTTTCTGTAATTAACAAGAAATACTTAGTTCCAAAAGCTACTTTTCTGTGTTCATGACTTGGGGAGGAAGACAGTGGCTAAGTGCCGGGACCCTTGGGTTCTCATGCTGGTGTATCCCTGTGACTCATCCCGGGAAAGTGACTTCACATTCTGGGGCTTAAGTTTTTTCATTTGTTAAATGAGAGAAATGGGCACACTGGCTCAGATAGCCCCAGATGTCTCTAAAATTCTCTTATTCTTCTGTATCTTTTTTTAAATCCTTTTCTGTTTGCTCCTTTTGTCCTTCTCTTAATTTCCTCCTCCTTTCCTTTTTCTTTGGCTCTTGTCTTTCCCATTCTCTGACCTGCCTCACCAAAACACTTATCATGCAAACATCAGATAGCAGGAAAATTCCAGCGAGCCTACGAAATCAATTTCTGGAATAAATTTCTGGAAGTCAAGGGGGGCATAGCTTCAGGGATGGCATCATCAAGGCACTTGATTCCCCTGAAGTTCTCTCTGGGTCCTTCTCCACTGGTTTTGGCCCTGAATTAGTGCCGCCTCAATGGTTCCCATGATTCTGGGTTTCTTTTTTGTTTTTAATTTTGGCCTCTTTTATTGGTCCTTCATTTATTTATTTTCATTCATCTTAAGTCTTTGTTTGGCCTGTGTGGGCCTCCCATTGCAGTGGCCTCTCTCATTGCAGACAACTGACTCTGGGAGCAGGCACTCCAGAGCACCTGCTTGCAATTGGACACACCAGTCCAGCTGCTCCACAGCATGTGGGATCTTCCTGGGCCAGAGATCAAACTGGCGCCCCTTGCACTGCAAGGTGACAAAATTTTTTTGGGTTAATAAAAAATCCTAAATGTAAAAAGTTTGTTGAATATTATGGTGTCATAAATGTTTCTGAAGAATAAACATTTAGGGGAATGCTTATGAAATAATGCTAAGTGAAAAAAATGGGTAATAGAATTATGTAAAAAGTGTTTATAACTAAAAATTATTCTAAATATAGAAAAATGGACAGGAAAATTGTAAATGTTTATAGCAATTTTACTGAAAGCTGTAAATTATGACTTTTTTTTCCTTTCTACTATATATATATCTCAAATTTTCTGTAATTAACAAGAAATACTTAGTTCCAAAAGCTACTTTTCTGTGTTCATGACTTGGGGAGGAAGACAGTGGCTAAGTGCCGGGACCCTTGGGTTCTCATGCTGGTGTATCCCTGTGACTCATCCCGGGAAAGTGACTTCACATTCTGGGGCTTAAGTTTTTTCATTTGTTAAATGAGAGAAATGGGCACACTGGCTCAGATAGCCCCAGATGTCTCTAAAATTCTCTTATTCTTCTGTATCTTTTTTTAAATCCTTTTCTGTTTGCTCCTTTTGTCCTTCTCTTAATTTCCTCCTCCTTTCCTTTTTCTTTGGCTCTTGTCTTTCCCATTCTCTGACCTGCCTCACCAAAACACTTATCATGCAAACATCAGATAGCAGGAAAATTCCAGCGAGCCTACGAAATCAATTTCTGGAATAAATTTCTGGAAGTCAAGGGGGGCATAGCTTCAGGGATGGCATCATCAAGGCACTTGATTCCCCTGAAGTTCTCTCTGGGTCCTTCTCCACTGGTTTTGGCCCTGAATTAGTGCCGCCTCAATGGTTCCCATGATTCTGGGTTTCTTTTTTGTTTTTAATTTTGGCCTCTTTTATTGGTCCTTCATTTATTTATTTTCATTCATCTTAAGTCTTTGTTTGGCCTGTGTGGGCCTCCCATTGCAGTGGCCTCTCTCATTGCAGACAACTGACTCTGGGAGCAGGCACTCCAGAGCACCTGCTTGCAATTGGACACACCAGTCCAGCTGCTCCACAGCATGTGGGATCTTCCTGGGCCAGAGATCAAACTGGCGCCCCTTGCACTGCAAGGTGGACTCTCCACCCACAGGACACCAGGGAAGCCCAGATTCTGGGTTTCTTGCCTCTAGAGCACTGCCACCCAGTCCCAATGGTAAGATTTTTTTCTGCCTCTATATTCCAGAAGAGCCCTGAGATTTGCTTTGATTGGATAGGCCTAGTTCACATGCCATGTCTGAACTAATGACCAGACTGGGATGTGAAATGTCTATATTACTTTAAGCCACTCAAGGTGTTGCAAAGCAGAAGCCAATTCTGACTCCATGTTGGAAACTGTTTCTTTGACTTGTTTTTCATTGCTTTTGTTATTATAATCGTATATAATAGCCTGCCTCAGAGGACACTTTACCAATATCCATTGGATTATAGACAAAGCAAGGGAATTCCAGAAAAACATCTACTTCTGCTTCACTGACTATAGTAAAACTTTTGACTGTGTGGATCACAACAAACTGTGGAAAATTCTTAAAGAAATGGGAATGCCAGTACATGGCCATCCCACCCTGAAAGCACCCAATCTCATCTGATCTCGATAGTTAGGCAGGGTTGGGCCTGGTTAGTACTTGGATGGGAAAAATGGAAATACCAGACCACTTTAGCTGCCTCCTGAGAAATCTGTATGCAGGTAAATAAACAACGGTTAGAACCAGACATGAAACAATTCAAAATTGAAAAGGAGTACGTCAAAGCTGAGCTCCTGCTTATCTGACTTATGTGCAGAGTATATCATGTGAAATGCCGGGCTGGATGAATCACAAGCTAGAATCAAGATTATGGGGAGAAATATCAATAACCTCAGATATGCAGATGACACCACAATAATGGCAGAAAGTGAAGAGGAAATAAAGAGCCTCTTGATGAAGGTGAAAGAGGAGAATCTCAGCTTAAAACTCAATAGTCAGAAAACTAAAATCATGACATTTGGTCCCATCACTTCATGGGAATTAGATACTGAAGAAAGAAAACTAGTGACAGACTATTTTCTTGGCTCCAAACCCTTTCCAGAGATATTGTGTAAGACTGAAGAGCTTTTTTACTTTATGTTCTCACTTCCTCCCCCTCTCTATTCTGCCTTTTGAATTTAGTTACTCATTGCTTTCTGTCTCTTTCTATAAAAGAACCTGGCACCCAGGCCCCTACAAGATGGTTACTTTGAGACTTTAGTCTGGCTTTCTGAATAAAATTGTATTCTTTGCCTCAGTACCTCATCTCTTAGATTCATTGACTTGTTGTGTGGTGAGCAGAGTGAGTTTGGATTCAATAAAAAACGCTTCAAATTGGTTATGTGGGTGGGGCCACTAGCTGAAGTGTTACTAAATGGACAGAAAAATAATTCTGGGATAGCACCATGGTTTAAAATTCCAGTTGGAAACTGTTTCTTTGACTTGTTTTTCATTGCTTTTGTTATTATAATCGTATATAATAGCCTGCCTCAGAGGACACTTTACCAATATCCATTGGATTATAGACAAAGCAAGGGAATTCCAGAAAAACATCTACTTCTGCTTCACTGACTATAGTAAAACTTTTGACTGTGTGGATCACAACAAACTGTGGAAAATTCTTAAAGAAATGGGAATGCCAGTACATGGCCATCCCACCCTGAAAGCACCCAATCTCATCTGATCTCGATAGTTAGGCAGGGTTGGGCCTGGTTAGTACTTGGATGGGAAAAATGGAAATACCAGACCACTTTAGCTGCCTCCTGAGAAATCTGTATGCAGGTAAATAAACAACGGTTAGAACCAGACATGAAACAATTCAAAATTGAAAAGGAGTACGTCAAAGCTGAGCTCCTGCTTATCTGACTTATGTGCAGAGTATATCATGTGAAATGCCGGGCTGGATGAATCACAAGCTAGAATCAAGATTATGGGGAGAAATATCAATAACCTCAGATATGCAGATGACACCACAATAATGGCAGAAAGTGAAGAGGAAATAAAGAGCCTCTTGATGAAGGTGAAAGAGGAGAATCTCAGCTTAAAACTCAATAGTCAGAAAACTAAAATCATGACATTTGGTCCCATCACTTCATGGGAATTAGATACTGAAGAAAGAAAACTAGTGACAGACTATTTTCTTGGCTCCAAACCCTTTCCAGAGATATTGTGTAAGACTGAAGAGCTTTTTTACTTTATGTTCTCACTTCCTCCCCCTCTCTATTCTGCCTTTTGAATTTAGTTACTCATTGCTTTCTGTCTCTTTCTATAAAAGAACCTGGCACCCAGGCCCCTACAAGATGGTTACTTTGAGACTTTAGTCTGGCTTTCTGAATAAAATTGTATTCTTTGCCTCAGTACCTCATCTCTTAGATTCATTGACTTGTTGTGTGGTGAGCAGAGTGAGTTTGGATTCAATAAAAAACGCTTCAAATTGGTTATGTGGGTGGGGCCACTAGCTGAAGTGTTACTAAATGGACAGAAAAATAATTCTGGGATAGCACCTGTCATATGCTCACTGCATCAATTGACAGATGTGTTAAAGGGTCAGCTAATCTTCCAGCACAGTGCTAGGCTCTGGGATCATTTAAGGAGAGACCAAATAACTGTCGTTTTCAATGGTACTTCTGCCCAGTCACAAATGTTGAAGCACGGGGTGGGAGAAGGCAAAGTTTAGGCCATTTCTGAACCTTGATTGTCTATGCATCTGGATTCTCTGGGCAGATTGTAATTGGCATTGTCTGACTCGCTTTGTCTGGTTCTAACATATTGGGCTTACTGGGTTATAAATGAATAGGGAAGGGACCCACACAGATCCCACAAGAATCCTTCCCTTCCTCTCCTCATGCTTGAGCTCTGCTGTCCTGTTCTTAAGGCTGTACACTCAGATAGGACCATACTCTCTCTCTCTCTCTCTCTCTTTCTTTTTCTCTTTTCTCTCTCCAAATTACAAAGTTCTTCTTTAAAAAGCAGTCCACGTTTCCCCACGGAGACTTTGCCTAATGACGTATTTTAAAGAATTCTCTCTTTTAAAAGGAATGAGGTTGAATGTTTATTAAATTAATTTTTGCTTTAATGTATTTCCTCGATATTTCATGCTGTGGACACAACTGTTTCTGTAAATGACTTTTTCTAAGATGCCTGATTTATTTTTAATTGCCTCTGTCCCTCAGTTTCGTTCCAAGTTACACATTATTTCTATTTGTTTAGTAGTCAAAGCCTAGAAATATCACAGGAAAGACTTCCCCCTAAAGCTGTGACTTAGAAGGGTGAGGACACACCCATCTTGAATAGAAAGGACAAAGCACAGGTTATTTTCCTGTAGCTTCCAGAATTGACATACGAATTACATTCTTTCCCATTTGTAAAACATTCTACAGTATAAAAAGCCTCTCTATGTGTACTGTCTCCAGTGGTGCACATTTTGATAAGGTTTCCCGCCACAATTTATGAATTCACTAAATTAGGCTATTATTCTCATTTTTAAGGCTAAAAGACTTGCTAAATAGATATTGCTAAATAGATATTTCTCCAAAGAAGACATATAGATGGTCAACAGGCACATGAAAAGATGTTCAACATTGCTAATTATTGTTGTTCAGCTGCTAAGTTGTGTTTCTTTCTTCATGACCTCATGAACACAAGGATCCTTTGTCCTCCACTGTCTCTGGAAGTTTGTGCAAATTCACATCCACTGAGTCAGTAATGCTATCTAATCATCTCATCCTCTGCCACCCCCTTCTTTTGTCTTCAATCTTTCCGAGTATCAGGATCTTTTCCGATGAATTGGCTCTTTGCATTATGTGGCCAAAGTGTGGGAACTTCAGCTTCAGCATCAGTCCTTCCAGTAAATATTCAGGATTGATTTCCTTTAGAATTGACTGACTTGGTCTCCTTGCAGTCCAAGGAACTCTCAAGAGTCTTCTCCAGCACTATAATTCAAAAACATCAATTCTTCAGCCCTCAACCTTTTTTATGATCCAACTCTCATATACATACATAACAATCAGAAAAGTCATAGTTTTGACTATACAGACCTTTGTTGGCAAAGTGATGTCTCTGATTTTTAATAACTTGTCTCATGGCTTTCCTTTCAAGGAATAAGTGCCTTTTAATTTCATATTTGAAGTCACTGTTTGTAGTAATTTTGGAACCCAAGAAAATAAAGTCTGTCACTGCTTCCACTTTTGTCCTTGTATTTGCCATGAAGAGACACAGCTGGATGCCATGATCTTAGTTTTTTGAATACTGAGTGTCAAGCCAAATTTTTCACCCTCATCAAGAGGCTCTTTAATTTCTCTTCACTTTCTGTCATTAGAGTGATATCATCTGTGTATCCGAGGTTGTTGATATTTTTCCTGGCAATCTTGATTCCAACTTGTGATTCATCCATCCCAATATTTCACATGATGTACTCTACATAGAAGTTAAATAAACAGGGTGACAATATACAGCCTTGACACCCTCCTTTCCCAGTTTGGAACCAGTCAGTTGTCCCATGTCTGGTTCTAACTATTGCCTCTTGACCTGCAAACTGTCTTCTCAGGAAACAGATAAGGTGTTTGTGATCCACACAATCAAATGCTTTAGCATAGTCAGTGAAACATAAGTACATGTTTTTCCGGGACTTCCTTGCTTTCTCCAATCTTCCTCTGTAGAGACATTGATAGGCATTGGCAGGCAGATTCCCACAAGCTTCACATGGGAACCTGGATAAAGACAATGTGTATGCACTTCTCTGTGTTTTCCTTTTTGTCACAATGCACATAAATTATTTCAGTATAAATGCACAAAATTTAAAACAGTAACATTTAAAGGTTAGACCTTTTCATGTCATTTGCAACAGCATAGATGACATATAAATTATCATTCTAAGTGAAGTAAGTCAGAAAGAGAAAGACAAATACTATATGTATGACACAAAAGAACTTATCTATGAGACAGAAACAGACTCACAGAGAACAGGCTTGTGTTTGCCAAGTGAGAGGGGATTGTAGGAGAGATGAGTGGGATTTGGGGTTTAGCAAATGAAAACTATTATATATAGAGTGACCTGCAACCTTAACATGGAGAGAGTTCGTAATTTGGACTCTATGTATAGTATTACATCATGGTCCTTTGTTGGCAAAGTGATGTCTCTGATTTTTAATAACTTGTCTCATGGCTTTCCTTTCAAGGAATAAGTGCCTTTTAATTTCATATTTGAAGTCACTGTTTGTAGTAATTTTGGAACCCAAGAAAATAAAGTCTGTCACTGCTTCCACTTTTGTCCTTGTATTTGCCATGAAGAGACACAGCTGGATGCCATGATCTTAGTTTTTTGAATACTGAGTGTCAAGCCAAATTTTTCACCCTCATCAAGAGGCTCTTTAATTTCTCTTCACTTTCTGTCATTAGAGTGATATCATCTGTGTATCCGAGGTTGTTGATATTTTTCCTGGCAATCTTGATTCCAACTTGTGATTCATCCATCCCAATATTTCACATGATGTACTCTACATAGAAGTTAAATAAACAGGGTGACAATATACAGCCTTGACACCCTCCTTTCCCAGTTTGGAACCAGTCAGTTGTCCCATGTCTGGTTCTAACTATTGCCTCTTGACCTGCAAACTGTCTTCTCAGGAAACAGATAAGGTGTTTGTGATCCACACAATCAAATGCTTTAGCATAGTCAGTGAAACATAAGTACATGTTTTTCCGGGACTTCCTTGCTTTCTCCAATCTTCCTCTGTAGAGACATTGATAGGCATTGGCAGGCAGATTCCCACAAGCTTCACATGGGAACCTGGATAAAGACAATGTGTATGCACTTCTCTGTGTTTTCCTTTTTGTCACAATGCACATAAATTATTTCAGTATAAATGCACAAAATTTAAAACAGTAACATTTAAAGGTTAGACCTTTTCATGTCATTTGCAACAGCATAGATGACATATAAATTATCATTCTAAGTGAAGTAAGTCAGAAAGAGAAAGACAAATACTATATGTATGACACAAAAGAACTTATCTATGAGACAGAAACAGACTCACAGAGAACAGGCTTGTGTTTGCCAAGTGAGAGGGGATTGTAGGAGAGATGAGTGGGATTTGGGGTTTAGCAAATGAAAACTATTATATATAGAGTGACCTGCAACCTTACTAAAGTCATTGACGAGTTTTAGTAGGTTTCTGGTAGAATCTCTTGGGATCTTCTATGTATAGTATTACATCATCTGTGAACAGTTTAACTTCTTCTTTTCCAATTTGGATCCCTTTACTTCTTTTTCTTCTCTGATTGTTTGTAGTTAGGACTTTCAGAACTGTGTTGAATAAAAGTGGTGAGAATGGATATCCTTTTCTTTTTTTTTTAATTTTTATTTATTTATTTATTGGCTATTCTGGGTTTTTACTGCTTCTGCAGGCTCTTCTCTAGTTTCAGGGAGTGGGGGCTACTCTCTAGTTGAGGTGAACAGGCTTCTTGTTGCAGTGACTTCTCTTACTTTGGAACTCAGGCTCTAGGGCACAGGGGCTTCAGTAGCTGTGGAACATGGGTTCAATAGTTGTGGCTCTAAGACTTAGAGCGCAGGCTCCATAGTTGTGGCCCATGGGTTTAGTTGCTACACAGCATGTGGAATCTTCCCAGATCAGGAAATGAATCCATGTCTCTGGCATTGGCAGGCAAACTGTTCACCACTGAGCTACCAGGGAAGCCCAGCATCCTTGTCTTGTTCCTGATTTTAGAGGGAATGCTTTCAGCTTTTTACCATTGAGTCTGATGCTAGCTGTAGGTTTGTCATATATGGCCTTTATCATGTTGAGGAACGTACCCTCTATGCCCACTTTCTGGAGAGTTTTTATCATAAATAAGTGCTGAATTTTATCAAAAGTCATTTCTGCATCTATTGAGATGAGCATATGGTTTTTATTCTTCAGTTTGTTGATATGGTGTATCACACTGATTGATTCACAGGTGTTGAAAAAACCTTGCATCCCAGATATGAATCCCACTTGTTCGTGGTGTATGATCTTTTTAATGTATTGTTGGATACAGATTGCTAGTTTTTTATTTTTGCATCTGTGTTCATTAGTGATATCGACCTGTAATTATCTTTTTTTGTGTGGTATCTTTGTCTGGTTTTGGTATCAAGGTGATGGGATCTTCATAAAAAGAGTTTGGAAGTTTTCCTTCCTCTGCGACTCTCTGGAACATAAAACTGTTATATATAGAGTGGATAACAACAAGATCAACAAGGACATGGATCTATCAATATATTCAAAATCTTCTGATAAATCATAATGGAAAAATATGAAAAAGAATATATAACTGAATCACTTTGCTATACATCAAATATTAACACAACATTTTGGATCAGCTACTATACTTTAGTTAAGTAAATTTTTAAAAAATGGAATGTGAAAAAAGACTTGCTAAATATTTCACAGCTGACAGGAACACCAGTGGTATTCCAGGTGTATATTTACATTTCTGACCTTAAAGATAAGTATTTTCCTACTGTGTTATTTTATGTCACTCTAAGAAGATGTTTGCCCCATAAATGCTTTTGTTTTAAATATTTGTGCTCTTTAAAGAAAATATTTGTAGAGAAATAATTCATATACACATTGCGGAAAAAACCCAAATACCAAGAAGGGGTGTGTATATATGTGTGTGTGTACTCTTGCACATGCATTCATTTATAATCCTCCATCTGGAGGTGACCACTGCATGGAAGGCAGGGAGGGTCTAGAGTGTGGAGTAAGTCCCGTTTGGCTGGAGCTTAATGTGCCTCATGACCTTACACTCCCCTCCCCACCACACAGCTATCTTTAAGCCCAGTGGATAGAGGGTGGTCATGTCTGCCTACCTGGCACTCAGTCTCTCTTCTTAACCTCAATCTGCCTTTGAGAAACCACAAACACTATATGAAACATCAAAGTGAGTGGAGTGGTTGATTTCACCCCATATTCGAGGGTGGTCATATGACCTATACTTAGCCAGTTTAGTAATAATGATGCTGAAAGAACTTTTGAGGTGCATCTTGGGAAATAGAAGCTCTATTTCTCCTGTGAAGCTAGGGTGGTCATCTTGCAACCAGGAAACCTTGCTGAGAGTGAGCCCACCCAGAGGAAATCAAAGCCTGGGAGATTTCTTAGGGCAAGAGACAAGAGACTACATCCCCATGCTGTGGTTTTCTGTTACATGAGTGGATGCATTTCATTTTTTGCTAACTCCTGTGTTGGAGTTGCATTGGGGGGCAGTAGCTCAAAGTGGGTGAGCATGTGCCATCAGAATAAAAACAGGACAATTGCTTTTAAAATAAAATGATTTTTGTTGCCCCAGTTCAGTGCTTACTAGAAAATTGAGAGTGAATATTCCTCTCAAAGTGTAAGGTTTCTGCTATTGACTGAATTCAGGTAACAAAATTTCTTTTCTTTGTGGTCAGACTACATACTCTAAGATTTCATTCTCTTGAAATTTATTGAAATTTATTATATAATACAGTATGCATCTGCTTGGTAAACGCCTATTTGTATTTGAAAAGAGTGCACTTTGCAGTTGTTCAGTATAGTGTCTATAAATGCCAAAGTGATTGATAATGTTCTTCATTATATGTATCATCATTATTCTGTATCTTTACTGGTTTCTTGCTTAAACTGTTCTGTTAGTTCCTGGAAAAGGTCTTGTTAGACTCTCCTACTATGGCTGTGGCCTTATCTGTTTCCACTTTTAATTCTATCAGATTTTCAGGCATATATTTTGAAAATCTATTTTAAGGTACATAGGGGTCACTTCTTCCTTTTTTTTTTTTTAAAAAAAAACTACATTGGAAACCCAAATACCAAGAAGGTGCATTCATTTATAATCCTCCATCTGGAGGTGACCACTGCATGGAAGGCAGGGAGGGTCTAGAGTGTGGAGTAAGTCCCGTTTGGCTGGAGCTTAATGTGCCTCATGACCTTACACTCCCCTCCCCACCACACAGCTATCTTTAAGCCCAGTGGATAGAGGGTGGTCATGTCTGCCTACCTGGCACTCAGTCTCTCTTCTTAACCTCAATCTGCCTTTGAGAAACCACAAACACTATATGAAACATCAAAGTGAGTGGAGTGGTTGATTTCACCCCATATTCGAGGGTGGTCATATGACCTATACTTAGCCAGTTTAGTAATAATGATGCTGAAAGAACTTTTGAGGTGCATCTTGGGAAATAGAAGCTCTATTTCTCCTGTGAAGCTAGGGTGGTCATCTTGCAACCAGGAAACCTTGCTGAGAGTGAGCCCACCCAGAGGAAATCAAAGCCTGGGAGATTTCTTAGGGCAAGAGACAAGAGACTACATCCCCATGCTGTGGTTTTCTGTTACATGAGTGGATGCATTTCATTTTTTGCTAACTCCTGTGTTGGAGTTGCATTGGGGGGCAGTAGCTCAAAGTGGGTGAGCATGTGCCATCAGAATAAAAACAGGACAATTGCTTTTAAAATAAAATGATTTTTGTTGCCCCAGTTCAGTGCTTACTAGAAAATTGAGAGTGAATATTCCTCTCAAAGTGTAAGGTTTCTGCTATTGACTGAATTCAGGTAACAAAATTTCTTTTCTTTGTGGTCAGACTACATACTCTAAGATTTCATTCTCTTGAAATTTATTGAAATTTATTATATAATACAGTATGCATCTGCTTGGTAAACGCCTATTTGTATTTGAAAAGAGTGCACTTTGCAGTTGTTCAGTATAGTGTCTATAAATGCCAAAGTGATTGATAATGTTCTTCATTATATGTATCATCATTATTCTGTATCTTTACTGGTTTCTTGCTTAAACTGTTCTGTTAGTTCCTGGAAAAGGTCTTGTTAGACTCTCCTACTATGGCTGTGGCCTTATCTGTTTCCACTTTTAATTCTATCAGATTTTCAGGCATATATTTTGAAAATCTATTTTAAGGTACATATGTGCTTGTGTCACTTCTTCCTGATTGTATCGATCCTTTTAGAGAAGTAATGGAAAGTCCCTTTTGCCTCTGGTAATACTCCTTGTTTTAATGTTTACTTTGACTAATGTTATTAAGAGCACTCAGGTTTTTTGCACTTACATTTTGCATCTTTTTTCATCTTTTTATTTCATCTATTTTGGAGTTGAAAGTATGTCTACTGTAGATGGCATATACTTGGTTCTTGCTTTTTATCCTGTCTTAAAACCTCTGCCTTTTGATTGGAGTGCATATTCTTTTCACATTAAATGTCACTATTGACACAGCTATATTGAGGTCTGTCATTTTCCTATTTTTTTTCTATTCACTTCATTTTATTGTTACTCTATTATTTCTTTCCTTCTTTTGTATTAATAAAATATTTTAGTATTGTATTTGTCTGAGGAATTTTGTTTTCGTATGTGGTAGGTATGAATTTGATTGGACTCAAGCTGCAAGCTTTGACTTTTCTGTAAGCACACAGCAGTTGATACCTCTGTTCTTTATTTTGCTTCTTAATGCTCCCTTTTGTTAGCACTCTCCACCATGACCCATCCATCTTAGGGGCCCCTGCCTGCCATTGCTCATAGTTTCATTGAGTTACACAAGGTTGTGATCCATGTGATCATTTTGGTTAGTTTTCAGTGATTGTGGTTTTCATTCTAGAGGCCATGAGATTGAAGTTCTTGCATTTTCTGTCTGCCCTCTGATGGATGCGGATAAGAGTCTTATGCAAGTTTTTGGATTGGAAGGACTGGCTGTGGGGAAATCTGGGTCTTGCTCTGGTGGGTAGGGCCATGTTCAGATTTTTTTTCCTCTATCCAACTTTTTTTAATAACAATAATGAAAAATATTGAAATACTGCAAGAATTACCAAAATGTCACACACAGACATGAAACAAGCAAACGCTTTGGGGAAAGCAGCGCTCACAGACCTGCTGGACACATGGTGGCCCCACACCTTAGTTCCTGGAAAGGTCTTGTTAGACTCTCCTACTATGGCTGTGGCCTTATCTGTTTCCACTTTTAATTCTATCAGATTTTCAGGCATATATTTTGAAAATCTATTTTAAGGTACATATGTGCTTGTGTCACTTCTTCCTGATTGTATCGATCCTTTTAGAGAAGTAATGGAAAGTCCCTTTTGCCTCTGGTAATACTCCTTGTTTTAATGTTTACTTTGACTAATGTTATTAAGAGCACTCAGGTTTTTTGCACTTACATTTTGCATCTTTTTTCATCTTTTTATTTCATCTATTTTGGAGTTGAAAGTATGTCTACTGTAGATGGCATATACTTGGTTCTTGCTTTTTATCCTGTCTTAAAACCTCTGCCTTTTGATTGGAGTGCATATTCTTTTCACATTAAATGTCACTATTGACACAGCTATATTGAGGTCTGTCATTTTCCTATTTTTTTTCTATTCACTTCATTTTATTGTTACTCTATTATTTCTTTCCTTCTTTTGTATTAATAAAATATTTTAGTATTGTATTTGTCTGAGGAATTTTGTTTTCGTATGTGGTAGGTATGAATTTGATTGGACTCAAGCTGCAAGCTTTGACTTTTCTGTAAGCACACAGCAGTTGATACCTCTGTTCTTTATTTTGCTTCTTAATGCTCCCTTTTGTTAGCACTCTCCACCATGACCCATCCATCTTAGGGGCCCCTGCCTGCCATTGCTCATAGTTTCATTGAGTTACACAAGGTTGTGATCCATGTGATCATTTTGGTTAGTTTTCAGTGATTGTGGTTTTCATTCTAGAGGCCATGAGATTGAAGTTCTTGCATTTTCTGTCTGCCCTCTGATGGATGCGGATAAGAGTCTTATGCAAGTTTTTGGATTGGAAGGACTGGCTGTGGGGAAATCTGGGTCTTGCTCTGGTGGGTAGGGCCATGTTCAGATTTTTTTTCCTCTATCCAACTTTTTTTAATAACAATAATGAAAAATATTGAAATACTGCAAGAATTACCAAAATGTCACACACAGACATGAAACAAGCAAACGCTTTGGGGAAAGCAGCGCTCACAGACCTGCTGGACACATGGTGGCCCCACACCTTAAGTTTTTAAAAATCACAGTATCCAAAGCACAATGAACTGATGTTTGCCTGCCTGCCACCCCAGACGGGCAGTGCAGCTCAGGACAGAGTTGGAAGGAGCCCCTAGGCTAGGTTTGGAGATGCTTGCTTCAGCAGCTGGAGAAAGAGGAGGCCAACCACCGGAAGCTGGAGCGACGAGAGAGAGGCTCATTTATGCAGCACACCTACAGAGGGCTTTGGTTTACACAACCTCCTTTTACTCTCAGAACAGTTTACAAAGTAGAACACTTGTCACATTTCACAAGCAGGGAGCTACTGCTTAGAGACGATGCGGTCACCTGTGCCACGCTTCCTCTGTTGGCTTTGGGGACACCACCTTCTCTAGCTGTTCCACCCTCATTTCTTCCTCCCAGAAAAGGCTTTTTCTTTGGTGGTAGTGTTGGTAGTGTTGGTCTCCTCTTCACATGCTGGTACCCTTTCACTAGGTGACCTCACCCACTCTTGAGTCATCGCAAGTAACCAATAGCTACCTAAATATGAAGCTGAGCCTGGACCTCTCTGCAGAGCACCTGATCTATACACCCACTTCTGCCACACATTCCACACACGTGACCAGGATGAAGGTGAGCAGTCCTGACTGGCTGCTTCTGCCAGTCAGGACTGCAAGGAGGGAGGAGGCTGGGTTCAGCTGAGGGACAGGACTGCAAAAGCCACTGGAGCTCAGCGGTGTGTGAATCCGAAACACTCAGCATGATTTTTCAGTGTGCTGATTTTAACTCCTATGCTAAATCTTTTTATACATAGTTCCTAACTATCATGCTGCTTCAATTCTTTCTTTGAAAGCAAAAGACATTTAGAATATGAATCTGAATCACACAAGAACCTTGTAGGTTCCATGAGCTAAGTATTATCAGTCTAACTCACCATTCACTTGCTCGCTCGCTGATTTGTTCTGACATTTACCAAGTGCTCTTTAAGTGCCAAGCATGACATAGGGTGCTGGGTTTAACAATGATTAAGACCAAGTCCCTCAAAGAGTTCACAGTCTAATGGTAAACTAAGTAAACTGAGGCACAGAGTGGTAATGACTTATTGATGAGGTAGAAAGAGTGGGGTGCTGGGGAACCTGGAACTAGGGCTGGAGAGGGTGGGGACCATGACTCATCCTAAGCAAAGCCCTCTGCTTGAAGAGCAGGACTGCCCACAGAAACTCTTTTACAAAATTGGTTTGCAAAAAAGGTAAAAATAGCTTCCAGTTTTCAGCAGGACTCAATTTGTGTCCTGCAAGGAGTTCAGCCATGAGAGCGTGGCATTTCTCCACTTTCCCCAGAGCTCGGGGCAGGTCAGCCGAGCTCGGGCACGACGGCTCTGGAGGGAGCCTGAAGCCCGATTATAGCTCTGGGAAGCCACGCTGAAGTGCTTCCATTAACCCCACAAACTTTAAATGGACACTGGTTTGTGGTACTTCTACTTCTACACGTAGAAGTTAGGAAAGACTCTCCTTCAACCCTCACTCAGAGGATTCTAATAAGTTACAGGTACCACTGAAATTAGAGAATAAGTCTGTTACTTTCCACATTTACATTATTTTGGCTGAACAAAGGTGAACAGTCTCTCTCAGACGTACTTCACAAGTGATCCAAACATTATACAACTACGTACAAGACGTGCCGTCCAGATGCATGTGCACGCCCATCCACTGCAGACAGGAACCATGTAAGGCAACTTCTTTTGTGACGATGACACATGATCCGCTCAGCAAAGGGCAGAGTTCATGGGGTGCGGTCCACCCCACCTGCCTGCCTGTGGTACCTGTGTGATTCAATAATTTCTGTAGGCAAAATGTCTGTTTCACTGGCAAAAAACAGTGAGTAATTATAAAGAGAGCTATTCTCAAACGTCAAAACCAAAACTATGCAGTGATCTAAGAAGCGAGGGGTTCGGAGGCACCCCTGGCCTTCTTGCTGCTGCAGAAAGAATGAGAAAGCACCAAGGATGCCCGACTGGTCTGAGGATCGAGTCCACACAGGATGTCCTAAGAGCCTCAATGCACAGACATTCAAACACCATCAGTTGCTCACTTCAAGCATTTCCTCACTTTGCTATGGAGGATTTTCTTCTTTCTCCGGGTGAGGCTGCTCTGGAGGCTTGCTTTTGGATGAAGAGGTCTCTCCACCACCTGCTGTCTTACTACCTGAGTGCCCCTACTCCATGTCACACAGATAGACGTCAATGGGTCTGTTGGTGTTCTTGCTTTGTACTGTGATAGAATCCTATCTGGGTGCTGGAACATCCAGTCTGATTTCTGCCAGCGCTTTAACTGCAATTACAATCTGTTCATGGGAGGCTTGGATGCCGTGGATATCTTGATACGTCACATATGCTAGTCTTTCATTTTTTTGTTAACTCAAACAACTGCTGAGCACAGTCCTTAATTAACTTGTCCAGGGCATCTTCCATGGCTGTTAAGTCAGACAGCTCCTCCTGCAGCTTCTTCTGTTGGGGCACTGCTCCAAAATCACTAAGATCAGATCCCATCCATCGAATGTAGTTCTTGGACTTCTTCTCAACCAGGTCGATTCCGTCTAAGATGTTGGTGATGTCATACACTCTTGGCTTCCACACGCCCAGTATCATGGCGACCTTGTTTAAGTCAAGAATCCCCCCAGGGGCAGATCTGACAAGATCCCTGAACTTCCAAGCTATGTAAACCAGTGCTACAGCAATGAAGTCTCTTCACTTTCAGTGCCTTTCTTATGGACACGTTGTACATTATCTTCTAAACGTACTTCATGATCAAACATTATACAACTACGCATAAGACGTGCCGTCCAGATGCATGTGCACGCCCATCCACTGCAGACAGGAACCATGTAAGGCAACTTCTTTGTGACGATGACACATGATCCGCTCAGCAAAGGGCAGAGTTCATGGGGTGCGGTCCACCCCACCTGCCTGCCTGTGGTACCTGTGTGATTCAATAATTTCTGTAGGCAAAATGTCTGTTTCACTGGCAAAAAACAGTGAGTAATTATAAAGAGAGCTATTCTCAAACGTCAAAACCAAAACTATGCAGTGATCTAAGAAGCGAGGGGTTCGGAGGCACCCCTGGCCTTCTTGCTGCTGCAGAAAGAATGAGAAAGCACCAAGGATGCCCGACTGGTCTGAGGATCGAGTCCACACAGGATGTCCTAAGAGCCTCAATGCACAGACATTCAAACACCATCAGTTGCTCACTTCAAGCATTTCCTCACTTTGCTATGGAGGATTTTCTTCTTTCTCCGGGTGAGGCTGCTCTGGAGGCTTGCTTTTGGATGAAGAGGTCTCTCCACCACCTGCTGTCTTACTACCTGAGTGCCCCTACTCCATGTCACACAGATAGACGTCAATGGGTCTGTTGGTGTTCTTGCTTTGTACTGTGATAGAATCCTATCTGGGTGCTGGAACATCCAGTCTGATTTCTGCCAGCGCTTTAACTGCAATTACAATCTGTTCATGGGAGGCTTGGATGCCGTGGATATCTTGATACGTCACATATGCTAGTCTTTCATTTTTTTGTTAACTCAAACAACTGCTGAGCACAGTCCTTAATTAACTTGTCCAGGGCATCTTCCATGGCTGTTAAGTCAGACAGCTCCTCCTGCAGCTTCTTCTGTTGGGGCACTGCTCCAAAATCACTAAGATCAGATCCCATCCATCGAATGTAGTTCTTGGACTTCTTCTCAACCAGGTCGATTCCGTCTAAGATGTTGGTGATGTCATACACTCTTGGCTTCCACACGCCCAGTATCATGGCGACCTTGTTTAAGTCAAGAATCCCCCCAGGGGCAGATCTGACAAGATCCCTGAACTTCCAAGCTATGTAAACCAGTGCTACAGCAAAATGAAGTCTCTTCACTTTCAGTGCCTTTCTTATGGACACGTATTGTACATTATCTTCTAAATCAATCCTCATTTTTGATGGCAGCAGGCCCTCCACATTGATGGGGTCTTGGCCAAGGTGGCCTGCCGTCTCCTCCGCTGGGTACACCAGTGCACTGGGTGGCTTCTTCGCTGGTGGCTGCTGACTCATACTGTTGGGCAGCCGCCCCTCGCCTCGCACCCGCACCAGGAGCACTCTCCTGCCTTCTCCGATTTGGGTTGGGTGCTGCCCCCACCGGCCAGGTCCACAGGCCGAGCGCAGACTGGACCCTGGGGCTGCTCCGAGGCATCTATGGGCTGGGCTGGCCTGCAGATAGGCGGGCTGTGGCCCCACGACTGCTGGAGGTGGCATGTGGGTGGGAGGAGAGTGCAGTGACCTGCAGGGCTCAGGATGCCAGGTCCGCCATCTTCCACATGCCATGCTCAGATTTTTTATTCAGTTTTCTGCTGACAGGTGGAGACGTGCTCCCTCTCTATAGTTTGGCTTGAGGAGGCCCAGTGTTGAAGTCTGCAATCTCTACGGTAGGCTTATAGACAGACTCTAAAGCAGGCCTAATGGCAACCTTCACCCAAAGGACTTATGCCAACAGTAAGAAAATTCTAGAAAAACATGTACTTCTGCTTCATTGACTACACTAAAGTCTTTGACTGTATGGATCACGACAAACTGTGGAAAATTCTAAAAGGTATAAGGATACCAGACCACCTTACATGCCTCCTGAAAAACCCATATGTGAGTCAAGAAGCAATAGTTAGAACCACACATGGAACAACGAACTGGTCAAAAGGTGGAAAGGAGTATGTCAAGGCTGTATATTGTCACCCTTCTTGTTTAATTTCTATGCAAAATACATCATGTGAAATTCCAGGATGGATGAATGAACAAGCTAGAATCAAGATTGTGGGAGAAATATCAATAACCTCAGATATGTAGATGACACTACTGTAATGGCAAAGAGCAAAAAGGGACTAAAGAACCTCTTGATGAAGTTGAAAGAGGAGAGTGACAAAGCTGGCTTAAAATTCAACATTCCAAAATCTAAGATCATAGCATTTAGTTCCATTACTTCATGGCAAACAGATGGGGAAGTAATGGAAGCAGTGACAAATTTTATTTTCTTGGGCTACAAAATCACTGCAGATGGTGAGTGCAGTCATGAAATTAAAAGACACTGCTTGGAAAGAACGCTATGACAAACCTAGACAGAGTATTAGAAAGCAGAGACATCACTTTTCCAACAAAGGTCCGTATAGTCAGAGCTATGGTTTTTCTAGTAGTCATGTATGGATATAAGAGTTAGAAGGCTGAGCACTTAAGAATTGATGCTTTCAAACTGTGGTGCTGGAGAAGACTCTTGGGAGTCTCTTGAACAGCAAGGAGATCAAGCCAGTTAATCCTAAAAGAAATCAACCCTCAATCAATAAATATCAATGAATATTCATTGTAAGGATTGATGCTGAAACTCCAATATGTTGGCCACCTAATGCAAAGAGGCAACTCATTGGAAAAGTCCTCGATGCTGGGAAAGATTAAGGGCAGGGAGAGAAGGGGGTGACAGAGGATGAGATGGTTGGATGGCATCACTGACTCAATGGACATGAGTTTGAGCAAACACCATCTTCTGGTGGAAGGACAGGGAGGCCTGGTATGCTGTCCTAAAGACTGAGCAACAACAACAAAATGCTACCTTTTACCTGGTACCTTTGGTCCCCTTTGTGTCTGTGTAATTTGTTGGTCAGTCAGTGATTTTAACAGAGATGGGGATGACATTGTGGTTTCTTTTCTTGTAGGAATTCTCCCTCCCTGCAATTTTTAAAATTTGCTAGTTTTGGCTTTTGACCTCTGACACCTCAAACCCATTAAACTTCATCTTTCTTCTGATTGCTTCCTGAGCTGTATCTGACTGGCAACTGCACTTGTTTAAAAAAACATAAAATTTATGGATTGTTCCCTTAATAGCTCTTTCCTCCATAAGCACATTCATTTTTATCTCTCCTGTTTCTCTGCCAGGCTACCTGGGTCTCCCTCACATTTATGAAATTTACTTGTCAGCAATGGTTTGGTTCCAAAATTTCTCCTCTACACACTACCTAAGCTTGAACTCTGACCTCTAGCACCTCTATCTGGTGATGTTTCAATTTCTACTCTCATTTTCTATACCATGCCATTGGATTGGAGAACAACTTCCGATTGCAAAACCAAAAATTCAAAATTACTTCTTTCAAGTGCAACTCACTAAGAGCAAATGTCTATCTAGTTAAAAGACACGGGAAACTAAACCTAGACAGAGTATTAGAAAGCAGAGACATCACTTTGCCAACAAGGTCTGTATAGTCAGAGCTATGGTTTTTCTAGTAGTCATGTATGGATGTGAGAGTTAGAAGGCTGAGCACCAAAGAATTGATGCTTTCAAACTGTGGTGTTTGAGAAGACTCTTGAGAATCTCTTGAACAGCAAGGAGATCAAGCCAGTTAATCCTAAAAGAAATCAACCCTCAATCAATAAATATCAATGAATATTCATTGTAAGGATTGATGCTGAAACTCCAATATGTTGGCCACCTAATGCAAAGAGGCAACTCATTGGAAAAGTCCTCGATGCTGGGAAAGATTAAGGGCAGGGAGAGAAGGGGGTGACAGAGGATGAGATGGTTGGATGGCATCACTGACTCAATGGACATGAGTTTGAGCAAACACCATCTTCTGGTGGAAGGACAGGGAGGCCTGGTATGCTGTCCTAAAGACTGAGCAACAACAACAAAATGCTACCTTTTACCTGGTACCTTTGGTCCCCTTTGTGTCTGTGTAATTTGTTGGTCAGTCAGTGATTTTAACAGAGATGGGGATGACATTGTGGTTTCTTTTCTTGTAGGAATTCTCCCTCCCTGCAATTTTTAAAATTTGCTAGTTTTGGCTTTTGACCTCTGACACCTCAAACCCATTAAACTTCATCTTTCTTCTGATTGCTTCCTGAGCTGTATCTGACTGGCAACTGCACTTGTTTAAAAAAACATAAAATTTATGGATTGTTCCCTTAATAGCTCTTTCCTCCATAAGCACATTCATTTTTATCTCTCCTGTTTCTCTGCCAGGCTACCTGGGTCTCCCTCACATTTATGAAATTTACTTGTCAGCAATGGTTTGGTTCCAAAATTTCTCCTCTACACACTACCTAAGCTTGAACTCTGACCTCTAGCACCTCTATCTGGTGATGTTTCAATTTCTACTCTCATTTTCTATACCATGCCATTGGATTGGAGAACAGCTTCCGATTGCAAAACCAAAAATTCAAAATTACTTCTTTCAAGTGCAACTCACTAAGAGCAAATGTCTATCTAGTTCTATCTTCTTTTGGATTCTTTCCTGTACTTTAAAATATTGTTTCGTTTAAATTATTTTATCAAGTTTGTAATATTGCTATCTGTTGGAGAACTTATGTGACTATATTAGTCTCTTGTCATTATTCAAAGTAGCTTATGAATTTTTTTTTAATTTTTATTTTACTTTTTACTTTTACAGAGTTTTGTTGTTTACAGATATGTATGATCCCAGATTAGTCATATGTGTATCCCCTCCATCCCACCCCACCAGGCCGTCGCACAGCGCTCCTGCAGGATCCCCCTTTCTCACAGCACAATGACAATAGCTATTTTTTTCACATATGTATAGGTTTTCATGCTACTTCCTTTATGCCTCCCATCCACTGTTTTTAAAAACCTCCTGAGAATATTCTATTGTCCATTCAGGTTTGAAATCGGCAAGCCAATGTATCACTTTGCCTCAATGAAAGACTGGTTTTATTCTTACTCTGTTCTTGCTCTACATGCTGTAGAATTAGGTCGAGTTTGAATAATAGAATGTTGTCAACATTGGTGAAAGGATTTATAATGTTGCTTTTATTACAAAAGACACCTTTTACACCAAGGTAGGGATCTAGGGCTCAGAGCTTGACCAAATCTCCTAGAACTGGGGACAGTTAAGCCCAGGGATACTGAAGGCCTGTTTTCAATCAAATGCAGTAGATCCTCTTGACCCCGGGTAGGGAGTATTGGAGACTTTGTCTTTGCTTTCTTCAAAATTGATAAATATGGCATATTCTCAGCTCTGCTTCTTCTTCATAAGACAATTTCTTGGATGAGGCTGTGCTCCCTGGGAGTCACTTAGATGTACGTGGAATCACGTGCGTTCTCTGTCTTAGCTCAGAACAGACACTGTGGCAACACTACCAAAAGTCTGCCTAGTGACTCATACCTTTCTTTACTCAACCAGCATTTCCTGAGTTTCTGCTCTGTGACAGAATCTAGTCAAACTTTTTGGATGAATCATAGTCACTGTCCTTGAAGGTATCATTCACTGCAGAGCACAGAAACACACTATGCTGTCAATGTTGTGATACTTTAATATAGAAGCACATTTTGCTTGGTTTGAAAGGCAGTACAGGATGAAGCAGAGAGGATTCTAGTCCTAGACTGTCTGGATTTGCATTTTAGCCTGGCCATTGACTGTGACTCAGAAAAAGCATTTAACCTCTCTCTACCTTTTCCTTGGGAATGAAGTTACTACTTCAAAGAACTGTTAAACAGTAAGTTAATATATGTGTAGCTCTCAGACCATGGTTGACAAATAGTGAGTGCCATAGAGTGTCATTTTCTTCCCTTTGGTGGACTAGGTATTTACAATGTAAAATCTTCTCCTATCTTCTGGGAAAATATAGTAAGTAAAATGCCTTTTCTTTATAGGGCGCTGTTTTTTCTGTTACTTATAATTCAGGCTGAAAGGATAACAAAGCATTGAGGTTCACTGAGAAAGGAATAGAGGAGACTAGCATTTGAAGCAATGGTAGAAGGAAGGACTATCATGGTATCTCTCAGGAAAGACTGGTTTTATTCTTACTCTGTTCTTGCTCTACATGCTGTAGAATTAGGTCGAGTTTGAATAATAGAATGTTGTCAACATTGGTGAAAGGATTTATAATGTTGCTTTTATTACAAAAGACACCTTTTACACCAAGGTAGGGATCTAGGGCTCAGAGCTTGACCAAATCTCCTAGAACTGGGGACAGTTAAGCCCAGGGATACTGAAGGCCTGTTTTCAATCAAATGCAGTAGATCCTCTTGACCCCGGGTAGGGAGTATTGGAGACTTTGTCTTTGCTTTCTTCAAAATTGATAAATATGGCATATTCTCAGCTCTGCTTCTTCTTCATAAGACAATTTCTTGGATGAGGCTGTGCTCCCTGGGAGTCACTTAGATGTACGTGGAATCACGTGCGTTCTCTGTCTTAGCTCAGAACAGACACTGTGGCAACACTACCAAAAGTCTGCCTAGTGACTCATACCTTTCTTTACTCAACCAGCATTTCCTGAGTTTCTGCTCTGTGACAGAATCTAGTCAAACTTTTTGGATGAATCATAGTCACTGTCCTTGAAGGTATCATTCACTGCAGAGCACAGAAACACACTATGCTGTCAATGTTGTGATACTTTAATATAGAAGCACATTTTGCTTGGTTTGAAAGGCAGTACAGGATGAAGCAGAGAGGATTCTAGTCCTAGACTGTCTGGATTTGCATTTTAGCCTGGCCATTGACTGTGACTCAGAAAAAGCATTTAACCTCTTTTACCTTTTCCTTGGGAATGAAATTGCTACTTCAAAGAACTGTTAAACAGTAAGTTAATATATGTGTAGCTCTCAGACCATGGTTGACAAATAGTGAGTGCCATAGAGTGTCATTTTCTTCCCTTTGGTGGACTAGGTATTTACAATGTAAAATCTTCTCCTATCTTCTGGGAAAATATAGTAAGTAAAATGCCTTTTCTTTATAGGGCGCTGTTTTTTCTGTTACTTATAATTCAGGCTGAAAGGATAACAAAGCATTGAGGTTCACTGAGAAAGGAATAGAGGAGACTAGCATTTGAAGCAATGGTAGAAGGAAGGACTATCATGGTATCTCTCAGGAAAGCAGAGTGAAAGAAAAATTCTCCCAAGATCAAAGGTACAATGAATAATGAGAGAGGAGGGAAATTACTGGACGGAGTGGAGTGTGCAGGTTTTTGGACAAACTGTCTGAGAAGGACACTTCCTGGGAAAAACCATGCTTTTTGATCTGGCAAAGATCTACAAGACGCCTGGTGTGAGTTCCTCAGAAAGGCAAGGCAGCTGATTTCACCACAGACTACCCAGCTGAGAACTTGTCCTGAGACCACGCCGATTTTCCCATCTGTGTTCTCTGTACATCGGTGCAGCATAGAGGTGGCTGCTTTATGTTGTCAGTGTATAGCACCTTGCCCTACGTCACCCAGCAGAGGCGACATCCATACCTGTCCCAGGACTCTATTTGTCCCAGAATATTATCTCATGTGGTGACCCACCCCCTTCACAAAGCTCCAGGACACTGAACCAAGAGAAGGATGTTCTGCCTGCCCTCAGTGGGATGGTGCTGAGCTTTGGTGTGAGGACCCCTCCACTGGGGCAGTTTTTACTGGCCTCCACTTAGTGACATGTTGAGTCCTTGCTCTAGGGAGGTCACAGGGCCCTGGCGATCACATTCCTTCAGGAGAAACTTCTCACGGCAACCTGGAGAGGTGGGTGTTGCTCTCATTTTAGTGAGGAGAAGAAGGAGCTCAGAATGTTGAAGGACTTGTGCCAGTAGAGAGGCAAACCCAACAACTTTGGCTACAGGATCTGGACATTCAACCACTATGGGTTTCCCTTGCCTTGGAAAGATTCAGTATAGGTTTTCCAAAGTTAATTCAAACTTTGTAATTTGTTTTGTTTTTAAACGTTGATTCAAACCTGTAGCTACTAACCAGCATGGGGTCAGTCATACTCATAATTTACTTGAATACCTTACTTTACTGAATGCCTAACTGAGCTATGTAAGGGCACAACTGGGCAGTCTGGGTGTTTGTGTTTCTCCAGGGCTGGTGGGTAAGAGTGGAGGGAAAAAAGGAAGCAGTCCAACAGTATTACCTTGGAGACCTTGATGGCACCTAGGGAAGCTGCCCAACTTGCTTGAGAATGACTTGGGCCTTCAGGCTGCAGGTGTGAGTCTGAGGTCAGTAGTTGGGATGTGACCTCACAAGGCCAGTAGTTGGATGTGGCAGGCCAAGACCTACAACATAGGCCTCTGTCCATCCATGCATGGATTCATCCATTGATACTTACTGAGTTTCTATGTGCCAGGCACTATGTTAGAAGCTAGAGATTAAGCAGGAGACAAACCAGACATTGTGATTGTCCCCATGAAGTTGGTGTTTGGGAGAAAAATGAATTCAGAGCTAAGTCCCCAGCATCCTTTACTTGTCTTTCTTTCCATAACCATTATTTCCTGTAGGGAGGACCAGGGCTTAGGCCTCCCACAACTTCTGGTGTAGTGAGAGCTGTGTCATGGCAGCGGGAGTCCAGGGTTGATGTCAGATTCATCTGAGTTTGAATCCTGGCCCTTCCACTGGCCAAACATGATCACTACACTACTGTGTGACTTGGCTTTTCACCCTGAAGCAAAGATCACAATATCTGCATTGCAAGGCTGCCATGAGGACCAGAAATACTCAGCTCATGTGTCTGGCCAGCGCCCTGAAGCACCCATGCTGAACCACACAGATATGAACATACCCCCTCAGAGCACAACTTACCGAGAGACAGGGATGCACTGCATCTGGTGCCAGTAGGGCTCCACACAGGTGGGCTCTTTCTCTGTCATGCTGGGGATTCAAGAAAAAGGGCTCAGAATGTTGAAGGACTTGTGCCAGTAGAGAGGCAAACCCAACAACTTTGGCTACAGGATCTGGACATTCAACCACTATGGGTTTCCCTTGCCTTGGAAAGATTCAGTATAGGTTTTCCAAAGTTAATTCAAACTTTGTAATTTGTTTTGTTTTTAAACGTTGATTCAAACCTGTAGCTACTAACCAGCATGGGGTCAGTCATACTCATAATTTACTTGAATACCTTACTTTACTGAATGCCTAACTGAGCTATGTAAGGGCACAACTGGGCAGTCTGGGTGTTTGTGTTTCTCCAGGGCTGGTGGGTAAGAGTGGAGGGAAAAAAGGAAGCAGTCCAACAGTATTACCTTGGAGACCTTGATGGCACCTAGGGAAGCTGCCCAACTTGCTTGAGAATGACTTGGGCCTTCAGGCTGCAGGTGTGAGTCTGAGGTCAGTAGTTGGGATGTGACCTCACAAGGCCAGTAGTTGGATGTGGCAGGCCAAGACCTACAACATAGGCCTCTGTCCATCCATGCATGGATTCATCCATTGATACTTACTGAGTTTCTATGTGCCAGGCACTATGTTAGAAGCTAGAGATTAAGCAGGAGACAAACCAGACATTGTGATTGTCCCCATGAAGTTGGTGTTTGGGAGAAAAATGAATTCAGAGCTAAGTCCCCAGCATCCTTTACTTGTCTTTCTTTCCATAACCATTATTTCCTGTAGGGAGGACCAGGGCTTAGGCCTCCCACAACTTCTGGTGTAGTGAGAGCTGTGTCATGGCAGCGGGAGTCCAGGGTTGATGTCAGATTCATCTGAGTTTGAATCCTGGCCCTTCCACTGGCCAAACATGATCACTACACTACTGTGTGACTTGGCTTTTCACCCCTGAAGCAAAGATCACAATATCTGCATTGCAAGGCTGCCATGAGGACCAGAAATACTCAGCTCATGTGTCTGGCCAGCGCCCTGAAGCACCCATGCTGAACCACACAGATATGAACATACCCCCTCAGAGCACAACTTACCGAGAGACAGGGATGCACTGCATCTGGTGCCAGTAGGGCTCCACACAGGTGGGCTCTTTCTCTGTCATGCTGGGAAGATTCTGTTGGAAATTGCTCCAAGAGACCTTTCGGACTGCTTTTTCTTGACTAAGAATGAGTGACCTGTGCCATTCTAGCATTGGCTAGACAGTGTCCACATGGGGGCCTCTCTTCAGCTCTGCCTAACTTTTAAGAGATCACATCACATCAGTTTCATTTAGCCTGCCTTCCTCAAGAAGGCAGATGAGGACCTCAGCAAGACAAAAGAGACTGCAGACGATGCTTGAGCCACTTGGACTGCGTTTTCCATAACTTATTGACCTCAACTACTTTTTTACATGGAGACCCAGTATGTATATGTGCATGTATACCTAAAAGTAAAACAAAGTGTTTATGAAACTATACGTTGCTATAAGTGATGCATTCACATTTTATTTACTATTGTCTTCTGTTTTATTTTTTTTAATTATGGTTGATCTTAGGACCTAATTATTGGTCATCATTCACAGTTTGTAAAACACAGCCCTGCTAGTTGGTGTGTTTACTGATCCACTCTTTCCTCCTTATCCTGCTCTTTCTCTCTTTCTTTTTATCCTTATTCTTCCAACCTTGACCTCAGCTGCTCTACCTGTCCTTCAGAGTGAAGGCCAGAGTGACTGACCAGTGACAACAGCTCAATGGAAGGTACTGTCTAGAAGGTCTTGGTGGGTGTGGGACATCAGTAACCACATAACAGCAGGATTCAGAGCTGAAATTCAGGGTTCTTACCAAAAAGTTGGTCAGATGGCAAGAAGCCAGGAAGACAGTGGGCCACAGCATCACAACTGAGGCAGGAGGCAGGGAGACTTCTGCAAACATGTACATGAAGCATGCACTGGAAATCAGGGTCTCTGTAGTCTCCCTTGTTGGACTATGGGACTTCTCTACAGAGTATATCCACTGATGTGAGTCCCTAGTCTATGTGATGGCCTGGAACAAGCAGGGATTCAGGGATAGTGTTAAAATAATGAATAATAGTCAGTCAGAATCTTTTTCTTTTGTATTATTTGTCCATTGTTTTTGCATTGCTTGTCTTTTATTCATTTTTTTTTAATTGGAGGAAAATTCCTTTACAACGTTGTGTTGGTTTTTCCTGTACAACAATGCCTATCAGCCATAATTATGTGTATATTCCCTCTCTGCTGAGCCTCCCTCCCCTCCCTTCAGCCCTCCCCTCTAGATGCTCACAGAGCACCAGGCTGGGCTCCCTGTGTTATACAGCAGCTTCTCACCTGGAAATGCAGATGTAGAGTACGTTCTTTTTATTTTCCAATATAGTTTATTATAGGATATTGAATATAATTTCCTGTGCTGTAGTGTAAGACTTAGTTGTTTATCCATTCTGCATGTAAGAGTTTGCATCTACTAACCCCAACTCCCAATTCAACCCTTCCCTACACCCTTCACTTTGACAGCCAACCAAAAACTATTCTGTTTCTGTTGCACAGATGAGTTTATTCATATCATACTTTAGATTTCACATGTAAGTGATATCACATGGTATTCATCTTCTTTCTGATGAATCAGAATCCTTATTCCTGAAAGTTCTACCCCCTGATCATCATTCATTCCTATTTTAACTCCTGGTCAGGCTCCCACTGAGATTTGGGAATCATAGGTGGATAAGACTGCACCAGGCCTGAGGGCCTTGCATTCTGAGGGTGTGTGGGCAGGGAACTGACAGACACCAGAAGCACAGAGAGCTGTGGACTCTCCAGTGACTCCCAGTGGAGGCTCTTCCCCAGTTGTTGTTCTCCCCTTTACCTGTTCATGATACAAATGCCTGTGTAACACCTGCTGCATGCCAGGCTGAGGGTATAGCAGAGAACAAGACAACATTGACCAGACAGAGGGCCTTCCTTCCAGAAGCTTTTCTTCTGGGTGGGGAGCTGTCCACAGTGGGTTGGATGTCTGTGATATGGAAAGCAGTGTGCTCTAGGTGTAGTTGATCCTACTGCCCTCCCTTCACAGGTTCCCTCTACCATACTGTCTCTGTGTAGCTTACCAGGATGATGTCTTATCCAAGCACCTCATATCCATCCTGTCACTTGAGCCTGACCTCCATGTACACTGCCTGTGCTGTGTCCATAGACCTCCACCAGCACTTTTGACACCCAGTGGGCTCAGGAGTAGATTGGGCTGCTCAGCCCAGGCCATGGAGATCAGGGACAAATTGGTCTGGTGTCATCTGTGGCTTTTCTTTCTTTTTTTTTTTAACTTTTTTTTTTTCCTATTTCCCCATCATGTCTCTTTTTATCTATATTTTATTTTCATCCATCTTTTTATTCTTTAGCCTGTGTGGGCTGCCCATTGCAGTGGCATCTCTCACTGCAGAACACAGGTTTTGGGCGCATGTGCTCCAGAGCTCCGGCTGGGTAGCTGGACACACCGGTCCAGCCGCTCAGTAGCACGTGGGATCTTCCCAGGCCAGGTATCAAACCAGCGCCCTTGTGCTGCTAGGTGGTGTCCTTACCCACTGGACCACCATGGAAGCCCTCATCTGTGACTTTTCAATTCTAAAAATGCTAACTTCTCATTTATATTAAATATAAAGTTATTCAAAGATGAAGGAGAGAGTTATAACTGACACAGTTATTGATTCTACTTAGCTAAGCCCATTTACCAAAGTTGCTCCCTTTGGGCATGGACAGCCTGGTTCAGCTTGGTTCAGCCTGGTGTGCATATGAATGGTGGGAGGGAGTAGCTGTGTAACTCTGGACAGCTGAATGGCTAGTTTTCATAGGTGGATAAGACTCCCATGGGCCTTGCATTCTGAGGGTGTGTGGGCAGGAACTGACAGACACCAGAAGCACAGAGAGCTGTGGACTCTCCAGTGACTCCCAGTGGAGGCTCTTCCCCAGTTGTTGTTCTCCCCTTTACCTGTTCATGATACAAATGCCTGTGTAACACCTGCTGCATGCCAGGCTGAGGGTATAGCAGAGAACAAGACAACATTGACCAGACAGAGGGCCTTCCTTCCAGAAGCTTTTCTTCTGGGTGGGGAGCTGTCCACAGTGGGTTGGATGTCTGTGATATGGAAAGCAGTGTGCTCTAGGTGTAGTTGATCCTACTGCCCTCCCTTCACAGGTTCCCTCTACCATACTGTCTCTGTGTAGCTTACCAGGATGATGTCTTATCCAAGCACCTCATATCCATCCTGTCACTTGAGCCTGACCTCCATGTACACTGCCTGTGCTGTGTCCATAGACCTCCACCAGCACTTTTGACACCCAGTGGGCTCAGGAGTAGATTGGGCTGCTCAGCCCAGGCCATGGAGATCAGGGACAAATTGGTCTGGTGTCATCTGTGGCTTTTCTTTCTTTTTTTTTTTAACTTTTTTTTTTTCCTATTTCCCCATCATGTCTCTTTTTATCTATATTTTATTTTCATCCATCTTTTTATTCTTTAGCCTGTGTGGGCTGCCCATTGCAGTGGCATCTCTCACTGCAGAACACAGGTTTTGGGCGCATGTGCTCCAGAGCTCCGGCTGGGTAGCTGGACACACCGGTCCAGCCGCTCAGTAGCACGTGGGATCTTCCCAGGCCAGGTATCAAACCAGCGCCCCTTGTGCTGCTAGGTGGTGTCCTTACCCACTGGACCACCATGGAAGCCCTCATCTGTGACTTTTCAATTCTAAAAATGCTAACTTCTCATTTATATTAAATATAAAGTTATTCAAAGATGAAGGAGAGAGTTATAACTGACACAGTTATTGATTCTACTTAGCTAAGCCCATTTACCAAAGTTGCTCCCTTTGGGCATGGACAGCCTGGTTCAGCTTGGTTCAGCCTGGTGTGCATATGAATGGTGGGAGGGAGTAGCTGTGTAACTCTGGACAGCTTGATTTTCCCATGATGATTTCTTTCTGCTTCATGGAACCATATTGCAAGACCTTGATCAAAGCCCTTTCAGAAATGGGAGGATGAAGTACAAATAATGACTATAGACACTTTTTTCAGTAAGTGTTCTCCAGAGGAAAAGAAATAGCAGCCACTGCTGGAGAGAAATTGGACTCAGTGGAGGTTTGTCTCCCCTCTACTCACCACCCCCAGCTTTATTGAAATATAATTGACAAGTAAAATTGTATATTTAATGCACTGTGATGATTTGATATATGTATATTTTTGATGAGAATGTTTTAGCAAATTTTAATTATACAGTTCAGTATTATTGACTATAGTCACCATGTTGTATATTAGATGCTCAAAATGAACTCACCTTATAACTGGGGTTCTGTATCCTTTGAATAGCATCTCCCTATTTCTGCCATCCTTTCCCCTGGCAACCAGCTACCATCTGTGTCTGAGTTCAGCTTTTTTTTTTTTTTGGATTCCACATGGCCATGACACTGTACAGTATTTGTCTGTGTCTGTCAGGCTTATTTCACTTAGCATAATGCCCATTCATCTACCCTAGTGTAAATGGCAGGATTTCTTCTTTTTATAGCTAAATAATTTATTAATATAAATGCTACTTTGACAATGTATTAAAACTAATATAAATGTATATTCATGTATATATATAGCATCTGCAGAACACAGGTTTTGGGCGCATGTGCTCCAGAGCTCCGGCTGGGTAGCTGGACACACCGGTCCAGCCGCTCAGTAGCACGTGGGATCTTCCCAGGCCAGGTATCAAACCAGCGCCCTTGTGCTGCTAGGTGGTGTGCTTGCCGACTGGACCACCATGGAAGCCCTCATGTGTGACTTTTCAATTCTAAAAATGGTAACTTGTCATTTATATTAAATATAAAGTTATTCAAAGATGAAGGAGAGAGTTATAACTGACACAGTTATTGATTCTACTTAGCTAAGCCCATTTACCAAAGTTGCTCCCTTTGGGCATGGACAGCCTGGTTCAGCTTGGTTCAGCCTGGTGTGCATATGAATGGTGGGGAGGGAGTAGCTGTGTAACTCTGGACAGCTTGATTTTCCCATGATGATTTCTTTCTGCTTCATGGAACCATATTGCAAGACCTTGATCAAAGCCCTTTCAGAAATGGGAGGATGAAGTACAAATAATGACTATAGACACTTTTTTCAGTAAGTGTTCTCCAGAGGAAAAGAAATAGCAGCCACTGCTGGAGAGAAATTGGACTCAGTGGAGGTTTGTCTCCCCTCTACTCACCACCCCCAGCTTTATTGAAATATAATTGACAAGTAAAATTGTATATTTAATGCACTGTGATGATTTGATATATGTATATTTTTGATGAGAATGTTTTAGCAAATTTTAATTATACAGTTCAGTATTATTGACTATAGTCACCATGTTGTATATTAGATGCTCAAAATGAACTCACCTTATAACTGGGGTTCTGTATCCTTTGAATAGCATCTCCCTATTTCTGCCATCCTTTCCCCTGGCAACCAGCTACCATCTGTGTCTGAGTTCAGCTTTTTTTTTTTTTTGGATTCCACATGGCCATGACACTGTACAGTATTTGTCTGTGTCTGTCAGGCTTATTTCACTTAGCATAATGCCCATTCATCTACCCTAGTGTAAATGGCAGGATTTCTTCTTTTTATAGCTAAATAATTTATTAATATAAATGCTACTTTGACAATGTATTAAAACTAATATAAATGTATATTCATGTATATATATAGCATCTTTTTTGTCCATTCCTCCATTGACAGACACTTAGGTTGTTTTCATATCTTGGAAATGAACACAGGAGTATACATATCTCTGAATTCATTGATTTTGCTTCCTTCAGTTACACTCCCAAAAGTAAGGTTACTGGATCATGTAGTAGGTTTCTTTTAAAGTTTTGAGGAACCTCTGTACTGCTTTCCATAATGGCTGTATGAATTTACATTCCCACCAACAGAATAAAAAGATTTCCTTTTCTGCACAACTTTGCTAACATTTATTTCTTATCTCTTTGATAGTAGCCATCTTAATATGTGTGGTGATATTTCACTATAGTTTTTATTTATATTTCCTTGAGTATTATCATATTGGGGACCCTTCCATGCACCTGTTGGCCATTTGGATATCTTCACTAGAAAAGGTCTGTGTAGGTCCTCTGCCTATTTTTAATTGAATTATTTAGGATTCTGTGGTATAAACTTATAAGAATCTCATGTATTTTAGGATATTAATTTCTTACCAGATACATGGTTTGAAAATTTATTCTCTCATTCATTAAGTAACCTTTTCATTAACTTTCTGTGCAGAAGCTTTTTGGTTTGATATGTTCCCACTTGTCTATTTTTACTTTTGCTTTTGTTATATTTGTTTTTTGTTTCATGTCCAAAAAAATCTTTGCCAAAATTGATATCAAGGAGATTTTTTTCTTATTTTCTTCTAGGAGTTTTATGGACTTCAGGTCTTATGTTGAAAGCTTTAATCCACTTTAAGTTAATTTTTTTTTAAATTTTGGCCTCTTTTATTATTTTTTAATTTATTTTCATCCATCTTTATTCTTCGGCCTGTGTGTGCCTCCCATTGCAGTGGCCTCCCCTGATGCAGAGCACCAGCTCCAGGTGCATGCACTCCAGAGCACTGGCTCACGACTGGACACACCAGTCCAACCTCTTCTGGGCACGTGGGATCCTCCCCGGCCAGGGATCAGACCGGTGCCCCTGCACTGCAAGGTGGACTCTTTACCCACTGGACCACCAGGGAAGCCCCCACTTTAAGTTAATTTTTGTGAGTGATATAAAAAAAGGTTCACTTTTATTCTTTTCTGTGTGAATATTCCAGTTTTCTTAATACCATTTCTTGAAGAGAGTACCCTTTCTCCTTGGGTATTCTTGACTCTCCTGTGAAATATTAGTTTATGTATGTATTTATTAGTATTTTATATATATATTTATATGTTATATTAAAAACATTGGTATATTGTGGATTTATTTCTGATCACTTGACTCTGTTTCATTAGTCTATGTGTCTTTGTTTATGCCAATACCATATTGTTTCCATTACTATAGCTTTGTAACATAGTTTGAAATCAGAAAGTGTAATGCCTCCAGTTTTCTTTCCTCCTCAGGAATTTGGTTAATAGGAGTGTTTTTCGTTTACATATACATTTAAGATTATTTTTTCTATTCCTGTGGAAAAAAACCCATTGGAATTTTGATGGGAATTGTGTCAGAGCTATAGATGACTTCGAGTAGTTGTGGACATTTTAATAATATTAATACTTCTGATCCATGGACATTGGATATATTTCCATTTATTGGTGTCTTCTTCAATTTCTTTCATCAAAGTCTTGTATATTTCAGTGTAAAGACCTTTCACTTGCTTGGTTAAATTTATGCCTAAGTATTTTATTGTTTATAAACAATAAAATTCCTTCCTTTTTTGCAGATAATTTATAGTGAATAGAAACATAACTTTTTTTTTCACTTCTTTTATTTTTAATTGTAGGATAATTGCTTTATAATATTGTGTTGGCTTCTACCAGACAGCAAAGTGAATCAGCCACAAGTACACATATGACCCCAACTTCATGAACCTCCCTCCCTCCTAATACCAACCCACCTCTCTAGGTTGTCCAGTAGTACCAGGTTGAGCTCCCTGTGCTGTACAGCAGCTTCCCACTGGCTATTTAGTTTACAAATGGAAGTGTATATATGTCATTGCTACTTTTAACTTACCCCACCCTCACCTTCCCCCGCTGTTTCAAAGTTTGTTATCTATGTCTGCATCTCTATTCCCACACTGTAAATAAGTTCATCAGTACCATTTTTTTTTTCAGATTCTATACATGTGTGTTAATGTATGGAATTTGTTCTCTTTCTGGCTTACTTCACTTTGGTTTTTGTATGTTGATTTTGTATCCTGAAACTACCAAATGTGTTGATTAGGTCTAACTTTTTTTTTTTTGGTGGAATCATTAGGAGTTTCTATATAAATGATCATATCCTCTGCAGACAGAGACAATTTCACATCTTCTTTGCCAATTTGGATGCCTTTTATTTCTTTCTCTTGCTTTAGCTGGAACTTCCAGTGCTACACTGAATAGAAGTGGTGAGAAGGGGTTTCCCTGTCTTGTTCCTGATCTTAGAAAAAATATTTTCAAGCTTTCACTCTTGAGTATGTTGGCTGTGGACAAATTCCACCTGATCATAATGATGATCCTTTCAATGTGCTGTTTAATTTGGTTTGCTAGAATTTTGTTGAGAATTTTTGCATCTATATTCCCCAGGCATAATGGTCTGTATTTTTCTTTGCTGGTAGTGTGCTTATCTGGCTTTAGTATCAGGGTAGTGTTGGTCTCATAAAATGAGTTTGAGAGTGTTACTTCCTCTTCAATTTTTGGAAAGACTGTGAGAAGAATTGGTTTAATTATTCTTTAAGTGATTGGTAGAACTCTCCTGTGAAATCATTTTGTCCTGGGATTTCTTTTTTGGGAGGTTTTAGATTATGGATTTTCTCTTGTTATTCACCTGTTTAGATTTTCTATTTCTTCATGATTTAGATTTGGTGGGTTGTATGTTTCTAGGAAGTTTTTACTTTTTTCCTTTAGCATTTGCATATTGTGTTGGCTTCTACCAGACAGCAAAGTGAATCAGCCACAAGTACACATATGACCCCAACTTCATGAACCTCCCTCCCTCCTAATACCAACCCACCTCTCTAGGTTGTCCAGTAGTACCAGGTTGAGCTCCCTGTGCTGTACAGCAGCTTCCCACTGGCTATTTAGTTTACAAATGGAAGTGTATATATGTCATTGCTACTTTTAACTTACCCCACCCTCACCTTCCCCCGCTGTTTCAAAGTTTGTTATCTATGTCTGCATCTCTATTCCCACACTGTAAATAAGTTCATCAGTACCATTTTTTTTTTCAGATTCTATACATGTGTGTTAATGTATGGAATTTGTTCTCTTTCTGGCTTACTTCACTTTGGTTTTTGTATGTTGATTTTGTATCCTGAAACTACCAAATGTGTTGATTAGGTCTAACTTTTTTTTTTTTGGTGGAATCATTAGGAGTTTCTATATAAATGATCATATCCTCTGCAGACAGAGACAATTTCACATCTTCTTTGCCAATTTGGATGCCTTTTATTTCTTTCTCTTGCTTTAGCTGGAACTTCCAGTGCTACACTGAATAGAAGTGGTGAGAAGGGGTTTCCCTGTCTTGTTCCTGATCTTAGAAAAAATATTTTCAAGCTTTCACTCTTGAGTATGTTGGCTGTGGACAAATTCCACCTGATCATAATGATGATCCTTTCAATGTGCTGTTTAATTTGGTTTGCTAGAATTTTGTTGAGAATTTTTGCATCTATATTCCCCAGGCATAATGGTCTGTATTTTTCTTTGCTGGTAGTGTGCTTATCTGGCTTTAGTATCAGGGTAGTGTTGGTCTCATAAAATGAGTTTGAGAGTGTTACTTCCTCTTCAATTTTTGGAAAGACTGTGAGAAGAATTGGTTTAATTATTCTTTAAGTGATTGGTAGAACTCTCCTGTGAAATCATTTTGTCCTGGGATTTCTTTTTTGGGAGGTTTTAGATTATGGATTTTCTCTTGTTATTCACCTGTTTAGATTTTCTATTTCTTCATGATTTAGATTTGGTGGGTTGTATGTTTCTAGGAATGCATCCATTGCTTCTAGTTGTCCTTAAGGTTTGGTTTTGCCTTTAAGATGACATGTTAGGGAATATACATAGGAGGGTAGCATGGCTAAAGGTAGAGAGAGAAACTAATGAGGCAGAAAGAGGAACAGAGGGGAAATGAGGCCCTTTGACCAAACAAGGATAATTAACCTTATTAGCAGGAGAGAAAGCAGAGTATGAGTACAGATAAGAGGTGGGTAGATTGGGTGTAGGGAAGATGAAAGAGTTTCCACCACGCTTTTACTATAGTGGGCCTCTTTTGGTATCATTTTAATCCTCTCAGCTCATTCCTTTTATTTTTAGTAGAGTTGTTGTAAAACAGAGTTGCATGCTGTTCTGATCAGCACTATATAGATACACTCTGACCATGCCTCATCCTCCTGTATCTGTTCTTCTTACACTAGGATTTCTCTAATCCTGAAAAGTTAGATACCCAGGAATGTGCTCAACAGCTGTGCATATTAAATCTAGACGTTCTGAGTAGGTAATTCCTATGGGGCCACACGTACTCTAGGGGGAATAGAAGCCAATGAGTAAACACTTTCCACTTTTATGCTTCATGTTGACAGCTCTGAGGCACACTTGGTGATGGAGGTGAAGACAGCAAAAACTGGTTTAGCCCTGCCCACCCCCAACCCCTCACCTGGCCCTCCTCTCTCCTTCTTGGCCCTCCATGCTCTGTTAACACTCATGGCCCTTCTCTCCCCCTTGGACCCTGCTTTCTCTCTGGGACCTCTCTCTCTCTCTCTCTCTCTCTCTGATCCCTCTTGCTCTCCCTCTGCTGGTCTCTCTCTCCTGGTCATGTCTGTGTAGCCAGATCCCTCATGGTGGCTCCTACCTAAGCCCAGTAAGAATAAACCTCATCCTGCCTGGAATCCCCAATTCTCTGTCTTTTTCTTACACTTTTCTAACACTTAGTAAGGCTCCTTTTCCCCAAACACGGATCTGCTCAATCAAACATCTTTGTATTGATTTTTCTTCCTTCCTTTTTTTCACTTTCCTCTTCCTCATGCTCGATCCCTGAGCTCTTATTCTTAAATCAAGCATTTCTCCACAAATGTCTGTGTAGGCTCTGCTTTTGGGGCCAGGCTGATGATGCCCTGCCTGACCACTTCTGTTCTAAGTTTGTCACTAAAGCCCACCACCACGGCTTTCTTGCCAAGCTTATAACATGCTGACATTATTCCCACCCTCAGCCTTTGAAGCACACCCTGAACCCTGCCCCAGTAGAGAGAGAAACTAATGAGGCAGAAGGGGGAAAAATGAGGCCTTGAAACAAGGATAATTAACCTTATTAGCAGGAGAGAAAGCAGAGTATGAGTACAGATAAGAGGTGGGTAGATTGGGTGTAGGGAAGATGAAAGAGTTTCCACCACGCTTTTACTATAGTGGGCCTCTTTTGGTATCATTTTAATCCTCTCAGCTCATTCCTTTTATTTTTAGTAGAGTTGTTGTAAAACAGAGTTGCATGCTGTTCTGATCAGCACTATATAGATACACTCTGACCATGCCTCATCCTCCTGTATCTGTTCTTCTTACACTAGGATTTCTCTAATCCTGAAAAGTTAGATACCCAGGAATGTGCTCAACAGCTGTGCATATTAAATCTAGACGTTCTGAGTAGGTAATTCCTATGGGGCCACACGTACTCTAGGGGGAATAGAAGCCAATGAGTAAACACTTTCCACTTTTATGCTTCATGTTGACAGCTCTGAGGCACACTTGGTGATGGAGGTGAAGACAGCAAAAACTGGTTTAGCCCTGCCCACCCCCAACCCCTCACCTGGCCCTCCTCTCTCCTTCTTGGCCCTCCATGCTCTGTTAACACTCATGGCCCTTCTCTCCCCCTTGGACCCTGCTTTCTCTCTGGGACCTCTCTCTCTCTCTCTCTCTCTCTCTCTCTGATCCCTCTTGCTCTCCCTCTGCTGGTCTCTCTCTCCTGGTCATGTCTGTGTAGCCAGATCCCTCATGGTGGCTCCTACCTAAGCCCAGTAAGAATAAACCTCATCCTGCCTGGAATCCCCAATTCTCTGTCTTTTTCTTACACTTTTCTAACACTTAGTAAGGCTCCTTTTCCCCAAACACGGATCTGCTCAATCAAACATCTTTGTATTGATTTTTCTTCCTTCCTTTTTTTCACTTTCCTCTTCCTCATGCTCGATCCCTGAGCTCTTATTCTTAAATCAAGCATTTCTCCACAAATGTCTGTGTAGGCTCTGCTTTTGGGGCCAGGCTGATGATGCCCTGCCTGACCACTTCTGTTCTAAGTTTGTCACTAAAGCCCACCACCACGGCTTTCTTGCCAAGCTTATAACATGCTGACATTATTCCCACCCTCAGCCTTTGAAGCACACCCTGAACCCTGCCCCAGTCCCTCCTGTGCCCCCTTATCTGTGCCGGCTTATATGCCACCAACAGAGATCCCCTTGCTGATTATCCAATGGGAGCAGACCTCACTCACCCCAACAGGCCTCTCCCTCCCATTTGCCTATTTATTTTCAGTAGCAGCACCTACTGTACTCTGAAGTGCTCTTCTGTGAATTGTCTGTGGGTAATTGAATTACTCCCCGAAGGCCTGCCTCCTGGACTTTTACAATACCTCTCATAAGATGTCCGTTCCAGCAACAGCAGACAGGCAGGTGACACCAACATTCCAAATGGTCCAGTATAAGATGACAAATGACAGCCAGCACCCTCTGTTTCTAGAGGCCAATAGGAACAGAGCAGGACTGAAGGACCTTCGAGTCGGGCCTATCTAAGAAGGGGCCTCCCCACAGTTCCATGTGGTTGTTGCTTAGGAATGTGGGTAATACAGCTCAACTTTCTGGTTTCTCATGATATACCAATACCTGAATGTGTGTGTGTGTGTGTGTGTGTGTGTGTGTGTGTGTGTGTGAAAGAGAGAGAGAGAGAGAAAAAAAGGTCCAAATTTTTAAATATTGGCCAATAAAATTCCATTTTTCAATACTTTCTGAGCCTACAAAACCCAGAACCCATGTTTTGCCCTAGATATGGCAGGGTTGGGGCTGGCTTTATCCTCTCTGGCTCACTTTAAGCATTCCATGTTCATTCATAGTGAAAGCAATAAGAGTTGGAAACCCCAAGATATAGATGACCAGAATCAGAAAAAACTATGGACTAAGCTTTCCCTGTACTGTTTTCTTACACTTTTCTAACACTTAGTAAGGCTCCTTTTCCCCAAACACGGATCTGCTCAATCAAACATCTTTGTATTGATTTTTCTTCCTTCCTTTTTTTCACTTTCCTCTTCCTCATGCTCGATCCCTGAGCTCTTATTCTTAAATCAAGCATTTCTCCACAAATGTCTGTGTAGGCTCTGCTTTTGGGGCCAGGCTGATGATGCCCTGCCTGACCACTTCTGTTCTAAGTTTGTCACTAAAGCCCACCACCACGGCTTTCTTGCCAAGCTTATAACATGCTGACATTATTCCCACCCTCAGCCTTTGAAGCACACCCTGAACCCTGCCCCAGTCCCTCCTGTGCCCCCTTATCTGTGCCGGCTTATATGCCACCAACAGAGATCCCCTTGCTGATTATCCAATGGGAGCAGACCTCACTCACCCCAACAGGCCTCTCCCTCCCATTTGCCTATTTATTTTTCAGTAGCAGCACCTACTGTACTCTGAAGTGCTCTTCTGTGAATTGTCTGTGGGTAATTGAATTACTCCCTGAAGGCCTGCCTCCCTGGACTTTTACAATACCTCTCATAAGATGTCCGTTCCAGCAACAGCAGACAGGCAGGTGACACCAACATTCCAAATGGTCCAGTATAAGATGACAAATGACAGCCAGCACCCTCTGTTTCTAGAGGCCAATAGGAACAGAGCAGGACTGAAGGACCTTCGAGTCGGGCCTATCTAAGAAGGGGCCTCCCCACAGTTCCATGTGGTTGTTGCTTAGGAATGTGGGTAATACAGCTCAACTTTCTGGTTTCTCATGATATACCAATACCTGAATGTGTGTGTGTGTGTGTGTGTGTGTGTGTGTGTGTGTGTGAAAGAGAGAGAGAGAGAGAAAAAAAGGTCCAAATTTTTAAATATTGGCCAATAAAATTCCATTTTTCAATACTTTCTGAGCCTACAAAACCCAGAACCCATGTTTTGCCCTAGATATGGCAGGGTTGGGGCTGGCTTTATCCTCTCTGGCTCACTTTAAGCATTCCATGTTCATTCATAGTGAAAGCAATAAGAGTTGGAAACCCCAAGATATAGATGTTTCTTCACCAGAATCAGAAACAGAGACCCACCAACAAGAGGACCCACCAACCCAGAAACAAGAGGGAAAAGAAAGAAGAAGAGGAGAAGGACCCTGCTGGGATGTGGAACGAAGGAGAATGGAACTAATTAGCTTTCCATCTTTTGTAAATACATAAATCAAAGATGCCAAGGAAATAGAGTATATGGCCTTTAGATCAGGTACCACAAACCTTTCTTAGATAATTAACCTTTTTAAGAAGCAAGCATGTTAAGCCCTTAATATTGAAAGATGTGTAACATAGCAAGAGAAGCTATAAATAAAAGACATGGATAGCAAAGTGCATTTTTCCAAGTCATTATGGTGAGTTGTAGGTAATTAATTCATAATGTCATTGAATTGATACTGTGTTATTTGCATTCATGCAAATTACCCTTTAATTCATGTTAAAAGATGAATGTGTTGAGTAAGTTGAACTTTCAAAAAAGTAAACATTAATAGAAGACAAAATAATAATCATTATGGCTGGTTATTTATGTTGCTACAGGTAAGATTATTATTTCAAGACTTCCACCAAAACTTTTATTTTCAACAATTTATAACTCACTCATGAAAATAAGTTACATGGCACTGTAAGTGTGGTGGTATCCCTGGGAAAATATTATTTTTTCTCTTTAATGTTTAAAAATAGTTTTGCTTAATAGATTGACAAGTTAAAATTTCCCTAGGTTTTGAAAATGACTTCTAGTACTTGGGTGGGTCAGGCCATTGCCAGGAATGGTTGCTCTCTGATGTGGTAGCTCCAGGGGTCGACCTTGGGGTGATTTCCACTCCATTGGAGGCTGGGAGCTTCATCTCACTCTCTCGGACCTGTTATTAATTTTACCTGCCCAGAAGCGGAACCGTTTCCTCTCTCAGATAGTCCTCTTCTGCCTTCTTTTTCCTCTCCAAGGCTCAGAAGACATGTACTCATTTTCATCTGTTCATTCATTCAATGTGTATTCACTGAACATGGTGCGACAAGCCATGGATTTTTGTGAGGTCACCATGGTGAACAGAGAAGATATTGGTAAAACTAAGGAATCCACTGGAATTCCTTATATTAAAATGTGGCATTGTTTTTATTTTGGATCATGAGGGAGTCGGGGGGCTTCCCCATAGCCCAGTGATAAAGAATCTGCCTGCTAATGCAAGAGATAAAAGAGACATTGGTTCCATTTTCCCTGGGTCTGGAAGATCCTCTGGAGGAGGGCATGGTGACCTACTTCACTGTTCTTGCCTGCAGAATCCCATGGACAGAGGAGCCTGGTGGCCTACATCCATGGAATTGCTAAGAGTCAGACACAACTGAAGTAACTGATCACCCATACATGAGGGAGGCCAGGCGGGAGTCCATGTTCTGTCTCCTTAAAGGGGTTAACTGGCCATAGCAGACTCCATCAGTTGCCCACAATAGTGAACAAAATAGACTACAAATGAGAAGGAAAAGAATAAGCCTTATCATTTCAGGTGGTTATGAGTACAACTAAGAAATAAAAAGGATAGGGTGACACAGAGAACAACAAGGGCTGTGAAGGGGGAGAAGACCAGTTTAAACTGGGTGCTAATGGAAGACTGGCATTTAACCTGAGAGCAATGTGAAAGAAAGGACCCAGCTGTGCAAAGACTTGAGGAGTGATTCAGGCAAAGATGGACGGCTGGAGTGAGTTTGGATATCAGAGGATAGCAAAGTGCCCAGGAAAGCTGGAACTGCAAGGGCAGGGAGGAAGAGCGGGAAGAGGTGAGTCAGAGTCATGGGCAGGGCTTAGAAGCGCAGGAGAAGAAGCTGGGCCAGAGCTCTCAGTCATTTGCCTCTTGGTCCTCCATAGGATTCCAGCCCACTCCATTGTCCTCATGCAGTTGAAACAGGCAGATGAGATTTCCTTTTTATCACTTTCCAAATGATAGTTAAATTTATTTATTTATAAAATAGTGACATAATAAAAACTCAATATAAACAAATCAGATCATACAGAAAAAAAGAGAAAGCCTAACTTTATAGTATAAAATGTACAATATATTACATATAACAAAATGAAAAAATTCTCCCATCCAAAGGTAATAATTAACTTTTGGTGTGCACCTTGCTAGACATTTTTTGTTTTCAAAAATGGACATTTACAGACATCGACTCACACACTTTTAGCAAAAACCTGAGTATGTGTATATGAGTACATCGACAAGCCATGGATTGTTCACTAAAATTTGTGGAATTCCTTATATTAAAATGTGGCATTGTTTTTATTTTGGATCATGAGGGAGTCGGGGGGCTTCCCCATAGCCCAGTGATAAAGAATCTGCCTGCTAATGCAAGAGATAAAAGAGACATTGGTTCCATTTTCCCTGGGTCTGGAAGATCCTCTGGAGGAGGGCATGGTGACCTACTTCACTGTTCTTGCCTGCAGAATCCCATGGACAGAGGAGCCTGGTGGCCTACATCCATGGAATTGCTAAGAGTCAGACACAACTGAAGTAACTGATCACCCATACATGAGGGAGGCCAGGCGGAGTCCATGTTCTGTCTCCTTAAAGGGGTTAACTGGCCATAGCAGACTCCATCAGTTGCCCACAATAGTGAACAAAATAGACTACAAATGAGAAGGAAAAGAATAAGCCTTATCATTTCAGGTGGTTATGAGTACAACTAAGAAATAAAAAGGATAGGGTGACACAGAGAACAACAAGGGCTGTGAAGGGGGAGAAGACCAGTTTAAACTGGGTGCTAATGGAAGACTGGCATTTAACCTGAGAGCAATGTGAAAGAAAGGACCCAGCTGTGCAAAGACTTGAGGAGTGATTCAGGCAAAGATGGACGGCTGGAGTGAGTTTGGATATCAGAGGATAGCAAAGTGCCCAGGAAAGCTGGAACTGCAAGGGCAGGGAGGAAGAGCGGGAAGAGGTGAGTCAGAGTCATGGGCAGGGCTTAGAAGCGCAGGAGAAGAAGCTGGGCCAGAGCTCTCAGTCATTTGCCTCTTGGTCCTCCATAGGATTCCAGCCCACTCCATTGTCCTCATGCAGTTGAAACAGGCAGATGAGATTTCCTTTTTATCACTTTCCAAATGATAGTTAAATTTATTTATTTATAAAATAGTGACATAATAAAAACTCAATATAAACAAATCAGATCATACAGAAAAAAAGAGAAAGCCTAACTTTATAGTATAAAATGTACAATATATTACATATAACAAAATGAAAAAATTCTCCCATCCAAAGGTAATAATTAACTTTTGGTGTGCACCTTGCTAGACATTTTTTGTTTTCAAAAATGGACATTTACAGACATCGACTCACACACTTTTAGCAAAAACCTGAGTATGTGTATATGAGTACATCCTGATGTATACGCTGTTTTTTTCACTTCACACACCGAATATAGTTTACTATATCATGGAACATAGATCAGTGATATAAACTTTAAAGCCATTTAATAAATGTACCCTAATCTAAGCAATTTTGCATTAAGTCTCAGACTAACGTTTCATTGTTATAAACAACACCTCTGTGAATACCTTTACATATCATGTACTTGCCTGGTCACATTCCTGCAGACAGGGGCAAAGCCTTTAGGTTGTGAGTGCAATTGTAGTGTTCCATCCACAGAGGATCTGAGGGTCTCGGGACAGACCTCTCAGGGGACCAGGGAGCTGTCCTCACTCCCCAGGCGGGCAGATCTCCAGGGCCAGCTCTATTGGCCTCTGTCTTCTGTTGTCAACAGCAAAACAGACCAGATTCTCTTAGGATCTGGGTTTTCTTTCCACAAAAGGTCTGGGGAAAAGTTAGTGTCTGACAGAGGATTTCATTTCAGCATGTTATAGGGAAAGGATGTGGAGGCCCAACAGGGCCCTGGGTTAGGGGACATAGTACCTGACCTTCAGAATCTTCAGGTGTTCACATTCTGCTCCCAGGAAGTGTCTATGAGAGCCCCTGTGTCTTTCAGGCAAGTCAGGGACACCTCTTACTTTAGGAACTGACAGGGGAACAGTGCTCCCTGGATGGAGGTCTCTGACTAGTGCTTGGCTGCCAGGCATGCTTACTCCACCACAATCAGTGATTAGAGACACCGTCCTCAGGGCCTGCCATATCCTCTCATGAGAGTGCCCACATGCCCTCCTCTCCTTCTCAGTTGCCCCCAACCCTGGGCACCTTGGGGCTCCCTCTTCCCCAGGTGTCAGGCTCTGTCTCCAATCAGCATAATCATTAGCTACACTCCTCTGCCTCTAGAGCTCAAGAAAATAAGCACTTGTGACTTCCCTTCAACCAGCACAAATTTCTTGGGCTCCCTCTGTGTCCATAAAATGCCATTATAGATTGAATAGAAGGAATTTGGTCCTTCTTCTGCAGCTGTGGACAGAGTAATGTTTCTGTAGGAAAGCAAAGGAGTGCAAGATTCTATCCACACCCTGCTGCTGCTGCTTAGTCACTTCGGTCATGACTGACTCTGTGTGACCCCATGGACTGCAGACTGTCAGGTTCCTCTATCCATGGAATTCTCCACGCAAGAATACTGGAGTGGGGTTGCCATTTCCTTCTCCATCCACACCCTACGGAGCTTATTTAGTGGAGCTGACACAGAGGAGAACGTAGGCTGGTGTCTTGGAACCTGCTGAGGGCATCAATCATGCCTCCCCCGGGGTCTCAGGGGTGGGGGTGCAAAATACCAGGTCTGCTTGAGCCCCAGGGCTCCCTGGGCTTGTGGAGCTTTTACATAAGGAGGACTGAGTGGGAGGACAAAGGGTCCTTCAGGTGAGTACTCACGGAGGCCCAAGCTGGGGGATTAGAGATGCTTAGGCCTTCGGGTCTGTGGTTCTAGCCTTTTATCGTTTACCATTCCAGTTTCTTCCAGCTCTACCATTAATAGGATACATTATCAGTTATTTGGACTCAAATTTGACAAATCAAATTGCAAATAATTACATAAGTTGTAGATCAATACTATCTGAATGAGCAATTAATCATTCCTTACAATTAAAGCTACCATTTCTTACTACCTTTCATTTGTATTTTATTGCACAACTTCTAATTTAGAGCTTTTAGGCAATTGTATTATGAGTCTCGTGACAGTGCCCCCCTTTTTTTAGGAACTGACAGGGAACAGTGCTCCCTGGATGGAGGTCTCTGACTAGTGCTTGGCTGCCAGGCATGCTTACTCCACCACAATCAGTGATTAGAGACACCGTCCTCAGGGCCTGCCATATCCTCTCATGAGAGTGCCCACATGCCCTCCTCTCCTTCTCAGTTGCCCCCAACCCTGGGCACCTTGGGGCTCCCTCTTCCCCAGGTGTCAGGCTCTGTCTCCAATCAGCATAATCATTAGCTACACTCCTCTGCCTCTAGAGCTCAAGAAAATAAGCACTTGTGACTTCCCTTCAACCAGCACAAATTTCTTGGGCTCCCTCTGTGTCCATAAAATGCCATTATAGATTGAATAGAAGGAATTTGGTCCTTCTTCTGCAGCTGTGGACAGAGTAATGTTTCTGTAGGAAAGCAAAGGAGTGCAAGATTCTATCCACACCCTGCTGCTGCTTAGTCACTTCGGTCATGACTGACTCTGTGTGACCCCATGGACTGCAGACTGTCAGGTTCCTCTATCCATGGAATTCTCCACGCAAGAATACTGGAGTGGGGTTGCCATTTCCTTCTCCATCCACACCCTACGGAGCTTATTTAGTGGAGCTGACACAGAGGAGAACGTAGGCTGGTGTCTTGGAACCTGCTGAGGGCATCAATCATGCCTCCCCCGGGGTCTCAGGGGTGGGGGTGCAAAATACCAGGTCTGCTTGAGCCCCAGGGCTCCCTGGGCTTGTGGAGCTTTTACATAAGGAGGACTGAGTGGGAGGACAAAGGGTCCTTCAGGTGAGTACTCACGGAGGCCCAAGCTGGGGGATTAGAGATGCTTAGGCCTTCGGGTCTGTGGTTCTAGCCTTTTATCGTTTACCATTCCAGTTTCTTCCAGCTCTACCATTAATAGGATACATTATCAGTTATTTGGACTCAAATTTGACAAATCAAATTGCAAATAATTACATAAGTTGTAGATCAATACTATCTGAATGAGCAATTAATCATTCCTTACAATTAAAGCTACCATTTCTTACTACCTTTCATTTGTATTTTATTGCACAACTTCTAATTTAGAGCTTTTAGGCAATTGTATTGATGCAGGTCATACTTATTCTTGGTAATCAAATAATCTATTAATCAGCACATCTTATTGTGGGTTATCTGATTTAGTTATCATCACCTAGATGCGGAAGGTGGGTTTAATTCATCATGGGATTTTCTTAAGCTGCTGGAGGTTTGCCATTTCATTCTGGTGCATGACTCTATTATGCCACAGAAAGTTCTTTCCTTTGTGAAAAAGAATTGTAAGAAAAACAAGTGAGTGCATTTGCAGAGCATGTAAATGAACAAACTCAAGTGGGGCTTCAAAATAATGGAGCATGCTTATTTTTTTAATGGGAGTTTTATAACTTATTTTTATTTCTAGTATGTTTTTAAGATTCAAGGATAAAATGGAATGGCAGTGGCTCCCAGTTGTGATGGCCTCAGTCCTACAACTACAGAGATCTGGGTTCTGCCAACATTCTGTGAGCCTGGAAGAGAACTCTGGACCTCAGGTGAGATCGTAGCCTTGGCCGACACCTTGACTGCTCCTGGTGGAAACCTGAGCAGAGGGCCCAACTGAGCTCTGCCCAGACTTCTGCCCCTTAGAAACTGAGAGGTAATAAAAGGGCATATCTGAGTGGCGAAGTGTGTGGTATTTGTTACACGTCGAAAATAAATAAAGGTCCTGATCTCCACATCCGAAAGTCTCTCCTCTCCCACCTAGTTTCTATTCTGTCCATGTGAAACCACCCTTATTCTGGGAATGTGAAGTTCCTTCTGCCTTCCCCCTATCCACAGAAGCAGAACCCAAGACAACCAGCAGAAAATAAGCTGTCTGTCTGAGAGGTGGATAGAACACCAGCAAAGCAGGGGCTTCTGAGATGAGGCAGCCAGGAAAGAGGGTGCAATCACGCAGTTATCACACCATGAGAGCTGGGGGTGGGAAGCATGGGAATGGGGCGCAAATTCCACTGAGGAACGCTGAGGGGCAGTGTAGAAATACCATCAAAAGCACCTCTCAAAGGAAGGCAATAAGGTGTTATAAGTCATTGTTGGAGAGCTAGGGTGGTCTGGATCGGTTATTCTCTTATATTTCTGGCTTGCAAGGTGGGCAAGGGAGAGACTTCAGGCCAAGAAAGTCAGGGACTGGTCTTGGAGGTCTGAGGAGGGCCTGAAGGCAGGACCACAGAAGCACCTGGTTTACTTGCTTTTCTACCTGCTGGCGTCCCCTTGCATCTTCATGGTGAGGCTCACAGTCCCTCTCAGGGAAGCATTCTCTGAGCCCTCCTGCTTCATCGTACTCCACTGTGGAGCCCCTGCCCCTTTACCGCTTGGTCTCAGTCTGTGCACTTCTTGGCATTTTATTGTGGCATGTCACATGTCTGGACCAACAGAATGGCTCTCTCCCCCTGCAAGCCATGAGCCTCTCCAGGTCAGGTCTGGCACTGAGTAGGTTCTCAGTATTCATTTGGTGGACACATGAAGCATATGTTTTTTAAGGTATTTTTATTGTTGTTTCTATTCAGTGCAAAACTCTTAAAGAGATGGGAATACCAGACCATCTTACCTGTCTCCTGAGAAAACTGTATCCTGGTCAAGAAGCAATGCTTAGAACCTTGTATGGAACAACTGGCTAGGTGAATACCTGGACCCCCCAAGAGGGCCCAACTGAGCTCTGCCCAGACTTCTGCCCTTAGAAACTGAGAGGTAATAAAAGGGCATATCTGAGTGGCGAAGTGTGTGGTATTTGTTACACGTCGAAAATAAATAAAGGTCCTGATCTCCACATCCGAAAGTCTCTCCTCTCCCACCTAGTTTCTATTCTGTCCATGTGAAACCACCCTTATTCTGGGAATGTGAAGTTCCTTCTGCCTTCCCCCTATCCACAGAAGCAGAACCCAAGACAACCAGCAGAAAATAAGCTGTCTGTCTGAGAGGTGGATAGAACACCAGCAAAGCAGGGGCTTCTGAGATGAGGCAGCCAGGAAAGAGGGTGCAATCACGCAGTTATCACACCATGAGAGCTGGGGGTGGGAAGCATGGGAATGGGGCGCAAATTCCACTGAGGAACGCTGAGGGGCAGTGTAGAAATACCATCAAAAGCACCTCTCAAAGGAAGGCAATAAGGTGTTATAAGTCATTGTTGGAGAGCTAGGGTGGTCTGGATCGGTTATTCTCTTATATTTCTGGCTTGCAAGGTGGGCAAGGGAGAGACTTCAGGCCAAGAAAGTCAGGGACTGGTCTTGGAGGTCTGAGGAGGGCCTGAAGGCAGGACCACAGAAGCACCTGGTTTACTTGCTTTTCTACCTGCTGGCGTCCCCTTGCATCTTCATGGTGAGGCTCACAGTCCCTCTCAGGGAAGCATTCTCTGAGCCCTCCTGCTTCATCGTACTCCACTGTGGAGCCCCTGCCCCTTTACCGCTTGGTCTCAGTCTGTGCACTTCTTGGCATTTTATTGTGGCATGTCACATGTCTGGACCAACAGAATGGCTCTCTCCCCCTGCAAGCCATGAGCCTCTCCAGGTCAGGTCTGGCACTGAGTAGGTTCTCAGTATTCATTTGGTGGACACATGAAGCATATGTTTTTTAAGGTATTTTTATTGTTGTTTCTATTCAGTGCAAAACTCTTAAAGAGATGGGAATACCAGACCATCTTACCTGTCTCCTGAGAAAACTGTATCCTGGTCAAGAAGCAATGCTTAGAACCTTGTATGGAACAACTGACTGGTTCAGGGTTGAGAAAGGAGCATGACAAGACTGTTTATTGTCACCTAGTTTATATAACTTATACGCAGAGCACACCATGAGAAATTCCAGGCTGGATGAGTTACAAGCTGGAATCAAGATTGCTGGGAGAAATATCAACAACCTCAGATAAGCAGAGGATACCACTCATATGGCAGAAAATGAAGAGGAACTAAAGAACCTCTTGAGGAGAATGAAGAAGGAGAACAAAAAAGCTGGCTTAAAACTAAATATTAAAAAGAAAACCAAACTAAGATCATGGCATCTGGTTCTATCACTTCATGGCATTAGAAGCAGAAAAGCTGGAAGCAGTGACAGATTTCCTCTTCTTGGGCTCCAAAATCACTGCGGATGGTGACTGTAGCCATGAAGTCTGAAGACGATTGCTTCTTGGGAGGAAAGCTATGATAAACCTAGACAGTATGTTAAAAAGCAAAGACATCACTTTACTGACAAAGGTCCATATAGTCAAGGTTATCATCTTACCAGGAGTCACATATGGTTGTGAGAGCTGGACCATAAAGAAGGCAGAGCACTGACAAATTCATGCATTTGAACTGTGTGCTGGAGAAGACTCTTGAGAGTGCCTGGACAGCAAGGAGATCAAACTAGCCAATCTTAAAGGCAATTAACCCTGATGCTCCAATGCTCTGGCCACCTGATGTGAGCAGCTGACCCATTGGAAAAGACCTTGATGCTGGGAAAGACTGAAGGCAGAAGAAGAGGGCAACAGAGGATGAGATGGTTGAATGGCATCACCAATGCAATGGACATGAAATGGGGCAAACTCCAGAAGATGGTGAGGGACAGGGAAGCCTGGCGTGCTGCAGTCCATGGGATCTCAAAGAGTCTTGACTACTGAACAACAACTGTTCAGTTGTTAAGTCACGTCCGACTCTTTGTGACCCCATGGACTGTAGCACAGCAGGCTCCTCTGTCCTCTGCTATTTGAGTTTGCTCAAATTCATGTCCATCCTGAGATGTATCTCTCCCTTTTTATGGTTCAACTAAGTGATCTCTGTGAACACATTGACCCACCCTGCCATATTGATATTCCCTTCTCCTAGTCCTGTTTTTGTTTCTCCATGGAACACACCACCATCTGGCATATTGTGCATGTCCCCTTGTTGTTTATCTTCCCCATTAGAATGTAAGGTCCTAAAGGACACATTAATTTATTTTGTCCACTGCTACATTGCCAGCAGTGGGCACACAACACTACCTAGCACATAGAAGTCACTGTACAAAATTTTTGGAATGAATAGTCATCCAAGGCTCCTTAATTACAGTAATAGTAACTTACTGAGGAATTGTCAAGTTAATTTCATCCTTACAACAAGCTTCTGAAATAGGTATTCTTAATTTCATTTTCTGATGAGCAAACTGGGGCTCAGAGAAGTTTAGTAACTTGTCCAAGAGCCTCAGGCATAAAGTGGAGGAATTGGGACCAAACCTTCGCAATCAGACTCAGAAACCCAGGTTCTTTTCTATTATAATATTCTACACAAATGAGTTCAATTGATCTGACAGATTTTTCTGGAAGCACTTATATAATCAGGGTATAAAAAAAGGGGGAGTACTTGGTGCCACTGTAGCAGCTTACTTGGCAAAAGATGGCTGTGTGGCTGATAGGAAACTGATACGGTTTTCAACAAAGACTTAAAATTAATCTTACTTAATGAATGTGACTAATGTGTTAAAGGAATGAGCATTTAAAATATTACCGCATCTGAACTTCTCCTCCCTGGCTAATTTCTTCTCCTCCCTAGGGTTACCATCTTTCAAAGAGTCAATTAACCCTGATGCTCCAATGCTCTGGCCACCTGATGTGAGCAGCTGACCCATTGGAAAAGACCTTGATGCTGGGAAAGACTGAAGGCAGAAGAAGAGGGCAACAGAGGATGAGATGGTTGAATGGCATCACCAATGCAATGGACATGAAATGGGGCAAACTCCAGAAGATGGTGAGGGACAGGGAAGCCTGGCGTGCTGCAGTCCATGGGATCTCAAAGAGTCTTGACTACTGAACAACAACTGTTCAGTTGTTAAGTCACGTCCGACTCTTTGTGACCCCATGGACTGTAGCACAGCAGGCTCCTCTGTCCTCTGCTATTTGAGTTTGCTCAAATTCATGTCCATCCTGAGATGTATCTCTCCCTTTATATGGTTCAACTGAGTGATCTCTGTGAACACATTGACCCACCCTGCCATATTGATATTCCCTTCTCCTAGTCCTGTTTTTGTTTCTCCATGGAACACACCACCATCTGGCATATTGTGCATGTCCCCTTGTTGTTTATCTTCCCCATTAGAATGTAAGGTCCTAAAGGACACATTAATTTATTTTGTCCACTGCTACATTGCCAGCAGTGGGCACACAACACTACCTAGCACATAGAAGTCACTGTACAAAATTTTTGGAATGAATAGTCATCCAAGGCTCCTTAATTACAGTAATAGTAACTTACTGAGGAATTGTCAAGTTAATTTCATCCTTACAACAAGCTTCTGAAATAGGTATTCTTAATTTCATTTTCTGATGAGCAAACTGGGGCTCAGAGAAGTTTAGTAACTTGTCCAAGAGCCTCAGGCATAAAGTGGAGGAATTGGGACCAAACCTTCGCAATCAGACTCAGAAACCCAGGTTCTTTTCTATTATAATATTCTACACAAATGAGTTCAATTGATCTGACAGATTTTTCTGGAAGCACTTATATAATCAGGGTATAAAAAAAGGGGGAGTACTTGGTGCCACTGTAGCAGCTTACTTGGCAAAAGATGGCTGTGTGGCTGATAGGAAACTGATACGGTTTTCAACAAAGACTTAAAATTAATCTTACTTAATGAATGTGACTAATGTGTTAAAGGAATGAGCATTTAAAATATTACCGCATCTGAACTTCTCCTCCCTGGCTAATTTCTTCTCCTCCCTAGGGTTACCATCTTTCAAAGAGTAGGGGCACAGAATTACAGAAATGTATTTTATGGAACAGAAATGCATTTTAAATGGCTTAAATTGAGGACAGACTGTAGTTCTCTAGTGGCTGTCAGTCTTCATGTCTCAGTGCTCAAGTGAGAGATGTGGGCTGAAAGGAGAGGCTGAAACTGTCACAGACACTGCAGCTGGAAACGGGGAGCCAGGCATTTCCCAGGGTAATGGTGTGGAAACAGGAGACAGACGGGGAGCCCTGAAGCAGGGAGGCTGATTGCCTTACAATTAAGCACAAGGTGAGATGAAAGTGGCTGAGAAGGAATGTCCCCTGAGGCAGGGCACTGCTCTGCCTATTATCCAGGATCATATATGGAATTACTGTTAGGAAACACTTGAGGATGATTTCTGGAGGATCCTAGCATAGTCTCCTTAAAACACACTCCTTTTCCTGACTCCAAACACACACCCATTACCCAGACAGAAGGATCAAAGCTGTAGAGAACAAGTATCCCAGAATAAAACTCACAGACTTGAAACTGGAGGAGACCACTGCTTGCTGACAAACTACCACTATCAGCAATGGGTCAGGTCTGTTCATGGGACTGTGTGAACCTGAGTTCCCACACTCAGAGGCCTCAGCAGAGAACTGCCAGATATAACTGAATCAAGTGGGCAGGATGGGAAGGAACCCAGATCAATGATCTAGGACTTACTCAGACTTTTTCTACATGAGGATTCAGGCCTAATGTTATTAAATCATCCAATCTGTAGAGAAAACACAAATGTGTTTGTGGTGTGTGTGTGTTAGTTTCCTATTGCTCTTGTAAGAAATTACCACAAACTTAGTGGTGTAAAACAACACAAATTTATTATTTTATGATTATGGAGGTCAAAAGTCTCAGGTGGGTCTGCAGGCCTGTTCTATTTCAGAAGACTTTAGGAGAGAATCTGTTTCCTTGCCTTATCCAGCTTCTGGAAGCTGCTCACATTTCTTGGCTCCAGGCCCCATTCCTGCATCTTCAGAGTCAGCAGCATAATATCTTCTGTCCTCACTGATCTCCTGCTTTCTCTGGTAAGAACCCCATTTCTATATTGTTGTTGTTCAGTTGCTCAGTCGTGTCCGACTCTTTGCGAACCCATAGACTGCAGCATGCCAGGCTTCCTAGTCCATCATCATCTCCTGGAGTTTGCTCAAACTCATGTCCATTGACTCGGTGATGCCATCCAACCATCTTGTTCTCTCTCGTCCTCTTCTCTTTCTGCCTTCAGTTTTCCCAAGCATCAGGGTCTTTTCCAATGAGTCGTTGCTTTGCATCATGTGGCCAAAGTTTTGGTGCTTCAGCTTCAGTATCAGTCCTTCCACTGAATATTCAGGGTTGAGTTCCTTTAGGATTGATTGGTCTGATCTCCTTGCTGTCCAAGGGACTCTCAAGAGCCTTCTCCAGCACCGCAATTCAAAGGCATCAATTCTTTAGCACACAGCCTTCTTTACGGTCCAACTCTTACATCCATACATGACTACTGGGAAAACCATAGCTTTGAGGATATGGACCTTTGTAGGCAAAGTGATGTCTCTGCTTTTTAGTATGCTGTCTAGGTTTGTCATAGCTTTTCTGCCAAGGAGCAATCATCTTCAGACTTCATGGCTACAGTCACCATCTGCAGTGATTTTGGAGCCCAAACCATCTATTTGCCATAAAATGATGGGAGAAGACATTAGTAAATCATGCCTCTGATAAGGGGATTAAGATTCAAAATATATAAAGAACTCATGCAGCTCACTCATAATAAACAATGTAAGTAAAAATGGGCAGAGGTTCTGAATAGACATTTTATCAAAGAAGACTCACAAATGGTCAACAGATCTATGAAAACATGTTCAACATCACTAATAACTGGAGATTAAAACTACCATGAGATGCCACCTCACAGTTACAATGACTGTCATCAAAAAGACAAATGATTAAGTATTGGTGAGGATGTGGAGAAAAGGGAAAATCTGTGCACTGTTGATGGGGACAGAAATTTGTTCAGCAACTATGGAAAATGTGTACGGAAATTCCACAATAAATGAAGAAATAGAACTACCATATGATCCAGTGATCCTACTTCTGGGCATATATCAAAAAGAAATGAAAACAGTATCATGAAAATATATGGGCAGCCGCATGTTTATTGGAGGATTATCCACATTAGCAAAATATGGAAACAACCTACGTGTCTGCCAATGGGTAAATGTACAAAGAAGATGTGGTATATATACATGTACACAATAGAATATTTTTCAGCCATGGTAAAGAAGGAACTCTGACCACTTGGGACAACACAGTTGAACCTTGAGTGTGTGATGTTTAGTGAAATACTTCAGATAGATAAAGACAAATGCTACACAAAATCACTTTATGTGGAATCTAAAAACATAGAACTCACAGAAACAGAGTACAGTGATGGCTCCCAGGGGCTGGGGATTGATGGAAATGGGGAGATGTTGGTCAAGGGTAAAGACTTCAAGTTAGAGGATGAACCATTTCTGGGAATCTAACATACAGCATGATGATTCTAATTAATAATAGTGTGTCATAGACCTGAAAGTTCCAAGAGAGTAGATCTATGTGTTCTTACCACCAAAAGGTATGGAAATAATTATATGAGTCAACTTAGATATTAGCTGGTTAGTGATAATTGTGCTGCAATATATATGTATCAAATCAACAAGTTGTATTCTTTAAGCTTATACATGCTATATGTCAATTATATTTCAATAAAGCTAAAAAAAAAGAACATGTCTTTGGCTAAGCTATTTGTCTTCTCTGATTCTTAGTTTCTTCAGCTGAAAAATTTAAATGGACATTTATATTATTATTATGGACATTTACATGACACTTGCAGGCACAATTCTATTCATTTTAATATATATTTATTCCTTTAATCCTTAAAGCACTTTGGGAGTAGATACTATTACTATTAATATCTACTTTTCAAGTGGCTCAGTGGTAAAGACTCCATCGGCCAAATAGGAGACAAGGATTTAATTCCTGTGTCTGGAATTCTGGAAAATTTCTTCTAAGGGAACATCACAAAAGGTAAAACAATGACCCTGTCATCAAAAAGACAAATGATTAAGTATTGGTGAGGATGTGGAGAAAAGGGAAAATCTGTGCACTGTTGATGGGGACAGAAATTTGTTCAGCAACTATGGAAAATGTGTACGGAAATTCCACAATAAATGAAGAAATAGAACTACCATATGATCCAGTGATCCTACTTCTGGGCATATATCAAAAAGAAATGAAAACAGTATCATGAAAATATATGGGCAGCCGCATGTTTATTGGAGGATTATCCACATTAGCAAAATATGGAAACAACCTACGTGTCTGCCAATGGGTAAATGTACAAAGAAGATGTGGTATATATACATGTACACAATAGAATATTTTTCAGCCATGGTAAAGAAGGAACTCTGACCACTTGGGACAACACAGTTGAACCTTGAGTGTGTGATGTTTAGTGAAATACTTCAGATAGATAAAGACAAATGCTACACAAAATCACTTTATGTGGAATCTAAAAACATAGAACTCACAGAAACAGAGTACAGTGATGGCTCCCAGGGGCTGGGGATTGATGGAAATGGGGAGATGTTGGTCAAGGGTAAAGACTTCAAGTTAGAGGATGAACCATTTCTGGGAATCTAACATACAGCATGATGATTCTAATTAATAATAGTGTGTCATAGACCTGAAAGTTCCAAGAGAGTAGATCTATGTGTTCTTACCACCAAAAGGTATGGAAATAATTATATGAGTCAACTTAGATATTAGCTGGTTAGTGATAATTGTGCTGCAATATATATGTATCAAATCAACAAGTTGTATTCTTTAAGCTTATACATGCTATATGTCAATTATATTTCAATAAAGCTAAAAAAAAAGAACATGTCTTTGGCTAAGCTATTTGTCTTCTCTGATTCTTAGTTTCTTCAGCTGAAAAATTTAAATGGACATTTATATTATTATTATGGACATTTACATGACACTTGCAGGCACAATTCTATTCATTTTAATATATATTTATTCCTTTAATCCTTAAAGCACTTTGGGAGTAGATACTATTACTATTAATATCTACTTTTCAAGTGGCTCAGTGGTAAAGACTCCATCGGCCAAATAGGAGACAAGGATTTAATTCCTGTGTCTGGAAGTTCTTCTGGAGAAGGAAATGGGAACCCACTCCAGTAATCTTGCCTGCAAAATCACATGGACAGAGGAACCTGGCAGACTACAGTTCATGGGATGGTAAGAGTCAGATATGACTTAGTGACTAAACGATAACCCTTATTATTCTCTTTTTACAGAAGAAGAACTGAGGTATACCCAAAGGTTAGATATAAATCATCTTAGGACATAGCCTATGAATAACAGAACTAGGATTGAACCCTGAGTGTCTAAAGGTAACAATTCCTACTCTGCTCACTTTATGAAGCTCTTTCCTTCCTTCACCATTCATCCATCACTTACTCTTACCCACCTCCGAGGGCTGTTGTGATGTGAAGTGTGTTATTTTATGTAAAGCACTCCAACTGTACTAGCTGCTCTGGAAAGGTCTGCTTTCATCCTTTGGGCTGTTAATGTGTGAGCCCAGTGCCTGCCTGTGTCTAGCTGAATTAGGGTGACCCCTGAGGAGGCCAGTTTCAATCCTGAGAATACAACACTGTGCCTGGAACAGTAAGGAAGGCCAAGACCTAGGCCCTAAGGAGGATATAGGAGGAAGTGGTCAGTATGATCTGGATATAGAGAATATTACTGAGTCATCCATCAGGAATCAAATGAAGGTTTCTTAGACGAGATAGATAATACGTCAGATAAAAACAATGCCAGCAAATACTCACCTGGATTTAGGGTGTGCCAGGTCCCCTTGGGTGCTTTACACATATTAGTACATTAACTTTTCACAGATGGCATCAACATTACCATCTCCATTTTACAGGTGAGGAAACTGAGGCATAGAAGTATTAGGAAGCTCATTTAGGTCACAGAGCCCACGAAATTGCTGCAAAGAATAGAGAAATTTCATTGGTTCATACTCTCATCACCATCACAATTCTGCCAAATCTATGTACTGCTTGTATTAATAACTTGATATTTAAATTGGGCTTCCCAGGTGGGGCAGTGGTAAAGAATCTGCCTGCTAGTGCAGGAGAGGCAAGAGATGCAGGTTAGATCCCTGGGTTGGGAAGATCCTGGAGTAGGAAATGGCAACTCACTCCAGTATTCCTGCCTGGAAAATTCCATGGACAAAGGAACCTAGGAGGCTTCAGTCCATGGGGTCGCAAATAGGACACAACTGAGCACACACTCATGCAATATTTAAATTAACACACTTTTCACTAAATAAATGTAATCTCATTATAGTCATTGAAAATTCAGCATTGTTAGAAAATATACACCATGAAAATAAACTATTAGTAAGTCGTCTCTAGAGTCAACCTCCTAAATGCTTTGAATTTAAGGCCTATTCTGTTAAACGGAGGTAAGTACATATTGAGAAGAATTAAAGACAAACTGGAACTTTTTCACAGGCATGATCAGAAGAATTTAAACACAAGTAAAAAGGGAATAACATTCTCACCGTGTGGCAGACAGTGATTTAGGGGCGTATCTGTGCATCCCCTGAAATCTCACTTAGGGATACTGTGGCAATAGCTAAGAGCACAGACTCAGAAGATAGACTCCTCTGCCTCACATTTGCTGCTATTCTGTCCTGGGAGCATAATTTCTCTAAATCTCAGTTACTTCATCAATAAAAGAGTACCTACAAAGATCTTGATTATAAATGAAAGAATGAAGGTAAAGCACAAAATCTAGTAAGTCACCAATCTAGGAAGTCAGCATTATTATTAAGCTTTGCATATAAGTTTTTGGACTTTTAAAAAATGTTTTATTAAAGTTTTTAGTTAGATAAGGATAATAATCACTATGTAAACACACAAGGATTACTACATTAGGTTCTGCTCTGGTTTTATATATATGTATATATATACACACATATGTGTGTGTTAGTCACTCAGTTGTTTCTGACTCTTTGTGACCCTGTGGACACCAGGCTCCTCTGTCCATGGAATTGTCCAGGCAAGAATACGGAACTGGGTAGCCATTCCTTCCTCCAGGGAATCTTCCTGATCCAGGGAGTGAATCCAGGTTTCCTGCATTGCAGGCAGATTCTTTACTGTCTGAGCCATTGGGGAAGTTCTTTATGTATACACAACCATATTTTACATATATAAACATTTAACATATGTTGAGAATTATTATTATCCCAATTTAAAGTATTATCACTTTTTACAATAGCTAGAACATGGAAGCAACCTAAATGTCCATCGTGAAACGAATGGACAAAGAAGTATACACAATGGAATATTTCTCAGCCGTAAAAAGAAATACATTTGAATCAGTGCTAATGAGGTGGATGAATGTAGAACCTACTATACAAAGTGAAGTAAGTCAAAAAGAGATGGGCAAATACAGTATACTAACGCATATATATGGAATCTAGAAAGATGGTATTGATAAATATGCAGAGCAGCAATGGAGAAACAGACATAGAGAACAGACCTATGGACAGTGGGGGGAGGGAAGATCTGGTGAGAGGTATGGAAAGAGTAACATGAAAACCTACACTATTATATGTAAAAGAGGTAACGATTGTGAATACGCTGTGAGACTAAGGGAATTTACATGTGGGCTATGCAACAACCTGGGAAGGACAGGGGCTCAGGTGGGAGGGTCAGGGATATACTTATGACTGATTTGGGATTATGTATAGCTGTAAACAACAGAGCTCTGCAAAAGACGTATAACAATAACTTCGCTGTACACCTGAAACTAACGCAGCACTGTAAATCAACTATACTCCCAATTAAAAAGAAAAACAACAGTATTATGATAATTTATTCTTATCCCTCGGTCCCGTTGATGAGGTTTTTGCCCTAAATTGGCCCACGTGATATCCCCGGAGACCTCCTTTGCCGCCTTTCTAGGGGTAGATACAGAGACAGATCGCTAGACATCTTGGGGCGAACAAATAAGACCACACCCACCCCTGCCGCCCCGCCTTGGACGCCGCGACTCTCCGGGCTCGCCCCGCCCTGCGTGGGGGCGGGGCTTCCCCTTTGCCGGCGCGCTGACGTCCCGCGTCCCGCGCCTTTGTCTCCTCTTCGCGCCTGCGCTGCGGGCGGAAGGTTGTCCCTGTGACCGGCTCGGCCTTCGGAGCTGCAGTCGCCATGTTGTCGGTCGCCGCCCGCTCGGGCCCCTTCGCGCCTGTCCTGTCGGCCACGTCCCGCGGGGTGGCGGGCGCGCTGCGGCCCCTGGTACAGGCAGCGGTGCCCGCCCCCTCGGAGTCGCCAGTGCTGGACGTGAAGCGGCCCTTCCTGTGCCGGGAGTCGCTGAGTGGCCAGGCCGTGGGCCGGCCTTTGGCCGCCTCCGTGGGCCTCAATGGTGAGTCGGGCAGAAGGGTCCCTCTTTTCTTGCTCTTTCCGGTCTTAGACCCTGGAAACAGTCGCGCCGGGCAGGGGGCCGCGGGAAGAGGGATCAGATCCCTAGTTGTGGATACTCTTGCCCTCGGGACTGGGTCGACCTTGGGCAGGCCTCTGCGCCTCCCCGGCCTCGGTGCGCTCGCCTTTGCGGGGTCGTCGCCGCGCGGTCTCGAGGGTCTCCATCTCGGGCCTTCTGGGCCTGTGCGGCTGTCTTTTCGTTGAAGTTGGCCTAGGCTCCCAGCCACAGGCTAAATTTTCTGTTACTTCCTTAAGTTAAAAAAACTATGGATTCCAATTGTTTCTAACAAAGCTAGGCAGGTTTTGCTGCTTACAGGTGGTTTGCCTTAGAGCAAATTCCTTAACGGTTTTCCTCAATGACTTTGCGGACTTAGTTGGTTATATTCGTAAGGTGCAAAAGACGTATAACAAAATAAAACTTCCGCTGTACACCTGAAACTAACGCAGCACTGTAAATCAACTATACTCCCAATTAAAAGAAAAACAACAGTATTATGATAATTTATTCTTATCCCTCGGTCCCGTTGATGAGGTTTTTGCCCTAAATTGGCCCACGTGATATCCCCGGAGACCTCCTTTGCCGCCTTTCTAGGGGTAGATACAGAGACAGATCGCTAGACATCTTGGGGCGAACAAATAAGACCACACCCACCCCTGCCGCCCCGCCTTGGACGCCGCGACTCTCCGGGCTCGCCCCGCCCTGCGTGGGGGCGGGGCTTCCCCTTTGCCGGCGCGCTGACGTCCCGCGTCCCGCGCCTTTGTCTCCTCTTCGCGCCTGCGCTGCGGGCGGAAGGTTGTCCCTGTGACCGGCTCGGCCTTCGGAGCTGCAGTCGCCATGTTGTCGGTCGCCGCCCGCTCGGGCCCCTTCGCGCCTGTCCTGTCGGCCACGTCCCGCGGGGTGGCGGGCGCGCTGCGGCCCCTGGTACAGGCAGCGGTGCCCGCCCCCTCGGAGTCGCCAGTGCTGGACGTGAAGCGGCCCTTCCTGTGCCGGGAGTCGCTGAGTGGCCAGGCCGTGGGCCGGCCTTTGGCCGCCTCCGTGGGCCTCAATGGTGAGTCGGGCAGAAGGGTCCCTCTTTTCTTGCTCTTTCCGGTCTTAGACCCTGGAAACAGTCGCGCCGGGCAGGGGGCCGCGGGAAGAGGGATCAGATCCCTAGTTGTGGATACTCTTGCCCTCGGGACTGGGTCGACCTTGGGCAGGCCTCTGCGCCTCCCCGGCCTCGGTGCGCTCGCCTTTGCGGGGTCGTCGCCGCGCGGTCTCGAGGGTCTCCATCTCGGGCCTTCTGGGCCTGTGCGGCTGTCTTTTCGTTGAAGTTGGCCTAGGCTCCCAGCCACAGGCTAAATTTTCTGTTACTTCCTTAAGTTAAAAAAACTATGGATTCCAATTGTTTCTAACAAAGCTAGGCAGGTTTTGCTGCTTACAGGTGGTTTGCCTTAGAGCAAATTCCTTAACGGTTTTCCTCAATGACTTTGCGGACTTAGTTGGTTATATTCGTAAGGTTCAGACGGACAAATTCCACGTTAAGCCATTGACACGTTTTGAGGACACTTTACAAGTTCTCAAAAAAAAAAAAAAAACCAGAAACTGCTTTTAACATTTGAGAACGTGCCCTGCTCACTACTACTGAACCTTTAGTGTCCTTCCCCTTCACCGCCCTAGAGCCAGAAAAAGACAAAAAAGAACAAGCTCCAAGGTCATTCGAGTATCCATCAGTGTTATCAGAGACTGGGCCAAAGGGTTTTCACACCATAATGAATGGAATCCTCCAAAAGAGCAATTGGTAGAGGTGGATGATGCTCCACTTTGCAGATGAGAAGACAGACCGCAAGAGGTGAAGTGGCTTTGTACACGTTGTGAATGTGATAGTGATAGATTTGAAAGACCGATGTAGCCATACGCTCTCACCAGGAGTGTAGTCTATACCTCTGTCTGCAGATCGTAGTTTATCTTTGGTGTCTGGTTCTCTGTTTTTATACTCTGTCTGAGGATCCTTAACTGGCAACTTGTGAGCCAGATGTAGTGTGTCTTTACTTGAATAGTTTCAAAGAAACAGACTTTCTGGTGTGCCTTGAAATGTTGAAAGTTCGCAACCCTGGGCTCTAATTGTTCTGTATGCAGGGGATTGGGTGCATCCTTTTGAAGGAAGTGCTTTTCCAGTTCAAACTAGGTCTTTGTGTGTTCTGCCTGGCCCCGCTGACCTTTGCCCTACACCAAGTTGCACCCCCCCCCCCCATTCTGCCTTTTCTTTTCAAATGCTCCTCTCACTCATTTTTCCACATTTCCAAGTTTTACCCATCCTTTCGATCTCATTTCAGGATCAGGTCAATAAAACTTTATGTTGCTGATTGATTCCTTTATGTTAAGCACATGACACTTTCTACTTTGTATTGCATATATTGATGATTCTTCTGACCTTGAGCTTCAAAGGTGTAGAGAGTATCCTTTATTCTGTCTTCCACAGTCTCAGATTTTGCATATAGTTGATGCAGAGTGCTTGTGAATTAATAAAGTGGCGGTTTTTCTTAGTGTACATCAGTAGATTTTAGAGAAATTTCTCAGGCCATTTGTTTGGACACATACGAGAAACAGAGAGGAGAAAATTTCGATAACAAAGATGAAAAGTATCTTGGAATTGGTCAAATGGCTAAAAAGTTTATTCTAAAAGTCAAGGACTTATATGACTTTTCCAAGAAGTTGTAGAGACATAAGGCAAACCTTTCAATAATCATGCCTTCAGCTTGAAGCTTAAATTGAGTTCATAGTAAAATTGCCTGTGTAGGTGGTTTGTGGAAAGATGGTTAGTAGAAGGTGTGGTAGGGGGCAGTTAAATCAGAAGATCTCTGAGTTGGGAAACAGTAGAGTTTACCTTAAAACTTTTGTTGTAATGTCTTAAGTTTTCTCCACTTCTAGATGATGTTTCTATAATTATCTGAATTTTAGTTTAGAGTTAAATCTAGCTAGAATCTTTGCTACTAGAAGTCACTAATGGAATTCATATAAATTATCTAGGGAATGATTTTTTTTATAATATAGCAATTTAATTTCCCGAAGTGTTCTTGATGATGGAACTCATTGCAAAGTGTAACCTACTGGATAGAATGGAAGTAGACAACTGGATTTCTTTTGCTACCAAATCTCTGGATGATAATGTCAAAGCCATTCTCTGTGCATTTCCTTGTGTGGAAGGGTTGTAGGCGGGGCTTTTCAAGTAGGAGTATGAACTCTGATTTCTTCAGCTTTTAGGCATGACATGCATCTCTTTCCTTTGTAGTCCTAGACAGTGCTAGGGGAAAGTAAGTCATACTTAATACTAGGGGTAGTATGTGATATAATGTCACTTTGCTATAGTTGCAGGTCGCCAGTAGTCACTACCTATGTCCTTGTTCCCTGTGAGAAAAAAAATGGTGAGTTAGAAAAGTACATTGTGATTTTGATAGGTTTCTCCATTGTTTGTGAATACATATGGCTTCCATAAAATTGAGAACCATGTGAAATGTATTCCTTATTGTAATGTTTGACTGCTCAAGAAACTATATGAGGATGAGACAACCTAGAAGGTCAAGTAGAATTACGGCTTACATGAAAATCCTTTTTATAAGTGCACTTTTCTTTGGAAACATTTTCTAAAACTGAGAAATTTTTAGTGTCCCCTTTATAAAAAGCAAATCTTGTTGTAGATGTTCTTAAATGAATATGCAGTTTGCAAAGAAGTTTGCTTTCTGAAACATACTTAAAAGTGACATCTTAAGTTAGTATTTTGTCAGACATTTAAAAATAGTATGGAACAGGACATACTTGTTTTTACAAAAAATAAACTGCTTGCATCCAGAATACAGTAAGTCCCCTACATACAAACCTCCAAGTAATGCACTTCCAAAGATTCGAACGTGTTCCATCAGTGTCAGGTGTGAGTGAAATTGCAACTCGCCCATTGTCTCTTCTATTTCTGACAATCTTTCAGCTCTACCAACTCCCCCGCTCCTCCTCTCCCTTCTCCAGTCACCACCTCTTACATCTTCACTTGATGCCAGCCCCTGTATGCCAACCGTTATACTTCTGTAGAAATGTCTTCTTTATTTTTTGTGTGTTTTTTATGTATTATTTGTGTAAGAGGTGTTACAAATCTGCTGCAGTACAGTACTGTACAGCTGATTGTGTTAGTTGGGTACCTAGGCTAACTTTGCTGGACTCACAAATGCACTCAAAACAAAACTCTGTTTGTATGTGGGTGACTTACTACGTAAACAATAATTACTTGTTCATTTAATGTTCATTTGGTATAGACATCTGATGGGCTATTTATGGCCTGCAGTAGTTTCCCAGTTGAGAGTTCTACAGCAGCAGAAAAAGAAAAAAAAAAAGATAATGCCCCTGCTCTTACAGATGTTATCTTCACTGATGTTTTATGAAAACTTTGCTCTTTCTTGTTACACTAAATTGAAATAATTTGGTTATTTTGGAGATTTCATTTGATTTTGATAGCTTCGTGTCCTGATAAGGATTATTTTTCTGCCCATTAGTGGTTTTGCTTGAATTTATATTCCAAAATCTAAATAGAAATCTCTTTAAGTTTTATGCATCTAAAGTTATACTGTTTACAGAGTGTTTGTTACCTTATAATTCTTAATTTATGAATTTTTAGAAGTTCAGAGAGCAAGTAGATAGGAATATAAAGTTAGACATTTGGTTTAGTAAGATGGTCACGTCAGTTTACTGAATAGACCGGATGAGTTTTAGGGTCTCTTCTAATCCAGAAAATATGGGTGATATTTAGCATAATTGCACAGTATGTCTTAGCAGGTTGAATTTTTGGAAACTTAAAATATCACTGCAGTACTGTTGAACTTTTAAACCTGATGCACTTGAATTGTTATGAATTTTGAATTAGCAGTCATCAGTATACATGTTGTTTTTTAATTTCATAGCAATATGAGAGGTAGTGGTTGACTTCATGTTTTCAGTGTTTTATTTGCTGATACTACCAACTTGACCAATTCTGTAGCCAGTGAGTGCCATATTTCACATTTTAATAATTTGATTTTTGCTTATGAATTCATAAAGGTCTGTTTCCTGATGTATGCCTCTTTTGGGGGTCCTCATCTAATTGTGTTTTTTAACCTTCTGTTTATCTTGCAGCTCCTGCTTCTGTTCGTTATTCCCATACGGACATCAGAGTGCCTGACTTCTCTGACTATCGTCGCCCTGAAGTGTTAGATAGTACAAAGTCTTCAAAAGAGAGCAGTGAGGCTAGAAAAGGCTTCTCCTATTTGATAACTGCAACAACTACTGTGGGTGTTGCGTACGCTGCCAAGAATGCTGTCTCTCAGTTTGTTTCCAGCATGAGTGCCTCTGCAGATGTGTTGGCCATGTCGAAAATCGAAATCAAGTTATCCGATATTCCAGAGGGCAAGAACATGGCTTTCAAGTGGAGAGGCAAACCCCTGTTTGTGCGCCATCGAACCAAGAAGGAAATTGACCAGGAAGCCGCAGTCGAAGTGTCCCAATTGAGGGACCCACAGCATGATTTGGAACGAGTGAAGAAACCTGAGTGGGTTATCTTGATAGGTGTTTGCACACATCTGGGTTGTGTACCCATTGCAAATGCAGGAGATTTTGGTGGTTATTACTGCCCTTGCCATGGGTCACACTATGACGCATCTGGCAGGATCAGGAAGGGGCCGGCGCCTCTCAACCTTGAAGTTCCCTCATATGAGTTCACTAGTGATGATATGGTGATTGTTGGTTAGAGACCCGGACTCAAGTCATGGGCTTCTTTTAGTCTTCATGTCACTTCAGAACAGGCCTTCTGTACTCCAGATTAGTTGATTTGAAATATTTAAGAGTTGCTGATAATGTGTTTGCAAACATGTAAATTGAATTTCATGTTGAATACTTATCAGACATTCACCTAATAAAGCCACTGTTTAAACATTGTTGTGCGCAAAGACTTCAAGGTGCAGTGTCTTTTATAGTTAATTTTAATTAAAAATTACAGACTGGTGTAGAAAATATTTGTGCAATCCATAGTTTTTCTTCTTATTTACCTTCTTGTGTCAGGAACAGATTCTGCAGAGATCATGGTTAGGATGAGGAGAATTAGCTTATAATCTCCAAGACCTGGGAGATGGTTTTTGGCATTGGCAGGAACAATAGTATCCAAGTTTCCTTTCAGTTTTGCACACCTGGATATGTGTATGGGATAACCCTTCCACTCTGACCTCTATGACAGGCCAAGAAATTTTATTCATCATTTATGGGAGTAACTTCGTAGTTAGAATGAATTCTTAGATTTTAAGAGGCAGTGATGTGGGATACTATCTGAAGGAGGCTTTCTGAAATGGGAGTGCTGCTCTGTTAAATTCCGTCATCTGGTGGAGGTTTTCATGGCTTCCAGTGCCCCTGCCTCCATCCTATCAAGGGACAAAGGGCATAGTGCGTCCGATATTTAATAATACCTTTGTGTGTAAAGGAGCCTGCTGGCGTTTCCTGGATGATAACATTTCGAGTTGTTTCTACTGGGTTTGCAGTCACCACTTTTCATTGTGAAGTGAGGGTGGGTACAGGGAGACATCCCCGAATTAACCCCCTCTTCTTTCTGCTTCATGCTTCCAGTTACACAGGTCAGACAAGACCATGATCTGGTATTCTCTCTAGGAACTGGAGGTGGGCTTTGCCCTTTGTTGAGATCATAGCTATCTTGATAATTTGTGTTTCTTTTCTGTTTGGAGATGGGTTAGTAATGTACTCCATGGGGTACACCTTGTGATTACACATAGGTTTGTAAAACAGCAAACAAGGACCTTGTATCCATGAGTTGGCACACTATGACGCATCTGGCAGGATCAGGAAGGGCCGGCGCCTCTCAACCTAGTGATTGATATGGTGATTGTTGGTTAGAGACCCGGACTCAAGTCATGGGCTTCTTTTAGTCTTCATGTCACTTCAGAACAGGCCTTCTGTACTCCAGATTAGTTGATTTGAAATATTTAAGAGTTGCTGATAATGTGTTTGCAAACATGTAAATTGAATTTCATGTTGAATACTTATCAGACATTCACCTAATAAAGCCACTGTTTAAACATTGTTGTGCGCAAAGACTTCAAGGTGCAGTGTCTTTTATAGTTAATTTTAATTAAAAATTACAGACTGGTGTAGAAAATATTTGTGCAATCCATAGTTTTTCTTCTTATTTACCTTCTTGTGTCAGGAACAGATTCTGCAGAGATCATGGTTAGGATGAGGAGAATTAGCTTATAATCTCCAAGACCTGGGAGATGGTTTTTGGCATTGGCAGGAACAATAGTATCCAAGTTTCCTTTCAGTTTTGCACACCTGGATATGTGTATGGGATAACCCTTCCACTCTGACCTCTATGACAGGCCAAGAAATTTTATTCATCATTTATGGGAGTAACTTCGTAGTTAGAATGAATTCTTAGATTTTAAGAGGCAGTGATGTGGGATACTATCTGAAGGAGGCTTTCTGAAATGGGAGTGCTGCTCTGTTAAATTCCGTCATCTGGTGGAGGTTTTCATGGCTTCCAGTGCCCCTGCCTCCATCCTATCAAGGGACAAAGGGCATAGTGCGTCCGATATTTAATAATACCTTTGTGTGTAAAGGAGCCTGCTGGCGTTTCCTGGATGATAACATTTCGAGTTGTTTCTACTGGGTTTGCAGTCACCACTTTTCATTGTGAAGTGAGGGTGGGTACAGGGAGACATCCCCGAATTAACCCCCTCTTCTTTCTGCTTCATGCTTCCAGTTACACAGGTCAGACAAGACCATGATCTGGTATTCTCTCTAGGAACTGGAGGTGGGCTTTGCCCTTTGTTGAGATCATAGCTATCTTGATAATTTGTGTTTCTTTTCTGTTTGGAGATGGGTTAGTAATGTACTCCATGGGGTACACCTTGTGATTACACATAGGTTTGTAAAACAGCAAACAAGATTCGATGATTACGTCTTCGAGGGGAGACTACGGAGCTTTCAGGGTTTAGTCCTTAAGATCAATAACGAAGTGTGTCAAAAAGGAAAATGTCCCAGTTTCCAGGCTTATGAGTAGATCCTGATCTTTGGTTCATTTTTACCATTCATTCTAGAGAGAAAACTAGCAGGCATGATAAGCAGGGCACTTAATACTGTTTTGTTCCAGATCCCCATTTAAAGACATTTAGGTTCAAGTATTTAGGTATAATAAACATTTTGAGACAAAAAATTCCAAACTTTGCTAATTTACTACTTTTTGACATGTGCTTCTATTTTAAATCTAGGACTTTCTGATCTGTGCATATGTAGATTACCAAGGAAAAGATGGTATTGTTACATTTAAAAATAGTGAAACTGTATCATTATGTATGAGCAAGATATGTTTGTAGTATTTGATACTAATATTTGGATCATCTCATGTGAAGTTATTTTTTCCCCCTGATTTTATCATGAGACCAAGAGAATCGGTATATATTTGTTGGGTATTTTACTTGTTCATCATTGTGGTGAAGATTCTGCTTTTTGAATATTTATGGGCAAAATCATCCTGCTCTTTTTCCTATACCCGTGCCACTTGTTAATGGTCCTGACCCCTGCTAGTTGGAGGAACTAGGTGGGGTGATAAAAATTCAGCTTTTAATTTCAAGATGAATTAAACCTGGAGTAGAGACCTTGAAACATTTAATGAATCCTTCAAACCCAGTAAATTGTGTGCCTATTCATCTATTATCCTATGTCAAAAAAGGATTTTTGTTTCTTTGCAGGTAATTGAAGCTTTGAGCTGCAACATCCAGCAGTTAGTTGCTAATTGTTAGTTGAGTTGGGGGAATGGGGTAGTGGAAGTACTGGAGTAGAATTTCAGGTTTTCTGGCTTTGCCATTTCCTAACCATGGGCTTGTCCTTAGAAGAGTTGTTCTCTGAGAATCCTTCCAAGTAAAATCTTATGAGCCCCTTAATCCTACTCCCATAATAGTGGGAATTGTTAGATAAGCATCTGTTGTACTTGGTCTAAACTCTTGTAGCATTGTTTTAATTAACAGAACCAACCTTTCATAGCAGTAGTGCTCACCCAGGGCAGCACTGCTGCTTTATGGGGCATCGGTGGCTGTCGTTGGGTTGTCACAATGGTTGTAGAGTGCTTTTGGTACTGGGGGAAGTGGCTGTGTGGCAGGGGAACAGGATTATGATGTGTTCAGTTGAGGGAAACAGGTGCCCAAATGGGGGGGGAAATGGTGCTGCTGAAACTTAACGCCATCGTTTTCTGTAGGGAAAAACTATTTGTGATAGGTCAAAATAGTTCATATTTGAAATGCGGAAACACAACTGCATTAGAAGCTACCTGGCAGTGGAGGATAAAAATAGGAAATTTGCTTATTCCTAGATGTGTCACAGGCATTTTGTGCTGGAACTGCTGCATTTGGTGGAATGCTTATGTCTTTCATGGTATTTTGACTGATGATGTTAAACCATTAAATTCCAGTGTCCCATTAATTTTTAAAAGGACAAGTAAAATTACTTGATATTTGCTAAATGAGTGGATAGAGCAGACCTATGTGAGCTTTTTGATTATTTTACTGAAACAAAATCCTAGATATTTGGGAGAAAAATGGGGAACTTGATCAGTTGACACCCTGACATGACATCATTAGCGTGTACTTCTCTATACTGGGAGTTGGGATGATCTCGAGATCCATGCTACATGCTCTTAAAAGAGTAGTAAAGATGGTCAAGAATCTGAACAATGCAGGCGACCTGGGTTCAGTCTCTGGGGGATAAAAATTCAGCTTTTAATTTCAAGATGAATTAAACCTGGAGTAGAGACCTTGAAACATTTAATGAATCCTTCAAACCCAGTAAATTGTGTGCCTATTCATCTATTATCCTATGTCAAAAAGGATTTGCTTTGCAGGTAATTGAAGCTTTGAGCTGCAACATCCAGCAGTTAGTTGCTAATTGTTAGTTGAGTTGGGGGAATGGGGTAGTGGAAGTACTGGAGTAGAATTTCAGGTTTTCTGGCTTTGCCATTTCCTAACCATGGGCTTGTCCTTAGAAGAGTTGTTCTCTGAGAATCCTTCCAAGTAAAATCTTATGAGCCCCTTAATCCTACTCCCATAATAGTGGGAATTGTTAGATAAGCATCTGTTGTACTTGGTCTAAACTCTTGTAGCATTGTTTTAATTAACAGAACCAACCTTTCATAGCAGTAGTGCTCACCCAGGGCAGCACTGCTGCTTTATGGGGCATCGGTGGCTGTCGTTGGGTTGTCACAATGGTTGTAGAGTGCTTTTGGTACTGGGGGAAGTGGCTGTGTGGCAGGGGAACAGGATTATGATGTGTTCAGTTGAGGGAAACAGGTGCCCAAATGGGGGGGGAAATGGTGCTGCTGAAACTTAACGCCATCGTTTTCTGTAGGGAAAAACTATTTGTGATAGGTCAAAATAGTTCATATTTGAAATGCGGAAACACAACTGCATTAGAAGCTACCTGGCAGTGGAGGATAAAAATAGGAAATTTGCTTATTCCTAGATGTGTCACAGGCATTTTGTGCTGGAACTGCTGCATTTGGTGGAATGCTTATGTCTTTCATGGTATTTTGACTGATGATGTTAAACCATTAAATTCCAGTGTCCCATTAATTTTTAAAAGGACAAGTAAAATTACTTGATATTTGCTAAATGAGTGGATAGAGCAGACCTATGTGAGCTTTTTGATTATTTTACTGAAACAAAATCCTAGATATTTGGGAGAAAAATGGGGAACTTGATCAGTTGACACCCTGACATGACATCATTAGCGTGTACTTCTCTATACTGGGAGTTGGGATGATCTCGAGATCCATGCTACATGCTCTTAAAAGAGTAGTAAAGATGGTAAAGAATCTGAACAATGCAGGAGACCTGGGTTCAGTCTCTGGGTCAGGAAGATCCCTTGGAGAAAGCATAAGCTATCCATACTAGTATTCTTGACTAGAACCTTACAGACTACAGTCCATGGGATCATGGAGTGGGACATGACTGAGCAACTAAAACTTCAGTTTCAGAGGGAAGTATTTTTTTTAAAAATTTGTTTGTTAGAGATAACACCAAATTTACCATGATCTTTCTGATCATGCCTTTGGAAAACCTTTGACTCCATCTGAGTCGTTATTTGATATTAAAATGTGCTATTAAGTACTCATTTTTTTTTGAACAGTGGGAACATACTGTTTATCTGAATTTCAGAAGTCATTCTTCATTCCCATAGTGGTGAAACAGTCATTTCTGTATTTTCATGTCATGTGAATATCACTGCATTTTGTATATTAACCCAAAATAAAGATCCATGTTTTTCAGAATGATTTCTTTGGTCCACTGTTCTAACACATTCTCATCAGTATTTGCTAATGACTTCCCTCAATCACTTCCTAGAAGTTCATGCTTTGTTGAGCAGCTTAGTTGCCATCTGTGCATAGATGTTGCATTAGCACCTGAAACTCAAGATGTCCAAAAGAAAAGGAAGTCCTGTCTTTTTCTGAAGCCATCTTCATCACAGTTGACAAGCTTAAAACCTCTAGCATCTCCTGCCTCCTTTTCCATTACAATCAATCCCCAATCCTGCTAATTGTGTCTTAATGTGTGGTTGATGTGTGGTAGTAAACAACAAAACCCTGTAAAGAAAAAAAAAAAAGGTCCATTACTGTCTGCAATCTGTAGCATTCTAATAATGGCATACAAAACTCCTAGTCACTAAATTTTAGAAACAAAATCCTAGATATTTGGGAGAAAATGGGGAACTTGATCAGTTGACACCCTGACATGACATCATTAGCGTGTACTTCTCTATACTGGGAGTTGGGATGATCTCGAGATCCATGCTACATGCTCTTAAAAGAGTAGTAAAGATGGTAAAGAATCTGAACAATGCAGGAGACCTGGGTTCAGTCTCTGGGTCAGGAAGATCCCTTGGAGAAAGCATAAGCTATCCATACTAGTATTCTTGACTAGAACCTTACAGACTACAGTCCATGGGATAATGGAGTGGGACATGACTGAGCAACTAAAACTTCAGTTTCAGGGGGAAGTATTTTTTAAAAATTTGTTTGTTAGAGATAACACCAAATTTACCATGATCTTTCTGATCATGCCTTTGGAAAACCTTTGACTCCATCTGAGTCGTTATTTGATATTAAAATGTGCTATTAAGTACTCATTTTTTTGAACAGTGGGAACATACTGTTTATCTGAATTTCAGAAGTCATTCTTCATTCCCATAGTGGTGAAACAGTCATTTCTGTATTTTCATGTCATGTGAATATCACTGCATTTTGTATATTAACCCAAAATAAAGATCCATGTTTTTCAGAATGATTTCTTTGGTCCACTGTTCTAACACATTCTCATCAGTATTTGCTAATGACTTCCCTCAATCACTTCCTAGAAGTTCATGCTTTGTTGAGCAGCTTAGTTGCCATCTGTGCATAGATGTTGCATTAGCACCTGAAACTCAAGATGTCCAAAAGAAAAGGAAGTCCTGTCTTTTTCTGAAGCCATCTTCATCACAGTTGACAAGCTTAAAACCTCTAGCATCTCCTGCCTCCTTTTCCATTACAATCAATCCCCAATCCTGCTAATTGTGTCTTAATGTGTGGTTGATGTGTGGTAGTAAACAACAAAACCCTGTAAAGAAAAAAAAAAAAGGTCCATTACTGTCTGCAATCTGTAGCATTCTAATAATGGCATACTTTTAGAGCACTGACTCCTAGTCACTTAGGCAAAGTGTACTTTGTTAGCTCATTTAAAACTAAATCCTGTCAAGTAACATTGCTATTCCTAGTTTATAGAGAAACAGGCACACAGCACTCCCTTGTTTACAGTCATATAGCTGGTAGGTTTAATTTTTTTCAGAAATGTGTTTTATTTTTTGTTTTTGGCTCTCCTGAGCTTTCACTGCTGCTGCCAGCTCTTCTAGTTGCAGGGAATGGGGACTACTCTCCAGCTGAGGTGAGCAGGTTTCTTGTTACAGTGACTTCTCTTCCTGTTGTGGAACTCAGGTTCTAGGGCACATGGGCTTCAATAGTTCAGGCACATGGCCTCCGTAGTTGGGGCTCTGAGGCTCTAGAGCACAGACTCCATAGCTGTGGCTTATGGACTTAGTTGCTCTACAGCATGTGGGATCTTCCCAGACCAGGATCGAATCCATGTCTCCTGCATGGGTAGGCAAACTACCACTGAGCTACCAGGGAAGCCCCTGGTAGGTTTAGTTTTAACTCGGAGTCTTGAGTCCAGAGCCTGTATTTCTGATCATCATTGTATATATATATAATTGAAAAGAACTCAAAGCACTACACCAGTTTATTGTCAGTTCTTGCTTGGTCTAATTGCAGCAGGATTCCAAGTAGGTCTTTCCTCCAGCCCTGCCGCCAAAACACCCATCCTCATAGTTACCAGAAGAATATGGGGGTGGCTCCTGTGTTCCAGTGTTAGCTCTGCTATTTCCTAGGTGTGTGATCTGACTTAATCACTTAATCTTTTCATGTTTCTCTTCGTATGAAAAAACACCCTCAGTGTTTATTCAAATGAATGCATTAGTGAAACTCAAGATGTCCAAAAGAAAAGGAAGTCCTGTCTTTTTCTGAAGCCATCTTCATCACAGTTGACAAGCTTAAAACCTCTAGCATCTCCTGCCTCCTTTTCCATTACAATCAATCCCCAATCCTGCTAATTGTGTCTTAATGTGTGGTTGATGTGTGGTAGTAAACAACAAAACCCTGTAAAGAAAAAAAAAAAAGGTCCATTACTGTCTGCAATCTGTAGCATTCTAATAATGGCATACTTTTAGAGCACTGACTCCTAGTCACTTAGGCAAAGTGTACTTTGTTAGCTCATTTAAAACTAAATCCTGTCAAGTAACATTGCTATTCCTAGTTTATAGAGAAACAGGCACACAGCACTCCCTTGTTTACAGTCATATAGCTGGTAGGTTTAATTTTTTTCAGAAATGTGTTTTATTTTTTGTTTTTGGCTCTCCTGAGCTTTCACTGCTGCTGCCAGCTCTTCTAGTTGCAGGGAATGGGGACTACTCTCCAGCTGAGGTGAGCAGGTTTCTTGTTACAGTGACTTCTCTTCCTGTTGTGGAACTCAGGTTCTAGGGCACATGGGCTTCAATAGTTCAGGCACATGGCCTCCGTAGTTGGGGCTCTGAGGCTCTAGAGCACAGACTCCATAGCTGTGGCTTATGGACTTAGTTGCTCTACAGCATGTGGGATCTTCTCAGATCAGGGATCGAATCCATGTCTCCTGCATGGGTAGGCAAACTACCACTGAGCTACCAGGGAAGCCCCTGGTAGGTTTAGTTTTAACTCGGAGTCTTGAGTCCAGAGCCTGTATTTCTGATCATCATTGTATATATATATAATTGAAAAAGAACTCAAAGCACTACACCAGTTTATTGTCAGTTCTTGCTTGGTCTAATTGCAGCAGGATTCCAAGTAGGTCTTTCCTCCAGCCCTGCCGCCAAAACACCCATCCTCATAGTTACCAGAAGAATATGGGGGTGGCTCCTGTGTTCCAGTGTTAGCTCTGCTATTTCCTAGGTGTGTGATCTGACTTAATCACTTAATCTTTTCATGTTTCTCTTCGTATGAAAAAACACCCTCAGTGTTTATTCAAATGAATGCATTAGTGTAAGTCAAGGGATGACTTCAAAACTCCTGAACATAGAACCTTTGTAAGGTGCTACTTGCCTGCATCACGTCAGTAAACCCTTTGCTGCAATAACATGACTTGTCACGGATAATCTTTGCGTCTGTTTCCACAGTGACCCCTTTGCCTTGTTCTCCTTCCCTTCCCTTCTATTAACTAGGCTGTGCTCTCTGCCTTTTCTTTAAGACCTAGTGTAGTACCCTGCATCTAAATCCCATAGACTTCCAGCAAGTTTCCCCAAGATAACCAGAGAATATCCATTTAGATATTTATAGGTTCCCCCACTATGAAGCTCACTATCATGTTTTGTCTCACTAGCACCAAACAAGAGACTGGGACCCATGGCAAGTACTCAGCCATGGGAATGAATTCTGAATGAGGAAATACGGTGAATTTCTGAGTGGCATTATTTGAAAAGAAAAATTGCTAAGGCATTATTTTGCAAATATCGACTCTAACATTTGAAAAAATAGATCATGTAAGATCTATGTATCTTATCTTTCTGGGACTTTAGGTCAGAGGAGGAGAATTGTAGTGCAAGGTATTTTGGATTTAAGTTTAGACTATTCCCAGAAGAAAAAGTTAAAAAGAGTAAATAAATGAATTCATCATCTTAAAGCCTGGTACTATAATATTTTACTTTATTTTCTTTGTTTTATAAATTGATTTTTACAGGGTTTTGTTGTTTACTGCCACACATTGACCTGAATTTTGCTTTATTTTCATTTACTTCATAAAGACCTTTCTTGAGCCTATGTAAGATTTCATTGCCAAAAGGGTTATTCAGTATTTTCAATGCTTAAATGCAATTGACATCATTATTTCTACCATTTTATCTCTCCTCTGTTCACTTCCCATCCTGGGATTTAGGAAGGAAACACTTTGTTTGGAAAGAAAAAATATTATCAAGCAGGTGATTTGATCAATTCTCTGAGGTAGGAAGCATTGCAGATTCTTTTCTGCTTTGGGCTCTGCTATTTCCTAGGTGTGTGATCTGACTTAATCACTTAATCTTTTCATGTTTCTCTTCGTATGAAAAAACACCCTCAGTGTTTATTCAAATGAATGCATTAGTGTAAGTCAAGGGATGACTTCAAAACTCCTGAACATAGAACCTTTGTAAGGTGCTACTTGCCTGCATCACGTCAGTAAACCCTTTGCTGCAATAACATGACTTGTCACGGATAATCTTTGCGTCTGTTTCCACAGTGACCCCTTTGCCTTGTTCTCCTTCCCTTCCCTTCTATTAACTAGGCTGTGCTCTCTGCCTTTTCTTTAAGACCTAGTGTAGTACCCTGCATCTAAATCCCATAGACTTCCAGCAAGTTTCCCCAAGATAACCAGAGAATATCCATTTAGATATTTATAGGTTCCCCCACTATGAAGCTCACTATCATGTTTTGTCTCACTAGCACCAAACAAGAGACTGGGACCCATGGCAAGTACTCAGCCATGGGAATGAATTCTGAATGAGGAAATACGGTGAATTTCTGAGTGGCATTATTTGAAAAGAAAAATTGCTAAGGCATTATTTTGCAAATATCGACTCTAACATTTGAAAAAATAGATCATGTAAGATCTATGTATCTTATCTTTCTGGGACTTTAGGTCAGAGGAGGAACGAATTGTAGTGCAAGGTATTTTGGATTTAAGTTTAGACTATTCCCAGAAGAAAAAGTTAAAAAGAGTAAATAAATGAATTCATCATCTTAAAGCCTGGTACTATAATATTTTACTTTATTTTCTTTGTTTTATAAATTGATTTTTACAGGGTTTTGTTGTTTACTGCCACACATTGACCTGAATTTTGCTTTATTTTCATTTACTTCATAAAGACCTTTCTTGAGCCTATGTAAGATTTCATTGCCAAAAGGGTTATTCAGTATTTTCAATGCTTAAATGCAATTGACATCATTATTTCTACCATTTTATCTCTCCTCTGTTCACTTCCCATCCTGGGATTTAGGAAGGAAACACTTTGTTTGGAAAGAAAAAATATTATCAAGCAGGTGATTTGATCAATTCTCTGAGGTAGGAAGCATTGCAGATTCTTTTCTCCTTTTTTATAGACAGCACTGCTTACTGGTGTTAAAAATGTCCCTAGTACTGCCAGGAATGCGAGGTTAAGATGATTTCTACTGTAGCTACTTAAAGGAGACCAAAATACGTGCCACAAAAGAAAGACTATATTCAAGTGCTTACTCATGTGAATGCTTAGAAAAAGATTATCATAGATTGTAAATCTCCAGTTGGAGCACAAATTTAATTTTGTGAAGAGCTTCAGTAACATCTTTGTAATATTTCCTCTATAACAGCACAAAATTGGTCTGTCAGTGAATTAAAAATTACGAATTCAATAAACTACGCTTGATATTTTTGCAGCTCATCTAACTTTTGAAATTCTTATCTGAATAGAATATTTGCAAAGGTAAGAAATAAAAGTGTAAGTAATAGATTTTTCGTACATTTTTGAAAGAGTAAACAATTTGACTCCTTAATTGAAGGGGAAAAAAAGCTAATGCGTTTCACATAATTGTCCAGTCTAGGGTGAGTATCGGAAACCTGCCATTTTCTTTAGTCTGCATGATAACATTCTAACTCAGGCTCTTTCTATATCCGAGGGAAGCTGTCAGCTCTACACAAAGATATGGTCTTTCCTGTGGCCTGTTTGGCTATTTGGAGGGACAGCATTCTGAAGACCCCAACTAATTTCAGGATAGAAAAATAAGGTTAAGAACCATTTTCCCATTAGGCAAGGATTATATATTAGACCCTTTTATTTTATTTATTTTTTTAACTGTAATTTTTTTTTTTTTTTTTTTTTGTATTTATTCATTTATTAGTCTTAGTTGCAGTGTGCAGGATCTTTGCATTCTGTTGTTGGGGCAGGAGGGCTTAGTTGCCCTGAGCCATGTGGGGTCTTAGTTCCCTGACCAGAAGTCAAATCCATGACCTCTGCATTGGAAGGTATATTCTTTAGCCACTGGACCATCAGAGAAGTCCCTAGACCCTTTAATACATAAATTTTAAATTCGGTAAAAGGTGTGAAAGGCATATAAACTGTAAACCATGTACAGAAGCTTGGGGTGAAGTCCTTGGACCCTTTTATATATAAATCTTAAATGAGGTAAAGGGTGTGAAAGGCATATAAACTGTAAAGCATGTACAAAAGCTTGGAGTGTAGTATACCAATAGGTGTATGAATATAAACTTTAGAATATGCTTAAGTATGTATAAAGGCAATTTAGGTGAAAGTATGCCTCTATTTAAGACTTTCATCAATTGAAGATTGTCATTAGTTCTGCATTCCCTGGGAATTCAGATATGCATGCATACATGGTTTTGCTGCTAATAGAGACCAAAGCTAAAGTCATCTACAGTAATGGTTCACATTGTAGTAGACCTCCCTTCCCCCATTCAACATCCAGTGTTAGTGGTTCAGTCGTGTCTGACTCTGTGACTCCATGGACTGTAGCCTGCCAGGCTCCTCAGTCCATGGAATTCTCCAGGCAAGAATACTGGAGTGGGTAGCCATGCCCTTCTCCAGGGGATCTTCCAAACCCAGGGATCAAACCCAGGCCTCTTGCATTGCAGGCAGATTCTTTACCATCTGGGCCACCAAAGTCCCTTTAACACTTAAGGATTTTACTCATCGAATCCACAATCTGGTTATTGGAAAAGACAAGAAAATAGATACCAAAAATAAAGTAGGAAAGAGCTGGCCAGCATCACTTGATGTAAGAGGTTAATAATAAAAGAATGCAACTCAGGGCTTTCCTGGTGGTCCGGTGGGTACGAATGCTGCCTTGCAGTGCAAGGGGCGCTGGTTCGATCCCTGGCCTGGGAAGATCCCACGTGCCACAAAGCGGCTAGACCGATGTGCCCAACTGCCAAGCTGGGGCTCTGGGACACATGCACCCAGAGCTGGTGCTCTGCTACAACAGGCCACTGCGATGGGAGGCCCACACAGGCCAAAGAACAAAGATGGAAATGAAAGACCAATAGAAGTGACCAAAAAAGAAAGAATGCAACTCATCACAACAGAGTTATAAAGCTCTAGGGATACAGATGATTTACTAGCAAAATACACCAAACTTTGAGTGTACCAGTTAGTGTAGATCAAATTATGTATAGGAAGTTACCATGACTGGGTATCTATATCTGAGTTGTATGTGACACTTGAAAGAAAAGGTGATTCTAATGATGTTTAAAAGTATGCTAGACCAGAGCTTCTCCAGTCTCACTGTGCATAGAGTTCACCTGGAGATGTTGTTCATGATGCACATTCTGATTCACAGGTCTGGGAGAGGGCCTGAGATGCTGCACTTCTAGCAAGTTCCAGGAAATGAGCTTGGACTCCCAAGGGATGTCCATGCTTCTAGTCCATGAAGCATACTTGGGGTTAGCAAAGTCTGTGTCATGGGGGTGTGGGGTGAGGTGGGAGATGGAAGCCCTATACTTCATTTATGAATTTAATATAAATGTAATATTAACAGCCTCATATGAGATCTACAAAAATAATACATGTGCTTCATTTACTGCATAAATGAAACTCTCTTTCCTTTTCTTTATAACCAGTAACAGAAATTTGCACTCTCTGCACCTCCTCTTTGACAAACAGCCACATCACCCTGAGACATGATAGCAAAAAGGTATGGAGTGAACAGGATTTGGTCAGTCGCAGAATTCTTTACCATCTGGGCCACCAAAGTCCCTTTAACACTTAAGGATTTTACTCATCGAATCCACAATCTGGTTATTGGAAAAGACAAGAAAATAGATACCAAAAATAAAGTAGGAAAGAGCTGGCCAGCATCACTTGATGTAAGAGGTTAATAATAAAAGAATGCAACTCAGGGCTTTCCTGGTGGTCCGGTGGGTACGAATGCTGCCTTGCAGTGCAAGGGGCGCTGGTTCGATCCCTGGCCTGGGAAGATCCCACGTGCCACAAAGCGGCTAGACCGATGTGCCCAACTGCCAAGCTGGGGCTCTGGGACACATGCACCCAGAGCTGGTGCTCTGCTACAACAGGCCACTGCGATGGGAGGCCCACACAGGCCAAAGAACAAAGATGGAAATGAAAGACCAATAGAAGTGACCAAAAAAGAAAGAATGCAACTCATCACAACAGAGTTATAAAGCTCTAGGGATACAGATGATTTACTAGCAAAATACACCAAACTTTGAGTGTACCAGTTAGTGTAGATCAAATTATGTATAGGAAGTTACCATGACTGGGTATCTATATCTGAGTTGTATGTGACACTTGAAAGAAAAGGTGATTCTAATGATGTTTAAAAGTATGCTAGACCAGAGCTTCTCCAGTCTCACTGTGCATAGAGTTCACCTGGAGATGTTGTTCATGATGCACATTCTGATTCACAGGTCTGGGAGAGGGCCTGAGATGCTGCACTTCTAGCAAGTTCCAGGAAATGAGCTTGGACTCCCAAGGGATGTCCATGCTTCTAGTCCATGAAGCATACTTGGGGTTAGCAAAGTCTGTGTCATGGGGGTGTGGGGTGAGGTGGGAGATGGAAGCCCTATACTTCATTTATGAATTTAATATAAATGTAATATTAACAGCCTCATATGAGATCTACAAAAATAATACATGTGCTTCATTTACTGCATAAATGAAACTCTCTTTCCTTTTCTTTATAACCAGTAACAGAAATTTGCACTCTCTGCACCTCCTCTTTGACAAACAGCCACATCACCCCTGAGACATGATAGCAAAGTATGGAGTGAACAGATTTGGCTGTACTGAATGCCTGGTTATCAGGGCTGCTTTTAACTCTGTCACAGTGGACATTGTTATTAAAGACCCCTTCGCTGATATCAGCTACTTAGTCTACATGTGTGTATGTATGCTTAGTTACTAAGTTTTGTCTAACTCTGTGAACCCATGGACTGGAGCAGGTTGCCATTTCCTATTCTGAAGGATCTTCCCATCCCAGGGATCAAACCCATGTCTCCTGCATCTCCTGCACTGGTTGGCAGATTCTTTACCACTGAACCACTGGGGCAATCCACTTAGTCTGCGTATCCCAGTATAATTTCACCTATGGAAAATTCAGTAGTATAGTCAAGACTGAGAATGGGAAGCTTCTCATCAATGGAAAGCCCATCTCCAAGACTGTAGACAAAGGTATCACTGAACTGAATGGAGTGCTCACTAATGTGGCTTTCCATATCTCCACCCTCAGTGTGTTGGTTGTGGATTTGACCTGCCATCTAGAAAACACTTAAACATTCTGACATCGGGCTTCCCTGGTGGTCCAGTGGGTAAAGACTCCACCTAGCAGTGCAAGGGGCGCTGGTTCGATCCTTGGCCTGGGAAGATCCCACGTGCTGCAGAGTGGCTGGACCGATGTGTCCAATTATCAAATGAGAGCTCTGTAGCGCGTGCACCCAGAGCTGGTGTTCTGCAACAAGAGAGGCCGCTGTGATGGGAGGCCCACACAGGCCAAAGAACAAAGATGGATGAAAATAAATAAATGAAAAACCAATAAAAAATGGCCAACATTTTTTAAAAAATAATCTGTAAAAAAAGCAAAACAAAAAACAAAACAAAACAAAAAACATTCCAACATCAAGAAAATTGTGAAGTGGACATCAGATGCCCCCCAAAAGTTCATCCTGGGCTACATTGACAATCAGGTAGTTTCCTTCAACTTTAGCACTGAAACTTACCTTTCCATCTTTGACACTGGGGCTGGAAAATTGACACTTTGTCATTTAATAAATCTCTCTTTCCTTTTCTTTATAACCAGTAACAGAAATTTGCACTCTCTGCACCTCCTCTTTGACAAACAGCCACATCACCCCTGAGACATGATAGCAAAGTATGGAGTGAACAGATTTGGCTGTACTGAATGCCTGGTTATCAGGGCTGCTTTTAACTCTGTCACAGTGGACATTGTTATTAAAGACCCCTTCGCTGATATCAGCTACTTAGTCTACATGTGTGTATGTATGCTTAGTTACTAAGTTTTGTCTAACTCTGTGAACCCATGGACTGGAGCAGGTTGCCATTTCCTATTCTGAAGGATCTTCCCATCCCAGGGATCAAACCCATGTCTCCTGCATCTCCTGCACTGGTTGGCAGATTCTTTACCACTGAACCACTGGGGCAATCCACTTAGTCTGCGTGTCCCAGTATAATTTCACCTATGGAAAATTCAGTAGTATAGTCAAGACTGAGAATGGGAAGCTTCTCATCAATGGAAAGCCCATCTCCAAGACTGTAGACAAAGGTATCACTGAACTGAATGGAGTGCTCACTAATGTGGCTTTCCATATCTCCACCCTCAGTGTGTTGGTTGTGGATTTGACCTGCCATCTAGAAAACACTTAAACATTCTGACATCGGGCTTCCCTGGTGGTCCAGTGGGTAAAGACTCCACCTAGCAGTGCAAGGGGCGCTGGTTCGATCCTTGGCCTGGGAAGATCCCACGTGCTGCAGAGTGGCTGGACCGATGTGTCCAATTATCAAATGAGAGCTCTGTAGCGCGTGCACCCAGAGCTGGTGTTCTGCAACAAGAGAGGCCGCTGTGATGGGAGGCCCACACAGGCCAAAGAACAAAGATGGATGAAAATAAATAAATGAAAAACCAATAAAAAATGGCCAACATTTTTTAAAAAATAATCTGTAAAAAAAGCAAAACAAAAAAACAAAACAAAACAAAAAACATTCCAACATCAAGAAAATTGTGAAGTGGACATCAGATGCCCCCCAAAAGTTCATCCTGGGCTACATTGACAATCAGGTAGTTTCCTTCAACTTTAGCACTGAAACTTACCTTTCCATCTTTGACACTGGGGCTGGAAAATGCCTGACCACTTTGTCAGGCTTATTTCCTGGCATGACACTATTTGACTGTAGAAAGAGGGTGGTGGCCGTTAATGCTCCACATGTCCTCTACAGAGTAAGAGCCCTGGGCCCCCGGCCACAGTGAGAGGCCCTCGTTTGCGGAGTCCTTGTCCCACCTTGATCCCCTGGCACACTGAGAACCTCCTGTGCTCAACATTGTTTCCATTCTAGACCCTCTGAAGGTGGGGAAGGTCCTAGGAAGCCCTACCCTGTCATGTACTATCAGTAAACTACACTGTACCCAGCATTTCCCCTCCTCCCAAACTCAGTGTAGTGAAAGAATAGTAAGCCTTGACCATGTCAAGTTTATTCTACAAATGTGAGGTGATTTGGTATCGACATTGTTAATTAAAACAACAAAGAAGAGAAAACAAAGCTATCACTAGATGTGGAAAAGTCATTTCTATTATCAATGTAAATAACTAAGGAAGGAGTATCTTGAAATATGAGAGAGGCTATTTAATGAAACTAATAGCAAATATTCCAAATTGTAAAACACTAGCACAACTCCAAAGATGAGGAATAGCTAGGAAGATCTGCTATCACTAGTGTTATGTAACACTGTTTTGGAAGTTCTAGAAAATGTAATAGATAGGACCAGAAAATGAAATAATCAGTGCAAATGCTTGAAAACAAAAGCTAAAAGTATACCTTTTTGTTGAGAATGTAACATTTCCAGAAAACCTGGAGGCCTTAATTAAAACGAAAGAATTAAGTTGGTAAGGTGCTGAGATGTAAGACGAGTATTCTAAATTGAAGACTTTCACTACATCAGAAGTAAACTAAAACTGAAAATGGGGAAAAGCATTATCTTAATAATATGTAGGCTCTTGGGTGAAGACTTTTTTTTCTTTTTAAGTCAGTATTCTCAGTACCTAGAACAGTGCTTGATATATGGTAGATGCTAAAGAAATATTTGTTAAATGTGTCTGTGATCAAAAAAAGCATAAAACATGAATGCATTTCATTAGAAAATTATAGGACTATGGAAAAAAGTCTCAATGAAGATCTAAATAAGGGCTTACCTGGTAGTTCAGTGGGTAAGGACACCGCCTTGCAGTGCAAGGGGCGCCGGTTTGATCCCTGGCCTGGGAAGATCCCACGTGCCGCAAAGCAGCTGAACCGATGTGTCCAACTACTGAGCAGGGGCTCTGGGGCACATGCACCCAGAGCCGGTGCTCTGCAGCGAGTGAGACCACTGCGATGGGAGGCCCACACGGGCCAAAGAACAAAGACGGATGAAAAAAACAGATAAATGAAAGACCAATAAAAGTGGCCCGCCCACCCCCTCCCCCCGCAAAAAAAAAAAAAAAAAAAGAGAGAGAAAAGCTTATAAAAAAAAGATCTAAATAAATGGAAAGGCTCTTGAATGGGAAAACTTACTTTCATTAAAAGGTACATACTCTCCAAATTAACATGTCCATTTAGTAAATTTTTGATTTAGGATTGCTACAATTTTTTTTTATCCTTCTTTGTTTACTTTGTTTTACTTAGCATAAAATGGTCATAAAATTTATATCGAAGAAACATCCAAGAATAGCCAAAAAAAATATTAAAAAGAAGAATGAAGATTTGTTTTGGATATGAAATCCTACCATAAAATAATTGCAGTTATGTTACTACATGACATTTAGATGAGAACAGAGATGAAGAATAGATCGGAAGATCTGCTATCACTAGTGTTATGTAACAATGTTTTGGAAGTTCTAGAAAATGTAAGAGAAAGGAACAGAAAATGAAATAATCAGTGCAAATGCTTGAAAACAAAAGCTAAAAGTATACCTTTTTGTTGAGAATGTAACATTTCCAGAAAACCTGGAGGCCTTAATTAAAGCTAAAGAATTAAGTTGGTAAGGTGCTGAGATGTAAGACGAGTATTCTAAATTGAAGACTTTCACTACATCAGAAGTAAACTAAAACTGAAAATGGGGAAAAGCATTATCTTAATAATATGTAGGCTCTTGGGTGAAGACTTTTTTTTCTTTTTAAGTCAGTATTCTCAGTACCTAGAACAGTGCTTGATATATGGTAGATGCTAAAGAAATATTTGTTAAATGTGTCTGTGATCAAAAAAAGCATAAAACATGAATGCATTTCATTAGAAAATTATAGGACTATGGAAAAAAGTCTCAATGAAGATCTAAATAAGGGCTTACCTGGTAGTTCAGTGGGTAAGGACACCGCCTTGCAGTGCAAGGGGCGCCGGTTTGATCCCTGGCCTGGGAAGATCCCACGTGCCGCAAAGCAGCTGAACCGATGTGTCCAACTACTGAGCAGGGGCTCTGGGGCACATGCACCCAGAGCCGGTGCTCTGCAGCGAGTGAGACCACTGCGATGGGAGGCCCACACGGGCCAAAGAACAAAGACGGATGAAAAAAACAGATAAATGAAAGACCAATAAAAGTGGCCCCCCCACCCCCCACAAAAAAAAAAAAAAAGAGAGAAAAGCTTATAAAAAAAAGATCTAAATAAATGGAAAGGCTCTTGAATGGGAAAACTTACTTTCATTAAAAGGTACATACTCTCCAAATTAACATGTCCATTTAGTAAATTTTTGATTTAGGATTGCTACAATTTTTTTTTATCCTTCTTTGTTTACTTTGTTTTACTTAGCATAAAATGGTCATAAAATTTATATCGAAGAAACATCCAAGAATAGCCAAAAAAAATATTAAAAAGAAGAATGAAGATTTGTTTTGGATATGAAATCCTACCATAAAATAATTGCAGTTATGTTACTACATGACATTTAGATGAGAACAGAGAGATGAATGGAATAAAACAGACTATTAAGAACTCAGTCTTGAGGTATATGAGACTTTGGTACAGGGGAAATTGGATTCAGTCCAGAGGGGAAAGAACGGCTTGTTTAATAAGTGGTACGAGCAAAACTTACTATCCATTTCAAAGAAAACACTCAAGCCTAACTCTTATTACACATAAAGTAAATTTTAGGGAGATTAAAATGCATGTAAGACCAAAAATTAAGAAAATCTAAAAAACTATGTAATTTGAGAATTGAAAGACCTTCTGAATCATGACAGGACCCTTAAAACCTATAGCAGAAAAGATAGACCAAATTAGTCTATGTGAAAAAATAAAATTTTGAATAACACAATCAGCCAAATCAAATGACAGATAATAAATTTATTAAAATTCTAAAGAAAGAATTAAGATAGATTGTATGAACTGAGACGATAGATAAAAGACAGACTGTGTAAATTGATAAGAAAAGGACAACACTCCAGAAAAAATGAGAAAGTGGAATATATAAGCAAATAAAGGAAAAGTAAATCTGAGTGATTAGTAAATAGATAAGAAGGTGTAAAATCTGCTTGTTGTCAGGTTAAGCACAATGGTAATGAGATATTATTTTACATCTATCAGATAGGCAAATCTTTAAAGAAAATCATATCTTCTGCTATTGAGCAAGTGTGAGAAAAGGCTACTCTCACATAATGCTAGCAGATATAGATCATTTTAGTATATTTCTCCAGACTTTTCCCCCAAAACAAAAACATGCATACCTACTGGTGCATCAGTCACTTTTCTGAGACATGTCTCATAGAAATAAAACACAACTATGGAAAAATGAAAGTAAAAGGTATTTGTTTTGGGGAGCTTATCGTGGGCCTAAACAAGAAGTAAACTGCAGTGATAAAAACACTGAAACACATGGACATGCTTCTGCATGATTTTATGAGTGTGGGAAAGTGCGGAGGATACAAGGTGCTAAAATGGGATATCTGAAATTGAGATTGTTGACTGAAAAAAATGTACACCATGAGAGCTCTGAGCTTTGGCTTTACTTGAGGACATACTGAGAGCTCTGAGGAACTGCTCCGAAGAGGAAACAGGGGATGTCAGTGTACATGTGATTTTGGCTAAGAGGTGCATACAATCAAGCACACACATTTTGACAGAATGTTATTGCTAGTTGCAAGGAACACAGATTTCTTTCAATGAGGTTAATGCCTTTCTAAGTATAATAAGATACATGCAAGAATCTAGGCTTATAAATTTTTCCTGAAAATATCTAACTTATCTGAGGGCCTATTCTGACAGTTTTCCCAGAGCACAGAGTGCCTTATCCAGACCTTTGCCCTGAATTCCTTCCCAGGTGTACTGCTACTCACTAATTGCAGTGGCTATTGACTTGATTCTTGTAGACCCAGGTGACTATATCCTTAGTTGGCAAGGTAGATATGAAAAGGGTAGAGGAGGTGGCAGCGGGTATATAGAAACAAACAAGGGAATAAAACAAGAAAATTCCAATAACTACCTGTCTCTGTCCAGCATACATAATAACCCATTTTGTAAAATAATATATATGTACATGTGCATGCTAAATCACTTCAGTCATGTCCAGCTCTTTGTGACCCCATAGACTGTAACCCTGGAGTAGGTTGCTGTGCCCTCCTCCAGGGGATCTTCCTGACCCAGGGATTGAACCTGTGTGTCTTAATTGGCCAGCGGGTTCTTTACTGCTACCTCCATCTGGGAAGCCCATATGTGTGTGTGTACATATATGTGAATGTAGAAGTGTATATGCTTAAATCTGTCTATATATACAGAAAAGATTAGGGAAAAGTGACATATCCATGTCTCTAGACACATAAGAAAGTCTGTGACATTTTGCTAAGAGAAAAAGCAAACATTGCAGAGTGAAGTGTTTAACAGGGTCCTCAATCCCTGGGCCATGGACAAGTGCAGGCCTGTGCTGGTCTGTGGCCTGTTAGAGCCTGGACAGCACAGCAGGAGGCGAGCAGTGGGTGAGCAAATAAAGCTTTATCCGTGTTTATCGTTGCTCCCCATCACTTGCGTTACTGCTTGAACTCCACCTCCTATCAGATCAGCAGTGGCATTAGGAGCATGAACCCTACTGTGCATTTAAGGGATCTAGGTTGCAGGTTCCTTGTGAGAATCTAATGCCTGATGATCTGAGGTGGAGCTGAGATGGTGATATCAGTGCTGTGGAGTGACTGCACATGCAAACTATCGTTAGCAGAGAGGTTCTGGGAAAAATTTCTTTCAATGAGGTTAATGCCTTTCTAAGTATAATAAGATACATGCAAGAATCTAGGCTTATAAATTTTTCCTGAAAATATCTAACTTATCTGAGGGCCTATTCTGACAGTTTTCCCAGAGCACAGAGTGCCTTATCCAGACCTTTGCCCTGAATTCCTTCCCAGGTGTACTGCTACTCACTAATTGCAGTGGCTATTGACTTGATTCTTGTAGACCCAGGTGACTATATCCTTAGTTGGCAAGGTAGATATGAAAAGGGTAGAGGAGGTGGCAGCGGGTATATAGAAACAAACAAGGGAATAAAACAAGAAAATTCCAATAACTACCTGTCTCTGTCCAGCATACATAATAACCCATTTTGTAAAATAATATATATGTACATGTGCATGCTAAATCACTTCAGTCATGTCCAGCTCTTTGTGACCCCATAGACTGTAACCCTGGAGTAGGTTGCTGTGCCCTCCTCCAGGGGATCTTCCTGACCCAGGGATTGAACCTGTGTGTCTTAATTGGCCAGCGGGTTCTTTACTGCTACCTCCATCTGGGAAGCCCATATGTGTGTGTGTACATATATGTGAATGTAGAAGTGTATATGCTTAAATCTGTCTATATATACAGAAAAGATTAGGGAAAAGTGACATATCCATGTCTCTAGACACATAAGAAAGTCTGTGACATTTTGCTAAGAGAAAAAGCAAACATTGCAGAGTGAAGTGTTTAACAGGGTCCTCAATCCCTGGGCCATGGACAAGTGCAGGCCTGTGCTGGTCTGTGGCCTGTTAGAGCCTGGACAGCACAGCAGGAGGCGAGCAGTGGGTGAGCAAATAAAGCTTTATCCGTGTTTATCGTTGCTCCCCATCACTTGCGTTACTGCTTGAACTCCACCTCCTATCAGATCAGCAGTGGCATTAGGAGCATGAACCCTACTGTGCATTTAAGGGATCTAGGTTGCAGGTTCCTTGTGAGAATCTAATGCCTGATGATCTGAGGTGGAGCTGAGATGGTGATATCAGTGCTGTGGAGTGACTGCACATGCAAACTATCGTTAGCAGAGAGGTTTGACTGCACAGAGGCCATAATCAATCACTTCCTTGCAGAATCATATCAAAATCCTGTCAGTGAGTGGCAAGTGACAATTAAGCTGTGTCCAGTGCCAAGTTTTTTTGGGGGGGGAGGGGGGTGGCCGGGCCACTTCTATTGGTCTTTCATTTATCTATTTGCACCCATCTTTGTTCTTTGGCCAGTGTGGGCCTCCCATCGCGGTGGCCTCTGTTGTAGCAGAACACTGGTTCTGGGTGCATGCGCTCCAGAGCCCTGGCTCGGTAAATGGACATCGGTTCAGCTGCTCCGCGGTGCATGGGATCTTCCCAGGCCAGGGATCAAACCAGCGCCCTTTGCACTGCAAGGCGGTGTCCTTACCCTCTGGACCACCAGGGAAGCCCCTAGTGCCAAGTTTTAAGTCAGAATCTGACACTTCTTTTAATCCACCCATGATTCTATTTACCACTCCCATCTGTACCTGTTTCTGACACTGCACATTTGTCTCAGGCAGTTTTGGTAAGCCCACAAGCTAGCCCTAGCCAAATGAGTGAAAAATACATGTCATGGGAGAGCATCTTTGAAAAGAGGGAAAGACCCAATGATGAAACAGCAGAAGACTCTAAGACATTCAACAAAAAGAAAGCTGCATTTAAAAGAAAATACTGAGTCCTACTTAAACGATGGTTCATTGCAACAGGTGATTCACATTCTCCAAGCCTACTGTATATAATGTGTTGCTACTGGTTATACAACAAAGCAGCCATGTGATTTTAAAACTGTTCCACCACATGGACACCAAGCATCCTGCAGTAAAAGACAAGCCTTTGGGGGTTTTTAGAAGAAGAAAAAATGTGAACATGAAGAACAGAAGTAATTGTGGAAGGCCACCACTGTATCAAATGTGTCTGCACTAAGACTCATTCTGAGTGGTTAACCACATTGCTAAAGCTAAAGTGTTGATCCTTCCTGCTGCTAAGGACACTTGTTGTGAACTTTTAGGAAAGGCTAGAGTTAAAAATGTGGCACGTGTTCCTCTTTTGGCTAGCAGCATAACTAGATCAATTGAAGAAATGGCAGAGGATACTGAGGCACAATTGTGAAAGAGGATTAATGAGTCACCATGATATGCAATCCCAAGTAGACAAGTACACCACTGACAATAAGGCAACAATACGTGGTTTTGTGTGATGTAATTTTTCAGAAGGATGTGCATGGGGATATGTTATGTGCATTGTTATTGCCAACCAACGCCACAGCTGCAGAGCTATTCAAGTGTTTGAATGAAACCTATGAGGAAAATGGAATGGGTCACTGTGTCTCCATGCACACAGATGGAGAAGCTGCTATGACTGGATGGACGGCTTTCTGGTTTCACTATTTTGATCAAACAGGTCACTTCTGAACATGTGTGTACACACAGTGTCATCCATAGGGAAAGGCTGGCTAGCCCAAAAATGTCACCTGAACTTAACAATGTGTTGCAGGATGTAATTAAAATTATCAACCACATTAAAATACATGCCCTTAACTAATGCCTGTTTGCTCAGCTCAGTGAGGAGATAGATACAGAACACACATGTCTTCTCTTCTACACAGAAGTGAGATGGTTTTCTGAATGTAGATCATGGCCAGTGTTTTTGAGTTATGAGAGCCACTCCAGAGATTTCTTTCAGAAAAGGTCACCAGTGGCAGCACATTTCAGTGACTCAAAATGTGTTGCAAAACTGGCTTACATTCAACCTGCTCAAGGAACTCCATTTGTTAAAAACACTGTGTTCAAGTCGGCAGGTAAAGCGAGTGCATTCAAAGCCTAACAGGAATTATGAGGGCAGGGAGTGAACATTGGGATTTTGATATATTTCCAACATCAGCAGAGATTTTAAAACTGTTCCACCACATGGACACCAAGCATCCTGCAGTAAAAGACAAGCCTTTGGGGGTTTTTAGAAGAAGAAAAAATGTGAACATGAAGAACAGAAGTAATTGTGGAAGGCCACCACTGTATCAAATGTGTCTGCACTAAGACTCATTCTGAGTGGTTAACCACATTGCTAAAGCTAAAGTGTTGATCCTTCCTGCTGCTAAGGACACTTGTTGTGAACTTTTAGGAAAGGCTAGAGTTAAAAATGTGGCACGTGTTCCTCTTTTGGCTAGCAGCATAACTAGATCAATTGAAGAAATGGCAGAGGATACTGAGGCACAATTGTGAAAGAGGATTAATGAGTCACCATGATATGCAATCCCAAGTAGACAAGTACACCACTGACAATAAGGCAACAATACGTGGTTTTGTGTGATGTAATTTTTCAGAAGGATGTGCATGGGGATATGTTATGTGCATTGTTATTGCCAACCAACGCCACAGCTGCAGAGCTATTCAAGTGTTTGAATGAAACCTATGAGGAAAATGGAATGGGTCACTGTGTCTCCATGCACACAGATGGAGAAGCTGCTATGACTGGATGGACGGCTTTCTGGTTTCACTATTTTGATCAAACAGGTCACTTCTGAACATGTGTGTACACACAGTGTCATCCATAGGGAAAGGCTGGCTAGCCCAAAAATGTCACCTGAACTTAACAATGTGTTGCAGGATGTAATTAAAATTATCAACCACATTAAAATACATGCCCTTAACTAATGCCTGTTTGCTCAGCTCAGTGAGGAGATAGATACAGAACACACATGTCTTCTCTTCTACACAGAAGTGAGATGGTTTTCTGAATGTAGATCATGGCCAGTGTTTTTGAGTTATGAGAGCCACTCCAGAGATTTCTTTCAGAAAAGGTCACCAGTGGCAGCACATTTCAGTGACTCAAAATGTGTTGCAAAACTGGCTTACATTCAACCTGCTCAAGGAACTCCATTTGTTACTTCAAGGGAGAATAACACTGTGTTCAAGTCGGCAGGTAAAGCGAGTGCATTCAAAGCCTAACAGGAATTATGAGGGCAGTGAGTGAACATTGGGATTTTTGATATATTTCCAACATCAGCAGAGATTTTGAAAGAGACTGAGCCAGGGCCTTCTTTCTCCCAACTGGTGTATGATCACCTATGTCAGTTTTCAAAAGAGGCAGAGCATTACTTCCCAACCATAAAAGACCTTTGAACTAGGAGGGAATGAATCCACAACCCACTTGGGAATGAGCCAGGTGAAATCAACTTTGGCCATGCTGAAAGAGGGTCAGCTGCTTGAGACTGCAAATGACGGTGGCCTTAAACATGTGTTTGAGACAACTTCAAATCTCCATACATTGAGATGGATATTGATATTACATGGATTGAAGTCCAAGTGGAATATTTTAAGATCGCCACAAAAGCACTGGAAAGTGTGTTTCCATTTCTAGCATCTTATCTTTGTGAAGCAGGATTTTCTTCAGTGACAGCCACCAAAACAAGATTATGGAGTAGACTAGGCATAAGCAACACACCTCGGGTGTCACTGTCTCCCATCACCTCCAGATGGGACTGTCTTGTTGAAAGAAAACAAACTAAGGGCTCCTACTGATTCTACATTAAGGTGAGTTGTATAATTGTTACCGAGTCCAAGCTCGATCTGCTTGCCACATGGCAGGCCAATGGATCAGAGAAACCTAGGTGCTGAGGCAAGGAAAATGACTTTATTAGGAAAGCAGCTGACAGAGAAGATGGCATGCTGCGCCTCGGAAAAATATCTTACTGGGGTTTGAATACCAGGTTATTTTATAGATCAGAGATGGGGGGAGGTGAGGGAGCAAAGTAGAAAGGCCATTGATCTTGCAAACATCTCTTAGAGTGGCAAGCCTCGGAAAAATTTTTACGGTTTGCTCAGCTCAGTGAGGAGATAGATACAGAACACACATGTCTTCTCTTCTACACAGAAGTGAGATGGTTTTCTGAATGTAGATCATGGCCAGTGTTTTTGAGTTATGAGAGCCACTCCAGAGATTTCTTTCAGAAAAGGTCACCAGTGGCAGCACATTTCAGTGACTCAAAATGTGTTGCAAAACTGGCTTACATTCAACCTGCTCAAGGAACTCCATTTGTTACTTCAAGGGAGAATAACACTGTGTTCAAGTCGGCAGGTAAAGCGAGTGCATTCAAAGCCTAACAGGAATTATGAGGGCAGTGAGTGAACATTGGGATTTTTGATATATTTCCAACATCAGCAGAGATTTTGAAAGAGACTGAGCCAGGGCCTTCTTTCTCCCAACTGGTGTATGATCACCTATGTCAGTTTTCAAAAGAGGCAGAGCATTACTTCCCAACCATAAAAGACCTTTGAACTAGGAGGGAATGAATCCACAACCCACTTGGGAATGAGCCAGGTGAAATCAACTTTGGCCATGCTGAAAGAGGGTCAGCTGCTTGAGACTGCAAATGACGGTGGCCTTAAACATGTGTTTGAGACAACTTCAAATCTCCATACATTGAGATGGATATTGATATTACATGGATTGAAGTCCAAGTGGAATATTTTAAGATCGCCACAAAAGCACTGGAAAGTGTGTTTCCATTTCTAGCATCTTATCTTTGTGAAGCAGGATTTTCTTCAGTGACAGCCACCAAAACAAGATTATGGAGTAGACTAGGCATAAGCAACACACCTCGGGTGTCACTGTCTCCCATCACCTCCAGATGGGACTGTCTTGTTGAAAGAAAACAAACTAAGGGCTCCTACTGATTCTACATTAAGGTGAGTTGTATAATTGTTACCGAGTCCAAGCTCGATCTGCTTGCCACATGGCAGGCCAATGGATCAGAGAAACCTAGGTGCTGAGGCAAGGAAAATGACTTTATTAGGAAAGCAGCTGACAGAGAAGATGGCATGCTAGCGCCTCGGAAAAAATATCTTACTGGGGTTTGAATACCAGGTTATTTTATAGATCAGAGATGGGGGGAGGTGAGGAAGCAAAGTAGAAAGGCCATTGATCTTGCAAACATCTCTTAGAGTGGCAAGCCTCAGGCAGAAAAATGTTAACTTCTCTCTTCCTGCCATCCACAGGTGGACAGGATTCTTGAACAAAGGTATTTTACTTCACAATCAGGCAGAGGCAGGGTCCTCGAGGCAATCCATTAAGTATGATTATAATAACAATAGTGACAGAAAGTCAAGGAAACAGTTTTCAATATGGAGCCGGAATTGATTTTCACCCTGCAACATAATTAGTTCCTTATATTTCACAATGTAACAATAACAGAAATAAAATGCATAAAAATTGTAATGCATTTGAATCATCTGAAACCTTTCCCAGACCAATACACCTCAGTTCGTGGAAAAGTTTTATTCCATGTAACCGGTCACTGGTGCTAAAAAGGTTAGGGACCACTGGTGTTTAACATGGTTTCTTGGTTAAAAATATAAGAAACGCCCTCTATATGTATATCCTTGCTTTGACATGTTTATATGAACAGAGAGGAGGGTGTGGAAATGCCAGCGGTCCTTGGAGCATATGGCTGGCGGAGAGAGATGGTTAAGTCCTTTCTTTACACAGTTTTTAGTGTTATTTTACTTGATACAATAAGCCTGCTTTATTTTGTAATTTGAAAAACTTTAAATTATATTGCTTGAGTATCTACATAGACATTTTTCCTGACATATTTGTCTTGCTTAGAAGATGAGTTTGATCCCCTATTATTCAATATTATACATTTTGTCACTAGTCAATGTTTTGTATATTAGTCATTAGATATTATAAAAGTTCTATAAAGATACAGCTCTAGGGAGAATAATTTTTGCATTTAGTCACTGTTTTCTAGAAAGATTAAAAACAATGCATTTACCCCTTATTTACTTGCATTACTCATCAATCATAAATCACAGGTTGTTTTGTTTCATTCAGATATAAAGCGAAGAAGGATGGAGAGTAATTGCAGAAAATTCATTTGCATCTTCTTACATAATTATGTATTCTTATCTAGACCAGAGCTAGACCAGAGCTGTCTGATAGAACTCTCTGCAATGAAGAACATGTTCTAAAATCTGCACTGGAAGAATTAGATAATACTGTAGCTAGCTATATGCAGGTATGAGCACTTGACATGTGACTAGTGTACCTAAAACCGAACTTTAAATTTTGTTTAATTTTAATTTTAATTAAAGAATGAATGTATAATCTTAAAAAAGTCAATTTCACAAATAAACAGTAGAATGGGTTGGGGTCTGGGGACTATGAGATGGTGTAGGTAAAAGAGTCCAAAGGAGATATATCTATAGATAGATAGATAGATAGAGATATATATGGATAAGTTCAGAGGCTCTAGTGTATACCATGGTACCTACAGTAATGTAAGGGTTAGGGAAAGGGGCATGTCAAGGTCCATGCATGGTTGGAAAAGAATTTCCAGACACAAGGCAGAGTGAAAGTAAAGTTTATTAGAGTGAGGAAAGGGAGGGTCGGCTCAAAGGAGAACCGACGCTATCAGAACAGCAGGTCAGCTTAAAGAGAACCAAGGTAGGCAAGGTGTTTGATTCCTTTTATAGCAAGGGCCTAAGGAGTGGCATAAGGGTCTTAAGGATCATTGCTGATTGGATGATGTACTGGGTGGGTAGAGTGATGACTACAGCATGCAATAGGGTCCAAGGAGTGGCACCGGGGTCTTAAGGATTGGGTGGTGTACTATAGCCTGGGAGGTGGTAGGGAGGACAAAAAGGGTCTTGCATTCCAAGACCCTCCTAGTTTGCCTTGTTCTTTCATCCTTGGGCACCACAGGGCAGGGCACAATTTTTAAAAGAATGACATAGCCCAAGGACACAGCATAAACCCATTAGAGTCAAATGGGTCCAAGATAGTGACCAGAACTTGATTCTGTCAGCAAGCTAAATGACACACCCAGAGGCACCATGATAGTTCCGCCCCTTCCTGGAAAGAGCTGGAATAATCCCCCCACTCATTAGCATATGGAATTGCTCAGCCCATAAAGCTAAGAATGCCATGTTTTTGGGACATCTGGATTTGCTCTGTGATGGTCCACACTCTGTCTGTGGAGTGTGTTTTTCTCTGAATCTGAATAAATCCATTTCTTACCTATCACTTTGTCTCTCACTGAATTCTCTGCAAAGAGACAGAAAAAACCTGAGTTCTATTAGGTCCTGAAACCAGGTACGGTGGGTTTTGGCTGGGTCTGAGTCCCAGCCACGTGGATTCAAGTCCCAAACAGGGTTTTGGCTGGGTTCAAGCCCCAGCCATGTGGGTGGGTTTTGGGTTTAAGTCCCAATCTGAGGTAGAACACTTTCAGAAATACATAAGATATTGTATATTTTGAAAGTTGCTGAGAGTAGATCTTAAAGATTCTTACTGCCCCCTCCCCAAGTTAACTGGGTAACTGTATGATGTGATGGATGTATTAATTATCTTGATCATGGTAATTATTTGACAATGTATATCAAATCATGATTGTCAAGAAAAAATTTATTATGGAAGGACTAAATTCAATGAGCTTTATAGGAAAAATGGATGGTTGCCAATAGGTGGTGAAGATGGTCCAAGGGAAGGAGTCAATTTTTCTCTTGTGAGGGGAGCCACCAGGAAGTTTCCCTGTATTTTTCATGAAGTGATTCACCTAGGGAAGTGGTTCTCAAACTTGTCTGCTTATTAGAATCATCTGTGAACTTTAACAACTACTGACGTCCAATCCACTCCCAGAGATTGGGACTTCATTAGTCTTAGGGATTCCTGTTGAGCAAACTCTTTGACATAGGTCTTGGCAATTATACTTTTATATCAAAAATACCAAAAGCAAATGCAACAAAAGCAAAATTAAAATATGTAGGACTACATCATACTAAAAAGCTTCTTCACAATAAAGGAAGCCATCAGCAAAATGAAAAGGCAACCTACTGAATAGGAGAAAATATATGCAAATCATATATCTGATAAGAGGCTAATATCCAAAATCTAGGAAGAACTCATACAACTCAGTAGCAAAAAAAAATAAATAAATAACCTGATTTAAAAAATGAGATCTAACTGAACATTTTTCCAAAAAAGACACATGGCCAACAGGTTTATGAAAAATGTTCAACATCATTAAACATCAGGGAAATGCAAATTGAAATAATAAGGTATCATTTTACACTTGTTTTAGAATGATTATTATCAAAAAGACAAGAAACAATAAGTGTTGGCAAGAATGTAGAGAAAAGGGGACATTTGTGCACCATTGGTACAGTGACTATGGAAAATAGTATAGAGTTTTCTCAAAAAATTACAAACAGAATTACCATATGATACAGCAATTCCACTTCTGGTTATTTATCCAAAGAAATAACACTAATTTAGAAAGATACCTGCACTCCCATATTTACTGTAGCATTATTTACAGTAGCCAAGGTTTAGAAAACAACTTGTGTTCATCGACATATATTTTCCCCATCTTAGGACTGGGAAAGAAAACAAGTGACCCAGATGGTTAGTTATTGAAATCAACCAACAACTCTAAAATAAAGGGGCTTCAGTGGGAGAAGGCAACCGGCTTAGTTTTTTATCTACTTGTGTATTTCTTTGAGATCTCCTGCTTTGAAGTGGATGTTTCTTTGAAATGGATGATTGTCAAGAAAAATTTATTATGGAAGGACTAAATTCAATGAGCTTTATAGGAAAAATGGATGGTTGCCAATAGGTGGTGAAGATGGTCCAAGGAAGGAGTCAATTTTCTCTTGTGAGGGGAGCCACCAGGAAGTTTCCCTGTATTTTTCATGAAGTGATTCACCTAGGGAAGTGGTTCTCAAACTTGTCTGCTTATTAGAATCATCTGTGAACTTTAACAACTACTGACGTCCAATCCACTCCCAGAGATTGGGACTTCATTAGTCTTAGGGATTCCTGTTGAGCAAACTCTTTGACATAGGTCTTGGCAATTATACTTTTATATCAAAAATACCAAAAGCAAATGCAACAAAAGCAAAATTAAAATATGTAGGACTACATCATACTAAAAAGCTTCTTCACAATAAAGGAAGCCATCAGCAAAATGAAAAGGCAACCTACTGAATAGGAGAAAATATATGCAAATCATATATCTGATAAGAGGCTAATATCCAAAATCTAGGAAGAACTCATACAACTCAGTAGCAAAAAAAAATAAATAAATAACCTGATTTAAAAAATGAGATCTAACTGAACATTTTTCCAAAAAAGACACATGGCCAACAGGTTTATGAAAAATGTTCAACATCATTAAACATCAGGGAAATGCAAATTGAAATAATAAGGTATCATTTTACACTTGTTTTAGAATGATTATTATCAAAAAGACAAGAAACAATAAGTGTTGGCAAGAATGTAGAGAAAAGGGGACATTTGTGCACCATTGGTACAGTGACTATGGAAAATAGTATAGAGTTTTCTCAAAAAATTACAAACAGAATTACCATATGATACAGCAATTCCACTTCTGGTTATTTATCCAAAGAAATAACACTAATTTAGAAAGATACCTGCACTCCCATATTTACTGTAGCATTATTTACAGTAGCCAAGGTTTAGAAAACAACTTGTGTTCATCGACATATATTTTCCCCATCTTAGGACTGGGAAAGAGAAAACAAGTGACCCAGATGGTTAGTTATTGAAATCAACCAACAACTCTAAAATAAAGGGGCTTCAGTGGGAGAAGGCAACCGGCTTAGTTTTTTATCTACTTGTGTATTTCTTTGAGATCTCCTGCTTTGAAGTGGATGCTTCTTTGAAATGGATGCTTCGGCAATCAAAGTTTAAGTCAGGCATTTAAGTTATGGAAAAGGAAAATTAAAAACTCTCAGGGCCTACACTACATATATTGTGCTAAAAATGTTTTGGATTCATTAAAAATGGCCATGGAAGTAACTTAGACATTGGAATTATCTAAATTCCTGATCAATTCTAATGTGAGGTTAAATTTGTGAATTCCTAGCCCAAGGGAAGCCTATGTTTTCAGGAGAGAATTAGATCAAAGAACCTGAAATGAATTTAGAGCTCTATTTCTGGCTTTTATGTGCTGGGTTCAGTCTAGAATTGTCATAGAATGGGCGAATTGTGAGAAAGGAAATAAAATAGAGGCCCTCTTTTGGTACTAGTTGGTCAGTGCCAGCATATCTGATCCAAAACACTTGGAAGCACACAATTTCATCTAGTGGCCAGTGGGGACTCTTGAACAGAATCTACAAAACAGGACTCTGGCTTTTCAAACACAGAAATGCTGAGGCTACAAGGAAGAAAAGGATAGCAAGTTGTTTGATTGACAGAAAATGATTACAAGTTTAACAGAATGAGGAGGCAGAGGGCCAAAAGGAAGAGTGTTTCTCTAGCCGCCACAACACTGCTGCGTTCCAGGAATGGCTGATACTTAGAGGGAAAGCCAGCATAAGTCATATTCTCGAAGGAAAAGGGTCTTTTTGTCATTTTCCTTCACCCCTTGGCTGAAATGGTTGTTCCCAGGAAAAAAGATAGTTCACTGTTGAATTGAGTGAGTGGGTAGATACAATATTAATAAAAACTAAAATTCGACTTTTATAGTCAAGTGATATGAGCAATCTGAGCAGAACTATCAGGAAAAATGCAGGGCTATGCCCAGGAGTTAATGTTTTCTGGGAGAGGAGAGGGAAACAATAAGAGGTAAATTAATAAGAAAATGAAAAATCCCAATAGTAAATGCTGTAGATGCCTATCATGGGTTCTATACCTTTGTGTGGCTTTCTTTGATTTATTGAACTCAGACAAAGAGCTCGGAATTGATCTTTGATTGACTTGAGAGGAACAAGCAAAGATCATTTAAAAAAAAAAAGGGAAGATATATTACCTGAAAAGGTAATTATGCTTCTTTGAAATGGATGCTTCGGCAATCAAAGTTTAAGTCAGGCATTTAAGTTATGGAAAAGGAAAATTAAAACTCTCAGGGCCTACACTACATATATTGTGCTAAAAATGTTTTGGATTCATTAAAAATGGCCATGGAAGTAACTTAGACATTGGAATTATCTAAATTCCTGATCAATTCTAATGTGAGGTTAAATTTGTGAATTCCTAGCCCAAGGGAAGCCTATGTTTTCAGGAGAGAATTAGATCAAAGAACCTGAAATGAATTTAGAGCTCTATTTCTGGCTTTTATGTGCTGGGTTCAGTCTAGAATTGTCATAGAATGGGCGAATTGTGAGAAAGGAAATAAAATAGAGGCCCTCTTTTGGTACTAGTTGGTCAGTGCCAGCATATCTGATCCAAAACACTTGGAAGCACACAATTTCATCTAGTGGCCAGTGGGGACTCTTGAACAGAATCTACAAAACAGGACTCTGGCTTTTCAAACACAGAAATGCTGAGGCTACAAGGAAGAAAAGGATAGCAAGTTGTTTGATTGACAGAAAATGATTACAAGTTTAACAGAATGAGGAGGCAGAGGGCCAAAAGGAAGAGTGTTTCTCTAGCCGCCACAACACTGCTGCGTTCCAGGAATGGCTGATACTTAGAGGGAAAGCCAGCATAAGTCATATTCTCGAAGGAAAAGGGTCTTTTTGTCATTTTCCTTCACCCCTTGGCTGAAATGGTTGTTCCCAGGAAAAAAGATAGTTCACTGTTGAATTGAGTGAGTGGGTAGATACAATATTAATAAAAACTAAAATTCGACTTTTATAGTCAAGTGATATGAGCAATCTGAGCAGAACTATCAGGAAAAAAAAATGCAGGGCTATGCCCAGGAGTTAATGTTTTCTGGGAGAGGAGAGGGAAACAATAAGAGGTAAATTAATAAGAAAATGAAAAATCCCAATAGTAAATGCTGTAGATGCCTATCATGGGTTCTATACCTTTGTGTGGCTTTCTTTGATTTATTGAACTCAGACAAAGAGCTCGGGAATTGATCTTTGATTGACTTGAGAGAGGAACAAGCAAAGATCATTTAAGATCTAATATTTTTCTTTTATAAATAAACTTTTCACGGGAAGAAAACAGGGTTATAGCATAAAGTATAAAGCAGTCTTATATATTACCTGAAAAGGTAAAGATAACATTTTATTTATATCCTTTTTATTTTTCCTAATACAAAATAAGAAAACCTTGAAAACACAAAAAAGTGAAATCACCAAAATCTTACCCAGAGGTAAACACTCTTAATATTTGAATGTGTGTAATTCCAGTATCTTTTTTTTTTTTTTTTAAGATTTATTTATTTATTTATTTTGGGCGGGGGTCGGGTTGGGGAGGGAGGGGAGCAGGAGGAGGGCCACTTCTATTGGTCTCTCATTTCTCTATTTTCATCCATCTTTGTTCCTTGGCTCCTGTGGGCCTCCCATCGCGGCGGCCTCTGTCGTCGCAGAGCACCGGCTCTGGGCGCATGCGCTCCAGAGCTCCGGCTCGGTAATTGGACACATCAGTCCAGCCACTCCGTGGCACGTGGGATCTTCCCAGGCCAGGGCTCGAACCGGCGCCCCTTGCACTGCAAGACGGTGTCCTTACCCACTGAACCACCAGGGGAAGCCCGTATCTTTTTTTTCCTACAAATGAATCTGTGCTTTTCTTAATACAAATTATACCTCCTCTACAGAGTAAGTTAGAATTAGGATACTCGATATGAGAACAGAGAGAAAACTATCTACAGAACAGTCTGCACTTCCCATCATAGGTAAACTCTGCTGGATCAGCTCTGGTTTTTGTCTAAGGCATTTTATCTTTTTAAAAAAATGTTATTGGAGTATAGGGGCTTCCCTGGTGATCCAGTGGGTAGAGTCCGCCTTGCAGTGCAAGGGGCACTGGTTCAACCCCTGACCCGGGAAGATTCTGTATGCCATGGAGTGGTTGGACCAGTGTGTCCAATTACGAGCCAGCACTCTAGACAGCATGTGCCCAGAGGCGGTGTCCTGCAGTGAGAAAGGCCACTGCAATGGTAGGCCTACACAGGCCAAAAAATAAAGATGGATGAAAATAAATAAATAAATAAAATATAAATGTTTAAAAAAATGTTATTGGAGTATAACTGATTTACAATATTGTGTTAGTTTCTGATGTATAGCAAAGTGAATCAGTTATACATATACATATATCTACTCTTTTTAAGATAGGTCTCATATAGGTCATTACAGAAATGGGTAGAGTTTGCTGTGCTATATAGTAGGTGCCTATTAATTGTCTTTTTTTTTAATTATATTAGTATGTATATGTCAATCCCAATTTCCTGATTTATCCCTCTTCCGCTCCCAGGAACCATAGGCTTGTTTTCTACATCTGTGACTCTATTTCCGTTTTGTAAATAAGTTCATTTGTGCTAATTTTTAGATTCCACATATAAACGATATTATATGTTTGTCTTTTTTATGTCTGACTTACTTTACCCAGTATGGTATTTGATTTTGAAGGGAAAAACTTGGAGTTTTTGGAGAAAACACCCAAGCTTGATCCTAGAAAACTATGGGAATAGATTATCATTCTCAAGGTTGCAAAATTTGTCTTTATTCAGTCCTCCTAAAGTGAAATGAGAATTTAATATGGCTAACTGTCATTTTGTACTTCTGTTCCCCTGTCCTTTTGTGTTTAGGCCAGGCACTGTCTTGTCCTGCCACCTTTTTTGTTTTTTAAATTTTGGCCTCTTTTATTGGTTTTACATCTGTTTATTTTTCATCCATCTTTATTCTTTGGTCTGTGTGGGCCTCCCATTGCAGTGGCCTCTCTCGTTGCAGAGCACTGGCCCTGGGCGCATGCGCTGCAGAGCGCCGTCTCTTAATTAGACACACTGGTCCAACTGCTCCACAGCACGTGGAATCGTCCTGGGCCCGGGATCAAATTTGTGCCCCTTGCACTGCAAGGCAGACTCTTTACCCACTAGACCACCAGGGAAGCCCTGTCTTGCCACTTTTTAAAAGCAGCTTTCAAATTAACTTATGGTCAAGACACTTAGTAATTTGACTTTATGAAGGCTTCCGAGGAGTTATTGGTATAAATTACCAGCACAATTACCTACCATTTCATTCCACAAATGTATTCTATTGCTTTTTCACTCTTTCTTTTTTACAAAATACTTAGCATAATTATGCTATTTTAATGACCACTCTAGCAACATTAATCATGACATTATCTAACAGTCTATTAATTAGTGTTAGAAAGCTATTTTTTTAGTCCTGAAAGTCCCAATATTAGTTACATTTCTCAAACAGAACTATTGCCATCTTAGCAATGATCCTGTGAAATATTACTGTACTATTTTCAATCACCACAAAGCAAAGGAATCCCCCAGGTCATGTGATCTTCCTCAGATGTTAGTTTTCACTTGTCTGTTCATAGTCCTCTCCAAGGTGCTGTGTTTCAAGGCTCTGAGACTGTGCAGATAAACTGAAGCTAGGCTGACTCTATGCAGTTGCCTTAGGAATCTTCTGCTGCTGGGAGCGTCCTTGAGTATAGACAGATGCTGTAGGTTTGTGGACTCTTTCCTGGATGGTGATTGCATACCTAGGCACCCCAAAATGTTAACAATTGGAATTAAAGTTGACCTTTTCTAATCCCGTGGCCACTGCTGAATTTTCCAAATTTGCTGACATATTGAGTGCAGCATTTTAACAGCATCATCTTGTAGATTATGAAATAGCTCAGTTGGAATTCCATCACCTCCAGTAGCTTTGTTTGTAGTAATGTTTACTAAGGTCTACTTGACTTCACACTCTAAGATGTCTGGCTCTAGATGAGTGACCATATCATCATGGTTATCCAGACAGTTAAGATCTTTTTGTACAGCTCTTCTGTGTATTCTTGCTACCTCTTCTTAATTCCAGTTGGTTATTTCTGAGCTCTTTTGGACTTTCCATGTTAAGAAAGACTTAATGATTGTGTTTGACTTCACTCTACTACCTAGACTTAGCCAGGCCATTAGGCAGGAAGAACCAAAACTTCTTCCATGTCCCAAAGCTCAGCAACAACATACTCAGCAGTTGCCACCATTCCTGGTAGAATATTTATTGGAACTAAAATTCAAATAGAGACAACCTGGCTCTAAATTTGTGGTCCTTATAAGTTACAGTTTTTTCTTTTCAATCTTCTTCCTTATTGGAAAGGGCACAGAACTGCTGGGCCTAAGCTGTTAGCAAATTACATGACATTCTTATCTTTTTAAAACTTAGCATAATTATGCTATTTTAATGACCACTCTAGCAACATTAATCATGACATTATCTAACAGTCTATTAATTAGTGTTAGAAAGCTATTTTTTTAGTCCTGAAAGTCCCAATATTAGTTACATTTCTCAAACAGAACTATTGCCATCTTAGCAATGATCCTGTGAAATATTACTGTACTATTTTCAATCACCACAAAGCAAAGGAATCCCCCAGGTCATGTGATCTTCCTCAGATGTTAGTTTTCACTTGTCTGTTCATAGTCCTCTCCAAGGTGCTGTGTTTCAAGGCTCTGAGACTGTGCAGATAAACTGAAGCTAGGCTGACTCTATGCAGTTGCCTTAGGAATCTTCTGCTGCTGGGAGCGTCCTTGAGTATAGACAGATGCTGTAGGTTTGTGGACTCTTTCCTGGATGGTGATTGCATACCTAGGCACCCCAAAATGTTAACAATTGGAATTAAAGTTGACCTTTTCTAATCCCGTGGCCATTGCTGAATTTTCCAAATTTGCTGACATATTGAGTGCAGAATTTTAACAGCATCATCTTGTAGATTATGAAATAGCTCAGTTGGAATTCCATCACCTCCAGTAGCTTTGTTTGTAGTAATGTTTACTAAGGTCTACTTGACTTCACACTCTAAGATGTCTGGCTCTAGATGAGTGACCATATCATCATGGTTATCCAGACAGTTAAGATCTTTTTGTACAGCTCTTCTGTGTATTCTTGCTACCTCTTCTTAATTCCAGTTGGTTATTTCTGAGCTCTTTTGGACTTTCCATGTTAAGAAAGACTTAATGATTGTGTTTGACTTCACTCTACTACCTAGACTTAGCCAGGCCATTAGGCAGGAAGAACCAAAACTTCTTCCATGTCCCAAAGCTCAGCAACAACATACTCAGCAGTTGCCACCATTCCTGGTAGAATATTTATTGGAACTAAAATTCAAATAGAGACAACCTGGCTCTAAATTTGTGGTCCTTATAAGTTACAGTTTTTTTTCTTTTTCAATCTTCTTCCTTATTGGAAAGGGGCACAGAACTGCTGGGCCTAAGCTGTTACCCTTGCTGCACAGCCTCTGGTGCATCTTGGTTTACTTACAGACCCACAGGAATCTCTTTGTGTCTGGGACTGTAATGGAAACCAGCAACTTCCAGCTTCCTAACCAAAGCACAATCTTCCACAATATTCTTCTCTGTCTTTGAACCTGATAGTTTCGGTAATTGCCTACCAAGGACCCAGCGCCATGGGTCTGATACATTTGTAAAATGCATTTTGTAAGACAATGAGACCATCAATGTCACAATAAAGCAAAACTGGATTTCTGTTCATCAGTTCTCATTAAAGGAGGTTCTTACCATTTATTGATTTGGTTTTAAATAAGAAATGATTGTTTACCAGGTACATAAATAATATAATTTAGCCAGAGAAGAGTATATTGATTTAGAGAGGTGTGAGATCTTATTTTGATACAGATGATCCTGGAGGAGAGAGGTGTGGATATGTTCATGGTTATCCTGATGGGGACGGTAAGGGAGACCTGAGGAAGGGCTCCTAGGGAAGTAGGGCTGCATGGACTGAAACGGACTGCCTTCAAAAGCAGCAGGACCCCATGCTGGGTGTGAACACTGGCTGGACAGCTACCTAGGGAGAGAATTATATGAAGGGTTCAAGCAAGAGGTTAAGCCTTTGCCTTGATAGCCTTTCCCTTTCAGAGATTTAGAATTTTATTACACCATAGCTATATTGAAAGATTTCGAAAAACACTTAAAATGCTTAGAGTAATTGGACATTAAATCATCCAGAATCAGCTACTATGCTTTCTGTTACAAAAGACAGAAAACTGTACCCAATTAACTAAGCAGAAAGGGAATATTTTGGCTTACAAAATAACAAAGTTCAGAATAATCAGGTAGGAATAGAACCAGGGACTCAGGGGTGAAGCCATCATGACTCTGCTGCTTCCTCCTGATTCCTGGCTCCAATTCCTTGGTGTTAGCCTGTTCTCAAGCAGCTTCTCTCCTCAGGTTGTAAAAATGACTGAAGCTCATCCTTCCAGTTTAAAGTCTGGAGAAGAGAGTCTCTTTGTGTCTTTGTACCTTTCAATTTTTTGGAAAGGGCACAGAACTGCTGGGCCTAAGCTGTTACCCTTGCTGCACAGCCTCTGGTGCATCTTGGTTTACTTACAGACCCACAGGAATCTCTTTGTGTCTGGGACTGTAATGGAAACCAGCAACTTCAACTTCCTAACCAAAGCACAATCTTCCACAATATTCTTCTCTGTCTTTGAACCTGATAGTTTCGGTAATTGCCTACCAAGGACCCAGCGCCATGGGTCTGATACATTTGTAAAATGCATTTTGTAAGACAATGAGACCATCAATGTCACAATAAAGCAAAACTGGATTTCTGTTCATCAGTTCTCATTAAAGGAGGTTCTTACCATTTATTGATTTGGTTTTAAATAAGAAATGATTGTTTACCAGGTACATAAATAATATAATTTAGCCAGAGAAGAGTATATTGATTTAGAGAGGTGTGAGATCTTATTTTGATACAGATGATCCTGGAGGAGAGAGGTGTGGATATGTTCATGGTTATCCTGATGGGGACGGTAAGGGAGACCTGAGGAAGGGCTCCTAGGGAAGTAGGGCTGCATGGACTGAAACGGACTGCCTTCAAAAGCAGCAGGACCCCATGCTGGGTGTGAACACTGGCTGGACAGCTACCTAGGGAGAGAATTATATGAAGGGTTCAAGCAAGAGGTTAAGCCTTTGCCTTGATAGCCTTTCCCTTTCAGAGATTTAGAATTTTATTACACCATAGCTATATTGAAAGATTTCGAAAAACACTTAAAATGCTTAGAGTAATTGGACATTAAATCATCCAGAATCAGCTACTATGCTTTCTGTTACAAAAGACAGAAAACTGTACCCAATTAACTAAGCAGAAAGGGAATATTTTGGCTTACAAAATAACAAAGTTCAGAATAATCAGGTAGGAATAGAACCAGGGACTCAGGGGTGAAGCCATCATGACTCTGCTGCTTCCTCCTGATTCCTGGCTCCAATTCCTTGGTGTTAGCCTGTTCTCAAGCAGCTTCTCTCCTCAGGTTGTAAAAATGACTGAAGCTCATCCTTCCAGTTTAAAGTCTGGAGAAGAGAGTCTTTGTGTCAACATTTCCAACAAAAGTTGGGAAAATTAAAAATCCTTCTTACAAAAAGACACCCCACTGCCCCAAATGCCAGTGTAGTTCAGCTCAGTTGCTCAGTCATGTCTGTTGAGCTGCAACACACCAGGCTTCCCTGTCCTTCACCATCTCCTGGATCTTGCTCAAAGCCATGTCCACTGAGTTGGTGATGCCACCCGACTGTCTTATCTTCTGTTGTCCCCTTCTTCTTCTGACTTCTGTTTTTCCCAGCATCAGGGTTTTTTCCAGTGAGTCATCATTTCACATCAAGTGGCCTGATTGGGCCTATTGGAATGTCAGCTTCAGCATCAGTTGTTCCAGTGAACATCCAGGATTGATTTCCTTTAGAATTGATTGATCTGATCTCTTTGTTGTCCAAGGGACTCTCAAGAGTCTTTTCCAATGCCACAGTTCAAAGGCATAGATATTTCATACCTCAGCCTTCTTTATGGTCCAACTCTCACATCTATACATGACTACTGGAAAAACCCTGGGTTTGACCATATGAACCTTTGTCAACAAAGTGATTTCTCTGTTTTTTAATACGCCAGTATAGAGGAGGGAACAAATCTGATTTATTCCTGGGTGTGCATAAGCTTATATGAATTCAGGTGGTTCATACCAGACTTCAAAATCTGGGAAGAATCTTACATGTTTTATACAGTCAAGTAGAAGAAGTAAAAATGAGAACTTTTTTTTTCTTCTCTTTGAGAGACAAATGGATATACCTTGTAATAGCCTCCTGTACACCTCATGAGAGTCTCAAGGCCATTTTGGAGGTATGTGTTATAGTTTGCAGAATCGGAAAAGCAAATGTTTTAGGATGAAATCTGTGTTATGAAGTTTGGAGTCTATGGTCTATCCTAGCTGTCCTGCAAAGGAAAACTATCCAAGCTCCAAGTGGTTTGGCCAGCCAGCAAACAGAGTTCCTGGGGCACAGTCCATTATCCCCGCCAAACCCATGGTCCAACATCTTATGAGTAGGTGACTAGGGGAGGTGGCAGGTCCTTTGACTTTGGCAGAGATTGTTGTAAAACTTTGGCAGATAAAGTCAACAGTGTAAGTGAAAGTCGCTCCATCATGTTTGACTATTTGCAGCCCCATAGATGAGCCAAGGAATTCTCTAGGTGACAATACTGAAGTGGATAGCCATTCCCTTCTCCAGGGGATCTTCCCAACCCAGGGATCAAACCCAGGTCTACTAGCACTAAAGACAGATTCTTTACCATCTGAACCACCAGGGAAGCCCAACAATACAGGAATGGGTAGCCTATTCCTTCTCCAGGGATCTTCCTGACCCAGGAATTGAACCAGGGTCTCGTGTATTGCAGGCAGATTCTTTTCTAGCTGACCTATCAAGGAAGCCTTTAAATCAATAGTACCATTTTCCAAATGTCTTTGGAACCTGCACGTGATGACCAATTATTAATTATTCACTGGTACAAAAAGATTAAGCAGAGAGAAGCAGGATAGAGACAAAGACAGATGAGCTCTGTTAACCATGAAGTGCCAGGCAGGGATCTGTAAGCTCGAGCTATAGCCCTGCTGTACAGATCAGAAAACTGAAGCTTGGAGACTAACTTGCCCCCAGCCACATGGCCATGTGGTTGTGGCTAAATTATACAACCCCGCTTTCTAATTCCAAAGCCATAAATATTTTTCTAATGGTGAGAAAAAAATACTGAAATTCTTCTATTATAGATGAGTAAAATTCCAAATTGCTGTTAGAGATCACTGTTCCCAAGTCCAAAGAGATACTTCTCAATTGACTTCCAAGGATATCTTTTGGTGACTGGCAGAATGGAGGTGCTTTTGTTCAAAGAAATTTGTTCTTTGATGTCAGTGCAGGATCATAGGTCAAACATGGGTAGCTGTAAGAGCCTTTGTAATAATTCACTGAGATAGTTCAAGTCTGAGACATCACATGAGCAGAACTGGTTATACAGAAAACCCACTACTCTTTGGACTGCATAGTTTAGTTCTGATCAGCAATCTACGACAGCAAACTCCTTGTTGTGAAATTCTAGTAAGGCTCAGGGAATTGCATTGTCCAAAGCTTTTTCCATAGCAAAACTGTACCTTGCTGCTGAAGAAGGGATGGAAGTGGGCTAGATTAGTGGAGGGTACTAGTCAACCTCTCCAGTACTTTCATCTACTCTTTTGGGACCATGCTGGGTCTGAATATCTCCAAAAAAGTCCCTGTCCTCTCCACCTTATGGCCTTGGTGTCTGCTGTTTCTCTTGCTCAGAAACAGCCCATGGAGTGACATAGGATGTGTCATTTCCCAAACTATATGTAAACACGGAAGCCAATTTGGTGGGGAGAATCTCAAGGCCAGAACACAGCCTGAGAATCACCAGTTCCCTCTCTCTTACTTGTTGGGTCTTTCTTGTCTTTCTAACCCTCTAAGTAGTTATCACACTGTAGAGGCTCTTAGGTCTCAGAGCTCATTCCTCTCAGCTGGAACCAGGAGATGCAAACAAGAGTTTCCATGCCTTTGATGGGGGCTGAGCAAAAGGTCTAGCTTTTCCTTTCACAATCACAGATTATGGAAGTGGGAAAAGTTAGGAGCCAGACTTCAGTGTGCTACCTCCTTCCTGAGATTGCAGTATTGACAGAAATAAGAGTTGGTGGCTGCCTGCCATTCTGTGCTCACCATTTTGGCTCTGCGTGCTGGCCAGCCTGACAGGACCTTTCACTTTGCCTAACCCAATTATTCTCAGTCTGTCTGACTCCAGGTCTCATTAGGGAGTTAGTGGAGATGCTTGATTAACCAATTAACCATCAGGTGGAGTCTGTTGGCACTTGCCTGGGGACACTGAAGGAAGCTCTTTGCCTGACTTCTCAATTGACTTCCAAGGATATCTTTTGGTGACTGGCAGAATGGAGGTGCTTTTGTTCAAAGAAATTTGTTCTTTGATGTCAGTGCAGGATCATAGGTCAAACATGGGTAGCTGTAAGAGCCTTTGTAATAATTCACTGAGATAGTTCAAGTCTGAGACATCACATGAGCAGAACTGGTTATACAGAAAACCCACTACTCTTTGGACTGCATAGTTTAGTTCTGATCAGCAATCTACGACAGCAAACTCCTTGTTGTGAAATTCTAGTAAGGCTCAGGGAATTGCATTGTCCAAAGCTTTTTCCATAGCAAAACTGTACCTTGCTGCTGAAGAAGGGATGGAAGTGGGCTAGATTAGTGGAGGGTACTAGTCAACCTCTCCAGTACTTTCATCTACTCTTTTGGGACCATGCTGGGTCTGAATATCTCCAAAAATGTCCCTGTCCTCTCCACCTTATGGCCTTGGTGTCTGCTGTTTCTCTTGCTCAGAAACAGCCCATGGAGTGACATAGGATGTGTCATTTCCCAAACTATATGTAAACACGGAAGCCAATTTGGTGGGGAGAATCTCAAGGCCAGAACACAGCCTGAGAATCACCAGTTCCCTCTCTCTTACTTGTTGGGTCTTTCTTGTCTTTCTAACCCTCTAAGTAGTTATCACACTGTAGAGGCTCTTAGGTCTCAGAGCTCATTCCTCTCAGCTGGAACCAGGAGATGCAAACAAGAGTTTCCATGCCTTTGATGGGGGCTGAGCAAAAGGTCTAGCTTTTCCTTTCACAATCACAGATTATGGAAGTGGGAAAAGTTAGGAGCCAGACTTCAGTGTGCTACCTCCTTCCTGAGATTGCAGTATTGACAGAAATAAGAGTTGGTGGCTGCCTGCCATTCTGTGCTCACCATTTTGGCTCTGCGTGCTGGCCAGCCTGACAGGACCTTTCACTTTGCCTAACCCAATTATTCTCAGTCTGTCTGACTCCAGGTCTCATTAGGGAGTTAGTGGAGATGCTTGATTAACCAATTAACCATCAGGTGGAGTCTGTTGGCACTTGCCTGGGGACACTGAAGGAAGCTCTTTGCCTGATACCAATCCCTCTTTCAACATTTTTAAAGATAGCAACCTGTCTGGACAGATAATCTGCTCTGGTCTATGATGAGCATCTCTGCTGTCAGCCTTGACCCTCCTGGCACATGTTCCAAAAATCCCAAGTTTTTTTTTTCTTTTTCCTGTGAATCGTTTGTCAATTCCACATCACTACACTAAGGTCTTTAAGGTGGTTACTGCCAGTACTATTTATCTTTAAGCTTTGCTTTCTCTCTGCTTTCCCAGGCCTCTTTTTGTCTTAGGCAAAACTTCTAATTATTTCAATAGGTCATCTCCTCAATGACAACAATTCATTTTATTTATCTTGCTCTAGCTGATGTGGCAGGCTATGGGGGTGTCATTTGGTCATTTAAGACCCAGTGATTATTTTAGGGTTCTGGGCCACTTCTCTTCCACCCAAGTAACATGAGGAGCAATGGTGTGATTATGTTGGTAGACCAAGCTGGGCTTCAGGGCAGTTGCGCGGCTCTGTGGAGCTCATAGATAGTTCCAAGACCTTGTTAGATCAGGAGCGTCCAGCCAGTGGCCCATCTCTAGGCTCTTCTGACTTTTCCCTGACTCCTCTCTTCTCTGCAGCTGGCACCTTGCTGACACTCATAAATGTTGGTTGTGTAAATGAATAAAAGAGTAAATGAATGAACAGATATCAATAACTCAAGGAAGTCAGCGTAACAAAGCAGCTGACTGGAATCTCTTATCTGGTGTAAGGTCCTTTTGGTCTGTCCTCTGCTGACCTGCTCAGTTTTGTCTCCCTCGCTATACCTTTAGCACTTTATACACCAGCAATGTGGAATTATATACAGTTCTCTAGATCCATGGCAGTGGTTCACACCTCCAGGCAGCTGTTACATATGTCTGGATACGTTTCTCTCCTTGGCTCAACTCAGATGATACTTTTCCACACCAAATTTGGATGCCTACTCAGTAAGAACCATCCTCCAAAATCATCCTGTGGTCAGCTTTCTCGATTTGGAGCTTCTGAAATTGGTGCACTGGGATCCTGTATTGTAACACTCTTTAGTAGTGTTTCTTAGAGTGCATTTGGTGAAATGCCATTCAAAGAGGTCATCCTAAACGGCATTCTGTGTCAATAAGTCAGGAAAATGCTGCAAACTACACCTCTCTCAGGACGATTTGCAGCAACCTGTCTGGACAGATAATCTGCTCTGGTCTATGATGAGCATCTCTGCTGTCAGCCTTGACCCTCCTGGCACATGTTCCAAAAATCCCAAGTTTTTTTTTTCTTTTTCCTGTGAATCGTTTGTCAATTCCACATCACTACACTAAGGTCTTTAAGGTGGTTACTGCCAGTACTATTTATCTTTAAGCTTTGCTTTCTCTCTGCTTTCCCAGGCCTCTTTTTGTCTTAGGCAAAACTTCTAATTATTTCAATAGGTCATCTCCTCAATGACAACAATTCATTTTATTTATCTTGCTCTAGCTGATGTGGCAGGCTATGGGGGTGTCATTTGGTCATTTAAGACCCAGTGATTATTTTAGGGTTCTGGGCCACTTCTCTTCCACCCAAGTAACATGAGGAGCAATGGTGTGATTATGTTGGTAGACCAAGCTGGGCTTCAGGGCAGTTGCGCGGCTCTGTGGAGCTCATAGATAGTTCCAAGACCTTGTTAGATCAGGAGCGTCCAGCCAGTGGCCCATCTCTAGGCTCTTCTGACTTTTCCCTGACTCCTCTCTTCTCTGCAGCTGGCACCTTGCTGACACTCATAAATGTTGGTTGTGTAAATGAATAAAAGAGTAAATGAATGAACAGATATCAATAACTCAAGGAAGTCAGCGTAACAAAGCAGCTGACTGGAATCTCTTATCTGGTGTAAGGTCCTTTTTGGTCTGTCCTCTGCTGACCTGCTCAGTTTTGTCTCCCTCGCTATACCTTTAGCACTTTATACACCAGCAATGTGGAATTATATACAGTTCTCTAGATCCATGGCAGTGGTTCACACCTCCAGGCAGCTGTTACATATGTCTGGATACGTTTCTCTCCTTGGCTCAACTCAGATGATACTTTTCCACACCAAATTTGGATGCCTACTCAGTAAGAACCATCCTCCAAAATCATCCTGTGGTCAGCTTTCTCGATTTGGAGCTTCTGAAATTGGTGCACTGGGATCCTGTATTGTAACACTCTTTAGTAGTGTTTCTTAGAGTGCATTTGGTGAAATGCCATTCAAAGAGGTCATCCCTAAACGGCATTCTGTGTCAATAAGTCAGGAAAATGCTGCAAACTACACCTCTCTCAGGACGATTTGCAGCAACCACTGAAATTTTTTCCCTCACCTCTATAGAGATATAATTGACAATTATGAATTATATGCATTTAAGTATGAAATGTGACATTTTCATGAATGTGTGCATTGTAAAATTATTTTCACAATCAAGATAATTGACATATCAATCATTTTCCACAGTTATCTCTTTTTACGTGGTGAGAACCCAAGATTTCAAGTGCACAATATGGTAATATTAACTATAGTCACTGTGTTATATATTAGGTTTCCATAACAATCTGAGTAACTGAAACTATGTACCTTTGACCAAGATCTTTCCATTTCCCAACCCTCAGTCACTGGCAACCACCATTCTACTCCTTGCTGCAACAATTTCAGATTCTAAAATGGTGGAGTAGAAAGATTGGTGCTCATCTCCTGCGAGAGCACCAAAACCTCAAGTAGCTGTGGAACTACCATTGGCAAGAGGATGCTAGAACCAACCAAAAAAATAAAGATATCCCACACCCAAAGACAATTATGATATATGTCATATATACATCATATATTTATGATATATATTATTTCTATTATACATATACTATATGTATCATATATGATGGATATGTCAGATATGTCATGTATATATATCATATATATAATATATATATTGTATATAATCCACAATTTTAGACTCATAGCACATATTATATATTATATTATATATCACATATGTAATATATATTGCATATATCATATGGAATATATATTAAATAGAATATATATAAGATAGAATATATATATACAAATAATGTATATTATATAAGTAATACATATAATATATACATGGTATCTATGTCACATATGATATATATATTATAGAACATATTATATATAATATATATCATATATATATTATACTATATAATATGTATAACAGAATTATATATGATATATGAAAATATTATATGTATTATTCATAGAATATAGTATATAATATATCATACATTACACATAATGATATATATGTTATATATATTTTATTTACATATTTTAGTGTATTCTTATGTTATATACATTATGATATATTCTATGTACTATATAATATAAACTATATCCATAATAAGCAATATGTCTAATATATGGTATGTATAATATAATATATAATTTAAATTCATATTATTCATAATATATAATGTATAATATTTTGTATAGTATATATTTTGTTATGAGTTACATATAATGCTATGTATTATTTGTACATAAATATCTCATATATATAATGATACAATGCATATATATATATATATATAATGATATAATATATATAGGTAGAGAATATATAAGATAGATGAGCTCTGTTAACCATGAACTACAAGAACAGGGATTTGTAATCTCGAACTATAGCCCTGTTGTGCACATCAGAAAACTGAGGCTTGGAGACTCACTTGCCCCCAGGCACATGGCCATGTGATCATGGCTAAATTATAATGTCAATATCTATCTATATAACATATATATATTCTTATTCTATATATTCTATATTATATATGCATTATATATACCATGTGTATCATATCATATGTATCAAATAATATATATGTATGTGTTATATGGTATATATAATATAGAATGTATATGCTACAAACACAATACATATATAATATATATGATATCATAGAAATTAAAACATATGATATATATGACATATGATATGTTATATCAAATCTGATATATCATGCATGTATTATATAGTATATATATCAGATAGAATATTTTAGATATATACATAGTATAGATATATTATATGTATGGATATACAAATAGAATTTATATAGATCATATATATGGTATATATGTTATATAACATACATGTTATATATAAAGTGTCTATAATCCATTTTTATATGGTGCATAATATCTGTTTATCACATATATTAATGTATATATATCATATACATATACATGATAGTATAGATAGTATGTAATATATATTGCACATATATATTATGATACACATTTCTGATATTATATTATAACACATATATATTATATTCATATAGGCATATGATTATCCATTATACATAGTATGTATATAAAAATACATATATTAATACATAACACATCTTATAGATTATACAATACAGATATATAATATATCTATCATATATATTTATATATATACAATATGTACATATATAAGACATGTATACATATAATATATGTTATGTAGACTATATAAATACTATATTAAATCATATATCATATATTATATTATAATATAATATAGCACATATAATATATAGTATTATAATATAGATGTAGATCATACATGTTATATGTATATTATATCACATTAATTAATATATATTATAGCTTATTGTACTACATATTTATCATAGTATATATTGTAAACACATGTATTGTCATATATTACACATTATGTATATATTATATATATTTATAGGTTTATACATAGTCTAATTATAAATATAAATATATCATAATAATTATAATTATTTGTGATTTATTGTTTTCATCATTGTGTTATAGTTTTCAGTGTCCAGATATTTTACTTCCTGGTTCAGTTTATTCCTAAGTATCTTATTGTTTTTGATGCTATTTTTGTACATAGGATTGTTTTCTTTAGTCCTTTTTTAGATGATTTGTTGTTAGTATATAGAAATGATTTTTGTATGTTGATTTTGTATTCAACAACTTTACTGAATTTCTTGATTAGTCCTAACAATTTTTTGGTGATATCTTCAGGTTTTTTTTTTTTAATAAATAGGTAAGATCATGCCATCTACAAACAGAGGCAATTTTACTTTTTCCTTTCTGATCTAGGTGCCTTTTTTTTCTTGCTTTGTTGCTCAACTAAAACTTTCAAATTGTGTTGAATATAGGTAATGAGAATGGGCATTCTTGTCTTGTTCCTGATCTTAGATAAAAATGTTCAGTTTTTCATCATTGAGTATGATGTTACTTTTGGGATTTTGATATGGTTTTTGTTATGTTGAGATATGTCACATCTATACATAATTTATTGACAGTTTTTTAAATAATGAAATGATGATTTTTATCCTTTGTACTTTTAATGTTGTATATAAATATGATTGATATATGATTGGGCTTCTCAGGTGGCACTAGTGGCAAAGAGCCCACCTACCAATGCATGAGGCATAAGAGATCTGAATTTGATCCCTGGGTCAGGAAGATTCCCTGGAGGAAGGCATAGAAACCCATGTCCAACGTAGACTCTCTGTCTGAAGGATCTCATGGACAGAGGATCCTGGCAGGCTACATGCCACAGAGACCAAAGTGTCAGATATGACTGAAGGGACTTAGCATGCACACAAAATATATGATTGCATAGGTTGAATCATCCCTGCATCCAGGGATAAAAATTCCACTTGATCATGGTGGAATTCAGAAACATACAAAACACATTATTTTATTGAATTTGATTTGTTACCATTTTTTGAGATTGAAAACATCAAAAAAAACTTTGTTCATCAGGAATATTTGCTGTTGTTATTTAGTCACTAAGTCGTGTCCATCTTTTGCAATCCCATGGACTGCAGCACACCAGGCTTTTCCATTCTTCACTATCATCCAGTTTGCTCAAATTCATGTTCATTGAGTCAGTGATGCTATCTAGCCGTCTTATCCTCTGCTGCCCTCTTCTTTTGCCTTCAATCTTTCCCAACGTTAAGGTCTTTTCCAATGAGCTGGCTGTTTGCATTAGGTGACCAAAGTACTGGAGCTTCAGGCTCAGCTTCAGCATCAGTACTTCCAATGGATATTCAGAGTTGATTTCCTTTAGGACCCACTGGCTTGATCTCCTTGCTGTCCAAGAGACTCTCAAGAGTCCTCCAGCACTATAGTTCAAAAGCATCAATTCTTTAGCACTCAGCCTTCTTTACAGTCCAGCTCTCACATCCATATATGACGAGGTAAAAGTGTACCTTTGATTATACAAATCTTTGTTGGCAAGCGATGTCTCTACATTTTAATATGGTAATGTTTGTCTTAGCTTTTCTTTCAAGGAGGAAGCATCTTTTAATTTCATGGCTGTAGTCACCATCTGTAGTGATTTTGGAGTTCAAGAAAATAAAATTTGTCACTGTTTCCACTTATTGCCTTCAATTTTCTGTGAAGTGATGGGATCAGATAAGTTCAGTTTTCATCATTGAGTATGATGTTACTTTTGGGATTTTGATATGGTTTTTGTTATGTTGAGATATGTCACATCTATACATAATTTATTGACAGTTTTTTAAATAATGAAATGATGATTTTTATCCTTTGTACTTTTAATGTTGTATATAAATATGATTGATATATGATTGGGCTTCTCAGGTGGCACTAGTGGCAAAGAGCCCACCTACCAATGCATGAGGCATAAGAGATCTGAATTTGATCCCTGGGTCAGGAAGATTCCCTGGAGGAAGGCATAGAAACCCATGTCCAACGTAGACTCTCTGTCTGAAGGATCTCATGGACAGAGGATCCTGGCAGGCTACATGCCACAGAGACCAAAGTGTCAGATATGACTGAAGGGACTTAGCATGCACACAAAATATATGATTGCATAGGTTGAATCATCCCTGCATCCAGGGATAAAAATTCCACTTGATCATGGTGGAATTCAGAAACATACAAAACACATTATTTTATTGAATTTGATTTGTTACCATTTTTTGAGATTGAAAACATCAAAAAAAACTTTGTTCATCAGGAATATTTGCTGTTGTTATTTAGTCACTAAGTCGTGTCCATCTTTTGCAATCCCATGGACTGCAGCACACCAGGCTTTTCCATTCTTCACTATCATCCAGTTTGCTCAAATTCATGTTCATTGAGTCAGTGATGCTATCTAGCCGTCTTATCCTCTGCTGCCCTCTTCTTTTGCCTTCAATCTTTCCCAACGTTAAGGTCTTTTCCAATGAGCTGGCTGTTTGCATTAGGTGACCAAAGTACTGGAGCTTCAGGCTCAGCTTCAGCATCAGTACTTCCAATGGATATTCAGAGTTGATTTCCTTTAGGACCCACTGGCTTGATCTCCTTGCTGTCCAAGAGACTCTCAAGAGTCCTCCAGCACTATAGTTCAAAAGCATCAATTCTTTAGCACTCAGCCTTCTTTACAGTCCAGCTCTCACATCCATATATGACGAGGTAAAAGTGTACCTTTGATTATACAAATCTTTGTTGGCAAGCGATGTCTCTACATTTTAATATGGTAATGTTTGTCTTAGCTTTTCTTTCAAGGAGGAAGCATCTTTTAATTTCATGGCTGTAGTCACCATCTGTAGTGATTTTGGAGTTCAAGAAAATAAAATTTGTCACTGTTTCCACTTATTGCCTTCAATTTTCTGTGAAGTGATGGGATCAGATATCATGATTTTAGTTTCCTTAGAATTTTGATATCAAGTTTTTTCACTCTCCTCTTTCACTCTCATCAGGAAGCTCTTTAGTTCCTCTTCATTTTCTGCCATTAGACTGATACTACCTGCATATTTGATGTTGTTTATATTTCTCTTGGCAATCTTGATTCCAGCTTGTGATACATACAGCCTGGCATTTCACATGATGTGCTCTGCATAGAAGTTAAATAAGCAAGGTGACAATATACAACCTTGTTGTACTCCTTTCTCAGTTTTGAACCAGTCTTTCATGTCCAGTTGTTTATTTTTTTTTAAGTTTTTACAGTGTTGATTTGTTTTCTTCCAAAGAACAATGTGAATTAGCCATAATTATATATACATCTCCTCCCTCCCTAGCTTCCCTCCTGTTCCCACATCCCATTCCTTCAGATCATCACAGAGCAACAGAGTGCTCTGTGCCCACATAGCAATTTCTTATCAGCTATCTATCTTATGACTGATAATGTATATATGTTGATGCTACTGTCTACATTCATCTCACTCTCTCCCTCCCTCACTCGTGTCCACAAGTTCATTCTCACATCTACATCTCCATTCCTTCCCTGCAAATAGGTTCATCAATACCATTTTCTAGATTCCATATGCATGAATATACTATATTTGTTTTTCTATTTCTGACTTACTTCACTCTGTATAACAGGCTCTTAGTTCATTCACCTCAGTAGAACTGACTCAAATTCTTTCTTTTTTATGGCTGAGTAATATGTCATTGTATATGTGTATCATATCTTTATCTACTCATCTGTTGATGGACATCTAGGAAGCTCTCACATCCATATATGACGAGGTAAAAGTGTACCTTTGATTATACAAATCTTTGTTGGCAAGCGATGTCTCTACATTTTAATATGGTAATGTTTGTCTTAGCTTTTCTTTCAAGGAGGAAGCATCTTTTAATTTCATGGCTGTAGTCACCATCTGTAGTGATTTTGGAGTTCAAGAAAATAAAATTTGTCACTGTTTCCACTTATTGCCTTCAATTTTCTGTGAAGTGATGGGATCAGATATCATGATTTTAGTTTCCTTAGAATTTTGATATCAAGTTTTTTCACTCTCCTCTTTCACTCTCATCAGGAAGCTCTTTAGTTCCTCTTCATTTTCTGCCATTAGACTGATACTACCTGCATATTTGATGTTGTTTATATTTCTCTTGGCAATCTTGATTCCAGCTTGTGATACATACAGCCTGGCATTTCACATGATGTGCTCTGCATAGAAGTTAAATAAGCAAGGTGACAATATACAACCTTGTTGTACTCCTTTCTCAGTTTTGAACCAGTCTTTCATGTCCAGTTGTTTATTTTTTTAAGTTTTTACAGTGTTGATTTGTTTTCTTCCAAAGAACAATGTGAATTAGCCATAATTATATATACATCTCCTCCCTCCCTAGCTTCCCTCCTGTTCCCACATCCCATTCCTTCAGATCATCACAGAGCAACAGAGTGCTCTGTGCCCACATAGCAATTTCTTATCAGCTATCTATCTTATGACTGATAATGTATATATGTTGATGCTACTGTCTACATTCATCTCACTCTCTCCCTCCCTCACTCGTGTCCACAAGTTCATTCTCACATCTACATCTCCATTCCTTCCCTGCAAATAGGTTCATCAATACCATTTTCTAGATTCCATATGCATGAATATACTATATTTGTTTTTCTATTTCTGACTTACTTCACTCTGTATAACAGGCTCTTAGTTCATTCACCTCAGTAGAACTGACTCAAATTCTTTCTTTTTTATGGCTGAGTAATATGTCATTGTATATGTGTATCATATCTTTATCTACTCATCTGTTGATGGACATCTAGGAAGCTCCCACATCCTGACTATTGTAAATAGTGTTTCTATGAACATTGGGATCCATGTCCAGCTCTAAGTGCTGCTTTTTGACCCACATACAGGTTTCTCCAGAAACAGGTAAGGTGGCCTGGTATTCCCATCTCTTTAAAAATTTTCCAGTGTTTCTTTTTTCTTTTTGGCCACTTCTATTGATCCTTCATTTATTTATCTTTGTTCTTTGGACTGTGTGAGCCTCCCATCACAGTGGCCTCTCTCGCTGCAGAGCACCGGCTCTGGACGCATGCGCTCCAGAGCTCCAGCTTGGTAGTTGGACACATCACTCCAGCCTCTCTGTGGCAATTGGGATCTTCCCAGGCCAGGTATAGAACCAGCACCCCTTGTACTGCAAGGCAGTGTCCTTACCCACTGGACCACCAGGGAAGCCCCAGATAGTTTGATTTGATCTACACAACCAAAGGGTTTTGTGTAGTCAAGGAAGTGGAAGTAGATGATTTTCTGGAATTCCTCACTTTCTCCACGATTAGAATTTCCTATAACTTTCTTTTCTGGTAGTGTCCTTATCTGGTTTTGTTATGAGAGTAATACTGGTCTTATAAAATGAGTTTCAGTGTTTCCTCCATTTCAAATTTCTCAAATACTTCAACAAAGGATTGGCATTAATTGTTCTTTAAATGTTTGGTTAAATTTACCAGTAAGGCAATTGATTCTGGGTTTTTCTTTGTTGACAGCATTTTGACTATTTAGTTAATCTCCTTATTCATTATTCATCCATTTAGATTTAAAGGATAAACTCCTAAAAACATCCAACTTACCAAGACTGAATCAGGAAGACTGTTTTCGAGGAATTTATCTATTTCTTATAGGTTCTCCAAGTTGTTGGCACATAATTGTTGACATTAGTCTCTTATGATCATTATTATTTCTGTGTTGTAAATTGGAATATGTCCTCTTTTTTAAAAACATTTATTTCATTCACCTCAGTAGAACTGACTCAAATTCTTTCTTTTTTATGGCTGAGTAATATGTCATTGTATATGTGTATCATATCTTTATCTACTCATCTGTTGATGGACATCTAGGAAGCTCCCACATCCTGACTATTGTAAATAGTGTTTCTATGAACATTGGGATCCATGTCCAGCTCTAAGTGCTGCTTTTTGACCCACATACAGGTTTCTCCAGAAACAGGTAAGGTGGCCTGGTATTCCCATCTCTTTAAAAATTTTCCAGTGTTTCTTTTTTCTTTTTGGCCACTTCTATTGATCCTTCATTTATTTATCTTTGTTCTTTGGACTGTGTGAGCCTCCCATCACAGTGGCCTCTCTCGCTGCAGAGCACCGGCTCTGGACGCATGCGCTCCAGAGCTCCAGCTTGGTAGTTGGACACATCACTCCAGCCTCTCTGTGGCAATTGGGATCTTCCCAGGCCAGGTATAGAACCAGCACCCCTTGTACTGCAAGGCAGTGTCCTTACCCACTGGACCACCAGGGAAGCCCCAGATAGTTTGATTTGATCTACACAACCAAAGGGTTTTGTGTAGTCAAGGAAGTGGAAGTAGATGATTTTCTGGAATTCCCTCACTTTCTCCACGATTAGAATTTCCTATAACTTTCTTTTCTGGTAGTGTCCTTATCTGGTTTTGTTATGAGAGTAATACTGGTCTTATAAAATGAGTTTCAGTGTTTCCTCCATTTCAAATTTCTCAAATACTTCAACAAAGGATTGGCATTAATTGTTCTTTAAATGTTTGGTTAAATTTACCAGTAAGGCAATTGATTCTGGGTTTTTCTTTGTTGACAGCATTTTGACTATTTAGTTAATCTCCTTATTCATTATTCATCCATTTAGATTTAAAGGATAAACTCCTAAAAACATCCAACTTACCAAGACTGAATCAGGAAGACTGTTTTCGAGGAATTTATCTATTTCTTATAGGTTCTCCAAGTTGTTGGCACATAATTGTTGACATTAGTCTCTTATGATCATTATTATTTCTGTGTTGTAAATTGGAATATGTCCTCTTTTTTAAAAAACATTTATTTATTTATTTATTTATTTTTGGGGGGAGTGGGGTGGGAAGGGAGGGAGCGGGCAGGCCACTTCTATTGGTCTTTCATTTATCTATTTTCATCCATCTTTGTTCTCTGGCCCGCATGGGCCTCCCATCACAGTGGCCTCTGTCGTCGCAGAGCACTGGCTCTGGGTGCATGCGCTCCAGATCTCCAGCTTGGCAACTGGACACATCGGTTCAGCCACTCCATGGCATGTGGGATCCTTCCAGGCCAGGGATTGAACCGGTGCCCCTTGCACTGCAAGGTGGTGTCCTTACCCACTGGACCACCAGGGAAGCCCCGGAATATGTCCCCTTTTATGAACAATTTTATTTATGTCTTCTTCATCCTTTTCTTGGTTAGTTTACCTATCAATTTTGTTGGTTTTCTTTATCTTTTCAAAGAATTGACTCTGAGTTTAATTGATCTTTTCTATTACTTTTTAAAGTCTCTATTTCATTTATTTCTGCTATCATCTTCATTATTTTCTTCCTTCTGCTATCTCTGGGCCTAGTTTGTTCCTCTCTTTCCAGTTCCTTGAGATATAAAGTTAGGTAGCTTATTTGAGGGGTTTCTCAGGTGGCACAGTGGTAAAGACTCTGTCTGCCAGTTCAGGAGAAACAAGAGATGCAGGTTTGGTCCCTGGTTCGGGAAGATCCCCTGGAGTAGAAATGGCAACCTTCTTTAGTATTCTTGTCTGAAAAATTCCATGGACAAAGGAGCCTGGTGGAATACAGCCCGTGGGATCACAGAGAATCGGACATGACTGAGCAACTAAGCACACACACAATTTATTTGAGATCTTTATTTTTTTCTCTGAGTAGTTGTCGCTTTGAACTTTTTCTTAAAACTGCTTATTTTTTCCCTCTATATCGTGGCATGCAACATGTTCCCTGACCAAAGATTGAACACATGCCTCCTCCAGGGGAAGTGCAGAGTCTTAACTACTAAAACATCCAACTTACCAAGACTGAATCAGGAAGACTGTTTTCGAGGAATTTATCTATTTCTTATAGGTTCTCCAAGTTGTTGGCACATAATTGTTGACATTAGTCTCTTATGATCATTATTATTTCTGTGTTGTAAATTGGAATATGTCCTCTTTTTTAAAAAACATTTATTTATTTATTTATTTATTTTTGGGGGGAGTGGGGTGGGAAGGGAGGGAGCGGGCAGGCCACTTCTATTGGTCTTTCATTTATCTATTTTCATCCATCTTTGTTCTCTGGCCCGCATGGGCCTCCCATCACAGTGGCCTCTGTCGTCGCAGAGCACTGGCTCTGGGTGCATGCGCTCCAGATCTCCAGCTTGGCAACTGGACACATCGGTTCAGCCACTCCATGGCATGTGGGATCCTTCCAGGCCAGGGATTGAACCGGTGCCCCTTGCACTGCAAGGTGGTGTCCTTACCCACTGGACCACCAGGGAAGCCCGGAATATGTCCCCTTTTATGAACAATTTTATTTATGTCTTCTTCATCCTTTTCTTGGTTAGTTTACCTATCAATTTTGTTGGTTTTCTTTATCTTTTCAAAGAATTGACTCTGAGTTTAATTGATCTTTTCTATTACTTTTTAAAGTCTCTATTTCATTTATTTCTGCTATCATCTTCATTATTTTCTTCCTTCTGCTATCTCTGGGCCTAGTTTGTTCCTCTCTTTCCAGTTCCTTGAGATATAAAGTTAGGTAGCTTATTTGAGGGGTTTCTCAGGTGGCACAGTGGTAAAGACTCTGTCTGCCAGTTCAGGAGAAACAAGAGATGCAGGTTTGGTCCCTGGTTCGGGAAGATCCCCTGGAGTAGAAATGGCAACCTTCTTTAGTATTCTTGTCTGAAAAATTCCATGGACAAAGGAGCCTGGTGGAATACAGCCCGTGGGATCACAGAGAATCGGACATGACTGAGCAACTAAGCACACACACAATTTATTTGAGATCTTTATTTTTTTCTCTGAGTAGTTGTCGCTTTGAACTTTTTCTTAAAACTGCTTATTTTTTCCCTCTATATCGTGGCATGCAACATGTTCCCTGACCAAAGATTGAACACATGCCTCCTCCAGGGGAAGTGCAGAGTCTTAACTACTAAACCATCAGGGAAGTCCCTCTTAGAACAATTTTTGCTATATCCCCAAAACTTTTGCATGTTTTGTTTTCATATATATATATATATATATATATATATATATATATATATATATTTTATGGGGGGTGGAGTAGGGAGGGAGGGCGGTGGGTGGGCCACTTCCACTGGTCTTTCATCTATCTATTTTCACCCATCTTTGTTCTTTTGGCCGTGTGGGCCTCCCATCGCAGTGGCCTCTGTTGTCGCAGAGCACCAGCTCTGGGCGCATGCGCTCCAGAGCTCCAGCTTGGTAGTTGGACACATCGGTCCAGCCGCTCTGTGGCATGTGGGATCTTCCCAGGCCAGGGATCGAATCAGCGCCCCTTGCACTGCAAGGCGGTGTCCCCACCCACTGGACCACCAGGGAAACCCTTTCATTTTTGTTTGTTGCAAGATATTTTACGATTTCTCTTTTGCTTTATTATTTGACATATTTGTTGCTCAGAAGAATGTCATTTAATTTTATATATTGTGAAATTTCAATGCTCTTCCTGTTATTGAATAATGTTTCATATTATTGTGGTCTGAAGAGTACTCAATATCATATCAGTCTTATGTATGTTTAAATTTGTTTTATAATCTAATATATAATTTATGCTGGGAAATGTTCCATGAGCACTTGGGGTGAGTGCTAATATTGAATAGAATGTTCTGTATATGTCTATTAGGCTTGTAGTTTTATAGTGTTATTCAAGTCCTGTCATTTTTTTTTTTTAAAGATTTATTTATTTATTTATTTTGGGTGGGGGTCGTGTTGGGGAGGGAGGGGAGCAGGCAGGCCACTTCTATTGGTCTTTCATTTCTCTATTTTCATCCGTCTTTGTTCTTCGGCTCATGTGGGCCTCCCATGGGGTGGCATCTGTCATTGCAGAGCGCCGGCTCTGGGTGCCTGTGCTCCAGAGCTCCGGCTCGGTAATTGGACACATCAGTCCAGCTGCTCCGCGGCACGCGGGATCTTCCCAGGCCATGGATTGAACTGGCACTGCTTGCACTGCAAGGTGGTGTCCTTACCCACTGCGCCACCAGGGGAAGCCCCATTTTTTTTTTAATACATATTTTTTTTTTTGGAGGGAGAGAGGGTTGGGCCTGGAGGGTGGTGGGTGGCCACTTCTTCTATTGGTCTTTCATTTATCTATTTTCATTCATCTTTTTGTTCTTTGGCCCGTGTGGGCCTCCCATCACAGTGGCCTCTCTCGTCGCAGAGCACCGGCTCTGGGCACATGCACTCCAGAGCTCCGGCTTGGTAATTGGACACACGGATCCAGCCGCTCCGCAGCACGTGGGATCTTCCCAGGCCAGGAATCGAACCCGTGCACTGGACCACCAGGGAAGCCCAAGTCCTGTCATTATTGATTTTCTCATCTGAATCAGATAAAATGATGCATTCTTGAAAGTGGGTATTGAAATTCCCTACAAAGATTGTATTGCTATTTCTTCCTTTAGTTCTGTTAATATTTGCTCTCTATATTTAGGTGCTCTTGTATTGATTGCATACATATTTAAAATTGTTATATCATCTCAGTGAACTGGCTCTTTTATCATTATATAATGACCTTGGTCTCATGTGACATTTTTTGACTTAAAATCTATTTTTCCTTATACAAGCATAGCCATTTGCTCTTTTAGGTACCATTTGGATGAAATATATTTCTTCATTCATTCACTTTTATCTATGTGTCCTCAAAATTGAAGTAAACCTAACTTATAGTCAGCATACAAGACTATTTTTAAAAAATCCATTTGATCTCTCTCTAATCTTTTGTTTGGCAGATTTACTCCATTTACACTAAAGGTAATTATTGAAAAACAAAACTTTGCTATTACAACATTTCCATTTTGTTAATTGTTTTCTGACTTTTTTGTTGTTTCTTTGTTATTTTCTTCCTCTCTGTTGTCTTCTTTGTTATGTGGTAAGGTTTTGCAGTGGTATTCTTTGATTTCTTTCCGTTTCTACTTTATGTGTCTACTCTACACATAAAATGTGTCTTTTCTTTGTGTTTGTGTGTTTCTGTGAGGAAATCTATCTTAAACTAATATCAGCTTAACTTTGATCACATACAAAGCCTCTACTCTTTTATTCACTCCCCCTTTTATTAAACATAAATAGGTTTCTACTATTGATGTCACAATTTACATATTTTTGTATTGAGTATCCAATAACACCTTGATCTTGCTGAGCTGTTTATTTGTTCTCTTGCAGCTCACTGAGCTTCCCTAAAGCAATTATTTGAGCTCCTTGTCAGGCAATGAATAAATATCCATTTCTTTGGGGTAGTCTACTGGAAAATTATTGTATTCTTTAGGTGGTATCATTTTTCCTAGATTTTTTTACATGTGTGTTTGTGTATTTTGAGCTACATTACTCTCTCTGTATTTGAGAGTCATCTTTACTTTTAGTCTTTAGTGACTGGCTTGGGGAGGGAGAAAACTTCATCAGTCTGCCTCGCTAGGGGTTCCTCAAACTGTTTTTATGGGTGTGCCTGCTCTACTCTTCCTGATTCTTCTTGAAGGGGAAAGCTTAGGATTTTATGCCTTCTCTAGATCCCACTAACAAGGCTAGGTTCTGAGAGGCACCTTAGGGCTGTATCCTAAAGTATTTAAGTGTATGACTCTTCTTTCAATTTATCAGAGTAAGGATGGCACAGATAACCTTTGTTGGAGGGCATGAATGGAGTGCCAACTATAGGGAAAAGGGGGAGAGGAACACAGAATACTGGAGGTTCACATAATCTATCTGGGTGAATCTGCAGATGATGCATCCTGGTAGGTGTGTGAGAGGGCTCCTTGATGGATTCTGTGAGGTAGTTACTACTAATCATAGCCCTTTGTTGAGTTTTATGCCCCAGTTCCTGTGGGATCCACCCTTTCTTCGTGTTTATAACTTCCCCAAACTATTCAGTTCTGCTGATCCCCTCAGTGTTTTGGGTAAAGCAAGAAATTAGCAGGCTTCTTATGTAGCATCTTGCACAGCAAGGAGAGCCAGGCACTCACTATGCTCTCATTTCTTTGTGGAGACATTCTGGGCTGAGGTTTCTCTTGGCAGTTAACTACAATTTGAATGGTAAAATGAAATTCTGGTGAGTTTCTTGGCATTCTACAATATGTTGAAGACTGTGAGGAAATCTATCTTAAACTAATATCAGCTTAACTTTGATCACATACAAAGCCTCTACTCTTTTATTCACTCCCCCTTTTATTAAACATAAATAGGTTTCTACTATTGATGTCACAATTTACATATTTTTGTATTGAGTATCCAATAACACCTTGATCTTGCTGAGCTGTTTATTTGTTCTCTTGCAGCTCACTGAGCTTCCCTAAAGCAATTATTTGAGCTCCTTGTCAGGCAATGAATAAATATCCATTTCTTTGGGGTAGTCTACTGGAAAATTATTGTATTCTTTAGGTGGTATCATTTTTCCTAGATTTTTTTACATGTGTGTTTGTGTATTTTGAGCTACATTACTCTCTCTGTATTTGAGAGTCATCTTTACTTTTAGTCTTTAGTGACTGGCTTGGGGAGGGAGAAAACTTCATCAGTCTGCCTCGCTAGGGGTTCCTCAAACTGTTTTTATGGGTGTGCCTGCTCTACTCTTCCTGATTCTTCTTGAAGGGGAAAGCTTAGGATTTTATGCCTTCTCTAGATCCCACTAACAAGGCTAGGTTCTGAGAGGCACCTTAGGGCTGTATCCTAAAGTATTTAAGTGTATGACTCTTCTTTCAATTTATCAGAGTAAGGATGGCACAGATAACCTTTGTTGGAGGGCATGAATGGAGTGCCAACTATAGGGAAAAGGGGGAGAGGAACACAGAATACTGGAGGTTCACATAATCTATCTGGGTGAATCTGCAGATGATGCATCCTGGTAGGTGTGTGAGAGGGCTCCTTGATGGATTCTGTGAGGTAGTTACTACTAATCATAGCCCTTTGTTGAGTTTTATGCCCCAGTTCCTGTGGGATCCACCCTTTCTTCGTGTTTATAACTTCCCCAAACTATTCAGTTCTGCTGATCCCCTCAGTGTTTTGGGTAAAGCAAGAAATTAGCAGGCTTCTTATGTAGCATCTTGCACAGCAAGGAGAGCCAGGCACTCACTATGCTCTCATTTCCCTTTGTGGAGACATTCTGGGCTGAGGTTTCTCTTGGCAGTTAACTACAATATGTTGAAGACTGGGTAAAATGAAAAGGTTCTTCTTAGCCTCTTCAATGGATCTATTCTTGAATTGTTGCTCCAGAAAAGTACCTGGATTTCTCCACTGAACTTGAGAGTGTCTCCCCCAAAGGATACTTATCCATAGTCTGTCAAAATCAGGGATTCTTGGGAGAGAATGAGTGCTGAAAACTTCTACTCCACCATCTTACTGATGTCTTTCTCTACTACCAGCATTTAAACTGCTCTAAGAAGTCCAAGAGTAAAGAAATGTGCTTAATTTTAACTTGATTTTCCTAAACTTTTAAACAGAGAGCCCCTTTCCATTAGTAGTTATTGATATTCCACCTATTCATTTGCCATTGAAGTCCCCTTGGCAGCACTACCTTAGTTACATTGTGTCTTCTCATCAGGGTGAGAGTTTTGGAAGGGCAGGCATTTATCCCATGCCTGGTACCTCATAGACACATAGGAATAATCTATGGAATTTTATTGGCTTAAGCCCATAAGATGAGCAGCACACCTCCAAGAATCTGTGTGCTCTTCCCCTTGGTCTCTAGTAACATCTTGTTGTCAGCAGGTTTACTTTGCAAGCCTGTGGTCTCTACTGAATGGCAGCCATAATTCTCATTTGTGACTCTTCCTAATGTTTCCCTTACTGCCACCTGTGACAGTGACACCAAAGGAAGTGAACAGCAATGACAGGGAGGGGATAGGTGGCTTGTGGCATGTTCATGCTTGTCTGCAGAGAGAGGATAAATGCCTTTGTCAGAGGCTGTCAGGAGGGAGGCAATTCACAATCAGGAAGGGATGTTGAGGCTACCATGGAATTTTCAAATTATTCAAATTCCAGGTTTATGCTAATGGGGGAGTGAGAATTAAAGTAGGAAACAGGTGGAAGATGCATACAACAAAATGCCCTCATGTATTTAGGAAGCATTAGCCCATCTGCTATATTATACTTATACAAGAGCATGGCATGTGCTATGATGGTCTAGTAGAGATCCCAAAGAGAAAGGCCAGTGCAGTCTTTCTAGGACTGGTGACACCTATGGCAACCTTCACAGGTGGGGTGATGCTGCTCAGGTAGACCCAGGGAAGAAAGGCTTTCTTGGGAAAGGTCATAATGTGTATACATTGTGAGGCCATGAGACAGCTGGGTATACAGAAGAAAGGAAGTAAAGGGGTGTTGGAGTGCCTGGGTAATGGTTTTTAATCTATTCTTGAATTGTTGCTCCAGAAAAGTACCTGGATTTCTCCACTGAACTTGAGAGTGTCTCCCCCAAAGGATACTTATCCATAGTCTGTCAAAATCAGGGATTCTTGGGAGAGAATGAGTGCTGAAAACTTCTACTCCACCATCTTACTGATGTCTTTCTCTACTACCAGCATTTAAACTGCTCTAAGAAGTCCAAGAGTAAAGAAATGTGCTTAATTTTAACTTGATTTTCCTAAACTTTTAAACAGAGAGCCCCTTTCCATTAGTAGTTATTGATATTCCACCTATTCATTTGCCATTGAAGTCCCCTTGGCAGCACTACCTTAGTTACATTGTGTCTTCTCATCAGGGTGAGAGTTTTGGAAGGGCAGGCATTTATCCCATGCCTGGTACCTCATAGACACATAGGAATAATCTATGGAATTTTATTGGCTTAAGCCCATAAGATGAGCAGCACACCTCCAAGAATCTGTGTGCTCTTCCCCTTGGTCTCTAGTAACATCTTGTTGTCAGCAGGTTTACTTTGCAAGCCTGTGGTCTCTACTGAATGGCAGCCATAATTCTCATTTGTGACTCTTCCTAATTTTTCCCCTTACTGCCACCTGTGACAGTGACACCAAAGGAAGTGAACAGCAATGACAGGGAGGGGATAGGTGGCTTGTGGCATGTTCATGCTTGTCTGCAGAGAGAGGATAAATGCCTTTGTCAGAGGCTGTCAGGAGGGAGGCAATTCACAATCAGGAAGGGATGTTGAGGCTACCATGGAATTTTCAAATTATTCAAATTCCAGGTTTATGCTAATGGGGGAGTGAGAATTAAAGTAGGAAACAGGTGGAAGATGCATACAACAAAATGCCCTCATGTATTTAGGAAGCATTAGCCCATCTGCTATATTATACTTATACAAGAGCATGGCATGTGCTATGATGGTCTAGTAGAGATCCCAAAGAGAAAGGCCAGTGCAGTCTTTCTAGGACTGGTGACACCTATGGCAACCTTCACAGGTGGGGTGATGCTGCTCAGGTAGACCCAGGGAAGAAAGGCTTTCTTGGGAAAGGTCATAATGTGTATACATTGTGAGGCCATGAGACAGCTGGGTATACAGAAGAAAGGAAGTAAAGGGGTGTTGGAGTGCCTTGGTGAGTGAGTGGAATGTGGTGTGAAGAGAAGTTAGGAGTGTTATAGAGGGTCTCAGTTCATGACCTGAAAATTCCCTGGTGGTTCAATAGCTAAGACTCCATGTTCCCCATGCAGGGGTCCAGGGTTCCTTCCCTGGTTTGGGAACCAGATCTCATGTGCCACAACTAAAGATATCACGTGCTGCAAAGATCGAAGAGTCTATATGCTGCAACTAAGACCTGGTGTAGCCAAATAAATAAATACAAATGTTAAAAAGCTGAAATTGGTTTATATCATGGAAGGTGGACTTGGCAGAAGCAGATAATGGCATAAGGAGGAAATAAACTAGAAGCAGGAAAATCACTGAGGAGGTGGTGCCATTTAGAGATATGGGAGATGAAGCATGCCAGAGGTGGTGAAGAGAGGAGTCTGAATACATAGAAAGGAATAGCAGTGTTTTTTTTTGTTTTTTTTTTTTTTTTTAATTTCCCAGTACCGATAGAATTTGGTGATTGATGCGATATGGGAATGGCAAAAGTGTCTCAGGTGGCATCTGCTCCTGCCATATGCTACTCTACATGAAAACATAAGTTACATATTAGCATTATGATGTTATGTTAGGACTATTGATCCAACTAGCTGATGTTTATACAGATCAGAGTGATAGCCAAATCTCTACTCTTTGCTCTGCATTCCTCTCTTCCTTCCTGTTTAAATCATCTCTTTTAATGAAGAAAGGCTCTGCCAAACTGTGTTTGGATTCCACGTGTTTATTCAAATTCTACAAATCTTGTTTTTTTGTAGTAGGGAAGAAAATGCCTTCATGTTTTCAATCATAAATGACTAGAGCCAGAGCCAAAGTTGAATTCAGTTTACATTTTCATGCATCACAGATTTAGTTAAGGCTTGCCTACCGTTGGGTGAGCATGGCATGCTTGGTCTAGTAGAGATCCCAAAGAGAAAGGCCAGTGCAGTCTTTCTAGGACTGGTGACACCTATGGCAACCTTCACAGGTGGGGTGATGCTGCTCAGGTAGACCCAGGAAGAAAGGCTTTCTTGGGAAAGGTCATAATGTGTATACATTGTGAGGCCATGAGACAGCTGGGTATACAGAAGAAAGGAAGTAAAGGGGTGTTGGAGTGCCTTGGTGAGTGAGTGGAATGTGGTGTGAAGAGAAGTTAGGAGTGTTATAGAGGGTCTCAGTTCATGACCTGAAAATTCCCTGGTGGTTCAATAGCTAAGACTCCATGTTCCCCATGCAGGGGTCCAGGGTTCCTTCCCTGGTTTGGGAACCAGATCTCATGTGCCACAACTAAAGATATCACGTGCTGCAAAGATCGAAGAGTCTATATGCTGCAACTAAGACCTGGTGTAGCCAAATAAATAAATACAAATGTTAAAAAGCTGAAATTGGTTTATATCATGGAAGGTGGACTTGGCAGAAGCAGATAATGGCATAAGGAGGAAATAAACTAGAAGCAGGAAAATCACTGAGGAGGTGGTGCCATTTAGAGATATGGGAGATGAAGCATGCCAGAGGTGGTGAAGAGAGGAGTCTGAATACATAGAAAGGAATAGCAGTGTTTTTTTTTTGTTTTTTTTTTTTTTTTAATTTCCCAGTACCGATAGAATTTGGTGATTGATGCGATATGGGAATGGCAAAAGTGTCTCAGGTGGCATCTGCTCCTGCCATATGCTACTCTACATGAAAACATAAGTTACATATTAGCATTATGATGTTATGTTAGGACTATTGATCCAACTAGCTGATGTTTATACAGATCAGAGTGATAGCCAAATCTCTACTCTTTGCTCTGCATTCCTCTCTTCCTTCCTGTTTAAATCATCTCTTTTAATGAAGAAAGGCTCTGCCAAACTGTGTTTGGATTCCACGTGTTTATTCAAATTCTACAAATCTTGTTTTTTTGTAGTAGGGAAGAAAATGCCTTCATGTTTTCAATCATAAATGACTAGAGCCAGAGCCAAAGTTGAATTCAGTTTACATTTTCATGCATCACAGATTTAGTTAAGGCTTGCCTACCGTTGGGTGAGCTATGGGCTGGAATCTCTTTTGGGATCACATCGGATGCTGTCCTGAGGCTCCTCACTGTTCAGCTCAGAGCTCAGCACATCTCCAGTGCCCAGAAGCACTTATTGATGAGATGCTCCTGCCCTTCCTGCCTGGGCATTCCTCTTCACAAATGCCAGTCTGAATGAGTCCACATTTTACCTTCAAGGACCATTCTCCATAAAGGCTTCCATGGCTTCTCCTGGGAGGAAGTTCTCTTCACCCTCAGATTCCAGTTTATTCTATCTGGGCTTCCTGGGAAGGTCTTGTTGCAATGAGCCGTGCCTGGGCTTTAGAGCCAAGTGCTGGAGTTCAATTTTCAGTTCACACACACACGATATGGGAGATGTCAGGAGCCTCAGGTTCCCCTTTTATGAAAATGAATGTGATCATGGTTCGTCTCTCAGAGAAGTAGTTCAGTATGTTAAATGAGTTAATGTTAGTGCATGTAAGGCACTCAGCACACAAAATAAGAAAAAAAAAAGAAAGCAATCAGCACAGTGCCTGGTTTGTGGTCAGAACTCACTACATGTTAGCTATCATTATTATCATTTTTATTTATGTTAGTATTCCTGCCTCAGATTTATCTGTAGTTATATCTCTGATACAAGATTATGAGGACAGGATTATAACTTCTTTGGGTCTTTGCCCCATAGAGTGCTAATCACAACCTTTGCCACATAGTGGATAGTCAGTAAATACATAATGAATGTTGAATGAATAATCCTGTAAAGTCCGTACTAGAAACCCTTGAGAAAATCAGCCTGACTCCCTCTCTGTGACTTCTATTTCTAGACTTTTAGTTCATGGAGTCACCTCTGAGGCATGAATGTGCTACTGACAGATGCCTTCATCAGATCCTGATCCTGTGTGTTACCTCTCAGTGTCTACCCACACCATGATGTCCTTGAGGAGCTGAGGCACCCCATAGCACCTGAAGCATCTTTGAACACTTTTATTCTCTCAGGAAGAGAATTATGCAAGCAGATTTTTAGAGTTTGTATCTCTATCAATTCAAGACATGAACCTAAGCAACACTAGGCAGTCAAAACAATTTATAAGAATTAAAAGTGTCAGTAGAAACTAGATTCATGGGCAGATGAATTCACTGAGAAGCAAAGTTACATTATATCTGTTCGTATTTTTTCAATAACTTAAGAGAGAAAATATAATTTTTTATTTGCCTACATGTTTATCATTTTCAGTGCTTTTAATTTCTTACGTAGATCTGGATTTCTACCTTGTATCATTTCTCTTCAGCTTTTCTGGTCTACTAGTGACAAATTTCCTCCTTCCAGTTAGCTACAAATGCCTTTATTTCACCTTCATTTTTGAAAGATATTTTCATTAAATATAGAAATTAATGTTGATATTGTTTTCCATTTCATTACTTTAAACATATTTTTCCAGATGTCTTCTGTTCTCTATTATTTCTGGTGAGAAGTTAGCTGTTATTTTTATGTTGTTTTCTTGCTTATAATATATTTTTACCCCTATGGCTAATTTAAAGATTTTCTACTCATGTTTTCAGTAGTTTGGTTATAGTGTGCCTACATACGCTAGACTAAAGTTGGTTCATAGCTCCCCGAGACTCTCTTTTTAAAGAAACTTTTCTCTTTGGGCTTCAGTTTGAATACTTTATATTGGTTTGTTTTCAGGTTTGCTGGCTTTTTGCTTTTGTATTGTTCAATTGGCTACTAAGTTCATGTAACACATTTTTCATTTCAGATATTGTACTTTTCAGTTCTAATGTTTCCAATATTTAGTGTTTTCATATCTCTCTTGAAATGTTTCACTTATATCTCTTGTTTCTGTAAATTTTATTATAGTTGTAGTAGTTTTTAAAATCCTTGCTAATTTTAACATCTGATTTTTCTGTGGATCTGTTTCTATTGATTATTCTTTTCTTTTGATTCTGGCTCACATTTCCCTGCTTCTTTGCATGTCTTATAAGTTTTTTATGGTATATACAACACTGTAGATGATAAATTGTAGAGATTTTAGATTCTATTATCTTGTGAATATTATAGACTATTTTTGTAATGGACAGTTAAGTTACTTGGGAATAATTATGATATTGTAGAGACTTGGTTTTAAGCATATCTTAGCTCCCCTGGTGGCAAAGACAGTAAAGAATCTACCTGCAAGGTGGGAGACCCAAGTTCAATTCCTGGGTTGGGAAGGTCCTCTGGAGGAAGGCATGGCATCCCACTACAGTATTCTTGCCTGGAGAATTCCCATGAACAGGAGAGCCTGGCGGGCTGCAGTCCACGGGGTCACAAAAAGTTGGACACGACTGAGTGACTAAGTGCAAATAACATTTCAGATTTTTTTATTTCAGAATTTTTTCTTAATCCTAGGACACAGTCCTGGTAGGTAGCCCTTATTATTTAAAGATGTGGCTCTTCTGAGGTTTCAGTGGCTAGCTAAAGATATTGAACATGATCCTTTAACTTAGTAAGATTTGAAAGTCAAATTTGCCTTCAGCAGACCAGTAGCTGCTGAACTCTGTTCAAACCCTAGCTTTCCAGTTGTTGCTGTCTATGTGGTTCCCGGAAGTATTGCCACAAGCATAGGATATTTAGGAGTCATCTAAGACTTTGAAGGCAATTCTACACAGATATGAGGTACCCACCATTTGTGATTCCCTTTTTCTGGAAACTCTTCTCTCAATTTTCAGCTGAGTCTGGGAGTTCCAAAGTCTAACTCTTTGGCCTAGAAAGATGGCTACTTCCTACTTGACTGATACCCTCTGAGTTCTGAAAACTTGGTACGCCCTTGAGAAGAAGCAGTATCATTTACTTTGCCTTCTTCTTTTTGAGACCATACCTCTTCCAACATATTCCTGCTTTTTATTGCTCTCTTGTGCTTTCAAACAGTTGCATTTCATATTTAGTCTAAAGTTTATATTTTTTATTGTCAGGAGGGTTAATTATCTGACTATGGGGCTTATATCAGAGCTGGAACTGACCAGTCCAAGTATATTTTTATTTTTAAGAAGTTGTTAGAGAAGCAGAAGCAGGGTCTGTGATTGAATCAAAAGTCTCTGTAAGTATTTTCATTCCTTCTTGAATTCACTCAACTAATATTTTTTGAACCCTAGACTGTTTAGGGATCTTCTAAGCACACCATACACTCTTACAAGTTAAGATTTGGCTGCGATTTGTCAGAACTGGGAACTGGTTTTGTGACCTTTGATGGTTCTCACGACTCTCAAAATCTACAATATTCTGAATTAGGTATGGACTCTATCCTTGATTTCTGTGAAAGTTGTTCCATTATATAATAATAAAGTATGCCAAGAGCTTGGCATAGTGATGTCATTTAAAAACTTTTGTCTTACTCTACCCAGAGTCCTTTTTTGCTTCTTCTGATAAGTACCTAGAATTTTATAAGGAGTGGTATTTCTCTCCTCACTTTCTCAGGTCATATCAAGTGAGGTCCCACCCAAGTCCAGAATAGAACATGTGGCTCTGATTAAGCCAGTCAGAGTACTATCAAATCTCAGTATTTGTTGGTGATTGGTTTAAGGGTTTCCATGCACATCGAACCTAGAAGTTAGTGTTATTATATCTCTTGGTCACAGAAATTGTTTCCTTATACCAAGATGAAGATATTAGTCTGAAAGATCATGAATCATGGAGTGTGGGCCAAAACTATTGGCAAATAAACTTCTGCTTATTTTTCAGACTTGAAACCATAAAGATACAGATGTAGGTAAATTGGCAGTATGTTGATATCACAAGTAACTGAGATTCAAATAGTACGGAAGATGGCAGAATCAAATCATTTGAGGATTTGAGTACAGCTGTACCTGGCACTCTGTGCCTGTACTTTTCAGTTGTGTGAATTAGAGAAATTCTCTTTTTTTAAGCCAGTTTGAGTTCGAGTCTTTTTCACTTAGAACAGAAATAATCCCCACTGGCACATCAGTCAAGGGCCTAAGTGGAGTGTGCCAATAATGGCACCCAAAGATGAAAAGGTAGCCATGGCCACTCCAAGTTGGTGTTAGTCAAACACATTTAAGCAGGTCTTATCAATCACCAGATTCACAACTGGCAGCTTTTTCTTTGGCACCTGTGATCATTCCCCTGTAATTTTACAGAATAAGTAGAGGCAGGCACTAGCTCAAAAAACACTGATGGTGTATTTGTGTGCTATGCATTCTTAATCCATCTTGCAATCAGACCACGTCTCTCTTCCTAAGTGGATAGAAATTCTTCAGGGATATCAGCATTCTGTGTCTTCCCTGTCTGTGCTGGGCTTTGGTGATTATGCACCCTCAGTCTCTGTCTACTAGATGAGAGGTAACCTTTGATCACTTTGTGGGAACAGTTGCATAGTTTAATTTCTGACTGTCCTTCATATAACTGAGCTTTAAGTATGCTTACTGGATCAGAAAATTTCACATGGCGGCTTAGAAAATATGTCTGCTTTTCAAGTTTCAGTCAAAATCAACAGTACCTCTCAGACATTTTCAAAATAGGGTCCTGACATCTTACCTGATCTTCCAAACATATTATTTTTTCTCTTTTGATTGTTCAATACTTTTTGTGCAAATTTATAACAGAAAAGTGAAGTTCAAAACAGGCTTTGTCTTTCCCTTTTTTCTGTGTGAACTGCAGTGGGCCTTCCTCCAGGGTATCTAGAAAATCAGAAGGTTTTAGGAATGTGAGGATAATTTTGACAAGCAGCAAACGATACCTTTGGACCAAATAAAAATGCCTCTTTTTCATTTGTAATGCTTCGTTTCTCCACAGCAGCAGGAGCCCAGCAGACTGTTTTCCCTAATTATAGTTTATTTTGGGCCAGATTGGTTTGTCAGTAACTTGTCATTCTGTATCCCTCAGAGTTACCTCAGCAGTGCTGTGACCCAGGTGTCTCCTGGATGTGTGCCTGTTCTGACTTCTTCAGTTAATTTCACAAATTTGTGGGTTTTTTGTTGTATTTTTCCAAGGTACATTTACAAAATTCTTTACTTCTGTCTACCAAGAAGTATCAGCTCAGTCGTGCTTGAAGAAGAGAAATGAATTATTTAATCTCTCTTTGGGAAGAGAAGGTACTTAATTTCTATTCACTCAGACCAAATCTAGGCATACAAATGAAATTATAGTAATCAGTTTATGGAAAGTTGTATTTTATTCTTCTTTGCTAAAATGGATGAACGTTGAGGATATAGGCTGTGGCAAGGTTCACAAAACTTTTCCTTCATGGATCATCCCGAACGGGCAGGCACTAGCTCAAAAACACTGATGGTGTATTTGTGTGCTATGCATTCTTAATCCATCTTGCAATCAGACCACGTCTCTTCCTAAGTGGATAGAAATTCTTCAGGGATATCAGCATTCTGTGTCTTCCCTGTCTGTGCTGGGCTTTGGTGATTATGCACCCTCAGTCTCTGTCTACTAGATGAGAGGTAACCTTTGATCACTTTGTGGGAACAGTTGCATAGTTTAATTTCTGACTGTCCTTCATATAACTGAGCTTTAAGTATGCTTACTGGATCAGAAAATTTCACATGGCGGCTTAGAAAATATGTCTGCTTTTCAAGTTTCAGTCAAAATCAACAGTACCTCTCAGACATTTTCAAAATAGGGTCCTGACATCTTACCTGATCTTCCAAACATATTATTTTTTCTCTTTTGATTGTTCAATACTTTTTGTGCAAATTTATAACAGAAAAGTGAAGTTCAAAACAGGCTTTGTCTTTCCCTTTTTTCTGTGTGAACTGCAGTGGGCCTTCCTCCAGGGTATCTAGAAAATCAGAAGGTTTTAGGAATGTGAGGATAATTTTTGACAAGCAGCAAACGATACCTTTGGACCAAATAAAAATGCCTCTTTTTCATTTGTAATGCTTCGTTTCTCCACAGCAGCAGGAGCCCAGCAGACTGTTTTCCCTAATTATAGTTTATTTTGGGCCAGATTGGTTTGTCAGTAACTTGTCATTCTGTATCCCTCAGAGTTACCTCAGCAGTGCTGTGACCCAGGTGTCTCCTGGATGTGTGCCTGTTCTGACTTCTTCAGTTAATTTCACAAATTTGTGGGTTTTTTGTTGTATTTTTCCAAGGTACATTTACAAAATTCTTTACTTCTGTCTACCAAGAAGTATCAGCTCAGTCGTGCTTGAAGAAGAGAAATGAATTATTTAATCTCTCTTTGGGAAGAGAAGGTACTTAATTTCTATTCACTCAGACCAAATCTAGGCATACAAATGAAATTATAGTAATCAGTTTATGGAAAGTTGTATTTTATTCTTCTTTGCTAAAATGGATGAACGTTGAGGATATAGGCTGTGGCAAGCATTTCTGGTGTTCACCAATATGTGGTAATCTTTTCCTTCATGGGTATATGAAAGACTACACCTACAATCCTTTGATTTTAATCAGGGCCATATGACTGATCCTGGCCAATAGGATCGGAGAGGACGTGACTTATGTCGAGTTTGGGCTGAGGCAATTGAAAGCCCTGATGGTATGCTAGTTTCTCTCCTCCTGTCAAGGCAATTGCAGGAGTCCCCATGTGAGGTTCAGAGATGCATTATTGAAAGAGAGCTGCCCAGTTCTGCAGTGTGCTTTAAGCAAGAAATAACCATTTGATGTATTGAGTCCTTAAGATTTAGGGGTTGTATGTTACCAGAACATACTCTATCTTCTCCTGCACAATATAGGAATTATGGATGTAAAAAAGATGGAGAGGGCTTCCCTGGTGCTTCAGAGGACACCACCTTGCAGTGCAACGGGCACCGGTTCAATCCCTGACCTGGGAAGATCCTGTGTGCCACGGAGCAGCTGGACTGATGTGTCCAACTACCAAGCTGGAGCTCTGGAGTGCATGAGCCCAGAGCTGATGCTCGGCAACGAGAGAGGCCACTGTGATGGGAGACCCACACAGGCCAAAGAATTAAGATAAATAAATGAAAGAGTAATAGAACTGGCCAAAAAAAGAGTATATATATATAAAAAGGAGACATAATTTATAAGCAGTGATACACACAGACCTTGAGTGTATTGTTTGAACAGCTAGACAAATGCCTATACTCATATAACTCACAACCATTTGTAAGACACAGAAAGTTACTATCACCACAGAGAGTTCTCTTCTGGTGCTTTCCAATCAGTCCTTTCCCTCCAGAAAAATCACTCATCTGGTATCTTTTATGATGTTTTTGCCAATTATTGACCTAGACATAAATAAAATCATTCAGTATGTATGCTTCTGTGTGTGTCTGGCTTCTTTCATATTGTTGGTGTTCAGTTGCTAAATTGTGTCTGACTCTTTGTGACCCCATGAACTGTAATATGCCAGGCTCCCCTGTTCTTCACTGTCTCCAGGAATTTGCTCAGATTCAGGTCCTCTGAATCAGTGATGCTACCTAACCATCTCATTCTCTGCTGCTCTCTTCTCTTTCTACTTTCTATCTTTCCCAGCATCAGGGTCTTTTCCAGTGAATCAACTCTTCCCATCAGGTGGCCAAAGTTTCAGAGTTTCAGCTTCCAATGATCAGTTCTTCCAATGAACATTCAGAGTTGATTTCCTTTAGGATTGACTGGCTTGATCTTCTTGCAATCCAAAGGACTCTTAAGAGTCACACATATCTGAGATTGTTGATATTTCTCCTGGCCATTTTGATTCCAGCTTGTGAGTCATCCAGACTGGCATTTCACATGATACACTCTGCACAGAAGTTCAGGAATTTGATGTATTGAGTCCTTAAGATTTAGGTTGTATGTTACCAGAACATACTCTATCTGCGCCGGCACAATAGAGGAATTATGGATGTAAAAAAGATGGAGAGGGCTTCCCTGGTGCTTCAGAGGACACCACCTTGCAGTGCAACGGGCACCGGTTCAATCCCTGACCTGGGAAGATCCTGTGTGCCACGGAGCAGCTGGACTGATGTGTCCAACTACCAAGCTGGAGCTCTGGAGTGCATGAGCCCAGAGCTGATGCTCGGCAACGAGAGAGGCCACTGTGATGGGAGACCCACACAGGCCAAAGAATTAAGATAAATAAATGAAAGAGTAATAGAACTGGCCAAAAAAAGAGTATATATATATAAAAAGGAGACATAATTTATAAGCAGTGATACACACAGACCTTGAGTGTATTGTTTGAACAGCTAGACAAATGCCTATACTCATATAACTCACAACCATTTGTAAGACACAGAAAGTTACTATCACCACAGAGAGTTCTCTTCTGGTGCTTTCCAATCAGTCCTTTCCCTCCAGAAAAATCACTCATCTGGTATCTTTTATGATGTTTTTGCCAATTATTGACCTAGACATAAATAAAATCATTCAGTATGTATGCTTCTGTGTGTGTCTGGCTTCTTTCATATTGTTGGTGTTCAGTTGCTAAATTGTGTCTGACTCTTTGTGACCCCATGAACTGTAATATGCCAGGCTCCCCTGTTCTTCACTGTCTCCAGGAATTTGCTCAGATTCAGGTCCTCTGAATCAGTGATGCTACCTAACCATCTCATTCTCTGCTGCTCTCTTCTCTTTCTACTTTCTATCTTTCCCAGCATCAGGGTCTTTTCCAGTGAATCAACTCTTCCCATCAGGTGGCCAAAGTTTCAGAGTTTCAGCTTCCAATGATCAGTTCTTCCAATGAACATTCAGAGTTGATTTCCTTTAGGATTGACTGGCTTGATCTTCTTGCAATCCAAAGGACTCTTAAGAGTCACACATATCTGAGATTGTTGATATTTCTCCTGGCCATTTTGATTCCAGCTTGTGAGTCATCCAGACTGGCATTTCACATGATACACTCTGCACAGAAGTTAAGTAAGTGGCATGACAATATACAGCCTTGTTATACTCCTTTCCCAATTCTGAACCAATTGCTTTCTCCATGTCCAGTTCTAGCTGTTGCTTCTTGACTCGCATACAGATTTCTCAGGAGACAGGTGAGTCTGGTATTCCCATCTCTTAAAGAATTTTCCAGTTTGTTGTGATCCACATAGTCAAAGGCTCTAGTGTAGTCAGTTAAGTGGAATCAGGTGTTTTTTCTGGAATTTTCTTGCTTTCTCTATGATCCAATAGATATTGACAATTTGATCTCTGATTCCTCTGCCCTTTCTAAATCCAGCTTGTACGTCTAAAAGTTCTTGGTTCACATAGTGCTGAAGCTGAGCTTGAACAATTTTGGGCATTACCTTTCTAGCATGTAAAATGAGCGCAATGGTATGATAGTTTGAGCATTCTTTGGCATTACTTTCCTTTGGGATTGGAATGAAAACTGACCTTTTCTAGTACTGAGGCCATTGCTGACTTTTCCAAATTAGTTGACATATTGAGTGCAGCACTTTAATAGCACGATCCTTCAGGATTTGAAATCGTTCAGCTGGCATAATATTTTTGAGATTTATCCATGCTTACAACATGCTTTGGTAGTTTTCCTGTTCTTGATGTGTAATGGTTCATTTTATGAATTTTCCATAGTTTATCCATTTTCCTCATGATGGACTATTTCTAATCTGGGGTTATGAATGATGTTCTCAGAAACACTTGTTTACAAGGCTTTTTTGTGGACATAGATTTTATTTCTCTTTTTGAAATTTATTTACTTATTTTTACACTTTCCATCTTATCTGTTTTTTTAAAAAATTATTTATTTTTTAATTGAAGTATAATTGCTTTATAGAATTTTAGTGCGTTCTGCAAAATATCAGCATGAATCAGTCATAGGTAGACATAGGTCCCCTCCCTCTTGAACCTCCCTCCCATAGCCCTTCCCATCCCATCCCTAGAGTTGTTACAGAGCCATGTTTGGGTTCCCTGGGTCATACGACAAATCCCATTGGCTATCTACTTTACATATGGTAATGTAAGTTTCCATATTACTCTCTCCTTACATCTCACCCTCTCCTTCCTCCCCCACCAATCTCCCTTGTCCATAAGTCTGTTCTTTATGTCTTCTTCTTCATTGCTGCCCTAAAAATAAATTCATCAGTATCATCTTTCTAGATTCCATATATATGTATTAGTATATAATATCTGTCTTTGTCTTTCTGACTCACTTAGTTCTATATAATAGGCTCTAGGTTCATCCACCTCATTATAACTGACCCAGGGATGCAATGATTTTTCAGTATACACAAACGACCAATGCAATGTACCATATTAACAAATTGAAAAAGAAAAACCATATGATCATCTCAATAGATGCAGAAAAAGCCTTTGACAAAATTCAGCACCCATTTATGATAAAAACTCTTCAAAAAATAGGCATAGAACAAACCTACCTCAACATAGTAAAGCCTGTATATGAGAAGCCCACAACAAGCATTATTCTCAATGGTGAATAACTGAAAGCATTCCCCCTAAGATCAGGAAAAGCTAAAGAGTACTGAGGCCATTGCTGACTTTTCCAAATTAGTTGACATATTGAGTGCAGCACTTTAATAGCACGATCCTTCAGGATTTGAAATCGTTCAGCTGGCATAATATTTTGAGATTTATCCATGCTTACAACATGCTTTGGTAGTTTTCCTGTTCTTGATGTGTAATGGTTCATTTTATGAATTTTCCATAGTTTATCCATTTTCCTCATGATGGACTATTTCTAATCTGGGGTTATGAATGATGTTCTCAGAAACACTTGTTTACAAGGCTTTTTTGTGGACATAGATTTTATTTCTCTTTTTGAAATTTATTTACTTATTTTTACACTTTCCATCTTATCTGTTTTTTTAAAAAATTATTTATTTTTTAATTGAAGTATAATTGCTTTATAGAATTTTAGTGCGTTCTGCAAAATATCAGCATGAATCAGTCATAGGTAGACATAGGTCCCCTCCCTCTTGAACCTCCCTCCCATAGCCCTTCCCATCCCATCCCTAGAGTTGTTACAGAGCCATGTTTGGGTTCCCTGGGTCATACGACAAATCCCATTGGCTATCTACTTTACATATGGTAATGTAAGTTTCCATATTACTCTCTCCTTACATCTCACCCTCTCCTTCCTCCCCCACCAATCTCCCTTGTCCATAAGTCTGTTCTTTATGTCTTCTTCTTCATTGCTGCCCTAAAAATAAATTCATCAGTATCATCTTTCTAGATTCCATATATATGTATTAGTATATAATATCTGTCTTTGTCTTTCTGACTCACTTAGTTCTATATAATAGGCTCTAGGTTCATCCACCTCATTATAACTGACCCAGGGATGCAATGATTTTTCAGTATACACAAACGACCAATGCAATGTACCATATTAACAAATTGAAAAAGAAAAACCATATGATCATCTCAATAGATGCAGAAAAAGCCTTTGACAAAATTCAGCACCCATTTATGATAAAAACTCTTCAAAAAATAGGCATAGAACAAACCTACCTCAACATAGTAAAGCCTGTATATGAGAAGCCCACAACAAGCATTATTCTCAATGGTGAATAACTGAAAGCATTCCCCCTAAGATCAGGAATAAGACAAAGACGTCCACTCTCACCTCTGCATTCAACATAGTTTTGAAGTCCCTGCTGCAGCAATCAGAGAAAAAAAAGAAACAAAAGTAATCCAGATTGGAAAAGAAGAAGTAGAACTCTCACTGTTTGCAGATGACATGATGCTATATATAGAAAATGCTAAAGATGCTATCAGAAAATGACTAGAGCTAATCAGCAAATTTAGCAAATTTGGATGATACAGAATCAATACACAGAAATCTCTTGCATTCCTACATACTAAAACATCAGAAAGAGAAACCAAGGAATCAATCCTAACCAACATTGCAAGGAAAAGAATAAGATCTCTAGGGATAAACCTACCTAAGGAGACAAAAGAACTGTATACAGAAAATTATAAGACACTGATGAAAGAAATCAAAGGACATAAACAAATGGAAGATAGTCCATGTTCCTGGGTTGGCAGAATCATTATTTTGAAAATGACTATACTACCAAATGCAATCTACAGATACAATGTGATCCCTATTAAATTGCCAATAACATTTTTCACAGAACTAGAACAAAAATTTTCACAATTTGTATTTCTTTTTTAATTGGAGGATAATTGCTTTACAATATTGTGTTGGCCTCTACTATACATCAACATGAATCAGCCATAAGTATACATTTTTCCCTCTTGGACCTGTCTTCTTCCTCCTACCACATCCAACCCTTCTAGGCTATCATAGAGCACCTGATTTGAGCCCCCTGTGTCATACAGCAAATTCCCACTGGCTATCTATTTCACAATTTATCTACAATTGTACAAGCTACAAACTATATTATATTAGTTTCAGGCATACAGCATAGTGATTCAGTAATTTTTGTTGTTGTTCAGTCACCAACATGTCTGACTCTTCATGACCCCATGAACTGTAGCACACCAAACCTCCCTGTCCTTCATCATCTCCCAGAGTTTGCCCAAGTTCATGTCCGTGATGTTCATCAGTGATGCCATACAGCCATCTCATCCTCTATTGTTCTCTTCTCCTTCTGCCTTTGATCTTTCCCAGCATCAGGGTCTTTCCCAATGAGTTGGCTGTTCACATCAGGTGACCAAAGTATTGGAGTTTCAGATTCAGCATCAATCCTTCTAATGAGTATTCAGGGTGATTTCCTTTAAGATTGACTGGTTTTGTCTCCTTGATGTCCAATGGGCTCTCAAGAGTCTTCTCCAGCACCACATTTCTCATCAATTCTTCAACCCTCTGTGTTCTTTACAGTCCAGCTGTCGCAACTGTATGTGACTACTAGAAAGGCCATAGCCTTGACAATATGGATCTTTGTCAGCAAAGTGATGTTTTTGATTTTTAACACAGCGTCTAGGTTTTTCATAGTTTTCTTGCCAAGAAGCAAGCATCTTCGAATTCATGGATGCAGTCACCATCCAGTGATTTCAGAGCCCAGGAAGAGGAAATCTGTCACTGCTCCCACCTTTTCCCCTTCTATTTACAATGAAGTGACAGGCCAAATGCCATGATTTTAGTTTTTTTTTTTTTTAAACATTTGTTTATTTATTTATTTTGGCGGCAGTGGGGAGGGAGGGGGGTGGGCAGGCCACTTCCACTGGTCTTTCATCTGTCTAGTTTCATCCATCTTTGTTCTTTGGCCCGTGTGGGCCTCCCATCGCAGTGGCCTCTGTTGTCGCAGAGCACCGGCTCTGGGCACATGCGCTCCAGAGCTCCGGCTCGGTAGTTGGACACATCGGTCCAGCCGCTCCGCGGCACGTGGGATCTTCCCAGGCCAGGGATTGAACCGGCACCCCTTGCACTGCAAGGCGGTGTCCCCACCCACTGGACCACCAGGGAAGCCCATGATTTTAGTTTTTTAACATTTAGATTTAAACTGGTTTTTTCGCTTCCTTCATTCACCCTCATCAACAGGTTCTTTAGTTTCTCCTTGCTTTCTGCCATGTGAGTGGTATCCTCTGCATATCTGAAGTTGTTGATATTTCTTCCAAAAATCTTGATTCCAGCTCGTAACTCATCCAGCTCAGCATGTCTCATGATGTGCTCAGTGTGTAAGTTAAATAAACAAGGTGACAGTAAACAGCCTTGTTGTACTCCTTTCTCAATCCTGAACCAGTCACTTGTTCTATACAGGGTTCTGACTGTTGTTTTTTGACCCACATATAGGTTTCTCAGAAGACAGGCAAGATGGTTTGGTATTCCCATCTCTTTAAGAGTTCTCCACAGTGTGTTATGATTCACACAGTCAAAAGCTTTAGCATAGTCAATGAAACAGCAGTAGACATTTTTCTGGAATTCCCTTGCTTTCTCTACTTGTATACATTATGAAATGATTGTCACAATAATTACAGTTAGCATCTGTCACCACACAATATTTAAAAAATATTGTTGAAAATAATTCCTATCTGTGCATTACATTCCTGTGACATTTATTTTATAACTGGAATTTTGTACCTCTTATTCCTCTTTACCTATTTTGTCTGCCCCATTCTTTGTCCCTCTGACAACTGCCAGTTTGTTCTCTGTGCCTATGAATTTGTTTCTGTTGTATGTTGTTTATTTCTCTTGTTTTTAGATTCCATAGACAAGTGAAATTGTATGGTATTTGTCTTTCTCTGACTGACTTATTTAACTTAGCATTATAACCTACAAGGTCCATGATATTCTTGCAAATGGCAAGACTTCTTTTCTATGGTTCATTTTGTTTTATATGTATACTGCATCTTCTGTATCCAATCATTTCTTGAAGGACACATATGTTGCTTCCATATTTTGGAATGCTGCAAAAAACATATGGGTGATATATCTTTTCAAATTAGTGTTTTTTTTTTTTCTTTAGATAAATACCCAGAAGTGAAATTGTTGGACCATATGATAGCTCTTTTTTTAATTTTTTGAGGAACCTGCATAATATTTTCCATAAAGACTATACCAATTTACATTCCCAACAGTGACAAAAACTCTCTTTACTTGTGGATATACCCTTTCATTTTTCTTAGATAAAATCTTGATGTGGGATTTCTGTGTCTTACAATGTATGTTTAACTTTCTTATGGCATGTATTCAATGAAAGTAATCACATATAAATATGCTCACTTTAAATTCATGTCTTTCAAGGGTCAGAGTTATAGTCAGGTTTCCACGAGCTATCAGTTTTACACAGCAAAGAATTCTCCTGTCAATGCAAGAGATGTAAGAGACATGGGTTTGATCCCTGCATCAGGAAGATCCTCTGAGAAGGGAATGGAAACTCACTCCAGTATTCTTTGAAAATCCCATGGACAGAGGAATCTGGTGGGCTACAGACATGATTGAGCATGTACACACACACACACACACACATACACACACACAGAGAGTGTATATATTTCAATCTCAATCTCCCAGTTCATCCCACCCACCTTCCCCCACCCCATGTTCACATGCCCATTCTCTAGGTCTGTGTCTCTCTTTCTGCCTTGCAAATAGGTTCATCTATACCACTCTAGATTCTGCATATATATATTAATATACTATATTAATTTTTCTCTGACTGACTTATTTAACTTAGCATTATAACCTACAAGGTCCATGATATTCTTGCAAATGGCAAGACTTCTTTTCTATGGTTCATTTTGTTTTATATGTATACTGCATCTTCTGTATCCAATCATTTCTTGAAGGACACATATGTTGCTTCCATATTTTGGAATGCTGCAAAAAACATATGGGTGATATATCTTTTCAAATTAGTGTTTTTTTTTTTTTCTTTAGATAAATACCCAGAAGTGAAATTGTTGGACCATATGATAGCTCTTTTTTTAATTTTTTGAGGAACCTGCATAATATTTTCCATAAAGACTATACCAATTTACATTCCCAACAGTGACAAAAACTCTCTTTACTTGTGGATATACCCTTTCATTTTTCTTAGATAAAATCTTGATGTGGGATTTCTGTGTCTTACAATGTATGTTTAACTTTCTTATGGCATGTATTCAATGAAAGTAATCACATATAAATATGCTCACTTTAAATTCATGTCTTTCAAGGGTCAGAGTTATAGTCAGGTTTCCACGAGCTATCAGTTTTACACAGCAAAGAATTCTCCTGTCAATGCAAGAGATGTAAGAGACATGGGTTTGATCCCTGCATCAGGAAGATCCTCTGAGAAGGGAATGGAAACTCACTCCAGTATTCTTTGAAAATCCCATGGACAGAGGAATCTGGTGGGCTACAGACATGATTGAGCATGTACACACACACACACACACACATACACACACACAGAGAGTGTATATATTTCAATCTCAATCTCCCAGTTCATCCCACCCACCTTCCCCCACCCCATGTTCACATGCCCATTCTCTAGGTCTGTGTCTCTCTTTCTGCCTTGCAAATAGGTTCATCTATACCACTCTAGATTCTGCATATATATATTAATATACTATATTAATTTTTCTCTTTCTGACTTACTTCACTTTGAGTGACATTCTCTAGGTCCATCCACATCTCAACAAATGACCTAATTTCATTCCTTTCTGTTACAAATAGTCCATTGTATATATGTACGGCATCTTCTTTATCCATTCATCTGTTGATGGACATTTAGGTGCATCCATGTCCTGGCTATTGTCAATAAGGCTGCAGAGAACATTGGTGTAGATATGTCTTTTTGAATTATGTTTTTTTTTTCCAGGAATATTCCCAGTAGTTGGAATGCTGGCTCATATGGTAGTTCTACTTATCATTTTTTAGGGAACCTCCATACTGTTCTCCATAATGGCTGTATCAATTTGCATTAATAATACAAGAGGGTTCCCTTCTCCATATCATATCCAGCACTTATTATTTGTAGCATTTTTGAGGATGGCCATCCTGACCAGTGTGAGGTGATACTTCATTATAATTTTGAGCTGCATTTATCTAATAATTAATGCTGAGCATATTTTCATGTGCCTCTTGGCCATTTGTATGTCTTCTAATTCAAGAACATGGTACAAACATAAAGATGTTACAAACATCTCTCCATTTAAAAGAATCTTCAATTTCTTTCATCAGTTTCATATATTGTCTTCATGACTAGAGATCTTTTGCCTTCTTAGGTAATTTATTCCTTGTTTTTTATTTATATTAGGTTTTGTTTGTTTCAATGGTAAAATGGGACAATTTCCTTAATTTCTCTCTCTGAACTTTTGTTGTTAGTCCATAGGAATGCAAGAGATTTCCGTGGATTAATTTTGTATCCTGCAACTTTGCCAAGTTCATTGATTAACTCTAGTATTTGATTAACTCTAGTATTTTTCTGGTGGTATCTTTAGGATTTTCTACGTATAGTATCATGCCATCTGCAAATAATGAGAGTTTTACTTCTTTTTCAATTTGGATTCCTTTTATTTCTTTTTCTTCTCTGATTGCTGTGTCTAAGACTTCCGAAACTATGTTGAGTAATAGTGACAGAAGTGGAGATCCTTGCCTTGTTTCTGATCTTAGATGAAATTCTTTTATTTTTTCTCATAATTGAGAATGATGTTTGCTATTGGTCTGTCATAGATGATCTTTATTATGTGGAGATAGATAGATAGATTCCTTTTATACCTACTTTCTGGACAGTTTTTTTTTTTTTTTAAATCATAAGTGAGTGTTGAATTTTGTCAAAAGCAATTTCTGCATCTATTGAGATGATCATGTCATTTTTATTCTTCAGATTTTTAATATGGTGTATTGGCTTGTATATATTAAAGAGTCCTTGCATCTCTAAGATGAATCTCACTTGATTATGGTGCATGATTCTTTTAATGTGTTTTTGGATTCTGTGTGCTACTATTTTGTTGAAGATTTTTGCATTTATGTTCATCAGTGATATTTCCTGTAATTTTTCTTTTCTAAAAAAGTATTTTTGTCTGGTTTTGGTATCAGGGTGATGGTTGCCTCTTAGAATGGAAGTGTGTCTTCCTTTTCATTTTTTTGGAAGAGTTTGAGAAGGATGACTGTTAACTCATCTCTAAATGTTTGATAGAATTTACCTATGAAGCCATCTGGTTCTGGAATTTTGTTTGCTGGAAGATTTAAAACTATAGTTTCAATTTAAGTATTTGTGATTGTTCTATTCATATTCTCTATTTCTTCCTGCCTGGTGAGAAGAACACATGAAGAATTGAGGCCAACACAGTAGATCCAGTTCCCACCTAGAGGTCTTTGAGGATCTACGAGGGAAGTGAAGTTTGACTGTAGCTCACTTTAGGCATAAGAACACTGATAGAGGAGGCATCAGGGATTGAAACAACTTTTAAAATTCTTACCTTTTATTTTTCTAATTAAAAAATCTAGGAATTCCACTGCTGGGCATACACTGCAAGGAAACCAGAATTCAAAGAGACATATGTTCCCCAATATTCATTGCAGCACTAGTTACAGTAGCTAGGAAGTATAAGCAATGTACATTGGCAGATAAATAGATAAGTTGTTGTACACAATGGAATATTACTCAGCTATAAAAAGAAATGCATTTGAATCAGTTCTAATGAGGCAGCTGAAATTGGAACCTATCATACAGAATGGAGTAAGTCAGAAGTGAAAGACACATACTGTATATTAATGTGATATATGGAATTTAGAAAGATGGTGATGATGATCCTACATGCAGGGCAGCAAAGGGGACACAGGTGTAAACAACAAACTTTTGAACTCAGTGGGAAAAGCTGAGCATGGATGATTTGAGAGAATAACATTGAAACATGTACATTTTCATGTGAAATATATGATAAATTCAAGTTCAAAGCATGAACCAGGGAATCTAAAGCTAGTGCTCTGGGACAACGCAGTGAGATAGGGTATGGAGGGAAATGGGGTCACAAAGTGTCAGACAGGACTGAGTAACTTAGTATGCATGTACAGACAAGCAAAATCTAAGAGAATTCAGCATCACCAAACCAACTTTAGAACAAATGCTATAGGAACTTCTTTAGGTGAGAAATACAAGAGAAGAAAAAAGACTTAAAGAATAAATCAAAAACAATTAAGAAAATCATAATAGGAACATGCATATTGATAATTACCTTAAATGTAAAGTAGATTAAATGCCCCAATCAAAAGACACAGACTGGCCAAATGGATACAAAAACAAGACCCATATATATACTGTCTATAAGAGGTCCACTTCAAACTTAGGGATACCTACAGACTGAAAGTGAGAGGATAGAAAAAGATATTCCATGCAAATGAAAATCAAAAGAAAACTGGAGTAGCAATACTCATATCAGATAAAATGGACTTTAAAATAGAGATTGTTAAAAAAAAAAAAAGCAAAACAAAACAAGGAAAGACCCTACCTGATAATGAAGGGATCATTCCAAGAAGAAGATATAACAATTGTAAATATTTATTCACCCAACACAGAAGCATCTCAATACAAAATTCTTACCTTTTATTTTCTAATTAAAAATCTAGGAATTCCACTGCTGGGCATACACTGCAAGGAAACCAGAATTCAAAGAGACATATGTTCCCCAATATTCATTGCAGCACTAGTTACAGTAGCTAGGAAGTATAAGCAATGTACATTGGCAGATAAATAGATAAGTTGTTGTACACAATGGAATATTACTCAGCTATAAAAAGAAATGCATTTGAATCAGTTCTAATGAGGCAGCTGAAATTGGAACCTATCATACAGAATGGAGTAAGTCAGAAGTGAAAGACACATACTGTATATTAATGTGATATATGGAATTTAGAAAGATGGTGATGATGATCCTACATGCAGGGCAGCAAAGGGGACACAGGTGTAAACAACAAACTTTTGAACTCAGTGGGAAAAGCTGAGCATGGATGATTTGAGAGAATAACATTGAAACATGTACATTTTCATGTGAAATATATGATAAATTCAAGTTCAAAGCATGAACCAGGGAATCTAAAGCTAGTGCTCTGGGACAACGCAGTGAGATAGGGTATGGAGGGAAATGGGGTCACAAAGTGTCAGACAGGACTGAGTAACTTAGTATGCATGTACAGACAAGCAAAATCTAAGAGAATTCAGCATCACCAAACCAACTTTAGAACAAATGCTATAGGAACTTCTTTAGGTGAGAAATACAAGAGAAGAAAAAAGACTTAAAGAATAAATCAAAAACAATTAAGAAAATCATAATAGGAACATGCATATTGATAATTACCTTAAATGTAAAGTAGATTAAATGCCCCAATCAAAAGACACAGACTGGCCAAATGGATACAAAAACAAGACCCATATATATACTGTCTATAAGAGGTCCACTTCAAACTTAGGGATACCTACAGACTGAAAGTGAGAGGATAGAAAAAGATATTCCATGCAAATGAAAATCAAAAGAAAACTGGAGTAGCAATACTCATATCAGATAAAATGGACTTTAAAATAGAGATTGTTAAAAAAAAAAAAAGCAAAACAAAACAAGGAAAGACCCTACCTGATAATGAAGGGATCATTCCAAGAAGAAGATATAACAATTGTAAATATTTATTCACCCAACACAGAAGCATCTCAATACAGAAGGCAAATGCTAACGGCCATAAAAGGAGAGGCTGACAGTAACACAATAATAGTGAAAGACTTTAAAATCCCACTTATGCCCATAGACAGATCATCCAGACAGACAATAAATAAGGCAACACAAGCTTTAAACGATACAACAGACTAGACAGAATTATTGATATTAATAGGAAATTCCATCCAAAAGCAGCAAAACACACTTTCTTCTCAAGTGCACATGGAACATTCTCTAGGATCGATCATATCTTGGGTTACAAATCAAGCCTTAGTAAATTTAAGAAAACTGAAATCTTATCAAGCATCTTTTCTGACCACAATGCTATGAGATTAGAACTCAATTACAAGGGAAAGAACTGTAAAAATTGGAGGATAAACAGTATACTACTAAATAGCCAAGAGATCATTGAAGAAATCAAAGAGGAAATAAAACAAATACTTAGAAACAAATGACAATGAAAACACAATGACTCAAAACCTGTGGGATGCAGCAAATGAAATTCTAAGAGGGAAGTTTATAACAATTCTATCCTACCTCAAGAAGTAAGAAAAGTCTCAGACAACCTAACCTAAAGCAACTAGAGAAAGAAGAACAAAACCCAACCTTAGTAGAAGGAAAGAAATCATAAATATCAGAACAGTAATAAATGAAATAGACACAAAGAAAACAATAGCAAAATTCAATGAAAGACAAAAATCAAAAAAAATAAATTCAGAAACAGTAATAAATGAAATAGATTAAATGCCCCAATCAAAAGACACAGACTGGCCAAATGGATACAAAAACAAGACCCATATATATACTGTCTATAAGAGGTCCACTTCAAACTTAGGGATACCTACAGACTGAAAGTGAGAGGATAGAAAAAGATATTCCATGCAAATGAAAATCAAAAGAAAACTGGAGTAGCAATACTCATATCAGATAAAATGGACTTTAAAATAGAGATTGTTAAAAAAAAAAAAAGCAAAACAAAACAAGGAAAGACCCTACCTGATAATGAAGGGATCATTCCAAGAAGAAGATATAACAATTGTAAATATTTATTCACCCAACACAGAAGCATCTCAATACAGAAGGCAAATGCTAACGGCCATAAAAGGAGAGGCTGACAGTAACACAATAATAGTGAAAGACTTTAAAATCCCACTTATGCCCATAGACAGATCATCCAGACAGACAATAAATAAGGCAACACAAGCTTTAAACGATACAACAGACTAGACAGAATTATTGATATTAATAGGAAATTCCATCCAAAAGCAGCAAAACACACTTTCTTCTCAAGTGCACATGGAACATTCTCTAGGATCGATCATATCTTGGGTTACAAATCAAGCCTTAGTAAATTTAAGAAAACTGAAATCTTATCAAGCATCTTTTCTGACCACAATGCTATGAGATTAGAACTCAATTACAAGGGAAAGAACTGTAAAAATTGGAGGATAAACAGTATACTACTAAATAGCCAAGAGATCATTGAAGAAATCAAAGAGGAAATAAAACAAATACTTAGAAACAAATGACAATGAAAACACAATGACTCAAAACCTGTGGGATGCAGCAAATGAAATTCTAAGAGGGAAGTTTATAACAATTCTATCCTACCTCAAGAAGTAAGAAAAGTCTCAGACAACCTAACCTAAAGCAACTAGAGAAAGAAGAACAAAACCCAACCTTAGTAGAAGGAAAGAAATCATAAATATCAGAACAGTAATAAATGAAATAGACACAAAGAAAACAATAGCAAAATTCAATGAAAGCAAAATCTGATTCTTTGTAAAGATAAGGTAAACTGATAAACCTTTAGCCAGAATCCTTAACAAAAGAGAAGATTAAAATTAAAAACATAGAAATGAAAAAGGAGAAATTACGACTGATAATGCAGAAATACAAAGCATCATAAAAGACGACTACAAGCAACTATATGCCAATAAGATGGACAGCCTGGAAGAGATGGGATATTCTTTTACAAGTTTATATTTGTAAGCCCCATCCATAGGTATTTTGATTAAGTAGGTCTGTGGAAGAATTCAGCACTCTATTTCTAAGAAGAGCTTTTGGTGACTATGCTGCCAGTGGTCTGCTGGTCACACCCTCTGGTGACTAGCATATTTTTAGGCCCACACTTGAATTAAGAGAGTGGTGTACTAGTTAATGAAGTGATCTAAACAGCATCATAGACACACATAAGAGATTAGAACCCTAGAACACCTTTTCAAATCAGTATAACTTCATGTGGGAAACATATCTGTGAAGTCTCTGTTCTCTTTTTTTTGTTCCTTTCTTTATTATTTCTTCTTTCTTTCTTCTTAGAATCTTTCCTCACACTATTTCGTGTAAAATAACCTTATGAATTTTGCTTTCTGCTTTGGTAAAATCCAGTCTCTCGGGTACTTGCCTTCCTCATCCTTTCATTAAAGAAACTGTTCTTTGACTTTTGCTCCCCTTATCTCTCCAAGAATGACAGTGTTATTTAGTTATTAAGTCATGTATGACACTACCTCTGCTTTAATAATATGCCTACATAAGTCACTCAAGAAGAAAATATCCATCTTAATAGCAAAGGAAAACACCCTACCTGGTGTGCTTTAAAAAAATTTTTTTTTTGCCTCTTTTACTGGTCCTTCATTTATTTATTTTCATCCATCTTAAGTGTTTGGCCTGTGTGGGCCTCCCATCGCAGTGGCTTCTCTCATTGCAGATCACCAGCTCTGGGCACGTGCACTCGAGAGCGCTGGCTCATCATTGGACACACTGGTCCAGCTGCTCCGCAGCATGTGGGATCTTCCCGTGCCAGGGATCGAAGCAGTGCCACTTGAACTGCAATGAGGACTCTCTACCCACTGGAACACCAGGGAAGCCCCCTGCTGTACTCCTGGCTGTCTCTGGCTGTTCTTTTGATTGGGATAACCCACTCCTCAGACTTCTAGGTGACATGCAACCCAGCAGATCAATTGCTATGACAACCATATTTTGTTTTATACAAGGCTTTCTCTTGTAACTCTCTATAAAGACTAATTTTGCATTGCACTCTATACTCTAATATGCAGTATATAGCATGCTATAGTTTTCCAAGACACCTTATATCAAGGGTCTTGAATTTCAATGATAATGGCTTCTTCAGAGTCAGGTGAATTGCAGTTCAACTATATAACTACTGTTTAATCTCCCAAATGAGACAGGGGGAGGCCAGGTAGGACATTTTTCATAAGCAAAAAAGTTTTAAACCTTGAATGCAGACTTTAAAAACTTACATATATTTCAGGTAACAAGTGCTTGGCTGCTTTATAATAGAAGGTCTTCTTAATAAATATTCCAGAGCTGGCTCAAACTAATCAAAAGAAAGGGGAGGAGGGCCGCTCAACCATGAGGAGTTCATTTTGACAAAATGATGGGTCAGAAGGGGCTCCCCTCATAACCAAGTCATATATTTGTGTTTAGCTCACGTAATAGCTCAGTCCTCTAACAGATTCTTTCTAGGGCATTCGAAAGAATGCATAGGGCCTTCTCTTCCCCATTTTTCTTCTTCCCAATTTAAAGAAAACTTATGAATTTTGCTTTCTGCTTTGGTAAAATCCAGTCTCTCGGGTACTTGCCTTCCTCATCCTTTCATTAAAGAAACTGTTCTTTGACTTTTGCTCCCTTATCTCTCCAAGAATGACAGTGTTATTTAGTTATTAAGTCATGTATGACACTACCTCTGCTTTAATAATATGCCTACATAAGTCACTCAAGAAGAAAATATCCATCTTAATAGCAAAGGAAAACACCCTACCTGGTGTGCTTTAAAAAAATTTTTTTTTTGCCTCTTTTACTGGTCCTTCATTTATTTATTTTCATCCATCTTAAGTGTTTGGCCTGTGTGGGCCTCCCATCGCAGTGGCTTCTCTCATTGCAGATCACCAGCTCTGGGCACGTGCACTCGAGAGCGCTGGCTCATCATTGGACACACTGGTCCAGCTGCTCCGCAGCATGTGGGATCTTCCCGTGCCAGGGATCGAAGCAGTGCCACTTGAACTGCAATGAGGACTCTCTACCCACTGGAACACCAGGGAAGCCCCCTGCTGTACTCCTGGCTGTCTCTGGCTGTTCTTTTGATTGGGATAACCCACTCCTCAGACTTCTAGGTGACATGCAACCCAGCAGATCAATTGCTATGACAACCATATTTTGTTTTATACAAGGCTTTCTCTTGTAACTCTCTATAAAGACTAATTTTGCATTGCACTCTATACTCTAATATGCAGTATATAGCATGCTATAGTTTTCCAAGACACCTTATATCAAGGGTCTTGAATTTCAATGATAATGGCTTCTTCAGAGTCAGGTGAATTGCAGTTCAACTATATAACTACTGTTTAATCTCCCAAATGAGACAGGGAGAGGCCAGGTAGGACATTTTTCATAAGCAAAAAAGTTTTAAACCTTGAATGCAGACTTTAAAAACTTACATATATTTCAGGTAACAAGTGCTTGGCTGCTTTATAATAGAAGGTCTTCTTAATAAATATTCCAGAGCTGGCTCAAACTAATCAAAAGAAAGGGGAGGAGGGCCGCTCAACCATGAGGAGTTCATTTTGACAAAATGATGGGTCAGAAGGGGCTCCCCTCATAACCAAGTCATATATTTGTGTTTAGCTCACGTAATAGCTCAGTCCTCTAACAGATTCTTTCTAGGGCATTCGAAAGAATGCATAGTAACTACAACCTGACAGATATAACCTGCAGGTGTCCTGGCTGCTGAACTTGTCCCATTTATGCACTTTTCCTGACAGTCTCTTCCCTATCCATTCCTCTTCCCCTCAACATTGACCCATGATTCTAAACTGTGACTGGAGGAGGCTAGATAAAGCCAAGCTTAGGACAGTCATTGTTAGATGCCCATCAATGAGAATTGTTGACACATAGGTGGTTTAAATCAGGTCTAGAATGTTATCTTCCTTGGCCAGAGGCTGTTAAACTGCTGAGATAGTTTTCCCTCCCTGCAGCTGTCATTGTTGTGTGTGTGTGTGTGTGTGTCCTTATGCACACAGGGGCACACTGGGGAAGAGGACCACTTTGTGCACTACACTGATTCAGCTTGTGCCATCTGTGAGTTAACATCACTTGGCAGTGAGTCAGTTGTGATGGTAATGGAGGTGCTGCTTCTTTGAGCTCTATCAAGTCAACCACAGCAATTCTGGGAGTAGGCTTTGAGGTACAGTCAGGCTCTCTACTCCTCATGCTTGAAATCCTTAACACTCAGCCTCCCCTTCGTCACCTTCTTCATGACCCTCTCCAAGTGGGAATGCTGATTAAAGCCATTGCATGCTGCAAGAGTCAGCTCCACCTCCAAGAAAACTTCCAGAACCTAATGGCACACTTTGCAATTTCTTTTGCCTCAGTTTGGAATGGGTCATTTAGTGTGTGTGTGTGCATGTGCCTTTGTAAGCTTTTTTGTAAGACTTTTTATTGAAATAGTATTGCATAATGGTCAAGAATATGAACATAGGATTTAGATCAAGGATCTAATACTAGTTCTACCACTCAACACCTGGGAGGAATTTGGGCAAATTACTCTGATCTTCCAAACCTCAATTTTCTTAACAGTAAAATGTGAAGTATAATACTTTCTTTGAGCTTCTCTGTAGGATTATTGGAGGAATTAAATGAAATATTTGTGAAGTACTCAAACTATGACCTGCTTATAGTACATAGTCATTAAATGTTGCTTATTGTTATACTCATTTGTTCATTTAAAAAATATGAGTCTAGCATTGTGCAAGGTGCTGCAGGTAACAGAGACAAAGGGTCCCTGGTCTGAGGGAATTCACAGGATTCTGGGGAGAAAGACACATACACTAACAAGATTCTATGAATTGCAGTTCAGTGAGGTAAATTTGATGGCAGAGGTGTGAACCTCTGCAGAGCTGCCAACCAAGGCATACAAACTGCCTCATCTTGCTATTTACTTGGTGTCTCTATGCCACTGCACCATATATTCACGAATGGCAGGAATCAAATCCTGATTTGATTGTCTTCAAGTCCTTGGCAAATCACAATTAAATAAACCTATGGTTACTTATTAAATTAATACAGAGAGCTGGACTTTTGCTCATTTTCCTATATTTCCACCAAGCTCTTCTTATCTTTTACCAAGTGTCTTCAAGCTGCAGGTAGCACTGGGTAAGTCCTAAAGGCATATGCAGTGAGGATCAGCTTTTTAATGTTCCAGGTTATCCTCAGAAGATGACCATCCTGGATAGCATGGAAGGGGGTCTCTGGTGGGTTTCCCGTTTGCCAAGTCAGGGGGTTCGGTCCAGCTTGGGGACTCTCACCTGACTTGAAATCCACTCAGCCTCCCCTTCGTCACCTTCTTCATGACCCTCTCCAAGTGGGAATGCTGATTAAAGCCATTGCATGCTGCAAGAGTCAGCTCCACCTCCAAGAAAACTTCCAGAACCTAATGGCACACTTTGCAATTTCTTTTGCCTCAGTTTGGAATGGGTCATTTAGTGTGTGTGTGCATGTGCCTTTGTAAGCTTTTTTGTAAGACTTTTTATTGAAATAGTATTGCATAATGGTCAAGAATATGAACATAGGATTTAGATCAAGGATCTAATACTAGTTCTACCACTCAACACCTGGGAGGAATTTGGGCAAATTACTCTGATCTTCCAAACCTCAATTTTCTTAACAGTAAAATGTGAAGTATAATACTTTCTTTGAGCTTCTCTGTAGGATTATTGGAGGAATTAAATGAAATATTTGTGAAGTACTCAAACTATGACCTGCTTATAGTACATAGTCATTAAATGTTGCTTATTGTTATACTCATTTGTTCATTTAAAAAATATGAGTCTAGCATTGTGCAAGGTGCTGCAGGTAACAGAGACAAAGGGTCCCTGGTCTGAGGGAATTCACAGGATTCTGGGGAGAAAGACACATACACTAACAAGATTCTATGAATTGCAGTTCAGTGAGGTAAATTTGATGGCAGAGGTGTGAACCTCTGCAGAGCTGCCAACCAAGGCATACAAACTGCCTCATCTTGCTATTTACTTGGTGTCTCTATGCCACTGCACCATATATTCACGAATGGCAGGAATCAAATCCTGATTTGATTGTCTTCAAGTCCTTGGCAAATCACAATTAAATAAACCTATGGTTACTTATTAAATTAATACAGAGAGCTGGACTTTTGCTCATTTTCCTATATTTCCACCAAGCTCTTCTTATCTTTTTACCAAGTGTCTTCAAGCTGCAGGTAGCACTGGGTAAGTCCTAAAGGCATATGCAGTGAGGATGAGCTTTTTAATGTTCCAGGTTATCCTCAGAAGATGACCATCCTGGATAGCATGGAAGGGTCTCTGGTGGGTGCTGTGCCAAGTCAGAGTTGGTGCAGCTTTGCCACTGACTTTCTCTCAGCCAAGGTCAGCGCTGTGGGCATGTGATTTCCAGGATCCAGAGACCTCTGGGGACTCTCACCCTGGCGGGTAGTTACTTAAGTTTTTATGAGCATGGCTTGATTAATTAGCTTCTGAAAGGATTGTACTTATTCCCAGAGAGGCTATTAGGAAGCACCTTTGTTATTTGGTCCTTGCAAGAAGTGATTAACTAAAATTCACACTTTGCAAAATAATTAACCAAGAATGGTGACACTACATTATGCAGTCATTTTGAAGAAAAGGTCTCTTAGATTGCAACTTAAAACTTTAAATTATTTTGGAGACTAGCTTTGGCTTTTAGATAGATTATAATAAAAGCAAATTATTATACATTTTAATAACTGGCTTCTTTGAATAGGAGGTATGATACAAGGCTGATGACTGTGATGTATCTCATAAAAGCTAATTGACAATCTAGTTCTTTAAATACCATAGGAATCCATCATGGTTAACATTACTACGATGAGTTCCAAAGGAATTAAAGATGATTTACCAGCCACTGAGACATTTGGCTAATATTATACACACTGAAGGAAGTAGTAAAAGAGATGAATACTTTTAGCTACCTCCAATTGCCTCATTTGTAAACACATGCCATGCTCAGCACCTGTAGTTCAAGGGCATGTACCTCGTGCAGATGAATGCGGCATCATGAAGTCTCTATATTGTCTTTTCTTGAGATTTTCTTCAGACTAATTGATATATGGTGGTTCTATTCTTAGAAACAACTGGTGTGTTTTTCTTTTGTTATATCCCGCCTTTCTTCCCTGTTCCTCTCCTGAGAGACTCTGTGGGAAGGGTTGAACTATGATACACTGGACCCACTTGGAAATAATTCAATAGAGACATTTCAGACTTACTGACTTTGAGAACTGGCCAGGAGGTTGATCAGAAGAATGATAGGATTTGTAAAAGGATTCCTCTACAAAGGGCATTAGACAGGGAGTCTAATGCCCTTTGGCTCAGGGTATTCAAATCCTGGTTTGTAGACCAGAGGTCACAGTCTGACAAACTCAGAGATTCCATTGATCCTCAAAGGGTTAAAAAGAGCTTTGGGGCCTTGTTTAAAATCTAAAATTTGGGGGCGTCTTTTGTAGAACAGTAGACATTTGATAGAACTGCTCTGACCCCCATAGGGCAGGGTGTTCTGTCCCTTTAGAGAGGAGCCAGGCTATCTTCCTCTCTCAGTAATTATCTCTTTCTTGGGACCTCAGAGATTAAGTCTGGGTCCTCTATCAGTGATGACTTCTCTTATAATTGTCACAACTTTGCAAGGAAGTGATTAACTAAAATTCACACTTTGCAAAATAATTAACCAAGAATGGTGACACTACATTATGCAGTCATTTTGAAGAAAAGGTCTCTTAGATTGCAACTTAAAACTTTAAATTATTTTGGAGACTAGCTTTGGCTTTTAGATAGATTATAATAAAAGCAAATTATTATACATTTTAATAACTGGCTTCTTTGAATAGGAGGTATGATACAAGGCTGATGACTGTGATGTATCTCATAAAAGCTAATTGACAATCTAGTTCTTTAAATACCATAGGAATCCATCATGGTTAACATTACTACGATGAGTTCCAAAGGAATTAAAGATGATTTACCAGCCACTGAGACATTTGGCTAATATTATACACACTGAAGGAAGTAGTAAAAGAGATGAATACTTTTAGCTACCTCCAATTGCCTCATTTGTAAACACATGCCATGCTCAGCACCTGTAGTTCAAGGGCATGTACCTCGTGCAGATGAATGCGGCATCATGAAGTCTCTATATTGTCTTTTCTTGAGATTTTCTTCAGACTAATTGATATATGGTGGTTCTATTCTTAGAAACAACTGGTGTGTTTTTTTCTTTTTGTTATATCCCGCCTTTCTTCCCTGTTCCTCTCCTGAGAGACTCTGTGGGAAGGGTTGAACTATGATACACTGGACCCACTTGGAAATAATTCAATAGAGACATTTCAGACTTACTGACTTTGAGAACTGGCCAGGAGGTTGATCAGAAGAATGATAGGATTTGTAAAAGGATTCCTCTACAAAGGGCATTAGACAGGGAGTCTAATGCCCTTTGGCTCAGGGTATTCAAATCCTGGTTTGTAGACCAGAGGTCACAGTCTGACAAACTCAGAGATTCCATTGATCCTCAAAGGGTTAAAAAGAGCTTTGGGTCCTTGTTTAAAAATCTAAAATTTGGGGGGCGTCTTTTGTAGAACAGTAGACATTTGATAGAACTGCTCTGAACCCCATAGGGCAGGGTGTTCTGTCCCTTTAGAGAGGAGCCAGGCTATCTTCCTCTCTCAGTAATTATCTCTTTCTTGGGACCTCAGAGATTAAGTCTGGGTCCTCTATCTGAGACTGATGACTCTAGAACTTGACCAGGACTCTAGGAAATTTAATCATAAGTGGCTTCTGCTTTGCTCTCAGGAAGAGACTAGACTCAAGGACCCTTTGGTTTGGCTTCTTGGCTCTCAAACTCTGCTCTCACCAGTCTGCTCTTCATCATCAAGCTTTAGACTCGGACTTCTTCAGTAGAGAGGAAACATGGCTTAGTTGAAGATTAGAATGTAAAATAAAGAATCTGACTGATAAACTTTTGCAGTGAGGGTAACACCTTCTGTCACATTTGGTGCTTTTTGTTGGCAAGGAGAGTGGGAAAATTGACAATCGTGTTAGGTAAGAGAAGTCTCTATTCTTTTGATGTGTTACCATAGCTCAGGTAGTTTAGTTGTGTAGCACTTGTCCTCTGAAGCTAATACTTCACTAACTTTCTTTTTTCTACTAGTTAGTAAACTCACTGAAAGACAGTGATGATGTCATATCTATTTGTGTATTAACGGCATTTCCCCAAGCCCCACCAGCCTGCCCCTACAATGGAACAACATACTCCACTACACACATTTGACTCTTCTGCTAACTTAGAACTCTCGTCCTTTGCAAAAGGTCGCTTATGATTTCTAGGTGATTCAAGGGGTGGCTCACCTTTGTTGGGGAGGAAGAGAATTTCCTCTACCTTACTAGGTTCTTCTGTTGAATCAGGATTAAATTGACATGTGATAGAGTAACAGGAGAAAACCAATGTTTAACAACATGTGTACATGAAGGAGATGCAGGAAAACTGAGTAACTCTTCAAAATGGCAAAAGCATTCACCTTCAATATATCTTTAAAGACAAAAGAAGATGCTGGGAGTATGAGTTTGGGACTTCCATGGGGAAGTGGGTAATTGACACAGAGATGGAGAACCAAGTGTTTGCTGGGCAAAGTGGAGACAATGGGACACAGAGTAGGCTTATCTCTAAGAACTCCCTCAAAACACCTAGAGCTTTGGGTCCTTGTTTTTTGGGGGCGTCTTTTGTAGAACAGTAGACATTTGATAGAACTGCTCTGAACCCCATAGGGCAGGGTGTTCTGTCCCTTTAGAGAGGAGCCAGGCTATCTTCCTCTCTCAGTAATTATCTCTTTCTTGGGACCTCAGAGATTAAGTCTGGGTCCTCTATCTGAGACTGATGACTCTAGAACTTGACCAGGACTCTAGGAAATTTAATCATAAGTGGCTTCTGCTTTGCTCTCAGGAAGAGACTAGACTCAAGGACCCTTTGGTTTGGCTTCTTGGCTCTCAAACTCTGCTCTCACCAGTCTGCTCTTCATCATCAAGCTTTAGACTCGGACTTCTTCAGTAGAGAGGAAACATGGCTTAGTTGAAGATTAGAATGTAAAATAAAGAATCTGACTGATAAACTTTTGCAGTGAGGGTAACACCTTCTGTCACATTTGGTGCTTTTTGTTGGCAAGGAGAGTGGGAAAATTGACAATCGTGTTAGGTAAGAGAAGTCTCTATTCTTTTGATGTGTTACCATAGCTCAGGTAGTTTAGTTGTGTAGCACTTGTCCTCTGAAGCTAATACTTCACTAACTTTCTCTTTTTTCTACTAGTTAGTAAACTCACTGAAAGTCAGTGATGATGTCATATCTATTTGTGTATTAACGGCATTTCCCCAAGCCCCACCAGCCTGCCCCTACAATGGAACAACATACTCCACTACACACATTTGACTCTTCTGCTAACTTAGAACTCTCGTCCTTTGCAAAAGGTCGCTTATGATTTCTAGGTGATTCAAGGGGTGGCTCACCTTTGTTGGGGAGGAAGAGAATTTCCTCTACCTTACTAGGTTCTTCTGTTGAATCAGGATTAAATTGACATGTGATAGAGTAACAGGAGAAAACCAATGTTTAACAACATGTGTACATGAAGGAGATGCAGGAAAACTGAGTAACTCTTCAAAATGGCAAAAGCATTCACCTTCAATATATCTTTAAAGACAAAAGAAGATGCTGGGAGTATGAGTTTGGGACTTCCATGGGGAAGTGGGTAATTGACACAGAGATGGAGAACCAAGTGTTTGCTGGGCAAAGTGGAGACAATGGGACACAGAGTAGGCTTATCTCTAAGAACTCCCCTCAAAACACCTAGACCATATTCTTTGCACGTAGCTCTGGTGATAGCTCTATTCCTGTAACAAGCCAAAATGTCTTCCTGAGTCATGACTGTTTTCAGCTAGAAATAGTCTGCATAGTAAGAGACACATTTGGGGGTGGAAAATTCTGCTCTCCTAATCCTTGCTCACAAATGAAAGTGTTCAACTGTTCAGAGCTATTTGTCATTTGCTTCCATTTCTACATCAGGCTCCTTCTACAGTACCTACCCATCCTGCCATGACTACCATACTTGGCCAGTGAGGCCCCAGAAAACTTTGTCCACCTGACAACCAGGCTCTACTGCTGATGACCACAGCTATAGCAGGTACGTTTCACAACCATTTTTGTGTTGCCCCTGTCTCCTATGATGACAATAACCAGAGTACTATTTTAGCAACAGCTCAGTTTTGCACACTAGGCACTGTATTGGAAAGTTCCAGTGCTGGAAATGCAGGGCACCGCCTTGGACCTCAGGGAACATAGACCTGCAAATATGCAACTACATTTTATGATGGGTAAAGTGGTTAACATAGAGCCAGAATGTGGAGTCTAGATTCCTTTCTAGGAAAAGTATTAAAAACATTTACACTGAAACTTGAAAATTAGGAGAGTCTAAGTAAGAAAGGGCTTCCCTAGTGGCTCAGAAGGTAAAGAATCTGCCTGCAATGCAGGAAACCCAGGTTTTAACCCTGGGTTGCAAAGATCCCCTGGAGAAAGGAATGGCTATTCACTCCAGTATTCTTTCCCGGAGAATTCCATGGACAGAGGAGTCTGGTAGACTACAGTCCATGGAACCACAAAGAGTCAGACATGACTGAGGGACTAGCATACTTAGTTAAGAAAAATTGGGACCTAGAAGGAAGAAAAAAGAGGGAAAGAAGATGGAGTGACAATAGCATTTAAAAACCTAGGAAGAATGTCAAAAGACAATGGAAGATGCTGGGAGTATGAGTTTGGGACTTCCATGGGAAGTGGGTAATTGACACAGAGATGGAGAACCAAGTGTTTGCTGGGCAAAGTGGAGACAATGGGACACAGAGTAGGCTTATCTCTAAGAACTCCCTCAAAACACCTAGACCATATTCTTTGCACGTAGCTCTGGTGATAGCTCTATTCCTGTAACAAGCCAAAATGTCTTCCTGAGTCATGACTGTTTTCAGCTAGAAATAGTCTGCATAGTAAGAGACACATTTGGGGGTGGAAAATTCTGCTCTCCTAATCCTTGCTCACAAATGAAAGTGTTCAACTGTTCAGAGCTATTTGTCATTTGCTTCCATTTCTACATCAGGCTCCTTCTACAGTACCTACCCATCCTGCCATGACTACCATACTTGGCCAGTGAGGCCCCAGAAAACTTTGTCCACCTGACAACCAGGCTCTACTGCTGATGACCACAGCTATAGCAGGTACGTTTCACAACCATTTTTGTGTTGCCCCTGTCTCCTATGATGACAATAACCAGAGTACTATTTTAGCAACAGCTCAGTTTTGCACACTAGGCACTGTATTGGAAAGTTCCAGTGCTGGAAATGCAGGGCACCGCCTTGGACCTCAGGGAACATAGACCTGCAAATATGCAACTACATTTTATGATGGGTAAAGTGGTTAACATAGAGCCAGAATGTGGAGTCTAGATTCCTTTCTAGGAAAAGTATTAAAAACATTTACACTGAAACTTGAAAATTAGGAGAGTCTAAGTAAGAAAGGGCTTCCCTAGTGGCTCAGAAGGTAAAGAATCTGCCTGCAATGCAGGAAACCCAGGTTTTAACCCTGGGTTGCAAAGATCCCCTGGAGAAAGGAATGGCTATTCACTCCAGTATTCTTTCCCGGAGAATTCCATGGACAGAGGAGTCTGGTAGACTACAGTCCATGGAACCACAAAGAGTCAGACATGACTGAGGGACTAGCATACTTAGTTAAGAAAAATTGGGACCTAGAAGGAAGAAAAAAGAGGGAAAGAAGATGGAGTGACAATAGCATTTAAAAACCTAGAGGGAAGAAGGGCAAACCAGCCCTCACATAGGTTTGTGGTTTAAAATTTGGCATCCAAATATGCCAAAAAATACTTTAGCTAAGAAATTAGTTTAAGGTGATTCTGGGTGGTAGATCCCTCTAGATCTGTGGAAGAAGACAATTCAAATCCTCCATGCTTGTCTTGCTTTCAAATAAGCTCTCAATTTCTACAGGTAAAGTTCTAGAAAAATAGCTCATAACAAAGAAAACAACACATACCTACACTCAGGCATAAGGAAATGAGGCATAATGAATGACAATCAGCAAGAATATCAGTATTTGGCCTGAAAAGATTTCAGATAGTGAAACTGTCAAACACCCAACATGAAATAAGTTTGTTTAATATGTGTCAAGAAATGGAAAATATTATAGTGTAATAAAGAGTAAAAGACTATAAATTAAGATGGATTATATTAACACAATGATTCTAGATTTCACACTACAATGGTCAGCATAAAAATGTACAATGAATGGGTTTAACAGTAGTTTAGGCACAACTAAGAGACAGAATTAGTGAACTTCATATAGATCTGAAAAACTTAGCCAGAACATAACACAGAATCAAAGAAATGGAAAATCTGATAGAGGTAAGAGAAGTTAAGAAATCACATCAACTGAGAAGCTGCAGAAGAGAAGAGAGAGGAGTTCAGAAGCAATACTTGAACAGGCAAGGGTTGAGAATTTTCCAGAAGAGATAAAAGCAATCATTCTACAGCTTTGTGGATTCCCACAAAAGCAAGGCTAATTCAGAACCTAGATCCTGCACATCATAGAGAGACAACAAAGGCAAAGATATGATTTTAAGCATAGCTAGGTTAGGAAAAAATGCCCTCCGAAAGAATGGCAATTAAACTGATAACAGACTTCTCATAGAAACAATGGAAGTTGGAAAACCATGGGGAAGTATTTCCCTGCACTGGGACAAAAACTTGTTGATTTGGAATTATGTGCTCTGAAAAAATATCTTTGCAGAATGACAATAAAATATAGATGTTTTCAAACAAAAACTGATCATATTTCTTCACAACACACTCTAATTAATGAAGATTCTAAAGAGTGTACTCAGGAGCTAAGATGGTGGCGTAGAAGAACGTGCACTCATCTCTCCTGCAAAATCGCCTGAATTGCAACGAGTTCCTGAAAAACCATAGACAGGAGGAGGTTGGATCTGATCACAGAGAGGATACCCCACATCGAAGAACAAAAGAGAAGCCGCATCAAGACGGTAGGAAGGGCGCAATCACATTTTTAGAAGTCAAACCTCATACCCGCCAGAGAGGCTGGGCGGGCCAAAGGCGCAAAGCCTGCTGCAGATCAAGACACAGGAAAGGAGCGGTGATGCCCACAAGGGACTGAGCCAGACCTGCTTTGGAGGGTCCAAGTGCCCCCTTGAGCTAGAAGTGTCCTTGAGCAGTCCTCAGAAGAATGGCATTCAGTTTCCTTTGGAGGAGCTTACCATTAACCCGATCACAGAGCCCCCGAGGAGGACTGGAAACTCTGTGCGCAGTGTGATCCGGGAGAGGGGAATAGCAATCCTGCATGAGACTGAGCTAGCCTCACCTCTGAGTAAACTGACGTCTCCTGCGGTGGTGGGGGTCGACGGTGGCCTGCAGCAGGGTCGGGGTCGCTGCAGAAGTGCTTCCCATAAAGTGTGTGGAAATAAATCCTTTGTGAGACAGACGCCATTTTCCCTACTGTAGTTTGGCTGCTGGTCAAACTGCAGGGCTGCTGATCAAGCTACAGAGAGGAAACTTAGCTCCACCCAGCAAGAAAAGGCATTTGGATGAAGAAACTCCCAGGGCCATCCTGGGCGGGCCTTTTAGTTCTGGAATAGGCCGAATTAAACAAGCAGTCAAAGAGGTCTTCAGATGCAACCACTGCCAGAGGCAAGAAAAAGACTGACAATTCTTGAATAGTCAGCAAGAGACAGAAGAACATAAACAGTATTTTCACATTTTGTCTGAAGCTGGAGTTACTGCTGGATGTTTAAAATTTCATTTTATTCCTTATTGCTTTTTTTTGAATTGTATTGTTTTGTTTCAATTTTTTTCCCCTTTTTTCCAAACCCACTCAGTACACCCCCCCCCCTTTTTTTTTTTGGGTGTGTGAGAGTGGCTGTGTTTATTTCTTCCATTGAATTCTACTGAAGCTACTAATCTTATCAGTAAGACTGAATATATTCAAGCTTACATTTTTTTTCTTTTATTTTTCCTTTTAAACCACACATTTTATTTTGGTATAAACTTCTGGTTCCCCATTGGCCTTTTAAGGTTCTGTGGGGGTTTTGTTTGTTTTTATTGTTTTTGCTTTGTTTTTCTATATTTTTCTATAAACTTATTTCTGTTTTAATTTTTAAATTTTTTCATTTGTACTACTACTTCCTCTTTAATTCTTTGCTTTCTCTGATGCTCCTTTCCTATAGCACTAAACTCTAATACATACAAATCTTTATCTCCCTATATTTAACTTCGCAGTATTATTCTATATTTCTCTTCTATCCTCCCTTTCTCTTTTCCCTTTTCCCACCATATTTCTTAGTCTGCTCTGTCCTCATTGCCTTATCCCCAGTGGGGACCCTGCTCTAGCATTATTCTCCAATTGGTGCTCTACTTAGTTTGGTTATTAACTGGTGGATATCATTCTTGGGGTTCTCTATTCACCGTGCTAATGTATTATACTGTATTTTTGGTTGGAGTGCTTGGGTTATGTCACAGCTGTATATGTTTGTGTGCATAATTCAATACACTAGATAGTATTTGCATAATATTTTAATTGCCATTTGTCAAAGGTATACCTTCTGTTTCTTATTCATGTATATATGTTTTAATATCATTTAATGCCATAACAAATCAGCCGGGAAATCTTCATTCCCCGGTCAGGCAACAAGCTCCAGGGCTTTAGGGAGGGAGCACTGACTCCAAAGCTCTACAATATTAGAGAACACCTAATACTAGAGAGCAGTATACAAGTGAGAATGCCAACAAAGGTAATCACATGTATGCAAGTCCTGACATCACCCAACCGCCAGCATCAGCCAGAATAAGAAGTCCCATCCAAACAACAAACACCAACAGACGTAACTCAAAGTCTGGGAAAAGGAAATGCCAAACATTTTATTCCTTATTGCTTTTTGAATTGTATTGTTTTGTTTCAATTTTTTCCCTTTTTTCCAAACCCACTCAGTACACCCCCCCCCCTTTTTTTTTTTTGGTGTTTGGTAGAGGCTGTGTTTATTTCTTCCATTGAATTCTACTGAAGCTACTAATCTTATCAGTAAGACTGAATATATTCAAGCTTACATTTTTTTTCTTTTATTTTTCCTTTTAAACCACACATTTTATTTTGGTATAAACTTCTGGTTCCCCATTGGCCTTTTAAGGTTCTGTGGGGGTTTTGTTTGTTTTTATTGTTTTTGCTTTGTTTTTCTATATTTTTCTATAAACTTATTTCTGTTTTAATTTTTAAATTTTTTCATTTGTACTACTACTTCCTCTTTAATTCTTTGCTTTCTCTGATGCTCCTTTCCTATAGCACTAAACTCTAATACATACAAATCTTTATCTCCCTATATTTAACTTCGCAGTATTATTCTATATTTCTCTTCTATCCTCCCTTTCTCTTTTCCCTTTTCCCACCATATTTCTTAGTCTGCTCTGTCCTCATTGCCTTATCCCCAGTGGGGACCCTGCTCTAGCATTATTCTCCAATTGGTGCTCTACTTAGTTTGGTTATTAACTGGTGGATATCATTCTTGGTTTTCTCTATTCACCGTGCTAATGTATTATACTGTATTTTTGGTTGGAGTGCTTGGGTTATGTCACAGCTGTATATGTTTGTGTGCATAATTCAATACACTAGATAGTATTTGCATAATATTTTAATTGCCATTTGTCAAAGGTATACCTTCTGTTTCTTATTCATGTATATATGTTTTAATATCATTTAATGCCATAACAAATCAGCCGGGAAATCTTCATTCCCCGGTCAGGCAACAAGCTCCAGGGCTTTAGGGAGGGAGCACTGACTCCAAAGCTCTACAATATTAGAGAACACCTAATACTAGAGAGCAGTATACAAGTGAGAATGCCAACAAAGGTAATCACATGTATGCAAGTCCTGACATCACCCAACCGCCAGCATCAGCCAGAATAAGAAGTCCCATCCAAACAACAAACACCAACAGACGTAACTCAAAGTCTGGGAAAAGGAAATGCCAAACAGAGTCAGTTAAAAAATGAATAAGAACAATGAAATGGCAGAGAAATACCACACAAGTGAAGGAACAATCTACAAACACACAAGATCAAATCAATGAAGAGAATTTGGACAAACTTTCTGAAAGTGATTTCAGAAGAATGACAGTAAAGATGATCAAAGACACTAAAAACAGAAAGTTTGAGAAATTGCAAGACACAACTAACACACTGAATAAAGAAATACAAGAACTGACAAAAAAACTAATGGAGACAAACAGCTCAATTGCTGAACTTAAAAACATGGTAGAAGGAATCAAGAGCAGAGTATCTGAAACAGAAGACCGGGTAAGTGAGCTGGAAGACAGAACGGTGGAAGTAACTGCTGAGAAACAGACTCTAGCTCAAAGAATGAAAAGAGCATAGGATAGCCTCAGAGACCTCTGGGATAATATCAAATGCACCAATATTCGAATTATAGGGGTTCCAGAAGAAGAAGAAAAAAAGAAAGGCTATGAGAAAAATTTTGAAGAGATTCTAGTTGAAAATTTCCCCAGCATGGGAAAAGAAAGAGTCAATCAAGTCCAAGAAGTGCAAACAGTACCATACAGAATCAACCTGAGAAGAAACACACCAAGACACATATTAATGAAGCTAACACAAATGAAACACAAAGACAGAATTCTCAAAGCAGCAAGGGAAAAGCAACTAGTGACCTACAAGGGAAAGCCCATACGTTTAACAGCTGATCTTTCAACAGAAACTCTGCAGGCCAGAAGGGAATGTGGCAGGCCACATTTAAACAGCTAAAGGAGAATAATCTGCAACCAAGAATCCTCTACCCTGCAAGGATCTCCTTCAAAATTGATGGAGAAATCAAAAACTTTACAGACAAGCAGAAATTAAAAGAATTTAGTCACACCAAACCAGCCTTACAACAAGTGTTAAAGGGACTTAAATAGACAACAAGTATAAAAGAAGGAGAAGACCCACAAAACAAACCCATCATAACATCTAAGAAGATGACAATAGGATCATTTGTATCAATAATTAGTTTGAATGTAAATGGACTAAGTGCCCCAACCAAGACACAGTTAAAAAATGAATAAGAACAATGAAATGGCAGAGAAATACCACACAAGTGAAGGAACAATCTACAAACACACAAGATCAAATCAATGAAGAGAATTTGGACAAACTTTCTGAAAGTGATTTCAGAAGAATGACAGTAAAGATGATCAAAGACACTAAAAACAGAAAGTTTGAGAAATTGCAAGACACAACTAACACACTGAATAAAGAAATACAAGAACTGACAAAAAAACTAATGGAGACAAACAGCTCAATTGCTGAACTTAAAAACATGGTAGAAGGAATCAAGAGCAGAGTATCTGAAACAGAAGACCGGGTAAGTGAGCTGGAAGACAGAACGGTGGAAGTAACTGCTGAGAAACAGACTCTAGCTCAAAGAATGAAAAGAGCATAGGATAGCCTCAGAGACCTCTGGGATAATATCAAATGCACCAATATTCGAATTATAGGGGTTCCAGAAGAAGAAGAAAAAAAGAAAGGCTATGAGAAAAATTTTGAAGAGATTCTAGTTGAAAATTTCCCCAGCATGGGAAAAGAAAGAGTCAATCAAGTCCAAGAAGTGCAAACAGTACCATACAGAATCAACCTGAGAAGAAACACACCAAGACACATATTAATGAAGCTAACACAAATGAAACACAAAGACAGAATTCTCAAAGCAGCAAGGGAAAAGCAACTAGTGACCTACAAGGGAAAGCCCATACGTTTAACAGCTGATCTTTCAACAGAAACTCTGCAGGCCAGAAGGGAATGTGGCAGGCCACATTTAAACAGCTAAAGGAGAATAATCTGCAACCAAGAATCCTCTACCCTGCAAGGATCTCCTTCAAAATTGATGGAGAAATCAAAAACTTTACAGACAAGCAGAAATTAAAAGAATTTAGTCACACCAAACCAGCCTTACAACAAGTGTTAAAGGGACTTAAATAGACAACAAGTATAAAAGAAGGAGAAGACCCACAAAACAAACCCATCATAACATCTAAGAAGATGACAATAGGATCATTTGTATCAATAATTAGTTTGAATGTAAATGGACTAAGTGCCCCAACCAAAAGACACAGAGTGGCTGAATGGATTAAAAAAACACGACCCATACATATGCTGCCTCCAGGAAACTCACTTCAGACCTAGAGACACTCATAGACTGAAAGTGAGAGGCTGGAAAAAGATACTCCATGCAAATGGGAATCAAAAGAAAGCTGGAGTAGCAATCCTCATATCAGACAAAATAGACCTCAAAATAAAGAAGAATAGAAGAGACAAGGCAGGACACTACATAATGATCAAGGGATCGATCCAAGAAGAAGACATAACAATCATAAATATCTACGCACCCAACGCAGGAGCACCCCAATACATAAGACAAACACTTTCAGACATAAAAGAAGACATCGACACTAACACAATCATAGTAGGAGACTTTAACACTCCTCTCACACCAATGGACAGATCATCCAAACAGAAAATTAATAAAGAAACACAAGCCTTAAATGCCACACTAGAAGGAATGAACCTCATTGATATCTTTAGGACGTTCCATCCAAAAGCAGAAGAATACACTTTCTTCTCAAGTGCTCACGGAACATTCTCCAGGATAGACCACATCTTGGGCCACAAATAAAACCTCAGTCTATCAAGAAAACTGAAATTATAAGAGTGTACTCCATTTTGATGGACTGTGATCACAAATGGAGGAGTGGTATGAGGGAAAAAATCATGACCAGAAGATGGCATAAGTATGTATGTGACTTTAATACTTTCTGGTGGCACAAAATAATGATTAGAATATCTCACAAGACTTGAAAAAGAGGTAACATTCATGCCAACAATAGCATAGGAATAAGGAGAGCAGGAAGTCAACATCTCAGAAAGAATGTTTGTCTGAGAGCAAGTTACAGAATAATCCATGTGAGATTACAGCTTTTAATTAAACTTTAAGAGCTTTCCTAGTAATATAGCACATTGTGGATGGTTGCATACCCCATACAGTACAAGTGCATGCTTAGTTCAAGTTGTATCTGACCCTTTTGCCCCTAGGTTTAAAGTGGATACAAGGAGAAGACCCACAAAACAAACCCATCATAACATCTAAGAAGATGACAATAGGATCATTTGTATCAATAATTAGTTTGAATGTAAATGGACTAAGTGCCCCAACCAAAAGACACAGAGTGGCTGAATGGATTAAAAAAACACGACCCATACATATGCTGCCTCCAGGAAACTCACTTCAGACCTAGAGACACTCATAGACTGAAAGTGAGAGGCTGGAAAAAGATACTCCATGCAAATGGGAATCAAAAGAAAGCTGGAGTAGCAATCCTCATATCAGACAAAATAGACCTCAAAATAAAGAAGAATAGAAGAGACAAGGCAGGACACTACATAATGATCAAGGGATCGATCCAAGAAGAAGACATAACAATCATAAATATCTACGCACCCAACGCAGGAGCACCCCAATACATAAGACAAACACTTTCAGACATAAAAGAAGACATCGACACTAACACAATCATAGTAGGAGACTTTAACACTCCTCTCACACCAATGGACAGATCATCCAAACAGAAAATTAATAAAGAAACACAAGCCTTAAATGCCACACTAGAAGGAATGAACCTCATTGATATCTTTAGGACGTTCCATCCAAAAGCAGAAGAATACACTTTCTTCTCAAGTGCTCACGGAACATTCTCCAGGATAGACCACATCTTGGGCCACAAATAAAACCTCAGTCTATCAAGAAAACTGAAATTATAAGAGTGTACTCCATTTTGATGGACTGTGATCACAAATGGAGGAGTGGTATGAGGGAAAAAATCATGACCAGAAGATGGCATAAGTATGTATGTGACTTTAATACTTTCTGGTGGCACAAAATAATGATTAGAATATCTCACAAGACTTGAAAAAGAGGTAACATTCATGCCAACAATAGCATAGGAATAAGGAGAGCAGGAAGTCAACATCTCAGAAAGAATGTTTGTCTGAGAGCAAGTTACAGAATAATCCATGTGAGATTACAGCTTTTAATTAAACTTTAAGAGCTTTCCTAGTAATATAGCACATTGTGGATGGTTGCATACCCCATACAGTACAAGTGCATGCTTAGTTGCGAAGTTGTATCTGACTCTGTGGTCCCTTGCAGCTCCTCTGTCCATGGGACTTTCCAGGCTAGAATACTGAAGTGGATTGTCATTTCCTCTAGGGGATCTCTCCCATCCAGGGATGGAAATAACTGTCTACTGCATCTTCTGCCTTGGCAGACAAATTCTTTACCACTGAGCCACTTGGAAAGCACCTATGAATTTAAGGGTATTAGTTAGCTGTTAGGATAGATCTGAGAGAGGGACATTTCAGTTGTCACTATAAGTTTTATTCTAGAAATACAAATATATCTGAAACAAATATAGACAAGTTTATGATTTATTCAATGTAGGTAGGAGGTATACAAGTATTTTTGTACATTTTAAATATTGTAGTAGCATATTATTTTGAAGTCAACACGACTGGAAAGGAAAGTTTACAGGATGTTAATAGGAGGTTATCATCACTGGAAAGAGTCCCATTTCTTCTTTTAAAGTAAATCTGGAGGAGAATTCGGCAGGTTTCAGTGCTGCCAGGACAGAGCCAGCAGAGAGAACAGTTGATCAGCGTGGGCCTCAGGATTCAGCCTGCTCAGGAGCAGGAGTTGTCCTCTCCTGATGAGCAGTGTGTAGGGGGAACCCAGATGAATTTCTGACTTGAGAGGTGCCACGACTGTGTTTAGCAAAGTGGGAGGGAACACTCTCCCTCAGTTTGTGCAATGTGCTCTCTGTGTACCAAAACCACGTCTCTCCTTTCCTCAACCAGTTAAGAGGGTTTCAGTGAAACAGTTCTTCTAGAGGTTCCATGGCATTTAGGTTTGAACCTGAGGGGCTAGGTGGGGAAGTGGTCAGCTTGGGACCCACCTTCCCAAACCCAGGGCACAATCAGTGCTTCTTAGATATTACCTGGAGATACTGTTAAGACACAGACTCCAAGTCCGTGAATCAGGAATGGGACCCGACCTACATTTCTAAGTTTCCAAGTGATGCTGATTTGGCCTTTGCTGGATTGGACGCAATGGGGTCATCAGAAAGAATTTGTCTGAGAGCAAGTTACAGAATAATCCATGTGAGATTACAGCTTTTAATTAAACTTTAAGAGCTTTCCTAGTAATATAGCACATTGTGGATGGTTGCATACCCCATACAGTACAAGTGCATGCTTAGTTGCGAAGTTGTATCTGACTCTGTGGTCCCTTGCAGCTCCTCTGTCCATGGGACTTTCCAGGCTAGAATACTGAAGTGGATTGTCATTTCCTCTAGGGGATCTCTCCCATCCAGGGATGGAAATAACTGTCTACTGCATCTTCTGCCTTGGCAGACAAATTCTTTACCACTGAGCCACTTGGAAAGCACCTATGAATTTAAGGGTATTAGTTAGCTGTTAGGATAGATCTGAGAGAGGGACATTTCAGTTGTCACTATAAGTTTTTATTCTAGAAATACAAATATATCTGAAACAAATATAGACAAGTTTATGATTTATTCAATGTAGGTAGGAGGTATACAAGTATTTTTGTACATTTTAAATATTGTAGTAGCATATTATTTTGAAGTCAACACGACTGGAAAGGAAAGTTTACAGGATGTTAATAGGAGGTTATCATCACTGGAAAGAGTCCCATTTCTTCTTTTAAAGTAAATCTGGAGGAGAATTCGGCAGGTTTCAGTGCTGCCAGGACAGAGCCAGCAGAGAGAACAGTTGATCAGCGTGGGCCTCAGGATTCAGCCTGCTCAGGAGCAGGAGTTGTCCTCTCCTGATGAGCAGTGTGTAGGGGGAACCCAGATGAATTTCTGACTTGAGAGGTGCCACGACTGTGTTTAGCAAAGTGGGAGGGAACACTCTCCCTCAGTTTGTGCAATGTGCTCTCTGTGTACCAAAACCACGTCTCTCCTTTCCTCAACCAGTTAAGAGGGTTTCAGTGAAACAGTTCTTCTAGAGGTTCCATGGCATTTAGGTTTGAACCTGAGGGGCTAGGTGGGGAAGTGGTCAGCTTGGGACCCACCTTCCCAAACCCAGGGCACAATCAGTGCTTCTTAGATATTACCTGGAGATACTGTTAAGACACAGACTCCAAGTCCGTGAATCAGGAATGGGACCCGACCTACATTTCTAAGTTTCCAAGTGATGCTGATGCTGCTGGTTGAGAGACCACATTTTGAGCAGAAAACTGTCCTGACTCTGGCTCATTTGGGTAAGTGTCCCCTGCCTCTTTCTCTCTCTTGTTCTTGTTCTCACTTTCAGTACTCTCTTGGGAGGCTCCAGATAGAGCTTTGGCCCATTGTCTTGCTGTTTGCCACATGTGCCCATCTCTGTCAGAACCCCGATCTAATTGGAACTTTGCCTTCAAACTGATCTTTTGCTCCTGTTGGCTTCAGCACCCAGCCTGGTCTCTAGCAGGGGCTCAAGGTATGAGAAGTTTGCTTCTAGGAGGACAAAGGCAGCCTGGGGCTGAGTTTCAGGCAAATCTCATGTCTTCCGTCTCTCCTGTGGACCAGAGAGCACCTCTCTCCATCAGTACAGTCAGAGGATGAGAGCACATGATCCCCCAACTAGTTATCTCACTGATAGAGACAAAATCAGCAATGAATAGCGTGGACTGACCATTTCTTCTGAGACTTGAGGACCATTCTGCTCACAAAACATTTAGCCACTCATGGTCTGGTAGTAATTGTTTCATACATATTTGGATGGTCTGATTGGGCATCATGGAACCTATGCACTACTGTCCCTGAGATTGTCCAATTAGTTTTCCCACATGGAAGTCACTGATAAAAGCTATAGTTCCTGTATTTCCCAGAATCTGTGTGACTTGATATTTTCAGATTTTAGTTTCACTCCTTTATATGATGATAACAGGGTTCCTTAATGTTAGCCTTAGACACTGGTTATTCCTTGACAGGAATGTTTGGGAAGAATGTGTCAAAGTTACCAGTATCCAAAGAACAGAGGTTGTACAATGGCCAGTGAGCTTCTAGAATAGGTTTCTCAATCTTGGCAGTAATGGCATGTAGGATGGAATAATTCTTTTTGTGGGAGTCTGTCTTGTGTATTGTAGGATGGTTAACAGCATCTCTGTTAGTATTCTCCTAGTTAAAGGGTTTCAGTGAAACAGTTCTTCTAGAGGTTCCATGGCATTTAGGTTTGAACCTGAGGGGCTAGGTGGGGAAGTGGTCAGCTTGGGACCCACCTTCCCAAACCCAGGGCACAATCAGTGCTTCTTAGATATTACCTGGAGATACTGTTAAGACACAGACTCCAAGTCCGTGAATCAGGAATGGGACCCGACCTACATTTCTAAGTTTCCAAGTGATGCTGATGCTGCTGGTTGAGAGACCACATTTTGAGCAGAAAACTGTCCTGACTCTGGCTCATTTGGGTAAGTGTCCCCTGCCTCTTTCTCTCTCTTGTTCTTGTTCTCACTTTCAGTACTCTCTTGGGAGGCTCCAGATAGAGCTTTGGCCCATTGTCTTGCTGTTTGCCACATGTGCCCATCTCTGTCAGAACCCCGATCTAATTGGAACTTTGCCTTCAAACTGATCTTTTGCTCCTGTTGGCTTCAGCACCCAGCCTGGTCTCTAGCAGGGGCTCAAGGTATGAGAAGTTTGCTTCTAGGAGGACAAAGGCAGCCTGGGGCTGAGTTTCAGGCAAATCTCATGTCTTCCGTCTCTCCTGTGGACCAGAGAGCACCTCTCTCCATCAGTACAGTCAGAGGATGAGAGCACATGATCCCCCAACTAGTTATCTCACTGATAGAGACAAAATCAGCAATGAATAGCGTGGACTGACCATTTCTTCTGAGACTTGAGGACCATTCTGCTCACAAAACATTTAGCCACTCATGGTCTGGTAGTAATTGTTTCATACATATTTGGATGGTCTGATTGGGCATCATGGAACCTATGCACTACTGTCCCTGAGATTGTCCAATTAGTTTTCCCACATGGAAGTCACTGATAAAAGCTATAGTTCCTGTATTTCCCAGAATCTGTGTGACTTGATATTTTCAGATTTTAGTTTCACTCCTTTATATGATGATAACAGGGTTCCTTAATGTTAGCCTTAGACACTGGTTATTCCTTGACAGGAATGTTTGGGAAGAATGTGTCAAAGTTACCAGTATCCAAAGAACAGAGGTTGTACAATGGCCAGTGAGCTTCTAGAATAGGTTTCTCAATCTTGGCAGTAATGGCATGTAGGATGGAATAATTCTTTTTGTGGGAGTCTGTCTTGTGTATTGTAGGATGGTTAACAGCATCTCTGTTAGTATTCTCCTAGTTATGGCAACCAAATGTCTCCAGACATTGCCAAATGTCCCTGATTGAGAACTGCTCTTCTAAAAGATCATCTAAAATAGAGAAAGACAGAAATTAATTAAGTGAATTTAATGTTGGAAGATTCATTAGTTTAGAGTAATTGCAGGGAGGCCCCATCTGTAACGTAAAATACATTATTGTCAGTGCTGTCAGTTAATGCATTAACCAATTAAGCCTGAATGCTGGTAATTCTTGGGTTTCTGCCTTGGGTCTTTTTATTTCCTTGATTGCTCCCTGAGTGTCTCATTTATTTTCAAGGTTTCAATGATTCCCAATAGCCTGAAGAATCAACTTATCCATATCAACCTAACCTTTCTGCTGAGCTAAATAAACTCAATTTGTTATAGAATCTGGAGTTTTCTGGATACCTAGACACAATTTTCTCCAGATTGACTCATTGCATTAGCCAGGAGGATATTCTGACACTAAATTTATTTTTTTTTTGTATTGCTCTTCTTGAAACTTTTTGTTGGCATTCTATCATAATGAACAAGGCCCTTCATAATCTACAGTCTGTCTCTTGATTCTTAGCAATCTATCTCCTACTTTCCTTGGTACCTAGCTCCAGCTGCACCCACATTGTCTCTCAACCCCAAGTATGTCATATACTTTTTCTTTTTTCTACCTCAGGCTTCCTGGCTCTCCTTGTTCTAGTTTGGATATTACTTTCTCTTGAAGCATTCACAAAACCCTTACATCTTGACTGTGTGATCCTAAGCTTCCTTCTTTGTAGTGTAAAATTTTTTCCGTGATGGTTGATTTTTATTGGAAAAGACACATGTTGGGGGAAGCTCTATGTACTTCCTTCCTTATGGAAGAATGTGTCAAAGTTACCAGATTTTAGTTCACTCCTTTATATGATGATAACAGGGTTCCTTAATGTTAGCCTTAGACACTGGTTATTCCTTGACAGGAATGTTTGGGAAGAATGTGTCAAAGTTACCAGTATCCAAAGAACAGAGGTTGTACAATGGCCAGTGAGCTTCTAGAATAGGTTTCTCAATCTTGGCAGTAATGGCATGTAGGATGGAATAATTCTTTTTGTGGGAGTCTGTCTTGTGTATTGTAGGATGGTTAACAGCATCTCTGTTAGTATTCTCCTAGTTATGGCAACCAAATGTCTCCAGACATTGCCAAATGTCCCTGATTGAGAACTGCTCTTCTAAAAGATCATCTAAAATAGAGAAAGACAGAAATTAATTAAGTGAATTTAATGTTGGAAGATTCATTAGTTTAGAGTAATTGCAGGGAGGCCCCATCTGTAACGTAAAATACATTATTGTCAGTGCTGTCAGTTAATGCATTAACCAATTAAGCCTGAATGCTGGTAATTCTTGGGTTTCTGCCTTGGGTCTTTTTATTTCCTTGATTGCTCCCTGAGTGTCTCATTTATTTTCAAGGTTTCAATGATTCCCAATAGCCTGAAGAATCAACTTATCCATATCAACCTAACCTTTCTGCTGAGCTAAATAAACTCAATTTGTTATAGAATCTGGAGTTTTCTGGATACCTAGACACAATTTTCTCCAGATTGACTCATTGCATTAGCCAGGAGGATATTCTGACACTAAATTTATTTTTTTTTTGTATTGCTCTTCTTTAAATTTTTTGTTGATATTCTATCATAATGAACAAGGCCCTTCATAATCTACAGTCTGTCTCTTGATTCTTAGCAATCTATCTCCTACTTTCCTTGGTACCTAGCTCCAGCTGCACCCACATTGTCTCTCAACCCCAAGTATGTCATATACTTTTTCTTTTTTCTACCTCAGGCTTCCTGGCTCTCCTTGTTCTAGTTTGGATATTACTTTCTCTTGAAGCATTCACAAAACCCTTACATCTTGACTGTGTGATCCTAAGCTTCCTTCTTTGTAGTGTAAAATTTTTTCCGTGATGGTTGATTTTTATTGGAAAAGACACATGTTGGGGGAAGCTCTATGTACTTCCTTCCTTAGAGAGCTGGGGAGGATTGGGACATGGGATCCAGTTTCCCCAGCTGAGGTCCTTTATGTCACTCATTGTAAATGATATGTTGTAGAGACCAAATTGTAAACTTTCTCTGAGGACTGTTAAGTTTGTCCTCTCAGGTAGTTAAATTACTGGCAAGCCAACTTGAGTTATTGGAGGCTTGGTCCTGTTTTGTTAGGGGAGGTCTGTTGTTTTGCCCCTGGACCTAGCCCAGACCCTTGAGAAGAATCTTAACTTCTAAGGCATAGTTCTTCTAGGGTTTCAATGGACTTGGTAAGGTTTTTACTGAGCCCTTCTAGTTTTCTGGGATACAAACTCCAGGAGCTGACATATCAAATCAGTCTAGATTTCTAGCTGTTTTTTTTTTAATGTGCTTCTTAGAATCTTAATATTCATACAATTCAGAGATGAGCCAAGAATAAGAAGGAATTATATATATAACCTCTTCTGTGTTGAGGAGCATTTATAGGCTAGCTCTCTAGCCTAGAGCACCTAAAGAAACTTTTCCAAAGAGAAAGGAAGAGAGGAATAAAAAGAGGGGAAAAAGAAGTCAAAATATAAGGGAGCAATCAAAACTGTAAAAATGGGATAAAATAAAATAAATTTATTTTAAAATAAGATACTTTAAAAATACAGAAAGCAGATATAAAGAATAAAAATTAAAGAAATAATAAAGAACATGAGAACAATATACAAAAGGAAATAAACAAAGGGAAAAATGAAAAAAAGGAAAAAGAAAGAAGGAAAAAAAGGGACAAAATGGGAAAAAAAGAGAAAAAAATGTATAAAGAGTAGTAGTTCTACCTTTGCCTCCCTAGGAGTCCCTCCTGTTCTGGAGTGTTCTCTGGACCTACTGTAGGGGCAGCTCAAATACTAGTCTGGCCTCACTCATGCGGGTACTTGGCTCCATTGTGCAAGGTGGACAGAGCTAGGTCTTTTTCTTCTGTGTGAATGCTCACTCTTTTTTTTTTTTTTTTTAAATTTATTTATTTATTTTGGCCACTTCTTTTATCTATTTTCATCCATCTTTGTTCTTTGGCCTGTGTGGGCCTCTCATTGCAGTGGCCTCTCTCACTGCAGAGCACGGGCTCTGGGCGCATGCGCTCCAGAGCTCTGGCTTGCTCCACAGCATGTGGGATCTTCCCAGGCCAGGAATCGAACAGGCGCCCTTTGCGTTGCAAGGTGGTGTCCTTGCCCACTGGACCACCAGGGAAGCCCCACTCACTGTCCTTTTATGCATTCCATAGACACATAGTCTGCCTAGTTGATCATGTTGATTTAATCTGCAGCTTGCATAGCTGGTGTAAACATTTTCAATCCTCTTCCTTAGCTGCTCTGCCCCTAGATCTCAATTGTGGTTTTTATCTCCACCTCTGCATGTGAGTGATCCATAGGAGTTTGCTCCTGAGGCTTCCCTGGAGGACTTGGATCTGCCTCAGTGAGGTCTGGGTGTGGAGGTAACACAGCTGCTTGGATTGTGGGAACCCTGGCCATACAAGGTGTTCAGGGAGCCAGCAGCCTTGAGCTTAGGAGATGTGGCACTAGTAACATTTTTTCTAGCCTCTGGCAACTCTGTCAGAGGGAAGACTGGTCATCGGGATAACAACTGTGCTTGAATCCTAGGGAAGCTGGAGATGCCAAGTGTAAAGGAAGCTGGATGGAGACACTATTAGAACCTTTTACTAGCCTCTGGAAACTGACATACAAAGAGGTTCCCTGGCTGTCCTCTTGGTAGCTTGGTGTAATAGGCATTCAAAGGGCCCCTCTGGCTTGGATCCTTCTCTACTGTTAGGTGCATTAGGCACTCAAAGGGCCACCGTCCCTGGTGGCTGTCTTTATTGATCAGCTGCCAGCACTGGCATGTGGGCAGAGAGATGCTACAGTGACGGCTCTACTCTCTGAGTGTGACTCAGCATTATCATCCTGCCTCCATGGCTGCCCAGCTTCCCTCCAAGGGCATTCTCTGCTGTGATCTCCTCCCTCAAGTTCCCTCAGGCTGTATCCCCCAAATTAATAACAATCCTCACTTTGGGAATGCTTTCCAATCCCTCCACTCCAGCTTCCAGCCATCGCATGAATCAGAGGATCCACGTCCCTGTTTGAAGTACGTAGGGCTGTGGTACAGATCACCCGTGTGGTTCTTGCTCCATTCAGTCCATCACATATCAGCTGATTCACTCTCCTATAGCCTGAAATGTCTCCCCTCTGTCCCAAACTATTGCTCTGATGTGGAGAATCTCACCCTGCTTCAGTTTCTCCACCTCCCAGGTGCAGGCCCAGTCCTACTCATGTTCCTTTTCTTTTTCCCTTCCTTCCTTCATCCTAGCAAGTTTTGCATGGCTCTGTGTACTCCTTTCTGGTGGTCAGGGACTCTTGCCCACTCTCTGCTGTTGCTCTGTGATATTCTTTGCATCTGAAGATGCATTCTTGGTGCATCCTGAAGAGAGAAGTACCCCCGTCCACCTACTCCTCTGCCATCTTGTGTAACCCCCTCCTTGTTGTGATTGTTAAATTGTGATGTCCACATGGGGGAGTCTTTACACACATTCTTTCTTTTGTTAACACTTTCCTCCTTAGTGACTGGATTTTCTCATGGATTTAAATATTTACACAATGAGGAGTTCCCAATTGTCATCTCTGTCTCAGACCTCTCCTCTGAACTGTAGAATTTTATATCCAGATACTTACTCTCAATATTCATGTAGGTGTGAAACACTCTTCTCAAACTCAACTGGCTTCAAACAGAACTCCTACCTTTCATTCCACCCCCTCACCTACTTCTACAGTCTTCCCATGACAGTTGGTAGCATTTCCATCCTTCCATTTCCTAAGGTTAAAATTCTCAGCATCATCCTTGGCTACTTTTGGAGAGTATCCACAATACAGTTTTTCAGCAAAACTTGTCACTTTACCTTCAACATTTGTTCAAAGTTTCTTGGTTGTCGTAAAATTTATAATCTAAATTATTGCAGAAGTTTCCTAACTGGTCTCCCTGTTTCAGCCCTTTCCTTCTGCAGTTAATTAACTCGAGTGATTATTTTTCAATGAAAGTAATATTATGACCTCCCTTATTCAATAAATCCAATTTCTTCCCATCCATCATGTAAAAGCTGAAGTCTTTACAACATTTAAGGTCCTACACATTCTGCATCTTTGCTACCATTCTCATCTTACCTACTATTCTCTCCGCTCCTGCCATGGACATAACAGTCTTCTCAAAGACTCTGGGCACATTTGAGACTCAGGGTCCTTGCATTGCTGTTTATTATGCCTGGATTGTTTCCCCCCTGAATATCCATGTGACTCACTCTCTCATCTTCACATCTGTTTAAAAATACTTACTGTAAGATTGTGACTTTTCTCATGTCTACTTTACTTTAGACATGGTTTTTCTCCTTCCCTGTCTTGTTTTTCCTAAAGTAGTTGCCGTCTTCTGACATCTGGTATATTACATTTTAGTTTTCTATTCATTGTCTGTATTCACTGACTGAGCTATGTTTCATAAGGACAAGGATTCTTGTGTGTTTTTTTTGCATTACTCTAACTTTAAACATTTATTTATTTATTTATTTTTGGGGGGGTGGGGTGGAGAACGGGGGCAGGTGCGCCACTTCTATTGGTCTTTCATTTGTCTATTTTTCATCCATCTTTGTTCTTTGGCCCGTGTGGACCTCCCAAGGCGGTGGCCTCTGTTGTCGCAGAGCACTGGCTCTGGGTACATGCGCTCCAGAGCTCTGGCTCGGTAATTGGACACATCCGTCCAACCGCTCCGCGGCATGTGGGATCTTCCCAGGCCAGGGATCGAACTGGCGCCCCTGGCACTGCAAGGCAGTGTCCTTACCCACTGGGCCACCAGGGAAGCCACTTACTCTAACTTTAGAACATAGATGAACACTCAGCACAGAGAAAATTATTAAAGTCATGTTTATTGAATGAGTTAAGAAATTATGTTTAGGTTGATATAAAGTGACTAGATTCTTAGGTGGTGGTCAAAAGAGGTGACTCTTGTTGATGAATATGCCACAGTTTATCAGAAAATAGAGGATTCCAAAGAAGCTGAACTCAAACCAAGGGGGTGAGCAGCTTTCTCCTTAGTTTCTCCATTTTCTTTGTACTTTTCCCAGTATATGCAAATCACCACACTTGTTATAACGCTTCTATTCTCTCTCCTCTGAATACTGACTGCATATTAATTACATTTTTCTTACAGCATTTATAAGAAGCAATTGTTATTTTTGCTTTATTATTAATTTCTTTTTACTGTGGTAAGAGTACCATGACTATTTTGCAAGGGATTGCCCTTCCTTCAAGTTCAGTCTATGATGTTTAGATGGATCTGAGATCTTCTTCTCCCAGGCTTCATAGACTAATCCTGGGCAATCAGATCCTGTCTCCACCCCCACCCCTTGCTCCTGTCCCCAATGGCTATGGATTGGTGGATGTTTTTTCATAATTCAGGATGATCCAGTCAAAGCAAGCAAATTCTGGGATACTTGCTATAAGCACAGGATAAGAGACACTTTTTCTTCTTAGATTACAGTAAGGCTAATGCAGATATGACCTATAGGAATCTACCATGTAGAGACAGACTATCTAAGAATGAAGCCAACACAGGAAAGCAGAGTTGAGAGGTGCAGGATGATTTCTGATGATAATGTTTGTTCTCCTGGATCCAGCTTCTTTGAACCCTATACCCAAGGATTCAGTTATATGACCAAATAAATTCCTTTATTTGAGTAAATTGAGTTGAGTGGGGTTATGTCATTTACAACCAAAAGAGTTCTGAGACCATATTTAGTAATTTTTGCCACATATAAACAGTTTTGTATGCTCATGTCATCCTTGACTTCCATGGAAATATGTTGGAGTCACCTTTGAATCTCCAATATCACTTGCAATTGCCTAGGTAGGAGGTGCTTACTTAAAACCTGGGTAGATGGATTAATAAGGAACAATCTACTGGTTCAAATTGTTTATTTTTAAATAAGGACTTCCATTTGATCCTATGAAACAAAGTTATCTTTGTTCTGTAATTGCATATCCTTTGTTTACAAAATATTCATTTATTTACTGCAATTTTTAAAAGTCACTTTTAAAAAAAATTTGACTTTTTATTTTTACAGAGTTTTGTTTTTTACAGATATGTATAATTAAAAGCCACTTTTGAAAATGATTTTCTGGATATCTTCTGGAGCCAATAGTGTCAATGATAAAAATCCTTTATGCAGTGGTAGCCTGTGACAGGATAGTAGAGATTTTGGAATTATGGTTGACTTCTTAAGAAAGGATATGAATCTCCAAGGATGGTTAATGACAACTAATGCGGAGCAGCTTATGTGCATTTGACTGGTTTGTAGTATGTGACTTTGGCTCTACCAACTCCCAGAGACTGCACAGTAATTGAATAATTATCTACATGTCAGATTGGTTGGCTTGGAAAACCATGACTTTTGCAAGGGATTGCCCTTCCTTCAAGTTCAGTCTATGATGTTTAGATGGATCTGAGATCTTCTTCTCCCAGGCTTCATAGACTAATCCTGGGCAATCAGATCCTGTCTCCACCCCCACCCCTTGCTCCTGTCCCCAATGGCTATGGATTGGTGGATGTTTTTTCATAATTCAGGATGATCCAGTCAAAGCAAGCAAATTCTGGGATACTTGCTATAAGCACAGGATAAGAGACACTTTTTCTTCTTAGATTACAGTAAGGCTAATGCAGATATGACCTATAGGAATCTACCATGTAGAGACAGACTATCTAAGAATGAAGCCAACACAGGAAAGCAGAGTTGAGAGGTGCAGGATGATTTCTGATGATAATGTTTGTTCTCCTGGATCCAGCTTCTTTGAACCCTATACCCAAGGATTCAGTTATATGACCAAATAAATTCCTTTATTTGAGTAAATTGAGTTGAGTGGGGTTATGTCATTTACAACCAAAAGAGTTCTGAGACCATATTTAGTAATTTTGCCACATATAAACAGTTTTGTATGCTCATGTCATCCTTGACTTCCATGGAAATATGTTGGAGTCACCTTTGAATCTCCAATATCACTTGCAATTGCCTAGGTAGGAGGTGCTTACTTAAAACCTGGGTAGATGGATTAATAAGGAACAATCTACTGGTTCAAATTGTTTATTTTTAAATAAGGACTTCCATTTGATCCTATGAAACAAAGTTATCTTTGTTCTGTAATTGCATATCCTTTGTTTACAAAATATTCATTTATTTACTGCAATTTTTAAAAGTCACTTTTAAAAAAAATTTGACTTTTTATTTTTACAGAGTTTTGTTTTTTACAGATATGTATAATTAAAAGCCACTTTTGAAAATGATTTTCTGGATATCTTCTGGAGCCAATAGTGTCAATGATAAAAATCCTTTATGCAGTGGTAGCCTGTGACAGGATAGTAGAGATTTTGGAATTATGGTTGACTTCTTAAGAAAGGATATGAATCTCCAAGGATGGTTAATGACAACTAATGCGGAGCAGCTTATGTGCATTTGACTGGTTTGTAGTATGTGACTTTGGCTCTACCAACTCCCAGAGACTGCACAGTAATTGAATAATTATCTACATGTCAGATTGGTTGGCTTCGAATGAAAGACTACAACTTTTTTAGTTTCCTCATATTGAGAGTACTGTAATTGTCCCCAGAACTTTCCTTCATAAGTTTTTGTGAATGTATAAGTATGATAAACTGTTTTTGAGCTATTGCTTGAATGCAATTTTTGTACATTTTTGCATATTAATATAAAGTTTTAGATGTCTTATTCAAAGGCCAGATTTATTCCACAGACTCTATTTTATTTCATTCCACATGCTCTGTTCTATTTTAATATTAACTCTGTTTTAATGTTAAATTAATGTTAATTCCCAAATACCATGAAAAAGCCTATGACAGCTCTGTGAGTGCTAAACTCACTCTAAAGCTGTTCATTTTCTCTTAGAAATTCTTTATTAGAATTCATTTGCCACAAGAAAAAAGCATAAGCAAGATTTTTATAATGGCAGGGCTTGTTTTGCTTCTACAGAGAAGAATTTCTTTATTTCCTTGGCCTGATAATAGCTGGTGCTCATGAAATCCAAAGTTGCAACCACATTCCAACCATTATCTTTTCCACTGGAGGTGTGAGGAGGTTGCAAGAGGCCAAGTTCTCTTGAAGAGGAAGAGCTCATTCCTTCAGAGGCATTTGCCTTCTCACGCTCCACTTTCTCAGATTCTGCAAGTTAGATCTTTGACCATTTAGTGAGAAGGAGCAGGAATATCAGTCCTCTTCCCAAAGGCTGAACAGTGATAGGAAGTACAACCAACTTGACCAAGGTTGTTGCCCCACCACCTACAGAGCCTGGACAGGTAAACATGGTGAGACAAACCATCATTGGTGGCAAGGAATTGCAAGTGATGCCCAAAGTGAATGCTGTGATCAGTGCTGTGTGTTTCAAGAACTTTTGAATATTTGTGAGATACCAAGTTAGAGCTTTTATATGCAGCTACTTGAGCTGAAAATATTGGCAATAAATTCAACACTTTATAAAGTTTAACACAGCATGGTTTGCCCCTTCTCTCTTTTTCCCTGTTTGTCCTGTCTTTCTCTGCTTCCTTCACCTTTCTGCAGGCATGTGGGTAGGTGTTTCTGAGATCTGGCACTGAGAATTCCTGAGCATCCTGGTCTTCTTCTTGGCCTTCTGGCTGAATCTGGCCATCACTTGACTTTCTTATCTAGGTGTATTCTCTAATAACACTTCAAACTCTCTAAGCAATTGAGGGACATAAACCCTTTCCTTCATAAGTTTTTGTGAATGTATAAGTATGATAAACTGTTTTTGAGCTATTGCTTGAATGCAATTTTGTACATTTTTGCATATTAATATAAAGTTTTAGATGTCTTATTCAAAGGCCAGATTTATTCCACAGACTCTATTTTATTTCATTCCACATGCTCTGTTCTATTTTAATATTAACTCTGTTTTAATGTTAAATTAATGTTAATTCCCAAATACCATGAAAAAGCCTATGACAGCTCTGTGAGTGCTAAACTCACTCTAAAGCTGTTCATTTTCTCTTAGAAATTCTTTATTAGAATTCATTTGCCACAAGAAAAAAGCATAAGCAAGATTTTTATAATGGCAGGGCTTGTTTTGCTTCTACAGAGAAGAATTTCTTTATTTCCTTGGCCTGATAATAGCTGGTGCTCATGAAATCCAAAGTTGCAACCACATTCCAACCATTATCTTTTCCACTGGAGGTGTGAGGAGGTTGCAAGAGGCCAAGTTCTCTTGAAGAGGAAGAGCTCATTCCTTCAGAGGCATTTGCCTTCTCACGCTCCACTTTCTCAGATTCTGCAAGTTAGATCTTTGACCATTTAGTGAGAAGGAGCAGGAATATCAGTCCTCTTCCCAAAGGCTGAACAGTGATAGGAAGTACAACCAACTTGACCAAGGTTGTTGCCCCACCACCTACAGAGCCTGGACAGGTAAACATGGTGAGACAAACCATCATTGGTGGCAAGGAATTGCAAGTGATGCCCAAAGTGAATGCTGTGATCAGTGCTGTGTGTTTCAAGAACTTTTGAATATTTGTGAGATACCAAGTTAGAGCTTTTATATGCAGCTACTTGAGCTGAAAATATTGGCAATAAATTCAACACTTTATAAAGTTTAACACAGCATGGTTTGCCCCTTCTCTCTTTTTCCCTGTTTGTCCTGTCTTTCTCTGCTTCCTTCACCTTTCTGCAGGCATGTGGGTAGGTGTTTCTGAGATCTGGCACTGAGAATTCCTGAGCATCCTGGTCTTCTTCTTGGCCTTCTGGCTGAATCTGGCCATCACTTGACTTTCTTATCTAGGTGTATTCTCTAATAACACTTCAAACTCTCTAAGCAATTGAGGGACAATTATAACTATCATGATATCACCTCCAAGGAGAAAGTTAATGAAGTGTTTCTCACATATTTTCAAGTACTTTTAGAAGAAGTTGTGATTTTCTCACAAAATGTTTTCATCCTCTACCAGGTGGAGATTAGAGAATGTATAAGGCATGTTTCTCAAAGAGTGACAAGCCAGCCAAAGGCATCAGAATCATTGGCGTGTGTGTTGGGTGGGGGGGTCTCTTGTTAAAATGCATGTTCACAGTTCCACCCACTCTTATGAAATCAGATCCTGAGAGAGTGGGGCTTGGGACCTTGTGTTTTTAACAAGCACATCCCATACATCCAGGCGATGCTAGTGTTGTTAAGATTTGAGAAGGATTTGAGTTTGAGCCTTCAGAGGAAAGCAAAAAAAAAAAAAAAAATCTTTGGGCTAAAGGGAACATGTAACTTAGTTCCTCTTAGCCTGCAAAATTAACTTATTAAGGCTTTGGGATTGTATAATGTAGAATTAAAGAACAAGCCTAGAGATTTTGAATGATGACCAGAGGTAAACACAGCTATGCCATCTAGAGATCTATGTTCAGATCCAGGGATGAGGTCAGAGAAAACCTCTGTAAACCTTATTTTCCCCATTATGACTCAGAAGTAAAAGACTAGGTGTTCAACTCTAGCATAGAAGCCTCAAGGAATCAGGGTACCCACAACTGTCAAGAGAAATGGGCTGTGGATGTAGCTAATGGTAGTGAATCTGCCTGGAGTCAAATAAAGAAAAAGCAAATACATTTCTGCCACTAAAGGAATCATCACCTCACACAAATAGAGATTGAGGCTATCTGAGACTTAAGACAACCTATAAGCCTCATCTGGTCAGGAGGCTGGCTGGAAAAATGGAGCCATTCTCCGAAGTAGAATATGCTCCCCTTTGTCCTCCTTAGAGGCATCCAAGAAGAGTGGACTGGAAAGACCTCCCATGGTGTGCAGTAAACGGAGTCCTCAGGCCTCTCACTTGAGCTTTTTTCTGGGTTTTTGGCCTTCTGGCTGAATCTGGCCATCACTTGACTTTCTTATCTAGGTGTATTCTCTAATAACACTTCAAACTCTCTAAGCAATTGAGGGACAATTATAACTATCATGATATCACCTCCAAGGAGAAAGTTAATGAAGTGTTTCTCACATATTTTCAAGTACTTTTAGAAGAAGTTGTGATTTTCTCACAAAATGTTTTCATCCTCTACCAGGTGGAGATTAGAGAATGTATAAGGCATGTTTCTCAAAGAGTGACAAGCCAGCCAAAGGCATCAGAATCATTGGCGTGTGTGTTGGGTGGGGGGGTCTCTTGTTAAAATGCATGTTCACAGTTCCACCCACTCTTATGAAATCAGATCCTGAGAGAGTGGGGCTTGGGACCTTGTGTTTTTAACAAGCACATCCCATACATCCAGGCGATGCTAGTGTTGTTAAGATTTGAGAAGGATTTGAGTTTGAGCCTTCAGAGGAAAGCAAAAAAAAAAAAAAAAATCTTTGGGCTAAAGGGAACATGTAACTTAGTTCCTCTTAGCCTGCAAAATTAACTTATTAAGGCTTTGGGATTGTATAATGTAGAATTAAAGAACAAGCCTAGAGATTTTGAATGATGACCAGAGGTAAACACAGCTATGCCATCTAGAGATCTATGTTCAGATCCAGGGATGAGGTCAGAGAAAACCTCTGTAAACCTTATTTTCCCCATTATGACTCAGAAGTAAAAGACTAGGTGTTCAACTCTAGCATAGAAGCCTCAAGGAATCAGGGTACCCACAACTGTCAAGAGAAATGGGCTGTGGATGTAGCTAATGGTAGTGAATCTGCCTGGAGTCAAATAAAGAAAAAGCAAATACATTTCTGCCACTAAAGGAATCATCACCTCACACAAATAGAGATTGAGGCTATCTGAGACTTAAGACAACCTATAAGCCTCATCTGGTCAGGAGGCTGGCTGGAAAAATGGAGCCATTCTCCGAAGTAGAATATGCTCCCCTTTGTCCTCCTTAGAGGCATCCAAGAAGAGTGGACTGGAAAGACCTCCCATGGTGTGCAGTAAACGGAGTCCTCAGGCCTCTCACTCAGTGAGGTAACCTTCACTCCAGTTCTCCATCTTCAGCTGGGTGTTTATGTGGCTCCTAACCCTGTTCCACCATTAGTTGTTGGGTGTGGGAGTAAGAGGGTCCATTTCTGACTCAAAGAGATGGTCCTGAGTCTGTGAGGGGGTAACTGTCTCTGTTGGGTAAGGGCTGTGCATTCCCCTTGTGGAGGCAGAGCAAACTGTATTTATGAGCAGAGGAGAGGGTTTGATTGGAGGATCAAACTCAATTCAGTTCAGTCACTCAGTCATGTCCAACTCTTTGTGACCCCATAGACTGCAGCACACCAGGCTTCCCTGTGCTTCACAATCTCCTGGAGCTTGCCCAGACTCATGCCCATTGAGTCAGTGATGATGTAACCCAACCATCTAGTCCTCTGTCATCTCCTCCTTCTATTTTTCCCAACATATGCCTCTTTTCCAATGAGTTGTCTCTTTGCATCAGGTCATCAAAGTATTGGAACTTCAGCTTCAGTTCTTTCCAATGAATATTTACGGTTGATTTCCTTTAAAATTGACTGGTTTGATCTCCTTGCAGTCCAAGGGTCTCACATCTAAATGAACGGACATGCCTGTGCTCCAATATGACTTTATTTGCAAAAACAGGCAGTGGGCTGGGTTTGGCCTTTGGCAGAAACTGAAGTTTAGGGTCATTTGTCCTACCTGGCTGTACCTCAAATTTTAACATATGTCAGAATCACCTGGAGGGCTTGTTGGAACAGATTCTGGAGCCTGGCCCAGAGGTTCTGTTGGGGGCGGTGTGAGGTGGGGTGAGAATGTACATTTCTCACATGTTCCTAGGTGACACCAATGATCTGGGATCACCCTTTTTATATCATTACCTTGGCCCCTCTTGATTGATATATATTCTGTAAAATGGGGGTATTATCAGAACTTACCTCATAGTGGCATTTTCTTAACTAAATGACACGATGCTGTCATGTGATTAGGACAGGCCCTGCACAGTAAGTTCTCAGCAAACATTAGGCACCATTGTGGTGCCAATCATTGTGCACATATGGACAGACCTACCATATTTGCACAGAACACACACTACCTTTGCTCTCTGAAGATACATAATGGTAACTGAAAGACTATTTGCTTCCCAGGTGAATCCTCACTTCGTTGAAAACTCCACCCCAGGATTTACCTGAAGAGCCTATTATTGTGGTGAGTTTACAGTGGGACTTTCATGCCAAACTGGCTTCCAGCTAGAAGAAGGATCATTACTAAGGACCAGGTGCACCTTCTCCATCTTACTGAGGAGATGGCCATCAGCTTGCTGGCCAGAGGCACACCATGGTTTGGCCTGAGCAGAGTGAATCTTTTCTTCTGTTTCAGCAGGTTGAATTCATGCCTGGGTCTCCTATAAATGCTTCCATCTCTGGTTTTCCTCACGCACCAGGCTTGATGGCCACAGAGAAGCTGATAGATCTAGCCCTAAATTGAGGCTGGTTGTTGTAAGGCCTTTAGAAAGAGAAACCAGGAAGGATGACCTTACCTCCAGGAGGGAGGAGGAGGGGAGAAGCCAGTTCCCTATGCAGTCCAGTGGGAGGGCTTTTCTTGAGCAAGAGTGAGAAGAAGTGGCATTAATAGGGAATGCATTCTCCCCTGTGTTTCCTTTTGAGAGTTTTTCATCTGTTGGACAATGATTTTTATATCATTGTCAAGGAAATAAGAGCCATATTAGGCTGGAATGCATTATTTAGTTTCTTTATTTATAGGTCAGTGTGACCTATAGGTCACCCCCACTTTTGGGGCATAGTCAGAAGTACAGGCTACAAACTGGCAAAAGAGATCCCCGCTCCCAATGGCACTGTGGCATTTGCAAAGCCAGTGGCTTCCAATCCATGTTCACTTTGAATGGAATAAGGAAAGCTTAGAAAAGGCCAAGTGCTCAACTCCCAGTGGCTTATGGTTCCCATTTGTTCTGAAATTTGAACTTGGGAAAGGATGTAAGAAGCATGTTGGCAGTTCTCTTAAACCTGCTCATCCCAGGTTCCCAGGAGCCAGGCTTCTCTACACCCCGACTCTGGGTCATCCCAGGTAAAAACATCACTCAGGTTTTGCCCCTTCTCTGACACGAGTATTACATTGTTCTCAGCAAACATTAGGCACCATTGTGGTGCCAATCATTGTGCACATATGGACAGACCTACCATATTTGCACAGAACACACACTACCTTTGCTCTCTGAAGATACATAATGGTAACTGAAAGACTATTTGCTTCCCAGGTGAATCCTCACTTCGTTGAAAACTCCACCCCAGGATTTACCTGAAGAGCCTATTATTGTGGTGAGTTTACAGTGGGACTTTCATGCCAAACTGGCTTCCAGCTAGAAGAAGGATCATTACTAAGGACCAGGTGCACCTTCTCCATCTTACTGAGGAGATGGCCATCAGCTTGCTGGCCAGAGGCACACCATGGTTTGGCCTGAGCAGAGTGAATCTTTTCTTCTGTTTCAGCAGGTTGAATTCATGCCTGGGTCTCCTATAAATGCTTCCATCTCTGGTTTTCCTCACGCACCAGGCTTGATGGCCACAGAGAAGCTGATAGATCTAGCCCTAAATTGAGGCTGGTTGTTGTAAGGCCTTTAGAAAGAGAAACCAGGAAGGATGACCTTACCTCCAGGAGGGAGGAGGAGGGGAGAAGCCAGTTCCCTATGCAGTCCAGTGGGAGGGCTTTTCTTGAGCAAGAGTGAGAAGAAGTGGCATTAATAGGGAATGCATTCTCCCCTGTGTTTCCTTTTGAGAGTTTTTCATCTGTTGGACAATGATTTTTATATCATTGTCAAGGAAATAAGAGCCATATTAGGCTGGAATGCATTATTTAGTTTCTTTATTTATAGGTCAGTGTGACCTATAGGTCACCCCCACTTTTGGGGCATAGTCAGAAGTACAGGCTACAAACTGGCAAAAGAGATCCCCGCTCCCAATGGCACTGTGGCATTTGCAAAGCCAGTGGCTTCCAATCCATGTTCACTTTGAATGGAATAAGGAAAGCTTAGAAAAGGCCAAGTGCTCAACTCCCAGTGGCTTATGGTTCCCATTTGTTCTGAAATTTGAACTTGGGAAAGGATGTAAGAAGCATGTTGGCAGTTCTCTTAAACCTGCTCATCCCAGGTTCCCAGGAGCCAGGCTTCTCTACACCCCGACTCTGGCTTGCTTGAGGTTCCCACAGTCAGGACCACATAGCCTATGGGGCAGAGAAACAGCACCTCCTACTCATCCCCCTGCGTCCCTTCTCTGTGTCATTTTAGCCCCATATCCTCCCTAGCACTGTTGCCCCTAATTAGTTGTCTCTTTTCTGTATTTTGTTCTCCAATATGCCCAATCACATTCATTTTTTTTTTTAAAGCCAAGCTGTAATATGGTCACTTCTCTGTTCAAAAAGCTGTTACTTCCCTACTGCTTATGGAACAAAGTCCAGACTTTTTGGTATGACTTTCAAGTTCAAGTTTCCCAATCGGGCTTCACAGTAACTTTTCTGCCCTTTTCTTTTTATTCTTTGAGGCAGACACTTTGCATATTCTTTCATCCTTAACCCCTCAGTGTGCAGTAGAGGAAGTTCCCGGCTTTGCTGCTCCAGGGCTTTCTCTGGTTTCCAGAGTCCACTTTACTGTCTGTACCAAGTACCAGAGAATTAATAGTTCCCTGCTCCTCCCTGTCCCCCAACAGTAGCGTTTCAAGTCAGGGAAGTTGGAATACAAATGCCCAGCTCCCTTAACTTGCAGTTGGGTGGCTCTGAGGGGCATGACCCATGCTTTCTTCCACAGTTCTTTGTGGCTTCAGTTTGAGTTGACCCAGAAGTCCCTAAGTTTGATCTCAGAGAGGCAGCAGTGAGGGATGGCTTGAAGAAAAATCTTACCTACCTGCTCAGAAATTGAACCTGGATAGTCTGAGTGATACCAGGAATCCTAGCCACTAGACCAGCAAGGGCTAGAGACTAAAAGAAAAATTTTCCTTGGATCTTGCCTCCATTGAAAAATGCAATTCTCAAGGATGCAAAAACTGTAAAAGAAGGTACAAGGTTTATTTTTAGAAACATAGCAAACCAAGTGGCTCTGAGAGCACACAGAGAAACACTTTCTTTAGTTAAGACAAGAAGCAAGTCAGTACACACCCAGAGAGTAAGGGTGTAGGCATCCTCCCTAATGAAGAGGAGCACAGTAAAGAGATGGGTAAGTTATTTATGCAGGGCATCTCTTCCAGTCTTTGTTTACCTTTGGCCAACTATCTAATTTATGTTTCCATACTTGACCTGCCCCAAGACCCTCCCCAGTCTATGTGAGCAACTTTTTCCCAAGATGGATTCTAGCCCAGAGGCCTATGGAGGGCCTTGGCATCATTTATTCTGGGATGGTGCTCTCTCCTTTTTGACTCCAAAGGGTCCTTTTTGTGCATGTGCAATATCTCCCTTGTCTTGAGGATGGGAAATAGGTGACCTCTTGATCTTTTACTCAAAAAGGGTTTGGCCTCTTTGTTTCTGCCATAAATGCTGTCTTTGTGGCTGTTGTTTAGTTGCTAAGTCGTGTCCAACTCTTTGTGACCCTGTGAACTGCAGCACACTGAGCTTCCTGACTTTACTATCTCCCATTTGTATTTTGCAGACACTTTGCATATTCTTTCATCCTTAACCCCTCAGTGTGCAGTAGAGGAAGTTCCCGGCTTTGCTGCTCCAGGGCTTTCTCTGGTTTCCAGAGTCCACTTTACTGTCTGTACCAAGTACCAGAGAATTAATAGTTCCCTGCTCCTCCCTGTCCCCCAACAGTAGCGTTTCAAGTCAGGGAAGTTGGAATACAAATGCCCAGCTCCCTTAACTTGCAGTTGGGTGGCTCTGAGGGGCATGACCCATGCTTTCTTCCACAGTTCTTTGTGGCTTCAGTTTGAGTTGACCCAGAAGTCCCTAAGTTTGATCTCAGAGAGGCAGCAGTGAGGGATGGCTTGAAGAAAAATCTTACCTCCCTGCTCAGAAATTGAACCTGGATAGTCTGAGTGATACCAGGAATCCTAGCCACTAGACCAGCAAGGGCTAGAGACTAAAAGAAAAATTTTCCTTGGATCTTGCCTCCATTGAAAAATGCAATTCTCAAGGATGCAAAAACTGTAAAAGAAGGTACAAGGTTTATTTTTAGAAACATAGCAAACCAAGTGGCTCTGAGAGCACACAGAGAAACACTTTCTTTAGTTAAGACAAGAAGCAAGTCAGTACACACCCAGAGAGTAAGGGTGTAGGCATCCTCCCTAATGAAGAGGAGCACAGTAAAGAGATGGGTAAGTTATTTATGCAGGGCATCTCTTCCAGTCTTTGTTTACCTTTGGCCAACTATCTAATTTATGTTTCCATACTTGACCTGCCCCAAGACCCTCCCCAGTCTATGTGAGCAACTTTTTCCCAAGATGGATTCTAGCCCAGAGGCCTATGGAGGGCCTTGGCATCATTTATTCTGGGATGGTGCTCTCTCCTTTTTGACTCCAAAGGGTCCTTTTTGTGCATGTGCAATATCTCCCTTGTCTTGAGGATGGGAAATAGGTGACCTCTTGATCTTTTACTCAAAAAGGGTTTGGCCTCTTTGTTTCTGCCATAAATGCTGTCTTTGTGGCTGTTGTTTAGTTGCTAAGTCGTGTCCAACTCTTTGTGACCCTGTGAACTGCAGCACACTGAGCTTCCCTGACTTTACTATCTCCCAGAGTTTGCTGAAGCTTATGTTCACTAAGTCAAAGTACCCAAAGGCTGGCTATTTACCATCTTCTTGTGTGTGTGTGTGTGCTTCTATCTTGAAGAGAAAATGGGAGGCTGTTTGTAAATATCTAGCCTAGAGCCCACCTGCCTCCTTCCTCAAGATATGTAAACAGGAAGCTGGTTGTAAACACCTGGCCTAGAGTCCATCTACCTTCTGCCTCAGTTTAATGCCATGCCCTGTATTGGTTACCTTCCCATCTCTGTCTCACTTCCCAACTCCTTCAGCAGTGCTTCCCAGAATCCTACCTGTGCCACATCCTTGTCTTCATAGTTGACTTCTGGAGGAACCAAAACCAAAGTGTTGCCTGTATTGGTTACCTAGGGCGATTGTAACAGAGGGCCACATACTAAGCAATGTAAAACAACAGACATTTGTTCTCCACAATTCTGGAGACCAACTGTTCAAATTAAGGTGCTGGCAGGTCGTTCTCTCTGATGGCTCTGGGAATGCCCCTTCTAGCTTCTGGTGTTTGCTGTCAATTCTTAGTGTTCTTTGGTCGGTAGACACATCACTCTGGTCACATGACATCTTGCCCCTGTGATTTGACAGTGTCTTCCCTCTGTGCATGTCTGTCTCTCCCCAAACATCCCTTTTTAATAAGGAAACCAGTCATTTTGGTTGAGGGCTCCATGACCTCATTTTCACTTGATTACCTCTGTAAAGGCCATTTTTCCAAATAAGGTCATATTTTGCACTATTGGAGTTAGGACTTTAGCAGATATTTCCAGGAGACAAGTCAGCCTGTCTTCCTCTCCTTGCACTTCAGCAGCTGACGTTTGCTTCTGCCACTTCCTCAAACCAGTGTAGAACCATTATCTGGTGCTCTCTCCTTTTGACTCCAAAGGGTCCTTTTGTGCATGTGCAATATCTCCCTTGTCTTGAGGATGGGAAATAGGTGACCTCTTGATCTTTTACTCAAAAAGGGTTTGGCCTCTTTGTTTCTGCCATAAATGCTGTCTTTGTGGCTGTTGTTTAGTTGCTAAGTCGTGTCCAACTCTTTGTGACCCTGTGAACTGCAGCACACTGAGCTTCCCTGACTTTACTATCTCCCAGAGTTTGCTGAAGCTTATGTTCACTAAGTCAAAGTACCCAAAGGCTGGCTATTTACCATCTTCTTGTGTGTGTGTGTGTGCTTCTATCTTGAAGAGAAAATGGGAGGCTGTTTGTAAATATCTAGCCTAGAGCCCACCTGCCTCCTTCCTCAAGATATGTAAACAGGAAGCTGGTTGTAAACACCTGGCCTAGAGTCCATCTACCTTCTGCCTCAGTTTAATGCCATGCCCTGTATTGGTTACCTTCCCATCTCTGTCTCACTTCCCAACTCCTTCAGCAGTGCTTCCCAGAATCCTACCTGTGCCACATCCTTGTCTTCATAGTTGACTTCTGGAGGAACCAAAACCAAAGTGTTGCCTGTATTGGTTACCTAGGGCGATTGTAACAGAGGGCCACATACTAAGCAATGTAAAACAACAGACATTTGTTCTCCACAATTCTGGAGACCAACTGTTCAAATTAAGGTGCTGGCAGGTCGTTCTCTCTGATGGCTCTGGGAAAACCCCTTCTAGCTTCTGGTGTTTGCTGTCAATTCTTAGTGTTCTTTGGTCGGTAGACACATCACTCTGGTCACATGACATCTTGCCCCTGTGATTTGACAGTGTCTTCCCTCTGTGCATGTCTGTCTCTCCCCAAACATCCCTTTTTAATAAGGAAACCAGTCATTTTGGTTGAGGGCTCCATGACCTCATTTTCACTTGATTACCTCTGTAAAGGCCATTTTTCCAAATAAGGTCATATTTTGCACTATTGGAGTTAGGACTTTAGCAGATATTTCCAGGAGACAAGTCAGCCTGTCTTCCTCTCCTTGCACTTCAGCAGCTGACGTTTGCTTCTGCCACTTCCTCAAACCAGTGTAGAACCATTATCCCATTCACTCCAACTGTGAGTCTGACACACGCTCAGTGGCCAGCTCTCCTGAACACCCATCACGCTTTGGGAACACCTCTGGATGGACCCTGCCTGCCTGGAGTCATGGTGCCTCTGAGTCTGAGTAGGGGTATTCCATGAAGATACCTGTGCCCTCAGTGCTGACAGTCTGCTTTTCTGCCTCAGAAAATCTAATTGAATAAGGAAAACTTAACCTACCTTTCATTTTGAACACTAACAGTCCCTGGGGAGCATAGCTCTGAGATTAGCTCTCACCACTCAGATGTAGAATGAATGGCTGACAGAGAGGTGTCTGTGGGAGCAGGGAGGGCTCCAGGAGTGGTGTTCCAGGCCTGCATCCCTGCATCATTTTCTGTTAGCTATTACTTTTTCATTAAAGTCAAATTCTGAGGTGACCTGAAGTTCATGAACCTTGAGGGACTAGGCATATGGAGACAGTATCCAATAGTAAATTCAGAGAGCAGATAGTTCTATTTGGGAGTGCAAACTTTATAACTCTTGCTGAATTTTAAAGCAAATCTAACTGGCCCACCTTCCCTGAGGGCTCATTCCTGTATTGTTTGCAGCGCTTGGGGTGACAAAAGAGGAGGCTGTCTTGGTTCAGCCCAACCCTGTGCTGTGGCCCTAGAGCCAGTTCCTGCAGTTGATAGCACCTGAGCAAAAAAAAGTCAAAACAGTGAATGCTTAAGAGTTTTGACTCAAAGGGTAGCTATTTCCCACCTCCTCAGAGAATGCTTGCAGCGTTCTGGCTAGGGGAGAGTCCTTGGCTACATTCAGAAGACTCACCTTGAAGTGAAAGTGAAAGTCACTCAGTTGTATCTGATCCTGTGCGACCCCATGGATGGGTCGTGGAATTCTCCAGGAGAGAATACTAGAATGGGTTGCCATTTCCTTCTCCAGGGGAATCTTCCCAACCTAGGGATCAGCCCCAGGTCTCCCTCATTGAGGCAGGTTCTTTATCATCTTAGCCACCAGGGAAACCCTCCTTAGCTAGGATATGCAGAGCTGACTCCACTAATGGCTTGTGGGCCAGGTGCAATCATTTTCAATCCTGTGAAGATCTTATGGGACAGACATTACTGTCCTATTTTAGTTGTGAGGAAACTGAAGACTAGAGAGGTTAGGTGAGCACTCCAAATCCTACAGAGACCTAATGCAGCCTTCTGGCTTCTGACGTCAAGCTGGATGTGTTTGCTCCCCAACAAGAGCAGTCATCCACTTAGGAGAGTGCTGGGCCAAATTGTGAGACATGGATTTGAATTCATGAGTGATGAGCTCAACAGAAAGCCAGCCTCAGAGCCAATGTAGAGCACAAGACCCAAGAAGGAATTCTCAGGTTGGTAAAGCAGAAACTTCCACCCAATATTGCTTCACTTTCTCTTGTGTCTCTCTTTCAATAACCTGGTGCTTGGCCTTAGAGAAAAAGTTTACCCTTTATGAAAAGAAAGAAAATTTGATTTATATGCTGTAGTCTAGACATATAAGAAAAATTTCCCAAAAATCTGCCCAATAAATCCCAGCCATTCCGGGGGTGTTTATCATTTTATGTATATAGAAAAAAGGGAAACAGAGAGATAAGCCTTTTTAATTGTGTTTATTGGGAAGAGCTTTTGAACTACAAGTGCTCGGGGCCCCAGGGTCCTGAAGGAAAGCAGGAACTGAGCCACAAGTGGGCATTTCTTTCAGATTCTCCCACCTCCAGGCTTTGCTTCCATTTGGCTCCCAATTTGCCCCAAACCCTTCTTTGCTCTCTTCCTAATATATCCTTCCAAGGTCCCAGGGCTTTCAAGCTCATATCTACCTTGGGCCTCCTGTACTCTGTATGTCTCCTGTACCCTCCTCCCTCCCAGCCCACACTCCATCTTGTGCTCATCCGGCTGCCTCTACATGGATCTGTGGGTGCAGAGCACTCAGTAGTGAGTCTTCCATGCATTCAGGGAAGGCAGAAAGTCTAGTTTCAGCTCATCCAGAAGGCCTGGCACTGGAAAGGATTCCAGCTCATCCTACTGGAAAAGGTGCTAATCATGAGGGAGGTAGAGGAGAATGCCATTGCTCTAGGGCTTGTCTGGGTGGAGGCAGGTCTGTGGCAATAAACAAAGACCATGAGAGTAGGCAAAAGCACTTTATACTGAATTTGCTATAGCAAGAGGGTCACCATTGCTTAAGTGTTCTAGCAGGGACTAAAAGGGTGACAAAGGAATAGGAAAGCTTTATAGTAGAAAGAAGGGAAGGCCCTTTTGGCACAGGGAGGCTGTTGGTGGCCTAACTAGAGGCAGGCATCATATGTGATTGGTTAGTGGGGAATTTTTGGCTTTGTCTAGTTGATCTTAAATTGGAAGCAAAGACAAAAATTAGAGAAGTTGTCAGTTATAAATCAAGTTTATAACTGGCCAGTTTGGGCCAATTGTTACAGGGGTGATTGTTTGACTTCCTGGACTGGTTGCTAGAAACAGCAGCCTGACTATAAGTCTTGTAAAGAGATGGCTTCCTGGATGAGTTACTGTAGATCATGCGTTTGTCTTCTGGGCTGCTTGCTGCAGATAATGTGTCCGAATTCTATTTTTATACATGGCGTAGTGATCTTCCATTTGTATTTTCAGTCTTTCAGGTCAATACTCACCAGAACCTATTTTATGTGAGAGCACAAGGATGGGCAGATGAGCCCCTGCTCATAAGGATTCTGAGCCCAGTCAAGGAGGCTGTGGGCTCTTAAGCAGATTACAGAGGTCCCAGGATGAGACCTGTGGGCAGTGTGAGGAATAAGTGACCTAGGGACCAGGATGCCAGCTGGTCTGTTGCCCTGAGGTAGAAGAAAAGGAGAAGACATAGTACCAAGGAGGGGATTTCCACAGACCCCTCCCCATAAGCCCAACTCCACTCACTTCTGGTTCCTTGCCAGTATGTGGGGAGGGTACAGTTGTGGGTGCTGCTTTCCCATGGGTGGTCTTCATTTTAGAGCAATGTTGAAGGACAAGATTCTTGGGTGATGGGGCAGGGCTTCTTATGCAGTTCAAACAATGTCCACCCTGCAAGCCCTTTTTTCTCTGAGTAGATCTCCACTGCTTCTGTCTGCTGAATATCCAGCCCCCAGTATAGAAATTGGACTTCATTTCTAAATTTCACTCTGTACAGAGTGAGAAAAACTACCAACCCTTCTGGATTCATGAGAGGGTGCGGAATGAAGACCGGGCCAACAAGTGTTTTCTTTCATTCCTTGGAAGGCAGCATGTGACTCAAGGCCATCAAACCAGAACTAACCCTGGTAACTATGTAGGGGCCTAGCAGGCAAGGCTACCTGGGTTTAATTGGTGCCACTAAGATCATAGGATAAAATTGGCAGACACATGAGAAACTTTTGGCACAGGGAGGCTGTTGGTGGCCTAACTAGAGGCAGGCATCATATGTGATTGGTTAGTGGGGAATTTGGCTTTGTCTAGTTGATCTTAAATTGGAAGCAAAGACAAAAATTAGAGAAGTTGTCAGTTATAAATCAAGTTTATAACTGGCCAGTTTGGGCCAATTGTTACAGGGGTGATTGTTTGACTTCCTGGACTGGTTGCTAGAAACAGCAGCCTGACTATAAGTCTTGTAAAGAGATGGCTTCCTGGATGAGTTACTGTAGATCATGCGTTTGTCTTCTGGGCTGCTTGCTGCAGATAATGTGTCCGAATTCTATTTTTATACATGGCGTAGTGATCTTCCATTTGTATTTTCAGTCTTTCAGGTCAATACTCACCAGAACCTATTTTATGTGAGAGCACAAGGATGGGCAGATGAGCCCCTGCTCATAAGGATTCTGAGCCCAGTCAAGGAGGCTGTGGGCTCTTAAGCAGATTACAGAGGTCCCAGGATGAGACCTGTGGGCAGTGTGAGGAATAAGTGACCTAGGGACCAGGATGCCAGCTGGTCTGTTGCCCTGAGGTAGAAGAAAAGGAGAAGACATAGTACCAAGGAGGGGATTTCCACAGACCCCTCCCCATAAGCCCAACTCCACTCACTTCTGGTTCCTTGCCAGTATGTGGGGAGGGTACAGTTGTGGGTGCTGCTTTCCCATGGGTGGTCTTCATTTTAGAGCAATGTTGAAGGACAAGATTCTTGGGTGATGGGGCAGGGCTTCTTATGCAGTTCAAACAATGTCCACCCTGCAAGCCCTTTTTTCTCTGAGTAGATCTCCACTGCTTCTGTCTGCTGAATATCCAGCCCCCAGTATAGAAATTGGACTTCATTTCTAAATTTCACTCTGTACAGAGTGAGAAAAACTACCAACCCTTCTGGATTCATGAGAGGGTGCGGAATGAAGACCGGGCCAACAAGTGTTTTCTTTCATTCCTTGGAAGGCAGCATGTGACTCAAGGCCATCAAACCAGAACTAACCCTGGTAACTATGTAGGGGCCTAGCAGGCAAGGCTACCTGGGTTTAATTGGTGCCACTAAGATCATAGGATATAAACCCAGAGATGCTGGCAGACACATGAGAAATTGTGCTTGGAAATGAGTCAACACGTAGAAAAATAGAATCAAGAGATGGTGAAAAAACTGGATCGAGCTTTTGCCTGAAAGCCCTGGCCCTGGACTTTTTCATTGTTTCAGTCCTTTTTAGGACTAATTTTGAGTTAATTTGAGTCAGTTTTGGGTTGATCATCTATAGTTTCCACCACAAGAGTTGCGATTAAATTTGTCCTCCTTTGGGGAAACAGCACAGCATTTAGCCCTCATCTTGTTACTGAGTCCAAGCTCGCTCTGCTCACCGCACGGCAGGCCAATGACCGAGAGACGTGTTGAGGCAAGGAAAACGACTTTATTCAGAAAGCAGCTGATAGAAAAGATGGTATGCTAACTCATCGGAAAAACCATCTTATTGGGGGTTGGATGCCAGGCTGTTTTATAGATCAGACATGGGGGAAAGTGAGAAAACAAAGCAAAAAGGTCATTAGTCTTGCAAACATCTCTTAGAATGGCAAGCCTCAGGCAGGGGAAGTGTGTTAACTTCTCTCTTCCTGACATCTACAGGTGGACAGGATTTTTGAACAAAGGTATTTTACTTTAACACTCAGGCAGAGGGGCAGGGTCCTGAGGCAAGCCATTAAGTGTGATTATAATAACAATAGTGACACAAAGCAAGTCAAATAAACAGTTTGCAACCTGGAGCCTGAATTGATTTTCTCCCTGCAACTGTCTCACCTGGAGTGTATACCTCTGACTCTGCTAATCCCTCACTTATTCTTTTCTTTCTCTTCTGCAGTACTCCCTGGTAGGCAATGGGTTCCCAAATGTTAGGGAAATGGTGTAGGGATAAACTCATCTTGGAAAGGGGTTTAATTAAATCAGCTCTAGATTTTTCTTCCCACTCAGCTTAAGAGTTTTATAAATATCCATATACAGGGACTTCCCTGGCAGTCCAGTGGTTAAGACTCTGCTCTCCTAAGGAGGAGGGCACAGGTTCAGTCCCTGGTCAGGTAACTAAGATTCCATATGCTATGTAACCCTGGCCTAACCAGAACTAACCCTGGAAAGGGGCCTAGCAGGCAAGGCTACCTGGGTTTAATTGGTGCCACTAAGATCATAGGATATAAACCCAGAGATGCTGGCAGACACATGAGAAATTGTGCTTGGAAATGAGTCAACACGTAGAAAAATAGAATCAAGAGATGGTGAAAAAACTGGATCGAGCTTTTGCCTGAAAGCCCTGGCCCTGGACTTTTTCATTGTTTCAGTCCTTTTTAGGACTAATTTTGAGTTAATTTGAGTCAGTTTTGGGTTGATCATCTATAGTTTCCACCACAAGAGTTGCGATTAAATTTGTCCTCCTTTGGGGAAACAGCACAGCATTTAGCCCTCATCTTGTTACTGAGTCCAAGCTCGCTCTGCTCACCGCACGGCAGGCCAATGACCGAGAGACGTGTTGAGGCAAGGAAAACGACTTTATTCAGAAAGCAGCTGATAGAAAAGATGGTATGCTAACTCATCGGAAAAACCATCTTATTGGGGGTTGGATGCCAGGCTGTTTTATAGATCAGACATGGGGGAAAGTGAGAAAACAAAGCAAAAAGGTCATTAGTCTTGCAAACATCTCTTAGAATGGCAAGCCTCAGGCAGGGGAAGTGTGTTAACTTCTCTCTTCCTGACATCTACAGGTGGACAGGATTTTTGAACAAAGGTATTTTACTTTAACACTCAGGCAGAGGGGCAGGGTCCTGAGGCAAGCCATTAAGTGTGATTATAATAACAATAGTGACACAAAGCAAGTCAAATAAACAGTTTGCAACCTGGAGCCTGAATTGATTTTCTCCCTGCAACTGTCTCACCTGGAGTGTATACCTCTGACTCTGCTAATCCCTCACTTATTCTTTTCTTTCTCTTCTGCAGTACTCCCTGGTAGGCAATGGGTTCCCAAATGTTAGGGAAATGGTGTAGGGATAAACTCATCTTGGAAAGGGGTTTAATTAAATCAGCTCTAGATTTTTCTTCCCACTCAGCTTAAGAGTTTTATAAATATCCATATACAGGGACTTCCCTGGCAGTCCAGTGGTTAAGACTCTGCTCTCCTAAGGAGGAGGGCACAGGTTCAGTCCCTGGTCAGGTAACTAAGATTCCATATGCTATGTGCAGCCTGGCCTAAGACATAACATAAATAAAAATTAAAGTTTCTAAAAAATTCTCTATGTAAACCCACCATATCAGATGGAATGACCATTCAAAAAATCCAAAATGGGGAAAGCTGACATTTCCCCTATGAAGGTACTATTCCAATCACTTTCATCTATTATTCTTAAGCCAAGACAGCAGATGGACAGAGATTCCCTTCTTCTTCTTGCTGAGGTTTAACAATTGCTTGAGGATCCAGTCAGGGTGAGTCTCAGCCCCTAACTGCCATTAGGGACCTGGCAGGTACTGTGTTTTCTCTGCCCCCTTTCTCAGGTGGACAGCAGCTGCCTGAGCTCCTCGGCTGCTCCACTTCCTCCCTGCTTTCAACCACTGGGACTTGGGCCTTTTTGGGATGGGATAGATCCAGAGTAGTGAGGCTTAGGGGCAAGAGAGCAGATGAGCATATGACCATGACTATGAGCTCTGAGGGAGGGAGTTGGGGCAGGAGAGAGAGGCTTACTTTAGAGGGTATCACGACTGTGGGAGATGAGGGAGATGGCTTATCTTTTGTGTGTGTGTGTGTGTGTGTGTGTGTGTGTGCGCACATGTGTATTATGGGTTGAAATTCCTTTCATGTGATTTGGGGAAAAGGAAGTTAAAGAATTTATTATTAGCAGCAGTCATTTTTAACCGAAACTGTGTCTATATAAACACTATACTAAGGGTCAGGAAGATACAGGGTTTGATTATCTATTTCTCCATTTATCCATCCATCCATTCACCCAGTTTTATGGCCTCGGTAAGCTAGTGTGAGCATTCAGCCAGTAAGCCACTGAGAACACTGCAAGGGGGATAAACATGGAGAGATAGTTAAGAGACGTACATGTGGAGCCATAAGATCAGGCGAAGCTGTCTGGAGCTGCAGTGGAAGTGAGAGGTGGGCAGACTACCTGAGGGCTCACTCTGGCTTGGTGGGGTAGGCTTCAGCTATATTCTTTTTAAGGGATAAATTCTTTTCTTCCCACTCAGCTTAAGAGTTTTATAAATATCCATATACAGGGACTTCCCTGGCAGTCCAGTGGTTAAGACTCTGCTCCCTAAGGAGGAGGGCACAGGTTCAGTCCCTGGTCAGGTAACTAAGATTCCATATGCTATGTGCAGCCTGGCCTAAGACATAACATAAATAAAAATTAAAGTTTCTAAAAAATTCTCTATGTAAACCCACCATATCAGATGGAATGACCATTCAAAAAATCCAAAATGGGGAAAGCTGACATTTCCCCTATGAAGGTACTATTCCAATCACTTTCATCTATTATTCTTAAGCCAAGACAGCAGATGGACAGAGATTCCCTTCTTCTTCTTGCTGAGGTTTAACAATTGCTTGAGGATCCAGTCAGGGTGAGTCTCAGCCCCTAACTGCCATTAGGGACCTGGCAGGTACTGTGTTTTCTCTGCCCCCTTTCTCAGGTGGACAGCAGCTGCCTGAGCTCCTCGGCTGCTCCACTTCCTCCCTGCTTTCAACCACTGGGACTTGGGCCTTTTTGGGATGGGATAGATCCAGAGTAGTGAGGCTTAGGGGCAAGAGAGCAGATGAGCATATGACCATGACTATGAGCTCTGAGGGAGGGAGTTGGGGCAGGAGAGAGAGGCTTACTTTAGAGGGTATCACGACTGTGGGAGATGAGGGAGATGGCTTATCTTTTGTGTGTGTGTGTGTGTGTGTGTGTGTGTGTGTGTGCGCACATGTGTATTATGGGTTGAAATTCCTTTCATGTGATTTGGGGAAAAGGAAGTTAAAGAATTTATTATTAGCAGCAGTCATTTTTAACCGAAACTGTGTCTATATAAACACTATACTAAGGGTCAGGAAGATACAGGGTTTGATTATCTATTTCTCCATTTATCCATCCATCCATTCACCCAGTTTTATGGCCTCGGTAAGCTAGTGTGAGCATTCAGCCAGTAAGCCACTGAGAACACTGCAAGGGGGATAAACATGGAGAGATAGTTAAGAGACGTACATGTGGAGCCATAAGATCAGGCGAAGCTGTCTGGAGCTGCAGTGGAAGTGAGAGGTGGGCAGACTACCTGAGGGCTCACTCTGGCTTGGTGGGGTAGGCTTCAGCTATAGAAAGACTAAGACTTCCTCTTGGTTTTTGGTGGTTTCCCTGCCCATCAGAGGTCAGGATCTACCCTGAGTCTGTGCTGCTCAGTGCTCTGAGGGCCACCTCAACTTCAGGTATAAAGGGCTATCAGTCATTCCTGGAGATTGTGCTGTCAGGCAGTGAGCAGTTTTTTGGCTTTAGAAAATGATTCTCTGTGCTCTCTTGGAATGATTATGCTAATGGAATGAGAGGCCTCTTCTGATGCATAATGCCAACTCCTCAGTTCAAGCCAGGGGTCAGTTGGCATTCTATCTCCTGTATGGGAAAGGAAATGGTTCCAAGCTGATGGTTAGAAAAGCAGTAGGTATTCAAATGGATCTAAGTGGCAGTGTTTTCAGGGAAGTCCAGGCTCCTGGGTGTCCCAGGAATTTGATAGTCTCTAGGAAGTGGCAGTTTTCAGAGTACAGGTGCTCAATGAACAGTTGCTGACTTGAACTAAAAAGAAGTTTTGTGTTTCAGCTCCCTAAAATGATATTTAAATGACAACAGCTTCCAAGGCAAAGCAGCAGAAGCTGAGATCATGAGCCAGAGCCCCATGCATGCGTTTGTAAGGTTTTTGGCACAGCAAGAGACAGGCAGGACCAGGGGTTAGAGGCAAACAAAAGGTTTATTGGGAAGCTCCCCGGTGAGATTCATGGGTCCACAGATGGGGTGGGTGAAGTCATGCCTAGAGGTGGGGTGGGGATGTTTTTATAGCTCTGCAGTGGAAAATTTAAGTCAGTTGCTCTGGTTGGTGAAATGATGTCTTGCACCACCCACATCTGTGTTGTATGGAGAGACCCTCCTCTGACCTGTTCTGCTCATCTGGCACTTCCCACTGGTCTCTCGAGACCAGCCCCAAGGAGGGGCTTATCTTTCAAAACTGGCTCCAGGGAAGGAGGTCTTCCTATTTTATCGCCTATTTTATCGCTTCCTATTTTATCGTTGGTCTTTTGAAACCAACTCCAGTCAGTCCATGCCCCGTTGACCCAACAGTGTTGTTTGAATGGATGGCACAGGTTTTTCCTGTCACTGGGAGCTACAGCTGAGAGGGATTTAGATAGTATCTATGTGGCCTCTACACTCTTATCTGTAAAGTGGGATGGTAGGAGTACCTCTTTTATGGGATAGCTATAGAAAGACTAAGACTTCCTCTTGTTTTTTCCTGCCCATCAGAGGTCAGGATCTACCCTGAGTCTGTGCTGCTCAGTGCTCTGAGGGCCACCTCAACTTCAGGTATAAAGGGCTATCAGTCATTCCTGGAGATTGTGCTGTCAGGCAGTGAGCAGTTTTTTGGCTTTAGAAAATGATTCTCTGTGCTCTCTTGGAATGATTATGCTAATGGAATGAGAGGCCTCTTCTGATGCATAATGCCAACTCCTCAGTTCAAGCCAGGGGTCAGTTGGCATTCTATCTCCTGTATGGGAAAGGAAATGGTTCCAAGCTGATGGTTAGAAAAGCAGTAGGTATTCAAATGGATCTAAGTGGCAGTGTTTTCAGGGAAGTCCAGGCTCCTGGGTGTCCCAGGAATTTGATAGTCTCTAGGAAGTGGCAGTTTTCAGAGTACAGGTGCTCAATGAACAGTTGCTGACTTGAACTAAAAAGAAGTTTTGTGTTTCAGCTCCCTAAAATGATATTTAAATGACAACAGCTTCCAAGGCAAAGCAGCAGAAGCTGAGATCATGAGCCAGAGCCCCATGCATGCGTTTGTAAGGTTTTTGGCACAGCAAGAGACAGGCAGGGCCAGGGGTTAGAGGCAAACAAAAGGTTTATTGGGAAGCTCCCCGGTGAGATTCATGGGTCCACAGATGGGGTGGGTGAAGTCATGCCTAGAGGTGGGGTGGGGATGTTTTTATAGCTCTGCAGTGGAAAATTTAAGTCAGTTGCTCTGGTTGGTGAAATGATGTCTTGCACCACCCACATCTGTGTTGTATGGAGAGACCCTCCTCTGACCTGTTCTGCTCATCTGGCACTTCCCACTGGTCTCTCGAGACCAGCCCCAAGGAGGGGCTTATCTTTCAAAACTGGCTCCAGGGAAGGAGGTCTTCCTATTTTATCGCCTATTTTATCGCTTCCTATTTTATCGTTGGTCTTTTGAAACCAACTCCAGTCAGTCCATGCCCCGTTGACCCAACAGTGTTGTTTGAATGGATGGCACAGGTTTTTCCTGTCACTGGGAGCTACAGCTGAGAGGGATTTAGATAGTATCTATGTGGCCTCTACACTCTTATCTGTAAAGTGGGATGGTAGGAGTACCTCTTTTATGGGATAGCTACAAGAAGCCAGTGAAGTGAGACAATGAGCTCAGGAACTTCCTGGTGCCTGGGAGCATGCAGGCTGTGGCCCTGGGTTTTCTCCTTCAATTCTGAGAATTCCAACTGTTGTTTTCCCAACTACATTTTGTGTTCCAGCGTGCTTTGCTAGAACCTCGCTAATGGATTCACTTTGCTCCTAGGCAGGAAAATGAAAGGGTCACTTGAGTGAAGCAATCTTTGTGCTTATTTGGACCAAGATTCCTACTCTGGTACTGTTGCTCTTCAGTCACTAAGTCGTGTCCAACTCTTTGAGATGGCATGGATTGCAGCACACCAGGCTCTTCTGTCCTCTACTGTCTCCTAGAGTTTGTCCAAACTCATGTCTATAGAGTTGATAATGCCATACTGTCCAGGGGGCTCTCCAGGCAAGAATACTGGAGTGAGTTGCCATTCCCTCCTCTAGTGGATCATGGTTTTATCAGAAATCTTCATTATGAGCCATCTGTTTTGGGTGGCCCTATATGGCATGGCTCATAGCTTCACTGAGTTATACAAGGCTCTTAGCCATGACAAAACTGTGATCCATGAAGGGGGCATTTGCTACTCCTACCACCTAGCAGCCCCCCTCCAGTTCTTACCTTCTTTCCTGCTAATTCCATTTTTCTCTGTTTTGCTTTCTCTGGCCCTTCAGAAGTACCATGAATCAACAGATAAAAGAAGCTCTCCACAGAACAAGGACCTCTCCAGTCCCTGACAAAGATGATGTGTGATTTCCAGCAGTGTGGCAACTTCCTTGAGACATGCCATCACTGGTTGCTCTGTGTGAGCTGTGGGCACAACAGTGGGACTGTGATAGAGAAGGGTTGGGCCAATCGCTCAGTGTCAGGCTCTTTACCCTCATGGCTGGGCCCAAGGCCTGGAGCTGAGACATTGGGAGTCCTTCTCCTTCTTGCCAGATGGCCACCAGACTGGGCTGTCTGGGGGTGGTGTGTACTCCATCAGAGGTCAGATTCAAACACAAGAACAGGGCCTCCTGTTCTACTGTTTCAAAGGAAGGAATCAGGAACACTCTGTATGCATTCAGGGGCCCTTGAGGAGCATGACTGGGTACAGAGGGCTGCAAGGAGGAGAGTGGGAGGACAGCAGGACCGAAGGTGTGGAGGTGGACCTGTGAGGTGCTATTGTGGGAGAAGAGGTGGAGAAGAATGTCATCCTTGTGTACCCCTGGGCCAGGCACTGACTCAGGGCTTTTCTAGAGATTTCATAATAGTTCTGGGGAACGGGTATTTTTCTAGCCTCAATGAAATATAATTGAGAAATAAAGATTGTTTATATTTAAGGTGTACTACATGATATTCTGGTATACATTGTGAAATGGTCACCCTAATCAAGCTAATTAGCATATCCGTCACCTCACATAGTTACCATTGTGTGTACCTGTGTGGTGAGAACACATGTTCGTAGATTTCAAGTAAGCAATACGTCATCATTAACTGTCGTAATTTGCATGTAAGGACCTATGCAGAGAGATCAGAAGTGCAAACCTGTTGCCAAAGTCACACCATCAGACCCTGAGTGTCTGATTCTAAGGACTTCTTCCCTCCTTGAGCCTGCCAACTTTGGCTAGGATGCTGCCTTCTTCATCCCTTCTTGGAGGAAAGGTCTTTGAGCTCCGGTTCCCTCCTCTAGTGGATCATGGTTTTATCAGAAATCTTCATTATGAGCCATCTGTTTTGGGTGGCCCTATATGGCATGGCTCATAGCTTCACTGAGTTATACAAGGCTCTTAGCCATGACAAAACTGTGATCCATGAAGGGGGCATTTGCTACTCCTACCACCTAGCAGCCCCCCTCCAGTTCTTACCTTCTTTCCTGCTAATTCCATTTTTCTCTGTTTTGCTTTCTCTGGCCCTTCAGAAGTACCATGAATCAACAGATAAAAGAAGCTCTCCACAGAACAAGGACCTCTCCAGTCCCTGACAAAGATGATGTGTGATTTCCAGCAGTGTGGCAACTTCCTTGAGACATGCCATCACTGGTTGCTCTGTGTGAGCTGTGGGCACAACAGTGGGACTGTGATAGAGAAGGGTTGGGCCAATCGCTCAGTGTCAGGCTCTTTACCCTCATGGCTGGGCCCAAGGCCTGGAGCTGAGACATTGGGAGTCCTTCTCCTTCTTGCCAGATGGCCACCAGACTGGGCTGTCTGGGGGTGGTGTGTACTCCATCAGAGGTCAGATTCAAACACAAGAACAGGGCCTCCTGTTCTACTGTTTCAAAGGAAGGAATCAGGAACACTCTGTATGCATTCAGGGGCCCTTGAGGAGCATGACTGGGTACAGAGGGCTGCAAGGAGGAGAGTGGGAGGACAGCAGGACCGAAGGTGTGGAGGTGGACCTGTGAGGTGCTATTGTGGGAGAAGAGGTGGAGAAGAATGTCATCCTTGTGTACCCCTGGGCCAGGCACTGACTCAGGGCTTTTCTAGAGATTTCATAATAGTTCTGGGGAACGGGTATTTTTTTCTAGCCTCAATGAAATATAATTGAGAAATAAAGATTGTTTATATTTAAGGTGTACTACATGATATTCTGGTATACATTGTGAAATGGTCACCCTAATCAAGCTAATTAGCATATCCGTCACCTCACATAGTTACCATTGTGTGTACCTGTGTGGTGAGAACACATGTTCGTAGATTTCAAGTAAGCAATACGTCATCATTAACTGTCGTAATTTGCATGTAAGGACCTATGCAGAGAGATCAGAAGTGCAAACCTGTTGCCAAAGTCACACCATCAGACCCTGAGTGTCTGATTCTAAGGACTTCTTCCCTCCTTGAGCCTGCCAACTTTGGCTAGGATGCTGCCTTCTTCATCCCTTCTTGGAGGAAAGGTCTTTGAGCTCCGGTTTAACTACATCCAGTTGAATTTTCCCTCAGTCATCCCAGGCCCGGGAAAGCCTATAGTCGGCAAGCTCATCCTCACTTATACCAACACATCTTTCTCTCTCATAAATTCCCCTCAGTAGAACAGGGCCTTTTATTCTGATCTAAATCCTGCTGCTCTATTGATTACTATAATTCAACCCTAATTGGACTTCTGCAAAGCACACGTGCAGACGACAGCGAGCTTCTTGGCAGCACAGCATCTGTTATTAATATGCCGGTGCTGGCCTTTCCCCAGCTCCCTACCTTCATCTCAGGAGCTCTGGAAAACAGACAGCTGAGTAATGGGGCTTCCCTGTGAATTCACCTCTTCAGGGTATTTGTTTCCTCTTGAAGGAGAAGAGGAATGCAAACCACACAACTAGCAAACAACTCTTTAATTACCTCTGTGCAGGCCCAAGGAGTGGTCTGGGCTGAGGAGGGCACTCACACGCCCTTGAAACTAAGATATTGAGCTCTACAAGTGCCAAGGCTGCAAGGGAGTCTTGGGCAGGTCTGTGAGCCAGCGAGGTTCGAGAATCTGATAGGACAGACCCCAAATCTGTATCTGATCTCTGATGGATTGGGGAGAGAAGAAGGATCACAATGGGCCAAACACTTGAGACAGTCTAATTGAAGCAGAGAGGAACCATACTGTGGGCAGAAACAAAACAGACTCCCATTATCAGGACAGGTTTGGGAAGCTGACTTCCCAATGAGAGCTTGAAGACAAGTGAAGAGTTTTATGGTCCCTGAGGAATGCAAATGCCAGGATGTGCATCTGACAGACCTGCTTAGCAGCTCACCCGGGTACTGGTTCTGGTTAGACAGTCCTGAGCTTATCTCTTTATGTGGAGGCCAGTGTTGGTGGAATGTAAGAGTTGGGATATGTGTGCAACTACTCTAGGAATTCAAGAAGGGTCATGCTTCTTGTGCCTCTGATGTCTGGGCCTCCTTCTCTGTCCACCAGGAGTGGATGAAGTCAGGGGGCCACTATGCATCTGGTTGGGTGGGGCTTCAGGTCAGCTGCATGAGTTGCTCAGACACTGAGAAGAGAGGGAGAGGCTGGTGTAGACTGAGCCCAGCTCATATTCTGGGAGTTATACTACAACCTATACTCCCACTCTTCTTTAATATTGGCAGTCTGAAGACAGTCCCCAAACCCACAGCACAATCACTGGCCATTTTGCATCACTCAGTCATTTGACAAACCTTAATTTCTGGCATGGGCTTCCCAAGTGGCACAGTGGTAAAGAATCTACTGGCCAGCGCAGAAGATGCAAGTTTGATTCCTGGTTCAGGAAGAACCCCTAGAGTGGGAAAGGGCAACTTACTCTAGTATCCTTCCATGGGAAATTCCATGGACAGAGAAGCCTGGGGTGGGGCTCAATCCCAGGGGTCTAAAAGAGTTGGATATAACTGAGAGACTGAGCACACACACACACACACACAATATCTGACATTCTCTGGTGGGTTCTGGGGAAATAATAACAGGCAAGAGTGACAACATCTGCCCTTCTGTAGTTTACAAGAGAGTGGGAAAGAAAGACACTGAGCAAGTCAGCAGACACACAGATAAGGCCTTCAACAGTGTGAGGGCTGGAAAACAGCTAAACTGGAGATTGTGTCAAGAGCCTTCTTCAGGCATCGTGAACAGGGATAGTGCCAGTCTTCTACCCCCAGTGCTACCCTCCTTGAGGACTTGTTGCCGAGGTTGGCGCTAGCTGAAATTCCTGCAGTTTACTCTCTACAGGGAGGTTGAAACAGGGATCAGACAGGCCCTGTGAGGTCCCATTCCTTAGCTAAACAGGCGCAGGATCTCTGATTCCTTCTCTCACTCTGCGTGTACTGGACTTGCTTTTGCAATGCACCCAGATGATCCTTGGGAGTGGGGTCTATGCTGGGGGCCTCTGCCTGTCTCCAGTGTCCAACAAATACTCAGGAAGTGAAGATATGATGAGAGAGGAGGGGACACTGCTGCAAAGAGAGGCTGGGACTTGGAACCCTGTCTCTGCAAAATGCTGTCCGCAGAGATCAACAGCTATCCTTGCCCCTTCCCAGAGGCTGGGAGCTGATATATGCCTGTTGCAGCAGGTGGCCTCAGATCCTCCCATCTGCTCGTGTGGTCCTGCTAGGAGACAGGACGGCTGTCTTCACTCTTTTCTCAACCTGCCCACTTGGGACCCTGGTCCCTCTGGCAGGACCCGTTGGCAGCTGGCTTCTTGCATCTTTCTCTTCTTCTGCCTCTCTGTTCATCCTCCTGGAATGCATGTCTGCCAGGATCACAAGAGGGGTCTCAGTCTCAGGGCCACAAGTGTGGGGTAAGGGTCCTCTGCTGGTTTCCTGGTGAGTGAAGGGTGGCATGCCCCTTGCCTGCCTCTTGCATGGGTCCACATTATCCTTTCAATCAGCTCCTTTGTTGTCACATCAGTTTAAAATGTCAAATTCTTTGTTAGAATGATGAACTTCTACTCCTTTCTAGTTTTATTTCTTTGGAGGAGGGGCTTGAGTCAGAGATGGGAAGAAGTAAGCCCTCTTTCTCAGTCTTAACACCCTGGACCATCTCTTCCCTGCCCTGCCTTCCAATTGACCAGTTGCTTCCCAGCTTCCACACCGTCCTCCGTCCCTCAGTGTTAAGTCAGCAGAAAAAAAACACAGATAAGGGCCTTCAACAGTGTGAGGGCTGGAAAACAGCTAAACTGGAGATTGTGTCAAGAGCCTTCTTCAGGCATCGTGAACAGGGATAGTGCCAGTCTTCTACCCCCAGTGCTACCCTCCTTGAGGACTTGTTGCCGAGGTTGGCGCTAGCTGAAATTCCTGCAGTTTACTCTCTACAGGGAGGTTGAAACAGGGATCAGACAGGCCCTGTGAGGTCCCATTCCTTAGCTAAACAGGCGCAGGATCTCTGATTCCTTCTCTCACTCTGCGTGTACTGGACTTGCTTTTGCAATGCACCCAGATGATCCTTGGGAGTGGGGTCTATGCTGGGGGCCTCTGCCTGTCTCCAGTGTCCAACAAATACTCAGGAAGTGAAGATATGATGAGAGAGGAGGGGACACTGCTGCAAAGAGAGGCTGGGACTTGGAACCCTGTCTCTGCAAAATGCTGTCCGCAGAGATCAACAGCTATCCTTGCCCCTTCCCAGAGGCTGGGAGCTGATATATGCCTGTTGCAGCAGGTGGCCTCAGATCCTCCCATCTGCTCGTGTGGTCCTGCTAGGAGACAGGACGGCTGTCTTCACTCTTTTCTCAACCTGCCCACTTGGGACCCTGGTCCCTCTGGCAGGACCCGTTGGCAGCTGGCTTCTTGCATCTTTCTCTTCTTCTGCCTCTCTGTTCATCCTCCTGGAATGCATGTCTGCCAGGATCACAAGAGGGGTCTCAGTCTCAGGGCCACAAGTGTGGGGTAAGGGTCCTCTGCTGGTTTCCTGGTGAGTGAAGGGTGGCATGCCCCTTGCCTGCCTCTTGCATGGGTCCACATTATCCTTTCAATCAGCTCCTTTGTTGTCACATCAGTTTAAAATGTCAAATTCTTTGTTAGAATGATGAACTTCTACTCCTTTCTAGTTTTATTTCTTTGGAGGAGGGGCTTGAGTCAGAGATGGGAAGAAGTAAGCCCTCTTTCTCAGTCTTAACACCCCTGGACCATCTCTTCCCTGCCCTGCCTTCCAATTGACCAGTTGCTTCCCCAGCTTCCACACCGTCCTCCCGTCCCTCAGTGTTGGACGCCTCCATCTTCCTCACTCCTCCCTCACACTGGAACCAGTCCCTAGGCCTTTCAGTCTTGCTGTCAGTGGGGACAGAGGACATTGGCTGCTAGTATAGGTCATGGCCCCCAGCCCCTGGTACCCTACCGCAGCCAGATAGCTGCCAGCTGTGTGTGCTTAGGCAGTTCTGTTAGCCTCTCCGTGCCTCTGTTTACACATCTGGAAAATAGAGCAATTCAAGAGGTTGTGAGCCTGGACAAGGTGAGGCGGAGCCTGGCAAGGGTTGTGCTACATGTGTCCACTGGCACTGCCATGTGTCCTCGGCTTCTCTTTCCACTGTCCTTGCCCTCACTCAGGTTTCTTTCCTTTCCTATTATAGAGCCTCCCAACAAGTCACTTCCCATGTCACATTCACCCCCTTCTCCTGAACATTTCCCTCGTCATTTCCTGAGAGCCTGTCTTCCTGCCACTCGAGACCTCCTGCTGGCTCTGGCTTCCTGCAGGACAGAACCCCATTCCTGCATCTAGGCACCTGCACCTCTCCCCAGTACCCAGTGTGCACACCGCCCTGGCCTCAAAGAGCCTGCCAGGATGCTGCACTCCCAGGGTCACGGGTGACTCGAGTTTGCCTCTGTATCATCTGTGGAGAAGTCTGTGTCTGGCTCTTGATTTCTCTTGGTAAAGGCTGTGTGATGAGTCAAACACCTATTCCTTTAAGTGTCCCTGAGTGAACAAACTACATGAAATCTACATATTTTGGAAGCAAAAAATATGCAGAATTTTGGATGCCAGAAAGATTTTTCTACATGAGCAGTTTGGAAGTCTCATAGGGTTGCCTGCTCACTCTTCTCCACAGGGCTTATAGTTTGTGGCCTGCCTCCCTCATGCTCAAGGAACCCTTCCTTTCATCTGCAGGTGGACATGTAGGCACTTTTGAGGCTGTCACTTCCTCTTTGAAGGCTGTTCTTTTTCCCACAGGCCTCCATACAAGCCCGTGCATGACACCACATTTGAGTGACAAAGCTTTGCAATGACTAAACACCATCTGAAATCAGTTCGTCTCAATTCAAAACTAGGTTCCACTACCCACCGGCTGTGTGAGTTCTTTAAGCTCTGTTTGTCTACTCATCTTTGAGCTGACAGCAGACCTTATTCTGCAGGTGTTCTTTGAGGATGCACTGTGCTCATATATGCAATATGCTTATATCTGTTTCTGGCATATTAGTGCTGTGTAAGATTTTGTCATATTGTATTATTTAAATAAGGGTCTTTTTGTGTGTGTTCTTGCTCTTTCCAGAAGATTGAAAGCACTTTGAAAGGCCAAATTTCCTGGGCAGCAGGCTCTTTGCCTCTCTGAGTCCTAGGATGGAGCTGTGTATAGTAGGGGTTGGGAAAGTGTTGACTGGAGATGCAAAGAAGGGTACAGGCTTAGGTACCACCAATGTTCAGAAGAGCTGGGCCTGAGTTTTGCTTCTGGTACCTGGTCTTGATCTCAGGTTCTGTGTGTGGAGACCACCTAAGGCTCCAGGAGAAACTGCTCAGAATCTGGGCTTTGTGCCAGAGTGGGTACTGAAAGCTACTTCAAGTCTCATCAAGAAATCTCACCCATGGAGTAGGAAATGGCAGCCCACTCCAAAATTCTTGCCTGAAAAATCCCACAGACAGAGAAGCCTGGTCGGCTGCAGTCTGTGGGATTTTAAAAAAGTTAGACATGACTGAATGACTGAAACACACACACACACAAAACCAGTGTTCCAGGATACAAAAAATAAATACTGAAAACAAAACAAAACAAAACAGAAACCTCACCCAAGCACCCTAGGGCTCTTCTGGGAACTGGCAGTGGTGTAGAGTTGTGAGTTCCTGAGGTAAAACTAGGAGTGGAGGATGGTCACTCCTAGTGATGTGATATGGCCTTCAAGGTACCCAGAGCTTTTCAGAGAGTGAAATTTATCCCTCTCTGTCCATTCCCCTGTGGGGACCTTCAGCATCTTCCCCTCACCCCACACTAGCCAGCTTTACAGTAGGTGACCATGATGCCATTCAGGGAGAGACCCAATTTCAGGGCCTCTAATGTCCCCTGAAAAAAGCCCGTGCATCACCACATTTGAGTGACAAAGCTTTGCAATGACTAAACACCATCTGAAATCAGTTCGTCTCAATTCAAAACTAGGTTCCACTACCCACCGGCTGTGTGAGTTCTTTAAGCTCTGTTTGTCTACTCATCTTTGAGCTGACAGCAGACCTTATTCTGCAGGTGTTCTTTGAGGATGCACTGTGCTCATATATGCAATATGCTTATATCTGTTTCTGGCATATTAGTGCTGTGTAAGATTTTGTCATATTGTATTATTTAAATAAGGGTCTTTTTGTGTGTGTTCTTGCTCTTTCCAGAAGATTGAAAGCACTTTGAAAGGCCAAATTTCCTGGGCAGCAGGCTCTTTGCCTCTCTGAGTCCTAGGATGGAGCTGTGTATAGTAGGGGTTGGGAAAGTGTTGACTGGAGATGCAAAGAAGGGTACAGGCTTAGGTACCACCAATGTTCAGAAGAGCTGGGCCTGAGTTTTGCTTCTGGTACCTGGTCTTGATCTCAGGTTCTGTGTGTGGAGACCACCTAAGGCTCCAGGAGAAACTGCTCAGAATCTGGGCTTTGTGCCAGAGTGGGTACTGAAAGCTACTTCAAGTCTCATCAAGAAATCTCACCCATGGAGTAGGAAATGGCAGCCCACTCCAAAATTCTTGCCTGAAAAATCCCACAGACAGAGAAGCCTGGTCGGCTGCAGTCTGTGGGATTTTAAAAGGTAGACATGACTGAATGACTGAAACACACACACACACAAAACCAGTGTTCCAGGATACAAAAAATAAATACTGAAAACAAAACAAAACAAAACAGAAACCTCACCCAAGCACCCTAGGGCTCTTCTGGGAACTGGCAGTGGTGTAGAGTTGTGAGTTCCTGAGGTAAAACTAGGAGTGGAGGATGGTCACTCCTAGTGATGTGATATGGCCTTCAAGGTACCCAGAGCTTTTCAGAGAGTGAAATTTATCCCTCTCTGTCCATTCCCCTGTGGGGACCTTCAGCATCTTCCCCTCACCCCCACACTAGCCAGCTTTACAGTAGGTGACCATGATGCCATTCAGAGGAGAGAGACCCAATTTCAGGGCCTCTAATGTCCCCAGCCTGTAGAGGAATTTGTTCACCTGCACTGAGAAACCAGTGAGGAACTTCTGGAGGGGTGAGGTGCTGTTTCCTACCTTTCTAAGCACTTCTCCAAGCTCTCTCCAGGGAATAAGGAGCCCAGATAGCTGGGAACAACAGTTCTGAGCTCTACTAGAGAGAGGGGAACAGGTGAGGGGCCTGAAAAGAGCAACAGGATCTGTGGATCCCATGGGCCAGGGCTTCCTCTAGTTCAGGGTGGAATCCAGGGCCATGGTGATGAGGCAGTCGGTGAGCTGCTTTAGGCCTCACTCACTCCTGATGCACGTATTTCCTCATGAGGAAGCAGAGCTAGGCCTCAGCTCCTCCTCTGATCTGAGTGGGTGGGACTCAGCTCTAAGGCAGACAGGGCAAGTCTAGTGGACTAAGATGTGGGGCAAATTCCCAGCAAGGGGACCCAACATCCTCATTAAATGGAGGACCTGGCAAAGCAGAAGGAACTTCTTTGAGCAGCCATATAGATGATCAGGAAAGACAGGACCTAGAAGACCTTGGAATTTCAATGCCAAGTCCTTCCCATCAGAGGGACTAGGGAGGTCAGGGCAAAACTTTCACATGTGCTGCTGACTGTCCTCTTCACTATTTCCTCTGGAATTTGGAGTGGGAAATCCCTTCTATGTGGGACATTCCTGTATATGCTGGGACACTTAGCATCCCCAAACCCGATTCAGTCTAATGCTAGTAATGGCTCCTTCCTGCTCCAAGTCTCAGGCACAGGTACAAACATTTCACACACATCTGTTTTCCTTTATCCCTCTAGTCAAGAGAAGAACAGGTCATTGAGACTGCCAATGATCACACAACTTCTTCCCCTGGGGCAGCTCCTGGGAGACAAAGGGAGACATCACTAGCAGTGACAGAGAAAGTGAGGGGCTTGGTTATTCCAGGAGAGATGCTGGCTTCTGGATTCTAGATCTGGCTCACCAGGATCTTTGCTTTTCCCCATACCACTCTCCCACAGTGAAGGAGCAGCACCTGTGGTGGGTCCTGACAGGTTACAGGGTTGGTTGGGCCAGTGCCCCGTCTCAGAGCCACAGCATACGATGGTCCTATCCTGTGGTCTCAGAGTCTGGATGCCACTTCTCCTGTGGGAAGGTGTCCCCACCCTGGATTTCTTTATGGCAGTTAGTGTGACCACCTGGACACCTTGCAGTCCTTTACCTGGACTTCTTCAACTTTCTCGGGTTGGACAGAAATGCATGGATACTCTTCTGTGTGATACCTTGGCCGTCAGTCACCAGGTGATTGTGATCTTCATCTTGTTCCATCATGGGGGCCCAGGAGGGAAGAGCCTCAGAGCCTGGCTTCTCATGTCCTTCCTCTGCTCCCCTAGATCTTCCTCCCACATATGCCACCCTCCACATGGTGAGGCCCCATCAGAGCCCACACGATCCTCCACTCCTAGTTTTACCCTTTAAACTCACAACCCTGCACCACTGCCAGTTCCCAGCACTCACGTCACTGTCCCCACTCCTGCTCCTCCCAGCCTCCCAGCACTGGTCTGGAGCCCAGGGCACTGACCTGCTCTAAGGACACCCACCCTATGTTCTGGGTCCCCTACAAACTGTCTTTCATCTTCTTATCAATCCTTTTCTATGAGTCTGTGGGAATCTGACTCCCCTCCCACATACTCCCTCTTCTTATAGTAGAGGTGGGTGAAGATAGTGTCACAAGGGTGGGTGGGAGGCCCAGACTGAGACTATACCTGCAGGGTTGGGAGGCAACCAGGAATCATCCTAAAGTTTTGACATGGGCCAGTTTTCCAAACAGCAGGGAGAAGTTAGGGCAGAATGGACATGGAGCATTTATACATTTACACATGGCCATATGTAAAATAACCCCATGGAAAAGGGACTAGAACTCTATACCCATAGCAACCTGGAGTCAGTCCTACTTCAAATCTAGGGCTTTTGATAAGTAAACCACTTTTCCCTTTCCTTTGTAAACTTTCTTTTGCCTTGTAAGCCTGCTTAGAGTGACATTCATTTGGGGATCACAGAAATCTTTGAGTAATAAAAGGAGTTTCTAAATGCTGGTCTATAACTCACTTATTATCTGCATGCAAAGTGAAGGTAGTAAAAAAAAAAAAATGTTGCTCTGCTGGGTTGGGAGATACTGATTGGAAGGAAATTTGACCCAGAATGAACTCTGCTCAGACCTTCCCTCCCTTTCCGTGTCTAGGAGAAGGCTCTGTAAATAGGAGGAGGTGACTGCTCTCCTCCCAGGTACCAGTCTTAGGGCAGGTGGCACAGAAGACTTTTCCATTGTCTCTTGAAGAAGCTGTGACATGGATACTCTTCTGTGTGATACCTTGGCCGTCAGTCACCAGGTGATTGTGATCTTCATCTTGTTCCATCATGGGGGCCCAGGAGGGAAGAGCCTCAGAGCCTGGCTTCTCATGTCCTTCCTCTGCTCCCCTAGATCTTCCTCCCACATATGCCACCCTCCACATGGTGAGGCCCCATCAGAGCCCACACGATCCTCCACTCCTAGTTTTACCCTTTAAACTCACAACCCTGCACCACTGCCAGTTCCCAGCACTCACGTCACTGTCCCCACTCCTGCTCCTCCCAGCCTCCCAGCACTGGTCTGGAGCCCAGGGCACTGACCTGCTCTAAGGACACCCACCCTATGTTCTGGGTCCCCTACAAACTGTCTTTCATCTTCTTATCAATCCTTTTCTATGAGTCTGTGGGAATCTGACTCCCCTCCCACATACTCCCTCTTCTTATAGTAGAGGTGGGTGAAGATAGTGTCACAAGGGTGGGTGGGAGGCCCAGACTGAGACTATACCTGCAGGGTTGGGAGGCAACCAGGAATCATCCTAAAGTTTTGACATGGGCCAGTTTTCCAAACAGCAGGGAGAAGTTAGGGCAGAATGGACATGGAGCATTTATACATTTACACATGGCCATATGTAAAATAACCCCATGGAAAAGGGACTAGAACTCTATACCCATAGCAACCTGGAGTCAGTCCTACTTCAAATCTAGGGCTTTTGATAAGTAAACCACTTTTCCCTTTCCTTTGTAAACTTTCTTTTGCCTTGTAAGCCTGCTTAGAGTGACATTCATTTGGGGATCACAGAAATCTTTGAGTAATAAAAGGAGTTTCTAAATGCTGGTCTATAACTCACTTATTATCTGCATGCAAAGTGAAGGTAGTAAAAAAAAAAAAATGTTGCTCTGCTGGGTTGGGAGATACTGATTGGAAGGAAATTTGACCCAGAATGAACTCTGCTCAGACCTTCCCTCCCTTTCCGTGTCTAGGAGAAGGCTCTGTAAATAGGAGGAGGTGACTGCTCTCCTCCCAGGTACCAGTCTTAGGGCAGGTGGCACAGAAGACTTTTCCATTGTCTCTTGAAGAAGCTGTGACATGGACACCATATCTCTAAAGGGGAAAACAAAGTATAGGAGAGCTTTCCTAATGTTGGTTACATACCCAATACTGAAGGCAGGTCACAGAGGTTCACATCCCACCTCTGTCACCTCCTGGACCTTTGACTGTCACAGAGTTCTGGGATTTTATGTAAAATGCAGATGGTAGCAAAACCTAACTTGCAGAGTTGTTTCCAGGATTAAATGAGGTGTCACGTCTGATGCATTGAGCCTATTCCAGGCATGTCTTTTTCATGACTGCCACCTCAGGGGTCACTTGACCTAGAGACCCTTACACCCACAGATTCTGTTTACAGACTTGTTGCCAGATTCTGGGTTAGACACAGACCCTACCCACAGTCTCATGAGGCTTTGGACATAAACCAATTGGTGTGTGCCATGCAGCGAGGCAGATGAACTGTACCAACTGGAATGGGTATGAGCAACGCCCTTCAAGAATACACCATCTGAGCTGCGTCTGTAAGAAGGGCTGGGCCCTGGGGCACAAGGGAGAAAAAGAGCTGGATGGAGAAGGGTGTGGATGCAGTATTGGGGGAAGTGACTGGGCAGCCTGCTAGATCAGAGGGTCCCTATGGGTCCAGACAATGACCTTGGATGTTTGTGGCAGATGAGATTCAAAGGTTTTATTGAATTTTAAAACATCTTTTGCTGATACAAAAGTGACAGGGAAATACTTTTTTTCTGATTTAAGAGTTCTTATTTCCAGACTTACATCTCTTTGTAAACCTTTCCTTTTGCCTTTTTTGTTAAGCCTGCTTAGAGTGACATTCATTTGGGGATCACAGAAATCTTTGAGTAATAAAAGGAGTTTCTAAATGCTGGTCTATAACTCACTTATTATCTGCATGCAAAGTGAAGGTAGTAAAAAAAAAAAAATGTTGCTCTGCTGGGTTGGGAGATACTGATTGGAAGGAAATTTGACCCAGAATGAACTCTGCTCAGACCTTCCCTCCCTTTCCGTGTCTAGGAGAAGGCTCTGTAAATAGGAGGAGGTGACTGCTCTCCTCCCAGGTACCAGTCTTAGGGCAGGTGGCACAGAAGACTTTTCCATTGTCTCTTGAAGAAGCTGTGACATGGACACCATATCTCTAAAGGGGAAAACAAAGTATAGGAGAGCTTTCCTAATGTTGGTTACATACCCAATACTGAAGGCAGGTCACAGAGGTTCACATCCCACCTCTGTCACCTCCTGGACCTTTGACTGTCACAGAGTTCTGGGATTTTATGTAAAATGCAGATGGTAGCAAAACCTAACTTGCAGAGTTGTTTCCAGGATTAAATGAGGTGTCACGTCTGATGCATTGAGCCTATTCCAGGCATGTCTTTTTCATGACTGCCACCTCAGGGGTCACTTGACCTAGAGACCCTTACACCCACAGATTCTGTTTACAGACTTGTTGCCAGATTCTGGGTTAGACACAGACCCTACCCACAGTCTCATGAGGCTTTGGACATAAACCAATTGGTGTGTGCCATGCAGCGAGGCAGATGAACTGTACCAACTGGAATGGGTATGAGCAACGCCCTTCAAGAATACACCATCTGAGCTGCGTCTGTAAGAAGGGCTGGGCCCTGGGGCACAAGGGAGAAAAAGAGCTGGATGGAGAAGGGTGTGGATGCAGTATTGGGGGAAGTGACTGGGCAGCCTGCTAGATCAGAGGGTCCCTATGGGTCCAGACAATGACCTTGGATGTTTGTGGCAGATGAGATTCAAAGGTTTTATTGAATTTTAAAACATCTTTTTTGCTGATACAAAAGTGACAGGGAAATACTTTGGGAAATTAAGAATGAAAAATAAATAGTGAATGAACCTGAATTTAAGAGTTCTTATTTCCAGACTTACACATTTATGCCATCAGTGACTAGGGAGTCGGGGGAAGGTTTGGTCTTTTACCATGAAGGATCCCATCTCGCTTGTCAGGGAGCAAAATGCACTTAGAATTGAGGTCCTTCAAGCTTCCGTCTGAATCAGGACCAGCTTCCCCTCCTACACATACCCTGAATAACCTCCTCTCTTCATCAGCCTTCCTCCTGAGTTTTCTTCCTCTTCTTTCAGATTCTTTTATTATTATTATTTTTTCTTCTTTCAGTTTCCACATCAAATCCTGGCCTCCTTGTATCTCCATCTTCACCAGAGTGAAACACCCTTAAGACTGACACAGCTTTCTCTTGCTAATTCATATTTTCTTTCTCCCAGAGACTCCTCCCATTAAGAGCGGGATGGCGCAGGACATTGAGGGTGCAGGGGGCCTAGTACCCTTCTTGCTCCACCAGTGAGACAAAAACACACACTTGGGCAGAGAACTCTAGCCTTCTCCTCTACCCCTCCCTCTCCCTCTCAGGATGCTGAAATGCCAGTGGGAACCTTGACAGCTGTCGGAATAGAAGAGAGGCCACTGAACTTTGATTAATTGCATCTGGGACTGCACCACCTAAAAGAGTCCTGGGAGGATTCAGCGTATCTTGGTGGCCCCTCTGTTCCGCATGACTTCACCTGCTCACTCTGCAGGTTCAGGGTGCAGAAGGAGTCACTGAGTTCTGATCATCACCTAGGCATACACCTCTGTTGCCTCTGGCAGGTTCTTGCTATAGCAGCTTTCCTACTTCTCTCTGGCTGGCAGAATTTTGCAACATGTCTGCTCTGGGGCTCTTCCATTTCCTGAGTGTCCAGCAGTAACACATGCTTTTCCATTTATATATACCAGCAGGAAGGTAGAAGTTGGTGAGATATACAGGCTCATTATCTGTTACAAAGAAACTTTACAATTTCCTATAAAAAGACAAATCAATTAATTGCTAATGGTACCTTTAAAGATGAACTAAATGAACAAAGCCTACCTTTACCATATATAGAGGTCATACTCTACAGATCCCATTACTTGCCTACAGCTCTGAGGATCTCTAGGGGAGTTTGGCAGCCACTCTGCTGTCTTGCCAACCCTGTCAAGAGAGGCTGTGGATTGATCCTGTTGGCTGGTGTGTCAGTGGCTACCCCTCAAGCCTCTTTCTTGATGGACTCCTTAAGAAGTTAGCCAATTCCCATCTCTGTTCATATGACCAACCCAGACCCTCTTTGTGTTCTGTACTCATCTTGCAGAGAGAAATCCTTAGCAGAGACTGAGAAACTCTAGCTTAACTGAGATGGTTGTCTGCTTTCTCCTGGTCTTGTGACAAAATAATGGTTTGCAAAACCTTTATTGGACCTATGATAAAATCTGGATGTTGTTGGTTCTCTTGGAGGTGTTTGTTTATTATAAGAAATCTTCAGGCAACAACGTGTGTGTGCTGACACCACATTTGTAAGCCTCTGTATAGCTCACACACACAACTATGATGTCATTTGTTCCTTCCAGTTTATGGGAGGTGGCTAAAAGCAGGGACCACCAAGCTTGCTTTATGTACTGAGGTGACGAGAGATGAAGAAACTCATCCAAGACCACTCAGTAAATCACTGACAAAAGTAGGACTCAAATATAGATCCTTGGCTCCTACACCAATTCTATACCAATCTCAGAAATTGAGTTTAGTTACTAGGAATGAGATATTATGTAAAGTGTATATTTGACATTGATGAACAATCACCCAGGCTAAACTCTCAATGATATACCTCAGTTTTTAAAATCTTATTGACTTAAACACCAATTAAAACATCAACACCATTATATACATTTCAGAAGACTTGTGACCAGTGTGGTACCTGAAAGAGCACATTCAGATTATACCTCAAAATATGGCCTCATCCTACTTTGTTCTTCTCAGGCTAATACTATTACCATCACAGTTTTATTTTCAACAGGGCTCAATGGTTTAAAATTCAAGAGGTTAAAAGGTAACAAACACCTCTCATTCCATTCTCTGGTCACCCAGCACTCAGTGATGTCACCTTAAGTCCAAGGTAACAAAAAATCACCCCCCTTTTTTCCTCATTACTGACCTACAGCTCTGAGGATCTTCAAAAGAGGGCATACTCTACAGATCCCATTACTTGCCTACAGCTCTGAGGATCTCTAGGGGAGTTTGGCAGCCACTCTGCTGTCTTGCCAACCCTGTCAAGAGAGGCTGTGGATTGATCCTGTTGGCTGGTGTGTCAGTGGCTACCCCTCAAGCCTCTTTCTTGATGGACTCCTTAAGAAGTTAGCCAATTCCCATCTCTGTTCATATGACCAACCCAGACCCTCTTTGTGTTCTGTACTCATCTTGCAGAGAGAAATCCTTAGCAGAGACTGAGAAACTCTAGCTTAACTGAGATGGTTGTCTGCTTTCTCCTGGTCTTGTGACAAAATAATGGTTTGCAAAACCTTTATTGGACCTATGATAAAATCTGGATGTTGTTGGTTCTCTTGGAGGTGTTTGTTTATTATAAGAAATCTTCAGGCAACAACGTGTGTGTGCTGACACCACATTTGTAAGCCTCTGTATAGCTCACACACACAACTATGATGTCATTTGTTCCTTCCAGTTTATGGGAGGTGGCTAAAAGCAGGGACCACCAAGCTTGCTTTATGTACTGAGGTGACGAGAGATGAAGAAACTCATCCAAGACCACTCAGTAAATCACTGACAAAAGTAGGACTCAAATATAGATCCTTGGCTCCTACACCAATTCTATACCAATCTCAGAAATTGAGTTTAGTTACTAGGAATGAGATATTATGTAAAGTGTATATTTGACATTGATGAACAATCACCCAGGCTAAACTCTCAATGATATACCTCAGTTTTTAAAATCTTATTGACTTAAACACCAATTAAAACATCAACACCATTATATACATTTCAGAAGACTTGTGACCAGTGTGGTACCTGAAAGAGCACATTCAGATTATACCTCAAAATATGGCCTCATCCTACTTTGTTCTTCTCAGGCTAATACTATTACCATCACAGTTTTATTTTCAACAGGGCTCAATGGTTTAAAATTCAAGAGGTTAAAAGGTAACAAACACCTCTCATTCCATTCTCTGGTCACCCAGCACTCAGTGATGTCACCTGTCCCAAGTGTCCTTGCAGAGAAAGTAGATTCATGGAAATACGTATCTATAACCCCCTTTTGTATGACAGGTGTTAGCTCACAGCTGTACACAGTGCTTGTCTTCACTCGCTGCATCTTAGAGATTTTCCCTGGTGAATACATGAGTGATTGTATTCCTACTGCAGTTATAGTAGCCCCTGTTGATGGGAATCTACATGATTTCAAGTCTGTTGCTGTTATAAGCACCATGTCAATGAATAACTCTATACATTTGTCAGGCAAATTCATAACCACTGGACAACCAGAGGACTCCATACTTATAATTTAATAGCCACCAACAAGCTCCCCTCCACAGAGGTTGTACCAGTACAAATCCAAGGTAGCCGTTGGTCTCCACCACCTTTGACCTAACTTATTTCAAATCATAATACTGGGTGCTACCTGCTTTATCAGGCTTCCCTGGTGGCTCAGATGGTAAAGAAACTGCCTACAGTGCAGGAGACCCATGTTCAATCTCTGGCTTAGGAAGATCTCCTGGAGAAGGGTATGGCAACCTGAGTATCGTGATAATTGCATCATGTCAGCTCAGCTCCTGAGACGTCATGAAAGAAGACAGTGAATGATTCTAACCCATGTCTCCAGTGACCTTCACATTGCTAAATTCAAAGGGTACTTTCAGTTCTGATATACTGACCCACAGCAGCACTTGGCACAATGAACCCTCTTTATTTCTGCTTGATTGTCCCATTTCTATAGATGACACTGTTTTGTTTTTCAGCCTATTTTCCTCTTCCCAGCTGTCAAATCAGGAGTTTTAGCCATGACTGCACATTAGATCTATCTGGGAAGCTTTTAAAAATTCAGATGCTCAGGTCTCACCCCAGACCAATTTAATCATAAATTTATAAGCTCTGTAGGTGGAACCTAAGCATCGGAATTTCTAAAGCTCTTCACATGACGACTTGCAACCCAAAGTGGAGAATTACTTCATTAACATGGACTTTATTGATGGAAATGGAGACTGATCTGTTTCTATTCTCTTTTTATTATTGGGTGGCCCAAAACATTATATGTGTTTTTCTGTAACATCTTATGGATAAGCCCAAATGAACATTCTGGCCAGCACAATGTATCATCTCTTTAAAACGGCATGCAAGTTAATGGCTTCAATTACCCTCCTTACACATTTGTGTCTCCATCTGAGATCTTTCCTACATGTTCCACACCTGAGTATGGAGCCAATTTAAAATCTCTTTCAGGGCTTCCCTGGTGGTCCAATGGGTAAAGAGTCCACCTTGCAGTACAAGGGGCACCGGTTTGATCCCTGGCGTGGGAAGATCCCATGTGCCACAGAACAGCTGGACCATTGTGTCCAATTATGAGCCAGTGTTCTGGAGTGCATGTGCCTAGAGTTGGTGCTCTGCAATGAGAGAGGCCACTGCAATGGGAGGCTCACACCGGCCAAAGAACAAAGACGGATGAAAATAAATAAATGAAAGACCAATAAAAGCTGCCAAAATTAAAAAAAAAAGATGGATGAAAAAATACATAAATAAAACTAATAAAAAGAAAAATAAATCTCTTTCACAAAGACCCCGAAGTTAATGATCCAAAACCAAACTCATGATCTTTGCTCCTCAAACCTAGTACTTTTCCACCATTTTCACTTTGGTGAATGGCACCATCCTCCATCCAATTTTACAGCTATAAGCAGAAGGACCCTTCTTGATACTTCCTTTCCTTCTTAATCCACCCTATGCCCTCGCCATACAGTAACCTCCCTGCTTGTCCATCTTCTTTTATGTTCCATGCACAATGAACTTTATGATTGTCCCATTTCTATAGATGACACTGTTTTGTTTTTCAGCCTATTTTCCTCTTCCCAGCTGTCAAATCAGGAGTTTTAGCCATGACTGCACATTAGATCTATCTGGGAAGCTTTTAAAAATTCAGATGCTCAGGTCTCACCCCAGACCAATTTAATCATAAATTTATAAGCTCTGTAGGTGGAACCTAAGCATCGGAATTTCTAAAGCTCTTCACATGACGACTTGCAACCCAAAGTGGAGAATTACTTCATTAACATGGACTTTATTGATGGAAATGGAGACTGATCTGTTTCTATTCTCTTTTTATTATTGGGTGGCCCAAAACATTATATGTGTTTTTCTGTAACATCTTATGGATAAGCCCAAATGAACATTCTGGCCAGCACAATGTATCATCTCTTTAAAACGGCATGCAAGTTAATGGCTTCAATTACCCTCCTTACACATTTGTGTCTCCATCTGAGATCTTTCCTACATGTTCCACACCTGAGTATGGAGCCAATTTAAAATCTCTTTCAGGGCTTCCCTGGTGGTCCAATGGGTAAAGAGTCCACCTTGCAGTACAAGGGGCACCGGTTTGATCCCTGGCGTGGGAAGATCCCATGTGCCACAGAACAGCTGGACCATTGTGTCCAATTATGAGCCAGTGTTCTGGAGTGCATGTGCCTAGAGTTGGTGCTCTGCAATGAGAGAGGCCACTGCAATGGGAGGCTCACACCGGCCAAAGAACAAAGACGGATGAAAATAAATAAATGAAAGACCAATAAAAGCTGCCAAAATTAAAAAAAAAAGATGGATGAAAAAATACATAAATAAAACTAATAAAAAGAAAAATAAATCTCTTTCACAAAGACCCCGAAGTTAATGATCCAAAACCAAACTCATGATCTTTGCTCCTCAAACCTAGTACTTTTCCACCATTTTCACTTTGGTGAATGGCACCATCCTCCATCCAATTTTACAGCTATAAGCAGAAGGACCCTTCTTGATACTTCCTTTCCCCTTCTTAATCCACCCTATGCCCTGGCCATACAGTAACCTCCCTGCTTGTCCATCTTCTTATGTTCTGAACTAGTTTCCATACCATGCTGTAGCTGGAGTGATTGATTTTAAGGCACATTTGTGTATGACATCCCTCCTCACCCTACTTACAAACCCTCCAAGCTTTCTCCCCTGACCTTGAGAGAAAGACATATCTGTTATCCCAGCCTCTAAGGCCTTGCATGGCTGAGTTTCTGACTTTGTCTCCAGCCTCCCTTCCCACTATGTTCCTCACCTGTGGGAATATATCTTACTCTTCCTCCCACACAGGGACCTTGCCTATGTTCTTCTACCGCTCAAAATACTTTTCCTCCCCCTTAGCATATTTGACTCTACTTTTATGTATTTAACAGATGTCACCTCAAGGAGTTCTTCCTAGGAGAAGCTTTCTACACCCTTGCAGACTGGGCCAAGTCAGATCTCCCTCTGAGAACCCTCAGTAAATTGTATATCTTTGCTTTATGACAGTTGCACATTTATAATTTTACATTTTCTATGTGATCCTTTGATTAATACCTCTGTCTTTGGACCAGAAGCCCTGTGAAACCAGGAATGGTGGCTCTTTTTCTTTGTCATTGTATTTCTGGGGTCTCATTCAATGCCTGAAACCATGCAGTGGGTGCTCATATATGCTACAAGGTAAGTGAATTGCAGTAATGACCACTTCTCATTTTACAATTGGGGATATAGAGGCCTAGGGAGTCAAGGAATTTGCCTTCAGTTCAGAAGGAAGATTCCAGGAGCAGTGTCATCTGTCTGACACCATAGGGGACTTTTTCCTTCTTACCATTTCCAGTATGAGTCATTTGGCAGCTCCTTCAAAATGAGAGAGTTATCAATGAAAATCATTCCCATTTAATAACTTCTAACAGTACTACATAAATACTGGAAAAATATGAAGAAGTATTTACAGTAGTTGCATCTCATAAGGGAGATTTATAAGACTATTAAAAATTATTATACCTCTTCCACAACAGCAGCTTTCACAAACTGTGCTGCACAGCTTCCCATACTGAGGCTCTGCAGAATGTTTATTTTTCATGATTTCAAAATACTGTATTTCTTCCACCATTAAATTTTATCTCAGCAGCATTGTTTTAAAAGACGAGTTTCCCCAACTCTTCTGATCTTGTAATTCAGCTCAAAAATATGTTGCTTTGGAAGCCCTCTGGAGATGATGTGGGTCCAAAGCATGGTTGCAGGAACTGCACTGAATAATGCACAAGGCTCCTGAGGATTGCAAGGAGTATGTACACACGTGTGTCTGTGCACACACACATGCACATGCCCCAAGCTGGATGGTCTATTACTGACTGGGACTTCCTGAAAGAGGTGGAACGTGGGCATGAGAGTCAGGAAGGAGCAGGTGAGGACCAAGATCTGAAAGAGCTTCTGAGCCTGGTTTACCTGTGGAGGCACACACCTGTCTGTCTTATTTCCTCCATGGCACGTGCACTATTAACATGTACAGTATAGGAACTTGAGAGTCTCTCTGGAGTGTTAATCCTGCCTACTGTCCACACCCTCTAGCATACCTCAGCATTTGCAAGGGCTGGTAAGGATTCCTTCTTCCTGAGAGATTGACAGGTTGCTGAGGCTCTCAAGGAAGAAGAGGGCATCTTTGTGTGGCAATGGTATACTGTTTCTGGTCCAGAGCTCACTTGAAACCAGAAGCTGTTTGAACCATGTTGACTGAGGATGTCTGTGGTGTAATAAATTGTGCCCAGAAGAATTTGGGGAACCTAACTGTGTCCCTAGGATGAACATCACTGTTACCAGCTCTCATGAAAGTCCCTGACTTTCACCATGCCTGTGTCTAGCTCCTGCCATTCCCCTTTTGGAATGCCTCCTCTAGCCCTTTTAGCCCAAGGAGAAATCAAGCACAAATGTCACTGCCCTAGCTATTTGGAAGTGACTCCTCTCCATTGGGGAAACCCCTTCTCAGCTCTCCGAGGTCATATGCTCTGCTGAGGGTTGCTGGGTGTAGTAAGTCCAGTCCTTTTTGATACAACCTTACTGTTCAGCAGGTGAGTTCCATTGACCCAGGTGTTCACAGGAGCCATTTGGTTAGATAAATAAGGGAAGCTGGCCCACAGGTAGCTGGATGAATTGCTTGTCATCACAAGAGAATGTAGGCTCAGTGTGGCCAAAACTTTGATCTTCTAAATGAAGACAGAAATCTAGGTTTTTATGTAAACTCTTCTGATTGTGTGTGTGTTGCCCACATTTTAAAATACTGCAGTCTGAGTCAAGCATATAAGCTTGGTGACCAGCCTTGCACTTAGACTCTTAGTGTCCATGACTTCACTTCCCCTACAGTCAGGTCCTTTTAATGTTCCCAGAGTCCTTTTCATAAGAGACTCAGGCAACCACAAAGTCAGTAGTAAGGCTTAAGGAAGAGCTAGGGGGTACAGGGTGAATTCCCTGCCCCTGGGCACACCCCACCCCCCCGCCAGCCTCTGACCCTGCAGGAAGTGTGGGTTCCATGGTTCTGAGCAGACTTTTAGCGGTCCCTGCTGGTCACCCTATATGATACTGTGTCACCTTTTTGCTCCCAAGATTAATTCTGTATTTATGAGCCCCTTGTTGTGGTGGTGGGTGGGGGGGGGAGCTGAAAAAGAAGGAATCATGGAGGGAATTCCTATCCTTTGTGCATCAGGAGTGCTATTGAACCACCTATCCAAGTCTCTTCTGGGCTCCATTCCCACTGCCTTAATGAGGTGGATGACTCCTGGTTGTGAGCCCAGCATAGAAGCTCCTGAGAGCCTTATTTAGCCAAATCTGTACCTGGCAGACCCTCTGCTTGCTGGGTCCCAAGTACAGGATGACCATTAGTGTACGATCTCATTAATTAATATAAATCCTAAGTGGGACAAGAACTTCCATCATAATCACACAGCCTCATCAGGGCTCAACCTCTCAATAGTAAATCAAGACAAGGAAAGTGGCTTGTCAAAGTAATAGCCCAGAGAAATCAAGCACAAATGTCACTGCCCTAGCTATTTGGAAGTGACTCCTCTCCATTGGGGAAACCCCTTCTCAGCTCTCCGAGGTCATATGCTCTGCTGAGGGTTGCTGGGTGTAGTAAGTCCAGTCCTTTTTGATACAACCTTACTGTTCAGCAGGTGAGTTCCATTGACCCAGGTGTTCACAGGAGCCATTTGGTTAGATAAATAAGGGAAGCTGGCCCACAGGTAGCTGGATGAATTGCTTGTCATCACAAGAGAATGTAGGCTCAGTGTGGCCAAAACTTTGATCTTCTAAATGAAGACAGAAATCTAGGTTTTTATGTAAACTCTTCTGATTGTGTGTGTGTTGCCCACATTTTAAAATACTGCAGTCTGAGTCAAGCATATAAGCTTGGTGACCAGCCTTGCACTTAGACTCTTAGTGTCCATGACTTCACTTCCCCTACAGTCAGGTCCTTTTAATGTTCCCAGAGTCCTTTTCATAAGAGACTCAGGCAACCACAAAGTCAGTAGTAAGGCTTAAGGAAGAGCTAGGGGGTACAGGGTGAATTCCCTGCCCCTGGGCACACCCCACCCCCCCGCCAGCCTCTGACCCTGCAGGAAGTGTGGGTTCCATGGTTCTGAGCAGACTTTTAGCGGTCCCTGCTGGTCACCCTATATGATACTGTGTCACCTTTTTGCTCCCAAGATTAATTCTGTATTTATGAGCCCTTGTTGTGGTGGTGGGGGGGGGAGCTGAAAAAGAAGGAATCATGGAGGGAATTCCTATCCTTTGTGCATCAGGAGTGCTATTGAACCACCTATCCAAGTCTCTTCTGGGCTCCATTCCCACTGCCTTAATGAGGTGGATGACTCCTGGTTGTGAGCCCAGCATAGAAGCTCCTGAGAGCCTTATTTAGCCAAATCTGTACCTGGCAGACCCTCTGCTTGCTGGGTCCCAAGTACAGGATGACCATTAGTGTACGATCTCATTAATTAATATAAATCCTAAGTGGGACAAGAACTTCCATCATAATCACACAGCCTCATCAGGGCTCAACCTCTCAATAGTAAATCAAGACAAGGAAAGTGGCTTGTTCAAAGTAATCCTAGTTAAACCAGATGAATTGTCTGCATATCCCACTGACCTCATTTATAGAGGGAAGGGATGTGATTGACATTCTAATGCTAGATTCATCAGGGATGCCTGCACACAGAGAGGTGCTGTGAACCCCACCTGGAGGCACAATAATGCTGCTTCAAGGGTCACTTTGTCTTTCATTTTTCTGGGTCAGATCTACACTGGCACCACTTAGCAAGCCTTGTGGATCACTGGAGGCCGGGTAAGAAGGCTTACCTCCAACATCAATGCCCTGATGGGATAGAAGTAGGAGGGGAGTTTTGGCCACCTGGAGATAGAAGAGTCTGGAAAATGACTCCCTACAGGGGACCAGAGCTCTTATGGTCTTCAGCCTTCCCTGGAAAAAGAAGATCTTATTTTATGCTGAGAGCTCTGGGCCAGTTATTCTCTCTCCAGGCTAGACTCAAAGAGAAGGGAAGGGAAGAGTCCACTGTGGGCAAGGCACATTTGACCCCACAGGAAACCTATCCTGTCTGTCTTCAGGGTGCTCTCCACACCTCTGACATAATCTCTACCACTCCAGCCTTATGGTGGGGAGATGAGTTTGTGTGTGTACACACACATCTTTACTGTTTTCATTTGTACCAACCTGGGACTTTTGTACTTGATACTCTACCTTGGCCCAAACTCATCATTCCTCAGATCCTCACACAGGTGGTTTCTTCTCATGAACCAGGCTACATCCAAAAACCTCCTCCCCAGCAAAGCCTTCTTCCCATCAAAGACTTCCTGGCCACCAGCTCTCATGCACACCTCCCCTGTTTTATTATTTCCTATACACCCTCTTCCAAGCCCAAATTCTAATTTACTTTTTGCTTATTTTCTGTCTTCTCCATGCCAGCAAAGACCTCACATGTTTGATATTGTGTTAAAAACCCTAGTGTACGACTCAGTGCCCAAAGCTTAGGGGACACTCCACAGGTAGCTGCCAAAGGAAGACATGCACAGGTATTGGGAGGGGTCTGTAGGCTCAGGGAGAGTCTCTGAGCCAAGGTAGAAGGTGTTTTCCCTGAAGGTGAAAATTTGGCTCCCACACTTGCTTAAGATGGGCACTATCCCATCAGCAGGGCCTCCCTCTTTTACTTCAGGATCAAGTCAAAGGCTTCCTCAGTCACACAGGGTTTTCCACTTTCTCTACATCCCTCCTAGGACATCCCGACAGCCTCTGTTCTGACCACCTCTTGCTCTTCTCCTCTGGGATACTTCTTTCATTTTACTGTGCATCTGGGTGTTAAGCTCAGCTTTAGTGTCTCTCTTCTGTCTCTCAGACTCAGACTAGACTTTTCAGCCCAGGGTCAGGTGCTCTGGATGATCTTTGGGAGTTGAGTGTAGGAGGCAGCTTTAAGAGAGCCTGGGAAAGCCCCTTTTCCATTTGGGGATGACAGTAGTGACTGCTTCAGCTAAAGATTGCTCCTGTTTATCTTCAGGAAGAGGAACAGGATACAAAAGGCATAGGGAAATTTTGGAACCTGGCATATCTCAGTTTTCCCATTTCATCCTCTGGGATTTCATCTGTAGTGCAATTCAGTCCTCCTCCTGACTGTCAGGTGCTATATATAATGAGGCCTGCTCCAGGTAGAACACTGCTTTTCCTCAAGACTTTTCCTTCAACAGTAATTTGGCTGTGCAGTGCCCTACTCTTTTCCAGTTGAGTTGCAGAATTGCAGCTGTAAGAGGGCCTCAGATAAAGCACTAATAGCTCAGGGGAAAACAATCAGCCTGGTGATAGAAGAATGCTACAGACTGATACGTCTCCCCCAAAACTATATGCTATGTCCTAACACATGAAAGTGATGGTATGAGTATATGGAACCTTTGAAAGGTGCTTTGGTCATGAGGTTAAGCCTTCAGGAATGGGGTTAGTGCCTTTATAAGAAAAAGACCACAAAATTCCTTTTCCCCCTCCCCACCACCACCATGTGAAGACACAGGGAGAAGGCACCCTCTATAACATGGAAGGAGGCCTTTACCAGAACCTAATCTGCTGACACCTTGATCTTGGGCTTCCCAGTCTCCAGTACTATAGAAAAAATAATACATTTTTCTTGCTTATAAGCTTCTTGATCTGTGGGATGTTGTTACAGAAATTCAAACTGAAAAAACCCCGGAGGGCTGTAGCCATTCTTCATTAAAGGCATATACTGAAATAGGCCTTAAAAGCCTATGGTGTGTTGGCTAATTCTGGCAGTGAGTGTGGGGCTACAGAGAAATTCAAAGTGAAGTAAGGAATGTCACCACAGGATGGGGTGGAGCCCAAGTTCTTTACTACTCACAGGCAGTGGCCCACGTACCAGCATTTTGCAAGGGGCTAGGAACAATTTTACTGTTCATCTGGGTGTTAAGCTCAGCTTTAGTGTCTCTCTTCTGTCTCTCAGACTCAGACTAGACTTTTCAGCCCAGGGTCAGGTGCTCTGGATGATCTTTGGGAGTTGAGTGTAGGAGGCAGCTTTAAGAGAGCCTGGGAAAGCCCCTTTTCCATTTGGGGATGACAGTAGTGACTGCTTCAGCTAAAGATTGCTCCTGTTTATCTTCAGGAAGAGGAACAGGATACAAAAGGCATAGGGAAATTTTGGAACCTGGCATATCTCAGTTTTCCCATTTCATCCTCTGGGATTTCATCTGTAGTGCAATTCAGTCCTCCTCCTGACTGTCAGGTGCTATATATAATGAGGCCTGCTCCAGGTAGAACACTGCTTTTCCTCAAGACTTTTCCTTCAACAGTAATTTGGCTGTGCAGTGCCCTACTCTTTTCCAGTTGAGTTGCAGAATTGCAGCTGTAAGAGGGCCTCAGATAAAGCACTAATAGCTCAGGGAAGACAATCAGCCTGGTGATAGAAGAATGCTACAGACTGATACGTCTCCCCCAAAACTATATGCTATGTCCTAACACATGAAAGTGATGGTATGAGTATATGGAACCTTTGAAAGGTGCTTTGGTCATGAGGTTAAGCCTTCAGGAATGGGGTTAGTGCCTTTATAAGAAAAAGACCACAAAATTCCTTTTCCCCCTCCCCACCACCACCATGTGAAGACACAGGGAGAAGGCACCCTCTATAACATGGAAGGAGGCCTTTACCAGAACCTAATCTGCTGACACCTTGATCTTGGGCTTCCCAGTCTCCAGTACTATAGAAAAAATAATACATTTTTCTTGCTTATAAGCTTCTTGATCTGTGGGATGTTGTTACAGAAATTCAAACTGAAAAACCTCGGAGGGGCTGTAGCCATTCTTCATTAAAGGCATATACTGAAATAGGCCTTAAAAGCCTATGGTGTGTTGGCTAATTCTGGCAGTGAGTGTGGGGGCTACAGAGAAATTCAAAGTGAAGTAAGGAATGTCACCACAGGGAGAGGCCTGGGGCTGGAGCCCAAGTTCTTTACTACTCACAGCAATAGCAGTGGCCCACGTACCAGCATTTTCATGCACCATATTCCTGTTTACATCACCTAGTTCCCACAGGCGATGTAAGGAGAGCCAGGTGACATATGCATACTCAGAGGTAAGTTATGGGAGAAGAACCCTAAGCTTAGAGAAACTGGATATTTCATAATGGACAGTAAACAAACCTGATCCTTGTTCCAGAGGAAGATATTCAATCTTCCAAGACTATTTACTATAGTCACTCTTTTTAAGATTATTCAGAGTCATTGGTTCTTGACTCTGCTTATAAAATATGTGGAAAAATGGGATACTCAATAAGGGTGTTTGCAGATTGTTTTTGTAATGTAAGATGTGACTTATTTATTTTGGATACCTAGGGCAAATCAAAGAGAAACCAAAATAAGACAGAGAGGAATCCAGACCAGAAGGTCATCTTGTCTCTTCTCTAGCCAGCAGTGGACAATGGTTGGGGATATAACCATGCCCATACCATATAGTGGGAAGCTCAGGTCTGGAATAGAGGGTGGAGGGCCTGGGGAAGGAAGGTTGGGCTTTCACAGAGACAGAAGTCGAGGGAAGATGGCCATGGGAGAAACAGGGGTAAAAGGAAATGCAGTGTTTTGACTGGAAACCAATAGAAATTTTTCACTTAATTCTGTTCATTTTGAGTTTTCTCACTGAAAATTTAGTAGACTGAGTCTGCTCCAGGATTCCAAGAATCAGGGATCATATACAGAGGGAAGAGATTGCCTCTCCTGATACTCCATTGAGGGCCAGCGGCAGACAACTTCTGTGTGAGCAGAGGAGTAGAAAAGCCCTGGAAAGAGAGGAGGTTGATGATTTCCTCAGCATTTATTCCTCATCTTTCTGGAAGGGTAGAAGGATGTACCCAAAAAGAGAAAGGGCTGTTCAAGCAACACCTGGACAGAAGGTAACTGTTACAATGATCATATGTGAGAACAGGAGTGTCTGAGTCACATATCAATGCAGGGCTTGACACAGCATCAGAGTGGATATAAGTGTTACAAGAAATACTTCTTCATGTGAAAATCCTGAGGTAGCCATGACCAGAACTTTCCCTTCCCTGGGAGGCATTAAAACCAGACCTGAGCCTGTGGGAAGGAAGAGAAACACTTTGAGATACCTGCCCCAAATTCCGGACTTGATTGCCTCTGTGGTCCATCTTCCTCAGAAAGTATTTACTGAACCCACCTCTCTGCCCCAAGCTGATTCACTGAAGCTTTATGATTCCTGCTCTAGTGGCTGGCCAGGTTCTTCCATGTGAGATGTTGGATAGCACTTACCAAGACCTTTGGTCCCTGATATAGAAGTATGAGAGAGAAAAAACAGTGCAAATACATGACATCAGAAAGGCAAGGGGGCTGTCATCACAGTCAACCTGGAGGTGGTCCTGAGCTCTCCTTCTGTGGTCAGTGACATGCACTCCTGGTGGGTAGAATGATTCAGTTCCCGGGTTTCAAGACCTGTTGATCTTTATTTGTGAGGAAAACTATCGAGGCACCTTCTGTGGATGAGTTCACAGTGATTCCCTTGAGAGCTAAAATTTACAGACTCTAAACAGCACAAATATGGGGCAGTTTACCCAGACAAAGGGGACTGAGACAGGTAATAAGAAGGGAAATATCACACACAAAGACCATGTTTGGAAATTAGGAAGCCATACTTCCCGCACTATCGTGTTTGAATGGTCAACGTTCTTCTCTATTTTCTCAGTAGAAGTGCTGTCCTCATCAAGGGAGCCTGTCCTTTCTCATCAAGGCAGTGTGTGTACTCAGTGAGTGGGGTATACTCAGAAAGATATTTAATTTTACAGTGCAGAGAAACAAATACTATTTATTTATAAGAACAGGTAGGACAGGAGACAAAAAACATCTCAGGTGTATTTGAGCATTTTATAACTGCAAATAATGTCTTTCAAAGCATCCTAAAAGTAAGCCATGAAGCAGTATTCTCGATCCTCCAGTTACCATAGGGATGAGCTTCCTAGGAATGGCAAGAGGAGCTGCTAGAGCTGGATCATATGGACTTTATTCATTAGGCCAGTTACCATAAAGGGGATTGAGGGCCCCTTTTTTCAAGGACAGGCAAAGATAGAAATACTTCTTCATGTGAAAATCCTGAGGTAGCCATGACCAGAACTTTCCCTTCCCTGGGAGGCATTAAAACCAGACCTGAGCCTGTGGGAAGGAAGAGAAACACTTTGAGATACCTGCCCCAAATTCCGGACTTGATTGCCTCTGTGGTCCATCTTCCTCAGAAAGTATTTACTGAACCCACCTCTCTGCCCCAAGCTGATTCACTGAAGCTTTATGATTCCTGCTCTAGTGGCTGGCCAGGTTCTTCCATGTGAGATGTTGGATAGCACTTACCAAGACCTTTGGTCCCTGATATAGAAGTATGAGAGAGAAAAAACAGTGCAAATACATGACATCAGAAAGGCAAGGGGGCTGTCATCACAGTCAACCTGGAGGTGGTCCTGAGCTCTCCTTCTGTGGTCAGTGACATGCACTCCTGGTGGGTAGAATGATTCAGTTCCCGGGTTTCAAGACCTGTTGATCTTTATTTGTGAGGAAAACTATCGAGGCACCTTCTGTGGATGAGTTCACAGTGATTCCCTTGAGAGCTAAAATTTACAGACTCTAAACAGCACAAATATGGGGCAGTTTACCCAGACAAAGGGGACTGAGACAGGTAATAAGAAGGGAAATATCACACACAAAGACCATGTTTGGAAATTAGGAAGCCATACTTCCCGCACTATCGTGTTTGAATGGTCAACGTTCTTCTCTATTTTCTCAGTAGAAGTGCTGTCCTCATCAAGGGAGCCTGTCCTTTCTCATCAAGGCAGTGTGTGTACTCAGTGAGTGGGGTATACTCAGAAAGATATTTAATTTTACAGTGCAGAGAAACAAATACTATTTATTTATAAGAACAGGTAGGACAGGAGACAAAAAACATCTCAGGTGTATTTGAGCATTTTATAACTGCAAATAATGTCTTTCAAAGCATCCTAAAAGTAAGCCATGAAGCAGTATTCTCGATCCTCCAGTTACCATAGGGATGAGCTTCCTAGGAATGGCAAGAGGAGCTGCTAGAGCTGGATCATATGGACTTTATTCATTAGGCTTGTAACAAGAATTTACCATTTTCCATAAAGGTGCTTCCATTTCGGATTCTACCAACAAATGGGCCAAGGTTCCAACAGGCATGAAATTCTTTATCAGCATATTCACAAGGATGCAGAATCACAGCTCAAATATTTAAGATAAAGCTCAGCTATTAGCCACATGAAGGCCAAGCAGATGTTAAATTATTATGTGCTATCATCTGGGCTTGGTGTGAATGCTCCTGAATGATTCTAACATCCCTGCCACAGAGTACTGGGTGACCTGATCTGCTTTATCCAGTGGAGCAGGTTCTGGGTCTAAGGTGATTGACAACCACAGAGCAGTGGGCAAAAAGAAGTGCCTTTTAAGGAATGGAAGCTGACGATCATGACTGGGATCCCTGCCTGCATCATCTGGTTATAGAAAGAGTGAATGACAATGAACTTCTGCGAAAGTCAAGTATGATGTGTATTAGACATTTATTGATTTCTGTATGGTATCCACACCCTCTTCTCCTAGCTAATGCTTTTGTCCTTTGGGAAATTGCCTCGGTTCCACTGTGTTAAGTCTCACTGGGATTATCAACCAAAGCATCCTGCCACCCTCACCCCATGAGACCAAAGTTAAGCTAACTGGTTCCTCTTCAATTCTCTAGTGGAGTGAGGCAAGAATGGATGGATAGTTAGGCTTGAGAGCTGCCCATTAGCTTTGACTGCCTGGGTCTCTGCAGTGGCCACCATGTCTGTCTCCTTTGTGCCTGTTTATCTGGATGGGTCTTTGATTTGGTGAACTCTTCCCATTAAATTTCACTTTTTGTTTAAGTTGGTCAGAATTGAATTCTGTTACGTGTAATTAAAGAACTTTGACTGACATAAAACTAACAACAGCAACAACAACAGATACAGATGCTCTTTATTAAGCATTAAGGGAATGGCAGCCCTTTCCAGTATTCTTCCCTGGGAAATCTGATATACAGAGGAGCTGGCAGGTGATGATCCATGGAGTTGTAAAGAATTGGACACAACTGAGCAACTGAGCATGAACACAAGAGCTTTACAGTTGATATCCCATCTAATGCTCACCATTATACTTTAAAGTAGATATTATTATTATCCTTATCTTTTATCAGGGAGTAGTACCATAACTGGCCCAGGCTAAATGACCCTTCAAAGTCCTATTTGTGATCCCAATGAAATCCTCTTTATGAGGTCTCTAACTTGCCCTCCACAGTCTTGTCTGAAGGAATTCCTGCATGGCCAAGTCCCCACACTTAGGGTAAAAGCAACTTGGAAATCATCTCCACTAATGGTAGTGGGCGGGCTTTAAATGATTCTAACATCCCTGCCACAGAGTACTGGGTGACCTGATCTGCTTTATCCAGTGGAGCAGGTTCTGGGTCTAAGGTGATTGACAACCACAGAGCAGTGGGCAAAAAGAAGTGCCTTTTAAGGAATGGAAGCTGACGATCATGACTGGGATCCCTGCCTGCATCATCTGGTTATAGAAAGAGTGAATGACAATGAACTTCTGCGAAAGTCAAGTATGATGTGTATTAGACATTTATTGATTTCTGTATGGTATCCACTCCTCTTCTCCTAGCTAATGCTTTTGTCCTTTGGGAAATTGCCTCGGTTCCACTGTGTTAAGTCTCACTGGGATTATCAACCAAAGCATCCTGCCACCCTCACCCCATGAGACCAAAGTTAAGCTAACTGGTTCCTCTTCAATTCTCTAGTGGAGTGAGGCAAGAATGGATGGATAGTTAGGCTTGAGAGCTGCCCATTAGCTTTGACTGCCTGGGTCTCTGCAGTGGCCACCATGTCTGTCTCCTTTGTGCCTGTTTATCTGGATGGGTCTTTGATTTGGTGAACTCTTCCCATTAAATTTCACTTTTTGTTTAAGTTGGTCAGAATTGAATTCTGTTACGTGTAATTAAAGAACTTTGACTGACATAAAACTAACAACAGCAACAACAACAGATACAGATGCTCTTTATTAAGCATTAAGGGAATGGCAGCCCTTTCCAGTATTCTTCCCTGGGAAATCTGATATACAGAGGAGCTGGCAGGTGATGATCCATGGAGTTGTAAAGAATTGGACACAACTGAGCAACTGAGCATGAACACAAGAGCTTTACAGTTGATATCCCATCTAATGCTCACCATTATACTTTAAAGTAGATATTATTATTATCCTTATCTTTTATCAGGGAGTAGTACCATAACTGGCCCAGGCTAAATGACCCTTCAAAGTCCTATTTGTGATCCCAATGAAATCCTCTTTATGAGGTCTCTAACTTGCCCTCCACAGTCTTGTCTGAAGGAATTCCTGCATGGCCAAGTCCCCACACTTAGGGTAAAAGCAACTTGGAAATCATCTCCACTAATGGTAAGACATGGGTCTAGAAAATTAGGAGAGACCTACCTAGCTGATTTGAAAACCTCTTTGAGGGGGATATTTGTCTCCTTTCTGAAATCAGTGGTTCATGTGAATCAAGGATTATGTAGTGGAGAGAAATGAATTCTCAGTACAGTGTCTGGAGAACAGGCATCAGAAGACCAAAGGCCTGCCATCAGTGAATGAGCCAATGAATACTATCCAAGAAGAGATGAAACACAGAGGTCGAGTGCCTCAAAAGTGAAGAACCATTTATGAAGCAGGTCTACCCAGGGGCGGAGTGGTTGTCCTGCAGAATGTCATTCGGGCCAGCTTTATATGGCTTATGAATGAATATACTCAGTTATCCAAGTAAAGTTCAATGCTATAAGCTCAAATGTTGATAGAAGCTAAGTACAGGTAGTAACACATAGAATGAAATAGGTGTGATGTAACACAGGAGGGACCATGAGGTCTCTGCCACAGTGGAGAGTGATTGTTCATCTCATGGGGTTGCCTGGACCCAGTGCTAGACTTGCAAGACCTCAAACAGTTGGGAATATAACTTATTTGAAATCAATGTACCCTTGAGGAAGGAACATTTTACTCACCAGCTTTTCGTAGAAATCTTTGGGAGAATGCCTTGAAAAATGTTTGTTAGGAGGAGGATTGTCCCATCTTTTTCTTCAGTTCAGTTCAGTTGCTCAATTGTGTCAGATAATTGGCGACCCCATGGACCACAGCACTCCAAGCTTCCCTGTCCTTCACCATCTCCCAGTGGTTGCTCAAACTCATGTCCATTGACTCAGTGATTTCATCCAACCATTTTTCTTTTACCTTTTAACTAATTGCATTGGTAACCCAGTTACGATTTTGCATTTCATTTAGAAGTCTGGGTCTCCATTTATCTAAAATTTTGTCTTTCTCCTTTCTGTACACTTATCACATTAGGTTAGCTCTGACTAGCTTAACAAGTGGATGAGAACTGGGCTCCACAAGGCTGGGACACTGTTGGATACTGGGCCCCAGAAGAGAGGCTGAGAATATAAACACATCAGTAACTCCACTGCTTTGTTTCGGACCTTCCCTTCACACAGCATGTTCTTGGCTTGAGATGGCCTATCAGGGGTGATAATCAATTAAGGAACACTAGCAATTCTAGCTCCTAAGGTGAGACTGGTGATTTTCTCTCTCAAGGAGCAAGACACATTTCTCTCCTGCAAACAAAAGCCTGCCAGGGCTTCCCTGGTGGCTCAGTGGTGAAGAGTTCCCCTGCCAACGCAGAAGGCATGAATTTGATCCCTGATTTCGGAGGATCCCACATGCTGTGGAGCGACTGGGTCTGTGAGCCACAACTGTTGAGCCAGTGCTCTAGAGCCACGGAGCTGCAACTATGGAGCCCATGTGCTGCAACTACTGAAGCCCATGTGCCCTAGAGCCTGAGTTCCACAGCAAGAGAAGTCACCACAAAAAGAAGCCTGCTTGACTCAACTTGAGAGTAGCCCCCACTCTCTGCAATTAGAGAAGAGCCTGTGGCAGCAGTTAAAACCCAGAATATCCAAAAATAAAAAATAAAATAAAATAAAATAAAAAACCTTATTAAAAAAAAAAAAAAAGCCTGCCAGATGATTCTATCTGTGACCTCAGAGCTAGCCTCTGAGACGACACTCACTTTGTTAACACCAGAAGCTTCAGTGGTGGTGTCATCTACTCCCAAAAGATCCAAATTGTTCCAATTATAGTTTGCAGGCTATATTAAGTAACAGATTCTGACCTAATGGTTGGCCTATGTATTAAATTGCTTTATGAGTCATTTCATTTGAATAACATATGCATCCACATTTAATTTCTTGACTATTTGTAAAAGAACAGTTATTAGGCCCAGACTAGGCTCTCCTTACCGTCCTTGCCACTGATACTTTCTTCCGTTTATACCCCAGGGCCGGTGATCTAAGGCTGAGGGTAATGAAAGGGATTTTCCTTGTGACAGCATACTGAGTAATCATTGTGCTCTCTCTTCTACCTGGTTGTTCAGTTAGTGGAGGCAAGCCCCATGCTTCCAGAGACTGTCTGAAACTCCCAACAAGTTGCTAAGACTCCAGGAGAGAAGAGCAAAGAGGGAGCAAAGAGAGAGATCTTTTCCCCTGTTTGACAACTTGGGCATGTGTAGGGCTGGGGAGGAGGTTACGATCATGCTTCCCATAGTTAGACAGGTGTCATTCTGGACTAAAAGAGGCCAGAGCAGGCAGTATATACTGTTTTAAAAAGGCAGCAGGTGCTTAAGGACCCTGTCAAATCCTCCAAATTTTTTCAAGAGAACTGGTATCTTAATTTTTCTGGGTAATCTCTAAGTTTAAAAAATGTTGGCAAAAATATTACCCAGCTCAAGTTTGGCTGCCTGCCATTTAAAAGTCAAAAACTGACAAGCAAGCATCAGGAGAAAGGAAAGACTTTTTAACCAAAAAAGCTGGCAACCTGGCAAGAAGGTGAATTCATGTTCCAAGGCCAACTGAAATTTCACTCACTATGACAATTTTTAAAGGTAAAAAGAGGGAAAGAATCTCAGTAAATCATAGAGGCAGAAGGGGGTCAAGGATACGGTAATGCCTTCTGCCTTATTCTCCACTGCATGCAGTCTGTCTGACTTTCCCTTCAGAAGTTATCTTACCCACCCATGTGATCTGCCTGTAGGATTGCTAAGGGTGCTGTTGAGGGTGCAGAAAGATTCATTTTTAGCTACTTAATTCTACATTTTTATTTTAATCTGGGGAAAGAATCAGTATATTAGGCAAGGCATAGTATACATTCAGGAGAGCATAGGTCAGGAGTTAGTTTAAATTGCCTAGTGATTTCATGACTATAATTAGATTCCTTCAAGGTTGAAAGGGAATAGAAATGGGAAAACAGGAAAGTGGCCAAAGAGCTGTTTTTAAAAATTCAAGGCTAAAAAGCTATGTTTTTTATTATGTAAGTTTCAGGTATATAGCGTTATAATCATAATCTGCACACACTGCAATGTAATTAACACCACAAGTCTAGTTACCATGCATCACCATACCACGGACTCCCTTCACCCAATTTGTCCACCTAGAAGCCTCCTTCCCTTCTTGGTAACCAGTGATCTGTTTTTTATATCTATGAGTTTGTTTCTATTTTGTTTCTTCATCTAGTTTGCTTTTAGATTCTACTTATGAGTGAGATCCTATAGTAGTTTTCTTTGTCTGGCATTTCATTTAGCATAATGTCTTAAAGATCCATCTATGTTATTGCAAATGGCAGGACTGCATACTTTTATGACTGAATAGTACCCCATAGAAAATGTATACCACATCTTCTTTATCCATTTATGGACATTTAGCTCATTTCTATATCTTGGCTACTGTAAATTGTGCTGTATTATCATAGGGACATATATATTTTGTTGAATTAGTGTTTTTATGTTCAGATAACTATCTGGAAGTGGGTTAGCTGTGCCACATGGTGGTTCTACTCTTAATTTCTCAAAGAACCTCCATACTATTTCTCCATAGTGGCAGCACACAGTCCCGCCAACAATGTATGAGAGTCTTCTCTTTTCTCTACAACCTTTCTAATATTTGCTCTTTTTCTCTTTTTCATAATAGCCAATAGGTTTAAGGTGAGAAAGTCAACTTCTAAAACACTCCAGTCCAGTTGCAGGGTGGATTTGAACCATGGGCCACACATCTGTGTGATCCTGGCTAGCTTACCAGGCCCAGAGCTGCTCTTGGCGCTCTCTTGCTTGTCAGTAGAATTGATTCTGTGGTGTGAGTTTGAGAGGTGTGAGCTTTGATAAGATGTTTTGAAGGCCAACAAGGATTTCATTGTGTTTATGCTAAACATTATCCACTCCAGTGTTAGAGACATTCTACCAGAGGTGATGTTGGCAAGTGGCAATGAGAAGGGTAATTAGTCCCTGGGGTCTTTGACCTAGAAACTTAGAAATCTTTAGTCTAAATACTGGGCCCAGGGCTTCCCTGGTGGTCCAGTGGGTGAAGAGCCTGCCCTACAGTGCAAGGGCATTGGTTCAATCCCTGACCCAGGAAGATCCCATGTGCCACAGAGTGGCTGGACCGGTGTGTCCAGTTATGATCCAGTGCTCTGGAGTGCATGTGCCCAGAGCCAGTGCTCTGCAACGAGAGAGGCCACTGAAATGGAAGGCCCACACAGGCCAAAAGAATAAAGATGGATGAAAATAAATACATAAAAAAACAATAAAAGAGGTCAAAATTAAAAAGGAAAAGAATTCATAAATACTGGGCCCATTAGCCATAGAATGTGTGTGTGCTTGATTGCTCAGTTGTGTTCGAATGCTTTGAGCAATCTCTGAGCTATAATTCGCTCCTCAAAAGATCCTGCTTTGTCTTTGTAATACCTCTGGCCAATTTGTGCCTAGAAAATGTATTATCCATTTATGGACATTTAGCTCATTTCTATATCTTGGCTACTGTAAATTGTGCTGTATTATCATAGGGACATATATATTTTGTTGAATTAGTGTTTTTATGTTCAGATAACTATCTGGAAGTGGGTTAGCTGTGCCACATGGTGGTTCTACTCTTAATTTCTCAAAGAACCTCCATACTATTTCTCCATAGTGGCAGCACACAGTCCCGCCAACAATGTATGAGAGTCTTCTCTTTTCTCTACAACCTTTCTAATATTTGCTCTTTTTCTCTTTTTCATAATAGCCAATAGGTTTAAGGTGAGAAAGTCAACTTCTAAAACACTCCAGTCCAGTTGCAGGGTGGATTTGAACCATGGGCCACACATCTGTGTGATCCTGGCTAGCTTACCAGGCCCAGAGCTGCTCTTGGCGCTCTCTTGCTTGTCAGTAGAATTGATTCTGTGGTGTGAGTTTGAGAGGTGTGAGCTTTGATAAGATGTTTTGAAGGCCAACAAGGATTTCATTGTGTTTATGCTAAACATTATCCACTCCAGTGTTAGAGACATTCTACCAGAGGTGATGTTGGCAAGTGGCAATGAGAAGGGTAATTAGTCCCTGGGGTCTTTGACCTAGAAACTTAGAAATCTTTAGTCTAAATACTGGGCCCAGGGCTTCCCTGGTGGTCCAGTGGGTGAAGAGCCTGCCCTACAGTGCAAGGGCATTGGTTCAATCCCTGACCCAGGAAGATCCCATGTGCCACAGAGTGGCTGGACCGGTGTGTCCAGTTATGATCCAGTGCTCTGGAGTGCATGTGCCCAGAGCCAGTGCTCTGCAACGAGAGAGGCCACTGAAATGGAAGGCCCACACAGGCCAAAAGAATAAAGATGGATGAAAATAAATACATAAAAAAACAATAAAAGAGGTCAAAATTAAAAAGGAAAAGAATTCATAAATACTGGGCCCATTAGCCATAGAATGTGTGTGTGCTTGATTGCTCAGTTGTGTTCGAATGCTTTGAGCAATCTCTGAGCTATAATTCGCTCCTCAAAAGATCCTGCTTTGTCTTTGTAATACCTCTGGCCAATTCATGTTAATGTATGACAAAACTATCACAATATTGTAAAGTAATTATCCTCCAATTAAATTAATTAATTAATTAATTAAATATAAGTTCATATTTACAAAAAAAGAAGACTACTAAGCTTAATGCCTGTGTTTTCCTGAGTATTATGTTAAGGAGGCATTGCTGCCTGAAGCCTTGACCCCTAGAAGGGAGGGCTGCGCATTAGTTAGCATGTGCTTTAGAAAGAGTTTGTCACACTGTTAGATTCCATTTCACAGCTCTCCAAATGGTAAGACTTTCTTGAACTTTTATGTAGGCTATAAGCAGACCAGAATTTTGAAGATTTTAAAAATGATAAGGGCTTTAAACTGTAGATGAAGGCACATATTTGCCCTGGTAGTGGCTTAAACCTAGTCCTGTGGAATCATGTTTAATGTAGAGTGTGGAGAGCAACATTGGCAATGTAATCTAAGGGCAGGAGCCTCTCTGTGGGATTTCTTGTGGAGACTCTTCACTCCCAAGGTGAAGATAGGGAGGAAGATGTTAAAACAACCTTTCCCAAGCTTTCATCTTGAAATGTGTCTGGTGAACCAAAAGAGATGCTTTAAATAAAACATTTTTTTCCCAGTTGCAAAAGCAGCTCTGAGTCAACATAGAGAAAGTTATGGGGAGGAACAAAATGGGAAAAAAGCCCAAATCACCTTTAAATTCATTACTTTTCACCATCAACGGCTGAGAAATCTGGATACCAGGTAAAGTGGGAAGTATAGATTTTAATCAGTAATATACTATTGCAGTAGGGGAGAAGTCCAAGATTAATTGAACTCAAGTTCAGTTTGCATAGAGGAAACTAGATATTTTAAAGGGAGACTGAGGGAATAAGGAGGGGCTATGAACAAGGCTCAGTGCAGTCAGGGAAACAAAAATTACAAAAAAGCAGAAAGCGGGGTGGGAGGGGGCTGGCCAATAGGATTAGGTCCTCTGGGTTTACTGATTGGCACTTATGGAAGTCAGGCTCCTACTCTCCCACAGAGGCTGAGAACCCTATCTCAGGTGTTGGCTGTAACAAACACTATGTTCTTTTGGCAGTCTTGAGTTTCCTCAGGCAGGCTCTTTAAAGTAGGCTAGGATCACTTTAGGGACATATGAGCTGTTAGAAATTATGTTAGTGTTCATTCAAGTCCTTATAGGCCAAGGTTAAGGCTTAGTGAATAAGCGAGTCCAGAGGAGCTGGGTAAGTTTGGTCAAAGAGGGAATACTTATCATAATGTTTCAGAGTGAGAGCTTTCATATGTTGTCTGTGTGTGGGCGTGTGCATCCACAAAAATTATGTTCTCCTTTATGTTTCTGCAACTGGTTTACTCCAGTCAGCAGTTCAGCATGGACATCTGTATGCATCAAATCTTCCACCTCATGTTCTATATTTATGGAATTATGACTGTAGAGAATTCCCTGCTTTGGAATAAAATTGAACTCACCCTTCTTGTTGGACATGTCAGTTCCTTTCCACAAGCATAAATAACTCTTCCATGGCTATCCATAAGCATGCCTCTGTGTATATTTATGATGATTTTCTTGGGATAAACTTCTAAGAGTGGAAGTGCTAGGGCAAAATGCATGTGGCTTCATTTACACTGGTCACTGCTCTTTCCTCTTTCTCCAGACGGTCTCCTCTATTTCCACTGTCTCAAATGGCCTTGCTTTGCCAACATCATCCAAACGACCTGCAGCTTCAGGCCTCTAGAGCCAACGAGGTCCATCAGATATCATGCCACAGTCAATCTAATGTGGACATGCTTAAAATGGAACTCAAACTCTTTAAATTCATTACTTTTCACCATCAACGGCTGAGAAATCTGGATACCAGGTAAAGTGGGAAGTATAGATTTTAATCAGTAATATACTATTGCAGTAGGGGAGAAGTCCAAGATTAATTGAACTCAAGTTCAGTTTGCATAGAGGAAACTAGATATTTTAAAGGGAGACTGAGGGAATAAGGAGGGGCTATGAACAAGGCTCAGTGCAGTCAGGAAACAAAAATTACAAAAAAGCAGAAAGCGGGGTGGGAGGGGGCTGGCCAATAGGATTAGGTCCTCTGGGTTTACTGATTGGCACTTATGGAAGTCAGGCTCCTACTCTCCCACAGAGGCTGAGAACCCTATCTCAGGTGTTGGCTGTAACAAACACTATGTTCTTTTGGCAGTCTTGAGTTTCCTCAGGCAGGCTCTTTAAAGTAGGCTAGGATCACTTTAGGGACATATGAGCTGTTAGAAATTATGTTAGTGTTCATTCAAGTCCTTATAGGCCAAGGTTAAGGCTTAGTGAATAAGCGAGTCCAGAGGAGCTGGGTAAGTTTGGTCAAAGAGGGAATACTTATCATAATGTTTCAGAGTGAGAGCTTTCATATGTTGTCTGTGTGTGGGCGTGTGCATCCACAAAAATTATGTTCTCCTTTATGTTTCTGCAACTGGTTTACTCCAGTCAGCAGTTCAGCATGGACATCTGTATGCATCAAATCTTCCACCTCATGTTCTATATTTATGGAATTATGACTGTAGAGAATTCCCTGCTTTGGAATAAAATTGAACTCACCCTTCTTGTTGGACATGTCAGTTCCTTTCCACAAGCATAAATAACTCTTCCATGGCTATCCATAAGCATGCCTCTGTGTATATTTATGATGATTTTCTTGGGATAAACTTCTAAGAGTGGAAGTGCTAGGGCAAAATGCATGTGGCTTCATTTACACTGGTCACTGCTCTTTCCTCTTTCTCCAGACGGTCTCCTCTATTTCCACTGTCTCAAATGGCCTTGCTTTGCCAACATCATCCAAACGACCTGCAGCTTCAGGCCTCTAGAGCCAACGAGGTCCATCAGATATCATGCCACAGTCAATCTAATGTGGACATGCTTAAAATGGAACTCAAACTCTTTTTAATCTTCATCCTGGAAAACTCCTCTTGACAGAGTGTGGAATCACTGCTTGCAAGGTGGCCAAGAACAAGAATCTTGGAATCATTTCAGTGTCTCTTCCTCCTTTACACTCACATTCTATAAATCACCAAGTTCAGGGAATTCTTTCCATAATCATTTTGAATCTGTCCACATGCTTTTGTCAGTACTACCCGAGCCCAGTTGGTTTGTGTCAATTGATTTCTTGAAGAGAACCCTATGCCCTGAGCCCTCTTGTCCAAGAAACCTGACAAACACATTTAAACAAATGTAATGAGGACACAGGAGATTTTTTCTCTCCTGATTATTTGTACCTTAAATAAGGACTTAGGTCATTCTTTAACCTGGAGAATGATGAGCTATTGGGGTAATCTTGGTATTTGGTCTGTACAGAATTTTTGGGATAAGGAGCCTCCTGGTTTTCCCAGACTGAATCGCTGCTTCATTTACAGTCCAGACTGGGTCTCTTCCCTCATTTTCCCTCTTTGAGACAGCATCCAGCTCTGAGTCACCTAGGTGGGGTTGATGGCAGCAGGAAAGCCACAGCATGTGCCTGAGCTTTCCTCTTCTGGCTGAGAGGCCACAGACACAGGCTGGATTTCATTCCCTCCATGTCCCCAGGCCTGGCTCAAATCCTGAACATACTAAGTGCTTAGGATGTATTTGAAGGAATTTAGAATACACTTGGGACCACTCCATGCTGGGGATCTGGCCAAGGTCAGAAGTGAGGCCAAAATCCCTGGCCTCTCTCCAGACTTGAGAGATATAGGCAACTGCTCATGTAAGGAAGTACCAGCCACTTGTAGGAGGACACTGTGGCTTTAGGCATGGAAGAAGAACACAGCCACTTGCAATTTCTCCTATGTCTATTGCCTTTTGAGCACAGTTCAGCCAACAACCAGGGACTCAGCAACAATTTTTTTTTATGCTTTTAGGATTTTTATTTATTTACTTATTTATTTATTCTTTATTTTAAAGGTTTTAGAGAGTTTTGTTGTTCACAGACATGTATGTTCCCAGATCAGTCATATGCATATCCATGGCCCCATCCCACCCCTCCACACCATCGCCCCAAGCCATTGTAAGCACTCCTATTCCCTTAGCACAATGACACTAGCTATCTTTTCCACACATAACAGTATAGGTTTCCATGTCACTCCTGCCATGCTTCCCCCTCCCTATTTCTTCCTCACAATGTCCCTATGTCTATGTTCTGTCTGTTTTTCCATGTGTTCACTGCATGTGTTATCAAGACTATCCTACTAGAATCCATATATGTGTGTCAGTATACTGTACTTGTCTTTCTCTTTTTGACTTACTTCACTTTTTATGATAGGTTCTAGATCCAACCACCTCATTAGGACTGAGTCTTCTGCATTTCTTTAAACAGCTGAGTAGTATTCCATTGTATATATGTACCAGAGCTTCTGTATCCATTCGTTCGTCGATGAGCATCTAGGTTGCTTCCATGTTCTGGCTATTGTATAGAGAGCTGCAATGAACATTGGGATACAGGTGCTTCTTTCAGTTTTGATTTCAACAGGATATAGGCCTAGTAGTGGGATTGCTGGGTCATAGGGTGTTTCTATTTTTAGTTTTTTAGGGAATCTCCAGACTGTCTTCCATAGAGGCTGTATCAATTTACATTCCCACCAGCAATGCAAAAGGGTTCCCTTTTCTCCGCACCCTCTCCAGCATTTATTGTCTGCAGATTTTTTGATGATGGCCATTCTGACGGGTGTGACGTGGTATCTCATTGTAGTTTTAATTTGCATTTCTCTAATAATAAGTGAGATTGAGCATCGTTTCATGTGCTTTTGGGCCATCTGTATGCCCTCTTTGGAAAGATGTCTCTTTAGATCTTTTTCCCATTTTTTGATTGGGTTGTTCGTTTTTCCTGTGCTGAGTTGTCTGAGTTGCTTGTAGATTTTGGAGATTAATTCTTTGTCTGTTGTTTCATTTGCTATGATTTTCTCCCACTCTGTGGGGTGTCTGTTGAGCTTTTTGTACTTTCTTTTGCTGTACAAAAGCTTTTAAGTTGCATTAGGTGCCACATGTTCATTTGTCTTTTTAGTTCCACTATTCTAGTAGGTGGGTCATGGAAGATCTTGCTTTGATTGATGTCCTTGAGGGTTTTGCCTATATTCTCCTCTAAGAGTTTGATGGTTTCTGGTCTTCCATTTAGGTCTTTACTCCATTTTGAGTTGATCTTTGTGTATGGTGTCAGGGAATGTGCCAACTTCATTTTTTTTTTTTTTGCATGTAGCTGTCCAGTTTTCCCAGCACCATTTGTTGAAAAGGCTGTCTTTGTCCCATTTTACAGTTTTGCCTCCTTTGTCAAAAATAAGGTACCCATAGGTGCGTGGGTTTATCCTTGGGTTCTCGATCTTGTTCCATTGATCGATAGTTCTGTTTTTGTGCCAGTACCATACTGTCTTGATGACTGTTGCTTTGTAGTATAGTCTGAAGTTAGGGAGGCTGATTCCTCCAACTCCGTTTTTTCTGAGGATTGCTTTGGCTGTTTGAGGTCTTTTGTGTTTCCATATGAACTGTGTTATTATTTGGTCTAGTTCTGTGAAAAATGTCAATGGTAGTTGGATAGGTATTGCATTGAATCTGTAGATGATATTTGGTAGTATGGTCATTTTCACAATATTGATTCTTCCAATCCAGGAACATGGAATATCTCTCCATCTGTTTAAGAATTCTTTAATGTCTCTCATGAGTGTCTTGTAATTTTCTGTGTACAGTTCTTTTGTTTCTTTGTGTAGGTTTATTCCTAGATACCTGATTCTTTTGGTTGCAATGGTGAAGGGGAATGCCTTTTTGATTTCGTTTTCTGATTTTTCATTGTTTGTGTATAGGAATGCCAGTGATTTCTGTATATTGATTTTATATCCTGAGACTTTGATGAATTCATTGATTAGCTCTAGAAGCTTTGTAACAGTGTCTTTGGGGTTTTCTATGTATAGTATCATGTCGTCTGCAAAAAGAGAGAGTTTGACTTTTTCCTTTCCAATCTGGATTCCTTTGATTTCTTTCTCTTCTCTTAGTGCTGTTGCTAGAACTTCCAGGACTATGTTGAATAGTAGTGGTGAAAGTGGGCACCCCTGTCTTGTTCCTGATCTTAGAGGGAATGCTTTCAGTTTTTCACCGTTAAGGATACTGTTTGCTGTAGGCTTCTCATAGATGGCTTTTATTTTGTTGAGATAAGTTCCTTCTATGCCCATTTTCTGAAGAGTTTTTATCATAAATGGATGTTGTACTTTGTCGAAGGCTTTTTCTGCATCTATTGAGATGATCATGTGATTTTTGTCTCTCAGTTTGTTGATATGGTGTATCACATTGATTAATTTTCAGATGTTGAAGAATGCTTGCATGCCTGGGATGAACCCGACTTGATCATGATGTATGAGTTTTTTGATGTGTCATTGAATTCTGTTTGCTAGGATTTTGTTGAGGATCTTGGCATCTAAGTTCATCAGAGAAATCGGCCTGTAATTTTCCTTTTATGTGTTGTCTTCTCCTGGTTTGGGTATCAGGGTGATGGTGGCCTCGTAGAATGTGTTTTGAAGTTTTCTTTCCTGTGCAATTTTTGGAAAGAGTTTTAGAAGGACAGGCATTAGGTCTTCTTTAAATGTTTGGTAGAATTTGGCTGTGAAGCCATCTGGCCCTGGGCTTTTATTTTGGGGCAGATTTTTAATCACAGATTCGATTTCTAAGCTTGTGATTGGGTTGTTCAAAGTTTCTGTTTCTTCCTGGCTTAGTCTTGGGAGACTTATCTTCCCCAAGAAACTGACGATTTCTTCCAGGTTGTCCAGTTTGTTGCCATAGAGGTGCTCATAATAGTCTCTTAGAATCCTTTGTTTTCGTTTTCTTATTTTTCTTTTTTGTTTGTGTATAGGAATGCCAGTGATTTCTGTATATTGATTTTGTATCCTGCGACTTTGCTGAATTCATTGATTAGTTCTAGTAGCTTTGTAATAGTGTCTTTGGGATTTTCTATGTATAATATCATGTCGTCTGCAAAAAGAGAGAGCTTGACTTTTTCCTTTCCAATCTGGATTCCTTTGATTTCTTTCTCTTCTCTTAGTGCTGTTGCTAGAACTTCCAGGACTATGTTGAATAGTAGTGGTGAAAGTGGGCACCCCTGTCTTGTTCCTGATCTTAGAGGGAATGCTTTCAGTTTTTCACCGTTAAGGATACTGTTTGCTGTAGGCTTCTCATAGATGGCTTTTATTTTGTTGAGATAAGTTCCTTCTATGCCCATTTTCTGAAGAGTTTTTATCATAAATGGATGTTGTACTTTGTCGAAGGCTTTTTCTGCATCTATTGAGATGATCATGTGATTTTTGTCTCTCAGTTTGTTGATATGGTGTATCACATTGATTAATTTTCAGATGTTGAAGAATGCTTGCATGCCTGGGATGAACCCGACTTGATCATGATGTATGAGTTTTTTGATGTGTCATTGAATTCTGTTTGCTAGGATTTTGTTGAGGATCTTGGCATCTAAGTTCATCAGAGAAATCGGCCTGTAATTTTCCTTTTATGTGTTGTCTTCTCCTGGTTTGGGTATCAGGGTGATGGTGGCCTCGTAGAATGTGTTTTGAAGTTTTCTTTCCTGTGCAATTTTTGGAAAGAGTTTTAGAAGGACAGGCATTAGGTCTTCTTTAAATGTTTGGTAGAATTTGGCTGTGAAGCCATCTGGCCCTGGGCTTTTATTTTGGGGCAGATTTTTAATCACAGATTCGATTTCTAAGCTTGTGATTGGGTTGTTCAAAGTTTCTGTTTCTTCCTGGCTTAGTCTTGGGAGACTTATCTTCCCCAAGAAACTGACGATTTCTTCCAGGTTGTCCAGTTTGTTGCCATAGAGGTGCTCATAATAGTCTCTTAGAATCCTTTGGATTTCTGCATTATCTGTTGTAATCTCTCCTTTTTTGTTTTTGATTTTGTTGATCTGGTTCTTGTCTCTCTTTCTCTTGATGAGTCTGGCCAGGGGCTTGTCAGTTTTGTTTGCCTTTTCAAAGAACCAGCTTTTTGTTTTATTTATCTTTACTATTGTTTCTTTCATTTCTTTCTCATTTATTTCTGCTCTAGTCTTTATAATTTCTTGTCTTCTGCTGGCTTTGGGATGTTTTTGTTCTTCTTTTTCCAACTGTTTTAAGTAGAGGGTTAGGTCATCTGCTTCATATTTTCCTAATTACTTGAGGCGGGATTGTATTGCTATAAATTTCCCTCTTAGAACTGCTTTTGCGGTATCCCATAGGTTTTGCACGATTGTATGTTCATTATCATTTTCTTCTAGGAATTTTTTAATTTCTCCTCTGATTTCCTCAGTAATCAGTTGGTTTTTTAGGTATGTGTTGTTTAATTGCCATGTTTGTATTTTTAGCGATTTCTTTCCTGTAGTTGGTCTCTAGTCTCATTGCATTGTGGTCCGAGAAGATGGTTGATATAATTTCAGCTTTCTTGAATTGACTGAGGTTAGATTTGTGGCCCAAGATGTGGTCTATCCTGGAGAATGTTCCGTGAGCACTTGAGAAGAAAGTATATTCTTCTGCTTTTGGATGGAACATCCTAAAGATATCTATGAGGTCCATCTTTTCTAGTGTGTCATTTCAGGCTTGTGTTTCTTTATTAATTTTCTCTTTGGTTGATCTATCCATTGGTGTGAGAGGAGTTTTAAAGTCTCCTACTATTATTGTGTTATTATTGATTTCTTCTTTTAAGTCTGAAAGTATCTGTCTTATGTATTGAGGTGCCCCTGTGTTGGGTGCATAGATGTTCATGACTGTTATGTCTTCCTCTTGGATGGATCCCTTAATCATGATGTAGTGACCTGCCTTGTCTCTTAGAATGTTCTTTACTTTAAAGTCTATTTTGTCTGATATGAGGGTTGCTACTCCAGCTTTCTTTTGATTTCCATTTGCATGGAATATCTTTTTCCAGCCTCTCACTTTCAGTCTATGGGTGTCTCTAGGTCTGAAGTTGGTTTCTTGTAAACAGCATATATATGGGTCATCTTTCTTAATCCATTCAGCCAACCTGTGTCATTTGGTTGGAGCATTTAATCCATTTACATTCAAAGTAATTATTGATACAAATGTTTCTATTGTCATCTTCTTAGAAGTCTGGGGTTTGATTTGTAGGACTTCTACTCTTGTATTTATTGGCTATATCAGGCCCTTTAACACCTGTTGTAAGGCTGGTTTGGTGGTACAGAATTCTTTTAGTTTTTGTCTGTCTGAACTTTTGACTTCTCCATCGATTCTGAATGAGATTTTTGCTGGGTAGAGAATTCTTGGTTGCAGGTTATTCTCTTTTAGCTGTTTAAATGTGTCCTGCCATTCTCTTCTGGCCTGCAGGGTTTCTGTTGAGAGATCCGCACTTAGACGTATGGGGTTTCTTTCATATGTTATTTGTTGTTTGCTTCTAGCTGCTTTTAGTAATCTGTCTTTATATTTAGTCTGCGTTAGTTTGATTAGTATGTGCCTTGGTGTATTTCTTTTGGGGTTTATCCTGTATGGAACTCTTTGTGCTTCTTGGACTTGGTTGACTATATCCTTTCCCATCCTGGGGAAGTTTTCCACTATAATCTCTTCAAGAATTTTTTCGTAACCTTTCTTCCCCTCTTCTTCCTCTGGAACTCCTATAATTCTAATGTTGGTGCATTTGATATTGTCCCAGAGGTCTCAAGGGCTGTCCTCAGTTCTTTTAATTCTTTTGGTTTTATTCTGTTCCTCAGCATTTATCTCAACCAGTCTATATTCCAGCTCACTTATCTGTTCTTCAGCCTCCGATACTCTACTGTTGAGGCCTTCTATAGTATTTTTGAGTTCAGCAATTGAGTTGGTGGTCTGTATTTGCTTATTTTTTATTTCTTGCATGTCTTTTCTCAATGCACTAATTTCCTCTAATATTCTGTTTTCGGTGCTTTGCATCCTCATTAGTATAGTTTTTCTGAATTCTCTTTCAGATAATTTGTCTATCTCCTCCTCTGTCATTTGAAGCTGTGATTCTCTAGCTTGGTCCTTCATTTGTGCAGTGTTTCTCTGTCTTTTCATTATTAGGTTAGTTTTTGTTTCTTTGTGGGTGTCTGTGTGTACAGAGTTCTTTTCCCCACCAGGTTTCTTGGTTGAATTCTCCCTTCCTTTGGGTTTTTGTCCTTCTAGAAGGGTTCCATGGTTTGTGTCTTGGGTGTTAGATTTACTTCAGAAGTCATGGGTTAATCCATTTACATTCAAAGTAATTATTGATACAAATGTTTCTATTGTCATCTTCTTAGAAGTCTGGGGTTTGATTTGTAGGACTTCTACTCTTGTATTTATTGGCTATATCAGGCCCTTTAACACCTGTTGTAAGGCTGGTTTGGTGGTACAGAATTCTTTTAGTTTTTGTCTGTCTGAACTTTTGACTTCTCCATCGATTCTGAATGAGATTTTTGCTGGGTAGAGAATTCTTGGTTGCAGGTTATTCTCTTTTAGCTGTTTAAATGTGTCCTGCCATTCTCTTCTGGCCTGCAGGGTTTCTGTTGAGAGATCCGCACTTAGACGTATGGGGTTTCTTTCATATGTTATTTGTTGTTTGCTTCTAGCTGCTTTTAGTAATCTGTCTTTATATTTAGTCTGCGTTAGTTTGATTAGTATGTGCCTTGGTGTATTTCTTTTGGGGTTTATCCTGTATGGAACTCTTTGTGCTTCTTGGACTTGGTTGACTATATCCTTTCCCATCCTGGGGAAGTTTTCCACTATAATCTCTTCAAGAATTTTTTCGTAACCTTTCTTCCCCTCTTCTTCCTCTGGAACTCCTATAATTCTAATGTTGGTGCATTTGATATTGTCCCAGAGGTCTCAAGGGCTGTCCTCAGTTCTTTTAATTCTTTTGGTTTTATTCTGTTCCTCAGCATTTATCTCAACCAGTCTATATTCCAGCTCACTTATCTGTTCTTCAGCCTCCGATACTCTACTGTTGAGGCCTTCTATAGTATTTTTGAGTTCAGCAATTGAGTTGGTGGTCTGTATTTGCTTATTTTTTATTTCTTGCATGTCTTTTCTCAATGCACTAATTTCCTCTAATATTCTGTTTTCGGTGCTTTGCATCCTCATTAGTATAGTTTTTCTGAATTCTCTTTCAGATAATTTGTCTATCTCCTCCTCTGTCATTTGAAGCTGTGATTCTCTAGCTTGGTCCTTCATTTGTGCAGTGTTTCTCTGTCTTTTCATTATTAGGTTAGTTTTTGTTTCTTTGTGGGTGTCTGTGTGTACAGAGTTCTTTTCCCCACCAGGTTTCTTGGTTGAATTCTCCCTTCCTTTGGGTTTTTGTCCTTCTAGAAGGGTTCCATGGTTGTGTCTTGGGTGGTGTTAGGTCTTGTTTACAGGTGAACAATCTCTAGTGTTGTATGTTCTTTGATAGTGTGGGGTCTTGCAATCAGGGCTTCTACTCTGAGGATCCTTGGTTTGATGATTGGTCAGGGGGTGTAGGCTCTATGTCTGGTTTGGTATAGTGTTCCGTGATATTAGTTCAAATACTAGCATCTGAGGAGCAAGAGGTGTGTCCCTAATGGGTGACAGTCATAAAAGCATGCAGATGTTTTCTAACCTAGACATAAGATATACATACATACACAGCAATAACCACATCTAACCAGTCTTACAGAGATAAAGCATCGGAAATTTTTCTGGCAAACGATGCAATCAAAGATGGTACTTGCCCGTTAAGCTCTGAATTAATTAAAATAGTGCCTGGAAAAATAGATCCTAGGCAAGGTCCTGGCTTGGACTATTTCATTGAAGGCAATTTTTAACTAAGACATGCGTTAGGGGTGAGGAGGTGGAGAGTGTATGGGTAATGAGAAGGAATAGATTCGTCTTGGAAGGATTTTATAGGGTTACGTAGCCAAGATTAGTGTGTTGTATTGTTTAGTGCAGCTGGAAGAGAATAGTGGAGACAGGAAGGTAGGAAATATTTATCTAGGCAGTAGTGGTAGATAGGAGAAAGTTTTAGATTTAGAACATAGAGGGAGGAAGGAGTGGGAAAGAGGAAAGAAAATTAGAAGTTTCCAAGAATTAAAATTTAAAAAAAAATAATAATTAAAAATCAAAAAAAGAAATTAAAAATTAAAAAGGGGAAGAGAAACTTAATAAGAAGAGAAAAAAGAAAAAATAATAAAAACGAAAACAGAAACAAAAACCCAAGCCTGACCGATCAAACGAATAAACAGAACCTTCCGCAACAGATAAACAAAAAAGTTAAATACTGTCCCTGGTTTTTATCCTCTCATCTGTCTGGTGGAAGCCAATCTGCTCTCCATGGTGTTGTCTTGATGATGTAGCCTTTCCCTTATGGCACCGGTCTGTAAGCTCAGGTGCTGTCCGGGTCGGTGGTCTGATCCCAGTCCGTCAGGCGGGGGGCGCGGCACGCACCGTCCCGGCTTGGGCGGGGCACAGGCTGATCCCAGTCCATCGGACGGGGTGCCTCGGTGCACGCGCAATCCCGTGTTGGGCGGGGACGCCCCGGCTCTGCCACGCACCCACCGGTAGCTTCCAATACCTGCCCTTCTCCGGGCTTCCTCCGCTGCAGATGTAGCTATGGGGGTGCACGGGCTCCTCCGCCACTGGCGCGTGCCCACTGCCAGTTACACATCCAAGTCCCAAAGGCAGGCACAAGCTTCCCCGTCTGGCTCAAGCCCGGTCCCTGGTCAGCAGTCTGTGGGCAACTTCCCCTTCAGCTGGTCCCACACTAGGAGTGTTTGAACTCACCCGGTGCCAGGCGGAAAGTCGCGATTTTTGGCCGGCAGAGCAGCGCGATTTTCACACTGGGCGCTCCCTCGGGTCTCCTGGTTGGTCGCTAGGCAGCACTCCCCACTGTTCCGTCAGGTCTCAGGTCGCTAGGCAGCAAGCGCTTTCTGCTCGTCCCTGCTCCGGTATTCTATCTTCTCAGTGTCTTAATTTCTGCTGGCGATCCGGGCGGATTCTTGGAGTTTTCACGCTGAGCGCTGCCTTCTCTCTCCCGAGGCTCCGCTTGGGCCCCCTTTTAGGGCACTTGCTGGCGTGCACTCTGTTGGTGCGGTCCGGCATGGGGGTTAGGATAGTGGATTCTTAGAACAGTAGCTCCAGGAGAGATCTGGCTGTTCACTCTTCTACTCTCGCGGACCCATGGAATTCTTCTGTCGTCTAGCGGCTGGTTTGTTGGTGGTGGTTCAGTTCTTGATTAGTTCTGGTGATTCTGCTGGGGAGCTGGTGAAATCTTCCCCTCATTCCTCCACCATCTTGGCTCCCTCTCGTCAGCAACATATTTATTCAGGCCATATATTGTTCGGTGAATGTGTTTGTAAATGACTTGCTGTCCCCAAAGCAGGAAACATAAATGCAGATAACTAATAAGTTATCTTATGTGTGTGTGTGTGTGTGTACATGCTCAGTGATATCCAAATTTTTGTGACCCAAAGGACAGCAGCCTGGCAGGCTTTTCTGTCCATGGAAGCTTCCCAGAAAGAATGCTAAGTGGGTTGCCATTTCCTCCTCCAGGAGATTTTCCCATCCCAGGGATCAAAAGATCATCTCCTGCATCTCCTACATTGGCAGGCAGATTCCCCACCACTGAGCCACCTGGAAAGACCTTGTGTTGCATAACAAATCGCCACAAATTTGGAAGCCTGAAGCAGTACACATTTATTATCTCCCAGATTCTATGAGTCAGGAGACAAGCAAACCTTATCTGAATCCTCTGCTGTAGGGTCTCTAACAAAGCTATAGTCAAAGTGTCATCTGGAGTCTCATTTGAGGGTGTCACTGGGAAAGGTCGCTGGCAGAATTTTGTTTCTTGAGAGTTATTGGACTAAAGGTTTCAGAGCTAGCTGGCTGTTGGTCAGAGGCCACCCTCATTCCCTTGTGGCATGGAGCGCTCCAGCATGGTAGGTCATTTCATCAAGCGTGCCAGCTAAGAAGGAACTAGAGTGTAGAAAAATCAATCTTGTAAACTAATCTCAAAAGTGACATCCTTTCATCTTTGCCTTTGGTGTATCCTTTGGGTGAAAAACAAGTCACAAACCACACCTAGCCCAAGGAGAGGGGATGACACAAAGATATGAACACAAGGAGGCAGATATCACTGTTGGTGATCTGAGAGCCTGTCTGCCACAGAATAGGTGGCTGGTAATTCTCTCATGGCATCCAGTTGAATGCTCTGCCTTCTAGAGTTTGAAGTTTCACCATGTGCTCTCCAAGCCCCTGGAACTTTAACTTACTGGTTCCCCTTGCTAGTTCATGAACTCTTTGAGGGAAAGGCCTTCATGCTTCTCGCTCTCTGTGAGTGTTGCTAGGATAGGGCTTACTGACTCTCAGGTACTAACTACCCACTTGGTGGATGACTGCATGGGGAGCTGAGATCAAAATAGAGTCATAGCCCTGCCTGCATGCCCAGCTCAGCCAGAGCAGGAGCTGATGGTACTGAGGACAGACGTGCAGGACTGTACTCTGGAGTGTGTTGTTTCTGTAGTTGCTTTTGCAAAGCCCATCTCTCCAGGAAGTCTGGTTCTGCTAGTAGAACTCCAGCCTCTAATCTTTTCTAAACCACTCATTTGGGTTTCCCTGTCCTGATGCTGACAGTGTTTTCACCATTGCTTCCCAACCTAGAATTAGAATCAGGGAGGTTCCCTCTTTTTAAATACTGACTGCTCTAACCCTCCCCTATTTCTCAAACAGAAATGAGTGCCACAGCATGACATCACAGCTCCTTAGCCCCAGACAATGTTTTCATTCAATTTCTATAGGGGTACTTTCCAGTGTTCTGAATTTTCAAGGAAACTTGGAAATCTGTACTTTTATGTACACTTCTCCCATTGAAAAAATGTGTTCAGGTAAAACACATCTGCAGGTTATATTTGACTTGTGCGGCAACAATATTTCATCCTAGGTAATATATTGCACTTTACTCTTGTATCTTTGAGACCAGACAACAGTGGCTGACACAGTGTGAGCTCCTGAAGTCCTCAGCAAATTTCTGTTGTTGTTCACTCACCAAGTCATGTTTGAATCTTTGCAATCCCATGGACTGTAGCACGCCAGAGAACTCTCCTTCATCATCTCCTGTAGTTTGCTCAGTCTCATGTCCATTGGACTGGTGATGCCATCCAATCACCTCATTCTCTGTCTCTTGTCTTCAGTGTTTCAGCATCAGGGTCTTTTCCAGTGAGTCAGCACTTCACGTCAGGTGGTCAAAGTATTGGAGCTTCAGGTTCAACATCAGTACTTCCAATGAATGTTCATGGTTGATTTCCTTTAGGATTGATTGATTTGATCTTCTTGCTGTCCAAGGGACTCAAGAGTTTTCTCTAGCACCGCAGTACAAAAGCCTCAATTTTTGTCACTCAGCAGTAAGTCTAACTGTCATAACTGTACATGCCTCTTGGAAAAACCATAGTTTGTTGGCAAAATGAGTTTTCTGTTTATCAATATGCTGTGTAGGTATGTTATAGTTTTCCTTCAAGTGTCTTTTTCAAAATTTTTATTTATTTATTTATTTATCTTTTGGAGGGTGAGGTGGGGAGGGAGGGGGATGGGCAGGCCACTTCTATTGGTCTTTCATTTCTCTATTTTATTCCGTCTTTGTTCTTTGGCTCCTGTGGGCATCCCATCGCGGTGGCCACTGTCGTCTCAGAGCACCGGCTCTGGGCGCATCCGCGCCAGAGCTCCAGCTCAGTAATTGGACACATTGGTCCAGCTGTTCCGTGGCACCTGGGATCTTCCCAGGCCAGGGATCAAACCAGCGCCCCTTGCACTGCAAGGCGGTGTCTTTACCCACTGGACCACCAGTGGAAGCCTCAAGCGTCTTTTAATTTCATGGCTACAGTCACTGTCTGAAGTGATTTTGGAGTCCAAGAAAGTAAAATCTGCCACTGTTTTCATTTTTTCCCCATCTCTTTGCCATAAAGTGATGATACCTGATTTCATGAGCTTAGTCTTTTGAATGTTGAGTTTTAAGCCAGCTTTTCCTTTCTCCTCTTTCACATTGATCAAAAGGCTCTTATTGCTTGTCGGCATTTCTCTAGGTAATATATTGCACTTTACTCTTGTATCTTTGAGACCAGACAACAGTGGCTGACACAGTGTGAGCTCCTGAAGTCCTCAGCAAATTTCTGTTGTTGTTCACTCACCAAGTCATGTTTGAATCTTTGCAATCCCATGGACTGTAGCACGCCAGAGAACTCTCCTTCATCATCTCCTGTAGTTTGCTCAGTCTCATGTCCATTGGACTGGTGATGCCATCCAATCACCTCATTCTCTGTCTCTTGTCTTCAGTGTTTCAGCATCAGGGTCTTTTCCAGTGAGTCAGCACTTCACGTCAGGTGGTCAAAGTATTGGAGCTTCAGGTTCAACATCAGTACTTCCAATGAATGTTCATGGTTGATTTCCTTTAGGATTGATTGATTTGATCTTCTTGCTGTCCAAGGGACTCAAGAGTTTTCTCTAGCACCGCAGTACAAAAGCCTAAATTTTTTGTCACTCAGCAGTAAGTCTAACTGTCATAACTGTACATGCCTCTTGGAAAAACCATAGTTTGTTGGCAAAATGAGTTTTCTGTTTATCAATATGCTGTGTAGGTATGTTATAGTTTTCCTTCAAGTGTCTTTTTCAAAATTTTTATTTATTTATTTATTTATCTTTTGGAGGGTGAGGTGGGGAGGGAGGGGGATGGGCAGGCCACTTCTATTGGTCTTTCATTTCTCTATTTTATTCCGTCTTTGTTCTTTGGCTCCTGTGGGCATCCCATCGCGGTGGCCACTGTCGTCTCAGAGCACCGGCTCTGGGCGCATCCGCGCCAGAGCTCCAGCTCAGTAATTGGACACATTGGTCCAGCTGTTCCGTGGCACCTGGGATCTTCCCAGGCCAGGGATCAAACCAGCGCCCCTTGCACTGCAAGGCGGTGTCTTTACCCACTGGACCACCAGTGGAAGCCTCAAGCGTCTTTTAATTTCATGGCTACAGTCACTGTCTGAAGTGATTTTGGAGTCCAAGAAAGTAAAATCTGCCACTGTTTTCATTTTTTCCCCATCTCTTTGCCATAAAGTGATGATACCTGATTTCATGAGCTTAGTCTTTTGAATGTTGAGTTTTAAGCCAGCTTTTCCTTTCTCCTCTTTCACATTGATCAAAAGGCTCTTTAGTTTCTTTTTACTTTTTGCCATTAGAGTAGTATTATCTGCATATCTGAAGTTATTGATATTTCTCCTGGCAATCTTGATTCAACTTGCACTTCAATCAGTCCAGCATTTTACATGATGTACTCTGCATAGAAGTTAAATAAGCAGGGTGACAGTATACAGGCTTGACATACTCCTTTCCCAATTTTGAATCAGTCCCTTGTTTCATATCTGGTTCTAACTGTTGCTTCCTGACCTGCATTCAGGTTTCTCAGGAGTTAGCTAAGGCAGTCTGGTAGTCCCATCTCTTTAAGAATTTTCCACAGTTTGCTGTGAGCCACACAGTCAAAGGCTTTAACATTGTCAGTGAAGAAGATGTAGATGTTTTTCTGGAGTCTCTTTGCTTTTTTATGATTCAAAGGATGTTGGCAACTTGATCTTTGGTTCCTCTTCTTTTCCTAAATCCAACTTGTAGATCTTCAAATCCTCGGTTCACATCCAGATGCAGCATAAACTGAGGGATTTTGAGCATTACCTTGCTAGCATGTGAAAGCAGTGCAATTATGTGGTAGTTTGAACATTCTTTGTCATTGACTTCTTTGGGATCGGAATGAAAACTGATCTTTTTTTAGTCCTGTCACCACTGTTGAATTTTCCATGTTTGCAAGTATATTGAGTGCAGCACTTTAACAGCGTCATCTTTTAGGATTTTAAATAGTGCAGCTGAAACTCCATCATCACTATGACTTTGTTCATGGTAATGTTTCCTAAGGCCCACTTGACTTCACACTCCAGGACGTCTGACTCTAGGTGAGTGATCATACCATCATGGTTATCCAGGTCATTAAGACCTTTTTTTGTACAGTTCTTTTGTATATTCTTTCCACCTCTTCTTAATCTCTTCTGCTTCTGTTAGGTTCTTATCATTTCTGTCCCTATTGTGCCCATCTTAGCATGAAATGTTCCCTTGGTATCTCTAATTTTCTTGAAGAGATCACTAGTCTTTCTCATTCTATTGTTTTCCTCTATCTCTTTGCCTTGTTCATTTAAGGATTTCTTCTTTCTCCATGCCATTCTTTGGAACTCTGCTTTCAGTTGGGTATATCTTTCCCTTTCTCCTTTGTCTTGCACTTCTTTTCTTAGCTATTTGCTAAATTTACCATTTTGCAATCTTGCATTTCTTTTTCTTTGGGGTGGTTTTGGTTGTCACCTACTGTGTAATAGTATGAATCTATGTTCATAGTCCAGCATTTTACATGATGTACTCTGCATAGAAGTTAAATAAGCAGGGTGACAGTATACAGGCTTGACATACTCCTTTCCCAATTTTGAATCAGTCCCTTGTTTCATATCTGGTTCTAACTGTTGCTTCCTGACCTGCATTCAGGTTTCTCAGGAGTTAGCTAAGGCAGTCTGGTAGTCCCATCTCTTTAAGAATTTTCCACAGTTTGCTGTGAGCCACACAGTCAAAGGCTTTAACATTGTCAGTGAAGAAGATGTAGATGTTTTTCTGGAGTCTCTTTGCTTTTTTATGATTCAAAGGATGTTGGCAACTTGATCTTTGGTTCCTCTTCTTTTCCTAAATCCAACTTGTAGATCTTCAAATCCTCGGTTCACATCCAGATGCAGCATAAACTGAGGGATTTTGAGCATTACCTTGCTAGCATGTGAAAGCAGTGCAATTATGTGGTAGTTTGAACATTCTTTGTCATTGACTTCTTTGGGATCGGAATGAAAACTGATCTTTTTTTAGTCCTGTCACCACTGTTGAATTTTCCATGTTTGCAAGTATATTGAGTGCAGCACTTTAACAGCGTCATCTTTTAGGATTTTAAATAGTGCAGCTGAAACTCCATCATCACTATGACTTTGTTCATGGTAATGTTTCCTAAGGCCCACTTGACTTCACACTCCAGGACGTCTGACTCTAGGTGAGTGATCATACCATCATGGTTATCCAGGTCATTAAGACCTTTTTTTGTACAGTTCTTTTGTATATTCTTTCCACCTCTTCTTAATCTCTTCTGCTTCTGTTAGGTTCTTATCATTTCTGTCCCTATTGTGCCCATCTTAGCATGAAATGTTCCCTTGGTATCTCTAATTTTCTTGAAGAGATCACTAGTCTTTCTCATTCTATTGTTTTCCTCTATCTCTTTGCCTTGTTCATTTAAGGATTTCTTCTTTCTCCATGCCATTCTTTGGAACTCTGCTTTCAGTTGGGTATATCTTTCCCTTTCTCCTTTGTCTTGCACTTCTTTTCTTAGCTATTTGCTAAATTTACCATTTTGCAATCTTGCATTTCTTTTTCTTTGGGGTGGTTTTGGTTGTCACCTACTGTGTAATAGTATGAATCTATGTTCATAGTACTTCAGGCACTCTGTCTATCAGATTTAAATTCTTTAATCTATTTTTCACTTCTACTGTATAATTATAAACAATTTTATTTAGCAAATGGTCGTATGCACTGGTCTTACATGCTCTTTGGGTGGAGATAAGGTGTACACACTCTGAAACTCTGCCAAAAAAAAAACCAGAAAAAAAAAACCCTTTCATTTCTGCCTTTTGGCAAGTTCCTGTTGAGAGTGCTACTTTGGGAGTGGCCCCATCTTGGTAAATTGTAGAGCTGCTCAGCTTTCAATAGAGCGAGTGAAGAAGCAGGAAGTCATTTCTGAATCTTTGAGAAGCTGTGTAGAAGCAGCAGTAAAGGTTTATTTATGCCCACACTCACAAACAAATCAAAATGCATTTTAACAAAGTCCCAGATGAGTTAAAAATAGTTCTGGGGACAAAACATCCAGCACAGAAAGTCCATTAGCAGCTGATCCGCATTAATGACTTCTAGCAAGCTTGGTGACAGTGGACCTTGGAGGCCAGGAGCCCCTAGATGCCATCGTTGCACAGTGCCTCTGCTGTCTTGGGCTCAGCACCATGTAAAACCATCCATGTCACTTTCATTCAAAGAAATTGAAAGCACTGGCTTTCAGCCAAGATAGGGAAATCTCTCTTAGAATATCTGAGCTAATTGGGGCAAGAAAAAATTCTAGGGATTGGAGTAGTGGGGACTTTCTGCTTTGCTTGCTGGCCTCAGGTAGGATGATGGACTTTCCTGACATAAAGAAAAAATAATGAATGGACCTAACTCTGAGACTAAGAAGAGTTTAGTTTTGGCAATAGAAGCTGATGGGGACCCCATGACCATGCTTCCCAGTTTAGCAGCAAAGACCTAGTTTGTATTTCCCATCAGTTTCAGAAAACCAATACAATAAATTGAGAAATGAAAAAAATTAAACCATACAAAATACAAGGCCACTTTATTAATTACAATAAATTTCCCTTTCTCCTTTGTCTTGCACTTCTTTTCTTAGCTTTTTTTTTTTTGCTAAATTTAAACCATTTTGCAATCTTGCATTTCTTTTTCTTTGGGGTGGTTTTGGTTGTCACCTACTGTGTAATAGTATGAATCTATGTTCATAGTACTTCAGGCACTCTGTCTATCAGATTTAAATTCTTTAATCTATTTTTCACTTCTACTGTATAATTATAAACAATTTTATTTAGCAAATGGTCGTATGCACTGGTCTTACATGCTCTTTGGGTGGAGATAAGGTGTACACACTCTGAAACTCTGCCAAAAAAAAAACCAGAAAAAAAAAACCCTTTCATTTCTGCCTTTTGGCAAGTTCCTGTTGAGAGTGCTACTTTGGGAGTGGCCCCATCTTGGTAAATTGTAGAGCTGCTCAGCTTTCAATAGAGCGAGTGAAGAAGCAGGAAGTCATTTCTGAATCTTTGAGAAGCTGTGTAGAAGCAGCAGTAAAAGGTTTATTTATGCCCACACTCACAAACAAATCAAAATGCATTTTAACAAAGTCCCAGATGAGTTAAAAATAGTTCTGGGGACAAAACATCCAGCACAGAAAGTCCATTAGCAGCTGATCCGCATTAATGACTTCTAGCAAGCTTGGTGACAGTGGACCTTGGAGGCCAGGAGCCCCTAGATGCCATCGTTGCACAGTGCCTCTGCTGTCTTGGGCTCAGCACCATGTAAAACCATCCATGTCACTTTCATTCAAAGAAATTGAAAGCACTGGCTTTCAGCCAAGATAGGGAAATCTCTCTTAGAATATCTGAGCTAATTGGGGCAAGAAAAAATTCTAGGGATTGGAGTAGTGGGGACTTTCTGCTTTGCTTGCTGGCCTCAGGTAGGATGATGGACTTTCCTGACATAAAGAAAAAATAATGAATGGACCTAACTCTGAGACTAAGAAGAGTTTAGTTTTGGCAATAGAAGCTGATGGGGACCCCATGACCATGCTTCCCAGTTTAGCAGCAAAGACCTAGTTTGTATTTCCCATCAGTTTCAGACCAATACTTTTGCAGAATACAATAAAAATTGAGAAAAATGAAAAAAAAAATTAAAAACCATACAAAATACAAGGCCCCACTTTTTTATTATTAGATTGAAGAGTCATACTTTTTTACTTTGTCAAATTGCTATTGAGGTTTCTAAACTTTCTGATTTCAGTATTTCATCATAGCCACACTCAGGCAGAAGGGAACCACAGGGTTCACTCACCTTCTGGCTGTCCCACTTAATGCTCTTGCTGGGCTACTCCCTCTGCTGGAACTTCTTTCCTCATCTTGTCCTTCCGCACACCAAATGAGTGCCCACCAATCCTCTCAGTCCAGAACTGTGCCCGAGTGTCTGCATCTGCTTCCTCCACTCATACCCAGTGCTGCCATTACAGTTGGGATTAACTGCTTCTCACCTGAATGCACCTAGCTCCTCCTGGTTTGGGCCCTGCTCTCCTGCTTCTGATGTGCCCTTATATTTTCCCTTCAGCTAGAGAGACTAGCTTCTTAAAACATAGCTCTGATTACATCATCCACAGGCTAAAGTCCTTCAGCAGTTTTCAGGGAACTACAGTGTGGGTCCCAAGTACCCAACTGTGGGCTGAGGCTTCCACAGACCTGGCTGCATCCTTTCTGGCCACATCCCCAACATGTCCATGTAAACCCTATACCTCTTGCTACACCTACATGGATTCTGTTCCTCTTGCTTTGGGTTTTGCTCAGCTGCTCCTCTGGCCTAGTCTACCTTCCACTCCCTCTTCCCCTTTCTCTGTAGGATTTCAGGTGGTCCCTTCTAGATGCCATCGTTGCACAGTGCCTCTGCTGTCTTGGGCTCAGCACCATGTAAAACCATCCATGTCACTTTCATTCAAAGAAATTGAAAGCACTGGCTTTCAGCCAAGATAGGGAAATCTCTCTTAGAATATCTGAGCTAATTGGGGCAAGAAAAAATTCTAGGGATTGGAGTAGTGGGGACTTTCTGCTTTGCTTGCTGGCCTCAGGTAGGATGATGGACTTTCCTGACATAAAGAAAAAATAATGAATGGACCTAACTCTGAGACTAAGAAGAGTTTAGTTTTGGCAATAGAAGCTGATGGGGACCCCATGACCATGCTTCCCAGTTTAGCAGCAAAGACCTAGTTTGTATTTCCCATCAGTTTCAGACCAATACTTTTGCAGAATACAATAAAAATTGAGAAAAATGAAAAAAAAAATTAAAAACCATACAAAATACAAGGCCCCACTTTTTTATTATTAGATTGAAGAGTCATACTTTTTTACTTTGTCAAATTGCTATTGAGGTTTCTAAACTTTCTGATTTCAGTATTTCATCATAGCCACACTCAGGCAGAAGGGAACCACAGGGTTCACTCACCTTCTGGCTGTCCCACTTAATGCTCTTGCTGGGCTACTCCCTCTGCTGGAACTTCTTTCCTCATCTTGTCCTTCCGCACACCAAATGAGTGCCCACCAATCCTCTCAGTCCAGAACTGTGCCCGAGTGTCTGCATCTGCTTCCTCCACTCATACCCAGTGCTGCCATTACAGTTGGGATTAACTGCTTCTCACCTGAATGCACCTAGCTCCTCCTGGTTTGGGCCCTGCTCTCCTGCTTCTGATGTGCCCTTATATTTTCCCTTCAGCTAGAGAGACTAGCTTCTTAAAACATAGCTCTGATTACATCATCCACAGGCTAAAGTCCTTCAGCAGTTTTCAGGGAACTACAGTGTGGGTCCCAAGTACCCAACTGTGGGCTGAGGCTTCCACAGACCTGGCTGCATCCTTTCTGGCCACATCCCCAACATGTCCATGTAAACCCTATACCTCTTGCTACACCTACATGGATTCTGTTCCTCTTGCTTTGGGTTTTTGCTCAGCTGCTCCTCTGGCCTAGTCTCCCTTCCACTCCCTCTTCCCCTTTCTCTGTAGGATTTCAGGTGGTCCCTTCTCTAAGAGGCCTTCCCTGGAGGTGGAGCTGGTTAAATCTGGCTTCCTCTTCCCCTGAGTGGGACAATTGGAAGGAATGTTCTACCAACCTCTTTCTGAGTTGGCAGAGCCCAGACCATAGGTGTCCCCACTTCTTCCTGAGTTTCCAGGCATCACCTTTTACACAGAAGACCTGCTCTCAGTCTTTCTGTCTCAGGTCTGTTTCTGGGAACCCAAGACCCAAAAGGTGTTGCTGCCTTTCTGTCCCTCCTGTCCTCTTGACACCATCTAGTGTCAAAGTCAGGAAAAATGCATCATTGCAAACTGCAACAAAGACTAAGGAAAAAACACTGGTACCAGAAAAGTATATTACATTGGTCTGTGGCTCAGAAAAGACCCAAGAGACTGTAAAGTGACATTTACAAAGTTGTAATTCCATGAAACAAAGTGCCAATAGATTGTCAATAGCAATGTGGGGGGATCACTGAAGCAGAGACTGACCTGGGTAAAGAGGTGCCAAGTGTTGACTGCTGAGCGAAGCAGAAGAGGCCTATGGTGGTGTGGTGGACACCAGATCAGCTGTGGGAGCCACAATCCGCGAGGCATGCTTAGGTGCCAGGCCCTAGGCTGGGTGTGCTGCATGCCTCACCTAGCTCAGTGCCCACAGTAACTTTCTGGACCACCCTCCGTTTACAGAAGATGACACCAAGGTCTGGTGCAGAGACAGGGTGTGGAGTCAGGGCCAGAGATAGGAAGGATCACAGCCGATTCTCTCTGTGACTTCATTTAGATTTCTAAAAGGTTCTTTGTGGGCTGACCCTGTGCCAGGGCCTGGGCCTGGCACATTCATACCTGGTGCTGTGTCCTAGCCTTGCTCTTTCTAGACTAACATTAATACTAATATTTGTCTTTTGCAAAGGTGCTTTTGCTGGGTGAGATGTGAATAATTTATCTGACTGTGAAAGTATCACCTCGGATGTTGGGGACAAAATGCTGCTCATTTCCTTGCTGTGTCACTGTGGTCAGGCAGCCCCAACACGTTCTGAACTGATAAACGGCTGCTTTGGCCTCCCTACTACTGGCTACCAAGGAACAAAGATGAGTGGGAGGCAGGGAGACAGGCAGAGGCAAAATTAATGATTCTGGAGGGCTTGAGATTCACCCAGGCAGAGTCAGAATCTGCACCCTGCAGTACACTGGCCCCACTCACTTCCTCCTCTGCAGGAAGGTTGGATTTCTTCTGCCTCATCCTCCAGGAAGCTTTGGTTCCCACTGATGGCTCTCTGCCTTCCTACTTCTCTCTGTTTTTGTCTCTCTCACTCTTTGTTTATATTCCTATCCTTGTCTGTTTTTCTTTGTATCCCTCTATTTTTTTTTCTACCTGCCCACTGTCTCCATCTCTCTGTGCATGTCTCTGTCTGTCTTTCTGTGGCCCTTGACAATTTTATTCACCTCACATCACTGTGGAGACCTTGGGTTTCACAAGTGGCCAGATTCACTGTTACTGGCTCAGGTCTAATGGATCTACCTTTGTTTGAATGTATTTCCCTACACGTGTGAGTTTTCCTGAAAGCATAGCCAGAAACAAGACCTTGGGAGGTGGAGCTGGGAAGTAGGACCAAAGTAGTAGGCCAGTGGGACAGGGAAGAAAGAGCATTCAGCTAAGAGTGAATTCTGGGCCTCGGAAATACTGTGGAACATGGGACTCACATGTTCACATGCCTGAGAACACATGTGCCTGGGACGCACCCTCTGTCAAGGACGGGACCTGTACGTGCCTGCCTCCTGGGGTTGGGAACTTTGCTGACCCTGAGTTTCCTTGGGAGCAGTTGAGAGAGTATCACTGCAGGCAAAAAGGTGTAGGAACTCAGGAGAGCTGCTTCTGAGAGGCACCTTGAAATCTGGGCTAGGCCCGGGCAGGACCAATGCCTGGGGCAACTCTTTGTTTCCTGTAGTGTGACGTTCAAGGCCCCATGATGTGGACCAGTTGACCTCTACGTACTACTACTACCACTGGCTGCAGCCAGGGTGGCTTACCTGAGAGTTCTGATACCTGATAGTTCTGTCTTTTTGTCAATCCTCAGTGCCAGCTAGGATGAACTTTAAAATAAGTCTACAACTAGAGACTTGATTTTTTAAAGCTTTTAAATGTGAAATGCATTCAGTCTTAAAGCATATACAATGTGTTTAAAGTAATAAAATGAGAAGCCACATACCCCCCATCCAGTTTAAGAAACAGAACATCACCTTCTGTGGCCCTCTCCAGCTGCATTATTTTCATCCCTCCACCCCAAGATAACAATCATCCTGAAGTTTGTGTTTACTGTGATTTACTTTTACTTTCAGCTTTATCACATTACATACATCCTAAATAGGAGTTTATTTGTTTATGCCCTATTTTTTTGGAGGGAGGTGTCTACAAAGCAAGGGCCACTGGGGACCAGCCATGATGGCAGCAAACACATGGGATCCTGGAGAGAGACAAGGAACAGATTCCTCAGGAAAATCTTTGGCAGAAACTAGCCCTGTGGATGCCTTGACCTTAGACTTCCAGCCTTCACAACTGTGAGACGATATAGTCTTATAGTCTCAAAATATAGTACTTTGTCTTGGCCTCCATGGGAAAGAAATTCATATGATAATCCTACATTTCATTTGTGAGGAACTGTCAAAGCATTTCTCCAAAACAGCTAGGACGTTTTATACTCTTGTCAGCAATGGTGGTTTCAGTTTCTACACATCCTGACCGATGCATGACATTGTCCGACTTTCTAATTATTATTGTCCTGGTGGGTATGAAGTGGCACCTCATTGTAGTTGTGAAAACATTTCCTTATAATCCTTATTTTTCCTATAAGATTAATAGTAATGTCTTCTTTTTCATTCCTAATTTTAGTATTTGAGTCTTCTGCCACTCCTTTTTTCTTTCTTGGTAAGTATAGCTAAATATTTGTCAATTTTGTTGATCTTTTCAAAGGTCCAACCTTTCATTTTATTGATTTCTAATATTTTTAATTCTTTGTGTCATTTACTGGCACCCTGGTCTTTATTATTATTACTTATTTCCTCTTCTTGTACACTTTAAAAATTTTGATGTTTACTTTTTTGTCTTAAATTTATCAAGGCCCATGATGTGGACCAGTTGACCTCTACTACTACCCCCTGGCTGCAGCCAGGGTGGCTTACCTGAGAGTTCTGATACCTGATAGTTCTGTCTTTTTGTCAATCCTCAGTGCCAGCTAGGATGAACTTTAAAATAAGTCTACAACTAGAGACTTGATTTTTTAAAGCTTTTAAATGTGAAATGCATTCAGTCTTAAAGCATATACAATGTGTTTAAAGTAATAAAATGAGAAGCCACATACCCCCCATCCAGTTTAAGAAACAGAACATCACCTTCTGTGGCCCTCTCCAGCTGCATTATTTTCATCCCTCCACCCCAAGATAACAATCATCCTGAAGTTTGTGTTTACTGTGATTTACTTTTACTTTCAGCTTTATCACATTACATACATCCTAAATAGGAGTTTATTTGTTTATGCCCTATTTTTTTGGAGGGAGGTGTCTACAAAGCAAGGGCCACTGGGGACCAGCCATGATGGCAGCAAACACATGGGATCCTGGAGAGAGACAAGGAACAGATTCCTCAGGAAAATCTTTGGCAGAAACTAGCCCTGTGGATGCCTTGACCTTAGACTTCCAGCCTTCACAACTGTGAGACGATATAGTCTTATAGTCTCAAAATATAGTACTTTGTCTTGGCCTCCATGGGAAAGAAATTCATATGATAATCCTACATTTCATTTGTGAGGAACTGTCAAAGCATTTCTCCAAAACAGCTAGGACGTTTTATACTCTTGTCAGCAATGGTGGTTTCAGTTTCTACACATCCTGACCGATGCATGACATTGTCCGACTTTCTAATTATTATTGTCCTGGTGGGTATGAAGTGGCACCTCATTGTAGTTGTGAAAACATTTCCTTATAATCCTTATTTTTCCTATAAGATTAATAGTAATGTCTTCTTTTTCATTCCTAATTTTAGTATTTGAGTCTTCTGCCACTCCTTTTTTCTTTCTTGGTAAGTATAGCTAAATATTTGTCAATTTTGTTGATCTTTTCAAAGGTCCAACCTTTCATTTTATTGATTTCCCCCTAATATTTTTAATTCTTTGTGTCATTTACTGGCACCCTGGTCTTTATTATTATTACTTATTTCCCTCTTCTTGTACACTTTAAAAATTTTGATGTTTACTTTGATGGTTATTGTGGCATCTTTATTTTTTAAAATTTGATAAGAGAATTTTATTATATAAAGGAATTTATGCAATATTGTTGGGTAGTTTTTCAAAATTAATACACAAGTATTTCTGTAGTTTTCATTTAAAAGAGGTAATTGTGACTCAGGAAGATTATTTAGTGTAAATGAAGAATTTCTGAAATAAACTAGCTATCACCAGTAATCCCAATGGGTTGTGAAAATTCAAAGATTATTGGGACATCTTTATAGTGGCCCATGAGCTATGAGAAGTACATTTCAAGAATAGTGAAGGAGCAAAATTGAAGACATGTACTACTAGTGACATCCCACTTTACTTCATATTATATAGCAATTAAAGGTTCAGGCATATATCCATGCAGTCTATAATATGTTGTATCAGTGGTGATCTTAAAAATAATGTTTATGGAGAAGCCAGTGGATTATTAGTCCATTTCTAACAAGAACTCTTTCACTCTTTATTGTCCATATGTATTGAGTTAGTGTGTTTTCATTATCATTTTCTTCTATGAATTTTTTCATTTCCCTTTTGATTTCTTTTGCAATCTGTTCATTATTTATTTGTTAATTATTATTATTTATTTATTTTCATCCATCTTTATTCTTTGACCTGTGTGGGTCTACCACTGAAGTGGTCCCTCTCACTGCAGAGCACTGGCTCTGGGTGAACGTGCTCCAGAGCACTGGCTGGTAACTGACACACTGGTCCAGCTGCTCCACAGCACATGGGATCTTCCCAGGCCAGGGATCGAACTGGGGTCCCTTGCACTTCAAGACGGACTCTTTACCCACTGGACCACCCTGTTCATTATTTAGAAATGTATTGTTTAATGTCTGTGGTTTTTTTGCTTTTTTTTTTACATTTTCTCTTCTTATAATTGATATCTAGTTGCATAGCACTGTAGTCAGAAAAGATGGTTGATACAATTTCAATTTTCTTAAATTTACTGAGGTTTGATTTGTGACCTAGGATATGGTCTACCCTGGAGAATATTCCATGTTCCCTTGAGAAGAGAATGTATTCTTCTGCATTTGGATGGAAGGTCCTAAAGGTATCAATGATATCCATCTTGTCTAATGCATCATTTAAGGCTTGTGTTTCCTTGTTAATTTTCTGTTTTGAAGATCTGTCCATTGTTGTAAGTGAGGAGTTAAAGTCTTCTACTATTATTGTGTTACTGTCAACTTCTTTTATGTCTGAAAGTGTTTGCCTTATGTATTGAGGTGTTTTAAGTTGATTGGATAGATATTTATGATTTTTATGTCTTTCTTTTGGATTGCTCCCTTGATCATTATGTAGTGTCCTGCCTTGTCCCTTATAATCTTCTTTATTTTAAGGTCTACTTTTTCTGATATGAGGATTGACATTCCAGCTTTTTTTGGATTTCCATTTGCATGGAATATGTTTTTCCATCCTCTTGCTTTCAGTCTACATGTGTCTTTTGGTCTGAAGTGGGTTTCTTGTAAACAGCATATATATGAGTCTTATTTTTGTGTCCATTCAGCTAGTCTGTGTCTTTTGGTTGGAGCACCTAAACTATTCACATTTAAGGTAATTATTGATACAAATGCTCCTATTGTCATCTTCTTAAATGTTTGGGGTTTGTTCTGTAGGTATTTTTTCTTCTCCTGTGTTTGCTGACTGTATAAGTCTCTTTAACATTTGTTGTAAGGCTGGCTTGGTGGTACCAAATTCTCTTAATTTGAGCTTGTCTGCAAAGGTTTTGATTTCTCCATCAATTTTAAGTGAGATTCTTGAAGGATAGAGTATTCTTTTAAAAACAAACAAACAAACAAACATTTATTTTATTTATTTATCTTTTGGGGGGTGAGGTGGGGAGGGAGGGGGACGGGAGGGCCACTTCTATTGGTCTTTCATTTATCTTTTTTCATCCATCTTTGTTCTTTGGCTCCTGTGGGCCTCCCATCGCAGTGGCCTCTGTTGTCACAGAGAGCCGGCTCTGAGCACATGCGCCCCAGAGCTCCAGCTCAATAATTGGACACATCAGTCCAGCCACTCCGCAGCACGTGGGATCTTCCCAGGCCAGGGATCGAACTGGCGCCCCTTGCACTGCAAGGCGATGTCCTTACCCACTGGACCACCAGGGGAAGCCCAGGATAGAGTATTCTTGGTTTAGATTTTTTTCTTTCAGTACTTTAAATATGTCTTACCATTCCCTTCTGGCCTGCAGAGTTTCTGCTGAAAGATCAGCTGTTAAACTTATGAGGTTTCCCTTGTATACACTTGTTGCTTTTCCCTTGTTGCTTTTAATATCCTTTCTCTGTGTTTAATTTGTGTAACTTAATTAGTATGCATCTTGGTGTATTTCTCCTATGATTTATCCTGTATGGATTCTGCACTTTTTGAGCTTGATTGACTATTTCCTCTCCCATGTTGGGGAAGTTTTCAACTATAATCTCTTCAAAAAATTTCTCATACCCTTTCTTTTTCTCTTCTTCTTCTGAACCCTTTTAATTTAAATGTTGGTAGTTTTCTTTTTTTTTTTTTTTTTTAAATGTTGGCCTCTTTTATTGGTCCCTCATTTATATATTTTCATCCATCTTAATTCTTTGGCCTATGTAGGCCTTCCATTGATGTGGCACTTCTCGTTGCAGAGCACTGGCTCTGGGTTCATGCGCTCCAGAGTGCTGGCTCATAACTGGACACACCGGTTTACCTGCTTCACGGCATATGGGATCTTCTGTGCCAGGGACTGAACCAGCGCCCCTTGCACTGCAAGGTGGACTCTTTAACCACTGGACCACCAGGGAAGACCGAGCATTTGTATGTTTGATAGTATCCCAGAGGTATCTGAAACTATCCTCAACTCTTCATTCTTTGAGTTTTATTCTATTCTTCAGCAGTTATTTCCAACATTCTATCCTCCAACTCACTTCTCTGTTCTTCTGCCTCAGGTACTCTGCTCTTGATTCTTTCTTGAGTATTTTTACGTTCAGCAACTGAGTTGTTTGTCTCTGTTTGTTGTTTTTTAAGTTCTTGTATTTCTTTGTTCTCTATGTTAATTGATTCTTGCATTTTCTCTAATATTCTATTTTCCACGTTTTGGATCATCTTTGCTATCTGTATTCTAAATTTTCTTTCAGAAAGTTTGTCTAATTCCTCTTCTTTTATTTGGACTTGTGTGTTTGTAGATTGTTCCTTCATTTGCACATTATTTCTCTTCCTTTTCATTACTATTATTACTTTTTAACTCACTATGTTTGAGATCTCCTTTTCCCAGACTTCCAAGTTGAATTCTTTCTTGCTTTTGGTTTCTGCCCTTGTAAGGTGTGTCCAGTGGCTTGTGTAAGCTTCTTGTAGAATGTGGGATGAGGTGAGTTTTTATTTTTTATTTTTATTTCTTCCCCTCTGATGGGAAGGCCCAAGTTAGATCTGCAGATGATCAGTTTTGTATTTTTGTCTTGTTTGTTATTTGGATGATCTGTCTTACTCAGGGTGCTGCTGGTGGTTGGGTGATGCCAGCTCTTGTATACAAATGCTTGCCTTTGTGGGAGTTCACTGTTTAATGCTCTCTAGTGTTAGGCGTTCTTGAATAGTGTGAAGTCTTGGAGTCAGTGCTCCCTCTCTGAAGCCTCTGGGCTTGATGCCACCTTGTTGCAGCCTCTGCTTTGCTCTTGGATATGAGTATTTTTGTGTGTGTGTGTGTGGTCAGATCTAATCTCCTCCTATCGATTGGTTTTCCACAGCTAGTTGCAATTCTGGAGGTCTTGCAGGAACAGATGAGTGCATGTCCTTCTACTCCGCCATCTTCTATACTTATTTTTCAATGAAAATGTTCCTATTGCATATGTGTATTGTAATTTTGTCAGTTTTGTTCCATATTTTTTAAAAATTCACCTTCACTTCTCTGTTAACCAGCGCCTTGCACTGCAAGGTGGACTCTTTAACCACTGGACCACCAGGGAAGACCGAGCATTTGTATGTTTGATAGTATCCCAGAGGTATCTGAAACTATCCTCAACTCTTCATTCTTTGAGTTTTATTCTATTCTTCAGCAGTTATTTCCAACATTCTATCCTCCAACTCACTTCTCTGTTCTTCTGCCTCAGGTACTCTGCTCTTGATTCTTTCTTGAGTATTTTTACGTTCAGCAACTGAGTTGTTTGTCTCTGTTTGTTGTTTTTTAAGTTCTTGTATTTCTTTGTTCTCTATGTTAATTGATTCTTGCATTTTCTCTAATATTCTATTTTCCACGTTTTGGATCATCTTTGCTATCTGTATTCTAAATTTTCTTTCAGAAAGTTTGTCTAATTCCTCTTCTTTTATTTGGACTTGTGTGTTTGTAGATTGTTCCTTCATTTGCACATTATTTCTCTTCCTTTTCATTACTATTATTACTTTTTAACTCACTATGTTTGAGATCTCCTTTTCCCAGACTTCCAAGTTGAATTCTTTCTTGCTTTTGGTTTCTGCCCTTGTAAGGTGTGTCCAGTGGCTTGTGTAAGCTTCTTGTAGAATGTGGGATGAGGTGAGTTTTTATTTTTTATTTTTATTTCTTCCCCTCTGATGGGAAGGCCCAAGTTAGATCTGCAGATGATCAGTTTTGTATTTTTGTCTTGTTTGTTATTTGGATGATCTGTCTTACTCAGGGTGCTGCTGGTGGTTGGGTGATGCCAGCTCTTGTATACAAATGCTTGCCTTTGTGGGAGTTCACTGTTTAATGCTCTCTAGTGTTAGGCGTTCTTGAATAGTGTGAAGTCTTGGAGTCAGTGCTCCCTCTCTGAAGCCTCTGGGCTTGATGCCACCTTGTTGCAGCCTCTGCTTTGCTCTTGGATATGAGTATTTTTGTGTGTGTGTGTGTGGTCAGATCTAATCTCCTCCTATCGATTGGTTTTCCACAGCTAGTTGCAATTCTGGAGGTCTTGCAGGAACAGATGAGTGCATGTCCTTCTACTCCGCCATCTTCTATACTTATTTTTCAATGAAAATGTTCCTATTGCATATGTGTATTGTAATTTTGTCAGTTTTGTTCCATATTTTTTAAAAATTCACCCACACTGATGAATATAGCTGTAGTTCATTTATTTCTACTGTTATAGAGTATTCCACAACATACATTTAAGCATGCATTTATCCAGTTGGCTGTTAATGGAGATTTGGGTAGTTCTCAGTTTTTCTTTTTCAGCCTTTGAAAGTCATGCTGCCAAGAATCCACTTGTACATGGCTTCTGTGGTATCTATGCAATTGTTCTTTGGCCAGTAGTTTTGAGAACAAGTGCTCTCTTTTATGACAATTATTGACTGATATTCTTTTTACTATCTTGAAATGAATTTATTAGATCCTATCCCATACTGTATTTACCTTCAGATTTAAAGAAATCAATCTAATTTTCTAACTATAGTATAAAAGAGAAATAAAGCAATTTAAAATAAAGGATAAATTGTATGAATACTTAAATCTTAGAGAATAATTATGGCAGGAGCCAGAATAATGATGTCAGATGCTTGCATTCGTATGCAGAATGATTTTTCCAGCTGAAAATGCAAATAGACATGGGTATTTTGATTGGTGGTCCAAATACCATGTGCAAGTCCCCAAGAGAGGCATGACCTTTCTGAACTATTGAAGAATTATTGGCAAAATTCCAAGAGGTAACAACATAAAGCAAGCTCTTCCTTCAATTTAGAAGGTAGTTGTATTCAATACACATTCAATATGTTTCAAACTATGAAAACAACTTGTTGCTGTTCAGTCACTAAGTTGTGCCTGACTCTTTGTGACCTCATGAACTGTAACCCACCAGACTCTTCTGACCTCCACTACCCCCAGAGTTTGTTCATTTTCATGTCCATTCTCTGTCAGCCTCTTCTTCTTTTGCCTTCAGTCTTTCCCAACATTGGTTTTTTTCCCAATGAGTTAGCTCTTCACATCAGGTGGTCAAAGTATTGGAACTTCAACTTTAGTATCAGTCCTTCCAATAGATACTCAGGGTTGATTTCCTCTGACATCACAATTTAAGAGCATCAATTCTTCAGTGCTCAGCCTTCTTTATGGTTCAACTCTCACATCTGTACTTGACTACTGGAAAAACTTTGAAAAAGCTTTGTAAGAAAGCTTTGAAAGCAAAGGTCTATTGCAGTTGATGTGAAGGCAAGTCCCTCCCATTTTTCCCTCTAAAAAAGTTTTATCTCCTGGTGGGTAAAAATGTAAAGGAAGATAGACAGTTATAATGATACAGAACAACAAGGATGCAACTGCTTCTTGTGTGAGGAGTCAGTTTTAGTCTCGTTAGAGTTTCTGGAATACTCTAAAAGATGAATTATCCCAAGGTTGGCCACTCAAGGGCCCAGTTTATATATGGAACTGTGGGCTGAGGACCACCAGTGCTGGCTGCAGTAGACATCAGCATTGAATCTCGCTGACCTCCAACTCTAGGTGAGGGTATGACCAAGCATTTAGACCAGAGATAATTAGATGGATTTGTGCTTAATGCATTTTCCAATCAATGCAACAACTTGAGGGCTAATTTATGAAAGTTGAATATGGTGACAAAATGCTGCATTAAAACCCTACTTATCTTTATGGATTAACAGTTAGTGTTGGGGATAGATTTATAGCTGGTTTGAGGAGTCCACAAATAGAAAGATTCTCTTTCCTCTTTCCTCATGCACTGAGAATATTCCTGAAGGTGGGAGGACGGCTTGGAGGTTCTTCCTAGGCAGGAGATAATATCTCTTCCAGTATATTCCAATGCACTGCCTCTTCTTTTCTATTCCAATGACAGTACACAGACTCTTTGGTTTCCCAATGCCCTCTCCCCACCCCTGTTGCAATCCTGCCACTCAATAATGAGATTTGAGAAATATTTTAGTGTATGAACTGAATTCCAAGTTCCAAGTGAGTGAGTTCTTTAAAGCAGGGGCACTTCCCAGTGATCCTGACTCAAATGTCCAATGGTTTCCCCACTCCTACATCTTCTGAGCAGAAAAGACCCTTGTGTCTGAGCACCTATCCCTATGCTCTGGAAGGATGGTCCTGCAGGTCTGTGTTACTCTTCTATAAAGGTCTTTAAAATACAAGTTGACAATAACCTCCTCTACCATACCCATCTCTCCAAAAAGCCCCACAGGAAACTTGAAAGTCTTTTGTAGAGCTGCTCATCAGAGAACAGGGGGAGGGTAGAAATGCTTGTTTTATTGCATCTTGTTTCTGTGGGCCAGGAAGATTGTAAAAGAAGAAAGCCTTAGCGTCTTTGTGGTTAGTATGAAAGGCAGCATCTGGCAGAGGAAATGCTCCCTGACAGGACATGGGTGCAAATGCTTCTTGACAATTCTAATCAAGGAATGTTCTCGTTAGAATTCAAGATGACTGGGATGATAAATTATGTGAATAATTTTGGTTCTTTGTCGGAACTTGGATGATATCTTCCTGCAACACATCTCTAGCTGTGCATATTTAATTACTAACTAAAGAACAACATTAGGCATGTGGTGCGGGCACATCCTTGTGCTGCAGAATGACACTTGAATTTGACGGTGCATATGTTAGAAAAACAAATGAGACAGCAAGCTCCTCAGCCAGGGCCTTCCTGGGAGCCTTGGGTAAGCAGAGGACTGGGCCTGTCACTTTTAACCTGGAAACAGGAAGGAGGCTTGGATTTAAGCAAGATTAATTTGGGGGCTGGAACTTGGTAACTACAGAGCAACAATCTCTTACCAGGCTCCCTGCAGACCAACTTTGCATTTTCAAATTCAAGCAAACACTGCACAAAGACTATGACAAATTCGAACAATTAACGTGTGCCAAGCATTAGGTGAGTACTTTATAACCATCACTAGTATGACCAGCTTAATTAACTTCAGGAATAGTACTTGGAAAAATAATTTAGGTAAAACTCTAGATGTTCTGTTTCATGTAAAGGTTTCATTATTATTTGATAATTTGAAAAGCCATAATATGATGATAATCTGTTCCTTATAAAATTAGTCATCACTCAGTCTCTTCCTTAATTTAACATTGGTCTGTCTCCATTCTGTCTATTGTGTCATTGCTTTTCTTTACTAAGTTTTCTGCTTCTTTCAGTTTCCTGCTATAAACCTCTGATTTAAAAAAAATATATAAATGGTGCAGGGTAAAATTTCAGATCTTGGAACTAGAGGAAAATTTGTTGAATTTAACAAAAGACATGTGGGAAAACTGTTCAAATCCCATTCAACTCACATGGTAAGTGAGGATCTGGCTGAAGTATGCTAGAGAACAGGGGAGGGTAGAAATGCTTGTTTTATTGCATCTTGTTTCTGTGGGCCAGGAAGATTGTAAAAGAAGAAAGCCTTAGCGTCTTTGTGGTTAGTATGAAAGGCAGCATCTGGCAGAGGAAATGCTCCCTGACAGGACATGGGTGCAAATGCTTCTTGACAATTCTAATCAAGGAATGTTCTCGTTAGAATTCAAGATGACTGGGATGATAAATTATGTGAATAATTTTGGTTCTTTGTCGGAACTTGGATGATATCTTCCTGCAACACATCTCTAGCTGTGCATATTTAATTACTAACTAAAGAACAACATTAGGCATGTGGTGCGGGCACATCCTTGTGCTGCAGAATGACACTTGAATTTGACGGTGCATATGTTAGAAAAACAAATGAGACAGCAAGCTCCTCAGCCAGGGCCTTCCTGGGAGCCTTGGGTAAGCAGAGGACTGGGCCTGTCACTTTTAACCTGGAAACAGGAAGGAGGCTTGGATTTAAGCAAGATTAATTTGGGGGCTGGAACTTGGTAACTACAGAGCAACAATCTCTTACCAGGCTCCCTGCAGACCAACTTTGCATTTTCAAATTCAAGCAAACACTGCACAAAGACTATGACAAATTCGAACAATTAACGTGTGCCAAGCATTAGGTGAGTACTTTATAACCATCACTAGTATGACCAGCTTAATTAACTTCAGGAATAGTACTTGGAAAAATAATTTAGGTAAAACTCTAGATGTTCTGTTTCATGTAAAGGTTTCATTATTATTTGATAATTTGAAAAGCCATAATATGATGATAATCTGTTCCTTATAAAATTAGTCATCACTCAGTCTCTTCCTTAATTTAACATTGGTCTGTCTCCATTCTGTCTATTGTGTCATTGCTTTTCTTTACTAAGTTTTCTGCTTCTTTCAGTTTCCTGCTATAAACCTCTGATTTAAAAAAAATATATAAATGGTGCAGGGTAAAATTTCAGATCTTGGAACTAGAGGAAAATTTGTTGAATTTAACAAAAGACATGTGGGAAAACTGTTCAAATCCCATTCAACTCACATGGTAAGTGAGGATCTGGCTGAAGTATGCTAAATAAGGATGGAAGAGAACACTAACAGAATGACAGCACTTAAAGAAATAATTTAAAAACCAAAGAATAAAGAGAGGCCCTCTGGAAAATGGAATGAAATATTTTTTAACAGTCATTAAAAAACAAAACAAAACGGTACTTAGAAAATAAAAAAAAGGTGATATAATTTACTACCCTACTTATGACCCAGATATCTTGTTGTTGCTCAGTTACTAAGTCATATCCAACTCCTTGCAACCCTATGGAACACAGCATGCCTGGCTTCCTTGTCCTTCACCGTCTCCTGGAGTTTGCTCAAACTCATTTGTCTATTCAGTTGGTGATGCCATCCAACCATCTCATCCTTTGTCACCCACTTCTCTTCCTGCTCTCAATCTTTTCCAGTATGAAGATCTTTTCCAATGAGATGGTTCTTCACAGCAGGTGACCACAGTATTAGATCTTCAACTTCAGCATCATTACTTCCAGTAAATATTGATTTCCCTTAGGAGTGACTAGTTTGATCTCCTGGCTGTCCAAGGGGCTCTCAGGAGTCTTCTCCAGCACAACAGTTCAAAAGCATCAGTTTTGTAATAATCAGCCTTCTTTATGGTCCAACTCTTATATCCATACATACCTACTGAAAAAACCATAACTTTGACTCCACAGACCTTTGTTGGCAAAGTGACATACCTGAATTTTAGTACACTATCTAGGTTTGTCATAGCTTTTCTTTTGAGAAGCAGGTGTCTTTTAATTTCATGGCTGCTGACCAGCTTAATTAACTTCAGGAATAGTACTTGGAAAATAATTTAGGTAAAACTCTAGATGTTCTGTTTCATGTAAAGGTTTCATTATTATTTGATAATTTGAAAAGCCATAATATGATGATAATCTGTTCCTTATAAAATTAGTCATCACTCAGTCTCTTCCTTAATTTAACATTGGTCTGTCTCCATTCTGTCTATTGTGTCATTGCTTTTCTTTACTAAGTTTTCTGCTTCTTTCAGTTTCCTGCTATAAACCTCTGATTTAAAAAAAATATATAAATGGTGCAGGGTAAAATTTCAGATCTTGGAACTAGAGGAAAATTTGTTGAATTTAACAAAAGACATGTGGGAAAACTGTTCAAATCCCATTCAACTCACATGGTAAGTGAGGATCTGGCTGAAGTATGCTAAATAAGGATGGAAGAGAACACTAACAGAATGACAGCACTTAAAGAAATAATTTAAAAACCAAAGAATAAAGAGAGGCCCTCTGGAAAATGGAATGAAATATTTTTTAACAGTCATTAAAAAACAAAACAAAACGGTACTTAGAAAATAAAAAAAAGGTGATATAATTTACTACCCTACTTATGACCCAGATATCTTGTTGTTGCTCAGTTACTAAGTCATATCCAACTCCTTGCAACCCTATGGAACACAGCATGCCTGGCTTCCTTGTCCTTCACCGTCTCCTGGAGTTTGCTCAAACTCATTTGTCTATTCAGTTGGTGATGCCATCCAACCATCTCATCCTTTGTCACCCACTTCTCTTCCTGCTCTCAATCTTTTCCAGTATGAAGATCTTTTCCAATGAGATGGTTCTTCACAGCAGGTGACCACAGTATTAGATCTTCAACTTCAGCATCATTACTTCCAGTAAATATTGATTTCCCTTAGGAGTGACTAGTTTGATCTCCTGGCTGTCCAAGGGGCTCTCAGGAGTCTTCTCCAGCACAACAGTTCAAAAGCATCAGTTTTGTAATAATCAGCCTTCTTTATGGTCCAACTCTTATATCCATACATACCTACTGAAAAAACCATAACTTTGACTCCACAGACCTTTGTTGGCAAAGTGACATACCTGAATTTTAGTACACTATCTAGGTTTGTCATAGCTTTTCTTTTGAGAAGCAGGTGTCTTTTAATTTCATGGCTGCTCACCATCCACAGTGATTTTGGAGCCCAAGAAAATAAAATCTGTCACACTTTGCACTTTTCCCCCATCTATTTGCCATGAAGTGATGAGAATAGATATCATTATCTTGACTTTTTGAATGTTAGGTTTTAAGCCAGCTTTTTCTCTCTCCTCTTTCACTATCATCCAAAAGCTCTTTAGTTCCTCTTCACTTTCTGCCATTAGAGTGGTATCATCTGCATATATGAGGTTGTTGATATTTCTCCCAGAAATCTTGATTCCACCCTGTGAGTCATGCAGACTGGCATTTCACATGATGTACTCTTGCATATAAGTTAAATAAGCAGGGTTACAATACACAGCCTTGATGTACTCCTTTTCCAACTTTGAACAAGTCTGTTTTTCCATGCTTGACTTCTCAAAGTTGTTTCTTTATCAGCATACAGGTTTCTCAGGAGACAGGTAAGGTGGTTTGCTATTCCTCTCTTTAAGAATTTTCCACAGTTTGTTATGATCCATATAATCAAAGCTTTTAACATAGTCAATGAAGCATATATAGATGTTTCTCTCTAATTCTCTTGCTTTTTCTATGATTCAATAGATGTTGGCAATTTTATCTGTGGTTACTCTGCATTTTCAAAGCCCAACTTGTATATATGGAAGTTCTGGTTCACATAATATGAAGCTTTTCTTGAAGGATTTTGAGGATTACCTTACTAGTATGTGAAATGAACGCAAGTGTATGGTAGTTGGAACATTCTTTGGCATTGTCCTTCTTTAGGATTGGAATGAAAAATGACCATTTTCAGTCCTGTGCCCACTTCTGAGTTTTCTAAATTTGCTGACATATTGAGTGCAACACATTAACAGCATCATCTTTAAGGATTTTAAATAGTGCAGCTGAAATTTCATCATTGCTATGACTTTTCTCATGGTAATGCTTCCTAAGGCCCACTTGATTTCATACTCCAGGATGTCTGTCTGTAGGTGAGTGACTACACCATCATGGTTATCCAAGTTATTAAGACCTTTTTCATACAATTCTTCTGTGTATTCTTGCCACCTCTTCTTAATATCTTCTGCTTCTGTTAGGCCCTTACCATTTCTGTCCTTATTGTGCCCATCTATTTGCCATGAAGTGATGAGAATAGATATCATTATCTTGACTTTTTGAATGTTAGGTTTTAAGCCAGCTTTTTCTCTCTCCTCTTTCACTATCATCCAAAAGCTCTTTAGTTCCTCTTCACTTTCTGCCATTAGAGTGGTATCATCTGCATATATGAGGTTGTTGATATTTCTCCCAGAAATCTTGATTCCACCCTGTGAGTCATGCAGACTGGCATTTCACATGATGTACTCTTGCATATAAGTTAAATAAGCAGGGTTACAATACACAGCCTTGATGTACTCCTTTTCCAACTTTGAACAAGTCTGTTTTTCCATGCTTGACTTCTCAAAGTTGTTTCTTTATCAGCATACAGGTTTCTCAGGAGACAGGTAAGGTGGTTTGCTATTCCTCTCTTTAAGAATTTTCCACAGTTTGTTATGATCCATATAATCAAAGCTTTTAACATAGTCAATGAAGCATATATAGATGTTTCTCTCTAATTCTCTTGCTTTTTCTATGATTCAATAGATGTTGGCAATTTTATCTGTGGTTACTCTGCATTTTCAAAGCCCAACTTGTATATATGGAAGTTCTGGTTCACATAATGTGAAGCTTTTCTTGAAGGATTTTGAGGATTACCTTACTAGTATGTGAAATGAACGCAAGTGTATGGTAGTTGGAACATTCTTTGGCATTGTCCTTCTTTAGGATTGGAATGAAAAATGACCATTTTCAGTCCTGTGCCCACTTCTGAGTTTTCTAAATTTGCTGACATATTGAGTGCAACACATTAACAGCATCATCTTTAAGGATTTTAAATAGTGCAGCTGAAATTTCATCATTGCTATGACTTTTCTCATGGTAATGCTTCCTAAGGCCCACTTGATTTCATACTCCAGGATGTCTGTCTGTAGGTGAGTGACTACACCATCATGGTTATCCAAGTTATTAAGACCTTTTTCATACAATTCTTCTGTGTATTCTTGCCACCTCTTCTTAATATCTTCTGCTTCTGTTAGGCCCTTACCATTTCTGTCCTTATTGTGCCCATCTTTGCATGAAATATTCCTTGAAATCTGCAATTTTGTTGAAGAGATCTCTAGTCTTTCTCGTTCTATTATTTTCCTCTATTTCTTTGTATTGTTCACTTAAGAAGTCATCTTCTCTCTCCTTGCTATTCTTTCGAACTCTGCACTTAGTTGGATCTATCTTTCTCTTTCCAGTTTAGTGGGTCTTTAAACAGAGCACCTGACTATGGGCTAGAGGAACTCTCAGGATTAATCATCAGTGTACTAAAAACAGCCCCTTCATTCATCCTCACCTTGACATAATTTAACTTCAGGATCCTGTTACTCTTAACACTGAGCTTTGAATGGGTTCATCTGGACCTCCCAACTAAGTTTGAAACTTGGAGCATGGGACAGAAAAATGTACATGGAGACTTACTTTGGACAGCAGTGGAATTGAAACATGTCACTTCCAGGAAGAAACTTTGTGAGTCCCTGTGTGACTTATAGCATTGCTTTTCCATGGGAGCATGCATCGAGATGAAAGCCTATAAAGATGTCTTTATCAAGGTGATATGCTCTGGACATCTATTTTGGTATATACACTGACTGCTTCTATCAGATATTTTAGCTCTGTTATGGTTATCTGTTCTTGAAATATTCAATTAACAGTATAATTTAAATAACACCACGAAACATGTTTTAATAATTTTATTAATTTTGGGGTCTTTTGGGTCTTCAATGTTGTGGATTTTTCTCTCTAGTCTTGACAAGCAAGGGCTACTCTTTATTTGCAGTGCATAGACTTCTCTTATCACAAAGAGTGGGCTCTAGGGCACACAGGCTTTAATAGGTGTAGATGCTTGGTTCTAGAGCACAGACTCAATAGTTGTGGCATTCGAACTTAGTTGCTCCATGGCATGTGGGATCTTCCCAGACCAGGGATCAGATCCGTGTCTTCTGCACTGGTAAGCAGATTCCTTTTTTTCCCTAATAGTTTGTTTTTATTTTACTTTTACAGAGTTTTGTTGTTTACTGCTGTACATAAACCCAAATCAGTCATAGGTATACACTTGACCCTCCCACCAGAACTTCCTCTCACCTCCTTCCCGTCCCACCCTCCAGGTTGTTGCATAACCCCCATTCTGTCCTTATTGTGCCCATCTTTGCATGAAATATTCCTTGAAATCTGCAATTTTGTTGAAGAGATCTCTAGTCTTTCTCGTTCTATTATTTTCCTCTATTTCTTTGTATTGTTCACTTAAGAAGTCATCTTCTCTCTCCTTGCTATTCTTTCGAACTCTGCACTTAGTTGGATCTATCTTTCTCTTTCCAGTTTAGTGGGTCTTTAAACAGAGCACCTGACTATGGGCTAGAGGAACTCTCAGGATTAATCATCAGTGTACTAAAAACAGCCCCTTCATTCATCCTCACCTTGACATAATTTAACTTCAGGATCCTGTTACTCTTAACACTGAGCTTTGAATGGGTTCATCTGGACCTCCCAACTAAGTTTGAAACTTGGAGCATGGGACAGAAAAATGTACATGGAGACTTACTTTGGACAGCAGTGGAATTGAAACATGTCACTTCCAGGAAGAAACTTTGTGAGTCCCTGTGTGACTTATAGCATTGCTTTTCCATGGGAGCATGCATCGAGATGAAAGCCTATAAAGATGTCTTTATCAAGGTGATATGCTCTGGACATCTATTTTGGTATATACACTGACTGCTTCTATCAGATATTTTAGCTCTGTTATGGTTATCTGTTCTTGAAATATTCAATTAACAGTATAATTTAAATAACACCACGAAACATGTTTTAATAATTTTATTAATTTTGGGGTCTTTTGGGTCTTCAATGTTGTGGATTTTTCTCTCTAGTCTTGACAAGCAAGGGCTACTCTTTATTTGCAGTGCATAGACTTCTCTTATCACAAAGAGTGGGCTCTAGGGCACACAGGCTTTAATAGGTGTAGATGCTTGGTTCTAGAGCACAGACTCAATAGTTGTGGCATTCGAACTTAGTTGCTCCATGGCATGTGGGATCTTCCCAGACCAGGGATCAGATCCGTGTCTTCTGCACTGGTAAGCAGATTCCTTTTTTTCCCTAATAGTTTGTTTTTATTTTACTTTTACAGAGTTTTGTTGTTTACTGCTGTACATAAACCCAAATCAGTCATAGGTATACACTTGACCCCTCCCACCAGAACTTCCCTCTCACCTCCTTCCCCGTCCCACCCCTCCAGGTTGTTGCATAACCCCCCATGTAAGTCCCCTTAGTCTTACAGCATATTCATGTTGGTTGTCTCTTTTACATATGGTAACGTAAGTTTCCATGTTGGTTTTGCCGTGCATCTTGCGCATTCCTCCCTCCCAGCAAAGTCCATAAGTCTGTTCTCTTATGTCTGTCTCTCTATTGCTGTTCTGCATATATGTTTATTGGTACCATCTTTCTAGCTTCCATATGTATGTGTTAGTATACTATATTTATCCTTTTCTTTCGGACTGACTTTGCTTTGTATAATAGGTTCTAAGTTCATCCACCCCATTAGGACTGATTCATATGCATTTCTTTTTATGGTTGAGAAATATTCCATGGTATATATGTACCACGGCTTCCCCATCCATTCACTTGTTGACGAACATCTAGGTTGTTTCCATGTTCTAGCTATTGTAAAGGGTGCTGCAATGAGCATTGGGGTACAGGTGTCTCTTTCAATTTTGATTTCCACAGGATATATGCATAATAGTGGGATTGCTGGGTCATATGATGGTTCTATCCCTAGTTTTTTAAGGAATCTCCATATTGTCTTTCATACTGACTCTACCAGCTTACATCCCTACCAACACTGCAAGAGGCTTCCCATTTCTCCACACTGTCTCCAGCATTTATTGTCTGTAGATATTTTGTTGATAGCTATCCTGACTGGTGTGAGGTGATGTCTCATTGTAGTTTTGATTTGCATTTCTCTAATAATGAATGGCATTGAGCATCTTTTCATGTGCTTGATGGCCATCTGTATGTCTTTGGAGAGATGTCTGTTTAGTTCTTTATCCCATTTTTTGATTGGGTTGTTTGTTTTTCCAGTGTTGAGTTGTATGAGCTATTTGTATATTTTGTAAAGTAATTCTTTGTCAGTTGTTTCTTTTGCTATTACTTTCTTACATTCTGATGGCTGTATTTTCACCTTATTTATAGCTTTTTTTTTTCTGTGAAAAAGCTTTTAAGTTTAATTAGGCTCCACCTGTTTATTTTTGTTGTTGTTTTTCTTTCCAGTACTCTAGAAGGTGGGTCATAGAAGATCTCGCTTTGATTTATGTCACTGAGTGTTCTGGCAGACAGATTCTTTACCACTAAGCCATGAGGGAAGCCCAGCTACATATTTTATACTGATAGTATCTTTTAATCACCACATGATGCTATGAAGCAGCTTTTGTTAACTCCATGTATAAAAGGTGAGGGGCAGAATTGCAACGAGTTCCTGAAAAACCATCGACAGGAGGAAGTTGGATCTTCATCATTTTTATCTGTCTCTCTATTGCTGTTCTGCATATATGTTTATTGGTACCATCTTTCTAGCTTCCATATGTATGTGTTAGTATACTATATTTATCCTTTTCTTTCGGACTGACTTTGCTTTGTATAATAGGTTCTAAGTTCATCCACCCCATTAGGACTGATTCATATGCATTTCTTTTTATGGTTGAGAAATATTCCATGGTATATATGTACCACGGCTTCCCCATCCATTCACTTGTTGACGAACATCTAGGTTGTTTCCATGTTCTAGCTATTGTAAAGGGTGCTGCAATGAGCATTGGGGTACAGGTGTCTCTTTCAATTTTGATTTCCACAGGATATATGCATAATAGTGGGATTGCTGGGTCATATGATGGTTCTATCCCTAGTTTTTTAAGGAATCTCCATATTGTCTTTCATACTGACTCTACCAGCTTACATCCCTACCAACACTGCAAGAGGCTTCCCATTTCTCCACACTGTCTCCAGCATTTATTGTCTGTAGATATTTTGTTGATAGCTATCCTGACTGGTGTGAGGTGATGTCTCATTGTAGTTTTGATTTGCATTTCTCTAATAATGAATGGCATTGAGCATCTTTTCATGTGCTTGATGGCCATCTGTATGTCTTTGGAGAGATGTCTGTTTAGTTCTTTATCCCATTTTTTGATTGGGTTGTTTGTTTTTCCAGTGTTGAGTTGTATGAGCTATTTGTATATTTTGTAAAGTAATTCTTTGTCAGTTGTTTCTTTTGCTATTACTTTCTTACATTCTGATGGCTGTATTTTCACCTTATTTATAGCTTTTTTTTTTCTGTGAAAAAGCTTTTAAGTTTAATTAGGCTCCACCTGTTTATTTTTGTTGTTGTTTTTCTTTCCAGTACTCTAGAAGGTGGGTCATAGAAGATCTCGCTTTGATTTATGTCACTGAGTGTTCTGGCAGACAGATTCTTTACCACTAAGCCATGAGGGAAGCCCAGCTACATATTTTATACTGATAGTATCTTTTAATCACCACATGATGCTATGAAGCAGCTTTTGTTAACTCCATGTATAAAAGGTGAGGGGCAGAATTGCAACGAGTTCCTGAAAAACCATCGACAGGAGGAAGTTGGATCTGATCACAAAAAGATACCCCACATCTAAGAACAAAGGAGAAGTTGCAACAAGACGGTAGGAAAGCCACAATTGCGCTTTTGAAAGTCAAACCTCATACCCGCCAGAGAGACTGGGCGGGCCAAAGGCACAAAGCATGTTGCAGATCAAGACCCGGGAAAGGAGTGGTGACACCCACAGGGACTGAGCCAGACCTGCTTTGGAGGGTCCAAGTGCCCCTTTGAACTAGAAGTGCCCTTGAGCAGTCCTCGGAAGGATGGCATTCAATTCCCTTTTAAGGAGGTTATCATTAACCCGATCATAGAGCCGTGGAGGAGGGCTGGAAACTCTGTGCACTGTGATCCAGGAGAGGGAAACAGTGATCCTGCATGAGACTGAGCCAGACTCGCCTCTGAGTAGTCTGATGTTTCCAGTGGTGGTGGGTTGACGGAGGCCTGCAGTAGGGTCGGGGTCACTGCGGAAGTGCTTACCATAGAGCATGTGGGAATAAATCCTTTGTGAGAGATACGCCATTTTCCCTACTGTAGTTTGGTGGTTGGTCAAACTACAGGGCTGCTGGTCAAAGTACAGGGAGGGAATTTAGCTCCACCCAGCAAGAAAAGGCATTTGAATTAAGGATTAAGAAAATCCCAGGGCCAGGCTGGGTGGGCCTTTTAGTTCTGGAAGAGGCCGAAATAAACAAGCAGTCAAAGAGGTCTTCAGATGCAGCCACTGCCAGAGGCAAGAAAAAGACTGATAATTCTTGAATAGTCAGCAAGAGACAGAAGAACATAAACACTATTTTCACGTTTTATCTGAAGCTGGAGTTACTGTTGGATTTTTAAATTTTCATTTTATTTCTTATTCTTTATTATTGCTTTTTTTGTTTTGTTTTGTTTCATTCTGTTTTCCAATTGTTTTTTTTCCCTTTTTTCCAACTCCCCTCATTCACTTCCCCCCATTGGTATTTTTTTTTCTTTTTTTTTGGTGTGTGAGAGTGGGTGTGTTTATTTCCTCCATTGAATTCTATTGAAGCTACTAATCCTTTCAGTAAGACTGAATATATTCAAGTTTACATATTTTTTTTCTTTTTTCTTTTAAACCACACATTTTATTCTGGTATGAACTTCTGGTTCCCCATTGGCATTGTAAGGTTCTGTGGGGATTTTATTTGTTTTTATTGTTTTTGCTTTGTTTTTCTATATTTTTCTATATATTTATCTCTGTTTTAAATTTTTTTTTTTAATCTCTTTTGGGGGGTGAGGTGGGGAAGGAGGGGGATGGACGGGCCACTTCTATTGGTCTTTCATTCATCTATTTTCATCCATCTTTGTTCTTCGGCTCCTCTGGGCTTCATATCGCGGTGACTTCTGTTGTCGCAGAGCACTGGCTCTGGGCGCATGTGCTCCAGAGCTCCAGCTCGGCAATTGGACACATCAGTCCAGCTTCTCCATGGAACGTGGGATCTTCTTGGGCCAGGGATCGAACCGGCTCCCCTTGCACTGCAAGGCTGTGTCCTTTCCTGCTGGACCATCAGGGGAAGCCCTGTTTTAAATTTTTAAATTTTTTATTTGTACTATTACTTCCACTTTGCTTTCTCTGATGCTCTTTTCCTACAGGACTAAATTCTAATACATACAAATCTTTATCTCCCTATATTTAACTTTGCAGTATTATTCTATATATCTCCTCTATCCTCTCTTTCTCTTTTTCCCTTTTCCGACGATATTTCTTACTCTGTTCTGTCCTTATTGCCTTATCCCCAATGGGAACCCTGCTCTAGCATTATTCTCCAATTTGTGCTCTACTTAGTTTGGTTATTAACTGGTGGATATCATTCTTAGTTTTCTCTATTCTTTATTATTGCTTTTTTGTTTTGTTTTGTTTCATTCTGTTTTCCAATTGTTTTTTTCCCTTTTTTCCAACTCCCCTCATTCACTTCCCCCCATTGGTATTTTTTTTTCTTTTTTTTTGGTGTGTGAGAGTGGGTGTGTTTATTTCCTCCATTGAATTCTATTGAAGCTACTAATCCTTTCAGTAAGACTGAATATATTCAAGTTTACATATTTTTTTTATTTTTTCTTTTAAACCACACATTTTATTCTGGTATGAACTTCTGGTTCCCCATTGGCATTGTAAGGTTCTGTGGGGATTTTATTTGTTTTTATTGTTTTTGCTTTGTTTTTCTATATTTTTCTATATATTTATCTCTGTTTTAAATTTTTTTTTTTAATCTCTTTTGGGGGGTGAGGTGGGGAAGGAGGGGGATGGACGGGCCACTTCTATTGGTCTTTCATTCATCTATTTTCATCCATCTTTGTTCTTCGGCTCCTCTGGGCTTCATATCGCGGTGACTTCTGTTGTCGCAGAGCACTGGCTCTGGGCGCATGTGCTCCAGAGCTCCAGCTCGGCAATTGGACACATCAGTCCAGCTTCTCCATGGAACGTGGGATCTTCTTGGGCCAGGGATCGAACCGGCTCCCCTTGCACTGCAAGGCTGTGTCCTTTCCTGCTGGACCATCAGGGGAAGCCCTGTTTTAAAATTTTTTAAAATTTTTTTATTTGTACTATTACTTCCACTTTGCTTTCTCTGATGCTCTTTTCCTACAGGACTAAATTCTAATACATACAAATCTTTATCTCCCTATATTTAACTTTGCAGTATTATTCTATATATCTCCTCTATCCTCTCTTTCTCTTTTTCCCTTTTCCGACGATATTTCTTACTCTGTTCTGTCCTTATTGCCTTATCCCCAATGGGAACCCTGCTCTAGCATTATTCTCCAATTTGTGCTCTACTTAGTTTGGTTATTAACTGGTGGATATCATTCTTAGTTTTCTCTATTCGTCATGCTAACATATTGTACTGTATTTTTGGTTTGAATGTTTGGGTTACATTACAGCTGTATATGTTTGTTGTTATAACTCAATGTGCTAAATGGTATTTGCATTATATTTTAAATGCCGTTTGCCAAAGATATACCTTCTATTTCTTATTCGTGTATATATGCTTTAATATCATTTAATGCCATAACAAACCAGCTGTGAAATCTTCATTCCCTGGTCAGGCAACAAGCCCCAGGGCTTTAGGGAGGGAGCACTGACTCCAAAACTCTACAATACAGAGAATGCCTAACACGAGAGAGCAATAAACAGTCAGAACTCCAACAAAAGTAAAGACTTGTATGCAAGTCCTGACATCACCCAACCACCAGCATCACCCAGAATAAGAAGTCCCATCCAAACACCGAATACCAATGGATGTAACTCAAAGTCTGGGAAAAGGAAACCCCAAACATAGTTAATTAAAAGATAAATAATAACAATGAAATGGCAGAGAAATACCACACAAGTGAAGGAGCAACCTGCAAACACACAAGATCAAATCAATGAAGAGGATACAGACACACTTTCTGAAAGCGAATTCAGAAGAATGATAGTAAGTATGATCCAAAACACCAAAAACAGAATTTTAGAGCAAATGCAAGAAACAACTAACACACCGAATAAAGAAATACAAGAACTTTCAAAAAAAACTAACAGAGACAAGCAACTTTAATTGCTGAACTTAAAAACACTGTAGAAGGAATCAAGAGCAGAGTATCTGAGACAGAAGACCAGATAAGTAAGCTGGAAGATAGAATGGTGGAAGTAACTGCTGAAAAACAGAATCTAGCTCAAAGAATGAAAAGAGCAGAGGATAGCCTCAGAGACCTCTGGGATAATATCAAATGCACCAATATTCGAATTATAGGGGTTCCAGAAGAAGAAGAAAAAAAGAAAGGCTATGAGAAAAATTTTGAAGAGATTATAGTTGAAAATTTCCCCAACATGGGAAAAGAAAGAGTCAATCAAGTCCAAGAAGCACAAAGAGTACCATACAGAATAAACCCAAGAAAAAACACACCAAGACACATATTAATGAAGCTAACACAAATGAAACACAAAGACAGAATTCTCAAAGCAGCAAGGGAAAAGCAACTAGTGACATAGAAGGGAAAGCCCATACGTTTAACAGCTAATCTTTCAACAGAAACTCTGCAGGCCAGAAGGGAATGTGGCAGGCCACATTTAAACAGCTAAAGGAGAATAATCTGCAACCAAGAATCCTCTACCCTGCAAGGATCTCCTTCAAAATTGATGGAGAAATCAAAAGCTTTACAGACAAGCAAAATTCAAAAGAGTTTAGTCACACCAAACCAGCCTTACAACAAGTGTTAAAGGGACTTATATAGACAACAAGTACAAGAAAAGGAGAAGATCCACAAAACAAACCCATCATAACATCTAAGAAGATGACAAGTCCTGACATCACCCAACCACCAAAAGCATCACCCAGAATAAGAAGTCCCATCCAAACACCGAATACCAATGGATGTAACTCAAAGTCTGGGAAAAGGAAACCCCAAACATAGTTAATTAAAAGATAAATAATAACAATGAAATGGCAGAGAAATACCACACAAGTGAAGGAGCAACCTGCAAACACACAAGATCAAATCAATGAAGAGGATACAGACACACTTTCTGAAAGCGAATTCAGAAGAATGATAGTAAGTATGATCCAAAACACCAAAAACAGAATTTTAGAGCAAATGCAAGAAACAACTAACACACCGAATAAAGAAATACAAGAACTTTCAAAAAAAACTAAAAGAGACAAGCAACTTTAATTGCTGAACTTAAAAACACTGTAGAAGGAATCAAGAGCAGAGTATCTGAGACAGAAGACCAGATAAGTAAGCTGGAAGATAGAATGGTGGAAGTAACTGCTGAAAAACAGAATCTAGCTCAAAGAATGAAAAGAGCAGAGGATAGCCTCAGAGACCTCTGGGATAATATCAAATGCACCAATATTCGAATTATAGGGGTTCCAGAAGAAGAAGAAAAAGAAAGGCTATGAGAAAAATTTTGAAGAGATTATAGTTGAAAATTTCCCCAACATGGGAAAAGAAAGAGTCAATCAAGTCCAAGAAGCACAAAGAGTACCATACAGAATAAACCCAAGAAAAAACACACCAAGACACATATTAATGAAGCTAACACAAATGAAACACAAAGACAGAATTCTCAAAGCAGCAAGGGAAAAGCAACTAGTGACATAGAAGGGAAAGCCCATACGTTTAACAGCTAATCTTTCAACAGAAACTCTGCAGGCCAGAAGGGAATGTGGCAGGCCACATTTAAACAGCTAAAGGAGAATAATCTGCAACCAAGAATCCTCTACCCTGCAAGGATCTCCTTCAAAATTGATGGAGAAATCAAAAGCTTTACAGACAAGCAAAATTCAAAAGAGTTTAGTCACACCAAACCAGCCTTACAACAAGTGTTAAAGGGACTTATATAGACAACAAGTACAAGAAAAGGAGAAGATCCACAAAACAAACCCATCATAACATCTAAGAAGATGACAATAGGATCATTTGTATCAATAATTAGTTTGAATGTAAATGGACTAAGTGCCCCAACCAAAAGACACAGAGTGGCTGAATGGATTAAAAAAACACGACCCATACACATGCTGCCTCCAGGAAACTCACTTCAGACCTAGAGACACTCGTAGACTGAAAGTGAGAGGCTGGAAAAAGATATTCCATGCAAATGGAAATCAAAAGAAAGCTGGAGTAGCAATCCTCATATCAGACAAAATAGACCTCAAAATAAAGAAGATTCGAAGAGACGAGGCAGGACACTATATAATGATGAAGGGATCCATCCAAGAAGACATAACAATCATAAATATCTATGCACCCAATGCAAGAGCACCCGAATACATGAGACAAACACTTTCAGACATAAAAGAGGACATTGACACTGACACAATAATAGTAGGAGACTTTAACACTCCTCTCACACCAATGAACAGATCATCCAAACAGAAAATTAATAAAGAAACACAAGCCTTAAATGCCACACTAGAAAAGATGGACCTCATCGATATCTTTAGGACCTTCCATCCAAAAGCAGAAGAATATATTTTCTTCTCAAGTGCTCACGGAACATTCTCCAGGATAGACCACATCTTGGGCCACAAATCAAACCTCAGTCAATTCAAGAAAACAGAATAACCCACACCAAGACACATATTAATGAAGCTAACACAAATGAAACACAAAGACAGAATTCTCAAAGCAGCAAGGGAAAAGCAACTAGTGACATAGAAGGGAAAGCCCATACGTTTAACAGCTAATCTTTCAACAGAAACTCTGCAGGCCAGAAGGGAATGTGGCAGGCCACATTTAAACAGCTAAAGGAGAATAATCTGCAACCAAGAATCCTCTACCCTGCAAGGATCTCCTTCAAAATTGATGGAGAAATCAAAAGCTTTACAGACAAGCAAAATTCAAAAGAGTTTAGTCACACCAAACCAGCCTTACAACAAGTGTTAAAGGGACTTATATAGACAACAAGTACAAGAAAAGGAGAAGATCCACAAAACAAACCCATCATAACATCTAAGAAGATGACAATAGGATCATTTGTATCAATAATTAGTTTGAATGTAAATGGACTAAGTGCCCCAACCAAAAGACACAGAGTGGCTGAATGGATTAAAAAAACACGACCCATACACATGCTGCCTCCAGGAAACTCACTTCAGACCTAGAGACACTCGTAGACTGAAAGTGAGAGGCTGGAAAAAGATATTCCATGCAAATGGAAATCAAAAGAAAGCTGGAGTAGCAATCCTCATATCAGACAAAATAGACCTCAAAATAAAGAAGATTCGAAGAGACGAGGCAGGACACTATATAATGATAAAGGGGATCCATCCAAGAAGACATAACAATCATAAATATCTATGCACCCAATGCAAGAGCACCCGAATACATGAGACAAACACTTTCAGACATAAAAGAGGACATTGACACTGACACAATAATAGTAGGAGACTTTAACACTCCTCTCACACCAATGAACAGATCATCCAAACAGAAAATTAATAAAGAAACACAAGCCTTAAATGCCACACTAGAAAAGATGGACCTCATCGATATCTTTAGGACCTTCCATCCAAAAGCAGAAGAATATATTTTCTTCTCAAGTGCTCACGGAACATTCTCCAGGATAGACCACATCTTGGGCCACAAATCAAACCTCAGTCAATTCAAGAAAACTGAAATTATATCAACCATCTTCTCGGACCACAATGCAATGAGACTAGAGATCAACTGCAGGACAAAAACTGCTAAAAGCACCAACACATGGAGATTAAACAACACATACCTAAAAAACCAACTGATTACCAAGCAAATCAAAGGAGAAATAAAAAATTTCCTAGAAGAAAATGACAATGAACACACGACAAAGCAAAACCTATGGGATACTGCAAAAGTAGTTCTAAGAGGTAAGTTTATAGCATTTCAATCCTACTTCAATAAACTAGGAGAATCTCAAACAGATGACCTAACTCTATGCTTAAAACAATTGGATAAAGAAGAACAAAAACACCTCAGCAGAAGAAGAGAAACCATAAAGATCTGAGCAGAAATAAATGAAAAAGAAATGAAAGAAACAATAGTAAAGATAAATAAAACAAAAAACTGGTTCTTCAAAAAGGTAAATAAAATCAACAAACCACTGGCCAGTCTCATTAAGAAAAAAAGAGAGAAGAACCAGATCAACAAAATCAAAAATGAAAATGGAGAGATTACAACAGATAATGCAGAAATCCAAAGGATTCGAAGAGACTATTATGAACAACTTTATGGCAACAAACTGGACAACCTGAAAGAAATGGACAGTTTCCAAGAGAAGATTAATCTCCCAAGACTCAACCAGGAAGAAATAGAAACTATGAACAAGCCAATCACAAGTTCAGAAATTGACGTTGTGATCAAAAATCTACCCAAAAATAAAAGCCCAGGGCCAGATGGCTTCACAGCCGAATTCTACCAAACATTTAAAGAAGAACTAATGCCTGTCCTTCTAAAACTCTTCCAAACAATTGCACAGGAAAGAAAGCTTTCAAATACATTCTATGAGGCCGCCGTCACCCTGATACCAAAACCAGGCAAAGACAACACAAATAAGAAAATTATAGGCCAATTTTACTGGTGAATCTAGATGCCAAGATCCTCAAGAAAATCCTAGCAAACAGAATTCAACAACACACAAAAAGCTCATACATCATGATCAAGTTGGTTTCATCCCAGGCATGCAAGGATTCTTCAACATCCGCAAATCAATCAATGTGATACACCCTATCAACAAATTGAGAGACAAAAATCACATGATCATCTCAATAGATGCAGAAAAAGCCTTCGACAAAGTGCAACATTCATTTATGATAAAAACTCTTCAAAAAATGTGCATAGAGGCAATCTATCTCAACATAGTAAAAGCTATCTATGAGAACCCTACAGCGAACATTATCCTCAATGGTGAAAAACAGAAAGCATTTCCTCTAAGTTCAGGAACAAGACAAGAGTGTCTACTTTCACCACTATTATTCAACAGGGTCCTGGAAGTTCTAGCAACAGCAATAAGAGAAGAGAAAGAAATCAAAGGAATCCAGATTGGAAAAGAAGAAGTCAAACTCTCTCTATTTGCAGATGACATGATATTATACATAGAAAATCCCAAAGACACTATTACAAAACTACTAGATCTAATCAGTGAATTCAGTTGAGTCACAGGATACAAAATCAATACACAAAAATCACTGACATTTCTATATACAAACAATGAAAAATCAGAAAACTAAATCAAAGAGGCAATCCCCTCCACCATAGCAACCAAAAGAATCAAATATCTAGGAATAAACCTACCCAAAGAAAGAAAAAAGCTGTGCACTGAAAATTACAAGACACTCATGAGAGAAATTAAAGAAGACTTAAACAGATGGAGAGATATTCCATTTTCCTGGGTCAGAAGAATCAATATTGTGAAAATGACCATACTACCAAATGTCATCTCTAGATTCAACGCGATCCCTATCAAACTACCAATGACATTCTACACAGAACTAGACCAAAGAACAACACAGTTCATATGGAAACACAAAAGACCTCAAATAGCCAAAGCAATCATGAGGAAGAAGAATGGAGCTGGAGGGATCGGCCTCCCCAACTTCAGACTATGCTACAAAGCAATAGTCATCAAGACAGTATGGTAATGGTACAAAAACAGAAATATAGACCAACAGAACAAGATAGAGTCCAGAGTAAAGCCACATACCTATGAGTACTTTTTTATGGTAAAGAATGAAAACTAGCAAACAGAATTCAACAACACACAAAAAGCTCATACATCATGATCAAGTTGGTTTCATGCAGAAAAAGCCTCTACCCCAACAAATTGAGAGACAAAAATCACATGATCATCTCAATAGATGCAGAAAAAGCCTTCGACAAAGTGCAACATTCATTTATGATAAAAACTCTTCAAAAAATGTGCATAGAGGCAATCTATCTCAACATAGTAAAAGCTATCTATGAGAACCCTACAGCGAACATTATCCTCAATGGTGAAAAACAGAAAGCATTTCCTCTAAGTTCAGGAACAAGACAAGAGTGTCTACTTTCACCACTATTATTCAACAGGGTCCTGGAAGTTCTAGCAACAGCAATAAGAGAAGAGAAAGAAATCAAAGGAATCCAGATTGGAAAAGAAGAAGTCAAACTCTCTCTATTTGCAGATGACATGATATTATACATAGAAAATCCCAAAGACACTATTACAAAACTACTAGATCTAATCAGTGAATTCAGTTGAGTCACAGGATACAAAATCAATACACAAAAATCACTGACATTTCTATATACAAACAATGAAAAATCAGAAAACTAAATCAAAGAGGCAATCCCCTCCACCATAGCAACCAAAAGAATCAAATATCTAGGAATAAACCTACCCAAAGAAAGAAAAAAGCTGTGCACTGAAAATTACAAGACACTCATGAGAGAAATTAAAGAAGACTTAAACAGATGGAGAGATATTCCATTTTCCTGGGTCAGAAGAATCAATATTGTGAAAATGACCATACTACCAAATGTCATCTCTAGATTCAACGCGATCCCTATCAAACTACCAATGACATTCTACACAGAACTAGACCAAAGAACAACACAGTTCATATGGAAACACAAAAGACCTCAAATAGCCAAAGCAATCATGAGGAAGAAGAATGGAGCTGGAGGGATCGGCCTCCCCAACTTCAGACTATGCTACAAAGCAATAGTCATCAAGACAGTATGGTAATGGTACAAAAACAGAAATATAGACCAACAGAACAAGATAGAGTCCAGAGTAAAGCCACATACCTATGAGTACTTTATTTTTGATAAAGGAGGAGAAATTATAAAATGGGACAAAGACAGCCTCTTCAACAAATGCTGCTGGGAAAATTGGACAGCTACATGCAAAAAAATGAAGTTGGAACATTCCCTGACACCATACACAAAGATCAACTCAAAATGGATTAAAGACCTAAATGGAAGACCAGAAACCATCAGACTCTTAGAGGAGCATATAGGTGAAACACTCAAGGACATAAATCAAAGCAAGATCTTCTCTGACCCACTAGAATAGCGGAACTAAAGAGAAAATTGAACACGTGGGACCTAAGGAAACTTCAAAGCTTTTGTACAGCAAAAGAAATTACAAAAAAGCTGAACAGACAGCCCATAGAATGGGAGAAAATCATAGCAAATGAAATAACAAACAAACAATCTGAAGGGCTTCCCTGGTGGTTCAGTGGGGAAGGACACTGCCTTGCAGTGCAAGGGGCGCCGATTCAGTCCCTGGCCTGGGAAGATCCCACGTGCCGCGGAGCGGCTGGACCGATGTGTCCAATTACCGAGCCGGAGCTCTGGAGCGCATGTGCCCAGAGCTGGTGCTCTGCGACGAGAGAGGCCACCGCGATGGGAGGTTCACATGGGCCAAAGAACAAAGATGGATGAAAATGGACAAATGAAAGACCAATCGAAGTAGCCCACCTGCTCCCCTCCCTCCCCACCCCACCACACCAAAATAAATAAATAAATAAATCTTTAAAAAAAAATTAATCTGCAAAATCTATAAGCAACTCAGATAACTCAGCACCGGAAAAATAAACAACCCAATCAAAAAATGGGAAAAGGACCTAAACAGACACCTCTCCAAAAAGGACATACAGATGGCCCAAAAGCACATGAAATGATGCTCAACTTCACTTATTATTAGATAAATGCCAATCAAAACTACAATGAGATATCACCTCATACCCATCAGAATGACCATTATCCACAAATCAACAGACAATAAATGCTGGAGAGGGTGCGGAGAAAAGGGAACACTCTTGCATTGCTAGTGGGGATGTAAATTGAAACAGCCTCCATGGAAGACAGTCTGGAGAGTTCTTAAAAAAACTAAAAATAGAAGCACCATACGACCCAGCAATCCCACTCTTAGGCTTATACCCTAAGGAAATTAAATCCGAAAGAAGCACCTGTACCCCAATGTTCATTGCAGCTCTCTCTACAATAGCTAGAACATGGAAGCAACCTAGATGCCCATCAACGAACGAATGGATCCAAAAGCTCATGTACATATATACAATGGAATACTACACAGCTGTAAAGAGAAATGCAGAAGACTCAGTCCTAATGAGGTGACTTGCTCCAGAACCTATCATAAAAAGTGAAGTTATTCAGAAAGAGAAGGACAAGTACGATATACTAACACATATATATGGAATCTAGTAGGATGGTGATGATGGTACATGCAGTGAACTGACAGAAAGACAGACATGGACAGTGGACATATGGACATTTTGGGGAAGGAACAGTGGGTAAGAGGTATAAAGGAAGTAGCATGAAGGCCTGTAGTATCATATGTGAAGAAAATAGCTGTGATCATTGCTCTATGAGAAAAGCAGGTCCTTCGGGGGTGCTGTATGACCGTCTGGAGAGGTGGGAGGGGGGAATATACATATGACTAATCTGAGAACATACATATCTGTAAAAAACAAAACTATGTAAAAGTTAAAAGTAAAATAAAAGTGTAAAAAAATAACATAAAAAAATAAAAGGTGAGGGGCTTCCCAGGTGGCATTAGTGGTAAAGAACCTGCTTGCCAATGCAGGAGACATAGGAGACATGGGTTCATCCCTGGATGGGGAAGATCCCTTGGAACATGGTAACCCACACCAGTGCTCTTGCCTGGAGAGTCCTATGGACAGAAGAACATGGCAGGCTGTAGTCCATAGCATCACGAAGAGTTGGACATGACTGAAGCGACTTAGCATTCATGCACAATCATTGTAAATAGTGGTCTACATAGTAACATCAAGATTTTTGGGGCTTCTGTGATGGCTCAGGCGGTAAAGAACCTGCCTGGAATGCAGGAGACTAAGGGTTTTTTTTTTTTTTTTTTTTGAGACTAAGATTTGATCCTTGGGTCAAGAAGATCCCCTTGAAAAGCAAATGGCAGTCCACTCCCGTATTCTTGACAGGTGAAGTCTATGGACAGAGTAACCTGCTGGGTTACAGTCCATGGGGTTGCAAAGAGTTAGACATGCCTGAACAACTAACATACACACATAAAAAGTAAGGAAATGGAGGCTTAGAGAGGAACTGAGATTTGTTCTCTTGTCTAAAGCTGGCACATGTTTAATTAGCTTCTATGGCCTTCTAAGTCTTTGACAAGGCCCTATTCTCTCAGCACATTTGCAAAAGGCTACCTTTCACATTCACTGAGTCTGCTTGTGGTGGGCTATACATACTCTTTGCTCTTGGTCTAATAGCTGGTTGAGAGTGTGCAGCTATCCAGTGCACACATACAGAGCTGCATTGAATCTACATGGTGCGTGTGTCTGTCACAGTGTACTTATGCCCTTGAAGTTGCTGTGCATCGACTGTGCAACCTCTATAGGCATTGACATAGCAGGAGGCAGTCCATGGCATGCACAAACAGGTGCATGTGTACAAGCATGTGTCATGTGATTTGTGTATTTCATACGGAGGCATTTACTTGAGTGCCCAACAGAGCATTTGTTCATATTACTTAATCACTGAGTTCTCTCATCCATTTCTCTAGGAAATGGATGGACCTGATCATTGCTCACAACTCCACTCCAAGGAAACATGAGCCTGATAAAGAGTGACATTTCTGAGGCCACCGGCATGAACACATTTCTACATGCTCTGCCTGTGGTCTTCATAGATGGTGAGGACCCTGATCCAGGTGAGGATACCTCAGATGCAAGAACAAGCATGGACGGGGAGGGACTGAGTTACTAAAGGGAGTCTTGTTCCAAAGAAACCAATAGACAGGTAGAAAGACTGTGCAAGCAAGAGTTGGGAGATGGAGAGTACAGACATATTAAGAACCAGTCCCTGGTTTGGAAGATTTTCTCTGGAACCAAGGGGGAATCAGGCTTGTTCTTAGAAGAAGACCAGAGCTCAAGTCTTGCCTTTTCTTCAGATGCTCAGATCACCTGGTTGTACTTTGTTAGTATCACTGAAGAGGCAGTGACAATCTCTGAGCAGAAGGTGCAGAGCCAGGCCAGAGTCCTGCTGAGATCAGGCTCTCTAAGAGGGGCAGGTAAAGAAAACTGGTCAAGAATAGCCCAATGGGAGGAAATAAGCGGGCCAGAAATGACATGCCTGAACATAAAAAAGTAAGGAAATGGAGGCTTAGAGAGGAACTGAGATTTGTTCTCTTGTCTAAAGCTGGCACATGTTTAATTAGCTTCTATGGCCTTCTAAGTCTTTGACAAGGCCCTATTCTCTCAGCACATTTGCAAAAGGCTACCTTTCACATTCACTGAGTCTGCTTGTGGTGGGCTATACATACTCTTTGCTCTTGGTCTAATAGCTGGTTGAGAGTGTGCAGCTATCCAGTGCACACATACAGAGCTGCATTGAATCTACATGGTGCGTGTGTCTGTCACAGTGTACTTATGCCCTTGAAGTTGCTGTGCATCGACTGTGCAACCTCTATAGGCATTGACATAGCAGGAGGCAGTCCATGGCATGCACAAACAGGTGCATGTGTACAAGCATGTGTCATGTGATTTGTGTATTTCATACGGAGGCATTTACTTGAGTGCCCAACAGAGCATTTGTTCATATTACTTAATCACTGAGTTCTCTCATCCATTTCTCTAGGAAATGGATGGACCTGATCATTGCTCACAACTCCACTCCAAGGAAACATGAGCCTGATAAAGAGTGACATTTCTGAGGCCACCGGCATGAACACATTTCTACATGCTCTGCCTGTGGTCTTCATAGATGGTGAGGACCCTGATCCAGGTGAGGATACCTCAGATGCAAGAACAAGCATGGACGGGGAGGGACTGAGTTACTAAAGGGAGTCTTGTTCCAAAGAAACCAATAGACAGGTAGAAAGACTGTGCAAGCAAGAGTTGGGAGATGGAGAGTACAGACATATTAAGAACCAGTCCCTGGTTTGGAAGATTTTCTCTGGAACCAAGGGGGAATCAGGCTTGTTCTTAGAAGAAGACCAGAGCTCAAGTCTTGCCTTTTCTTCAGATGCTCAGATCACCTGGTTGTACTTTGTTAGTATCACTGAAGAGGCAGTGACAATCTCTGAGCAGAAGGTGCAGAGCCAGGCCAGAGTCCTGCTGAGATCAGGCTCTCTAAAAGGTGCAGGAAAAGAAAACTGGTCAAAAATAGCCCAATGGGAGGAAATAAGGCCTGAACTTGAGGAGCAGAAATGAGGGCAGAAATGGGGGTGCATGAAATGAGAGACTACTGCAAGTTCAGGTAAGGACATTGGGGCAGGGAAGGAAGCAGACCAGAGGCTCTTGCAACATCTGGAGCAAGAGACTAGTTGGAGCTATGGGAGGAGAGTCAGAGGAGGCTCAAGGTTGTCTGCTGCCAGGAGAGAGATTGAGGATAGGCTCCTCAGTATGACTTGCTGATGTCTGATGTAGGCACTGTGCTCATATAGAACAAATTCCCAGCTCTATAGGATATAAAACCATCAAAAGCTGCTGGACCATTTGTGATTCTTGCTGGGTGAGACACACCTCTAAGGAGCAGTGGGGCCCAGAGAGGAAACCCTCACCTGTTGGAGGAGGTTATAGCATACCACTGAGGAGAGGGAGCTGGAGCTGATTCTTAGAGACTAAGGAGTTTAACAGTCTGGGGAGAGCTGAGGTTGTGGAGGAGGAGGGCATTGTGAGCAGAGGGGACCACCAAGGCTGCAAGTGTATTGCTGCTCTCACCTGTCACAACTCTGATTTCAAATACCCAAAATAGTGTAGCTTTTTTTTTTTTCTTAAAAGATTTATTTATTTATTTTGGGCGGGGGTCGGGTTGGGGAGGGAGGGGAGTAGGTGGGCACCTTCTATTGGTCTTTCATTACTCTATTTTCATCTGTCTTTGTTCTTTGGCTCCTGTGGGCCTCCCATAGCGGTAGCGTCTGTTGTTGCAGAGCACCGGCTCTGGGCGCATGCACTCCAGAGCTCTGGCTCGGTGATTGGACACATCGGTCCAGCCGTTCCGCAGCACGTGGGATCTTCCCAGGCCAGGGATCGAACCGGCATCCCTTGCACTGCAAGGCAGTGTCCTTATCCACTGGACCACCAGGGGAAGCCCAGTGTAGCTGGTTTTATTCTAGAGAATGAAGGGAACTTAAACAGTTCCTCTGATGTTCTGCCCCAGGTCTAAGACTCTTTAGCACAACCATGGAGTCCTGCTGGAGGAAAGGTGCAGGAAAAGAAAACTGGTCAAAAATAGCCCAATGGGAGGAAATAAGGCCTGAACTTGAGGAGCAGAAATGAGGGCAGAAATGGGGGTGCATGAAATGAGAGACTACTGCAAGTTCAGGTAAGGACATTGGGGCAGGGAAGGAAGCAGACCAGAGGCTCTTGCAACATCTGGAGCAAGAGACTAGTTGGAGCTATGGGAGGAGAGTCAGAGGAGGCTCAAGGTTGTCTGCTGCCAGGAGAGAGATTGAGGATAGGCTCCTCAGTATGACTTGCTGATGTCTGATGTAGGCACTGTGCTCATATAGAACAAATTCCCAGCTCTATAGGATATAAAACCATCAAAAGCTGCTGGACCATTTGTGATTCTTGCTGGGTGAGACACACCTCTAAGGAGCAGTGGGGCCCAGAGAGGAAACCCTCACCTGTTGGAGGAGGTTATAGCATACCACTGAGGAGAGGGAGCTGGAGCTGATTCTTAGAGACTAAGGAGTTTAACAGTCTGGGGAGAGCTGAGGTTGTGGAGGAGGAGGGCATTGTGAGCAGAGGGGACCACCAAGGCTGCAAGTGTATTGCTGCTCTCACCTGTCACAACTCTGATTTCAAATACCCAAAATAGTGTAGCTTTTTTTTTTTTCTTAAAAGATTTATTTATTTATTTTGGGCGGGGGTCGGGTTGGGGAGGGAGGGGAGTAGGTGGGCACCTTCTATTGGTCTTTCATTACTCTATTTTCATCTGTCTTTGTTCTTTGGCTCCTGTGGGCCTCCCATAGCGGTAGCGTCTGTTGTTGCAGAGCACCGGCTCTGGGCGCATGCACTCCAGAGCTCTGGCTCGGTGATTGGACACATCGGTCCAGCCGTTCCGCAGCACGTGGGATCTTCCCAGGCCAGGGATCGAACCGGCATCCCTTGCACTGCAAGGCAGTGTCCTTATCCACTGGACCACCAGGGGAAGCCCAGTGTAGCTGGTTTTATTCTAGAGAATGAAGGGAACTTAAACAGTTCCTCTGATGTTCTGCCCCAGGTCTAAGACTCTTTAGCACAACCATGGATTCCTGACTGTGAATTTCTCATTTGCAATCCAGGTTCTTGTTCTGGGTTGCTGGGGCAAATTCTGACCTGGGCTTGTGACCAAAAGAAGGATGTGCACTTCATACACAGTAGGTATTCAGCTTTTGTCTTATTATCAGTGTTATATTGTCAAGAACTCTTTAAAATATAGAGAAAAAACTGTTTTGTGCATGTAAGTGCTTAAGTGACCATTACGTTGATGGACACCATCACACATGTGTCCTAAAGGCATGTGATAGAAGGATCGCAGTGTTCTGACCAAATAGTTTCTTAGCTTCCTTCTAAGCGTTTCTGACTTTTTCAAGTGTGAATGCCTTGAGTCACAGAAGGGGAACGTGTGAATGCTGCCATCTTCTGCCCATGGGCAGAAAGGTTATCTGTTGATTTAATAAAGTTCAAGGAATCTCTTAATTCTAATACAATGTGAGAGAAAGGAGAATATAATGTCACAAGTCACTACAAAGCACAAGTTTTGGAGCTGGACTTTCTGAGTTAGAAAACCAATGCTGCTAAGATTTTAACCAGTTTTCACCTCACCTGCCTCCTGCAAAACCTGTATGCAGGACATGAAGCAACAGTTAGAATTGGACATGGAACAACGGACTGGTTACAAATTGGGAAAGGAGAATGTCATGGCTGTATATTGTCACCCTGCTTACTTAATTTATATGCACAGTACATCATGTGAAATGCTGGTCTGGATGAAGCACAAGCTGAAATCAAGATTACTGGGAGAAATATCAATAGCCTCAGGTATACAGATGACACCACCCTTATGGAAGAAAGTGAAGAGGAAACAAAGTCTCTTGATAAAGGTGAAAGAGGAGAGTAAAAAAGCTGGCCTAAGACTCAACATTCAAAAAATGAAGATCACGGCATCAGGTTCCATCACTTTGTGTCAAATACATAGGCAAACAATGGAAACAGTGACAGACTTTATTTTCTTGGGCTCCAAAATCATCGCAGATGCTGACTTCAGTCATGAAATTAAAAGACACTTTCTCCTTGGAAAAGAAACTATGACAAACTTAGACAGTGTACTCAAAAGCAAAGACATTACTTTACCGACGGAATTCCATATAGTCAAAGCTATGGTTTTCCTAGTAGTTATGTATGGATGTGAGAACTGGACCGCAAAGAAGGCTGAGTGCCAAGGAATTAATGCCTTTGAACTATGGTGTTAGAGAAGACTCTTGAGAGTCTCTTGGGCTGCAAGGAGATCAAATCAGTCAATCCTTAAGGAAACCCAATGAACATTCATTGAAAAGACTGATGCTGAAGCTGAAGCTCGAATCCTTTGGCCACCTGATGTGAAGAGACAGCTCATTGGAAAAGAGCCTGATGTTGGGAAAAATAGAAGACAAAAGGAGAAGGAGATGACAGAGGATGAGATGGTTGGATGGCATCACTGAGTCAATGGACACAAGTGTGAGCAAGCTCTGAGAGTTGGTGAAGAACAGGGAAGCCAGGCGTGCTGCAGTCTATGGGACCTCAAAGAGTCCCACAAAACCAAGTGATTGAACTGAACTAGCCAAGTGATCTTAGAAACGTTGCCCTCTGTGTCTGTTTTCTTCATATGTAAAATAGGGCCTTATAAAGTTTAAAAATAGTGTGCATTTAGAAAGTGGTTGGCACATTTAAATAACATGAAGCAACAGTTAGAATTGGACATGGAACAACGGACTGGTTACAAATTGGGAAAGGAGAATGTCATGGCTGTATATTGTCACCCTGCTTACTTAATTTATATGCACAGTACATCATGTGAAATGCTGGTCTGGATGAAGCACAAGCTGAAATCAAGATTACTGGGAGAAATATCAATAGCCTCAGGTATACAGATGACACCACCCTTATGGAAGAAAGTGAAGAGGAAACAAAGTCTCTTGATAAAGGTGAAAGAGGAGAGTAAAAAAGCTGGCCTAAGACTCAACATTCAAAAAATGAAGATCACGGCATCAGGTTCCATCACTTTGTGTCAAATACATAGGCAAACAATGGAAACAGTGACAGACTTTATTTTCTTGGGCTCCAAAATCATCGCAGATGCTGACTTCAGTCATGAAATTAAAAGACACTTTCTCCTTGGAAAAGAAACTATGACAAACTTAGACAGTGTACTCAAAAGCAAAGACATTACTTTACCGACGGAATTCCATATAGTCAAAGCTATGGTTTTCCTAGTAGTTATGTATGGATGTGAGAACTGGACCGCAAAGAAGGCTGAGTGCCAAGGAATTAATGCCTTTGAACTATGGTGTTAGAGAAGACTCTTGAGAGTCTCTTGGGCTGCAAGGAGATCAAATCAGTCAATCCTTAAGGAAACCCAATGAACATTCATTGAAAAGACTGATGCTGAAGCTGAAGCTCGAATCCTTTGGCCACCTGATGTGAAGAGACAGCTCATTGGAAAAGAGCCTGATGTTGGGAAAAATAGAAGACAAAAGGAGAAGGAGATGACAGAGGATGAGATGGTTGGATGGCATCACTGAGTCAATGGACACAAGTGTGAGCAAGCTCTGAGAGTTGGTGAAGAACAGGGAAGCCAGGCGTGCTGCAGTCTATGGGACCTCAAAGAGTCCCACAAAACCAAGTGATTGAACTGAACTAGCCAAGTGATCTTAGAAACGTTGCCCTCTGTGTCTGTTTTCTTCATATGTAAAATAGGGCCTTATAAAGTTTAAAAATAGTGTGCATTTAGAAAGTGGTTGGCACATAAAAATCTGTTAATTAAAGGACAGTTGTATACTTTCTTCCTTGTGCTTGTATGTGTGTTATATGTATGTTAGTCACTCAGTTGTGTCTGACTATGCGATCCCGTGAATTGTAACTTGCCAGGCTCCTGTGTCCATGGAATTCTCCAGGCTAGAATACTGGAGTTGGTTGCCTTTCCCGTCTCCAGGGGATCTTCCCAACCCAAGGACTGAACCTGAATCTCCCACATTTCAGGGATTCCTTACCCTCTGAGCCACTGGGAAAGGTTAAAAGGCTTCCATAAGACCGTATATTTGATCTTATATTGACTGAGATTTAGCAACGATTGAGTCCATCTCAAAGTGTGCAGATTTCTTGGTAAGCCAGATTTCTATAAATGTTTCAAGGGAGAATCAGCCTTCCAAGACTGTCCTGGCTCACCCACAATTATTTGCCTGATATTTTCATAAAGAGATTTTACATATTTGTTAAATATTTTCTATCTTGCTTACAGTATGATATGAATGAATAAGGTTTAGGAAATTTCATATTGAGGTTCAATAGGGTTTTTAATATTTGATTCTACCCTTGTTGTTGGGGGTCATTGCCAGTGCCCTTGAGGGGCCCAAGCAGGCTGAAAAGCACCAAGAGGAGCAGTAGATACTCAGGTAGAACACAGGCCCTTCTCTTCACTCTTAGTTTTGAGTATGGTTGGGAGCTCAGTATTCTTAAGTCCTGGCTGTTCTGCATAATCATTTACATACCAGCTTGACCATGAAGGAAGATTTCAGGAACACGCACTCTTCTTACTGAATTTATTGAAAAACAGGTCAGGTCTTGTATAACAGCCTTGTGGCTGCAAAGGATTGTCCCTGCCAAGGCAGTTGGGGTTAGATGTATAGTCCTAGAGGAACAAGCCAATAAAGATGGTTAAGCTCATTTCCTTACTTTATAGGTCAGAAAATTAAGACCCAGAGAGGAGCAGGAGCTTTCTTAGGGTACAGCCCATTTACTTAGAAACATTGTGTTTCTCACAATGTTATATGTAAAATAGGGCCTTATAAAGTTTAAAAATAGTGTGCATTTAGAAAGTGGTTGGCACATAAAAATCTGTTAATTAAAGGACAGTTGTATACTTTCTTCCTTGTGCTTGTATGTGTGTTATATGTATGTTAGTCACTCAGTTGTGTCTGACTATGCGATCCCGTGAATTGTAACTTGCCAGGCTCCTGTGTCCATGGAATTCTCCAGGCTAGAATACTGGAGTTGGTTGCCTTTCCCGTCTCCAGGGGATCTTCCCAACCCAAGGACTGAACCTGAATCTCCCACATTTCAGGGATTCCTTACCCTCTGAGCCACTGGGAAAGGTTAAAAGGCTTCCATAAGACCGTATATTTGATCTTATATTGACTGAGATTTAGCAACGATTGAGTCCATCTCAAAGTGTGCAGATTTCTTGGTAAGCCAGATTTCTATAAATGTTTCAAGGGAGAATCAGCCTTCCAAGACTGTCCTGGCTCACCCACAATTATTTGCCTGATATTTTCATAAAGAGATTTTACATATTTGTTAAATATTTTCTATCTTGCTTACAGTATGATATGAATGAATAAGGTTTAGGAAATTTCATATTGAGGTTCAATAGGGTTTTTAATATTTGATTCTACCCTTGTTGTTGGGGGTCATTGCCAGTGCCCTTGAGGGGCCCAAGCAGGCTGAAAAGCACCAAGAGGAGCAGTAGATACTCAGGTAGAACACAGGCCCTTCTCTTCACTCTTAGTTTTGAGTATGGTTGGGAGCTCAGTATTCTTAAGTCCTGGCTGTTCTGCATAATCATTTACATACCAGCTTGACCATGAAGGAAGATTTCAGGAACACGCACTCTTCTTACTGAATTTATTGAAAAACAGGTCAGGTCTTGTATAACAGCCTTGTGGCTGCAAAGGATTGTCCCTGCCAAGGCAGTTGGGGTTAGATGTATAGTCCTAGAGGAACAAGCCAATAAAGATGGTTAAGCTCATTTCCTTACTTTATAGGTCAGAAAATTAAGACCCAGAGAGGAGCAGGAGCTTTCTTAGGGGTACAGCCCATTTACTTAGAAACATTGTGTTTCTCACAATGTTATTAACAATTATTCAGGCAATTATCTTTGCAACTCTATATCAAAAGTTGATCAATTGTGGATGGGAAATTTGCTCCCAGGCTCTTGGAAATGAAGAAAGTCAAATAGCTATTTGAAGGAAACCTTAAGCTAGGAGTTCAGCAGCTCATAAAGGGGGTAAGTGGGCCAGAAGAGTGCCGTGGGCAAGCAGAAATGCGATCAGCCCTGTGCCAGAAAGTGGCTCCCACTCAGTGCCAGTGGGACTTCCCATGAGAGAATTCAGGCACAGAGTTACTCATAGTATAGTATTTCCATACTTCTCTGTGGCTCTCATTTTTCTAGAGAATCTGGGAATACAAACTTTTATGTAAAACCCTCAGTTTTCCAGTTGGCAACTCAGTGGGCCAAACAAGTCATATCAGTAGAACCCTATCAATCTGCCACATGGGCTTGAATGTGCAGCAGACTGGCAAGCAGCATGTTCCTTGAGTGAGTTTTAGTAGGTGAATAGCTGTCACTGAGGCCTCCAGCTGTTTCTATGGTGCACACAACTTCCCTCACAAACAGGTGATGGATGCCTCCATATTATTTCTACATCATCATCTTAAGTCATCAAGGATGACACTTTTCGCATTGATTTTGAAAGCAGAACTTTCCATCATTCTGAAGAACAGGGGGGCTCAGTGAGACTAGACTAGCATGCTTCACTGTCTGCAATAGCAAAATATTATGGAAAGATTCTGCCTGCAGCCCTCCTTCATGCAGAGGCCACCCTGTGACACCCAGGCTTTCTCCTCTAGTCTTTGCTGCCCCCATGTGGGGCCTGGGCAAGACGATTTCAGGCAGAACACAGGCCCTTTTCCCTCGCTCTTGACTTTGAGCAGTGTCAGAAGCTCAGCGTTCTTTTTAAAATTTTTTTCTTGAATGTAATTTTTAAAAAATTTATTTATTGGGGTATAGTTGATTTACAATGCTGCGTTAGTTTCAGGTGTCCAGCGAAGCTCTTTTTGTATGTCTTTTCAGAGTTTTGTTGTTAACAGCTACACATAATCCCAAATCAGTTATAGGTATATCCCTGCCCCCTCCCACCTGGGCTCCCCCCCCCCCCTCCCTCGTCCCACCTCTCCAGCTTCGTGCAATAGCCCCATACAAATTCCCTTAGTCTTACATGGTATTCACAATGGTTATTTCTTTTACATATGTTAGTGTAGGTTTCCATGTTACTCTAGCCATAGCTCTCATCCAATCTCCTCCCAATGTCCAAGGAAACCTTTAAGCTAGGAGTTCAGCAGCTCATAAAGGGGGTAAGTGGGCCAGAAGAGTGCCGTGGGCAAGCAGAAATGCGATCAGCCCTGTGCCAGAAAGTGGCTCCCACTCAGTGCCAGTGGGACTTCCCATGAGAGAATTCAGGCACAGAGTTACTCATAGTATAGTATTTCCATACTTCTCTGTGGCTCTCATTTTTCTAGAGAATCTGGGAATACAAACTTTTATGTAAAACCCTCAGTTTTCCAGTTGGCAACTCAGTGGGCCAAACAAGTCATATCAGTAGAACCCTATCAATCTGCCACATGGGCTTGAATGTGCAGCAGACTGGCAAGCAGCATGTTCCTTGAGTGAGTTTTAGTAGGTGAATAGCTGTCACTGAGGCCTCCAGCTGTTTCTATGGTGCACACAACTTCCCTCACAAACAGGTGATGGATGCCTCCATATTATTTCTACATCATCATCTTAAGTCATCAAGGATGACACTTTTCGCATTGATTTTGAAAGCAGAACTTTCCATCATTCTGAAGAACAGGGGGGCTCAGTGAGACTAGACTAGCATGCTTCACTGTCTGCAATAGCAAAATATTATGGAAAGATTCTGCCTGCAGCCCTCCTTCATGCAGAGGCCACCCTGTGACACCCAGGCTTTCTCCTCTAGTCTTTGCTGCCCCCATGTGGGGCCTGGGCAAGACGATTTCAGGCAGAACACAGGCCCTTTTCCCTCGCTCTTGACTTTGAGCAGTGTCAGAAGCTCAGCGTTCTTTTTAAAATTTTTTTCTTGAATGTAATTTTTAAAAAATTTATTTATTGGGGTATAGTTGATTTACAATGCTGCGTTAGTTTCAGGTGTCCAGCGAAGCTCTTTTTGTATGTCTTTTCAGAGTTTTGTTGTTAACAGCTACACATAATCCCAAATCAGTTATAGGTATATCCCTGCCCCCTCCCACCTGGGCTCCCCTCCCTCCCTCCCTCGTCCCACCTCTCCAGCTTCGTGCAATAGCCCCATACAAATTCCCTTAGTCTTACATGGTATTCACAATGGTTATTTCTTTTACATATGTTAGTGTAGGTTTCCATGTTACTCTAGCCATAGCTCTCATCCAATCTCCCCTCCTCCCAATGTCCATAGGTCTGCTCTTTATGTCAGTTTCTCCACTGCTGCTCTGTGTGTGTATTTATCAGTGCTATTTTTCTAGATTCCATGTATATGTGTTAGTATACTGTATTTGTCTCTCTCTTTAACTTACTTCACTTTGTTTAATATATTTTAAATTCATCCACCTTATTAGGACTGATTCTTCTGCATTTCTTTTTATGGTTGAGAAATATTCCATTGTGTATATGCACCATAGCTTCTTTATCCATTCATCTGTTGATGGATATTGAGGTTGTTTCCATATTCTAGCTGCAATGTAAAGAAATGTCAAGAGTGCTGCAATGAACATTGCGGTACATATGTCTCTTTCAGTTTGATTTCATCAGGATACATGCCTAATAGTGGGATCGCTGGGGCATATGGTGCTCCTATTCTTAGTTTTTTCAGGAATCTCCTTCTGTCTTCCAAAGTGGTTGTATCAATTTATATTCCCACCAGCAATGCAAGAGTGTTCCCTAATCTCCACATCCTCTCCAGCATTTATTGTATGTAGATTTTTTGATGATGGCCATTCTGATGGATATGAGGTGGTATCTCATTGTAGTTTTTATTTGCATCTTTCTGATAATGACTGACATTGAGCATTTTTTCATGTTTGTTGGCCATCTGTATGTCTTTTTTGGAGAGGTGTCTACCTAGGAATTTTTCCCATTTTTTGACTGGGTTGTTTGTTTTTTTCGGTGTTGAGTTGTCTGAAGTGTTTGTAAATCCTGGAAATTAATTCTTTGTCGGTTGCTTCATTTGCTGTTATTTTCTTCCATTCTGACAGTTGTATTTTCACCTTGTTTGTAGTTTCTTCTGTTGTGCAAAAGCTTTTAAGTTTCATTAGGTCCCACTTGTTTATTTTTATTTTTGTTTCCATTACTCTAGAGGTTGGGTCTCAGAAGATCCTGCTTTGATTTATGTCATTGAGTGTTTTACCTATGTTGTCTGTTAAGTGTTTTATGGTTTCTGATCTTACATTTAGATCTTTGATCCATTTTGAGTTTATCTTTGTGTGTGGTGTCAGGGAATGTGCCAACTTCATTTTTTTTTTTTTTTTTTGCATGTAGCTGTCCAGTTTTCACAACACCATTTATTGAAGAGGCTGTCTTTGCCCCATTGCATATTTTTGCCTCCTTTGTCAACAATAAGGTACCCATAAGTGTGTGGCTATATCTCTGGACTCTCTATCTTTTTCCATTGGTCTATATTTCTGTTTTTGTATGAGTACCATACTGTCTTGATGACTGTTGCTTTGTACTATAGTCTGAAGTTAGGGAGGCTGATCCCTCCAGCTCCATTCTTCTTTCTCAGGATTGCTTTGGCTATCCGGAATCTTTTGTGTTACCATATGAACTTTGCTATTTTTTGGTCTAGTTTTCAAAGAATGCCATTGGTAACTTAATAGGAATCACATTGAATCTATAGATGATATTTGGTAGTATGGTCATTTTCACAGTATTGATTCTTCTAACCCAGGAACATGGGATACCTCTCCATCTGTTTATGTTGTCTTTTATTTCTTTCATTAGTGTCTTATAATTTTCTGTGCACAGTTCTTTTGTCTCTAGGTAAGTTTATTCCTAGATATTTTATTCTTTTGGTTGCTCTGTTGAATGGGATTGCTTCCTTGATTTCTGTTTCTGATTTTCCACTGTTTGTGTATAGGAATGCGAGTGATTTCTGTGCATTGGTTTTGTATCCTGCAACTTTACTAAATTCACTGATTAGCTATAGTAATTTTCTAACTGTGTCTTTAGGGTTTTCTATGTATAGTATTGTGTCATCTGCAAACAGTGAGCGTTTTACTTCTTTTCTGATCTGAATTCACTTTATTTCTTTTTCTTCTGTAATTTCTGTAGCTAGAACTTCCAGGACTATGTTGAATAATAGTAGTGAAAGTGGGCACCTCTGTCTTGTTCCTGATCTTAGAGGGAATTCTTTCAGTTTTTTACCATTGAGAATAATGCTTGCTGTGAGCTTATCACATATGGCTTTCACTATGTTGAGGTAAATTCCTTCTATGCACATTTATTGAATAATTTTTATCATAAATGGATGCTGGATTTTGTCAAAGGCTTTTTCTGTATCTGTTGAGATTATCTTATGGTTTCTGTCTTTCAGTTTGTTGATATGGTGTACCACATTGACTGATTTGTGGATATTGAAGAATTCTTGCATACCTGGAATAAACCCAACTTGATCAAGATGTATGAGCTTTCTGATGTGTTGCTGAATTCTGTTTGCTAGGATTTTGTTGAAGATTTTGGCATCTAAATTCATCAATGATATTGGCCTATAATTTTCTTTTTTTGTGTTGTCTTAGCCTGATTTTGGTATCAGGGTGATGATGGCCTCAGAGAATGTGTTCAGAAGTGTTTTTTCTTGTGCAATTTTTTGGAAGAGTTTTAGAAGGACTGGCATTAACTCTTCTTTAAATGTTTGGTAGAATTTACCTGTGAAGCTATCTGGCCCTGGGCTTTTATTTTTGGGTAGATTTTTGATCACAGATTTGATTTTATGCACTTGTAATTAGGTTGTTCATAATTTCTATTTCTTCCTGGTTAAGTATTGGGAGATTGACTTTTTCTAAGAATCTGTCCATTTCTTCCAGGTTGTCCAATTTATTGACATACAGCTGTCCATAATTGCCTCTAATAATCCTTTGTATTTCTATACTGTCTGTTGTAGCCTGTCCTTTTCCATTTCATTTATTTATTTTTTAAAAATTTATTTATTTATTTATTTGCATCCATCTTTATTCTTCTGCTTGTGTAGGCCTCCCATTGCAGTGACCTCTCTCATTGCAGAGCACCAGCTCTGGGCAAATGCGCTCCAGAGCACTGGCACATAATTGGACACACTGGTCCAGCCGCCCCACAGCATGTGGGATCTTCCCAGACCAGGGATTGAACCAGTGCCCCTTGCAGTGCAAGGTGGACTCTTTACCCACTGGACCACCAGGGAAGCCCATTTATTTATTTCAATTTTGACCTCTTTTACTGGTCCTCCATCCATTCATTTCCATCCATCTTAATGCTTTGGCCTTTGTGGGCCTCCCATGACAGTGGTCTCTCTTCTTCCAGAACACTGGCTCTGGGAACATGTGCTTCAGAGCTCTGGCTTATAATTGGACACACCCGTCCAGCTGCTCAGCTGCACGTGGGATCTCCCTGGGCCAGAGATCAAATCGGCGCTCCTTGCACTGCAAGGCGGTGTCCTTACCAAGTGGACCACCGTGGAAGCCCGAGGCTTGTTGATCTTATCTTTTCAAAGAAGCAGCTTTTCTTGCATACCTGGAATAAACCCAACTTGATCAAGATGTATGGTTTTTTCAGGGTTTGAAGATTTTGGCATCTAAATTCATCAATGATATTGGCCTATAATTTTCTTTTTTTGTGTTGTCTTAGCCTGATTTTGGTATCAGGGTGATGATGGCCTCAGAGAATGTGTTCAGAAGTGTTTTTTCTTGTGCAATTTTTTGGAAGAGTTTTAGAAGGACTGGCATTAACTCTTCTTTAAATGTTTGGTAGAATTTACCTGTGAAGCTATCTGGCCCTGGGCTTTTATTTTTGGGTAGATTTTTGATCACAGATTTGATTTTATGCACTTGTAATTAGGTTGTTCATAATTTCTATTTCTTCCTGGTTAAGTATTGGGAGATTGACTTTTTCTAAGAATCTGTCCATTTCTTCCAGGTTGTCCAATTTATTGACATACAGCTGTCCATAATTGCCTCTAATAATCCTTTGTATTTCTATACTGTCTGTTGTAGCCTGTCCTTTTCCATTTCATTTATTTATTTTTTAAAAATTTATTTATTTATTTATTTGCATCCATCTTTATTCTTCTGCTTGTGTAGGCCTCCCATTGCAGTGACCTCTCTCATTGCAGAGCACCAGCTCTGGGCAAATGCGCTCCAGAGCACTGGCACATAATTGGACACACTGGTCCAGCCGCCCCACAGCATGTGGGATCTTCCCAGACCAGGGATTGAACCAGTGCCCCTTGCAGTGCAAGGTGGACTCTTTACCCACTGGACCACCAGGGAAGCCCATTTATTTATTTCAATTTTGACCTCTTTTACTGGTCCTCCATCCATTCATTTCCATCCATCTTAATGCTTTGGCCTTTGTGGGCCTCCCATGACAGTGGTCTCTCTTCTTCCAGAACACTGGCTCTGGGAACATGTGCTTCAGAGCTCTGGCTTATAATTGGACACACCCGTCCAGCTGCTCAGCTGCACGTGGGATCTCCCTGGGCCAGAGATCAAATCGGCGCTCCTTGCACTGCAAGGCGGTGTCCTTACCAAGTGGACCACCGTGGAAGCCCGAGGCTTGTTGATCTTATCTTTTCAAAGAAGCAGCTTTTCGTTTTATTAATCTTTACTATTGTTTCTTTCATTTCTTTTTCATTTATTTCTGCTCTGATCTTTATGATTTCTCTTCTTCTGAGAGGTTTGGGTTTCTTTGTCCTTCTCTTTCCTATACCTTTAAGTGTAAAATTAGGTTGTCATTTTGGTGTTTTTCTTGTTTCTTGAGGTGGGATTGTGTTGCTATAAACTTCCCTCTTAGCACTGCTTTTTCTGTATCCCATAAGTTTTGAGTTGACCTATTTTCATTGTCATTTTCTTCTAGGAATTTTTTTTAATTTCTCTTTTGATTTGTTCAGTAATCTGTTCATTCTTAAGAAATGTATTATTTAATATCCATGCGTTTCTGTTTTTATTTATTTATTTTCTTATAATTAATATCTAGTCTCACAGCATTGTGGTCAGAAAAGATGGTTGATATAATTTCAATTTTCTTAAGTTTACTAGGTTTGATCTGTGACCCAGGATGTGGTCTATCTTGGAGAACATTCCATGTGCACTTGAGAAGAATGTGTATTCGTCTGCATTTGGGTGGAAGGTCCTAAAGATATCCATGAGGTCTATTGCCTCTAATGTGTCATTTAAGGCATGTGTTTCTTTATTAATTTTCTGTTTGGATAATTTGTCCATTGGTGTAAGAGGGGTGTTAAAGTCTCCTATTATTATTGTGTTACTGTCAATTTTTCTTTCATGTCTGAAAGTGTTTGCCTTATGTATTGCAGTGCTCCTGCATTGGGTGTATAGATATTTATGATTGTTATATGTTCCTCTTGGATTTATCCCTTGATCATTACGTAGTGTCCTGCCTTGTCTCTTATAATCTTTAAGGTCTATTTTGTTTATGAGGATTGCTACTCCAAATTTCTTTTGGTATTCAGCCTGGCTTTGGGCCCATGACAGTGGTCTCTCTTCTTCCAGAACACTGGCTCTGGGAACATGTGCTTCAGAGCTCTGGCTTATAATTGGACACACCGTCCAGCTGCTCAGCTGCACGTGGGATCTCCTGGGCCAGAGATCAAATCGGCGCTCCTTGCACTGCAAGGCGGTGTCCTTACCAAGTGGACCACCGTGGAAGCCCGAGGCTTGTTGATCTTATCTTTTCAAAGAAGCAGCTTTTCGTTTTATTAATCTTTACTATTGTTTCTTTCATTTCTTTTTCATTTATTTCTGCTCTGATCTTTATGATTTCTCTTCTTCTGAGAGGTTTGGGTTTCTTTGTCCTTCTCTTTCCTATACCTTTAAGTGTAAAATTAGGTTGTCATTTTGGTGTTTTTCTTGTTTCTTGAGGTGGGATTGTGTTGCTATAAACTTCCCTCTTAGCACTGCTTTTTCTGTATCCCATAAGTTTTGAGTTGACCTATTTTCATTGTCATTTTCTTCTAGGAATTTTTTTTAATTTCTCTTTTGATTTGTTCAGTAATCTGTTCATTCTTAAGAAATGTATTATTTAATATCCATGCGTTTCTGTTTTTATTTATTTATTTTCTTATAATTAATATCTAGTCTCACAGCATTGTGGTCAGAAAAGATGGTTGATATAATTTCAATTTTCTTAAGTTTACTAGGTTTGATCTGTGACCCAGGATGTGGTCTATCTTGGAGAACATTCCATGTGCACTTGAGAAGAATGTGTATTCGTCTGCATTTGGGTGGAAGGTCCTAAAGATATCCATGAGGTCTATTGCCTCTAATGTGTCATTTAAGGCATGTGTTTCTTTATTAATTTTCTGTTTGGATAATTTGTCCATTGGTGTAAGAGGGGTGTTAAAGTCTCCTATTATTATTGTGTTACTGTCAATTTTTCTTTCATGTCTGAAAGTGTTTGCCTTATGTATTGCAGTGCTCCTGCATTGGGTGTATAGATATTTATGATTGTTATATGTTCCTCTTGGATTTATCCCTTGATCATTACGTAGTGTCCTGCCTTGTCTCTTATAATCTTTAAGGTCTATTTTGTTTATGAGGATTGCTACTCCAAATTTCTTTTGGTATTCATTTGCATGAAATATATTTTTCCATCCTCTCACTTTCAGTGTATATGTGTCTTTATGTCTGGAGTGGGTTTCTTGTAAACAGTATATATATATGGGTCTTGTTTTTGTATCCATTCAGCCAGTCTGTGTCTTTTCATTGGAGCATTTAGTCCATTTGTATTTAAAGTTATTATTGGTACAAACGTTCTTATTTTCCCCTTCTTAAATGTTTGGGGTTTGTTTTGTAGATCGTTTCCTGCTCTTGTATTTATTATCTATATAAGTCCATTTAATGCTTGTTGTAAGTCTGGTTTTATGGTACAAAATTCTTTTAACTTTTGCTTGTCTGTAAACCTTTTGATTTCTCCACCATTTCTGAGTGAAATCCTTGCCAGGTAGAGTATTCTTGGTTGCAGATTCTTCTCTTTCAGCAGAATTGCTTCTGGCCTCCAGGATTTCTGTGGAGAGATCAGCAGTGAAGTGTGTGGAGTTTCCCTTTGTATCTTATTTGTTGTTTTTCACTTTGCTGCTTTTAGTATTCTTTCTTTGTGTTCAGTCTGTGTTAGCTTGATTAGTTTGTGTCTTGGCGTGTTTCTTCTACGGTTTATCCTATATGGAACTCTTGGACTTGTCTCATCATTTCCTTTGCCATACTGGGTAAGTTTTCAACTATAATCTCTTCAACAATTCTTTTCAAACTCTTTCTTTTTGTCTTCTTCTTCTGAGACCCCTATAATTCTAATGTTGGTGTGTCTGATATTATCCCAGAGGTCTCTGTGACTATCCTCAGTTCATTATTTGTTTGTAGTTTATTCTGTTACATATTTTCTGTTTGGATAATTTGTCCATTGGTGTAAGAGGGGTGTTAAAGTCTCCTATTATTATTGTGTTACTGTCAATTTTTCTTTCATGTCTGAAAGTGTTTGCCTTATGTATTGCAGTGCTCCTGCATTGGGTGTATAGATATTTATGATTGTTATATGTTCCTCTTGGATTTATCCCTTGATCATTACGTAGTGTCCTGCCTTGTCTCTTATAATCTTTAAGGTCTATTTTGTTTATGAGGATTGCTACTCCAAATTTCTTTTGGTATTCATTTGCATGAAATATATTTTTCCATCCTCTCACTTTCAGTGTATATGTGTCTTTATGTCTGGAGTGGGTTTCTTGTAAACAGTATATATATATGGGTCTTGTTTTTGTATCCATTCAGCCAGTCTGTGTCTTTTCATTGGAGCATTTAGTCCATTTGTATTTAAAGTTATTATTGGTACAAACGTTCTTATTTTCCCCTTCTTAAATGTTTGGGGTTTGTTTTGTAGATCGTTTCCTGCTCTTGTATTTATTATCTATATAAGTCCATTTAATGCTTGTTGTAAGTCTGGTTTTATGGTACAAAATTCTTTTAACTTTTGCTTGTCTGTAAACCTTTTGATTTCTCCACCATTTCTGAGTGAAATCCTTGCCAGGTAGAGTATTCTTGGTTGCAGATTCTTCTCTTTCAGCAGAATTGCTTCTGGCCTCCAGGATTTCTGTGGAGAGATCAGCAGTGAAGTGTGTGGAGTTTCCCTTTGTATCTTATTTGTTGTTTTTCACTTTGCTGCTTTTAGTATTCTTTCTTTGTGTTCAGTCTGTGTTAGCTTGATTAGTTTGTGTCTTGGCGTGTTTCTTCTACGGTTTATCCTATATGGAACTCTTGGACTTGTCTCATCATTTCCTTTGCCATACTGGGTAAGTTTTCAACTATAATCTCTTCAACAATTCTTTTCAAACTCTTTCTTTTTGTCTTCTTCTTCTGAGACCCCTATAATTCTAATGTTGGTGTGTCTGATATTATCCCAGAGGTCTCTGTGACTATCCTCAGTTCTTTCATTGTTTGTAGTTTATTCTGTTCTTCAGCAGTTATTTCTACCATTTTGTCTTCCAGCTCGCTTATTTTTTCTTTTGCCTCAGATACTCTGCTATTGAGTCTTTCCATAGTATTTTTAATTTCAGCAATTGAGTTGTTTCTCTCTAATTGCTTATTTTAAATTTCTTGTATGTTTTTTCTCAGTGTGCTAATTTCCTCTAACATTCTATTTTCAGAGTTTTGGATCCTAGTTAGTATCACTCTTCTGAATTCTTTTTCAGATAGTTTATCTAACTCCTATTCTGTCATTTGGAATTGTATGTCTATAGTTTGTTCCTTCATTTGTGCAGTGTTTCTCTGTCTTTTCATCATTGTTGTTAATTTTTGATTTTTGTATTTGAGTTCTCCTTTTTTCAAGGCTTCAACGTTGAGTTTTCCCTTCTTTTTTGGTTTCTGTCCTTGTAGGGAGGTTAGAGATTTGGATTCTGAACCTGGTTTGTTATGGGATTCAGTGGTGTTAGGTCAAATACAATCCTAATCATGTGAGGAACAAAAAGTATATCCTTAATAGATGGCAGTTATAAAACTATGCAAATATTGTCTAACATAATGAAAAAAAGTGCATATATACACATCTATAGCCAAACATGAACAGTCCCAAAGGAATAAAGTACAGGAAAATGTTTTGGCAAATGACACAAATCAAAGTTGATACCCAACTATTAAGATCTAACTTAATTGAAACATGGACTGGAAAATGAATCTATAGTAAGGTCTCTGCTGGGAATACAGCAGTGAAAGCAGTTATTAATTATTACCCATGATATGGAAGAGAGGGTGGAGGATGGATAGGTATTGAAAAGAAATGAAATCCAGGGTTATGTAGGGGTAGATAACAAGGATTTGTATATATTAAAGTTTAGAACAACAGGAAGAGAACAGTAGAGATAACAAAGGAATAGTTACAGAGAGGAAAATAGTTGATATAGAAAGTTTTAACAGGTACAATAAAGCGAGAGAAAACTGCAGTTTAAAAAAAATGTTCAAAGGAAAAAAGATAACCTGCAAAGAAAGAAAGAAAAAAAAGGGGGGGGGGTGCTGTCCCTGGTTCTCAGTTGTGAGTTTGTCTTCTTATCTGTGTATGGGTCATCTGCACAGCTTGCTTGCTCTGGGGCTATTTTAGAGACTGTCTGGAGAGTGGGGGCTGGGGGAGGGGGCAGCTGCCTAGACCTCAGGTCCCTATGAGAACCAGATTTTCAGGTTAGTAGAGGGACCTTGCAGGGCTGCTTACTCTGGTTTGTTGGTCTGGATATTTGGAACTGGGCCGGTGCCCTGCGAGATCTGCTTACTTTTCTGGGTTAGTATCACTCTTCTGAATTCTTTTTCAGATAGTTTATCTAACTCCTATTCTGTCATTTGGAATTGTATGTCTATAGTTTGTTCCTTCATTTGTGCAGTGTTTCTCTGTCTTTTCATCATTGTTGTTAATTTTTGTTTTTTGTATTTGAGTTCTCCTTTTTTCAAGGCTTCAACGTTGAGTTTTCCCTTCTTTTTTGGTTTCTGTCCTTGTAGGGAGGTTAGAGATTTGGATTCTGAACCTGGTTTGTTATGGGATTCAGTGGTGTTAGGTCAAATACAATCCTAATCATGTGAGGAACAAAAAGTATATCCTTAATAGATGGCAGTTATAAAACTATGCAAATATTGTCTAACATAATGAAAAAAAGTGCATATATACACATCTATAGCCAAACATGAACAGTCCCAAAGGAATAAAGTACAGGAAAATGTTTTGGCAAATGACACAAATCAAAGTTGATACCCAACTATTAAGATCTAACTTAATTGAAACATGGACTGGAAAATGAATCTATAGTAAGGTCTCTGCTGGGAATACAGCAGTGAAAGCAGTTATTAATTATTACCCATGATATGGAAGAGAGGGTGGAGGATGGATAGGTATTGAAAAGAAATGAAATCCAGGGTTATGTAGGGGTAGATAACAAGGATTTGTATATATTAAAGTTTAGAACAACAGGAAGAGAACAGTAGAGATAACAAAGGAATAGTTACAGAGAGGAAAATAGTTGATATAGAAAGTTTTAACAGGTACAATAAAGCGAGAGAAAACTGCAGTTTAAAAAAAATGTTCAAAGGAAAAAAGATAACCTGCAAAGAAAGAAAGAAAAAAAAGGGGGGGGGGTGCTGTCCCTGGTTCTCAGTTGTGAGTTTGTCTTCTTATCTGTGTATGGGTCATCTGCACAGCTTGCTTGCTCTGGGGCTATTTTAGAGACTGTCTGGAGAGTGGGGGCTGGGGGAGGGGGCAGCTGCCTAGACCTCAGGTCCCTATGAGAACCAGATTTTCAGGTTAGTAGAGGGACCTTGCAGGGCTGCTTACTCTGGTTTGTTGGTCTGGATATTTGGAACTGGGCCGGTGCCCTGCGAGGGATCTGCTTACTTTTCCCCAGCACTCTAAACCACAGTCTGGGTTTCTGCTCAGTTTATGGATCTCTCCGGTGTTGCTCTCTGCCCTCCCGCACCCCTCCGTGCTGGGCTGTGCCGCTCAGGTCACTGTGGCAACAGGGAAACAGATGATCCGGGAAATCTCATGTGGGCCACTCTCAGTCTGCGGGACATTCTCAGTCCCTCTCTGCCGACACTCTCAGTCACTTTCCTCCTGCCACTCCTCACTGCACGGTTTGTGCCCGTGCCCACGAGGGATCTGCCAGATTTTCCCTAGCACTCTATTTAGCACTCTGATCTGTAGCCTGGGTTTCTGCGCAGGCTTATGGATCTCTCCGTGTTGCTTTCTGTGCAGCTACACCTCTTGATGCTGAGTTTCCGAACCTACCGCTGAGGCCACTGTAGGAGGAGGGGTATGGAGATTCTGAGAGAGCTGACACAGGGCGCTTTCAGTCCCTCTTCCCTGGCCAATGCTCAGCCTGAGGTTCGATTTTTAAAAGTGCACTTACATCCTTCCTGCTGTCCTGCTGCAGCTTCTCTTTTGCTCTTGGATGTGGGATATCTTTTTCGTGGCCACATCCTCCTGTCAGTGGTTTTTCATCAACTAGTTGCATTTCTAGCGTTTTCGTAGAAGCAGATGAATGCACGTTTTTCTGCTCATTTATCTTCCTCTTTTGTCCAGAAGCTCAATATTCCTTTTTTTTTTTAATTTTGGACTCTTTAATTGTATTTTTTTTTTTTTTTTGATTTTCATCCCTCTTTGTTCTTTGGCCTGTGTGGGCCTCCTATTGCAGTGGACTCTCCTCTTGCAGAGCACTGGCTCTGGGCACATGCACTCCAGAGTGCAGGCTCCTAATTGGACACAACTGTCCAGCTGTTCTGCGGCCCGTGGGATCTTCCCAGGCCAGGGATTGAACTGGTGCCCCTTGCACTGCAAGGCTGACTCTTTGCCCACTGGACTACCAGGGAAGCCTCAGAAGCTAAGTATTCTTCTTCTTCTATTTTTTAATAGGTTTATTTATTTGGCTGTGGAGGGTCTTCATTGCTGTGCACGGGCTTTCTTTAGTTGCAATGAGTGGGGGCTACTTTTTCTTGCAGAGCACAGGCTTCTCATTGCAGTGGCTTCTCTTGTTGTGGAGCACAGGCTCTAGGCACACAGTCTTCAGTAGTTGTAGCCCTGACTCAGTGGTTGTGGTGTATGGGCTACTGCTCTGCAGCATGTGGGATCTTCCTAGACCAGGGATTGAACCAGTGTCCTTTGCATTGCACAGCATATTCTTAACTGCTTTGGACCACCAGGGGAGCCCAAAGCTTAGTATTCTTAACAAGAGTGCCCAAGAGCCTGTTTATGTTTAGATTCCAAACCCTGAAGTTCCCTTTCTTATTTCTTATGCCTGAATGGATTAGGTAGCTGGTGAGAGGTCAATATTTGGTAATGGAGAAGGGTAAATACAAGAAAGCATGCCCTTTTGAAATTGAGGTATAACATGCTCATCTAATGTACTATTCAGTTTTTACATACATACATCAGGAAAGAATATTTGCATCATCCCAAAATGTGTTCCATACACACCTTCCCAATCATTCCTTCCTCCATTGAGCATATAGTCAAAGTGACTACCAATTTGCATTCCTGTCAACAATGAACGAGTGTTGATTCACAGTCTCATAAGCATTCATATTAGTGTGTTGGATTTTTAACTGTTTCTAATAGGTGTGTAAAGGTATGTCATTGTTTTAATTTGTAATTCCTTGAGAATATAGGATGTGAAACATTTTTTCATGTTTATTTGCCATTTTTTTTTTGATTTCATCCTCTTTGTTCTTTGGCCTGTGTGGGCCTCCTATTGCAGTGGACTCTCCTCTTGCAGAGCACTGGCTCTGGGCACATGCACTCCAGAGTGCAGGCTCCTAATTGGACACAACTGTCCAGCTGTTCTGCGGCCGTGGGATCTTCCCAGGCCAGGGATTGAACTGGTGCCCTTGCACTGCAAGGCTGACTCTTGCCCACTGGACTACCAGGGAAGCCTCAGAAGCTAAGTATTCTTCTTCTTCTATTTTTTAATAGGTTTATTTATTTGGCTGTGGAGGGTCTTCATTGCTGTGCACGGGCTTTCTTTAGTTGCAATGAGTGGGGGCTACTTTTTCTTGCAGAGCACAGGCTTCTCATTGCAGTGGCTTCTCTTGTTGTGGAGCACAGGCTCTAGGCACACAGTCTTCAGTAGTTGTAGCCCTGACTCAGTGGTTGTGGTGTATGGGCTACTGCTCTGCAGCATGTGGGATCTTCCTAGACCAGGGATTGAACCAGTGTCCTTTGCATTGCACAGCATATTCTTAACTGCTTTGGACCACCAGGGAGCCCAAAGCTTAGTATTCTTAACAAGAGTGCCCAAGAGCCTGTTTATGTTTAGATTCCAAACCCTGAAGTTCCCTTTCTTATTTCTTATGCCTGAATGGATTAGGTAGCTGGTGAGAGGTCAATATTTGGTAATGGAGAAGGGTAAATACAAGAAAGCATGCCCTTTTGAAATTGAGGTATAACATGCTCATCTAATGTACTATTCAGTTTTTACATACATACATCAGGAAAGAATATTTGCATCATCCCAAAATGTGTTCCATACACACCTTCCCAATCATTCCTTCCTCCATTGAGCATATAGTCAAAGTGACTACCAATTTGCATTCCTGTCAACAATGAACGAGTGTTGATTCACAGTCTCATAAGCATTCATATTAGTGTGTTGGATTTTTAACTGTTTCTAATAGGTGTGTAAAGGTATGTCATTGTTTTAATTTGTAATTCCTTGAGAATATAGGATGTGAAACATTTTTTCATGTTTATTTGCCATCTGTTTATATTCTTTGGTGAAGTGTTCAGGATTTTGCCTGTTTAGTAATTGGGTTGTTTGTTTTCTTTTCATTGAGCTTTAAGAGTACTTTGTGTATTTTGGATAAGTGTTTCATCTTATATGTCTTTCACAAATGTTTTCACCCCGTGTGTAGCTTGTCTTCTTATTCAGTTGACAATGTCTTTTGTAGAGCAGACATTTCTAATTTTAATGAAGTCTAGCTCAACAATGATTTCTTTAATGGATTGTATTTTAGGTATTTTATCTAAAAATTACTGTTCTATCCAAGGTCATCTAGAGTTTCTCCTATATTGTCTTTCAGTAGTTTTGTAGTTTTGACTTTACTTGTAAGTCAATAATTCAGCTGAAGGATGTAATTATTATTTTTTTTTTTGCAATTTTTAAATTAAAAAAAAAATTTTGGCCTCTTTTTATTTGATTTTTTTATCCACTTATTTTCATCCATCTTTATTCTTTGGCCTATGTAGGCCTCCCATCTCAGTGGCCTCTCTTGTTGTAGAGCACTGACTCTGGGCACATGTGCTCCAGAGTGCTGGCGTGCAACCGGACACACTGGTCCAGCTGCTCCACAGCATGTGAGATCTTCCCGGCCAGGGATTGAACCAGTGTCCCTCGCACTTCAAGGCAGACTCTTTGCCCACTGGACCACCAGGGAAACCCCTAATTCTTTTTCTTAATTCACACTTTATCTGTGGATGTCCATTTGTTCCAGCACTTTTTGCTGAAAAACTATTTTTGTTCCACTGTATGGCCTTTACCTCTTTGTCAAAGATCAGTTGACTATATGAGTCTATTTCTAGGCATTCATTCTAATGTGTTGATCTTTTGGTTTATATTTTGCTAGTACCACACTTTTTCCGCTTAGTGTAGACCTTCCCAATCATTCCTTCCTCCATTGAGCATATAGTCAAAGTGACTACCAATTTGCATTCCTGTCAACAATGAACGAGTGTTGATTCACAGTCTCATAAGCATTCATATTAGTGTGTTGGATTTTTAACTGTTTCTAATAGGTGTGTAAAGGTATGTCATTGTTTTAATTTGTAATTCCTTGAGAATATAGGATGTGAAACATTTTTTCATGTTTATTTGCCATCTGTTTATATTCTTTGGTGAAGTGTTCAGGATTTTGCCTGTTTAGTAATTGGGTTGTTTGTTTTCTTTTCATTGAGCTTTAAGAGTACTTTGTGTATTTTGGATAAGTGTTTCATCTTATATGTCTTTCACAAATGTTTTCACCCCGTGTGTAGCTTGTCTTCTTATTCAGTTGACAATGTCTTTTGTAGAGCAGACATTTCTAATTTTAATGAAGTCTAGCTCAACAATGATTTCTTTAATGGATTGTATTTTAGGTATTTTATCTAAAAATTACTGTTCTATCCAAGGTCATCTAGAGTTTCTCCTATATTGTCTTTCAGTAGTTTTGTAGTTTTGACTTTACTTGTAAGTCAATAATTCAGCTGAAGGATGTAATTATTATTTTTTTTTTTGCAATTTTTAAATTAAAAAAAAAATTTTGGCCTCTTTTTATTTGATTTTTTTATCCACTTATTTTCATCCATCTTTATTCTTTGGCCTATGTAGGCCTCCCATCTCAGTGGCCTCTCTTGTTGTAGAGCACTGACTCTGGGCACATGTGCTCCAGAGTGCTGGCGTGCAACCGGACACACTGGTCCAGCTGCTCCACAGCATGTGAGATCTTCCCGGGCCAGGGATTGAACCAGTGTCCCTCGCACTTCAAGGCAGACTCTTTGCCCACTGGACCACCAGGGAAACCCCTAATTCTTTTTCTTAATTCACACTTTATCTGTGGATGTCCATTTGTTCCAGCACTTTTTGCTGAAAAACTATTTTTGTTCCACTGTATGGCCTTTACCTCTTTGTCAAAGATCAGTTGACTATATGAGTCTATTTCTAGGCATTCATTCTAATGTGTTGATCTTTTGGTTTATATTTTTGCTAGTACCACACTGTTTTGATTACCATAGCTTAGTAAGTAAGTTTTGAAATGTCAGTTCTTCAACATTTTTTCCTTCTGTATTTTGTTTGCATCTATGTTTGTGAGGATAATTTTCTTGTGATGTCTTTGTTTGGTTCCAATATGATGGCAATGTTGACCTCATAGAATGAGTTAGAAAGTATAATATTTGCTTTTATTTTCTTCAGTATTTGGTAGAATTCACCAGTGAACTCATCTAGGCTTGGCGCTTTTTTGGGGGGGAAGCTTGTTGTTTATTAATTCATTTTCTTTTATAGATATAGACCTGCTTAAACTGTCTACTTCTTATGTGAATTTTGACAGATTGTTTCTTTCAAGGAATTGATCCATTTCATATAGGTTACCAAATTTATGAGAAGAAGTTGTTCATAATATTTGTAATCCATTTATGTCCATTGGATCTGTAGTAATAGCCCTTCTTTTATTTCTGATATTAGGCATTTGTGTCTTCTATTTTTCTTATTTCTTCTGATGTGTGACTTGTTAATTTCATTAATCTTTTAAAGCACTAGCTTTTAGTTCTGTTGATTTTCTCTATCATTGTCCTCTTTTTTATTTTATTGATTTCTGCTCTAATTTTAACTTTTTTCTTTTACTTACTTTGGTCTTCTTTTTCTAGTTTCCTAACACAGGTGCTGATTGATCTTGGGTCTTTCTTTTCTAGTATATGTATTCAGTGCTAGACATTTTGCTCTTGCATTGTTGTCATAGCATCCCCAGGTTTGATAAGCTGTGCTTTTATTTTTTTTTAGTCTAAATGTTTTAAAATTTATCTTGAGATTTCTTCATTAATGTGTGTTCTTTAATTGAACACATTTTGAGACTTCTCATCTATATTTCTGTTATTGATTCTAGTTTAATTCCATTGTGATCTGAGAGAAGGCATTGAGTGTTTTCTCTTCTTTTAACTGTGTTAAGACATATTTTATGCCCCAAACATGGTCTACCTTGGTGAATGTTCCATATGAGTGTGAGAATAATGTGCATTCTGTAGTAGGATAAACTAGTCTATCAATGTAAATTAAATTCAGTTGATGAGTGATGGTGCTGAATTTGACTATGTCCTTGCTGGATTTTCTGCCCATGGGGTTTGTCCAATTCTGATAGATGGTTGTTGAAATCTCTGAACATAAAGCTGGGCTCCTCTATTTTTCCTTTTGTATCTCTGTTTATACCTCACATATTTTGACACTGTATTAGGCATATACATATTGAGGATTTTTAAGTCTTCTGGACAATTTGACCTCTTTGTCATTGTGTAATGCCCCTCTTTATCCCTTGATAACTATCCTTGATCTGAAGTGTGCCCTGTCTAAATTCACATAACTACTCCCAATTTCTTTTTATTTTTTCCTTTTTTAAAAGTTTATTTTTAATTGCGAGATAATTGCTTTACAATATTGCATTGATTTCTGACATGTATCAACATAGGCACACCCATGTCCCCTCCCTTTTGAACCTTCCTCCGACTCTCACCCCATCCCATCCCTTGAGTTCGACACAGATCACAGGATCTGAGCTCCCTGAGTCAAACAGCAAATTTCCACATGTCATCTAATTTTATATAGGGTAATACATGTGCTTTAATGTTGCTCCTGTAATTCACCTCCCCATCTTCTTCCTTCTGTGCCCACAAGTCTGCTTTCTATATGTGTGTCTCTCCATCTGCCCTGCAAATAGGTTCGTCAGTACCATCTTTCTAGATTCCATATATATATATACACATTAATATATGGTATTTGTTTTTCTCTTTCTGACTTACTTCACTCTTTATAATAGGCTCTAGATTCACCTGCCTCATTAGGCCTGGGAGTCAAATATTTTCATTTATATGGCTTGATAATATTCCATTGTGTGTATGTACCACAGCTTCTTTATCCATTCATCTGTTAATGTACATCTAGGGTGCTTCAATGTCCTAGCTATTGTAATAGTTCTGCAATGAACATTGGGGTATATGTTGTCTTTTTCAGTTTTGGTTCTTCAAAAGATATGCCCAGTAGTGAGATTGTTGATCATATGGTAGTTTTTTCCTAGTTTTTAAAAGAAACTCCATACAGTTCTTCACTGTGGCTATATCAATTTGTATACCCACCAAAGTGCAAGAAAATCCCTTTTCTCTACCTCCTCTCTAGGATTTATTGTTTATAGAAATTTTGATGATGGCCATTTTGACCAGAGTGAGGTGATACCTCACTGTATTTTGGATTGGCATTTTTCCTTTTGTATCTCTGTTTATACCTCACATATTTTGACACTGTATTAGGCATATACATATTGAGGATTTTTAAGTCTTCTGGACAATTTGACCTCTTTGTCATTGTGTAATGCCCCTCTTTATCCCTTGATAACTATCCTTGATCTGAAGTGTGCCCTGTCTAAATTCACATAACTACTCCCAATTTCTTTTTATTTTTTCCTTTTTTAAAAGTTTATTTTTAATTGCGAGATAATTGCTTTACAATATTGCATTGATTTCTGACATGTATCAACATAGGCACACCCATGTCCCCTCCCTTTTGAACCTTCCTCCGACTCTCACCCCATCCCATCCCTTGAGTTCGACACAGATCACAGGATCTGAGCTCCCTGAGTCAAACAGCAAATTTCCACATGTCATCTAATTTTATATAGGGTAATACATGTGCTTTAATGTTGCTCCTGTAATTCACCTCCCCATCTTCTTCCTTCTGTGCCCACAAGTCTGCTTTCTATATGTGTGTCTCTCCATCTGCCCTGCAAATAGGTTCGTCAGTACCATCTTTCTAGATTCCATATATATATATACACATTAATATATGGTATTTGTTTTTCTCTTTCTGACTTACTTCACTCTTTATAATAGGCTCTAGATTCACCTGCCTCATTAGGCCTGGGAGTCAAATATTTTCATTTATATGGCTTGATAATATTCCATTGTGTGTATGTACCACAGCTTCTTTATCCATTCATCTGTTAATGTACATCTAGGGTGCTTCAATGTCCTAGCTATTGTAATAGTTCTGCAATGAACATTGGGGTATATGTTGTCTTTTTCAGTTTTGGTTCTTCAAAAGATATGCCCAGTAGTGAGATTGTTGATCATATGGTAGTTTTTTCCTAGTTTTTAAAAGAAACTCCATACAGTTCTTCACTGTGGCTATATCAATTTGTATACCCACCAAAGTGCAAGAAAATCCCTTTTCTCTACCTCCTCTCTAGGATTTATTGTTTATAGAAATTTTGATGATGGCCATTTTGACCAGAGTGAGGTGATACCTCACTGTATTTTGGATTGGCATTTCTGTAATAATGAGTGATGTTGAGAATCTTTTCATGTATTTATTGGTCAGTTCTATGCTTTCTTTGGAGAAATGTCTGCTCATGTCTTCTGCCCACTTTTTTTTTTTCTTGGGGGGCGAGCGGGCCACTTCTATTGGTCTTTCATTTATTTATTTCCATCCATCTTTGTTCTTTGGCCTGTGTGGGCCTCCCATTGCAGTGGTCTCTCTCACAGCAGAGCACCGGCTCTGGGCACATGCACTCCAGAGCTCCGGCTCCGTAATTGGACACATCTGTCCAGCCACTTCGTGACACGTGGAATCCTCCCAGGCTAGGGATCGAACCGGCGACCCTTGCACTGCAAGGCAGTGTTCTTACTCATTGGACCACCAGGGAAGCCCTTCTGCCCACTTTTTGATCGGATTCTTCATTTTTCTGATGTTGGGCTGCATGAGCTGCCTGTGTATTTTAGAGATTAATCATTTATCAGTTGTTTCATTTGCTATTATTTCTACCATTCTGAAGGCTGTCTTTTGACCTTGTTTATTGTTTCTTTTGCCCTGGTGTTTTTCAGTTGCTAAGTCATGTCCAACTCTTTGTGACCCCATGGATTGTAGCATTCCAGGCTTCCCTGTCCTTCACCATCTCTCAGAGTTTGCTCAAATTCATGTCCATTGAATTAGTAATACCAACTAACCATCTCATCCTCTGTTGCCACTTCGCCTCCTGCTCTCTTTCCCAACATCAAGATCTTTCCCAATGAGTTGGCTGTTCACATTAGGTGGCTAAAGTATTGTAGCTTAAGCAATAGCATCAGTCCTTCCAATGAATATTCAGGGTTAATTTCCTTTAGTATTGACTAGTTTAACCTCCTTTCTGTCCAAGGAACTCTCAAGAATCTTCTCCAGCACCACATTTCAAAAGCATCAATTCTTTGGTTCTTAGCCTTCTTTTGGTCCAATTCTCACATTCCTGCATGACTACTGGGAAAGCCATAGCTCTGACTATATAGACCTTTGTCAGCAAGATAATGTCTCTAATTTTTAATGTTGCTGTCTAGGTTTATCATAGCTTTGCTTCCAAGGGGCAAGCATGTTTTGATTTCATGTTTGAAGTCACCATCCACAGTGATTTTCTATCCCCAGAAAGTAAAGTCTGTCACTGTTTACAACTTTTCCCCACTTGCCATGAAGTGGTGGGACTGGATGCCATGATCTTAGTTTTTTGAATGGTAAGTTTTAAGCCAATATTTTCACTGCCCTCTTTCACCTTCATCAAGTGGCTCTTTAGTCTAACTGCTATCTGCCATTAGGGTGGCATCATCTGCATATCTGAGGTTATCTGCCAGCAATTGTTTGAAGCATGAGCTTCATCCAGCCCAGCATTTCACCTGAAGTACTCTGCATAGAAATTAAATCAGCCAGGTTACAATATACAGCCTTGATCTATTCCCTTCCCAATTTTAATTAGGTCAGATTTCTTTATTTTTTTTAATTTACTCTGATAGGTGAGTAATAGAGGATCTTTTGTGATTTATGTCAAAGAGTGTTCTGTCCATATTGTCCTCTAAGAGTTTTACATTTTCTGGTCTTACACATAGATTTTAATCAGTTTTGAGTTTACTTGTGTGTATAGTGTTACAAAGTGTTCTAATTTCATTCTTTTAAAAATAGCTCTCCATTTCCCAGCACCACTTATTGAAGAGACTGTCTTTTCTTTGTTGTATATTCTTGGCTCTTTTGTCAAAGGTAAGGTGTCTATAGGTGTGTGGGTTTATCTGTGGACTTCTATTTTGTTACATTGGATAATATTTCCAACAGTGAGAGTTTCACTTTTTTTTCAATCTGTATTACTTTTATTTATTTTTCTTCTCTGGCTGCTGGGCTAGGACTTCCAAAACTATGTTGAATAGTCATGGTGAGAGTGGGAACCCTTGTCTTATTCCTGATTTTAAAGCAAATGCTTTCTGTTTTTCACCATTGAGAATAATGTTTGCTGTGGGTTTGTCATATATAGTCTTTATTATGTTCAGGTATGTTCCTTCTGTGCCTACTTATCAATTGAGAAAATTTTAATGTTTGCTGTGGGTTTGTCATATATAAATTCTCACATTCCTGCATGACTACTGGGAAAGCCATAGCTCTGACTATATAGACCTTTGTCAGCAAGATAATGTCTCTAATTTTTAATGTTGCTGTCTAGGTTTATCATAGCTTTGCTTCCAAGGGGCAAGCATGTTTTGATTTCATGTTTGAAGTCACCATCCACAGTGATTTTCTATCCCCAGAAAGTAAAGTCTGTCACTGTTTACAACTTTTCCCCACTTGCCATGAAGTGGTGGGACTGGATGCCATGATCTTAGTTTTTTGAATGGTAAGTTTTAAGCCAATATTTTCACTGCCCTCTTTCACCTTCATCAAGTGGCTCTTTAGTCTAACTGCTATCTGCCATTAGGGTGGCATCATCTGCATATCTGAGGTTATCTGCCAGCAATTGTTTGAAGCATGAGCTTCATCCAGCCCAGCATTTCACCTGAAGTACTCTGCATAGAAATTAAATCAGCCAGGTTACAATATACAGCCTTGATCTATTCCCTTCCCAATTTTAATTAGGTCAGATTTCTTTATTTTTTTTAATTTACTCTGATAGGTGAGTAATAGAGGATCTTTTTGTGATTTATGTCAAAGAGTGTTCTGTCCATATTGTCCTCTAAGAGTTTTACATTTTCTGGTCTTACACATAGATTTTAATCAGTTTTGAGTTTACTTGTGTGTATAGTGTTACAAAGTGTTCTAATTTCATTCTTTTAAAAATAGCTCTCCATTTCCCAGCACCACTTATTGAAGAGACTGTCTTTTCTTTGTTGTATATTCTTGGCTCTTTTGTCAAAGGTAAGGTGTCTATAGGTGTGTGGGTTTATCTGTGGACTTCTATTTTGTTACATTGGATAATATTTCCAACAGTGAGAGTTTCACTTTTTTTTCAATCTGTATTACTTTTATTTATTTTTCTTCTCTGGCTGCTGGGCTAGGACTTCCAAAACTATGTTGAATAGTCATGGTGAGAGTGGGAACCCTTGTCTTATTCCTGATTTTAAAGCAAATGCTTTCTGTTTTTCACCATTGAGAATAATGTTTGCTGTGGGTTTGTCATATATAGTCTTTATTATGTTCAGGTATGTTCCTTCTGTGCCTACTTATCATAAGTGGGTGCAGAATTTTTTTAAAAGCTTTCTCTACATCTGTTGAAATGATCATTTTTAAAAATGTTTGGTTTGTTAAAATGGGGAATCACATTGATTGATTTGTGCACATTGAAAAATCCTTGCCTTCCTCAGATAAAGCCCACTTACCTTGATTAGTGATCCTTTTAATGCGTTGTTGGATTCTGTTTGCTAGAATTTTGTTGAGGACTTTTCATCTATGTTAACCAATGAAATTGGCCTGTAATTTTCTTTTTTTGTCACACCTTTGGCTGGTTATGGTATTAGGGTGATAGTGGTCTTCTAGAATGAATTTGGATGATTTCTTTCCTCTGCAATTTTCTGAAAAATTTTGAGCTGAATAGGTGTTAGCTCTTCTCTAAACTTCTCATGGAATTTACTTGTGAAGCTATCTAGATCTGGGGTTTTGTTTGTTGGAAAGTTTTTGATTATAGTTTTCATTTCCATGTTGTAATTGGTCTGTTCACTTTTCTGTTTCTTTCTGGTTCAGTTTTGGAAGGTTACCTTTTTAAATTTGTCCATTTCTTCCAGGCTGTCCATTTAATTGACATAGTTACTCATAGTAGTCTCACGATTTTTTTGTATTTCTGTGCTATCTGTTGTAATTTCTCCTTTTTAATATCTAGCTTTATTGATTTGAGTCTTCTCCCTTTTTTTTCTTGGTGGGTTTAGCTAATGGTTTGTTGATTTTGTTTATCTTCTCAAAAAATCAGTTTTATTGATCTTTGCTATTGTCTCCTTCACTTCTTTTTCATTTATCTCTGCTCTGATTTTTATGATTTTTTTCATTCTACTTCTTTAGGGGCTTTTTGTTCTTTTTTCTAGTTGATGTAGCTATTAGGTTAGGTTGTTTACTCAAAATTTTTCCTGTTTCTTGAGGTAGGCTTGTATTGTTATAAGCTTCCCTCTTAGCACTACTTTTAGGGCATCCCATACATTTTGAGCTGTGTTTTCACTGTCATTTATTTCTAGGCATATTTTGATATTCTTCTTTATTTCTTCAGTGATCCATTGGTTATTCAGAAGCCTATTGGTTAGCCTTCATGTGTTTGTGCTTTTTTGTAGTTTTTTTTTTTTTTTGCTTGTTTTGTTTTTGTAGTTAACATCTAATCTCATAGTGCTGTGCTTAGAAAAGATGCTTGAAATGATTTCAACTCTTTTCAATTTACCAAGGCTTGATTTGTGGTGCCAGATGCTATTTTTCCTGTAGGAAGTTCCATGTGCACTTGAGAAGAAAGTTTTGGGATGAAATGCCATATATATACCAATTAGGTCTAACTTGTCTGAAATATCATTTAAAGCTTGTGTTTCTGTCTGGGTGATCTGTCCACTGGTATGAGTGAAGAATTAAAGTCTCCTCCTATTATCATCCTACTGTTGATTTCCCTTTTAAAGGTTGTTTGCAATTTCCTTATGTACTGGGGTGCTTCTATGTTGGGTGCATATATATTTATAATTGTTATATCATCTTCTTGGATTGATCCCTTGATCATTTGGTCATGTCCTCCCTTGTCTCTGTAATGTTCTTTATTTTAAAGTCAATTTTGTCTGATACAAGTATTGAGATTCCAGCTTTCATTTGGTTTCTATTTGCATGGAATATCTTATTCCAGCACTTACTTTCAGTTTGTTTGTGTCTCTAGGTACTTGAAGGGTATTCAGCTGTATTTGATGTTACTCATAGTAGTCTCACGATTTTTTTGTATTTCTGTGCTATCTGTTGTAATTTCTCCTTTTTAATATCTCGCTTTATTGATTTGTTTCTTCTTCCTTTTTTTTCTTGGTGGGTTTAGCTAATGGTTTGTTGATTTTGTTTATCTTCTCAAAAAATCAGTTTTATTGATCTTTGCTATTGTCTCCTTCACTTCTTTTTCATTTATCTCTGCTCTGATTTTTATGATTTTTTTCATTCTACTTCTTTAGGGGCTTTTTGTTCTTTTTTCTAGTTGATGTAGCTATTAGGTTAGGTTGTTTACTCAAAATTTTTCCTGTTTCTTGAGGTAGGCTTGTATTGTTATAAGCTTCCCTCTTAGCACTACTTTTAGGGCATCCCATACATTTTGAGCTGTGTTTTCACTGTCATTTATTTCTAGGCATATTTTGATATTCTTCTTTATTTCTTCAGTGATCCATTGGTTATTCAGAAGCCTATTGGTTAGCCTTCATGTGTTTGTGCTTTTTTGTAGTTTTTTTTTTTTTTTTGCTTGTTTTGTTTTTGTAGTTAACATCTAATCTCATAGTGCTGTGCTTAGAAAAGATGCTTGAAATGATTTCAACTCTTTTCAATTTACCAAGGCTTGATTTGTGGTGCCAGATGCTATTTTTCCTGTAGGAAGTTCCATGTGCACTTGAGAAGAAAGTTTTGGGATGAAATGCCATATATATACCAATTAGGTCTAACTTGTCTGAAATATCATTTAAAGCTTGTGTTTCTGTCTGGGTGATCTGTCCACTGGTATGAGTGAAGAATTAAAGTCTCCTCCTATTATCATCCTACTGTTGATTTCCCTTTTAAAGGTTGTTTGCAATTTCCTTATGTACTGGGGTGCTTCTATGTTGGGTGCATATATATTTATAATTGTTATATCATCTTCTTGGATTGATCCCTTGATCATTTGGTCATGTCCTCCCTTGTCTCTGTAATGTTCTTTATTTTAAAGTCAATTTTGTCTGATACAAGTATTGAGATTCCAGCTTTCATTTGGTTTCTATTTGCATGGAATATCTTATTCCAGCACTTACTTTCAGTTTGTTTGTGTCTCTAGGTCTGAGTTGGGTCTCTTGTAGACAGCATATATAGGGCTCTTGTTTCTGTATCCATTCAGCCAGTCTGTTTCTTTTGGTTGAAGCATTTAGTTCATTTGTATGTAAGGTAGTTACTGCTATGTATGATCCTATTATCATTTACTTTGTTGTTTCACGTTTGCTTTTGAAGTTCCTTTCTTTCTTTTCTGTTTCTTCTCTAAGAAAAGTCCTCGTACATTTATTTTAAAGCTGGTTTGATGGTGCTGAATTCTCTTAGCTTTTGTTTGTCTATAAAGCTTTTGACTTCTTTGAATCTAAAAGAGATCCTTACCAAATAGAGTGTCTTGTTTGTAGGTTTTTTCCTTTCACTGCTTTAAGAATATCCTGCCACTCCTTTCTGGCCTGCAGAGTTTCTATTGAAAAATCATGTTAGCTTTTGGGGGATCCCCTTGTATGTTATTTGTTTCTTCTTCTTTGCTTGTTTTACTATTTGCCATTGTGTTTAATTTTCATTAGTTTGATTAATATGTATCTCGACTTGTTTCTCCTTGGGCTTACCATGTATGGGACTCTCTAGGTTCCTGGATTTAAGTGGCTATTTCCTTTCCCATGTTAGCAAATTTGTCTACCAAATCTCCTCAGATGTTTTCTCATACCCTTTCTTTACTTCTTCTTCTTCTGGGACCCCTATAATTCTAATGCTGCTACACTTAATACTGTCCAAGAAGTTTCTGAGACTGTCCTCATTTTTGTTTTTGTTTTTCTTCATTCTGGTCTGCTTCAGTTATTTCCACCATTCTGTCATCCAGCTTACTTATCCATTCTCCTGCCTCAGATAGTCTGGTATGCATTCACTTTCATGTGTTTTTAATCTCAGTTATTGTGCCATTCATTGCATGCTGTCTATTCTTTAAGTCTTCAAAGTCCTTGTTAAACATTTTTTGCACCTTCTCAATTCATGGCTCAAGTCTATTTATCTGTGCCCCCATTTGATTTTCATGATTTTGGATCATCTTTACTATCATCACTCTGAATTCATTTTCATGTAGACTGCTTATTTCCTCTCCATTTGTTTGATTTTGTGACTTTTTACCATGTTTCTTCATCTGATGCGCATTTCTCTGCCTTTTCATTTTGTTTAAATTACTGTTTTGGAGTCTCCTTTCTGTAGGCTGGTGGGTCATAGTCCCTTTTTCTTGTGGAGACCATGGCTAAGGTTGGATCAGTGCTTTGTGAAGGTTTCTTGGTTGGGGGGACTTGTGACTTTGCTGGATTTTGTCTCTGAAGGGCAGTGTCATGTCCAGTAATATGTTTTGGGGTGTATTTAGGCTTGGTATGACTTTGGGCAGCCTTTCTGCCAATGGATAGGATTATGTTTCTATTTTGCTAATAATTTGGCATGAGAAGCTTTCTGACCTCTGTGTAGGGCTTGTTCTTAGTGTTGAGATGGAGGCTTTTGGAATAGCTCTCATTGAACCTTATCTGGGGGCCTGCAGAGTTTCTATTGAAAAATCATGTTAGCTTTTGGGGGATCCCCTTGTATGTTATTTGTTTCTTCTTCTTTGCTTGTTTTACTATTTGCCATTGTGTTTAATTTTCATTAGTTTGATTAATATGTATCTCGACTTGTTTCTCCTTGGGCTTACCATGTATGGGACTCTCTAGGTTCCTGGATTTAAGTGGCTATTTCCTTTCCCATGTTAGCAAATTTGTCTACCAAATCTCCTCAGATGTTTTCTCATACCCTTTCTTTACTTCTTCTTCTTCTGGGACCCCTATAATTCTAATGCTGCTACACTTAATACTGTCCAAGAAGTTTCTGAGACTGTCCTCATTTTTGTTTTTGTTTTTCTTCATTCTGGTCTGCTTCAGTTATTTCCACCATTCTGTCATCCAGCTTACTTATCCATTCTCCTGCCTCAGATAGTCTGGTATGCATTCACTTTCATGTGTTTTTAATCTCAGTTATTGTGCCATTCATTGCATGCTGTCTATTCTTTAAGTCTTCAAAGTCCTTGTTAAACATTTTTTGCACCTTCTCAATTCATGGCTCAAGTCTATTTATCTGTGCCCCCATTTGATTTTCATGATTTTGGATCATCTTTACTATCATCACTCTGAATTCATTTTCATGTAGACTGCTTATTTCCTCTCCATTTGTTTGATTTTGTGACTTTTTACCATGTTTCTTCATCTGATGCGCATTTCTCTGCCTTTTCATTTTGTTTAAATTACTGTTTTGGAGTCTCCTTTCTGTAGGCTGGTGGGTCATAGTCCCTTTTTATTGTGGAGACCATGGCTAAGGTTGGATCAGTGCTTTGTGAAGGTTTCTTGGTTGGGGGGACTTGTGACTTTGCTGGATTTTGTCTCTGAAGGGCAGTGTCATGTCCAGTAATATGTTTTGGGGTGTATTTAGGCTTGGTATGACTTTGGGCAGCCTTTCTGCCAATGGATAGGATTATGTTTCTATTTTGCTAATAATTTGGCATGAGAAGCTTTCTGACCTCTGTGTAGGGCTTGTTCTTAGTGTTGAGATGGAGGCTTTTGGAATAGCTCTCATTGCTTAATATTCCATGAGTTTGGGATTTCCCTGGTGATCCAAAGTCCTGGACACAGGTCTCCCACCTCAGGGGTCAGGCCCAACTCTTTACTACAGTGTTGAGATTTTACAGGCTTTACAGCATAGAAGAAACATACCCCTTAAAATTTTTGCTAGCTCTGCATTCATTTATTCATTTTCGTGGGAAGAATACAGCCTCCTTTTACCCTCAGCAAATCTTTAGGTTTGTTATGCACTATGTCTATATATGTCTTTATATTAAAATCGGTTGTGTTTTTTTAGAGAACATACGCTTGAGTCCTGTTTTTTGATTCACTCTGATAGTCTCTGTCTTTTAATTGACATTTTTAGACTATGAACATTTAAAGTGATTAAGAATATAATTGGACTAATAGCTACCATATTTATTACTGTTTTTTGTTGCCCTTGTATTTTCTTCCACTTTGCTTTTTAAAACTGAGCGTTTTATTAATACATGATTCCATTCTCCTTTCTTAGTATGTCTATTATACCTTTTCAAAACTTTTCTAGTGCTTTTCCTAGATTTAGCAACTAATCATTTACATTTATAACTAATCCAGTACTCTTTCAAATAGCATTGTATAAACTCACAGGAAGTGTAAAGTATTCTGTAATAACAAAATATTTTAAATTCCTCCCTTCTGTTCCTCATAGCATTGCTGTCATCATAAACATATATTAGCACATAAGGAGATAGGTAAGCATACATAATAAATTTTGGATATATTGTTGTTATCATTATTTTAAAAAATTGTTATCTGTTAGAGCTTTTCTGTAGGCTGGTGGGTCATAGTCCCTTTTTATTGTGGAGACCATGGCTAAGGTTGGATCAGTGCTTTGTGAAGGTTTCTTGGTTGGGGGGACTTGTGACTTTGCTGGATTTTGTCTCTGAAGGGCAGTGTCATGTCCAGTAATATGTTTTGGGGTGTATTTAGGCTTGGTATGACTTTGGGCAGCCTTTCTGCCAATGGATAGGATTATGTTTCTATTTTGCTAATAATTTGGCATGAGAAGCTTTCTGACCTCTGTGTAGGGCTTGTTCTTAGTGTTGAGATGGAGGCTTTTGGAATAGCTCTCATTGCTTAATATTCCATGAGTTTGGGATTTCCCTGGTGATCCAAAGTCCTGGACACAGGTCTCCCACCTCAGGGGTCAGGCCCAACTCTTTACTACAGTGTTGAGATTTTACAGGCTTTACAGCATAGAAGAAACATACCCCTTAAAATTTTTGCTAGCTCTGCATTCATTTATTCATTTTCGTGGGAAGAATACAGCCTCCTTTTACCCTCAGCAAATCTTTAGGTTTGTTATGCACTATGTCTATATATGTCTTTATATTAAAATCGGTTGTGTTTTTTTAGAGAACATACGCTTGAGTCCTGTTTTTTGATTCACTCTGATAGTCTCTGTCTTTTAATTGACATTTTTAGACTATGAACATTTAAAGTGATTAAGAATATAATTGGACTAATAGCTACCATATTTATTACTGTTTTTTGTTGCCCTTGTATTTTCTTCCACTTTGCTTTTTAAAACTGAGCGTTTTATTAATACATGATTCCATTCTCCTTTCTTAGTATGTCTATTATACCTTTTCAAAACTTTTCTAGTGCTTTTCCTAGATTTAGCAACTAATCATTTACATTTATAACTAATCCAGTACTCTTTCAAATAGCATTGTATAAACTCACAGGAAGTGTAAAGTATTCTGTAATAACAAAATATTTTAAATTCCTCCCTTCTGTTCCTCATAGCATTGCTGTCATCATAAACATATATTAGCACATAAGGAGATAGGTAAGCATACATAATAAATTTTGGATATATTGTTGTTATCATTATTTTAAAAAAAATTGTTATCTGTTAGAGCTATTAGGAATAAGAAAAAATAAATATTTTAATTTTATTTGTGCTAGTCCTTTCCAGTGGTTTTCCTTTATTCATATAGATCTGAACTTCTGACATATGTCATTTTTCTTTTCTCTTAGAAATTTCTAACATTTCCTACAAGGGAGGTCTACTGTTGACAAATTTCATTAATTTTTGTTTGACAAAGTCCTTCTTCATTTTTGGAAGACAGTTTCACAGGATGCATAATTCTAATTTTTTTCTCTCTTTCTGTTTCTCTCTCTCAACACTTTAAATGCTTTCCTCTTACTTGCATAATTTCTGAAGAGAAGTCAGATATAATCCTTATCTTTCTTTCTGTAGAGATAAAATATTTTTCCCACAGGTTTCTTTAAAAATTTTTCTCTACAGTTTTCTACAGTTTAAATATGATATGCATTGGTGTTACTGTTGTTGTTATTTGTTTGTTTTGGCATTTACCCTGTGTGCACTCTCAGAGCTTCCTGGGTCTGCGGTTTGGTGTGTGACACTAATTGTGAAGAACTGATGCTGAAGCTGAAGTTTTGGAAATTTTTTGCAATTTTTTTGGCCACCTGTTGCAAAGAGCCAACTCATTGTGAAAGATTCTGATGCTGAGAAAGTTTGAAGGCAAAAGAAGAAGTGGGCAGCAGAGGATAAGATGGTTAGATATCATCACCAACTCAATGGACATGAATTTGAACAAACTCCAGGAGACAGCGGAGGATAGAGAACCTGGCATGCTGCAGTCTGTGGGCTCACAAGCAGACATGAATTAAACTGAGCGATAAGATTCCATTCTCCTTTCTTAGTATGTCTATTATACCTTTTCAAAACTTTTCTAGTGCTTTTCCTAGATTTAGCAACTAATCATTTACATTTATAACTAATCCAGTACTCTTTCAAATAGCATTGTATAAACTCACAGGAAGTGTAAAGTATTCTGTAATAACAAAATATTTTAAATTCCTCCCTTCTGTTCCTCATAGCATTGCTGTCATCATAAACATATATTAGCACATAAGGAGATAGGTAAGCATACATAATAAATTTTGGATATATTGTTGTTATCATTATTTTAAAAAAAATTGTTATCTGTTAGAGCTATTAGGAATAAGAAAAAATAAATATTTTAATTTTATTTGTGCTAGTCCTTTCCAGTGGTTTTCCTTTATTCATATAGATCTGAACTTCTGACATATGTCATTTTTCTTTTCTCTTAGAAATTTCTAACATTTCCTACAAGGGAGGTCTACTGTTGACAAATTTCATTAATTTTTGTTTGACAAAGTCCTTCTTCATTTTTGGAAGACAGTTTCACAGGATGCATAATTCTAATTTTTTTCTCTCTTTCTGTTTCTCTCTCTCAACACTTTAAATGCTTTCCTCTTACTTGCATAATTTCTGAAGAGAAGTCAGATATAATCCTTATCTTTCTTTCTGTAGAGATAAAATATTTTTCCCACAGGTTTCTTTAAAAATTTTTCTCTACAGTTTTCTACAGTTTAAATATGATATGCATTGGTGTTACTGTTGTTGTTATTTGTTTGTTTTGGCATTTACCCTGTGTGCACTCTCAGAGCTTCCTGGGTCTGCGGTTTGGTGTGTGACACTAATTGTGAAGAACTGATGCTGAAGCTGAAGTTTTGGAAATTTTTTGCAATTTTTTTGGCCACCTGTTGCAAAGAGCCAACTCATTGTGAAAGATTCTGATGCTGAGAAAGTTTGAAGGCAAAAGAAGAAGTGGGCAGCAGAGGATAAGATGGTTAGATATCATCACCAACTCAATGGACATGAATTTGAACAAACTCCAGGAGACAGCGGAGGATAGGAGAACCTGGCATGCTGCAGTCTGTGGGCTCACAAAGAGTCAGACATGAATTAGCAACTGAGCAGCAACAACTAATTTGGAGAAATTCTCAGTCATTATTACTTCAGTAATTTCTTTTGTTCATTTCTCTTTTTTGCCCCCCTTTATGAGAAGACACATGCTACACTTTTTGGAGTTGTACAGAGTTTCTTGTATATTCTTCTCTGTGTTTCTAGTCTTTAATTCTCTTTATGTTTTCATTTTGGAATTGCTATTGGCATATCCTCACAGTCAGAAATTTTTCCCTGAGCCAAGTCCAGGATACTAATGTGTGCCTCAAGTAAATTGTTCATTTCTGTTATACTTTTTTAATCTCTAGTATTTATTTTTGATTTTTTAAAAATTTTCATCACTCTGCTTACATTGCCTATCTCCTCTTGCATGCTCTCTACTTTATCCATTTGGTCATTTAGTATAACAGATATAATTGTTTTGAATTCCTGGTTTGATAATTTCAACATTCCTGCCATATCAGTATAGTTTTGGTGCTTGATCTGTGTCTTCCAACTCCACTTTTTGCCTTTTGTTATGCCTTATAAGTTTTCCTAGATAGCCAGACATGCTGTAATCGGGCCTTTACTAATTAGTGTTAAGAAGAGAGCATCTTATAGTCCTATGATTACCTCTCAGCATTTTAGTATGTGCCTCTGGACTGTGAACGTCTCAGTATCTCCCTTTTGGGTAGGACATAGAATGTACTTCTCAGTATCTCCCATCTTAAGTAGGACATAGAAGTCCTGAGTGGGCTGGCGTGGGTATTTTTCTTCTCCTCCATGAAAGACCAGAGAAGCCTAAGGGTCGGTATCTTCCTTCCGCCATTTGGAAGGCTGGAACCTGCTGAAACTGAGTACCTCTCTTTTCCCTTATTGGTTTCTCTCTGAAAAAAAAAAAAAAACTAAATAGTTTAGGTTCTAGTAAACTAGTTTTTCTTGAGGTCAGACCTTGTTCAGTTCAGGTGAGTCACTCAGACATATCTGAATCATTGTGATGCCATGACAGCAGCATGACTTCCCTGTCCACCATTTCCCAGAGCTTGCTCAAATTCACGTCCTTTGACTCAATAATGACATCCAACCATCCCATCTTCTGTCATCCCTTTCTCCATTTGCCTTCTATTTTTCCCAACATCAGGCTCTTCTCCAGTGAGTCAGCTCTTTGTGTCAGGTTGGCAAAGGATTGAACCTTCAGCTTCGACTTCAATCCTTCCAATGAATATTCAGGGTTGAGAAGATTTCTCTTTTGCCCCCTTTATGAGAAGACACATGCTACACTTTTGAGTTGTACAGAGTTTCTTGTATATTCTTCTCTGTGTTTCTAGTCTTTAATTCTCTTTATGTTTTCATTTTGGAATTGCTATTGGCATATCCTCACAGTCAGAAATTTTTCCCTGAGCCAAGTCCAGGATACTAATGTGTGCCTCAAGTAAATTGTTCATTTCTGTTATACTTTTTTAATCTCTAGTATTTATTTTTGATTTTTTAAAAATTTTCATCACTCTGCTTACATTGCCTATCTCCTCTTGCATGCTCTCTACTTTATCCATTTGGTCATTTAGTATAACAGATATAATTGTTTTGAATTCCTGGTTTGATAATTTCAACATTCCTGCCATATCAGTATAGTTTTGGTGCTTGATCTGTGTCTTCCAACTCCACTTTTTGCCTTTTGTTATGCCTTATAAGTTTTCCTAGATAGCCAGACATGCTGTAATCGGGCCTTTACTAATTAGTGTTAAGAAGAGAGCATCTTATAGTCCTATGATTACCTCTCAGCATTTTAGTATGTGCCTCTGGACTGTGAACGTCTCAGTATCTCCCTTTTGGGTAGGACATAGAATGTACTTCTCAGTATCTCCCATCTTAAGTAGGACATAGAAGTCCTGAGTGGGCTGGCGTGGGTATTTTTCTTCTCCTCCATGAAAGACCAGAGAAGCCTAAGGGTCGGTATCTTCCTTCCGCCATTTGGAAGGCTGGAACCTGCTGAAACTGAGTACCTCTCTTTTCCCTTATTGGTTTCTCTCTGAAAAAAAAAAAAAAACTAAATAGTTTAGGTTCTAGTAAACTAGTTTTTCTTGAGGTCAGACCTTGTTCAGTTCAGGTGAGTCACTCAGACATATCTGAATCATTGTGATGCCATGACAGCAGCATGACTTCCCTGTCCACCATTTCCCAGAGCTTGCTCAAATTCACGTCCTTTGACTCAATAATGACATCCAACCATCCCATCTTCTGTCATCCCTTTCTCCATTTGCCTTCTATTTTTCCCAACATCAGGCTCTTCTCCAGTGAGTCAGCTCTTTGTGTCAGGTTGGCAAAGGATTGAACCTTCAGCTTCGACTTCAATCCTTCCAATGAATATTCAGGGTTGATTTCCTTTAGGATTGACTGGTTTGATCTTTTTGAAGTCCAAGGGATTCTTTTTTTTTTTTTTTTCAAGGGATTCTTAAGAGCCTTCTCCAGCACCACAATTCAAAGGCATCATTTCTTCATTGCTCAGCTTTCTTTATGGTCCAACTCTCTCATCCATGCATGACTCCTGGGAAAACCATAGCTTTCACTGTACAGACTTTCGTCAGCAAGTAATATCTCTGCTTTTGAATATCCTTCCTAGGTTTGTCATGACTTTTCCTCCAAGGAGCAAGCAGTTTTTAATTTCATGACTGTAGTTGCCATCCAGAGTGATTTTGGAGCCCAAGAATGTAATGTCAGTCAGTGTTTCCAATGTCCATCCATTGTTCATAAAGTGATGGATGCCATGATCTTCATTTTTTGAATGTTGAGTTTTAGGCCAACTTTTTTGCTCTCCTTTTTCACCTCCATCAAGAGCTCTTTAGTTCCTCTTTGCTTTCTGTTATAAGGGTGGTGTCATCTGCATAATTGAGGTTATTGGTATTTCTCCTGGCAATCTTGATTCCAGCTTGTGCTTCATCCAGACTGGCACTTCACATGTGGTTTGGTATTCCTGTATCTTTAAGAATTTTCCAGTATATATATACACACACAATTTATAAATGTAGATCATTTAAACTGGCAAAAATTGCTTATTATTTCTAGTGACTCTCTTCATGCATTCAGATTTCTTAAAATTTTCTACCTAGATGACCCAGTCATTTTTTATTCAGAATTTTACTTCCTGTTTTTCAAACCAAATATTTGTTTCTTCTTCTTGCCTCTTCCATTGGTTAGGGTTTCCTATATAATATCAACTAAAATTTTTGCACGCAAACATCCCTGCCTTTCTCCCAAGTTGAGAAAATCTTTGTTTAGATGAAAACTTTTTAATGATAAATTGTTACTGAATTTTGTCAATGAATAATTTTTCTGCATCTGTATAAATAATTTTATATATTTTTCTTTTTTAGTATGTTAATATAGCAATAACTTTGACTTTTTGATGCTAAAACGACCTTGAATTTCTGAATTAAATCCCAGTTGGGCTTTATTTCCCTACTGAGAAGGGAACAGCTCTTTTCTTTGTGACTCCAAAATGCATATCCTTTTAAAATTTTTTAAATTAATTTTTATTGGAGTATAGTGCTTTGAAATATTTTGTTAGTTTCTACCGTACAGCAAAATAAATCAGATATGCATATACATGTATCAACTTTTAAAAAGTTCATCTTTTTAAAACCCTTTCATTTCATATTAAGATATAGCTGATTGACAATGTTGTGATAATTTCAGGTGAACAGCAAAGGGATTCAATCATACATATACATGTATCCATTCTCCTCCAAGCTCCCCTCCCATCCATGCTGCCTCATAACATTGAGCAACGTTCCATGTGCTCTATAGTAGGTCCTTGATGGTTATCCATTTTAAATACAGCAGTGTGTATATGTCCATCTAAAATGCATGGCTCTTGCAGCACACCTATAGGAAGGGTCTTCGTACCAATAATTAAGAAATACTTTTTTCTGAGTTTCGCATAGTTTGACACTAGAAGAGACAGGAATATGTGGTGAAACTGTTATCAGAGAAAGTAATTAAAGTACAGAGGACACTTCTAAAAGTGATGTATTCCAGAACAAACACCATCTTTTTGTGGGGGAATGGAGCCTGAGACAATGAGATATCTCTGCAGACATTTCCAACCAGGAAAACATAGGATACATGGAGCAAAATACTGTGTTCAAGGGAAGTATAGATAATGATTTTGAGGTAGATGCTTGCATTTTGGAATAACTATTTCGTATTGTGAACCTCACTTATATTGGGTTGGCCAAAAGGTTCCTTCTTTTTAAGGAGAAACAAAAGACGTATTTTACATCTTCACTATGTGTTTCACTGAACAATGTATTCACCATTATGTTCCACTACCTTTTGCCATTTTTCAGGCAACTTCACAACTCCGTTTTCCCCACATTTTTATCTCTTTGAGCAAAAAATGTTTCAGGTGTATCTTACAGTCTTCCAGGGAATTGAAATTTTTTCAGTAAGAGAATTTTGTAAAGACAGAACAAATGGCCATCTGAAGGTGCAATATCTGGTGAATGCGGCAGAAGAATTAGAACTTCCCAGCAAAGCTGTAGCAGTTTTTGCCTGGTCATCAAAGAAACATGTGGTCTTGCATTAACCTGATAGAAGAATATGCACTTTTTGTTAACTAATTCAAACCACTTTTGACACATTTGATCAGTTACAGCATCTTCTCCATATGCTGCACAAATCTTTTTTGTTTCATTTGCATTTTTATCTTTCTTGAAATAATAAATCATAATATGCCAAAAATGTTGCTTTTTTATCTTCAATATTAAAATGGCTACACAAAAATTCACCAATTTTGATTTTTTTAATGCATTCTGACAAGACAGCTGTCAAAATATGATCTAACAAAATTGTTTTGAATGAAGTTAAAGACAACTAAGAGCTGCTAGAGTCATCTTACAGAAAGAAAGAAAGAAACAAAGAAAGAAGAAGGAAAATGAACCTTTGGCCAACCCAACATATCAGTTTTTATCCTCAGAACAGCACCATGAGGTAGATATTATCCAATTATACAGATGAGGAAACCGAAGCTCCTAGAGTAAGGTATGCTGCTTATTCTCTATCCTCACTGCTTTCCTCACATACACAGATTCTCCACTCTGCTTTGTGACCCCATGGCTGCAATGGCCAATGGGAGCCACTGTCAGGGTATTGGAGTGTGAGAAGGGAGGGAGACTGGACTGTTTCTTTTCTGCTTTCTCCTGCTTCTGCACCCTGTCTCTCACAATGGCTAGCTCGTGTTCCCCTCCCTCACTCGGCCGCAATAGTAGTCTTTCTTCCCCTTTTCCCTCTAGCCTATGGTTGGATAATGTTTTTCTGTGGTTATCATGTCCTGGCTGCCTCCTCCAAGGAGATGACAATCACTTTCTAGCTTCCTTAATTCCGTATGAGTCTCTCATCTCTGTAAGCAATCATTGCATTGAAGTCTAATTAGTTTCATCATCTGAGTTTCACCATCTGAATGACAGGTTCCTAATTGATATGGGAAACAAAGTGTCCAGAATTAGAATAACCAAATCTAATTGTAGCTAAGCCATGCTGTCCCCAAGTGCTGGTTTGGGTGAAAAAACAAGTCAAGGACCAGGGCAGAAATGGTGTCTCATTCCGTTGGCAGTAAGATGAAGTATTGGCTCCAGCAGCACTGGGATGTGTCCTGGATCCAAGAGTGAAGTTAGATTAGACGTCCGGAGATCCTCATTCTTGTCCTAATTGTAACTGCAGAACAAATTTCAGAATGACCTTGAGCTCTTCATATCCCCTCAGCATTCAAATTTCAAGAGCAACTTTCCAATCTCCACATGTTTCAATGAGTTCCTAATAAGGAAAGAATTTTGAAAAGCAAAACACATCAGTAATGGTGGCTATAGGTTGTGGGGTTAACTATATTTCACCAATTTTGATTTTTTTAATGCATTCTGACAAGACAGCTGTCAAAATATGATCTAACAAAATTGTTTTGAATGAAGTTAAAGACAACTAAGAGCTGCTAGAGTCATCTTACAGAAAGAAAGAAAGAAACAAAGAAAGAAGAAGGAAAATGAACCTTTGGCCAACCCAACATATCAGTTTTTATCCTCAGAACAGCACCATGAGGTAGATATTATCCAATTATACAGATGAGGAAACCGAAGCTCCTAGAGTAAGGTATGCTGCTTATTCTCTATCCTCACTGCTTTCCTCACATACACAGATTCTCCACTCTGCTTTGTGACCCCATGGCTGCAATGGCCAATGGGAGCCACTGTCAGGGTATTGGAGTGTGAGAAGGGAGGGAGACTGGACTGTTTCTTTTCTGCTTTCTCCTGCTTCTGCACCCTGTCTCTCACAATGGCTAGCTCGTGTTCCCCTCCCTCACTCGGCCGCAATAGTAGTCTTTCTTCCCCTTTTCCCTCTAGCCTATGGTTGGATAATGTTTTCTGTGGTTATCATGTCCTGGCTGCCTCCTCCAAGGAGATGACAATCACTTTCTAGCTTCCTTAATTCCGTATGAGTCTCTCATCTCTGTAAGCAATCATTGCATTGAAGTCTAATTAGTTTCATCATCTGAGTTTCACCATCTGAATGACAGGTTCCTAATTGATATGGGAAACAAAGTGTCCAGAATTAGAATAACCAAATCTAATTGTAGCTAAGCCATGCTGTCCCCAAGTGCTGGTTTGGGTGAAAAAACAAGTCAAGGACCAGGGCAGAAATGGTGTCTCATTCCGTTGGCAGTAAGATGAAGTATTGGCTCCAGCAGCACTGGGATGTGTCCTGGATCCAAGAGTGAAGTTAGATTAGACGTCCGGAGATCCTCATTCTTGTCCTAATTGTAACTGCAGAACAAATTTCAGAATGACCTTGAGCTCTTCATATCCCCTCAGCATTCAAATTTCAAGAGCAACTTTCCAATCTCCACATGTTTCAATGAGTTCCTAATAAGGAAAGAATTTTGAAAAGCACAAGGAAAAACAAGCCTATAAGGTAATCAGTAATGGTGGCTATAGGTTGTGGGGTTAACTATATTTCTATCCATTTGAGTACTGAACTTAGAATAAAATGAGGACTATTATGGGGTTTTCCATCTCCTGCTTTCTCAGAACTGCCCACTTTTCTGCCATCCTGGGTTTTGGGGAGGGGAAGATCAGGTGATGTGGCCTCACATGACCCCCATTTAAGGTTTATTTGAGTCCTGCTGGGTAGAGAAGGGATTTCTAGCTTTTAAGAAGAGAATGAATTAAATCGGTAGCAGCAATGAGCTTACCTTGACATTTTTCATGACTTTCTGCAGTATCAAAAACTTTGCCAACATTTTCCATTAATAGATTCTGCTTTGGTGAAATTATTGAGGTTTCCAACTGTGATTTCAATGGTTCAAAGAGTAGGGGGCATTTGTAAATTGCTGGCAAAAATTGATAGCAACTCATGAAAGAAAAAAAAGCAACTGAACAGGAACTAGTGAGTGAAGATTGAAGTGAAGAAAAGGGAAGAAAGTATATATGTTTGAATAGACAGCTAGATACATATATATGTATATAGATTTTTTTTTTTTTACTTTAATGCTTTTGTTTATTTGATATAACAAGAGAACCTGGTAGAAAAATAATCTTATTCTATGCTATGGGGATTTATTTCACAAAGAAATGAGAGGAATCCTTGCTTCACAACGGTGTCCCCCTTGTTTCACCCCAAGCACGTCTTGAAACCAGCCCCAACACCTCTCCAGGAGCATATTGGAGATTTTTGCCTATAACTGAAGATTAAGTGTTCTTAGGCACTTTTTGCCTATAACTGGAGATTAAGTGACCCTAGGCTTCTGATTAGAGCCAGAAAGGTGTAATTTTATGTAAAATCTTCCATTTTAAAGGTTGAAAGCAAATTTTTGTTAAAAGCACACACTGTATGCTGAGCCAGATAATATTAGAGTGAACTTATGAAATTGCCACTTTGTGTGGCCACATTTTTATTAGAGCTGATTGCCACCCCTTACTGCCCAAGCTTTTGAGCAACTTTCCAATCTCCACATGTTTCAATGAGTTCCTAATAAGGAAAGAATTTTGAAAAGCACAAGGAAAAACAAGCCTATAAGGTAATCAGTAATGGTGGCTATAGGTTGTGGGGTTAACTATATTTCTATCCATTTGAGTACTGAACTTAGAATAAAATGAGGACTATTATGGGGTTTTCCATCTCCTGCTTTCTCAGAACTGCCCACTTTTCTGCCATCCTGGGTTTTGGGGAGGGGAAGATCAGGTGATGTGGCCTCACATGACCCCCATTTAAGGTTTATTTGAGTCCTGCTGGGTAGAGAAGGGATTTCTAGCTTTTAAGAAGAGAATGAATTAAATCGGTAGCAGCAATGAGCTTACCTTGACATTTTTCATGACTTTCTGCAGTATCAAAAACTTTGCCAACATTTTCCATTAATAGATTCTGCTTTGGTGAAATTATTGAGGTTTCCAACTGTGATTTCAATGGTTCAAAGAGTAGGGGGCATTTGTAAATTGCTGGCAAAAATTGATAGCAACTCATGAAAGAAAAAAAAGCAACTGAACAGGAACTAGTGAGTGAAGATTGAAGTGAAGAAAAGGGAAGAAAGTATATATGTTTGAATAGACAGCTAGATACATATATATGTATATAGATTTTTTTTTTTTTACTTTAATGCTTTTGTTTATTTGATATAACAAGAGAACCTGGTAGAAAAATAATCTTATTCTATGCTATGGGGATTTATTTCACAAAGAAATGAGAGGAATCCTTGCTTCACAACGGTGTCCCCCTTGTTTCACCCCAAGCACGTCTTGAAACCAGCCCCAACACCTCTCCAGGAGCATATTGGAGATTTTTGCCTATAACTGAAGATTAAGTGTTCTTAGGCACTTTTTGCCTATAACTGGAGATTAAGTGACCCTAGGCTTCTGATTAGAGCCAGAAAGGTGTAATTTTATGTAAAATCTTCCATTTTAAAGGTTGAAAGCAAATTTTTGTTAAAAGCACACACTGTATGCTGAGCCAGATAATATTAGAGTGAACTTATGAAATTGCCACTTTGTGTGGCCACATGTTGGCTGTTTGCCACCTTCAGTCTAAGCTAATAGATTGGCAGGGCATATTTTAAAAGCTGAACTATAACACTCTTGACTGAAATAAAATGCACAACATAAAATTTTGCATTAAGTTTTGTTTGGGGACCTTATTGAGAACTATAGCGCAGGAGAGTGCCTTTCAGATAGTTTTGAGGAATTGCTTCCAAGAGGTAAAGGAGTATCCAGGAGGTTCCTTTGTCCCTGGAATTCTGCAGGCAAGAATCATGGAGTGGGTAAAGTCATTCCCTTCACCAGGGAATCGTCCCAACCCAGGAATTGAATCCAAGTCTTCTGTAGGCAACTTCTTTACCGTCTGAGCCACCATGGAAGCCAATATATGTGGATTTTTTTTTTTTTTTGCTGTGATTAACATGTGAAATATGTAGTCAAGCAGAAAAAAGATTACTGCTAAATACAAAGAACAGACATATTAAGTTAATGATTTTCGTGCTTTCTGTATATGGGAAGATCATTGGAATGTTTCCTTAGATACACATCTTAACTCTCTGAGGTTGATATAGTTAAAAGAAGAGGATGTTTCCTATTTCTTTCCCTCCTGAATTCCCCTAATGGTGCACTGTTGATGGGTGACTGCAGTGGCTTATGGCTTGATCTTTGAAGAGCTGGAAGTGACAGGCAACCTTTTTTTCCTTTACAATACACACAGTAACATGTGTGAAACTGATTCCCCCCAGAAAACTCACTTTACCAAGTCTGTGATTAATCTCTCTATTCAAAACTTAATCCCTTTCTTGTCTCCTCTGGCCTCAATTCTTTGCTAACTAAATACTAATCAACCAGATCATATGACTAAAATTGTTGTGGTTGATAACATCACTAATATGTTAAAATTGGTATTATAGCTATTATCATTAATGTACAAACTCAGGGCAAGAAGAACGAACTAACAGATCCCTAACAGATCCCTAAGCTCTGGACCACTGGGCCACAGAATCATAAACAAGAGACATCCAGGCTCCTGAAACAAAGATTAAGACATGTCAGAAGACAATGATTAATCTCATCCTTTTTGTTCCTCTTCTTAAAACAAAACAAAACAATCAAACAAACGGAAAAGACCAAGGTGGAGTGGATTTGAGGCTTGTCTACCATTTCCTTGCTTTGGTGCCCTGCCGTAAATCCTTTCTTTGCTGCAAACTCCTGCTGTCAGAGTTTGGCTTTCTGCCCTGCAGGCACACAAGCCCTTTGCTCGGCTAGTACACTCGTGCTGAATGTGCAGTTCGTTGAACCTCATATTTGTACACATTTGTGACAGACTCCTAGACATAGACATAAAATATTCTTCAGCACCGGAAGGGTCCCCTGTGCCCTCTCCCTACCAATACTCACTCCCCTATTGAGGGGATTTTAAAGGGAAGGCATGACCTAATTAGGATGAGTGGCAGTATGTTTCCCTGAGGGTAAGAAAGGGAGAGAGTGTTTGGGAATTTGAGATAGTGGATGAAGATGTGTGCCACCTTGCACATACCCTGGGATGTGGCGAGGGGATAGTTCTGTGGCATCCCTAGAGAAGCTCTCTGGGTATTGGGTATCCTGAATTGGCTAGGTCTAATGACCTGAACCACGACTGGTGTGGAAAAACTGGAAGCACAGCCTTGGAGTCATTCTCATGGGATGTGGGTGGGCAGGGAAGCTGGGGAGTACTACCTCCAAAGTCTGAGGACATTTGAGGAATTGGACTGTAAAGCAATCCCTGGGGCTCAGATGGTAGAGTCCACCTTCAATGTAGGAGATGTGATCTCTAGGTCAGGAAGGTCTCCTGGAGAGGGGAATAGGTACTCACTACAGTATTCTTGCCTGGAGAATTCCATGAATGTAGGAGCCTGGTGGGTCCATGGGTTCACAAACTGAATGACTAACATTTTCACTAACATTTTCAGTTTCCTGCAGACCCTGATGGCAGGGAGAGCCTCCCCCAAGGCACTTTGGAGGTGCTATAGCCCACTAACAGCAGCTGGTGAGGGAGTGAATAAAAGGGCAATGAAAGAGCCAGATTCATGTATTTAGTACAGGACAGACATGCAGTGCTTCTGTTTCTCACACTGCATGTCAAGGAACAAAATCACATGTGTTATATTTGTTTTGTTTGAATTTTCATTGGCAGAGCCAAACCTGCCAGGCTATGTGCCAGGCTGAATTAGCTGAAGTTCTCGTCCAGCACTGTGTTTCTTCCTACAGCTCTTACAGGGTTTTGTTCTAGTACATAAAGGAAGAGAGGCCTGGCAGGGGATTCAAGCTCATCCATGAAGAGTTACTAAGGGCTGCAACTTTTGTTTAATCCTGGAGGGACTTGGCACCCACTTTGGTGAGAAAAGATTCAAATGGCTTTTTCTTCTGTGAAGTCAGCAGTGGTCCGAGAGTTTAAAATTACACCTGGCGACTGCTTGTACTGTATTAATGATGCTTTGGAACTGTCTTGTGAATTTCCTCTGCTATATGCTGGCCTCTCTGAGTCACTCAGATGAGAGTTGGCTTTGTTTGTGCAAGTGCTGAAGGCTCGTGCTGTCACTCAGCTGCTTCTCTTTTCTCCACTCCCATGGAGCAAACTTGGATCCTATTCTTTCATTCAAGGCCACAGAGTAGGCAGTGTCTCAGAGATGCACCAATAACCACACCAGGTCAACAGCCTCTTCTCAGGCCAGTTCTGCTTCACTTCCAAGGCACACTTTCTTCCCTTTACTGACAACCAGTGAGCATGGCTGCTTCCTTGTTCAAATGAGGTTAGGTGGACAGGTGTGGTAGGAGCAGGCTTCTCAACAGAAATGAAAATCACACTAAAATGACCAAGACTGGTGTGGGAACATGGGGTACACAGTGGTGGGAAATTCCCTTAAATTCCGGTTCACATTAGATCCTCACTATGATTCCATCAGGAAAGCAATTTTATTTCTTTTAACAGATGAGAAAACCAAGATTAGGGGGTACGAAATTACTTCCCCACAATTCTGAGCTAATTTTGAATTCAGGTCCCTCTGACTGATTCTGTATATTTTCCAATTCATCAGGCACCATAGGCACAAATATGCACAAAAGGTAGTGCAGGGCTGGCTATGTAATTTGTGGAGCCCAGTGAAAAATGCAAGTTCAGAACCATGTTAAAAAATTGAGGGAGTGTGAGCAGAGTTTTAAACCAAACTTGAAGCCCTGTGAGCCTGCACAGGGCATGTGCCCAGGAGGCTGACTCTGGCTGAGGCAGATGATGTGTGATATACATACATACAAACAAGCAAACAAAAATTGAGGGGTACACGTTCTAAGGGGAGGGGTTAAACTTGCCTCCAGCAGACTTTGATATTGAGAAATAGAGACCTTCTATTATCAGGTGTTCTCAATTTTCAAAAGAACCCGGTAGAAATTTGAGCTTTTGGGGAAGTTGCCTAGTATTTAACTGTTAATTTGCTTACCTTATACTCACTCTCCCCTTCTTACTTGATAATAAAATGACAATTTCTTCAAGGCAGAAATATGCTCAGTTAAAAATTGTATTTCCCAGACTTTGTTGTGGTGAGAATAGTCGTGTGACATGGGTTCCAATGAGACCTAAGCAGAGGTTTGCTAGGGATTTGTGAGAAAGTTTTGCTTTCCTAACATAGGCACCATCTCCTCATTCTAGGTGTTTCTCTTTTCTCCTGTCTTCTTGGCAGAGATGTCTGAATGCAGAATGAAATGATGAACAAGCAGCATGTTCTTACCAAGACCAGGAGGGTTGCTCCAGTAGACAGAGGATCCGCAGGATAGGCCTAGCTCCTCCCAGACATGTAAACTGATGTTGGGCCCCTGTTCTTCCTAGACTAATTCCTGGAGGTGGGGCTGGGAGTGGGGGGAATGTATGGCCCTTGTGAAAAAAGCCTTCTCAAGACATTAGAGCTCAGAGTCTTGGGAGACTGGGGGTTGGGTGGGAGAGCCTAGCACCCAAGGAGCATTCATAAAGGAATCATTCATAGAGGCCAGGACTCCCAGTACCACATAGTCTAAATAAGGAAATGAACGCATAGAAGGGACTCTAGGTAGTCAGCACTTACCCTTCATACCACGTCACACATCTCAAAATAGACAGTTTTCCAAAAGGCTTTCCATCAGACTCTCATCAGAGATAGGAGTCAGGAGAGGGTCACTTGGTTGTGACTAAAACTCATCTCCAGGTGACTAGAGCAGTACGCATCTGCTGAGAGGACCAAATTGGTTCAGACAACTAGAATCCAGAGACTGATCTGGGATTCGAACATTGTTGTCAGATGTCTTTCACGCTCTTTGACTTGGTTTCATTGGCTTCGGTGATTGCCTATTTGCAGGCAGATGATCCTCAAGTGCCTCCAAGAAAAACTGTCAGGGCTGAGGCTCACTGACTCAGTTGAGATTCCATGCCCGTCCCTTGACTGATCTTCCAAGCCTAAGTGTGTGAGTATGCGTGTGAGAGTATGTGTGCATGCATGCACATATGCTGTGTCCAAACTTCATAGATTGAGAAAGGGTAGAGGATTCCACAGAGGAAAATCAAGGTACTATTACTAAAAGAAGGGAACATGGACTCTGTGCTGGGAGAATGACAGGAGTCCACTGCTGCAGGTACTTTCCTATACTTTGGAATAGAGAGGTTTTCAGGACTCCAGCCAGCCTGTGGCCAGCATAGCAAGGGGAATTATTGAGCCCGGTTGGGTGTTTTGGAAGTAGTGCCTGTGATGAGGCTTATTGTGCAGGCAGTGCTCTCAGGAGGCAGAATAGAGAGAGAGAAGGGTGGGGAGGAGGCAGGATATGGAAGCGGAAATGCTGCTGTAGAGGGTGCTTGCGCTCTGCTCAACTTTCCTTTAATGAGCTGGGCTGCTGATCTGTCTCAGCTGCTCAGAGTGTGGACTGTGATAGTAGATTGGTGCAAAAGTAATTGTAGTTTTGCATTGTTGAACTTTGCCATTTGAGATTGGAATACATTCTTCAATAAATGTGTCACGTTATACATCATTTTAATGTGCATTTCTTGCTTTATGTTTTTTTAATATTTTTATTTTACTTTTACTTAGTTTCGTTGTTTACTGCCACACATAAAGCCAAATTAACCACAGGTATTCACATGTCCCCTCCCACTTAAGCTTCCCTCCCATTTCCTTCCCTATCCCATCCCTCTAGGTTGTTACAGAGTTTCTGTGTAAGTTGTTTTTCTGTGCTAATGAATTATAACTTATAGTTTATTTTATAGATTTTAGACTATGGAAATAATGTTAGACAAAAAGAAAATCTGAGCGATTTTATTATTTGAGTTCAAAAGAAAATCGGAGACAACTCACAACATCATCAACACATTTGGCCCAGGAACTGCTAATGAACGTAGTATACTGAAGTGATAGTTCAAGAAGTTTTGCAAAGGAGATGAAAATGCTCCTCGAAGATGAAGAGTGTAGTGGCCAGCCGTGGGAGGTTGACAGTGATCAGCTGAGAGTGTCATTGAAGTTGATCTTCTTACAACTACACGAGAAATTGCCCAAGAACTCAACATCAACCATTATATGGTCATTTGACATTTGAAACAAAAAGGTGAAAAAGTTCAATAACTGGGTACCTCATGAACTGACTTCAAATTGTCATTTTGAAGTGTTGTCTTCTCTTACTCTATGCAACAACAATGAACAATTTCTCAGTCAGATTGTGATGTGTGATGGAAAGTGTGTTTTATATGACCAGATCAGTGCTTGGATTAAGAAGAAGTTTTCCAAAGCCAAACTTGCACCAAAAAAATGGGTCATGGTCACTGGTGATCTCCTGCTGGTCTGTTTCACTATATCTTTCTGAATCCCAGCAAAACCATTGCATCTGAGAAGTATGCTCAGCAAATAGATGAACTGCACTGAAAACTGCAATGCCTGTATCTGGCATGAGTCTACAGAAAGAACCTAAGTTTTCTCCTAATTTTTGACCACATGTTGCATAGCCAATGCTTCAAGAGTTTAATGAATTGGGCTATAAAATTTTGCCTCATCTGCCATTGTTCACCTGACTTCTTACCAATCAACTACCATTTCTTCAAACATCTCAACTTTTTGCAGGGAAGATACTTTCACAACCAGCTGGATGAAGATGATGCTTTCCAAGAGTTTGTCAAATCCTGTAGGAAAAATGTCTGATAGCATGGCATCAGTCAGGCTCTCCTGTCTCACTCTCTCAGGCAGGCTCTCTGCCTGCTTTCTCAAGACCCTGGTCTGCTATGCTTTGTAAACAATGATATTACTGATCCTGGTTACGCAAGGCCGAACTAACGCACGCGCATTGCATTGTACCTTCTGGCCTTGGGCCATCTTTGTTCTGTAACTGTATATAAATTCTCCCCAAAGACCGCTGGGGAGAGACTACAAAAGGTTATGGGAGAGGTTATTGAGAGGTTACTGGGGTGCCAGTGTGAGAGGAGACTGGCTGGCCTGTGAGAACAACTGCTGGTGGGGGTGACCCCACCCCAGGGAGAATAAATATGTCTGCAGTTTCTGGGACTCCTTGAGTGTTCTTCCAGCTTCCCTATTCATGCCACCCTGGGTACTTTGCATAAGATAAGAAACAGGACAATTGACGTAGTCGGCAAGATACCCAGAAGATAGGGGACCCCTGAAACTCCAGTGGAAGGAGGAAACCAGTAGTCACCTCAGAGTTTGTGGCCTTGGTCCTCTCCATACAGCCCTGATGGAAACTGAGAGTCAATAGGTAGATCATAGGAAAGTGCTCTCTGTGAAGCTGTGGGAATGCACAATGAGTCTTGAAAAGACTGAGAAACAATGAACTCTTGCTTGCCAAACAAAGTGGCCTATCGTGCCAATGATACCATTGGGTGGATTTTGTTGACTGTCTTAAAGGCCAGCATGGAGAATGCGCCATGGAAAATGCTCTCCGAGATGCTACACAAGTATGCAAACTGTAGAGACAAGCAGAAGAACTAGAGTGTGTGGAACAGAGGGGCAGACGACTGCAAGACGAAGGGATGCACAGGCAGGACAGGACATACCATAGTTGGAGCCAGAACAGATGGAGGCAGAGCAACCCAGCAGGGGCACAAGGCCAGCTCATTAGGGTGGCAATGACTACAGCTGCCACGAAAGCAGAAGAGGGGCTAGAACACAGCATCATGGACTATGAGGTTGCAGAATCCCAGATGGTTCATGCAAGGTACCCCTAACCGCAGCTTATGCTGGGAAACAGCTCCTAGGAAGAATACAAGGCAGAGCCCTCCCCCTCCAGGAGAGCACCAAGTCCATGGCAGGCAGGCAGGAGGGATTTGGGGGATGCCAGGAGGGACACGCAGAACGGGGCAGCTGATGGGCCCAACAGAGCATCCCAGGGCCTTAACTGGAGAGAATTGTAGGAGGCATGGCTGGGAAACAGTCTACTTAATCAAACAAAAGTTTGCCCAACATGGCAGACGAGCGTGGAGCATGCAGGAGCACAGTGCTTTGGCAACCAGAGCCCCAGGAGCTGTAGCCACAGCAACCACTGCCACAGTGAAGCAAGGTCATCACAATGTCCCGCTGGATCCTGACAAATACAACTGGATGGAATGGATCAATGCTGACATCCACACTGTGTGGACAAATGCAGAACTTCCAGAAACCATGAATAAAGGGCACACTTCTGCAGCTGCCTATTTCTGGCTGTCATACTCATGCCCTATGTGGGGTGCCCCATCTGGCTAACTCAAGAAACCCAGAGGGGCGACAAACTGCTTTGCTAGCTAGCAACAGGACTTAACAGAAATAAAATTGATAAGCAGCCTAATGCTGTATTCTTGGATCTATGGAAGCAACTGAAACCAGAACAGCAGTGAAGTGTGTCTTTGCCTTTAGAGCTTGGGCAGCTTCTTATGCAAGTGTGTACTGTATATGTGCCCCCGGCCTAGAATATATTTGGGGGATAGATGTCTTGCAGAGCCCAATGTTGCAGACCTCTGCGGAGAATTCTCTCTCCAAGTACATGTGATAAAGGCCATTGTGAAGCATCCCCCACGGGTATTGCAACCCTGGAAGTTGATGACTCTGGAACAGTATTGTCAACGAGGGGACCATGAAGAAGTAGAAGCCACCATCCATTGCCAAGTAGGCAAAAATGAACATTGTATGGCCTACATGGAATTTATTTAACTCCCCTGTGTAACCCATCTGAGAGCCGAATGACTCATGGCAGATGACTGTGAACTATGGAGAGCTGAATAAGGTGGTGCTGCCCATACGTGCTTCTGTGCCATCAATCCATGACTTGATGGACCAACTGACCACAGTTCTGGGCACTTATCACAATGCGGTGGACTTAGCTGATGCCTTTTTCCTCCATAGATATAACTGCTGAGGGTCAAGATCAATTTACATTCACTTTGGGAGGAATGTCAGTGGACATTCCAAGTCCTTCCACAAGGGTACCTACTTAGCTCAGGATAAGTCAGGGGCTGAATAGAGAGACTTGAAACAATGAAAATGGCCTATATCAATGAAAGATTGTTTCATTGTATAAGGCACGAGCGTGGAGCATGCAGGAGCACAGTGCTTTGGCAACCAGAGCCCCAGGAGCTGTAGCCACAGCAACCACTGCCACAGTGAAGCAAGGTCATCACAATGTCCCGCTGGATCCTGACAAATACAACTGGATGGAATGGATCAATGCTGACATCCACACTGTGTGGACAAATGCAGAACTTCCAGAAACCATGAATAAAGGGCACACTTCTGCAGCTGCCTATTTCTGGCTGTCATACTCATGCCCTATGTGGGGTGCCCCATCTGGCTAACTCAAGAAACCCAGAGGGGCGACAAACTGCTTTGCTAGCTAGCAACAGGACTTAACAGAAATAAAATTGATAAGCAGCCTAATGCTGTATTCTTGGATCTATGGAAGCAACTGAAACCAGAACAGCAGTGAAGTGTGTCTTTGCCTTTAGAGCTTGGGCAGCTTCTTATGCAAGTGTGTACTGTATATGTGCCCCGGCCTAGAATATATTTGGGGATAGATGTCTTGCAGAGCCCAATGTTGCAGACCTCTGCGGAGAATTCTCTCTCAAGTACATGTGATAAAGGCCATTGTGAAGCATCCCCCACGGGTATTGCAACCCTGGAAGTTGATGACTCTGGAACAGTATTGTCAACGAGGGGACCATGAAGAAGTAGAAGCCACCATCCATTGCCAAGTAGGCAAAAATGAACATTGTATGGCCTACATGGAATTTATTTAACTCCCCTGTGTAACCCATCTGAGAGCCGAATGACTCATGGCAGATGACTGTGAACTATGGAGAGCTGAATAAGGTGGTGCTGCCCATACGTGCTTCTGTGCCATCAATCCATGACTTGATGGACCAACTGACCACAGTTCTGGGCACTTATCACAATGCGGTGGACTTAGCTGATGCCTTTTTCCTCCATAGATATAACTGCTGAGGGTCAAGATCAATTTACATTCACTTTGGGAGGAATGTCAGTGGACATTCCAAGTCCTTCCACAAGGGTACCTACTTAGCTCAGGATAAGTCAGGGGCTGAATAGGAGAGACTTGAAACAATGAAAATGGCCTATATCAATGAAATTGTTTCATTGTATTGATGAGGTGCTACTAACCTCTGATTCTTTTACAGATTTAGAACAGAGTGCACCAGAACTTATAAAACATTTGAAATCGTGTGGGTGGGCAATGATCACCACAAAATTCCAAGGGCTTAGATTGTCTGTCAAGTTCTTGAGAGTCATTTGGTTGGGTAAGACAGAAGTTTTACTACAGCAGTGACTAGTAGGTTACAAACCCCTGTGGGGATAAGCCATGTGGCAAGATGTATTACATGTAACTGGACATCTACCTATGACAAGCCCAGGAAATGATTAAGGGGACACGTTAGTGGCATGCGGACAGCTCCCTGGCCCAAAGGGGTGGACTCTATGTCTACAGGAGGTTCTAGGGGTCCTTAACAAAAAGCCTTGCAGGGATGAAATTACTCCTGTGTAGAGTCTTCTGCATTGTGCTGCTGTGCTTATATAACTGGAAATGACAACAACAGATATTCTGTTAAAGCCTGAATATAAGACCCAAAGTTATCCTATTGTCAGCTGTAACCAGGATTTCACAAGGACAGACAGTGAAGTGGACTTGGTCATGGAAGATGAAGGCACATGCATTAGACAACCCTCCTAGTCGCATGAGGGCAAGGACTCCATTATGAGTTCTAGGTTGTGCCCTGGGTGACAAGTACCCGACACTGGGTTTTGCTCTGTATTGATGATATAGCTTGCTCCCTAATAGTTTGTTGTTATAACATGTACTGTTGTTATAAAATGTAGGTACAAACAGTGGCAATATGTGTCAGAAAGCAACTGCTGGGATCAAACCTACATGATCAGTGAGACAGGAGACCCTGAGAGGGGTTGTAGGGGAAATGCCCGATAGCAGGGCATCAGTCAGGTTCTCCTGTCTCACTTTCTCATGCCAGGCAGGCTCTCTGCTTGCATTCTCACAACCCTGCTCTGCTATGCTTTGTAAACAATGATATTACTGACCTTGGTTATGTAAGATTGTACTAATGCATGTGTTGCATTGCACCTTCTGGCCCTAGATCACCTTTGTTCTATAACCATACATAACTTCTCCCCAAAGACTCTTGCAGAGAGGGTACAAGAGGTTATGGTGAGGCTACTGAGAGACTACTGGGAGATAGTGTGATGGCCGGTGTGTGAGGATTGCTCCTGGTGGAGGTGGCCCCATCCCAGAGAAAATAAACATGTCCACAGTTTCTGGGGCTGCTCAAGTGTTTTTCCAACATCTCTGCTCATTCCCTGTTTACTCTGGGTACTCTGTACAATATGAGAAGCACGGCAAATCCCAATGCACAGACTTTTTTTTTTGCTGCAGGAATAAACAAACTTATTTCTCATTGGCAAAAGTGTGTTGATTTTAATGGTCCCAATTTTGATGAATAAAGATGTGTTTGAGTCTAATTATAATGATGTAAAATTCAGGGTCCAAGGCAGCCATTACTTTTGCACCAACCTAGCAATTCCCATGTCTCAGGAAAATTGTCTGGGGTTGGCATATGTTACAACCATTGGGGTTAGGCCCTTAGCAGAAGACTAACTGATATGAGGATATTAGAAAAGGTCCATTTCCTTTGCCTTAAGGTAGGACCCTTTATGATCAAGTAGAGGCCAAATGTCAACTGAATCCACAGCTTTGCCTGCTTCTACCCTTGGTTCTCCCTGCTTCTCTCTGACAAGGGCACTCTCCTTGGCCAAACCTCAGTGAGGCTCAGATGAGCCTTCTTCTCATCCTGGAGCCTTGTCTTTGGCATGACTAGTCTACTTGTAGCCCGAATCCTGCTGAGTCAGTTTAGCAGGAATCCTTCCACCCTTGGTATCTGATTATCCTCACTTCAGTAAGAATCTAAGTCAGTTTAGCAAGAATCATCCCTACCTACCCTTGAGGTCTACTTTTCACAATTTTCAACCCATGAATCCCTTCACTCTGTTGTATTCAGAGTTAAAACTGACCTCTCTCTCCTATGGCTCTAGTCTTAGCACATCACAATACTAGTGAAGAGTCTTCTTTACTTATTTAACATGTGTTAAAATAACTTTATCATCAGTTCCCTACTTCCCTAAAAGTTTCACCTGAGAGCATTTCCTCTATAAAAGATTTTCATAAGACTCTTTCTTCCAGGATCCACTTCAAGGGAATTGGATCTAGCGTAGAAGCCAAGCACAACTGTGATCTCACATGAAGCCTAGTTCTAGCCCCATCCTGTGTGGAGGTCTGGCACATAAATTATACCCCAGAGTTCATCCTGCCTGAAGCTGAGAACACTCAGAGTAGCCATCGCTATGATCACTGGAGTTGGGGATGAGGATGGAGTGGGGAGCATAATCTCCCAGGCACCCTAGGCTGTCGAGGTGGGTGAGGTAGCTCCAGAACCCCCAGGCAAGGTGGTGGCAGACCACTGCAGGTAGGAACCTATGGAACCAAAGTTCACAAAATAGGAGAGGGATCTAAGCGACTTGAGAGGTAAACATACAATGTTTACCTCATCAGTCTTCAGCGAACTTTGAGGAATATGAATTCTAAATTGGTACCAGCTGAACTATCAGCAGTCAGGGTTTTCCAATGAGCTCGCAATTGCAGTTTACCAATTTGTTGCCACTTATGTAACAAGAAGTACAGGATACAGTACTTACAAATTCTGGTAATGAAATATTTTCCCTTTATTGAGGTAGCATTTAGGTAGATGCACATTAGCTTAAACTTTTTGACCTCATTTGCATTCTAAAATTACAGTGTTATGATTTTCTTTTCCCAAATGCATCCACTCTTAATTAATCTCAACCACTCTTGAGATTCTATTCTCACTATTTAAAGTTGAGGAGATTTTTAATGGATCTAAATCACATATTTAAATTAGTTTCTTTTCCTAAAGTTATAATGACTTAAAATTTATTTGATTTGGGCCCAAAGTATTACCTGAAAAGTAATTTGATTGTTTTAGAATTTAAATTATTTGTGTGGAATAAAATTCATTAACCTTATTTACATGTGAGTAAAAATTATGAGACTCTAACCAATTAGTACTTCTAAAGCTGTGCAGTATTTTACAGCATAAAGTTTTTACAGCATCTCTATCATCCGTATCTCTGAACACATTTGGTGCCAAAAGCCTGGGTACTTACTGATTTCCAGCTTTTGTGAAAATTCTGTTTGCCCAGATGATGTTGTATGCTGAAATTGTGTCTTTTCGTCAGAGACTGAGGGAAGGTTCACTGAGACCACGTCAGCATAATCTTCCTAGAATGGTTGGGGAGCGCTAACCCCATCACCTGGTTAGAGATTGTAGGGTGGAAAATATGAAACCATGGGTATGGACTTCTTTCTTTCAGAGTTCTATTCTGGATAGGCACAACTTTGATGTTCTTGGGACAGTCCTTCCTCAGCACAGAGCGGGGGAACTTTTCTCAACAAGCCTCAGGAAGGGACTTGGGGGTTCCTGGAGTTATTAAGATATGGTGCCCATGAGATTCAGTGCTGTGCATCTAGCTCAGGCTTGGAATGGAGTTCATGCTTTAACGCTTGTTCCCACTGGTAAGGAACTCATCAGCCAATGCAGGAGATGCAAGAGATGAAGATTTGATCCCTGGATCAGGAAGCTCTCCTGGAAGAGGGCATGGCAACCCACTCCAGTAATCTTGCCAGGAGAGTCTCATGGACAGAGGAGCCTGATGGGCAACAGTCCATGAGGTCGCAGAGAGTTGGACATGATTGAAGCAACTCAGCATGCATGCACTTATACTCTGGTTCAAATGCCCTGTTTCCTGGACTACTAACAAGGCCTCTTCACAGGTCCCTTGCACCTATACTGTCCCACCTTCAGTGTTTCATGCACTTTATAGCCAGGATGTTTACTCTGAAGCATGAAGCCGACTACGTCACCTATTTCCTAAGCTTCCCATGGCCCCCTACATAGAAGCTGTATATGGATAGAATTCCTCACATTGACCAAAAAGACTGCTTTCCTCCACCTGTGTTCCAGGTCCTCCAGTTCTTTGTGGTCACCATTTTTCCTCATGCTCCTTGACTTTGGCACATGTTGTTCCCCTGCTCCTGCAAGAGTCTCTAGAGGGATCAAAACTCTGCCATCGGGACTGGACCTGGAGCGAGAAGCAGCACGGGCCGGACCCGGAGCGAGAAGCGGCGCGGACCCGGAGAAGCTGCGGCCCCGCAAGAGGCAGAGGCCGAGGGTAAGTTCAACCACTTCAACTGGAGGGCTTGCTGAATGGAGAGGGGAAGTCGCCCACGGGTTGCTGATCAGGGACCGGGCACGAGCTGGGCGGGAAAGTCACGCCTGCCTTTGGGACTTAGACGCGTAAGTGGCAGTGCACGTGTGCCAGCAGCGGAGGAGCCTGTGCACTCCTAGAGCTGCAATAGCAGCGGAGGAATCCGGGGTAAAAGCAGAGATTGGAGACAACTGGCGGGTGCGCGGTAGAGCCGGGGCGCCCCCCTTCAACACGGGGCTGCGCACGTCCGGGCCCCCGCCTGATGGACTGCGATCAGCCCACCACCCCGGCCAGGACCCAAGCTGGCAGCAAAGCCCTCGTTTTGCTGAACACAAAAACAAAAACCATAGCAACCACCGCTATGACTATGCCATCAAGACACCGCCATCACTAGCAGATTGGTTTCCAACAGACAGATGAGAAGATAAAAACCAAGGACAGTATTTAGCTTTTTTTTTTTTTTTTTTCACTTATTTGTTGTGGACTATTTTGTTTATTCGATTGATTGGTCTGGTTTGGGGTTTATTTGTTTGTTTGTTTGGTTATTTTGTTGGGTTTTTTGTTTGTTTGTTTTTGTTTGTTTTGTTTTCTGATGGCTTTTGGGCTCTTATGAATTTTTTCTGCCCTTTTTAATTTTTAATTTCTTTTTTTGACTTTTATTTCATTTTATTTTTAAATTTTAATTCTTGGAAACCTCAATTCTCTTTCCTCTTTCCCACTGCTTTCTCTCTCTATGTTCTAAATGTAAAATCCTTTCCTATCTACCAATATCATCTGGATAAATTATTTCCTACCTTCCTGTCTCCACTATTCTCTTGCAACCACACTAAACAATACAACACACTAATCTTGGCTATGTAACCCTATAAAATCCTTCCAAGACGAATCTATTCCTTCTCATTACCCATACACTCTCCTCCTCGTCACCTCCAACACATGTCCTAGTTAAAAATTGCTCTCAGTGTAATTATCCAAGCTAGGACCTTGCGCTGGATCTATTTTTTCAGGTACTATTTTAATTAATTCAAAGCTTAACAGACAAATAGCATCTATGCTTGTGTGATTTGCCAGAAAGATTTCCGGTGCCTTATCTCTGTAAAACTGGTCAGATGCAGGGATTGCTGTGTATGCAGGTATATCTTGCCATTATGTTAGAAAACATCTGCATACTTTTATGACTGTCACCCATTAGGGACACACCTCTTGCTCCTCAGATGCTAGTATTTGAATTAATATCATGGAACACCATAGCAAACCAGACATAGAGCCTACACCCCCTGACCAATCATCAAACCAAGGATCCTCGGAGTAGAAGCCCTGATTCCAAGACCCCAAACTATCAAAGAACATACAACACTAGAGATTGTTCACCTGTAAACAAGACCTACCCCCACCCAAGGCACAAACCATGGAACCCTGCTAGAAGGACAGAAACCCAAAGGAAGGGAGAATTCAACCAAGAAGCCTGGTGGGGAAAAGAACTCCATACACACAGACACCCACAAAGAAACAAAAACTAACCTAATAATGAAATGACAGAGAAACACTGTACAGATGAAGGACCAAGCTAGAGAAACACCACTTCAAATGACAGAGGAGGAGATAGACAAACTATCTGAAAGAGAATTCAGAAAAGCTATACTAATGAGGATGCAAAGCACCGAAAATAGAATATTAGAGGAAATTAGTGCACTGAGAAGAGACATGCAAGAAATGAAAAATAAGCAAATAGAGACAACCAACTCAATTGCTGAACTCAAAAATACATAGACAGTCCCAACAATAGAGTATAAGAGGCCAAAGAACAGATAAGTGAGCTGGAAGACAGAATGGTGGAAATAAGTGCTGAAGAACAGAACAAAACTGAAAGAATTAAAAGAACTGAGGATAGCATTAGAGATCTATGAGACAATATCAAACGCACCAACATTAGAATTATAGGAGTTCCAGAAGAAGAAGAGGGAAAGAAAGGCTATGAAAAAAATCTTGAAGAGGTTATAGTGGAAAACTTCCCCAGCATGGGAAAGGAAATAGTTAACCAAGTCCAAAAAGCACAAGAGTTCCATACAGGAGGAACCCCAGAAGAAACACACCAAGGCACATTCTAATCAAACTAACACAGACTAAATATAAAGACAGATTACTAAAAGCAGCTAGGAGCAAACAACAAATAACATATAAAGCAAATCCCACATGTCTAACTGCGGATCTTTCAACAGAAACCCTGCAGGCCAGAAGAGAATGGCAGGACATGTTTAAATGACTAAAAGAGAATAACCTGCAACCACGAATTCTCTACCCAGCAAAAATCTCATTCAGAATTTATGGTGAAGTCAAAAGCTTCACAGACAAGAAAAAACTAAAAGAATTCTGTACCACAAAACCAGCCCTACAACAAGCGTTAAAGGGCCTGATATAGCCAATAAATACAAGAGTAGAAGAAGTCCTACAAATCAAACCCCAAACTTCTAAGAAGATGCCAATAGGAACATTTGTATCAATAATTACTTTGAATGTAAATGGACTAAATGCTCCAACCAAATGACACAGGCTGGCTGAATGGATCCAGAAGCAAGACCCATATATATGCTGTTTACAAAAGACCCACTTCAGACATAAAGACACTCCTAGTCTGAAAGTGAAAGGTTGGAAAAAGATATTCCATGCAAATGGAAATCAAAAGAAAGCTGGAGTAGCAATCCTCATATCAGACAAAATAGATTTTAAAGTAAAGAAGATTCTAAGAGACAAGGCAGGTCACTACATCATGATTAAGAGATCTATCCAAGAGGAAGACATAACAGTCATGAATATCTATGCACCCAACACAGGGGCACCTCAATACATAAGACAGGTACTTTCAGACATAAAAGAAGAAATCAACAATAACACAGTAATAGCAGGAGACTTTAACACTCCTCTCACACCAATGGACAGATCATCCAAACAGAAAATTAACAAAGAAGCACAAGCCTTAAATGCCACACTAGAAGAGATGGACCTCATGGATATCTTTAGGACCTTCCATCCAAAAGCAGAAGAATACACTTCTCAAGTGCTCACGAAACATTCTCCAGGATAGACCACATCTTGGGCCACAAATCAAACCTCAGTCAATTCAAGAAAACTGAAATTATATCAACCATCTTCTCGGACCACAATGCAATGAGACTAGAGATCAACTACAGGAAAAAAATCGCTAAAAATACAAACACATGGCGATTAAACAACACATACCTAAAAAACCAACTGATTACCAAACAAATCAAAGGAGAAATTTAAAAATTCCTAGAAGAAAATGATAATGAACATACAACCATGCAAAACCTATGGGATACCGTAAAAGCAGTTCTAAGAGGGAAATTTATAGCAATACAATCCCACCTCAAGGAACTAGGAAAATATAAAGCAGATGACCTAACCCTCCATTTAAAACAATTGGAGAAAGAAGAACAAAAACACCCCAATGCCAGCAGAAGAAGAGAAATCACGAGGATCAGAGCAGAAATAAATGAAAAAGAAATGAAAGAAACAATAGTAAAGATAAATAAAACAAAAAGCTGGTTCTTTGAAAAAGGTAAATAAAATTGACAAACCACTGGCCAGACTCATTAAGAAAAAGAGAGAGAAAAACCAGATCAATGAAAAAGGAGAGATTACAACAGATAATGCAGAAATCCAAAGGATTCTAAGAGACTATTATGAACAGCTCTATGGCAACAAACTGTACAACCTGGAAGAAATGCACAGTTTCTTGGGAAAGATTAATCTCCCAAGACTGAGCCAGGAAGAATCAGAAACTCTGAACAACCCATTCAAAAGCTCAGAAATTGAATTTGTGATTAAAAATCTACCCAAAAATAAAAGTCCAGTACCAGATGGCTTCACAGGTGAATTCTACCAAACATTTAAAGAAGACCTAATGCCTGTCCTTCTAAAATGCTTCCAAAAAATTGCACAGGAAGGAACGCTTCCAAACACATTCTATGAGGCCATCATCACCCTGATACCAAAGCCAGGAAAATTAACAAAGAAGCACAAGCCTTAAATGCCACACTGGATATCTATTTAGGACCTTCCATCCAAAAGCAGAAGAATACACTTCTCAAGTGCTCACGAAACATTCTCCAGGATAGACCACATCTTGGGCCACAAATCAAACCTCAGTCAATTCAAGAAAACTGAAATTATATCAACCATCTTCTCGGACCACAATGCAATGAGACTAGAGATCAACTACAGGAAAAAAATCGCTAAAAATACAAACACATGGCGATTAAACAACACATACCTAAAAAACCAACTGATTACCAAACAAATCAAAGGAGAAATTTAAAAATTCCTAGAAGAAAATGATAATGAACATACAACCATGCAAAACCTATGGGATACCGTAAAAGCAGTTCTAAGAGGGAAATTTATAGCAATACAATCCCACCTCAAGGAACTAGGAAAATATAAAGCAGATGACCTAACCCTCCATTTAAAACAATTGGAGAAAGAAGAACAAAAACACCCCAATGCCAGCAGAAGAAGAGAAATCACGAGGATCAGAGCAGAAATAAATGAAAAAGAAATGAAAGAAACAATAGTAAAGATAAATAAAACAAAAAGCTGGTTCTTTGAAAAAGGTAAATAAAATTGACAAACCACTGGCCAGACTCATTAAGAAAAAGAGAGAGAAAAACCAGATCAATGAAAAAGGAGAGATTACAACAGATAATGCAGAAATCCAAAGGATTCTAAGAGACTATTATGAACAGCTCTATGGCAACAAACTGTACAACCTGGAAGAAATGCACAGTTTCTTGGGAAAGATTAATCTCCCAAGACTGAGCCAGGAAGAATCAGAAACTCTGAACAACCCATTCAAAAGCTCAGAAATTGAATTTGTGATTAAAAATCTACCCAAAAATAAAAGTCCAGTACCAGATGGCTTCACAGGTGAATTCTACCAAACATTTAAAGAAGACCTAATGCCTGTCCTTCTAAAATGCTTCCAAAAAATTGCACAGGAAGGAACGCTTCCAAACACATTCTATGAGGCCATCATCACCCTGATACCAAAGCCAGGAAAAAATAACACAAAAAAGGAAAACTATAGGCCAATTTCAGTGATGAACTTAGAGGCCAAGATCCTCAACAAAATCCTACCAAACAGAATTCAACGACACATCAAAAAACTCATACATCACGATCAAGTTGGGTTCATCCCAGGCATGCAAGCATTCTTCAACATCCGAAAATCAATCAATGTGATACACCATATCAACAAATTGAAAGACAAAAATCACATGATCATCTGAATAGATGCAGAAAAAGCCTTCGACAAAGTACAACATCCATTTATGATAAAAACTCTTCAGAAAATGGGCATAGAAGGAACCTATCTCAACAAAATAAAAGCCATATATGAGAAGGTCACAGCAAACAGTATCCTTAACGGTGAAAAACTGAAAGCATTCCCTCTAAGATTAGGAACAAGACAGGGGTGTCCACTTTCACTATTACTATTCAACATAGTCCTGGAAGTCCTAGAAACAGCACTAAGAGAAGAGAAAGAAATCAAAGGAATCCAGATTGGAAAGGAAGAAGTCAAGCTCTTTCTTTTTGCAGACGACATGATATTATACATAGAAAACCCCAATGACACTGTTACAAAGCTACTAGAGCTAATCAACAAATTCAGCAAAGTCGCAGGATATAAAATCAATATACAGAAATGACTGGCATTCCTATACACAAACAATGAAAAATCAGAAAACGAAAGCAAAGATGCTATCCCCGTCACCACTGAAACCAAAAGAATCAAGTATCTAGGAATAAACCTACCCAAAGAAACAAAAGAATTGTACAGAGAAAATTACAAGACACTCATGAGAAAAATTAAAGAAGACTTAAACAGATGGAGAGATATTCCATGTTCCTGGATTGGAAGAATCAATATTGTGAAAATGACCATACTACCAAACATCATCGACAGATTCAATGCAATACCTATTCAACTTCCAATGACATTTTTCACAGAACTAGACCAAAGAATAACACAGTTCATACAGAAACACAAAAGACCTCGAATAGCCAAAGCAATTCTGAGAAAGAAAAATGGAGCTGGAGGGATCAGCCTCCCTAACTTCAGATTCTACTACAAAGCAACAGTCATCAAGACAGTATGGTACTGGCACAAAAACAGAGCTATGGACCAATGGAACAGGATCGAGAAACCAGAGATAAACCCACGCACCTATGGGTACCTTATTTTTGACAAAGGAGGCAAAACTATAAAATGGGACAAAGACAGCCTCTTCAACAAATGGTGCTGGGAAAATTGGACAGCTACATGCAAAAAAAAAAAAAAAATGAAGTTGTAACATTCCCTGACACCATACACAAAGATCAACTCAAAATGGATTAAAGACCTAAATGGAAGACCAGAAACCATCAAACTCTTAGAGGAGAATATAGGCAAAACCCTCAAGGACATCAATCAAAGCAAGATCTTCTCTGACCCACCAACTAAATTAGCAGAACTGAAAAGAAAAGTGAGCACGTGGGACCTAATGAAATTTAAAAGCTTTTGTACAGCAAAAGAAATGACAAAAAAGCTCAACAGACCCCCCACAGGGTGGGAGAAAATCGTAGCAAATGAAATAACAGACAAAGAATTAATCTCCAAAATCTACAAGGAACTCAGACAACTCAGCACAGGAAAAACGAACAACCCAATCAAAAAATGGGAAAAAGATCTAAAGAGACGCCTCTCCAAAGACGACATACAGATGGCCCAGAAGCACATGAAACAATGCTCAAGCTCGCTTATTATTAGAGAAATGCAAATTAAAACTACAATGAGATACCACCTCACACCCGTCAGAATGGCCATCATCAATAAATTGACAGACAATAAATGCTGGAGAGGGTGTGGAGAAAAGGGAACCCTCTTTCATTGCTGGTGGGAATGTAAATTGATACAGCCTCTATGGAAGACAATATGGAGATTCCTCATAAAAGTGAAAATAGAAGCTCCCTATGACCCAGCAATCCCACTACTAGGCTCATATCCTGTTGAAATCAAAACTGAAAGAAGCACCTGTACCCCAATGTTCATTGCAGCTCTCTATACAATAGCCGGAACATGGAAGCAACCTAGATGTCCATCGACAAATGAATGGATCCAGAAGCTCTGGTACATATATACAATGGAATACTACACAGCTGTTAAAAGAAATGCAGAAGACTCAGTCCTAATGAAGTGGCTAGTTCTAGAACCTATCATAAAAAGTGAAGTAAGGCAAAAAGAGAAAGACAAGTACAGTGTACTAACTCATACATATGAAATTTAGTAGGATGGTCGATAAATGAATGAAAACACATGGGTACCTTATTTTTGACAAAGGAGGCAAAACTATAAAATGGGACAAAGACAGCCTCTTCAACAAATGGTGCTGGGAAAATTGGACAGCTACATGCAAAAAAAAAAAAAAAAATGAAGTTGTAACATTCCCTGACACCATACACAAAGATCAACTCAAAATGGATTAAAGACCTAAATGGAAGACCAGAAACCATCAAACTCTTAGAGGAGAATATAGGCAAAACCCTCAAGGACATCAATCAAAGCAAGATCTTCTCTGACCCACCAACTAAATTAGCAGAACTGAAAAGAAAAGTGAGCACGTGGGACCTAATGAAATTTAAAAGCTTTTGTACAGCAAAAGAAATGACAAAAAAGCTCAACAGACCCCCCACAGGGTGGGAGAAAATCGTAGCAAATGAAATAACAGACAAAGAATTAATCTCCAAAATCTACAAGGAACTCAGACAACTCAGCACAGGAAAAACGAACAACCCAATCAAAAAATGGGAAAAAGATCTAAAGAGACGCCTCTCCAAAGACGACATACAGATGGCCCAGAAGCACATGAAACAATGCTCAAGCTCGCTTATTATTAGAGAAATGCAAATTAAAACTACAATGAGATACCACCTCACACCCGTCAGAATGGCCATCATCAATAAATTGACAGACAATAAATGCTGGAGAGGGTGTGGAGAAAAGGGAACCCTCTTTCATTGCTGGTGGGAATGTAAATTGATACAGCCTCTATGGAAGACAATATGGAGATTCCTCATAAAAGTGAAAATAGAAGCTCCCTATGACCCAGCAATCCCACTACTAGGCTCATATCCTGTTGAAATCAAAACTGAAAGAAGCACCTGTACCCCAATGTTCATTGCAGCTCTCTATACAATAGCCGGAACATGGAAGCAACCTAGATGTCCATCGACAAATGAATGGATCCAGAAGCTCTGGTACATATATACAATGGAATACTACACAGCTGTTAAAAGAAATGCAGAAGACTCAGTCCTAATGAAGTGGCTAGTTCTAGAACCTATCATAAAAAGTGAAGTAAGGCAAAAAGAGAAAGACAAGTACAGTGTACTAACTCATACATATGAAATTTAGTAGGATGGTCATGATAACACATGCAATGAACTCATGGAAAAACCGACAGAGAATAGACATAGGGACATTGTGGAGACTGAACAGTGAGAGGGAGGCATGGAGGAAGTAACATCGAAACCTATACTTGCACGTGTGGATGGGATGGCTATTTTCATTGTGCTAAGGGAATAGGAGTGCCTATAATCACTTGGGGTGGTGGTCCGGAGGGGTGGAAAGGGGGAACTGTGTGTGTGGGGAGGGTCCAGGGATATGCATATGAATGATCTGGGAACATACATGTCGGTGAACAACAAAACTCTGTAAAATCTTTAAAATATAGAATAATAATAATAATTAAAAAATATATATATGGAAAGAAAAAAAAAAAAAAAACTCTGCCATCACCTTGATTTTAGTCCAGTATGATCCACTTTTAACTTTGAACCTCCAAAATAGTTAAACAATACATTTTTACTAAGTTCTTGGTAATTTGTTACAGCAGAATAGGAAGCTACTTCCCATCTCCCCACTTACCCCGTCCCCACTTCCTCTCAATCCTCTTCCCCAAGGCTTCCATTCAGACACCAATGGCATTTCTGAAACCGTGAGGGTTTATTCTGGTCTGCATAGGGATGCTCAGTAAGGCCTGCTTCTCTCCTCAGGTCTACCTGGTGACCTCCTTTTACAGCACTCCTCACTTGTAAAATCGTAACCCCTTTTCTCTGATCTTCACAATAGAGAATTCTCATTGATTTGACTCTTCACTCTCAGCAGAGGTGTACCTAAGGCTAAAGGCCACCAGGGCTCAATGTGTAGTGGTTGGTCAGTAACCATAAAGCAGCCAGGCCCACAGGTCTTGGCTCTCCTGTAAGGAGAGGCACTAGACATGGGAGAAGGAAGACCACTCTCCAGCTAGGCTGGAACCTGAGCATGACAAATCAGAAAAGGAATGTTGGTGAGGGCAGCAGGATAGGTGGCTCAGTGTTCCAGCCAGGCTTGGCCCTGTAAGAATACTACACAGCTGTTAAAAGGCAGAAGACTCAGTCCTAATGAAGTGGCTAGTTCTAGAACCTATCATAAAAAGTGAAGTAAGGCAAAAAGAGAAAGACAAGTACAGTGTACTAACTCATACATATGAAATTTAGTAGGATGGTCATGATAACACATGCAATGAACTCATGGAAAAACCGACAGAGAATAGACATAGGGACATTGTGGAGACTGAACAGTGAGAGGGAGGCATGGAGGAAGTAACATCGAAACCTATACTTGCACGTGTGGATGGGATGGCTATTTTCATTGTGCTAAGGGAATAGGAGTGCCTATAATCACTTGGGGTGGTGGTCCGGAGGGGTGGAAAGGGGGAACTGTGTGTGTGGGGAGGGTCCAGGGATATGCATATGAATGATCTGGGAACATACATGTCGGTGAACAACAAAACTCTGTAAAATCTTTAAAATATAGAATAATAATAATAATTAAAAAATATATATATGGAAAGAAAAAAAAAAAAAAAACTCTGCCATCACCTTGATTTTAGTCCAGTATGATCCACTTTTAACTTTGAACCTCCAAAATAGTTAAACAATACATTTTTACTAAGTTCTTGGTAATTTGTTACAGCAGAATAGGAAGCTACTTCCCATCTCCCCACTTACCCCGTCCCCACTTCCTCTCAATCCTCTTCCCCAAGGCTTCCATTCAGACACCAATGGCATTTCTGAAACCGTGAGGGTTTATTCTGGTCTGCATAGGGATGCTCAGTAAGGCCTGCTTCTCTCCTCAGGTCTACCTGGTGACCTCCTTTTACAGCACTCCTCACTTGTAAAATCGTAACCCCTTTTCTCTGATCTTCACAATAGAGAATTCTCATTGATTTGACTCTTCACTCTCAGCAGAGGTGTACCTAAGGCTAAAGGCCACCAGGGCTCAATGTGTAGTGGTTGGTCAGTAACCATAAAGCAGCCAGGCCCACAGGTCTTGGCTCTCCTGTAAGGAGAGGCACTAGACATGGGAGAAGGAAGACCACTCTCCAGCTAGGCTGGAACCTGAGCATGACAAATCAGAAAAGGAATGTTGGTGAGGGCAGCAGGATAGGTGGCCTTCCCTCTCCTCCCCTCAGTGCTCTTGCCCCCACCCCTATGAATAAGATATAATTCAGCAGCTGCGGTGCTGAGTGTGAAAACAAAATATAATAGCAGTGAACTTCCCAGCACTTCAAGAAGAGCTTTCCTGGATCTCAACATGAGACAGGGGTTACTGGTGGTGGAGGGGTGGGCCAATGCAGAGGTGGTTTCCTGAGGCCCCACTGTGACCTCTCTGGGGTCTGTGGTCCCAAAGAACAGGGCCTTCCTGGTTAGAAGAGCCTGACACCCACTCTGCTTCCTCAGGGAAGGGCAAATCTCCTGGAGCACTCCACTCTCAGCACCTGTGTCTGGGAGACTGCCCAGTCAGCAGCTGTGCATTTCCTATCCTCTCATAGGCCACCTGGGTGCTCTTCCTGAGACTTGAGCTTCATTCTCTTCTCTCTGCTGAGTAGATCTCTCTGCTTACTTACCATCTGCCTCTAGCCCAAAGTGGAAGCCAAGAGCAGGTCCTTCCTTTGTCATAGTGTTCTCCCACAGGTCCTGCTGCCAGCTGACTCAGCCCCTGTTCGTCCATGCAAACTACAGCAGAGGATTCAGTTGACCAGCTCCCATGCCTATGAGGCCACGCCCACTGCCCATCCCAGATTTTTATTTACCAGGAGGTCATTTTCTAAGCAGGACCACTGGGTGGTGACAGATTTTGAGAGAAAGAGCTGTGTTCAAGGTTGATGAGGTTGATGCCCGACATATGTCTAATGCGAACTTTGTTCCCAGAAAAAATTACCCAGAAAAAAGGTGAAATGTCTAGAGAACAGGCAAGTCTCACTCACTAGAAGATTAGGAGATTTATCTGTCTCACTTAGGTCTATTAAAAGTAAGACATATTTAGGCTCCTGGTTCAAGATGACAGAGTAGAGGGATATAGATTCATCTCCTCCTGTGAGAGCACCAAAATCACAACTAGGTATTGAACAACCACCAACAGGAGGATGCTGGGACTTACTAAAAAACAAAACAAACAAGCAAACATAAAAAGCACCCCACATTCAAATACAAAGAAGGAGCTGTAGCAAGATGATAGGAGGGGCATGATTATGAGATCAAATCCCATACCAGTCCAGTGGGTGACCCACGAACTGGAGAACAATAATACCAAAAAAGTTCTCCCACTGTTGTGAAGGCTTGGAATCCCATGCCAGCCTTCCCAACCTGGGGACCTGACAAAGGGATTGGAAATCCCCAGGGAATCTGACCTTGAAGACTGCTGGGATTTGGCCATAAGACTTCCATAAGACTGAGGAAATAGAGACTGGTCTTGGAGGGCACAAACAAAACCTTGCATGCATCAAGACTCAGAGGAAAGGAACAGTGACTCCACAGGAAACTGAACCAAAAGTGAAAATGTTAGTCTCTTAGTGGTGTCCAAGTCTGTGCAACCTTACAGACTGTAGAGCATCAGGCTCGTCTGTCCATGGAGTTTTTCAGGCAAGAATACTGGAGTGGGTTTACATTTCCTTCTCCAGGGGATTTTTCCAGACCAGGGATTGAGCTTGGGTCTCCGCAATTGCAGGTAGATTCTTTACTGTCTGGGTCACTGGGGAAGAGCCTGTTAATGTTGTATGCCTGTGGAGGTATGGGTCAGCAGGCTCTGACCACAGGGGTGGGGAGGACAAGCAGCAGCTGTCTGAGAAGCTCCACTTTGGAGTCACCATCAACCAGATGATAGAGCTCTCCTAGACCCAAGGATTGGGTTGCCTCAGGCCAAAAAACTGCCAGGGAGGGAGTACAACTCTACCCATCAGTAGATAATTGAATCATAGTTTTACTGATAAAGGCCCTGCCCACCAGAGCAAGACCCAGTTTTCCCCACCACCAGTCTCTTCCATCAGGAAGCTCACACAACTCTCCATCAGAGGGCAGACAGAAAAATCAAGGAGAATCACAATCCCAAAATGACTAAAACAAAACCACATTACAGGATGTTAATCAGCATGAAAAAGTGGAAAGTTATGTCCCAGATGAAGGGACAAGATAAAAGTACAGCAAAACAACTAAATGAAGAGGAGATAGGCAATCTTCCAGAAAAATATTTGAAAATAATGATAATGAAGACGATTCAGGATCTTGGGAAAACATTGGAGGCAAAGATTGAGAAGATGCAAAAAATGTTTATGAAAGACTTAAAGGACCAACAAACAAACAAATGGGGTTGAATAATGCTCTAGGAGGAATCCATGGCAGAATAACTGAGGCAGACAAGGATAAATGGCCTGGAGGACAAAATGCTGGAAATCAATGTCACGGAACAGAATATAGAAAAGAGAATGAAAAGAAATGAAGACAGCCTAAGAGACCTCTAAGACAACATTAAACACATGAACATTCATATTATGGGGGTTCCAGAAGGAGAAGAGAGAGAGAAATGTCCTTAGAAAATACTTGAAGACATAATAGATGAAAACCTCCCTAACATGGGAAAGAAAATAATCAACCATGTCCAGGAAGCACAGAGAGCTCCAGGTAGGATAAACTGAAGGAAGAGCACACTGTGACACATAGTAGTCAGACTGATGAAAGGCAGAGATAAAATATTAAAAGCAAAAAGGGGAAAAGAACGAATAGCATACAAGGCAATTCTCATCAGGCTACCAGCTAACTTTTCAACAGACACTCGACAATTCAGAAGGGAATGGCATGACATATTTAAAGTAATGAACGAGAAGAACCTACAATAATGAATACTCTCCCCCTGAAGACTGTCCTGAAGATTTGATGGAGAAAACAAAAGAAGTTTTTTGGACAAGCAAAAGCTAAGATAATTCAGCACTACCAAATCACCTTTACAACAAATGCTACAGAAACTTCTCTAGGAAGAAAACAAGAGAAGGAAAAGCCCTTGAGAAAAGAGTAATAGGATCATATACATTGATAATTGTCTTCAATGTAAGTGGATTAAATGCATGAACCAAAAGACATAGACCAGCTGAGCAGATGAAAACATGTACAGGTATGCACTTCCACCTACAACATCATCCTGATTGACCTCCGAAATCTTATGTAATTATTTTATATTGTTAGGTATATCATGCTCCCGTTATGACTTGCAATTATTTTTTATTTTTTGTTTGACTACTGATTATAAAAGCTGATAAACATCTTTTGATATTATGATTATGTAATTATTACTCACTTAATACCATTATATCATAATTGGTCCAGAGAAAAAATATAGAAGTTTATATCACCAAAACTAGCATTTAATAGAAAAAACTGTAATCATTATTTAAACTCCAGATGCATGTCATAATCATCTTGGAATTTTTTGAAAAATACAAATGCCCAGGTATTGCTTTTTTTAAAAAGTAGAACTCTAGATATGTTTCAAATGAGCAGCCCTGTTTAAAAACAACTGGGTTATATGAGGATACTTTACTTTTATCTAGTTCTTTCCACCTTTTCTATTTCATGTTCAGTGCTTCCATTTTATTTAGTTAAGTTTTCCAGTTTCTCCATCTCTCTCTCTCTCTTTTTTTTTTTTTGGTGTTCTTTCTCAAGCCTCTATCAAGCATAGCAGAAAAGCTTTTGTATACATTCACATAAATAACAGGTATAATGCATATTTTAAAAAAACATAAATTTTTGCCTAACTACAATTTTTATGACATTTTGATTCTACTTGTTTGACTGAGTATGAATAGAATGCTAGGTTTCTAATAAAAAAGATCGATATGCAACAAGCAACAAATATTTATTGTAAGCACAAGGGACTATAGTAAATATCTTGTAATCACCTATAATGGAAAATAATTTGAAAATAATTTGAAAATAATTTCAAAAATAACATATGTGTATATGTATAAGTCATCAGACACACAAAAAAAGAATTCTGCTTTTTGAAATTTAGTAATGTTTACCTTTTTTCCATTTTTTTAAATTTATTTATCTTTTTTTTTGGGGGGTAGAGTGGGGAGGGAGGGGGGTGGGCGGACCACTTCTATTGGTCTTTCATTTCTCTATTTTCATCCGTCTTTGTTCTTTGGCTCCTGTGGGCCTCCCATCATGGTGGCCTCTGTCGTCGCAGAGCGCCGGCTCTGGGTGCATGCACGCCAGAGCTCCGGCTCGGTAATTGGACACATCAGTCCAGCTGCTCCACGGCACGTGGGATCTTCCCAGGCCAGGGATGGAACCGGCGCCCCTTGCACTGCAAGGCGGTGTCCTTACTCACTGGACCACCAGGGGAAGCCCGCTTTTTGCCTTTTTTTCTAAATGTCCTATGGTCATCTAATAGCAATGTATGAGATACAAAATTTTAAATATATTTGTGTAGGAAATGATAATATAAATCAATTATATATAAATCTATTATATTTAAATTATAAATGCCATTATTCAAGATGCTCCTATTCTTACTTTTTCTGCATTATTCAGAGAAATGTTAATATACCTCACTATGATTATATATCTTTACATTCCCTTATATGCTGGCTTTTGTTTTTATATATCTTTATATATATTTGTATAGCTTTTCTGTGTTTTCTTACCACCTCTTCTTAATCTCTTCTCCATCTGTTAGATCCTTGTAGTTTATGTCTTTTATTGTGCCCAAATTTTCATAAAATATTCCCTTGATCACTCTAATTTTCTTGAAGAGATCTCTAGTCTTTCCCATTCTGTTGTTTTCTTCCTTTTCTTATTATTTATGTAAGAAGGCTTTCTTATATCTACTTGGTATTCTCTGGACCTCTGCATTCAGTTGGAAATATATTTCCTTGTCTCCTTTGTCTTTTGGTTCCCTTCTTTTCTCAACTACTTGTAAGGCCTCCATCAGTTCAGTTCAGTTGTTCAGTCATGTCTGACTTCTTTTGATCCAGTGGACTGCAGCATGCCAGGCTTCCCTGTCCTTCACTATCTCCTGGAGCTTGCTCAAACTTAGTGATGACATCCAACCATCACATCCTCTGTCATTCTCTTCTCCTTTTGTCTTGTATTTTCCCAACATCAGGGTCTTTTCCAATGAGTTGTCTCTTCCCATCAGGTGGCCAAAGAACTGGAGCTTCAGCTTCAGCATCAGTCCTTCCAATAAATGTTCAGGATTATTTCCTTTAGGATTGACTGGTTTGGTCTCCTTGCAGTCCAAGGGATTCTCAAGAGTCTTCTCAACACCACAGTTCAAAGGCATCATTGCTTTGGAATTTAGTTTTCTTTGTGGTCCAACTCTCACAACCATACGGACTTTTGTTGGCAAAGTGATGTCTCAGCCTTTGAATATGCTGTCTAGGTTTGTCATAGCTTTTCTTCCAAAGAGCAAGTACCTTTTAATTTCATGGCTGCAGTCTCCATCCACAATGATTGTTTACTCTAACCAGGGAAGCCCGCTGTTTCCTATGGTCATCTAATAGCAATGTATGAGATACAAAATTTTAAATATATTTGTGTAGGAAATGATAATATAAATCAATTATATATAAATCTATTATATTTAAATTATAAATGCCATTATTCAAGATGCTCCTATTCTTACTTTTTCTGCATTATTCAGAGAAATGTTAATATACCTCACTATGATTATATATCTTTACATTCCCTTATATGCTGGCTTTTGTTTTTATATATCTTTATATATATTTGTATAGCTTTTCTGTGTTTTCTTACCACCTCTTCTTAATCTCTTCTCCATCTGTTAGATCCTTGTAGTTTATGTCTTTTATTGTGCCCAAATTTTCATAAAATATTCCCTTGATCACTCTAATTTTCTTGAAGAGATCTCTAGTCTTTCCCATTCTGTTGTTTTCTTCCTTTTCTTATTATTTATGTAAGAAGGCTTTCTTATATCTACTTGGTATTCTCTGGACCTCTGCATTCAGTTGGAAATATATTTCCTTGTCTCCTTTGTCTTTTGGTTCCCTTCTTTTCTCAACTACTTGTAAGGCCTCCATCAGTTCAGTTCAGTTGTTCAGTCATGTCTGACTTCTTTTGATCCAGTGGACTGCAGCATGCCAGGCTTCCCTGTCCTTCACTATCTCTTGGAGCTTGCTCAAACTTAGTGATGACATCCAACCATCACATCCTCTGTCATTCTCTTCTCCTTTTGTCTTGTATTTTCCCAACATCAGGGTCTTTTCCAATGAGTTGTCTCTTCCCATCAGGTGGCCAAAGAACTGGAGCTTCAGCTTCAGCATCAGTCCTTCCAATAAATGTTCAGGATTATTTCCTTTAGGATTGACTGGTTTGGTCTCCTTGCAGTCCAAGGGATTCTCAAGAGTCTTCTCCAACACCACAGTTCAAAGGCATCATTGCTTTGGAATTTAGTTTTCTTTGTGGTCCAACTCTCACAACCATACGGACTTTTGTTGGCAAAGTGATGTCTCAGCCTTTGAATATGCTGTCTAGGTTTGTCATAGCTTTTCTTCCAAAGAGCAAGTACCTTTTAATTTCATGGCTGCAGTCTCCATCCACAATGATTTTGGAGCCCAAGAAAATAAAGTCTGTCACTTTATTTTGCTCATTTTTTTTGCCCATTTATTTGCCACAAAATAATGGGACCATATGCCATAATCCTCATTCTTTGAACGTTGCATTTTAGGTCAGCTTTTTTACCCTTCTCTTTCACCTTCATCAAGAGGTTCTTTAGTTCCTCTTCACTTTCTTCCATAACAGTGGTGTCATCTGCATACCTGAGGCTACTGATATTTCTCCCAGCAACCTTGATTCCAGTTTGTGCTTCACCCAGACCTTGTGTTTCATGCATTTAGCATGATGTACTCTGCATGTAAATTAAATAAGGCCTCCATAGCCAACCAATTTACTTTCTTGCATTTTTTCCCAATGGGAATGGTTTTGGTTACCATCTCCTGTAAACTGCTATAGCCTTCCATCCATAAATTCTTCAGCCACTCTATCTGATATATTCCCTTGAATGCATTTGTTATCTTCACTGTATTTAGGTATATCCAAGTAGGCTAGTGGTTTTTCCTACATTCTTCAATTTAAGCCTGAATTTTCCAATTAGGAGTTCATGATCTGAGCCAGTCAGCTCTAGGTCTTGTTTTTGCAGAGTATATTGAGCTTCTCCATATTCAGCTATAAATATATAATAAATTTGATTTCAGTATTTACCACCTATAGATTTGCCCCTTGCATTGTTGGAAGAAGGTATTTTTTTATGACCAATGCATTCTCTTGGCAAAACTCTGTTAGCCATTGCCCTGCTTCATTTTGTACTCCAAGGCCAGTCTTGCCTGTTATTCCTGGTATCTCTTGACTTCCTACTTTTGCCTTGGAAACCCCTACAATGGAAAGGACATCTTTTTGGTATTAGTTCTAGAAGGTCTTGTAGGTCTTCATAGAACTGTTTAACTTCAGCTTCTTCAATCTTATGGATTGGGACATGTACCTTCATTACTGTGGTCCAACTCTCACAACAAATACGGACTTTTGTTGGCAAAGTGATGTCTCAGCCTTTGAATATGCTGTCTAGGTTTGTCATAGCTTTTCTTCCAAAGAGCAAGTACCTTTTAATTTCATGGCTGCAGTCTCCATCCACAATGATTTTGGAGCCCAAGAAAATAAAGTCTGTCACTTTATTTTGCTCATTTTTTTTGCCCATTTATTTGCCACAAAATAATGGGACCATATGCCATAATCCTCATTCTTTGAACGTTGCATTTTAGGTCAGCTTTTTTACCCTTCTCTTTCACCTTCATCAAGAGGTTCTTTAGTTCCTCTTCACTTTCTTCCATAACAGTGGTGTCATCTGCATACCTGAGGCTACTGATATTTCTCCCAGCAACCTTGATTCCAGTTTGTGCTTCACCCAGACCTTGTGTTTCATGCATTTAGCATGATGTACTCTGCATGTAAATTAAATAAGGCCTCCATAGCCAACCAATTTACTTTCTTGCATTTTTTCCCAATGGGAATGGTTTTGGTTACCATCTCCTGTAAACTGCTATAGCCTTCCATCCATAAATTCTTCAGCCACTCTATCTGATATATTCCCTTGAATGCATTTGTTATCTTCACTGTATTTAGGTATATCCAAGTAGGCTAGTGGTTTTTCCTACATTCTTCAATTTAAGCCTGAATTTTCCAATTAGGAGTTCATGATCTGAGCCAGTCAGCTCTAGGTCTTGTTTTTGCAGAGTATATTGAGCTTCTCCATATTCAGCTATAAATATATAATAAATTTGATTTCAGTATTTACCACCTATAGATTTGCCCCTTGCATTGTTGGAAGAAGGTATTTTTTTATGACCAATGCATTCTCTTGGCAAAACTCTGTTAGCCATTGCCCTGCTTCATTTTGTACTCCAAGGCCAGTCTTGCCTGTTATTCCTGGTATCTCTTGACTTCCTACTTTTGCCTTGGAAACCCCTACAATGGAAAGGACATCTTTTTGGTATTAGTTCTAGAAGGTCTTGTAGGTCTTCATAGAACTGTTTAACTTCAGCTTCTTCAATCTTATGGATTGGGACATGTACCTTCATTACTGTGACAGTTTGCCTTGGAAATGAATAAAGATCATTCTGTAGTTTTTGAGATTGCACCTAAGTACTGCATGTCAGACTCTTTTATTGACTTTGAGGGCTGCTCTCTTCCTCCTAAGGGATTCTTGCCCACAGTGGTAGATATAATGATTATCTGAGTTAAATTTGCCAACCCCCATCCACTTTAGTTCACTGATCTTAATATGTTGATGTTCACTCTTGTCATCTCCAACTTCACCACATCCAATTTACCTTGATTTATGAATTAGTATGAACAAAGATAAACATGATAGGGTTCTAGCTGAGCTACTTTAAACCCTGGAAGATAATGCTTTTAAAATGCTGCACTTAATATGTCAACAAATTCAGAAAATGCAGCAGTGGCCACAGGACAGGAAAAGGTCAGTATTCATTCAAATCTCAAAGAAAGGCAATGCCACAGAATGTTCCAACTACCATAAAATTATACTCATTTCACATGCTAGAAAGGTTATGCTCAAAGTTCTTCAAGCTAGACTTCAGGAATACATCAACAAAGAACTTGAAGATGTACAAGTTGGATTTAGAAAAGGCAGAGGAATCAGAGAATGAATTGCCAACATCTGTTAGATCATTGAAAAAGCAAGGGAATTCCAAAATTTTGCTTCTGCTTCATTGACTACACTAAAGTCTTTCACTTGTGTTGATCACAACAATCTGTGAAAAATTCTGTGAAAAGGAGATGGGAATACCAGACCACCATACATGTCTCCTGAGACTCTGATGCATGGTTCAAGATGCAATAGTTTGAACAGATATAGAACAGTGGACTAGTTCAAAATTGGGGAATATATGCATCAAGGCTGTGTATTGTCACCCTGCTTGTTTAACTTCTATGCACAGTATATCATGCAAAATACCATGCTGAATCACAAGCTGGAATCAAGATTGACAGGAGAAATATAAAAAGCCTCAGATATGCAGATGATGCCACTCTAATGACAGAAAGCAAAAAGCCTCTTGATGAGGGTAAAAGAGGACAGTGAAAAAGCTGACATAAAGCTCAACATTCAAAAAACCAAGAACATGGCTCTGGTCCTACCACTTCATGGAAAATAGATGGGGAAACGTGGAAACTATGACAATCTTGTTTTTCTTATTTTTCCAAAATCACTGCAGGCAGGAAATTAAAAGACAGCTGTTTCTTGAAAGAAAAGCTATGACAAACCTAGACATGCTAAAAAGCAGAGAGATTGTTTTGCCAACTAAGGTCCTTACAGTCAAATTACATCTTTTTCAGTTAGAGCATAAAGATGGCTGAGAGTCAAAGATTTGTTTCTTTTAAATTGTGGTGATGGGGAAGACTCTTGAGAGTTCTTTGGACAGCAAGAGATCATATCAGTCAATTCTAAAGGAAATCAACCCTGAATATTCATTGGAAAGACTGATGCTGAAGGTGGAGCTCTGATACTTTGACCACCTCATGTGAAGAGCTGACTCACTGGGCAAGACCCTGATGCTTGGAAAGATTGAAGGCAGGAAGAAAAGGGGATTATAGAGGATCTGATATTTGGGTGGCATCACCAGCTCAGTGGATATATGTTTGAGCAAACTCTCGGAGATAGTAAAGGACAGGGAAGCCTAACATGCTGGAGTTCATGGATTTACAAAGAATCAAACACTTCTTAGTGACTGAACAATAACAACAGGGTGTGTCATTGGGACATATTAATGGAGCCTCAGGAAACATCATGGAATTCCAAGTGTTAGGGTCTAGGGAAGATGGGCAATCTAGCACTCTTTCCAGCAATAGAGGATTGAGAGGCAATTCTATAGTCCTCAGCTATCCCTCAAGGGGAATTATTTTGAATGAAGAAAATAGCCAGCATCATGTACATCTCCCAAAGCAGCCGAAATCCAATGATTGCTAGCCCTCATACCAACCATAAACATCTATACAAGCTTGCAGGTGTAGAGCTCTTTGCAGGGTTGGCTGAGGCATCTGTTGGTGTTGCATCCTTGCTCAGTGTTTCCTTCTGCCTAATTTACTCTTAATTTCCCCTTCTAATAGATGTTATTTCCATCAGTTTCCCCTAATAAACATCTTGCCTGCTCTTCTCCATCCCAGAGTTTGTTCCATGGGGAACCTCTTTGGTGGATTTCCTTTGTAATCCACAGTCTCAGTGCCATGAAGTCAAACACATGCTCAAATCAACATCATCAAGCATCATTACATACTTGTCTGAGCTGAGAGACTCAAGCAGAACAATAGACCTTGCCTAGAAGACTTGCTTTCTCTCTCACCCTTTCTAGGAAGCTCTCTTAAAGAGTGTTCAGGCAAGGCATTGCTAGAAGCCTTGGTTTCCTGTGTGCTCTCAGGAATGCAGATGTGTGGTCTTGGGGAGAAACAGGTTTGTGCTAAATTGTTCAAAACCATGGCTGTCCAAGGAAAATGCCGGTGAAGGAAAAGTCTGTTTCATGTAGAGCCTTGGTAGATGGAATTTTGCCCTCTTCCTTGGGATTAACCCTGGACAAATGCTAGCCTTGTGATATCCATCCTCTTGAGCTGGACAAGTAGAAAGCCCCATATTGAGAGCACTAGACTAGATGGGTCACTCCTGAGGGACCCCGGGTAGGAGTGTTGTTTTGGTGGGAGAATCCTGGCCTCTTTAGTCTGTTGATCACAGAGAAGTAAACTTCTTTCCCCCTGTACACTGTTCTCTCCAAGTCTCCCTAGAAAAGAAAAGAAAAAAGTGATAAGGGCCCAGGAACAAATCTTCAGTCATGATTCGCAAAATTAAGATAAGGGTTGCCAAGTGTCTTTGTAATTTTTATGTGACACCAATAAACCATTATGCACTCCTCTCTGTCACCTCACAAGCTCAGAGAAGCTTTTCAGTACTTCATTCCTTTATTACAAACAGAAACATTAAAATTGCTCCCAGCGGATCTTGATCCTTAAACAATAGTCTTTGGTTCCCCACTTATTTTGTCTAGTGGGGCCATCAAAGTATATCACACTGGAAATGAATTTTAACTGACTATGGTTTTCTAAGGATTTTCATCTTAATCCCACAAGCAAACGGTCTGAGTTTATAGTTCTGAGACCCACAGTCCTTACTGAGATTTGAAGACTGGATTTCCTTTGAAATTTCCACAAGTCTCATTTTTCCCCCCCCATCCCAGAGTTTGTTCCATGGGAACCTCTTTGGTGGATTTCCTTTGTAATCCACAGTCTCAGTGCCATGAAGTCAAACACATGCTCAAATCAACATCATCAAGCATCATTACATACTTGTCTGAGCTGAGAGACTCAAGCAGAACAATAGACCTTGCCTAGAAGACTTGCTTTCTCTCTCACCCTTTCTAGGAAGCTCTCTTAAAGAGTGTTCAGGCAAGGCATTGCTAGAAGCCTTGGTTTCCTGTGTGCTCTCAGGAATGCAGATGTGTGGTCTTGGGGAGAAACAGGTTTGTGCTAAATTGTTCAAAACCATGGCTGTCCAAGGAAAATGCCGGTGAAGGAAAAGTCTGTTTCATGTAGAGCCTTGGTAGATGGAATTTTGCCCTCTTCCTTGGGATTAACCCTGGACAAATGCTAGCCTTGTGATATCCATCCTCTTGAGCTGGACAAGTAGAAAGCCCCATATTGAGAGCACTAGACTAGATGGGTCACTCCTGAGGGACCCCGGGTAGGAGTGTTGTTTTGGTGGGAGAATCCTGGCCTCTTTAGTCTGTTGATCACAGAGAAGTAAACTTCTTTCCCCCTGTACACTGTTCTCTCCAAGTCTCCCTAGAAAAGAAAAGAAAAAAAAAGTGATAAGGGCCCAGGAACAAATCTTCAGTCATGATTCGCAAAATTAAGATAAGGGTTGCCAAGTGTCTTTGTAATTTTTATGTGACACCAATAAACCATTATGCACTCCTCTCTGTCACCTCACAAGCTCAGAGAAGCTTTTCAGTACTTCATTCCTTTATTACAAACAGAAACATTAAAATTGCTCCCAGCGGATCTTGATCCTTAAACAATAGTCTTTGGTTCCCCACTTATTTTGTCTAGTGGGGCCATCAAAGTATATCACACTGGAAATGAATTTTAACTGACTATGGTTTTCTAAGGATTTTCATCTTAATCCCACAAGCAAAAGGTCTGAGTTTATAGTTCTGAGACCCACAGTCCTTACTGAGATTTGAAGACTGGATTTTTAAAACCTGGGGTCTTGGTGAAAAGTAACACCCTCCATTCTCCTGCTGGCCTTGGGAGTACAACCGCTATGTTCCTTCTGACCTGGGCCTTTGTCTTTGATAATATATTCATTCACATTTTCCAGAGAAACAGAACAAATATATACAAATTACTAGAAAAAAGATTGCTCATATAATCATGGAGGCTGAGAAGTCCCAAGGTCAACTGAAGATCCTGAGGATCCACTGGGATAGTTCCAGCTTGTGTCTGAAGTCCTAAGAACCAAAAAAGATAATGGTAGAAATCCAAGTTGGAGTCCAAGCCTGAAGGCAAGACTAATGTTCCAGCTTGAAGACAATCATGTAGAAAATAAGATTTCTTTTTTACTCAGTTTTTCATTCTACATAGGCTTTAAACAGATTGTATGAGGCCCAGCTAAATTGGGGAAAACAATCTGCATAGTAATTAGCTCACTGGATCAAATATTAGTCTTAACCAAAAATCCCCACAGACATACCCAGAATAATTTTTAACCATATATCTGGACATGCCATGCCAGTCACATTGATGCATGATTATAGGAAGAAAGATCAGATCATAGGAGGAATGAGTCAAAGAAATCCCCAACATCTTCAACTCCCTTGGCTGGATTGAGACTAAAGAAGCAAAAAAGCTTCTTGTGTGAAGAAGAGGCAAGTCTTGGAGCTATGGGGGAATAAGTACAAGTTGGGTGGGAGCCTCTTGATGCTTTTTGTCTTTAGAAAACTGGAGAGCCATTCATGTGTATGACTTTCCCAAGCTTGAGACTACCTACAGGTCCTCAAGCTTTTGACTTCACTGGACAAATATCCCTCTCCAGATCCTGGCCAGATGAGAATTTTCACATTTGCTAGGTTTGCTCTGACAAGCCATGGCAAGTTGTGGCCTCCTCCTAGGGTCTTAAAGAATAGCTGAAGGTCAAGATTTTCATTTGAGAAGAACATGTCATAGAAAGCAGATGTTCATCAATTAGGAATTCTAATCAGGTCCCAATAGTTAAGACTAGGTAAGATAATAGCTTAAATAACACAAAAGAACAAAAACACCAAAGGAAAAATAACATGGTAATTTTCTTTCAGGTAATGAAAGGTGTAAGCAGCCCAGGGCCATAAGGTGGCCCCACACTGTGGTTCAGGATTTAGTCTACTTCCACCTCATAGTTCTGCTGAGCTCTAGGGAAATGTCCTCAAGTTTTTGACTTCAAGATGGCAATCACCTCTGTGGCAGACAAAGGAGAGAAAGTGTAGGCATTTCTGAGTGGTAGGTGGGTGTGGGGCAAAAGAACCTGTCACCTCAATCAACCCCTTTGTTTCTCGTGTTATTTAGTCTCTCAGTCAAAATCACTGCAGATGATGACTGCAGCCATGAAATTAAAAGATCCTAGCTCCCTAGAAGAAAAACTATAACAAACATAGACAGCATATTAAAAAATAGAAACATCACGTTGTCAACAAAAGTCCATATAGTTAAAGCTATAGCTTTTCCAGTAGTCAAGTATGAATGTGAGAGTTGGACCATAAAGAAGGCTGAGCACTGAAGAATTGATGCCTCTGAACTGTGATGTTGGAGGAAACTCTTGAGAGTCCCTTGGACTGCAAGGAGATCTAACCAACCTATCCTAAGGGGAATCAATCCTGAACATTCACTGGAAGGAATGATGCTGAAGCTGAAGCTAAAGCTCCAATCCTTTCGCCACCTGATGTGAAGAGCCAACTCACTGGAAAAGACCCTAATGCTGTGAAAAATAGAAGGCGGAAGGAGAATAGGATGACAGAGGATGAGATAGTTGGATGGTATCACTGAGTCAATGGACATGAGTTTGAGCAGGCTCTGATAGATGGTGAAGAATGGGGAAACCTGATTTGCTGCAATGCACATGGTTGCAAAGAATTGGACATGACTGAGTGACTGAACTGAATTGAGTCACTCAGTCATGTCTGACTCTTTGTGATCCCATGAACTGCAGCCCACCAGACTCGTCTGTCCATGGAATTTCCCAGGGAAGAATACTGGAGTAGGTTACCAGGTCCAACTCCAGGGGATCTTCCTGATCCAGGGATTGAACCCATGTCTCTTGCAAGTCTCCTGCATTGCAGGTGGATTCTTTACCACTGAGCCACCAAGGAAGCCCCAGTCAGCCCCTTCACTCCTTTAAAGAACTTCCAGAAACTCCACTTCATGACTTTAGCTTATATCTTGTGGGACATCCATATCTGTAAGGAAACTTGGTAAGACCATGATTCTGAACATCAATACTTCATCCACCTGCTTGTTGGTACCCATATTTAATTGAGTCTTTTGACTTTCTCTGTCTCCTCAGCTCTTTCTTCTGAGCAAAAGTTTTAGTACATTGTCAGGCCCTTTGTTGTTTCCCATGCTTGCTCATAATATATCTGTGTTGTAACTATAAAAGATAGAAACTTAACATAATACTTTAAGTCAGAAAGGAATTCTGTTGGCTCGAGCAACTATATTTTAGAAGAGCAGAGGTGAAATTTTCTTAGTAATTTCTCAAACCATGAAACCAGAAACCATCTAATGACTCTCTCTCTCAGTCTTGCTCTTCTTTTTTTTGGTTCCCTCTCCATATTAACTACGGCTATATTCCATCTTACTAAAATCACTTTCTTCACATATCTGAGGACAAGGGATATTCACATGTCCACTTGTTTACAGCTCTACAACAAAAGAAGAAAGAACCATCTTACTTCTTTTGTTTAAAAAATCCAGGATATGATCTGATTGCCCAGTCTTGGTCAGATGCCCTTCCTTTGCCCAATAATGACGATCAAGAAATGAGGATTTTGTAATAGAACCTATTGCATTATATCAGATCTCATGCCTTGGGCAGGATTGGGAAAGAGAAGTAAGGAGAGAGTATGATTAAGTCAGTGGTCCCTAACCATTTTGGTTTCATGGAAGACATTTTTTTTCACTGACTAGGGTGGTGAGGTGGGGTAGGAGATTTTGGATGATTCAAATGCATTATATTTACTGTGAACTTTCTTTCTATTATTATTGCACTGTGATATAATGAAATAATTATACAACTCACTACAATGAAGAATAGGCACCCATGAACTGCAGCCCACCAGACTCGTCTGTCCATGGAATTTCCCAGGGAAGAATACTGGAGTAGGTTACCAGGTCCAACTCCAGGGGATCTTCCTGATCCAGGGATTGAACCCATGTCTCTTGCAAGTCTCCTGCATTGCAGGTGGATTCTTTACCACTGAGCCACCAAGGAAGCCCCAGTCAGCCCCTTCACTCCTTTAAAGAACTTCCAGAAACTCCACTTCATGACTTTAGCTTATATCTTGTGGGACATCCATATCTGTAAGGAAACTTGGTAAGACCATGATTCTGAACATCAATACTTCATCCACCTGCTTGTTGGTACCCATATTTAATTGAGTCTTTTGACTTTCTCTGTCTCCTCAGCTCTTTCTTCTGAGCAAAAGTTTTAGTACATTGTCAGGCCCTTTGTTGTTTCCCATGCTTGCTCATAATATATCTGTGTTGTAACTATAAAAGATAGAAACTTAACATAATACTTTAAGTCAGAAAGGAATTCTGTTGGCTCGAGCAACTATATTTTAGAAGAGCAGAGGTGAAATTTTCTTAGTAATTTCTCAAACCATGAAACCAGAAACCATCTAATGACTCTCTCTCTCAGTCTTGCTCTTCTTTTTTTTGGTTCCCTCTCCATATTAACTACGGCTATATTCCATCTTACTAAAATCACTTTCTTCACATATCTGAGGACAAGGGATATTCACATGTCCACTTGTTTACAGCTCTACAACAAAAGAAGAAAGAACCATCTTACTTCTTTTGTTTAAAAAATCCAGGATATGATCTGATTGCCCAGTCTTGGTCAGATGCCCTTCCTTTGCCCAATAATGACGATCAAGAAATGAGGATTTTGTAATAGAACCTATTGCATTATATCAGATCTCATGCCTTGGGCAGGATTGGGAAAGAGAAGTAAGGAGAGAGTATGATTAAGTCAGTGGTCCCTAACCATTTTGGTTTCATGGAAGACATTTTTTTTCACTGACTAGGGTGGTGAGGTGGGGTAGGAGATTTTGGATGATTCAAATGCATTATATTTACTGTGAACTTTCTTTCTATTATTATTGCACTGTGATATAATGAAATAATTATACAACTCACTACAATGAAGAATAGGCACCCTGAGCTTGTTTTCCAAACTAGATGGTCTCATGTCAGGGTAATGGGAGACAGTGACACCTGAAGTGCTATTTATATCCAGTCTACTTTGCAATTTTGTTTTTGTTGCTATCACTGCAGAAAACCCTGCTTCACAAAGATAGGATGCTGGAAATGGAAACACACTTTTCTGTGCTTTTGTGGCAGTCTCAGGATATTTGCCTTGACTTTAACCCAGAATGTATGGTGATTTGAAGTTGCCTCAAACATACTTTTAAGGCCACTGTCATTTGCAATTTCAAGCAGTTGATCCTTTTACAAGGGGTAAGGAGTAAGCATGGAGAGAGTTGATTCACCTGACTTATTCTCAAATGGGTCATGGATCCATTCTTTCCCAGTTCAGGGGTCTTTTGTGGTTGGGAAGTAATGCTCTAACTCTTTTGAAAACTGAGATAGATGATTGTGCACCAGCCTGGAGAAAGAAGGCCCTGGCTCAGTCTCTTTAAATCTCTGCTAATGTCTGAAACATGTCAAAATTCACAATGTTAACTCATTGCCCCCATAATTCCAGTTTGGCTTTGAATGCAGCCACTTTATCTGTGACTTGAACACAATTGCCATTCTCCTTAAAGTGACATACTGAGTTTGTTGTTCAGGTTGAATATGTCACACAAAAAAGCAAGTTTTGAGACCCATTCTGTTTCATTGAAATGTGCTGCCAGCGGTGACTGTTTTTTTTTTTTTTTTCTGAAAGAAATCTCTGGAGCAGCTCTAGTAATGCAAAAACCCTGGCCAGTTTTCTACTTCTGTGTAGAAGAGATGTTTGTGTTCTGTGTCCATCTCCTCACTGAGTTGTGAGAACAGACATGATTTAAGGGGATGTACTTTAATAAGGTTGATAATTTTGATCACATCCAGCAAATCATTAAGTTCAGGTGGCATTTTTTGACTAGTCAGAATTTCTCTGTGGTTGACAGAGTGTGTAGACTTATATTCTGAAGCAACCTGTTTGGTTCAAGTGGTGAAACCAGAAAGCTGTCCAGTCGTGGCAGCTGCTCTGTCCATGCATATATTGGCAAAAAAATGACCAATGCAGTTTTCTTTTTTTTTTCTCCTTTTTTTAAAAAAAATATTTTTTTTAATTTTTATTTTTTATTCTTTATTTTAAAGGTTTTACAGAGTTTTGTTGTTCACAGACATATATGTTCCCAGATCAGTCATATGCATATCCCTGGTCCCCACCCCCACAGTGCCCCCCATCCCACCCCTCCAGACCATCGCCCCTTGCCACTGTAAGCACTCCTATTCCCTTAGCACAATGACAATAGCTATCTTTTCCACACATGACAGTATAGGTTTCCATGTTACTCCCTCCATGCCTCCCCCTCCCTATTTCTTCCCCACAATGTCCCTATGTCTATGCTCTGTCTGTTTTTCGATGAGTTCCCTGCGTGTGTTATCAAGACCATCCTACTAGATTCCATATATGTGTTAGTATACTGTATTTGTCTTTTTCTTTTTGACTTACTTCACTTTTTAGGATAGGTTCTAGAGCCAGCCACTTCATTAGGACTGAGTCTTCTGCATTTCTTTTAACAGCTGAGTAGTATTCCATTGTATATATGTACCAGAGCTTCTGGATCCATTCATTCGTCGATGGACACCTAGGTTGCTTCCATGTTCTGGCTATTGTATAGAGAGCTGCAATGAAAATTGGGGTACAGGTGCTTCTTTCAGTTTTGATTTCATCAGGATATAAGCCTAATAGTGGGGCTTCCCTGGTGGTCCAGTGGGTAAGGACACCGCCTTGCAGTGCAAGGGGGGCCAGTTTGATCCCTGGCCTGGGAAGATCCCACGTGCCGCGGAGCGGCTGGACTGTTGTGTCCAATTGCTGAGCCGGAGCTCTGGAGCGCATGCACCCAGAGCCGGTGCTCTGCAACAACAGAGGCCACCGCGATGGGAGGCCCACACGGGCCAAAGAACAAAGATGGATGAAAATGGACAAAGGAAAGACCAATAGAAGTGGCCCGCCTGCTCCCGTCCCTCACCACCCCATCCCCACCAAAATAAATAAATAAATAAATCTTTAAAAAAAATAATAAGCCTAATAGTGGGATTGCTGGGTCATATGGTGCTTCTATTTTTAGTTTTTTAAGGAATCTGCATACTGTCTTCCATAGAGTTTTCTTGATATGTAATAATTAAAATACTTGAATAGTTTTGCAGCTGTGGTGTTGGCTGGTAATAAAAATGCACATATTTTCATACACACCCTCCTGAAAAATATATTGCACAAAGCCAAGCATTGTTGCCTTGCTGTCAATATCAAAAGAGTCACTAACTGGAATTTCATACCATAGTGTTTCATTAATCCTTTCTAATATTTGTGCCTCTTCATCAATTCATCCAGTTAAGTTGTAGCTGAAACAAGAACATGTGCCACCTTTTGAACTTCATTCTATCCTAAAATTTCATGACAAATGTCCTTAGCAACAGGCAGGGCCAACACTTCACCAATAGTATAAGACTTAGCTTTATCAATTGGTTAGTCACAAGAATGATGCTCTCAGAGCAGACACATTTGACGAAGTGGTGGCCTTCAATAATCACTTCTGTTCTTTGTGCTTATGTTTTTCTTTTGAAAAACTCAAAGACTTGTCTTGTAATACAGGATGCTTGGTCTACATGTGGTAAAGCAGTTTTGAAGGTTTCATGGCTTCTCTGGATAGCCAGTCACCACATATTATACAAAGAGGGCTTGCATAATGTGAACCACTTGTTGTAATGAGCCCCTAACTTAAGTAGGACGATTGGTATTTTCTTTTAAATGAAACTTTGTTGTTGTTGCCAGTCTTCAAGGCTTCTGCTGTCTCATCATTCAAAGAAGCTTTCAAAGAACCTCTCCAGTGACATTTACTTTTTACTCATTTTGGCAAAGGCTAATTTGTGGGCTTACCAAAACTATGCCAGAGACAAGTGTGCAGTACCAGAAAGAGGAAATGTCATATGGAAGTGTCAAGTAAAATAATGGGTGGGCCATGTACAGGCTAAAATAAATGTCAGATTCTGACTTAAAGTCTGCTACCAGGTGCAGCTTAATTGTCACTTGTCATTCACTGACAAGGTTTTGATATGATTCTGTAAACAGTGGGTTTATTATGGTCTCTGTGCAGTCAAACCTCTCTGCAAATGAAAGTCTGTATTTGCAACTACTGCCCAGCATCACCACCTCAGCTCCACCTTGTATCATTGGGCGTGAGATGCTCATAAGGAGCACGCAACTCGAATCCCTTGCATGTGCAGTTCACAGTAGCGTCTGCTCCTACAGCTGATATGACAGCAGCTGGAGCTCAGGAAGTAACGCAAGGGATAAGGAGCAGCTGTAAATACAGATTACAGATGAAGTTTGGCTCATTTACCTGCAACTCACCCCCTCCTATTCACCCCAGTTCCTAACAAGTCATTGACCAGTACTGGTCCAGTGGTTGGGGATCTCTGGATTAAGGAATCACAAAGAATGAGGGAATGACAGGCATCCCTATGGAAGGATTGTGTTTGGTTAGGCAGCAAGCCCCAGGTCCTTTTTCTTTTTTTGTTTTTGTTTTTTACATAGGATCTAGGCCCCTGATTCCAGCTGTAACACAGCCATTATTCACAAAACATGCAGCAAGAGCAAGAGGCCATGGGATGATAGAGCCTGATCACACCATGTTATCTAATTTGTTCTTTCTGTATATTCCACATCTTCAGGATCTCTCAGTTCACAATCTATGCACAGTCCATCTTCCATGGTATTCCCTTGGCAAGTAGCAATGACCTTTGAATTTACATCTTGCAACAGCAGTAGTTACAAGAACAAACATTTACATCTCCAATACCAAGTATTACCTGAAACTCACATTGCAGTTCTCGCCCTCATGAGGCTAGAAATGCCATCCACCACATGTGGAGTGCCTCTGTCTTCCATGCTGAATTACAGTCCACTGTCTGTCCTTGTGAGATTGTAGGAAAACCTCCATAGGGATAACTCCATCCCTGCAGGGTTTTTATTAAGGTTTCACAAAACCTCACTCTGGCACCAGGCCCCCATACATATAATTACATTTTTCTAAATCTGAAGACACAGCCTTTATACTACACTGTTCTAAACCTACGTCACTTGTCACTTGTCATTCACTGACAAGGTTTTGATATGATTCTGTAAACAGTGGGTTTATTATGGTCTCTGTGCAGTCAAACCTCTCTGCAAATGAAAGTCTGTATTTGCAACTACTGCCCAGCATCACCACCTCAGCTCCACCTTGTATCATTGGGCGTGAGATGCTCATAAGGAGCACGCAACTCGAATCCCTTGCATGTGCAGTTCACAGTAGCGTCTGCTCCTACAGCTGATATGACAGCAGCTGGAGCTCAGGAAGTAACGCAAGGGATAAGGAGCAGCTGTAAATACAGATTACAGATGAAGTTTGGCTCATTTACCTGCAACTCACCCCCTCCTATTCACCCCAGTTCCTAACAAGTCATTGACCAGTACTGGTCCAGTGGTTGGGGATCTCTGGATTAAGGAATCACAAAGAATGAGGGAATGACAGGCATCCCTATGGAAGGATTGTGTTTGGTTAGGCAGCAAGCCCCAGGTCCTTTTTCTTTTTTTGTTTTTGTTTTTTACATAGGATCTAGGCCCCTGATTCCAGCTGTAACACAGCCATTATTCACAAAACATGCAGCAAGAGCAAGAGGCCATGGGATGATAGAGCCTGATCACACCATGTTATCTAATTTGTTCTTTCTGTATATTCCACATCTTCAGGATCTCTCAGTTCACAATCTATGCACAGTCCATCTTCCATGGTATTCCCTTGGCAAGTAGCAATGACCTTTGAATTTACATCTTGCAACAGCAGTAGTTACAAGAACAAACATTTACATCTCCAATACCAAGTATTACCTGAAACTCACATTGCAGTTCTCGCCCTCATGAGGCTAGAAATGCCATCCACCACATGTGGAGTGCCTCTGTCTTCCATGCTGAATTACAGTCCACTGTCTGTCCTTGTGAGATTGTAGGAAAACCTCCATAGGGATAACTCCATCCCTGCAGGGTTTTTATTAAGGTTTCACAAAACCTCACTCTGGCACCAGGCCCCCATACATATAATTACATTTTTCTAAATCTGAAGACACAGCCTTTATACTACACTGTTCTAAATCTGCAAGAGAATCAGAGGTTAGTTTCACGTCATAGGACACAGCCTTCATACACTGTTCTATGAAATCTACATGACAGGACAGTCTTTACAGTACACTGTTCTAAGTCTATATCATAGGACACAGCCTTTACAGTATATATCCACACAAATCAGCCCATATTTGCGTCCATGTAACCCAGATGGGACACCTGCCAGTTCGGGCCTCATTTGGGGTCTTCACACGTTCAAAATGGTGTTTCATGTGCCATTCTTCTACTTCTTTCAGTAAGAACCTGCAAAACCCCCCACAGGCGCCAGACGTACCTCTATCCCAGAGTCACAAAAGCCAAGCTGCCAAGGTTTCCCCTTGTTTTTGCCGAAACTGCTTAACCAAGTTGACCAACTCCACCTGAGTATAGGTCAATACATTATGAACTCAGTCATATTGGGAACCCCTTAAGGATGGCACCTATAGGCCATACACTGCTCATGCTTCACTTTCTGCCATACGATGGACATTGCTGCCAAGCAGGGACCTGCAGCCTCACAATGTGCATCATCATCCCTCATTACCTCATTGTTCAAGGCCCTGGGTTCCTCAAGGCCACACATTTCTTGCTCCAGCAAGTACAGACACTGCTCTAGCTCTTCCTCCCATCTCTCCAGTTCACACACTTGCACAGTATCATGGAGAACACTATCCATATTCATCTTCAAGGCAGTCAACCAAATCCACCCCATGGTGCCAGAGGAAGTACGTGCCACCTTGTTCAGCAAATGGAACTCACCAGCTGCAGTGTTTTTCAGTGGTATCTGGTGAACTGTCCACTGCCCGTTTCAACCAAATCCACCCTGGCCCAGGTTACCGTTGCCATTCTTAAATATTTGTTCTGAAATGCTGGGCCTCTGTCTTCCATGCTGAATTACAGTCCACTGTCTGTCCTTGTGAGATTGTAGGAAAACCTCCATAGGGATAACTCCATCCCTGCAGGGTTTTTATTAAGGTTTCACAAAACCTCACTCTGGCACCAGGCCCCCATACATATAATTACATTTTTCTAAATCTGAAGACACAGCCTTTATACTACACTGTTCTAAATCTGCAAGAGAATCAGAGGTTAGTTTCACGTCATAGGACACAGCCTTCATACACTGTTCTATGAAATCTACATGACAGGACAGTCTTTACAGTACACTGTTCTAAGTCTATATCATAGGACACAGCCTTTACAGTATATATCCACACAAATCAGCCCATATTTGCGTCCATGTAACCCAGATGGGACACCTGCCAGTTCGGGCCTCATTTGGGGTCTTCACACGTTCAAAATGGTGTTTCATGTGCCATTCTTCTACTTCTTTCAGTAAGAACCTGCAAAACCCCCCACAGGCGCCAGACGTACCTCTATCCCAGAGTCACAAAAGCCAAGCTGCCAAGGTTTCCCCTTGTTTTTGCCGAAACTGCTTAACCAAGTTGACCAACTCCACCTGAGTATAGGTCAATACATTATGAACTCAGTCATATTGGGAACCCCTTAAGGATGGCACCTATAGGCCATACACTGCTCATGCTTCACTTTCTGCCATACGATGGACATTGCTGCCAAGCAGGGACCTGCAGCCTCACAATGTGCATCATCATCCCTCATTACCTCATTGTTCAAGGCCCTGGGTTCCTCAAGGCCACACATTTCTTGCTCCAGCAAGTACAGACACTGCTCTAGCTCTTCCTCCCATCTCTCCAGTTCACACACTTGCACAGTATCATGGAGAACACTATCCATATTCATCTTCAAGGCAGTCAACCAAATCCACCCCATGGTGCCAGAGGAAGTACGTGCCACCTTGTTCAGCAAATGGAACTCACCAGCTGCAGTGTTTTTTCAGTGGTATCTGGTGAACTGTCCACTGCTTCTCAGTTTTCCACTGGAGCCCATGCTGAGAGAATCATGACCGCATGGTACCACATGCTATATGGTGGCCACTGGCTTCCTCCATTCAGTGGAGCCTCAGGCTCTTCCACCTTCTGAGCATCCTGCCACCTGTTCCTCTGTGGATCCCCAGGATCCTCTACCTGCTGAGCATCTTGTTGACTATGCCAATTGTTTTGATGATCCTGCTCATAGTGCCAATTGTCTTGCTGTGTGCACTGTTTCTGAATCCAGAATAGGTAAGGCCCAAGCTCAGAGGCTGGAAGAAGTTGCGAGGAGCTGTAGGAACTGCAGACACGTTTATTTTCTCCTGGCTAGTGCAGCAGCCATATCAGTATTCTCTCCTGGTTGACACAACAGCCGTAGTAGAAGCCATAACATAACCTCACACAACAGCAACAATAAAGGCTCATAACAAAGCAGCCTCAAGGCCTTCTCAGATGGTTCTTGTATAGGTATACTGCACAAAGTACCCCATGATCAAACAAGTACCTCGTGACATCCGTGTGCAGTGTTCTACATGATCTCAGCTATTGCATAACCATTATTCACAAAATACAGGTCAAGAATGAGAGGCCATGGGGTGAGAGAGACTGACGATGCCACCTTGGCTAATTTGCTCTTTCCCTACACTGTGTAGGTCCTGTGTATATTTCCACATTGATACTTTCCCTTCCAGTTCTCTGTTCTGTATTCTAAGGGGTCTGTGTGCTTTTTTTAGCCTTCCATCTTAGCTATCAAGATGGATTCAACCAATAGTGTAGACTGGAGGATGGGAGAAGTAGGGTGTTTCTTCTCTACCCTGGATCATAATCTGGCAGCAGTTTTTATATGATGCGGTTCCCATGGGTTGAGTACAGACACTGCTCTAGCTCTTCCTCCCATCTCTCCAGTTCACACACTTGCACAGTATCATGGAGAACACTATCCATATTCATCTTCAAGGCAGTCAACCAAATCCACCCCATGGTGCCAGAGGAAGTACGTGCCACCTTGTTCAGCAAATGGAACTCACCAGCTGCAGTGTTTTTTCAGTGGTATCTGGTGAACTGTCCACTGCTTCTCAGTTTTCCACTGGAGCCCATGCTGAGAGAATCATGACCGCATGGTACCACATGCTATATGGTGGCCACTGGCTTCCTCCATTCAGTGGAGCCTCAGGCTCTTCCACCTTCTGAGCATCCTGCCACCTGTTCCTCTGTGGATCCCCAGGATCCTCTACCTGCTGAGCATCTTGTTGACTATGCCAATTGTTTTGATGATCCTGCTCATAGTGCCAATTGTCTTGCTGTGTGCACTGTTTCTGAATCCAGAATAGGTAAGGCCCAAGCTCAGAGGCTGGAAGAAGTTGCGAGGAGCTGTAGGAACTGCAGACACGTTTATTTTCTCCTGGCTAGTGCAGCAGCCATATCAGTATTCTCTCCTGGTTGACACAACAGCCGTAGTAGAAGCCATAACATAACCTCACACAACAGCAACAATAAAGGCTCATAACAAAGCAGCCTCAAGGCCTTCTCAGATGGTTCTTGTATAGGTATACTGCACAAAGTACCCCATGATCAAACAAGTACCTCGTGACATCCGTGTGCAGTGTTCTACATGATCTCAGCTATTGCATAACCATTATTCACAAAATACAGGTCAAGAATGAGAGGCCATGGGGTGAGAGAGACTGACGATGCCACCTTGGCTAATTTGCTCTTTCCCTACACTGTGTAGGTCCTGTGTATATTTCCACATTGATACTTTCCCTTCCAGTTCTCTGTTCTGTATTCTAAGGGGTCTGTGTGCTTTTTTTAGCCTTCCATCTTAGCTATCAAGATGGATTCAACCAATAGTGTAGACTGGAGGATGGGAGAAGTAGGGTGTTTCTTCTCTACCCTGGATCATAATCTGGCAGCAGTTAATTTTCTCCATAGCTCCAACTCTGGCAATGCGGTTCCCATGGGTTGAGTTTCATAGATGTGACCTTGGTCCCTGGGCTTCACAAACTCTGCTTCTTGTCTTAGTATTCAGCCTAGAGAAAATAGTAATTTTCTATTCTTGCTAATCTCTGGGTTTATGTCATTTATGCAAACATTTGGCTGCATTAAATTTCTCCTATTGTAAAGGCATAAAGGAGGTGTTTTACTGGTTAGATTGATTTATGTACCTTCCTTCTTCACACAGTCTTACTCCCTCTCCAATGGACATTTGTAACTGAAACTTTCTGTAAACTGAGAATAATAGATTGTGTCTTCTTTAAATACATTTTAAACTTCATTGAGTAGCTACAGAAGTCTACTCTGAAGAGGAGAGTGTCTGTAGATGCCTCACATCCACCAGGAAGTCACTGATTCAAGGACTTGGGAAACTCACAATTAGTTGTGAGTAGACAGACCTAGAAAATCTGCATTGAGGCCTTCATTCCTCCCTATCTCCACCTGCCTGTTACCAGGAATAAAAAATTTTTAATGTGAGCAGAAACAAAGTCAAAACAGAAAGTAAACTAGCAGCAAAACAATCAGTGTTTAAGGCTATCACAGCACAGTGGATCAGGGGTCTGTGTGACCTGCATTATGTTACACAACAGATCAAGAGTTGGCACAATAATGGAGTTTTCACATTTGATTACATACACCTCAGGATGTCAATCCAGGTAAAGGTCATGCTCCTGTTAAGCTAGTTGGAAAAATTGTACTGGACAGCTTTTATTCCCCCCAGAAGCTGGTTTTCAGGAAATGGTATCTATACTGTTTTTCCTTCTGGAATATAACCACATGTGAATTTATTTATTTTCTCAACACCAGAGCCCAAAACTACTTTAAATTTTGTCCCTCATAACCCTCTTTCCTCTTGCTTTAATTAAGGAAGGATTTGTGTACCAGTTAGAGTAACCAGTTTCTGCTGTGATAATGTCATTCTAAATTCTTAGAGGCTTAGAGTAGTAAAGATGTTTCTCACTTATTGGGCATGCTCCATGTGTCTTAGTTCTGGGACCTAGGCTAATAGAGCAGCAGCTGTTTGGAATAATGATGGTTGCAATGGCAACAGCAAGTGACAAACATTGCTCTGACATTGCTTTCACATTTCAAGGTCATAGAAAGTTACACAGGAGCATCCAACTTCTTGCATCCATTTCTCTTTTTTTTTTCTTTTTAAATTTTTTTATCAAAGTATACTCAATTTACATTGTTATGTTAGTTTCAGATGTACACCTTTAATTAACCCCCATATCAGTAAATGGCAACACTTTCTACTCAGTTGCTTAAGTCAGAAATCTAAGCATCATTCCTGATTTCTCTTTCTTGCATTTGCCAGTCAACTCATCTACAGGTGTCATTGATTCAATCTTCCAAATAGTTCCAGAATCTGTCCACCTCTCCCCATAGTCACTGTACTCACTTTTGTTAGTTTAGGTTTCCCCCAGGAGTGGTCCCTGGTATGAAGATTAAAATGCAAGTCACTTTTCAGGGAGGTGCCTGAAATATTGATGAAGAAATGGCAAAATGAGACAGGGAATAGAAGGTTAAAAAAAAAAAAAAGAGGAGGTCATTATTGAGAGACAAGTAATGCTGCAGCTAACTAAAGTTTAATCCACTAGTGAACATCTGGGAAACAATATAAAACATATGCCTTAGTAGCATTTCCCTGGAGTCAGGGGAGAGATATCATCAATGGAGAGCAGCTCTTGGGAGCTGTTAATGTTTTGGACTTTCAAGAAAGTTGGCACAATAATGGAGTTTTCACATTTGATTACATACACCTCAGGATGTCAATCCAGGTAAAGGTCATGCTCCTGTTAAGCTAGTTGGAAAAATTGTACTGGACAGCTTTTATTCCCCCCAGAAGCTGGTTTTCAGGAAATGGTATCTATACTGTTTTTCCTTCTGGAATATAACCACATGTGAATTTATTTATTTTCTCAACACCAGAGCCCAAAACTACTTTAAATTTTGTCCCTCATAACCCTCTTTCCTCTTGCTTTAATTAAGGAAGGATTTGTGTACCAGTTAGAGTAACCAGTTTCTGCTGTGATAATGTCATTCTAAATTCTTAGAGGCTTAGAGTAGTAAAGATGTTTCTCACTTATTGGGCATGCTCCATGTGTCTTAGTTCTGGGACCTAGGCTAATAGAGCAGCAGCTGTTTGGAATAATGATGGTTGCAATGGCAACAGCAAGTGACAAACATTGCTCTGACATTGCTTTCACATTTCAAGGTCATAGAAAGTTACACAGGAGCATCCAACTTCTTGCATCCATTTCTCTTTTTTTTTTTTTTAAATTTTTTTATCAAAGTATACTCAATTTACATTGTTATGTTAGTTTCAGATGTACACCTTTAATTAACCCCCATATCAGTAAATGGCAACACTTTCTACTCAGTTGCTTAAGTCAGAAATCTAAGCATCATTCCTGATTTCTCTTTCTTGCATTTGCCAGTCAACTCATCTACAGGTGTCATTGATTCAATCTTCCAAATAGTTCCAGAATCTGTCCACCTCTCCCCATAGTCACTGTACTCACTTTTGTTAGTTTAGGTTTCCCCCAGGAGTGGTCCCTGGTATGAAGATTAAAATGCAAGTCACTTTTCAGGGAGGTGCCTGAAATATTGATGAAGAAATGGCAAAATGAGACAGGGAATAGAAGGTTAAAAAAAAAAAAAGAGGAGGTCATTATTGAGAGACAAGTAATGCTGCAGCTAACTAAAGTTTAATCCACTAGTGAACATCTGGGAAACAATATAAAACATATGCCTTAGTAGCATTTCCCTGGAGTCAGGGGAGAGATATCATCAATGGAGAGCAGCTCTTGGGAGCTGTTAATGTTTTGGACTTTCAGCCTGTGTTGCAAGCAGGCAGAGTGACTTCACATGGCTTTGGAGGGAGCATTTCAGGAAAAAGATCCAGATACCAGCAATTTGAAATCAGCTGCCTCACTGAAGTGATCCAGCAAGAGGGAGGGATATGAGTGGAGCACCAACAGCATCTGCTATGGTCTCAGGTTCACATGTGACCCACAGAGAGTTTACCTTGATAACAACTGTTCTTCAGAATAGTTGCCAGTCACTTAATAAATAAGCAAAACAAACAAACAAGCAAGTAATATGACTTCATGAAACAAGCTGTAGTTGGTCACTTGGTCCTGAGGCTGAGTCTTGTTAAAATTTCATTTCTCCACTACCACTTCTAGGTTCCCTTCACCCACAGTCAATATTTCAATGGGTATAGGCTATTTTCCCAGTAACCTAGACTTTCCTGGTTAATGGGTCTGAACATCTGAAAATTTAATAGAATACATATTGTGTCCCTTGAAAGAAGTGTTCCCTCTAAGATTTCTAGTCTTACGGAGCCTGCAATTTTGGGGACAGGAAGCACAAATTCCCCAAGTGACCCATTAGGTATAACACTAGGTGACATTTAAGGGGGAAAGGGCCTCTGAGGAGCTCCAGTTCTTTGTGTCTCAGCACAGAAAGTGTTCAGTGAGAGGCAAAACGACAGATAAGAAGTAATTTATTGAAACAGGATGCTTGTGAAGCTTGTAGGTGGACAGGCAAAAGGGTTGCAACATCCAGAGAAATTAGTGGGCTACAGTTTTATAATCAAAGTGAGGAGGAGGAAAAGACCACTTTCTCCCCCATTTTTGAGTAGGTGTCAAGTCTCCTCTTCCAGGTTGGGCAGAGGAATTTTCTTGTCCCTACATGGTCAAGTTCGGACTATTGTGGCACTATAGAAAACTTATTTTAGGTCTCAGTACAGTGAGGGTCTCTCACTTTGAAATGTCATCTTTCCATAAATTTTTGCTCTTTATGGATGCAGAGAGCATGTTCTAAGGGTCATTAACTTATTGAACTCATTGGGCTGGATGTGGGTCTCATGTCACCGTTGTTTCATTGTTTGGGGTCATGTCTTATGCTTCTGTTACATAGTTTTGTTGCTAAGCAACCCTGCTTGGGTTTTGTAGTTAAGCAAGCCTGCTTTCTTAGTAATAATTTACTTAGTCTCCCATATTATTTTCTCTATTTACAGTCCCTTGTGGAATTAACTATTTAATCACCTACTTTGTTCCTTTATTCTGTCCCTGTCAATCTGGTCTGCTTAGTTGTGTAGTGTCTCTTCTGTAGTCTGTATTTTCTAGTTGGTATTAACATGTGCTGCAAAGATCCTCACACTCTGAAGCCACTCTCTGTCTGTCTGTTTCTTCCTGAGACCTCTTGCTCTCCTCTTCCAATTTCTCAGCTCCACTCAAAATTCCTGAACTAAGCCATTAGCAACAGCTGAAAGTCCTGAATATTCCCATCTCAGGCCATTTTTTGCTCCAATCCAAGTTAATAAACAGCTGCATTGCTTAGCTTTAGCCACTGAGTTTTCTCATTGCCACTTCTGAAATGCTACTTCAGAATAGCAGCAAGGCCATTTTTGACTTGCATCAACATGTTGTACTATATGTTGATGAACCAAAAATATTGTTTTTATTTTTTCAGCTGGTTGAAATAAAAGTGCATAAGACCCTAAGAAGGAAACTCATGTGTAAGAGCGATAGGCAAGTATTAGTTTATATATGTTCACTGGATCTACTCAGCCTTATCTCAAATGTATCATTGCCATTATATGGTAAAATTATGTATTTACCTAACCTTGTGAATTGGTGGGCTTTGCTCAGCTCAGGAGGTAAAGTTCAGATCAATGTTGGGAAACAATTTGTGGTACTGCAATCAGGTATCCAGTCTGTATCGTGGCTTAGTAGTATGCCAGGAACTGCTCTTCAAATGGTGGGCAATTTTCTGTTGCAGATGTGCTATGAAGTGAACTGTGTCCCTTCAAACTTCATCTATTGGAACCCTAACACCTAGTGTAACAGCATTCGGAGGTGGAACCCTTAAGGATGGTTCATCCTGAAAATATCCTTCCACCATTTTTGGCACCAGGGACTGGTTTTGCGGAAGAAAGTTTTTCCGTGCACTGTTGAGGGAATGTTTTCAGGATGATTAAAATGCATTACATGTATCATGTATTTTACTTAAATTATTATTATATGTGACTGTATTCAGTTCCATTCGGTTCAGTTGTTAGTCATGTCCAACTCTTTGCAACCCTGTGGACTGGAGAATGCCAGGCTTCCCTGTCCTTCACCATCTCCTGGAGCTTGTTCAAGCTCATGACCATTGACTCAGTGATACCATCCAAACATCTTGTCGTCTGTTGTCCCCTTCTTCTTCTGCCTTCTATTTTCCCAACATCAGGGTCTTTTCCAATGAGTTGTCTCTTCCCATCAGTTGATCAAAGGATTGGAACTTTAGCTTCAGCTTCAGCATCATTCCTTCCAATGCATATTCAGGGTTGATTTCCTTTAGGACTGACTGGTTTGATCTCCTTGCATCCCAAGGGACATTCAAGAGTCTTCTTCAATACCTCAGTTCAAAGGCATCAATTCTTTAACACTCAGCTTTCCTTATGATGAAACTCTCACATTCATACATGAGTACTAAGAAAACCATAGCTTTGACTATATGAACTTTAGTCAGTAAACTGATGTCTTTATTTTTTTAATAATTATTTTATTTTAATTTTTACTTTTATAGCATAGACTTGGATTACTGTGATGTTGAATGGTTTGCTTAGAAAATGAATCAAGATCATTCTGTCACTTTTGAGACTGCACCCAAGTACCGCAATTTAGACTCTTTTTTTTTTTTTTTTTTTGACTGTGAGGGCTACTCGATTTCTTCTAAGGGGTCGTTGTCAACAGTAGTGGAAGTTTTGGTCATCTGAATTAAATTTACCCATTCCTGTCCATTTTAGTCCACTGATTCCTAAAATATCAGTGTTCACTCTTGGCATCTCCTGTTAGACCATGTCCAATTTGCCTTGATTCATGGACTTGACAGTCCAGGTTCCAATGCTTTATTGTTCTTTACAGCATTTGACTTTACTGTCACCACCAGACATATCCACAACTGGGCATTGTTTCTACGTTGGTTCAGCCTCTTCATTCTTTCGGGAGCTATTTCTCACTCTTGTCCAGTAGCATATTTAGCACCTACTGACCTGGGGAGTTCATTTTTAAATTTTAAATGAGTTCATAAAAGTTGGTCCCCCATCCAATAAGGCTTGTGCACTTATAAGAGGCCAAAAAACCACATCTCTCTTTCTCTCCTCCCACATATGTGAGAAGTTATCTGAAGACACCTTGTAATGGTGATTGTTTCAAAGTCAAGAAATTAGCTTTCACTGGGAACTAGCCTTGACGGTTCTTTAGTTTTATGCTTCTGACCTCCAGGACTGTGAGAAAATGAATTTCTGTCATTTGACCCAAACATCCTTGTCGTCTGTTGTCCCTTCTTTTTCTGCCTTCTATTTTCCCAACATCAGGGTCTTTTCCAATGAGTTGTCTCTTCCCATCAGTTGATCAAAGGATTGGAACTTTAGCTTCAGCTTCAGCATCATTCCTTCCAATGCATATTCAGGGTTGATTTCCTTTAGGACTGACTGGTTTGATCTCCTTGCATCCCAAGGGACATTCAAGAGTCTTCTTCAATACCTCAGTTCAAAGGCATCAATTCTTTAACACTCAGCTTTCCTTATGATGAAACTCTCACATTCATACATGAGTACTAAGAAAACCATAGCTTTGACTATATGAACTTTAGTCAGTAAACTGATGTCTTTATTTTTTTAATAATTATTTTATTTTAATTTTTACTTTTATAGCATAGACTTGGATTACTGTGATGTTGAATGGTTTGCTTAGAAAATGAATCAAGATCATTCTGTCACTTTTGAGACTGCACCCAAGTACCGCAATTTAGACTCTTTTTTTTTTTTTTTTTTTGACTGTGAGGGCTACTCGATTTCTTCTAAGGGGTCGTTGTCAACAGTAGTGGAAGTTTTGGTCATCTGAATTAAATTTACCCATTCCTGTCCATTTTAGTCCACTGATTCCTAAAATATCAGTGTTCACTCTTGGCATCTCCTGTTAGACCATGTCCAATTTGCCTTGATTCATGGACTTGACAGTCCAGGTTCCAATGCTTTATTGTTCTTTACAGCATTTGACTTTACTGTCACCACCAGACATATCCACAACTGGGCATTGTTTCTACGTTGGTTCAGCCTCTTCATTCTTTCGGGAGCTATTTCTCACTCTTGTCCAGTAGCATATTTAGCACCTACTGACCTGGGGAGTTCATTTTTAAATTTTAAATGAGTTCATAAAAGTTGGTCCCCCATCCAATAAGGCTTGTGCACTTATAAGAGGCCAAAAAACCACATCTCTCTTTCTCTCCCTCCCACATATGTGAGAAGTTATCTGAAGACACCTTGTAATGGTGATTGTTTCAAAGTCAAGAAATTAGCTTTCACTGGGAACTAGCCTTGACGGTTCTTTAGTTTTATGCTTCTGACCTCCAGGACTGTGAGAAAATGAATTTCTGTCATTTAAGTGACCCAATGTGTGATATTTTCAGCAGCCTTGATAGATTAGTACATAATGGCATTGGCTTGCTGCAAAACCCTAGAGGCTGGCACTGAAACTCTTCCACTAAGACTTGCCTGAGATATTTTGTCTTTAGTCACTGTAGGTACCTATAATGCTCTGTCATATGGCTCATTGGCAGAACTGATTACATTGCAGCTTGAATATGCTCTAAAGCTATCTTTTGCTCTGGGTTCCGCTAATAAGTGGCATGTTTCTGAGTCATTTAATAAATGGATTGTTGCAGGTCTTCCAAGTGTATTATGTGCTACTTCCAAAGTTAAGGGTTTTGTTCACTGTTACACATTTTCCTCAATGGTAGGAGCTACAAAGTGTAAAACCTTCACAGCATTCCTCAGATCATCCTGAATTTATGTAGGTCTTATCTCCCAATCTCTGGTTGTATCCAGTGTATTTGCCACTTCATACTCTCCAGGTTCAACTCACATTATATCACTGACATAGTGACTATGGGATTTCAAAACAACCAAGGTCTAATTAGACTGTATTGTGACAGAGAGCAAGGAGAGTTAACCCAAATTTTTTCTAAGACTGTAAATGTATGCTGCTGATCTTTCCAAATGAATGCAAATTCTTTTAATTTTCCTTCATGATAGGAATGGAAAGGAATGCATTCATCAGGTCAATACTCGTTATTTATGACAGAGATTGGACTTATGCACTTTCGCTTCTACAACTGGCACTACAATTTGATTTATTTCATTTTTAAACAAATTTTGGTGGCTGTATTGATTTTCTATGACTGTTGTAACAAATTACCTCAGACAATGACTTAAAACAATAAATGTTTATTTCCTCACATTTATAGAGGTTGGTCATGAAGTCTAAACTTAGCTTCACTAGGCTGAAATATTAGTGACAATAGGGTAGTGACCCCTCCAGAGGTGCTAAGGGTAAGTAGATTTCCTTGTCTTTTCCAGCTTCTAAGGCTGCATTCCTTGACTCATGGTCCCTTCTTCCCTCTCCAAAGCTAGTGGAATAGCATCTTCCTTCAAGAATCACAGTGGCTTCTGTAGTCTAATCACCCTCAGTCTCCTTATTGTTAGGACACTTATGATTACATTCAAGTTTCACCCAGATAACCCAGGATAATCTCACCATCTCAAGAGCTTTAACTTAATCACAGATTAATCTGCAAGCTGTGTTTGCAATATAAATTAGCATTTAGAGTTTCCAGAGATTAGGACCTGGGTATTTTGAGGACTACTTTCAGCTAACACAATCCTTTCTCATCTACCACAACCAAATTTCACTGTATTTTTTTTTCCCCAGGGTGCTATTAAAAATCAGGGTAAATTCTAGGGGAGAAGATGCAAGAGATGTGGGTAGATCCTTGGATCAGGAAGAAATCCTAGAGGAGGAAATAGCCAATATTCTTGCCTGGGAGATTCTGTGGGCAGTAGACCCTGTCAGACTGCAGTTATGGGGCCACAAAAAGTCAGACATGACTGAACATAGCACAGCACAGGAAACTTCAAAATAGAGACACACAAATAATCAAAAATGATTTATCAGATTCCCCCATGGCTCAATGGTAAAGAATCTGCCTGCCAATGCAGGAGATGCAGGTTTGATCCCTGGGTTAGGAAGATCCCCTGAAGAAAGAAATGGCAAACCACTTTGGTATTCTTGCCTGGAAAATCACATGGGCACAAGAGCCTGGCGGGTTGCAGTCCATGGGGTCTCAAAGAGTCAGACACAACATGCACAGAACCACAGAGCGACTCAGTGAATCCTTTAGTCATCAAGGGCAGCACTGATCCCTGTCATGTCACTTGAAATGTGGTAGTGCTTCCAAAAATTCACTAACTTGGCCAAAGGAGCAGTACCAGGAGATTATATTTGAATTTACATATCATAACCTTAAATTATCTTGTGCCTGAGATCATATTTTGCTGGTAGCATCCTGTGTTTAATCTCCACCCAGGTTTTAGTGGGAAGGAATTTATCTGAAGATGAGAAACAAGTTTGTTTTCCATTCCCGGAAAATCTGTTTTCTTATTTACATTTTCTCTAAATTCTGCTTGCAAACTGAGCAGTTCCTTCTTTAATTTATCCCTCTAATTTTTATATCTCCCCACATACAGATCAGAAATAGAAAGTCAATTGACATATCCTATACACTGCCTGAAGATTTCCTTAGCCTTGTCAGCAAGTTCGATATATTTTCTATCTACCAACTTAACCACAGTCAAGTCTTTGCAATTATTCCACTGACACATAACAAATGTAACCTCCCTCCAGCTTCTTCCAGAATTTTCAACCTCCACCACCAGTTTTCCAGAAACCACTTTTACAGCCTCTGCCTGTTCCTCAGTTTCAAAGTTAATGTCATGCATTTTAGGTTTTATTAAAGCAAGATATCATTTCTGATATGAAATTGAATTGCTTCGGTTAGCTTTTATTATGTAACAAACCACTCCAAAATTTAGTGGCTTAAAATATCAATGTTTTCCCCTCACAATTCTGTGAGCTGTTTGGGCTGTTCCCTGGGAACAGCTGTTTTTCTTGGGGTCCCTCATGCAACTGACTTTAACTGGAGGGTTAGTGCAAGGGGCAAGTTGTTCCCACCCATGATCCCCATATTTCGGTAATCATGTTTTTGTGTAATCTTTCCCCCTGGACTATGGGCTGGCATAGTTGTAACTTGCTTCTAATCCATAGACAAAGGTGACAGAGTGTCACTGTCATGATTAGGTTACAGGAGATTATAATTTCTGTCTTGCTAGGTAACTTTATTGACTCTCTCCCTTGCTGGCTCTAATGAAAAAATTTTCCACGTTGAAGAGGCCCATGTAGCAAGGCACTGAGTACAAACTTAAGGAGTGTTGTCTTTATGAACCTCACCACCAAGACCACTACCACTGTAACCTTCATCTCCTTCTCCTCTTATTACACTTCTTCAAAGCCTTGATTCCTTTTTTCTTTTTTAAATTGAGGTATAGCTGGCAAACCATATTATATTAGTTCAAAATGTACGATATAGTAGTTCACCATTTTTAAAGGTTATACTCCATTTATACCTATTAAAAATATTAACTATGTACAATGTATACCTGTAGCTTCTTTTATATATAGGAATTTGTATCTTAATTTCAAAGCCCTTTTTCCCTCCCCAGTAATAACCACAAGCTGATTCTCTGTATCTCTGAATCTGTTTCTTTTAGTTCCATTCACTAGTTAGTTTTACTTTTTAGATTACACATATATGTGGTACCATACAGCATCTTTCTCTGTGTGACTTATTTCACAAATCATGACACCTCCAGTTTCATCCATTTTATAGCAAAAGGCAAAATTCATTCTTCATTATGGATAAGTAGTATTCCATTATATCTTATATGTGTGTGTGTGTGTGTGTGTGTGTGTGTGTGTGTGTATACCAGATCATTGCCATTCAATTGTTGAACATTTACGTTGCTTTCATATTTTGGCAACTGTAAATATTATTGCTATGAACAATGAACATTGAGGTACATGTATCTTTTCAAATTGGTGGTTTTATTTTCTTAAGATATATATGAAGGAGTGGAATTGCTGAGTCATATGGTAGTTCTAATTTTAATTTTTTGAGAAACCACCATATTTGGTTGCACGAATTTCCAAATTGGTTTCTCATCAACAATGTACAAAAGTTCCTTTTTTCTATGTTCTCACCAACATTTGTTATTTGTGATATCTTTGATGATATCCACTATGACGTGTGAGTTGCTGTCTTATGATGATTTCGATAATGCATTTCTCTGATGATTAATAATGTTTTTTAAAGTGCTTGTTAGCCATCAGTGTGTCTTCTTTATGATTAGGTTACAGGAGATTATAATTTCTGTCTTGCTAGGTAACTTTATTGACTCTCTCCCTTGCTGGCTCTAATGAAAAAATTTTCCACGTTGAAGAGGCCCATGTAGCAAGGCACTGAGTACAAACTTAAGGAGTGTTGTCTTTATGAACCTCACCACCAAGACCACTACCACTGTAACCTTCATCTCCTTCTCCTCTTATTACACTTCTTCAAAGCCTTGATTCCTTTTTTCTTTTTTAAATTGAGGTATAGCTGGCAAACCATATTATATTAGTTCAAAATGTACGATATAGTAGTTCACCATTTTTAAAGGTTATACTCCATTTATACCTATTAAAAATATTAACTATGTACAATGTATACCTGTAGCTTCTTTTATATATAGGAATTTGTATCTTAATTTCAAAGCCCTTTTTCCCTCCCCAGTAATAACCACAAGCTGATTCTCTGTATCTCTGAATCTGTTTCTTTTAGTTCCATTCACTAGTTAGTTTTACTTTTTAGATTACACATATATGTGGTACCATACAGCATCTTTCTCTGTGTGACTTATTTCACAAATCATGACACCTCCAGTTTCATCCATTTTATAGCAAAAGGCAAAATTCATTCTTCATTATGGATAAGTAGTATTCCATTATATCTTATATGTGTGTGTGTGTGTGTGTGTGTGTGTGTGTGTGTGTATACCAGATCATTGCCATTCAATTGTTGAACATTTACGTTGCTTTCATATTTTGGCAACTGTAAATATTATTGCTATGAACAATGAACATTGAGGTACATGTATCTTTTCAAATTGGTGGTTTTATTTTCTTAAGATATATATGAAGGAGTGGAATTGCTGAGTCATATGGTAGTTCTAATTTTAATTTTTTGAGAAACCACCATATTTGGTTGCACGAATTTCCAAATTGGTTTCTCATCAACAATGTACAAAAGTTCCTTTTTTCTATGTTCTCACCAACATTTGTTATTTGTGATATCTTTGATGATATCCACTATGACGTGTGAGTTGCTGTCTTATGATGATTTCGATAATGCATTTCTCTGATGATTAATAATGTTACACATATTTTAATGTGCTTGTTAGCCATCAGTGTGTCTTCTTTGGAAGGGTGTCAATTCAGGTATCCTACCTAGATACATGGAGTAACAGGCAAATTTCGACTTGGAGTACAAAATGAAGCAGGGCAAAGGTTAACATAATTTTCCAAGAAAATGCACCAGTCATAGAAAACATCCTTTTTCAGCAACACAAGGAATGACTCTACACATGGACATCTCCAGGTGGTCAATACTGAAATCAGATTAATTATATTCTTTGCAGTCAAAGGTGGAGAAGCTCAATATAGTCAATAAAAACAAGACCAGCGGCTGACTTTGGCTCAGATCGTGAGCTTCTTATTGCAAAATTCTGGCTTAAATTGCAAAAAGGAGGGAAAGCCAATAAGCCATTTAGGTATGATCTAAACCAAATCCCTTACAATTATGCAGTGGAAGTGACAAATAGATTCAAGGGATTAGATCTGAAAGAGTACTTGAAGAACTATGGATGGGGGTTCATAACAGTGTACAGGAGGCAGTGACCAAAACTATCCCCTCAAAAAATAAATGCAAAAAACCAAAATACTTATCTGAGAAGGCCTTAAAATAGCTGAGAAAAAAGAAAAGACAAAGGACAAAAAGAAAGGCATACCTATGTGAATGCAGAGTTCCAGAGAATAGTAAAGAGAGATAAGAAACCCTTCTTAAGTGAACAATGCAAAGAAAAAGAAAAACAATAGAATGTGAAGGACTACATATCTCTTCAAGTCAATTAGGAATACCAAGGGAATATTTCATGCTAAGATAGGCACAATAAAGGATAGAAATTGCATGAACCTAACAGAAGCAGAAGATAATAAAATGAGGTGGTAAAAAATACACAAAAGAACTGTACAGAAAAGGTCTTAATAATCCATAAAACCATGATTGTGTGGTCACTCACCTAGACCTAGACATCCTGGAATATGAAATCAAGTGGAACTTAGGAAGAATACAAACAAAGCTAGTAGAGGCGATGGAATTCCAGCAGAGTAATTCACTTATGAAGTGTTTTGATGCCACTATGACGTGTGAGTTGCTGTCTTATGATGATTTCGATAATGCATTTCTCTGATGATTAATAATGTTACACATATTTTAATGTGCTTGTTAGCCATCAGTGTGTCTTCTTTGGAAGGGTGTCAATTCAGGTATCCTACCTAGATACATGGAGTAACAGGCAAATTTCGACTTGGAGTACAAAATGAAGCAGGGCAAAGGTTAACATAATTTTCCAAGAAAATGCACCAGTCATAGAAAACATCCTTTTTCAGCAACACAAGGAATGACTCTACACATGGACATCTCCAGGTGGTCAATACTGAAATCAGATTAATTATATTCTTTGCAGTCAAAGGTGGAGAAGCTCAATATAGTCAATAAAAACAAGACCAGCGGCTGACTTTGGCTCAGATCGTGAGCTTCTTATTGCAAAATTCTGGCTTAAATTGCAAAAAGGAGGGAAAGCCAATAAGCCATTTAGGTATGATCTAAACCAAATCCCTTACAATTATGCAGTGGAAGTGACAAATAGATTCAAGGGATTAGATCTGAAAGAGTACTTGAAGAACTATGGATGGGGGTTCATAACAGTGTACAGGAGGCAGTGACCAAAACTATCCCCTCAAAAAATAAATGCAAAAAACCAAAATACTTATCTGAGAAGGCCTTAAAATAGCTGAGAAAAAAGAAAAGACAAAGAAAAAAAAGAAAGGCATACCTATGTGAATGCAGAGTTCCAGAGAATAGTAAAGAGAGATAAGAAACCCTTCTTAAGTGAACAATGCAAAGAAAAAGAAAAACAATAGAATGTGAAGGACTACATATCTCTTCAAGTCAATTAGGAATACCAAGGGAATATTTCATGCTAAGATAGGCACAATAAAGGATAGAAATTGCATGAACCTAACAGAAGCAGAAGATAATAAAATGAGGTGGTAAAAAATACACAAAAGAACTGTACAGAAAAGGTCTTAATAATCCATAAAACCATGATTGTGTGGTCACTCACCTAGACCTAGACATCCTGGAATATGAAATCAAGTGGAACTTAGGAAGAATCATTACAAACAAAGCTAGTAGAGGCGATGGAATTCCAGCAGAGTAATTTCAAATCCTAAAGGATGATGCTGTTAAAGTGCTGCACTCACTATGCCAGCAAATTTGGAAAACTCAGTATGTGGTCATAGAATTGGGAAAGGCATTTTCATTCATATCCCAAAGAAGGACAGTGCCATAGAGTGTTCAAACTACTGCACAATTGCTCTCATTTCACATGCCTGCAAGGTCATGCTCAAATTTTTCAAGGTAGGTCTCAGCAGCACATGACCTGAGAACATTCACCTATACAAGCTGGATTTAGAAAATGCAGAGGAACTAGAGGTCAAACTGCCAGCATCATTTGGATCATAGAAAAAGCAAGGGAATTCCAGAAAAACATCCACTCTGCTTTATTGACTATGCTAAGTCCCTTGTGTGGATCAAAGGCAAATGTGCAAAATTCTGAAAGAGATGAGAATATCAAACAAGCTTACCTCCCCTGAGAAACCTGTATGCAGAACGAAAAGCAACAGTTATAACTGGACATGGAAAAAGGGACTGGGACTAGCTCCAAATTGAGAAAGGAGTATTTCCAGGCTGTGTATTGTCACCCTGCTTATTTAACTTCTATGTAGAGTGAATCATGTGAAATGCTGGGCTGGATGAAGCACAAGCTGGTGTGGACTGTCAGGAGAAATACCAGTAACCTCAGATATTCAAATGCCACTTCCTTAAAAAAAGGGTAAAACCAAAGTGAAAAAAAGAAAAAGAAAAACAATAGAATGTGAAGGACTACATATCTCTTCAAGTCAATTAGGAATACCAAGGGAATATTTCATGCTAAGATAGGCACAATAAAGGATAGAAATTGCATGAACCTAACAGAAGCAGAAGATAATAAAATGAGGTGGTAAAAAATACACAAAAGAACTGTACAGAAAAGGTCTTAATAATCCATAAAACCATGATTGTGTGGTCACTCACCTAGACCTAGACATCCTGGAATATGAAATCAAGTGGAACTTAGGAAGAATCATTACAAACAAAGCTAGTAGAGGCGATGGAATTCCAGCAGAGTAATTTCAAATCCTAAAGGATGATGCTGTTAAAGTGCTGCACTCACTATGCCAGCAAATTTGGAAAACTCAGTATGTGGTCATAGAATTGGGAAAGGCATTTTCATTCATATCCCAAAGAAGGACAGTGCCATAGAGTGTTCAAACTACTGCACAATTGCTCTCATTTCACATGCCTGCAAGGTCATGCTCAAATTTTTCAAGGTAGGTCTCAGCAGCACATGACCTGAGAACATTCACCTATACAAGCTGGATTTAGAAAATGCAGAGGAACTAGAGGTCAAACTGCCAGCATCATTTGGATCATAGAAAAAGCAAGGGAATTCCAGAAAAACATCCACTCTGCTTTATTGACTATGCTAAGTCCCTTGTGTGGATCAAAGGCAAATGTGCAAAATTCTGAAAGAGATGAGAATATCAAACAAGCTTACCTCCCCTGAGAAACCTGTATGCAGAACGAAAAGCAACAGTTATAACTGGACATGGAAAAAGGGACTGGGACTAGCTCCAAATTGAGAAAGGAGTATTTCCAGGCTGTGTATTGTCACCCTGCTTATTTAACTTCTATGTAGAGTGAATCATGTGAAATGCTGGGCTGGATGAAGCACAAGCTGGTGTGGACTGTCAGGAGAAATACCAGTAACCTCAGATATTCAAATGCCACTTCCCTAATGTAACAAAGTGAAGAGGAACTAAAAAACCTCTTGATGAAGGTGAAAAAAGAGAGTTGAAAAAATTGGCTTAGAAGTCAACATTCAAAAACAAAGATCTTGGCATCTGGTCTCATCACTTCATAGCAAACAGATAGGGAAACAATGAAAACAGTGACAGATTTTATTTTCTTGGGCTCCAAAATCACTGCAGAGGATGACTGCAGTCTTGAAATTAGAAGATGCTTGCTCCTTTCAAGAAAAACTATGACTGTATATTGAAAAAAGCACAAATGTCACTTTACTAAAGGTCTGAATAGTCAAAGCTATGGTTTTTCTGGTAGTCATGTTTGGGTGTGAGAGTTGGATCATAAAGAAGACTGAGTGCTGAAGAACTAATGCTTTCAAACTGCTGTTAGAGAAGACTTTTGAGAGTCCTTTGGACTGCAAGGAGATTTAGCCAGTCAATCCTAAAGGGAATAAACCCTGAATATTCAATGGAAGAACTGATACTGAAGATGAAGCTCCAATAGTTTGGCCACCTGATGTGAAGAACCAGCTCATTGAAAAAGACTCTGATGCTGGGAAAGAATAGAAGGCAGAAGGAGAAGGGGATGACAGAGGATGAGATGGTGAAAGGGCATCACTGACTCAATGGATTTAAATTTGAGCAGGCTTAGGGAGATGGTGAAGGACGGGAAAGCCTAGTGTGTTGCAGTTCATTTGATCACAAAGAGTAGGAAATGATTGAGCAACTGAACTGAATTAGGAGTGAAGACATAGGATCACAAGGTTGTGTGCAGTGGTCTAATTTTGCTCCAGTGTTGCTGAAGAACCATTACAAATTCTTTGTTCCATCTAGTGCTCACAGGTAGATGCAAGCAGCTCATCTTTCACTCTCTGATGAGGCCTCTCTGACAGTTGAAGACACCCTGGAAAGGAAATCTGCTATTCACTTCTTTAAATCTGATAAATCTCACCTCATCTGCCACTGATCACATTTCACCTTTGGGATTCCTTTCTCTGCTTCACATCAGACAGGAGCATGTGAAATGCTGGGCTGGATGAAGCACAAGCTGGTGTGGACTGTCAGGAGAAATACCAGTAACCTCAGATAGTCAAATGCCACTTCCCTAATGTAACAAAGTGAAGAGGAACTAAAAAACCTCTTGATGAAGGTGAAAAAAGAGAGTTGAAAAAATTGGCTTAGAAGTCAACATTCAAAAACAAAGATCTTGGCATCTGGTCTCATCACTTCATAGCAAACAGATAGGGAAACAATGAAAACAGTGACAGATTTTATTTTCTTGGGCTCCAAAATCACTGCAGAGGATGACTGCAGTCTTGAAATTAGAAGATGCTTGCTCCTTTCAAGAAAAACTATGACTGTATATTGAAAAAAGCACAAATGTCACTTTACTAAAGGTCTGAATAGTCAAAGCTATGGTTTTTCTGGTAGTCATGTTTGGGTGTGAGAGTTGGATCATAAAGAAGACTGAGTGCTGAAGAACTAATGCTTTCAAACTGCTGTTAGAGAAGACTTTTGAGAGTCCTTTGGACTGCAAGGAGATTTAGCCAGTCAATCCTAAAGGGAATAAACCCTGAATATTCAATGGAAGAACTGATACTGAAGATGAAGCTCCAATAGTTTGGCCACCTGATGTGAAGAACCAGCTCATTGAAAAAGACTCTGATGCTGGGAAAGAATAGAAGGCAGAAGGAGAAGGGGATGACAGAGGATGAGATGGTGAAAGGGCATCACTGACTCAATGGATTTAAATTTGAGCAGGCTTAGGGAGATGGTGAAGGACGGGAAAGCCTAGTGTGTTGCAGTTCATTTGATCACAAAGAGTAGGAAATGATTGAGCAACTGAACTGAATTAGGAGTGAAGACATAGGATCACAAGGTTGTGTGCAGTGGTCTAATTTTGCTCCAGTGTTGCTGAAGAACCATTACAAATTCTTTGTTCCATCTAGTGCTCACAGGTAGATGCAAGCAGCTCATCTTTCACTCTCTGATGAGGCCTCTCTGACAGTTGAAGACACCCTGGAAAGGAAATCTGCTATTCACTTCTTTAAATCTGATAAATCTCACCTCATCTGCCACTGATCACATTTCACCTTTGGATTCCTTTCTCTGCTTCACATCAGACAGGAGCATGGGAGAACAATAGCTGTCTCTATGAAAGGGAGACAAGATGAGGTGCCAGAAGCCAGAAACAAGTACGGGAAAGGAGACAAAGGGGCAGTGTGAGAGAGGAGATGTGCTGCATCAAGAAAAAGCACCTTATTTGTGAATCGTCAAGGAGCCCAAGGTTAGGGCACAATTTGATTCAGGAATAATTCCATGGCAGTTTTCAGTTATTATTAAAGGAAGTTTTCTATTGGATTAACAAGGCATTATTAGCAGACTAAATTAATATAAATATAACAACTCATAAATTTAGTTTTCAAATTCACAGTTCTTGATTTTCATTTATGAAAAGGTTAAGATTTTCTCGGCTTGTTTTATTTGTAAATGAACAACTTGTCATTCATGAGCCTTGCCATATGAGGTGGAATGAAAAGAAATCCATAAAGCGCCATTTTTTCCATGAGGCCTCCCTTGACCACCTTATTCTGAGTTGTGTTCTGAGCAACCTTCACCACTACATTAGGGATTTCTCTCTGGTGCGTTAACATGACCCAAGTACCTGGACCATTGTCTGGCATACAGCAGCTACTTAATACATGTTCTTGAGTAAAACAACTTTGGCAAAATAGTGAGTTGGCCAAAAAGTTTATTCAGGCTTTTCTGTAAGATAACCCAAAATACAAAAACCCAAATGAATTTTCTGGCCAACTCAATATTCCTATTTCCTAAGTATAAAAATGGGAGCCAAATGACATGTAGCTGGAGCCCAGAGTAGTACCTGACCTAGCTCCTGTCCTGGCACCAGATCCTCTGACCTGGAAGATTTTCCAGCTTCTCATTAGAAGCCAGCCTTCCTTTCCTTCCCTGCCAATGCTTACATGCTCCTCCCCCTCACCAGGGATACGCAGGCCCCAGCACCACACACCTATGGGTGACCTAAGGAGTGAGAAGATGGTGTCTGTGTCCTGAAGACAGATGCCTCCCTAGCAGAAGTATGAGAAGTGGTGGTGGGAGGCTTCTTCTGAGCACATTCCCTCCATATGACTTATTTTAGTAAGCTTTCGAGGATAATGCATTGAGATGATGATTGTTATGTCCTTAATGAAAAGTCTGTAGAGGAAGCAGAGTGAAACAAAGACCAGAAGTCCTAGAGAAGATTGTTATAGGGTTGTATTGACCAGGGCAGTGAGATCTCAAGGCCCTTATTAAACTTCAAACCTTGATATTAGAACCTGATGAAACTGCTACTCCAGGAAGCTATAATGGTATGCTTCCCAGTTCTGCTGCCCTCCCAAACTGTGGGTGCCTGTGTATTTCCATCACTCTGTATCTGCTACTCACCTTCTATCCCTCTCTATTACTGCCTAGTTTGGCAGGTAAGTGATCTACAAGAAGAAGCCCTTCTGGCCTTCCCTGGCAGCTGAGCTTAGGAGCGTAAAAAGCTCTTGGTCATTTTCTCCTGCAAGGATTCACATTACTTACCCCAAGGCCGACTTCCCTGCTGGGGAGATACTCATTAGCACAGTATGCTCTATGCTGTGTGTTCCATGGCTTTTATGGGTGTTATTTTTTAAATCTGTTTGGAAAACACTTGCGTATAGATTTCGAAAAACTAGAATTGAGTCTCAATCTATACCCTTCTGTGTGCCCATTCCCAGGGTAGTTACTGAGAGCACCCACTGGCCTGGCCCAGGAGCTTGGGCTATCCCTGTCAGAATGAGGCAGATGAACAATGGCCATGAAGAACCAGAAAGGAAGTAGGGAGTCATGTAAGCTGAAGCAGTCTGGGAAGGCTCCCTGGGAATGGTGGGTTGCCACAAAGCTCTGACTATTTTCTTTGATGATACTCAATATACCTGCAATGCAGGAGACCTGGGTTCAATCCCTGGGTTGGAAATGGTTACCCACTCCAGCATTTTTGCCTGGAGAATCCCATGGATAAAGGATTCTTGTGGTCTACAGTCCATGGGGTTGAAGAGTCAGACACAACTGAGTGACCTAACACTTCCACTTGTATTTTACCTTTATCTGGTAACCCCATTCGCAGTTTAAGGCACTTAAAAAACTGTTTTCCCAACCACCCACTATCCCTGTTCAGTACTCCACATTCTGGATCTTCCTCACTAGGGCCAGGCAAAGTATCCCTCTGTGACAAGAGCCCTCTAGAGACAAGATAGGTTAGCTCAAAGGAGTGAGACTCATGTTGAGATTTTGGCCCAATGTCACAGAGTGAGCTCCAGGGGGTCCAAATTTACATGAGAGGAATAGCAATGACCTTTCTGGCTTCTTCCCAGTGGATCCCAGATTGGCTAGGCAGAAAGGTTTGGCAGAGGCAGAGTCACACATCTCTTGGCCTTTCTCTTTCTCTCTCCTGAAACCATTCCTGACCCTGGACTTCGATTTGCTCACCCTTGCTCAGTAAAACCAATCTGACACTGGATTGTGGCCAAGGAAAGTACAGCATTTATTGCAGGGTACCAAGCAAGGAGAATGGGCAGTTCATGCTCCAAAGACCTGAACTCACTGATAGCTTATAGCAGAGGGATTTTAAAGATGCTGTGAGGGAGGAGGCTACAAGGTACATGATCAGCTTTTGCCCAATTCTTGGTTGGTAATAAGGTGAAGTTTAGAGCAGCATTAACCTTCTGGTTTCAACCAGTCTGGACTCTATGTGCTTATTGTCAGCAGTTTTCATCTGGTGGGGGTCTGCTTCCTATAAAAACAACTTAGAAATGCATGTCAGACTTTTATCACTATCTTTCAGGCAACTGGGACTTTGTTGACGCTCCTATGGGGTGGGCCAACAAAAGCATGAAGAACCAGAAAGGAAGCAGGGAGTCATGTAAGCTGAAGCAGTCTGGGAAGGCTCCCTGGGAATGGTGGGTTGCCACAAAGCTCTGACTATTTTCTTTGATGATACTCAATATACCTGCAATGCAGGAGACCTGGGTTCAATCCCTGGGTTGGAAATGGTTACCCACTCCAGCATTTTTGCCTGGAGAATCCCATGGATAAAGGATTCTTGTGGTCTACAGTCCATGGGGTTGAAGAGTCAGACACAACTGAGTGACCTAACACTTCCACTTGTATTTTACCTTTATCTGGTAACCCCATTCGCAGTTTAAGGCACTTAAAAAACTGTTTTCCCAACCACCCACTATCCCTGTTCAGTACTCCACATTCTGGATCTTCCTCACTAGGGCCAGGCAAAGTATCCCTCTGTGACAAGAGCCCTCTAGAGACAAGATAGGTTAGCTCAAAGGAGTGAGACTCATGTTGAGATTTTGGCCCAATGTCACAGAGTGAGCTCCAGGGGGTCCAAATTTACATGAGAGGAATAGCAATGACCTTTCTGGCTTCTTCCCAGTGGATCCCAGATTGGCTAGGCAGAAAGGTTTGGCAGAGGCAGAGTCACACATCTCTTGGCCTTTCTCTTTCTCTCTCCTGAAACCATTCCTGACCCTGGACTTCGATTTGCTCACCCTTGCTCAGTAAAACCAATCTGACACTGGATTGTGGCCAAGGAAAGTACAGCATTTATTGCAGGGTACCAAGCAAGGAGAATGGGCAGTTCATGCTCCAAAGACCTGAACTCACTGATAGCTTATAGCAGAGGGATTTTAAAGATGCTGTGAGGGAGGAGGCTACAAGGTACATGATCAGCTTTTGCCCAATTCTTGGTTGGTAATAAGGTGAAGTTTAGAGCAGCATTAACCTTCTGGTTTCAACCAGTCTGGACTCTATGTGCTTATTGTCAGCAGTTTTCATCTGGTGGGGGTCTGCTTCCTATAAAAACAACTTAGAAATGCATGTCAGACTTTTATCAGTATCTTTCAGGGAACTGGGAATTTGGTGACTCTGCTATGTGGCTGATTTATAGTCTAAATTGTTACTAGTTTCCTGGGCCAACAGCTATTCTTTTTTTCTACATCTTCACATTTCCTAATCATTAACTCTTGAGCAAGTCTTTTGAGACTCATGAGAGGCCTGAGAGACTAAAGCAAAAGACTTTTATTTCAAGGACAAGGACACAGGGGCTTGTATGTGGTTTCTAAAGCACTAGCTAGACTGCTTTTCAATATGTGACATCTAGAGCTCTAGAGACTCATCAGAAGTGGGTCAGACGTCATGGCCCATGTTTCCTCCCCAGACACAGCACATCTGCCTTCAGTTCAGGAAGGCTCGCCTCCAGCACATCCACATTGACATCTTTTCATGCTCTGTCAGTGGCTGGTGGGGTTGGCCTTTTCTCACATTGAGTCCCTTATTACATTTGCAGACTTAATGTAGATTAATATAAAGGAAAATCATGGACAGGTTTTTTTTTTTTTTTTTTTTTGCAGATTGTCACTTAATTTTAGGGAAAGAGAAGATGGGGTATGTTCTAAGGAAATGGGGCATCTGATGAGCTCCTAGGATAATAGCTGTTACCCTGGGACTCTGCCCTCCACTCCTGCTAGACATACCAATAGGATTTCTGATGGTGTATAGGCTGGGCCCTGGAAACTGGGTTGTCCTGGACAGAGGAAAATGTTCACTGTCTTTACGAGCAGGTGACTCAGGGAGTCCCACAGAGGACAGAATTGGGGCCAGGCTGGCAGCTCCCTAGCTTCCCTCTGGCCAAGAGGACCTGATTATTGCAGGGTACCAAGCAAGGAGAATGGGCAGTTCATGCTCCAAAGACCTGAACTCACTGATAGCTTATAGCAGAGGGATTTTAAAGATGCTGTGAGGGAGGAGGCTACAAGGTACATGATCAGCTTTTGCCCAATTCTTGGTTGGTAATAAGGTGAAGTTTAGAGCAGCATTAACCTTCTGGTTTCAACCAGTCTGGACTCTATGTGCTTATTGTCAGCAGTTTTCATCTGGTGGGGGTCTGCTTCCTATAAAAACAACTTAGAAATGCATGTCAGACTTTTATCAGTATCTTTCAGGGAACTGGGAATTTGGTGACTCTGCTATGTGGCTGATTTATAGTCTAAATTGTTACTAGTTTCCTGGGCCAACAGCTATTCTTTTTTTCTACATCTTCACATTTCCTAATCATTAACTCTTGAGCAAGTCTTTTGAGACTCATGAGAGGCCTGAGAGACTAAAGCAAAAGACTTTTATTTCAAGGACAAGGACACAGGGGCTTGTATGTGGTTTCTAAAGCACTAGCTAGACTGCTTTTCAATATGTGACATCTAGAGCTCTAGAGACTCATCAGAAGTGGGTCAGACGTCATGGCCCATGTTTCCTCCCCAGACACAGCACATCTGCCTTCAGTTCAGGAAGGCTCGCCTCCAGCACATCCACATTGACATCTTTTCATGCTCTGTCAGTGGCTGGTGGGGTTGGCCTTTTCTCACATTGAGTCCCTTATTACATTTGCAGACTTAATGTAGATTAATATAAAGGAAAATCATGGACAGGTTTTTTTTTTTTTTTTTTTTTTCAGATTGTCACTTAATTTTAGGGAAAGAGAAGATGGGGTATGTTCTAAGGAAATGGGGCATCTGATGAGCTCCTAGGATAATAGCTGTTACCCTGGGACTCTGCCCTCCACTCCTGCTAGACATACCAATAGGATTTCTGATGGTGTATAGGCTGGGCCCTGGAAACTGGGTTGTCCTGGACAGAGGAAAATGTTCACTGTCTTTACGAGCAGGTGACTCAGGGAGTCCCACAGAGGACAGAATTGGGGCCAGGCTGGCAGCTCCCTAGCTTCCCTCTGCTCCACAGCCAGGCATGGATGGTTTGGCCCTAGGAGCAGAGGAGCTAGACATTCAAGGGTCTGAAGATCTTCTCCATTTCCCAGAGGTCATAGCATTGGCTCTCCTGGTCATAGCATTGGCTCTCCTGGCTGGAGGCACAGTGGTAGGTATGTGACTCTTCTCTCTACAGGGACTGGACTTTCTGAAGCCTGGCCTCTAGGTGGGAGAGTGTGAACTCGAGATTCAGAATGTCCCTGGTCTCAGCACAGTTACCAGTGGTCAAGGTGTTTTAGTACTATCATCATTTTTGTTTAGTTTTTAGCATTCCTCCCCTTTTTTCCAGGACTGCCCATACTTCCTTGACGCCTCCAAGACTAGTGTAATTCAAATTCTGATCCGTGCAATTTGAAATGCAGTAGGGTTTTCACTTTCATTCTGTAATCTTTACCCACCCAGATTCAATTTAGATTAAGGCGAATAAAAGTAGGGCATGTTTGTCCTTGGCTCAATCAGTGGTGCTGTAGTTCAGCTGTTGTCCATCCCGTCCGACTACAGGCCTCCCAGTCCTTTGGTCTGAAAGTAACTGCAGAGGGAGGGTCTTGTAGAATGGATGGGGTGGGATGCTCTTGGAGCCATTGCAGCTCATGGCTAACCTTTTACTTCTCAATATCCCTGTGTGTATTCACATCTCTCTTACCTGTCCCTCCTGGTCTGGGTGCCTCCTCCAGGGGAGGCATTTCCAGGCCCTCATCTCACCTCAGCTTTCTGAGTTCAGCAGCTCTGAGTCCCTTCACAGTCCTCTACTGATTTTCCTTTACAGACCAGTATAGGATTGCCTTGCTTGATGAGGAGTTCATATAGCTCTCCACTCCTTCACAGCACCCTCACTGCTTCCTGTCACCACCTGGAACACACTTTATCACATCTTCCTCAACCATTCACCAGTATTCTCAGCTGGGCCCTGCCTCCACCTCAGCAGTGACAAAGGAGAGCTGGCACAAAGAATGGTATGTGCCCAGTGAGGTCCTCATGTGTGGTGACTGAGAGCACAGAATCAGCACATATGAGTTTGTCCACATCAGACCCCTAAGCTTACAATCTGTGCAGCCTTGTGCAAACCACTGACACTCTGGGCTTTCTTCCATGTGTGTGCACACTCAATAGTGTCTGACTTTGCAACCACATGGACTGCAGCCTGTCAGGCTCCTCTGTCCAAGGAATTTTCTAGGTAAGAACACTGAGGTGGGTTGTTTTGACTTTCCTCTGGAGGATCTTCCCAACCTAGGGGCTGAAACGATGTCTCCTGTGGCTCCTACACTGGTAGGTGAATTTTTTGCCACTGAGACACTTTGGGAAGCCCTGGACCTTTTTCTGCCAACCCACCAAATAAGAACCTGAAAAGATGTCTTCAGGTGTTCTAAGGTTCCTTGGTCTTACTCCTACCTGCCAGAGCCCAGATGTGGCAGGGAGAATTTGTAGGTTCATATTCAAGTGTACGACAGCCCTTAAATGTGAGAAAGATGGAGCTCCTTTCTCGGTCTTATAACTTCCTTGACGCCTCCAAGACTAGTGTAATTCAAATTCTGATCCGTGCAATTTGAAATGCAGTAGGGTTTTCACTTTCATTCTGTAATCTTTACCCACCCAGATTCAATTTAGATTAAGGCGAATAAAAGTAGGGCATGTTTGTCCTTGGCTCAATCAGTGGTGCTGTAGTTCAGCTGTTGTCCATCCCGTCCGACTACAGGCCTCCCAGTCCTTTGGTCTGAAAGTAACTGCAGAGGGAGGGTCTTGTAGAATGGATGGGGTGGGATGCTCTTGGAGCCATTGCAGCTCATGGCTAACCTTTTACTTCTCAATATCCCTGTGTGTATTCACATCTCTCTTACCTGTCCCTCCTGGTCTGGGTGCCTCCTCCAGGGGAGGCATTTCCAGGCCCTCATCTCACCTCAGCTTTCTGAGTTCAGCAGCTCTGAGTCCCTTCACAGTCCTCTACTGATTTTCCTTTACAGACCAGTATAGGATTGCCTTGCTTGATGAGGAGTTCATATAGCTCTCCACTCCTTCACAGCACCCTCACTGCTTCCTGTCACCACCTGGAACACACTTTATCACATCTTCCTCAACCATTCACCAGTATTCTCAGCTGGGCCCTGCCTCCACCTCAGCAGTGACAAAGGAGAGCTGGCACAAAGAATGGTATGTGCCCAGTGAGGTCCTCATGTGTGGTGACTGAGAGCACAGAATCAGCACATATGAGTTTGTCCACATCAGACCCCTAAGCTTACAATCTGTGCAGCCTTGTGCAAACCACTGACACTCTGGGCTTTCTTCCATGTGTGTGCACACTCAATAGTGTCTGACTTTGCAACCACATGGACTGCAGCCTGTCAGGCTCCTCTGTCCAAGGAATTTTCTAGGTAAGAACACTGAGGTGGGTTGTTTTGACTTTCCTCTGGAGGATCTTCCCAACCTAGGGGCTGAAACGATGTCTCCTGTGGCTCCTACACTGGTAGGTGAATTTTTTGCCACTGAGACACTTTGGGAAGCCCTGGACCTTTTTCTGCCAACCCACCAAATAAGAACCTGAAAAGATGTCTTCAGGTGTTCTAAGGTTCCTTGGTCTTACTCCTACCTGCCAGAGTCCAGATGTGGCAGGGAGAATTTGTAGGTTCATATTCAAGTGTACGACAGCCCTTAAATGTGAGAAAGATGGAGCTCCTTTCTCGGTCTTATAACTGCAGAGGGCCCTACTCTGACTTCTCCATTTCTCATGGGTAGATGAATAGAAGAATCAAAATGGACATGTCCACCCAAAGTCCATGTTCCCCTTCCAATCCATGCTTTACCTATCCAGGACCTCGGAATTCCTGCTCAGACAACCTTGAGCCTGCTTCCAGGGTCAACACAGGCTACTTTCCTGTGTTATTCTCTGGAGGGTGGACTGCTCTCTGTTGGTCTTGCCAGTAGAACTGCAGCTGTCTCAATCCCCTGTAGTCAAGAAATTAGCTTGCTGGGACTTGAGACTCAGGATAGGTTAATGATCATAACTGGTCTGAAGGGAATGGCGTTATTGATATTAATAATCAACTCTGGATGGAATAAGGCTTTGCTGTCTTCTCTCAGCTCTGTCACTGACTAAAGAAGGTTGGTGAGGATCCCATTAATCACACTCATCTGATGCTCCTAACTACTCAGTAGTCACAGGAATGAATATATTGCTCAGAAGACAGGGGAGGGATCGCTACCACACAGACACTACAAAGGCATTGTTATTGTCAAGTTGCTTGATAGTTTCCTAATTTTAATGAAAGAACTGGCTTTTAGACTCAAAGGAGTGATTAATAAAGTCCACACACATGTGGTAACGACTAAAGTGCTCTCTCCAAGAGAGGGATAAGTTCTCTCAGAGTCTGAGGGCTCTCCTGCTCTCCCCTCATTCACCAATCAGCCCTCCCACCTGCCTGTACAGCCCTCCTGCTTGAAGCTGTACAGTGAAATATTTCTCTAAATGGAGAGAACACTGAGCAACTAAGAAGTTTTTAACCACTTGCATGAGTGAGGATCTTCCCAACGAAATGTCTCCTGTGGCTCCTACACTGGTAGGTGAATTTTTTGCCACTGAGACACTTTGGGAAGCCCTGGACCTTTTTCTGCCAACCCACCAAATAAGAACCTGAAAAGATGTCTTCAGGTGTTCTAAGGTTCCTTGGTCTTACTCCTACCTGCCAGAGTCCAGATGTGGCAGGGAGAATTTGTAGGTTCATATTCAAGTGTACGACAGCCCTTAAATGTGAGAAAGATGGAGCTCCTTTCTCGGTCTTATAACTGCAGAGGGCCCTACTCTGACTTCTCCATTTCTCATGGGTAGATGAATAGAAGAATCAAAATGGACATGTCCACCCAAAGTCCATGTTCCCCTTCCAATCCATGCTTTACCTATCCAGGACCTCGGAATTCCTGCTCAGACAACCTTGAGCCTGCTTCCAGGGTCAACACAGGCTACTTTCCTGTGTTATTCTCTGGAGGGTGGACTGCTCTCTGTTGGTCTTGCCAGTAGAACTGCAGCTGTCTCAATCCCCTGTAGTCAAGAAATTAGCTTGCTGGGACTTGAGACTCAGGATAGGTTAATGATCATAACTGGTCTGAAGGGAATGGCGTTATTGATATTAATAATCAACTCTGGATGGAATAAGGCTTTGCTGTCTTCTCTCAGCTCTGTCACTGACTAAAGAAGGTTGGTGAGGATCCCATTAATCACACTCATCTGATGCTCCTAACTACTCAGTAGTCACAGGAATGAATATATTGCTCAGAAGACAGGGGAGGGATCGCTACCACACAGACACTACAAAGGCATTGTTATTGTCAAGTTGCTTGATAGTTTCCTAATTTTAATGAAAGAACTGGCTTTTAGACTCAAAGGAGTGATTAATAAAGTCCACACACATGTGGTAACGACTAAAGTGCTCTCTCCAAGAGAGGGATAAGTTCTCTCAGAGTCTGAGGGCTCTCCTGCTCTCCCCTCATTCACCAATCAGCCCTCCCACCTGCCTGTACAGCCCTCCTGCTTGAAGCTGTACAGTGAAATATTTCTCTAAATGGAGAGAACACTGAGCAACTAAGAAGTTTTTAACCACTTGCATGAGTGAGGACTTTCCCAGATGCCTGTGATAGAAACCCAACCCCGATATAAGAAAAAAGACAAAGCTGAGTGAGGTAGGCACAGGTGAATTGACTCAAAAGACTATGCAGACCAGGAGGGTACATGTCCTTCAGGCAAGGCTGAATCTCAGAAAAGTATGGCTCAAGACCCCAGCCCTGTCCTCTCATCCCTTGGCTCAGCGTAGCTTTCTTCTGTGTGGGCTGGTTCACAGGCATCCCCAGCAACTGAGCTCAGTTCCTCTGCTGTGATGGAGAAGCCACACTTCAGATCTCTACTCGGTTTTCTTTCCTTCTTAACCCCACTCACCCCTGCCTTTGTATGTTCTCTCCCTCTGGGGAGAGCAAGGGCTTTGCAGTATAGCCACAGCCTCCAGCAGCACCTGGAACAGAGAAGGCATTCTCATAGTAGTTGAATAAGTGAATAAACCCTGTGAAATATGTTTATAATCTTCACTTTCTAGACGGAGAGTGTCTTGCTTCTCAAATTGTGCAGGAAACCCAGGGTTAACATGGGCAATCAGGGAAGCTGGAAGAACACCTGAGAAGCTGTATGAACTGCAGACATGTTTATTCTCTCTGGGCCTGCCACCCTACATTAGCCTCACCAGTCCCCAGGGGTCCTTGGGGGAGAACCTATATACTCATACAGAACAAAAGTGGCCCAAGGTCAGTAGTGCAATGCAATGTGTATACCTAGTACAGTCTTTATATAACCAAGGTCAGCAATATCACTGTTTACAAAACATAGCAGAGCAGGGTCTTGAGAAAGAGGGCAGGAGAGCCCAGGTGCCATAAGAGAGTGGGACAGGAGAGCCTGACTGATGCCAGGTTACCAGGCACTTTCTCTACGGAGAGGTCAAGACTCAGAGAAGAGGAAAGTTCCCTAAGGGTACTCAGAACACTTGTGACAGAGCCCAGGTTTGAACACAGATGATCAGACTTCAGACCTTCTGATGATGCATACTGTGTAGCAGAGGCTTGTATCCAGTGTCTATCCGAGCTGGGCTAGGAGGCCCTGGAAAGACAGACTGAGAGAGACAGAAGAAAGGAAAGAGAGGGAAGGAGGGAGAGGAAGGAAGAGGAAAGGGCAGGATACCAGCACAGTGGGCTCAGCTGACCCATCTCAGGGAGGGGAGGTGGCACCCACTTCCCCTCCCCTACAATACCTGGAATGTGCCAGTTTAGGAAAGCAAGAGGCAAACTCTTAAATGAACATTTAAAATCATTAACAAAATCAAAATTTGCACAATTCTATTCCCTGTGGGTCCTGACTAAAACCACAGGTTCCTTATATATGCATCTCTGTACCAGACCCTGGGGCACCTCATCTCTGTCCTGCAAGGATCTCCAAGGTCAGGGTTGGGTGGGTAGTAAGATAGCCAGAGATAGCTGCATCCCCAATATATTTTGCTCCACTGGGAACACTAGTTTCAGAGCACCAGCTCAGGGCTCTGACATTCTGAGGCTGAAGCCCAGCTCTGCGTCTCTGCTAAGTTCCATTTGCAGTATAGCCACAGCCTCCAGCAGCACCTGGAACAGAGAAGGCATTCTCATAGTAGTTGAATAAGTGAATAAACCCTGTGAAATATGTTTATAATCTTCACTTTCTAGACGGAGAGTGTCTTGCTTCTCAAATTGTGCAGGAAACCCAGGGTTAACATGGGCAATCAGGGAAGCTGGAAGAACACCTGAGAAGCTGTATGAACTGCAGACATGTTTATTCTCTCTGGGCCTGCCACCCTACATTAGCCTCACCAGTCCCCAGGGGTCCTTGGGGGAGAACCTATATACTCATACAGAACAAAAGTGGCCCAAGGTCAGTAGTGCAATGCAATGTGTATACCTAGTACAGTCTTTATATAACCAAGGTCAGCAATATCACTGTTTACAAAACATAGCAGAGCAGGGTCTTGAGAAAGAGGGCAGGAGAGCCCAGGTGCCATAAGAGAGTGGGACAGGAGAGCCTGACTGATGCCAGGTTACCAGGCACTTTCTCTACGGAGAGGTCAAGACTCAGAGAAGAGGAAAGTTCCCTAAGGGTACTCAGAACACTTGTGACAGAGCCCAGGTTTGAACACAGATGATCAGACTTCAGACCTTCTGATGATGCATACTGTGTAGCAGAGGCTTGTATCCAGTGTCTATCCGAGCTGGGCTAGGAGGCCCTGGAAAGACAGACTGAGAGAGACAGAAGAAAGGAAAGAGAGGGAAGGAGGGAGAGGAAGGAAGAGGAAAGGGCAGGATACCAGCACAGTGGGCTCAGCTGACCCATCTCAGGGAGGGGAGGTGGCACCCACTTCCCCTCCCCTACAATACCTGGAATGTGCCAGTTTAGGAAAGCAAGAGGCAAACTCTTAAATGAACATTTAAAATCATTAACAAAATCAAAATTTGCACAATTCTATTCCCTGTGGGTCCTGACTAAAACCACAGGTTCCTTATATATGCATCTCTGTACCAGACCCTGGGGCACCTCATCTCTGTCCTGCAAGGATCTCCAAGGTCAGGGTTGGGTGGGTAGTAAGATAGCCAGAGATAGCTGCATCCCCAATATATTTTGCTCCACTGGGAACACTAGTTTCAGAGCACCAGCTCAGGGCTCTGACATTCTGAGGCTGAAGCCCAGCTCTGCGCTTCTCTCCAAGTCTTTAACCCTTCTGTGCTTAAGGTTCTTCTTTTATGGAGTTGTTGAACAAATGTAGGTGTGTGGACATCCTCTATTCCCTCTGAAGGTGGCTACCCATGTTGCTCCACTTGTAGGAACTGAATCAGTGGTAGGGATGGGCCCTTGTCAAGGTCCTGCTGCTGTGACTTTGGTTACTTGGCTGCAAGGTGACAGGCACATCCTCAGAACTCACGAGCTCCCCCTCTACAAGATAATCATGGAGTGGACCATCTCATTATGTAGCTACTGGGCGCACATAAAAGTGACTACTAAAAGGCTATTAGTTAATGACAAAGTAATTGCCAGCACACTGAAAGGAACATCTGTTTAATTTATTCTAATGGCTTCAACGTGCTTAAGTCCTCCCAACTGGAGTAAGGGACTTTGGAGACAGGCAGCTTCCAAGTTTAGGACCATCCATGTGCTGAGCTGGGATGGGGAGTGGGTCTCAGGACTCATGGAGTAACATAGTAAGGGGGAGCAAGGATCAGGCCTCCAGTGCAGCTCTCAAGGTCCTCTGAACCTCAGGGATAGAACATTCTCTGCAGTCTGCCAATGCCTCTGTTGGATTACTGAGCAGGTGCCCATGGTTGTACATGGGACATAAGGAGAAGGTGGTCCAGGGTTCATAGCCATCTCCCAGTTCTGCTAACATGATCCCACTCCTATCCCATCCATCTCCCCAAATATTCCTCAGACATGAGTTTGCTCAGGCTGCCATAAAAAATTACCACACACTGAGTGGGTTTATAGAAACTTACTCTCTCACAGTCTTTGTAGACCAGAAAGCTAAAATCAAGATGTCATTGCAGGCCCACCGTTCTCTCCCCTGTGGGTCCTGACTAAAACCACAGGTTCCTTATATATGCATCTCTGTACCAGACCCTGGGGCACCTCATCTCTGTCCTGCAAGGATCTCCAAGGTCAGGGTTGGGTGGGTAGTAAGATAGCCAGAGATAGCTGCATCCCCAATATATTTTGCTCCACTGGGAACACTAGTTTCAGAGCACCAGCTCAGGGCTCTGACATTCTGAGGCTGAAGCCCAGCTCTGCGCTTCTCTCCAAGTCTTTAACCCTTCTGTGCTTAAGGTTCTTCTTTTATGGAGTTGTTGAACAAATGTAGGTGTGTGGACATCCTCTATTCCCTCTGAAGGTGGCTACCCATGTTGCTCCACTTGTAGGAACTGAATCAGTGGTAGGGATGGGCCCTTGTCAAGGTCCTGCTGCTGTGACTTTGGTTACTTGGCTGCAAGGTGACAGGCACATCCTCAGAACTCACGAGCTCCCCCTCTACAAGATAATCATGGAGTGGACCATCTCATTATGTAGCTACTGGGCGCACATAAAAGTGACTACTAAAAGGCTATTAGTTAATGACAAAGTAATTGCCAGCACACTGAAAGGAACATCTGTTTAATTTATTCTAATGGCTTCAACGTGCTTAAGTCCTCCCAACTGGAGTAAGGGACTTTGGAGACAGGCAGCTTCCAAGTTTAGGACCATCCATGTGCTGAGCTGGGATGGGGAGTGGGTCTCAGGACTCATGGAGTAACATAGTAAGGGGGAGCAAGGATCAGGCCTCCAGTGCAGCTCTCAAGGTCCTCTGAACCTCAGGGATAGAACATTCTCTGCAGTCTGCCAATGCCTCTGTTGGATTACTGAGCAGGTGCCCATGGTTGTACATGGGACATAAGGAGAAGGTGGTCCAGGGTTCATAGCCATCTCCCAGTTCTGCTAACATGATCCCACTCCTATCCCATCCATCTCCCCAAATATTCCTCAGACATGAGTTTGCTCAGGCTGCCATAAAAAATTACCACACACTGAGTGGGTTTATAGAAACTTACTCTCTCACAGTCTTTGTAGACCAGAAAGCTAAAATCAAGATGTCATTCAGGCCACGTTCTCTCTGAAACCCCTGGGGAGACTTCTTCATTGCCCCTTCCAGTTCTTGGTGAGCCCACATTGCTTCCCTTATAGCTACATCACTCTAGTTTCTGCCTCCAACCTTACATGGCTTTCTTCCCACCTCTCTGTGTCCTCACATGGCCATCTTCTTATAAAGACATTAGTCATACAGTATTCAGGTCCATCCTAACTCTAAGTGTAACCTCATTTCAACTATCTACATCAGCAATGACCCTTCCACCTCAACCCAGAACAAATATGAGAGGAATGATAACTGTAAACACTATGGTCTTAATAGACTGAATTCCCTGCCTCTTCCCTGATCAGCTGGCATTGCCAGACTGAGCTCAAAGGGAAGGCACTTCCCAGTGATGGTCTAGTTAGAGAGACAATCTCAGAGCAAGCTTACCAAGCATACCCCTTTACAGAACCCAGAGATGAGAGATTATTTTCCAGAACATGCTTCTCTTCTAGTAGAATAACCAACCTACATTTTTTTTTCTTTTCTTATACATGACCTGTCTTCAGAATGATGTTGCAAGAATAGAATAAGGACCTTTCATTCCTGAGCAATTAGCTGCAAACTGACTTGTGTTTTCTCACTGACTTTCATTATCAAATCAGAGACATGTTCTCTGGCCACTTATCAGTCCTGCATGCTTTTCACTTCTGCTTCTTTCTCTGTCTATTTCCTTATGTGACATTCCTTTTTAAGCTAAAATGGAGTCTGATAAACCAGACTCAACTCGAGCCTCCCCTATGCCAATTCCCTGTGCTCCACGCCCTCACTGGCCTTATTCTGTGGGTTTTTAAGTGTCATCTCACAACGTCCCACAAAGGAAAAGGAGAGACCCTAGATTCGCATCTCCATGACCTTGTCCTTTTGTTCATTAACCCATGGTGCTGTCTTCTTCCCAGTAGGGTTTCATGGCACCAGCAAGAATCCTTCTTCATCACACTGTAGGTGTGCATTCGGAATGAAACTCCTATCCCATCCATCTCCCCAAATATTCCTCAGACATGAGTTTGCTCAGGCTGCCATAAAAAATTACCACACACTGAGTGGGTTTATAGAAACTTACTCTCTCACAGTCTTTGTAGACCAGAAAGCTAAAATCAAGATGTCATTCAGGCCACGTTCTCTCTGAAACCCCTGGGGAGACTTCTTCATTGCCCCTTCCAGTTCTTGGTGAGCCCACATTGCTTCCCTTATAGCTACATCACTCTAGTTTCTGCCTCCAACCTTACATGGCTTTCTTCCCACCTCTCTGTGTCCTCACATGGCCATCTTCTTATAAAGACATTAGTCATACAGTATTCAGGTCCATCCTAACTCTAAGTGTAACCTCATTTCAACTATCTACATCAGCAATGACCCTTCCACCTCAACCCAGAACAAATATGAGAGGAATGATAACTGTAAACACTATGGTCTTAATAGACTGAATTCCCTGCCTCTTCCCTGATCAGCTGGCATTGCCAGACTGAGCTCAAAGGGAAGGCACTTCCCAGTGATGGTCTAGTTAGAGAGACAATCTCAGAGCAAGCTTACCAAGCATACCCCTTTACAGAACCCAGAGATGAGAGATTATTTTCCAGAACATGCTTCTCTTCTAGTAGAATAACCAACCTACATTTTTTTTTCTTTTCTTATACATGACCTGTCTTCAGAATGATGTTGCAAGAATAGAATAAGGACCTTTCATTCCTGAGCAATTAGCTGCAAACTGACTTGTGTTTTCTCACTGACTTTCATTATCAAATCAGAGACATGTTCTCTGGCCACTTATCAGTCCTGCATGCTTTTCACTTCTGCTTCTTTCTCTGTCTATTTCCCTTATGTGACATTCATTTTTAAGCTCACATGGAGTCTGATAAACCAGACTCAACTAGATCCTCCCCTATGCCAATTCCCTGTGCTCCACTCCCTCACTGGCCTTATTCTGTGGGTTTTTAAATGTCATCTCACAACGTCCCACTAAGGAAAAGGAGAGACCCCTAGATTCGCATCTCCATGACCTTGTCCTTTTGTTCATTAACCCATGGTGCTGTCTTCTTCCCAGTAGGGTTTCATGGCACCAGCAAGAATCCTTCTTCATCACACTGTAGGTGTGCATTCGGAATGAAACAGTTTTCTTTTCCTGGATTACCCCATTACTTTGCTCCCAAGCATCTGAATTCCCTTTGGATCTTGTATTACCATAAAGTCGCAGTGAGAAGGGAGTGTCTACCCTTGGCAAATTCCTGCAGCCCCTCGTGGGGAGCAGGACAGAGGATGGCAGCAACCTGGTGACAAAAATAAGACAGACTTGAGTGTCAGTCTCCATCTGAATGTGCCTGGAGTCTCTTCCCATTCTTTCCTCCTAAATAATAGCACCTGTGAAAGGAATGGTTTACTACATGGGTAAGATGGACAAGTCTAGCCAGTAGCTCTCTGGGGCACAGAGGTAAATCTTTGGCTGTTATTGTTTAGTCACTAAATTGCGTCTGATCCTTTTGTGCCCCTACGAACTATAGCCCACCAGGCTCCTCTGTCCGTGGGATTTTTCAGCTAAGAATACAGGAGTATTTCCTTCAAGTAATACTTGCCATTTTCTTCTACAGGGGATCTTTCCAACCCAGGGATTAAGCCTGAGCCTCCTACACTGAAGGTGATTCTTTACCACTGAACCACCAGGGAAGCCACTTGGACTCTGTTTTGCCAACAGCTTTCACTTTCATCTTGGATTCAAAGGATTTGTTAACAGAATAAGCCACTTGTTCTATACAAATAAATAATACCAATATTTATTAGAGAATTATCTAGCTTACTTTCAATATACTAACATTAAAGAAAAGAGAAATAGAAACAGCAGAGGATACATCACCAAATCTGGTTTTGACCACCATTCAGACTCACACAGCACTGGGAAGTCCCAGGTCACAGCACATCTGGAAATCCAACTGGGAAAATGTGCCAGGCAGCTTGTCTGCTCAGTGGGTAAGACCTCGAAGATTGCAGTTCAGGATTGCCACTTAAACTCCCAGGATGCAAACTGATCGTCCCTCCCGATTGGGTTTTAAATGTCATCTCACAACGTCCCACTAAGGAAAAGGAGAGACCCTAGATTCGCATCTCCATGACCTTGTCCTTTTGTTCATTAACCCATGGTGCTGTCTTCTTCCCAGTAGGGTTTCATGGCACCAGCAAGAATCCTTCTTCATCACACTGTAGGTGTGCATTCGGAATGAAACAGTTTTCTTTTCCTGGATTACCCCATTACTTTGCTCCCAAGCATCTGAATTCCCTTTGGATCTTGTATTACCATAAAGTCGCAGTGAGAAGGGAGTGTCTACCCTTGGCAAATTCCTGCAGCCCCTCGTGGGGAGCAGGACAGAGGATGGCAGCAACCTGGTGACAAAAATAAGACAGACTTGAGTGTCAGTCTCCATCTGAATGTGCCTGGAGTCTCTTCCCATTCTTTCCTCCTAAATAATAGCACCTGTGAAAGGAATGGTTTACTACATGGGTAAGATGGACAAGTCTAGCCAGTAGCTCTCTGGGGCACAGAGGTAAATCTTTGGCTGTTATTGTTTAGTCACTAAATTGCGTCTGATCCTTTTGTGCCCCTACGAACTATAGCCCACCAGGCTCCTCTGTCCGTGGGATTTTTCAGCTAAGAATACAGGAGTATTTCCTTCAAGTAATACTTGCCATTTTCTTCTACAGGGGATCTTTCCAACCCAGGGATTAAGCCTGAGCCTCCTACACTGAAGGTGATTCTTTACCACTGAACCACCAGGGAAGCCACTTGGACTCTGTTTTGCCAACAGCTTTCACTTTCATCTTGGATTCAAAGGATTTGTTAACAGAATAAGCCACTTGTTCTATACAAATAAATAATACCAATATTTATTAGAGAATTATCTAGCTTACTTTCAATATACTAACATTAAAGAAAAGAGAAATAGAAACAGCAGAGGATACATCACCAAATCTGGTTTTGACCACCATTCAGACTCACACAGCACTGGGAAGTCCCAGGTCACAGCACATCTGGAAATCCAACTGGGAAAATGTGCCAGGCAGCTTGTCTGCTCAGTGGGTAAGACCTCGAAGATTGCAGTTCAGGATTGCCACTTAAACTCCCAGGATGCAAACTGATCGTCATCAATATGAGAGCAAATTGCATCTCTGGTTTCATGATAATGCTGTTTTCTGTCCTGTAAAACTTGGAATGTTAAGCTGGGACTTGGTTGGCCAGATCCCCTTCAGGGACTCAACAGTCTCAAGATCCTCCCCTATCTTATCTCTGGTACTTCAAGGCTTGCCTCATGGCAGGCAGTCAGGGAACTCATTGTCAGGGCAATGTCCAGGCAGGTTAGAAACAAAACCTGAGGCCTGTCCTGCTTTGCCTCTGAAGCCTAAACAAGACTATTGTCTTAATTTCCTTATCAGACTTGTACCTAAAAGTGTGGGCTTCTTTCCCAAAAATGAAGCAAAGTTTAGGATTGAGAGTCAAACGTTGATTTTGACAAAATTATGCTTTGAGTAGTATGGTCTCTGGGCTGTCAGCACCTAAGAACTGCCTGAAAAAGCAAATTCTTATCACCCCATCCCTTATCTCTGGGAGTGAAATCTAGTGAAGAGAGCTAACTTTTCAGGTGATTCTCACTGTGTGGTAAAATATGATATGCACCAAGCTTGGAAATGATACTGTCGACCAAAAAATGATAAACAACTTGAGAGTTGTGGGTTAAACTTTGTTGGGGACACAATCAGGACTGGAGCCCAGGAGGCAGCACCTCAGAGAACTCTGAGAGACTGCTCCAAAGAGGCAGCAGGAGGAAAACCAAGCCATGAAGTTTTGATGAAGCGAGGGTTTCAATACCATTAAACACTCATTATACAAAGATTGTTTTTGGTTAGTCACTAAGATCTGATGTCACCATGAAGGGATTTAGTACTTTTCTAGGTATGAGGAGAGGCAAGGCCTGAGATCATAAAATCTGTTCCCCAAAACATCTGCCTGTCTAAAGACCTGTCCCACCAGATCTGCTGGAGCACAGAGTGCCTCCCTCCATCCTGAGCTCCCTCAGAGGGTGTTGAGAGTCAGCAGCTGTCATAGCACAGGGGTCAGTCTCCACAGTGGTGGATGGCAAGTGCCCTTGTTGTTCAGTCATTGACAATGTAATTGGTAAGAGCCAATTTGTAGTTGACAATACAAAGATTAAACACTGCCTCAAGATAGAAAATATCTGATCAGACCACAGATGCAGGGTCCTATTTTTCTCCTCTCTCCTTGACCTGGTCCCTCAGCTCTAGTCAATGCCCATCCACTTCAATCACTTCCCCTTTCCTAAGAAAGTTCATGTCTTCTCCAGGATCTGTCATCAATATGAGAGCAAATTGCATCTCTCGTTTCATGATAATGCTGGTTTCTGTCCTGTAAAACTTGGAATGTTAAGCTGGGACTTGGTTGGCCAGATCCCCTTCAGGGACTCAACAGTCTCAAGATCCTCCCCTATCTTATCTCTGGTACTTCAAGGCTTGCCTCATGGCAGGCAGTCAGGGAACTCATTGTCAGGGCAATGTCCAGGCAGGTTAGAAACAAAACCTGAGGCCTGTCCTGCTTTGCCTCTGAAGCCTAAACAAGACTATTGTCTTAATTTCCTTATCAGACTTGTACCTAAAAGTGTGGGCTTCTTTCCCAAAAATGAAGCAAAGTTTAGGATTGAGAGTCAAACGTTGATTTTGACAAAATTATGCTTTGAGTAGTATGGTCTCTGGGCTGTCAGCACCTAAGAACTGCCTGAAAAAGCAAATTCTTATCACCCCATCCCTTATCTCTGGGAGTGAAATCTAGTGAAGAGAGCTAACTTTTCAGGTGATTCTCACTGTGTGGTAAAATATGATATGCACCAAGCTTGGAAATGATACTGTCGACCAAAAAATGATAAACAACTTGAGAGTTGTGGGTTAAACTTTGTTGGGGACACAATCAGGACTGGAGCCCAGGAGGCAGCACCTCAGAGAACTCTGAGAGACTGCTCCAAAGAGGCAGCAGGAGGAAAACCAAGCCATGAAGTTTTGATGAAGCGAGGGTTTCAATACCATTAAACACTCATTATACAAAGATTGTTTTTGGTTAGTCACTAAGATCTGATGTCACCATGAAGGGATTTAGTGTTTTTCTAGGTATGAGGAGAGGCAGGGATTGAGATCGTAAAATCTGTTCCTAAAAACATCTACCTGTCTAAAGACCTGTCCCACCAGATTTTCTGGAGCACAGACTGCCTCACTCCACCCTGAACTCCCTCAGAGGGTGTTGAGAGTCAGCTACCATAGCACAGGGATCAGTCTCCACAGAGGTAGATGGCAAATGCCCTTGCTGTTCAGTCATTGACAATGTAATTGAGACGTGCCAATTTGTAGTTGACAATACAAAGATTAAACACTGCCTCAAGATAGAAAATATCTGATCAGACCACAGATGCAGGGTCCTATTTTTCTCCTCTCTCCTTGACCTGGTCCCTCAGCTCTAGTCAATGCCCATCCACTTCAATCACTTCCCCTTTCCTAAGAAAGTTCATGTCTTCTCACTGTAGGTCTAGTCCCATGTTTCCTATGGCCTGGACACCTTTCCTCTCCATGGAGGAGAGGGGTCAGTGATTACAGAATCTGTCAAATTGCAGTATTATGGGCAAACATGAGTCCCAGGGAAGCACCTCAGGAAGTCTTCTGTCTCAGCAGGTTTTGACCACTGTGAGCCATGAGAATGTACCTAGAAACCTTTAGCATTAGAAAAGTAGACCAAGTTGCTATGCACCAAACAGCTGGGACAATTACACCCAAACTCCCAGAAGCTACCCTCATTCAGTGCTGGAGCCAGGTAAGGATCCCAAGATAGGCCTGAAAAAAGTAATGGGAAAATTGGGAGCTGGGCCTTATCTGGACTGTCTTTCGCCAGTGGATTCCCTGACAGCCTGATGGACACCCCCTAGATTACACTGTGGTCTAGGATGCTTCCACCAAACTTCCTTCTGCTTCCCTTCACTCGAGGCCAGATTTGTATCAGTGATAATTTTCCCAGCCTTTCTCCCTCTCTCCCTATTTTCTCTCTAATAAAATTCTTGCAGCCCTAATCCCATTTTGAGACCTATTTCTCCAAGGACATGAACTATAAACAGTCTCAGACTAGAAAATATAAGAAGAAAACTTGTGGGGATTGTTTGCATGTGTTTGTGTATGTGTGTGTGTGATCGAGAGAGGAGAGAATACAGGGCATAGGAAATACATAATCTCAGTTTAGAATGATAAAGGTTCAGTCTAGAGACCAGACATCTTCAGAATAATCAAAATCTTGGGAAAGATTAGATCACCCACGGAGAATACCATAAAGAAGATGCCAAGAGGACAGGTTGGAGTGGAACACTGATGATCTCAGTTTAGAATGATAAAGAGTGAGCCACAGAGTGCCTCCCTCCATCCTGAGCTCCCTCAGAGGGTGTTGAGAGTCAGCAGCTGTCATAGCACAGGGGTCAGTCTCCACAGTGGTGGATGGCAAGTGCCCTTGTTGTTCAGTCATTGACAATGTAATTGGTAAGAGCCAATTTGTAGTTGACAATACAAAGATTAAACACTGCCTCAAGATAGAAAATATCTGATCAGACCACAGATGCAGGGTCCTATTTTTCTCCTCTCTCCTTGACCTGGTCCCTCAGCTCTAGTCAATGCCCATCCACTTCAATCACTTCCCCTTTCCTAAGAAAGTTCATGTCTTCTCACTGTAGGTCTAGTCCCATGTTTCCTATGGCCTGGACACCTTTCCTCTCCATGGAGGAGAGGGGTCAGTGATTACAGAATCTGTCAAATTGCAGTATTATGGGCAAACATGAGTCCCAGGGAAGCACCTCAGGAAGTCTTCTGTCTCAGCAGGTTTTGACCACTGTGAGCCATGAGAATGTACCTAGAAACCTTTAGCATTAGAAAAGTAGACCAAGTTGCTATGCACCAAACAGCTGGGACAATTACACCCAAACTCCCAGAAGCTACCCTCATTCAGTGCTGGAGCCAGGTAAGGATCCCAAGATAGGCCTGAAAAAAGTAATGGGAAAATTGGGAGCTGGGCCTTATCTGGACTGTCTTTCGCCAGTGGATTCCCTGACAGCCTGATGGACACCCCCTAGATTACACTGTGGTCTAGGATGCTTCCACCAAACTTCCTTCTGCTTCCCTTCACTCGAGGCCAGATTTGTATCAGTGATAATTTTCCCAGCCTTTCTCCCTCTCTCCCTATTTTCTCTCTAATAAAATTCTTGCAGCCCTAATCCCATTTTGAGACCTATTTCTCCAAGGACATGAACTATAAACAGTCTCAGACTAGAAAATATAAGAAGAAAACTTGTGGGGATTGTTTGCATGTGTTTGTGTATGTGTGTGTGTGATCGAGAGAGGAGAGAATACAGGGGCATAGGAAATACATAATCTCAGTTTAGAATGATAAAGGTTCAGTCTAGAGACCAGACATCTTCAGAATAATCAAAATCTTGGGAAAGATTAGATCACCCACGGAGAATACCATAAAGAAGATGCCAAGAGGACAGGTTGGAGTGGAACACTGATGATCAATTACCGAGTTTTATGAAGTAGTCATGGAAAAGAGAAGGCCACAGAGCAAGAGAAAGGAAAAATTGCACAGCAGGATTCAGAAGAGTCAGAAGATCCTGGAGGAGACTGATTTCTAGCTTCTGGTACAGATACTGACCCAGTTCTGTGTTTGCTGGAGAATCTTAATTAAGAGACCAGGGAGGTTTGAATGATCTATAATGAGAGAGGAGGATAGCAAACAAGCTGGAAGGATATAGAATGTGAGTATGGAGGCAGAAATTCTGCCAGTTACCAATTAAACTGGTAGGAGTATATAAAGTTGAATGAAAGACTTTCAAGGTGCTGGATCCTGAAGTCAGTCTGGGAGCTAGTTGATGGGAACCAAGGTGGGATAGGATTGGTGGAGAATGCTAAGAGAAATTTGCCTTAATCAGGAGGAGAGAAAATGCTGCTTTGAGACAAAACCCAAGGGGAAGAGTTTTATGTATTTACAGGCAACTCCCGAAATGGGAGGCAGTGAGTTCAAAGTTTCCCATCTAGAAATTTATTGTATCTTATTTTTCCTGTAGATTGGAAATAGAGATTACCTGTTCAGTATTGTGGGAAAGTAAGAGTTGGGGATGGAATCAGTGGTTGGGGAGGTAAAAGAATGATAAACTGAACTGGTGGCCAAGGAGAATGAGGAGTGGACAGACTCAGTTCAGTTCAGTTGCTCAGTCATGGACAGCACCTTGAGACCTCATGGACTGCAGCACTCCAGGCTTGCCTGTCCTTCATTTTTTCCCAGAGCTTGGTCAAACTCATGTCTATTGACTCAGTGATGCCACCAAACCATCTTGTCTTCTGATGTCCCCTTCTCCTTCTGCCTTTTATTTGCCCCCAAATCAAGGTCTGTTTCAATGAGTTGTCTCTTCGCATTAGGTGGTCAAAGTATTGAAGCTTCAGCTTTAGCATCAGCTCTTCCAATGCATATTCAGGCTTAATTTTCTTAAGGATTGACTGGTTTGAGCTCCTTACAGCCCAAGGGACTCTCAAGAGTCTTCTCCAGCACCACAGTTCAAAGGCATCAGTTCTTTGGGGCTCAGCTTTCTTCATCCAACTCTCACATCCATACATGACTACTGGAAAAACCATAGCTTTAACAATTCAGAGTTTTTTTGACAAAGGGATATTTGTGTTTTTGAATATGCTATCTAGGTTTGTCATAGCTTTTCTTCCAAAGAGTAAGCATCTTTTAATTTCATGGCTGTGGTCACCTTCCACAGTTATTTTAGAGCCCAGGAAAATAACATATGTCAACTGTTTCCATTGTTTTCCCATCTGTTTGACATGAGGTGATGTGACTGGCTGCCATCATCTTAGCATTTTGAATGTTGAGTTTTAAGCCATTGTTAGTTATCCTGGCAATCTTAATTCCGGCTTGTGCTTCACCCAGACCAGCATTTCATTGATGTACTCTGCATATGAATTAAATAAGCAGTGTGGTAATATACAGCCTTGTCGTAGTCCTTTTCTAATTTAGACCCAGTCTGTGTTCCATGTCTGGTTCTAACTACTGCTTCTGGTCCTGCATGCAAGTTTCACAGGAAGCAGGTAAGGTGTTCTGGTATTAATATCTCATTCAGAATTGTCCACAGTTTGTTTTCATCTGCATAGTCAAAGAGTTTCTCCTAGTCAATGAAGCAGAAGTAGATGTTTTCTGGAATTCCTTGCTCTTTCTAGGATCCAGAGTATGTTGTCAATTTGATATCTGGTTCCCCTGCCTTTTCTAAATTCAGCTTGGAAGTTCTGGGTCCACATACTGTTGAAGCCTAACTTGGAGGATTTTGAACATTATTTTGCTAGCTTGTGAAATGCGTGCAATGGTGCAGTAGTTTGCACATTTTCTTTGGCCTTGCCCTCTTTAACTCATCCCCCTTGTCTTCTGATGTCCCCTTCTCCTTCTGCCTTTTATTTGCCCCCAAATCAAGGTCTGTTTCAATGAGTTGTCTCTTCGCATTAGGTGGTCAAAGTATTGAAGCTTCAGCTTTAGCATCAGCTCTTCCAATGCATATTCAGGCTTAATTTTCTTAAGGATTGACTGGTTTGAGCTCCTTACAGCCCAAGGGACTCTCAAGAGTCTTCTCCAGCACCACAGTTCAAAGGCATCAGTTCTTTGGGGCTCAGCTTTCTTCATCCAACTCTCACATCCATACATGACTACTGGAAAAACCATAGCTTTAACAATTCAGAGTTTTTTTGACAAAGGGATATTTGTGTTTTTGAATATGCTATCTAGGTTTGTCATAGCTTTTCTTCCAAAGAGTAAGCATCTTTTAATTTCATGGCTGTGGTCACCTTCCACAGTTATTTTAGAGCCCAGGAAAATAACATATGTCAACTGTTTCCATTGTTTTCCCATCTGTTTGACATGAGGTGATGTGACTGGCTGCCATCATCTTAGCATTTTGAATGTTGAGTTTTAAGCCATTGTTAGTTATCCTGGCAATCTTAATTCCGGCTTGTGCTTCACCCAGACCAGCATTTCATTGATGTACTCTGCATATGAATTAAATAAGCAGTGTGGTAATATACAGCCTTGTCGTAGTCCTTTTCTAATTTAGACCCAGTCTGTGTTCCATGTCTGGTTCTAACTACTGCTTCTGGTCCTGCATGCAAGTTTCACAGGAAGCAGGTAAGGTGTTCTGGTATTAATATCTCATTCAGAATTGTCCACAGTTTGTTTTCATCTGCATAGTCAAAGAGTTTCTCCTAGTCAATGAAGCAGAAGTAGATGTTTTTCTGGAATTCCCTTGCTCTTTCTAGGATCCAGAGTATGTTGTCAATTTGATATCTGGTTCCCCTGCCTTTTCTAAATTCAGCTTGGAAGTTCTGGGTCCACATACTGTTGAAGCCTAACTTGGAGGATTTTGAACATTATTTTGCTAGCTTGTGAAATGCGTGCAATGGTGCAGTAGTTTGCACATTTTCTTTGGCATTGCCCTTCTTTGGTACTGGAATGAAAACTGGTCTTTTCCAGTCCCGAGGCCAGTGCTGGATTTTTCAAATTTGCTGGCATTTTGACTGTAGCAGTTTAACAGGATAATCTCTTTGGATTTGAAATTGCGTAGCTGGAATTCCATCACCTCCACCAACTTTGTTCATAGTAATGCTTCCTAGGGCCCACTTGACTTTGCACTCTAGGATATCTGGCTCTAGGTGAGTGATCACACCATCATGGTCATCTGGGTCATTAAGATCTTTTTTTGTATAGCTCTGTATATTCTTTCCACCTCATCTTAATATCTTCTGCTTCTGTTAGGTCCATACTGTTTCTGTCCTTTATTGTGCCTGTCTTTGCATGAAATGTTCCCTTGGTATCTCTAATTTTCTTGAAGAGATCTCCAGTCTTTCCCATTCTATTGTTTTCCTTTATTTCTTTGCATTGTTCACTTAAGAATGCTTTCTTGTCTTTCCTTGCTTTTCTCTGGAACTCTGCATTCATATGGGTACATTTTGCCTTTTCTCTTTTGCCTTTTGCATCTTTTCTTTTCTCAGCTATTTGTAAGGCCTCCTCAAACAACTATTTTGCCTTTTTGCATTTCTTTTTTGGGGGAATGGTTTTGATCACTGCCTCCTGTACAATGTTATGAACCTCTGGGCATAGTTCTTTAGGCACTCTGTCTATCAGATCTAATCCCTTGAATCTATTTGTCACTTCCTCTGTATAATAGTAAGGAATTTGATTTAGGTCATACCCGAATGGCCTAGTGGTTCTCCCCACTGGCTTTAAGTTTGAATTCTGCGATAAGGAGCTCATGATCTGAGCCACAGTCAGTCCCAGGTCTTCTTTTTGCTGTGTAGAACTTCTCCCTCTTTGGCTGCAAAGAATATAATCAGTCTGATTTTGGTATTAACCATCTGGTCTTGTCCATGTGTAGTCATTCCTTGCACTGTTGGAAGAGGACAGAACAGTGTGTTCCCTTGACAATATTATTTTTGTCTTTACTCTGCTTCGTTTTGTACTCCAAGGCCAAACTTGCCTGGTACTCCAGGTATCTCTTGACTTGAGACTTCTGTGCTCCAGTCTCCAGTGATGAAAAGGACATCTTTTTGGAGGGTTAGTTCTTGAAGATCTTTTAGGTCTTCAAAGAATTGTTCAACTTCAATAGAAAAACTATGGTGGTTAATTTTATCTGTCATCTTTACTGGGCCATGAGTTACCTGCAGGTCTGGTTAAACATTTCTGGGTGTATCTGTGAACATGTTTCTGGCAGAGATTAGCTTTAGATCCACAGACTGAGTAAAGCAGGCAGTCTGCCCCAGTGTAGGTGGGCATCATCCAATCCACTGAGGAACCAAGAGAAAAAGGCAAAGAAAAGTGCAATTTTCCCTTTCACCATCATGGTCATCTGGGTCATTAAGATCTTTTTTTGTATAGCTCTGTATATTCTTTCCACCTCATCTTAATATCTTCTGCTTCTGTTAGGTCCATACTGTTTCTGTCCTTTATTGTGCCTGTCTTTGCATGAAATGTTCCCTTGGTATCTCTAATTTTCTTGAAGAGATCTCCAGTCTTTCCCATTCTATTGTTTTCCTTTATTTCTTTGCATTGTTCACTTAAGAATGCTTTCTTGTCTTTCCTTGCTTTTCTCTGGAACTCTGCATTCATATGGGTACATTTTGCCTTTTCTCTTTTGCCTTTTGCATCTTTTCTTTTCTCAGCTATTTGTAAGGCCTCCTCAAACAACTATTTTGCCTTTTTGCATTTCTTTTTTGGGGGAATGGTTTTGATCACTGCCTCCTGTACAATGTTATGAACCTCTGGGCATAGTTCTTTAGGCACTCTGTCTATCAGATCTAATCCCTTGAATCTATTTGTCACTTCCTCTGTATAATAGTAAGGAATTTGATTTAGGTCATACCCGAATGGCCTAGTGGTTCTCCCCACTGGCTTTAAGTTTGAATTCTGCGATAAGGAGCTCATGATCTGAGCCACAGTCAGTCCCAGGTCTTCTTTTTGCTGTGTAGAACTTCTCCCTCTTTGGCTGCAAAGAATATAATCAGTCTGATTTTGGTATTAACCATCTGGTCTTGTCCATGTGTAGTCATTCCTTGCACTGTTGGAAGAGGACAGAACAGTGTGTTCCCTTGACAATATTATTTTTGTCTTTACTCTGCTTCGTTTTGTACTCCAAGGCCAAACTTGCCTGGTACTCCAGGTATCTCTTGACTTGAGACTTCTGTGCTCCAGTCTCCAGTGATGAAAAGGACATCTTTTTGGAGGGTTAGTTCTTGAAGATCTTTTAGGTCTTCAAAGAATTGTTCAACTTCAATAGAAAAACTATGGTGGTTAATTTTATCTGTCATCTTTACTGGGCCATGAGTTACCTGCAGGTCTGGTTAAACATTTCTGGGTGTATCTGTGAACATGTTTCTGGCAGAGATTAGCTTTAGATCCACAGACTGAGTAAAGCAGGCAGTCTGCCCCAGTGTAGGTGGGCATCATCCAATCCACTGAGGAACCAAAGAGAAAAAAAGGCAAAGAAAAGTGCAATTTTCCCTTTGCCCGGCTGCTTTAGGGATATTTGATCTCCTCTTGTCTTCAAGCACTCCAATCCTCAGAACTCCATTTCTCAGGACTCTAGAATTACCCACTCTTCTGTGACTCCAGCTTTCAGAAGGCTGGTCATAGGTCTTCATAACCTCTATAATCATGGAAGCCAATATCTTATAATAAATTATTTATATGTATATATCCCACTGGTTCTGCTTTTTTGGAAAAACCTGACTGATATGGGGATGCAACAGCAAGAATCTTGGGCTGAGGTTTCCTTAGTATCACTCAGTGGGATTGACTGATAAATAAAAAAAAATTAAAAAAAAAAAGATCTATGGTTTGGTTGGGGCAAGATGTGGGATAGAAAAGCCAAACTCTCACAAGAGAGGGTTGTCATGTTGGACCATGGCCTCTGGACCATATAGGAGGCTGTTAGTCCAAGAAGCGAAAAGAGGAAGAAAGCAGAGATCTGAACAATTGTGTGTGTGTGTGTGTGTGTGTGTGTGTGTGTGTGTGTGTGAGTGTGTGAGTGTGTGTTTGTGGGAGGGGAGGTGTTGGCTTGAAGGGATAAGCAGGGAGGATAAGAGATTGTGGTCTGAGAATGGATGATGTAAATAAATCTTCTGAGGGCAGGGGACTCCACTTGGTTATGTTCACTACAGACTGGGAGGAGTCTCAGGTGGGCAGAGGGGATGGCCCTCTGAAAAGAGAATCCTAACAGGGCCACCCAGTGAATGTGCAGCTTCTAAGGGAAACTGCTTTTCAGTATTGGTGTCTGCAATATTTTTCTGATGGAGGAAGAGCCATGCTTTTCATGGACAGCGTTATCAGAGCTTTTATGGACTATTACTTCAGGTGGAGTGTGGAAAAATTACTTTCTTGTGATTATTTATAGATATAATTGTTTCCCTGCTACCCAGGATATGTTCAGCAAGTAATTACTATTGAATTAACTGCATTGACCATCTTTCGATTCTACTAACAACACAGTTTGCATTTAAGCTATTTCCTCCTTGCCAATCTGTGTCTGTTACAATGAGCATTTCAACTCAATTAGCATCTCAGTAACAATCAAATTATCTTTAATATGATGTAATTACATTTTTTTAAAATTAGGCTAAACTGAAGATACTGAGCTGTGAATGTCTAGCATAGCTTTGAGAAGTAATTAAAACAAACCCGATGTCTTTCTAAGGTAGGAGCATATTTTGCTAAAGTCCAATTTAAAGACCTGAAATCACACCCCTTGTGCTAAATCCACTTCTTGCAGGAAGCTTTCCTGATGTAGTCATGCCTCCTGGCCCCCATATATGAAGTTCTGTGCAGCTTTACGTGCTGTAGTTGCCTTCGCAGCTTCCTCATGCATGGAGTTCAAGGCCAGGGTGGACCAGGAGGCTTACCAGCACAGTAGGAGTGAATGTTTGTTGAGTCCCTCTATACAAAGCATTATGGTGTGTTAAGTGCCACCCCCATTCATATGTTGAAATCCTAAACCATGGCGCCTCAGAATATTTGGGCAGAGTATTTACAGAAGTTAAAATGTGGTCATTAGGTGAATCCTAATCCCATGTGTCTGAGACTTTTATAAAAAAGAGAAACCTGGACACAGACATGTATGTACACAGGGAAATTATGTGAAGACACAGGAAGAAGGCCCTCTATAAGCCAAAGAGAGAAGCCTTCTCTCACAGACCACAGAAGAAACTAACCTTGCTGACCCATTGATCTTAGACTTCTAGTCTCCAAAATTGTGAGGAAGTGGATTTCTGTTATTTAAGTCACCTGTTTAGATATGTTTTTATAGCAGTCCAAGGAAACTAATGCAGACATTAACCACAGCGGTTAAGCGCAAGGCACTGGAATCAGGGTGCCAGAGTCTGAACCTCAACACAGCTGCTTATCAGCAGTGAGCGATTATGTGCCTCAGTTTTCCCATCCTTAAAATGGGGATAGTAACATCCCTCACAGGGTTGTTCTAATTCATATAAAGAGCTTAATGCAGTATAACAAATGTCTCAGCAACTGTTTGATGTATGTTAATTTTTACTCTGCCCCAGGCAGAGTACTAAGTGCTTTATATACACTCACTCCATTAATCCTAGTTGCTGGCTTATGAAGTCACAGCTTTTATTTTTCTGTGAGGAAAATGAGAGAAGTCAAATACCATATGAGAGATGGAGCTAGGACTGGACCTGATGCCTTGACCACCAATTAACTTGCCTCAGAGTGATCTAGAAGATACAGGGTGTGATTATGGGGTGCCTGTTATGATTTTAAAATGTATTCATTTAATTAATTGGACTTTTAAATTTACTTTTTTTCAACAAATATATGAACTCTGTCATAAAAATTTCACAGGCACTTGAAGAATTCAAACACAGATAAAATCTCCCTTCAGCAGGAAGTGATTCTTTTGATGCTGTTTGACCTTAAAATTTTATTTTTTATTCATTTGTTTATCATTCACTGCATTTATTTACTGCCTTCTATATACTAATCACTGTAGTAGATGCTAGCAATAGAGTGAGGAACAAGACAAAAATGATTCCTCTCCCCTTGTGGGGCTTAAATTATAACTGTAAGTCATGGAAAATTAATAGTGATGTGTTTTGAAAATTTCAGCAACAACCATAATTTTCAGGAAATAATCAGGGTGAAGTGATAGTATTTCAGTTTTATTTTATGGAGGAAGGCTAGGAAAGGCTTCTGAGAATTTGACATTGGATCTGAAAATATAAGAGTGAGAATGACCCAGCTGCATGAATTCTTTAAGGCCAAATTCCTGAGGCAGAGCATCACTAACACGAATGTAAGAGACATGATTTTTTTTTTTTTAAGATTTATTTATTTATTTATTTTGAGCGGGGGTCCGGTTGGGGAGGGAGGGGAGCAGGCGGGCCACTTCTATTGGTCTTTCACTTCTCTGTTTTCATCGGTCTTTGTTCTTTGGCTCCTGCGGGCCTCCCATAGCGGTGGCGTCTTGTCGCAGGGCGCCGGCTCTGGGCACATGCGCTCCAGAGCTCCGGCTCGGTCATTGGACACATCCCTCACAGGGTTGTTCTAATTCATATAAAGAGCTTAATGCAGTATAACAAATGTCTCAGCAACTGTTTGATGTATGTTAATTTTTACTCTGCCCCAGGCAGAGTACTAAGTGCTTTATATACACTCACTCCATTAATCCTAGTTGCTGGCTTATGAAGTCACAGCTTTTATTTTTCTGTGAGGAAAATGAGAGAAGTCAAATACCATATGAGAGATGGAGCTAGGACTGGACCTGATGCCTTGACCACCAATTAACTTGCCTCAGAGTGATCTAGAAGATACAGGGTGTGATTATGGGGTGCCTGTTATGATTTTAAAATGTATTCATTTAATTAATTGGACTTTTAAATTTACTTTTTTTCAACAAATATATGAACTCTGTCATAAAAATTTCACAGGCACTTGAAGAATTCAAACACAGATAAAATCTCCCTTCAGCAGGAAGTGATTCTTTTGATGCTGTTTGACCTTAAAATTTTATTTTTTATTCATTTGTTTATCATTCACTGCATTTATTTACTGCCTTCTATATACTAATCACTGTAGTAGATGCTAGCAATAGAGTGAGGAACAAGACAAAAATGATTCCTCTCCCCTTGTGGGGCTTAAATTATAACTGTAAGTCATGGAAAATTAATAGTGATGTGTTTTGAAAATTTCAGCAACAACCATAATTTTCAGGAAATAATCAGGGTGAAGTGATAGTATTTCAGTTTTATTTTATGGAGGAAGGCTAGGAAAGGCTTCTGAGAATTTGACATTGGATCTGAAAATATAAGAGTGAGAATGACCCAGCTGCATGAATTCTTTAAGGCCAAATTCCTGAGGCAGAGCATCACTAACACGAATGTAAGAGACATGATTTTTTTTTTTTTAAGATTTATTTATTTATTTATTTTGAGCGGGGGTCCGGTTGGGGAGGGAGGGGAGCAGGCGGGCCACTTCTATTGGTCTTTCACTTCTCTGTTTTCATCGGTCTTTGTTCTTTGGCTCCTGCGGGCCTCCCATAGCGGTGGCGTCTTGTCGCAGGGCGCCGGCTCTGGGCACATGCGCTCCAGAGCTCCGGCTCGGTCATTGGACACATCGGTCCAGCCGCTCCGCGGCACAGCGGGATCCTCCCGGGTCAGGGATCGAACCGGCGCCCCTTGCACTGCAAGGCGGTGTCCTTATCCACTGGACCACCAGGGGAAGCCCGAGACATGATTTTTTGCTTAGGAGATTTCATAGTCTTTAAACTTCTTAAGTTCCATTTCCGCAAGAGCTTATGCAATTTATTTTTTTGTCACGTTCTCAATGTTTTTAAATCAGAAATCTAACTTCAGTGTGATATACTTGATAAAAATTCTGTTGCTTTCTTTAGACATACTAATTAGCTCTATATTGGGTCTCTGTTGTTTTACTGTTCACAACTATCATTTACTCTTTAATTTTTCTTCTCATTGATCCTTTCTCTATTTCTGCATATTTTTAGATCTGTCATCTATACTATGGATTTTTTTCTCTAATTTCCTCCTTTGTTTACCACTTCAAATGTTCTTTAAGTTCTCCAACGATGTTTTCTTTCCCTTAATTTCTTACATTTCCTTTCACAGTTCTTTTTTCATATTTTGTTTTTATCACATCATCTCATCTTTCATTAGAATTCTTGACTGCACTCACTTCCTTTAGAAGTCTAAGTAACTATATTCCTTTTTGTATTTTTAAAAATTATTTCAGCTTTATTGAAGCATTGTGTGTATTAAACTGTACAACTTGATGTTTTGATATACATATACATTGTGAATAGTCACCTCACTTAGTTCTGTTTTCTTTCTGTGTTGTGTGTGCATGCAGCAACAATCCTTAGAATCAACCCTTTAAGCAATTATCAAGTATGTTAATACTGTTAACTATGGTTACATTACTGCATGTTCAATCTCCAGAGCTTAGCTTGTATAATTGAAATCTTATACTTTTTTAAAATGTTGGCCTCTTTTACTGTTTTTTTATTGATTTATTTTCATCCATCTTTATTCTTTGATCTGTGTGGGCCTCCCATTGCAATGGCCTCTCTCGTTGCAGAGCACTGGGTCTGGGCACATGTACTCCAGAGTGCTGGCTTGTCGTTGGACACACCAGTCCAGTTGCGCCGTGGCATGTGGCATCTTCCTGGGCCAGAGATGGAAGCAGTGGCCCTTGTACTGCAAGGTAGACTCCTAACCCACTGTATCACCAGGGAAGCCCTGAAATCTTATACTTTTTGACAAATATCTCATTTCCCTTCTTGTAGGTCTAGAAAACAGCATCTATTAATACTCTCTGCTTCTATAAATTTGATTATTTTAGGTTGCACATGTAAGTGGAATAATATCTTCCTATGTTTGATTTATTTAACTTAGTATAATGCCCTGTAGGTTCATTCCTGTCCTCATAAATGTCATGATTTATTGTTTCTTAAAGAGTGCAAAGAACATAGGATTCCTCTTTGAGATACTGATTTCATTTCCTTTGGATATATACTCAGAAATTAGACCACTGGATCAAATTGTGATTCAGTTTTTGAATTTTTAAAGAAACTTCATAATATTTTCTATAGTGGCTGTACAGATTTACATTTCCAACAGTGCTGTACAAGGGTTTCTATTTTTCTACATCCTTCCCCCAACACTAATTAGCATTTTTCTTTTCTTTTTTTTTCCTTTGACCACACCTCGCAGGATTATTAGTTCCCCTATCAAGGATTGAACCTGGCTCAGCAGCAGAAGCGTGGAATCCTAACCATTGGGCATCCAGGGAATTCCTAGCATTTGTCCTTTTGATAATGGCCATCTTAACAGGTGTGAAGTGATACTTCATTGTGTTTTTTATTTTCATTTCCTCATGATTAGTGATGTTGAGTCCCTTTTGAATACCTATTGGCCATTTTTATGTCTTCTTTGAGAACTGACTATTCAGGTCCTTTGTCCATTTTTTATAATCAAGTGGATTATTTATTTATTTATTGACTACTGAGTTGTACGGATTTCTTGTATATGTTTGATATTAACCCCTTATCAGACATATGGTTTCCTAATATTTTCTCCCATTCCCTGTTGACTATTACCTTTGCTGTACAGAAGTTTTTTGGTTTGAGGTACTTGTCTGTTTTTGCTTTTATTGCTTGAACTTTCGATGTCAAATCCCAAAATCATTGCTAAGACCAATATCAAGAAGTTTACAACCTGTATTTTCTTCTAGTAACTTTACAGTTTCAAGTCTTACATTTAAGTCTCTAACCCATTTTGAGTTTATTTTTTTCTAAGGTGTGATATCAGGGTTCAATTTCACCATTCATGTGGATATAATTTTCCCAATACTGTTTGGTTGAAGAGACTTGTCCTTTCCCTTTGTGTGTTCTTGGCTCCCATGCTAAAGATAAGTGGATCATACATACACAGCCCCGTTCCATTGGTCTATGTGTCTTTTTTGTGCCCTTTTCATTAATATCTTCCTATGTTTGATTTATTTAACTTAGTATAATGCCCTGTAGGTTCATTCCTGTCCTCATAAATGTCATGATTTATTGTTTCTTAAAGAGTGCAAAGAACATAGGATTCCTCTTTGAGATACTGATTTCATTTCCTTTGGATATATACTCAGAAATTAGACCACTGGATCAAATTGTGATTCAGTTTTTGAATTTTTAAAGAAACTTCATAATATTTTCTATAGTGGCTGTACAGATTTACATTTCCAACAGTGCTGTACAAGGGTTTCTATTTTTCTACATCCTTCCCCCAACACTAATTAGCATTTTTCTTTTCTTTTTTTTTCCTTTGACCACACCTCGCAGGATTATTAGTTCCCCTATCAAGGATTGAACCTGGCTCAGCAGCAGAAGCGTGGAATCCTAACCATTGGGCATCCAGGGAATTCCTAGCATTTGTCCTTTTGATAATGGCCATCTTAACAGGTGTGAAGTGATACTTCATTGTGTTTTTTATTTTCATTTCCTCATGATTAGTGATGTTGAGTCCCTTTTGAATACCTATTGGCCATTTTTATGTCTTCTTTGAGAACTGACTATTCAGGTCCTTTGTCCATTTTTTATAATCAAGTGGATTATTTATTTATTTATTGACTACTGAGTTGTACGGATTTCTTGTATATGTTTGATATTAACCCCTTATCAGACATATGGTTTCCTAATATTTTCTCCCATTCCCTGTTGACTATTACCTTTGCTGTACAGAAGTTTTTTGGTTTGAGGTACTTGTCTGTTTTTGCTTTTATTGCTTGAACTTTCGATGTCAAATCCCAAAATCATTGCTAAGACCAATATCAAGAAGTTTACAACCTGTATTTTCTTCTAGTAACTTTACAGTTTCAAGTCTTACATTTAAGTCTCTAACCCATTTTGAGTTTATTTTTTTCTAAGGTGTGATATCAGGGTTCAATTTCACCATTCATGTGGATATAATTTTCCCAATACTGTTTGGTTGAAGAGACTTGTCCTTTCCCTTTGTGTGTTCTTGGCTCCCATGCTAAAGATAAGTGGATCATACATACACAGCTTTATTTTTGGCTTCTCTATTCTGTTCCATTGGTCTATGTGTCTTTTTTGTGCCTTCATTATACTTTGTTACATACTGTTTTGATTACTGCCCATCTGTACTATAATTTGTAATATAATTTGAATATATGATGCCGACAGTTTTGTTCATCTTAATATTGCTTTGGTAACTCTAGGTCTATTGCGATTACATGTGAATTTTAGAATTGTTTTTTCTACATGTGCAAGGAATGCATTTGTGATGTTGACAAAAATTGCATTGAATTTGTAGATCTTTTGGGGAAGTATGTCCATTTTACTAATATTACTTTTTCCAATCTGCAAATACATGATGTGTTTCCATTTATCTCTTTCTTTAATTTTCATCATCAACATGGTATAGTCTTCAGAGTACAAGTCTTTCACCTCTTTAGATGCATTTACTTATAACTATGTTATTCTGTTTGATGCTATTGTGAATGGCACTGAAAAAGATTTTGTCAGATAGTTTATTGTTTATATATATAGAAATTATCAATTTTCAGATGCTGAATTTGTATTGAGCAACATTATGGAATTCATTTATTAATTCTAACAATTTTAATTAATTTATTTATTTTTATCTATCTTCATTCTTTGATCTGTGTGGGCCTACCATTGCAGTGGCCTCTCTCGCTGCAGAGCACCAGCTCTGGGCGCATGTGCTCCAGAGTGCTGACTCGTAATTAGAAACACCAGTCCAGCTGCTCCACAGCATGTGGGATCTTTCTGAGCCAGAGATCGAACCAGTGCCCCTTGTACTGAAAGGCAGACTCTTTACTCACTGGACCACCAGGGGAGCTGAAATTCTAACAATTTTTTGATGAGTCTTTGGGGGTTTTCTAAACATATGATGTCATTTGCAAAGAGATGATTTTTACTTCTTCCTTTCTGATTTGGATGCTGTTTCTTTCCTCTTTTACTTGTATAATTACTCTGGTTAGGACTTTTAGTACCATGTTGAATAAAAATCAAGAGAATAGGTACCTCTTCCTTGGACTGGATATTAAAGGAAAAACTTTCAGTTTTTCTTTCTTTGTGTGCAGTAAGAACCCCTAACACTGATCCTTTTAGCAATTTCCATGTATGTAACATTGTTAACTATAATCACAAACTTTCAGTTTTTCCTTACTGACTATGATGGTAGCTGTGAGATTTTCATATAAGGCCTTTATTGTGTTGAAATACATTTCTTTTATTCCTATTTGTTGAGTGTCTTTTTCCCTTTAATCACAAATGTATGTTGAATTTTATCAAATGCTTTTTATCTACATGTTGAGATTATTATGTGATTTTTATATTTAATTCCTATGGTATGGTGTATCATATTGGTTGATTTGTCTATGTTGACCTATTCTTGAATGCCAGGGATAAATCCCACTTGGTCAGAGTATATAATCTTTTCAATATTCAGCTGAATACTTTTTTTTAATATTACTTTTTATTTATACAGAGTCTTCTTATTTATAGATATGTATAATCCCAGATTGGTCATATGTATATACTTGGGCCCTTCCCTACTCCACCCCCATCCAGTTTCCCCAATCCCACTCCTCCAGACTGTGGCACTGCACCCCTGCAGGATCCCCTATTTCCACAGCACAATGACAATAGTGATCTTTTAACATATGATAGTATAGGTTTCCATGTTACTCCCTCTATGCCTTCCACCCACTGTTCATTCCCCACACTGTCCATATGTCTGTTCTCTTTGTCTATTTTTCCATCACTTAATTGCATATGTTATCATTACCATCTTACTAGATTCCATATATATGTGTTAGTATACCCTACTTATATTTCATTTTTTGACTTACTTCACTTGGTATAATAGTTGTTACTCATTTTAGCCAGAGATCGAACCAGTGCCCCTTGTACTGAAAGGCAGACTCTTTACTCACTGGACCACCAGGGGAGCTGAAATTCTAACAATTTTTTGATGAGTCTTTGGGGGTTTTCTAAACATATGATGTCATTTGCAAAGAGATGATTTTTACTTCTTCCTTTCTGATTTGGATGCTGTTTCTTTCCTCTTTTACTTGTATAATTACTCTGGTTAGGACTTTTAGTACCATGTTGAATAAAAATCAAGAGAATAGGTACCTCTTCCTTGGACTGGATATTAAAGGAAAAACTTTCAGTTTTTCTTTCTTTGTGTGCAGTAAGAACCCCTAACACTGATCCTTTTAGCAATTTCCATGTATGTAACATTGTTAACTATAATCACAAACTTTCAGTTTTTCCTTACTGACTATGATGGTAGCTGTGAGATTTTCATATAAGGCCTTTATTGTGTTGAAATACATTTCTTTTATTCCTATTTGTTGAGTGTCTTTTTCCCTTTAATCACAAATGTATGTTGAATTTTATCAAATGCTTTTTATCTACATGTTGAGATTATTATGTGATTTTTATATTTAATTCCTATGGTATGGTGTATCATATTGGTTGATTTGTCTATGTTGACCTATTCTTGAATGCCAGGGATAAATCCCACTTGGTCAGAGTATATAATCTTTTCAATATTCAGCTGAATACTTTTTTTTAATATTACTTTTTATTTATACAGAGTCTTCTTATTTATAGATATGTATAATCCCAGATTGGTCATATGTATATACTTGGGCCCTTCCCTACTCCACCCCCATCCAGTTTCCCCAATCCCACTCCTCCAGACTGTGGCACTGCACCCCTGCAGGATCCCCTATTTCCACAGCACAATGACAATAGTGATCTTTTTCACATATGATAGTATAGGTTTCCATGTTACTCCCTCTATGCCTTCCACCCACTGTTCATTCCCCACACTGTCCATATGTCTGTTCTCTTTGTCTATTTTTCCATCACTTAATTGCATATGTTATCATTACCATCTTACTAGATTCCATATATATGTGTTAGTATACCCTACTTATATTTCATTTTTTGACTTACTTCACTTGGTATAATAGGTTCTAGATCCATCCACCTCATAAAGGATGATTCTTCTACATTTCTTTTTATAACTGAGTACTCCTTTGTATATATGTACCAGAGCTTTTTTATCCATTCATTCATTGATGGACATCTACGCTGCTTCCATGTTCTAGCTGTTGTATAGAGAGCTGCAATGAACATTGGGGTCCAGGGGCTTCTTTCAGTTTTGATTTCATCTGGGTATAAGCCTAAGAGTGGGATTGCTGGGTCATATGGTACTTCTATTTGCAGTTTTTCAAGAAATCTCCATACTGTCTTCCATAGAGGATGTACCAATTTACATTCCCACCAGCAATGTAAGAGGGTTCCCTTTTCTCTGTACCCTCTCCAGCATTTATGGTCTGTCAATTTGTTGATGATGGCCATTCTGACGGGTGTGAGGTGATATCTCATTGTAGTTTTGATTTACATTTCTCTAATAATAAACCAGGTTGAGCATCATTTCATGTGCTTTTGGGGCATCTGTCTGTCCTCTTTGGAGAGATGTCTCTTTAGGTTTTTTTCCCATTTTTTGATTGGGTTGTTCATTTTTCCAGTGCTGAGTTGTCCGAGTTGCTTGTAGATTTTGGAGATTAATTCTTTGTCTGTTGTTTCATTTGCTATGATTTTCTCCCATTCTGTGGGTTGTCTGTTCAGCTTTTTTGTAATTTCTTTTGCTGTACAAAAGTTTTTAAGTTTCATTAGGTCCCACATGTTCATTTTTCTTTTTAGTTCCACTATTCTAGTAGGTGGGTCAGAGAAGATCTTGCTTTGATTTATGTCCTTGAGGGTTTTGCCTCTAAGAGCTTGATGGTTTCTGGTTTTCCATTTAGGTCTTTAATCCATTTTGAGCTGATCTGTGTGTATGGTGTCAGGGAATGTTCCAGCTTCATTTTTTTGCATGTAACTGTCCAGTTTTTCCAGCACCATTTGTTGAAGAGGCTCTCTTTGTCCCATTTTAGATTTTTGTCTCCATTGTCAAAAATGAGGTATCTGTAGGTGCGTGGGCCTATCTCGGGGTTCTCTATCTTGTTCCATTGGTCTGTATTTCTGTTTTTGTGCCAGTGCCATACTGTCTTGAGGACTGTTGCTTTGTAGTAGAGTCTGAAGTTGGGGAAGCTGATTCCTTCACCTCCATTCTTCTTTCTCAGGTTGGCTTTGGCTATCCAGGGTCTTTTGTATTATCATATGAACTGTGTTATTCTTTGGTCTAGTTCTGTGAAGAATGTCATTGGTATAGTCTGGTAGGGATCGCATTGAATCTAGAGATGATATTTTATAGTATGGTCATTTTTACAATTTGATTCTTCCGACCCAGGAACGTGGAATATCTCTCCATCAGTTTAAGTCAACTTTGATTTGTTTCATTAATGCCTTGTAATTTTCTGTGTACACTTCCTTTGTTTCTTTAGGTAGGTTTATTCCTAGATATTTTATCCTTTTGGCTGCAATGGTGGAGGGGATTGCCTCTTTGATTTCATTGTCTGATTTTTCATTGTTTTTTTTTTTTGGTGGGGTGGGGAGGGAGGGGAGCAGGCGGGCAACTTCTATTGGTCTTTCATTTGTCTAGTTTCATCCATCTTTGTTCTTTGGCCCGTGTGGGCCTCCCATCGCGGTGACCTCCGTTGTCGCAAAGCACCAGCTCTGGGCGCATGCGCTCCAGAGCTCTGGCTCGGTGATTGGACACATCAGTCCAGCCGCTCCCCGGCATGTGGGATCTTCCCAGGCCAGGGATCGAACCAGCACCCCTTACACTGCAAGGTGGTGTCCCCACCCACTGAACCATCAGGGAAGCCCTGATTTTTCATTGTTTTTAATAGGAATGTGAGTGATTTCTGTGGATTGATTTTGAATCGAGCAACTCTACTGAATTCGTTGATTAGCTCTAGTACTTTTCTAATAGTGCCTTTGGGGTTTTCTATGTGTAATATAATGTTGTCCACAAATAGAGAGAGTTTTACTTCTTTTCCCATCTGGATTCCTTTATTTCTTGTTCTTCTCTTATTGCTGTTGCTAGAACTTCCAGGATTATGTTGAATAAGAGTGGTGAAAGTGGACACCCTTGTCTTGTTCCTGACCTTAGAGGGAATGCTTTCAGTTTTTCACCATTGAGGATAATGTTTGCTGTGTGCTTCTCATATATGGCTTTCACTATGTTGAGATAGGTTCCTTCTATGACCATTTTTTGAACAGTTTTTATCTGAATGGGTATTGGATTTTGTCAAAGGTTTTTCTACATCTATTGAGATGATCATGTGATTTTTGTGTCTCAATTTGTTGATATGATGTATCACATTGATTGATTTGCAGATATTGAAGAATCCTTGCATGTCTGGGATGAACCCAACTTGATCATGATGTATGAGTTTTTTGATGTGTTGTTGAATTCTGTTTTCTAGAATTTTGTTGAGGATTTTGGCATCCAAATTTGTAAGTGAAATAGGTCAATTATTTTCTTTTTTTGCAATGTCTTTGCCTGGTTTGGGTATCAGGGTGATAGTAGCCTCATAGAATATGTTTGGAAGTTTTCCTTCCTATGCAATTTTTTGAAAGAGTTTTAGATGGATGGGTATTAGCTCTTATTTAAATATTTGGTAGAATTCATCTGTGAAGCCCTCTGGCCCTGGGCTTTTATTTTTGAGTAGAGTTTTTAATCACAAATTCAATTTCTGAGCTTGTGATTGAGTTGTTCATAGTTTCTATATTTTCTTGGTTCAATTTTGGAAGATTAATCTTTTCTAAGGAACTGTCCATTTCTTCCAGGTTGTCCAGTTTGTTGCCCTATAGCTTTTCGTATTAGTCTCTTATAAACCTTTGGATTTCTGCATTACCTGCTGGAATCTCTCCTTTTTCATTTTTGGTTATGTTGATCTTGTTCTCTCTTTTTTCTCGATGAGTCTGGCCAGTGGTTGGTCAATTTTGTTTATCTTTTTGAAGAACTCACTTTTCATTTTATTCACTTTTACTACTGTTTCTTTAATTTCTTTTTCATTTATTTCTGCTCTGATCTTTATGATTTCACTTCTTCTGCTAACTTTGGGGTGTTTCTGTTCTTCTTTCTCCAGTTGTTTTAAGTATAGAGTTAGGTTGTCTGTTTGGTATTTTTCTTCTTTTTTGAGGTAGGATTGTATTGTTATAAACTTCCCTCTTAGAACTGCTTTTGCACTGTTGTGTGGTCTTTGTTGTTTTCTTCTTAGAATTTTTAAATTTCTCCTTTGATTTGCTTGGTAATCAGTTTGCTTTTTAGGTATGTGTTCTTTAATCTCCATGCACTCGTGCTTTTAGTGGGTTTTTCGTGTAGTTGATATCTAGTCTGATTGCATTGTGGTCAGAGAAGATGGCTGATTTAATTTCAATTATTTTGAATTTACTGAGGTTTGATTTCTGGCCCATGATATTATCTATCCTGGAGAATGTTTTGTGAGCACTTGAGAAAAAAAATGTATTCTTCTGTTTTTGGTTGGAAGGTCCTAACATTATCAATGATGTTCATCTCTTCCAGTGTGTCATTTAAGGCTTGTGTTTCTTTATTACTTTTCTGTTTTAATTATTTGTCCATTGGTGTAATAGGCGTGTTAAAGTCTCCTACTATTATTGCATTATTGTCGATTTCTTCTTTTATGTCTGAAATTGTTTGTCTTGTGCATTGGGGTGCTCGTGTGTTGGGTGTATAGATATTTATGATTGTTATGTCTTCCTCTTGTATAGATCCCTTGATCATTATGTAGTGTCCTGCCTTTTCTCTTGTAGTTTTGTTTATTTTTAGGTCTATTTGGTCTGATATGAGGATTGCTATTCTAGATTTCTTTTGATTTCCATTCACATGGATTATCTTTTTCCATCCTCTCACTTTCAGTTTATGTGTGTCATTACGTCTGAAGTGGGTTTCTTATAAACAGCATATAAATATGAGTCTGGTTTTGTGTCCACTCAGCCAGTCTGTGTCTTTTGGTTGGGGCATTTAGTCCGTTTGCATTCAAAGTAATTATTGACATGAATATTCCTAGTGTTACCTTCTTTGATGTTTGGGGTTTGTTTTGTAGGACTTCTGCTACTCTTGTATTTGTTGGCTATATGAGGCACTTTATTTTTTTTTTTTTTTTAAATTTATTTATTTATTTATTTATTTATTTTTGTACATGTATGTTCCCAGATCAATCAGATGCATATCCCTTGGCCCTCCCCCCACCCAGGTTCCCCCATCCCTCCAGACCATTGCTATGAGGCACTTTAAATCTTGTTGTAAAGCTGGTTTTGCAGTACAAAATTCTTTAAGCTTTTGCTTGTCTGTGAAGTTTTTGACTTCTTCATCAATTCTGAATGAGATCTTTGCTAGGTAGAGAATTATTGGTTGGAGGTTATTCTCTTTTAGCCATTTAAATGTGTCCTGCCATTCCCTTTTAGCGTGCAGGGTTTCTGCTGAAAAATCAGTGGTTAAACCTATGGGATTTCCTTTGTAAGTTATTTGCTGTTTCTTCCTTGATGCTTTATGTATTGTCTCTTCATGTTTAGTCTGTGTTAGCTTGATTAGAATGTGCCTTGGTGTGTTTCTTCTGGGGTTTATAAAATCATGCAAATATTTTCTAACATAATGGAAAAATATACATACATACACATCAATAAACACAACTGAATAGTCATAAAGGGATAAAGTCTAGGGAATTTTTCTGGCAAATGGCACAGATTTGGTACCTGATCAGTAAACTCTAAGTTAATTAAAATATTGCCTGGAAAAACAGATCCAGAGCAAGGTCCTGGCTGGGGATATTGCAATGAAAACAGTTTTTAACTAAGACATGTGTTGGGAGTGAGAAGGAGGAGAATGTATAGGTAATGAAAAGGAATAGATTCGTGTTGCAAGGATTTTGTAGGGTTAGGTAGCAAAGATTAGTATGTAGTAGAGTTTAGTACAGCTGGAAGAGAACAGCAGAGACAGCAAGATGGGAAATATTTATAGAAAGGATAGTTATAGATATAAAAAGATTTTACAGTTAGAGCATAGAGAGAGGAAGCTGTGGTAAAGAAAAAAAATTAAAAAATAAATGCAAATAAAAAGTAAGAAAATATTGTCCCTGGTTTTTATCTTCTCATCTGCATGTGAACCTTTCACAAATTTGCTCTTGATGCTGTCCCAGATTTTCCTAGTCTGTCCTGGTGTGGGTCGGGTATGGGGGCTGGGCGACTGTTCATGTCTTAGGTTTGGATGTTGAAGAATCCTTGCATGCCTGGGATGAACCCAACTTGATCATGATGTATGAGTTTTTTGATGTGTTGCTGAATTCTGTTTTCTAGAATTTTGTTGAGGATTTTGGCATCTAGATTCATCAGTGAAATTGGCCTATAATTTTCTTTTTTTGTGTTGTCTTTGCCTGGCTTTGGTATCAGGGTGATGGTGGCCTCGTAGAATGTGTTTGGAAGTGTTCCTTCCTGTGCAATTTTTTGGAAGAGTTTTAGAAGGACAGGCATTACCTCTTCTTTAAATGTTTGGTAGAATTCACTTGTGAAACCATCTGGCCCTGGGCTTTTATTTTTGGGTCGATTTTTGATCACAAGGTCGATTTCTGAGCTTGTGATTGGCTTGTTCATAGTTTCTATTTCTTCCTGGTTGAGTCTTCAGAAATTAATCTTCTCTAAGAAACTGTGCGTTTCTTCCAAGTTGTCCAGTTTGTTGCCATAGAGTTATTTATAATAGTCTCTTATAATCCTTTGTATTTCTGCATCATCTGTTGTAATCTCTCCTTTTTCATTTTTGATTTTGTTGATCTCATTCTTCTCTCTCTTTTTCTTGATGATTCTGGCCAGTGGTATGTCGATTTTATTTATCTTTTCAAAGAACCAGCTTTTTGTTTTATTTATCTTTACTATTGTTTCTTTTGTTTCCTTATTATTTATTTCTGCTCTGATTTTTATGATTTTCCTTATTCTGCTGGCTCTGGGGTGTTTTTGTTCTTCTTTCTCCAGTTGTTTTAAGTGTAATGTTAGGTTGTCTGTTTGAAATTTTCCTAGTTTCTTGAGGTGGTATTGAACTGCTATAAACTTGCCTCTTAGAACTGCTTTTGCAGTATCCCATAGGTTTTGCACCGTCGTGTGTTCATTGTCATTTTCTTCTAGGAACTTTAAAATTTCTCCTTTGATTTGTTCAGCAATCAGTTGGTTTTTTTAGGTATGTGTTGTTTAATCTCCATGTGTTTGTGTTTTTAGCAGTTTTTTCCCTGTAGTTGATCTCTAGTCTCATTGCATTGTGGTCCGAGAAGATGGTTGATATAATTTCAGTTTTCTTGAATTGACTGAGGTTTGATTTGTGGCCCAAGATGTGGTCTATCCTGGAGAATATTCCATGAGCACTTGGGAAGAAAGTGTATTCTTCTGCTTTTGGATGGAAGGTCCTAAAAATATCAATGAGGTCCATTTCTTCTAGTGTGGCATTTAAGGCCTGTGTTTCTTTATTAATTTTCTGTTTGGATGATCTGTCCATTGGTGTGAGAGGAGTGTTAAAGTCTCCTACTATTATTGTGTCAGTGTCGATGTCTTCTTTTATGTCTGAACGTGTTTGTCTTATGTATTGGGGTGCTCCTGCATTGGGTGCATAGATATTTATGATTGTATGTCTTCTTCTTGGACCAATCCCTTGATCATTATGTACTGTCCTTCCTTGTCTTTTCTAATCTTCTTTATTTTGAGGTCTATTTTGTCTGATATGAGGATTGCTACTCCAGCTTTCTTTTGATTTCCATTTGCATAGAATATTTTTTCCCAGCCTCTCCCTTTCAGTCTATGAGTGTCTCTAGGTCTGAAGTGAGTTTCCTGGAGGCAGCGTATGTATGGGTCATGTTTTTTTTTTTTTTTTTTGTCACAGTAACTCTTTTTAAAATATTTCTTACATACTAATAAAATACATAGTTGAATTTAGGCATAAAAATAATGGAGCAAACATGCAGGCAGCCACCATCGAGCTGGAAACATAGACCATGACTAGTAGTGCTGGGACTCCTGTTGTGTCCCTCTCCCTCCGCCACCAAGGATAATGCCATTCTGAATTTGTGTTTATCATCCATTGCTCTTTCTTATAATATTATAAGCACAATAAGTTATTTATAATTTCTTTTCTTATAATGTTATTTTTATTATATTTGTGACCCTAAATAACACATGGCTTTTTCCACCCAGCATCATGAGAGCCACTGATGGTGATGCTTGCTGAGAACTTGCTATCTTCCCAATGAATTGAAGCTTTTACATTACAGAATGACTCTCTTTATTTTTAATCTCCATGTGTTTGTTTTTAGCAGTTTTTTTCCTGTAATTGATCTCTAGTCTCATTGCATTGTGGTCCGAGAAGATGGTTGATATAATTTCAGTTTTCTTGAATTGACTGAGGTTTGATTTGTGGCCCAAGATGTGGTCTATCCTGGAGAATATTCCATGAGCACTTGGGAAGAAAGTGTATTCTTCTGCTTTTGGATGGAAGGTCCTAAAAATATCAATGAGGTCCATTTCTTCTAGTGTGGCATTTAAGGCCTGTGTTTCTTTATTAATTTTCTGTTTGGATGATCTGTCCATTGGTGTGAGAGGAGTGTTAAAGTCTCCTACTATTATTGTGTCAGTGTCGATGTCTTCTTTTATGTCTGAACGTGTTTGTCTTATGTATTGGGGTGCTCCTGCATTGGGTGCATAGATATTTATGATTGTATGTCTTCTTCTTGGACCAATCCCTTGATCATTATGTACTGTCCTTCCTTGTCTTTTCTAATCTTCTTTATTTTGAGGTCTATTTTGTCTGATATGAGGATTGCTACTCCAGCTTTCTTTTGATTTCCATTTGCATAGAATATTTTTTCCCAGCCTCTCCCTTTCAGTCTATGAGTGTCTCTAGGTCTGAAGTGAGTTTCCTGGAGGCAGCGTATGTATGGGTCATGTTTTTTTTTTTTTTTTTTGTCACAGTAACTCTTTTTAAAATATTTCTTACATACTAATAAAATACATAGTTGAATTTAGGCATAAAAATAATGGAGCAAACATGCAGGCAGCCACCATCGAGCTGGAAACATAGACCATGACTAGTAGTGCTGGGACTCCTGTTGTGTCCCTCTCCCTCCGCCACCAAGGATAATGCCATTCTGAATTTGTGTTTATCATCCATTGCTCTTTCTTATAATATTATAAGCACAATAAGTTATTTATAATTTCTTTTCTTATAATGTTATTTTTATTATATTTGTGACCCTAAATAACACATGGCTTTTTCCACCCAGCATCATGAGAGCCACTGATGGTGATGCTTGCTGAGAACTTGCTATCTTCCCAATGAATTGAAGCTTTTACATTACAGAATGACTCTCTTTATTCCTACATGTGGTTTGCCTTTAAGTCTCTCTGGGTGTTGACACATCTACATCAACTTTCTTTTGCGTATTATTTGCCTATTTATCCATATGTCCTTTTACCTTCAGCCTTTCTGTGTCCTTGCGTCTTTTCAGATCTGCCTACAACTACATATTTAAAAAATTCGGTCTGATGATTTCTGTATTTTAATTGGCACATTTAAGACATTTCCTTTTTTTTTTTTTTTTGCATATAGTGGAATTTTTATTTTCTCGTGGTTTTTTTTTTCTTTTTATTTATTTATTTATTTATTTATTTATTTATTTATTTTTATACATGTATGTTCCCAGATCAATCAGATGCATATCCCTTGGCCCTCCCCCCACCCAGGTTCCTCCCCCTCATCCCTCCAGACCATTGCTCCAAGTGGTTGTAGGTACTCCTATTCCCCTAGCACAATGACAATAGCTATCTTTTCTACACATGACAGTATAGGTTCCCATGTTACTCCCTCCCATTGTTCGGTCTCCACAATGTCTTTATGTCTATTCTCTGTTTTTTCATGAGTTCACTGTGTGTGTTATCATGACCATCTTACTAGATCCCATATATATGAGTTAGTATACTATACTTGTCTTTCTCTTTGTGACTTACTTCACTTTTTATGATAGGTTCTAAAGCCAGCCACCTCATTAGGACTGAGTCTTCTGCATTTCTTTTAACAGCTGAGTAGTATTCCATTGTATATATGTACCAGAGCTTCTGGATCCATTCATTTGTCGATGGACATCTAGGTTGCTTCCATGTTCTGGCTATTGTATAGAGAGCTGCAATGAGCATTGGGGTACAGGTGCCTCTTTCAGTTTTGATTTCATCAGGATATAGGCCTACTAGTGGGATTGCTGGGTCATAGGGTGCTTCTATTTTTAGTTTTTTAAGGAATCTCCATATTGTCTTCCATAGAGGTTGTATTAATTTACATTCCCACCAGCAATGCAAGAGGGTTCCCTTTTCTCCACACCCTCTCCAGCATTTGTTGTCTGTCGATTTGTTGATGATGGCCATTCTGACAGGTGTGAGGTGCTATCTTCCCAATGAATTGAAGCTTTTACATTACAGAATGACTCTCTTTATTCCTACATGTGGTTTGCCTTTAAGTCTCTCTGGGTGTTGACACATCTACATCAACTTTCTTTTGCGTATTATTTGCCTATTTATCCATATGTCCTTTTACCTTCAGCCTTTCTGTGTCCTTGCGTCTTTTCAGATCTGCCTACAACTACATATTTAAAAAATTCGGTCTGATGATTTCTGTATTTTAATTGGCACATTTAAGACATTTCCTTTTTTTTTTTTTTTTTGCATATAGTGGAATTTTTATTTTCTCGTGGTTTTTTTTTTCTTTTTATTTATTTATTTATTTATTTATTTATTTATTTATTTTTATACATGTATGTTCCCAGATCAATCAGATGCATATCCCTTGGCCCTCCCCCCACCCAGGTTCCTCCCCCTCATCCCTCCAGACCATTGCTCCAAGTGGTTGTAGGTACTCCTATTCCCCTAGCACAATGACAATAGCTATCTTTTCTACACATGACAGTATAGGTTCCCATGTTACTCCCTCCCATTGTTCGGTCTCCACAATGTCTTTATGTCTATTCTCTGTTTTTTCATGAGTTCACTGTGTGTGTTATCATGACCATCTTACTAGATCCCATATATATGAGTTAGTATACTATACTTGTCTTTCTCTTTTTGACTTACTTCACTTTTTATGATAGGTTCTAAAGCCAGCCACCTCATTAGGACTGAGTCTTCTGCATTTCTTTTAACAGCTGAGTAGTATTCCATTGTATATATGTACCAGAGCTTCTGGATCCATTCATTTGTCGATGGACATCTAGGTTGCTTCCATGTTCTGGCTATTGTATAGAGAGCTGCAATGAGCATTGGGGTACAGGTGCCTCTTTCAGTTTTGATTTCATCAGGATATAGGCCTACTAGTGGGATTGCTGGGTCATAGGGTGCTTCTATTTTTAGTTTTTTAAGGAATCTCCATATTGTCTTCCATAGAGGTTGTATTAATTTACATTCCCACCAGCAATGCAAGAGGGTTCCCTTTTCTCCACACCCTCTCCAGCATTTGTTGTCTGTCGATTTGTTGATGATGGCCATTCTGACAGGTGTGAGGTGGTATCTCATTGTGGTTTTAATTTGCATTTCTCTAATAATAAGTGAGGTTGAGCATCGTTTCATGTGCTTTTGGACCATTTGTATGTCCTCTTTGGAGAGGCGTCTCTTTAGATCTTTTTCCCATTTTTTGATTGGGCTGCTCATTTTCCCTGTGCTGAGTTGTCTGAGTTGCTTGTAGATTTTGGAGATTAATTCTTTGTCTGTTGTTTCATTTGCTATGATTTTCTCCCACTCTGTGGGGTGTCTGTTGAACTTTTTTGTAATTTCTTTTGCTGTACAAAGCTTTTAAGTTTCATGAGGTCCCATATGTTCATTTTTCTTTTCAGTTCTGCTATTTTAGTTGGTGGGTCAGAGAAGATCTTGCTTTGATTTATGTCCTTGAGGGTTTTGCCTATATTCTCCTCTAAGAGTTTGATGGTTTCTGGTCTTACATTTAGGTCTTTAATCCATTTTGAGTTGATCTTAGTGTATGGCGTCAGGGAATGTTCCAATTTCATTTTTTTGCATGTAGCTGTCCAATTCTCCCAGCACCACTTGTTAAAGAGGCTGTCTTTGTCCAATTTATAGTTTCTCCTCCTTTGTCAAAAATAAGGTACCCATAGGTGTGTGGGTTGATCTCTGGGTTCTCAATCTTGTTCCATTGATCTATAGTTCTGTTTTTGTGCCAGTACCATACTGTCTTGATAACTGTTGCTTTGTAGTAGAGTCTGAAGTTAGGGAGGCTGATCCCTCCAACTCCATTTTTCTTTTTATTGATAGGTTCTAAAGCCAGCCACCTCATTAGGACTGAGTCTTCTGCATTTCTTTTAACAGCTGAGTAGTATTCCATTGTATATATGTACCAGAGCTTCTGGATCCATTCATTTGTCGATGGACATCTAGGTTGCTTCCATGTTCTGGCTATTGTATAGAGAGCTGCAATGAGCATTGGGGTACAGGTGCCTCTTTCAGTTTTGATTTCATCAGGATATAGGCCTACTAGTGGGATTGCTGGGTCATAGGGTGCTTCTATTTTTAGTTTTTTAAGGAATCTCCATATTGTCTTCCATAGAGGTTGTATTAATTTACATTCCCACCAGCAATGCAAGAGGGTTCCCTTTTCTCCACACCCTCTCCAGCATTTGTTGTCTGTCGATTTGTTGATGATGGCCATTCTGACAGGTGTGAGGTGGTATCTCATTGTGGTTTTAATTTGCATTTCTCTAATAATAAGTGAGGTTGAGCATCGTTTCATGTGCTTTTGGACCATTTGTATGTCCTCTTTGGAGAGGCGTCTCTTTAGATCTTTTTCCCATTTTTTGATTGGGCTGCTCATTTTCCCTGTGCTGAGTTGTCTGAGTTGCTTGTAGATTTTGGAGATTAATTCTTTGTCTGTTGTTTCATTTGCTATGATTTTCTCCCACTCTGTGGGGTGTCTGTTGAACTTTTTTGTAATTTCTTTTGCTGTACAAAGCTTTTAAGTTTCATGAGGTCCCATATGTTCATTTTTCTTTTCAGTTCTGCTATTTTAGTTGGTGGGTCAGAGAAGATCTTGCTTTGATTTATGTCCTTGAGGGTTTTGCCTATATTCTCCTCTAAGAGTTTGATGGTTTCTGGTCTTACATTTAGGTCTTTAATCCATTTTGAGTTGATCTTAGTGTATGGCGTCAGGGAATGTTCCAATTTCATTTTTTTGCATGTAGCTGTCCAATTCTCCCAGCACCACTTGTTAAAGAGGCTGTCTTTGTCCCATTTTATAGTTTCTCCTCCTTTATCAAAAATAAGGTACCCATAGGTGTGTGGGTTGATCTCTGGGTTCTCAATCTTGTTCCATTGATCTATAGTTCTGTTTTTGTGCCAGTACCATACTGTCTTGATAACTGTTGCTTTGTAGTAGAGTCTGAAGTTAGGGAGGCTGATCCCTCCAACTCCATTTTTCTTCCTCAGGATTGCTTTGGCTATTCGAGGTCTTCTGTGTTTCCATATGAACTGTGTTATTATTTGGTCCAGTTCTGTGAAAAATGTCAGTGGTAGTTGAATAGGTATTGCATTGAATCTGTAGATGATATTTGGAAGTATGGTCATTTTCACAATATTGATTCTTCCAATCCAGGAACATGGAATATCTCTCCATCTGTTTAAGTCTTCTTTAATGTCTCTCATGAGTGTCTTGTAATTTTCTGTGTACAATTCTTTTGTTTCTTTGGGTAGGTTTATTCCTAGATATTTGATTCTTTTGGTTGCAGTGGTGAAGGGGATTGCCTCTTTGATTTCATTTTCTGATTTTTCATTGTTTGTGTATAGGAATGCCAGTGACTTCTGTGTGTTGACTTTATATCCTGCAACTTTGCTGAATTCATTGATTAGTTCTAGTAGCTTTGTAACCGTGTCTTTGGGATTTTCTATGTATAATATCATGTCGTCTGCAAAAAGAGAGCTTGACTTCTTCCTTTCCAATCTGGATTCCTTTGATTTCTTTCTCTTGTCTTATTGCTGTTGCTAGGACTTCCAGGACTATGTTGAATAGCAGTGGTGAAAGTGGGCACCCCTGTCTTGTTCGGGTCATGTTTTTTTAATCCATTCAGCCAGCCTGTGTCATTTGGTTGGGGCACTTAGTCCATTTACATTCAACGTCATTATTGATACAAATGATCCTATTGTCATCTTCTTAGATGTTATAATGGGTTTGTTTCGTGAATCTTCTCCTTCTCTTGTACTTGTTGTCTATATAAGTCCCTTTAACACTTGTTGTAAGACTGGTTTGGTGTGACTAAATTCTTTTAAATTTTGCTTGTCTGTAATTTTTAAATCTGCAATCAATTTTGAAAGGGAATGTTCCAATTTCATTTTTTTGCATGTAGCTGTCCAATTCTCCCAGCACCACTTGTTAAAGAGGCTGTCTTTGTCCCATTTTATAGTTTCTCCTCCTTTATCAAAAATAAGGTACCCATAGGTGTGTGGGTTGATCTCTGGGTTCTCAATCTTGTTCCATTGATCTATAGTTCTGTTTTTGTGCCAGTACCATACTGTCTTGATAACTGTTGCTTTGTAGTAGAGTCTGAAGTTAGGGAGGCTGATCCCTCCAACTCCATTTTTCTTCCTCAGGATTGCTTTGGCTATTCGAGGTCTTCTGTGTTTCCATATGAACTGTGTTATTATTTGGTCCAGTTCTGTGAAAAATGTCAGTGGTAGTTGAATAGGTATTGCATTGAATCTGTAGATGATATTTGGAAGTATGGTCATTTTCACAATATTGATTCTTCCAATCCAGGAACATGGAATATCTCTCCATCTGTTTAAGTCTTCTTTAATGTCTCTCATGAGTGTCTTGTAATTTTCTGTGTACAATTCTTTTGTTTCTTTGGGTAGGTTTATTCCTAGATATTTGATTCTTTTGGTTGCAGTGGTGAAGGGGATTGCCTCTTTGATTTCATTTTCTGATTTTTCATTGTTTGTGTATAGGAATGCCAGTGACTTCTGTGTGTTGACTTTATATCCTGCAACTTTGCTGAATTCATTGATTAGTTCTAGTAGCTTTGTAACCGTGTCTTTGGGATTTTCTATGTATAATATCATGTCGTCTGCAAAAAAGAGAGAGCTTGACTTCTTCCTTTCCAATCTGGATTCCTTTGATTTCTTTCTCTTGTCTTATTGCTGTTGCTAGGACTTCCAGGACTATGTTGAATAGCAGTGGTGAAAGTGGGCACCCCTGTCTTGTTCGGGTCATGTTTTTTTAATCCATTCAGCCAGCCTGTGTCATTTGGTTGGGGCACTTAGTCCATTTACATTCAACGTCATTATTGATACAAATGATCCTATTGTCATCTTCTTAGATGTTATAATGGGTTTGTTTCGTGAATCTTCTCCTTCTCTTGTACTTGTTGTCTATATAAGTCCCTTTAACACTTGTTGTAAGACTGGTTTGGTGTGACTAAATTCTTTTAAATTTTGCTTATCTGTAATTCTTTTGAAATCTGCAATCAATTTTGAATGAGATCCTTGCAGGGTAGAGGATTCTTGGTTGCAGATTATTCTCTTTTAGCCGTTTAAATGTGTCCTGCCATTTCCTTCTGGCCTGCAGAGATTCTGTTGAAAGATCAGCTGTTAAACATATGGGCTTTCCCTTGTATGTCACTAGTTGCTTTTCCCTTGCTGCTTTGAGAATTCTGTCTTTGTGTTTCATTTGTGTTAGTTTCATTAATATGTGTCTTGGTGTGTTTCTTCTCGGGTTTATTTTGCATGGTACTCTTTGCACTTCTTGGACTTAATTGACTATTTCTTTTCCCATTCTGGGGAAATTTTCAACTAGAATCTCTTCAAAAAGTTTTTCATATCCTTTCTTTTTTTCTTCTTCTGGAACCCCTATAATTTGAATATTAGTGCGTTTGATATTATCCCAGTGGTCTCTAAGGCTATCCTCTGCTCTTTTCATTCTTTGAGCTAAATTCTGTTTTTCAGCAGTTACTTCCACCATTGTATCTTCCAGGTCACTTATCCGATCTTCTGTCTCAGATACTCTGCTCTTGATTCCTTCTGCAGTGTTTTTAAGTTCAGCAATTGAGTTGTTTGTCTCTGTTACTTTTTTGGTAAGTTCTTGTATTTCTTTATTCAGTGTGTTAGTTGTGTCTTGCAATTTCTCTAATATTCTGTTTTCAGTGTCTTTGATCATCTTTACTATCATTCTTCTGAAATCACTTTCAGAAAGTTTGTCCAAATTCTCTTCATTGATTTGATCTTGTGTGTTTGTAGATTGTTCTTTCACTTGTGTGGTATTTCTGTGCTGTTTCATTGTTATTATTAATTTTCAACTATTTCTATTTGGGGTTTCCTTTTCCCAGACTTTGAGTTATGTCTGTTGGTGTTTGTTGTTTGGATGGGGCTTCTTATTCTGGGTGATGCTGGTGGCTGGGTGATGTCAGGACTTGCATACAAGTGATTAACTTTGTTGATGTTCTCACTTGTATAGTGCTCTCGAGTGTTAGGCATTCTCTAGTATTGTAGAGTTTTGGAGTCAGTGCTCCCTCCCTAAAGCCCTGGAGCTTGTTGCCTGACCAGGGAATGAAGATTTCACGGCTGGTTCGTTATGGCATTAAATGATATTAAAGCATATATACACAAATGAGAAACAGAAGGTATACCTTTGACAAATGGCAATAAAAATATTATGCAAATACTCTCCAGTGTATTGAATTATACACATAAACATATACAGCTGTAACATAACCCTAGCACTCCAATCAAAAATATAGTACAATACGTTAGCACAGCGAATAGAGAAAACCAAGAATTATATCCACCAGTTAATAACCAATCTAAGCAGAGTGCCAACTGGAGAATAATGCTAGACCAGAATCCCCGTTGGGGATAAGGCAATGAGGACAGAACAGATATGGTGGGAAAAGGGAAAAAGAGAAAGGGAGGATAGAAGAGAAATATAGAATAATACTGCAAAGTTAAATATCAGGAGATAAAGATTTGTATGTATTAGAGTTTAGTGCTATAGGAAAGGAGCATCAGAGAAAGCAAAGAATTATAGAGGAAGTAGTAGTACAAATGAAAAAATTTATAAATTAAGACAGAGATAAGTATATAGAAAAATATAGAAAAACAAAGCAAAAATAATAAAAACAAACAAAACCCCCACAGAACCTTAAAAGACCAATGGGGAACCAGAAGTTTATATCAAAATAAAATGTGTGGTTTAAAAGGAAAAAGAAAAAAAAAAAGTAAACTTGAATATATTCAGTCTAATTGCTAAGATTAGCAGCTTCAATAGAAGTCAGTGAAGGAAATAAACACACCCACTCTCACACACCCCCGAAAAAAAAAAAAAAAACAGAAACACTGGGGGGTGCACTGAGTGGATTTGGAAAAAGGGAAAAAAAAAAACAATTGAAACAAAGCAATACAATACAACAACAAAAAAAAGGAATAAGAAAGAATAAGGACTATAATGAAATTTTAAAAATCCAGCAGTAACTCCAGCTTCAGACAAAATGTGAAAATACTGTTTATGTTCTTCTGTCTCTTGTTGACTATTCAGGAATTATCAGTCTTTTTCTTGCCTCTGGCAGTGGTTGCATCTGAAGACCTCTTTGACTGCTTGTTTATTTCGGCCTATTCCAGAACTAAAAGGCCTGCCCAGGCTGGCCCTGGGAGTTTCTTAATCCAAATCCCTTTTCTTGCTGGGTGGAGCTAAATTCCCTCCCTGTAGCTTGACCGGCAGTCCTGCAGTTTGACCAGCAGCCAAACTACAGTAGGGAAAATGGCATCTGTCTCATAAAGGATTTATTTCCACACACTTTATGGGAACCACTTCCGCAGTGACCCTGACCCTGCTGCAGGTCACTGTCAACCCCCGCCACCGCAGGAGACGTCAGATTGCTCAGAGGTGAGTCTGGCTCAGTCTCATGCAGGATCGCTATTCCCCTCTCCCGGATCACAGTGAGCACAGAGTTTCCAGTCCTCGGGGACTCTATGATCGGGTTAATGGTAACCTCCTCCAAAAGAAACTGAGTGCCGTCCTTCCGTGGACTGCTCAAGGGCACTTCTAGCTCAAGGGGGCACCTGGACCCTCCAAAGTAGGTCTGGCTAAGTCCCTTGTGGGCGTCACCGCTCCTTTCCGGAGTCTTGATCTGCAACAGGCTTTGCGCCTTTGGCCCGCCCAGCCTCTCTGGCGGGTATGAGGTTTGACTTTTAAAAGTGCGATTGCACCCTTCCTACCATCTTGTTGCGGTTTCCCCTTTGTTCTTTGATGTGGGGTATCCTCTCTGTGATCAGATCCAACCTCCTCCTGTCAATGGTTTTTCAGGATTGCCATTTCCTATGATCTTCCCAACCCAGGAATTGAATCCGTATCTCTTGCTTTGGCAGGTAGATTCTTGACCATTGCAGCACCTGGGAACCCCCTAGAGTTCACTGTAGACAGAAGAAATATGGCACTCAGTGGTCTGTGAAAAAACTGGCAGAACAGGTCTTCAGACAGATATGTTCAGTTCAGTTGAGTCGCTTAGTCATGTCGACTGTCTGTGACCCCATGGACTGCAGCATGCCAGGCTTCCCTGTCCTTCACCATCTCCAGGCGCTTGCTCAAATTCATGTCCGTTGACTCAGTGATGCCATCCAACCATCTCATCCTCTGTTGTTCCCTTCTCATTTTGTCTTCAGCTTTTCCCAACATCAGGTTATTTTCCAATGAGTCATCTCTTTGCCTCAGGTGACCAACATATTGGAGCTTCAGCTTCAGCATCATTCCTTCCAATGAATATTCACGGTTGATTTCCTTTAGAATTGACTGGTTTGATCTCCTTGAAGTTGAAAGAATTCTCCAGAGCCTTCTCCAACACCATAGTTCGTAGACATCAGTTCTTTGGTGCTCAGCCTTCTTTATAGTCCAACTTGTGTATCCATACATGACTATTGGGAAACCCATAACTTTGACTATATGAATTTTTGTTGCTGTCTAGGTTTGTTATGGATCTTCTTCAAAGGAGCAAGCATCTTTTACATATTCATGACCCTGACCCTGCTGCAGGTCACTGTCAACCCGCCACCGCAGGAGACGTCAGTTGCTCAGAGGTGAGTCTGGCTCAGTCTCATGCAGGATCGCTATTCCCTCTCCCGGATCACAGTGAGCACAGAGTTTCCAGTCCTCGGGGACTCTATGATCGGGTTAATGGTAACCTCCTCCAAAAGAAACTGAGTGCCGTCCTTCCGTGGACTGCTCAAGGGCACTTCTAGCTCAAGGGGGCACCTGGACCCTCCAAAGTAGGTCTGGCTAAGTCCCTTGTGGGCGTCACCGCTCCTTTCCGGAGTCTTGATCTGCAACAGGCTTTGCGCCTTTGGCCCGCCCAGCCTCTCTGGCGGGTATGAGGTTTGACTTTTAAAAGTGCGATTGCACCCTTCCTACCATCTTGTTGCGGTTTCCCCTTTGTTCTTTGATGTGGGGTATCCTCTCTGTGATCAGATCCAACCTCCTCCTGTCAATGGTTTTTCAGGATTGCCATTTCCTATGATCTTCCCAACCCAGGAATTGAATCCGTATCTCTTGCTTTGGCAGGTAGATTCTTGACCATTGCAGCACCTGGGAACCCCCTAGAGTTCACTGTAGACAGAAGAAATATGGCACTCAGTGGTCTGTGAAAAAACTGGCAGAACAGGTCTTCAGACAGATATGTTCAGTTCAGTTGAGTCGCTTAGTCATGTCGACTGTCTGTGACCCCATGGACTGCAGCATGCCAGGCTTCCCTGTCCTTCACCATCTCCAGGCGCTTGCTCAAATTCATGTCCGTTGACTCAGTGATGCCATCCAACCATCTCATCCTCTGTTGTTCCCTTCTCATTTTGTCTTCAGCTTTTCCCAACATCAGGTTATTTTCCAATGAGTCATCTCTTTGCCTCAGGTGACCAACATATTGGAGCTTCAGCTTCAGCATCATTCCTTCCAATGAATATTCACGGTTGATTTCCTTTAGAATTGACTGGTTTGATCTCCTTGAAGTTGAAAGAATTCTCCAGAGCCTTCTCCAACACCATAGTTCGTAGACATCAGTTCTTTGGTGCTCAGCCTTCTTTATAGTCCAACTTGTGTATCCATACATGACTATTGGGAAACCCATAACTTTGACTATATGAATTTTTGTTGCTGTCTATGTTTGTTATGGATCTTCTTCAAAGGAGCAAGCATCTTTTAATTTCATGGCTGCAGTCACCATCTGCAGTGATTTTAGAGCCCAAGAAAATCTGTCACTATTTCCATTGTTTGCCCACCTATTTGCCATGAAGTGATGGTGCTGGATGCCATGATCTTTGTTTTTTGAATGTTGACTTTTAGGCCAGCTTTTTACTGTCTGCTTTCAGCTTCATCAAAGGCTCTTTAATTTCTCTTCGCTGTCTGCCATAAGAATGATGGTGTCATCTGCATATCTGAGATTATTGGTATTTTTCCTGGTAATTTTGATTCCAGCTTGTGCTTATGAACCCAATTCTTGTATCTCCTCATATCTAGACAAGCGCTAAAGTCCTTCACGATAATGTCAGCTGTTCATGACTAGCAGAAGGCTTTTGCAAAAAGAAAAAAACAAAGTGCTTGATTTGCATGTACTCTCCCTCTTCACCAGAATCACACATATACTGATCTTCCCTCCTACCTCTGGAAGTTTATCGGAGCTATCTGAAATGCTGCCTCCCAGACAATAGTTGCCTCAAATAAAACTTAACCTGCAACTGTAATTTTGCATATTTTTTCACTTAGCTCTTGAAAGCCTTTTGAAATACAGCTCAAACCTCAGCTCATACTCTCTTTTCTCCTTGAAGTTTTCTCAGCTTGTGATTTTCCCATCCAGGTAGTATCAGCGTTCTTCCAGAGAACTATCTGCCAGCACCTAACTCTGCACCCCCATGGGAAAGGGAAATCACAAAGCACAGCACTACTTTAGTCCCTTCTAGGTTCCCATGAGCTCAACACCAATTCTAGCTCAGAGGAAAAGTTTGGCAAGTGTTTGATGGGTGAGGAAAGTGGTTGGAATCTGTTTACTTCTCTCAATTAGGGAACAGAAAATTCTACCTTCCACTTTCTGGGAGTTCTCAACTGTTGTTAGTCACACCACATAATTGGGAATTTTCTGATTTAGCTCCAGTTAAAATAGTTTGCTCTTGGACAGTGACGGGCTTCAAATAAATGGTTTTATCTTTTGGTCTACAAGGATAATGATGCCAAAAATCTTGTCTCTCTGTGTACCAATGCTGAACAGAAATACAAAGATAGATTTTTGTAGGAAAAGAAAAATAGCTTTGTTTTTTGCCAGACAGACGGGAAAACACAGCAGGCTACTGTTGACTTAAAAAAAAAGATGTGTAACGTGAGAGGTGTGAGTTAAGCTTTATTTGAAACAAAATGAGGACCACAGCCCAGAAGACAGTACCTCAGAGAACTCTGAGGAACTGCCACAAAGAGGTCAGGAGTGACAATATATATGTGGTTTTGGTGAAGAGAAGGTAATGCAGTCAAACATATTTTCCCAGAAGGTTTCTTCTGGTCTTCTGAAACTTCTGCTAGTCACAAGAATCAATCACCATGAAGGATTTTAGTGTTTTCCTAATATAAAGACATACAATAATTGGGCTTATAAAATCAGCTCCTGAGAATATCTAGCAATCTAACTGTCCTGTCAGCTTTTCCCTAAGGACAGAGTGTCCCATTTATGCTCTCCACCCTGAACTCCTTCAGGGAGCATTGAAGTTCAGCAGCTACAGCACCACATGATTTAATCTTTGCAGAGATAGTAACCATGGGAAGTGTCAAATTTTAGTTGACATTTGTGTGCTCCCTTTATTGGGAAATTAAGAGATCGTATGTAGTCCAGATAACAAAGATGGCAGAGTAGAAGGACTTGTTCTCATCTTCTCCTAGGAGAACACCAAAATCACAACTAGCTATGAGCAATCATCAATAGGAGAATGTTGGAATCCATCAAACACACACACACACACACACACACACAGACACGCACATCAAAGGGCAAAGGAGAAGTCAAAACAAGATAGTAGGAGGGATGCAATACCATTTAAAATCAAGCTTCATGCCCACCAGAGACACTTAGAGGGCACAAACAAAACCTTGTGCACACTAGGACCCAGGGAAAGGAGCAGTGGCCCCCACAAGAGACTGAGCCAGACCTACCTGTGAGTGTTTGAGGGTATCTTGTGGAGGCATGGGTCAATCATGCCATAATGTAAGGGTCAGGGAAAGGGGCAGGGCACAATTTTTGAAAGAATGACATAGCTCAAGGACACAACATAAACCCATTAGAATCAAATGGGTCCAAAATGTCAGACCAGACCTTGATCCTCAGTCAGCAAGCTAAATGACACACCCAGAGGCACCATGACAGTTCCACTCCTTCCCTAAAAGAGCTGGAATAGTCTTCCCACTCATTAGTGCATGGAATTACCCAGCCCACAAAAGCTAAGAATGCTGTTTTGGGGGCTGCTGGATTTGTTCTCTGATGCCCACACTCTGTCTGTGTGGTGTGCTTTACTCTGAATCTGAATAAATTCATTTCTTACCTATCACTTTATCTCTCACTGAATTCTTTTCTGCAAAGAGACTTAAAAAAACTGAGTTCTATTTGGTCCTGAAACTAGGTATGGTGGATTTTGGCTGGGTTTGAGTCCCAGCCACGTGGATTCAAATCTCAAACTGGGTTTTGGGTTTAAGTACCAATCTGAGGTAGAATGCTTTCACTATGACCAGAACAGGGGCTCTGGCAGCAACAGTCATAGGAGGCATGGCATGTGGCGTAAGTCCTCTTGGAGGAGATGACAACTAATCCCACTATACAGCCACTCCACGGGCAATCAAAAAGCTGGAGAACAGTTATATTAAAGAATATCTTGCATTGTTGAGAAAGTTTAGGCCCCATAACAGAATTCCCAATCTGGGGTTCTGGCAAAGGGACTGAGAATCCCAGGGAATGTGACTTTGAAGCCAGACTTGATTACAGAACTTCCACAGGACTGGGGAGACAAATACTCTTGGCACGAACAAAAACTTGCTCACACCAGGACCCAGAAAAAGGAGCAGTGAACTCACAAAAGACTGAGTCAGATCTGCCTTTGAGTGTTTGGAAGTCTCCAGCAGAGGTGTGGGTCAACAGTGGGGTCAGAGGGCACTGACAGCAGCAGTCCTAGGAGGCATAAGTCTTTTTGGAGGAGGTTGTTACCCCTACCATGACATAGGCCCACCCATAGCAGAAAATTGGACTAAAGATTTCCTGGGAATGGCCTTGCCCACCAGAGAAAGACCCAGTTTTTTTTTTTCCCCACAATCACATCTTTTTTATTGTGCTTTTTTGAATTTACAGAATTGTTATTTACAGATGTGTATAATTCTGTATTAGTCATATGTATGTCCCATTCCCCCCATCCTACCCCTCTAGGCCATCACATAGCCCCTATATACAATCCCTTAGTCCCACAGCACACTGACAATAGTTATTTCTTTTACATGAGATAGTATAGGGTTCCGTGTTGCTCTTTCCACATCTCTCATCCACTTTTCCTTCTCCCCAATATCCATTAGTCTGTTCTCTATAACTGTTCTATCAATGAGAGCAAGATCCAGTTTTCCCCACAGCCAGGCCCTCCCAGCAGGAAGCTCTTATCCTCATCCATCAGAGGGCAGAAAGAATGGACACCATAATCAGAGAAAACTAACCAAAATGATCATATGGATCACAACTTTGTATAACTTACGGAAACTATAAGCCATGCCTTCTAAGGGCCACTCAAGACAGACAGGTCATGGTGGAGAGTCCTAACAAAACATGGTCCACCTGAAATGGCTTCCCTGGTGGTTCAGTGGGTAAAGAGTCCACCCTGCAGTGTAAGAAGCACCAGTTCAATCCCTGGCCTAGGAAGATTCCATGTGCAATGGAGTGGCTGGACCAGTGTGTCCAACTACGAACTAGTACTCTGGAGAGCATGCGCCCAGATCTGGGGTTCTGGCAAAGGGACTGAGAATCCCAGGGAATGTGACTTTGAAGCCAGACTTGATTACAGAACTTCCACAGGACTGGGGAGACAAATACTCTTGGCACGAACAAAAACTTGCTCACACCAGGACCCAGAAAAAGGAGCAGTGAACTCACAAAAGACTGAGTCAGATCTGCCTTTGAGTGTTTGGAAGTCTCCAGCAGAGGTGTGGGTCAACAGTGGGGTCAGAGGGCACTGACAGCAGCAGTCCTAGGAGGCATAAGTCTTTTTGGAGGAGGTTGTTACCCCTACCATGACATAGGCCCACCCATAGCAGAAAATTGGACTAAAGATTTCCTGGGAATGGCCTTGCCCACCAGAGAAAGACCCAGTTTTTTTTTTTCCCCACAATCACATCTTTTTTATTGTGCTTTTTTGAATTTACAGAATTGTTATTTACAGATGTGTATAATTCTGTATTAGTCATATGTATGTCCCATTCCCCCCATCCTACCCCTCTAGGCCATCACATAGCCCCTATATACAATCCCTTAGTCCCACAGCACACTGACAATAGTTATTTCTTTTACATGAGATAGTATAGGGTTCCGTGTTGCTCTTTCCACATCTCTCATCCACTTTTCCTTCTCCCCAATATCCATTAGTCTGTTCTCTATAACTGTTCTATCAATGAGAGCAAGATCCAGTTTTCCCCACAGCCAGGCCCTCCCAGCAGGAAGCTCTTATCCTCATCCATCAGAGGGCAGAAAGAATGGACACCATAATCAGAGAAAACTAACCAAAATGATCATATGGATCACAACTTTGTATAACTTACGGAAACTATAAGCCATGCCTTCTAAGGGCCACTCAAGACAGACAGGTCATGGTGGAGAGTCCTAACAAAACATGGTCCACCTGAAATGGCTTCCCTGGTGGTTCAGTGGGTAAAGAGTCCACCCTGCAGTGTAAGAAGCACCAGTTCAATCCCTGGCCTAGGAAGATTCCATGTGCAATGGAGTGGCTGGACCAGTGTGTCCAACTACGAACTAGTACTCTGGAGAGCATGCGCCCAGATCTGGTGCTCTGCAATGAGAGGTCACTGTAATGGGAGGCCAATACAGGCCAAATAATAAAGATAGATGAATAATCATTTTTTAAAAACCCAGTAAATAAGGCCAGAAAAAAAAAAAAAGGTCCATTGGAGAAGGGAATGAAAAAACCACTTCAACATTCTTGCCTCGAGAACCACATGAATAGTATGAAAAGGTAAAAATATATAACACTGAACAATGAACCCTTCGCTTCAATAGGTGTCCAATATGCTATTGGATGAGAATAGAGAAGTAGTTCTGAAAGGAATGAGGAGGCTGAGCCAAAGCAGAAAGTATCCCCAGGTGTAGATGTTTCTGGTGATGAAAATAAGGTCAAATGCTGTATGCAACTATATCACATAGGAAACTGGAATATTAGGTCCATTAATCAAGATAAATCGGAAGTGGTCAAATATAAGATGGGAAGAGTGAACATCAACATTTTATGAATCAGAGAATTAAAATTATTCCAGTCAATTCTAAAGAAATCAACCCTGAATATTCATTGGAAGGACTGATGCTGAAGCTGAAACTCCAATACTTTGGTCACCTGATGCAAAGAGATGACTCATTGGACAAGAACCTGATATTGAGAAAGATTGAGATCAGGAAGAGATGGTGTTCACAGAGGATGATATTTTTTGATGGCATCTTTCACTCAATGGACATGAATTTGAGTTAATTTCAGGAGACAGTGAAGAACAAGGAAGCCTGGCATGCTGCAGTCCTTGGGGTCACAAAGATTTGGACTTGGCTGAGTAACTAAAAGACAACAGCAGCAAAAAAAGCACAGGGCTGATGCTCTAGAGTAGATGATCAGGTTCAAAATAGTGAAGGTTTTTTTCTTTTTGCTTCATTTTTTTTTTCAAAATGATCACTGTTGTCATCAAGTAGCTAGGTCGTTGGATCTGTTCATCTCTGCGTTTTCTGCTTGCAATTCTCTTGATAAAATGTAGAACATTGCAAAGGGTGATTTGCTACAAGTGAGTATAGAAATTGTTAGGTTGGTGGAAGGTCCATGGGGCCTAGCCATTCCAGGAGGCAGTAGTCGCAAAAGATTTCCTGCTGACTCATCATTGGCGCCAGCTGCATCTGGAATCTTCCAGCTCAGATAGAGTACAACTGACACGTTTTAAATGCTTTAGCGCAGGTGCAAGACCTCCCCCCTCCCCTGACTCACATTTTTACCCTGAGCATATAAAAGTCCCTGGCCCCGCTTATGGACCCATGAACCTCGCCCGGGACCAGGATCCCAATAAAACTTAACTTTTTGCTTATAATTTGGCCAGGGGAAACTTTTAACCTGTGCAACAATGAACCCTTCGCTTCAATAGGTGTCCAATATGCTATTGGATGAGAATAGAGAAGTAGTTCTGAAAGGAATGAGGAGGCTGAGCCAAAGCAGAAAGTATCCCCAGGTGTAGATGTTTCTGGTGATGAAAATAAGGTCAAATGCTGTATGCAACTATATCACATAGGAAACTGGAATATTAGGTCCATTAATCAAGATAAATCGGAAGTGGTCAAATATAAGATGGGAAGAGTGAACATCAACATTTTATGAATCAGAGAATTAAAATTATTCCAGTCAATTCTAAAGAAATCAACCCTGAATATTCATTGGAAGGACTGATGCTGAAGCTGAAACTCCAATACTTTGGTCACCTGATGCAAAGAGATGACTCATTGGACAAGAACCTGATATTGAGAAAGATTGAGATCAGGAAGAGATGGTGTTCACAGAGGATGATATTTTTTGATGGCATCTTTCACTCAATGGACATGAATTTGAGTTAATTTCAGGAGACAGTGAAGAACAAGGAAGCCTGGCATGCTGCAGTCCTTGGGGTCACAAAGATTTGGACTTGGCTGAGTAACTAAAAGACAACAGCAGCAAAAAAAGCACAGGGCTGATGCTCTAGAGTAGATGATCAGGTTCAAAATAGTGAAGGTTTTTTTCTTTTTGCTTCATTTTTTTTTTCAAAATGATCACTGTTGTCATCAAGTAGCTAGGTCGTTGGATCTGTTCATCTCTGCGTTTTCTGCTTGCAATTCTCTTGATAAAATGTAGAACATTGCAAAGGGTGATTTGCTACAAGTGAGTATAGAAATTGTTAGGTTGGTGGAAGGTCCATGGGGCCTAGCCATTCCAGGAGGCAGTAGTCGCAAAAGATTTCCTGCTGACTCATCATTGGCGCCAGCTGCATCTGGAATCTTCCAGCTCAGATAGAGTACAACTGACACGTTTTAAATGCTTTAGCGCAGGTGCAAGACCTCCCCCCTCCCCTGACTCACATTTTTACCCTGAGCATATAAAAGTCCCTGGCCCCGCTTATGGACCCATGAACCTCGCCCGGGACCAGGATCCCAATAAAACTTAACTTTTTGCTTATAATTTGGCCGATTTGCCTGTTTCTTGCTGTGCCGAGATCTTACAGAAATGTTGTTGCCAAAATCTTGACTTTCTCTGTGCATTAAAGTCAAACAACAACAACAAAAATGCACAGAGTTTGTAGGAAATAGAAAGGTGGCTTTAATCATGAACTGGCAAAGGGAGACAGCACAGTAGGCTTGTGCCTCAAGAACTGTGACCACATTCCACGAGGAAACTGGGGATTATATAAAATGAGGGCTTATAGTCAGGGGTCAGTGATGAGGAGAAAGGGTGTAAGGATTTTGTACCCATTCTCGTTCATTGTTTCAAAAACAGTCATAGGTTGAGAGGTAGCCCAGCTTTTGGATCTAACAGTCCACTAGTTCAGCATCTGGGTCCATTACCTTTTGTGTATTGTTCTGGTGCCTTCTTTCCAAAATTCAAGAAGAGAAGAACAACAAGGGGTGGTCTGTGAAGAGTGCTAAGTTTTGTCTGACTTTTTTCTTTCTTTGTTTTTTTTTTTTTTTTTTTTTTTTACTATTCTCAGTTTACATTGCTGCTGCAGGCTCTTCTCTAGTGGCAGGTGAGCAGGTTTCTTGTGGTGACTTCTCTTGCTGTGGAACTTGAGCTTTAGGGCACATGGCCTCAATAGTTTCTGCCCCGAAGCTATAGAGCACAAGCTCAATAGTTGTAGCTCACAGGCTTAGTTGCTCCGCAGCATGTGGGATCTTCCCAGATCAGGGATCAAACCTGTGTCTCCTGCATTGGCAGGTGAATTTTTCACCATTGAGCTACCAAGGAAGCCCTGCATCTGACTCTTTTGTGACCCCATGGACTGTAGCCCACCAGGCTCCTCTGTTCCTGGGACTTCCCAGGCAAGAATACTGCAGTGGGTTGCCATTTCCCTCTCCGGATCATATGGTTTTCATTTTTTAATTTGTTAATATGCTGTATCACATTGATTGATTGGCTTATAATGAAAGAGCCTTGCATGCCTGGGATAAAGCCCACTTGATCATGATGTATGATTATTTTACTGTGTTTGATTCCATTTTCTAGAATTTTGTCTAGTAATTTTGTATCTATGTTCCCAGTGTTTCTATTTTGTGGAATCTTCAGCTTTTGTTAGGAGTGGGGAAGAGTCTTCATGGAATGAATTAGGGAGTATTCCTCCCTCTCTGAGCAGGATTGATATTATCTCTTCTCTAAACATTTCTCCCCCCTCAAACAACAACAACAAAATGCACAGAGTTTGTAGGAAATAGAAAGGTGGCTTTAATCATGAACTGGCAAAGGGAGACAGCACAGTAGGCTTGTGCCTCAAGAACTGTGACCACATTCCACGAGGAAACTGGGGATTATATAAAATGAGGGCTTATAGTCAGGGGTCAGTGATGAGGAGAAAGGGTGTAAGGATTTTGTACCCATTCTCGTTCATTGTTTCAAAAACAGTCATAGGTTGAGAGGTAGCCCAGCTTTTGGATCTAACAGTCCACTAGTTCAGCATCTGGGTCCATTACCTTTTGTGTATTGTTCTGGTGCCTTCTTTCCAAAATTCAAGAAGAGAAGAACAACAAGGGGTGGTCTGTGAAGAGTGCTAAGTTTTGTCTGACTTTTTTCTTTCTTTGTTTTTTTTTTTTTTTTTTTTTTTTTACTATTCTCAGTTTACATTGCTGCTGCAGGCTCTTCTCTAGTGGCAGGTGAGCAGGTTTCTTGTGGTGACTTCTCTTGCTGTGGAACTTGAGCTTTAGGGCACATGGCCTCAATAGTTTCTGCCCCGAAGCTATAGAGCACAAGCTCAATAGTTGTAGCTCACAGGCTTAGTTGCTCCGCAGCATGTGGGATCTTCCCAGATCAGGGATCAAACCTGTGTCTCCTGCATTGGCAGGTGAATTTTTCACCATTGAGCTACCAAGGAAGCCCTGCATCTGACTCTTTTGTGACCCCATGGACTGTAGCCCACCAGGCTCCTCTGTTCCTGGGACTTCCCAGGCAAGAATACTGCAGTGGGTTGCCATTTCCCTCTCCGGATCATATGGTTTTCATTTTTTAATTTGTTAATATGCTGTATCACATTGATTGATTGGCTTATAATGAAAGAGCCTTGCATGCCTGGGATAAAGCCCACTTGATCATGATGTATGATTATTTTACTGTGTTTGATTCCATTTTCTAGAATTTTGTCTAGTAATTTTGTATCTATGTTCCCAGTGTTTCTATTTTGTGGAATCTTCAGCTTTTGTTAGGAGTGGGGAAGAGTCTTCATGGAATGAATTAGGGAGTATTCCTCCCTCTCTGAGCAGGATTGATATTATCTCTTCTCTAAACATTTGGTAGAACTCACCTGTGAATACACCTGGCCCTTGGCTTTTGTTTGTTGGGAGCATTTTGAAAATAGTTTCCATTTCAGTGTTTGTGATTTGTTCATATTTTTCCTTCATCCTAGTTCAGTCTTGGAAGGTTTCCTTTTTTAATAATGTGTCCATTTTTTTCAAGTTGTCCATCTTATTGGAATATAGTTTCTCAAAGTAGTCTCTTACAGTTGTTTGTATTTCTGTGTTTTTGCAATTTCTTTTTTTGTTACTAATTTTACTGATTTGAGTCCTCTCCCTTTTATTCTTGAGGTTTCTGCATAAATGGTTTGTCATTTATTTTAATCTTCTTAAAAAAACAAGTTTTAGTTTTACTGATCTTTGCTATTTTTATTCATTTCCTTTTCATTTTTTTTTTTTTTTAGTTTGTTTCTTTATTTTAAAATTTTTACAGAGTTTTGTTGTTCACGGACATGCATGTTCCCAGATCAGTCATATGCATACCCCTGGTCTCCTCCCATCTCCCAGGCCCACCAGCCCACCCCTCCAGGCTGTCATACTGAGCCCTTATAGGAACTCCTATTCCCTCAGCACAATGACAATAGCTATCTTTTTCCCATATGATAGTATAGGTTTCCATGTTACTCTCTCTATGCCTCCCACACACTGTTCCTTCCCCACAATGTCCATATGTCTATTCTCTGTCTGTTTTTCCATGGGTTCCCTGCGTGTGTTATCATTACCCTTTTACTAGATTCCATATATATGTGCTAGTATACTGTACTTGTCTTTTTGACTTACTTCACTTTTTATGATAGGTTCTAGATCCATCCACCTCATTAGGACTGAGTCTTCTGCCTTTCTTTTTACAGCTGATTAGTATTCCATTGACTGTAAATTCACCCTTATTGTATGCATAGGGTTCTGATCCAGACTTGATCATGATGTAACGGGAAGAATTTTGTCTAGTAATTTTGTATCTATGTTCCCAGTGTTTCTATTTTGTGGAATCTTCAGCTTTTGTTAGGAGTGGGGAAGAGTCTTCATGGAATGAATTAGGGAGTATTCCTCCCTCTCTGAGCAGGATTGATATTATCTCTTCTCTAAACATTTGGTAGAACTCACCTGTGAATACACCTGGCCCTTGGCTTTTGTTTGTTGGGAGCATTTTGAAAATAGTTTCCATTTCAGTGTTTGTGATTTGTTCATATTTTTCCTTCATCCTAGTTCAGTCTTGGAAGGTTTCCTTTTTTAATAATGTGTCCATTTTTTTCAAGTTGTCCATCTTATTGGAATATAGTTTCTCAAAGTAGTCTCTTACAGTTGTTTGTATTTCTGTGTTTTTGCAATTTCTTTTTTTGTTACTAATTTTACTGATTTGAGTCCTCTCCCTTTTATTCTTGAGGTTTCTGCATAAATGGTTTGTCATTTATTTTAATCTTCTTAAAAAAACAAGTTTTAGTTTTACTGATCTTTGCTATTTTTATTCATTTCCTTTTCATTTTTTTTTTTTTTTAGTTTGTTTCTTTATTTTAAAATTTTTACAGAGTTTTGTTGTTCACGGACATGCATGTTCCCAGATCAGTCATATGCATACCCCTGGTCTCCTCCCATCTCCCAGGCCCACCAGCCCACCCCTCCAGGCTGTCATACTGAGCCCTTATAGGAACTCCTATTCCCTCAGCACAATGACAATAGCTATCTTTTTCCCATATGATAGTATAGGTTTCCATGTTACTCTCTCTATGCCTCCCACACACTGTTCCTTCCCCACAATGTCCATATGTCTATTCTCTGTCTGTTTTTCCATGGGTTCCCTGCGTGTGTTATCATTACCCTTTTACTAGATTCCATATATATGTGCTAGTATACTGTACTTGTCTTTCTCTTTTTGACTTACTTCACTTTTTATGATAGGTTCTAGATCCATCCACCTCATTAGGACTGAGTCTTCTGCCTTTCTTTTTACAGCTGATTAGTATTCCATTGTACATATGTACCAGACTTCTCTATCCATTCATTCGTCAATGGACATCTAGGTTGCTTCCGTGTTCTAGCTGTTATATAGAGAGCTGCAATGAACATTGGGGTCCAGGGGCTTCTTTCAGTTTTGATTTCATCTGGGTATAAGCCTAAGAGTGGGATTGCTGGGTCATATGGTACTTCTATTTGCAGTTTTTCAAGAAATCTCCATACTGTCTTCCATAGAGGATGTACCAATTTACATTCCCACCAGCAATGTAAGAGGGTTCCCTTTTCTCTGTACCCTCTCCAGCATTTATGGTCTGTCAATTTGTTGATGATGGCCATTCTGACGGGTGTGAGGTGATATCTCATTGTAGTTTTGATTTACATTTCTCTAATAATAAACCAGGTTGAGCATCATTTCATGTGCTTTTGGGGCATCTGTCTGTCCTCTTTGGAGAGATGTCTCTTTAGGTTTTTTTCCCATTTTTTGATTGGGTTGTTCATTTTTCCAGTGCTGAGTTGTCCGAGTTGCTTGTAGATTTTGGAGATTAATTCTTTGTCTGTTGTTTCATTTGCTATGATTTTCTCCCATTCTGTGGGTTGTCTGTTCAGCTTTTTTGTAATTTCTTTTGCTGTACAAAAGCTTTTAAGTTTCATTAGGTCCCACATGTTCATTTTTCTTTTTAGTTCCACTATTCTAGTAGGTGGGTCAGAGAAGATCTTGCTTTGATTTGTGTCCTTGAGGGTTTTGCCTCTAAGAGCTTGATGGTTTCTGGTTTTCCATTTAGGTCTTTAATCCATTTTGAGTTGATCTGTGTGTATGGTGTCAGGGAATGCTCCAGCTTCATTTTTTTGCATGTAACTGTCCAGTTTTCCCAGCACCATTTGTTGAAGAGGCTGTCTTTCTCCCACTTTAGATTTTCATCTCCATTGTCAAAGATAAGGCACACATAGGTGCGTGGGCCTATCTCGGGGTTCTCTATCTTGTTCCATTGATCTGTATTTCTGTTTTTGTGCCAGTGCCATACTGTCTTGAGGACTATTGCTTTGTAGTAGAGTCTGAAGTTAGGGAGGCTGATTCCTTCACCTCCATTCTTCTTTCTCAGGTTGGCTTTGGCTATCCAGGGTCTTTTGTATTATCATATGAACTGTGTTATTCTTTGGTCTAGTTCTGTGAAGAATGTCATTGGTATAGTCTGGTAGGGATCACATTGAATCTAGAGATGATATTTTATAGTATGGTCATTTTCACAATTTGATTCTTCCGACCCAGAAACATGGAATGTCTCTCCATCTGTTTAAGTCATCTTTGATTTGTTTCATTAATGCCTTGTAATTTTCTGTGTACACTTCCTTTGTTTCTTTGGGTAGGTTTATTTCTAGATATTTTATCCTTTTGGTTGCAATGGTGGAGGGGATTGCCTCTTTGATTTCCTTGTCTGATTTTTCATTGTTTTTAATAGGAATGCGAGTGATTTCTGTGGATTGATTTTGAATCGAGCGACTCTGCTGAATTTGTTGATTAGCTCTAGTAGCTTTGTAATAGTGTCTTTAGGGTTTTCTATGTATAATATCATGTCATCTGCAAAAAGAGAGAGCTTTGCTTCTTCTTTTCCAATCTGGATTCCTTTTATTTCTTTCTCTTCTCTTACTGCTGTTGCTAGAACTTCCAGGACTATGTTGAATAAGAGTGGTGAAAGTGGACACCCCTGTCTTGTTCCTGATCTTAGAGGGGATGCTGTCAGTTTGTCACCGTTGAGGATAATGTTCATTGTGACTTCTCATAGTCCTGGAAGGCATTAATGAAACAAATCAAAGTGAAGTAAGTTTAAAAGAAAAGGACAACTACAGTTCACTAATGCATATATATATGGAATCTAGTTAGATGGTACCGATAAATATACACACAGAACAGTGATGGAGAACCAGACAGAGAGAACAGACCTATGGACGTTGTAGGAAGAGAAGAGTGGTTGAGAAATTTGAAAAGAATAACATGGAAATATACATTATCATATGTAAAAGAAATAAACATTGTAAATGGACTGTGGAACTTGGGGATCTTTCATGGGGGCTAGGCAAAAACCGGGAGGGACAGGATGGGAGGAGGGCACATGTGGGAGGGATCCAAGATATGCTTATGATGGAATGGGGATTATATAAAGCTGTAAACAACAAAACTATGTAACAGCAAAATAAAATAAACTACTTAATTTTTTTCCCCATCATGCCTCTTTTATTTATATTTGTTTTCATCCATCTTTTTATTCTTTGGCATGTATGCACCTCCCATTGCTCGTGGCTTTTCTCCTTCCAGAGCATTGGCTCTGGGTGCTGCAGAGCGCTGGCTCTTAATTGGACAGACTGGTCCAGCCACTCCTCGGCACGTGGGATCTTCCTGGGCCAGGGATTGAACCTGTATTCCTTACACTGCAAGGTGGACTCTTTACCCACTGGACCACCAGGGAAGCCCCTATTTCCCCTTTTATAGCTATTAGCATGTGCCTTATGTATTGAGGTGCTCCTATGTAGTGTGTGATGATGTAGTGTGAGGGGAGAGGGAGCATTTTACAGTCCTTTGATTAGGTCTAGTCTTAGTGATCATGTGCCACTGGGCTGTGAACTTCACAAGTGTTTCTTAATGTGTTACTTTTAGATCTTTTTACTTAGGAAAGAATGACTGGAGAAATCTGGAGTTGAGTATTTTCCTCTTTCCATGTGAAGATTAGGGCCAGTTGAACTTGCAAATTTCCCTTTACCAGGTCACTCATGTTCTGATAATACCTTAAGGTATTCTATTTAAAAAAAATTTTTTTTTAAATATGGAAGTATGGTATATTTACAATTTCATGTTAGTTTCAGGTTTATAACATAGTGATCCAATATTTTTATAGATTGTATTATAATTATAGTTAGTATAAACTATTGACTATAGACCCTGTGCTACTAGTTTACTTATTCTATAAATAGTAGTTATTTTATATATAGTAATTTTTACCTATTGATCACCTTCCCTCATCTTGTTTTACCCTATTTCCCTCTCTCCAGTGGTAACCACTGGATTGTTGTCTATACCTGTAAGTCTGCTTCTGTTTTGTTTTATATATATACATGTATATTATTAAATTCCATATATGAGTGTTAACCTACAATATTTTTCTCTGAGTTATTTCACTAAGGATAATACCCTCTGGGTCCATCCATATTGTTGCAAATGACAGAATTTCATTCTTTTTTATGGCTAAGTAATATTCCAGTGTGTCTGTGTGTGTGTGCATGTGTGCATCACATCTTCCTCATCCATTCATCCATTAATGAACACTTATAAGTTGTTTCTATATCTTGGCAATTGTAAACAATGCTGCTATGCATATTGGGGTATACGTGTCTTTTTTGAATTAATGTGTTCATTTTATTCAGATATATGCCTAGAAGTGGAATTTCTGGATCACATGGTAGTTCTATTTTTAGCTGTTTATTTTCTTTTAGGAACCTCTATTATGTTTTTCATAGTTGTTGCATCAATTTACTTTAACACCAACAGTAAACAAGAGTTCCCTTTGGTCCTCATCTTCACCAATACTTATTTTTTGTGGCCTTTTTTGATGATAGCTATTGTGTCAAGTGTGAAGTGATATTCTGGTTTTGTTTTGCTTTTTTCTGATGATTAGCAATATTGAGCATCTTTTCAAGTGTTGGCCATCTATATGTCTTCTTCAGAAAAATGTCTGTTTGGGTCTTCTGCCCATTTTTAAAAATTGAGTTGTTTGTTTTTGTGTTCAATATTGAGCTATATGAGCTGTTTATATATTTTGGAAATTATGCCATTTTTATACCCTCTAAGGGTAAGGGAATTCTTTAATGGAACAACACTGGCAGTCTTAAGACTGGAGGGGAATACGGGTGGGCTGGACTGATGGAAAAATGGCACCCTTCTGTGAGAAAATCTGTGTGTTTCTCTTACCTTATTCATTGACCTTAGAATCAAACTACTCAGGTGGGACCCCATGGAATATTTTTTCTTTCTGCTTCTCCTTATCAAGGATATGAGTCTTTGTTATAAATCTTAGTGTTACAAATACCTGTAGGATGATTCACTTCATGGATCTGTTGCTCATATTTGATTCATAGAATGTCCAATTGAAGGTGTTAACCTACAATATTTTCTCTGAGTTATTTCACTAAGGATAATACCCTCTGGGTCCATCCATATTGTTGCAAATGACAGAATTTCATTCTTTTATGGCTAAGTAATATTCCAGTGTGTCTGTGTGTGTGTGCATGTGTGCATCACATCTTCCTCATCCATTCATCCATTAATGAACACTTATAAGTTGTTTCTATATCTTGGCAATTGTAAACAATGCTGCTATGCATATTGGGGTATACGTGTCTTTTTTGAATTAATGTGTTCATTTTATTCAGATATATGCCTAGAAGTGGAATTTCTGGATCACATGGTAGTTCTATTTTTAGCTGTTTATTTTCTTTTAGGAACCTCTATTATGTTTTTCATAGTTGTTGCATCAATTTACTTTAACACCAACAGTAAACAAGAGTTCCCTTTGGTCCTCATCTTCACCAATACTTATTTTTTGTGGCCTTTTTTGATGATAGCTATTGTGTCAAGTGTGAAGTGATATTCTGGTTTTGTTTTGCTTTTTTCTGATGATTAGCAATATTGAGCATCTTTTCAAGTGTTGGCCATCTATATGTCTTCTTCAGAAAAATGTCTGTTTGGGTCTTCTGCCCATTTTTAAAAATTGAGTTGTTTGTTTTTGTGTTCAATATTGAGCTATATGAGCTGTTTATATATTTTGGAAATTATGCCATTTTTATACCCTCTAAGGGTAAGGGAATTCTTTAATGGAACAACACTGGCAGTCTTAAGACTGGAGGGGAATACGGGTGGGCTGGACTGATGGAAAAATGGCACCCTTCTGTGAGAAAATCTGTGTGTTTCTCTTACCTTATTCATTGACCTTAGAATCAAACTACTCAGGTGGGACCCCATGGAATATTTTTTCTTTCTGCTTCTCCTTATCAAGGATATGAGTCTTTGTTATAAATCTTAGTGTTACAAATACCTGTAGGATGATTCACTTCATGGATCTGTTGCTCATATTTGATTCATAGAATGTCCAATTGAAGGTGGCAACTGAAAAATGTTGTTTATCATTCAGCTCCACTAGCATTAGGTTCATTAGCCACTGTAGTTGTTGACCTTTACTCACCCTGAAATTAGTTCAGGGTAGGAATCAGGAATAAGGCACTCTGTGCTTGGAGAAAATTGGCAGAACTGGCCTTCAGACAGGTATTTTCAAAAGAAATCTTTTATGAACCTGAATTTTTGTATCTTCCTATACTTTGAAAAGCACTGACGTTGTTAACTAAGATATCTGTTCCTCAGGACTAATAGCAATCTTCGACTAGCAGTGATGTGTACTTGGGTGCATGTGACCCCTTCATCAAAATCACATATATGCTTGCCCACTTCCCCTATCTCTTTGGAGCAGTTCCTCAGAGCTATGAGAGGCTGTCTTCCATGCTATAGTCCTCAGTCAGTGCCCCAGTAAAATTAAAACTCACCAGCTGTCATGTTGAGCAGTTTTATTTCAGTCAACATAGGTGAATCCAAATCTTTGGTTATTCAGGTGACAAAACCTGAGGCCCAGAGTTAGGAGTTTTTTTTTTTTTTTCAGATTCATTATAAGTTGCTAAAAGATAGGAAATGGAAACCCCACCCCTGGTTTCTTCCTTTCTCTCTTAGACATTTTCAACTGGCTGTTCCAACTAAAAATAGTGACCCAGTTACAAGCATTTGAGAAACTCAACCTCAGGCATTGGTAGCTATATTATTCTGGCCTATACTCTGAAGGTATTATTAACATATATATCATTCCACAGCTTCCTCTGCAGTGTCAGAATGATTGAAAGCAAAAGGAGATAGTGAGAAAGCATGCCAAGTTTTATCAAAGGATTCAAACTGTATTCTTTCAACCTGGTAGTTAATTGCCAGCTTATCAGCAGCTCTGAAAACTTGACTCTAAGAGCATTCATCAGGAGTGGAGGCCACTGCCTAAACTATTTTGTGTGTGGGTTCTGAGAGGTACCTTCTATGTGTGGGGACTGGGTAAGATGGGGAGCACAAGATAGGAGGAAAGGTGGGCACCTGTAGTGAACCAGTCTGGTCAAAACTTACTTGTATATCATTGCAATTGAAGGTGGCAACTGAAAAATGTTGTTTATCATTCAGCTCCACTAGCATTAGGTTCATTAGCCACTGTAGTTGTTGACCTTTACTCACCCTGAAATTAGTTCAGGGTAGGAATCAGGAATAAGGCACTCTGTGCTTGGAGAAAATTGGCAGAACTGGCCTTCAGACAGGTATTTTCAAAAGAAATCTTTTATGAACCTGAATTTTTGTATCTTCCTATACTTTGAAAAGCACTGACGTTGTTAACTAAGATATCTGTTCCTCAGGACTAATAGCAATCTTCGACTAGCAGTGATGTGTACTTGGGTGCATGTGACCCCTTCATCAAAATCACATATATGCTTGCCCACTTCCCCTATCTCTTTGGAGCAGTTCCTCAGAGCTATGAGAGGCTGTCTTCCATGCTATAGTCCTCAGTCAGTGCCCCAGTAAAATTAAAACTCACCAGCTGTCATGTTGAGCAGTTTTATTTCAGTCAACATAGGTGAATCCAAATCTTTGGTTATTCAGGTGACAAAACCTGAGGCCCAGAGTTAGGAGTTTTTTTTTTTTTTTTTTTTTCAGATTCATTATAAGTTGCTAAAAGATAGGAAATGGAAACCCCACCCCTGGTTTCTTCCTTTCTCTCTTAGACATTTTCAACTGGCTGTTCCAACTAAAAATAGTGACCCAGTTACAAGCATTTGAGAAACTCAACCTCAGGCATTGGTAGCTATATTATTCTGGCCTATACTCTGAAGGTATTATTAACATATATATCATTCCACAGCTTCCTCTGCAGTGTCAGAATGATTGAAAGCAAAAGGAGATAGTGAGAAAGCATGCCAAGTTTTATCAAAGGATTCAAACTGTATTCTTTCAACCTGGTAGTTAATTGCCAGCTTATCAGCAGCTCTGAAAACTTGACTCTAAGAGCATTCATCAGGAGTGGAGGCCACTGCCTAAACTATTTTGTGTGTGGGTTCTGAGAGGTACCTTCTATGTGTGGGGACTGGGTAAGATGGGGAGCACAAGATAGGAGGAAAGGTGGGCACCTGTAGTGAACCAGTCTGGTCAAAACTTACTATGTATTAGACACCTAGTCATTTTAATAAAAGTCACTGGGGAATTCTCTTTTGGTCCAATGGTTAGAACTCAGTGTCTTCACTGTAGCAGCCCAGGTTCAATCCTTGGTGGGGGAACTAAAATTCTACAAGCCATGTGTCATGGCCCCCTCAATTTTTTAAATAAAAAAATATAAAATATAAATATAAAAATATAGGAAAATATAAAAGTCACTGGGTACACAGAGTTAAAGTTTGGACTTTTCATTTAATATCAAATGGTTGTTAGTAACTTTGATCACTCATAATATTAGAGATTCCCCTTGAAGACAGCACCAAAGCTCCTAACCTGTCTTCCCTGAGCATACCTGAGTAATGCTATATTACTTTTATGTATGTTATCTTAGTCATTCTTTTTTTCTTAATTTTTATTTTTACTCTTTATTTTAAAGGTTTTACAGAGTTTTGTTGTTCACATACATGTATGTTTCCAGATCAGTCATATGCATATCCATGGTCCCCACCTGCCCAGATCCCCCCATCCCACCCCTCCAGACCTTTGCCCCAAGCCATTGTAAGAACTCCTATTCCCTTAGCACTGTGACACTAGCTATCTTTTCCACACATAACACTATAGGTTTCCTTGTTACTTCCTCCATGCTTCCCCCTCCCTATTTATTTGCCACGTTGTCCCTCTGTCTATGCTCTGTCTTTTTTTTCATGAGTTCCCTGTGTGTGATATCAAGACCATCCTACTAGATTCCATATATGTGTGTTAGTATACTGTATTTGTCTTTCTCTTTTTGACTTACTTCACTTTTTAGGATAGGTTCTAGAGCCAGCCACTTCATTAGGACTGAGTCTTCTGCATTTCTTTTAACAGCTGAGTAGTATTCCATTGTATATATGTACCAGGGCTTCTGGATCCATTCATTCGTCGATGGACATCTAGGTTGCTTCCATGTTTTGGCTATTGTATAGAGAGCTGCAATGAACATTGGGGTACAGGTGCTTCTTTCAGATTTGATTTCATCAGGATATAGGCCAAATAGTGGGATTGCTGGGTCATAGGGTGCTTCTATTTTTAGTTTTTTAAGAAATCTCCATACTGTCTTCCATAGAGGCTGTATCAATTTACATTCCCACCAGCAATGCAAGAGGGTTCCCTTTTCTCCACACCCTCTCCAGCACTTATTGTCTGCAGATTTTTTGAAGATGGCCATTCTGACGGGTGTGAGGTGATATCTCATTGTAGTTTTAATTTGCATTTCTCTAATAATAAGCGAGGTTGAGCATCGTTTCATGTGCTTTTGGGCCATCTGTATGTCCTCTTTGGAGAGGCTTCTCTTTAGGTCTTTTTCCCATTCATCTTAGTCATTCTTGAGACCCAGGATACCTTGGGGTTAAGGGTTACAGAGCTTATCCTTCCCTTCTCTACCCCAGGGCCAGCACAAGGTATTGCACCTAAATCACATGCTTTATTTTATGACAGTTGACTTTTTTAACTTAGAAGAGGTTATTGCACACTTTCCTACCCCATTCTTGAGTAGCTTCCTGAGACCATCCCAAATCTTGCTTGAGGCACAAGCCTGAGTGGAATAAAGGTGAAACATAAATGTAGAAGAGGCCCAATTGCTCTCAAAATTTAGAACGTGGGAATTCTCTTTCTCCACTCCTTTTGATAAGTGGAATATTTGTTTAGCCAATGTTATCCTTGTTTAACTACCATTTGCTTCCAGAGACTTTTATTCCTAGGCTAGGTTATCTGGACATATCTTTCCTTCTTTTTCACTAGTTAAGCAGAAATAAAAATTAATTTCTTCAGAGTATAAAGAACTCTCTTGGAGATTGAAATTCCAATGGCAATCATTTCAAATGTTAATTTACACATTTGAGCTTTTTGTGTTCTCTTTCTTTATGCAGGCTGGAGTTCCCAGCACTACCTTTTATGAAACTCATACCAAGTTGATTAGTGAATCAGTCATACTACCAGAAATAAGTCTTCCAACTCTGGTAGCTAATCTTGATCTATGAATAAAAGATTACGAAGGAGAGTGAGCAGACCTGCTTTTCCATTTCCTAGTTGTTGTTATTATGAGCAATTTTCCTTTCTGAGGTTTCGATGGACATCTAGGTTGCTTCCATGTTTTGGCTATTGTATAGAGAGCTGCAATGAACATTGGGGTACAGGTGCTTCTTTCAGATTTGATTTCATCAGGATATAGGCCAAATAGTGGGATTGCTGGGTCATAGGGTGCTTCTATTTTTCATTTTTTAAGGAATCTCCATACTGTCTTCCATAGCGGCTGTATTAATTTACATTCCCACCAGCAATGCAAGAGGGTTCCCTTTTCTCCACCCCCTCTCCAGCATTTATTGTCTGCAAATTTTTTGAAGATGGCCATTCTGACAGGTGTGAGGTGATATCTCATTGTAGTTTTAATTTGCATTTCTCTAATAATAAGCGAGGTTGAGCATCGTTTCATGTGCGTTTGGGCCATCTGTATGTCCTCTTTGGAGGGGCGTCTCTTTAGGTCTTTTTGCCATTCATCTTAGTCATTCTTGAGACCCAGGATACCTTGGGGTTAAGGGTTACAGAGCTTATCCTTCCCTTCTCTACCCCAGGGCCAGCACAAGGTATTGCACCTAAATCACATGCTTTATTTTATGACAGTTGACTTTTTTAACTTAGAAGAGGTTATTGCACACTTTCCTACCCCATTCTTGAGTAGCTTCCTGAGACCATCCCAAATCTTGCTTGAGGCACAAGCCTGAGTGGAATAAAGGTGAAACATAAATGTAGAAGAGGCCCAATTGCTCTCAAAATTTAGAACGTGGGAATTCTCTTTCTCCACTCCTTTTGATAAGTGGAATATTTGTTTAGCCAATGTTATCCTTGTTTAACTACCATTTGCTTCCAGAGACTTTTATTCCTAGGCTAGGTTATCTGGACATATCTTTCCTTCTTTTTCACTAGTTAAGCAGAAATAAAAATTAATTTCTTCAGAGTATAAAGAACTCTCTTGGAGATTGAAATTCCAATGGCAATCATTTCAAATGTTAATTTGCACATTTGAGCTTTTTGTGTTCTCTTTCTTTATGCAGGCTGGAGTTCCCAGCACTACCTTTTATGAAACTCATACCAAGTTGATTAGTGAATCAGTCATACTACCAGAAATAAGTCTTCCAACTCTGGTAGCTAATCTTGATCTATGAATAAAAGATTACGAAGGAGAGTGAGCAGACCTGCTTTTCCATTTCCTAGTTGTTGTTATTATGAGCAATTTTCCTTTCTGAGGTTTATCTCCCTCCTCCATAAAATGGGTACCCCTTGTTTTCTTGATGGGAAGACACATTTTCTTTCTTTTTTTTTTCATGGGGAGGAATATTTTCATCTTATTGAAGCTGGTTTGTTACTCTCTTGGTGTGCCAGATGTTTGTTCCCTTAACGCATTCCTTCTGTAAGCCTATTTCTGTGGAAGGAGATAGCAGAGCCTGCACTTGGCAGCATGGGAGCTGTTTGGTGGCAAGCTAAGCAGTGGCTTCTTCCAACTTTTTTGTTCATTGTCTGGTGATGCCAATTCTTCCCCAAGGTTACTGTTTGAAAGTCCCAGGGAATGGTTATATTATCTCCCTTGCTATGGGGCCTAGGGCAGATATACCTTGAGGCTTCAGGACATTTCTAGGGCTCTGTAAAGATCTCCACACCGGTGTTAGGTGCATCAGTCCCCAACTGTTTCCACTCTTCCCAGAAATACTTCTGCACTTTTTGTCCCAAAGAGTTGTCAGCAGAGAATGTTACCTGCCATTCTAGTAGATAAGACATATTACTCATCATCAAGCCATCAACCACTTCAGACTCTCCTTTCACTTCACCCCCTACCACTCAATGGCATGCCCTGAGGGGAATTACTCTGAGATCAAACTCTTGCATCTTCCCATACATAGACAAGGATTAAAATCATTAACTTGAGATATCTGTTCATGATTAGCAGTAATCTTTTTATGTTTGCTTAAATGTTTTTTTCCCAGAAAAAAGAAAAAAACACTACTATATATTCTAGTTCCTTCCTTACCTCTTCAGAGAAGTTCCCTAGAGCTACCTGAAAGTTTGTCCACTGGGCTGCAGTTCACAGTAAGATCCCCAAATAAAATTTAACTGGTAACTTTTAGGTTGTGTGTCTTTTATCAGTAGAATAATCACCCTACTGTTGCAGCTTGTATCCTTATGTGGGGCCCTAAATGAAAAAGGGCCTTTGCAAGCATAAGGAAGAGATAAGGGCGTGATCTAAGTTGTTGCAAGCATAACGAAGGACAGGACAAGGGCCTGATCTACACATGATTGCTTGACCTTTAGCTTGATTGGTTTAACTATGGGAAATCCCTTAGGAAACCCCCTTCACTTGCCTATATAAGCTGTAAGTCTGCACTAATAAAGCAGAACTGCTTTGATGGAACCCCTGTCTCATCTGATTGTCTCTCGCTTGCCAAGGGGTTGTGTTGGTGGACAGCAGGTTCATCCCTCTCCAATCTTCCCGGACCTGGCTACAGGCAATCCCACCACCATTTCTCCTCTTTGGGCTGGCCCCGCAACCCTAGATTCCAAGCTAGGTTCCAATGTAGCTTTCTCCAGATCTGCCCCTAATTCTCCATTCATTCATCTGTCCCTTTCATTGTGAATGTGTGTAAATAGCAGTTTCTGAGGCTCTGGGCCCAGGTCCCATTCCAGGACAAGTGGTCTGCATCCTTGGATCTCTTGTTCCACCCTCCATTGCTCCTCACCCCAACACCATCTGCTGCTTTCTTCTTGTGCACTAACAAGGATGAAATGAGTGAAATGGCATACTGTTGGAAATTTGCCCTAAAATGTATGTGTATTGGGCATATTATGAAAAGAATGGGAATGGTGATAATTGTTGATAATGAAGTCTTGTCACCTTTCCTCTTCTTTTGAGGGTGTTTGAAAGTTTCCCTGAAAAACTGAAAGTGAAAAAAGAAAATAGAAAGTTAGAAGTAGAAATTGAAGAAATACCCTTAGAGGTGCATCCCCTCCATTGGCATCAATAAATACCTCTTGTTCAGAAAAAGGTAAAAGGGCTAGAATATCATTTTTCCTAATTCAGTTTACTCATGAACCTAACGACTTGACTAGCTGCAGGGTGTACAAATCTCAAAGAAGTCCTTTGAGGCCAAGGGAGCACTTTCTAGGAAGTGAGTTAGCACTCCTGCTTTGCCATCTATCGTTAGGGTTTCATGTAGTATTCCAGGACAGAGATACAGAAGGCAAAAGTACAGAGGTGATCTCCTCCATATTTACCTCCTGCTGTTTCATCCTCTACGGGGAATGGCAATGGTGATGGTAGTGATGCTAAGACAGAAGCTCACCTTTTCTGAAGACCTACTATATGAAAATTTCTGAGTATTTCATGTACACAGGAGTCCTGCAAGATGATCACTACAACCACAGTTTATAGGGGAGGAGTCTGAGACTCAGAAGGACTGAGAAGTGATCCTTGGCAGTATTGAACCTTGCTCCCTCCAGCAATTCCTCCTGCTCGAGAATTTAACCAAGGACACCCAACTGCCTTGAGTCTAAGCCTGGAAAATAAAGTTTAGTAGCAGCATTTCCGAGCCTGTCTCTGTAGGAACAGAGGCCTTAGCCTGATGGAAAGCGAGGATTTTCCAGTCCCTGGAGCCCCATGGGAGTCACTGTTCTCTCTCTGATAGGGTGACACATTACCTTACAAATCACCTTAAGGCCATATTGTGCCAATGTAGGCTCTGGATGTGGCTTTCTCAACTTAAAAGTCTGCCCCTGCACATTCTATGTGATCTGCACATTCTATGCATACTTGCCCAGAAGTTGGTGTTCAGAAAACCCTGACAGCTCAGATTTGAATATGTATCAGGAGCACCTGGGGTGTGTGTCACGTGTCTTTGCCTCAAGCAGGACTGATAAGATCTGACATTACAGGGTATTGCATCTGACCTGACAACCATTAGGAGATAATAATAAAAATCTCTGTAACATCAATAGCCTTAGCTGCATCCTGACCACCTTCTAACTCCAATGGTTGTTATTATTCAGCTGTTACAAGGAACTTTATATTTGCAAAGCCCAGACAGGAAGGTTATTGTCTCTTTCCTGTCTTATTAGGCTGTGAATATCTGCCCTAGAAGAGAAGTCAGTTAGACATTAGGCTGCAAGATGGTGAAGTAGAAAGATCCCTAGATGTGGAACTAAGTCCATCCAAGTTTGAGTTCTAATTCTAATACTTACTCTCTGTCAGATCATGGCTCACGAGATTTTACTTCTCCTGTCCATAAAACAGGACGCCTCTTGACCCTGCCAGCGCTTTTGTTGTGAAGACTAAATAGCCTGACTTTTGAAAAGTACAGAGGTGATCTCCTCCATATTTACCTCCTGCTGTTTCATCCTCTACGGGGAATGGCAATGGTGATGGTAGTGATGCTAAGACAGAAGCTCACCTTTTCTGAAGACCTACTATATGAAAATTTCTGAGTATTTCATGTACACAGGAGTCCTGCAAGATGATCACTACAACCACAGTTTATAGGGGAGGAGTCTGAGACTCAGAAGGACTGAGAAGTGATCCTTGGCAGTATTGAACCTTGCTCCCTCCAGCAATTCCTCCTGCTCGAGAATTTAACCAAGGACACCCAACTGCCTTGAGTCTAAGCCTGGAAAATAAAGTTTAGTAGCAGCATTTCCGAGCCTGTCTCTGTAGGAACAGAGGCCTTAGCCTGATGGAAAGCGAGGATTTTCCAGTCCCTGGAGCCCCATGGGAGTCACTGTTCTCTCTCTGATAGGGTGACACATTACCTTACAAATCACCTTAAGGCCATATTGTGCCAATGTAGGCTCTGGATGTGGCTTTCTCAACTTAAAAGTCTGCCCCTGCACATTCTATGTGATCTGCACATTCTATGCATACTTGCCCAGAAGTTGGTGTTCAGAAAACCCTGACAGCTCAGATTTGAATATGTATCAGGAGCACCTGGGGTGTGTGTCACGTGTCTTTGCCTCAAGCAGGACTGATAAGATCTGACATTACAGGGTATTGCATCTGACCTGACAACCATTAGGAGATAATAATAAAAATCTCTGTAACATCAATAGCCTTAGCTGCATCCTGACCACCTTCTAACTCCAATGGTTGTTATTATTCAGCTGTTACAAGGAACTTTATATTTGCAAAGCCCAGACAGGAAGGTTATTGTCTCTTTCCTGTCTTATTAGGCTGTGAATATCTGCCCTAGAAGAGAAGTCAGTTAGACATTAGGCTGCAAGATGGTGAAGTAGAAAGATCCCTAGATGTGGAACTAAGTCCATCCAAGTTTGAGTTCTAATTCTAATACTTACTCTCTGTCAGATCATGGCTCACGAGATTTTACTTCTCCTGTCCATAAAACAGGACGACTCTTGACCCTGCCAGCGATTTTGTTGTGAAGACTAAATGGCCTGACTTTTGAAAAGTAGTGTGCCTGTGTATTATTTTTATGGTAAATCTTCCAAACACTCTAAGGAATTTATATTCAAAGTAAACTACTGATCTGAGAGCAATGGACTTCATGAGCCAAGGCTTCAGTTACATGGAAACAAGTGGTATAATGAGTGTGATGGTATAATTTATTATTCAAACTGAGACACTGTTGGGAGTGAAAGGGGCTGCTCTTAGTAATCAATACCAGGAGCAATAGTTTTGGACAGAAACTGACCTGGACACACTGGGATGGAAAGACATACTAAAGACATGTTGCTCCTCTATGGTGTAGATATGTCCTCAGAACACTTGTCAGTCTCAGGCATGTGTTTTTTCTTGCATACTTTAGTCCTCTGTGAACAGAAATGTCCATGGAGAAGCTTACATGTATAACAGGATTTCAGAACCTATGTACTGGGGATTGATTCTGCAAGGCTTCCATTACTTGGCAATCAAGTTTCTGATCATGGCCTGTGAAGCCTTGCCCTGGTATGGTCGTTACATCAAATGATTTCTCCCCCTATCCTCCCACTAGGCTGGAGCCTAGTGAGATACTCACATCTTAAGTCACTGCACGTGCCTTTCTAACTACTTGGGATTCACACGTCTTAGATCCATAACACATGTCCTAGTTTAAATGTCCTACCTTGAAGAATTTTCCCATTACTTTCAAAGTCCAACCAGCCTTTTCCACCTCTCCCTCACTTGTGCCATTGTCTCTTAAGCACTCAGCATAGACAATACACACTTACTTTTTTAAAGACAGCTTTTTACACCCTTGTTCAACTAGCCTCCAAACTGAAGAGAAATATGCCAGTTTTTGCTTCCTGTGGCACCACCATGCTTAGAACAAGCCTGATCCATCCAAAAGACTTGGTGAGTGAGTGATCCAAAGGCCTGATGGAGTTTTTAAACAGAAGCACAATGAATTCTTTCTGTGGAATCGATCATTGCTAATATTAGTTGTCTAAGTTCTAATACTTACTCTCTGTCAGATCATGGCTCACGAGATTTTACTTCTCCTGTCCATAAAACAGGACGACTCTTGACCCTGCCAGCGATTTTGTTGTGAAGACTAAATGGCCTGACTTTTGAAAAGTAGTGTGCCTGTGTATTATTTTTATGGTAAATCTTCCAAACACTCTAAGGAATTTATATTCAAAGTAAACTACTGATCTGAGAGCAATGGACTTCATGAGCCAAGGCTTCAGTTACATGGAAACAAGTGGTATAATGAGTGTGATGGTATAATTTATTATTCAAACTGAGACACTGTTGGGAGTGAAAGGGGCTGCTCTTAGTAATCAATACCAGGAGCAATAGTTTTGGACAGAAACTGACCTGGACACACTGGGATGGAAAGACATACTAAAGACATGTTGCTCCTCTATGGTGTAGATATGTCCTCAGAACACTTGTCAGTCTCAGGCATGTGTTTTTTCTTGCATACTTTAGTCCTCTGTGAACAGAAATGTCCATGGAGAAGCTTACATGTATAACAGGATTTCAGAACCTATGTACTGGGGATTGATTCTGCAAGGCTTCCATTACTTGGCAATCAAGTTTCTGATCATGGCCTGTGAAGCCTTGCCCTGGTATGGTCGTTACATCAAATGATTTCTCCCCCTATCCTCCCACTAGGCTGGAGCCTAGTGAGATACTCACATCTTAAGTCACTGCACGTGCCTTTCTAACTACTTGGGATTCACACGTCTTAGATCCATAACACATGTCCTAGTTTAAATGTCCTACCTTGAAGAATTTTCCCATTACTTTCAAAGTCCAACCAGCCTTTTCCACCTCTCCCTCACTTGTGCCATTGTCTCTTAAGCACTCAGCATAGACAATACACACTTACTTTTTTAAAGACAGCTTTTTACACCCTTGTTCAACTAGCCTCCAAACTGAAGAGAAATATGCCAGTTTTTGCTTCCTGTGGCACCACCATGCTTAGAACAAGCCTGATCCATCCAAAAGACTTGGTGAGTGAGTGATCCAAAGGCCTGATGGAGTTTTTAAACAGAAGCACAATGAATTCTTTCTGAGGAATCCATCATTGCTCATATTAGTTCAGTACAGTTCAGTCACTCAGTCATGTTCGATTCTTTGTGATGCCATGGACTGCGGTGTGCCAGGCTTCCCTATCCTTCACCATCTCCTGGAGCCTGCTCAAAATCATGTCCATTGACTCAGTGACGCCATCTAACCATCTCATTCTCTGTCCCCTTCCCCTTCTGCATTCTATTTTTCCAGACATAAGTCTCTTTTACAATGAGTTGTTTCTTCACATCAGGTGGCCAAAGTATTGGAGCTTTAGCTTTAGCATCACTCCTTCCAATGAATATTCAGGGTTGATTTCCTTTAGGATTGAGTGGTTTGATCTCCTTTTAGTCCAAGGGACTCTCAAGAGTCTTCTCTAACACCACAGTTCAAAGGCATCAATTCTTCAGCACTGAGCCTTCTTTATGGTGCCACTCCTACATCCATATATGACCACTAGAAAAACTATAGCTTTGACTATAAAGAGTTTTGTTAGCAAAGTGATGTCTCTGCTTTTTAATATGCTGTCTAAGTTTGTCATATCTTTTCTTCCAAGGAGCAGACCTCTTTTAATTTCATGGATGCAGTCACCATCCACCATGATTTTGGAGCCCGAGAAAATAAAGTCTGTCATTGCATTCATTGTTTGACCATCTATTGGTCATGAAGTGATAGGACTGGATGCCATGATCTTCATTTTTTGAATATTGAGCTTTAAGCCAACTTTTTCACTCTCCTGTTTCACCTTCATCAAGAAGCTCTTAAGTTCCTCTTCACTTTGTTCCACAAGGGTGCTGTCATCTGCATATCTGAAGTTACTGATATTTCTCCTGGCAATTTTGTGCTTCATCCAGACTGGCATTTTGCTTGATGCACTCTGTATATAAATTAAATCAGCAGGGTGAAAATATACAGCCTTGACATATTCCTTTCCAAATTTGGAACCCATTCATTGTTCCATGTCCAGTTCTAACCGTTGCTTCTTGTCCTGCATACAGGTTTCATAGGAGCCAGGTAAGGTAGCCTGGTACTCCCATCTCTTTAAGAATTTTTCATAGCTGTTTTGGTCCACACAAAGGCTTTAGGAATCCATCATTGCTCATATTAGTTCAGTACAGTTCAGTCACTCAGTCATGTTCGATTCTTTGTGATGCCATGGACTGCGGTGTGCCAGGCTTCCCTATCCTTCACCATCTCCTGGAGCCTGCTCAAAATCATGTCCATTGACTCAGTGACGCCATCTAACCATCTCATTCTCTGTCCCCTTCCCCTTCTGCATTCTATTTTTCCAGACATAAGTCTCTTTTACAATGAGTTGTTTCTTCACATCAGGTGGCCAAAGTATTGGAGCTTTAGCTTTAGCATCACTCCTTCCAATGAATATTCAGGGTTGATTTCCTTTAGGATTGAGTGGTTTGATCTCCTTTTAGTCCAAGGGACTCTCAAGAGTCTTCTCTAACACCACAGTTCAAAGGCATCAATTCTTCAGCACTGAGCCTTCTTTATGGTGCCACTCCTACATCCATATATGACCACTAGAAAAACTATAGCTTTGACTATAAAGAGTTTTGTTAGCAAAGTGATGTCTCTGCTTTTTAATATGCTGTCTAAGTTTGTCATATCTTTTCTTCCAAGGAGCAGACCTCTTTTAATTTCATGGATGCAGTCACCATCCACCATGATTTTGGAGCCCGAGAAAATAAAGTCTGTCATTGCATTCATTGTTTGACCATCTATTGGTCATGAAGTGATAGGACTGGATGCCATGATCTTCATTTTTTGAATATTGAGCTTTAAGCCAACTTTTTCACTCTCCTGTTTCACCTTCATCAAGAAGCTCTTAAGTTCCTCTTCACTTTGTTCCACAAGGGTGCTGTCATCTGCATATCTGAAGTTACTGATATTTCTCCTGGCAATTTTGTGCTTCATCCAGACTGGCATTTTGCTTGATGCACTCTGTATATAAATTAAATCAGCAGGGTGAAAATATACAGCCTTGACATATTCCTTTCCAAATTTGGAACCCATTCATTGTTCCATGTCCAGTTCTAACCGTTGCTTCTTGTCCTGCATACAGGTTTCATAGGAGCCAGGTAAGGTAGCCTGGTACTCCCATCTCTTTAAGAATTTTTCATAGCTGTTTTGGTCCACACAAAGGCTTTAGCATGGTCAATGAAGCAGAAGTAGATGTTTGCCTGAAATTCCCTTTCTCTTGCTATAATCCAACAGGTGTTGGCAATTTGATCTCTGGTTTCTGTGCCTTTCCTAAAACCGAGCTTGTACATCTGGAAATTCTTGCTTCATATACTTTTGAAGCCTAGCTTGGAGGATTTTAAGCATTACTATGCTAGTGTGTGAAATGAGTGCAATGGTGTGGTAGTTTTAACATTCTTTGGCATTGTCTTTATTTGGTATTGGAACAAAATCTGGATGTCCTAGTTGTTTTCCCTAATTTCTTCAATTTAAGTCTGAACTTTGCAGTAAGGAGTTCATGATCTGAGTCACAATCAGTTCCAGGTCTTGTTTTTGCTGACTATATAGAGCTTCTCTGTCTTCAGGTGCAAAGAATATAATCAATCTGATTTTTCTGTTGACCATCTGGACTTGTCCATGTGTAGAATCATGTCTTGTGTTTTTGGAAGATGATGTTTGCTATGACCAGTGTATTCTCTTGGCAAAATTCTGCTAGCCTTTGCCCTGCTTCAGGTACCTCATGACTTCCTACTTTTTCATTCCAGGCCACAATGATTGAAAAAGGACATTTTTTTTTCATGTTAGTTCTAGAAGATCTTGTAGGTCTTCATAGAAATGTTCAACTTCAGCTTCATTAGCATTAATGGTTGTGGCATAGACTTGAATTACTGTGATATTAAATGTTTGCTTTGGAAATAAAATGAGATCATTCTATCATTTTTGAGAGTGCACCCAAGTACTGCATTTCAAATTCTTTTGTTGACTCTGAGGATTACTCTGCTTCTTCTAAGGGATTCTTGTCCATAGTAGTAGACATAATGGTCATCTGAATTAAATTTGCCCATTCCTGTTCATTTTAATTCACTGATTCCTAAATTGTCAATGTTAATTCTTGCCATCTACTGCTTGACCACTTCGAATTTACCCTGATCCATGGAACTAACATTCTAGGATCCAATGCAAGATTGTGCTTCGCTGCATCAGAATTTACATTCAACTACCAGACACATCCACAACTGTTCATTATTTCTGCATTGGCTCAGGCTTTTTTCCTTTTCATTCCAGAGCTATTTCTTGGCTCTTCTCCAGTAGCACATTGGGCAACTACCAACCTGGAGATTTCATCTTTCAGTGTCATGTCTTTTTGCCTTTCATACGGTTTATGGGGTTCCCAAGACAAGACATACTGAAGTGGTTTGCCATTCTCTTTTCCAGTGGACCAAGTTTTGTCAGAACTCTCTATCATGACCCATTCGTCTTGCATGGCCTTACGTGATATGGTTCATGATTTCATTGAATTAGACATGGCTATGAGCCATATGATCAGTTTGGTTAGTTTTCTGTGTTTCTGCTTATCATTCTGTCTACCTTCTGGTGAGTGAAGTGTCTTCTGGAAGCTTTCTGTTTGGAGGGACCAGCTGTAAGGAAAGCTGAATCTTGCTCTGCTGGGCAAGGTCATGTTCAGCATATCTTTAATCCAATTGTCTGCTGATATTAGTAGGCCAAGAGAATAGAGAACAAGAGATAAAAGAAAAGAGACTATGAGGCAGATCTGTGAGTTGAAGGGGTTATTGGAAAGGGCATAAGCATCAGACACCCACCTTTCTTCCCTCAGCTTCCTCACAGTCACTGTTTCAGTGACCTTAGGCATGACACTTTCCCCTCTCTGAATCACAGTTTCACTGTCTGTAAAATGGGGTGAAGAGTCTAGAGCGGGGTTCTGTCAACCTGTTCTGCCAAGGACCAGAACATATATATTTTTGACCTGTGGGTCATACAAGTTCTATCACAACTACTCAATTTTGCTATTGAAGGGCAAAAGCAGCCATATACAGTCTATATAAGAATGACTGTGGCTGTGTTCCAGTGAAACTTCATTTACATAAATAGGTAACAGGTCACATTTGGTCCATATATCTTAGTTGCTAAATCCTAGTCTACAAGAGCAATTCCCAAGCTGTCTTTGAAAGAAGTTAAAAGAAATTTGGGAAATATTAAGTTCAAAAAAAAAAAAAAAATCCAGACTTCAAGTCTGCCTTGCAGTGCAAGTGGCGCTGGTTTGATCCCTAGCCTGGGAGGATCCTACATGCTGTGGAGCAGTTGGACCTGTGCATTCGATTAGGAGTCAGCACTCTGCAGCAAGAGAGGCCACTACAATGGGAGGCCCAGACAGATCAAAGAATAAATATGGATGAAAATAAATAAATGAAAAACCAATAAAAGAGGTCCAAATTAAAGAAAAAATATTCAGGGATTCTCAGAAATGCTTCCGTGCTAATGACATTGTGACTTTCCCAAAAGGGATATAGAACAAGAGTGGGCGTCCTCTATCTTTCTTCACCACAGTAATGTTGGGTAGGATCTCATAACAAATGCTGCCTGTGTGTTGCCCACACTTTTCAGCACTACCTGTCCCCATGCGACCTCCTGCTATCCCACAGCCAGTGCTCAGTTCTCTGCCTGAGGATCTTCTCTCCATGTAAACAGAGGCAGGCTCCAAGTACTGGGGAGTTATCACTCCTGGGAACTACCCTCAGCCAATGATGAAAGGCAACTGACTGATGAATACCCAGTTTCTTGTCCTTTGATGATGGAGGTGGAGGGGAACCTCTAAATATAGTCCTGGAATAAGCAACATCAGTGTCACCTGGGAGGCCATTGAATCAGGTGCTTTGGAGTTTCAGCCCAGACTCTGTTTCAAGAATCCCTCTGGCTGATTCTGATGTATGCCACAGTTTGAGGACCACTTATTTACAATGCCTTCTAGAGGTCCCCAGTAGACATAGTAACACATCTCATTTTGACTTCCTTCCCTTTTCTTTCTCACTTCCTTATTAGTACTTCATGAAATTGTCTCCCAAAGAAACTACTTGGCAGCAAATCTTGTCTTAGAGTCTGCTTCTGGGACCCCTCAGTGAGATAGACCCTCATAATATTTTAGGGGAAAGGAATTTTATAAATTGTTATCTAGATGCTCTTTGAGGCTCCTCCCAATAACAGTTGTACAGTCATTATGGCATTTGTGTGGCCTGATCAGCCTGCTTCATCAGACAATCAGTGTGCATTGGTTGTCTATTGTTTGCTTAGTATCATACTAATTCAACAAAAGAAATAAACTAGACAGAGGATCTAAGTAAGTCTAGGATTTTCCCTGAAATTGAAGTACTCTATGGCGGGCTTGGGTTGATGTGTGGCAGTAAACAATAAAACTGTAAAAAATAAAAAAATAAATTTAAAAAAGGAAAAAAAAAAAAAAGCACCTGTGGTTGAGCATGTGAACATGGAGCCTTTTGTCACTGATAGTTTGTTGGGTTTGTCTGAGCACCTTCTTGAGTATGTGACCTTCTTGAGTATGGTTCATCTAACCAGTTGTTTTAAAATGTAGATTTTTATTATTCAGGTATAGTCAGGGTACAGTTGCCACTGAAGAGATAATTTGATACCAAGGCAGGGACACAGAGGGAAGAAGCAGTAGCAGTGAAGAGGAATATGGGGAAAATGCAGACAGCGTCTTTATTGTAGTTTATGAGGGAAAGAGAAGGCACATCAATGTAAGCAGACTTAGCATTGGCTAGTCAGATAATTTCAGCAGACTCTGGGGCACAGAAGCTGTCTCCAGTTGTCTAGCCCTGGGATGATTAGGCAAGGGTCACTGGTCCAGAGTGTGAAAATCTGAAAACAGAGGTGGCTTAGGATCTATGGGATTGGTTAATTCACATTTACTATTTCTAAGAATTGGCTAGGCCTGCAAGGAGCAATCTCTCCAGGGCCCACAAGGCCTAATATGTCAAAACATCAGAGATAAGAAAACAAAAAGGCATGATAGCATGTAAGTTTTAATCAAAATGCTGCAGACTTCCATAGAAAGGTAAACTGGGTCCTGGGAAACAGGCCACATGCAGAGTTGAGCTAGTAGAATATACAAATGGGAGCTTCCAATTGGTTTGAAGGACACTACAGTATGAATGTAAGGGCTGGGCCAAATGTAAAGAAGACTGAGCACCAAAAAACTGATACTTTCAAATGTGGTGCTGGAGAAGACTCTTGAGAGTCCCTTGGACAGCAAGGAGACCAAATCAATCAACTCTAAAGGAAATCAGCCCTCAATATTTGTTGGAAGTACTGATGCTGAACCTGACAGCCTTCATCAGACAATATGAATTGTTTGCTTAGTATCATACTAATTCAACAAAAGAAATAAACTAGACAGAGGATCTAAGTAAGTCTAGGATTTTCCTGAAATTGAAGTACTCTATGGCGGGCTTGGGTTGATGTGTGGCAGTAAACAATAAAACTGTAAAAAATAAAAAAATAAATTTAAAAAAGGAAAAAAAAAAAAAAGCACCTGTGGTTGAGCATGTGAACATGGAGCCTTTTGTCACTGATAGTTTGTTGGGTTTGTCTGAGCACCTTCTTGAGTATGTGACCTTCTTGAGTATGGTTCATCTAACCAGTTGTTTTAAAATGTAGATTTTTATTATTCAGGTATAGTCAGGGTACAGTTGCCACTGAAGAGATAATTTGATACCAAGGCAGGGACACAGAGGGAAGAAGCAGTAGCAGTGAAGAGGAATATGGGGAAAATGCAGACAGCGTCTTTATTGTAGTTTATGAGGGAAAGAGAAGGCACATCAATGTAAGCAGACTTAGCATTGGCTAGTCAGATAATTTCAGCAGACTCTGGGGCACAGAAGCTGTCTCCAGTTGTCTAGCCCTGGGATGATTAGGCAAGGGTCACTGGTCCAGAGTGTGAAAATCTGAAAACAGAGGTGGCTTAGGATCTATGGGATTGGTTAATTCACATTTACTATTTCTAAGAATTGGCTAGGCCTGCAAGGAGCAATCTCTCCAGGGCCCACAAGGCCTAATATGTCAAAACATCAGAGATAAGAAAACAAAAAGGCATGATAGCATGTAAGTTTTAATCAAAATGCTGCAGACTTCCATAGAAAGGTAAACTGGGTCCTGGGAAACAGGCCACATGCAGAGTTGAGCTAGTAGAATATACAAATGGGAGCTTCCAATTGGTTTGAAGGACACTACAGTATGAATGTAAGGGCTGGGCCAAATGTAAAGAAGACTGAGCACCAAAAAACTGATACTTTCAAATGTGGTGCTGGAGAAGACTCTTGAGAGTCCCTTGGACAGCAAGGAGACCAAATCAATCAACTCTAAAGGAAATCAGCCCTCAATATTTGTTGGAAGTACTGATGCTGAACCTGAAGTTCCAAAACTTTGGTCATCTGATGCAAAGAGTCAACTCATTGGAAAAGACCCTGAAAAGCTTTCCCAGCTTTTCTCAGCTGGGAAAGACTGAGGGCAAGAGGAGAAGGGGATGAGAGAGGATGGGATGACTGGATGGCAGCACTGAGTCAATGGACATGCATTTAAGCAAACTCCAGGAGATAGTGAAGGACAGGGAAGCCTGGTGTGCTGCAGTTCATTGGGTTGCAAAGAGTCAAACATGACTTAGCAACTAAACAACAGCAGCAGCAACAGTATAGAAGATAAGTAGTATCATTTAAAATTATAAATAACTTTATTTTTCTTTTCTAAAATGTAATCTGTGCTTATTACTGAGAAATTAGAGATATTATGTCAGGAAAAGGAGTTTATAAAGCAACATTGTGATTTTAATGCCCAGAGGTAGGTACCTGGGAAACTGCATTTTGTCCACTCTGTAGATATACAACCCTTTCAGTTACTGGCCTTCATAATCAAATTCATCTAAGTGATCAATCCATAAGTTGGGCTAGTTTCAGGTGTAGTTTGATCCAGAGATGATAGATGTCACCTATTTTTTCTGAAATTCTCTCCTTTGGGTGTCTATATTTTCTTCAAATCAGCTACCTGTATGGCTGCAATAATTGCTTTTTACAGTCTCAACATCCTCATGGAATTCAGGTTAGTGGGAAAATGAACATTTCCAGAAAAAGTCCTGGGTGTATTCTTACCAGACAAACTTGGGTCATATGCTCACTTGTGAATTTCCATTGAAATGGGACCTATATAATCAAGGGTGATTTGTTTCAATCACATGGAAACCACAATACCCAGAATTCCCTTTGAGTTTCAGGTCTATAATTTCCTTATTCTCAGTCCTATATTTTGAACAGAGGAAATAAATGCTGGGCAGCAAGAAACATGTGTGCATGTGCGTTATTTCACCAGTTTCTTTTTAGTTAGTTAGGTTTCCTACTGTGAATAATCTTACAGCTAAGTCGTTATACCCATGCTCGATTGAGAAATAGGACAGCAAGGAGACCAAATCAATCAACTCTAAAGGAAATCAGCCCTCAATATTTGTTGGAAGTACTGATGCTGAACCTGAAGTTCCAAAACTTTGGTCATCTGATGCAAAGAGTCAACTCATTGGAAAAGACCCTGAAAAGCTTTCCCAGCTTTTCTCAGCTGGGAAAGACTGAGGGCAAGAGGAGAAGGGGATGAGAGAGGATGGGATGACTGGATGGCAGCACTGAGTCAATGGACATGCATTTAAGCAAACTCCAGGAGATAGTGAAGGACAGGGAAGCCTGGTGTGCTGCAGTTCATTGGGTTGCAAAGAGTCAAACATGACTTAGCAACTAAACAACAGCAGCAGCAACAGTATAGAAGATAAGTAGTATCATTTAAAATTATAAATAACTTTATTTTTCTTTTCTAAAATGTAATCTGTGCTTATTACTGAGAAATTAGAGATATTATGTCAGGAAAAGGAGTTTATAAAGCAACATTGTGATTTTAATGCCCAGAGGTAGGTACCTGGGAAACTGCATTTTGTCCACTCTGTAGATATACAACCCTTTCAGTTACTGGCCTTCATAATCAAATTCATCTAAGTGATCAATCCATAAGTTGGGCTAGTTTCAGGTGTAGTTTGATCCAGAGATGATAGATGTCACCTATTTTTTCTGAAATTCTCTCCTTTGGGTGTCTATATTTTCTTCAAATCAGCTACCTGTATGGCTGCAATAATTGCTTTTTACAGTCTCAACATCCTCATGGAATTCAGGTTAGTGGGAAAATGAACATTTCCAGAAAAAGTCCTGGGTGTATTCTTACCAGACAAACTTGGGTCATATGCTCACTTGTGAATTTCCATTGAAATGGGACCTATATAATCAAGGGTGATTTGTTTCAATCACATGGAAACCACAATACCCAGAATTCCCTTTGAGTTTCAGGTCTATAATTTCCTTATTCTCAGTCCTATATTTTGAACAGAGGAAATAAATGCTGGGCAGCAAGAAACATGTGTGCATGTGCGTTATTTCACCAGTTTCTTTTTAGTTAGTTAGGTTTCCTACTGTGAATAATCTTACAGCTAAGTCGTTATACCCATGCTCGATTGAGAAATATTTTATTTTCCCCTTTCAGTTCATTAATGGGATTATAAGGAAGTCTCTGGGAACTCACCTTGGCCAAAGGAAACTGTAAATGTCAGGTACAAATTTCATGGCCAGGAGAGTTCTTTCCATTGACAAACCAAAGCTCTGGGGATGCCCTTGACTGCAGGGCCCCAGGGGAGAGTGTGGCATTCCTGGTGCTAATAGACAAAGAAATGCCCACCTATCAATTTTCTTCCCCAGCAAACTCCCAAGCCCAGTTCATGCTTCTGACCTCTCTCAAGGAGGATCTTTCTGGAAGGGGCCAGATGCTGCTGTCACCCAGTCTTGTGCAGTAAAACTGACTACACTACAAGGAAAGATTGCATACTTTCTTCCCAAATCATGTGGTCAACTAAACAGCATAGGCAAAAGGTAGGCTGATTTATTAGATGACTGTTTTGTATACCTTACTTGCTCTTTATTTCCAGCTGGAGATGCCAAAGTCATGTGTGACAAATGTGCAGGAGTTGCAGGTCAAGGAGCTCTGTGCTTTGGCTCATCATGCTTCCTGGATCTAAAATGCCCTTTCTATATACGCCCATGGATATTTTATTTATCATCAGGGCTGTGTAGAAGCCACCTTCTTTGGAGAACTCCCCTCTTATAGTTTCTGTTGCATCTTCAGAATCCTTCCTTTCTGACCATCATCCTATATCGTGGGATTTGTCTAGAGGTGCCTCTCCTCCAGATGTCTACAGATTTCTTGAGAACTTTTCATCTTTGTATGCTGAGTGCCCAGTGCAACAATGGCAACCAGAAGCACAATAAGTGCCACAAAGAATTGCCTACTTGCAGAATACTCTCTAAGGGACAGTTTGTGTCATTATCACATTAAATCCCTTCAGCAACCCTGTTACATAAACATTCTTAGCCTTCATTTCAACTGGGAGGAAATTGAGGCTTGGGGAGCTGACAAACTGTCCAAAGGGGAAGACTTAGAGGTTCACAATTAAGTCTGTGGGTGCCATAGTGACAAACAGGCTGATGTAAGTCTTGGTAGCATACTCATTCTGGTTCCTAAATGCCTGCAAACCTGAGGAAGTTTCCCTCAATCTTGGTCTTTCACTGTGCCATTTGATCCAGTTAAGTGAGCTTGGGTTTCCACTTCAAAGTATGCTCTGCTGAAGAGTGGCCTTGATGCATAGCACAGCTTAGGCTTTCAGTCAGCCATCTATCTAGGACTCCTTCAAAAGCAGGGTGAAATGGGTCTTCTTGTCACTTTCAGCAACTTTCTCCCCTGCATTATCAATGTCAGACACATGAGAAACAAGTCCTTAAGAGCTGGTCAAGCCCTGCTCAGTGTTCACTCTCCATAGACTTGGGAGCACAGGGCAGCAGATGCTGATGTCCCCTGGCCACAAATGTCTGAGCATGCTTGACTTACTTTAGAGATGTCTGACTGCACACCTTGACTTGGGACTCCCCCTTGCCATTCTCCTTTTTTTAATTAAAAAAAATTTTTTTGGCCACTTCTGTTGATCTTTCATTTATTTATCTTTGTTCTTTTGGCCTGTGTGGGCCTCCCATTGCAGTGGCCTCTCTCATTGCAGAGCACTGGCTCTGGGTACACGAGCTCCAGAGCTCTGGCTTGGTAGTTGGACACATAAGTTCAGTTGCTCCACAGCACGTGGGATTTTCCCAGGCCAGGAATTGAACCGGCGCCCCTTGCAATGCAAGGTGGTGTCCTTACCCACTGGACCACCAGGGAAGCCTTGCCTTCTCCTTTTAACTAGCATACGGAGACTATAGGAGGAATCAGATCAAAGTTCTGCCCTGTCACCGTAGCCTCATAGGACTTTGGGCAGGGTCACTCCCTGGTGGATAAGTGGTATAATCTGGGTGGTCTGTGAAATGCCTGATCCCTATTCCATTATTCCTGTTTTGCCCCTTAACATCTCTAGTCTTCTCTGCTTAAAAATTGCAATTGACCTAAGAAGGATAGCACACATTTATACCTTGGAATCTCTGTTGGTTAGACCTCACTGTTTTCATGAAAAGAAATTACAGACAGCTTGAAGGGGCTAGGCACTGAAGCAGTAGGTCAAAGGGAACTCCTGCAAAAGTTTTCTCTGTGAAATCCCCTACCTTGCAGCTCCCCCATCCCAGTTCCAGTGACAGCTAGAGAGACCTTTCCCTGCAGGGAGTTTGAATACCTGTTGAGTTATAGGGCTTGCACCTCCTCAGATTCTGGTCTACTTTGGTGTTCTTCCAGGGGCCTGTAATGTGGGAGTCACTCGGCCTCGTAGCGAAGGCCCTGGCCCTGTAGGAATTACTATATGACTTCAGGCAAGTTGGTTCCCCATTCTGAGCTCTATTTCCTGCTCTGACCAAGGTGTGATGTGGTGAGGGACTTGAGGGAGTCCAGAGGGCCTCTGTGGGCCCTGTTAGTGCAGAGAACCAGGTCCTAAGGATACAGGAAATGATCCTGACTTTCACAAAATTCCCAAGAGAGGTAGAAGGACATTGGGGAAGACCTGCCTTCCCTCCTAGTATGTTCTGTTCTAATAAATGCTGCTTCAATTCTCTCCAGAAAGAAAAATTTATGCATATTCATGAATCCTATCATTCTCTACATACTACTGGAGTAGTCCTGATTTTCTGTCCAACAGTGTTTTGTCAGAACAGCCAGATCAGCAGTTTGAGTAATTTCCAAAGTCCTAGGTGGCTGGCTGGTTGTTTGAGGATTATAACATTTAGGTGTCTATAGAGAGCACCTTCCAAATGGTAAGTTTTTGTGTCAATGTATGGACATAGATTGCAGCAATCTCTGAAAACCAGAAGTGTCGTCCATCCACGCACAGACAAATACCTGAGGCCGGTAGGGATCAAATATGCATAAAACAATGCTAGGCTGTGACCTTTCTGGCCCTGCCCTGTCTGATCAGCTCTAGAAACATTCTTAATATTTGTGGTTTTTCCTGTCTCTAGAAGGTGCTTCATCTTCATCTCTCCTTTGCACACCTGTGAGCTGGTGGAGTTTCAGATGCTGGCTGTGTCCCATGCAGCTACATCACCCTTCTTTTCTCTCCAGAGCTTCAGTTCTCATCTGCAAAATGATGTGGGGGCAAACATACACCCCATAGAAATCTAGCCTCCAACCTCAAATTCTTGTCTTCCCTCTCCTTCCCCTCCTCTCCCATCTTCCTCTCTTTGCCCCTTCCCATTCCCCTTCTTCCTTGTTTTTTCTTTCTCCTCCTTTTCCTCCTCCCCTCCTACTAGCACTGTTTTCCTGGCACAAAATTTCTTCATGTTTTCAAACCTAGGCTTACACTGTTTTTGCCTTACAGCAAAAGTTCTAGTAATTTGTTGCCCCTCTCTGCATAGTGTATAAGGAAGCATTTGTGCAAATGTTGGTTGTGAAGAGGCCAACCTATTGGTTTTTTTCTGGATTGGTTTTGATTACAGGCCAGAGTAAATTCACCTATTAGTCTCATTAGCATGTTCTTGTCAACCACCCATGTATCTTCTGTTACAGTTGGTGATTTGAAAATACAATGCAGTCCTTGAGGGCTGTGATCCCTAATGAGAATCCTGGACCCTCCTCATGCCAGAGCTTATGCTCCACTTCTTTACTCCCCTTTTCCTAGTCAAAGAGGCCTAGCCTTTGTCCCAATAGCCAGGCAGTCAGTAGGCAAGTCACATAGTTCCCCTGAACTTTAGGGTGCAATTTTAATGGTTCCTTGTCTAAAATACACTTCTGGCAGGATCTTTTTCTTTATTACCTTATAACATATAATTTCAAACAACATATCAATGAGGGTGCCTGCAAATTTCTTTTAATAAAAATTTTAAAATATAAATAATAGAATAAAAGTTCATGTTATTCTTTTGCATAGATATTGTATGGTCTATGGATGGGTTGGAAAAGAATTTCCAGGCATGAGGCTTGCATAGCAATGATGTTATGGACATAGATGCAGCAATCTCTGAAAACCAGAAGTGTCCCATCAGACAAATACCTTAGGCCGGTAGGGATCAAATATGCATAAAACAATGCTAGGCTGTGACCTTTCTGGCCCTGCCCTGTCTGATCAGCTCTAGAAACATTCTTAATATTTGTGGTTTTTCCTGTCTCTAGAAGGTGCTTCATCTTCATCTCTCCTTTGCACACCTGTGAGCTGGTGGAGTTTCAGATGCTGGCTGTGTCCCATGCAGCTACATCACCCTTCTTTTCTCTCCAGAGCTTCAGTTCTCATCTGCAAAATGATGTGGGGGCAAACATACACCCCATAGAAATCTAGCCTCCAACCTCAAATTCTTGTCTTCCCTCTCCTTCCCCTCCTCTCCCATCTTCCTCTCTTTGCCCCTTCCCATTCCCCTTCTTCCTTGTTTTTTCTTTCTCCTCCTTTTCCTCCTCCCCTCCTACTAGCACTGTTTTCCTGGCACAAAATTTCTTCATGTTTTCAAACCTAGGCTTACACTGTTTTTGCCTTACAGCAAAAGTTCTAGTAATTTGTTGCCCCTCTCTGCATAGTGTATAAGGAAGCATTTGTGCAAATGTTGGTTGTGAAGAGGCCAACCTATTGGTTTTTTTCTGGATTGGTTTTGATTACAGGCCAGAGTAAATTCACCTATTAGTCTCATTAGCATGTTCTTGTCAACCACCCATGTATCTTCTGTTACAGTTGGTGATTTGAAAATACAATGCAGTCCTTGAGGGCTGTGATCCCTAATGAGAATCCTGGACCCTCCTCATGCCAGAGCTTATGCTCCACTTCTTTACTCCCTTCTCCTAGTCAAAGAGGCCTAGCCTTTGTCCCAATAGCCAGGCAGTCAGTAGGCAAGTCACATAGTTCCCCTGAACTTTAGGGTGCAATTTTAATGGTTCCTTGTCTAAAATACACTTCTGGCAGGATCTTTTTCTTTATTACCTTATAACATATAATTTCAAACAACATATCAATGAGGGTGCCTGCAAATTTCTTTTAATAAAAATTTTAAAATATAAATAATAGAATAAAAGTTCATGTTATTCTTTTGCATAGATATTGTATGGTCTATGGATGGGTTGGAAAAGAATTTCCAGGCATGAGGCAGAATGAGAAGAGAATTAAGTTCATCCAGCAGGAGATGATGTTAGAACAGGAGGCTAGGGGCTTCCCTGATAGCTCAGTGGTAAAGGGTTTGCCTGCCAATACAGGAGACATGGGTTCAATCCCTGGTCCAGGAAGATTCCAGATGCTGCGGAGCAACTAAAACCATGAGCCACAGCTATGGAGCCTGTGCTCTAGAGCCTCAGAGCCACAAGTACTGAGCCCATCTGCTACAACTAATGAAGCTCATGTGCCCTAGAGCCCGAGTTCCATAACAAGAGAAGTCACTGCAACAAGAAGCCTGCTCACCTCAACTAGAGAGTAGCCCCAACTCCCAACTCCCTGCAACTAGAGAGGAACCTGTGGCAACAGTGAAAACCCAGAATAGCTGGGGGAAAAAAAAGCAGTAGGCTAACTCATTGGAGAGTCAACCCCTTACACAGGCTAGTAGCCAAATTTTGTAAGACAGGAACATTCCTATTGAAAGGATGGCATTAGGTGATTGGTTAGGATGCTATAAGATGGGTAATAGGATGGATATTTACCTAATATTGGGTCCAGGAGCTGGCCAGTTTAGATCTGGAGGCTCATGGTAGCAGCTGCTATGGGGTTTGGCTAATTCTAGAGATTTTGACCTCAGTATAAGGCTCTGTGCCTGCAATTTTGGAATAGGGCTCCACATTCTCCCCTCTTTTTATTTATGGGCCAAATCTTTGACCCCTTTACACCTCATGACCAATTGTTCTGGGCCATAGGGACTCTGATCATAGGGGAAAGAGGTGATGACCATTTCTAGCTTCTTCAGGCTGAATATAGGGGTGTGTTTGGGCTCTGGATCTCAATGCCCATTCTCTGTCAGGGAGCATTTATTTAGAGAGAGAAAAGTTAGACTCTCCCTTGAGCTGGCCTGCTGTTCTAACAGTGTGTGCGTGTGTTAGTCACTCAGTTGTGGTCCTACTCTTTGTGACCCTGTGGACTGTATCCAACCAGGCTCCTCTGTCTATGGGATTCCCCAGGCAAGAGTACTAGACTGAGTAGCCATTCCCTTCTCCAGGAGATATTTCTGACTCAAGGACTGAACCCAAATCTCCCCACATTACAGACAGATTCTTTACTATCTAAGTCACTAGGGGAGTCCCTCTAACAGTGTCTCCCACTCTAATAAACTCTATTCTCTCATTCTGCCTCATGTCTGGAAATTCTTTTCCAACTTGCACACAGACCATTTGCACATTTTGGCCACCCCCCATCATTCTCTTATCTCTTTTTCTTGAACCCTCTATGAACAACAAATCTCTTTGGAAGAAACTGAGGAACTCTAAGTTGGGTTACTTCCTGGAATGTTCCAAAGATCTCACAGCTCACTCTGTGCCAACAGCTGCCACCCAAGTGGGTGAAGGCTCTCCTTTCCTTGTTTCCTCTTTCTCCCTTAGGCTGAGAACCTGGCCAATTAAAATTGTGTGAGCATGGATTAGGCACTTAAAAGCCACTAGGGTGACCACTGCTTGAAGATTCCCATGAAAGATTAGGGAGTCATGTAATGGACCAGGCTATTAGAGCATCTACTTCCAGCAGGCTAACTTCCATGCAGCATCAGGTACATATTGGTTCAAGTAAAACACAGTGCACCACCTCTGACTGTACCTCCCCAAAAGGATAACAAGGCAGTTTCTCTCTGTCTTCTCTGTCACTTTCCTTTCTTTTCCTTTGGTCTGGATTGATCTATAGGCACCTAGGAATTACCCTGAATAGGGCTCCACATTCTCCCCTCTTTTTATTTATGGGCCAAATCTTTGACCCCTTTACACCTCATGACCAATTGTTCTGGGCCATAGGGACTCTGATCATAGGGGAAAGAGGTGATGACCATTTCTAGCTTCTTCAGGCTGAATATAGGGGTGTGTTTGGGCTCTGGATCTCAATGCCCATTCTCTGTCAGGGAGCATTTATTTAGAGAGAGAAAAGTTAGACTCTCCCTTGAGCTGGCCTGCTGTTCTAACAGTGTGTGCGTGTGTTAGTCACTCAGTTGTGGTCCTACTCTTTGTGACCCTGTGGACTGTATCCAACCAGGCTCCTCTGTCTATGGGATTCCCCAGGCAAGAGTACTAGACTGAGTAGCCATTCCCTTCTCCAGGAGATATTTCTGACTCAAGGACTGAACCCAAATCTCCCCACATTACAGACAGATTCTTTACTATCTAAGTCACTAGGGGAGTCCCTCTAACAGTGTCTCCCACTCTAATAAACTCTATTCTCTCATTCTGCCTCATGTCTGGAAATTCTTTTCCAACTTGCACACAGACCATTTGCACATTTTGGCCACCCCCCATCATTCTCTTATCTCTTTTTCTTGAACCCTCTATGAACAACAAATCTCTTTGGAAGAAACTGAGGAACTCTAAGTTGGGTTACTTCCTGGAATGTTCCAAAGATCTCACAGCTCACTCTGTGCCAACAGCTGCCACCCAAGTGGGTGAAGGCTCTCCTTTCCTTGTTTCCTCTTTCTCCCTTAGGCTGAGAACCTGGCCAATTAAAATTGTGTGAGCATGGATTAGGCACTTAAAAGCCACTAGGGTGACCACTGCTTGAAGATTCCCATGAAAGATTAGGGAGTCATGTAATGGACCAGGCTATTAGAGCATCTACTTCCAGCAGGCTAACTTCCATGCAGCATCAGGTACATATTGGTTCAAGTAAAACACAGTGCACCACCTCTGACTGTACCTCCCCAAAAGGATAACAAGGCAGATTTCTCAGTCTGTCTTCTCTGTCACTTTCCTTTCTTTTCCTTTGGTCTGGATTGATCTATAGGCACCTAGGAATTACCCCTGAGCCACCGTAAGAATGCCTTCCATGGTTCAGGGAATCTTCACCTCTCACTGTCCGATGTGACTGTTGCAATTGTCAGTCATTTTGTGCATTAGAGATCATTGGGGAAAAGGGACACCTTTCTGTCAGTTGGTTACTCTCAGTACTCCCATTCTATGGTATACAGGCTAAGAATGGGTCCTGGTATATCCTGGAAATCTGAGAGAGATTTCTTTTTATTTGTTTTAATTTTGGGGGGTTGGGGAGGCAGGTTGGTGAGGGAGGGGTGTGGGCAGGCCACTTCTATTGGTCTTTCATATCTATTTTCATCCATCTTTGTTCTTTGGCTGGTGTAGGCCTCCCATCGCAGTGATCTCTATTGTCGCAGAGCACCAGTTCTGGGCGCATGCACTCCAGAGCCCCAGCTTGGTAATTGGACACATTGGTCCCACGGCATGTGAGATCTTCCCGGGCCAGGTATTGAACTGGCGCCCCTTGCACTGCAAGGCGGTGTCCTCACCCACTGGACCACCAGGGAAGCCCCTGGGGGAGATTTCTTTATCCTCAAGAACTAGAATAATTTTACACTGAAAAATCTCAAAAAGGAAAGGCCTGGCCCCAATACAAAATGGGGAACCAAGAAAAATGGTCTCTTAAGGTCACATTAGATTTCAACATGATCCATCAACTTGATCTCTTTTGTTAAATGCAGGGAAAGAACTCCAGGATCCTTATATTCAAATCTTCATGGTCCTTAGTCAGATCCAGATCGGAGGGGCTCAGGCCGCATCTATCTTTCCGTCGCCCCCTTATCTCCCTGCTCTCATCTGTCTGCCCCTCCACTAGCTAAAGACTCACCTTCTAACTTCTCCTGTCTCTCAGGGGTCCCAGGAAATCAAGCTTCCCCTCCTCCTGCAAGTTCCCTCACCCCTTCAGATTCTTTTGATCAAACTAAGACCCCACTTCCCCAGAGGGATAATTTCTTCTGAGACAGCGTGTTACCAGTGAGCCAGTCCCTGTTATCAGAGTTGAATTGAGCACTCTTTAATTTCAATTTTAATTAAAAAAAAAAGACACTTATGTTCATGATATTATACACCAGAGTTTCTTTTCCTTTGGTCTGGATTGATCTATAGGCACCTAGGAATTACCCTGAGCCACCGTAAGAATGCCTTCCATGGTTCAGGAATCTTCACCTCTCACTGTCCGATGTGACTGTTGCAATTGTCAGTCATTTTGTGCATTAGAGATCATTGGGGAAAAGGGACACCTTTCTGTCAGTTGGTTACTCTCAGTACTCCCATTCTATGGTATACAGGCTAAGAATGGGTCCTGGTATATCCTGGAAATCTGAGAGAGATTTCTTTTTATTTGTTTTAATTTTGGGGGGTTGGGGAGGCAGGTTGGTGAGGGAGGGGTGTGGGCAGGCCACTTCTATTGGTCTTTCATATCTATTTTCATCCATCTTTGTTCTTTGGCTGGTGTAGGCCTCCCATCGCAGTGATCTCTATTGTCGCAGAGCACCAGTTCTGGGCGCATGCACTCCAGAGCCCCAGCTTGGTAATTGGACACATTGGTCCCACGGCATGTGAGATCTTCCCGGGCCAGGTATTGAACTGGCGCCCCTTGCACTGCAAGGCGGTGTCCTCACCCACTGGACCACCAGGGAAGCCCCTGGGGGAGATTTCTTTATCCTCAAGAACTAGAATAATTTTACACTGAAAAATCTCAAAAAGGAAAGGCCTGGCCCCAATACAAAATGGGGAACCAAGAAAAATGGTCTCTTAAGGTCACATTAGATTTCAACATGATCCATCAACTTGATCTCTTTTGTTAAATGCAGGGAAAGAACTCCAGGATCCTTATATTCAAATCTTCATGGTCCTTAGTCAGATCCAGATCGGAGGGGCTCAGGCCGCATCTATCTTTCCGTCGCCGCCTTATCTCCCTGCTCTCATCTGTCTGCCCCTCCACTAGCTAAAGACTCACCTTCTAACTTCTCCTGTCTCTCAGGGGTCCCAGGAAATCAAGCTTCCCCTACTCCTGCAAGTTCCCTCACCCCTTCAGATTCTTTTGATCAAACTAAGACCCCACTTCCCCAGAGGGATAATTTCTTCTGAGACAGCGTGTTACCAGTGAGCCAGTCCCTGTTATCAGAGTTGAATTGAGCACTCTTTAATTTCAATTTTAATTATAAGACAATGACAACAGAAAGAAAAAGACACTTATGTTCATGATATTATACACCAGAGCAAACAAATTAAAGTGAAATCTTTTTGAAATTACAAAACCAGTTCTTCTTACATGTACAATTAGAAAAAGCTAGCTTGTTAAACAGAACCATGCCTAGGACAAAAATTGAAGTTAACTCTTTTTTTTTTTTTTAATTTATTTATTTTTTTACATGTATGTTCCCAGATCATTCATATGCATATCCCTGGACCCTCCCCCAACCCAGTTCCCCCCCTCCCATCTCTCCAGACCATCGCTCCAAGTGGTTGTAGGTACTCCTATTCCCCTAGCACAATGACAATAGCTATCTTTTTCACACATGACAGTATAGGCTTCCATGTTACTCCCTCCATGCCTCCCTCCCACTGTTCGGTCTCCACAATGTCTTTATGTCTATTCTCTGTTTTTTCATGAGTTCACTGCGTTTGTTATCATGACCATCTTACTAGATCCCATATATATGAGTTAGTATACTATACTTGTCTTTCTCTTTTTGACTTACTTCACTTTATATGATAGGTTCTAGAGCCAGCCACTTCATTAGGACTGAGTCTTCTGCATTTCTTTTAACAGCTGAGTAGTATTCCATTGTATATATGTACCAGAGCTTCTGGATCCATTCATTTGTCGATGGACATCTAGGTTGCTTCCATGTTCTGGCTATTGTATAGAGAGCTGCAATGAACACTGGAGTACAGGTGGCTCTTTCAGTTTTGATTTCATCAGGATATAGGCCAAATAGTGGGATTGCTGGGTCATAGGGTGCTTCTATTTTTAGTTTTTTAAGGAATCTCCATATTGTCTTCCATAGAGGTTGTATTAATTTACATTCCCACCAGCAATGCAAGAGGGTTCCCTTTTCTCCACACCCTCTCCAGCACTTGTTGTCTGTCGATTTGTTGATGATGGCCATTCTGACAGGTGTGAGGTGGTATCTCATTGTGGTTTTAATTTGCATTTCTCTGATTATAAGCGAGGTTGAGCATCATTTCATGTATTTTTGGGCCATCTGTATGTCCTCTTTGGAGAGGCATCTCTTGAGATCTTTTTCCCATTTTTTGATTGGGCTGCTCATTTTCCCTGTGCTGAGCTGTCTGAGTTGCTTGTAGATTTTGGAGATTAATTCTTTGTCTATTGTTTCATTTGCTATGATTTTCTCCCATTCTGTGGGGTGTCTGTTCAACTTTTTGGTGACTTCTTTTGCTGTACAAAAGCTTTTAAGTTTCATGAGGTCCCACGTGTTGACTTTTCTTTTCAGTTCCACTATTTTAGTAGGTGGGTCAGAGAAGATCTTGCTTTGATTGATGTCCTTGAGGGTTTTGCCTATTTTCTCCTCTAAGAGTTTGATGGTTTCTGGTCTTACATTTAGGTCTTTAATCCATTTTGAGTTGATCTTTGTGTATGGGGTCAGGGAATGTTCCAACTTCATTTTTTTGCATGTAGCTGTCCAATGTTCCCAGCACCATTTGTTGAAGAGGCCGTCTTTGTCCCATTTTATAGTTTCTCCTCCTTTGTCAAAAATAAGGTACCCATAGGTGCGTGGGTTGATCTCTGGGTTTCTTTTCTTTTTTTCCTTTTTTGCCGTTAATGTCTATCATGACCATCTTACTAGATCCCATATATATGAGTTAGTATACTATACTTGTCTTTCTCTTTTTGACTTACTTCACTTTATATGATAGGTTCTAGAGCCAGCCACTTCATTAGGACTGAGTCTTCTGCATTTCTTTTAACAGCTGAGTAGTATTCCATTGTATATATGTACCAGAGCTTCTGGATCCATTCATTTGTCGATGGACATCTAGGTTGCTTCCATGTTCTGGCTATTGTATAGAGAGCTGCAATGAACACTGGAGTACAGGTGGCTCTTTCAGTTTTGATTTCATCAGGATATAGGCCAAATAGTGGGATTGCTGGGTCATAGGGTGCTTCTATTTTTAGTTTTTTAAGGAATCTCCATATTGTCTTCCATAGAGGTTGTATTAATTTACATTCCCACCAGCAATGCAAGAGGGTTCCCTTTTCTCCACACCCTCTCCAGCACTTGTTGTCTGTCGATTTGTTGATGATGGCCATTCTGACAGGTGTGAGGTGGTATCTCATTGTGGTTTTAATTTGCATTTCTCTGATTATAAGCGAGGTTGAGCATCATTTCATGTATTTTTGGGCCATCTGTATGTCCTCTTTGGAGAGGCATCTCTTGAGATCTTTTTCCCATTTTTTGATTGGGCTGCTCATTTTCCCTGTGCTGAGCTGTCTGAGTTGCTTGTAGATTTTGGAGATTAATTCTTTGTCTATTGTTTCATTTGCTATGATTTTCTCCCATTCTGTGGGGTGTCTGTTCAACTTTTTGGTGACTTCTTTTGCTGTACAAAAGCTTTTAAGTTTCATGAGGTCCCACGTGTTGACTTTTCTTTTCAGTTCCACTATTTTAGTAGGTGGGTCAGAGAAGATCTTGCTTTGATTGATGTCCTTGAGGGTTTTGCCTATTTTCTCCTCTAAGAGTTTGATGGTTTCTGGTCTTACATTTAGGTCTTTAATCCATTTTGAGTTGATCTTTGTGTATGGGGTCAGGGAATATTCCAACTTCATTTTTTTGCATGTAGCTGTCCAATTTTCCCAGCACCATTTGTTGAAGAGGCTGTCTTTGTCCCATTTTATAGTTTCTCCTCCTTTGTCAAAAATAAGGTACCCATAGGTGCGTGGGTTGATCTCTGGGTTCTCAATCTTGTTCCATTGATCTATAGTTCTGTTTTTGTGCCAGTACCATACTGTCTTGATAACTGTTGCTTTGTAGTAGAGTCTGAAGTTAGGGAGGCTGATCCCTTAAGCTTCGGTTTTCTTTCTCAGGATTGCTTTGCCTATTCGAGGTCTTTTGTGTTTCCTTATGAACTGTGTTATTCTTTGGTCTAGTTCTGTGAAGAATGTCATTGGTATTTTGATAGGGATCACATTGAATTTGTAGATGATATTTGGTAGTATGGTCATTTTCACAATATTGATTCTTCCGATCCAGGAACATGGAATATCTCTCCATCTGTTTAAGTCTTCTTTAATGTCTCTCATGAGTGTCTTGTAATTTTCTGTGTACAATTCTTTTGTTTCTTTGGGCAGGTTTATTCCTAGATACTTGATTCTTTTGGTTGCAATGGTGAAGGGGATTGCCTCTTTGATTTCATTTTCTGATTTTTCACTGTTTGTGTATAGGTATGCCAGTGACTTCTGTGTGTTGACTTTGAAGTTAACTCTTAACATGTTCTTGAGATACCTAGACCACCTTGTTGGCACCTTCAGCCTTGGGCAAATTAGTAGAACTTTAAGCCAAGGGGGAAAAAAAGGGCTAAGAGACATCTTAAGTCTCAAGTGGAAAGCTATGAGATCTCTGTATGTCTGGATTTATGTATATCTCAGCATGTCTCTTTGGATTATATTGCTGATGTTAATTTGTAAATGAGCTCTATTTTATTGGCCTAAAGAAAAGTGCCTAAAAATGAAACAGGTTTAAATACATGAGAAACTAAGCTAAATGAATTTCAGGTTCATGTGAACTGGAAAATACTCAACCCATTAAATTAATACTAGGTGTTAATGTTTGTTAATCTAATCAATATAGACATATATTTAGAATCCTGCTGGAGTAGGGCAATCCACTGCAGCATTCTTGCCTGGAGAATTCCCATGGACAGAGAAGTCTGCAGGACTACAGTTCATGGGGTCCCAAAGAGTCAAACATGCCTGAGCAGCTGAGCACAAGTACAAGCACATCTTAAGAATCATCAGCAGTAGGTGTAATGCTTTTGTTGTGCCTAGGTTTAGTATAAGCTAAATAAGATCTTGTATCTGTAGCAAATTTGGTCAGCAAGGAAAGTAATGCAATACAAAGAAATTTTAAGGAAAGAAAACACCAATAAGGTAAGAACTTTAAGTGATTATGTTACCAGTCTATAAAGTACTAATAAAGGATAGTTTATGGTCGCTTAAGAACAATAGGATGAGTGTTTCTAGTAATGAAGGTATGAGGAATGGAATTGCATTTTATTAAGGAAAAATTAAGTAGGTATGCTATAGGTGGCTGTTTTTGAATGAACAAAGTGATAGGTGAATAAAGTGATAAAAATAATTTGTGGAAAGTGGACCCAGAAAAAGAGTTTTGTGCATAGTACAAGTTTTCATAAGTTGTTGAACTGCTTTTGATAATGGATTTTAAGCTTTTTTTTTTTTTAAATACCTAAGTGATCCAATCTATATTTATTAACCTGTGAAATATTTTATTGTTACTTTGGCTTATTGAACACCATTGTTTCATGGTTGCTTATTATCCTGACTGAAATTCTAAACCTTTTGATATTCTTTTTGGCAAAACTTTCTAATATCAAATTCTCATGAAGTTTTTTGACCTCTAGATAGCCTTGGGGTGCTTTAGAGGACCCATGAGGCATCCCCAAAGAAGACATTAAACTAATTAGGTTCATTTAAAGGTACCTGGGACATACTGTCAAATAAGTAATAAATCTTGGGTTGCATTGCATGGTAAATGATACTAATACAGATAGTCTAGAAATTATATAGAATGTATAATTATCTGATATGTCCTGATAAAATATTATCAGTCATAATTCTGATTACTATCTTAAAATGTTGCATGCCACAGCAATTATCAAGTTACTTTGTCAATTGCAATATGATCAGATTCTAGACATACCTTCTTAAATCTTTATGTTATCATACACATCTATGACTTCACTCTGATAAACTTTGCAAAAATACTATCTCTTCAAGATTTATTTTAAAAAGAACTTTCTATTTGCTTTTCTCTCTTTTAAGATAAAATTTTCTTGGAATGGCTTTTATATTAGACTATATGAATTTATTTTGCTTTTAAATAGTTTATATTTGTTTTTAAAACCTTTTGTTACTTTAGTAAAGTAAATACATATTATTTCACAGTGATCTATAGATAAAGTTCATTCTGCTTCTATAAAAATTGATACCTCATTGTCAGACTTTTGCTATTCTGATGTCCTGAATATACAGGATTAAGAATTTTAAGTGATTATGTTACCAGTCTATAAAGTACTAATAAAGGATAGTTTATGGTCGCTTAAGAACAATAGGATGAGTGTTTCTAGTAATGAAGGTATGAGGAATGGAATTGCATTTTATTAAGGAAAAATTAAGTAGGTATGCTATAGGTGGCTGTTTTTGAATGAACAAAGTGATAGGTGAATAAAGTGATAAAAATAATTTGTGGAAAGTGGACCCAGAAAAAGAGTTTTGTGCATAGTACAAGTTTTCATAAGTTGTTGAACTGCTTTTGATAATGGATTTTAAGCTTTTTTTTTTTTTAAATACCTAAGTGATCCAATCTATATTTATTAACCTGTGAAATATTTTATTGTTACTTTGGCTTATTGAACACCATTGTTTCATGGTTGCTTATTATCCTGACTGAAATTCTAAACCTTTTGATATTCTTTTTGGCAAAACTTTCTAATATCAAATTCTCATGAAGTTTTTTGACCTCTAGATAGCCTTGGGGTGCTTTAGAGGACCCATGAGGCATCCCCAAAGAAGACATTAAACTAATTAGGTTCATTTAAAGGTACCTGGGACATACTGTCAAATAAGTAATAAATCTTGGGTTGCATTGCATGGTAAATGATACTAATACAGATAGTCTAGAAATTATATAGAATGTATAATTATCTGATATGTCCTGATAAAATATTATCAGTCATAATTCTGATTACTATCTTAAAATGTTGCATGCCACAGCAATTATCAAGTTACTTTGTCAATTGCAATATGATCAGATTCTAGACATACCTTCTTAAATCTTTATGTTATCATACACATCTATGACTTCACTCTGATAAACTTTGCAAAAATACTATCTCTTCAAGATTTATTTTAAAAAGAACTTTCTATTTGCTTTTCTCTCTTTTAAGATAAAATTTTCTTGGAATGGCTTTTTATATTAGACTATATGAATTTATTTTGCTTTTAAATAGTTTATATTTGTTTTTAAAACCTTTTGTTACTTTAGTAAAGTAAATACATATTATTTCACAGTGATCTATAGATAAAGTTCATTCTGCTTCTATAAAAATTGATACCTCATTGTCAGACTTTTGCTATTCTGATGTCCTGAATATACAGGAACAGTCTACTCCTAAAGTTAGAAAATTTTAAATGGGCAAACATTAACTGTTAATCAAACAGTCTGGGCTATGGGAAATGCAAAATGACTACTTAGATTTCCCAGCTACCTGACAAGCCTCATTTTTGTTTGATGAGTTAAAGTCTTCCTGGCTGCAAGGTCAATGCCCTCACAATGAAAAATTATCTTTCACTGAATATTAAATTCTAGTTTTGTTAAGTAAGGTCTACTTTTACTAAGTATCACTTCTGAGATAATTCTTTATTTTTACATTATATTGCTAAAAATTTAATTACATGATTAAATTTTCTAAGTTTGCTTCTAAAGCTTATCTCAGTAATAAATCTTTGAATAAAGAATAGATGCTCCATGATCTACAATCAGGATACTAATGCCAAGATATATTTATTTAATAAACTTAATCATATGACCTGGGGATACACTGGATTATATCTAATGAAAGTTCTTGACTTAAATTCTTACTTATGACCTTACTAATAGCTGCTAGCTACATTATTTTCTATGTTGCCTTTTTCAAAAAACTGTTTCTTACGTTACCAATTGTGTGACTCAGTCTCTGTTAAAATGATTTGAAGCTCATATGAGATCAGTGCTTGTAATAATAATCATTGCTTTTAGTAATCAGTGTTTCTAGATATAGAAAGAAAAGGGAATATTTTCCTGTACCAAAAGGCTAGTAAACAAGTATGGTTGGTCCAGAGAGTTTTGCTACTCATGGGGCCTATTGTAGGTCCAGTTATGACATACTGAGTAGCCTATCAGCAGTACTTTTGCCAGACCTGGAAATAAAGACTCCCAGCACTGTGGGACAAAGTGGTCATAAAATGCTCCTCAAACCATGAACAAATTTATACTCTTTAAGTGCCACTGCCAACTAAAAATTGGCACTTGCTTGTATGCTTCTACAAAGATTAAATCATAACCACTGCAAGCTGCTGACCTTCAAGAACCCCTGAAAGGAGTTCAACGTAGAGATCAGAAATAAATAAATTTGGGGAAAACTGACAGAACAGACCGTCAGAGAGTTAGATATTTTCAGGTAAAGATTTTCCTGAGCCAAAATTCTTTTATCTTCTCATATCTAGAGAAACACTAACATCAGGGACCGATGTTTAGCCTTGATCCTTCTAGCTAGTTCCTCTTCTACACCCTTGACAACTTCTATACTTCAGGCCATGTATCTTTAACCTTCTTGTTAAGTTTGTCCTGGAATACAGCAGATCTCCAAGTGGCAGTATGCCAAGAATATCCCTGGCTAACTCCTGGACTACACTGGAACAAGCCATCTTGTGACTTCATCAATTCACATTTCTCTCTGAAAATGTACCTTGACAGAGGGTGGGCATTAAAAACCAGGACCCCACAATGGCCTTGTTCAACCTGAAGAAGCTAGGTCATTGCCCCTTTCCCAGTGACCTGGATCCCCATGGCCCAAGATAGAGATAGGTAGTCTTTCACGAGTAGGGTGTTATGAGGCCAAATATTTGGTCCATAATAAAAACAAAGGGGAACGTGGAACTGCATACCAAGATCATAGGTGTGGAGCCTTACACCAAGGTCACGGGATAACAACTTCTGGAATTAACCAAGCCCCATAGCGACTGTTACCATGAGCCTCCTGATCTAAACCAGCCAGTTCCCTGATCACATATTAGGTAAAATACCTTATAGCATCCTAATCAATAACCTAATGCCTCCCTTCCAGTAGGAATTTTCCTGTTTTGAGGCTATAAAATTTGGATACTAACCCGTGAAAGGAACCAAATTTCCCTTGAGCTGACCCACTGTTCTAACAGCATCCCCCACTGTAATAATCTCTTTTCTCCTTTTCGTGTCTGGAAATTTTGTTCCAACCCACACACAGACCACAACAGATATAACCGCTGTTACCATTTTAGAGCATTTCCTTATTTTTAAATATCTTAAATAGATCATTTCACAAAATTGAGATCACCAAAATGTGTAATTTTACCTGTTTTTCTTTTACTTCACATTGTCTGTGTAAGAGTGAAAATTTTCCTTCTCTTCAAAGCTTTTCTGAAAACATGATTTAAATGACAATGGTGATGTTCATACTTAAAAAAATATTGCACTAGTTTTGGACATTTGTTTTTCACTACTGCTGGCTTTTTCTACCAGTATTGCTGCCTAGTCCATGTTAGGCACTGGAGCCTAGCACTGAAGATGCTGTGATCCAGTATGACCCCATCTTTAAGTCATTATGACAGACAATAAAAAAGTAATATGAAATGTTTATAATTTTAGGTTGTGGTCAGCATTATAAAGAAAACTAAAATAAGTTAAGGTACTAGAGGGTGTGGAAATAGGGAAAAGGGAAGAAGCTGTTTGGCTCTAGAAGGTGAAATGTCTTCCTGGAGACATTTCCTGGAGGTGAAATACATCTTTCTAAATCTAGAAGAGGGTTGTTATAGGCAAGTACAAATGTCTTGAGGTGGGAAAAGATTTGGGTCATTTAAAGAATAGTAAGAAGAGTGCGGATGATATGGTAAAAGTCAAGGGGAGCTTGGTAAAATGAGCAGGAACTACATAATAAAGTTCTTGTGGGCTAATGTAAAGAATTCTAATTTTATTCTAGATGTGGAGAAAGCTCAGGAGTCGTGTGATCTGATGTGCTTTTGACTCGCTCACTCTGGCTGCAAGGAGTGGTGTGGCTGGGGATGGCAGATTCCAGTATGGAGCAAAAGAAGGGGGGCCGGGGGGTCAAAAAGTTTGTGATGTTACAGCTGATCTAAACCAGCCAGTTCCCTGATCACATATTAGGTAAAATACCTTATAGCATCCTAATCAATAACCTAATGCCTCCCTTCCAGTAGGAATTTTCCTGTTTTGAGGCTATAAAATTTGGATACTAACCCGTGAAAGGAACCAAATTTCCCTTGAGCTGACCCACTGTTCTAACAGCATCCCCCACTGTAATAATCTCTTTTCTCCTTTTCGTGTCTGGAAATTTTGTTCCAACCCACACACAGACCACAACAGATATAACCGCTGTTACCATTTTAGAGCATTTCCTTATTTTTAAATATCTTAAATAGATCATTTCACAAAATTGAGATCACCAAAATGTGTAATTTTACCTGTTTTTCTTTTACTTCACATTGTCTGTGTAAGAGTGAAAATTTTCCTTCTCTTCAAAGCTTTTCTGAAAACATGATTTAAATGACAATGGTGATGTTCATACTTAAAAAAATATTGCACTAGTTTTGGACATTTGTTTTTCACTACTGCTGGCTTTTTCTACCAGTATTGCTGCCTAGTCCATGTTAGGCACTGGAGCCTAGCACTGAAGATGCTGTGATCCAGTATGACCCCATCTTTAAGTCATTATGACAGACAATAAAAAAGTAATATGAAATGTTTATAATTTTAGGTTGTGGTCAGCATTATAAAGAAAACTAAAATAAGTTAAGGTACTAGAGGGTGTGGAAATAGGGGAAAAGGGAAGAAGCTGTTTGGCTCTAGAAGGTGAAATGTCTTCCTGGAGACATTTCCTGGAGGTGAAATACATCTTTCTAAATCTAGAAGAGGGTTGTTATAGGCAAGTACAAATGTCTTGAGGTGGGAAAAGATTTGGGTCATTTAAAGAATAGTAAGAAGAGTGCGGATGATATGGTAAAAGTCAAGGGGAGCTTGGTAAAATGAGCAGGAACTACATAATAAAGTTCTTGTGGGCTAATGTAAAGAATTCTAATTTTATTCTAGATGTGGAGAAAGCTCAGGAGTCGTGTGATCTGATGTGCTTTTGACTCGCTCACTCTGGCTGCAAGGAGTGGTGTGGCTGGGGATGGCAGATTCCAGTATGAGCAGAGAAGACAGAGAGTAGCTTAGACAAGTGCTTCTGGTGGGAGCTGCTGTCTTGGGTGTGAGTAGTAACAAAAGAGTTTGTGATGTTACAGCAGTCAGGTAACTAGAGAGGAGGAGAGAAATGGGGGCAGGGGCCAGGTGGCAGGATATTTTTAAACAGTGGCAAAGAAAAATAGGAATCTCCCTACTGACAAGAAACCTTTTGCATGATTAGTATCCTGGGAGCAGACAAAGAAAGATGAGGAAAGAAGAGAGTCCAAATATAACCTATTGCCCATTACGCTCTCATTACAATAAAATCAGCCTTGAAGATAGAAGGCACTCATCATGCACTGACCCCATGACACTTCTGAACTAAGCTAAAAAAGGACAAAAATATCTCCTCCCCTAAGGAAGATGGATCTGGGATGAAAATCAGGATATATGACCCCCAAACTCCTCCTTCCCCAGTGAATATTCTGCCCCTTCATTTTCATGCCCCTCAAAACTGGCTTCTCAAAGAAACCCAGGGCAGCAGCTGCTCATTCAACTGTCTGTGCACTCTGTTTCTGAGAGCATATCCTTTCTTAAATAAGGATATGCTTACTTTACTTTACTTTCTTCTTCTTCTTTTTTTTTCATGCCAAATGCAAGTTGTCTTGAACCTGTATCCCCTGAATTAGAAGTGTGGAGTCTTAACTACTGGGCTGCCAAAGAAACCCCACACCTTACTTTCTTAACCTCTGTACTTAATCTCCAAATTCATTTGCCACAAGGCAAGAGACTAGAATGCACCAGGAATAGAGAGGAATGACTGTATTCTGAACTTACCTAGAAGTGTGTGTAGTGTAGACTTATAAGACTCATTGTGAACCTGTAGGTATTTGGGTAAATGAGTAAGTGGTGCCACATACTGAAAAGACAGGACATGGTAGAGGTAGGTTTCAGAGAGAGACCAGAAGTTTGACTTGGAACCTTTTAAGTCAGTGAAATTTACTTAATATTCAAATACATATTTTAAGTAGGCAGTCAGATAAACAGGCTGGAGCTGAGAGGAGAAGCTGGGACTGAATGCATTAATTTAGAGGTTATCCAGGTGTGTGTGTGTGTGTGTGTGTGTGTGTGTGTGTGTCTGTTAGTCACTCGGTCATGTCTGACTTTTTGCAATTCCAAGGACTATAGCTTGCCGGGCTCCTCTGTCCATGAAATTCTCTAGGCACCAATACTGGAGTGGGTTGCCATTTCCTTCTCTAAGGCATATTCCTGGCTCAGGGATCCAACCCAGGTCTCCTCCATTGTGATAGATTCTTTTTTTTGTTTTTTTTGATGTTTTGTTTTGCATTGTTTCCTTTTTTTAAAAAATTCTTTATTTTAAAGGTTTTACAGAGTTTTGTTGTTCATAGACATGCATGTTCCTAGATCAGTCATATGTATATCCCTGGTTTCTTCCCCCCTCCCAGGTTCCCCCATCACACCCCTCCGGGCCATTGCACCAAGCCATTGTAAGCACTCCTATTCCCTTAGCACAACGACAATAGCTATCTTTTTCACACATGACAGTATAGGTTTCCATGTTACTCCCTCTATGCATCCCACCCACTGGTCCTCCCCACAATGTCCATATGTCTATTCTCTGTTCTTCCATGGGTTCACTGCGTGTATTATCATGACCATCCTACTAGATTCCATATATATGTGTTAGTATACCCTACTTATATTTCATTTTTTGACTTACTTCATTTTTAAGAATGGTTCTAGATGCAACCACCTCATTAGGACGGAGTCTTCTGCATTTCTTTTTACAGCTGAGGAGTATTCCATTATATATATGTACCAAAAATTCTTTATCCATTCATTCGTTGATGGACATTTAGGTTGCTTCCATGTCCTGGCTATTGAATAGAGAGCTGCAGTGAACATTGTGGTACAGAGACTTCTTTCAGTTTTGATTTCATCAGGGTATAAGCCTAATAGTGGGATTGCTGGGTCATATGGTGCTTCTATTTTCAGTTTTTCAAGAAATCTCCATACTGTCTTCCATAGAGGCTGTACCAATTTACATTCCCACCAGCAATGCAGGAGTGTTCCCTTTTCTCTGCACCCTCTCCAGCATTTATGATCTGTCAATTTGTGAATGATGGCCATTCTGACTGCTGTGAGGTGATATCTCATTGTAGTCTTGATTTGCATTTCTCTAATAATAATCAAGGTTGAGCATCGTTTCATGTGCTTTTGGACCATCTGTCTGTCCTCTTTGGAGAGTTGTCTCTTTAGATCTTTTTCCCATTTTTTGATTGGGTTGTTCATTTTTCCAGTGCTGAGTTGTCTGAGTTGCTTGTAGATTTTGGAGATTAATTCTTTGTCTGTTGTTTCATTTGCTATGATTTTCTCCCACTCTGTGGGTTGTCTGTTGAGCTTTTTGGAATTTCTTTTGCTGTACAAAAGCTTTTAAGTTACATTAGGTCCCACGTGTTCACTTTTGTTTTCAGTTCTGCTATTCTAGTAGGTGGGTCAGAGAAGATCTTGCTTTGATTTATGTCCTTGAGGGTTTTGCCTATATTCTCCAGTCCCCATCACACCCCTCCGGGCCATTGCACCAAGCCATTGTAAGCACTCCTATTCCCTTAGCACAACGACAATAGCTATCTTTTTCACACATGACAGTATAGGTTTCCATGTTACTCCTCTATGCATCCCACCCACTGGTCCTCCCCACAATGTCCATATGTCTATTCTCTGTTCTTCCATGGGTTCACTGCGTGTATTATCATGACCATCCTACTAGATTCCATATATATGTGTTAGTATACCCTACTTATATTTCATTTTTTGACTTACTTCATTTTTAAGAATGGTTCTAGATGCAACCACCTCATTAGGACGGAGTCTTCTGCATTTCTTTTTACAGCTGAGGAGTATTCCATTATATATATGTACCAAAAATTCTTTATCCATTCATTCGTTGATGGACATTTAGGTTGCTTCCATGTCCTGGCTATTGAATAGAGAGCTGCAGTGAACATTGTGGTACAGAGACTTCTTTCAGTTTTGATTTCATCAGGGTATAAGCCTAATAGTGGGATTGCTGGGTCATATGGTGCTTCTATTTTCAGTTTTTCAAGAAATCTCCATACTGTCTTCCATAGAGGCTGTACCAATTTACATTCCCACCAGCAATGCAGGAGTGTTCCCTTTTCTCTGCACCCTCTCCAGCATTTATGATCTGTCAATTTGTGAATGATGGCCATTCTGACTGCTGTGAGGTGATATCTCATTGTAGTCTTGATTTGCATTTCTCTAATAATAATCAAGGTTGAGCATCGTTTCATGTGCTTTTGGACCATCTGTCTGTCCTCTTTGGAGAGTTGTCTCTTTAGATCTTTTTCCCATTTTTTGATTGGGTTGTTCATTTTTCCAGTGCTGAGTTGTCTGAGTTGCTTGTAGATTTTGGAGATTAATTCTTTGTCTGTTGTTTCATTTGCTATGATTTTCTCCCACTCTGTGGGTTGTCTGTTGAGCTTTTTGGAATTTCTTTTGCTGTACAAAAGCTTTTAAGTTACATTAGGTCCCACGTGTTCACTTTTGTTTTCAGTTCTGCTATTCTAGTAGGTGGGTCAGAGAAGATCTTGCTTTGATTTATGTCCTTGAGGGTTTTGCCTATATTCTCCTCTAAGTGTTTTAGGGTTTCTGGTCTTACATTTAAGTCTTTAATCCATTTTGAGTTGATCTTAGTGTATGGTGTCAGGGAATGTTCCAACTTCATTTTTTTTTGCATGTAGCTGTCCAATTCTCCCAGCACCACTTGTTGAAGAGGCTGTCTTTGTCCCATTTTATAGTATCGCCACCTTTGTGAAAAATGAGGTGTCCATAGGTGCATGGGTTTATCTCTGGTTTCTCCATCTTGTTCCATTGGTCTATAGTTCCGTTTTTGTGCCAGTACCATACTGTCCTGATGACTGTTGCTTTGTAGTAGAGTCTGAAGTTAGGGAGGCTGATCCCTTAAACTTCGTTTTTCTTTCTCAGGATTGCTTTGCCTATTCGAGGTCTTTTGTGTTTCCATATGAACTGTGTGATTCTTTGGTCTAGTTCTGTGAAAAAATGTCAATGGTAGTTGGATAGGTATTGCATTGAATCAGTAGATGATATTTGGTAGTATGGTCATTTTCACAATATTGATTCTTCCGATCCAGGAAAATGGAATATCTCTCCATCTGTTTAAGTCTTCCTTAATTTATCTCATGAGTGTCTTGTAATTTTCAGTGCACAGTTCTTTTGTTTCTTTGGGTAGGTTTACTCCTAGGTATTTGATTCTTTTAGTTGTGATGGTGAAGGGGATTGCCTCTTTGATTTCGTTGTTTTATTTTTCGTTGTTTGTGTATAGGAATGCCAGTGAGTTCTGTGTGTTGACTCTGTATCCTGCAACTTTGCTGAATTCGTTGATTAGCTCTAGTAGCTTTGTAATGGGGTTTTCTCTGTAAAATATCATGTCATCTGCAAAAAGAGAGAGATTTGCTTCTTCTTTTCCAATCTGGATTCCTTTGATTTCTTTCTCTTCTGTTATTGCTGTTGCTAGAACTTCCAGGACTATGTTGAGTAGTAGTGGTGAAAGTGGAGCTCCCACTCTGTGGGTTGTCTGTTGAGCTTTTTGGAATTTCTTTTGCTGTACAAAAGCTTTTAAGTTACATTAGCCCTTTCATTGTTCTTGCTATTCTAGTAGGTGGGTCAGAGAAGATCTTGCTTTGATTTATGTCCTTGAGGGTTTTGCCTATATTCTCCTCTAAGTGTTTTAGGGTTTCTGGTCTTACATTTAAGTCTTTAATCCATTTTGAGTTGATCTTAGTGTATGGTGTCAGGGAATGTTCCAACTTCATTTTTTTTTGCATGTAGCTGTCCAATTCTCCCAGCACCACTTGTTGAAGAGGCTGTCTTTGTCCCATTTTATAGTATCGCCACCTTTGTGAAAAATGAGGTGTCCATAGGTGCATGGGTTTATCTCTGGTTTCTCCATCTTGTTCCATTGGTCTATAGTTCCGTTTTTGTGCCAGTACCATACTGTCCTGATGACTGTTGCTTTGTAGTAGAGTCTGAAGTTAGGGAGGCTGATCCCTTAAACTTCGTTTTTCTTTCTCAGGATTGCTTTGCCTATTCGAGGTCTTTTGTGTTTCCATATGAACTGTGTGATTCTTTGGTCTAGTTCTGTGAAAAAATGTCAATGGTAGTTGGATAGGTATTGCATTGAATCAGTAGATGATATTTGGTAGTATGGTCATTTTCACAATATTGATTCTTCCGATCCAGGAAAATGGAATATCTCTCCATCTGTTTAAGTCTTCCTTAATTTATCTCATGAGTGTCTTGTAATTTTCAGTGCACAGTTCTTTTGTTTCTTTGGGTAGGTTTACTCCTAGGTATTTGATTCTTTTAGTTGTGATGGTGAAGGGGATTGCCTCTTTGATTTCGTTGTTTTATTTTTCGTTGTTTGTGTATAGGAATGCCAGTGAGTTCTGTGTGTTGACTCTGTATCCTGCAACTTTGCTGAATTCATTGATTAGCTCTAGTAGCTTTGTAATGGGGTTTTCTCTGTAAAATATCATGTCATCTGCAAAAAGAGAGAGATTTGCTTCTTCTTTTCCAATCTGGATTCCTTTGATTTCTTTCTCTTCTGTTATTGCTGTTGCTAGAACTTCCAGGACTATGTTGAGTAGTAGTGGTGAAAGTGGACACCCCTGTCTTGTTCCTGATCTTAGAGGGAATGCTTTCAGTTTTTCACCATTGAGGATAAAGTCTGCTGTGAACTTCTCATAGATGGCTTTTATTATGTTGAGATAGGTTCCTTCTATGCCCATTTTCTGAAGAGTTTTTATCATAAATGGATGTTGTACTTTGTCGAAGGCTTTTTCTGCATCTATTGAGATGATCATGATCAATATCACATTGACTGATTTGCAGATATTGAGGAATCCTTGCATGCCTGGAATGAACCCGACTTCATCATGATGTATGAGTTTTTTGATGTGTTGTTGAATTCTGTTTGCTAGAATTTTGTTGAGGATCTTGGCCTCTGAGTTCTTCATTGAAATTGGCCTATCATTTTCGTTTTTGTGTTGTCTTTGCCTGGCTTTGGTATCAGGGTGATGGTGGCCTCATAGAATGTGTTTGGAAGTGTTCCTTCCTGTGTAATTTTTTGGAAGAGTTTTAGAAGGACAGGCATTAGTTCTTCTTTAAATGTTTGGTAGAATTCACCTATGAAGCCATCAGGCCCTGAGCTTTTATTTTTGGGTAGATTTTTAATCACAGATTCGATTCCTGAGCTTGTGATTGGGCTGTTCATAGCTTCTATTTCTTCCTGATTCAGTCTTGGGAGATTAATTTTCTCCAAGATACTGTCCATTTCTTCCAAGTTGTCCAGTTTGTAGCCATAGAGTTATTCATAGTAGTCTCTTATAATCCTTTGGATTTCTGCACTATCTGTTGTAATCTCTCCTTTTGCATGTTTGATTTTGTGGATCTGGTTCTTCTCTCTCTTTTTGTTGATTAGTCTGGCCAGTGGCTTGTCAATTTTGTTTACCATTTCAAACAACCTGCTTCTTGTTTTGTTTATCTTTACTATTGTTTCTTTCAATTCTTTCTCATTTATTTCTGTTCTAACTTTTATAACTTCTCTTCTGCTGGCTTTGGGGTGTTTTCGTACTTCTTTCTTCAATTCTTTTAAGTGGAGGGTTAGGTCATCTGCTTCATATTTTCTCTGTTTTTTTTTGCTGTTGCTAGAACTTCCAGGACTATGTTGAGTAGTAGTGGTGAAAGTGGACACCCCTGTCTTGTTCCTGATCTTAGAGGGAATGCTTTCAGTTTTTCACCATTGAGGATAAAGTCTGCTGTGAACTTCTCATAGATGGCTTTTATTATGTTGAGATAGGTTCCTTCTATGCCCATTTTCTGAAGAGTTTTTATCATAAATGGATGTTGTACTTTGTCGAAGGCTTTTTCTGCATCTATTGAGATGATCATGATCAATATCACATTGACTGATTTGCAGATATTGAGGAATCCTTGCATGCCTGGAATGAACCCGACTTCATCATGATGTATGAGTTTTTTGATGTGTTGTTGAATTCTGTTTGCTAGAATTTTGTTGAGGATCTTGGCCTCTGAGTTCTTCATTGAAATTGGCCTATCATTTTCGTTTTTGTGTTGTCTTTGCCTGGCTTTGGTATCAGGGTGATGGTGGCCTCATAGAATGTGTTTGGAAGTGTTCCTTCCTGTGTAATTTTTTGGAAGAGTTTTAGAAGGACAGGCATTAGTTCTTCTTTAAATGTTTGGTAGAATTCACCTATGAAGCCATCAGGCCCTGAGCTTTTATTTTTGGGTAGATTTTTAATCACAGATTCGATTCCTGAGCTTGTGATTGGGCTGTTCATAGCTTCTATTTCTTCCTGATTCAGTCTTGGGAGATTAATTTTCTCCAAGATACTGTCCATTTCTTCCAAGTTGTCCAGTTTGTAGCCATAGAGTTATTCATAGTAGTCTCTTATAATCCTTTGGATTTCTGCACTATCTGTTGTAATCTCTCCTTTTGCATGTTTGATTTTGTGGATCTGGTTCTTCTCTCTCTTTTTGTTGATTAGTCTGGCCAGTGGCTTGTCAATTTTGTTTACCATTTCAAACAACCTGCTTCTTGTTTTGTTTATCTTTACTATTGTTTCTTTCAATTCTTTCTCATTTATTTCTGTTCTAACTTTTATAACTTCTCTTCTGCTGGCTTTGGGGTGTTTTCGTACTTCTTTCTTCAATTCTTTTAAGTGGAGGGTTAGGTCATCTGCTTCATATTTTCCTAGTTTCTTGAGGTAGGATTGTATTGCTATAAATTTCCCTCTTAGAACTGTCTTTCAGATATCCCATAGATTTTGCACTGTCATATGTTCATTGTCATTTTCTTCTAGGAATTTTTTAATTTATCTTTTGATTTTCTCAGTAATCAGTTGGTTTTTTAGGTATGTGTTGCTTAATCTCCATGTGTTTGTGTTTTTAGCAGTTTTTTTCCTGTAGTTGATCTCTAGTCTCATTGCATTGTGGTCCGAGAAGATTGTTGATATAATTTCAATTTTCCTGAATTGGCTTAGGTATGATTTGTGGCCCAAGATGTGGTCTATTCTGGAAAATGTTCCATGAGCCCATGAGAAGAAAGTGTATTCTTCTGCTTTTGGATGGAACGTCCTAATGATATCCATGAGGTCCACCTTTTCTAGTGTGACATTTAAGGCTTGTGTTTCTTTATTAATTTTCTGTTTTGATGATCTGTCCATTGGTGTGAGAGTATTGTTAAAGTCTCCTGCTATTACTGTGTTATTGTCGATTTCTTCTTTTATGTCTGAAAGTATCTGTCTTATGTATTGAGGCACCCCTGTGTTGGGTGCATAGATATTCATGACTGTTATGTCTTCCGCTTGGATGGATCCCTTAATCATGATGTAATGTCCTGCTTTGTCCCTTATAACCTTCTTTACTTTAAAGTCTGTTTTGTCTGATATGAGGATTGCTACTCCAGCTTTCTTTTGATTTCCTTTTATAACCTTTTTTGCATTATCTGTTGTAATCTCTCCTTTTGCATGTTTGATTTTGTGGATCTGGTTCTTCTCTCTTTTTGTTGATTAGTCTGGCCAGTGGCTTGTCAATTTTGTTTACCATTTCAAACAACCTGCTTCTTGTTTTGTTTATCTTTACTATTGTTTCTTTCAATTCTTTCTCATTTATTTCTGTTCTAACTTTTATAACTTCTCTTCTGCTGGCTTTGGGGTGTTTTCGTACTTCTTTCTTCAATTCTTTTAAGTGGAGGGTTAGGTCATCTGCTTCATATTTTCCTAGTTTCTTGAGGTAGGATTGTATTGCTATAAATTTCCCTCTTAGAACTGTCTTTCAGATATCCCATAGATTTTGCACTGTCATATGTTCATTGTCATTTTCTTCTAGGAATTTTTTAATTTATCTTTTGATTTTCTCAGTAATCAGTTGGTTTTTTAGGTATGTGTTGCTTAATCTCCATGTGTTTGTGTTTTTAGGGTTTTTTTCCCTGTAGTTGATCTCTAGTCTCATTGCATTGTGGTCCGAGAAGATTGTTGATATAATTTCAATTTTCCTGAATTGGCTTAGGTATGATTTGTGGCCCAAGATGTGGTCTATTCTGGAAAATGTTCCATGAGCCCATGAGAAGAAAGTGTATTCTTCTGCTTTTGGATGGAACGTCCTAATGATATCCATGAGGTCCACCTTTTCTAGTGTGACATTTAAGGCTTGTGTTTCTTTATTAATTTTCTGTTTTGATGATCTGTCCATTGGTGTGAGAGTATTGTTAAAGTCTCCTGCTATTACTGTGTTATTGTCGATTTCTTCTTTTATGTCTGAAAGTATCTGTCTTATGTATTGAGGCACCCCTGTGTTGGGTGCATAGATATTCATGACTGTTATGTCTTCCGCTTGGATGGATCCCTTAATCATGATGTAATGTCCTGCTTTGTCCCTTATAACCTTCTTTACTTTAAAGTCTGTTTTGTCTGATATGAGGATTGCTACTCCAGCTTTCTTTTGATTTCCATTTGTGTGGAATATCTTTTTCTAACCTCTCACTTTCAGTCTATGAGTGTCTCTAGGTCTGAAGTGGGTCTCTTGTAAACAGCATATATATGGATCTTGCTTCTGGATCCATTCAGCCAGCCTGTGTCATTTAGTTGGAGCATTTAGTCCGTTTACATTCAAAGTAATTATTGATGTGAATGTTCCTATTGTCATCTTCTTAGAAGTTTGGGGTTTGATTTGTAGGACTTCTACTCTTGTATTTATTGGCTATATCAGGCCCTTTAACACTTGTTGTAGGGCTGGTTTTGTGGTACAGAGTTCTTTTAGTTTTTATCTGTCAGTGAAGCTTTTGAGTTCTCCATCAATTCTGAATGAGATTCTTGCTGGGCAGAGAATTCTTGGTTGGAGGTTATTCTCTTTTAGTCGTTTAAATGTGTCTTGCCGTTCTCTTCTGATCTGCAGGGCTTCTGTTCAAGAATCCGCAGTTAAACGTATGGGGTTTCCTTTATATGTTATTTGTTGTTTGCTTCTAGCTGCTTTTAGTAATCTCTCTTTATATTTGGTTTGCGTTAGTTTGATTAGAATGTGCCTTGGTGTGTTTCTTCTGGGATTTCTCCTGTATGGAACTCTTTGTGCTTCTTGGACTTGGTTGACTATTTCCTTTCCCATGCTGGGGAAGTTTTCCACTATAACTTCTTCAAGAATTTTTTCGTAGCCTTTCTTCCCTCTTCTTCTTGGCCCTGGGAAGTTTCTCCACTATAACTTCTTCAAGAATTTTTCGTGCTAGTGTGACATTTAAGGCTTGTGTTTCTTTATTAATTTTCTGTTTTGATGATCTGTCCATTGGTGTGAGAGTATTGTTAAAGTCTCCTGCTATTACTGTGTTATTGTCGATTTCTTCTTTTATGTCTGAAAGTATCTGTCTTATGTATTGAGGCACCCCTGTGTTGGGTGCATAGATATTCATGACTGTTATGTCTTCCGCTTGGATGGATCCCTTAATCATGATGTAATGTCCTGCTTTGTCCCTTATAACCTTCTTTACTTTAAAGTCTGTTTTGTCTGATATGAGGATTGCTACTCCAGCTTTCTTTTGATTTCCATTTGTGTGGAATATCTTTTTCTAACCTCTCACTTTCAGTCTATGAGTGTCTCTAGGTCTGAAGTGGGTCTCTTGTAAACAGCATATATATGGATCTTGCTTCTGGATCCATTCAGCCAGCCTGTGTCATTTAGTTGGAGCATTTAGTCCATTTACATTCAAAGTAATTATTGATGTGAATGTTCCTATTGTCATCTTCTTAGAAGTTTGGGGTTTGATTTGTAGGACTTCTACTCTTGTATTTATTGGCTATATCAGGCCCTTTAACACTTGTTGTAGGGCTGGTTTTGTGGTACAGAGTTCTTTTAGTTTTTATCTGTCAGTGAAGCTTTTGAGTTCTCCATCAATTCTGAATGAGATTCTTGCTGGGCAGAGAATTCTTGGTTGGAGGTTATTCTCTTTTAGTCGTTTAAATGTGTCTTGCCGTTCTCTTCTGATCTGCAGGGCTTCTGTTCAAGAATCCGCAGTTAAACGTATGGGGTTTCCTTTATATGTTATTTGTTGTTTGCTTCTAGCTGCTTTTAGTAATCTCTCTTTATATTTGGTTTGCGTTAGTTTGATTAGAATGTGCCTTGGTGTGTTTCTTCTGGGATTTCTCCTGTATGGAACTCTTTGTGCTTCTTGGACTTGGTTGACTATTTCCTTTCCCATGCTGGGGAAGTTTTCCACTATAACTTCTTCAAGAATTTTTTCGTAGCCTTTCTTCCCCTCTTCTTCTTCTGGGACTCCTATAATTCTAATGTTGGTGCGTTTGATATTGTCTCATAGATCTCTAATGCTATCCTCAGTTCTTTTAATTTTTTGGGCTTTGTTCTGTTCTTTGGCACTTTTTTCCACCATTCTGTCTTCCAGCTCACTTATCCGTTCTTCTGCCTCCGATACTTTACTGTTGAGACCTTCTATAGCATTTTTGAGTTCAGTAATTGAGTTGGTGGTCTCTATTTGCTTATTTTTTATTTCTTGCAGGTCTCTTCTCAGTGCACTAATTTCCTCTAATATTCTGTTTTCGGTGTTTTGCATCCTCATTAGTATTGCTTTTCTGAATTTGCTTTCAGATAGTTTGTCTATCTCCTCCTTTGTCATTTGAAGCGGTGTTTCTCTAGCTTGGTCCCTCATTTGTGCAGTGTTTCTCTGACATTTCATCATTGGGTTAATTTTTGTTTCTTTGTGTGTGTCTGTGTGTGTGTTCTTTTCCCTGACCAGGCTTCTTGGTTGAATTCTCCCTTCCTTTGTGTTTCTGTCCTTGTAGAAGGGTTAAGTGGTTTGTGTCTTGGATGGTGTTAGGTCTTGTTTACAGGTGAATAATCTCTAGTGTTGTATGTTCCTTGATAGTGTTTGGTCTTGGAATCAGGGCTTCCACTCTGAGGATCCTTGGTTTGATGTCTGATGTGGGGGTGTAAGCTCTATGTCTGGTTTTCTATGGTGTTCAGTGATATTAGTTCAAACACTAGCTTATGAGGAACAAGTGGTGCATCCCTGATGGGTTACAGTCATAAAAGTATGCAGATATTTTCTAACATAGTTGTAAAATATACATACATACACATCAATAACCACTACTGAACAGTCTTACAGAGATAAAGCCTAGAAAATTTTTCTGGCAGATGGCACAAAGATGATACCTGCCTGTTAAGCTCTGAATTAAATTAAAATACTGCCTGGAGTAATAGATCTAGGGCAAGGTCCTGGGTTGGACTATTACAATGAAAGCAATTTTAAACTAAGGCATGTGTTTGGGGTGAGGAGGACGAGAGTGTATGGGTAGTGAGAAGGAATAGATTCGTCTTGCAAGGGTTTTGTAGGGTTAGGTAGCAAAGATTAGTGCGTTGTAGTGTTTAGTGCAGCTAGAAGAGAATAGTGGAGACAGGAAGATACAAAATATTTATCTAGAGGATAGTGGTAGATAGGAAAAGATTTTACACTTAGAACATAGAATGAGGAAGCAGTGGAAAAGAAGAAAGAAAATCAAAAGTTTCCAAAAATTAAAATAAAAAAAGAGATTAAAAATTAAAAAAAATTAAAACCTAAAAAAGAAAAAAATAACAAGAAGAGACAAAGACAAAAAAAAAAAAAAAAAAACAGAAACCAGACCAATAAATCAAATAAACAAAATAGTCCAAAAGAAACAAACAAATAACAAAAGTTAAATACTGTTCCTGGTTTTTATCTTATCTGCCTGGTGGAAATCGTTCTGCTCTCGATGGTGTTTTCTTGATGATCTTTCCCTCACAGCGCTGGCTGCTATGATTTCTGCTTTTGTTTTTGGCAAAACAAAGACTATGTGTGAGCTCAGGTGCTGGCCTGGGCGGTGAGCTGTTCCCAGTCTCAGGCGGGGGCCACAGCATGCGCAGTCCAGTGCTGGAGGGTGGTGCCCCGGCTCCACTGCTCACCCGCCGGTAGCCTCCAATCCCTGTTCTTCTCCAGCTTTCCTCTCTGCAGCTATAGCTCTGAGGGTCCACGGACTCCTCAGGCTACTGACACACACCTGCTGCCGAATCCGTGGCCACGCCCAAAAGTTGGCACAAGCCTTATCATCCAGCTCGAGCCTGGTCCCTGGTCAGCAACAAGAAGATGGTTGATATAACTTCAATTATCCTGAATTGGCTTAGGTATGATTTGTGGCCCAAGATGTGGTCTATTCTGGAAAATGTTCCATGAGCCCATGAGAAGAAAGTGTATTCTTCTGCTTTTGGATGGAACGTCCTAATGATATCCATGAGGTCCACCTTTTCTAGTGTGACATTTAAGGCTTGTGTTTCTTTATTAATTTTCTGTTTTGATGATCTGTCCATTGGTGTGAGAGTATTGTTAAAGTCTCCTGCTATTACTGTGTTATTGTCGATTTCTTCTTTTATGTCTGAAAGTATCTGTCTTATGTATTGAGGCACCCCTGTGTTGGGTGCATAGATATTCATGACTGTTATGTCTTCCGCTTGGATGGATCCCTTAATCATGATGTAATGTCCTGCTTTGTCTCTTATAACCTTCTTTACTTTAAAGTCTGCTTTGTCTGATATGAGGATTGCACTTGTTTGCAGGTGAGTAATCTCTAGTGTTGTATGTTCTTTGATAGTGTGGGGTCTTGGAGTCAAGGCTTGCGCTCCGAATATCCTTGGTCTGATGATTGATCAGGTGGTGTAGGTTCTATGTCTGGTTGCTCTGGTGTTCCGTGATTTTAATTCAAATACTAGCATCTGAGACAGCGTGGTGCGGCGGCGCGGCGCGGCTTCTTGGTCTGGTGCGGCTTCTCGGTCCGGCGTGGCTTCTCAGTCCCAGTATGAAAATTATCTGTTCCATCAAGGTCAGAAAATATCCACTAGCAGAGTCAGAGAGCACCCAAGTACTTTTCAAGACAGTGTTGCAACAGCACTTTCTTATCTCTTCCATAGTAATTGTCTGTTCTGAAACATTACTTCCTGTTGAGCTATTTTCCCTATTTTATTGTTTTCACTAAATATAACCTTTTTACATTTTGATAGAATTTATTATCACATAACTCTGCCTAATATTATCTCATAATTTTAATTACTTTCATCAGCATATGTTATAACACTCATTTCCAAAATATTTATTTCTATTTTTCTTAATTAAATTTGTTACCTTCATGTTTGAGTGGGTTCTTTGTAGAATCAATTCTTGAACTTACTAAAAATATTAATGCTTTCTCTTTCAAATTTTCTAATATTTGATTTAATTTCTATTATTTCTCCTGATTTCCACAGGCTTGCCTTGCTTACCTTTCTTCAGTTCTCGAAAGTGTATTCTTCTGCTTTTGGATGGAACGTCCTAATGATATCCATGAGGTCCACCTTTTCTAGTGTGACATTTAAGGCTTGTGTTTCTTTATTAATTTTCTGTTTTGATGATCTGTCCATTGGTGTGAGAGTATTGTTAAAGTCTCCTGCTATTACTGTGTTATTGTCGATTTCTTCTTTTATGTCTGAAAGTATCTGTCTTATGTATTGAGGCACCCCTGTGTTGGGTGCATAGATATTCATGACTGTTATGTCTTCCGCTTGGATGGATCCCTTAATCATGATGTAATGTCCTGCTTTGTCTCTTATAACCTTCTTTACTTTAAAGTCTGCTTTGTCTGATATGAGGATTGCACTTGTTTGCAGGTGAGTAATCTCTAGTGTTGTATGTTCTTTGATAGTGTGGGGTCTTGGAGTCAAGGCTTGCGCTCCGAATATCCTTGGTCTGATGATTGATCAGGTGGTGTAGGTTCTATGTCTGGTTGCTCTGGTGTTCCGTGATTTTAATTCAAATACTAGCATCTGAGACAGCGTGGTGCGGCGGCGCGGCGCGGCTTCTTGGTCTGGTGCGGCTTCTCGGTCCGGCGTGGCTTCTCAGTCCCAGTATGAAAATTATCTGTTCCATCAAGGTCAGAAAATATCCACTAGCAGAGTCAGAGAGCACCCAAGTACTTTTCAAGACAGTGTTGCAACAGCACTTTCTTATCTCTTCCATAGTAATTGTCTGTTCTGAAACATTACTTCCTGTTGAGCTATTTTCCCTATTTTATTGTTTTCACTAAATATAACCTTTTTACATTTTGATAGAATTTATTATCACATAACTCTGCCTAATATTATCTCATAATTTTAATTACTTTCATCAGCATATGTTATAACACTCATTTCCAAAATATTTATTTCTATTTTTCTTAATTAAATTTGTTACCTTCATGTTTGAGTGGGTTCTTTGTAGAATCAATTCTTGAACTTACTAAAAATATTAATGCTTTCTCTTTCAAATTTTCTAATATTTGATTTAATTTCTATTATTTCTCCTGATTTCCACAGGCTTGCCTTGCTTACCTTTCTTCAGTTCTCAAACTGCATATCTGCTCTATACAGACATACTGTCAGTTGTAGCTCTCTCTCTCTCTGTGTTTCTCTTTCTCCACCCCAACTCTCTCCCTCTCAGTTTTCAGAAGCCAGGATTCCATTGCTTGCTGGCATTCACTGTTACAGAGAAATCTGAGGTCAGAAAATTTCCATTCCTTTAAAACTACATTTTGCCCCTATCTAGGTGCTTATAGGCTGTTTGGATTGAAAGTTTGTGTCCCCTCAAGTTCATGTATCAAAGCCCTATCTCCCAATCCAGCTGTATTTGAAAACAGAGCTTCTAGAAAAGTAACTACCTTAAAAAAAAAAAATTACTCAGTCATGTCCAACTCTGAAACCCATGGACTGAAGCCTACCAGGTTCCTATGGGCATGGAATTCTCCATGCAAGAATCCTGGAGTGTGGGCTTCCCTGGTGGTCCAATGGGTAAGGACACTACCTTGCAGTGCAAGGGGTGCTGGTTCCATCCCTGGCCTGGGAAGATCTCATGTACCGCAGAGCAGCTGGACCGATATGTCCAACTACTGAGCCAGAGTTCTGGAGCGCATGTGCCCAGAGCCAGTGCTCTGTGAGGAGGGAGACTGCTGCGATGGGAGGCCCACACAGAGCAAAAAACAGAGATGGAAATAAATGAAAGACCAATAGAAGTGGCTCCCGACCAATAGAAGTGGCTCCCAATAGAAGTGGGGAGCCACTTCTATTGGTCTTAAAGATTCCTGGAGTGGGTTTCCATACCCTTCTGTAGGGGATCTTCCCAACCCAGGATTGGAGCCCAGGTGTCCTGCATTGCAGGCAGATTCTTTACCATCTGAGCAACCAGGAAAACCGAAACTTATGTTAAATGAGGTCATAAAAGTTGGACCTTAATATGATAGGATAAGTGACCTCATAAGACACCAATGATCTCTCTCTCTCTGCATGTACACAAAGAAAGAGGTCATGTGAGCACAAGGCAAGGGGATGGCTGCAAGACACCAAGAAGAGAGACCCTCAGATGAAGTCTACCATCCTGACACTTTGCTTTTGGACTTCTAGTTTCCAGAACTGTGACAAATAAACATTTGTTGTGTAAGCACCCCTGTCTGTGGTATTTTGATATGGTGGTCCAAATAGATGAAGGCAGGTATTTTTCCTGTCTAGGTACTTACGGACATTTTAATTTTCCTTGAGACTAAAATGCCAATTGCTCCAGAATGACGCATACAGCTGATCACAGCTCTCCTATCTGTGGTCTTCCTGGCAGGCACCAAACTGACCATGGCCCCTTTTTCTCACCAAGGCCAAATACAGTGTTCCTGCTACTTCTCAGAAAAAGCTGTCCATGGAAGGGTGACACATTTGCCATCCCTGGTTGAGGAATTGGCCTTTTCTCACTCATTTTACCTGATTCTCAGGAAACGATTTCAATCAGTGAACTGAGTTTTTCTTCAACTAAGCAAAATTTCTGATTTTAGTTTTTTGATTTTTTTGATACAGCTTCTGTTTTATTTTAACCAATACAAAATCATCTCTTTTATTTTAACCTTCCATTCATTTATTCAGCAATTATTTATTAATTACAAACTTTGCTCATTCAATTATGAGAACTGTAAGGAATTTTATTGAGCACTATTCTAGAACCTTCAGTTATCGTGTGACAGAACAAGTCCCTGCTCTCATGGAACATACATTTGAATTGTAATACACAACTAAAACTAGAAATAGATGGTGTAAAATGTGGTTTGAAGAAGGTAAAAAGAGACAGGAACTGAGGTAGGCAGGCAGCATGTGCTTTTTTTTATTGGAGATTTCCTGTTTCTTGATATGATGACATTTGAGCAGAGGCTTGAAGGAAGTGAACAAGTGATTGATCTCTGTCCTAACAAGACATGAGCAGTGTAACAGACAAAGCCAGGGGAGAAGACACAGACCATAAACATGAGTCTCTTAGGTCATAATAACATGTTCAGAAGCCAGGAAGGGCAAGAATGCTCTCCTGGAGGTGAGAACTGGGGAAACACTATAATTAAAGAACATCAGGAGGGAAAAGAGACATGGGGAAAAGGAGGGATGAAACGGTAGAAATAAAAGTTGGACCTTAATATGATAGGATAAGTGACCTCATAAGACACCAATGATCTCTCTCTCTCTGCATGTACACAAAGAAAGAGGTCATGTGAGCACAAGGCAAGGGGATGGCTGCAAGACACCAAGAAGAGAGACCCTCAGATGAAGTCTACCATCCTGACACTTTGCTTTTGGACTTCTAGTTTCCAGAACTGTGACAAATAAACATTTGTTGTGTAAGCACCCCTGTCTGTGGTATTTTGATATGGTGGTCCAAATAGATGAAGGCAGGTATTTTTCCTGTCTAGGTACTTACGGACATTTTAATTTTCCTTGAGACTAAAATGCCAATTGCTCCAGAATGACGCATACAGCTGATCACAGCTCTCCTATCTGTGGTCTTCCTGGCAGGCACCAAACTGACCATGGCCCCTTTTTCTCACCAAGGCCAAATACAGTGTTCCTGCTACTTCTCAGAAAAAGCTGTCCATGGAAGGGTGACACATTTGCCATCCCTGGTTGAGGAATTGGCCTTTTCTCACTCATTTTACCTGATTCTCAGGAAACGATTTCAATCAGTGAACTGAGTTTTTCTTCAACTAAGCAAAATTTCTGATTTTAGTTTTTTGATTTTTTTGATACAGCTTCTGTTTTATTTTAACCAATACAAAATCATCTCTTTTATTTTAACCTTCCATTCATTTATTCAGCAATTATTTATTAATTACAAACTTTGCTCATTCAATTATGAGAACTGTAAGGAATTTTATTGAGCACTATTCTAGAACCTTCAGTTATCGTGTGACAGAACAAGTCCCTGCTCTCATGGAACATACATTTGAATTGTAATACACAACTAAAACTAGAAATAGATGGTGTAAAATGTGGTTTGAAGAAGGTAAAAAGAGACAGGAACTGAGGTAGGCAGGCAGCATGTGCTTTTTTTTATTGGAGATTTCCTGTTTCTTGATATGATGACATTTGAGCAGAGGCTTGAAGGAAGTGAACAAGTGATTGATCTCTGTCCTAACAAGACATGAGCAGTGTAACAGACAAAGCCAGGGGAGAAGACACAGACCATAAACATGAGTCTCTTAGGTCATAATAACATGTTCAGAAGCCAGGAAGGGCAAGAATGCTCTCCTGGAGGTGAGAACTGGGGAAACACTATAATTAAAGAACATCAGGAGGGAAAAAGAGACATAGGAGAAGAGGAGGAGAGGAGGGATGAAACGGTAGAAATGAAGAGATATTGACTTTGAGAAGAGCTTCTAAGATGGGTCACTTATTTGTTGATATATTCAGTTAATCAATTCTACTGAACACACACGCTAGCTTTGGACTTTGCTGTATGCTCAGACTGCTACTTCTTCAAGATAATGATTTTAGTTTCATTGATGCAGTATCTTCTAGAAAAAAGAAAATCTGACTCCTTGTGCCAAATTTACTTCAGTGATAAATCATTTTATTTAATCCTTTTCCTTGTATATTGTCTGACCTTTTCACTGGTCCAGTGATTTTTCTCTCAATTTCTCCTTTAAATTGAAGCAAAATTCTCACTTCTAAAATCTCCTTCATCCTTTAGCTCTCATCTTCCACCCCACAGCTCTTACCCTGGGCAGATATCTTTGATGCTTTAGCATTCCAGAAATGGCCCTTCCCTGTAGAAGTAATGTCTTCCACTAGGAGATGTGGCATAGATATGCGCATGCATGTGCTTAGTCATGTCCAACTCTTTGTGGCCCTATGGATTGTAGCCCACCAGTCCATGGGATCCTCTGTCCATGGGGTTTCTCAGGCAAGAATATTGAAGTGGGTTACCATTTCCTTGTCCAGGGGATCTTCCTGACCCAGGGATCGAAGTCACACCTCTTGTGTCCCCTGCAATGCAGTGGATTCATTACCTGCTGACCATTAGGGAAGCCCTCTTCCACTGAGAAGGAGTACCAACTCCTTGTTTCTCATGTTCAGTGCTGTCTTAAGAAAAAGGCTCATGGATCAATCCTATGTGACTTTTATTTCTGGTTCATATTTTACCATATAGTAAAATTTCCTTGAAGTTCAAGTGCAGAAATGAAACTTTGCCTAGTTTCTAGTAATCATTCGTATGTATGCATATATACATATATATGCATATATATATATATATATATATATATATATATATATATATATGCATATGCATACAGGGAAGCGTGGCGTGGTGCAGTCAAAGGGGTTACACAGTCAACCACAACTGAAGCAACTGAGTATGCACGCATACATACATGTGTGTGCATATTGGGTTTTACAAAAGTTTCATTCCTTTTTTAATAAAATGGGTAGTAATGCTTAGTAGTCTTTAATTTCATTTGAAACATTTTTGTTAGATTGTTATGTGACCACTGTCATATTAACATGCATTTTAAAACTTCATCAAAGTTGACAAATTTTTGTATAGTCATTCTAATATTGAAAATGGAAAAGGAACGTTTTGGCATATTGTGCTTTATTATTTCAAGAAAGGTATAAACACAAAAAAAGAAAAAAATTATGTGGTGTATGGAGACGGTATTGTGACTGTCCATATCTAAAGTGGTTTGTGCTGTTTCATGCTGCAGATTTTTTTTTTTTCATGCTGCAGATATCTTGATGGACAATGCTCCACAGTCAAGTAGACCAATTGAAGTAGAGAGCGATCGGTTCAAGATATTAATTGAGAACAACTGTTATACCATGTGGGAGACAGCTGACATACTCAAATTATCCAAACTAAGTGCTGAAAAGCGTTTGCACTAGCTTGGAACTTGGTTATGTTAATCATTTTGATGTTTGGGGTTCCACATAAGTTAAGTTAAAAAAAAAAAAAAGAAAGGTTTCAACAGAGGTCAAGGGGCAGGGCCCTGCTTCCAGGAAGAACCATAATGTGTCCTTTTGGCTCATCACCATGCCATCTGCCCTGGCCAGGAAGAAGGCAGCCAAAAAGAAGGAAACTGCCAAAGCACAACAGTGGCCCAGGAAAAAAAAAAGAAAACACTTCATGACCATATTTCTGCTTGCAAATCCCTACTGAAATGTAATAAAAATGTTCTGTTTTACCCTGGCAACAAGAAAAGGCTCATGGATCAATCCTATGTGACTTTTATTTCTGGTTCATATTTTACCATATAGTAAAATTTCCTTGAAGTTCAAGAGCAGAAATGAAACTTTGCCTAGTTTCTAGTAATCATTCGTATGTATGCATATATACATATATATGCATATATATATATATATATATATATATATATATATATATATATGCATATGCATACAGGGAAGCGTGGCGTGGTGCAGTCAAAGGGGTTACACAGTCAACCACAACTGAAGCAACTGAGTATGCACGCATACATACATGTGTGTGCATATTGGGTTTTACAAAAGTTTCATTCCTTTTTTAATAAAATGGGTAGTAATGCTTAGTAGTCTTTAATTTCATTTGAAACATTTTTGTTAGATTGTTATGTGACCACTGTCATATTAACATGCATTTTAAAACTTCATCAAAGTTGACAAATTTTTGTATAGTCATTCTAATATTGAAAATGGAAAAGGAACGTTTTGGCATATTGTGCTTTATTATTTCAAGAAAGGTATAAACACAAAAAAAGAAAAAAATTATGTGGTGTATGGAGACGGTATTGTGACTGTCCATATCTAAAGTGGTTTGTGCTGTTTCATGCTGCAGATTTTTTTTTTTTCATGCTGCAGATATCTTGATGGACAATGCTCCACAGTCAAGTAGACCAATTGAAGTAGAGAGCGATCGGTTCAAGATATTAATTGAGAACAACTGTTATACCATGTGGGAGACAGCTGACATACTCAAATTATCCAAACTAAGTGCTGAAAAGCGTTTGCACTAGCTTGGAACTTGGTTATGTTAATCATTTTGATGTTTGGGGTTCCACATAAGTTAAGTTAAAAAAAAAAAAAAGAAAGGTTTCAACAGAGGTCAAGGGGCAGGGCCCTGCTTCCAGGAAGAACCATAATGTGTCCTTTTGGCTCATCACCATGCCATCTGCCCTGGCCAGGAAGAAGGCAGCCAAAAAGAAGGAAACTGCCAAAGCACAACAGTGGCCCAGGAAAAAAAAAAGAAAACACTTCATGACCATATTTCTGCTTGCAAATCCCTACTGAAATGTAATAAAAATGTTCTGTTTTTACAACAAATTGCAATGGGTGATAAAAAGTGGATACCATAGTACAATAATGTGAAATGGAAGAACTAGCGGGGCAAGTGAAATGAACCACCACCACCACACCTGAAAGCTATCTTCATATAAAGAAGGTGATATTGTGATATGGTGGGATTGGAAAGGAATCCTCTATTATAAATTTCTTCCAGAAAACCAAATGATAAATTCCAACACTGTTTCCAATTAGATCAACTGAAAGCTGTATGTGACAAAAAGTCTCCAGAATTAGTCAACAGAAAACTCATAATCTCCCATCAGGATAGTGTAAGATTGAGTGTTTCTTTGATGAGCAGCTAAAAACCATTACAGGTTGACTGGGAAATTCTGATTCATCTACCGTATTCATCAGACATTGCACCTATATGTGTTTATTTATTTCAGTCTTACAAAATTCTCTTAGTGGAAAAAATTTTGATTCCCTGGAAGACTGTAAAAAGAACTGGAAGAGTTCTTTACTCAGAAAGATAAAATTTGAGGAAAGACAGAATTATGAATTTGCCTGAAAAATGGCAGAAGATAGTGGAACAAAATGGGGAATATGTTGCTCAATAAAGTTTTTAGCGAAAACGAAAAACGTGGAGTACCCGGAGCTGGGTCGAGATGGAGGAAGATGCGACCGGAGGCCATCAGTCGCCAGAAACAGAGGATAGAGTGGGACCTGCATCCTAGAGGTCCGCACTTGGAGTTCACCTCAGACGCGGTGGAACCGCCCTGGTCTGGGAAGGCCCCAGGACTCCAGGCACAATGGAGGACAAACGTAACATCCAGATCATTGAGTGGGAACACCTGGACAAGAAGAAGTTCTACGTGTTCGGCATGGCAATGATGATGATGATTCGCATCAGCGTCTACCCATTCACTCTCATCCGCACTCGGCTGCAGGTTCAGAAAGGCAGGAGCCTGTATCATGGGACCTTTGACGCCTTTATCAAGATCCTGAGGGCAGATGGCATGACTGGCCTCCACCGGGGGTTCCTGGTCAACACCTTCACCCTCATATCTGGCCAGTGCTACGTCACCACTTACGAGCTCACCCGGAAGTTTGTAGTTGACTACAGTCAGAGCAACACGGTCAAATCACTGGTGGCCGGCAGCTCGGCCTTTCTTGTGGCCCAGAGCATCACGGTGCCCATTGATGTGGTCTCCCAGCATCTGATGATGCAGCGGAAAGGGGAGAAAATGGGCCACTTCCAAGTGTGAGGAAATCCAGAGGGACGAGGGCTAGTTGCCTTTGGCCAAACCAAGGACATCATCAGGCAGATCCTGCGGTCTGATGGACTTCGTGGCTTCTACCGAGGCTACGTGGCTTCACTGCTTACTTACATCCCAAACAGTGCTGTCTGGTGGCCCTTCTACCACTTCTATGCAGAGCAGCTCTCATCCCTCTGCCCGAAGGAGTGCTCTCACATCGTCTTTCAAGCCATCTTGGGGCCTCTGGCTGCAGCGATTGCTTCCATCCTCACCATACAGGTTGACTGGGAAATTCTGATTCATCTACCGTATTCATCAGACATTGCACCTATATGTGTTTATTTATTTCAGTCTTACAAAATTCTCTTAGTGGAAAAAATTTTGATTCCCTGGAAGACTGTAAAAAGAACTGGAAGAGTTCTTTACTCAGAAAGATAAAATTTGAGGAAAGACAGAATTATGAATTTGCCTGAAAAATGGCAGAAGATAGTGGAACAAAATGGGGAATATGTTGCTCAATAAAGTTTTTAGCGAAAACGAAAAACGTGGAGTACCCGGAGCTGGGTCGAGATGGAGGAAGATGCGACCGGAGGCCATCAGTCGCCAGAAACAGAGGATAGAGTGGGACCTGCATCCTAGAGGTCCGCACTTGGAGTTCACCTCAGACGCGGTGGAACCGCCCTGGTCTGGGAAGGCCCCAGGACTCCAGGCACAATGGAGGACAAACGTAACATCCAGATCATTGAGTGGGAACACCTGGACAAGAAGAAGTTCTACGTGTTCGGCATGGCAATGATGATGATGATTCGCATCAGCGTCTACCCATTCACTCTCATCCGCACTCGGCTGCAGGTTCAGAAAGGCAGGAGCCTGTATCATGGGACCTTTGACGCCTTTATCAAGATCCTGAGGGCAGATGGCATGACTGGCCTCCACCGGGGGTTCCTGGTCAACACCTTCACCCTCATATCTGGCCAGTGCTACGTCACCACTTACGAGCTCACCCGGAAGTTTGTAGTTGACTACAGTCAGAGCAACACGGTCAAATCACTGGTGGCCGGCAGCTCGGCCTTTCTTGTGGCCCAGAGCATCACGGTGCCCATTGATGTGGTCTCCCAGCATCTGATGATGCAGCGGAAAGGGGAGAAAATGGGCCACTTCCAAGTGTGAGGAAATCCAGAGGGACGAGGGCTAGTTGCCTTTGGCCAAACCAAGGACATCATCAGGCAGATCCTGCGGTCTGATGGACTTCGTGGCTTCTACCGAGGCTACGTGGCTTCACTGCTTACTTACATCCCAAACAGTGCTGTCTGGTGGCCCTTCTACCACTTCTATGCAGAGCAGCTCTCATCCCTCTGCCCGAAGGAGTGCTCTCACATCGTCTTTCAAGCCATCTTGGGGCCTCTGGCTGCAGCGATTGCTTCCATCCTCACCAATCCCATGGATGTCATCCGAATCTGCGTACAGGTTGAGGGCAAGAACTCTATCGTCCTGACCTTCCGACAGCTGATGGCAGAAGAGGGGCCTTGGGGCCTCATGAAAGGCCTCTCTGACCGAGTCATTTCAGCCACGCCCTCCACCATTGTCATCGTGGTGGGTTACTAGAGCCTCAAGAAGCTCAGCCTCCAACCTGAGCTGGTGGACTCGAGACACTGGTAAACAGTGATGGGGAGAGAAGCCTGTTGTTTCCCACACGACTCTGGGCTGGGGGCAGGGAGGCGAGGCTAGCACCCTCTCCAAGTGCCCCCCTGCACACCGCGTCCTGTTGTGGGCCAGGTGGCCTGTCTGGGACAGGGAAAGAGACTTCAAACTGCTCTTTCTGAAAAGGCTCCACACCTGGATCCCCCACCCTTATTATTTTTCATTTTCTTGCCAAACTGGGCTCCCTCACTCAGTCCAGGTACTCAGTCCTGCCCTAAGGAAATCCACTCTACCCACCTGTCCCGCTCCATCGATCCCCTGCTGACCCTCTCTGCATTACCCCCTCCATCTGTGCCCCTGAAATCCTAAGAAGAGCTGCACAGAGGACTTGTCTACTACCACTGCTTCTTCCTCTTGGGCTTTTAGCCCAGATTCCAAGCAGCTGCCATCAACCCTTTCCTGCTTCATCTCTTAGCTTTGCTTATTTTTCTTTTGGGACTGAACTGCCCACCCGACTGCTCTGCTTTTCTCTGCTGCTGGAGACAAGGTGTCAGGCACTTTTGCACAGGGAGTAGGAGCAGCAAAAACCTCTGGTTCTCCAGAGCACTTGTCCTCTCTTTGGAGAGTTATTAGACTGGGGAGAAATGTTGATACTTTATTTTGTGTGTATATTTTTCTGTGAACCAGGCTACTGTCTTAGTCTTGCCAAACCAAGGACATCATCGGCACCCCACTGGCTTCACCGACTCTGACTGTTACTTATCCCAAACAGTGCTGTCTGGTGGCCCTTCTACCACTTCTATGCAGAGCAGCTCTCATCCCTCTGCCCGAAGGAGTGCTCTCACATCGTCTTTCAAGCCATCTTGGGGCCTCTGGCTGCAGCGATTGCTTCCATCCTCACCAATCCCATGGATGTCATCCGAATCTGCGTACAGGTTGAGGGCAAGAACTCTATCGTCCTGACCTTCCGACAGCTGATGGCAGAAGAGGGGCCTTGGGGCCTCATGAAAGGCCTCTCTGACCGAGTCATTTCAGCCACGCCCTCCACCATTGTCATCGTGGTGGGTTACTAGAGCCTCAAGAAGCTCAGCCTCCAACCTGAGCTGGTGGACTCGAGACACTGGTAAACAGTGATGGGGAGAGAAGCCTGTTGTTTCCCACACGACTCTGGGCTGGGGGCAGGGAGGCGAGGCTAGCACCCTCTCCAAGTGCCCCCCTGCACACCGCGTCCTGTTGTGGGCCAGGTGGCCTGTCTGGGACAGGGAAAGAGACTTCAAACTGCTCTTTCTGAAAAGGCTCCACACCTGGATCCCCCACCCTTATTATTTTTCATTTTCTTGCCAAACTGGGCTCCCTCACTCAGTCCAGGTACTCAGTCCTGCCCTAAGGAAATCCACTCTACCCACCTGTCCCGCTCCATCGATCCCCTGCTGACCCTCTCTGCATTACCCCCTCCATCTGTGCCCCTGAAATCCTAAGAAGAGCTGCACAGAGGACTTGTCTACTACCACTGCTTCTTCCTCTTGGGCTTTTAGCCCAGATTCCAAGCAGCTGCCATCAACCCTTTCCTGCTTCATCTCTTAGCTTTGCTTATTTTTCTTTTGGGACTGAACTGCCCACCCGACTGCTCTGCTTTTCTCTGCTGCTGGAGACAAGGTGTCAGGCACTTTTGCACAGGGAGTAGGAGCAGCAAAAACCTCTGGTTCTCCAGAGCACTTGTCCTCTCTTTGGAGAGTTATTAGACTGGGGAGAAATGTTGATACTTTATTTTGTGTGTATATTTTTCTGTGAACCAGGCTACTGTCTTAGTCTTGCTAAAGCACTGATCCTGCTGTCAGAGCCCACTTTTCCTCAGAGAGGTGAGAAATGTAATGTAGCTTTTCCCTCAGTCCCTTTCCCTATCCATCCCAGTCGTTCAGGACATAGAAGCTGCTGTTTTTCTCCTGGCCCAGGTGACTGCAGAGGCTCACAGCTCTAAGTAGATCAGACTGTCTGGGACACAGTGGACTTGCAACACAACCCCAAAAAGTCTGACTGAGAGAACAGTTGGTTTGGAAAGTGACAAAAGGGTACGTGTGCCCTAGGGCATCTCCCTTGACCAGCTGAGCCAAACCTAGCAGAGGGCAGTGGCAGTGCTCAGCCCAGGCAGTCATCACTCTCTCTCTGTCTCTCTCTCTCTCTCACACACACACACACACACAGTCATTTGGACTCACAGAAACAGATGTTGTCTCACAGTGGGAATCTCTGAGATATGGAACTGTTTGTGTTTTTCTTCTCTCTGATGTGAGGAGACATCCTGGTCATGGTATCCTCTGGAGGGATGCTTGGAGGAGGGTAAAGGGCAGGTCAGGAAGTCACCCAAAACCAGGACTGCTGTATTTACCAGCCTGATACTGCCGAGATGATTTGTTGAAACTCTCAGGAGCTAGGTGATGAGCACTTCTTCCCTGCCTCCCCCTCCCCCACCAACACACACCTCTGCCCAGGCTGGGTGGCAGGCCAGGAGAGGTGCTGCAAGTGGAATGAAAAGAAGGCATGTCAGATCCTTCACTTCTACTTGAGACATCTGGCTTAGATGGCTCTTCAGACTTTCTTATTGGTCCCACTCCCTGGGAGAGGCCATGGTGCCAATTTGAAAGGTGCTAGTTACCTGGAGCCTTGATATTTCTTATGGCTGCCCACATTCTATTCCTCGGCTACATCAGAATCTGAATTCTCGAGCTGCAGTACCTTGCCCACCCGGACTGACCCCCCTGCTTTTCTCTGCTGCTGGAGACAAGGTGTCAGGCACTGTTGCACAGGGAGTAGGAGCAGCAAAAACCTCTGGTTCTCCAGAGCACTTGTCCTCTCTTTGGAGAGTTATTAGACTGGGGAGAAATGTTGATACTTTATTTTGTGTGTATATTTTTCTGTGAACCAGGCTACTGTCTTAGTCTTGCTAAAGCACTGATCCTGCTGTCAGAGCCCAGTTCTCCTCAGAGCGGTGAGAAATGCAATGTAGTTTTTCCCCTCAGTCCCTTTCCCTATCCATCCCAGTCGTTCAGGACATAGAAGCTGCTGTTTTTCTCCTGGCCCAGGTGACTGCAGAGGCTCACAGCTCTAAGTAGATCAGACTGTCTGGGACACAGTGGACTTGCAACACAACCCCAAAAAGTCTGACTGAGAGAACAGTTGGTTTGGAAAGTGACAAAAGGGTACGTGTGCCCTAGGGCATCTCCCTTGACCAGCTGAGCCAAACCTAGCAGAGGGCAGTGGCAGTGCTCAGCCCAGGCAGTCATCACTCTCTCTCTGTCTCTCTCTCTCTCTCACACACACACACACACAGTCATTTGGACTCACAGAAACAGATGTTGTCTCACAGTGGGAATCTCTGAGATATGGAACTGTTTGTGTTTTTCTTCTCTCTGATGTGAGGAGACATCCTGGTCATGGTATCCTCTGGAGGGATGCTTGGAGGAGGGTAAAGGGCAGGTCAGGAAGTCACCCAAAACCAGGACTGCTGTATTTACCAGCCTGATACTGCCGAGATGATTTGTTGAAACTCTCAGGAGCTAGGTGATGAGCACTTCTTCCCTGCCTCCCCCTCCCCCACCAACACACACCTCTGCCCAGGCTGGGTGGCAGGCCAGGAGAGGTGCTGCAAGTGGAATGAAAAGAAGGCATGTCAGATCCTTCACTTCTACTTGAGACATCTGGCTTAGATGGCTCTTCAGACTTTCTTATTGGTCCCACTCCCTGGGAGAGGCCATGGTGCCAATTTGAAAGGTGCTAGTTACCTGGAGCCTTGATATTTCTTATGGCTGCCCCACATTCTATTCCTCGGGCTACATCAGAATCTGAATTCTCTATCTTCACCACCACTGCCCATCTTGGGCTCTTATCTTTAAGGGTTGTTTTCTCTTTCATTTATTTTTATTTGTCCCAGCTTGCACTTTGTCAAGAGTCCTCTAGTTTCTATTCACAAATGGTCACCTATAGGGTTGACTCCATAGATCATTCTGAATCTTCCTGCCTTTCAGTCACTCCTTTACACCACAGACATAATAGAAGCCAGAGGTCCCTCCTTTCTCTTTAATTTCATTCTACCAAGACCTTTGGAAGTTGATTTTCTCAGCTCCACACCTTCCCCTTCCTAGACACTTGTCTTAGATCCTTCCCCACCACTACAAAGTGGGTAAAGTATCATGGACAAGAGGTAGTCTCCTTGTTCTCTTAGGTTGTTTCTCCTTCCCAGACTCTTCTGTTTTGTTTTCTTGTACAATATTTCAGTATTTTACCTGTTTCCAGTTCTTTTTTTTTCACAGACACACATACACACACACACACACACACACACACAGTTTTAAAAGATGATGTGTGTATACTAAAAGGGACTCCTGGCCTCTACTTTCACATCTAATATTTTAGGGACTGGGATTGGGTTTGGTTAAAATATGTGTTGCTGGGGTTGGGACAGTGAGCTTCCATTTTCCCAGGACCATGGATCGGACCAACTGGGATGTTTGATGTATTGGTCTGTAGCCAAAACTGGAAGGAATTTCCCGGAAAATGGGCAAGATGGAAAACCTGATGGGAGTATTGGATGACAGGGGAATAAAATGCAGATACAGTTAACATTTGATAAAGTGAACTCCTGTGAATATTAACGATGAACATTCACTGTTGCACTGTACGATGTCTCTAAAAAGTGTAATTAAATGTTTTTAATGAGAAAAAAGGAAAAAAAAGAAAAATGTGTCCTTTATTTTTACTTAAAACTGAGAGACCTTTTGGCCAATCCAATATTATCACTGGTTATTTCTATGGAGGGGTTTCTTTGCAGATGAGCTGATAAAGAATCTGCCTGCGATGCAGAAGACCTGGGCTTGACCCCTGAGTGGAGAACATTCCCCCCCCTCCGCCCCCTATGAAGGGAAAGGCAACCCACCTCAGTATTCTTGCCTGGAGAATTCCATGGTTTGTGTGTGGGTCACAAAGAAGTAGACATGACTTTCACTCTCACTTTTTATTTCTATGGAGATCTTGGAGTATGGAATCAAAGTGGTATTTAAAATATTTAACAACCAATATGACACAGCTCCACACAACCAGAATGCATTTGGTATCATACTACCAGAATGACTGTACTAAGGGAGTACTGAATGAATGCCAGTAATCACAGGAGGTAGATACCTAGGCCCACAGGAGGTAGATTCCTAGATTCCTAAACCCACTGTCTCAAGTGAGAAGTCCTGGCCAGAATGAAGTTTTATACTCTGGCACTAATCTCTGACCTGATGTATACTCAATAGTGATAAATTTTCCTTCAAAGCCAGGAGATATTTAGGTATGTTGAATGAAAGTGCAATATATCTTTACATAGCATAGAGCAAGAAAGAGTTTACTTCATAGTAGAATGTGTTCTTGGTGCTATTCCTTTCTCCTTTTTCTAACACATTTCTTCAGAGATCTAATTGCCTGTCCTCTCACTTTGTGTTTTATTCTGGAAGTTGTAATCTTTGACCAAGTGTCCAGATGAGGAAGCTGGGCAGGCAGACAAGACTAACAAGCTGGATGCTTAAAGAATGGCCACTCATTATCTTCTTTTCTGGAATGTTAGCTCCATGCAAACAAATGACTTGTTGTTTTAAATTTTGCTCTGTTTATTTTTTAGCACTTTATCCCCAAGATTTAGAGCAGGTATTCAACAGAGACCTGACTAACTAAATACATGAATGAACAAGTAGACCAATCCCAGATGCTCTTCTCAGTGTTATTGCTTCTTCATCCTTATAGTTCCTTTTCTCCATCCTACTTTTTCTCCAACAACTCCTTTTCTCTTCTTACATCATTTACTGCAGTGTCTCCTCAGTTCTTACCTTCATGAGGGCTCCTTGGCTAGTCATGAGCTATGCTCAGTAGCAGTCAGACTGCATGTCTGGTAGTAATGTGACTGGACTCTACTGCTTCCTTTCTCCAGTAGAGACTCTTGCTTTGCCAGCCTAAGCCCTGACAGGACAAGGAACCACATTCTTGACGCATGTAGCCTGGGAGGTAGGAATGCCTTCAGTTCTCAGGATTCCTGGAGCCATCATGTGACCCTGGATGCTGACTGTGTCCTAAATCTCTTGCGTCAGTGTCTTAATATTTCCATAGTACATGATACTCTACAGGCTGCAAACATGTGTTTGTTACATTAAATTGAATTTGCGTAATTTTGATGAATAGTCCATTCACAATAAGTGTAATTAAAAACCGGTCTCCCAGGCTTCCCAGGGTCCAGTGGGTAAGGACACCACCCTGCAGTGCAAGGGACGCCGGTTTGATCCCAGGTCTAGAAAGATCCCACGTGCTGAGGAGCAGCCGGACCAATGTGTCCAACTACCTAGCCAGAGCTCTGGAGCGCATGCACCCAGAGCCAGTGCTCTGCTGCGAGAGAGGCCACTGCTATGGGAGGTCCACACAGGCCAAAGAACAAAGATGGATGAAAATAGATAAATGAAAGACCAATAGAAGTGGTCAAAAAAAGTTTTGTTTTCAAAAAAATCCCACAAAAACCAGTCTCCCCACTTTTCCCCTATCACCTCTGCCATCTCAGGTAAAAGGCTCTGAAGCCAGATAATGAGGCTTTAAATCTCAGCTCTGCCACTTGTCACCTGTTTAATCTTGAAAACATACTAAAATTTCTCTGTTTTTCCTTTATAACAAATAACAAGCTGGATGCTTAAAGAATGGCCACTCATTATCTTCTTTTCTGGAATGTTAGCTCCATGCAAACAAATGACTTGTTGTTTTAAATTTTGCTCTGTTTATTTTTTAGCACTTTATCCCCAAGATTTAGAGCAGGTATTCAACAGAGACCTGACTAACTAAATACATGAATGAACAAGTAGACCAATCCCAGATGCTCTTCTCAGTGTTATTGCTTCTTCATCCTTATAGTTCCTTTTCTCCATCCTACTTTTTCTCCAACAACTCCTTTTCTCTTCTTACATCATTTACTGCAGTGTCTCCTCAGTTCTTACCTTCATGAGGGCTCCTTGGCTAGTCATGAGCTATGCTCAGTAGCAGTCAGACTGCATGTCTGGTAGTAATGTGACTGGACTCTACTGCTTCCTTTCTCCAGTAGAGACTCTTGCTTTGCCAGCCTAAGCCCTGACAGGACAAGGAACCACATTCTTGACGCATGTAGCCTGGGAGGTAGGAATGCCTTCAGTTCTCAGGATTCCTGGAGCCATCATGTGACCCTGGATGCTGACTGTGTCCTAAATCTCTTGCGTCAGTGTCTTAATATTTCCATAGTACATGATACTCTACAGGCTGCAAACATGTGTTTGTTACATTAAATTGAATTTGCGTAATTTTGATGAATAGTCCATTCACAATAAGTGTAATTAAAAACCGGTCTCCCAGGCTTCCCAGGGTCCAGTGGGTAAGGACACCACCCTGCAGTGCAAGGGACGCCGGTTTGATCCCAGGTCTAGAAAGATCCCACGTGCTGAGGAGCAGCCGGACCAATGTGTCCAACTACCTAGCCAGAGCTCTGGAGCGCATGCACCCAGAGCCAGTGCTCTGCTGCGAGAGAGGCCACTGCTATGGGAGGTCCACACAGGCCAAAGAACAAAGATGGATGAAAATAGATAAATGAAAGACCAATAGAAGTGGTCAAAAAAAGTTTTGTTTTCAAAAAAATCCCACAAAAACCAGTCTCCCCACTTTTCCCCTATCACCTCTGCCATCTCAGGTAAAAGGCTCTGAAGCCAGATAATGAGGCTTTAAATCTCAGCTCTGCCACTTGTCACCTGTTTAATCTTGAAAACATACTAAAATTTCTCTGTACCTTTATCTCTCCATAAGTCAAACTAGGATTAAAAATAGTATCTACCTCATAGGGTCATTGAGGTAAATAAATAAGTTAATACATGTGAAGTTCTTAGAATAGTGCAGGCAAATAGTAAACACTATATAAGGACTAACATGATGATGATTATTATCACTAGACAGATACAGTCCTCCATTGTACAATCAGCTTCAGGTCTGGGCTTCCAGTGTCAAACAAACACACACATATATCCTTGGCACTTTATCTCCTTCACTTCCAGTAGAGGTTAGTAGGACAATCTGCCTTTGACCCTGACTTTATTTTTCACCTGAGGCACAGGGTAGAGAGCTAGGTGGAGCAGTCCCAAGGCCTGAAGCATCAGACCCAGAGGACACAAAGAGCAGCTGACCTGGCAAGTCGTCCCCACTTGGGACTACAAAGTCTGGAGAAAGTACCCTCATTTTCCCAGTGCTACAGGAATATCGTAGAAGCCTTTCAAGTTTGTGCTGGCTCTGAAGCAGAATGAGAGGACTGAGCAGCTTTATACCAGGAGCCCTTCCTACCCTAGGTAATATCCTGAATCAAAGGCGCTTCCTAAGATTTCTGCTACAATTCCAGAGTAACATTTTTGGAGTCACTCTGGATTAAATACAAAATTTATTTCAAATATTCTTCATTGTGATGACTTATGCATGCATATGTGCCAAGTCACTTCACTAATGCTTGACTCTTTGCAACCCCATGGACTATAGCCTGCCAGACTCCTCTTCCATGGGATTTTCCAGGCAAGAATACTGGAGTGGGTTGTTATGCCCTTTAGGGATCAGAGCTGTGTCTCTTATATCTCCCACCCTGGCAGGTGAGATCTTCACCACTAGAACCACTTTGGAAGACCCACGATGACTTACATGTAACAAATACATTCTTATTTGTTTAAGGATGCAATATGGTGAATACACCCTTGTTTATAGAAATAGTTCCTTCCTGTGTAGGCCAACTAAGTGTTACTAAAGACACTTTGGGGGCTTCCCTCGTGGTCCAGTGGGTAAGGACACCACCTTACAGTGCCAGGGGCGCCGGTTTGACCCCTGGCCTGGGAAGATCCCACATGCCGCGGAGTGGCTGGACCAATGTGTCCAATTACCGAGCCCGAGTTCTGGAGCGCATGTGCCCAGAGCCGGTGCTCTGTGACAACAGAGGCTGCCACGATGGGAGGCCCAGACGGGCTAAATAACAAAAATGGATGAAAATGGACAAATGAAAGACCAGTGGAAGTGGCCCTCCTGCTCCCCTCCCTCCCCACCCCCCCCCCACCAAAAGAAATTAAAAAAAAAAAAAAGACACCATTTGGGATCACACAGAATGAAGATTTGCACTGTGGTATTCCTATTATAAGGGTCAATTGCATGACCTATGAGTAGCCTGGGGATTCTTTTTGAAAATAGTTTGCATGTTTACTGTTTGTGAAGCAAGTCTTTCACACAGCAGCCTTGTGAAGCAGAACTACTGTTAATCCTATTGTATGCCATGAGAAAGCAACAGCACATGGAGTGGTAAAGTCATGTCAGCAAGATCATATAGCTAGGCCACAGTGAAGCCTTTCAAGTTTGTGCTGGCTCTGAAGCAGAATGAGAGGACTGAGCAGCTTTATACCAGGAGCCCTTCCTACCCTAGGTAATATCCTGAATCAAAGGCGCTTCCTAAGATTTCTGCTACAATTCCAGAGTAACATTTTTGGAGTCACTCTGGATTAAATACAAAATTTATTTCAAATATTCTTCATTGTGATGACTTATGCATGCATATGTGCCAAGTCACTTCACTAATGCTTGACTCTTTGCAACCCCATGGACTATAGCCTGCCAGACTCCTCTTCCATGGGATTTTCCAGGCAAGAATACTGGAGTGGGTTGTTATGCCCTTTAGGGATCAGAGCTGTGTCTCTTATATCTCCCACCCTGGCAGGTGAGATCTTCACCACTAGAACCACTTTGGAAGACCCACGATGACTTACATGTAACAAATACATTCTTATTTGTTTAAGGATGCAATATGGTGAATACACCCCTTGTTTATAGAAATAGTTCCTTCCTGTGTAGGCCAACTAAGTGTTACTAAAGACACTTTGGGGGCTTCCCTCGTGGTCCAGTGGGTAAGGACACCACCTTACAGTGCCAGGGGCGCCGGTTTGACCCCTGGCCTGGGAAGATCCCACATGCCGCGGAGTGGCTGGACCAATGTGTCCAATTACCGAGCCCGAGTTCTGGAGCGCATGTGCCCAGAGCCGGTGCTCTGTGACAACAGAGGCTGCCACGATGGGAGGCCCAGACGGGCTAAATAACAAAAATGGATGAAAATGGACAAATGAAAGACCAGTGGAAGTGGCCCTCCTGCTCCCCCCCCCCCCCACCCCACCCCCACCAAAATAAATTAAAAAAAAAAAAAAGACACCATTTGGGATCACACAGAATGAAGATTTGCACTGTGGTATTCCTATTATAAGGGTCAATTGCATGACCTATGAGTAGCCTGGGGATTCTTTTTGAAAATAGTTTGCATGTTTACTGTTTGTGAAGCAAGTCTTTCACACAGCAGCCTTGTGAAGCAGAACTACTGTTAATCCTATTGTATGCCATGAGAAAGCAACAGCACATGGAGTGGTAAAGTCATGTCAGCAAGATCATATAGCTAGGCCACAGTGAAGCTAGGATTTGATTCCTCCAGACATTTGGGGTTTGCTTTCAACTGCTATATCTTATTGTTCTTTCTAGTAACCACATTTGGTCTTAATTTGCACTTTTCTCATCAGTAATTGGTTGAGGATTTTTTAACATATTTATGACCACTTCTGTACCCTCTTTTTTGACCTATATTTTAAAATTGTTTTTCTCTTGTTATTTCTTCCTAGGGCATTATGTAAATTTTTTTTTTTTGGCCACTTGTATTGATCTTTCATTCATTTATCTGTGTTCTTTGGCCTGTGTGGTCCTCCCATCGCAGTGGCCTCTCTCATTACAGAACACCAGCTCTGGCCTCATATACTCCAGAGCTACAGCTTGGTTCAGTAATTGGACACATCAGTCCAGCTGCTCCATAGCACATGGGGTCTTCCCAGGCCAGGGATCAAACCGGAACCCCTTGCACTGCAAGCTGGTGTCCTTGCCCACTGGACCACAAGGGAAGCCTAGGGCATTTTGGATAATGATTATTTGTTTCCTTTGCTGCAAATGCCTTCTCTAGTTAATAACTTGCTTTTTCATTTAATCTGTGGTGTCTTTAGATAAACAGAAATTCTTAATTATAATGGCAAATTTGTTATTCACATTTTTTATAGTTAGCAGTTTTGTGTCTTATTTAGAAAGTTCTTTCCTACTCCAAGGTCATAAATACATGCTCCTAAACATTTCAAGCTTTGACCTTTTGCATTGAAGTCTTTGATCTATCAGGAATTGATTTTTGTGTATGGCATTAGGCAGCAGTCCAGTGTAATGTTTCTTCATTAGGTAATTTGTTGCTCCAGTGCACATTCTTGGCTAGTCTACCTGTCTTAATCTAACTCCCTCAAAGTTAGGGTCTCATTGGGAGGTGACTGCAGGAAGCAAGAAAGAGAGTGCGAGGAGAACAGGAGAAGGAAGGTCACAATCATAGTTAGTACGTGATGAACAGGGTTCAAGTCCACTCAGACCTGTCAGAATGTGAACAGAATGTCTTCCAGGATCCTCCATCTGAGAGATGGGAAGCAAGATAATTTATCCACTATTCCACTTTCCTCTTGTTTAGAGACTACATCCAGGGTTGTTAAGCCAACACTTCTGTGCTGCTCCTGTGCTTCTGTGCTCAATCATGTCTGACTCTTTGAGACCCCATGAACTGCAGCATCCTAGGCTTCCTTGTCCTTAATAATCTTCAGGAGTTTGCTCAATCTCATTCCATTGACTCTGATGCCATCCAACCATCTTGTCCTCTGTCATTCCCTTCTCCTTTTGCCTTTCATTTCTCCCAACAGCAGGCTCTTTTCCAATGAGTCATCTCTTTATATCAGGTGGCCAAAATATCATTCCTACCAATGAATATTCAGTGTTGATTTCCTTTAGGATTGACTAGCTTGATCTTGCAGCCCAAAGAACTCTCAAGACTCTTTTCCAACACTGCAGTTCAAAAGCATCAGTTCTTTGGCTCTCAGTCTTCCTTATGGTCCAACTCTCACACCCATACATGACTACTGAGAAAAGATTTAACATTCTCCTAAGAAATCAGACCAAACCTTGGGGCAGAGAGTGAAATTACCTTGAAGTGGGACAACACCAGAGCCAGATGAGCAAGAGGTAAGCTGAGGAATAGATGTGACCCAGGGAATCAGAATATGCTTTCCCAAGACCTTTTATTTTATTAGAGTAGCTCCAATGGGTCTTGCCCAGACATTTGGGGATGGGATTTTCTCTATCCTACTGTAGGCCTCAGGAGGTAATCTAAATGTCTAGAGAATGCAAGGAGGGAGGGAGCAAGGGAACCAGGGCATTTATTCCTCTTGCTTCCTCCCAGGAGTGTTAACTTTTGGTGACAGAGTCCCTCCCCTCAAGATAGTATGTCTATAACACTCATCCCAATGATAAGTGGGGATAACTTTCTGTCCATATCCCTTTAAACTGTGTGGTCACAGGTTCATCCACACCTTTTTAAACTGTCACATTATAAAACCCTCCGATGTTGACATGCCAGCTATTCTGGAACTGACACAGCACGAGCACTACTGTCTCCCAAAATGCAGGCAAGTGCCCGGTTGTCCAATTGAGAGATGGCGAAGCAAGATAATTTAGTCCACTATTCCACTTGGATCCTCCATCTGAGAGATGGGAAGCAAGATAATTTATCCACTATTCCACTTTCCTCTTGTTTAGAGACTACATCCAGGGTTGTTAAGCCAACACTTCTGTGCTGCTCCTGTGCTTCTGTGCTCAATCATGTCTGACTCTTTGAGACCCCATGAACTGCAGCATCCTAGGCTTCCTTGTCCTTAATAATCTTCAGGAGTTTGCTCAATCTCATTCCATTGACTCTGATGCCATCCAACCATCTTGTCCTCTGTCATTCCCTTCTCCTTTTGCCTTTCATTTCTCCCAACAGCAGGCTCTTTTCCAATGAGTCATCTCTTTATATCAGGTGGCCAAAATATCATTCCTACCAATGAATATTCAGTGTTGATTTCCTTTAGGATTGACTAGCTTGATCTTGCAGCCCAAAGAACTCTCAAGACTCTTTTCCAACACTGCAGTTCAAAAGCATCAGTTCTTTGGCTCTCAGTCTTCCTTATGGTCCAACTCTCACACCCATACATGACTACTGAGAAAAGATTTAACATTCTCCTAAGAAATCAGACCAAACCTTGGGGCAGAGAGTGAAATTACCTTGAAGTGGGACAACACCAGAGCCAGATGAGCAAGAGGTAAGCTGAGGAATAGATGTGACCCAGGGAATCAGAATATGCTTTCCCAAGACCTTTTATTTTATTAGAGTAGCTCCAATGGGTCTTGCCCAGACATTTGGGGATGGGATTTTCTCTATCCTACTGTAGGCCTCAGGAGGTAATCTAAATGTCTAGAGAATGCAAGGAGGGAGGGAGCAAGGGAACCAGGGCATTTATTCCTCTTGCTTCCTCCCAGGAGTGTTAACTTTTGGTGACAGAGTCCCTCCCCTCAAGATAGTATGTCTATAACACTCATCCCAATGATAAGTGGGGATAACTTTCTGTCCATATCCCTTTAAACTGTGTGGTCACAGGTTCATCCACACCTTTTTAAACTGTCACATTATAAAACCCTCCGATGTTGACATGCCAGCTATTCTGGAACTGACACAGCACGAGCACTACTGTCTCCCCAAAATGCAGGCAAGTGCAGGTGTCCAATTTCACTGTGTACTCTCTGGGTGCCAGCTGTATGTTTGTACATTGCTAAGGGGTATGGAGGAGTCAAGGTGAATTTATACAGCTCCTGTCCTCTGAAAGCTTCCTGTCTAGTGAACAAGATAAATGAAAAGAGGAGCAAGGCAATCACAAAGAACAGCAGAGAAGCTGGTGCTAAATGTGTCTAACATGAGAGTGAGAGGCCTGTCTTGTGCCTCCCAGGTCCTCTAAAGTCAGATCTCCATCCGGGTTTTTTGAGGAAATACCTCTCCTCTAGCCCTTCTCCTTCTTCCCCTCCATCTTGGCTGGAGTTGATCTTTTTTCTCATTTCCTTCCATGGTTGCAGTTCCAGAGGATTCTGCTGACTGACTGATATTGCTTTTATAGATATTCCTATGACTAAAAAAAGGGTTCAAATGCATAAATAGCATATTGACAAGAATGAATGAGAAGGCTTGGAAAATTCATGGTCTTTTAACGAAGCACACTGACATTGTGGCAGCAATTTTCCCCCTTTTCCTTCTGAAATCTGCAGAGGCTGTTTCACCAGTAGCTATGATTTGCAAAATTTCTGGAATAAGGCAGAATAAGAAGCGAAGCTGCAGGCAGTCAGTTTGACTCTGCTTGTATGGCAGGGCCTTGTATGATTAGGAAGAGAACACATATATGTTCCTGAGTACTGTGAGGATTGGTGAAATGATGTGTGAGCCAAAAGGTGACTTCTAAACCATTGACCTGCAACAGAGTGTCTAAGACAGAGGCCAGAAGGGCAGGGGAGGGGACCACCCTTGCCTGCTCTTAAAGAATTCCAGATCCAGGCCAGTTCTTCAAGGTGAGAAGTTGTATAGACACCAGCTGTCCTGGTTGAGGGAAGGTTTTCTCTAAATTGAAATTCATGTACATTTTGCTTTGGAGAAATTAATCTATGGTGTAATTCATGCCAGGCTCACAGACTGATGAAAGTTTCTGCCTTAAGTGAATTAAATGCTTATTCTTATTGTGCCACCAGAGGGAATCCCTGTGGTATAGAGGCAATATATGGGCAGAGAGTAGGAAAGAGCAATTTGTGGTCAGGCCACTCTAGATAGCTGTTCCCTTGCTCTCTGTACATCCCATGCTCTGTTGGTGCCTGTTTCACCTGCATCCTTCTCACATGTCTGACCTTCCTATATGCTTGCACCAGGCCCCAACCAATGTTTGTTCCAGGTTTAGGTCAGAACTCTTTACTATGCTTATTCAAGGGACAATGAGGAACTTGCTTTTATTAGGCTGGGCTAGGTCTTACTTGAGGCATGTAAGATCTTCAATTTTTGTTGCGGTATGTGAGATCTTTGATTGCAGCATGCAAGTTCTTAGCTGCAACACATGGGATCTAGTTTCCTGACCAGAGATCAATCTGGCTCCCTGCATTGGGAACATGAAGTCTTATCCTCTGGACCACCAAAGAAGTCTCTGGGTCTTTGGTCTTGAGTTTGGGCATGCACAGGCCTTATCAGCCTGTGGGGTTATGCCCAACAAGCAGGTTCCCCATGTCCTAGGCTAAGCAGATACATTGGAAAAGTCTTGAGGTTCAACTAAGGCCCTAGGTTTTCCCCTTTTCCTTCTGAAATCTGCAGAGGCTGTTTCACCAGTAGCTATGATTTGCAAAATTTCTGGAATAAGGCAGAATAAGAAGCGAAGCTGCAGGCAGTCAGTTTGACTCTGCTTGTATGGCAGGGCCTTGTATGATTAGGAAGAGAACACATATATGTTCCTGAGTACTGTGAGGATTGGTGAAATGATGTGTGAGCCAAAAGGTGACTTCTAAACCATTGACCTGCAACAGAGTGTCTAAGACAGAGGCCAGAAGGGCAGGGGAGGGGACCACCCTTGCCTGCTCTTAAAGAATTCCAGATCCAGGCCAGTTCTTCAAGGTGAGAAGTTGTATAGACACCAGCTGTCCTGGTTGGGGGAAAGGTTTTCTCTAAATTGAAATTCATGTACATTTTGCTTTGGAGAAATTAATCTATGGTGTAATTCATGCCAGGCTCACAGACTGATGAAAGTTTCTGCCTTAAGTGAATTAAATGCTTATTCTTATTGTGCCACCAGAGGGAATCCCTGTGGTATAGAGGCAATATATGGGCAGAGAGTAGGAAAGAGCAATTTGTGGTCAGGCCACTCTAGATAGCTGTTCCCTTGCTCTCTGTACATCCCATGCTCTGTTGGTGCCTGTTTCACCTGCATCCTTCTCACATGTCTGACCTTCCTATATGCTTGCACCAGGCCCCAACCAATGTTTGTTCCAGGTTTAGGTCAGAACTCTTTACTATGCTTATTCAAGGGACAATGAGGAACTTGCTTTTATTAGGCTGGGCTAGGTCTTACTTGAGGCATGTAAGATCTTCAATTTTTGTTGCGGTATGTGAGATCTTTGATTGCAGCATGCAAGTTCTTAGCTGCAACACATGGGATCTAGTTTCCTGACCAGAGATCAATCTGGCTCCCTGCATTGGGAACATGAAGTCTTATCCTCTGGACCACCAAAGAAGTCTCTGGGTCTTTGGTCTTGAGTTTGGGCATGCACAGGCCTTATCAGCCTGTGGGGTTATGCCCAACAAGCAGGTTCCCCATGTCCTAGGCTAAGCAGATAACACTGCTTGGGAATAAAGGCAGTGTGGCTTTGTGAGGTTCTTGTGATAATTCAAGATAATAATGAAAATGAACCAAGCCCAGGGCGTGTACTTACTAAGTAGCACTATCATTAAATTTCAGTTTAATGTGGTTCCTTTGTCAACGTCTTCATTCAGAGTCTGTGGTAAGCAGTTTGGATTGGGGTAAAATTTATCAGTTGCTTCTCAAAGTCAAGAGTGTCTGTTAGAGACACTTTCTGGCAATTTTAAATTCTACGAGGTCCCCACTAAAAAATCTTATTGTTTGCATCACCAACAGTCTTTCTCTCTTTTAAAGATTAAAGACCTCTTGCTGGAGGCTGATTATAAGACTTGTTTGCAGTAGATCTCAAGGCCAAAGCCATAGACACTTTTAGAAAACACCTGGGACCTTGCAAGTCTCAATGACCAGAGACTCTCAAGGGTAATTAACCAGGACAGCAAATGTGGAAGTGCAGACAGGCAAAGTGCCAGCATCAAACCACATAATTATCTGCTTTCCCCTACTCTGTTGACTTGCCTCTCATTCCTCCCTAGGCTACAACTGTTATTAACATTCAGATTTTTGAGATAATGATCTAATTAAACTACTATGTTGTTTACTACTGCTTTGGGAATTTGCTAATTAATCATTATGTAATTGTTTCATAATAGTTGTACAGCAAAATTTCTTAAATTGTAAGCTGAAGCTCTCACAGAGAATCTGATTTCTAATCAGAGTCCCATGCTAAGAAAAAGCAATGGAGGGGGAAATTAACCATTTAAAGTTCCTTCCAATGTGGAAGTTGTCTGTCTAGCCTGTCAAGATGCCTATACTATGGAGAGTTCCCCACATTGATCTCTGCATTTGGTGGTACTGATGGACTTGCCGATGCCCATATATTAAGATAGTAGTCTTTCCTATACCTTAATTAAGGCTTCTGGAAAAGAATCTACTTGCCAGTGCAAGAGACATAGGAGATACAGGCTCAATCTTTTGTTAGGAAGATCCCCCAGAGGAGGAAATAACAACCCACTCTAGTATTCTTGCCAGAATAATCACATGGACAGAGTGGGTTATAGTCCGTGAGGTTGCAAAGAGTCAGAGATGACTGAGCATGAATGCAGGCATTACTTTAATTAACACAAAGAAACAAATTCTAATTCCCTATGTTTGTAGAGATTATTTCTGTGAAATGTTTATTCCTTAGAGACAGCTAAGGCTATCCTTTATAAAATACTAGACTTCCTCTCCCATTTGAGCCACAGTTCACAAAATGCCTGGGGGAATCACATCGACTAAACCTTGGAGATGAACGATAAAGTGTTTAAAGATATCTCAGAGCATCCCTCAACATGTCATGTGAAGTATGGAGTATTTCTCGTGGGTATTAAGGTAAAATTTCTAAAATAAGAACCAAAAACTTTCAAATGTGCAAGCTGGATTTAGAAAAGGCATCAAAATAAAAGATCAAATTACCAACAGCCACTGAAAAATAGCAGCCATAGAAAAAGTAAGAGAATTCCAGAAAAAACATCTACTTCTGCTTCATTGACTAGGAGAAAGTCTTTGTGTGGATCACAACAAACTGTGGAAAACTGTGAAAGAGATGGGACTATCAGATCACCTCACTTGCCTCCTGTGACACCTATATGCAGGACAAGAAGCAACAGTTAGAATTGGACATAGAACAACAGACTGGTACCAAATTGGGAAAGGAGTACATCAAGGCTGTATATTGTCAACCTGCTTATTTAATTTTTATGCAGAGCATATCATGCAAAATGCCAAGCTGGAACCTTAGATATGCACATGAAACTACCCTGATGGCAGAAAGTGAAGAGCAACTAAAGAGCCTGTTGATGAAGGTAAAAGAAGAGAGTGAAAAAACTGGCCTAAAACTCAACATTCAAAAAACTAAAATCATGGCATGCAGTCCCATCACTTCATGGCAAATACAAGGACAAAAAGTGGAAACAGTGACAGATGTCATTTTCTTGGGCTCCGAAATCATGGTGGATGGTGACTGCAGTCATGAAATTAAAAGAGGCTTGCTCCTTGGAAGAATAGCTATTACAAATCTAGGCAGCATATTAAAAATAAAAGGCCTCACTTTGCCATCAAAGGTCCATATAATGACCTTTCCAGTAGTTATGTATGGATGTGAGAGCTGGACCATAAAGAAGTCTGAGCGTGGACAAATTGATGCTTTCAAACTATGGTTCTGGATAAGACTCTTGAGAGTCGCTTTGACTACAAGGAGATCAAACCAGTCAATCCTACAATAAATCAACCTTGAATATTTGTTGGAAGGACTGATGCCAAAGCTGAAGCTCCAATATTTAAACTACAGGATGCAAAGAGCCAAATCATTGGAAAAGACCCTGATGCTGGGAAAGATTGATGGCAGGAGGAGAAGGGGGTGACAAAGGATGAGATGGTTGGGTGGTATTGCTGACTCAATGAATATGAGTTTGAGCAAAACTGGGAGATAGTGAAGCACTGGGAAATCTGAAGTTAATAGGATCACAAAATGTTGGACATGACTTAGTGACTGAACAACAACTAAAATAAGCTCAACTTTCAAGTGTCCCTAAGTTTGTTCTCTACTTCCCTCAGCATCTGTGTATCTTACCCAAGGTTCTGACTCCAAAAGTCATGGAAGGGACAAGCTACAGGATGGTTTAGTCTCTTAAAGGATGATTGAGCCTCTAGGAATAGATATATGTTTGTCTCTGTAAATCAGGCTTCACTAAGCAGCACAATGCATGGACCTGGCGACAGAGTGCTTTGACTCTTCTCCCTCTTCTTAGCTTGTGATCTAGGGCTAATTACTCTGCCTCTCTGGATCTCAACTGCAAAATGAAGTTTTATGAGTGTATGTCTTACAGTACTCATGATGCCTGAATGAGACGAAATATGCCAAGATCTCACTGCAGTGTCTGGTGCACAGAAACTGAGTATTACTTTGATTATCCATGAAATCATTTTGTCCATGGTTTTGTTTTCAGCCTCTGCTGTGGTTCATGCTGAATCCCATAAAGGGACTGCCTAACTTGCTCTCAGCTATGATATTCCAAGCGCCAAATATTTCTTCTTTAAAGTTGGACTGATTTCACTTCAACTGTGCTCCTTGGAAGAATAGCTATTACAAATCTAGGCAGCATATTAAAAATAAAAGGCCTCACTTTGCCATCAAAGGTCCATATAATGACCTTTCCAGTAGTTATGTATGGATGTGAGAGCTGGACCATAAAGAAGTCTGAGCGTGGACAAATTGATGCTTTCAAACTATGGTTCTGGATAAGACTCTTGAGAGTCGCTTTGACTACAAGGAGATCAAACCAGTCAATCCTACAATAAATCAACCTTGAATATTTGTTGGAAGGACTGATGCCAAAGCTGAAGCTCCAATATTTAAACTACAGGATGCAAAGAGCCAAATCATTGGAAAAGACCCTGATGCTGGGAAAGATTGATGGCAGGAGGAGAAGGGGGTGACAAAGGATGAGATGGTTGGGTGGTATTGCTGACTCAATGAATATGAGTTTGAGCAAAACTGGGAGATAGTGAAGCACTGGGAAATCTGAAGTTAATAGGATCACAAAATGTTGGACATGACTTAGTGACTGAACAACAACTAAAATAAGCTCAACTTTCAAGTGTCCCTAAGTTTGTTCTCTACTTCCCTCAGCATCTGTGTATCTTACCCAAGGTTCTGACTCCAAAAGTCATGGAAGGGACAAGCTACAGGATGGTTTAGTCTCTTAAAGGATGATTGAGCCTCTAGGAATAGATATATGTTTGTCTCTGTAAATCAGGCTTCACTAAGCAGCACAATGCATGGACCTGGCGACAGAGTGCTTTGACTCTTCTCCCTCTTCTTAGCTTGTGATCTAGGGCTAATTACTCTGCCTCTCTGGATCTCAACTGCAAAATGAAGTTTTATGAGTGTATGTCTTACAGTACTCATGATGCCTGAATGAGACGAAATATGCCAAGATCTCACTGCAGTGTCTGGTGCACAGAAACTGAGTATTACTTTGATTATCCATGAAATCATTTTGTCCATGGTTTTGTTTTCAGCCTCTGCTGTGGTTCATGCTGAATCCCATAAAGGGACTGCCTAACTTGCTCTCAGCTATGATATTCCAAGCGCCAAATATTTCTTCTTTATTGTGTCTTATTTTTTAGCTTGGAAGCCAGATGATTTCACTTCAACTGTGCTCCTAAGTATATTCAGGGAATATTGATGTTGTGCAGACACTAACCATAGAAGGATCTAGTTCAGAGGTAACAGATGTGCTATGGGTTTCTCCAGTGCCTGAGTGGGTAAAGAACCTGTCCGAAATCATTGATCACAGCACTGTTGTTCACCAGGCCTGAGCCCAGTTAAACTTAGATACCTTCTCAACACACATACTAGGCAGCCAGAGTCAGTGTCTTAACCCAGTATATAGAGCATCAAGTTAAGTCAACATGCTAATGCTTTATTGGGAGATATATCCCAGCAAGCTAAATAGAGATACAAGTAAGTAAAGCAGAAAGGATAGAATGCAAATAAAAGATGATATGTTACCAAGTTGACCACAGTTTCTCGAGAATGTCAGTTGGTTGCTCAGTCTCATGGAGTGTCTCCCAGGGGGTATGTGAAAATATTTGTCAAAACAGCCCATCTTGAGGGAGGTTTGGGGGAGAAAGAATACATGTATGCATATGGCCAAGTTGCTTTGTTGTGCACCTGAAATTACACAGCAGTATTGTTCAGCTATACTGCAATATAAACATTTTTAAAAGGAAAAAAAGAGAGCAGCCTATCTTAGGGGAGAAAGGTCAAGAATTTATCTTCTATCCTCTTTTCATTTCCTGTCTCTCATTGCCCAATGTCCATCTTACATGTCTTCACGTTCTCCATATATCCAATTTCTGGATATAAGAAACCACTGAAGAAACCAAAGCCTCCAAGAATCCAGCGTAGTTGAACTAGGGTACTCAAACTGCTCTAGCTCCTACCACAACAAGTGCATTGGGGTCCAGATATAGCTTGATAAACTACCCAGGGGAGACTGAGTCCAATGGAGTTTTATGAGTGTATGTCTTACTCAGGCTGAAAAAACAAATAGTGTCTGGTGCACAGAAACTGAGTATTACTTTGATTATCCATGAAATCATTTTGTCCATGGTTTTGTTTTCAGCCTCTGCTGTGGTTCATGCTGAATCCCATAAAGGGACTGCCTAACTTGCTCTCAGCTATGATATTCCAAGCGCCAAATATTTCTTCTTTATTGTGTCTTATTTTTTAGCTTGGAAGCCAGATGATTTCACTTCAACTGTGCTCCTAAGTATATTCAGGGAATATTGATGTTGTGCAGACACTAACCATAGAAGGATCTAGTTCAGAGGTAACAGATGTGCTATGGGTTTCTCCAGTGCCTGAGTGGGTAAAGAACCTGTCCGAAATCATTGATCACAGCACTGTTGTTCACCAGGCCTGAGCCCAGTTAAACTTAGATACCTTCTCAACACACATACTAGGCAGCCAGAGTCAGTGTCTTAACCCAGTATATAGAGCATCAAGTTAAGTCAACATGCTAATGCTTTATTGGGAGATATATCCCAGCAAGCTAAATAGAGATACAAGTAAGTAAAGCAGAAAGGATAGAATGCAAATAAAAGATGATATGTTACCAAGTTGACCACAGTTTCTCGAGAATGTCAGTTGGTTGCTCAGTCTCATGGAGTGTCTCCCAGGGGGTATGTGAAAATATTTGTCAAAACAGCCCATCTTGAGGGAGGTTTGGGGGAGAAAGAATACATGTATGCATATGGCCAAGTTGCTTTGTTGTGCACCTGGAATTACACAGCAGTATTGTTCAGCTATACTGCAATATAAACATTTTTAAAAGGAAAAAAAGAGAGCAGCCTATCTTAGGGGAGAAAGGTCAAGAATTTATCTTCTATCCTCTTTTCATTTCCTGTCTCTCATTGCCCAATGTCCATCTTACATGTCTTCACGTTCTCCATATATCCAATTTCTGGATATAAGAAACCACTGAAGAAACCAAAGCCTCCAAGAATCCAGCGTAGTTGAACTAGGGTACTCAAACTGCTCTAGCTCCTACCACAACAAGTGCATTGGGGTCCAGATATAGCTTGATAAACTACCCAGGGGAGACTGAGTCCAATGGAGTGTGAAGGAATGAAGTGACAGACAGTGATAACTAGAGCTTTACAGCTATGCGAGTGGAGGCCTGGCAAATGGCCAGAGCTCTGGAAGCTGAAATTGTTGAGAGGTAGCTCAGAGACCATCTTCAGTGCAATTTGCATATGATATAAAAAAAACTGAGGAGACGAGATTAAGATGATGGAGTAGAAGGATGTGCGCTTATCTTCTCCTGCCAGAGCACCAAGATCACAGCCAGTGGCTGAACAAACATCAACAAGAACACATAGAAGGAACTTTGAGATTAGAAATAAATTCCAAGAAAAAATAAAAAATAAATAAACTAAGAAATGCAAACGTGATGGCTAAAACAATATGCTACTAAACAACCATTGGATTACTGAAGAAATGAAAAAGGAAATGAAAAAATACCTAGAGATAAAAGAAAATGAAAGCACATCCCATAAGTCCAAAACTTATGGAATGCAGAAAAAGCATTTCTAAAAGGGAAGTTTATCGCAATAAAATCTTACCTCAAGAATAATAAAACTCTCAAACAACCCAAATTTACACCTGAAACGACTAGAGAAAGAAGAACAAACAAAACCTAAGGTTAGTAGATGGAAGGAAATCACAATTAACAGGACAGAAATCAATGAAATAGAGACAAAAAAAGTAATCACAAAGATCAATCAAACTAAAACTCGTTATTTGAAAAGATAAGTAAGAATGATAAACTTTTAGTCAGATTCATTTTTAAAAAGGGATAGGACTCAAATCAGTAAAATTAGAAATGACAAAGGATAAGCTACAACTGAACCCACAGAAATACCAAGAATGGCATGAACAACTGTATGTCAATAAAATGGAAGAAATGAGAAATTTCTTAGAAAGGTACAGTCTCCGTCAACTGAACTAGGAAGAAATAGAAAATATGAACAGACCATTTATAAGCACTGAAATTGAAACTGTGATTAAAATTCTACCAACAAACAAAAGTCCAGTACCTGATGCTTCACAAGTGAATTTTATCAAATACTTGGAGAAGAGTTAACATCTATCTTTCTGAAACTGTTCCAAAAAGTCACAGAGGAAGGAAAACTTACTAACTCTTTTTATGAAGCTACCATCACCTTATACAAAAACCAGACAAAGATACCTACCACACACACAAAAGAAAGTTATATGCCAACATCACTAATGAACATAGATGCAAAAATCTTCAACAAAATACTATCAATTCATAGCCAACAATATATTAAAAGGATCAGTCATCATGATCAATATGACAAACCTACAGTTAGCATCATACTTAATGGCAAAAAGTAAAAAGCATTCCATCTAAGATCAGGAATAAGACAAGGATATCCATGCTCACCACTTTTATTCAACATAGTTATGGAAGTCCTAGCTACAGCAGTCAGAGAAGAAAAATAAGTGAAAGGAATCCAAATTGAAAAAGAAGAAGTCACTGTTTGCAGATGACATGACACTGTATATAGAAATACCAAAGATGCTACCAGAAAACTACTAAATCCGTCAATGAATTTAGTAAGGTTCCAGGTTACAAAATGCATACACAGAAGTCTGTTGCATTTTTATACACTAATAATGAAAGATTAGAAAGAAATTCAAGAAGCAATTCCATTTACCATCCAGCAGTTCCATTTGCATCAAAAAGAATAAAATACCAAGGAATAAACCTATGTAGAGACAAAAGACCCATACTAAAATCACACACACACACACACACACACACACACACATACACACACACAAAAAACATAAGATGCTAATGAAAGAAATCGAAGAAGACATAAACAGATGGCAACAGATCATGGATATCCAAAGTAGTCTTGAGAAAGAAGAATAGAACTGGAGGAATAAACCTTCCTGATTTCAAACTATACTACAAAGTAACAGTCATCAAGACAGCATGGTACTGGCACAAAAACAGAAATATAGATCAATGGAATAAGACATGGAGCCCAAATATAAACCCACATACCTATTGGTACCTTATTTTTGACAGAGGAGGCAAGACTATACAATGGGGCAAAGACAGCCTCTTCAATAAGTGGTGCTGGAAAAACTGGACACCTATATGTAAAAGAATGAAGTTGGAAAGCTTCCTATCACCATACACAAAAATAAACTCAAAATGCATAAGAGACTTAACTGTAATCATAAAACATGTAGAGGAAAACATACGCAGAACACTCAATGATATAAACCAAAGCAAGATTTTCTAAGCCTCCTAGAGTGATGGAAATAAAAACAAAGATAAACAAGTGAGACCTAATTAAACTTAAAAGATTTTCCACTGCAAAGGAAACTATAAACAAAGTGAAAAGACAACCTTCAGAATCAGAGAAAACAATAGCAACTGAAACAACTGACAAAGAATTAATTTCCAAAATATATAAGCAGCTATTAAAAATCAACACTGGAAAAACAACCCAATCAAAAAAATGAAAAAAAGACTTAAACAGACATCTCTCCAAAGAAGACGTGCACGTGGCTAAAAAACTCATGAAAAAGTGCTCAACATCACTCATTATTAGAGAAATACAATTCAAAGCTACAGTGGGAAATGACCTCACACCAGTCAAAATGACCATCATCAAAAAGTCTAGGCAAAACATTCAATGACATAAATCAAAGCAAGATCTTCTCTGATCCACCTACTAGAATAGCAAAACTAACAATAAAAATTAACACATAGGACCTAATGAAACTTAAAAGCTTTTGTACAGCAAAAGAAATTACAGAAAAGCTGAACAGACAACCCACAGAATGGGAGAAAATCATAGCAAATGAAATAACAAAGAATTAATCTTCAAAATCTACAAGCAACTCAGACAACTCAGCACCAGGAAAATGAACAATCCAATCAAAAAATGGGGAAAAGCCCTAAAGAGACATGTCACCAAAGAAGACATACAGATGGCCAAGAAACACATAAAACAATACTCAGTCTCGCTTATTATTAGAGAAATGCAAACCAAAACTACAATGAGATATCACCTCACACCCGTCAGAATGGCCATCATCAACAAATCGACAGACCATAAATGCTGGAGAGGGTGCGGAGAAAAGGGAACCCTCTTGCATTGCTGGTAGGAATGTAAATTGGTACAGCCTCTATGGAAGACAGTATGGAGATTTCTTTAAAAACTAAAAATAGAAGCACCCTACAACCCAGCAATCCCACTCTAAGGTTTATGCCCTGATGAAATCAAAACAGAAAGAGGCACCTGTACCCCAATGTTCATTTCAGCTATCTATACAATAGCTAGAACGTGGAAGCAACCTAGATATCCATTGACAAATGAATGGATAAAGGAGCTCTGGTACATACATACAATGGGATACTTCTCAGCTGTAAAAAGAAATGCAGAAGAATCAGCCCTAATGAGGTGGTGGAATCTAGAACCTATCATAAAAAGTGAAGTAAGTAAAAAAAAAGAGAGACAAGGACAAGTTCAGTATACTAGCACATATATATGGAATCTAGTAAGATGGTAATGATAACACATGCAGTGAAGTGATGGAAAAACAGACAAAGAGAACAAACATGGACATTGTGGAGAATGAAGAGTGGGTAGGAGGCACAGAGGGAGTAACATGGAAACCTATACTATCATATGTGGAAAAAGATAGCTATTGTCATTGCACTATGGGAATAGGGAATTCTGCAGGGGTGCAGTGTGATGGCCTGGAGGCATGGGATGGTGGGGACTAGAAGGGGTTGGAGGAGGGAGGGGGCCAGGGATATGCGTATGACTAATCTGGGAACATACATATCTGTAAACAACAAAACTCTGTAAAAATATAAAAATATTATTAAAATAAAGGAAAGTCTACAGACAATGTAGACTGGAGAGGGTGTGGAGAAAAGGGAACCCTCTTGCATTGTTGATGGGGATGTAAATTGATATAGCCACTATGGAAGATAGTATGGAGATTCCTTAAAAAACTAGAAACAGAACCACCATATGACCCAGCAATCTCACTACTAGGCATATACCCTGAGAAAATTGAAATTGAAAAAGACTTCATGTACCCCATTGTTCATTGCAGCACTATTTATAAGAGCTAGAACATGGAAACAAACTAGATGTCCATCAACAGATGAATGGATAAAAAAACTGTGGTATATATATGCAATGGAATATTACTCCTCCATAAAAAATGCATTTGAGTCAGTCCAAATGAGGTAGATGAACCTAGAACTTATTTTGCAGAGTGAAATAAGTTGGAAACAGAAAGATAAATATTGTATACTAACACATATATATGGAATCTAGAAAGGTGGTACTGATAAACGTATATGCAGAGCAGCAATGGAGATACAGACATAGAGAACAGACTTATGGACATTGGAGGGAGAGTGGAATGGGCAAGATGTATGGAAAGAGTAACATGGAATTTTACATTACCATCTGTTAAAGGGACAACTAATGTGAATCTGCTGTAAGACTAAGGGAACTTACATTGGGAGTATGTTAAAAACCTAGAGGGGAGGGATGGGGAGTGAGATGGGAGGGAAGTTCAAGTGGGAGGGGTCATGTGTATACCTATGGCTGATTCGGGTTTATGTATGACAGTAAACAACAAAACTGTATAAAATAGAAAAAAATTTCACAAACGACAAATGCTGGAGAGGATGTGGAGAGAAGGGAAACCTGCACTGTTGGTGGGAATGTAAATTCGTACAGACACTATGGAGAACTTTGTAGAGGTTCCTTAAAAATCTAAAGAGAGAGAGCTACCATATGACCCAGCAATCCCACTCCTGGACATATGTCCAGGGAAAAACATGGCCTGAAGAGATAGATGCACCTCAGTGTTCATTGCAGCACTGTTTACAGTGGCCAAGATATGGAAATCACCTAAATGTCCACTGACAGAGGAATGGATAAAGAAGATGTGATATATATCTATATCTATATCTATATCTGTATATATATATTACTTAGCCATTAAAATGAATGAAATAAGGCCATTTGCAGCAATATGGATGGACCTAGAGAGTGTCATACTGAGTGAAGTAAGTCAGACAGAGAAAGAAATATACCATATGATATACCGTTTATGTGGATTCTAAAAAGAAATGATGCAAATGAACTTATTTACAAAACAGAAAGAGACTCATAAACTTAGAAAAAGAACTTATGGTTGTGGGTAGGGGAGGATGGTTGGGGACTTTGGGAAAGTCATGTACACACTGCCATGTTTGAAATGGATAACCAACAAAAATCTATTGCATAGCACATGGAACTCTGCTCAATGCTATGTACTAGCCTGGATGTCAGGGGTTTTGGGGGAGAAGGGATACATGTATGTGTATGGCGGAGCCCCTTTACTGTTAACCTGAAACTATCACAAAATTTTAAATTGGCTATACCCCAATAAAAATGTTTTCAGTTTAAAAAAATAGCTCTGACATTATATTCTATAACATATATTTCTTTATATTCTATAAAAAATAATAATAGAAACATTTTAACACCCAGAGCTTTGGTCTTAAAGTCTTTCTCATGTCCCTAATTCCATAACTTTTGTTACACTGTAGGTAACACATCGTCCAGAGTATACAGTGCACTTTAAATCCTAACCCCAGACCTTGTAAAGTCATGGATCCACACAAAGATGGCCAGCGGCTCCATAATTTAAAGACTCTGATGCTGACTTCCATGTTATCTCTGCTTCATCTCTTATTCTGTCACTATACACTTTTCAGTAAGATTCTACTTGCTCTGACACACCCACTTTTTAGGTCTTATCTGATGCCCGTGTGCTTGTCACCTAATACTCTCTGTCCATTCTGTCCTTTTTAAGCTCTCCCAAAGGAAAAATTTGTGTAAAGTTCTGCTGGGAATGCTTTTTGCCCCCTTTACTAAAAATCCTACCCTCATCCGGCCTGAAGAGATAGATGCACCTCAGTGTTCATTGCAGCACTGTTTACAGTGGCCAAGATATGGAAATCACCTAAATGTCCACTGACAGAGGAATGGATAAAGAAGATGTGATATATATCTATATCTATATCTATATCTGTATATATATATTACTTAGCCATTAAAATGAATGAAATAAGGCCATTTGCAGCAATATGGATGGACCTAGAGAGTGTCATACTGAGTGAAGTAAGTCAGACAGAGAAAGAAATATACCATATGATATACCGTTTATGTGGATTCTAAAAGAAATGATGCAAATGAACTTATTTACAAAACAGAAAGAGACTCATAAACTTAGAAAAAGAACTTATGGTTGTGGGTAGGGGAGGATGGTTGGGGACTTTGGGAAAGTCATGTACACACTGCCATGTTTGAAATGGATAACCAACAAAAATCTATTGCATAGCACATGGAACTCTGCTCAATGCTATGTACTAGCCTGGATGTCAGGGGTTTTGGGGGAGAAGGGATACATGTATGTGTATGGCGGAGCCCCTTTACTGTTAACCTGAAACTATCACAAAATTTTAAATTGGCTATACCCCAATAAAAATGTTTTCAGTTTAAAAAAATAGCTCTGACATTATATTCTATAACATATATTTCTTTATATTCTATAAAAAATAATAATAGAAACATTTTAACACCCAGAGCTTTGGTCTTAAAGTCTTTCTCATGTCCCTAATTCCATAACTTTTTGTTACACTGTAGGTAACACATCGTCCAGAGTATACAGTGCACTTTAAATCCTAACCCCAGACCTTGTAAAGTCATGGATCCACACAAAGATGGCCAGCGGCTCCATAATTTAAAGACTCTGATGCTGACTTCCATGTTATCTCTGCTTCATCTCTTATTCTGTCACTATACACTTTTCAGTAAGATTCTACTTGCTCTGACACACCCACTTTTTAGGTCTTATCTGATGCCCGTGTGCTTGTCACCTAATACTCTCTGTCCATTCTGTCCTTTTTAAGCTCTCCCAAAGGAAAAATTTGTGTAAAGTTCTGCTGGGAATGCTTTTTTGCCTGACTAACTCCTACTCATCCTATAGAATGAGCTTCAGAAAGAACTTCCTGGACCCCAAAGTAAAAAGCTAGGTCTCTATTATATGTACCATTCTCATAACCTTTCTCTATCTATAGCAGTATATTTATTATGGTTATTATTGAATTCACTTCTATGTTTTCCACTAGGCTATAAATCCCATTAAGGCAAGGGTTAGGATTATTCTGGTGGTAATCAGGTTTTGCACACAAACACACACACAAAAAAGGATAAGTGGATGACCAACCATATTCTTTGATTTTTTGACCCTTTGTCACAAAGAGTCATGAAACAGACAAGCTAATACTTCCCAAGCATGAATGAGGCCTGCTATCATTTTCTTTAATGATTGTTATGATGGCCTTTCAGAAAGTAACTGACTTAATTATACCCTAAACTAACCTTTTGGATGGAACTGAAGGATAATTGAAGAAAGAAACATGAATTAGAATGGTCCTGTTAGGTACAATAATCAGTAAAGAAAGTGACTGAGAATTAGGTCTAGTTTATCCAGGGCTTGCAGCATGAACAATGCTCTCTGTCATCATACCTTCCCCATGCATTGTCTGTGTTTTGGGGGAGCTGTCTGCCAACTATTCATACCTATTTATCTTTCCTGAAAGGAGTGGTAGAAAAAATTTCAGACCTGAAGAAACATAGTAGAAACTCCAGGACTCAGAGATTACATTAATGAGAGCTCTTAACCCTCCGTGTGTGTGCGCTCAGTCACTTCAGTCATGTTCAACTCTTTGTGACCCTATGGACTGTAACTTGCCAGGTTCCTTTGTCCATGGGATTCTCAATCAAAAGTACTGGAATGGGTTTCCTTTTCCATCTCCAGGGCTTAACCCTCCATAGTGACCAAATCTACACTTCTCTGGGCTTGAGAATATAGGAGTTGCTTGAGTATCTTTTGATTTCAGGACTGGAGGTCAAGAAAGCAATTCTCAAAGCTCTTTTATGAGGATGTAAGTGTGGTCTGCATAGGAAAAAATAGAGAAATGGTCATGATGATCCTAGAATGACTCAAGTGTGGAAACAATAACATCTCTTGGGCTCTTAGAGGCAATGAGAGTCCCTACTGCTTTGTTGTTGTTGTTCAATCCCTAAGTCATATCAACCCTTTGCAACCCCATGAACTACAGGAAGTCAGGCCTTTCTGTCCATCACCATCTCCCTGAGTTTTCCCTTTGCAACCCCATTTTTTTAACTACACAGGCCTTTCTTTTTTAAATCCCATTAAGGCAAGGGTTAGGATTATTCTGGTGGTAATCAGGTTTTGCACACAAACACACACACAAAAAAGGATAAGTGGATGACCAACCATATTCTTTGATTTTTTGACCCTTTGTCACAAAGAGTCATGAAACAGACAAGCTAATACTTCCCAAGCATGAATGAGGCCTGCTATCATTTTCTTTAATGATTGTTATGATGGCCTTTCAGAAAGTAACTGACTTAATTATACCCTAAACTAACCTTTTGGATGGAACTGAAGGATAATTGAAGAAAGAAACATGAATTAGAATGGTCCTGTTAGGTACAATAATCAGTAAAGAAAGTGACTGAGAATTAGGTCTAGTTTATCCAGGGCTTGCAGCATGAACAATGCTCTCTGTCATCATACCTTCCCCATGCATTGTCTGTGTTTTGGGGGAGCTGTCTGCCAACTATTCATACCTATTTATCTTTCCTGAAAGGAGTGGTAGAAAAAATTTCAGACCTGAAGAAACATAGTAGAAACTCCAGGACTCAGAGATTACATTAATGAGAGCTCTTAACCCTCCGTGTGTGTGCGCTCAGTCACTTCAGTCATGTTCAACTCTTTGTGACCCTATGGACTGTAACTTGCCAGGTTCCTTTGTCCATGGGATTCTCAATCAAAAGTACTGGAATGGGTTTCCTTTTCCATCTCCAGGGCTTAACCCTCCATAGTGACCAAATCTACACTTCTCTGGGCTTGAGAATATAGGAGTTGCTTGAGTATCTTTTGATTTCAGGACTGGAGGTCAAGAAAGCAATTCTCAAAGCTCTTTTATGAGGATGTAAGTGTGGTCTGCATAGGAAAAAATAGAGAAATGGTCATGATGATCCTAGAATGACTCAAGTGTGGAAACAATAACATCTCTTGGGCTCTTAGAGGCAATGAGAGTCCCTACTGCTTTGTTGTTGTTGTTCAATCCCTAAGTCATATCAACCCTTTGCAACCCCATGAACTACAGGAAGTCAGGCCTTTCTGTCCATCACCATCTCCCTGAGTTTTCTCAAGTTCATGTCCATTCAGTCAGTGATGCCATCCAACCATCTTGCCCTCTTTTGTCCCCTTCTTCTCTTGTCTTCAATCTTTCCCAGCATCAGAGTTTTTTCCAATGAGTTGTCTTTTCATATCACTTGGCTAAAGTATTGTACTTTCATATTCAGCACAAGTCTTTCCAATGAATATTCAGGGTTGATTTCCTATGAATTGATTGGTGTGGTCTGCTTGAAGTCCAAGGGACTCTCCAGAGTCTTGTCCAGCACCACAGTTTGAAAGCATCAGTTCTTTAGTGCTCAGCCTTCTTTATGATCCAACTCACATTCATACACACCTAGTGGAAAAACCATATTTTTCACTATATGGAACTTTATCTGCAAAGTGATGTCTCTGCTTTTTAAAACACTGTCTAGTTTTGACATAGCTATTCTTCCAAGGAGTACTCTCCTTTTAATTTCATGACTGCACTCATTGTCTACATTGATTTTGGAGCCCAAGAAAATGAAATCTGACTCTGTTTCCACATTTTCCTTATCTATTTGCCATGAAGTGATGGGACTGGATGCCATGCTCTTAGCTTTTTGAATGTTTGAATTTTAAGCGAGCTTTCCCTCTCTTCTCCTACCTTCATCAAGAGGCTCTTTAATTCTTCTTCACTTTCTGTCATTAAAGTGATATCATTTACATATCTAAAGTTGTTGATACTTTTCCTGGCAATATTAATTCCAGCTTGTGATTTATCTAGTCTGGCATTTCCCATGAATATAAATTTAATAAGAAGAGTGACAATATACAGCTTTGATATACTCCTTTCCCAATTATGAACCAATCTGTTGTTTCATGTCTGGTTCTAATCGCTGCTTCTTGTCCTGCATACTGGTTTGTTAGGAGGCAAGTAAGGTGTTCTGGCATTTCCATCTCTTTAAGAATATTCTACAGTTTGTTGTTATCCACACAGTCAAAGGCTTTAGCGTAATTAATGAAGCAGAAGTGGATGTTTTTCTGGAATTCCCTTACTTTTTCTATGATCCAGTTTATATAGACAATTTGATCTCTGGTTCCTCTGCCTTTTCTTTCTTTTTTTTTTTATTTATTTTTATTTTTTTTTATTCTTTATTTTAAAGGTTTTACAGAGTTTTGTTGTTCATATACATGTATGTTCCCAGATCAGTCATATGCATATCCCTGGTCCCCACCCACCCAGAGCCCCCCATCCCACCCTCCAGACCTTTGCCCCAAGCCATTGTAAGTTTCCCCACCCAAACCAGATCCCCATTCCCACTCCTAGATGGGTTGATTTCCTATGAATTGATTGGTGTGGTCTGCTTGAAGTCCAAGGGACTCTCCAGAGTCTTGTCCAGCACCACAGTTTGAAAGCATCAGTTCTTTAGTGCTCAGCCTTCTTTATGATCCAACTCACATTCATACACACCTAGTGGAAAACCATATTTTTCACTATATGGAACTTTATCTGCAAAGTGATGTCTCTGCTTTTTAAAACACTGTCTAGTTTTGACATAGCTATTCTTCCAAGGAGTACTCTCCTTTTAATTTCATGACTGCACTCATTGTCTACATTGATTTTGGAGCCCAAGAAAATGAAATCTGACTCTGTTTCCACATTTTCCTTATCTATTTGCCATGAAGTGATGGGACTGGATGCCATGCTCTTAGCTTTTTGAATGTTTGAATTTTAAGCGAGCTTTCCCACTCTCTTCTCCTACCTTCATCAAGAGGCTCTTTAATTCTTCTTCACTTTCTGTCATTAAAGTGATATCATTTACATATCTAAAGTTGTTGATACTTTTCCTGGCAATATTAATTCCAGCTTGTGATTTATCTAGTCTGGCATTTCCCATGAATATAAATTTAATAAGAAGAGTGACAATATACAGCTTTGATATACTCCTTTCCCAATTATGAACCAATCTGTTGTTTCATGTCTGGTTCTAATCGCTGCTTCTTGTCCTGCATACTGGTTTGTTAGGAGGCAAGTAAGGTGTTCTGGCATTTCCATCTCTTTAAGAATATTCTACAGTTTGTTGTTATCCACACAGTCAAAGGCTTTAGCGTAATTAATGAAGCAGAAGTGGATGTTTTTCTGGAATTCCCTTACTTTTTCTATGATCCAGTTTATATAGACAATTTGATCTCTGGTTCCTCTGCCTTTTCTTTCTTTTTTTTTTTATTTATTTTTATTTTTTTTTATTCTTTATTTTAAAGGTTTTACAGAGTTTTGTTGTTCATATACATGTATGTTCCCAGATCAGTCATATGCATATCCCTGGTCCCCACCCACCCAGATCCCCCCATCCCACCCCTCCAGACCTTTGCCCCAAGCCATTGTAAGCACTCCTATTCCCTTAGCACTGTGACACTAGCTATCTTTTCCACACATAACACTCTAGGTTTCCTTGTTACTTCCTCCATGCTTCCCCCTCCCTATTTATTCGCCACGATGTCCCTATGTCTATGCTCTGTCTTTTTTTTCATGAGTTCCCTGTGTGTGATATCAAGACCGTCCTACTAGATTCCATATATGTGTGTCAGTATACTGTATTTGTCTTTCTCTTTTTGACTTACTTCACTTTTTATGATAGGTTCTAGAGCCAGCCACTTCATTAGGATTGAGTCTTCTGCATTTCTTTTAACAGCTGAGTAGTATTCCATTGTATATATGTACCAGAGCTTCTGGATCCATTCATTCGTCGATGAACATCTAGGTTGCTTCCATGTTTTGGCTATTGTATAGAGAGCTGCAATGAACATTGGGGTACAGGTGCTTCTTTCCGTTTTGATTTCATCAGGATATAAGCCTCATAGTGGGATTGCTGGGTCATAGGGTGCTTCTATTTTTAGTTTTTTAAGAAATCTCCATACTGTCTTCCATAGAGGCTGTATCAATTTACATTCCCACCAGCAATGCAAGAGGGTTCCCTTTTCTCCGCACCCTCTCCAGCATTTATTGCCTGCAGATTTTTTGAAGATGGCCATTCTGACGGGTGTGAGGTGATATCTCATTGTAGTTTTAATTTGCATTTCTCTAATAATAAGCAAGCTTGAGCATCGTTTCATGTGCTTTTGGGCCATCTGTATGTCCTCTTTGGAGAGGCGTCTCTTTAGGTCTTTTTCCCATTTTTTGATTGGGTTGTTCGTTTTCCTTGTGCTGAGTTGTCTGAGTTGCTTGTAGATTTTGGAGATTAATTCTTTGTCTGTTGTTTCATTTGCTATGATTTTCTCCCACTCTGTGGGGTGTCTGTTGAGCTTTTTTGTAATTTCTTTTGCTGTACAAAAGCTTTTAAGTTTCATGAAGTCCCATATGTTCATTTTTCTTTTCAGTTCTGCTAATTTAGTTGGTGGGTCAGAGAAGATCTTGCTTTGATTGATGTCCTTGAGGGTTTTGCCTATATTCTCCTCTAAGAGTTTGATGGTTTCTGGTCTTACATTTAGGTCTTTAATCCATTTTGAGTTGATCTTAGTGTATGGGGTCAGGGAATGTTCCAACTTCATTTTTTTGCATGTAGCTGTCCAATTCTCCCAGCACCACTTGTTGAAGAGGCTGTCTTTGTCCCATTTTATATTTTCTCCTCCTTTATCAAAAATAAGGTACCCATAGGTGCGTGGGTTTATTTCTGGGTTCTCGATCTTGTTCCATTGGTCTATAGTTCTGTTTTTGTGCCAGTACCATACTGTCTTGAGGACTGTTGCTTTGTAGTAGAGTCTGAAGTTAGGGAGACTGATCCCTCCAGTTCCATTTTTCTTTCTCAGGATTGCTTTGGCTATTCGAGGTCTTTTGTGTTTCCATATGAACTGTGTGATTCTTTGGTCTAGTTCTGTGAAAAATGTCAATGGGAGTTGAATAGGTATTGCATTGAATCTGTAGATGATATTTGGTAGTATGGTCATTTTCACAATATTTATTCTTCCGACCCAGGAACATGGAATATCTCTCCATCTGTTTAAGTCTTCTTTAATGTCTTTCATGAGTGTCTTGTAATTTTCTGTGTACGGTTCTTTTGTTTCTTTGGGTAGGTTTATTCCTAGATATTTGATTGTTTTGGTTGCAATGGTGAAGGGGACTGCCTCTTTGATTTCATTTTCTGATTTTTCATTGTTTGTGTATAGGAATGCCAGTGATTTCTGTGTGTTGACTTTGTATCCTGCAACTTTGCTGAATTCGTTGATTAGCTCTAGTAGCTTTGTAATAGAGTCTTTGGGATTTTCTATGTATAATATCATGTCATCTGCAAAAAGAGAGAGCTTGACTTCTTCCTTTCCAATCTGGATTCCTTTGATTTCTTTCTCTTCTCTTATTGCTGTTGCTAGAACTTCCAGGACTATGTTGAATAGTAGTGGTGAAAGTGGACACCCCTGTCTTGTTCCTGATCTTAGAGGGAATGCTTTCAGTTTTTCTCCGTTGAGGACAATGTTCGCTGTGGGCTTCTCATAGATGGCTTTCACTATGTTGAGATAGGTTCCTTCTATGCCCATTTTCTGAAGAGTTTTTATCATGAATGAGTGTTGTACTTTGTCGAAGGCTTTTTCTGCATCTATTGAAATGATCATGTGATTTTTGTCTCTCAGTTTGTTAATATGGTGTATCACATTGATTGATTTGCGGATGTTAAAGAAGCCTTGCATGCCTGGGATGAACCCAACTTGATCATGATGTATGAGTTTTTTGATGTGTTGCTGAATTTATCAAAAATAAGGTACCCATAGGTGCGTGGGTTTATTTCTGGGTTCTCGATCTTGTTCCATTGGTCTATAGTTCTGTTTTTGTGCCAGTACCATACTGTCTTGAGGACTGTTGCTTTGTAGTAGAGTCTGAAGTTAGGGAGACTGATCCCTCCAGTTCCATTTTTCTTTCTCAGGATTGCTTTGGCTATTCGAGGTCTTTTGTGTTTCCATATGAACTGTGTGATTCTTTGGTCTAGTTCTGTGAAAAATGTCAATGGGAGTTGAATAGGTATTGCATTGAATCTGTAGATGATATTTGGTAGTATGGTCATTTTCACAATATTTATTCTTCCGACCCAGGAACATGGAATATCTCTCCATCTGTTTAAGTCTTCTTTAATGTCTTTCATGAGTGTCTTGTAATTTTCTGTGTACGGTTCTTTTGTTTCTTTGGGTAGGTTTATTCCTAGATATTTGATTGTTTTGGTTGCAATGGTGAAGGGGACTGCCTCTTTGATTTCATTTTCTGATTTTTCATTGTTTGTGTATAGGAATGCCAGTGATTTCTGTGTGTTGACTTTGTATCCTGCAACTTTGCTGAATTCGTTGATTAGCTCTAGTAGCTTTGTAATAGAGTCTTTGGGATTTTCTATGTATAATATCATGTCATCTGCAAAAAGAGAGAGCTTGACTTCTTCCTTTCCAATCTGGATTCCTTTGATTTCTTTCTCTTCTCTTATTGCTGTTGCTAGAACTTCCAGGACTATGTTGAATAGTAGTGGTGAAAGTGGACACCCCTGTCTTGTTCCTGATCTTAGAGGGAATGCTTTCAGTTTTTCTCCGTTGAGGACAATGTTCGCTGTGGGCTTCTCATAGATGGCTTTCACTATGTTGAGATAGGTTCCTTCTATGCCCATTTTCTGAAGAGTTTTTATCATGAATGAGTGTTGTACTTTGTCGAAGGCTTTTTCTGCATCTATTGAAATGATCATGTGATTTTTGTCTCTCAGTTTGTTAATATGGTGTATCACATTGATTGATTTGCGGATGTTAAAGAAGCCTTGCATGCCTGGGATGAACCCAACTTGATCATGATGTATGAGTTTTTTGATGTGTTGCTGAATTCTGTTTTCTAGAATTTTGTTGAGGATTTTGGCATCTAGATTCATCAGTGAAATTGGCCTATAATTTAGGATTAATGGGGCATAATGCACCCCTCTTGGTTTTTGAGAAAAGATTTATTGCCTAGAGAGGATTCTTTGCCTAATAACATCTCCAAGGAGATGACCATTAAGAAACACAAATGTATTAGTGTCCTGTGGAGAAGGAAGTGTACCATGTCATTTTCATGCTATGCACAAACTCTCCAGATTACAGGAGCAATATAATGAACCTCTCAAGTACCAATCAGCTTCAACACTTACTGATGAATGACCAACTTTATTTCACCTCTATTCCAACTACATCCCATACAATACCCCAGACCATTTTGAAGGAACATCACTTTATCTATAAATATTTCTGTCTAGGTCTAAAACTTTTAAAAAGACTTGTTTTGATCATTATAACAACAATATGCTTAAAAATATTAACAATTTCTTAATAACATCAAATGAGTTAGTATTTACATTTCCTCAACAGTTTTCAAACAGTTTGAATGTGAATCCAAAATTGCTGTAGACATTATGACTTCTGGGCATATTTTTTTTGAATATTTTTTTCAATTTGTCTTCTTCTCTGTACATTTCCTATCTTACATTTTTTGGAGGGTGGTTGTTGCTAATGCTACTTTTGTTTTGGGAAACTGGTTCTTTTGTCCTTGGAAAGGTCCAACAATCCAGATTTGGGGATTAATACCCCCATGGTGTCATTATATTATGCTAACTTGTTCTCCACATTTTCTATGTATTGGTAACTAAATCTATCAATACATGCTTCGTCAGATTCAGGTTTGATGTCTTTTGGCAAGACTGCTTCAGAGATAGTATCACTACGAGGTTTTAATATCTTCTTGTTTCCCGTTGTGCGATGTTAGCAGCCATTGATGATCATGCCAAGATCTCCTACTTCATAGCAGGTTACAAAAGGAGGTATTCTAATATATCATTTAAGGTTAGCAGAAAAGTGTTTGAAAAGATAAACTTTCTCTTATCAACTCTGTGGTAGCACTGAAAAACCATGCATATAGAAAAAGAAAAAAAAATACAGATATTAGGCAGTAACTCAGTCATGTCTGACTCTTTGCAACCCCATGAACTGCAGTACGCCAGGCTTCTCTGTCCTTCACCATCTTCCAGAGTGTGCTCAAACTCATGTCCACTGAGTCAGTAATGCCATCCAACCATGTTGTCCTTTGTTGTCCCCTTCTCCTCCTGCCTTCAATTTTTCTCAGTATCATGGTCTTTTCCAATAAGTTAGATTTCTTTGCATTAGGTGGGGCAAAGTATTAGAGCTTCAGCATCAGTCCTTCCAATGAATATTTAGGGTTGATTTCCTTTAGGAATGACAGGTTTGATCTCCTTTCAGCCCAAGGAACTCTCAAGAGTCTTCTCCAGCACCACAGTTTGGAAGCATCAATTCTTTGGTGCTCAGCCTTCCTAATCGTCCAACTCTCACACCATACATTACTTCTGATAAAACCATAGCTTTGACTATATGCTTAAAAATATTAACAATTTCTTAATAACATCAAATGAGTTAGTATTTACATTTCCTCAACAGTTTTCAAACAGTTTGAATGTGAATCCAAAATTGCTGTAGACATTATGACTTCTGGGCATATTTTTTTTGAATATTTTTTTCAATTTGTCTTCTTCTCTGTACATTTCCTATCTTACATTTTTTGGAGGGTGGTTGTTGCTAATGCTACTTTTGTTTTGGGAAACTGGTTCTTTTGTCCTTGGAAAGGTCCAACAATCCAGATTTGGGGATTAATACCCCCATGGTGTCATTATATTATGCTAACTTGTTCTCCACATTTTCTATGTATTGGTAACTAAATCTATCAATACATGCTTCGTCAGATTCAGGTTTGATGTCTTTTGGCAAGACTGCTTCAGAGATAGTATCACTACGAGGTTTTAATATCTTCTTGTTTCCCGTTGTGCGATGTTAGCAGCCATTGATGATCATGCCAAGATCTCCTACTTCATAGCAGGTTACAAAAGGAGGTATTCTAATATATCATTTAAGGTTAGCAGAAAAGTGTTTGAAAAGATAAACTTTCTCTTATCAACTCTGTGGTAGCACTGAAAAACCATGCATATAGAAAAAGAAAATAAATACAGATATTAGGCAGTAACTCAGTCATGTCTGACTCTTTGCAACCCCATGAACTGCAGTACGCCAGGCTTCTCTGTCCTTCACCATCTTCCAGAGTGTGCTCAAACTCATGTCCACTGAGTCAGTAATGCCATCCAACCATGTTGTCCTTTGTTGTCCCCTTCTCCTCCTGCCTTCAATTTTTCTCAGTATCATGGTCTTTTCCAATAAGTTAGATTTCTTTGCATTAGGTGGGGCAAAGTATTAGAGCTTCAGCATCAGTCCTTCCAATGAATATTTAGGGTTGATTTCCTTTAGGAATGACAGGTTTGATCTCCTTTCAGCCCAAGGAACTCTCAAGAGTCTTCTCCAGCACCACAGTTTGGAAGCATCAATTCTTTGGTGCTCAGCCTTCCTAATCGTCCAACTCTCACACCATACATTACTTCTGATAAAACCATAGCTTTGATTATATGAACCTTTGTCACAAAGCTGTGGCTCTGCTTTTGAATACACTGTCTAGATTTGCCATAGGTTTTTTCCAAGGAGTAAGTATCTTTTAATTTTATGGCTGCAGTCACTGTCTGCAGTTATTTTGGAGCCCAAGAAAATAAAGTCTGCCATTATTTCCATTGTTTGCCCATTTATTTGCCATGAAGTGACAATGGAACTGGATGCCATGATCTTCGCTTTTTGAACATTGAGTTTTAAGCCAGTTTTTCACTCTTTTCTTTCACTTTCATTAAGAGTCTCTTTAGTTCCTTTTCACTTTTTGTCATTAAAGTGGTATCATCTGCATATTTAAAGTTGCTGATATTTCTCCCATCATTTTTTTTTTTTTGCCTCTAAGTCATCATTCATTTATTTTCATTCATCATTTTTATTCTTTGTCATGTGTGGGCCTCCCACCACAGTGATCTCTCTCATTGCAGAGCACCAGCTCTGGGCTCATGCGCTCCAGAACACTGGCTCTTAATTGGACACACTAGCTCAGCCAGTCCTCAGCATGTGGGATCTTCCTGTGCCAGAGATTGAATTGGCACTCCCTGCAGTGCAAGGTGGACTTTTTACCCACTGGACCACTAGGAAAACCCATCTCCCAGCAATCTTGATTCCATCTTGTTATTCATCTAGCCTAGCATTTCTCATGATGTACTCTGCATAGAAGTTAAGTAAGCAGGGTGACAATACAGCCTTGATGCACTCCTTTCCCAGTTTTGAACCAGTACATTGCTCCATGTCTGGTTTTAAGCATTGTTTCTTGTCTTGCATACAGGTTTCTCTGGAGGCAGGTTAGGTGGTCTAGTATTCCCATCTGTTTAAAAATTTTCCAGTTTGTTGTGATCCACACAGTAAAAGACTTTAGTGTAGTCACTGAAGCAGAAGCAGATTTTTTTGTCCTGGAATTCTTTAGTTTTTCCTATGATCCAATGGATGCTGGCAATTTGATCTCTGGTTCCTCTGCCCTTTCTAAATCCAGCTTGTACATCTGGAATTTCTCAGTTCATGTACTGTTGAAGTTTCCTTGAAGAATTGTATGTGATGTGGGAAAATGTTCTCATTTCAATCTTTTTACAAGTAGCTGTCTAGTTGTCCCAGTATCATTTATTAAAGAGTGTCTTCTCCACTGTGTATTCTTGCTTTCTTTGTCACAAATTAATTGATTTTAGGTGTGTGGGCCTTATTTCTGGGTGCTAGTCTGTTCCATTCATCTATGTGTCTGTTTTTTTGTATCAGTCTCATGCTGTTTTGCTTACTAAAAATTTGTATTATAGCTTGAAGTTAAGGAGCATGATACCTCCAACTTTGTTCTTTTGCCTCAAGGTTGCTTTAATACTTCAGAATTTTTTGTGATTCTATGTGTATTTTAGAATTATCTTTTCTACTTTCATAAATATCATGCGTGTTTTGATAGGGATTGCATTAAAACTGTAGTTTGTTTTGAGTAGTATATACATTTAAACAATACTAATTCTTCCAATCTATGAATGTGGGATATCTTTCCATTTCTTTGTATCATCTTCAATTGCTTTCATCAACATAATTCAAGAAGATATAGGACCCCCATGTTAACAGCAGCATTATTTTAAATAGCTAACATTTGGAAGGAAACTGTGTCCATGAAAAAAATAATGGATATATATATATATATATATATATATATATGCACATACATATATGCACACAAGCATATATATATATATATATATAAATGGGATACTACTTGGCCACAAAAAGAATGAAATTCTGTCATTTGCAACAACACAGATGCATCTAGATGGCATTATGTTAGTAAAATAAGTCAGACAGAGAAACAAATACTCTATTATTACCTATTATCACCTAGGTGTGCAATCTACAATATAAAGCAAATGTATGTTTGTAACACAACAGAAACAGACACACAGATATGGAGAAGAAACTGAGTTTCAGTGGGGAGTGGGAAGTTTGGTGGAGTGAGATAGGGGCAGTAAATTAAGAGACACAAGCTATTATGAACAAAATAAATAAGAAACAATGATATACTGTATAGCACAGGGAATGTAACCAATATTTTGCAATACAATCTTTTTTTACCTGAAACTCTGGTTCCTCTGCCCTTTCTAAATCCAGCTTGTACATCTGGAATTTCTCAGTTCATGTACTGTTGAAGTTTCCTTGAAGAATTGTATGTGATGTGGGAAAATGTTCTCATTTCAATCTTTTTACAAGTAGCTGTCTAGTTGTCCCAGTATCATTTATTAAAGAGTGTCTTCTCCACTGTGTATTCTTGCTTTCTTTGTCACAAATTAATTGATTTTAGGTGTGTGGGCCTTATTTCTGGGTGCTAGTCTGTTCCATTCATCTATGTGTCTGTTTTTTTGTATCAGTCTCATGCTGTTTTGCTTACTAAAAATTTGTATTATAGCTTGAAGTTAAGGAGCATGATACCTCCAACTTTGTTCTTTTGCCTCAAGGTTGCTTTAATACTTCAGAATTTTTTGTGATTCTATGTGTATTTTAGAATTATCTTTTCTACTTTCATAAATATCATGCGTGTTTTGATAGGGATTGCATTAAAACTGTAGTTTGTTTTGAGTAGTATATACATTTAAACAATACTAATTCTTCCAATCTATGAATGTGGGATATCTTTCCATTTCTTTGTATCATCTTCAATTGCTTTCATCAACATAATTCAAGAAGATATAGGACCCCCATGTTAACAGCAGCATTATTTTAAATAGCTAACATTTGGAAGGAAACTGTGTCCATGAAAAAAATAATGGATATATATATATATATATATATATATATATGCACATACATATATGCACACAAGCATATATATATATATATATATAAATGGGATACTACTTGGCCACAAAAAGAATGAAATTCTGTCATTTGCAACAACACAGATGCATCTAGATGGCATTATGTTAGTAAAATAAGTCAGACAGAGAAACAAATACTCTATTATTACCTATTATCACCTAGGTGTGCAATCTACAATATAAAGCAAATGTATGTTTGTAACACAACAGAAACAGACACACAGATATGGAGAAGAAACTGAGTTTCAGTGGGGAGTGGGAAGTTTGGTGGAGTGAGATAGGGGCAGTAAATTAAGAGACACAAGCTATTATGAACAAAATAAATAAGAAACAATGATATACTGTATAGCACAGGGAATGTAACCAATATTTTGCAATACAATCTATAAAATATTGTATCACTCTGTTGTATACCTGAAACTAATATAATATTACATATCAGCTATATTTACAAAAACAGTAAAAAAAGGTAGAGATATTTTTATCGTCAGACTGATCATGTTTTTCTTGTTGGAGGCATTTGAAACTTGCTGAGACTTGTGCCACCCTGCCCTAAAGCAATACCACTGCAGTTGACCCTCCTGCAAATGCCTGGCCTCTTGTCAAGGAAAATAATAGGAATTTTTCAGTGCCTCTTCCCTTCTCCATCCATAACCAACCCCATCTCCTAAGCAAAACAAACTTTCTGCTCGGTGTCTGGAATTTGGAGCCAAGTATGGTGGTGGGAAGAGGAAGCCAGCTCACTGAATATCCAGTCAGCACATTGCTCCACTTGACAATATCTTTAGTGTCTCTCCCTCTGCTCATTAGAGATAAATAGGGTCATCCATCCAGGCAATTGTGTAGGTTCAATTATGGTTTAGTCTGAGAGTGCTGGGGATGAGGAAAATAGTTTGTCATCAGTGGTGAAGAACTGATTAATGTTCTATTAGTCCACCATTTATTGGTAGTAAGGTAGAAGATAGATCGGTTGTAGGTTAGGCATTTACAAGTTGTCTCCTGTTTACTTTTCAAGGTGCAAGAAAAAGGCAGGCTTCAGGCCAGACACTTATAACTAACTTCCTGTTTGCTCTGTCTGAGACAAGTGATAGGTGGGCTCCTAGATGTTTACAATCAGCCTTCTCTTTGCTCTCCCAAAGCAAGAATAAGAACAGGGTAAATGGCCAGACTTTGTTTCATAGAAACCCTAAGATAGGGGTGATGGCAGGAACAAAGAGGGTCTAAACCCCAGTAAAGGACCAAGAGACCACATATTTCCTCTTCTTGGGAGGGAGGCACTATCCATGCACAGAAACTCTCTTCAGGTTCAAAAGGCAGGGGATGTCTGGCCATAATGAATCTTTCTGCTCCCAGATGCCTTTGCATTGAAATCCGTCTTAGCTGAAGAATGTGTGCACACCTAGCGGTGGATCCTGAGACAAATGAGCCTGAGCATGCAAAACAAGAGGATTGGGCAGAGGGAAGACAAAGACCTGGAAAACTGACCCCTTATAAAGTGTTTAAACTTTCCAAAGCCACAGCTGTTTTGACTCTCACTGAATTCACCCTGTGAAACAATCTTTCCTCATGTACTCTGCTTTTCAAAAACAGTAAAAAGGTAGAGATATTTTTATCGTCAGACTGATCATGCAATTCTTCAGACTGCCCCTCCTTCCCTTCCTCCAAATGCCTGGCCTCTTGTCAAGGAAAATAATAGGAATTTTTCAGTGCCTCTTCCCTTCTCCATCCATAACCAACCCCATCTCCTAAGCAAAACAAACTTTCTGCTCGGTGTCTGGAATTTGGAGCCAAGTATGGTGGTGGGAAGAGGAAGCCAGCTCACTGAATATCCAGTCAGCACATTGCTCCACTTGACAATATCTTTAGTGTCTCTCCCTCTGCTCATTAGAGATAAATAGGGTCATCCATCCAGGCAATTGTGTAGGTTCAATTATGGTTTAGTCTGAGAGTGCTGGGGATGAGGAAAATAGTTTGTCATCAGTGGTGAAGAACTGATTAATGTTCTATTAGTCCACCATTTATTGGTAGTAAGGTAGAAGATAGATCGGTTGTAGGTTAGGCATTTACAAGTTGTCTCCTGTTTACATTTCAAGGTGCAAGAAAAAGGCAGGCTTCAGGCCAGACACTTATAACTAACTTCCTGTTTGCTCTGTCTGAGACAAGTGATAGGTGGGCTCCTAGATGTTTACAATCAGCCTTCTCTTTGCTCTCCCAAAGCAAGAATAAGAACAGGGTAAATGGCCAGACTTTGTTTCATAGAAACCCTAAGATAGGGGTGATGGCAGGAACAAAGAGGGTCTAAACCCCAGTAAAGGACCAAGAGACCACATATTTCCTCTTCTTGGGAGGGAGGCACTATCCATGCACAGAAACTCTCTTCAGGTTCAAAAGGCAGGGGATGTCTGGCCATAATGAATCTTTCTGCTCCCAGATGCCTTTGCATTGAAATCCGTCTTAGCTGAAGAATGTGTGCACACCTAGCGGTGGATCCTGAGACAAATGAGCCTGAGCATGCAAAACAAGAGGATTGGGCAGAGGGAAGACAAAGACCTGGAAAACTGACCCCTTATAAAGTGTTTAAACTTTCCAAAGCCACAGCTGTTTTGACTCTCACTGAATTCACCTGTGCATCTTTCCTCATGTACTCTGCTTTTCCAATAAATTCTTTAATTTTCTCTTTACCTTCCATCGCCTCAACAGAATTTATTCTTGTCAAGGCAGGCAAGGACTGAGGACTTAGGCCCTAGACATTGGCCTCTGTGTTCTAGCAGTTAAAAGTCCTGATCAGGGAACTAAAAGTTTCATTTTTAGCTACTGTTTGCTGCTGCTGCTCACTGCTGCATGCATCCAAAATTAGTGTCCCTCCTCTCTCCTTTTCTCTTCCTTGTGACCAGTACATTCCATTACAGCATCAGAGCCTCAGTGAGAGAGATTTCTTATGCCAGACACACTCTTTCTCATCACCACAACCAGGGTACAGTTTCCAACTTGGAGGGGCTGGAAACACAACTCTACCATGCTGTTCTGTGGGAGAAGGAGGAGGGCAAGACTTTACACCTGACACACATGAGAAGCTTCATCATAGCTTTCCCAATCTTCAAGGACTCTCCTCCTACTTTGTGGTCCAATTCCTATACAATTCAAGACAGCAATTTGAATATGTTGTGTCAAGTAGTTAGTTAATACTTCAGTCTAACTTTTCTAGTAATTAGGTTCCAGTCTTCCAAGACCAGGTTTCTCAACATTAGCTCTAGTATCCAGAATAACCATAGGCTGGATAATTCATTTTTTAACCAAAATTTCCACATTGCACATATTTAATATATCAGTTGTTTGATTATTCAATTGTGTCTGACTCTTTGCAACCCCATGGGCTGCAGCACACCAACCTTCCCTGGAACTTGCTCAAACTCATGCCCATTGAGTTGGTGATGCCATCTAACCATCTTGTCCTTTGTCATCCACTCATTCTGCCTTCTATTTTCCCCAGCATCAGGTCCTTTTCCAGTGAGTTGTCTCTTGCATCAGGTAGCCAAAGTATTGGAGCTTCAGTTGCTTTCTGCTCCCAGATGCCTTTGCATTGAAATCCGTCTTAGCTGAAGAATGTGTGCACACCTAGCGGTGGATCCTGAGACAAATGAGCCTGAGCATGCAAAACAAGAGGATTGGGCAGAGGGAAGACAAAGACCTGGAAAACTGACCCCTTATAAAGTGTTTAAACTTTCCAAAGCCACAGCTGTTTTGACTCTCACTGAATTCACCTGTGCATCTTTCCTCATGTACTCTGCTTTTCCAATAAATTCTTTAATTTTCTCTTTACCTTCCATCGCCTCAACAGAATTTATTCTTGTCAAGGCAGGCAAGGACTGAGGACTTAGGCCCTAGACATTGGCCTCTGTGTTCTAGCAGTTAAAAGTCCTGATCAGGGAACTAAAAGTTTCATTTTTAGCTACTGTTTGCTGCTGCTGCTCACTGCTGCATGCATCCAAAATTAGTGTCCCTCCTCTCTCCTTTTCTCTTCCTTGTGACCAGTACATTCCATTACAGCATCAGAGCCTCAGTGAGAGAGATTTCTTATGCCAGACACACTCTTTCTCATCACCACAACCAGGGTACAGTTTCCAACTTGGAGGGGCTGGAAACACAACTCTACCATGCTGTTCTGTGGGAGAAGGAGGAGGGCAAGACTTTACACCTGACACACATGAGAAGCTTCATCATAGCTTTCCCAATCTTCAAGGACTCTCCTCCTACTTTGTGGTCCAATTCCTATACAATTCAAGACAGCAATTTGAATATGTTGTGTCAAGTAGTTAGTTAATACTTCAGTCTAACTTTTCTAGTAATTAGGTTCCAGTCTTCCAAGACCAGGTTTCTCAACATTAGCTCTAGTATCCAGAATAACCATAGGCTGGATAATTCATTTTTTAACCAAAATTTCCACATTGCACATATTTAATATATCAGTTGTTTGATTATTCAATTGTGTCTGACTCTTTGCAACCCCATGGGCTGCAGCACACCAACCTTCCCTGGAACTTGCTCAAACTCATGCCCATTGAGTTGGTGATGCCATCTAACCATCTTGTCCTTTGTCATCCACTCATTCTGCCTTCTATTTTCCCCAGCATCAGGTCCTTTTCCAGTGAGTTGTCTCTTGCATCAGGTAGCCAAAGTATTGGAGCTTCAGTTTCAGCATTATTATCACCCTATAGTCTATCTTAGGATTCACTCTTGGTGTTTTACATTTGATGGATTTGGACAAATATATAGTGACAGGTATTCATAATCTTATTGTTATGCAGAGTATTTTCACTGCCCTAAGAATCCTCTGTGGTCCACCTATTCATCCCTCTCCTCCCATCCTCACCTACTAGCAACTACTTAACTTTTAACACAGTTCAGATTCTCTAATATGCCATATGTTGGAGTTGAAAATCTGCAGAGTGGAGGCAGTCCCGCCCTCCCTCCAGTCTCTTCCTGCCACAGACCTCTGGGGCCACAAAATTTTCCTACCTGCAGACTCATGTCAGCAACAGTCCCTCCCCTGGCCACTTTCCTGGCCACACCTAGATACTTAACCCCCACTCTTGACTGCAATGTTCCTTTCAGCCTGCTGGTCTCTAGGCAAGCCACTTCTGGCACTCCCTCTTCCCCCACTTCTGTCTTCCGGTTTGTGTTGCCTGTGTTGCCAGATCCCTCGTGGAAGCTCCCACCTAAGCCGTACATGAATAAACCTGTTCCTTGCCTCATTCACTCAGTCTTCTCTGGCTTTCTTTTACACTTTTCTAACTCTGACCTCCCTCAATCTCCCCTTGCTTGTCTCTCTCTCCCAGTCATGTCTGTGTAGCCAGATCCCTCCTGGCTTCTGAGACCAATTCCACTCAGGAGGTGCACAGCACACCAGTGACTGTGCCTCCGAGGCACACACGGGAAACTGAGGAGCTGGGACTGGGGAGGTTTACAAGATGCATGGACCACCTGAGTCTGTGTGCTGCTGGAGCATCTGAGGCCCTGAGTGACTCCAAACTGGAAAGTACATGAAACACAGGCCCCAGGTGGAGCAGGGCCCTCACAGAACAAATGGAATCCTTAGCAGTGTGGACCAGAAAAGTACCCGCTGCCTTGGGCTGTGGCAACCCAGTGTGGTCATCCACTGTGAGAGTGCTCCCTACATATGCCAGAAGTACTAATTAGTAGGGTCTCTTGCTCTCCACAGCACAACTGAGCAAGTGAGCCTGGATAAGTGGCTACCCTCGCCCGCTTGTGTCTGGGCAGATATCGGAAACAGAAGAGACCTGAACAACAGAGGAACCCAAAATAAGCAAAGAAATGTGGAAAGGCCCAGAAGGGATAGGTGCAACAGATTAAATCCCTGCAGTTAGATTGGGACTGTGCATTTGAGGAGCAGCTATAGACTTTGAGCACAAGTACAAGCCGGAATAAAGGACTATCTGACACTGAACTGACCCCCCGCTGCCCACAACAGCTCCAAAGAAATCCCTACATATATTTTTATTATCATATCTTAATTTAAAAATTTTAGTTCATTGCTCCTTTAACTTTCATTTTTAAGGCCAATTTTTACCTTTCAAAAACCCTAGCTTTTAAACAACAACCTGGGGCCTTTCCTCCTGCAGACTCATTCACTCGAGGCCACACCTAGATACTTAACCCCCACTCTTGACTGCAATGTTCCTTTCAGCCTGCTGGTCTCTAGGCAAGCCACTTCTGGCACTCCCTCTTCCCCCACTTCTGTCTTCCGGTTTGTGTTGCCTGTGTTGCCAGATCCCTCGTGGAAGCTCCCACCTAAGCCGTACATGAATAAACCTGTTCCTTGCCTCATTCACTCAGTCTTCTCTGGCTTTCTTTTACACTTTTCTAACTCTGACCTCCCTCAATCTCCCCTTGCTTGTCTCTCTCTCCCAGTCATGTCTGTGTAGCCAGATCCCTCCTGGCTTCTGAGACCAATTCCACTCAGGAGGTGCACAGCACACCAGTGACTGTGCCTCCGAGGCACACACGGGAAACTGAGGAGCTGGGACTGGGGAGGTTTACAAGATGCATGGACCACCTGAGTCTGTGTGCTGCTGGAGCATCTGAGGCCCTGAGTGACTCCAAACTGGAAAGTACATGAAACACAGGCCCCAGGTGGAGCAGGGCCCTCACAGAACAAATGGAATCCTTAGCAGTGTGGACCAGAAAAGTACCCGCTGCCTTGGGCTGTGGCAACCCAGTGTGGTCATCCACTGTGAGAGTGCTCCCTACATATGCCAGAAGTACTAATTAGTAGGGTCTCTTGCTCTCCACAGCACAACTGAGCAAGTGAGCCTGGATAAGTGGCTACCCTCGCCCGCTTGTGTCTGGGCAGATATCGGAAACAGAAGAGACCTGAACAACAGAGGAACCCAAAATAAGCAAAGAAATGTGGAAAGGCCCAGAAGGGATAGGTGCAACAGATTAAATCCCTGCAGTTAGATTGGGACTGTGCATTTGAGGAGCAGCTATAGACTTTGAGCACAAGTACAAGCCGGAATAAAGGACTATCTGACACTGAACTGACCCCCCGCTGCCCACAACAGCTCCAAAGAAATCCCTACATATATTTTTATTATCATATCTTAATTTAAAAATTTTAGTTCATTGCTCCTTTAACTTTCATTTTTAAGGCCAATTTTTACCTTTCAAAAAACCCTAGCTTTTAAACAAAATCCATACATTTTAATATTTAATATTTTTAATTTTTGTGATCAATTCTGATTGTTCTGTTATTAATATTGTACCTTCAACAGTCTAATTTTTAAAAATTTTTTTTCTTTTTCCTCATCATGCCTCTTTTACTTTATATTTTTATTTTTTTATCCATCTCTTTTATTCTTTTTGGCCTATGTGGGCCTCCCATTGCAGTGGCCTCTCTCGTCGCAGAGCACCGGCTCTGGGAGCATGTGCTCCAGAGCACTGGCTGGTAATTGGACACGTTGGTCCAGCCGCTCCACCACACGTGGGATCTTCCCAGGCCAAGGATCGAATCAGTGCCCCTTGCACTGCAAGGTGGTGTCCTTACCACTGGACCGCCAGGGAAGGCCCAACAGTCTATCTCTTTCCTGTGTGGATGGATAAGTCTTGAGGCTATTATAAAGGGGACTGAAGCCCAGAGGTTGAAGGCTCAACTCCAGAACTTTAGATCATCATAGAAATGCTGACCCCAGGGAACACTGGTAGACAAAAGGCCTACTCAAAAGTCTCCATAGCTTGAACCCAAGCTCTACTCAAGAGCCAGCAGTACCAGTGCAAGACATCCCACATTAATTCCCCAGCAAAACAGGAACATGACCCTGAACATTAAAAGACAGGTTGTACAAAGTCATATCAAACCCATAGATATCCTAAATATCACCACTAGACACTTAATTGCACTACAGAGAGTAGAGATCCAGCTCCAACCACCAGAACACAGACACAAGTTCCACCAACCGGGAAATCGTCATAAGTCACTGTCTAAACCCTACTTACAGGGAGCAGGCTCACAATTAAGAGGGACCATGATCCTCCTGCATGCAGAAAGGGAACTGAAACAGAACAATCTAAACAAAATGAAAAGGCAGAGAAATATCTAGTAGGTGAAGGAAAATAATAAAAACCCACCAAACCAAAAAAATAGGAGGATATAGGGAGTTTACCTGAAAAAGGAATTCAGAATAATGATAATAAAGATGATTCAATATCTAAAAAACAAACTGGAGTTACAGACAAATAGACTAGAGACCCAGATTGGGAAGATGCAAGAAATGTTTAATAAGCACCTAGAAGAAATGAAGAGTTGATCAATAATGACCAATGCAATAACCGAGATTAAAAAAAGCACAACAGTAGAATAACTGAGGCAGAAGAAAGGATAAATGGGATGGAAGAGGAAATGGAAACAAATGAAACAGAGCAGAAAAAAGAGTTAAAAGAAATGAGAACAACTTCAGAGACATCTGGGGCAATGTGAAATGCCCCAACATACAAATCATAGATATCCCAGAAAAAGAAGACAAAAAGAAAGGGCTTGAGAAAACACCAGAAGAGATAATAGTCAAAAACTTCCCTAAAATGGCAAAGGAAAGAGCGACCCAAGTCTGAGAATCTCAGAGAGTCCCAAACAGGATAAACCCCAGGTGAACCATCACAAGGCACATGTTAATCAAACTAACAAAAATTAAACACAAATAGCAGACATTAAAAGCAGCAAGGGAGGGGCTTCTCTGGTGGTCTGGGGAGTAAAGAGTCTGCCTTGCAGTGCAAGTGACACCAGTTTGATCCCTGGCCTGGGAAGATCCCACATGCCAAGGAACAGCTGCACTGGTGTGTCCAATTACAAACTAGTATGCATTCTGGAGCACATGTGCCCAAGCAAATCTACTCAAGAGCCAGCAGTACCAGTGCAAGACATCCCACATTAATTCCCCAGCAAAACAGGAACATGACCCTGAACATTAAAAGACAGGTTGTACAAAGTCATATCAAACCCATAGATATCCTAAATATCACCACTAGACACTTAATTGCACTACAGAGAGTAGAGATCCAGCTCCAACCACCAGAACACAGACACAAGTTCCACCAACCGGGAAATCGTCATAAGTCACTGTCTAAACCCTACTTACAGGGAGCAGGCTCACAATTAAGAGGGACCATGATCCTCCTGCATGCAGAAAGGGAACTGAAACAGAACAATCTAAACAAAATGAAAAGGCAGAGAAATATCTAGTAGGTGAAGGAAAATAATAAAAACCCACCAAACCAAAAAAATAGGAGGATATAGGGAGTTTACCTGAAAAAGGAATTCAGAATAATGATAATAAAGATGATTCAATATCTAAAAAACAAACTGGAGTTACAGACAAATAGACTAGAGACCCAGATTGGGAAGATGCAAGAAATGTTTAATAAGCACCTAGAAGAAATGAAGAGTTGATCAATAATGACCAATGCAATAACCGAGATTAAAAAAAGCACAACAGTAGAATAACTGAGGCAGAAGAAAGGATAAATGGGATGGAAGAGGAAATGGAAACAAATGAAACAGAGCAGAAAAAAGAGTTAAAAGAAATGAGAACAACTTCAGAGACATCTGGGGCAATGTGAAATGCCCCAACATACAAATCATAGATATCCCAAAAGAAGAAGACAAAAAGAAAGGGCTTGAGAAAACACCAGAAGAGATAATAGTCAAAAACTTCCCTAAAATGGCAAAGGAAAGAGCGACCCAAGTCTGAGAATCTCAGAGAGTCCCAAACAGGATAAACCCCAGGTGAACCATCACAAGGCACATGTTAATCAAACTAACAAAAATTAAACACAAATAGCAGACATTAAAAGCAGCAAGGGAGGGGCTTCTCTGGTGGTCTGGGGAGTAAAGAGTCTGCCTTGCAGTGCAAGTGACACCAGTTTGATCCCTGGCCTGGGAAGATCCCACATGCCAAGGAACAGCTGCACTGGTGTGTCCAATTACAAACTAGTATGCATTCTGGAGCACATGTGCCCAGAGCCGGTGCTCTGCAATGAGAGAGGCCACTGCAATGGGAGGCTCACACATGCCAAAGAATAAAGATGGATGAAAAATAAATGATGACTCAGAGGCAAAAATAAAATAATAATAATTTATTTTAAAAAGCAGCAAGGTAAAAGCCACAAATAGCATACAAGGAGATCCCCATAAAGATAATACCTGATCTTTCAAAAAGAAATCTTCAAGCCAGAAGTGAATGGCAGGATATACCTAAAGCGATGAAAGAGAAAAACCCACAACCAAGATTACCCAACAAAGATCTCATTCAAATTTGAAGGAGAAATCAAAAACTTTACAGAGAGGCAAAAGCTGAGGGAATTCAGCACCACCAAGCCAGCTCTTCAACAAATGCTAAAGGATCTTCTCTAGATAAGAAACACAGAAAAGACCTACATGTTAAGAATCCAAAACAATAAAGTAAATGGTAACAATATCATGCTCATCAACAGTTACCTTAAATATAAATGGATTAAATGCTCAAACCAAAAGACTAGTTGAACAGATACAAAAACAAAATACCTAAATATGCTGTCTACCAGACCCACCTCAAACCTAGGGACACATACAGACTGAAATTGAGGATATGGAAAAGATATTGAATGCAAATGCAAAATAATAGAGGGTATAACAATATTCATATCAGATAAAATAGACTTTAAAATAAAGACCGTGATAAAAGACAAAGAAGGACACTACATAATGATGAATGGATTAATACAAGAAGGAGATATAAAAATTCTAAATATATATGCACCCAACATAGGAGCACCTCAATATATAAAGCAAATGGTAATGAGTATGAAAGTGAGAATTAACAGTAACACAATAATAGTGATGGACTTTAATACCTCCACTCACTCCAATGCATAGATATACCAAACAGAAAATTAACAAGGGGGCTTCCCTGGTGGTCCAGTGGGTAGAAAGTTCACCTTTCAGTGCAAGGGGTGCCGATTTGATCCCTGGCCTGGGAAGATCTCATGTACTGCAGAGCAGCTGGACCAGTGTGTCCAATTAGGAGCCAGCACTCTGGAGCACATGAGCCCAGAGCCAGTGCTCTGCAACGAGAGAGACCACTGCAATAGGAAGCCCATACAGGCCAAAGAACAAAGATGGATGAAATAAATACATAAAAGACCAATAAGAGAGGCTAAAATTAAAAAAAAAAAAAAGTGTAAGAGCCAAGACAAAGCTGCTCAGTCATGGCTGGTAGAACATCTATGAAAAAAAAAGAAAAGAAAAGAAAATCAACAACGAAACACAAGCTTTAAATAATACAATGGACTCATTGGACCTATTTGTTATACACAGGGCATTTCACCCCCAAACAATGGATTACACCTTCTTCCCAATTGCACACAGAACATTCTCCAGGAAGATCACATCCTGGGCCACAAATCTAGTCCTGGCAATTTAAAAAAAAAAAAAAAAATTGAAATAATCTCAAGCATCTTTGCTGGGCACAATATGATAAGATTAGATGCCAAGTACAGAAAATAAAAAGGCTTCCTTTATAACTCATCTGGTAAAGACATTGGTTCAATCCCTGGGTCACAAAGAGTGCCTGGAAAAGAGATAGATTACCCACTGCATGATTCCTGGGCTTCCCTGGTAACTCAGACAGTAAAGAATCTGACTGCAATGTGGGAGACCTTGATTTGATCCCTCAAACCTAGGGACACATACAGACTGAAAGTGAGGATATGGAAAAGATATTAAATGCAAATGCAAAATAAGAGAGGGTATAACAATATTCATATCAGATAAAATAGACTTTAAAATAAAGACCGTGATAAAAGACAAAGAAGGACACTACATAATGATGAATGGATTAATACAAGAAGGAGATATAAAAATTCTAAATATATATGCACCCAACATAGGAGCACCTCAATATATAAAGCAAATGGTAATGAGTATGAAAGTGAGAATTAACAGTAACACAATAATAGTGATGGACTTTAATACCTCCACTCACTCCAATGCATAGATATACCAAACAGAAAATTAACAAGGGGGCTTCCCTGGTGGTCCAGTGGGTAGAAAGTTCACCTTTCAGTGCAAGGGGTGCCGATTTGATCCCTGGCCTGGGAAGATCTCATGTACTGCAGAGCAGCTGGACCAGTGTGTCCAATTAGGAGCCAGCACTCTGGAGCACATGAGCCCAGAGCCAGTGCTCTGCAACGAGAGAGACCACTGCAATAGGAAGCCCATACAGGCCAAAGAACAAAGATGGATGAAATAAATACATAAAAGACCAATAAGAGAGGCTAAAATTAAAAAAAAAAAAAAGTGTAAGAGCCAAGACAAAGCTGCTCAGTCATGGCTGGTAGAACATCTATGAAAAAAAAAGAAAAGAAAAGAAAATCAACAACGAAACACAAGCTTTAAATAATACAATGGACTCATTGGACCTATTTGTTATACACAGGGCATTTCACCCCCAAACAATGGATTACACCTTCTTCCCAATTGCACACAGAACATTCTCCAGGAAGATCACATCCTGGGCCACAAATCTAGTCCTGGCAATTTAAAAAAAAAAAAAAAAATTGAAATAATCTCAAGCATCTTTGCTGGGCACAATATGATAAGATTAGATGCCAAGTACAGAAAATAAAAAGGCTTCCTTTATAACTCATCTGGTAAAGACATTGGTTCAATCCCTGGGTCACAAAGAGTGCCTGGAAAAGAGATAGATTACCCACTGCATGATTCCTGGGCTTCCCTGGTAACTCAGACAGTAAAGAATCTGACTGCAATGTGGGAGACCTTGATTTGATCCCTGGGTTGGGAAAATCTCCTGAAGAAGGGAAAGCTACCCACTCCAGTATTATTCCCAGGAGAATTCCATGACTCGTCCACAGGTTGCAAAGAGTCGGACACAATGAAGCAATTTCACTTTCACTTATTCACAGGACAAAAAAAAAAAAGATAAAAAAACAAAGATCATGGCATTTGGTTCCATCATGTCATGGCAAATGAATGGGAAAACAATGGAAATAGTACTAAATTTTATTTACTTGGGCTCCAAAATCATCTCAGATGGTGACTGCAGCCATGAAATTAAGACACTTGCTCCTTGGAAGAAAAGCTATGACAAACCTTGACAGTGTTTTTAAAAGCAGAGACATCACTTTGCCGACAAAAGTCCATATAGTTAAAGCTATGGTTTTCCCAGGAGTTATGTATGGATACTAAAGATGCACCATAAGAAAGTTAAGCACCAGAGAACTGATGCCTTTAGACTGCGGTGTAGGAGAAGACTCTTGAGAGTCTCTTGGACTGCAAGGAGCTCAAACCAGTCAATTCTGAAGAAAATCAACCCTTAATATTCATTGGAAGGAATGGTGCTGAATCTGAAGCTCCAATACCTTTCCCACCTGATGCAAAGAGGCAACTCATTGGAAAAGAGCCTGATGTTGGGAAAAATAGGAGACAAATGAGAATGGGATGAGATGGTTGGACATCATCACTGAGTTAATAGACTTCAACTAGAACAGGCTCCAGGAGATGGTGAGGGACAAGGAAGCCTGTCATACTGCAGTCCGTGGGGTCTCAAAGAGTTAGACATGACTAAACAACTGAACTGAACTGATTCCCATTTTAAAGGTGAAAAAACTTGCAGTCAAATAGTTTAATTTTTCTCAGTAAGGAAGAACACAACTGTGCATCTGTCTGATGCAACCTGGAGCTCTTATTCACTGCCTCAGTCTGCCATGCAATTCTCTTTTGTTTCACTATCTGCATTACCTTTAGTTCCTGGTGAAGGTCAAGCACAATTCTGGCTTTCAGATAAATCTTTGGAAAGGACAAAAATCAAATATCTCAGCTTAATACAAATTAATTTGCACCTTGTCTTTTGAGGCAATGAAAAATTATTTTGCAATACAGTACTAAACCTAGAATTCTGACTCCAACACTGACCAGCTGTGTGAACTTAGACAAGCCACTCGACCTTTCTAAACCTTTCATACTTCATCTGTAAATGATTTAACATGTGTAATGTGTAAACAGGTAAAACCCACATCTTGATGCAGTTAGCACCCAACAAAAGGAAGATGTTTCTGTTAGAGTGATAGATACTCTGGAGCCCAAATTCTTTGTTCTGCTTCTCCTATCTCAATTCAGGGTAGATTTATTTATTTATTTATTTATTTTTTAATCCCTATGTAAAAGTGATTTCTTTGATCCCTATGTAAGTCACTCTGTTATGTCCAATTCTTTGTGATCCACAGACAAGCCATGGAATTCTCCATGCAAGAATACTGGAATGAGTAGCCTTTCCCCTTTCCAGGGAACTTTCAGACCCAGCAATTGAACCAGGGTCTCCTGCATTGCAAGTGGATTCTTTACCAGTTGAGGTACAAGGGAATCTCTCCTATCTTATGTGTATCTCTGTCAGGCATGCTTTTATTGGGCAGTAAGCAGGACATACCATTAGAATTCATAAATAGCTAATGAAACTTTATGGACACATCTGAAGTGTTCGTTAAATGGACATGTTTTTAAATACATGTCTGGTTCACTGAAGATTGGCACTGCTGAGATAAAAGGCAGGATTGCAGATCAATATCGCTTTCTAAGAACATTTTGTCTTTAATTAGTTGTCTTCACGAGGCTCTGGATTAGAGCTGAGTGACAATCCAGGCATTAATGAAAGTGCAGAGGTAAGTCACTAAAAGATCATCAGACTGCAGGGAGCAGAAGGACTTAGGAAATAAACTGAGAGAAAATGTCAGTGTCTTAGGTGGTAGCAAAGGAAAGGTTGTCTGTCTATCCACCAATCTATCTCTATATTTATTCACTGCCTCAGTCTGCCATGCAATTCTCTTTTGTTTCACTATCTGCATTACCTTTAGTTCCTGGTGAAGGTCAAGCACAATTCTGGCTTTCAGATAAATCTTTGGAAAGGACAAAAATCAAATATCTCAGCTTAATACAAATTAATTTGCACCTTGTCTTTTGAGGCAATGAAAAATTATTTTGCAATACAGTACTAAACCTAGAATTCTGACTCCAACACTGACCAGCTGTGTGAACTTAGACAAGCCACTCGACCTTTCTAAACCTTTCATACTTCATCTGTAAATGATTTAACATGTGTAATGTGTAAACAGGTAAAACCCACATCTTGATGCAGTTAGCACCCAACAAAAGGAAGATGTTTCTGTTAGAGTGATAGATACTCTGGAGCCCAAATTCTTTGTTCTGCTTCTCCTATCTCAATTCAGGGTAGATTTATTTATTTATTTATTTATTTTTTAATCCCTATGTAAAAGTGATTTCTTTGATCCCTATGTAAGTCACTCTGTTATGTCCAATTCTTTGTGATCCACAGACAAGCCATGGAATTCTCCATGCAAGAATACTGGAATGAGTAGCCTTTCCCCTTTCCAGGGGAACTTTCAGACCCAGCAATTGAACCAGGGTCTCCTGCATTGCAAGTGGATTCTTTACCAGTTGAGGTACAAGGGAATCTCTCCTATCTTATGTGTATCTCTGTCAGGCATGCTTTTATTGGGCAGTAAGCAGGACATACCATTAGAATTCATAAATAGCTAATGAAACTTTATGGACACATCTGAAGTGTTCGTTAAATGGACATGTTTTTAAATACATGTCTGGTTCACTGAAGATTGGCACTGCTGAGATAAAAGGCAGGATTGCAGATCAATATCGCTTTCTAAGAACATTTTGTCTTTAATTAGTTGTCTTCACGAGGCTCTGGATTAGAGCTGAGTGACAATCCAGGCATTAATGAAAGTGCAGAGGTAAGTCACTAAAAGATCATCAGACTGCAGGGAGCAGAAGGACTTAGGAAATAAACTGAGAGAAAATGTCAGTGTCTTAGGTGGTAGCAAAGGAAAGGTTGTCTGTCTATCCACCAATCTATCTCTATATTTATCCACTTGTCAGCACTGTCTTTTTTTCCCCAGTGATGCCAGAAGAAGCTTACATGATCTTAATATAAAACACAGTGTGTGAATGAGATTACGATGGCAGAATAGAAGAATGTGTAATCATCTTCTCCAACCAGAGCACAAAAATTGCAACTAGTGTTTGAACAACCATCGACAGGAAGACATTGGAACATATAAAAATGAAACCCTATATCTAAGGACAAAAGATAAACAACAATGAAACGATAGGAGTGGCACATTTATGATAAAACAAAATGCTATACCTGCCACACAGGCAATTCACAAACTGGAGAACAACAATACCAAAAAGTTCTCACACTGTTATGAAGGTTCTAGGCCCCACATTAAGCTCCCCAGACTGGGAATCCAGCCAAGGGCCTGGAAATTCCTAGGAAATCTGATTTTGAGGGTCAGTGGGATTTGATTACAGAGGTTTCATATGACCAGGGGAATAAGAGATTCCTAGAGGGCACAGACAAAACCTGTGTGCACCAGTACTGAGGGAAAAGGAGCAATGGTCCCAAAGCAAACTGAATCAGACCTGCCTGTGAGTTTTTGAGGGTCACCTGCAGAGGTGTGGGTCATCAGAGGCTTGACACAGGGACAGGGGAATTGGCAGAAGCAGTCCTGGGACATGAATTTCAGCATAAGTCCTTTTGGAGGTCACTAATAGCCCTACTATAGAAGCCTATAAACTCCAGAACTGAGCCACCTTAGGCTAAACAACTAACACGGAGGGAGCATAGCCCCACATATCATCAGACAATTAAAGTTTTACTGAATACGGTCCTGCCCACCAGAGCAAGACCATTTTCCCCACAGGTAGCCCCTCCCATCAAAAGTCTTGCACAAGCTTCTTTTCCTCATCCACCAGACAACAGGCAGAGAGAAAAAAAAAAAAAGAACTACAATCCCATCAGTCTCCATAACTAAGACCACAATCACAGAAAGCTACCCAAAGTGGAAAGAAACAGGATTATATCCTAGATGAAGGAACCAGATAAATTCCCAGAAAATCAACCAAATAAAGTGGAGATAGGCAACCTCCCAGAAAAAGAATTCAGGATAATGATAGTGAAGATGAATGGAGGCAAAGGTCGAGAAGATACAAGAAATGTTTACCAAGGATGGACCTATAAGAGCTAAAGAACAAACAGAGATGAACAATACACTAGAAGGAATCAACAGCAGGATAACTGAGGCAGAAGGGTGTATAAAGTGACCTGAAATATAGAACTGTGGAAATCAAAAAAAAAAAAGTAACAGACCTCTGGGCCATGACAGGAAGACATTGGAACATATAAAAATGAAACCCTATATCTAAGGACAAAAGATAAACAACAATGAAACGATAGGAGTGGCACATTTATGATAAAACAAAATGCTATACCTGCCACACAGGCAATTCACAAACTGGAGAACAACAATACCAAAAAGTTCTCACACTGTTATGAAGGTTCTAGGCCCCACATTAAGCTCCCCAGACTGGGAATCCAGCCAAGGGCCTGGAAATTCCTAGGAAATCTGATTTTGAGGGTCAGTGGGATTTGATTACAGAGGTTTCATATGACCAGGGGAATAAGAGATTCCTAGAGGGCACAGACAAAACCTGTGTGCACCAGTACTGAGGGAAAAGGAGCAATGGTCCCAAAGCAAACTGAATCAGACCTGCCTGTGAGTTTTGAGGGTCACCTGCAGAGGTGTGGGTCATCAGAGGCTTGACACAGGGACAGGGGAATTGGCAGAAGCAGTCCTGGGACATGAATTTCAGCATAAGTCCTTTTGGAGGTCACTAATAGCCCTACTATAGAAGCCTATAAACTCCAGAACTGAGCCACCTTAGGCTAAACAACTAACACGGAGGGAGCATAGCCCCACATATCATCAGACAATTAAAGTTTTACTGAATACGGTCCTGCCCACCAGAGCAAGACCATTTTCCCCACAGGTAGCCCCTCCCATCAAAAGTCTTGCACAAGCTTCTTTTCCTCATCCACCAGACAACAGGCAGAGAGAAAAAAAAAAAAAGAACTACAATCCCATCAGTCTCCATAACTAAGACCACAATCACAGAAAGCTACCCAAAGTGGAAAGAAACAGGATTATATCCTAGATGAAGGAACCAGATAAATTCCCAGAAAATCAACCAAATAAAGTGGAGATAGGCAACCTCCCAGAAAAAAGAATTCAGGATAATGATAGTGAAGATGAATGGAGGCAAAGGTCGAGAAGATACAAGAAATGTTTACCAAGGATGGACCTATAAGAGCTAAAGAACAAACAGAGATGAACAATACACTAGAAGGAATCAACAGCAGGATAACTGAGGCAGAAGGGTGTATAAAGTGACCTGAAATATAGAACTGTGGAAATCAATGCTGCAAAACAGAATATAGAAAAAAGAATGAAAAGAAATGAAGACAGCCTAACAGACCTCTGGGACAACATTAAACAAACAAATATTCACATTATAGGAGTCCCAGAAAGAGGAGAGAGAGAGAAAGGAAATATTTGAAGAGATTGTCAACTAAAAAAGATGAACAACTTGAGAGTTGTGGGTTAAGTTTTATTTGGGCATAATTAGGACTGCAGCCTGGGAGGCAGCACCCCAGATAGCTCTGAGAGACTGTTCCAAAGAGACAGCAGGAGGAAGATGAATATTTAAGGATTTTGGTGAGGGGGAAGTTCAATATCATTAAATAGTCATTTTACAAAGGGTTTTTGGCTAGTCACAAAGATCTGATGTCACAATGAAGAGATTTAGTGCTCTTCTAAATATGAGGAGATGCAAGGATTGAGATAATAAAATCTGTTCTTCAAAGCATCCACCTATCTAAAGACTTGCCCCACCAGATTCCCTGAAGCACAGAGTGCCTACTCCACCCTGAACAACCTCAGGTGGTGTTGAAGGTCAGCAACTGTCACAGCACGGTGGTCCATCTCCACAGAGGCAGATGACAAGTACCCTTGTTCAGTCATTGGTAATGTAATTGGTAAATGCCAATTTGTAGTTGACAAGATAATAGCTGAAAACTTCCCCAACATGGAAAAGGAAATAGTCAACCATGTTCAGGAAGCACAGAGAGTTTGAGGAAGGAAAAACCCAAGTAGGAACACACTATGACAAATGGTAATCAATCTGACAAAAACTAAAGACAAAGATGAATTATTAAAAGCAACAAGGGAAAAGGGTAAAATAACATACATAAGAAAACTCATAAGATTATCAGCCAATTTCTCAACATAAACTCCAGAAGTCAGAAGGGAATGGCACTATACATTCCACATGATGAAAGGGAAGAACGTACAATCAAGATAGCTCTATCCAGCAAGATTCTCATCCAGACTTGATGGAGAAAGCAAAAGCTCTACAGACAAGCAAAAATTAACAGAATTCAGCACCACTAAACCAATTATACAGCAAATGCTACAGGATCCTCTCTAGGCAGTAAACACAAGAGAAGGAAAAGATCTACTAAAAATAACCCCCCAAAATTTACAGAATGGTGATAGTGTCATACATATGATAATTGCTTTAAACATAAATGGACTAAATGAACCAACCAAAACACCTAGACTGACTGAGTGAATACAAAAACAAGACCCATATGTGTGTGTGTGTGTGTGTGTGTGTGTGTGTATTGTCTATAAGAGATCTGTTTTATACATATGGACACTTACAGACTGAAAGTAAGGAGATGGGAGAAGTTATTTCACATGAATGGAAATTATAAGAAAGTTGCAGTAGCAATATTCATATCAGGCAAAACAGACTTTACAACAAAGACTGGTATAAAAGACAAAGAAGGACACTATATAGTGATCAAGGGTTCAATCCACGGAGAAGATGTAACTACTATAAATATATATGTACCCAACATAGGAGCACCTTAATATGTAAGGCAAATATTAACAAAGGGAGAGATCAACAGTAATACAAAAATAGTGGGGGATTTTAATATCCTACATTCATCAATGGACAGATCATCCAGACAGAAAACCAATAAGGAAATCCTGGCCTTAAATGATACCTTAGATTAGTTAAACTTAATTGATATTTATAGAGCATTCCATCCAAAAGGAGCAGACTACACATTTTTCTCAAGTGCATAAGGAATATTCTCTAGGATTGGCCACATACTGGATCAAAAGGTGAGTCTTGGTAAATTTAAGAAAATTGAAATCATATCAAGCATGTTTACTGATCACAGTACTATGGGGATAGAAATAAATTACAAACAACCAAACAAAAACAAAATAAAAAGCACAACTAAGAAACACCATCATGTGGTGGATAAATAATATGTTACTAAAAAAATCCTTGGATCACTGAAGAAATCAAAAAATAAATAAAAAACAATACCTAAGACAAATGAAAATGAAAGCACAATGGCCCAAAACTTATGGATTACAGAAAAAACAGTTCTAAGAGGGAAGTTTATAGTCATGCAAACTTATCTCAAGAAACAAGAAAAATCTCAAAAGATTCATCCCAGTGGTGCAAGGAGTTTTCATCTTCTGCAATTCCATCATTGTGGTACACCCTATCAACAAATTGAAGAGTAAAAAACATATCATTTTAATAGATGCAGAAAAGGCTTTTGATAAAATTCAGCACCCATTTATGATAAAAATAATCTCCAGAAACGGGGCATAGAGGGTACACACTTCCACATAATAAGGGCCATATGTGACAAGCATACAACTAGCATAGTACTGAATGGTGAAAAGCTGACAGCATTCCCCCTAATCTCAAGAACAACACAAAAATGTTCACTCAACACTTTTATTCAACATACTTTTGGAAGTCCTAGATATAGCAATCAGAGAAAAAAACAAAGGAAAGGGAATCCAAATTGGAAAGAAGAAGTTAAACTCTCACCCTTCACAGATGACATGATACTATGTATAGAAGATCCTAAAGATGTTACCAGAAAACTGCTCGAGCTCATCATTGAAACTGGTAAATTTGCAGGCTACAATATTAATACACAGTTGCATTTCTATACATTAATATCAAAATATCAGAAGAAGAAATTCAAGAAGAAATTCCATTTACCATTGAATTAAAAAGAATAAAATATCTAAGAATAAACCTACCCAAGAAGACAAAAGAGCCATTCTCCAAAAACTGTAAGATACTAATGAAAGAAATCAGAGGATATAAACAGATGGAAATGTATAGCATATTCACGTATTGGAAGAATCAATATTGCCCAAACAACTATACTATCCAAGCGATACTACAGATTCAGTGCATTTCCAATCAAATTTCCAATGACATTTTCCACAGATTTAGAAGGAAAGAAAATCTCAGAATTTGTATAAGGCCATAAAAGACCCTGAATAGGTAAAGCAATCTTGAAAATGAAAAATGGAACTGAAGAAATCAGGCTCCCTGGCTTCAGACTATACTACAAAGCTACAGTCTTCAAAAAGGTATGGTACTGGCACAAAAATAGAAATATCCATCAATGGAAAAGGATAGAAAACCCAGAAATAAGCCCATGCACCTATAGTCAATTAATCTATGACAAAGGAGGCAAGACTACACAATGTTGGAAGGAGTCTCTTCAACAAATGAGGCTGGGAAAACTAGACAGTCACAAGCTAAAAAAGAAAAAATGAAATTAGATCATTCCTTAGTTCCATAAACAAAATTTAGCTCAAAATGGGTAAAACCTAAATGCTAGACTGGCCACTATAAAACTCTTAGAGGAAAACCTAAGCAGAACACTAGAAAACTGACATAAATCACAGCCACATCTTTTCCAATTAATCGCCCAGAATAATGGAAATAAAAGCAAAAGTAAACAAACAAAACCTATTTAAACTCGAAAACTTTTGCACAACAAAGGAAACAATAAACAAAACTAAAAGACAACTCACAGATTGGGAGAAAATATTTACAAATGATGTGACTGATAAGGGATTTGTCCCCAAAGTTTACAAACAGCTTATGATACTAAACAACATCAAAATGAGCAATCCACTTGAAAAATGGACAGAAGGCCTGAATAGACATTTTTCTAAAGCGGGCATACAGATGGCCAATAGGCACATTAAAAGATGTTCAACACTGCTAGTTATTTGAGAAATGCAAATCAAAACCACAATGAGATATCAACTCATACTGCTCAGAATGGCTATTAAAAAATCCATAAACAACAAATGTTGGAGAGGGTGTGGAGAGAAGGGAACCCTCTTTACTGTTTGTGGAGTGTAAATTTGTACAGCCACTATGGAGAACTGTAAAGAAATTTCTTTAAATACTATCCAAGCGATACTACAGATTCAGTGCATTTCAATCAAATTTCCAATGACATTTTCCACAGATTTAGAAGGAAAGAAAATCTCAGAATTTGTATAAGGCCATAAAAGACCCTGAATAGGTAAAGCAATCTTGAAAATGAAAAATGGAACTGAAGAAATCAGGCTCCCTGGCTTCAGACTATACTACAAAGCTACAGTCTTCAAAAAGGTATGGTACTGGCAAAAAAATAGAAATATCCATCAATGGAAAAGGATAGAAAACCCAGAAATAAGCCCATGCACCTATAGTCAATTAATCTATGACAAAGGAGGCAAGACTACACAATGTTGGAAGGAGTCTCTTCAACAAATGAGGCTGGGAAAACTAGACAGTCACAAGCTAAAAAAGAAAAAATGAAATTAGATCATTCCTTAGTTCCATAAACAAAATTTAGCTCAAAATGGGTAAAACCTAAATGCTAGACTGGCCACTATAAAACTCTTAGAGGAAAACCTAAGCAGAACACTAGAAAACTGACATAAATCACAGCCACATCTTTTCCAATTAATCGCCCAGAATAATGGAAATAAAAGCAAAAGTAAACAAACAAAACCTATTTAAACTCGAAAACTTTTGCACAACAAAGGAAACAATAAACAAAACTAAAAGACAACTCACAGATTGGGAGAAAATATTTACAAATGATGTGACTGATAAGGGATTTGTCCCCAAAGTTTACAAACAGCTTATGATACTAAACAACATCAAAATGAGCAATCCACTTGAAAAATGGACAGAAGGCCTGAATAGACATTTTTCTAAAGCGGGCATACAGATGGCCAATAGGCACATTAAAAGATGTTCAACACTGCTAGTTATTTGAGAAATGCAAATCAAAACCACAATGAGATATCAACTCATACTGCTCAGAATGGCTATTAAAAAATCCATAAACAACAAATGTTGGAGAGGGTGTGGAGAGAAGGGAACCCTCTTTTACTGTTTGTGGGAGTGTAAATTTGTACAGCCACTATGGAGAACTGTAAAGAAATTTCTTTAAAAAACTAAAGATAGGACTACAATATAACCCTGCAATTTCATTCCTGGGCATATATCCAGAGAAAAACATGACCCAAAAAGATGCATGCACTTTATTGTTAATTGCATCACTGTTTACAATAACCAAGATGTGGAAACAACCTAAATGCCCACCAAGAGAGGAACAGATAAAGAAGACGTGGGGCCAACCATTAAAAAGAATGAAATAAGGTCATTTGCAGCAGCATGGATGGACCTAGAAAGTGTCATGCTGAGTAAAGGAAGGCAAAGAAAGAGAAATATCATAAGACATCCTTATAAGTGCAATCTAAAGGGAAATGACATAAATGAAGTTACAAAACAGAGACAGACTTAGAAAATGAACTCATGGTTGCTGGGAGTGGAAGAGATACTTAGGGACTTCAGGAAGGTCAGGTGTACCCTGCTATATCTAAAATACGTAAACAACAAAAACCTATTGCATAGTACATGGAACTCTGTTCAATGTTATGTGCCTGTCTGTATGGTAGGGGCATTTGCCGAAGAATGGATACATGTAAGTGTATGACTGAGTCCCTTCAATGTTCACCTGAAAGAAGCACAACATTGTTAATCAGTTATACCCCAGTACAAAATATTTTTGGTATTAAAAATAAAAACAAAATAAAAAATATAAAAGAGACAGTGTTATTGGAAAGAGCATAAGCTTTGCAATCACAACATGTTTTCCACTCCAGGTCCTTCTTTCAATTACTGTTGTTTCTTTCTCTGTTTTCCCCAAAGTTTACAAACAGCTTATGATACTAAACAACATCAAAATGAGCAATCCACTTGAAAAATGGACAGAAGGCCTGAATAGACATTTTCTAAAGCGGGCATACAGATGGCCAATAGGCACATTAAAAGATGTTCAACACTGCTAGTTATTTGAGAAATGCAAATCAAAACCACAATGAGATATCAACTCATACTGCTCAGAATGGCTATTAAAAAATCCATAAACAACAAATGTTGGAGAGGGTGTGGAGAGAAGGGAACCCTCTTTTACTGTTTGTGGGAGTGTAAATTTGTACAGCCACTATGGAGAACTGTAAAGAAATTTCTTTAAAAAACTAAAGATAGGACTACAATATAACCCTGCAATTTCATTCCTGGGCATATATCCAGAGAAAAACATGACCCAAAAAGATGCATGCACTTTATTGTTAATTGCATCACTGTTTACAATAACCAAGATGTGGAAACAACCTAAATGCCCACCAAGAGAGGAACAGATAAAGAAGACGTGGGGCCAACCATTAAAAAGAATGAAATAAGGTCATTTGCAGCAGCATGGATGGACCTAGAAAGTGTCATGCTGAGTAAAGGAAGGCAAAGAAAGAGAAATATCATAAGACATCCTTATAAGTGCAATCTAAAGGGAAATGACATAAATGAAGTTACAAAACAGAGACAGACTTAGAAAATGAACTCATGGTTGCTGGGAGTGGAAGAGATACTTAGGGACTTCAGGAAGGTCAGGTGTACCCTGCTATATCTAAAATACGTAAACAACAAAAACCTATTGCATAGTACATGGAACTCTGTTCAATGTTATGTGCCTGTCTGTATGGTAGGGGCATTTGCCGAAGAATGGATACATGTAAGTGTATGACTGAGTCCCTTCAATGTTCACCTGAAAGAAGCACAACATTGTTAATCAGTTATACCCCAGTACAAAATATTTTTGGTATTAAAAATAAAAACAAAATAAAAAATATAAAAGAGACAGTGTTATTGGAAAGAGCATAAGCTTTGCAATCACAACATGTTTTCCACTCCAGGTCCTTCTTTCAATTACTGTTGTTTCTTTCTCTGGTAAATGGGGATAAGAGTTCCCTGTAGTTCAGCTTGTAAAGAATTCACCTGAAATGCAGGAGACCCTGATTCTATTCCTGGGTTGTTAAGTTCCCCTGGAGAAGAACTAGGCTACCCACCCCAATACTCTTCCATTTCCCTGATGACACAGATGGTAATGAATCCACCTGCAATGCTGGAGCCCTGGATTTAATACCTGGGCTGGAAGCATCCCCTGGAGAAGGGAAAGGCTACCCATTTCAGTATTATTGCCTGGAGAATTCCATGGCTTGTCCATGGGTCACAAAGAATCGGATACAGCTAAGCAATCTTCATTTGCCTCATAAGGGAGTTGTTTAGCTCTATTTCACATGGTCTAGAGAGGAGAGGGCAAGGATGAAGGCTAAGAAACATTAGGGCCACAGGGTAGCACAACCTGGGGCCCTGCCTCATTTCAGAGCTCCCTACAGTAGTATACTTACCTGCTGGGTCAAGAGAGGCTAACTAGGAATATCAAAAGTCATTATGGATCTCACTGTCAGGTCATTTTGCACCTGAGAGTAGGGGGTCTTTGAAATCAGGCAGATGCAGACAAGCTCTGCTTGCCTCTTAGAACTTATGTGAGTGAAAGTTGCTCAGTGATGCCTGACTCTTGGTGACCCCATGGACTGCTGTACACCAGGCTTCCCTGTCCTTCACTATCTCCCAGAGTTTGCCCAAACTCATGTCCATTGAGTCTATGATGCCATTTATCCCACCTCTGTCATGTCCTTCTCCTCCTGCCCTCAGTCTTTCCCAGCATTGGTGTCTTTTCCAGTGAGTCAGCTCTTAGCATCAGGTGGCTACATATTGGAACTTAAGCTTCAGTATCAGTCCTTCCAATTAGAATTCACTGCTGATTTCCTTTAGGACTGAATAGTTTGACCTCCTTGCTGTCCAAGGGATTTTCAAGAGTCTTCTCCAGGACCACAATTCAAAAGCATCAGTTCTTCAGTGCTCAGCCATCTTGATCTAACTCCCTCATCTGTAGGTGACTCCTGGAATAACCATAGCTTTGACTATATGAACCTTTGTCAGCAACAGTGCCAAAATAGAAGTGAAAGACCCAAACTACTGCCCTAAGTGTGTGGAATCAGGTCATGGACACAGGATTAAAAAGGTTAAGTAGGAGAAGTTGATAAAATGATTCACTGAGTGATGCTGCTAATTAACTTCTGGCCTTTCCGACATCAGCAGTTGCTCTGTCTTTCCCAAACATGGTAGGATTCACACAATAAAGTTTGGACAGATATGAAGGACGTCTTGGGGCATATGCAACTCCCAGTGACAGAGGTTCTTCCCATTCTTGGGCTGTCCTCTTTTAAGGTCAGTGTCTAGAAAAAAGCAACAAGCCTGCGCAGCACTGTCCTGTATTGGTTAGGATGATGCCTGGAGGGTCGTCAGGCCCTGTTTGTGTGAGGGTTGAGAAGGCACCCTCCATAGGGAGGCAAGAATGTGGAAAGTATCAGCACTAACTCTTCTGCCCTGTGGTTCTTGGTCCTTCCTTCCAAGATCTTACAAACTGCTCCTTTTTATCATGCCTCCTCTCTCTTCCCAGATATAAAACCTTCTTTTTCCTGAAAGCCTTGTTTATTGATTTTTCCTGGTCCACTCTTCACGGTAGTAAACTTAAAAGTTTACTCATAAGAACTTACTGGCTTACCTGGTGTGAAGAAAATATTTGCCTGCAATACAGGAGATGACTTTCAATGAAGGAGACATGGGTTCAATCCCTGGGTTGGGAAGATTCCCTGGAGAAGAAAATGGTAACCCACTCCAGTATTCTTGCCTGGGAAATCCCATGGGAAGAGGAATCTGGTGGGATACAGTCCACGAGGTCACAAGAGTCAAAACATGAAATAGCCACTAAACTGCCACCACCATACTTTAGAAACACAAAATTTCTGTTTGCTACAAATTGAGACTCTTGGTTTCCAAGGATTATTTTAAAATACAGAAGAGCAAATTGCTTTATTTTGCTCTGGTGAAACTGATCATTCCTTCCTTGTGGAAGGCCCTGGCTGCCAATTCATATTTGCTGGAACTGTTAGAAAAGGCGTGAATCTTACTGTAGGGACCATGAGTTGTAACACTTACAGAGCAGGCCTGCCCAAGACTATGTGCTCAGCCATCTTGATCTAACTCCCTCATCTGTAGGTGACTCTGGAATAACCATAGCTTTGACTATATGAACCTTTGTCAGCAACAGTGCCAAAATAGAAGTGAAAGACCCAAACTACTGCCCTAAGTGTGTGGAATCAGGTCATGGACACAGGATTAAAAAGGTTAAGTAGGAGAAGTTGATAAAATGATTCACTGAGTGATGCTGCTAATTAACTTCTGGCCTTTCCGACATCAGCAGTTGCTCTGTCTTTCCCAAACATGGTAGGATTCACACAATAAAGTTTGGACAGATATGAAGGACGTCTTGGGGCATATGCAACTCCCAGTGACAGAGGTTCTTCCCATTCTTGGGCTGTCCTCTTTTAAGGTCAGTGTCTAGAAAAAAGCAACAAGCCTGCGCAGCACTGTCCTGTATTGGTTAGGATGATGCCTGGAGGGTCGTCAGGCCCTGTTTGTGTGAGGGTTGAGAAGGCACCCTCCATAGGGAGGCAAGAATGTGGAAAGTATCAGCACTAACTCTTCTGCCCTGTGGTTCTTGGTCCTTCCTTCCAAGATCTTACAAACTGCTCCTTTTTATCATGCCTCCTCTCTCTTCCCAGATATAAAACCTTCTTTTTCCTGAAAGCCTTGTTTATTGATTTTTCCTGGTCCACTCTTCACGGTAGTAAACTTAAAAGTTTACTCATAAGAACTTACTGGCTTACCTGGTGTGAAGAAAATATTTGCCTGCAATACAGGAGATGACTTTCAATGAAGGAGACATGGGTTCAATCCCTGGGTTGGGAAGATTCCCTGGAGAAGAAAATGGTAACCCACTCCAGTATTCTTGCCTGGGAAATCCCATGGGAAGAGGAATCTGGTGGGATACAGTCCACGAGGTCACAAGAGTCAAAACATGAAATAGCCACTAAACTGCCACCACCATACTTTAGAAACACAAAATTTCTGTTTGCTACAAATTGAGACTCTTGGTTTCCAAGGATTATTTTAAAATACAGAAGAGCAAATTGCTTTATTTTGCTCTGGTGAAACTGATCATTCCTTCCTTGTGGAAGGCCCTGGCTGCCCAATTCATATTTGCTGGAACTGTTAGAAAAGGCGTGAATCTTACTGTAGGGACCATGAGTTGTAACACTTACAGAGCAGGCCTGCCCAAGACTATGAAAAAGACAAAAGCAGAGACAAGAGATGGAGGGGGACCAGTGTCTGATCAGAGACTGGAAATGGCTCCTTTGAAGTGAGATTCTCTATAGATGGCTTTGGGACACTTTCTGAATAAGGATGAAGAATCTTTCAGTCAAGCTTTAGTTCCAAGAAAGTTATTGTCACCTTAAGATGTCATAGGCAAAATTTCCTTCAGAGTGATCCCAAAGAAGACTGAATTTACTGAAGAAAGTTCCACAGAGGAACTTCAATCCCAGAGTCACAGTACTGACAGGTTTTGGCAAAAAATAACTGGCAAATAGAGGGTCATCTTGAATCATGCATCACGTCCAGCATTTGCTTTCAGGCCATTACTGCCTTTTCCTAAATAGTTTAAAAAGTCCTGAGTTTTCATTCATACCTTTCTATAGTGCATTACTTACAAATCATCTAGAATCATTTTTTAAAAGTATAAATTCTGACAGGGAGGGAGATGGGAGGTGAGTTCAAGAAGGATTGTACATATGTGCACTAATGGCCTATTTATGCTGATGCATGGCAGAAACCATCACAATATTTTAATTATTCCCAAATTTAAAGTTCAAAAAATAAATGGGTCCTCATTCAAATAAGAATGAAATCCAAATTCCTGACCTACGTGACCCTATAATATATTTCCCAAATCTTCTGCTGCATCTCATCTCATGTCACCTTAAATTCCAACTGTAATGCCTTCATTTGGTTTCTTAAACACACCTAGTTCTCTCTCAACTCAGAATTTTGTACTTGCTGTTTCTTACACCTAAATGGACTGCCTCATGTTCTCCTCATAGTTGAATTCTTAACTTTCTGGTGGCCCATCTAAAATGCTACTTGCCCTAGTAGGTTTTCTCTTGCCATAATATCTCCAACATTTAAGTTTACCTTGATAATTATCTTTATGACCTTCAAACATGTCATCATATTCCTTGTGGAAGGCCCTGGCTGCCAATTCATATTTGCTGGAACTGTTAGAAAAGGCGTGAATCTTACTGTAGGGACCATGAGTTGTAACACTTACAGAGCAGGCCTGCCCAAGACTATGAAAAAGACAAAAGCAGAGACAAGAGATGGAGGGGGACCAGTGTCTGATCAGAGACTGGAAATGGCTCCTTTGAAGTGAGATTCTCTATAGATGGCTTTGGGACACTTTCTGAATAAGGATGAAGAATCTTTCAGTCAAGCTTTAGTTCCAAGAAAGTTATTGTCACCTTAAGATGTCATAGGCAAAATTTCCTTCAGAGTGATCCCAAAGAAGACTGAATTTACTGAAGAAAGTTCCACAGAGGAACTTCAATCCCAGAGTCACAGTACTGACAGGTTTTGGCAAAAAATAACTGGCAAATAGAGGGTCATCTTGAATCATGCATCACGTCCAGCATTTGCTTTCAGGCCATTACTGCCTTTTCCTAAATAGTTTAAAAAGTCCTGAGTTTTCATTCATACCTTTCTATAGTGCATTACTTACAAATCATCTAGAATCATTTTTTAAAAGTATAAATTCTGACAGGGAGGGAGATGGGAGGTGAGTTCAAGAAGGATTGTACATATGTGCACTAATGGCCTATTTATGCTGATGCATGGCAGAAACCATCACAATATTTTAATTATTCCCAAATTTAAAGTTCAAAAAATAAATGGGTCCTCATTCAAATAAGAATGAAATCCAAATTCCTGACCTACGTGACCCTATAATATATTTCCCAAATCTTCTGCTGCATCTCATCTCATGTCACCTTAAATTCCAACTGTAATGCCTTCATTTGGTTTCTTAAACACACCTAGTTCTCTCTCAACTCAGAATTTTGTACTTGCTGTTTCTTACACCTAAATGGACTGCCTCATGTTCTCCTCATAGTTGAATTCTTAACTTTCTGGTGGCCCATCTAAAATGCTACTTGCCCTAGTAGGTTTTCTCTTGCCATAATATCTCCAACATTTAAGTTTACCTTGATAATTATCTTTATGACCTTCAAACATGTCATCATATTGCTGCTTGGTAAAGTAGTATGCAAGTAGTATACTTAGTAAAGTAAGCTATGCAAAGAAAGGGATTTGTTTATTTTGTCCACAGAAATTTTTTGAACAAGAATGAATGAGCCCCATACTCAGTATTTAATTAGTATTTGTTTTATAAACATGGGTGGATGGATGGATAAATGATAATTATCCACAGAAATGCAGCTCTTGGTTTCTATTTAAGATAGCCATTCTCTGTCTGATCCACTGGACTTAAACAACTTTGTAACCAAAGAATCTGCAGCTTTAATTGTCACCAAGCAAGTGACAGGAAACCATCAAGTGTAAAGCAGGCAGTTCAGATCAGAATTAGATTTCCATTGTAGTCCATTTCCAGGTCAACTCTACTATTAGATTCAGGTGCAATTCATTTGGGGCTTCCCTTGTAGCTCAGCAGTGAAGAATCCACCTGCAATCCAGGAGACCTGAATTAGATTCCTGGGTCAGAAAGATCCCCTGGAGAAGGGATAGAAATACACTTTGATTATTCACATCTCTTTCCATTGAGATGATTACTAACTTCCAAATTGCTATATTGTTTGACTTAACTATTTTGGAAATGAGGGAAGGACTCTGGGAATGAATTTAAAAAGTATCCATGGGCACATTTTTATGCTTTCTTCTACATTCCAAGAATAGTCCTTCCTGGGACTAATCTAAATGCATTCAGCTGTCCACTTCACCTGGTAGATACCAGGCAACCATGGAGTTCAAACCTGACACAAGACGAAAGTGGTTCTGATCTTGAATTTCTTCCAGCAATGACATTCCTCAACATCATTAATCACTACAGCCCCAGAATGTGGACAAAGAAAGCTAAAGTCCCAAGCAGTCCATTAGTTGATAAATGTGTTTGTGGGCTCAGAGACATTTTCTGTGTGTTATTTTGATCAAATGTACTTGCTGTTTTTTTTTTACACCTAAATGGACTGCCTCATGTTCTCCTCATAGTTGAATTCTTAACTTTCTGGTGGACCATCTAAAATGCTACTTTCCCTCTTAGGTTTTCTCATGCCATAATATCTCCAACATTTAAGTTTACCTTGATAATTATCTTTATGACCTTCAAACATGTCATCATATTGCTGCTTGGTAAAGTAGTATGCAAGTAGTATACTTAGTAAAGTAAGCTATGCAAAGAAAGGGATTTGTTTATTTTGTCCACAGAAATTTTTTGAACAAGAATGAATGAGCCCCATACTCAGTATTTAATTAGTATTTGTTTTATAAACATGGGTGGATGGATGGATAAATGATAATTATCCACAGAAATGCAGCTCTTGGTTTCTATTTAAGATAGCCATTCTCTGTCTGATCCACTGGACTTAAACAACTTTGTAACCAAAGAATCTGCAGCTTTAATTGTCACCAAGCAAGTGACAGGAAACCATCAAGTGTAAAGCAGGCAGTTCAGATCAGAATTAGATTTCCATTGTAGTCCATTTCCAGGTCAACTCTACTATTAGATTCAGGTGCAATTCATTTGGGGCTTCCCTTGTAGCTCAGCAGTGAAGAATCCACCTGCAATCCAGGAGACCTGAATTAGATTCCTGGGTCAGAAAGATCCCCTGGAGAAGGGATAGAAATACACTTTGATTATTCACATCTCTTTCCATTGAGATGATTACTAACTTCCAAATTGCTATATTGTTTGACTTAACTATTTTGGAAATGAGGGAAGGACTCTGGGAATGAATTTAAAAAGTATCCATGGGCACATTTTTATGCTTTCTTCTACATTCCAAGAATAGTCCTTCCTGGGACTAATCTAAATGCATTCAGCTGTCCACTTCACCTGGTAGATACCAGGCAACCATGGAGTTCAAACCTGACACAAGACGAAAGTGGTTCTGATCTTGAATTTCTTCCAGCAATGACATTCCTCAACATCATTAATCACTACAGCCCCAGAATGTGGACAAAGAAAGCTAAAGTCCCAAGCAGTCCATTAGTTGATAAATGTGTTTGTGGGCTCAGAGACATTTTCTGTGTGTTATTTTGATCAAAGCAAAGCATTGTATGATAAATTTCTTTTTAAAAGATTATAGAAGACAGATTTAATGAATACAGTCTTTTATCTCATATTTCAGAGATAATTTCTTTAAACTTTTTATATTTGCCTTCCTTTGCTCTTTACCTTCATCTCTCTAAATAATGTGAACATATCTATTTATTGATTTTTTTTAAAAAAAATTAGACAATATTTATTGATTCCAAAATGAGAAATAAGGCTTTAGTTCACCTACAATACCCCTTTTCTTCTTTTCTACATTTCATAGTTAAATTATTTTAGTCCTTACATTGATTACATTTTTTTCTAAAATCTCTTCATATTTATAAAACATACATAAAAGTTGAAAGTCTTTTATAAGGAATACCTATATCCACATCATTTGATTCTTCAATTAACATTTTACTATTCTAGTTTTATTACATATCTATCCAGTCATCCAAACCTGTAACTATCTATTGATCTTATTTTTGTTGTGTTTCAAAGAAAGTTGAAACATCAGTATGCTCTACCTCTAAACACAACAGCATTGATGTTAAATATTACAGAATTTAATATTTGTTTACAATTCCTTTTTTCTTTTTCTTTTTGAAGTAAAGTGAATATAAAATGAAGTACATATAGTTTTAGTGTACCCTTCCATGAGTTTCGATAAATGCTTGTTCCTATGTAACTCAAGCCTCTGCAAAGATATGGAACTTTATATTATCCTACAGAGTTTTCTTGTGTCTCTTTTCAGAAAGCTGCTGCCTCATTTCCATGATAGAGACGAGTGCTCAGATTTTTCTGTTACAGATTAGTGTCTTTGTTCTATAATTTATAAAAAAGTAATCCATTGTTATTCTATTAAATATTAGTTATTCTCATAGGTGTGTAGTCTTATGATTCTCATTACATTTTTATGCTTTCTTCTACATTCCAAGAATAGTCCTTCCTGGGACTAATCTAAATGCATTCAGCTGTCCACTTCACCTGGTAGATACCAGGCAACCATGGAGTTCAAACCTGACACAAGACGAAAGTGGTTCTGATCTTGAATTTCTTCCAGCAATGACATTCCTCAACATCATTAATCACTACAGCCCCAGAATGTGGACAAAGAAAGCTAAAGTCCCAAGCAGTCCATTAGTTGATAAATGTGTTTGTGGGCTCAGAGACATTTTCTGTGTGTTATTTTGATCAAAGCAAAGCATTGTATGATAAATTTCTTTTTAAAAGATTATAGAAGACAGATTTAATGAATACAGTCTTTTATCTCATATTTCAGAGATAATTTCTTTAAACTTTTTATATTTGCCTTCCTTTGCTCTTTACCTTCATCTCTCTAAATAATGTGAACATATCTATTTATTGATTTTTTTTAAAAAAAATTAGACAATATTTATTGATTCCAAAATGAGAAATAAGGCTTTAGTTCACCTACAATACCCCTTTTCTTCTTTTCTACATTTCATAGTTAAATTATTTTAGTCCTTACATTGATTACATTTTTTTCTAAAATCTCTTCATATTTATAAAACATACATAAAAGTTGAAAGTCTTTTATAAGGAATACCTATATCCACATCATTTGATTCTTCAATTAACATTTTACTATTCTAGTTTTATTACATATCTATCCAGTCATCCAAACCTGTAACTATCTATTGATCTTATTTTTGTTGTGTTTCAAAGAAAGTTGAAACATCAGTATGCTCTACCTCTAAACACAACAGCATTGATGTTAAATATTACAGAATTTAATATTTGTTTACAATTCCTTTTTTCTTTTTCTTTTTGAAGTAAAGTGAATATAAAATGAAGTACATATAGTTTTAGTGTACCCTTCCATGAGTTTCGATAAATGCTTGTTCCTATGTAACTCAAGCCTCTGCAAAGATATGGAACTTTATATTATCCTACAGAGTTTTCTTGTGTCTCTTTTCAGAAAGCTGCTGCCTCATTTCCATGATAGAGACGAGTGCTCAGATTTTTCTGTTACAGATTAGTGTCTTTGTTCTATAATTTATAAAAAAGTAATCCATTGTTATTCTATTAAATATTAGTTATTCTCATAGGTGTGTAGTTATATCTCATTATCATTTTATGTTTTCATGATGACCAGTGAATCATTAGACACATTAAATCATTTTTAATATGCTTATTATCACTCATACATTTTTTGTGAATTTTATAGTCAAATAATTTGTCCATTAAAAAATTGGTTCATGTTTCTTTTTATTTTTTGAATTGTAGGTAAGGTAGGCCTTCATCAAATACATATTTTACAAATATATTCCTCTAGTCTGTGACTTTATTAATTTTCTGCCTTATGTCTATTGAAAAGCAGATTTAAATTTTGATAAAAATTAATTTTCAAATTTTTGATTATTACTTTCTATGAAATGTTTGCCTATATCCAAGTCACAAGGATATTTCCCTATTATTTTCTTCTAGTTTGACTTACTATGATTTCAAAAAAGCTTTATTCAGATGTAACTTATATACCATAAGATTTTGCATGTGCAGTTCAATGATTTTAGTAAATTTATAGAGTTCCATAACCATCATCGCAATCTAGCTATAGAATATTTATATCACCCTAGAAATTTCTCATGTAAGAGTCAAAACTCACTCCTACTCCAAACCATAGCCAATCACTGTTTTGTTTTCTATCTTTATAAATTGGTCTTTTCTAGACATTTCCATTCTCAGAAATTTACCCAGTGAAATTAAAAGATATATATTTGCACAAAGCCATGTCTACAAATATTCATAGCAGCAATTCATAATAGCCAACAACTTGAAGTAATTTAATTCAAATGATACATTCAAAGTTTATTACTTGTTCTAGTAAAGCATCACTCTCCACTTTACAAGAATCTTAGCGATTCTAAACATTCCTCTACCTCTTCATCTACTCCATCCTTATGCCTGTGTTCTACTTTCTGTCAGCTATATTTCTCCTTTTGTCTCTGAAGGTCATTAACATTTTAATAAATCTTCCCACCTCAATAAATTCTCTCATTCTTTGTCCAGTTTTGTTTACATTATTGAGATTTCATGAACAGTGCTTATATTAAGAATGTATAAATATTTATTTATTTATTAATTTGAAAGTGCCAGGCAGAGTTCTAAGGCAGTAAAGTTACAATGATGAACAAGACAGGAAAAGGCCTCTCAGAGTTGGATAGGAGCAGAGAGTAAATGAAAATATATAAATAGTTTATATGTTCAATTTGATAAACAAAACAAAAAAGACAACCCACAGATTGGGAGAAAATATTCGCAAATGATGTGACTGATGAGGGATTGGTCTCCAAAATTTGCAAGCAACTTATGACACTCAATAGCATCATAACAAACAATCCACTCAAAAAGTGGGCAGAAGACATGAATAGATATTTCTCTAAAGATGACATACAGATTGCCAGCAGACACATAAAAAGATGTTCAAAATGTCTAGTTTCTAGAGAACAGCAAATTACAACTACAAATTAAAATTATCCCTGGTGGCCCAGTGAATAGAGCAGTGCAAGAAGAACCAGTTTGATCTCTGGCCTGGGAAGATCCCACACGCCAAGAAGTGGCTGGGCCCATGTGTCCAATTATGAACCAGCTCTCTGGAGCGCATCCGCCCAGAGCTGGTGTTCTACAACGGGAGAGGCCACTGTGATGGGAGGCCCACACAGGCCAAAGAGCAATAAAGATGGATGAAAAATAAATGATGACTTAGAGGCTAAAAAAAAACTACCACCTCACATTGGTCAGAATAGCTATCATCAGAAAATCCACAATGAACCTACAGCCTATTATGTGATTGAAAAAACAAGAATTAAAATTTACCCAGTGAAATTAAAAGATATATATTTGCACAAAGCCATGTCTACAAATATTCATAGCAGCAATTCATAATGAAAAAAAACATTCAAAGTTTATTACTTGTTCTAGTAAAGCATCACTCTCCACTTTACAAGAATCTTAGCGATTCTAAACATTCCTCTACCTCTTCATCTACTCCATCCTTATGCCTGTGTTCTACTTTCTGTCAGCTATATTTCTCCTTTTGTCTCTGAAGGTCATTAACATTTTAATAAATCTTCCCACCTCAATAAATTCTCTCATTCTTTGTCCAGTTTTGTTTACATTATTGAGATTTCATGAACAGTGCTTATATTAAGAATGTATAAATATTTATTTATTTATTAATTTGAAAGTGCCAGGCAGAGTTCTAAGGCAGTAAAGTTACAATGATGAACAAGACAGGAAAAGGCCTCTCAGAGTTGGATAGGAGCAGAGAGTAAATGAAAATATATAAATAGTTTATATGTTCAATTTGATAAACAAAACAAAAAAGACAACCCACAGATTGGGAGAAAATATTCGCAAATGATGTGACTGATGAGGGATTGGTCTCCAAAATTTGCAAGCAACTTATGACACTCAATAGCATCATAACAAACAATCCACTCAAAAAGTGGGCAGAAGACATGAATAGATATTTCTCTAAAGATGACATACAGATTGCCAGCAGACACATAAAAAGATGTTCAAAATGTCTAGTTTCTAGAGAACAGCAAATTACAACTACAAATTAAAATTATCCCTGGTGGCCCAGTGAATAGAGCAGTGCAAGAAGAACCAGTTTGATCTCTGGCCTGGGAAGATCCCACACGCCAAGAAGTGGCTGGGCCCATGTGTCCAATTATGAACCAGCTCTCTGGAGCGCATCCGCCCAGAGCTGGTGTTCTACAACGGGAGAGGCCACTGTGATGGGAGGCCCACACAGGCCAAAGAGCAATAAAGATGGATGAAAAATAAATGATGACTTAGAGGCAAAAAAAAAAAAAACTACCACCTCACATTGGTCAGAATAGCTATCATCAGAAAATCCACAATGAACCTACAGCCTATTATGTGATTGAAGCAAGTCAGAAAGAGAAGGATAAATAGTGCATACTAACACACATATATAAGGAATCTAGAAAGATGGTACTGATGAATGCATTTTCAGGGCAACAATAGAGAAACAGACATAGAGAACAGACTTATGGACACTGGGGGTAGGGAGGAGTGTGTGAGATGTATGGAAAAAGTAACATGGAAATATATTGCCATATGTAAAATAAATAACCAATGGGAATTCCCTGTAAGACTAAGGAAACTCAAACAGGAGCTCTGTGACAGCCTATAGAGGTGGGATGGGGAAGGAGATGGGAGGGAAGTTCAAGAGAGAGGGAACATATGTATACGTATGGCTGATTCATGTTGGCATTTGGCAGAAAGCAGCAAAACTCTGCAAAGCCATTATCCTGACATTAAATAATGTAATACCCTTCAATATAGTGGAATATTACTCAGCCAATAAAAAAATGAAATAAGGTCATAAGTAGCAACATGGATGGACCTAGAGAGTATCATACTGAGTGACATAAGTCATAGAAGGAGAAAAATCATATGACACCCCTTTAATGTGAATTCTAAAAAGAAACGATACAAATGAACTTATTTACAAAACAGAGACTCACAGACTTAGAAAACAAACTTATAGTTACAGGGGGAAGGGGCTGTTTGGGGCCTTTGGTAAAGTCATGTACACAGTGCAATGTTTGATGGATAACCAACAAAAATTCATTGTATAACACATGGAATTCTGCTCAATGTTATGTACTAACCTGGACGAAGATGGGTTTGGGGGAGAACGGATACATGTATATGTATGGCCGAGCATCTTCACTGTTCACCTGAAACTATCACAGAATTCTTAATTCTGTTTTTGGTGTTGAAAAAAATGAAAATAAAAACGTTCTTTAAAAGTTCAGACAAAAATGAGTAACAACTAAAACTTCTAGCCTAGCGCTTTTTTTTTTTTTTTTCCCCTAGTCTGTTTTTTTATTACAAGTCTTCCTCCAGGTCCTTCTGTGCTTCTATTGCATGGATTCTCCAGGTAAAAATACTAGAGTGGGTTTTCATGCCCTCCTCCAGGGGATCGTCCCAACTCAGAGGTCAAATCCCTGTATGGAATAGGAACTGTTATTATTCCTATTTTATGGATCAAGAAATTGAGGTTTAACAAGGTTGAGTAACTTGACTATAGAAACAGTATGTTGATTCAACATGGTTTAAAAGACTGTGATAAGTGATGTACCAAAACGATGTAACATATATAGACTTTGACCTAATTATGCCAATTTTGCTGACTTGTTCTCTGGAATAATTCAAGAGAATGAAAGAGGTACATTCACAGAGATTTTCAATGCAGCATAATCTTAAATAGTTAAAAAGTAGAAACTTAAATATCAAACAAAATAATTTACAAAACATCAACATGATAGATTATACAAGGCTATTAAAAGAAAAAAGTTACAGTAAAAATAAATCAGGGATGTTTATTTTCTGCTTTCTTGTATAGTAGCTCAATGTATTTTTATCTCTTGATTTTTTTGGGGGAGGAGGTGTGTTTGCTTTGCAGACTTATGAAAATAATTTCATAGGTATATGTGGTTCTTCCCATTTCCCATCTGCCTTCTTCCTTCCTTCATTTTTCTCCTATTTCCCATTTTACCCCTCATCCTCTCATTTCACTTCTTCTCTTTATCCAGGTTCCACAATGCATTCTTTACCCCAAAAACAATTCTAATGTTTCTAATGCATAACTTATTGTATTTCTATACATTATTTCAAATTGTTTCCTTTTTTATAGCTATTAATCATAGCTTTTTTTTAATTTTTATTTTACGTTTTACTTTTACAGAGTTTTGCTGTTTAAAGTTATGTATGATCCCAGATTAGTCATATGTATATCCCCAACCCCCATGCCTCCCCAGGTCATTGCACAACACCCTTGAAGGATCCACTTTTCTCACAGAGCAATGACAATAGATTTTTTTTTCACATATGATAGTATAGGTTTTCATGCTACTTCCTTTATGCCTCCCACCCACTGTTCATTCTCCACAATGTCCATATGTGTACTGTCCATGTCTGTTTCTCCATCACTTCACTGCATGTGTTATCATTACCATCCTACTAGATTCCATATATATGTGTTAGTATATTGTACTTGTTCTTCTCTTTTGCCTCCAGGGGATCGTCCCAACTCAGAGGTCAAATCCCTGTATGGAATAGGAACTGTTATTATTCCTATTTTATGGATCAAGAAATTGAGGTTTAACAAGGTTGAGTAACTTGACTATAGAAACAGTATGTTGATTCAACATGGTTTAAAAGACTGTGATAAGTGATGTACCAAAACGATGTAACATATATAGACTTTGACCTAATTATGCCAATTTTGCTGACTTGTTCTCTGGAATAATTCAAGAGAATGAAAGAGGTACATTCACAGAGATTTTCAATGCAGCATAATCTTAAATAGTTAAAAAGTAGAAACTTAAATATCAAACAAAATAATTTACAAAACATCAACATGATAGATTATACAAGGCTATTAAAAGAAAAAAGTTACAGTAAAAATAAATCAGGGATGTTTATTTTCTGCTTTCTTGTATAGTAGCTCAATGTATTTTTATCTCTTGATTTTTTTGGGGGAGGAGGTGTGTTTGCTTTGCAGACTTATGAAAATAATTTCATAGGTATATGTGGTTCTTCCCATTTCCCATCTGCCTTCTTCCTTCCTTCATTTTTCTCCTATTTCCCTTTTTACCCCTCATCCTCTCATTTCACTTCTTCTCTTTATCCAGGTTCCACAATGCATTCTTTACCCCAAAAACAATTCTAATGTTTCTAATGCATAACTTATTGTATTTCTATACATTATTTCAAATTGTTTCCTTTTTTATAGCTATTAATCATAGCTTTTTTTTAATTTTTATTTTACGTTTTACTTTTACAGAGTTTTGCTGTTTAAAGTTATGTATGATCCCAGATTAGTCATATGTATATCCCCAACCCCCATGCCTCCCCAGGTCATTGCACAACACCCTTGAAGGATCCACTTTTCTCACAGAGCAATGACAATAGATTTTTTTTTCACATATGATAGTATAGGTTTTCATGCTACTTCCTTTATGCCTCCCACCCACTGTTCATTCTCCACAATGTCCATATGTGTACTGTCCATGTCTGTTTCTCCATCACTTCACTGCATGTGTTATCATTACCATCCTACTAGATTCCATATATATGTGTTAGTATATTGTACTTGTTCTTCTCTTTTTGACTTACTTCACTTTTTAGGATAGGTTCTAGATGCAGCCACCTCATTAGGACTGATTCTTCTGCATTTATTTTTACAGCTAAGGAGTATTCCATTGTATATATGTACCACAGCTTTTGTGTACATTCATTTGTCGATGGACTTCTAGGTTGCGTCCATGTTCTAGCTATTATATAGAGAGCCGCAATGAGCATTGGAGCACAGGTGCTTCTGTCAATTTTGATTTCATCAGGGTATAAGACTAAGAGTGGGATTGGTGGGTGGTATGGTACTTCCATTTTTATTTTTTTAAGAAATCTCCATGCTGTCTTCCATAGAGGCTGTATCAATTTGCATTCCCACCAGCAATGCAAGATGGTTCCCTTTTCTCCACACCCTCTCCAGCACTTATTGTCTGTCGATTTGTTGATGACGGCCATTCGGATGGGTGTGAGGTGGTATCTCATTGTAGTTTTAATTTGCATTTCTCTAATTATAAGTGAGATTCAGCACCATTTCATGTGCTTTTTAGTCATCTGTATGTCCTCTTTGGAGAGGTGCCTGTTCAGGTCCTTTTCCCATTTTATGATTGGGTTGTTCATTTTTCCTGTGCTGAGCTGTCTGAGTTGCTTGTAGATTTTGGAGATTAATTCTTTGTCTGTTGTTTCATTTGCTATGATTTTCTCCCACTCTGTGGGGTGTCTGTTCAGCTTTTTTTGTAGTTTCTTTTGCTATACAAAAGCTTTTAAGTTTCATTAGGTCCCACATGTTCATTTTTCTTTTCAGTTCCTCTATTCTAGTAGGCAGATCAGAGAAGATCTTACTTTGATTTATGTCCTTGAGGGTTTTGCCTATATTCTCCTCTAAGAGTTTGATGGTTTCTGGTCTTCCATTTAGGTCTTTAATCCATTTTGAGTTGATCTTAGTGTATGGTGTCAGGGAATGTTCCAACTTCATTTTTTTGCATGTAGCTGTCCAATTTTCCTAGTGCCACTTGTTGAAGAGGCTGTCTTAGTTCCATTTTATAATTTCGCCTCCTTTGTCAAAAATAAGGTACCCATAGGTGCGTGGGTTGATCTCTGGGTTCTCAATCTTGTTCCATTGATCTATAGTTCTGTTTTTGTGCCAGTACCATACTGTCTTGATGACTGTTGCTTTGTAGTAGAGTCTGAAGTTAGGGAGGCTGATCCCTCCAGTTCCATTTTCCTTTCTCAGGATTATTTTGGCTATCCGAGCTCTTTTGTGTTTCCATATGAACTGTGTTATTCTTTGGTCTAGTTCTGTGAAGAATGTCATTGGAAGTTTGATAGGGATCGCACTGAATCTATAGATGACATTTGGTAGTATGATCATTTTCACAATATTGATTCTTCCGACCCAGGAACATGGAGTATCTCTCCATCTGTTTAAGTCTTCTTTAATTTCTCTCATGAGTGTCTTGTAATTTTCTGTGCACAGTTCTTTTGTTTCTTCGGGTAGGTTTATTCCTAGATATTTGATTCTTTTAGTTGCAATGGTGACGGGGACTGCCTCTTTGATTTCATTTTCTGATTTTTCATTGTTTGTGTATAGGAATGCCAGTGACTTCTGTGTGTTGACTTTGTATCCTGCGACTTTGCTGAATTCGTTGATTAGCTCTAGTAGCTTTGCAATAGTGTCTTTGGGATTTTCTATGTATAATATCATGTTGCTTGCGAATAGAGAGAGTCTGACTTCTTCCTTTCCAATCTGGATTCCTCTGATTTCTTTCTTTTCTCTTATTGCCGTTGCTAGAACTTCCAGCACTATGTTGAATAATAGTGGTGAAAGTGGACACCCCTGTCTTGTTCCTGATCTTAGAGGAAATGCTTTAAATTTTTCACCTTTGAGGATAATGTTCACTGTGGGCTTCTCATAGATGGCTTTTATTATGTTGAGATAGGTTCCTTCTATGCCCATTTTCTGAAGAGCTTTTATCATAAATGGGTGTTGTACTTTGTCGAAGGCTTTTTCTGCATCTATTGAGATGATCATGTGATTTTTGTCTCTCAATTTGTTGATATGGCATATCACATTGATTGATTTGTGGATATTGAAGAATCCTTGCATGCCTGGGATGAACCCAACTTGATCATGATGTATGAGCTTTTTGATGTGTCGTTGAATTCTGTTTGCTAGGATTTTGTTGAGGATTTTGGCGTCTAGATTCATCAGTGAAATTAGCCTATAATTTTCTTTTTTTGTGTTGTCTTTGCCTGACTTTGGTGTCCCAACCCACGGGCTGCGTCAGCGCACACCTAGGATTTGTCAACGCAGACCCTAAAGGGGGGAGTGGGAATTGAGATGACAAGAGACACGAGAAATGGAGACAAGACAGGAGTCTGATCAAGTCTTATTTTATTGTAGAAAGGGAATGGTATTTATGCTTTTCAGAAAGAGAAAGGAAAGAAGAAGGAGCCAAACACAGCCAGTCGTGTAAAAGGTCAAATGTGCATGCTGTTACATCATAATGAGAGTTTAGGGGGAACATGTGCTGATCACGAGCACAGAAGCTTCACTCAGGCAATCATGGCAATGAGCACACGTCTCAAGCCACACCTCCCTACAACCACCAGGCGCCATCTTTGGGAACTTGTAGCGATATTCTCTATTTAGTTTGTGTATAGGAATGCCAGTGACTTCTGTGTGTTGACTTTGTATCCTGCGACTTTGCTGAATTCGTTGATTAGCTCTAGTAGCTTTGCAATAGTGTCTTTGGGATTTTCTATGTATAATATCATGTTGCTTGCGAATAGAGAGAGTCTGACTTCTTCCTTTCCAATCTGGATTCCTCTGATTTCTTTCTTTTCTCTTATTGCCGTTGCTAGAACTTCCAGCACTATGTTGAATAATAGTGGTGAAAGTGGACACCCCTGTCTTGTTCCTGATCTTAGAGGAAATGCTTTAAATTTTTCACCTTTGAGGATAATGTTCACTGTGGGCTTCTCATAGATGGCTTTTATTATGTTGAGATAGGTTCCTTCTATGCCCATTTTCTGAAGAGTTTTTATCATAAATGGGTGTTGTACTTTGTCGAAGGTTTTTTCTGCATCTGTTGAGATGATCATGTGATTTTTGTCTCTCAATTTGTTGATATGGTCTATCACATTGATTGATTTGTGGATATTGAAGAATCTTTGCATGCCTGGGATGAACCCAACTTGATCATGATGTATGAGTTTTTTGATGTGTCATTGAATTCTGTTTGCTAGGATTTTGTTGAGGATTTTGGCGTCTAGATTCATCAGTGAAATTGGCCTATAATTTTCTTTTTTTGTGTTGTCTTTGCCTGACTTTGGTGTCCCAACCCACGGGCTGCGTCAGCGCACACCTAGGATTTGTCAACGCAGACCCTAAAGGGGGGAGTGGGAATTGAGATGACAAGAGACACGAGAAATGGAGACAAGACAGGAGTCTGATCAAGTCTTATTTTATTGTAGAAAGGGAATGGTATTTATGCTTTTCAGAAAGAGAAAGGAAAGAAGAAGGAGCCAAACACAGCCAGTCGTGTAAAAGGTCAAATGTGCATGCTGTTACATCATAATGAGAGTTTAGGGGGAACATGTGCTGATCACGAGCACAGAAGCTTCACTCAGGCAATCATGGCAATGAGCACACGTCTCAAGCCACACCTCCCTACAACCACCAGGCGCCATCTTTGGGAACTTGTAGCGATATTCTAAAACTGAAGGCCATAAGGCATGGCCAAGGCTCTCACGGCCCCAGACAGGATGATGATACTCTTATGCTGGCGGCTCCGCCAAGTGTCATCCCAAGCAATGTATTGTAACATTCATGCATGGGAGGTGTATTGTAACATTCATACATGGGAGGCTTAGGATGAGGCCGGGCCGACCAGCGGTCCCGGACAGGTCCCCCTTTTTATTCAAAGCCAAGAGAAACTGCTCGGGAACTGTGCCTGTCTTAGGTTGGGACATTACATTATACCGGTATTACCCGTCATGGGATTAGGCAGCATCTATGGCGGCCCTCTTGTCTTAGGTTTGCTCTGCAATGATGTCCTCTTACCCATCTCTGGTTGACCAGTTCAGCTCACAGGGGAGGTGAGTGTTCTCTACGAGTAGAGATATATGCTTCACCTTGTTTTGTCATCTCAAGGCGATGATAGTGGACCTGAATCAGCTTTGCCAAAACAGCCTCAGTCTGTTGTTTAGCGAATGCTACAAGCTTATTAAACAGCATGGGGCCAAAAACAAGTAAAAGGAGCAGGGTGATTAAAGGTCCAAGTCGGGGCATAAGGTAAGGCAACAGTCTATTCCATCTCGTCAGGAAGGGGTTGGCAGCGAGGACCCGTCTTCGTTGCTCAAGTTCTTCTTGTAGTTGTTTTACCTTGTTTCTGACTGTGCCGGACTTGTTGGCATAGAAACAGCATTTCTCCTGTAAAGTCAAACAGATACCTCTCTTCTCTGCAGTTAGTAGATCTAGACCCCTTCTGTTTTGCAGTACCACCTCCGCTAGGGAGTCAGCCTGGTCTGGGACATTTTGTATAGTTTTTTATATTGTTTGCAAATCGGAAATTAATTGTTGGGACAGCTTGGCATATCGAGTAAGAGAGATGCCCATACCTGTTGACCCTGTGGCCACTGCAGTGGTAATGCCTAAAACTGCCAACAAAGGGACAAACAGCACCGCTCTTTTTGGTCTATATATAAAATGATCCATAGTGGGGATAGGAATTTCCTGATCTCCAGTGATTATATCTACATCTGAAAGGAGACAGGTCAATAAACATTGTCCTGTCCAATTTTGATGCAAGTATGTATATGCAAGGCCATTCCGCACACAAAGGCCGCACCGTTGACTGTGCATAAGGCACTGGTGACGCTTGTTATTGTGGTGCACTTGTTTTCTTTGATTCCTACGTCTATATCATAGCCATCATTTTTTCCTTTCTTAGAAACAGACGTGTAATTATTAGTATTCAGCATCAGGGATACAGTTATGGGGAGAGTAGGTGTACATGCTGAGTGATTAGTATAGAGGTTTATGTCGGTTTGGCTGAAATAGGGCACAGCAGCAGGATGAGGGGCCCTCTGATGCAAACAGAGCCAGCAGTCCTCAGCTATATCTGGCTGGGTATCATTAAGCAATATATAGGTAGCATTTAATATATCTAAAGTTTGTGGGTCTAGTTGTAATTCACTTCTCACTTTTGGTAGTGCTATAGGGTGATATTTCAATTCAGGCGGAAGCTCTTGTCGGAGCCTCTTTATCTGACCCTTTATCCTCTCTTCTCTGTACAAGTCTTGTGGTCCTCCTCCATCTGACACATGTATGGGGGCTTTCATTTGCCAGCATATTTGATCTCACTATGTGTCAGGACATCTTGTTATAACTAATCTTCCCGGGCCCGTTATATTTTTAATGGGGCCGTGAGTTAAGGTAGCACTAAAAACAGTTTCACCGCCAAATTGACACAGTTTGTATTGAAAGTAGCAGGAGCTATGTACGGCATTATGCACCTGTTTGCATTGGTCAAACAAGACGCCTGGATGAGTTGTTTCTACCCTAGGACTGGTGTTGCATACCCATCAGTTATCAAATTGTAGGTATGCTATATGACCCCCACAGTTCACTATGGTGACATATTGACCCAACCTAGGGAGGCTATATCTTCCTAAGCACTGACAGAATTGTCCATATCTTCTTTGCAACAGCTTACGGGCATCCGACGGGTCGCCAAAACTCGCTTCTGTTTCTGTCAGTCACTTATACAGCATCAAGAATAAGGCCAACACCTCGACAATGAGCATCCTGTAGAAAAAAGAAGAGAAAGCTTCTCAGGGAGACACTTTTTCCCTGGTTTATTAATTATCCATTTGTCTTATAAGACACTCAGGTAGCCATCGTGCGGCATCATATTCACTCGCAAACATGCAGACTGATCCTCGTCCCCAGATTAACACTGGATCTGGACCATGCCAGGAATTGTCAAGAGGATCCTTCCATTTGACCATGGCAACATTTTTATTTGTTGTTGAATGCCAGAATCGATCAGTCGCAGATTTTCCTTGAGCATCCAAATTTAAAAATTTAAAATAAAAAGGGCATGGTTTAGTATGTTTCTTGGGGTACCCTTAGTAGAGTACCAATCTCTCTTTTTTATTTTTTTAATGGTAATCTTGATGCATAAATGAGCACGCTCTACCATGTCTTGGCCTTGAGGGTTATAGGGGGTGCCTGTGGTATGTTTAATATGTAAAGCATTACAGAAATTTTGGAAAGCTTTTGAAGTATATCTAAGGCCATTATCTGTTTTGATTTGTGAGGGTATGCCCGCAAGGGTAAAACAATGTAGAAGATGTGCCTTAACATGTTTGGTAGCCTGTCTTGGCTGAAGTGAGCCCATAAGAAAGCCACTGTAAGTATCAATACAGACATGAATACAGGTTATAGTACAAAAGTCACGATAATGGGTAAAATTTTCATAGTAAATCCTTTTGGGTTTCCTCCCAGGGTCAAATGTTGCATGAATTAATGGGGCCGTGAGTTAAGGTAGCACTAAAAACAGTTTCACCGCCAAATTGACACAGTTTGTATTGAAAGTAGCAGGAGCTATGTACGGCATTATGCACCTGTTTGCATTGGTCAAACAAGACGCCTGGATGAGTTGTTTCTACCCTAGGACTGGTGTTGCATACCCATCAGTTATCAAATTGTAGGTATGCTATATGACCCCCACAGTTCACTATGGTGACATATTGACCCAACCTAGGGAGGCTATATCTTCCTAAGCACTGACAGAATTGTCCATATCTTCTTTGCAACAGCTTACGGGCATCCGACGGGTCGCCAAAACTCGCTTCTGTTTCTGTCAGTCACTTATACAGCATCAAGAATAAGGCCAACACCTCGACAATGAGCATCCTGTAGAAAAAGAAGAAAGCTTCTCAGGGTGACACTTCTCCCCTGGTTTATTAATTATCCATTTGTCTTATAAGACACTCAGGTAGCCATCGTGCGGCATCATATTCACTCGCAAACATGCAGACTGATCCTCGTCCCCAGATTAACACTGGATCTGGACCATGCCAGGAATTGTCAAGAGGATCCTTCCATTTGACCATGGCAACATTTTTATTTGTTGTTGAATGCCAGAATCGATCAGTCGCAGATTTTCCTTGAGCATCCAAATTTAAAAATTTAAAATAAAAAGGGCATGGTTTAGTATGTTTCTTGGGGTACCCTTAGTAGAGTACCAATCTCTCTTTTTTATTTTTTTAATGGTAATCTTGATGCATAAATGAGCACGCTCTACCATGTCTTGGCCTTGAGGGTTATAGGGGGTGCCTGTGGTATGTTTAATATGTAAAGCATTACAGAAATTTTGGAAAGCTTTTGAAGTATATCTAAGGCCATTATCTGTTTTGATTTGTGAGGGTATGCCCGCAAGGGTAAAACAATGTAGAAGATGTGCCTTAACATGTTTGGTAGCCTGTCTTGGCTGAAGTGAGCCCATAAGAAAGCCACTGTAAGTATCAATACAGACATGAATATATTTTATAGTACCAAAGTCATGATAATGGGTAACATCCATCTGTCATAGTACATTAGGTAGAAGTCCTTTTGGGTTTCCTCCCAGGTGAGGTGTAGGCAAATGTTGGACACAGATAGTATAACTTTTAACAATTTGGCGAGCTTGTTTTCTGGTAATTTTATATAAAAGTCTTCAAGTTTGAGCATTGCAATGATGTAAGGCATGAGCACTTTGTGTCTGCTGCAAATATTCTACAGTTACAGTTGCTGCCAGTTTGGTAGCCATGTCAGCTATGGCATTACCTTTGGCTAATGGTCCTGGAAGACCAGAATGAGCTCTGACATGACCCAAAAAGAAAGGGTGTATCCTGCGTTGAATGGTTTGTTGGCATTGTAAGAATAATGTGGCAGTTTTTAATATTGAGTTGATCTGGGCAACCGTCTCTAAAAGAGGCACTGAATGAGTTACATAAGCGGTATCAGTGTATATATTGACAGGTTGGTTTGGGAAGGCACACAAAACAGCAATTATAGCTTGTAATTCGACCAATTGTGTTGAACTATAGTTAGTTTTAAACTTTACCACTGTATCATTAAAAGTATAAGCAGCAGGTAATTGGCGCATCGGTCCAGCCACTCCATGGCACGTGGGATCTTCCTGGGCCAGGGATCAAACTAGTGCCTGTTGCACTGCAGGGCAGACTTTTTGCCCACTGGACCACCAGGGAAAACCCAAGAATGTCATTTGTAATGCTATGTTTAACTTTGTTATTCTAAAATATAGCTCAAATGATAGAGATTTTTAAAGGCATAAAAGATTCAGAACCCGAGGGGGAGCCAAGACGGTGGAGGAATGAGGGGAAGATTTCACCAGCTCCCCAACAGAATCACTAGAACTAATCAAGAAAAGAACCACTACCAACAAACCAGCCGCTAGACGACAGAAGAATTCCATAGGTCCTCAAGAGTAGAAGAGTGAATAGCCAGAAATTTCCCGGAGCTAGGGTTCTAAGAATCCTCTATCCTAAAAAACCCAGCAAGTGAGCCCATAAGAAAGCCACTGTAAGTATCAATACAGACATGAATATATTTTATAGTACCAAAGTCATGATAATGGGTAACATCCATCTGTCATAGTACATTAGGTAGAAGTCCTTTTGGGTTTCCTCCCAGGTGAGGTGTAGGCAAATGTTGGACACAGATAGTATAACTTTTAACAATTTGGCGAGCTTGTTTTCTGGTAATTTTATATAAAAGTCTTCAAGTTTGAGCATTGCAATGATGTAAGGCATGAGCACTTTGTGTCTGCTGCAAATATTCTACAGTTACAGTTGCTGCCAGTTTGGTAGCCATGTCAGCTATGGCATTACCTTTGGCTAATGGTCCTGGAAGACCAGAATGAGCTCTGACATGACCCAAAAAGAAAGGGTGTATCCTGCGTTGAATGGTTTGTTGGCATTGTAAGAATAATGTGGCAGTTTTTAATATTGAGTTGATCTGGGCAACCGTCTCTAAAAGAGGCACTGAATGAGTTACATAAGCGGTATCAGTGTATATATTGACAGGTTGGTTTGGGAAGGCACACAAAACAGCAATTATAGCTTGTAATTCGACCAATTGTGTTGAACTATAGTTAGTTTTAAACTTTACCACTGTATCATTAAAAGTATAAGCAGCAGGTAATTGGACGCATCGGTCCAGCCACTCCATGGCACGTGGGATCTTCCTGGGCCAGGGATCAAACTAGTGCCTGTTGCACTGCAGGGCAGACTTTTTGCCCACTGGACCACCAGGGAAAACCCAAGAATGTCATTTGTAATGCTATGTTTAACTTTGTTATTCTAAAATATAGCTCAAATGATAGAGATTTTTAAAGGCATAAAAGATTCAGAACCCGAGGGGGAGCCAAGACGGTGGAGGAATGAGGGGAAGATTTCACCAGCTCCCCAACAGAATCACTAGAACTAATCAAGAAAAGAACCACTACCAACAAACCAGCCGCTAGACGACAGAAGAATTCCATAGGTCCTCAAGAGTAGAAGAGTGAATAGCCAGAAATTTCCCGGAGCTAGGGTTCTAAGAATCCTCTATCCTAACCCCCACGCCAGACCACACCGACAGAGAGCGCGCCAGCAAGTGCCCTAAAACGGGGCCTAAGCGGAGCCTCAGGGGAGAGAAGGCAGCGCTCAGCGTGAAAACTCCAAGAATCCACCCAGATCGCCAGCAGAAATTAAGACACTGCGAGGATAGGATACTGGAGCAGGGCCGAGCAGAACGTGCTTGCTGCCTAGCGACCTGAGACCGGACGGAAGTGGGGTGTGCTGCCTAGCGACCGACTGGGAGCTGGGAGGGAGTACCCAGTGCGAAAATCGAGCCGCTAAGTAGGGCGAAAATCCGACTTTCAGCCTGGCACCGGGTCAGTTCAAACACTCCTAGTGTGGGACTGGCTGAAGGGGAAGTCGCCCACAGATTGCTGACCAGGGAATGGGCTCGAACCAGACGGGGAAGCTTGTGCTTGCCTTTGGGACTTGGACGCATAACCGGCAGTGCACTCGCGCCAGTGGAGGGGCAGCCCGTGCACCCCAATAGCTGCACCCCCATAGCTACACCCGCAGCGGAGGAAGCCGGGAGAAGGGCAGGTATCAGAGGCTACGGGCGGGTGCGCGGCAGAGCCAGAATGCCCCCAGCCCAACACGCGATTGCGCGTGCGCTGCAGCCCCCCACCCAACGGACTGGGATCTGCCTGTGCTCCCGCCCACCCTGGAACGAAGTGCAAGCCGCGGCCCCCCGCCCGACGGACTGGGATCAGCCCGCGCCCCAGCCCACCCCAGGATGGAGCTGAGCCGTGGCCCAACGCCCGAAGGACTGGGATCAGACTGCCATCCCGACCAGCACCTGCGCTTGCAGACCGGTGCCATAAGGGAAAGGCTGCATCATCAAGACAACACCACTGAGAGCAGACTGGCTTCCACCAGAAAGATGAGAGGATAAAAACCAGGGACGGTATGTAGCTTTTTTGTTTATCTGTTGCAGAAGGTTCTGTTTATTTGTTTGATTGGTCAGGTTTGGGTTTTTTTTTTTTTTCTTTTCTTTTTTTCTTCTTTTTATTTTTCTCTTTTGTATCTTCTTATTAAGTTTCTCTTCCCTTTTTTAATCTTTAATTTCTTTTTTTAAATTTTTAATTAATTTTTTTAAAATTTTAATTCTTGAACTTCTAATTTTCTTTCCTCTTTCCCACTCCTTCCTCCCTCTATGTTCTAAATCTAAAACTTTCTCCTATATACCACTACTGCCTAGAAAAATATTTCCTACCTTCCTGTCTCCACTATTCTCTTCCAGCCTCACTAAACAATACAACTTACTAATCTTTGCTACCTAACCCTATAAAATCCTTCCAAGTTGAATCTATTCCTTCTCATTACCCATACACTCTCCACCTCCTCACCCCCAACACATCTCTTAGTTAAAAATTGCTTTCAATGAAATAGTCCAAGCCAGGACCTTACCCAAGATCTCTTTTTCCAGGCACTATTTTAATTAATTCAGAGCTTAATGGGCAAGGACCAACTTTGATTGCATCGTTTGCCAGAAAAATTTCTTATGCTTTGTCACTGTAAGACTTGTTAGATGTGGTTACTGCTGTGTATGTAAGTATATCTTATGACTATGTTAGAAAACATCTGCATGCTTTTATGACTGTCACCCATTAGGGACACACCTCTTGCTCCTCAGATGCTAGTATTTGAACTAATATCACGGAACACCATAGCAAACCAGACATAGAGCCTACACCCCCTGACCAATCATCAAACCAAGGATCCTCGGAGTAGAAGCCCTGATTCCAAGACCCCAAACTATCAAAGAACATACAACACTAGAGATTGTTCACCTGTAAACAAGACCTAACCCCACCCAAGGCACAAACCATGGAACCCTGCTAGAAGGACAGAAAACCAAAGGAAGGGAGAATTCAACGAATAAGCCTGGTGGGAAAAAGAACTCGGTACACACAGACACCCACAAAGAAACAAAAACTAACCTAATAATGAAATGACAGAGAAACACTGCACAAATGAAGGACCAAGCTAGAGAAACACAGCTTCAAATGACAGAGGAGGAGACAGACAAATTATCTGAAAGAGAATTCAGAAAAACTATACTAATGAGGATGCAAAACACCAAAAACAGAATATTAGAGGAAATTAGTGCATTGAGAAAAGACATGCAGGAATTGAAAAATAAGCAAATAGAGACAACCAACTCAATTGCTGAACTCAAAAATACTAGAGAAGGCCTCAACAGTAGAGTATCGGAGGCTGAAGAACAGATAAGTGAGCTGGAATATAGACTGGTTGAGATAAATGCTGAGGAACAGAACAAAGCCGAAATAATTAAAAGAACTGAGAAGAGCCTCAGAGACCTCTGGGACAATATCAAACATGCCAACATTAGAATTATAGGAGTTCCAGAGGAAGAAGAAGGGAAGAAAGGTTACGAAAAGATTCTTGAAGAGATTATAGTGGAAAACTTCCCCAGCAAGTCCAAGAAGCACAAAGAGTTCCATACAGGATAAACCCCAGAAGATACACACCAAGGCACATTCTAATCAAACTAACACAGACTAAACATAAAGACAGATTACTAAAAGCAGCTAGAAGCAAACAACAAATAACATATAAAGGAAACCCTATATGTCTAACTGCGGATCTCTCAACAGAAACCTGGCAGGCCAGAAGAGAATGGCAAGACACATTTAAACGACTAAAAGAGAATAACCTGCAACCAAGAATTCTCTACCCAGCAAGAATCTCATTCAGAATTGATGGAGAAGTCAAAAGCTTCACAGACAAGCAAAAACTAAAAGAATTCTGTACCACAAAACCAGCCCTACAACAAGTGCTAAAGGGCCTGATATAGCCAATAAATACAAGAGTGGAAGTCCTACAAATCAAACCCCAGACTTCTAAGTAGATGACAATAGGAACATTCGTATCAATAATTACTATGAATGTAAATGGATTAAATGCTCCAACCAAACGACACAGGTTGGCTAAAGGATCAAGAAACATGACCCATATATATGCTGTTTACAAGAGACCCACTTCAGACCTAGAGACACTCATAGACTGAAAGTGAGAGGCTGGAAAAGATATTCCATGCAAATGGAAATCAAAAGAAAGATGGGTTAGCAATCCTCATATCAGACAAAATAGATTTTAAAGTAAAGAAGATTCTAAGAGACAAGGCAGGTCACTGCATCATGATTAAGGGATCCATCCAAGAGGAAGACATAACAGTCATGAATATCTACACACACAACACAGGGGCACCTCAGTACATAAGACAGATACTTTCAGACTTAAAAGAAGAAATCAATAATAACACAGTAATAGTAGGAGACTCCTCTCACACCAATGGACAGATCATTCCAAAGAGAAAATTAACAAAGAAACACAAACCTTAAATGTCACACTAGAAAAGATGAACCTCATCGATATCTTTAGGACGTTCCACCCAAAAGCAGAAGAATACACTTTCTTCTCAAGTGCTCATGGAACATTCTCCAGGATAGACCACATCTTGAGCCACAAGTCAAACCTCAGTCAGTTCAAGAAAACCAAAATTATATCAGCCATCTTCTTGGACCACAATGCAATGAGACTACAAATCAACTACAGGAAAAAAATCGCTAAAAATACAAACACATGGCGATTAAACAACACATACCTAAAAATCTAACTGATTACTGAAGAAATCAATGGAGAAATTTAAAAATTCCTAGAAGAAAATGACAATGAATATACGACCATGCAAAGCCTATGGGATACCGCAAACGCAGTTCTAAGACGGAAATTTATAGCAATACAATCCCACCTCAAGAAACTAGGAAAATATGAAGCAGATGGCTTAACCCTCCGCTTAAAACAATTGGAAAAAGAAGAACAAAAACATCCCAAAGCCAGCAGAAGACGAGAAATTATAAAGACTAGAGCAGAAATAAATCAGAAAGAAATGAAAGAAACTATAGTACGGATGAATAAAACAAAAAGCTGGTTCTTTGAAAAGGTAAACAAAATTGACAAGCAACTGGCCAGACTCATCAGAAAAAGAGAGAAGAACCAGATCAACAAAATTAAAAATGGAAAGGGAGAGAATACAACAGAGAATGCAGAAATCTAAAGGATTCTAAGAGACTATTATGAGCAACTCTATGGCAACACACTGGACAACCTGGAAAAAATGGACAGTTTCTTGGGGAAGATCAATCTCCCAAGACTGAGCCAGGAAGAAACAGAAACTTTGAACGACCCAATCACAAGCTCAGAAATCGAATCTGTGATTAAAAATCTACCCAAAAATAAAAGCCCAGGGCCAGATGGCTTCACAGCCGAATTCTACCAAACATTTTAAGAAGAGCTAATGCCTGTCCTTCTAAAACTCTTTCCAAAAATTGCACAGGAAGGAACACTTCCAAACACATTCTATGAGGCCACCATCACCTTGATACACAAACCAGGCAAAAACAGCACAAAGAAGGAAAATTACAGGCCGATTTCTCTGATGAACTTAGATGCCAAGATCCTCAACAAAATCCTAGCAAACAGAATTCAACGACACATCAATAAACTCATACATCATGATGAAGTCGGGTTCATCCCAGGCATGCAAGGATTCTTCAATATTCGCAAATCAATCAATGTGATACACCATATCAACAAACTGAGAGACAAAAATCACATGATCATCTCAGTAGATGCAGAAAAAGCCTTCGACAAAGTACAACATCCATTTATGATAAAAACTCTTCAGAAAATGGGCATAGAAGGAACCTATCTCAACATAGTGAAAGCCATATATGAGAAGCCCACAGCGAACATTATCCTCAAAGGTGAAAAACTGAAAGCATTCCCTCTAAGATCAGGAACAAGACAGGGGTGTCCACTTTCACCACTACTATTCAACATAGTCCTGGAAGTTCTAGCAACGGCAATAAGAGAAGAGAAAGAAAGCAAAGGAATCCAGATTGGAAAGGAGGAAGTCAAGCTCTCTCTTTTTGCAGACGATATGATATTATACATAGAAAATCCCAAAGACACTATTGCAAAGCTACTAGAGCTAATCAACGAATTCAGCAAAGTCGCAGGATACAAAGTCAACACACAGAAGTCACTGGCATTCCTATACACAAACAATGAAAAATCAGAAAATGAAATCAAAGACACAATCCCCTTCACCATTGCAACCAAAAGAATCAAATATCTAGGAATAAACCTACCCAAAGAAACAAAAGAAATGTACACAGAAAATTATAAGGCACTCATGAAAGAAATTAAAGAAGATTTAAAGAGATGGAGAGATACTCCGTGTTCCTGGGTCGGAAGAATCAATATTGTGAAAATGATCATACTACCAAATGTCATCTACAGATTCAATGCGATCCCTATCAAAATACCAATGACATTCTTCACAGAACTAGACCAAAGAATAACACAGTTCATATGAAAGCACAAAAGACCTCAGTAGCCAAAGCAATCCTGAGAAAGGAAAATGGAACTGGAGTGATCAGCCTCCCTATCTTCAGACTCTACTACAAAGCAACAGTCATCAAGACAGTATGGTACTGGCACAAAAACAGAGCTATAGACCAATGGAACAAGATAGGTAACCCAGAGATAAACCCACGCACCTATGGGTACCTTATTTTTGATAAAGAAGGAGAAACTATAAAATGGGACAAAGACAGCCCCTTCAACAAGTGGTGCTGGGAAAATTGGACAGCTACATGCAAAAAAATGAAGTTGGAACATTCCCTGACACCATATCAACAAACTGAGAGACAAAAATCACATGATCATCTCAGTAGATGCAGAAAAAGCCTTCGACAAAGTACAACATCCATTTATGATAAAAACTCTTCAGAAAATGGGCATAGAAGGAACCTATCTCAACATAGTGAAAGCCATATATGAGAAGCCCACAGCGAACATTATCCTCAAAGGTGAAAAACTGAAAGCATTCCCTCTAAGATCAGGAACAAGACAGGGGTGTCCACTTTCACCACTACTATTCAACATAGTCCTGGAAGTTCTAGCAACGGCAATAAGAGAAGAGAAAGAAAGCAAAGGAATCCAGATTGGAAAGGAGGAAGTCAAGCTCTCTCTTTTTGCAGACGATATGATATTATACATAGAAAATCCCAAAGACACTATTGCAAAGCTACTAGAGCTAATCAACGAATTCAGCAAAGTCGCAGGATACAAAGTCAACACACAGAAGTCACTGGCATTCCTATACACAAACAATGAAAAATCAGAAAATGAAATCAAAGACACAATCCCCTTCACCATTGCAACCAAAAGAATCAAATATCTAGGAATAAACCTACCCAAAGAAACAAAAGAAATGTACACAGAAAATTATAAGGCACTCATGAAAGAAATTAAAGAAGATTTAAAGAGATGGAGAGATACTCCGTGTTCCTGGGTCGGAAGAATCAATATTGTGAAAATGATCATACTACCAAATGTCATCTACAGATTCAATGCGATCCCTATCAAAATACCAATGACATTCTTCACAGAACTAGACCAAAGAATAACACAGTTCATATGAAAGCACAAAAGACCTCAAGTAGGCAAAGCAATCCTGAGAAAGGAAAATGGAACTGGAGGATCAGCCTCCCTATCTTCAGACTCTACTACAAAGCAACAGTCATCAAGACAGTATGGTACTGGCACAAAAACAGAGCTATAGACCAATGGAACAAGATAGGTAACCCAGAGATAAACCCACGCACCTATGGGTACCTTATTTTTGATAAAGAAGGAGAAACTATAAAATGGGACAAAGACAGCCCCTTCAACAAGTGGTGCTGGGAAAATTGGACAGCTACATGCAAAAAAATGAAGTTGGAACATTCCCTGACACCATACACTAAGATCAACTCAAAATGGATTAAAGACCTAAATGGAAGACCAGAAACCATCAAACTCTTAGAGGAGAATATAGGCAAAACCGTCAAGGACATAAATCAAAGTAAGATCTTCTCTGACCCACCAACTAAAATAGTGGAACTGAAAAGAAAAATGAACATGTGGGACCTCACGAAAGTTAAAAGCTTTTGTACAGCAAAAGAAATTACAAAAAAGCTCAACAGACACCACACAGAGTGGGAGAAAATCATAGCAAATGAAACAACAGACAAAGAATTAATCTCCAAAATCCACAAGCAACTCAGACAACTCAGCACAGGGAAAACGAACAGCCCAATCAAAAAATGGGGAAAAGATCTAAAGAGACACCTCTCCAAAGAGGACATACAGATGGCCCAAAAGCACATGAAACGATGCTCAAGCTTGCTTATTATTAGAGAAATGCAAATTAAAACTACAATGAGATATCACCTCACACCCGTCAGAATGGCCATCATCAAAAAATTTGCAGACAATAAATGCTGGAGAGGGTGCGGAGAATAGGGAACCCTCTTGCACTGCTGGTGGGAATGTAAATTGATACAGCCTCTATGGAAGACAGTCTGGAGAGTTCTTAAAAAACTAAAAATAGAAGCACCCTATGACCCAGCAATCCCACTATGAGGCTTATATCCTGATGAAATCAAAACTGAAAGAAGCCCCTGGACCCCAATGTTCATTGCAGCTCCCTATTCAATAGCCAGGACATGGAAGCAACCTAGATGTCCATCGACGAATGAATGGATCCAGAAGGTCTGGTATATATATACAATGGAATACTACTCAGCTGTTCAAAGAAATGCAGAAGACTCAGTCCTAATGAGGTGGCTGGCTCTAGAACCTATTATACAAAGTGAAGTAAGTCAAAAAGGGAAAGAGAAAAACAGTATACTAACACACATATATGGAATCTAGTAGGATGGTCTTAATAACACACGCAGGGAACTCATGGAAAAACAGACAGAGCATAGACATAGGGACATTGTGAGGAAGAAATAGGGAGGAGGAAGCATGGTGGGAATAACATGGAAACCTGTACTCTTATGTGTGGAAAAGATAGCTAGTGTCAGGCTTCCCCTGGTGGTACTGTGGGTAAAGACATCGCCTTGCAGTGCAAGGCATGCCAGTTCGATCCCTGGCCTGAGAAGATCCCACATGCCGTGTAGCAGCTGGACCGATGTGTCCAATTACCGAGCCGGAGCTCTGGAGCGCATGCGCCCAGAGTTGGTGCTCTGTGACAACAGAGGCCACTGCGATGGGAGGCTCACGTGGGCCAAAGAACAAAGATGGATGAAAATAGACAAAATGAAAGACCAGTAGAAGTGGCCCGCCTGCTCCCTTCTCTCCCCACCCCCACCAAAATAAATAAATAAATAAATCTTTAAAAAAAAATAAAAAAAGATAGCTAGTGTCATTGTGCTACGGGAATAGGAGTGCTTACAATGGCTTGGGGCGATGGTCCGGAGGGGTGGGATGGAGGGAACTTGGGGGAGGTGGGGACCATGGATATGCATATGACTGATCTGGGAACATACATGTCTGTGAACAACAAAACTCTCTAAAATCTTTTAAATAAAGAATAAAAATTAAAAATTAAAAAAAAATTAACAACAACAGCAAAAGATTTGTAACCATAAAACAAAAAGATTGTTCAAACTCATATATTAAATACAAATAGCAAAAGGGAATGAAAAATACAGAAAATAAAGATAATCTTCTACGATAAAGATAAAAAAGACCAAATAGGAAATGCCAGGGGCTTCCCTGGTAGTCCAGTGGGTGAGGACACTGCCTTGCAGTGCAAGGGGCACCGGTTTGATCCCTGGCCTTGGAGGATCTCACGTGCCTTGGAGTGGCTGGACCGATGTGTCCAACTGCTGAGCCAGAGCTCTGGAGCGCATGCGCCCAGAGCCGGTGCTCTGTGACGACAGACGCCACTGTGATGGGAGGCACACACGGGTCAAAGAACAAAGATGCATGAAAATAGACAAATGAAAGACTGATGGAAGTGGCCTGCCTGCTCCCCTCCCTCCCCAATCCCCCAAATAAATAAATGAATAAATAATAAGAAAAGAAATGCCAATATGGTGGAGCAAAGGACTTGCACTCATCTTCTCCAGCGAGAGCACTAGAACTGCAATTAGCTGCTTAAAAAAAAATTGAGCGGAAGAAGTTTGATCCCACCAAAAAAAAATATACCTCACATCTAAGAGAAAAGGAGATGTCACAAGATTGTAGGAGAGGCAGAATCATTTTAAATCAAACCTCAAACCCTTCAGAGACACTGGGAGAGCGCAAATAAAACTTTGTCCTCACAAAGACCCAGGAAAGGAAGAGTGACCCCCACAAGAGACTGAGCCAGACCTGCCTTTGTGGGTCCCAGTGCCTCCTGGATACCTACTGTGTAGGCACGAATCAGCAGTGGTTTGCAGCAGTCCTTGAAAGTGCAATGCTTGATATAAGTCCTCTTGATGAAAGTCACTATTAGCAGGACTATAGAGCTGCTGAACAGGACTGGGGAAACAGACTCTGGAGGACACAAACAAAACTTTGTGTGCACCAGGATCCAGGAGAAAGGAGCACTGACCCACATGAGACTAAGCCAGACTTGCCTCTGAGTGTCTGGAGTCTCCAGAGAAGGTGTGGGTTGATGGTGTCCTGCTGTGGGTCTGGGACACTAGGGCAGTGGTCTTGGTGAAGCATGGGCTTTAGAGCAGGTTAAGCTTCTCTAAAATTAAAAAATTAACAACAACAGCAAAGATTTGTAACCATAAAACAAAAGATTGTTCAAACTCATATATTAAATACAAATAGCAAAAGGGAATGAAAAATACAGAAAATAAAGATAATCTTCTACGATAAAGATAAAAAAGACCAAATAGGAAATGCCAGGGGCTTCCCTGGTAGTCCAGTGGGTGAGGACACTGCCTTGCAGTGCAAGGGGCACCGGTTTGATCCCTGGCCTTGGAGGATCTCACGTGCCTTGGAGTGGCTGGACCGATGTGTCCAACTGCTGAGCCAGAGCTCTGGAGCGCATGCGCCCAGAGCCGGTGCTCTGTGACGACAGACGCCACTGTGATGGGAGGCACACACGGGTCAAAGAACAAAGATGCATGAAAATAGACAAATGAAAGACTGATGGAAGTGGCCTGCCTGCTCCCCTCCCTCCCCAATCCCCCAAATAAATAAATGAATAAATAATAAGAAAAGAAATGCCAATATGGTGGAGCAAAGGACTTGCACTCATCTTCTCCAGCGAGAGCACTAGAACTGCAATTAGCTGCTTAAAAAAAAATTGAGCGGAAGAAGTTTGATCCCACCAAAAAAAAATATACCTCACATCTAAGAGAAAAGGAGATGTCACAAGATTGTAGGAGAGGCAGAATCATTTTAAATCAAACCTCAAACCCTTCAGAGACACTGGGAGGCGCAAATAAAACTTTGTCCTCACAAAGACCCAGGAAAGGAAGAGTGACCCCCACAAGAGACTGAGCCAGACCTGCCTTTGTGGGTCCCAGTGCCTCCTGGATACCTACTGTGTAGGCACGAATCAGCAGTGGTTTGCAGCAGTCCTTGAAAGTGCAATGCTTGATATAAGTCCTCTTGATGAAAGTCACTATTAGCAGGACTATAGAGCTGCTGAACAGGACTGGGGAAACAGACTCTGGAGGACACAAACAAAACTTTGTGTGCACCAGGATCCAGGAGAAAGGAGCACTGACCCACATGAGACTAAGCCAGACTTGCCTCTGAGTGTCTGGAGTCTCCAGAGAAGGTGTGGGTTGATGGTGTCCTGCTGTGGGGTCTGGGACACTAGGGCAGTGGTCTTGGTGAAGCATGCTAGAGCAGGTTCTTTTGAAGAGGATCACCATTACCCCTACCATAGTTTGGCCTTACAGGGAGAGAACATAGTTCCACCCATCATCAGATAATTGGATTAAAGCAATCAAAATGCCCATTAACAAATGAATGGATAAAGAAGACTGGTGTATACAATGGAATATTAGTCAGTCATGAAAAGGATGAGATTGGGTCATTGGTAGAGATATGCATGGACCTAGACACTGTCATGCATGGTGAAGTAAATCAAGAGCTATATATATATATATATATATGTTTATATATATATAGTATATTAATATATATATATATATATATATATATGTATGTGGAAACTAAGAAAAGATAGCATTTATCATCTTATTTGCAAAGCAGAAATAGAGATACAGGCATAAGAAACAAATATATCGATGCCCAGGAAAAAGGATGAGATGAATTGGGAGATGGGATTGACATATAAGCCCTATAGAAACCATATATAAAATAAATAACTGATGAGAGTCTACTATATAGCACAGAGAACTCTGCTCAGTGCTCTGTGGTGGTCTAAATGTGAAGGAAATCCAAAAAGAAACAGTATATGTATACATATGGCTGATTCATTCTGTTATATAGTAGAAAGTAAAACATCATTGTAAAGCAATTATACACCACAAAAATTAAGAACAACTAAAAGAAAACACACCAAACAAAAAAAAAAAAAAAAAAGGAAACAAAGTTCCTGAAAAACCATTGACAGGAGGAGGCTGGATCTGATCACAAAAAAGATACCCCACATCCAAGAACAAAGGAGAAGCCGCAACAAGACTGTAGGAGGGGCACAATCGCGCTTTTAAGTCAAACCTCATACCCACCAGAGAGGATGGGTGGGCCAGATAGGCAAAGCTTGTTGCACATCAAGAACCCGGAAAGGAGCAGAGACCCTCACAAGGGACTGAGTCAGACCTGCTTTAGAGGGTCCAAGTGCCCCCTTAAGCTAGAAGTGTCCTTGAGCAGTCTTTGGAAAGACAGCAGTCAATTCCCATTGAAGGAGGTTACCATTAACCCGATCATAGAGCCGTCAGTAGGACTGGAGACTCTGTGCTCACCGAGATCTGGGAGAGGTGAATAGCAATCCTAAATGAGACTGAGCCAGACTCACCTCTGAGTAATCTCCCACAAGGCGGGGGTTGATGGTGGCCTGCAGCAGGGTCAGGGTCACTGAAGAGGTGCTACTCATAGAGCATATGAGAATAAATCCTTTGTGAGAGAGATGCTATTTTCCCTACTGTAGTTTGGCTGCTGGTCAAATTGCATGGAGGGAATTTAGCTCCACCCAGCAAAAAAAAAAAAAAAGTGATCTGGATTAAGAATTAAGAAGCTACCAGGGCCAGCCTGGGCAGGTCTTTAGTTCTGGAATGGGCGGAAATAAACAAGCAGTAAAAGAGGTCTTCAGGTGCAACCATTGCCAGAGGCAAGAAAAAGACTGATAATTCCTGAATAGTCAGCAAGAGAAAAGAACATAAACATTCACTATTTTCACGTTTTGTCTGAAGCTGGAGTTACTGCTGGAGTTTTTAAAATTCATTTTATTTCTTATTCTTTTCTATTGCTTGTTTTGTTTTGTTTTGTTCAGTTGTTTTGGGTTTCTTTCCCCTTTTTTCCAAAACACCTCAGCCCACACCTTAGGGTTTTTTTTTTTTTCCTTGCTTGTCTATTTCCTCCATTGAGTTCTACTGAAGCTACTAATCTTTATCAGTAAGACTGAATGTATTCAAGTTTACATATATATATATATATATATATATATATATATATATATACACATATACATATATATATGTATATTTTTTTCCTTTTGAATCACACATTTTATTTTGGTATAAACTTCTGGTTCCATATTAGCCTTTTAAGTTTCTGTGGGATTTTTTTGTTGTTGTTTTTATTGTTTGTGCTTTGTTTTTCTATATTTTTCTATATACTTATCTCTGTTTTAATTTTTAAATTTTTTATATGTATTACTACCTCTATTCTATTACTATGACTACTTTGCTTTCTCTAAAAACGCACTAAACTCTGATACATACAAATCTTTATCAACATAAATTTAACTTTGCAGTATTATTCTATATTTCTCTTCTATCCTCCCTTTCTCTTTTTCCCTTTCCCCACCATATTTCTTAGTCTGTTCTGTCCTCATTGCCTTCTCCCCAACTGGGACCCTGGTCTAGCACTATTCTCCAAGATGTGCTCTAGTTAGTTTGGTTAATTAACAGGTGGATATCATTCTTGGTTTTATTTGCTGTGCTAACATGTGATACTGTATTTTCTGTTGGGATGTTTGGGTTATGTTATGGCAGTATATGTTTGTGTGTATAATTCAGTATGCTAGATAGTATTTGCATGATATTTTAACTGCCACTTGTCAAAGGTATACCTTCTGTTTCTCATTCACATATATATGTTTTAATGCCACTTAATGGCATAACAAACCAGCTGTGAAATCTTCATTCCCTGGTCAGGGAGCAAGTCCAGGGGCTTTGGGAGTGGGGGGAGCATGGACTCCAAAACCCTACAGTACCAGAGAACACCTAAAACTAGAGAGCATTGAATAGTGAGAACTCCAACAAAAGTAAACACTTGTATGCAAGTCCTGACATCACCCAACCACCAGCATCACCCGGAATAATACGCCTCATCCAAACAACAAATACTGACAGACAGTACTCAAAATCATGGGAAAGGAAACCCCAAAGATAGTTAGTTAAAAAAAAAATTAATACTAACAATGAAACGGCAGAGAAATACCACAGGATTGAAGGAACAATCTAAAAAAACACACAAGTTCAAATAAATGAAGAGGAAATAGACAAACTTTCTGAAAGCGAATGCAGAAGAATGAGAGTAGCGTGATCTAAAACAGCAAAAACAGAATTTTAGAGAAATTGGAATACACAACTAACACACTGAATAAAGACATACAAGAACTTAAAAAACAACAGAGACAAACAACTCAATTGCTGAACTTAAAAGCACTGTAGAAGGAATCAAGAGCAGAGTATCTGAGACAGAAGACTGGATAGGTGAGCTGGAAGATAGAATGGTGGAAGTAAAGACTGAAGAACAGAATCAACCTCAAAGAATGTAAAGAGCAGAGGATAGCTTCAGAGACCTCTGGGATAATATCAAATGCACCAATGTTTGAATTATAGAGGTTCCAAAAGAAGAAGAAAGAAAGAAAGGATATGAGAAGGTTTTCCAAGAGATTATAGTGGGAAATTTCCCCAAAGTGAGAAAAGAAATAGTTAATCAAGTCCAAAAAACACAAGGAGAACCTTACAAAATGAACCAGACAAGAAACACACCTAGACAAATATTAATTAAGTTAACACAAATGAGACCCAAAGACAGAATTCTAAAAGCAGCAAGAGAAAAGCAACTAGTGACATACAAGGGAAACCCCATAAGTTTAACAACAGATCTTTCAACAGAAACTATGCAGGCCAGAAGGGAATGGCAAGACACATTTAAAGCTCTGAAACAGAATAATCTGCAACCAAGAATACTCTACCCTTCAAGGTTCTCATTCAAAATTGATGGAGGAATTAAAAGCTTTACAGATAAGCAAAAATGAAAAGAATTTAGTAACACCAAGCCAGCTTTATAACAAGTGTTAAAGGGACTTATATAGACAACAAGTATAAGAGAAGAAAAAGAAGATCTACAAATCAAAGACATCATGACATCTAAGAAGATGACAATAGGATCACTTGTATCAATAATTACTTTGAATGTAAATGGACTAAATACCCCAACCAAAAGACAAAGAGTGGCTGAATGGATTCAAAAACACGGCCCATACATATGCTGCCTCAAGGAGACTCGCTTCAGACCTACAGACACTCACAGACTGAAAGGGAGAGGATGGAAAAAGATATTCCATGCAAATGGAAATCAAAAGGAAGTTGGAGAAGCAATCCTCATATCAGACAAAATAGACCTCAAAATAAAGAGAATTTAAAGAGACGAGGCAGAACACTACATAATGATCAAGGGATTGATCCAAGAGGAAGACATAACAATCATAAATATCTAGGTACCCAACACAGGAGCACCCGAATACATAAGACAAACACTTTCAGACATAAAAAAAGAAATCAACAATAACACAATAATAGTATGAGAGGAGCATTGGAAAAATAGGAATGGTGGAAGTAAAGACTGAAGAACAGAATCAACCTCAAAGAATGTAAAGAGCAGAGGATAGCTTCAGAGACCTCTGGGATAATATCAAATGCACCAATGTTTGAATTATAGAGGTTCCAAAAGAAGAAGAAAGAAAGAAAGGATATGAGAAGGTTTTCCAAGAGATTATAGTGGGAAATTTCCCCAAAGTGAGAAAAGAAATAGTTAATCAAGTCCAAAAAACACAAGGAGAACCTTACAAAATGAACCAGACAAGAAACACACCTAGACAAATATTAATTAAGTTAACACAAATGAGACCCAAAGACAGAATTCTAAAAGCAGCAAGAGAAAAGCAACTAGTGACATACAAGGGAAACCCCATAAGTTTAACAACAGATCTTTCAACAGAAACTATGCAGGCCAGAAGGGAATGGCAAGACACATTTAAAGCTCTGAAACAGAATAATCTGCAACCAAGAATACTCTACCCTTCAAGGTTCTCATTCAAAATTGATGGAGGAATTAAAAGCTTTACAGATAAGCAAAAATGAAAAGAATTTAGTAACACCAAGCCAGCTTTATAACAAGTGTTAAAGGGACTTATATAGACAACAAGTATAAGAGAAGAAAAAGAAGATCTACAAATCAAAGACATCATGACATCTAAGAAGATGACAATAGGATCACTTGTATCAATAATTACTTTGAATGTAAATGGACTAAATACCCCAACCAAAAGACAAAGAGTGGCTGAATGGATTCAAAAACACGGCCCATACATATGCTGCCTCAAGGAGACTCGCTTCAGACCTACAGACACTCACAGACTGAAAGGGAGAGGATGGAAAAAGATATTCCATGCAAATGGAAATCAAAAGGAAGTTGGAGAAGCAATCCTCATATCAGACAAAATAGACCTCAAAATAAAGAGAATTTAAAGAGACGAGGCAGAACACTACATAATGATCAAGGGATTGATCCAAGAGGAAGACATAACAATCATAAATATCTAGGTACCCAACACAGGAGCACCCGAATACATAAGACAAACACTTTCAGACATAAAAAAAGAAATCAACAATAACACAATAATAGTATGAGACTTCAACACTCCTCTCACACCAATGGACAGATCATCAAAAGAGAAATTTAATAATGAAACACAAGCCTTAAATGCCACACGAGAAAAGATGGACCTCATGGATGTCTTTTGGACTTTCCATCCAAAAGCAGAAGAATACACTTTCTTCTCAAGTGCTCATGGAACATTCTCCAGGATAGACTGCATCTTGGGCCACAAATCTAACCTCAGTCAATTCAAGAAAACTGAAATTATATCAACCATCTTCTTGGACCACTATACAATGAGACTAGAGATCAACTACAGGAAGAAAAAACGCTAAAAACACAAACACATGGTGATTAAACAACACATACCTAAAAAACCAACTGATCACTGAGCAAATCAAAGGAGAAATAAAAAAAAAATTCTTAGAAGAAAACAACAATGAACACACGACAGTGCAAAACCTGTGGGATACAGCAAAAGCAGTTCTAAGAGGGAAAATTATAGCAATGCAATCCCACCTCAAGAAACTAGGAAAATATGAAGCAGATGACCTAACCCTCTGCTTAAAACAATTGGAAAAAAAAGAAGAAAAACACCCCAAAAGTTAGCAGAAGAAGAGAAATTATAAAGACTAGAGCAGAAATAAATGAAAATGAAACGAAAGAAACAATAGTTAAGATAAAGAAAACAAAAAGCTTGCTCTCCAAAAAGGTTAATAAAATCAACAAACCACTGGCCAGACTCAACAAGAAAAAAAAAAAAGAACCAGATCAACAAAATCAAACATGTAAAAGGAGAGATTACAACAGAGAATGCAGAAATCCAAAGGATTATGAGACTATTATGAACAACTCTTTGGCAACAAACTGGACAATCTGGAAGAAATGGACAGTTTCTTAGAGAAGATTAATCTCTGAAGACTCAACCAGGAAGAAACAGAAACTATGAACAAGCCAATCACAAGCTCAGAAATAAACTTTGTGATAAAAAATCTACCCACAAATAAAAGCCCAGGGCCAGATGGCTTCACAGCTGAATTCTACCAAACATTTAAAGAAGACCTAATGCCTGTCCTTCTAAAACTCTTTCAAAACATTGCACAGGAAGGAACACTTCCAAACACATTCTATGAGGCTGCCATCACCCTGATACCAAAGTGTCCGGGACCGCGGGTCAGCCCGGCCTCATCCTAAGCCTCCCACGCATGAATGTTACAATACACCTCCCATGTATGAATGTTACAATATGCCGCTTGGGTTGGCACTTGGTGGAGCCGCCAACATAAGAGTATCGTCATCCTGTCTGGGGCCGTGAGAGCCTTGGCCATGCCTTATGGCCTTCAGTTTTAGAACATCACCACAAGTTCCCAAGGATGGCACCTGGTGGATGTAGGGAGGTGTGGCTTGAGACGTGTGCTCATTGCCACGATTGCCTGAGTGAAGTTTCCGTGCTCGTGATCAGCACATGTTCCCCCTAAACCCTCATAATGATGTAACAGCATGCACAGTTGACCTTTTACACGACTGGCTGTGTTTGGCTCCTTCTTCTTTCCTTTCTCTTTCTGAAAAGCATAAATACCGTTCCCTTTCTGCAATAAAATGAGATTTGATCAGACTCCTGTCTTGTCTCCATTTCTCGTGTCTCTTGTCCTCTCAATTCCCACTCCCCTCCTTTAGGGTCTGCGTTGATGAATCCTGGGTCTGCGCTGATGAAGCCCACAGGTTGGGACAAGTGGCACCCAACGTGAGGCTCGAAGTATGGGGGTCCCCCGTGAAGAAGCAGTGCCAGGAGCCGGCGATCAGAAAAGAAAGAGTGAATTGCCTCTCAGCTGCTGCGGGAACCTGCCGCACCAAGATTGAGGTAAGTTAGACACCAAAATGAGACAAGCATTGAGCCAGCATGATATATATGTTAAGCAGTTAGAAAAGACATTAAAGACATGAGGAGAAAATATAGAGTCAAGATCTGTTTAAATTTTTTGATTTTGTAAAAGAGATTTGTCCATTGTTCCCACAAGAGGAGACTATTAACCCAAAAAGGTGGGAACGAGTGGGTAATGCGTTTCAAGACTATTATGATACTTTTGGACCAAAAAAGGTTCCTGTAACCGCCTTTACCTATTGGAGTTTAATCAAAAAAATATATAGATATGAAGGACAGGACTACTGAAATAACAACCACAATTGCCCACAAGGAAAAAATTTTAAAAACAAGTTCCCGTAATGACTTAACCGTAAAATCCCTCTGAAAAGAGGAAGCAGATTTAATTCCATTAGATGACAAAGAGCCGGCTGTCTTCCCTGCTGATAAACAACAAAAAATTAAGAAAGAGCCCATTAAAGTAGAACTGAAAAATAGAGTCCCTAAGATATATCCCAAATTACAGACTAGGAGTGATGGTCAGAAAAAATGCGATTCCAATTCATCTGAAGTCGATCGAGATGATTTACAGGAAGAGACAGTTGACCACCATGACGTAGATCCGTTTCCGGCGTTTTTGCACCCTCTCCCTTACAAAACGGCCTCCGCACCTACTATCATGGCGGCCATGGCTGAGAGAGGAAAAACAGATCCTAGAAAGGAACTAAAAATTAAGATTAACTTGTTAGAAAAACAAATAAAACTTGAGGAACAAAATCAATCTTTAATCCCCCTTCTTCTTTCCTTTCTCTTTCTGAAAAGCATAAATACCGTTCCCTTTCTGCAATAAAATGAGATTTGATCAGACTCCTGTCTTGTCTCCATTTCTCGTGTCTCTTGTCCTCTCAATTCCCACTCCCCTCCTTTAGGGTCTGCGTTGATGAATCCTGGGTCTGCGCTGATGAAGCCCACAGGTTGGGACAAGTGGCACCCAACGTGAGGCTCGAAGTATGGGGGTCCCCCGTGAAGAAGCAGTGCCAGGAGCCGGCGATCAGAAAAGAAAGAGTGAATTGCCTCTCAGCTGCTGCGGGAACCTGCCGCACCAAGATTGAGGTAAGTTAGACACCAAAATGAGACAAGCATTGAGCCAGCATGATATATATGTTAAGCAGTTAGAAAAGACATTAAAGACATGAGGAGAAAATATAGAGTCAAGATCTGTTTAAATTTTTTGATTTTGTAAAAGAGATTTGTCCATTGTTCCCACAAGAGGAGACTATTAACCCAAAAAGGTGGGAACGAGTGGGTAATGCGTTTCAAGACTATTATGATACTTTTGGACCAAAAAAGGTTCCTGTAACCGCCTTTACCTTTTGGGAGTTTAATCAAAAAAATATATAGATATGAAGGACAGGACTACTGAAATAACAACCACAATTGCCCACAAGGAAAAAATTTTAAAAACAAGTTCCCGTAATGACTTAACCGTAAAATCCCTCTGAAAAGAGGAAGCAGATTTAATTCCATTAGATGACAAAGAGCCGGCTGTCTTCCCTGCTGATAAACAACAAAAAATTAAGAAAGAGCCCATTAAAGTAGAACTGAAAAATAGAGTCCCTAAGATATATCCCAAATTACAGACTAGGAGTGATGGTCAGAAAAAATGCGATTCCAATTCATCTGAAGTCGATCGAGATGATTTACAGGAAGAGACAGTTGACCACCATGACGTAGATCCGTTTCCGGCGTTTTTGCACCCTCTCCCTTACAAAACGGCCTCCGCACCTACTATCATGGCGGCCATGGCTGAGAGAGGAAAAACAGATCCTAGAAAGGAACTAAAAATTAAGATTAACTTGTTAGAAAAACAAATAAAACTTGAGGAACAAAATCAATCTTTAATCACTAAATTACAAAGATTAAAAACAAAAAATGAACGGGTTAAAGATTTAAAAAAAAAAACTGTCCTTGGCCCACCCACCTCAACAGCCTGACAAACATGCCCTTAAGGGCAAAATGGCCAATTATTCTGAGGAAAACGATTATGACTATAAAGTCACCTTCCCGGTCACTGAGACCATAGATGCTCAGAGAACGACATAGAGACACCACCATGGTTGTGATTTTGCTATCATAAAAAAATTAAAAACTGCAGTTTCCCAATATGGGGCCACTGTGGCTTATACCATTGCCATATTAGACTCTGTGGCAGAAAATTGGCTTACACCTAGAGACTGGAATACTTTAGTCAGAACAGTTCTCACGAGAAGTGACCATCTATTGTGAAAATCAGAATACCATGAGACATGTAAAGAGACAGCGCAAAAAAAGTCCAAGCTGGAAATAGATGGTCCCTAAATATGCTGACAAGATCTGACAACTATGATAACAGTGATACACAAATACAATATGATCCTGGTTTGTTCGCACAAATCCAGGCAGCTGCCACTAAGGCTTAGAAGAAGTTCCCTGTTAAAGGTGATTCGAGAACTTCACTCACCGGAGTCAAACAGTGATCTGATGAGCCTTTTACAGATTTTGTACATAGGCTTGTTACAACAACAGGCCACATTTTTGACAATGCTGATGCAGGACTAGATTATGTAAAACAATTAGCTTATAAAAATGCCAATGCAGCCTGTCAAGCCACAGTTAGACCCTATAAAAAAAAAGACTGACCTAACAGGATATATACGTCTCTGTGCAGACATTGGGCCTTCCTACCAACAAGGTTTAGCCATGACAGCGGCATTCAGTGGAAAAACTGTCAAGGATTTTCTAGCTGAGCAAGATAAAAACAAAAAGGGGTGCTTTAAATATAGAAAGCCAGGACACTTTGCTCGATATTACAACAATGCAGCTCAAGATAATGATTAAAAAAAAAGCTGACGAGAAAGCCCCTGGTATATGCCCTAGATACAACAACAACAAAAAACATTGGGCAAATCAGTGTAGGTCTAAGACTGATGTTCAAAAAAACCCTCTAGCTCCCCAGCCGGGAAACGAAAAGGGGGGGCCAGCCCCAGGCCCCGAAACAAGTATATAAGACAGTCAGCTTTGTCTCAGCCCAAAACAACAACAACCCCTTTCGGGACTTAGTAAAACAACCCCAGGCAGCGCAGGATTGGACCTCTGTGCCACCACCCACACAATACTGACTCCAGAAATGGGACCCCAGGCCTTGCCTATGGGGGTCTATAGTCCTTTGCCTCCTAAAACTTTTGGGTTACTCCTGGGGCATAACAGTATTACCATAAAGGGTTTCCAAATTTTCCCAGGGGTGATTGACAGTGATTTTACAAAAAAAAATAAAATTATGGCCCAATCTAATAAAAACATTATTACTATAAATCAAAGAGACAGAATAACACAGTTGACTACAACCGATCATACAGTAAAATCAAAAGAAAGAAGAACCAAGGGTTTTAGATCCTCAGATACATATTGGGTACAACAGATCACTAATAACAAAACTACGTTGACCCTCTGGTTAGATGAAAAGTTATTTACTGGACTAATAGATACAGGAGCTGATGTAACCATAATCAGAGGAAAAGATTGGCCGTCTAATTGGCCTACTTCAGAAACGATGACAAATTTGAGAGACATTGGACAAAGTACCAATCCCAGACAAAGTTCCAAGTATCTTACTTAAAAAGATAAAGAAAATAATTTTAAAATGATTAAACTGTTTGTTATTACTCGTCTGCCCATAAATTTATGGGGTCGAGATCTGCTGTCTCAAATAAAATTAATCATGTGTAGCCCAAATGATGTGGCTGCAACACAAATGTTGGTGCAAGAGTGTACCCCTAGAAAGGGGCTAAAAAAAAAAAAAAAAAAGATAAGATAATTAAACCTGTTCAGGCCCTGGGCAAAACTGATCGTAATAGGTTAAAAAAATTTTGATGACAGCTATTGACTTGCCTGTACCCCAGAGGTGTGCTGATCCAATAACTTGAAAATCATCGTCACCGGTCTGAGTTGATCAATGGCCGTTAACTACAGAAAAGTTACAAACAGCGCAACAGTTAGTACAAGAACAGCTGGAAGCTAGACATATAACAAAAAGTACTTCTCCTTTGAATACTCCCAGTTTTGTTATTAAAAAAAAATCTGGTAAATAGAGGCTTCTACAAAATTTAAGAGCTGTCAATGCCACTATGATAGTGATGGGGGCCCTACAACCAGGGCTGCCCTCTCCAGTGGCCATCCCAAAAAATTATTATAAAATTATTCTAGATCTCAAAGACTGTTTCTTTACCATGCCTCTACACCCAGTTGACCAAAAAAGGTTTGCTTTAAGCCTACTTTCCAAATTCGGAACCTAGCCTGCCTCAAAACTCTGGGAAATAACATAAGGGTTTCCAAATTTTCCCAGGGTGATTGACAGTGATTTTACAAAAAAATAAAATTATGGCCCAATCTAATAAAAACATTATTACTATAAATCAAAGAGACAGAATAACACAGTTGACTACAACCGATCATACAGTAAAATCAAAGAAAGAAGAACCAAGGGTTTTAGATCCTCAGATACATATTGGGTACAACAGATCACTAATAACAAAACTACGTTGACCCTCTGGTTAGATGAAAAGTTATTTACTGGACTAATAGATACAGGAGCTGATGTAACCATAATCAGAGGAAAAGATTGGCCGTCTAATTGGCCTACTTCAGAAACGATGACAAATTTGAGAGACATTGGACAAAGTACCAATCCCAGACAAAGTTCCAAGTATCTTACTTAAAAAGATAAAGAAAATAATTTTAAAATGATTAAACTGTTTGTTATTACTCGTCTGCCCATAAATTTATGGGGTCGAGATCTGCTGTCTCAAATAAAATTAATCATGTGTAGCCCAAATGATGTGGCTGCAACACAAATGTTGGTGCAAGAGTGTACCCCTAGAAAGTGGCCAAAAAAAAAAAAGATAAGATAATTAAACCTGTTCAGGCCCTGGGCAAAACTGATCGTAATAGGTTAAAAAAATTTTGATGACAGCTATTGACTTGCCTGTACCCCAGAGGTGTGCTGATCCAATAACTTGAAAATCATCGTCACCGGTCTGAGTTGATCAATGGCCGTTAACTACAGAAAAGTTACAAACAGCGCAACAGTTAGTACAAGAACAGCTGGAAGCTAGACATATAACAAAAAGTACTTCTCCTTTGAATACTCCCAGTTTTGTTATTAAAAAAAAATCTGGTAAATAGAGGCTTCTACAAAATTTAAGAGCTGTCAATGCCACTATGATAGTGATGGGGGCCCTACAACCAGGGCTGCCCTCTCCAGTGGCCATCCCAAAAAATTATTATAAAATTATTCTAGATCTCAAAGACTGTTTCTTTACCATGCCTCTACACCCAGTTGACCAAAAAAGGTTTGCTTTAAGCCTACTTTCCATAAATTTTCGGGAACCTATAAAGAGATATCAATAAAAAGTGTTACCTCAAGGTATGGCTAATAGCCCAACATTATGCCAAAAGTTTGTGACAACAGCTCTACAGTCAGTACAAAAAGCCTAAGAACAAATCTACATAATCCACTATATAGATGACATCCTGATAACAGGACGAATGAGAGAAAAAGTTTTACAGTTGTTTTAATCAACTTATTCACAAATTAAATGCCACAGAGTTACAGATAACACCAAAAAAGATTCAGTTAAAAGACCCCTATACATATTTAGGTTTTGAGTTACAAGGGCCCAAAGTTATCAATCACAAAACAACTATACGTAGAGATCATTTACAGACACTTAATGATTTTCAACAGCTTCTAGGAGATATAAATTGGCTTCGCCCATATTTAAAGATAACCACTAGAAATTTAAAGCCTTTATTTGAAACCTTGAAAGGTGACCCAAATCCAAAATACCCTCGATCTCTGACTCAAGAAGCTATAGATACATTGGCTAAAGTAGAGACAACAATTGCCAATCAATTTGTAACATTTATAAATTATGACAAACCATTAACTTTTATAATTTTCAATACAAAGGTGACCCCTACTGGCCTTTTTTGACAAGACGATCCCATCATGTGGATTCACCTTTCTTCATCACCAAAAAAGGTTTTATTGCCTTATTATGATGCTCTTGCTGATTTAATTATCATGAAAAGAAAACAGAGTAAGAAGTATTTCGGGCTTGAACCATCAAAGATAATTCAACCTTATACCCAAAGTCTAGTTACTTGGCTCCTACAGAACAGTGACTCTTGGCTTCTTACACTGGCTTCTTTTACAGGAAATCTAGATAATCATTATCCACTCGATAAGTTTATTCAATTTGGTAGATTACATGCCTTTGTTTTTCCATGTGTCGTCAGCACAAACGCATTAGACAATGCCTTAGTGGTGTTTACTGATAGATCCTCTTCAGGTTTTGCTGCTTATACTTTTTTTTTTTTAATTCTTTATTTTAAAGGTTTTACAGAGTTTTGTTGTTCACAGACATGTATGTTACTAGATCAGTCATATACATATCCATGGTCCCCACCCCCCCAGTAGCCCCCATCCCACCCCTCCAGACCTTGGCCCCAAGCCATTGTAAGCATTCCTATTCCCTTGTTCACAGACATGCATGTTCTGAGATCAGTCACATGCACATCCATGGCCCACACCCCCCCAGTTCCCCCCATCCCACCCCTCCAGACCTTCACCCCAAGCCATTGTAAGCACTCCTATTCCCTTAGCACTATGACAATAGCTATCTTTTCCACACATAAGAGTACAGGTTTCCATGTTATTCCCACCATGCTTCCTCCTCCTATTTCTTCCCACAATGTCCCTATGTCTATGCTCTGTCTGTTTTCCATGAGTTCCCTGCGTGTGTTATTAAGACCATCCTACTAGATTCCATGTATGTGTGTTAGTATACTGTTTTCTCTTTCCTATAAATTGGCTTCGCCCATATTTAAAGATAACCACTAGAAATTTAAAGCCTTTATTTGAAACCTTGAAAGGTGACCCAAATCCAAAATACCCTCGATCTCTGACTCAAGAAGCTATAGATACATTGGCTAAAGTAGAGACAACAATTGCCAATCAATTTGTAACATTTATAAATTATGACAAACCATTAACTTTTATAATTTTCAATACAAAGGTGACCCCTACTGGCCTTTTTTGACAAGACGATCCCATCATGTGGATTCACCTTTCTTCATCACCAAAAAAGGTTTTATTGCCTTATTATGATGCTCTTGCTGATTTAATTATCATGAAAAGAAAACAGAGTAAGAAGTATTTCGGGCTTGAACCATCAAAGATAATTCAACCTTATACCCAAAGTCTAGTTACTTGGCTCCTACAGAACAGTGACTCTTGGCTTCTTACACTGGCTTCTTTTACAGGAAATCTAGATAATCATTATCCACTCGATAAGTTTATTCAATTTGGTAGATTACATGCCTTTGTTTTTCCATGTGTCGTCAGCACAAACGCATTAGACAATGCCTTAGTGGTGTTTACTGATAGATCCTCTTCAGGTTTTGCTGCTTATACTTTTTTTTTTTTAATTCTTTATTTTAAAGGTTTTACAGAGTTTTGTTGTTCACAGACATGTATGTTACTAGATCAGTCATATACATATCCATGGTCCCCACCCCCCCAGTAGCCCCCATCCCACCTCAGACCTTGGCCCCAAGCCATTGTAAGCATTCCTATTCCCTTGTTCACAGACATGCATGTTCTGAGATCAGTCACATGCACATCCATGGCCCACACCCCCCCAGTTCCCCCCATCCCACCCCTCCAGACCTTCACCCCAAGCCATTGTAAGCACTCCTATTCCCTTAGCACTATGACAATAGCTATCTTTTCCACACATAAGAGTACAGGTTTCCATGTTATTCCCACCATGCTTCCTCCTCCCTATTTCTTCCCCACAATGTCCCTATGTCTATGCTCTGTCTGTTTTTCCATGAGTTCCCTGCGTGTGTTATTAAGACCATCCTACTAGATTCCATATATGTGTGTTAGTATACTGTTTTTCTCTTTCCCTTTTTGACTTACTTCACTTTGTATAATAGGTTCTAGAGCCAGCCACCTCATTAGGACTGAGTCTTCTGCATTTCTTTGAACAGCTGAGTAGTATTCCATTGTATATATATACCAGACCTTCTGGATCCATTCATTCGTCGATGGACATCTAGGTTGCTTCCATGTCCTGGCTATTGAATAGGGAGCTGCAATGAACATTGGGGTCCAGGGGCTTCTTTCAGTTTTGATTTCATCAGGATATAAGCCTCATAGTGGGATTGCTGGGTCATAGGGTGCTTCTATTTTTAGTTTTTTAAGAACTCTCCAGACTGTCTTCCATAGAGGCTGTATCAATTTACATTCCCACCAGCAGTGCAAGAGGGTTCCCTATTCTCCGCACCCTCTCCAGCATTTATTGTCTGCAAATTTTTTGATGATGGCCATTCTGACGGGTGTGAGGTGATATCTCATTGTAGTTTTAATTTGCATTTCTCTAATAATAAGCAAGCTTGAGCATCGTTTCATGTGCTTTTGGGCCATCTGTATGTCCTCTTTGGAGAGGTGTCTCTTTAGATCTTTTCCCCATTTTTTGATTGGGCTGTTCGTTTTCCCTGTGCTGAGTTGTCTGAGTTGCTTGTAGATTTTGGAGATTAATTCTTTGTCTGTTGTTTCATTTGCTATGATTTTCTCCCACTCTGTGTGGTGTCTGTTGAGCTTTTTTGTAATTTCTTTTGCTGTACAAAAGCTTTTAACTTTCGTGAGGTCCCACATGTTCATGTTTCTTTTCAGTTCCACTATTTTAGTTGGTGGGTCAGAGAAGATCTTACTTTGATTTATGTCCTTGACGGTTTTGCCTATATTCTCCTCTAAGAGTTTGATGGTTTCTGGTCTTCCATTTAGGTCTTTAATCCATTTTGAGTTGATCTTAGTGTATGGTGTCAGGGAATGTTCCAACTTCATTTTTTTGCATGTAGCTGTCCAATTTTCCCAGCACCACTTGTTGAAGGGGCTGTCTTTGTCCCATTTTATAGTTTCTCCTTCTTTATCAAAAATAAGGTACCCATAGGTGCGTGGGTTTATCTCTGGGTTACCTATCTTGTTCCATTGGTCTATAGCTCTGTTTTTGTGCCAGTACCATACTGTCTTGATGACTGTTGCTTTGTAGTAGAGTCTGAAGATAGGGAGGCTGATCCCTCCAGTTCCATTTTCCTTTCTCAGGATTGCTTTGGCTACTCGAGGTCTTTTGTGCTTTCATATGAACTGTGTTATTCTTTGGTCTAGTTCTGTGAAGAATGTCATTGGTATTTTGATAGGGATCGCATTGAATCTGTAGATGACATTTGGTAGTATGATCATTTTCACAATATTGATTCTTCCGACCCAGGAACACGGAGTATCTCTCCATCTCTTTAAATCTTCTTTAATTTCTTTCATGAGTGCCTTATAATTTTCTGTGTACATTTCTTTTGTTTCTTTGGGTAGGTTTATTCCTAGATATTTGATTCTTTTGGTTGCAATGGTGAAGGGGATTGTGTCTTTGATTTCATTTTCTGATTTTTCATTGTTTGTGTATAGGAATGCCAGTGACTTCTGTGTGTTGACTTTGTATCCTGCGACTTTGCTGAATTCGTTGCATGCTTTTGGGCCATCGGGGTATGTCTCTAATTTGCATTTAATAAGCAAGCTTGAGCATCGTTTCATGTGCTTTTGGGCCATCTGTATGTCCTCTTTGGAGAGGTGTCTCTTTAGATCTTTTCCCCATTTTTTGATTGGGCTGTTCGTTTTCCCTGTGCTGAGTTGTCTGAGTTGCTTGTAGATTTTGGAGATTAATTCTTTGTCTGTTGTTTCATTTGCTATGATTTTCTCCCACTCTGTGTGGTGTCTGTTGAGCTTTTTTGTAATTTCTTTTGCTGTACAAAAGCTTTTAACTTTCGTGAGGTCCCACATGTTCATTTTTCTTTTCAGTTCCACTATTTTAGTTGGTGGGTCAGAGAAGATCTTACTTTGATTTATGTCCTTGACGGTTTTGCCTATATTCTCCTCTAAGAGTTTGATGGTTTCTGGTCTTCCATTTAGGTCTTTAATCCATTTTGAGTTGATCTTAGTGTATGGTGTCAGGGAATGTTCCAACTTCATTTTTTTGCATGTAGCTGTCCAATTTTCCCAGCACCACTTGTTGAAGGGGCTGTCTTTGTCCCATTTTATAGTTTCTCCTTCTTTATCAAAAATAAGGTACCCATAGGTGCGTGGGTTTATCTCTGGGTTACCTATCTTGTTCCATTGGTCTATAGCTCTGTTTTTGTGCCAGTACCATACTGTCTTGATGACTGTTGCTTTGTAGTAGAGTCTGAAGATAGGGAGGCTGATCCCTCCAGTTCCATTTTCCTTTCTCAGGATTGCTTTGGCTACTCGAGGTCTTTTGTGCTTTCATATGAACTGTGTTATTCTTTGGTCTAGTTCTGTGAAGAATGTCATTGGTATTTTGATAGGGATCGCATTGAATCTGTAGATGACATTTGGTAGTATGATCATTTTCACAATATTGATTCTTCCGACCCAGGAACACGGAGTATCTCTCCATCTCTTTAAATCTTCTTTAATTTCTTTCATGAGTGCCTTATAATTTTCTGTGTACATTTCTTTTGTTTCTTTGGGTAGGTTTATTCCTAGATATTTGATTCTTTTGGTTGCAATGGTGAAGGGGATTGTGTCTTTGATTTCATTTTCTGATTTTTCATTGTTTGTGTATAGGAATGCCAGTGACTTCTGTGTGTTGACTTTGTATCCTGCGACTTTGCTGAATTCGTTGATTAGCTCTAGTAGCTTTGCAATAGTGTCTTTGGGATTTTCTATGTATAATATCATATCGTCTGCAAAAAGAGAGAGCTTGACTTCCTCCTTTCCAATCTGGATTCCTTTGCTTTCTTTCTCTTCTCTTATTGCCGTTGCTAGAACTTCCAGGACTATGTTGAATAGTAGTGGTGAAAGTGGACACCCCTGTCTTGTTCCTGATCCTAGAGGGACTGCTTTCAGTTTTCACCTTTGAGGATAATGTTCGCTGTGGGCTTCTCATATATGGCTTTCACTATGTTGAGATAGGTTCCTTCTATGCCCATTTTCTGAAGAGTTTTATCATAAATGGATGTTGTACTTTGTCGAAGGCTTTTTCTGCATCTACTGAGATGATCATGTGATTTTTGTCTCTCAGTTTGTTGATATGGTGTATCACATTGATTGATTTGCGAATATTGAAGAATCCTTGCATGCCTGGGATGAACCCGACTTCATCATGATGTATGAGTTTATTGATGTGTCGTTGAATTCTGTTTGCTAGGATTTTGTTGAGGATCTTGGCATCTAAGTTCATCAGAGAAATCGGCCTGTAATTTTCCTTTTTTGTGTTGTCTTTGCCTGGTTTGTGTATCAAGGTGATGGTGGCCTCATAGAATGTGTTTGGAAGTGTTCCTTCCTGTGCAATTTTTGGAAAGAGTTTTAGAAGGACAGGCATTAGCTCTTCTTAAAATGTTTGGTAGAATTCGGCTGTGAAGCCATCTGGCCCTGGGCTTTTATTTTTGGGTAGATTTTTAATCACAGATTCGATTTCTGAGCTTGTGATTGGGTCGTTCAAAGTTTCTGTTTCTTCCTGGCTCAGTCTTGGGAGATTGATCTTCCCCAAGAAACTGTCCATTTTTTCCAGGTTGTCCAGTGTGTTGCCATAGAGTTGCTCATAATAGTCTCTTAGAATCCTTTAGATTTCTGCATTCTCTGTTGTATTCTCTCCCTTTCCATTTTTAATTTTGTTGATCTGGTTCTTCTCTCTTTTTCTGATGAGTCTGGCCAGTTGCTTGTCAATTTTGTTTACCTTTTCAAAGAACCAGCTTTTTGTTTTATTCATCCGTACTATAGTTTCTTTCATTTCTTTCTGATTTATTTCTGCTCTAGTCTTTATAATTTCTCGTCTTCTGCTGGCTTTGGGATGTTTTTGTTCTTCTTTTTCCAATTGTTTTAAGCGGAGGGTTAAGCCATCTGCTTCATATTTTCCTAGTTTCTTGAGGTGGGATTGTATTGCTATAAATTTCCGTCTTAGAACTGCGTTTGCGGTATCCCATAGGCTTTGCATGGTCGTATATTCATTGTCATTTTCTTCTAGGAATTTTTAAATTTCTCCATTGATTTCTTCAGTAATCAGTTAGATTTTTAGGTATGTGTTGTTTAATCGCCATGTGTTTGTATTTTTAGCGATTTTTTTCCTGTAGTTGATTTGTAGTCTCATTGCATTGTGGTCCAAGAAGATGGCTGATATAATTTTGGTTTTCTTGAACTGACTGAGGTTTGACTTGTGGCTCAAGATGTGGTCTATCCTGGAGAATGTTCCATGAGCACTTGAGAAGAAAGTGTATTCTTCTGCTTTTGGGTGGAACGTCCTAAAGATATCGATGAGGTTCATCTTTTCTAGTGTGACATTTAAGGTTTGTGTTTCTTTGTTAATTTTCTCTTTGGAATGATCTGTCCATTGGTGTGAGAGGAGTCTCCTACTATTACTGTGTTATTATTGATTTCTTCTTTTAAGTCTGAAAGTATCTGTCTTATGTACTGAGGTGCCCCTGTGTTGTGTGTGTAGATATTCATGACTGTTATGTCTTCCTCTTGGATGGATCCCTTAATCATGATGCAGTGACCTGCCTTGTCTCTTAGAATCTTCTTTACTTTAAAATCTATTTTGTCTGATATGAGGATTGCTAACCCATCTTTCTTTTGATTTCCATTTGCATGGAATATCTTTTCCAGCCTCTCACTTTCAGTCTATGAGTGTCTCTAGGTCTGAAGTGGGTCTCTTGTAAACAGCATATATATGGGTCATGTTTCTTGATCCTTTAGCCAACCTGTGTCATTTGGTTGGAGCATTTAGTCCATTTACGTTCAAAGTAATTATTGATACGAATGTTCCTATTGTCATCTTCTTAGAAGTTTGGGGTTCGATTTGTAGGACTTCTTCTACTCTTGTATTTATTGGCTATATCAGGCCCTTTAGCACTTGTTGTAGGGCTGGTTTTGTGGTACAGAATTCTTTTAGTTTTTGCTTGTCTGTGAAGCTTTTGACTTCTCCATCAATTCTGAATGAGATTCTTGCTGGGTAGAGAATTCTTGGTTGCAGGTTATTCTCTTTTAGTCGTTTAAATGTGTCTTGCCATTCTCTTCTGGCCTGCCAGGTTTCTGTTGAGAGATCCACAGATAGACATATGGGGTTTCCTTTATATGTTATTTGTTGTTTGCTTCTAGCTGCTTTTAGCATTCTGTCTTTATATTTAGTCTGCGTTAGTTTGATTAGAATGTTCCTTGGTGTGTTTCTTCTGGAGTTTGCCTTGTATGGATCTCTTTGTCCTTCTTGGGCTTGGTTGACTATTTCCTTTCCCATGGTGGGAAAATTTTCCACTATAATCTCTTCAAGAATTTTTTCGTAGCCTTTCTTTCTCCTTTTTCTATCTATAGCATGTTGGTACGTTTTCCTTTTTAAAGATATCGATGAGGTTCATCTTTTCTAGTGTGACATTTAAGGTTTGTGTTTCTTTGTTAATTTTCTCTTTGGAATGATCTGTCCATTGGTGTGAGAGGAGTCTCCTACTATTACTGTGTTATTATTGATTTCTTCTTTTAAGTCTGAAAGTATCTGTCTTATGTACTGAGGTGCCCCTGTGTTGTGTGTGTAGATATTCATGACTGTTATGTCTTCCTCTTGGATGGATCCCTTAATCATGATGCAGTGACCTGCCTTGTCTCTTAGAATCTTCTTTACTTTAAAATCTATTTTGTCTGATATGAGGATTGCTAACCCATCTTTCTTTTGATTTCCATTTGCATGGAATATCTTTTCCAGCCTCTCACTTTCAGTCTATGAGTGTCTCTAGGTCTGAAGTGGGTCTCTTGTAAACAGCATATATATGGGTCATGTTTCTTGATCCTTTAGCCAACCTGTGTCATTTGGTTGGAGCATTTAGTCCGTTTACGTTCAAAGTAATTATTGATACGAATGTTCCTATTGTCATCTTCTTAGAAGTTTGGGGTTCGATTTGTAGGACTTCTTCTACTCTTGTATTTATTGGCTATATCAGGCCCTTTAGCACTTGTTGTAGGGCTGGTTTTGTGGTACAGAATTCTTTTAGTTTTTGCTTGTCTGTGAAGCTTTTGACTTCTCCATCAATTCTGAATGAGATTCTTGCTGGGTAGAGAATTCTTGGTTGCAGGTTATTCTCTTTTAGTCGTTTAAATGTGTCTTGCCATTCTCTTCTGGCCTGCCAGGTTTCTGTTGAGAGATCCACAGATAGACATATGGGGTTTCCTTTATATGTTATTTGTTGTTTGCTTCTAGCTGCTTTTAGCATTCTGTCTTTATATTTAGTCTGCGTTAGTTTGATTAGAATGTTCCTTGGTGTGTTTCTTCTGGAGTTTGCCTTGTATGGATCTCTTTGTCCTTCTTGGGCTTGGTTGACTATTTCCTTTCCCATGGTGGGAAAATTTTCCACTATAATCTCTTCAAGAATTTTTTCGTAGCCTTTCTTTCCCTCCTCTTCTTCTGGAACTCCTATAGTTCTAATGTTGGTACGTTTGATATTTGCCCATAGGACTCTGATGCTATCTTCTGTTCTTTTAATTCTTTCAGCTTTGTTCTGTTCTTCAGCACTTATTTCCACTATTCTCTCTTCCTGTTCACTTATCCGTTCTTCTGCCTCTGATATTCTACTGTTAAGACCTTCTATAGTATTTTTGAGTTCAGCCACTGAGTTGGTAGTATCTATTTGCTTCTTTTTCTTATTTTTGGTGGGGGATGGATTGGGGAGGGAGGAGGACGGGCAGGCCACTTCTATTGGTCTTTCATTTATTCAGTTTCATCCTATTTGCTTATTTTTCTTTTCTTGCATGTCTCTTCTTAGTGCGCTAATTTCCTCTAATATTCTGTTTTCAATGTTTTGAATCCTCACTAGTATAGCTTTTCTGAATTCTCCTTCAGATAATTTGTCTATCTCCTCCTCTGTCATTTGAAGCTTTGTTTCTCTAGCTTGGTCCTTCATTTGTGCAGTGTTTCTCTGTCGTTTCATTATTAGGTTAATTTTTGTTTCTTTGAATTTGTCTGTTTGTGAAGTTCCTTTTTCCCACCAGGCTTATTGGTTGAATTCTCCCTTCCTTTGGGTTTCTGTCCTTCTAGAAGGGTTCAATGATTTGTGTCTTGGGTGGTGTTAGGTCTTGGTTACAGGTGAACAATCTCTAGTGTTGTATGTTCTTTGATAGTGGGCTCTTGGAATCAGGGCTTCTACTCTGAGGATCCTTGGTTTGATGATTGTTCAGGGAGTGTCGGCTCTATGTCTTGTTTGCTATGGTGTTCTGTTATATTAGTTCAAATTCTAGCATCTGAGGAGCAAGAGATGTGTCCCTGATGGGTGACAGTCATAAAAGCATGCAGATGTTTTCTAACTTAGTCATAAGATATACATACACACACAGCAATATTCACATCTAACCAGTCTTACAGAGATTCCTTGGTGTGTTTCTTCTGGAGTTTGCCTTGTATACTTTGTCCTTCTTGGGCTTGGTTGACTATTTCCTTTCCCATGGTGGGAAAATTTTCCACTATAATCTCTTCAAGAATTTTTTCGTAGCCTTTCTTTCCCTCCTCTTCTTCTGGAACTCCTATAGTTCTAATGTTGGTACGTTTGATATTTGCCCATAGGACTCTGATGCTATCTTCTGTTCTTTTAATTCTTTCAGCTTTGTTCTGTTCTTCAGCACTTATTTCCACTATTCTCTCTTCCTGTTCACTTATCCGTTCTTCTGCCTCTGATATTCTACTGTTAAGACCTTCTATAGTATTTTTGAGTTCAGCCACTGAGTTGGTAGTATCTATTTGCTTCTTTTTCTTATTTTTGGTGGGGGATGGATTGGGGAGGGAGGAGGACGGGCAGGCCACTTCTATTGGTCTTTCATTTATTCAGTTTCATCCTATTTGCTTATTTTTCTTTTCTTGCATGTCTCTTCTTAGTGCGCTAATTTCCTCTAATATTCTGTTTTCAATGTTTTGAATCCTCACTAGTATAGCTTTTCTGAATTCTCCTTCAGATAATTTGTCTATCTCCTCCTCTGTCATTTGAAGCTTTGTTTCTCTAGCTTGGTCCTTCATTTGTGCAGTGTTTCTCTGTCGTTTCATTATTAGGTTAATTTTGTTTCTTTGAATTTGTCTGTTTGTGAAGTTCCTTTTTCCCACCAGGCTTATTGGTTGAATTCTCCCTTCCTTTGGGTTTCTGTCCTTCTAGAAGGGTTCAATGATTTGTGTCTTGGGTGGTGTTAGGTCTTGGTTACAGGTGAACAATCTCTAGTGTTGTATGTTCTTTGATAGTGGGCTCTTGGAATCAGGGCTTCTACTCTGAGGATCCTTGGTTTGATGATTGTTCAGGGAGTGTCGGCTCTATGTCTTGTTTGCTATGGTGTTCTGTTATATTAGTTCAAATTCTAGCATCTGAGGAGCAAGAGATGTGTCCCTGATGGGTGACAGTCATAAAAGCATGCAGATGTTTTCTAACTTAGTCATAAGATATACATACACACACAGCAATATTCACATCTAACCAGTCTTACAGAGATAAAGCATAGGAAATTTTTCTGACAAACGATGCAATCAGAGATGATACTTGCCCGTTAAGCTCTGAATTGATTAAAATAGTGCCTGGACAAATAAATCCGAGGCAAGGTCCTGGCTTGGAGTATTTCATTGAGAGCAATTTTTAACTAAGAGATGTGTTGGGGGTGAGGAGGTGGAGAGTGTACGGGTAAGTGAGAAGGAATAGATTCGTCTTGGAAGGATTTTATAGGGTTACGTAGCCAAGATTAGTGTGTTGTATTGTTTAGTGAGGCTGGAAGAGAATAGTGGAGACAGGAAGGTAGGAAATATTTATCTAGAGGATAGTGGTAGATAGGAGAAAGTTTTAGATTTATAACATAGAGGGAGGGGACAGTGGCAAAGAGGAAAGAAAATTGGAAGTTTCCAAGAATTAAAATTTAAAAAAGATTAAAAATTAAGAATAAAAAAAAGAAATTAAAAAGCAAAATGGGAATAAAAACTGAATAAGGAGAGAAAAAAAAAAAAAAAAACAAAACCCAAACCTGACCGATCAATCAAATAAACAGAACCGTCCATAACAAACAAACAGAAAAAGTTAAATACTGTCCCTGGTTTTTATCCTCTCATCTGTCTGGTGGAAGCCAATCTGCTCTCTATGGTTTTGTCTTGATCATGCAACCTTTCCCTTAAGGCACCGGTTGCTATGGTTTCTGTTTTTGTTTTCAGCAAGACAAAGGCTTTGCTGCAAGTTCAGGTGTTGGCCAGGCTGATCCCAGTCCGTCGGGCGGGGAGCCTCCGCATGCACAGTCACACGTTGGAGGGGAGCGCCCTGGCTCTACCACGCACCCACTGGTAGCCTCTAATACTTGCACTTCTCCCGGCTTCCTCCACGGCGGGTGTAGCTATGGGGGCGCATGGGCTCCTCCGCCACTGGCGCATGCACACTTCCAGTTACTCGTCCAAGTCCCAAAGGTGGGTACGAGCTTTTCCGTCCAGCTCGAGTCTGGTCCTTGGTCAGCCATCCGTGGGCGACTTCCCCTCTCCATTCATCAAGCCCCCCACTAGGAGTGTTTGAACTTACCTGGTGCCAGGCGGAAAGTCGCGATTTCGCCCAGCCAAGCAGTGTGATTTTGCAGTGGGTACTCCCTTTTCAGCTCTGTCCAGGTCCCTAGGCAGCTCCCGTGGGAACTTCCTAATTGAGTTCTGCCCTGACAACGATGCAATCAGAGATAAGCCTAAGATTAAAAGTGTGAATTGGGTCCATTTTGAGAGCAATTTTAACTAAGAGATGTGTTGGGGTGAGGAGGTGGAGAGTGTACGGGTAAGTGAGAAGGAATAGATTCGTCTTGGAAGGATTTTATAGGGTTACGTAGCCAAGATTAGTGTGTTGTATTGTTTAGTGAGGCTGGAAGAGAATAGTGGAGACAGGAAGGTAGGAAATATTTATCTAGAGGATAGTGGTAGATAGGAGAAAGTTTTAGATTTATAACATAGAGGGAGGGGACAGTGGCAAAGAGGAAAGAAAATTGGAAGTTTCCAAGAATTAAAATTTAAAAAAGATTAAAAATTAAGAATAAAAAAAAGAAATTAAAAAGCAAAATGGGAATAAAAACTGAATAAGGAGAGAAAAAAAAAAAAAAAAACAAAACCCAAACCTGACCGATCAATCAAATAAACAGAACCGTCCATAACAAACAAACAGAAAAAGTTAAATACTGTCCCTGGTTTTTATCCTCTCATCTGTCTGGTGGAAGCCAATCTGCTCTCTATGGTTTTGTCTTGATCATGCAACCTTTCCCTTAAGGCACCGGTTGCTATGGTTTCTGTTTTTGTTTTCAGCAAGACAAAGGCTTTGCTGCAAGTTCAGGTGTTGGCCAGGCTGATCCCAGTCCGTCGGGCGGGGAGCCTCCGCATGCACAGTCACACGTTGGAGGGGAGCGCCCTGGCTCTACCACGCACCCACTGGTAGCCTCTAATACTTGCACTTCTCCCGGCTTCCTCCACGGCGGGTGTAGCTATGGGGGCGCATGGGCTCCTCCGCCACTGGCGCATGCACACTTCCAGTTACTCGTCCAAGTCCCAAAGGTGGGTACGAGCTTTTCCGTCCAGCTCGAGTCTGGTCCTTGGTCAGCCATCCGTGGGCGACTTCCCCTCTCCATTCATCAAGCCCCCCACTAGGAGTGTTTGAACTTACCTGGTGCCAGGCGGAAAGTCGCGATTTTCGCCCAGCCAAGCAGTGTGATTTTTGCAGTGGGTACTCCCTTTTCAGCTCTGTCCAGGTCCCTAGGCAGCTCCCCGTGGGGAACTTCCTAATTGAGTTCTGCCCGGCCCCGCTCCAGTATTGTATCTTCTCAGTGTCTTAATTTCTCTCGGCAATTCGGCCGGATTCTTGGAATTTTCGCGCTGCCCTCTCTCCCCTGACGCTCCACTCAGGCCTCCTTTTAGGGCACTTGCTGGTGTGCTCTCTGTTGGTCCAGTCCTGTGTGGGGGTTAGGATAGAGGGTTCTCCAAACAGTAGCTGCGGGAAAGTTCTGGCTGTTCACTCTTCGTCCCTCGTGGACCTAAGGAGTTCTTCTGTCGTCTAGCGGCTGGTTTGTTGGTTATATTTAATTTTTTGATTAGTTCTGGTGATTCTGTTGGGGAGCTGGTGAAATCTTCCCCTCATTCCTCTGCCATCTTGGCCCCCTCCTAGCATGGGATTTTTGTAGGTGTCCCAGCTCAAGTGTGACTTCATCCATAAATCCTTATTCATTCTTTTGGGTTGAAGCACTCTCACCAAAAGACCTTCTTTGGCTTCACACATTCATTATTTTTCATGATTTTTTGTTTAGTTCCTTTTGCCGTTCTGATGGTGGCCCAGTCAGACCTCTTCAGTTGTCTCTAGGTTTCTCTAGGACAGTGACAGTGTCTTCATCCTCCCTGATGCTGACATTAAAACTTACAGATAAACAAACAAACAAACAAAAATTAAAAATATGTATCAAGATCCTTTGGTTGTAAGAGTTAAAAGAAAACCTGAAATTAATTAATATGCTTATGCATTTGTCAGAGAAGTAAACCTAACTCCAGGACCATAAATGCTGTCTCTCTTTCTTGCCTCTGCTTCTTTCTCATGGCTGCTTTCTCAGTCTGGCTCAAGTGATGTGGTAGCATCCAGTCATCCCAAATTTCCAATGCAGCAGCTTGAAAGAATATTCTGCTCGAGTCTAAGGTCCTTGGTCAGCCATCCGTGGGCGACTTCCCCTCTCCATTCATCAAGCCCCCCACTAGGAGTGTTTGAACTTACCTGGTGCCAGGCGGAAAGTCGCGATTTTCGCCCAGCCAAGCAGTGTGATTTTTGCAGTGGGTACTCCCTTTTCAGCTCTGTCCAGGTCCCTAGGCAGCTCCCCGTGGGGAACTTCCTAATTGAGTTCTGCCCGGCCCGCTCCAGTATTGTATCTTCTCAGTGTCTTAATTTCTCTCGGCAATTCGGCCGGATTCTTGGAATTTTCGCGCTGCCCTCTCTCCCCTGACGCTCCACTCAGGCCTCCTTTTAGGGCACTTGCTGGTGTGCTCTCTGTTGGTCCAGTCCTGTGTGGGGGTTAGGATAGAGGGTTCTCCAAACAGTAGCTGCGGGAAAGTTCTGGCTGTTCACTCTTCGTCCCTCGTGGACCTAAGGAGTTCTTCTGTCGTCTAGCGGCTGGTTTGTTGGTTATATTTAATTTTTTGATTAGTTCTGGTGATTCTGTTGGGGAGCTGGTGAAATCTTCCCCTCATTCCTCTGCCATCTTGGCCCCCTCCTAGCATGGGATTTTTGTAGGTGTCCCAGCTCAAGTGTGACTTCATCCATAAATCCTTATTCATTCTTTTGGGTTGAAGCACTCTCACCAAAAGACCTTCTTTGGCTTCACACATTCATTATTTTTCATGATTTTTTGTTTAGTTCCTTTTGCCGTTCTGATGGTGGCCCAGTCAGACCTCTTCAGTTGTCTCTAGGTTTCTCTAGGACAGTGACAGTGTCTTCATCCTCCCTGATGCTGACATTAAAACTTACAGATAAACAAACAAACAAACAAAAATTGAAAAATATGTATCAAGATCCTTTGGTTGTAAGAGTTAAAAGAAAACCTGAAATTAATTAATATGCTTATGCATTTGTCAGAGAAGTAAACCTAACTCCAGGACCATAAATGCTGTCTCTCTTTCTTGCCTCTGCTTCTTTCTCATGGCTGCTTTCTCAGTCTGGCTCAAGTGATGTGGTAGCATCCAGTCATCCCAAATTTCCAATGCAGCAGCTAAGCAAAGTCAGAGAAAATAGAATATTTCCCAGTGGTTACCACCAATTTGTTCAATCTGTGCCTAGTATACATTCAAAGTAAATTAGTCATGGTGTCTGAGAGATGGAGTTCACTGATGGCCAGGCATAGACTTCAGGTATTTTCCTAAAGCTAGATCTAATCCTGAGCAAGGAGCTCAAGCAAGGGAGAGTCTATTCACCAAAGCGCAATCAAAAGTGTTGTGAAAAGATTCTTTGCACCCTACAATTTGCAGTTGCTAAAAACGCACTCTGAACACTTCCAATTCAAGATGGTGGAGTAGAAGGATGTGCGCTCATATCTTCCTGCAAGAGCATCAAAATCACAACTAGCTGCTGAACACCATCGACAGGAGGACATGAAACCTGCCAAAAAACAGATACCCCAAGCCCAGACACGTGAAGAAGCTACAGTGAAATGGTAGGAGGGCGATAATGAAAAACCAAATTCCATACCCAACTAACTGAGTGACCCAATAACTGGAAAAGAATAATACAGAAGGAATTCTCCCACCTTTGTGTAGGTTTGGCACCCCACATCAGGCTTCCCAGCCTGGGGACCTGACAAACAGACTGGGAATTCACAGGGAATCTGACCTTGAAGCCCAGAGGGATTTGATTACAGGACTTCTGCAGAACTGGGGGTAACAGAGACTCTAGTCTTAGAAGGCACAAACAAAACTCGATTCAGAGGAAAGGAGAAGTGACTCCACAGGAAACTGAACCAAAACTACCTGTTAGTGTTGGAGGGTCCCCTATAGAAGCATGGGTTGGCAGGGGTTTACTGCGTGGGTGGGAAGGACCAGCAGCAGCTGTTTGGGGAGGTCCCTTTTGGCATCAACACTCTTGGAGGCGGCCTTTAACAGATCATAAGGCCATAGACCAAAGGGTTGGTTGGCCTCAGGCCAAAAAACTACTAAAGTAAGGAACTCAACCCCACCTATCAGGAGATAATCAGGTTAAAGCTTTACTGAGCAAGGCCTTCCCCAGCAAAGCAAGACCCAGTTTTTCTCACCACCAGTCCCTCCCATCAGGAAGCTTACAAAATTCCCTTAGTCTCCTCCATCAGAGGGCAGACAGAAGAAATAAGAAGGACCACAATCCCATAGAGAAAAAACAAAACCACGTGGCAGAAAGTTAATCAGCATGAAAGAGCAGAAGTGCCTAGTATACATTCAAAGTAAATTAGTCATGGTGTCTGAGAGATGGAGTTCAAAGCTGCAGATTTCTAAAGAGTTTCCTGAGCAAGGAGCTCAAGCAAGGGAGAGTCTATTCACCAAAGCGCAATCAAAAGTGTTGTGAAAAGATTCTTTGCACCCTACAATTTGCAGTTGCTAAAAACGCACTCTGAACACTTCCAATTCAAGATGGTGGAGTAGAAGGATGTGCGCTCATATCTTCCTGCAAGAGCATCAAAATCACAACTAGCTGCTGAACACCATCGACAGGAGGACATGAAACCTGCCAAAAAACAGATACCCCAAGCCCAGACACGTGAAGAAGCTACAGTGAAATGGTAGGAGGGCGATAATGAAAAACCAAATTCCATACCCAACTAACTGAGTGACCCAATAACTGGAAAAGAATAATACAGAAGGAATTCTCCCACCTTTGTGTAGGTTTGGCACCCCACATCAGGCTTCCCAGCCTGGGGACCTGACAAACAGACTGGGAATTCACAGGGAATCTGACCTTGAAGCCCAGAGGGATTTGATTACAGGACTTCTGCAGAACTGGGGGTAACAGAGACTCTAGTCTTAGAAGGCACAAACAAAACTCGATTCAGAGGAAAGGAGAAGTGACTCCACAGGAAACTGAACCAAAACTACCTGTTAGTGTTGGAGGGTCCCCTATAGAAGCATGGGTTGGCAGGGGTTTACTGCGTGGGTGGGAAGGACCAGCAGCAGCTGTTTGGGGAGGTCCCTTTTGGCATCAACACTCTTGGAGGCGGCCTTTAACAGATCATAAGGCCATAGACCAAAGGGTTGGTTGGCCTCAGGCCAAAAAACTACTAAAGTAAGGAACTCAACCCCACCTATCAGGAGATAATCAGGTTAAAGCTTTACTGAGCAAGGCCTTCCCCAGCAAAGCAAGACCCAGTTTTTCTCACCACCAGTCCCTCCCATCAGGAAGCTTACAAAATTCCCTTAGTCTCCTCCATCAGAGGGCAGACAGAAGAAATAAGAAGGACCACAATCCCATAGAGAAAAAACAAAACCACGTGGCAGAAAGTTAATCAGCATGAAAGAGCAGAAAGTTATATCCCAGATAAAGGAACAAGATAAAACTCCAGAAAAACAATTAAAAGAAGAAGATATAGGCAACTTTCCAGAAAAAATAATTGATAATAGTGAATATAATCCAGGATCTCAGAAAAAGATTGGAGGCAAAGATTGAGAAGATGCAAGAAGTGTTTACCAAAGATCTATGAGAACTAAAGAACAAAGAAACAGAGATGATTAACACACTAGAAGGAATCTATAACAGAGTAATGAGTCAGAAGCATGGACAACTGACCTGGAGGACAAAATGGTGGAAATCACTGCTGCAGAAAAGAATATAGAAAAAGGAATGGAAAAAAATGAATACAGCCTGGGAAACCTGTGGGACAGCATTAAACGCATGACATTTCCATTAGAAAGGTCCCAAAGGGAGAAAAGACAGAGAAAGGTAAGAAAATATTTGAAGAGATAGTAACTGAAAACTCCCTGAAGTGGAAAAGGAGAAAATTGACAAGGTCCAGGAAGCACAGAGAATTTCAGGCAGGATAAAACCAAGGAGAAACACACTGAGGCACATAATAATCAACCTGACAAAAGTTAGACAGGGATAAGATATTAAAAGCAAAAAGATAAAAATGATAAGCAACATGCAAAGGAAAACCCATCAGGCTATCAGCTGATTTCTCAACAGAAAATCCACAAGCCAGAAGGCAATGACATGACACATTTAAAGTGATGAAAGTGAAGAACCTACAATCAAGAATACCCTACCTAGCAAGACTCTCCTTCAGATTTGATGTTGAAATCAAAACCTTTTCAAACAAGCCAAAATTAAGAGAATGTAGCACCACCAAACCAATTTTACAACAAATGCTAAAGGAACTTCTATAGGCAGAAAACAAGAGAAAGAAGAGTCCTACCTACAGAAAATAAACCCAAAATTAAGAAAATAGTAATTGGATTATGCATCTCAATAATTACCTTAAATGCAAATAGATTAAATGCACCAACCAAAAGACATAGACTGTCTGAGCAGATGAAAACATGTGCATGTATGCACCTCCACTTACCACACCCCTCTACTTGGCCCCTCAAATCATATGTAATTATTTTATATTGTTAGGAAAATCATGTTCCCACCTTGCAATTGTAGTTATCTTTTATTTTTCATCTATTGATTGAATGAAAAGTTATATCCCAGATAAAGGAACAAGATAAAACTCCAGAAAAACAATTAAAAGAAGAAGATATAGGCAACTTTCCAGAAAAAATAATTGATAATAGTGAATATAATCCAGGATCTCAGAAAAAGATTGGAGGCAAAGATTGAGAAGATGCAAGAAGTGTTTACCAAAGATCTATGAGAACTAAAGAACAAAGAAACAGAGATGATTAACACACTAGAAGGAATCTATAACAGAGTAATGAGTCAGAAGCATGGACAACTGACCTGGAGGACAAAATGGTGGAAATCACTGCTGCAGAAAAGAATATAGAAAAAGGAATGGAAAAAAATGAATACAGCCTGGGAAACCTGTGGGACAGCATTAAACGCATGACATTTCCATTAGAAAGGTCCCAAAGGGAGAAAAGACAGAGAAAGGTAAGAAAATATTTGAAGAGATAGTAACTGAAAACTCCCTGAAGTGGAAAAGGAGAAAATTGACAAGGTCCAGGAAGCACAGAGAATTTCAGGCAGGATAAAACCAAGGAGAAACACACTGAGGCACATAATAATCAACCTGACAAAAGTTAGACAGGGATAAGATATTAAAAGCAAAAAGATAAAAATGATAAGCAACATGCAAAGGAAAACCCATCAGGCTATCAGCTGATTTCTCAACAGAAAATCCACAAGCCAGAAGGCAATGACATGACACATTTAAAGTGATGAAAGTGAAGAACCTACAATCAAGAATACCCTACCTAGCAAGACTCTCCTTCAGATTTGATGGGGAAATCAAAACCTTTTCAAACAAGCCAAAATTAAGAGAATGTAGCACCACCAAACCAATTTTACAACAAATGCTAAAGGAACTTCTATAGGCAGAAAACAAGAGAAAGAAGAGTCCTACCTACAGAAAATAAACCCAAAATTAAGAAAATAGTAATTGGATTATGCATCTCAATAATTACCTTAAATGCAAATAGATTAAATGCACCAACCAAAAGACATAGACTGTCTGAGCAGATGAAAACATGTGCATGTATGCACCTCCACTTACCACACCCCTCTACTTGGCCCCCCTTAATTGTATGTAATTATTTTATATTGTTAGGAAAATCATGTTCCCATTATCACTTGCAATTGTAGTTATCTTTTATTTTTCATCTATTGATTGTGAAAACTGATAAACATCTTTTACTATTGTGATTATATAGCTATAACTCACTTAACATCATTATATCATGATTGGTCAACAGAAAGAATTATAGAGTTCTGCATCACCAAACTACCATTCAATAGAAAAACCTGTAATTGCTTTTTAAAATCCAGATGCATATGGGAATTATCTTGGAATTTTTTTTTTTAAAGTACAAATGCCTAGGTATGGCTTTCTCTTTTGCCAGAGCTCCAGATAAGTTTTTTTTGAAAAATTAGCAATTCATATAGCAGACTATATGAGGATCTTTTGCTTTTATCTAGTTTCTTGCACTTTTTGTATTTCATATTCAGTGTTTCCATTTCATTTAGTTTATGTTTTCCAATTTTTCCATCTCTTTTGTTTTATCTTTTTTCTCAAGCCTTTATCAAGTGTAGTAGTAACACTTCTGTATACAGATATGTAAATAATACTTATGAAAGTGAAAATGAAGTCACTCAGTCATGTCTGACTCTTTGAGATCCCATAGACTGTATCCTGCCAGGCTTCTGTGTCCATGGAATTTTCCAGGCAACAATACGGAGGTTGGTAGCCTTTCCCTTCTTCAGAGGATCTTCCCAAATCCCGAGATCAAACCCTGGTCTCCTGCATTGCAGGCAGATTCTTTACCATATGAGCTACCAGGGAGGCCCAAAATGATTTTCCTAAATTGATAGAATTTTGCTTTTATTACTGTGGTGGTTTGGTGGTTTAGTCACTAAGTGGTATCCCATTCTTGTGACTCCATGGACTATAGCATGCCAGGCTTCTAGGTCTATGGTGTTCTCCAGGCAAAAGCACTGGAATGCCATTTCCTTCTCCAGGGTATCTTCTCAACCCAGAAAGTGAACCTAGGTCTCCTGAAGTACAGGCAGATTCTTTACCAACTGAGCTATGAGGGAAGCCCACTAATGTATATGATATATGTGTTTTAGAAAAATTATGAATTTATGCCTAACTGAAAAATTTATGACATTTTGGTTCCACTTATTTGACTTAGTATGAGCAGAAAGTTAGAGTTCTAATCTAAACAATGGGTATGCGACATTCAACAAAGTTTTGCTATATAGCACAGGGAGCTATAGTCAGTATCTCATAATAACCTATAATGGAAAATAATTTCAAAACTGACATATGTGTGTATATATAACCGAATCACACACCCAAAAAGAAATTCTACGTTTTGAAGTTTAGTAATGTTTATTTTTTCACAAGTTTTTCTAAATGTCCTATGGACATTTAATAACAATGTATGAGATACAAACATTTTAAATATATTTGTGCAGGATATGATTAGTATACATTAATTATAGATCTATTATTGTTAAATTATAAATGACTTCATTTGCAATGCTCCTATTCTTATTTTGGGGGGCACTTGATAAAATATTCTCAGAGAAATGTTAATATGTTTCATTATAATTATACAGTTTTTTCTTTTCTGTGTATTTCCTTTGATTTTTGCTTCATATGTCTTTGTTTTTTTGTTGTTAAAGTGTCTAATTGTTAATGGTATCTAACTTATTTGTGAATTATAGCTTTTATCATTAAAAATATTCATCTTTGTTTCATTTAAAACAAATAAATAGATTTGATTAAAAAACTAAGGAAGTGCTACCAGAAGGAAGGATGGATATTAACCAGATAGCATGCCATGAATGTTTTGCAGGTGATATTGGAGTTGGGACCCAGCAGGTTGGCTCAAAAGGACTTAATACAAGAACAAAAAATCTTGTCTCATACATATCTGGATTGTTCTCTATAAATTAAGATTTGTCTTTTATGTACCATGCATTTATACAATTGCAGTGTGTGGTGTTGGTGGTTTAGTCACTAAGTGGTATCCCATTCTTGTGACTCCATGGACTATAGCATGCCAGGCTTCTAGGTCTATGGTGTTCTCCAGGCAAAAGCACTGGAATGCCATTTCCTTCTCCAGGGTATCTTCTCAACCCAGAAAGTGAACCTAGGTCTCCTGAAGTACAGGCAGATTCTTTACCAACTGAGCTATGAGGGAAGCCCACTAATGTATATGATATATGTGTTTTAGAAAAATTATGAATTTATGCCTAACTGAAAAATTTATGACATTTTGGTTCCACTTATTTGACTTAGTATGAGCAGAAAGTTAGAGTTCTAATCTAAACAATGGGTATGCGACATTCAACAAAGTTTTGCTATATAGCACAGGGAGCTATAGTCAGTATCTCATAATAACCTATAATGGAAAATAATTTCAAAACTGACATATGTGTGTATATATAACCGAATCACACACCCAAAAAGAAATTCTACGTTTTGAAGTTTAGTAATGTTTATTTTTTCACAAGTTTTTCTAAATGTCCTATGGACATTTAATAACAATGTATGAGATACAAACATTTTAAATATATTTGTGCAGGATATGATTAGTATACATTAATTATAGATCTATTATTGTTAAATTATAAATGACTTCATTTGCAATGCTCCTATTCTTATTTTGGGGGGCACTTGATAAAATATTCTCAGAGAAATGTTAATATGTTTCATTATAATTATACAGTTTTTTCTTTTCTGTGTATTTCCTTTGATTTTTGCTTCATATGTCTTTGTTTTTTTGTTGTTAAAGTGTCTAATTGTTAATGGTATCTAACTTATTTGTGAATTATAGCTTTTATCATTAAAAATATTCATCTTTGTTTCATTTAAAACAAATAAATAGATTTGATTAAAAAACTAAGGAAGTGCTACCAGAAGGAAGGATGGATATTAACCAGATAGCATGCCATGAATGTTTTGCAGGTGATATTGGAGTTGGGACCCAGCAGGTTGGCTCAAAAGGACTTAATACAAGAACAAAAAATCTTGTCTCATACATATCTGGATTGTTCTCTATAAATTAAGATTTGTCTTTTATGTACCATGCATTTATACAATGATTTGCACAGTTATTAACACTGGGTAAGAGAAAAAGTGAACTGCACTACCAGGTGGTTTCTCAAATCCAGGCTGTTTTAGCCTATCCACAATTTCTGAGAGAAAAGTGTCATTCCCCACAATTTGAAAGTGAACTTGAAGCTTTGAACCTAGTGCATCTCTGGAGAGCTGCCTCTGAGATGTCTATACCAGGAGATAACTGGCAGCTCTAGGGGACCTTACTGCTTACCCAATGTGCCCTTTGCAAAGCTGCTGTCAGTTTTGGCTGCATTTATACCTAAGGCAGTGCCATACGTGCATTAGCACATCCTTTGCAGGAAGGTTTCTCTTACTGTCAGCAAGTGAAAATGGTTTAGTTGTATCCCATAATGTAGCAAAACAGTCGCATTCTCCATTAGCAGCACGGACAGCACAGTCAGGGATTGCTTTTAAAAACAAACGTGTTGCAGTAAAGAATTTTGGAAAGAACCCACTGTCCCCTTATTTCTTTGTTTCTCCATTGTGCTTCTAATTATTGTGCTTCTGTTATTCTCAAAAGGAAGACTCAGCAGTTAGATGTGCGAATAGAGTGACCCCATGTGGGCAGCTGCAGCCTCTCCTTCACTGTGCTCACTTCACCTCCATCTCCTGAGAACACCAAACACTTTTCAAGATCAAGTATGGCTTCGGCTATATCTCCCCTAGGTCAGGTCAGGTGATACATGGTGCACAGGACCCTTGCCAGGGAACCATTCACAAGTGCAGACAAGATATCTGGAAGTGCACTGATTCAATCTGCCCCCACCTATCAGGATGGCCTAAATGCTCACCCATGGGAAGAATAAATACTCAGCTCAGTCACTAGCTACAGGTCAGGGTCTCTGCAAGGCAGTGGTAATACACACAGTGGAAGGCAAAACAGACAAGACTCTGCCCGCAGGGCCCAAAGTACTTAACAGGACTGTGATCAATCATTCAGTCATGTACGGCTCAGAGACCCCATGACCTGTAGCCCACCAGGCTCCTCTGTCCATGGAAGTTTCCAGGCAAAAATATTGGAGTTAGTTGCAGTTTTCTTCTCCAGGGACTTACCAGGGCAGACATTCTTAAAATAGTAATCACAGTGAGGCTTATAAAATTGCAAACTGATCATCACTGTCAGTATAAGGAGAGTGCTGTAGGAGCCCTGGCCCAGTGGAGGGAAGAGTGTGAGGTTTGTCAAAGGACATTGTACAGGAGAAATCTTTGAAAGTGAACTTGAAGCTTTGAACCTAGTGCATCTCTGGAGAGCTGCCTCTGAGATGTCTATACCAGGAGATAACTGGCAGCTCTAGGGGACCTTACTGCTTACCCAATGTGCCCTTTGCAAAGCTGCTGTCAGTTTTGGCTGCATTTATACCTAAGGCAGTGCCATACGTGCATTAGCACATCCTTTGCAGGAAGGTTTCTCTTACTGTCAGCAAGTGAAAATGGTTTAGTTGTATCCCATAATGTAGCAAAACAGTCGCATTCTCCATTAGCAGCACGGACAGCACAGTCAGGGATTGCTTTTAAAAACAAACGTGTTGCAGTAAAGAATTTTGGAAAGAACCCACTGTCCCCTTATTTCTTTGTTTCTCCATTGTGCTTCTAATTATTGTGCTTCTGTTATTCTCAAAAGGAAGACTCAGCAGTTAGATGTGCGAATAGAGTGACCCCATGTGGGCAGCTGCAGCCTCTCCTTCACTGTGCTCACTTCACCTCCATCTCCTGAGAACACCAAACACTTTTCAAGATCAAGTATGGCTTCGGCTATATCTCCCCTAGGTCAGGTCAGGTGATACATGGTGCACAGGACCCTTGCCAGGGAACCATTCACAAGTGCAGACAAGATATCTGGAAGTGCACTGATTCAATCTGCCCCCACCTATCAGGATGGCCTAAATGCTCACCCATGGGAAGAATAAATACTCAGCTCAGTCACTAGCTACAGGTCAGGGTCTCTGCAAGGCAGTGGTAATACACACAGTGGAAGGCAAAACAGACAAGACTCTGCCCGCAGGGCCCAAAGTACTTAACAGGACTGTGATCAATCATTCAGTCATGTACGGCTCAGAGACCCCATGACCTGTAGCCCACCAGGCTCCTCTGTCCATGGAAGTTTCCAGGCAAAAATATTGGAGTTAGTTGCAGTTTTCTTCTCCAGGGACTTACCAGGGCAGACATTCTTAAAATAGTAATCACAGTGAGGCTTATAAAATTGCAAACTGATCATCACTGTCAGTATAAGGGAGAGTGCTGTAGGAGCCCTGGCCCAGTGGAGGGGAAGAGTGTGAGGTTTGTCAAAGGACATTTTCGTGAAGAAAGCAGGAGAAGAAACATAGAAAAGTAACTTCCTGAGCTCAGATCGGCCACTTATTCTCTTCATGACTCTGGGTAATTTCCCCACCCATAAAATCAAGTCTGTGATAATATTAGTTCCTATTTCCCAGCTTGTTAAGAGCGTTAAAGACTTGAAAGTGGTAAAATGCTTACATGGGGGGCTGACATCAGAATGCTACAGTGTTTTCTGACCAGTTGTTGATGTTTAGTTGCTAAGTCATGTCCAACTCTTTGGAACTCCATGTACTGCAGTACGCCAGGCTTTCCTGTCCTTCACGATTTCCCTAAGTTTGTTCAAACTCATGTCCATTGAGTCAGTAATGCTATGCAACCATCTCATCCCATGTTACCCCCTTCTCCTCTTGCTCTAAATATTTCCCAGCATCAGAGTCTTTTCCAGTGAGTTGTCTCTTTGCATCGGGTGGCCAAAGTACTGGAGCTTCAGCTTTAGCACCAGTTCCTCAAATGAATATTCAAGGTTGATTTATTTTAGGAATGACTGGTTTGATCTCCTTGCTGTCCAAGAGACTCAAGAGTTTTCTCCAGTACCACAGTTCAAAAGCACCAGTTCTTTAGTGTTTAGCCTTCTTTATGGTCCAACTCTCACATCCATACTTGACTCCTGGACTAGAGGATTCCTGTAAACAAATTCCTGAAGAGTGAACTGAAACTAGAAAGCCAGTGGCACGATAGCAAGTTCTAGGCAGAAAGAATGGCACAATGGGAACCTCGGAGGCTGGGAATGGTGTGGCATTTTGAAGCACCAAGGCAGACTGAAAAGACCATGCTACAAGGGAGTAGGCACAAGAGAAGAAGACAGGTGGCTAGATCTTACAGAGACTCCCCAGCTCACTGTAGGCAAAATGGAACTTCTGGACGGTCTGGAACAGAGAAGGGGCATGACCAGAGTAATGACTTAGAGAGATATAGCTGACTGGGATGTAGGGTCAAAATGGGAGAGAAAGTTAAAAAGAAGGCACCTATCTGGCTTCAGGCTTTATCTTCTGGTCTACTATTGCACCCTACTGGTCAATGGGAATGAGAAAGGTTATTCTCTAGCTCTTTGCTGGCCATTTCTCTAATGGTGGGCAATTCTGTGGTCAGTCCTGGCTCCTAAATATAGGAGGTGTTTATTGGTCCCGTATGTGGTGGGTAGAAGCTGGAACAACATCCCTCAGGTGCAACATACATGTCCTATGGCCCCTTTTGTGGCTGTCTTTGAAATTTTCAAAGCTCGAGCGAGATATTCTCCTCTTGTTTGTGTCCTTGGTCCCTTGAGTCTAGCACAGACTGTTATGGACAAGTAAAGACAAGTTCATTTCTCACAAGAAAAATTAAGAAAAGATATCCGGACTGAACAGACAATTGTCTCCTTATGTTAACGATAAGGGCTGCCTGCAAGCCTTGCTTCTCTGAAACCTCCTCTGAGGAAGAATAGGTAGTTAGTTACTGATAAAAGCCTGGGCCAGAATAGCGCCACTCATAAGATTAGCAGTTTCAAACTATTACCTTTAGCAAACATCAATAGAAGTGCTAATGCAGAACGCAAAACTTCTTCCTCTTACCCTTTTTCTTCTTTTTTTTTTATTCTTTATTTTAAAGGTTTTATAGAGTTTTGTTGTTCATGGACATGTATGTTCCCAGATCAGTCATATGCATATCCATGGTCCCCCCCCCCCCCGGGCCCCCCTCCCACCCCTCCCGACCTTCGCCCCAAGCCATTGTAAGCACTCCTATTCCCTTAGCACTATGACACTAGCTATCTTTTCCACACATAACAGTACAGGTTTCCATGTTACTCCCTCCATGCTTCCCCCTCCCTATTTCTTCCCCACAATGTCCCTATGTCTATGTTCTGTCTGTTTTTCCATGAGTTCCCTGCGTGTGTTATCAAGACCATCCTACTAGATTCCATATATGTGTGTTAGTATACTGTATTTCTCTTTCCCTTTTTGACTTACTTCACTTTTTAGGATAGGTTCTAGAGTCAGCCACTTCATTAGGACTGAGTCTTCTGCATTTCTTTTAACAGCTGAGTAGAAACTTCTGGACGGTCTGGAACAGAGAAGGGGCATGACCAGAGTAATGACTTAGAGATATAGCTGACTGGGATGTAGGGTCAAAATGGAGAGAAAGTTAAAAAGAAGGCACCTATCTGGCTTCAGGCTTTATCTTCTGGTCTACTATTGCACCCTACTGGTCAATGGGAATGAGAAAGGTTATTCTCTAGCTCTTTGCTGGCCATTTCTCTAATGGTGGGCAATTCTGTGGTCAGTCCTGGCTCCTAAATATAGGAGGTGTTTATTGGTCCCGTATGTGGTGGGTAGAAGCTGGAACAACATCCCTCAGGTGCAACATACATGTCCTATGGCCCCTTTTGTGGCTGTCTTTGAAATTTTCAAAGCTCGAGCGAGATATTCTCCTCTTGTTTGTGTCCTTGGTCCCTTGAGTCTAGCACAGACTGTTATGGACAAGTAAAGACAAGTTCATTTCTCACAAGAAAAATTAAGAAAAGATATCCGGACTGAACAGACAATTGTCTCCTTATGTTAACGATAAGGGCTGCCTGCAAGCCTTGCTTCTCTGAAACCTCCTCTGAGGAAGAATAGGTAGTTAGTTACTGATAAAAGCCTGGGCCAGAATAGCGCCACTCATAAGATTAGCAGTTTCAAACTATTACCTTTAGCAAACATCAATAGAAGTGCTAATGCAGAACGCAAAACTTCTTCCTCTTACCCTTTTTCTTCTTTTTTTTTTATTCTTTATTTTAAAGGTTTTATAGAGTTTTGTTGTTCATGGACATGTATGTTCCCAGATCAGTCATATGCATATCCATGGTCCCCACCCGCCCAGATCCCCCCATCCCACCCCTCCAGACCTTCGCCCCAAGCCATTGTAAGCACTCCTATTCCCTTAGCACTATGACACTAGCTATCTTTTCCACACATAACAGTACAGGTTTCCATGTTACTCCCTCCATGCTTCCCCCTCCCTATTTCTTCCCCACAATGTCCCTATGTCTATGTTCTGTCTGTTTTTCCATGAGTTCCCTGCGTGTGTTATCAAGACCATCCTACTAGATTCCATATATGTGTGTTAGTATACTGTATTTCTCTTTCCCTTTTTGACTTACTTCACTTTTTAGGATAGGTTCTAGAGTCAGCCACTTCATTAGGACTGAGTCTTCTGCATTTCTTTTAACAGCTGAGTAGTATTCCATTGTATATATGTACCAGATCTTCTGGATCCATTCATTCGTCGATGGACATCTAGGTTGCTTCCATGTTCTGGCTATTGTATAGAGAGCTACGATGAACATTGGGGTACAGGTGCTTCTTTTAGTTTTGATTTCCTCAGGATATAAGCCAAACAGTGGGATTGCTGGGTCATAGGGTGCTTCTATTTTTAGTTTTTTAAGAACTCTCCAGACTGTCTTCCATAGAGGCTGTATCAATTTACATTCCCTTTTTCAATGCTAATGAAACATGCTTTTTACAACTCTGGTTCCCTTGGTAACTAAGAACTGTAAGAATGTTTTTTCTATAAACAAATGTTTCCCCTTGAGAACAAAGGTGTTGGTAGAGGAGCAAAGGGCTCCGGTGATGACCTCTTTTACATCTCTAGAGAGACAAAAACTTCTTCATGATTATTAATTAGCTTGAGATTTCTAGTTGGAAAAAATATAGAAAGGGTAAACAAAAATTGTGCTGTAGCCTCCCCCATGGAGATCAGCTACGCCTGATGGGGTTGAGACTCTCCAGCTCTAGGGTAAGAACATCTGTTTGCATTTGATTGAGTTCTGATTGTTTCTGATTATTTCTGATTACTTGTGCTTGCCTTTATTTGATGATTAATAAACCCACTCTTGGTTTGACAGTACTTGAGACCACGATACTTTATTGTCAAGGTCCGAGGCTCACACCCTGAGGGGACCATGCCAGGTTCGCGTAAAGTCTCTGAGTTATTTAATATAGTTTCTCTTAGCGAGAACTAGTGAGAATAGTAATCAGAGTAAACTCTGACACGGTGCCCAAGACAAGACCTTCATCCTTCACTATTTTCTACAGAGCTTGGATCTTATAGAAAGTGAAATAAGCATCTTATGTGGGATTGGAAACCTAGTTGAGAAGAACAGAATCTTCTACATCAGTATTAATACCATTTTGACAGAGGTAGGATCTTTAAAAACAACAACACTGAAATTTGTGAAAGGCAAAAGAATGCTTTGATACATTTAAACTTATTTACTAATATCAATATACCAGGGCACCTGGTTTCAGAGATGTCATGAACAGGGAATACAGACATTTCAAATTAAATGTGTAACCCCAGAACACCTGCAATTTTTAATATTTTCAAGGTACAATTGTTCCCTGTAATTCTGACATTTTAACCTTGGTTCCATTACATTTGTCTTTACAATGTCAAGTGGAGAATGTCAAATACTAAGATATTTAAACCTGAGACATGAGATACACATGCCATATAAAGCTGTCATGAATATCTTGATCCAATTTCTAAGACTTAACATGTTTGATAATTATAACTGTGTGGAGGGTACCCTTGAGAGTTCCCATCCCTGCTAAGTCACTGTCATCTCCAAAATGCATTTATTTCATTTGAGCATCTGTCTTGGACAGCCCATGACCTTTTCTAGAAACTGATATAGATTAACTCATAAGCATAAAGTTCAAATTGTATTTGAATGTTCATCACTTTTCACCTTACCAGTTAATGCTTCCTCTGGATGCTACAAAACTCCTTGAAGAAGTTTCTCCCAAAGCCAAATGCCCCCTTAAAATCACAGTACAGGGTCAGGATGGGGAAACACTGCTCAGACGTGAAATACCTTGACCTCAAGGTGAAATACCTGGGGACCAAAATCCTGTCTGTTAACACAGCTGGAAGCTTTGTTAATGTCAAATCCCACCTAGGTCCATTCTGCTGTTCCAACAGCTCATCTGGGATGAAAATGAATGGGGAAGGGAGAAAGGAGCATGTCTGTCTACAGGATTTCAGGCATTTTTTTTTTTTTTTTTGCTCTGCTAAACAATAGGCAAATTTCCACCGAATAGAATAAGAAGTTTTTAAATAGGCAGAGCTATCAATGGAATTAATTGCACTGGTATATAGTGAGCTCCCTCATATGAGGTTTCTGCAAACTGTGGAAGATATGCAATAGCTACCATATGAAGTCTCTTTCTACTTGGTAATTATTTGTTTATTTTTTCTAAGCAGCACTAGATGCAACAACTAATCTGTTTTGGAGAGAGATAAAGGCAAACATTTGGCTGAAGACTTGTTATATAATAAGCACTGTGGTAGGCACAGGCCACTGATGACAACCACAGAGCCTCAAGCTTCAAGAGGATGACAAACAGCTGGGAAGTTTTCTTTTCCTCTTGATAAGCAGGTAGTGGGCACTAACACTTCTCAATTTCTAGGACTTTTGCCTTCTTCTGCAACTCCCTTCCACAGCTCTTATTTCATGTGTTACCAGGAAGACACCCAGGTTCAGCTCATTGAAGGCCCACTACCTGAGTCTCAGCACACAGCAGGTGCAGCAAGGGTCAAAGGGCACCAGGCAAGCTCATGTCAGCAGAAAGTGACATTCTTTCAGACTAACTTAAAAACTAACTCACAGTAGGCCAAAGCACTTGACCCTCTCAGCAAAGCTGGCCAGTTTCCTCAACTCTGTTCCCCAGCAGAGCAATCCAGCCTTTGACTTTGCTTTCCTCTTTGGGAAAAGACTGTCTGTGAGGTAACCTTCTGTTAACAACTGTGCTTATTTCGAGAGGACCATCTGGTCGCAGTCAAAAATCCATACTATCTATCATCTTCAGGTACAAATGCATTTCCTTCTTTCTTGTTAATTTCTTTATATATTAATTTTAAGGTCCTGGATTGACAAAGTCCCCAACTGTACCAGATAATAATATTTATGTCCAACCTTACTAATGACCGAAGGAATGCAAGTTTATAGAAATGCCACATGTTTCAAGAGAAAGCCTCATTCCTTAACCATGGAACTGTTAATTTTTTCAATTAGCAGAAAAAATAAGCCAAGGCTGTTAATGCTATGACATTAGTTGCCTAGGCTACAAAGAGATAATAATAAAATTAATAAATACTAATATTTACTGAGCACTTACTACATGCCAAGTACTCTTCAGTATATTTATAAATATAATTTCATTTAATCTTCATATCATGTGTATAAGAAAGATATTCTTTTTATTTCATTTTATAAATGAAAAAAGAAATTGAAACCAAGAGGTTTTCCTGGAATTCAAAACCAAAAGAGTCTTTCTACTTGGTAATTATTTGTTTATTTTTTCTAAGCAGCACTAGATGCAACAACTAATCTGTTTTGGAGAGAGATAAAGGCAAACATTTGGCTGAAGACTTGTTATATAATAAGCACTGTGGTAGGCACAGGCCACTGATGACAACCACAGAGCCTCAAGCTTCAAGAGGATGACAAACAGCTGGGAAGTTTTCTTTTCCTCTTGATAAGCAGGTAGTGGGCACTAACACTTCTCAATTTCTAGGACTTTTGCCTTCTTCTGCAACTCCCTTCCACAGCTCTTATTTCATGTGTTACCAGGAAGACACCCAGGTTCAGCTCATTGAAGGCCCACTACCTGAGTCTCAGCACACAGCAGGTGCAGCAAGGGTCAAAGGGCACCAGGCAAGCTCATGTCAGCAGAAAGTGACATTCTTTCAGACTAACTTAAAAACTAACTCACAGTAGGCCAAAGCACTTGACCCTCTCAGCAAAGCTGGCCAGTTTCCTCAACTCTGTTCCCCAGCAGAGCAATCCAGCCTTTGACTTTGCTTTCCTCTTTGGGAAAAGACTGTCTGTGAGGTAACCTTCTGTTAACAACTGTGCTTATTTCGAGAGGACCATCTGGTCGCAGTCAAAAATCCATACTATCTATCATCTTCAGGTACAAATGCATTTCCTTCTTTCTTGTTAATTTCTTTATATATTAATTTTAAGGTCCTGGATTGACAAAGTCCCCAACTGTACCAGATAATAATATTTATGTCCAACCTTACTAATGACCGAAGGAATGCAAGTTTATAGAAATGCCACATGTTTCAAGAGAAAGCCTCATTCCTTAACCATGGAACTGTTAATTTTTTCAATTAGCAGAAAAAATAAGCCAAGGCTGTTAATGCTATGACATTAGTTGCCTAGGCTACAAAGAGATAATAATAAAATTAATAAATACTAATATTTACTGAGCACTTACTACATGCCAAGTACTCTTCAGTATATTTATAAATATAATTTCATTTAATCTTCATATCATGTGTATAAGAAAGATATTCTTTTTATTTCATTTTATAAATGAAAAAAGAAATTGAAACCAAGAGGTTTTCCTGGAATTCAAAACCAAGAGTACAATTTCCCAGCTCACACTTATAAATTTTATAACTTTTTTGTGAGTGAAGCACCAAACTTTGGTTGTTCATTTTCAAAGATTCTAAATTAATTAGTCACTGTAATAAATCATGTAAATGGAACAGTCATTTTGATCATGCTGCTTTGCCCAGGCTCTGCTCTGACTCTGTCTATCACCTTAGCTACAACAGCAGATGTTTATGAAGTAGAGTCTTGGGTACGTTTGTCTTAGGCATCTATGGAAAGCCCTAGAACTCCAGCAAAGATACATGTGTGCACTAATTACTTTGAATACTGCCTCCAGAACTAAGGCTGCCTTGAGTTTGAATCAAGGCTCTAAGCTTTATCTAGTATGACTTTGATCAAGTTGCTTTGTCGTTCTGAGTTTCACTTTATTTACTCACAGACAAATCAATTCTGTTGTCAAAACCAAGGGATACAATTCCCCAGTTCACACTTACAAATGTTATAACTAATTAAAGTCTGGTTGTGATGATACTATGTAATAAATATCCTCCCAAATCCCAGTGACTTACATTGAAACAATTATTTGTCTCACTCATAGTCATGTAGGTCATTTGTGGCCGATTCTGGCTGACTTAACCCCAGAGAGAAAGTTAGGCTTAGGTATGTTCCATATAGGGGTTTCCTGGTGACTCAGATGGTTGAGAACCTGCCTGCAATGTGGGAGACCCAGAATCAGTCCCTGGATCAGGAAGAAGGGAAAGACTACCCACTTCAGCAATCTTGCCTAGAGAATTCCATGGGCAGAGGAGCCTAATGGGCTACAGTCTATGGGATTACAGAGTCAGACACAACTGAGCAACTTACATGCCCCATATATTTCCATGTTCTGGGACTAATGGCTAGCTCGGATATACTCTTTTCACATATGAATGCAAGAGTGTAAGATGATGACCAAAACTCCCACAAAGTAAAATGGATTTAAATCCTCTGTCATATATCTGTTCCTATTTCATTTTATAAATGAAAAAGAAATTGAAACCAAGAGGTTTTCCTGGAATTCAAAACCAAGAGTACAATTTCCCAGCTCACACTTATAAATTTTATAACTTTTTTGTGAGTGAAGCACCAAACTTTGGTTGTTCATTTTCAAAGATTCTAAATTAATTAGTCACTGTAATAAATCATGTAAATGGAACAGTCATTTTGATCATGCTGCTTTGCCCAGGCTCTGCTCTGACTCTGTCTATCACCTTAGCTACAACAGCAGATGTTTATGAAGTAGAGTCTTGGGTACGTTTGTCTTAGGCATCTATGGAAAGCCCTAGAACTCCAGCAAAGATACATGTGTGCACTAATTACTTTGAATACTGCCTCCAGAACTAAGGCTGCCTTGAGTTTGAATCAAGGCTCTAAGCTTTATCTAGTATGACTTTGATCAAGTTGCTTTGTCGTTCTGAGTTTCACTTTATTTACTCACAGACAAATCAATTCTGTTGTCAAAACCAAGGGATACAATTCCCCAGTTCACACTTACAAATGTTATAACTAATTAAAGTCTGGTTGTGATGATACTATGTAATAAATATCCTCCCAAATCCCAGTGACTTACATTGAAACAATTATTTGTCTCACTCATAGTCATGTAGGTCATTTGTGGCCGATTCTGGCTGACTTAACCCCAGAGAGAAAGTTAGGCTTAGGTATGTTCCATATAGGGGTTTCCTGGTGACTCAGATGGTTGAGAACCTGCCTGCAATGTGGGAGACCCAGAATCAGTCCCTGGATCAGGAAGAAGGGAAAGACTACCCACTTCAGCAATCTTGCCTAGAGAATTCCATGGGCAGAGGAGCCTAATGGGCTACAGTCTATGGGATTACAGAGTCAGACACAACTGAGCAACTTACATGCCCCATATATTTCCATGTTCTGGGACTAATGGCTAGCTCGGATATACTCTTTTCACATATGAATGCAAGAGTGTAAGATGATGACCAAAACTCCCACAAAGTAAAATGGATTTAAATCCTCTGTCATATATCTGTTCCTATTACATTATTCAAACAAGTTATAAGGCCAAGTCATAACTAGTAAAGTGGGGATGGATGCTTTGTACTTAATAAGCTAAAGCAGCCAAAGGGTGGAGAGAGGAAGAACTGTGAATAAACATTACCAATGAATCAGAGGAAAAAGAGTTTTCCTCACTAGGTTATGAAAGTCACATAAGAGAAGTGCTCAGTTTAGTGCCTGACACAGAGTAGGTGCTCAATGACAGTTAACTAATAATATTCATTTGTTATTTTCACCTCCACAACAGAAAGGACAAAAAGGACACTGACTTGTTAACTTATGCAAGAACTTCATCTCTGTTTGACAACTCTCTTTTTGCAAGAGGGAACAAAATTATTTTATTTTATGTTATGTATGGTGGGCTCAATGCCTTAAATTGCATAAAAGAAATGTGGTGATTTGTAATAGGTTCATCCTTTGACACAGTTATTTTTAGAACATTCCAGGAGATTTTAAAGATATATACAGAAGTAAGGAAAATATGTGTGAAGATGTTCAACAATGCATTTTTAAACTAACACTAAATAAGAACAGCAATATGTCCAGAAATAGGATATTTAAATCCATTCAAGGGAGAATTGCAAAGTTAATTTCTGAAGGGTCTAAGGATACTTAATAAGATAAGAAAATGTACCTAAAGTAATTCTAAATAAATAAAGCAAAATATAGAAATACACAATATAATCTTAGTTTCATAAAATATTTAGGTCTGTATCGCTGAGAAATAACTGGATGAAAGTTTGAAAATTGCTGACACTAGCTAAAAATAGATAATAGACCGATGATGTAGTCTGAGGATTTTTCATTTTCTTATTTTTCTCTACTATATTTTACAAATTTCCTACAAGAAAAAATAGACAAAATGGTTTTAAGTTGCTATGCTGATCACTGGAGGGTTTTGATGATGGAGCTTCCCGAAACCAAACTCCATGTTCTGGGACTAATGGCTAGCTCGGATATACTCTTTTCACATATGAATGCAAGAGTGTAAGATGATGACCAAAACTCCCACAAAGTAAAATGGATTTAAATCCTCTGTCATATATCTGTTCCTATTACATTATTCAAACAAGTTATAAGGCCAAGTCATAACTAGTAAAGTGGGGATGGATGCTTTGTACTTAATAAGCTAAAGCAGCCAAAGGGTGGAGAGAGGAAGAACTGTGAATAAACATTACCAATGAATCAGAGGAAAAAGAGTTTTCCTCACTAGGTTATGAAAGTCACATAAGAGAAGTGCTCAGTTTAGTGCCTGACACAGAGTAGGTGCTCAATGACAGTTAACTAATAATATTCATTTGTTATTTTCACCTCCACAACAGAAAGGACAAAAAGGACACTGACTTGTTAACTTATGCAAGAACTTCATCTCTGTTTGACAACTCTCTTTTTGCAAGAGGGAACAAAATTATTTTATTTTATGTTATGTATGGTGGGCTCAATGCCTTAAATTGCATAAAAGAAATGTGGTGATTTGTAATAGGTTCATCCTTTGACACAGTTATTTTTAGAACATTCCAGGAGATTTTAAAGATATATACAGAAGTAAGGAAAATATGTGTGAAGATGTTCAACAATGCATTTTTAAACTAACACTAAATAAGAACAGCAATATGTCCAGAAATAGGATATTTAAATCCATTCAAGGGAGAATTGCAAAGTTAATTTCTGAAGGGTCTAAGGATACTTAATAAGATAAGAAAATGTACCTAAAGTAATTCTAAATAAATAAAGCAAAATATAGAAATACACAATATAATCTTAGTTTCATAAAATATTTAGGTCTGTATCGCTGAGAAATAACTGGATGAAAGTTTGAAAATTGCTGACACTAGCTAAAAATAGATAATAGACCGATGATGTAGTCTGAGGATTTTTCATTTTCTTATTTTTCTCTACTATATTTTACAAATTTCCTACAAGAAAAAAATAGACAAAATGGTTTTAAGTTGCTATGCTGATCACTGGAGGGTTTTGATGATGGAGCTTCCCGACCAAACTGCATGAGAGTTTGGTTCATGTTTCCTAGAGCTGAGAGTCCCTGAAAGGTTTATCTCTGCCTCAGCTCATTCCCATTTATCTTGCTGCCCTCTAATTATAAACAACTGATGTAAATAGTATTCACATCCATAGTTGAATCAACAGTTTCATCAGAAAGACACCTCTGACCTATTAGCAATATCGAAGGTCCTCTTAGAGAGGATGAGACTTCATTTTATTTTATTATCTCCTAGACCTTGAAATTAAATTTGGGAAGGAATCTAGCTAACCTTGTTATTGAGATCTTTGGGAAATAGAGTGAAAATATCTAATGATGGAAAACTAGAATTCTCTGTTTCGATACTGATTTATTACGCTAAGTGATTATTTTGGCTTACTTGACTTAGAAGAATGAACTTGGCACATGATATTGGAAAGACAGTCAACCCTGGACAGCCTTTAGAAACCAGGCTTGATAAAGCCATTCTAGTCATGAAGTCACTCACAGATCCTAGACTCAGATCACTTTTGAGCTCCTTTTAGTGGGGAAGTCATCCAGTCCCTTACTCTCTAACAGCTACTGGGATTATTTGTTTTTGGGATTCAATTCACCTACTGGTACTGCCAGGTAAACACCAATTCCCCTTAACCCCTCTCCCAGCACTAGCTTTCGTGCAGCCAAAATTGGGCAGTTTATTTCATCATGGATTCATGAACACACATAGGGAAGTTTCCCTTTACCACTCCCAAAATGATCTGAGTAAATCTGTTCAAGTGCCCCTTCCGCACAGAGACCTCCCGTGCCAGGTTTCTGCCTGGAGCATATTCTTATTTTCGAGTTACAAATTCTGAAGTATTGGTTTCATAAGGGAAAGGCTGACAAATTCTCAACCATTGAGACTCAAGCAATCACCAACCAGCCTTATGCTGCCAAATGTATTTATTATCATTTCTTCCAATACCCACTTTTAATACCAGTCTCAGGGTTCCCTGGTGGCTCAGTGGGCAAACAGCCTGCAATGCAGGAGAGGGGTTCAATTCCTGGGTCAGGAAGATCCCCTAAATGAGGAAGTGGCAGCCCATTCCAATATTCTTGCCTGAAAAATTCTATGGACAGAGGATCCTGGTGGATTATAGTCCATTGGGATGCAGAGTTAAAGAGGACTGAGTGACTTGCACTTACACTTTCCTTTGTAAAACAGGAGCCTAGGAAAGGTTTATCTCTGCCTCAGCTCATTCCATTTATCTTGCTGAATTATAAACAACTGATGTAAATAGTATTCACATCCATAGTTGAATCAACAGTTTCATCAGAAAGACACCTCTGACCTATTAGCAATATCGAAGGTCCTCTTAGAGAGGATGAGACTTCATTTTATTTTATTATCTCCTAGACCTTGAAATTAAATTTGGGAAGGAATCTAGCTAACCTTGTTATTGAGATCTTTGGGAAATAGAGTGAAAATATCTAATGATGGAAAACTAGAATTCTCTGTTTCGATACTGATTTATTACGCTAAGTGATTATTTTGGCTTACTTGACTTAGAAGAATGAACTTGGCACATGATATTGGAAAGACAGTCAACCCTGGACAGCCTTTAGAAACCAGGCTTGATAAAGCCATTCTAGTCATGAAGTCACTCACAGATCCTAGACTCAGATCACTTTTGAGCTCCTTTTAGTGGGGAAGTCATCCAGTCCCTTACTCTCTAACAGCTACTGGGATTATTTGTTTTTGGGATTCAATTCACCTACTGGTACTGCCAGGTAAACACCAATTCCCCTTAACCCCTCTCCCAGCACTAGCTTTCGTGCAGCCAAAATTGGGCAGTTTATTTCATCATGGATTCATGAACACACATAGGGAAGTTTCCCTTTACCACTCCCAAAATGATCTGAGTAAATCTGTTCAAGTGCCCCTTCCGAAAGAGACCTCCCGTGCCAGGTTTCTGCCTGGAGCATATTCTTATTTTCGAGTTACAAATTCTGAAGTATTGGTTTCATAAGGGAAAGGCTGACAAATTCTCAACCATTGAGACTCAAGCAATCACCAACCAGCCTTATGCTGCCAAATGTATTTATTATCATTTCTTCCAATACCCACTTTTAATACCAGTCTCAGGGTTCCCTGGTGGCTCAGTGGGCAAACAGCCTGCAATGCAGGAGAGGGGTTCAATTCCTGGGTCAGGAAGATCCCCTAAATGAGGAAGTGGCAGCCCATTCCAATATTCTTGCCTGAAAAATTCTATGGACAGAGGATCCTGGTGGATTATAGTCCATTGGGATGCAGAGTTAAAGAGGACTGAGTGACTTGCACTTACACTTTCCTTTGTACTAGGAGAATATTCCACCAAGAGCCAGGATTGGCCCTGTAAGCAGACACAGGAAAAATCTGACCAGTTGTCAGACACACAGGAGCCAACCGGCCTTCCTAGACTGACTTTATCTTATAAAGAGTAATAGGGGGCTTCCCTGGTGGTCCAGTCGGTAAAGAGTCCACCTTGCAGTACAAGGGACACCGGTTTAATCCTGGCTTGGGAAGATCCCACATACTGCAGAGTGGCTGGGCCGGTGTGTCCTATTATGAGCCAACACTCTGGAGCACACGCACCCAGAGCTGGTGCTCTGCTACAGGAGAGGCCACTGCAATGGGAGGCCCACACAGGACGAAGAATAAAGATGGATGAAAATAAATAAATAAATGAAAGAGCAATAAAAGTGGCCAAAATTTTTTTAAAAAGAGAGAGAGTAATAGGACCTATTAGGTAAATTAAGCAGTTATTGAAGAATGGTCTCTGTGTGCTTAGCTGGGAAAAAAAAACAACAAAAAAAACTCTTTTGGAGTATAATTGATTTGTGAACAGAGCTGCTTTCTCTGGGTGGATGTGGTTGAGTTCTCGTAGATCTCAACAGTAGTGCAGGGATCCAAGAAGGACAAGTTACCCACCCTTTGCCTGACACTAGCTCCTGTGGTCCTCTACATACTGGAAGTTAGGGGACACTTCATGTCCCTGAGTCAGGACTAGGAAAGAGATACTTTTGGAAGCACACCAATGTTTCTTGAAAACCAGCTAAGGCATCCATTCACTCATGTCTGGTCTTTTCGAGTTACAAATTCTGAAGTATTGGTTTCATAAGGGAAAGGCTGACAAATTCTCAACCATTGAGACTCAAGCAATCACCAACCAGCCTTATGCTGCCAAATGTATTTATTATCATTTCTTCCAATACCCACTTTTAATACCAGTCTCAGGGTTCCCTGGTGGCTCAGTGGGCAAACAGCCTGCAATGCAGGAGAGGGGTTCAATTCCTGGGTCAGGAAGATCCCCTAAATGAGGAAGTGGCAGCCCATTCCAATATTCTTGCCTGAAAAATTCTATGGACAGAGGATCCTGGTGGATTATAGTCCATTGGGATGCAGAGTTAAAGAGGACTGAGTGACTTGCACTTACACTTTCCTTTGTACTAGGAGAATATTCCACCAAGAGCCAGGATTGGCCCTGTAAGCAGACACAGGAAAAATCTGACCAGTTGTCAGACACACAGGAGCCAACCGGCCTTCCTAGACTGACTTTATCTTATAAAGAGTAATAGGGGGCTTCCCTGGTGGTCCAGTCGGTAAAGAGTCCACCTTGCAGTACAAGGGACACCGGTTTAATCCCTGGCTTGGGAAGATCCCACATACTGCAGAGTGGCTGGGCCGGTGTGTCCTATTATGAGCCAACACTCTGGAGCACACGCACCCAGAGCTGGTGCTCTGCTACAGGAGAGGCCACTGCAATGGGAGGCCCACACAGGACGAAGAATAAAGATGGATGAAAATAAATAAATAAATGAAAGAGCAATAAAAGTGGCCAAAATTTTTTTAAAAAGAGAGAGAGTAATAGGACCTATTAGGTAAATTAAGCAGTTATTGAAGAATGGTCTCTGTGTGCTTAGCTGGGAAAAAAAAACAACAAAAAAAACTCTTTTGGAGTATAATTGATTTGTGAACAGAGCTGCTTTCTCTGGGTGGATGTGGTTGAGTTCTCGTAGATCTCAACAGTAGTGCAGGGATCCAAGAAGGACAAGTTACCCACCCTTTGCCTGACACTAGCTCCTGTGGTCCTCTACATACTGGAAGTTAGGGGACACTTCATGTCCCTGAGTCAGGACTAGGAAAGAGATACTTTTGGAAGCACACCAATGTTTCTTGAAAACCAGCTAAGGCATCCATTCATTCTTGTTTGAATTCTGCCTTGGCTTTTGCCTTGTACCTATCAGAGTCCTCTTGGACTGCAAGATGTCTTAGTAACACCTCCAAGAATACAGGGACACCTTAGAGCACACGCCTTCAGTAGTGTGAGACTTCTGTAGCTCCCATGGGGCATTGACTCAGTTACTCACTGGTATGCTAAGAAAATTTCAACACTGCACCTTCTAGGTTGCTTGTGTGGTTGCTTCATTGTTGGGGAGCAGAGAAGCTGCCCACTCTGATTACCTTCTTATATCCTCTCTTCAATGAAATCTTCCCTAAAGATGTTTGCAGCTGGCCACAACTCTGCCTTTTCTCAACCCTTCTTGCTACCCTGAGCTGACCCTCAGTCAAATTATGAAATTGATCATATGTGTCTATAGTCTCCAAGATCTCCCCCTTTCCATCTAAGTCTCTAACTCCTGCTCTAAATCCCAGAAAGAATCTGATGTCAGAGTTCAGTGTGGATAAGTTTCAGTGGAGCCTTGGATCCTGGTGCTGGCAAATCCAGCAGCTTACTAGAAGCACTGCCTGTCTGCACTCACCTCTTGTAGTAAACTCAAAATAGAACATTTTCATGTTGCTTGAGCCTAAAGTCCTCCACCTTTTTCATGACAGCTTTCACCTGAGCCAGATCATGGATCCAAAATATCCAGTAATTCACCCAGCAGCAAGGCTTACAGGAGGTATGGGGTTTCTATATATACTGCAACTCTTTACCTCACAGGTTAAACTCACAATTGGTCAAAAGGAAAATAGAATCAGGTTGACAACTAAGCCCCATTATGGCCACAAAATTTATTTTCAGAAATTGTATAATTTCTATATGAAAGAGAGTCTGCAACTTGATGCTACCTCACCTTGATGCATGTAGATTGCTATACCCATATTTTTGTTTGTTTTAAATTCCCCGGAGTTTACATCATAGTCTAATGACCTTTCCAAAGTGCTTTAAAGGCACTTTGTGCAAATATATCTCAAAGCCTCTTTGAAGCTGTCTCCCACCATCCATGCAGTAAAGGTGACAAACAGAAAGACTCCAAAACAGAAGTCAGATGAGCATTTCCAACTAATGGGCCCCATAACTTAGAGCCTCAGTTTTTCTAAAATGAGGGTTAATCCCATGAAATATTGTTATTATTATGATCAATATCTAAATTAGTTGAGAACTGTGGTACCTATCAGAGTCCTCTACATTGTAAATGGGGACACCTTAGAGCACACGCCTTCAGTAGTGTGAGACTTCTGTAGCTCCCATGGGGCATTGACTCAGTTACTCACTGGTATGCTAAGAAAATTTCAACACTGCACCTTCTAGGTTGCTTGTGTGGTTGCTTCATTGTTGGGGAGCAGAGAAGCTGCCCACTCTGATTACCTTCTTATATCCTCTCTTCAATGAAATCTTCCCTAAAGATGTTTGCAGCTGGCCACAACTCTGCCTTTTCTCAACCCTTCTTGCTACCCTGAGCTGACCCTCAGTCAAATTATGAAATTGATCATATGTGTCTATAGTCTCCAAGATCTCCCCCTTTCCATCTAAGTCTCTAACTCCTGCTCTAAATCCCAGAAAGAATCTGATGTCAGAGTTCAGTGTGGATAAGTTTCAGTGGAGCCTTGGATCCTGGTGCTGGCAAATCCAGCAGCTTACTAGAAGCACTGCCTGTCTGCACTCACCTCTTGTAGTAAACTCAAAATAGAACATTTTCATGTTGCTTGAGCCTAAAGTCCTCCACCTTTTTCATGACAGCTTTCACCTGAGCCAGATCATGGATCCAAAATATCCAGTAATTCACCCAGCAGCAAGGCTTACAGGAGGTATGGGGTTTCTATATATACTGCAACTCTTTACCTCACAGGTTAAACTCACAATTGGTCAAAAGGAAAATAGAATCAGGTTGACAACTAAGCCCCATTATGGCCACAAAATTTATTTTCAGAAATTGTATAATTTCTATATGAAAGAGAGTCTGCAACTTGATGCTACCTCACCTTGATGCATGTAGATTGCTATACCCATATTTTTGTTTGTTTTAAATTCCCTGGAGTTTACATCATAGTCTAATGACCTTTCCAAAGTGCTTTAAAGGCACTTTGTGCAAATATATCTCAAAGCCTCTTTGAAGCTGTCTCCCACCATCCATGCAGTAAAGGTGACAAACAGAAAGACTCCAAAACAGAAGTCAGATGAGCATTTCCAACTAATGGGCCCCATAACTTAGAGCCTCAGTTTTTCTAAAATGAGGGTTAATCCCATGAAATATTGTTATTATTATGATCAATATCTAAATTCAGTTGAGAACATTTTGAAAGCCTATATCCCACCCTTACCCTTAAATTTTTAAACACTGAACTAAATACTCTAACCCCATACTTAGACTTTTCTTTCAGTGGTCCAGAATCCAATGCTCTCATTTTTAAATGACAACTGGAGCCAAGATGAGCTATAAATGAGTGTCACTACAGTTAAGACAATAGAAAGCAGTATGGTGTGGGTTAGAATTGGGGCCTCCCACCCAGTTTAAAGTCACTCAAATAAATTTTTTTAAGAACAACGGGGCTGGATTCAGCACTGGCATTACTTTATGACTAAACCTACAGAAAGATTTTAGGTAATCTCTGTTATTGCTTGCATGCTTCTTACTTCTAGGATCTATTTTTTGGTTTGTTGTTGTTGTTCAGTGACTAAGTCATGTCTGACTCTCTGCAACACCATGGGCTACAGCAACCTAGGCTTCCCTATCCTTCAGTATTACCCAGAATTTGCTCAAACTCAGGTCCATTGAGCCTATGATCCTATTCAACAGTTGCCTCTGTTGCCTCCTTCTCCTCCTGCATTCATTTTTTCCTAGCATCAGGGTCTTTTCCAGTGAGTTAGCTCTTCCACCAGGTGGTCAAACTATTGGAGCTTCAGCTTCCACATCACTTCTTCCAAGAAATATTGAGGTTGATTTCTCTTAAGATTGATTGGTTTGATCTTTTTGCCCAAGGGACTCACAGCTATCTTCTCCAGCACCACAGTTGGAAAGTATCAATTCTTCACACTAAGCCTTCTTTGTGGTCCAACTCTCCCATCCTTACATGACTACTGGAAAAACCATAGCTTTGACAATATGGATCTTTGTCACAAAAGTGATGTCTCTGCTTTTTAATACGTTGTCTAGGTTTGTCATGGCTTTTCTTCCAAGAAGGAGACAATTTAATTTCCTCTCTGCAGTCACTATCTGCAGTAATTTTGGAACCCAAGAAAATAAAGTCTGTCACTGTTGCCATTTTTTCCTATCTATTTTGCTATGAAGCGATGAGACTCGATGCCATGATCTTAGTTTTTGGAATGTTGAGTTTTAGCCAGCTGTTTCACTCACCTCTTTCACCCTCATCAAGAGGCTCTTCTTCACTTCTTGCCATGAGAGTAGTCTCACCTGCATATCTGTGGTTGTTGATATTTCTTCTGACAGTCTTGACTTCAGCTTGTAATTCATCCAACCCAGCATTTCACGTGATTTTCTCTACATAGGAGTCAAATAAACAGGGTGACAGTATACAGCTTTGATACACTCCTTTCTCAATTTTGAACCAGTCCATTGTTCCATACCCAGTTCTAACTACTGCTTCTTGACCTGCACACAGGTTTATCAGGAGACAAATATGGTGATCTGGTATTCCCATCTCTTTAAGAATTTTCCACAATTTGTTGTGATCCATCTATATAGTCAAAGGCTTTAGCGTAGTCAGTAGTCAATGAAGCAAAAGTAGATTTATTTTGGGGAATTCTCTTGCTTTCTCTATTATCCAGTGAATGTTGGCAATTTGATCTCTGGTTCATTTGTCTTTTCTAAACCCAGCTTGTACAACTAGAAGTTATTGGTTCACATACAGCTGAGGCCTAGCTTGAAGGATGTTGAGCATTATCTTGCTAGCATGTGAAATGAGCACAATTGTGGGGTAGCTTGAATATTGTTTGGCATTGCCCTTCTTTTGGATTGAAATGAAAACTGACCTTTTTTGACTCAGCTGAGGCCACTGCTGAGTTTTCCAAATTTGCTGGTATATTGAGTACAACACTTTAACAGTATCATATTTTAGGATTTGAAATAGTTCAACTGGAATTCCTTCACCTCCATTAGCTTTGTTCACAGTAATGTTTCCAAGGGCCCACTATCCTTCACATTCCAGGATGTCTGGCTCTAGGTGAGTGACCATATGCTCAAAGCTATCCAGTCTCTAAGAGCTTTTTTTTGGTATATCTCTTCTGTATATTCTTGCCACATCTTCTTAACCTCTTCTGCTTCTTTCAGGTCCTTACAGTTTCTATTCTTTATCATGCCCATCCTTGCATGGAATGTTCCCTTGATATTTCTGATTTTTTTGAAGGAATATCTAACCTTTACCTTTCTATTGTCTTCTTTTATTTATTGAATTGATGTTTAAGGCAGCTTTCTTATTTCTTATTGCTATTCTCTAGAATGCTGCACTCAGTTGCATATATTTTTCCCTTTCTCCCTTGTTTTCATTTTTCTTCTTTCCTCAGCTATTTGTAAAGCTTCCACAGATAACCACCTGGTCTTCTTGCATTTCTTTTTCTTGGGTATGGTTTTGGTCTCTACCTCCTATACAATGCTATGAACCTCCATCCATAGTTGTTCAGGTACTCTGTCAGATCTAATCCCTTAAATCTATTCATCACCTCCATAAAGGATTTGATTTAGGCCATACCTGAATAGTCTAGTTGTTTTCCCTACTTTCTTCAATTTAAGCCTGAATTGCACAACAAGGAGCTCATGATCTGAACCACAGTCACCTCCAGGTTTTGTTTTTGCTGACTGTGTAGAGCATCTCCATCTTCTGCTGCAAATAATATAATCAATCTGATTTCAGTATTGATCATCTAGTGACATCAGTCTGTAAAGCTGTCTGTTGTGTTGTTGAAAGAAGCTCTTTTCTAAACCCAGCTTGTACAACTAGAAGTTATTGGTTCACATACAGCTGAGGCCTAGCTTGAAGGATGTTGAGCATTATCTTGCTAGCATGTGAAATGAGCACAATTGTGGGGTAGCTTGAATATTGTTTGGCATTGCCCTTCTTTTGGATTGAAATGAAAACTGACCTTTTTTGACTCAGCTGAGGCCACTGCTGAGTTTTCCAAATTTGCTGGTATATTGAGTACAACACTTTAACAGTATCATATTTTAGGATTTGAAATAGTTCAACTGGAATTCCTTCACCTCCATTAGCTTTGTTCACAGTAATGTTTCCAAGGGCCCACTATCCTTCACATTCCAGGATGTCTGGCTCTAGGTGAGTGACCATATGCTCAAAGCTATCCAGTCTCTAAGAGCTTTTTTTTGGTATATCTCTTCTGTATATTCTTGCCACATCTTCTTAACCTCTTCTGCTTCTTTCAGGTCCTTACAGTTTCTATTCTTTATCATGCCCATCCTTGCATGGAATGTTCCCTTGATATTTCTGATTTTTTTGAAGGAATATCTAACCTTTACCTTTCTATTGTCTTCTTTTATTTATTGAATTGATGTTTAAGGCAGCTTTCTTATTTCTTATTGCTATTCTCTAGAATGCTGCACTCAGTTGCATATATTTTTCCCTTTCTCCCTTGTTTTCATTTTTCTTCTTTCCTCAGCTATTTGTAAAGCTTCCACAGATAACCACCTGGTCTTCTTGCATTTCTTTTTCTTGGGTATGGTTTTGGTCTCTACCTCCTATACAATGCTATGAACCTCCATCCATAGTTGTTCAGGTACTCTGTCAGATCTAATCCCTTAAATCTATTCATCACCTCCATAAAGGATTTGATTTAGGCCATACCTGAATAGTCTAGTTGTTTTCCCTACTTTCTTCAATTTAAGCCTGAATTGCACAACAAGGAGCTCATGATCTGAACCACAGTCACCTCCAGGTTTTGTTTTTGCTGACTGTGTAGAGCATCTCCATCTTCTGCTGCAAATAATATAATCAATCTGATTTCAGTATTGATCATCTAGTGACATCAATCTGTAAAGCTGTCTGTTGTGTTGTTGAAAGAAGCTGTTTTCTAGGAGCAGTGTGTCCTCTTGGAAAAACTCTGTTAGCCTTTGCCCTGCTTCATTTTGTACTACAAGGCAAATCTTGCCCATTACTCCAGATATCTCTTTATTTCCTACTTTTGCATTCCGATCCTCTATGATGAAAAGGATATCTTTTTGGTGTTAATTCTAAAAGATCTTATAGATCTTCACAGACCACTCAACTTAAGCTTCTTTGGCATTAGTAGTTGGGGCACAGATTTGGATTACTGTGATGTTGAATGGTTTGCCTTGGAAATTAATCAGGATTGTTCTGTCACTTTTGAGATTAAACCCAAGTACTGGATTTTGGATTCCTTTACTGAGTATGAACAATCACTATTTTGATCAGTAGGTTGGTATCACTAAACGATAGAGTCCTATCACTAGGATTTCCCTACAAGGTGTTGATTGGAAGAAGCGTCTTCCAGGAGGTCTTCAGGTTATGATTTAATGTCTATTAGGCTTATTTCTAGCTCTGCTCCTCTGTTTCTTTCCTAAAAGTGCAAGAGCTGTGTGTTTTGAGGGAGGCTTAAAATAGGTCAGTTTTCTTACATTTACTCAGAAGCCAAGAGTACTGCCTACACAAAGTTATGCCTTGAGTCATGAATGACTGGTATATAACAGAAGAGTTGTAATGCCTCACACTCACCTATAGTACAAGAGCTGCTAAACCCTCTAATGGAGCTCTGAGCACAGCATTCCCACTATATCTCTATTAGGGAGAATATTGTTATAGATGAAGAAACAGCCATAGGTGAATGAAACGGTATGCAAAAAACCACAGTGCCATCTAATATGGATTGAGCTACATGAAGGACTTATTCCATTCAGCTTTGAAGGAACAAAATAAAGGGGAGGAAAAAAGAGACCTGGAGGCAGGAAAAGGGATGAGAGCAGACATGCATTACTAGGAAGGGTGAGTAAATGATCAGTTCATCTAGATTGGAGAAAAGGGTGCTTTGGGTGGGTAATGAAAGACCTAGTAGCAAGTTTGTATTACGCATGTACACACACACACACACACACACACACACACACATCATAGGAGGCATGATGTAGGCATCACCTTAGCTTGGCAAAAGTATTTCCAAATAGTACAGAAACTACCTTTACCCAAGGAACACAATCTCTCAACTTCATCTCAACTTTTTCATTGTATCTCCTTGCTTTCTGGCAAGTATAAGACATCTGCTTAACATTATGCAAGGACTGCTGTCAGTGAGAGATGCTTGAGCCTGCCAGAAGGGCTGCCTCATGGGGAAAAGGAAACAAAACCTAAACCTTGAAAATAGAGTTTTCTATTGATGGAATTCTCTCCTACCGCCACAGCCATTTAATTACAGGGGAAATGGCTGATCAGACACACTGCTAGCAGAGTCATGAGATATTCAGCAAGCAAGCACTGAGGCAGGCCTCCAGCATGTATCCCTTCACCCCCAGACCTTTGTGGGTCCATTAAGAGAGGGTGGCTGGGTGTTCTTGTGCCTATCTGTAACCACAAAGCGTGTGTTTACTTTTATTATGCATTCTGGCCCTGAAGTTCGCTCCTTGCACAGACAACATTCATTCATTCATTCAGACACAAATGAGATCAATTCGTATAAGACTCATAGATCAATAGGATTTGGGGACTCTGCAGAGTCTTCAGAGTTAAAAGTGCTAAATCACTTCAGTCATGTCCAACTCTTTGTGAATCTATGAACTTTAGCCTGCCAGGTTGTTCTGCCCATGAGATTCTTCCAGAAGGAATGCTGGAATGTGTTGTCATGCCCTCCTCCAGGGGCTCTTCTTGATCAGACTTGCATCTCTTGTGGCTCAGGTACTGCAGGTGGATTCTTTCCCACTGAGCCAGCAGGGAAGCTCCACAGAATTAAATACAAGAGTCCAATATTGGAGGATTATTTGACTGTCACACAGAAATCCCCTCCCCTATGCCCTTGTGCCTGCCAGGTTTGAGTTCTCCTGGCACTTTACTTCCTAGCTTTTCACTTCCAGACACTACAGTTTTCCTGTGAACTGCAGGATGTGGAGCCTAGTGTTCTTAACTGCTCCTCTTCCTCTCCATCACAGAGTCTGGCACACACTTGGGGTTCCATGAAACCCAAACAGGGAAGAGAGCATTAATTAAGGAGGCCAGGGGTAAGAGCATTAGCCATGTGTGGCCACAACCCCAGGGGCAGCCGGACTGAGCCCAGAGCCTGCTGGGCTGGCCATAGACGGCCGCAAGCACAACAAGAAGTGGCTGCTGGAGCTTCTGCAGATGGTGGACACCAGCAATGCGTTCTGCACTGACTGCAGGGCAGTGGATCCCAACTGGGCCTCATACAAGCTGGGCATCTTTATCTGTCTGAACTTCTCTGGAGTCCACCACAATTTTCAGATATCAGAAAAGTGAAGTCCGTGAGACTTGACTTCTGAGAACCTCCGAGTGAGCAAGGCCATTAAAAAGCCATTTAATTACAGAAATGGCTGATCAGACACACTGCTAGCAGAGTCATGAGATATTCAGCAAGCAAGCACTGAGGCAGGCCTCCAGCATGTATCCCTTCACCCCCAGACCTTTGTGGGTCCATTAAGAGAGGTGGCTGGGTGTTCTTGTGCCTATCTGTAACCACAAAGCGTGTGTTTACTTTTATTATGCATTCTGGCCCTGAAGTTCGCTCCTTGCACAGACAACATTCATTCATTCATTCAGACACAAATGAGATCAATTCGTATAAGACTCATAGATCAATAGGATTTGGGGACTCTGCAGAGTCTTCAGAGTTAAAAGTGCTAAATCACTTCAGTCATGTCCAACTCTTTGTGAATCTATGAACTTTAGCCTGCCAGGTTGTTCTGCCCATGAGATTCTTCCAGAAGGAATGCTGGAATGTGTTGTCATGCCCTCCTCCAGGGGCTCTTCTTGATCAGACTTGCATCTCTTGTGGCTCAGGTACTGCAGGTGGATTCTTTCCCACTGAGCCAGCAGGGAAGCTCCACAGAATTAAATACAAGAGTCCAATATTGGAGGATTATTTGACTGTCACACAGAAATCCCCTCCCCTATGCCCTTGTGCCTGCCAGGTTTGAGTTCTCCTGGCACTTTACTTCCTAGCTTTTCACTTCCAGACACTACAGTTTTCCTGTGAACTGCAGGATGTGGAGCCTAGTGTTCTTAACTGCTCCTCTTCCTCTCCATCACAGAGTCTGGCACACACTTGGGGTTCCATGAAACCCAAACAGGGAAGAGAGCATTAATTAAGGAGGCCAGGGGTAAGAGCATTAGCCATGTGTGGCCACAACCCCAGGGGCAGCCGGACTGAGCCCAGAGCCTGCTGGGCTGGCCATAGACGGCCGCAAGCACAACAAGAAGTGGCTGCTGGAGCTTCTGCAGATGGTGGACACCAGCAATGCGTTCTGCACTGACTGCAGGGCAGTGGATCCCAACTGGGCCTCATACAAGCTGGGCATCTTTATCTGTCTGAACTTCTCTGGAGTCCACCACAATTTTTCAGATATCAGAAAAGTGAAGTCCGTGAGACTTGACTTCTGGGATGACAGCATTGTGGAGTTTATGACCTACAATGAGAACCTCCGAGTGAAGGCCAAGTATGAAGCTAGAGCCCCTGCCTTCTACTACATCGCCCAGGCCAATGACTGCAGGGTCTTGAAGGAACAGTGGATTCAAGGTAAGTATGAGAGACAGGAATTTATGGTCAATGGGAAAACCATTTCACCGCCAGCTTACTGAGAAGGATTCTTGTGGAAGCAGGGGAGGGACAATGCGCAGTTCCTGAAAAGGAGGTTTGTGCTCCTGGCAAGAGAAGGCCTCCTGAATTACTACACTAAAGAAGAGGGCAAATACACCAAAGCTGTCATCAGCATCAAGGCTTTGAATTTTTATTTATTTATCTTTTGGAGGGTGGGGTGGGAAGGGAGGGGGATGGGCGGGCCACTTCTATTGGTCTTTCATTTCTCTATTTTCATCCGTCTTAGTTCTTTGGCTCCTGTGGGCCTCCCATCGCGGTGGCCACTGTCATCGCAGAGCACCAGCTCTGGGCACACGCGCACGGGAGCTCCGGCTCGGTAATTGGACACATCGGTCCCGCCTCTCCATGGCACGTGGGATCTTCCCAGGCCAGGGATCGAACCGGCGCCCCTTGCACTGCAAGGCGGTGTCTTTACCCACTGGACCACCAGGGGAAGCGCAGCATCAAGGCTTTGAATGCTACCTTCCAGACGGAAAAGATTGGGAACCTCCACAGGCTGCAAATCACCTACCACAGAGAGGGTCACATCAGGAACCTGTTTGTGTGCTAAGAAAATGGGAAGGAGGCGGTGCGAGGCCGGCCGGCTGGCAGGGGCAGGCGAGGGGCATGGGGCAGCCCCGCCTTTCCCTCCCCCCGCGAGGAGCCGCCGGGCAGCCATATTGCGGAGGTGTCTGCGGTAGCGGCGGCGGCGCCTCTGGTCTCCGGTGGGCATCCCAGCGCTCGCTCCCCCGCTTCAGTCTTCCTGCCGCAGCCGCGACACCCGCCCGGTGCCGCCGCGCAGCACCCCGGCCACACTCGGCGCGGGAAGCAACCGCTCGCTGAATTCATAGCACTGAAAAATTTTCAAAGAGGATAAACTGAAAGAGAAGAAAAATACCGAAACCAATCAATGTAAGAGTAACAACAATGGACGCTGAGTTGGAATTTGCCATTCAACCTAACACAACTGGCAAACAGCTTTTTGACCAGGTGGTGAAAACAGTTGGTTTGCATGAAGTCTGGTGTTTGGGTTGCAGTACGTGGACAGCAAGGGCTATTCTACATGGCTTAAACTAAATAAAAAGGTGACACAGCAAGATGTTAAAAAAGAGAATCCTTTGCAGTTCAAATTCAGAGCTAAATTCTTTCCTGAAGATGTTTCTGAGGAATTAATTCAAGAAATAACCCAGAGGCTTTTCTTCTTGCAAGCTAAAGAAGCTGAGAGATATATTGTCCACCAGAAACTGCAGTTCTTTTGGCTTCCTATGCTGTCCAAGCCAAGTATGGAGATTATAATAAAGAGATTCATAAACCAGGCTACGTGGCTAATGATAGACTGCTTCCCCAACGTGTTTTGGAGCAACACAAACTGACAAAAGAACAGTGGGAAGAAAGAATACAAAATTGGCATGAAGAGCACAGAGGAATGCTAAGAGAAGATTCTATGATGGAGTACTTGAAGATTGCACAGGATCTAGAAATGTACGGCATCAACTATTTTGAAATAAAAAATAAGAAAGGAACTGAATTGTGGTTAGGTGTTGATGCTTTGGGTCTGAATATTTATGAACATGATGACAAGTTAACACCTAAAATTGGTTTTCCCTGGAGTGAAATCAGAAATATCTCATTTAATGACAAAAAATTTCTTATAAAGCCAATTGACACAAAAGCACCTGATTTTGTTTTTTATGCACCTTGTTTGAGAATCAATAAGTGAATTTTGGCCTTATGTATGGGAAACCATGAATTGTACATGTGAAGAAAGAAGCCTGATACTATTGAAGTACAACAGATGAAGGCTCAGGCTAGGGAGGAGAAACATCAGAAGCAGTTGGAAAGGGCACAATTAGAGAATGAAAAGAAGAAAAAAGAAATAGCAGAAAAGGAAAAGGAAAGAATAGAACATGAAAAGGAAGAGCTAATGGAACGTCTGAGGCAAATTGAAGAACAAACACTGAAAGCCCAGAAAGAACTGGAAGAACAGACTCGAAAAGCTCTAGAATTGGACCAGGAACGAAAACAAGCAAAAGAAGAAGCAGAAAGGCTTGAAAAGGAGCGTCAAGCTGCTGAAGAGGTCAAGTCTGCTATAGCGAAACAGGCTGCAGACCTGACGAAGAATCAGGAGCAGCTGGCAGCAGAACTTGCAGAATTCACTGCCAAGATTGCACTTCTAAAGGAAGCCAAAAAGAAAAAAGGAAGAAGAAGCTACTGAGTGGCAACACAAAGCTTTTGCAGCCCAGGAAGACTTGGAAAAGACCAAGGAAGAGTTAAAGACCGTGATGTCTGCCCCACCTCTGCCTCCCCCACCACCAGTCGTTCCTCCAGCAGAAAATGAACATGATGAGAATAATGCTGAGGCTAGTGCTGAATTATCAAATGATGGGGTCATGAACCATAGAAGTGAGGAGGAACATGTGACCGAAACGCAGAAGAATGAGCATGTTAAAAAACAACTTCAAGCATTAAGTTCAGAATTAGCCCAAGCCAGAGATGAAACCAAGAAAACACAAAATGATGTTCTTCAAGCTGAGAATGTTAAAGCAGGCCGTGATAAGTACAAGACTCTGAGACAGATTCGGCAAGGCAATACAAAGCAATGTATTGAGGAGTTTGAAGCAATGTGAGAGCTGTTACTTAGCATACATGTTCTTCATAAGCTGAACCACCAACAGAGAAAAGCAGGCCTTTGCAGATGTGATGGATTGCATCCCACCTTGCCAAAGCACTTATACCAGTTTGACTGTGGTGGCTAGAAGACATTTAAGGGGAACTTTTCAACATTAAGGCAGTGTGATACCATGCTGGGTTTTCTCTTTCTTTTGGGCCAGGGAATGGAGAACAAGTGTTCCATCACCACCTTTTTCACATTTTTTATTTTCCTTTTTTTTTATGTTGAAGATTAACACTAATTATTATGTCTGAAAAAAAAAAAGAAAATGGGAAGGAGATAGTGAACTGGTTCAACACTCTCTTGGCAGACCATCTCCAATACCTAAAAATGGCCTTTCCTGAGCTCCTGGAGTCTGAGCTGGTGCCCCTCCTCACCAGGAACTACCTCAAGCAAGCCTTCATGGAATATTGGTCCAACACAGAGAGAACCTTTCAAGAAAAAGTGGTTTACTCTGCAACCCCAAGAGCAAAGGCTGCTCTATTACAAGAACCCTCTGGATGCCTTTGAGCTGGGCCAGGTGTTTCTTGGGAGCAATGAGCAGGGGTACCAGGTGTATGAAGACCTGCCCAAGGGCATCCGAGGGAATTGCTGGAAAGCTGGTCTCACCACCATCACCCCCCACTGGAGATTCATCTTCACTTGCCCCAGCGAGAAAGAGCAATGTGAATGGCTGGAGAGCTTCCAGGATGTCCTCTCCCATCCTCTGATGCCCTTAAACCTCCTCACTGTGTCAACAGACAGTGTCTGCAGCCACAGGTAACCCACTGGCCACCCAGCGCATCCAGTGGGAAGGAGAAGTTACTGCTTTGGTCTTGGAGGCCCTGAAGGAGCGCCCTCCAGTCGGCAGCTATCAGGAGGCAGTGAACTCTGCCAAGACTGAAGTTTTGGCCTTTACCTGATGGCCCCTGGACCTCCCCACTGCACAACCCTAGGGGTCTGGGGATCTGATAAATATCCTCAGGGCTCAGGACACCTGAAATTAAGGCACTGCCATGGGAAAACATCTGTGGCATTGTGCAAACTTGCCAAGAAAATAAACGAAAACACCCAAAAAAGTTTAATTGGAATCTAACCACAAGGACACAGTCAAACAAGTCTACATTAGAGAAATTCTGCAAAAGTACCTGGAAGGATGCTGTTTGTTCTTTGGCCTGTGTAGGCCTCCCATCACAGTGGTCACTCTCACTGCAGAGCACCGGCTCTGGGCTCATGTACTCCAGAGTGCTGGCTAGGTAGTTGGACACCTCGGTCCAGTCGCTCTGTGGCACGTGGAATCTTCTCAAGCCCCTACTGGTGCCCCTTGCACTGCAAGGTGGTATCCTTACCCACTGGACCACCAGGGAAGCCCAATTCATGATTCTTGATTGAATCCTGGATTTAAAAAGAAACCATTTTAAAGATGTAATTGATATAATAGGGGAAGTTTCAGTATGGATATAAATTAGCTAGTAGTATTGTACCATTGTGATATTGTGCTGTATTTGTGTAGGAGACTTCTCTTGTTCTTAGGGAATACATTCTCAAGTGTTTGGGGATAAAATGTAGTCATGTCTATAGCCGACTTCAATGGTTCAGCAAAATATAAATGTATGTGTGCATGTGTATATAGACAGTATATACATAGACATAGCATGTATGCTTATGAAACATGAATTCTATGTGTACACAGACACACACACACACACACACAGGGAGAGAAAAAGAAAGCGGGCCACTCTGCAAAAAGTTAGCAACTTCATCTAGATGGAGTATAAGAGAGTCAGTTAGTCACTCAGTTGGGTCCATCTCCTTGCAAACCCATGGACTGAAGTCTACCAGGCATCTTTATCCATGTTATTTTCCAGGTAAGAATACTGGAGTGGGTGACCATGTTATCTTCCCGACCCATGGATCAAACCTACGTCTCCTGGGTCTCCTGCATTGGCAGGTGGATTCTTGACCATTGATCCACCTGAAGCCTTCATTCACATATACATATGTATAAAACACAGTTGTATATATGAATGCATGTGTGTGCATGCTCAGTCATGTCAAATTTACATGATGTACTAAAACACAGGACACCTGAAATTAAGGCACTGCCATGGGAAAACATCTGTGGCATTGTGCAAACTTGCCAAGAAAATAAACGAAAACACCCAAAAAAGTTTAATTGGAATCTAACCACAAGGACACAGTCAAACAAGTCTACATTAGAGAAATTCTGCAAAAGTACCTGGAAGGATGCTGTTTGTTCTTTGGCCTGTGTAGGCCTCCCATCACAGTGGTCACTCTCACTGCAGAGCACCGGCTCTGGGCTCATGTACTCCAGAGTGCTGGCTAGGTAGTTGGACACCTCGGTCCAGTCGCTCTGTGGCACGTGGAATCTTCTCAAGCCCCTACTGGTGCCCCTTGCACTGCAAGGTGGTATCCTTACCCACTGGACCACCAGGGAAGCCCAATTCATGATTCTTGATTGAATCCTGGATTTAAAAAGAAACCATTTTAAAGATGTAATTGATATAATAGGGGAAGTTTCAGTATGGATATAAATTAGCTAGTAGTATTGTACCATTGTGATATTGTGCTGTATTTGTGTAGGAGACTTCTCTTGTTCTTAGGGAATACATTCTCAAGTGTTTGGGGATAAAATGTAGTCATGTCTATAGCCGACTTCAATGGTTCAGCAAAATATAAATGTATGTGTGCATGTGTATATAGACAGTATATACATAGACATAGCATGTATGCTTATGAAACATGAATTCTATGTGTACACAGACACACACACACACACACACAGGGAGAGAAAAAGAAAGCGGGCCACTCTGCAAAAAGTTAGCAACTTCATCTAGATGGAGTATAAGAGAGTCAGTTAGTCACTCAGTTGGGTCCATCTCCTTGCAAACCCATGGACTGAAGTCTACCAGGCATCTTTATCCATGTTATTTTCCAGGTAAGAATACTGGAGTGGGTGACCATGTTATCTTCCCGACCCATGGATCAAACCTACGTCTCCTGGGTCTCCTGCATTGGCAGGTGGATTCTTGACCAGTGATCCACCTGAGAAGCCTTCATTCACATATACATATGTATAAAACACAGTTGTATATATGAATGCATGTGTGTGTGGGCATGCTCAGTCATGTCAAATTCTGTGCTACCCAATGGACTGTAGCCTGCCAGGCTCCTCTATCCATGGGATTTTCTAGGCATGAATATTGGCCACTAATGAAACTGTTGGAAAACTCACTTCCCCACCTCTGAGCCTTGGATTTTCTCTTTCAAATGAGGAAGTTGTAGTAACTATTGAAATTCAATGGAAGCAGCAGCTATTTCTGAGCACCTCCCAGGTGCCAGGGTCTGTGTGGGCAAGAACTAGATGACGTGGTTCCTGCTGTCAAAAGGACCTGTGACATTTCAGCTTGCCAGACAGCAGCCCTGACACAGGGCAAAACAATGAGGTGAGTGTTCAAAAAGGGGAAATGAAGGCTGCTGCAAGGTTTGTGGCAACAGGGTTCACCCTGAGGGGGAGAGAGGAACCTTCTCCTTCTCTAAAAAGTGATGTCAGAGTCGAAACCTTCAACTGTTGAGAGGTTAGTTAGTTAAAGGGAAGAGGTCCAGGAAAGCACTAGGCTGAGGGAGGAAAATGTTCAAAGGCTTCCAGATGGCAAGAGGAATGGAAAAAAATCTCGAGTGGCTGCCACGTTAGAGACACGGATCACCCAGGTCTCAGCACTATGGTTCTTTGTCCCTTCGAGTGATGTGGAGATAAAGACACTGTTTTCATCTCAGCAGAGATCCGGATGGTTGGGAGGATCCTTAAGAGAGTCTCTGCTTTTTTATGGGGTTTTCCTTTGATCCCAAAATCAGAGAACTGGTGACAACATCAGGGTGTCTTTTCTGAGGCTTCATGACTTCTCAGATGAAGACACAGTTGCTTCCTCTTCTGGCTCCTACAGTGCCTTGAAAATGTCTGTTTCAGTACCTGCTGGGCTATATATTAAGGGTCAAGTCACTGTTAACTTTGTGTAACTACTCATGAGCTCTGTTCTCTGTACTCTGCTAAATTCTGAGGATAAGAGAATCAACAAAGAATATTTCTACCTTCAAAAAAAATTAATAATTAAGGAGGCCATATGCTTAAGGTAGGAGCCAGCAGGGAGTGGTCTTTTCCTTCCTGCCACTTATGCCTGAAAATTAAAGAGCAGCAGAACCCTTCCCACATGCCCTGACCCCAGAGTTTGTCCCTTCAGGAAGATAGAGCTACTTTTTTTGCCTCAATGTCACTCTTTCAAATGCCTCTAGACTCTGCTTTACACTGTTTGGGGCTTGTCTATGACTCCTTGGGGGCAGGCACAGGGAGGGGCCTGCTCTCCACCCCTACATGTATGGAGCTAAGTTGTCCCTTTGTTCAAAGCTTGTTTGATATAGAAGGGTTAAGCATCAGTCCCCAAATTCAATTTCAGAAAGAAGAGTTGATTTTTACATCGTAAATCATTTGTGGGGGAAGTTGGGAGAGAATCAAGAAGTAGCTGGGTAAGTGGCTACCTTGAAGCAAAGCAACTGACATTTGAGAGCAATTAATAATTGTGTTTCCCCAGAGACAAGCTGTGGAGGAGGCAGGGGAGCTAAAATTTTTCCTTTCATTGTTCTTTCTTTTTTACGGGCATCAGACTGGAACTTCTTTCTGTTCAAAGGCCCTTCCCAAAGGATGTCAGAGTCAAAAAGAGGAATGGAAGAGGTCCAGGAAAGCACTAGGCTGAGGGAGGAAAATGTTCAAAGGCTTCCAGATGGCAAGAGGAATGGAAAAAAATCTCGAGTGGCTGCCACGTTAGAGACACGGATCACCCAGGTCTCAGCACTATGGTTCTTTGTCCCTTCGAGTGATGTGGAGATAAAGACACTGTTTTCATCTCAGCAGAGATCCGGATGGTTGGGAGGATCCTTAAGAGAGTCTCTGCTTTTTTATGGGGTTTTCCTTTGATCCCAAAATCAGAGAACTGGTGACAACATCAGGGTGTCTTTTCTGAGGCTTCATGACTTCTCAGATGAAGACACAGTTGCTTCCTCTTCTGGCTCCTACAGTGCCTTGAAAATGTCTGTTTCAGTACCTGCTGGGCTATATATTAAGGGTCAAGTCACTGTTAACTTTGTGTAACTACTCATGAGCTCTGTTCTCTGTACTCTGCTAAATTCTGAGGATAAGAGAATCAACAAAGAATATTTCTACCTTCAAAAAAAATTAATAATTAAGGAGGCCATATGCTTAAGGTAGGAGCCAGCAGGGAGTGGTCTTTTCCTTCCTGCCACTTATGCCTGAAAATTAAAGAGCAGCAGAACCCTTCCCACATGCCCTGACCCCAGAGTTTGTCCCTTCAGGAAGATAGAGCTACTTTTTTTGCCTCAATGTCACTCTTTCAAATGCCTCTAGACTCTGCTTTACACTGTTTGGGGCTTGTCTATGACTCCTTGGGGGCAGGCACAGGGAGGGGCCTGCTCTCCACCCCTACATGTATGGAGCTAAGTTGTCCCTTTGTTCAAAGCTTGTTTGATATAGAAGGGTTAAGCATCAGTCCCCAAATTCAATTTCAGAAAGAAGAGTTGATTTTTACATCGTAAATCATTTGTGGGGGAAGTTGGGAGAGAATCAAGAAGTAGCTGGGTAAGTGGCTACCTTGAAGCAAAGCAACTGACATTTGAGAGCAATTAATAATTGTGTTTCCCCAGAGACAAGCTGTGGAGGAGGCAGGGGAGCTAAAATTTTTCCTTTCATTGTTCTTTCTTTTTTACGGGCATCAGACTGGAACCCTCTGGGCAACTTCTCAACGCAGCATGTCCTGCTGATCTATTAAGCTGAATATTAATCATTAGCAGAGCTCATCTTTCTTCCTGGAATTTAATTTCCTTAGTTATACTTTCTTTTCCTATTAGAATAGTCTCTGATGCCTTTGCTTGAAAGGTGAATAAGTGAGCATCAGCCCTGCCTCCAACCTTCCCTCAGTTGAAACTTTCCTGTAATAGCAGAGATGGTTGTCAGAATAACCAGTTCAGGCAATCTGGACCTTGATGTAGCCAGAATATTTTAGGGACTCTCAGGAACTTTCCCTATGGAAATCAGGGATACTGTGGTTTCATAGCAATGACCAAGACGTCCAATCCCTGGGTTCAATTGTGTGTGGGAAAAACACAGGAAGTGCCATTGAAAGCCCATCAGCAAGGGGACCCCTAGTTTACATAATAATCACATGGCTCAAACTCAGCTCCAACTGTTCACTTTTACCACTCACTTATCTCAAAAACTCACCATGTTACCAAAATCTTGACCTCTGTACACTATCACTGAATCAAAATCATGTAGACAGAGTCTGGGTAAAGAAGAAAGCAGGGCTTCCCCTGGTGGTTCAGTGGGTAAGGACACCACCTTGCAGTGCAAGGGGCACCGGTTCGAGCCCTGGCCTGGGAAGATCCCACGTGCCGCGGAGCGGCTGGACTGATGTGTCCAGTCACCGAACCGGAGCTCTGGAGCGCATGCACCCAGAGCCAGTGCTCTGCAACAACAGACGCCACCGCGATGGGAGGCCCACAGGAGCCAAAGAATGAAGACGAATGAAAATAGATAAATGAAAGACCAATAGAAGTGGCCCGCCACTCCCTCCCTCCCCAAGTTTGTCAATTTTACTACCCCAAATTCAATTTCAGAAAGAAGAGTTGATTTACATCGTAAATCATTTGTGGGGAAGTTGGGAGAGCATCAAGAAGTAGCTGGGTAAGTGGCTACCTTGAAGCAAAGCAACTGACATTTGAGAGCAATTAATAATTGTGTTTCTCAGAGACAAGCTGTGGAGGAGGCAGGGGAGCTAAAATTTTTCCTTTCATTGTTCTTTCTTTTTTACGGGCATCAGACTGGAACCCTCTGGGCAACTTCTCAACGCAGCATGTCCTGCTGATCTATTAAGTTGAATATTAATCATTAGCAGAGCTCATCTTTCTTCCTGGAATTTAATTTCCTTAGTTATACTTTCTTTTCCTATTAGAATAGTCTCTGATGCCTTTGCTTGAAAGGTGAATAAGTGAGCATCAGCCCTGCCTCCAACCTTCCCTCAGTTGAAACTTTCCTGTAATAGCAGAGATGGTTGTCAGAATAACCAGTTCAGGCAATCTGGACCTTGATGTAGCCAGAATATTTTAGGGACTCTCAGGAACTTTCCCTATGGAAATCAGGGATACTGTGGTTTCATAGCAATGACCAAGACGTCCAATCCCTGGGTTCAATTGTGTGTGGAAACACACAGGAAGTGCCATTGAAAGCCCATCAGCAAGGGGACCCCTAGTTTACATAATAATCACATGGCTCAAACTCAGCTCCAACTGTTCACTTTTACCACTCACTTATCTCAAAAACTCACCATGTTACCAAAATCTTGACCTCTGTACACTATCACTGAATCAAAATCATGTAGACAGAGTCTGGGTAAAGAAGAAAGCAGGGCTTCCCCTGGTGGTTCAGTGGGTAAGGACACCACCTTGCAGTGCAAGGGGCACCGGTTCGAGCCCTGGCCTGGGAAGATCCCACGTGCCGCGGAGCGGCTGGACTGATGTGTCCAGTCACCGAACCGGAGCTCTGGAGCGCATGCACCCAGAGCCAGTGCTCTGCAACAACAGACGCCACCGCGATGGGAGGCCCACAGGAGCCAAAGAATGAAGACGAATGAAAATAGAGAAATGAAGGACCAATAGAAGTGGCCCGCCCACTCCCCTCCCTCCCCAACCTGACCCCCGCCCAAAGCAAATAAAATAAATTAAAAAAAAAAGAAAGCAGTATTATTTTAAATTTTATTTTTATTTAACTTTTACAGAGTTTTGTTGTTTAATGCTATACATAAACCTGAATCAGTCATAGGCATACAGTTAACACCTCCCACCTGAAATTCTCTCCCATCTCCCTCCCCATCCCACACCTCCAAGTTGTTGCAGAGCCCCTGTGGGGGAAAAAAAAAGGAGAGAGAAATAACTTTATTTCTTTGCCAGGCAAAGGAGACCATAACAAGCTGGTGCCCTCAGAACCTTGTCCTCCCTGTAAGGATTTAGTGAGTAAAACTTACAGAGTTCGCTCAAAATAGGATTCCTGATGAGGGTTGGGGCAGGTGCAGGGTCTGCATTCTTCTCTTCTCATGACATACTTCAAACCCATCAAGGCTGGTGTTGGGAGGTCCTGATGTGCGCCCTGGTGGTCTCTGGGGTTATTGTACCATGACTTCCTCTTCTGGAATGAAGAATGAAAAAGAAGAGGAGTGATAGGGGATGTTTCAAAGAGGAAAAATGCTAGGTCTCTGACTTAGTTAATAAGGGTTACTTTAAGCAATTAGATGCAAAGGAACCATTAATGAACAAAAGAAAATATATGTGGGAAAGAGGATGTGCAAGTGAAGCATAATGTGACCTAGCTAGTCCAATCAGTTTTGACTATAACAACCATGATTCTTTTGGCCTGCAAGTGTTCACTAATGAGTCCCCTGCCTCTAGTCTTGCTCCCTCTCCCCAGAGACGGAAGCTCCTTGAGTATCGGGGTCATATTTTGTCTATCTTGATAGCCACATCACCTACCCAAAGGTATGATGCCTAAAGTTACTTGGTAAATGTTTGACAAATTAGTCAATGAGTTGATGAGGATAAATCTGAAAGCAATAACTACAGGAGAGTGAGGAAGAGTAAACAAGCTTCTAGACCTCATTGTAGACCCAGACAGCAGCTAGCACACTACAGGGGATTGGTGCTACTGGGGCCCAGCAGGGAGAGCCTGACAGAGGAAGGTCCTGGAGAGGCAGCTCTTCATCCCCCATCTGGTCCATCCCTGACCCATGCTACTCTGTATCAGGTTCCACTTTGGATGTAGCAGGTGTTCAAAACTGTCTAAAGCAAGTGTCCTTACCTTTCTCCTTACCTCCCTCTAAGAAACCTTTGAGCACTTACTACATACCAGGCCCTGTGGCAGGCGTAGGTACCAATAAATAAGGTTACCACTGCAAAGAGTGAAGTCCCTTCCCTCAAGAGGCATCCCGTCTTGTGAGGAGACCACTGTAAACACAGTATGCCTACCCCAACAACTGTCTAGATCCACATTGACCTATAATACAGCAGGATTCTGCAAGGTCTTCCCAGGATGGACCCCTCCCCTATATCCTCTATATCCTATTCTTGGATGCACCTGAGTAATAGTAACTGACGTATTTCCCATTTTTCCAATACTGCCAAATGGAAGAAAGTAATTGTTTGATGATCACAAGCATGTAGCCCCCAGACCTTTTGGAGCCTAAGGATTGATAATGCTACCCACCTGTTACCTCATCATCCAGCAATCAGACAGGAACTAATTGTGCAGGAACTAATCACATAACCTGTGGCACTCACCTCCCCTCTTTAAAAATGCTTTGCTGAAACCTTTGAGGAGTTAGGGGGCATTGAGTATGAGTCACTTGTATTTCCTTATGCAAACCTGTAATAAACCTTTCTCTGCTCCAACTCTGACCATTTCAATTTGGCCTCACTGTGTGTCTGGCAGACAACTGTCTTTGGTAACACATTCTGTTCAGCGCTTGAACAGAAAAGCCCAGAAAGAAGAACTGTAGGACAATAATCACATAAAGTTTGAAGAAAAGAGGAAAGGGTGTTCACCACAGGTGTGTGTGAAAGAGGTGTAGAAGGGGCCAGCTACTTCACAGCCTTGGAGGAAAGGGGACTCTGTCATGATCCTGACACTTTATTTCCTATAAATTTGTAAAGAAGATCATCCAGATATCCACGAGGTGGCACTACAGGATAATGCATGGTTCAGCACCAGTGCACCTGCATCCAGGGTTTGTATAATTAAGAGTACCTTAGAACTCTAGGTGGAGTAAAACCCTTCCAGACAGGAGGCCCATGACTAGACATCCAGAAAGATATTCTAGTCAGTTCAGTCCTTCTAGTTTTTTGTTGTTGTTTTTTTTTCCTTTTCCGATACATCTCTTAATCCTTGGGGCCTGGAGTCTCATATGCAAATGAAACAGTTGAACAAAAATTGTCTTTTTTTCTGATACAAGATCCTGTCCTTAATGCTCCTAGTGTCCATGAAGGAGTGGATAGCAGAGGGAAAATCCTGTTCTGAGGCTCCAGGTACTGTTTGCTCCAGTGGATTTAGAGACTCATGGCAGTGGGTCTCAACAATTTAATCCATGGTTTTAATAAAAGTCTGGAGCATCACTGACTTCTTTTCCTCTTAGCTTTTCACTCTGCTCTTAGCCTCAGCTTGTGTGCATGCGTTCTAAGTTTCTTCAGTTGTGCCTGACGCTTTTTGACTCCATGGACTATAGCCCTCCAGGTTCCACTGTCTGTGGGATTCTACAGGCAAGAATACTGGAGTGGGTTGCATGCCTTCCTTGAGGGGATCTTCCCAACTTAGGGATTGAATCTGTCTCTTAAGTTGTCTGCATCAGCAGGCAGGTTGTTTACCACTGGGACCACCTGAGAAGGCCTAGCCTCACCTTATCTTCTAATTCCATCCCTTCTCCACGTGATGGTGAGTGGGAGGACACTGCTCAGGGCTCCAGAGACTGGATTTCAGATCTAGGCCTTGCCAGGGAACCCACTGTGGGACCCCTTGGGCATGTGACTCCCAAGAGAACTTGGAACTCCAATGGGAAAGCATCAGGAAACAAGCTCTGACCCAGTCTGTGAGCTTCAGTCTTCTTCAGGCAGAAAAAGGTTCACATTCACACCCAGGAGGCCTCCAAGAGTTCATTCCAGCATGCACTTCCTATCTCCATCTGTAATCCTACAGCTGGCCAAAAGCTTGAGCCAGTTTCTGATTAGATCTATCATAATTTGAAAAGGAGTTAATGGAGAGAAGTTATTTCCTGTGGAGAGTGTTCCACTCCCCAAGTATTCTCCAGCAGGTTGCCCATCAGTCACTGTGACCTGACTGACAATGTCCTGTGAATGACAGACTGGCTACTCTCATCTACAAGAGAGAATTAACTCATGTGGGAGGGCATATACAGAGCCAGTTTGAAAGGAGCATTTTGACAAAAGCATTTGTTCCACTCTGTGGGGGACAGTTCAGCATGGCCATCAAAGCCAAAAGCCTTTCAGGAGTTATGGAGTGGCCTTTCCTCAGCTCTGAGTGTTAAGACAGGTCAGCCCATCCTCTGAGGGCAGAAGTGGTCAGGTTGGGAAAGACCCCAACAGGTAAACTGCACAGTGGAGAGATGTTTGGCATTTGAGAGGTGCCTGATCTGATGCGAGTATGCTAAAATGAAAAAGGATTGGTGGTGGCACAACAAGGATAGGGACTCAGTCTTCTCTTTGCTCTTTGTCAATATGCACCTTGTCAGTCGGCACTTCTTGGTAGTCCACCACAAACTAAGTATCCTGTAGGAGACTTTAAACAAGGTCCTTTAAGGGGGTCCCCAAAACTAAGGACTCTTTCTGTTATGAGTGGTAGAAAACAATTCACACTGATGTGGGCAAACTAAAGGATAGGGGCCTTGGTTCATGCATTGAGCTGTCACCTTGCAGGGTCTGACTGCAGGCACTGACAGATCTGTGTCAAAAAGGGCCAGAACTTTGTCTCCACGACTTCCCTCTGCTTCCCTAGAAGGTGATTTTGTGTTCAGCAGGATTTCTCCTATTAAACCAATGTAGCCCCTAACCCCCATCCAAAATAAACCTGTATTTCCCAATATTTTTTAAAAAATATGTAAGCCAACCCTACTTTAAGTCATTTGTGCTACATGCTCATCTGTTAGTCAACTACAGTGGTCGTTCAGTGAAATAAGTGTCGCGGGCACTGTGCTGCAGCTTACTCTGATTCCTATTCTTACTAGTTCTCATTAGGAGGCACTATGTTTAATAGATCAGAGACCCTTTACAGTCACAGTGTGGTCCCCTCAGAGTCGTGAGTCTCGGACTTTGACAATAAAGTGTCGTGGTCTCAAGTATTGTCAAACCAAGAGTAGTCTTATTAATCATAAAACATATAATAATCAGAATCAAGATTCCATTAATCAGGATTCAAATAAAGGCAAGCACAAATAATCATAACTCAATCAAATGCAGACAGATGTTCTTACCCCAGAGCTGGAGAGTCTCGATCTCACATCGGGAGCAGACAATCTCTATGAGAGAGCCTCCCGCACAATCTTCCTTTACCCTTTTTATATTTTTTTCAACTAGAAATATCAAGATAATTAATAATCATAAAGAAGCTTTTTTGTTTCTCTAGAGATGCAAAAGAGGTCATCACCAGAGCCCTTTCTCCACCATCAACACCTTTGCTCTCCAGGGGAAACATTCTTACAATTCTTAAGTTTACAAAGGGAACTCCGAGTTGTAAAGTGTTACATTATCATTAAAAGGGAGACAAGAGGAAGAGCCTTTGTGCTCTGTATTACCACCTATTCATCTTCAGAACAGGTCTCAGAGAGGTGAGGCTTCCAGGCTTATCCTTAGTGTGAGGAGACATTTGTCTTCTCAGCCCAGATATCTTTTCTTAATCTTTCCTGTGAGAGGTGAATATGCCTTCACTTGCACATGACATAAGATTGGCCAGATCTATACAATATGCTGTTGGTGGGGGCTTAATCTCAATTCCATCCAAACTATATGGACAGAGACTGGTGGAGGCAAGATTTCCTAAAATACAATGAGAATGTCATCAACAGGATATGGGTGAATTTCTAAACTAATCACAACAAAAGTTAACTCTACACATATGACCATGGAGTGTTGAGGGACACATCTACTTTCACAAAATGAAAGCTCAGTGAAGGGAGGGGTCAGTACCAAAAGAGAAGACAATAAGAAAAAAATTGAAGACACAAATAGGCAAAGGGATTGCTGAGTTAAGATGTGAAAGAATACAGGTCCAGAAGGTTGAGGCAGAAGGAGTCAATGCAGGGAGAAACACTAGTTTGGGCAAAGATCTAGACACTCACACCAATGCAGAGTCAGCTCTGTAGCTATAGATGCTTAGCTAGATGTGTTACACACTTCCTTCCAGTTTATTTACTACAGCAACCCTGCAAGAAAGCTCAGATTTTATGTGTCTGGGATGGGTTTGATAATCTTCATTTTTAACAAATTCTGTGGTAATGCTGGTGCTGCTGGTGTGAAAACCACAGTGAGTCGATACAATGTTGAAGCAGCAAATCTGCTGATTCTTTATACTGAGGCGATGTTATCTGGAGCTTGAACTCAAATGTAAATGCAGAATGAAATACTGGGGCCCAATTACACTGGGAGAACTCAGTACCCTATTCTTAATCTCAGGGAATAATCTGTATATCTGAGAAGACTTAAAATCCGGAAACCTGAAGAGTATTTTGAAATGTGTTCAGAGATAGATGGTATGAAAATGGGTTACCTCACCTGCTTAATGTAAACCATAAGGTCATTGGTTTTGTAACCAATGACTCCATTGCCACATGTCTTTTGACAAACTATCAAGATCCCATCTCATTCCCCTGCCCTGCTAGTGGGCCACATCACAATCAATGACCCCTGCATAATTTGCCATTAAACTAGCCTTGTGAAGTAGACGCAGAAGGGCTCAAATGTTTTTCTTCCCAAAATCTAAGGAAGCCTTTTCTGGGAGACTGTGAAATGCTTATCATCACATTTTCTCTCTTTTACTTCATTTCATTTATTCCTTTGTACCACTCCCCATATCTCTTTTGCCCCAAATCTGTGTCAATTCAGAGTCAAGTATCACTGAGAGCCAGTGCATACTTCTGGGAGTCCATGTGTCAGATATCAGTCTCCTGACAATCCACAACACTAAGGTTCCCTAGGTCAGTGGGAGTCTGGAACACTGCTGCATAATCACAGAAAGCAAACACCCTGTTCAGAGGTAAGATTTCTGTTTTATTAGTCCACGTTTCACTGCAGGAAACAGAAACTATTCTAGTTTTTTCAAGGGGAAAGTGGTTTAATAGTAGAAATAGTGAAGTGAAAATCATTCAGTCATGTCTTTGTGACCCATGGGCAAGCCATGAAATTCTCCAGGCATGAACACTGGAGTGGGTAGCCTATCCCTTCTCCAGGAGATCTTCCCAATCCAAGAATCAAACCCATGTTTCCTGCACTGCAGGCAGATTCTTTACCATCTGAAGTACCAGGGAAGTCCTTAATACTAGAAATAAGGTACCTACAAAATCCTTGGGAGGCCTAAGCCTCTACAGGCTTTGTGAGACTGAGACCAAGTCCATCACTGTAGAAGTGACCACAAAATGAACTGCAAAATGATTTCTTTTGTCACAATCAGGCAAGGGTAAATCAACATTTTTGTTTCCTTGGCTGGTGCTGCTGGTGTGAAAACCACAGTGAGTCGATACAATGTTGAAGCAGCAAATCTGCTGATTCTTTATACTGAGGCGATGTTATCTGGAGCTTGAACTCAAATGTAAATGCAGAATGAAATACTGGGGCCCAATTACACTGGGAGAACTCAGTACCCTATTCTTAATCTCAGGGAATAATCTGTATATCTGAGAAGACTTAAAATCCGGAAACCTGAAGAGTATTTTGAAATGTGTTCAGAGATAGATGGTATGAAAATGGGTTACCTCACCTGCTTAATGTAAACCATAAGGTCATTGGTTTTGTAACCAATGACTCCATTGCCACATGTCTTTTGACAAACTATCAAGATCCCATCTCATTCCCCTGCCCTGCTAGTGGGCCACATCACAATCAATGACCCCTGCATAATTTGCCATTAAACTAGCCTTGTGAAGTAGACGCAGAAGGGCTCAAATGTTTTTCTTCCCAAAATCTAAGGAAGCCTTTTCTGGGAGACTGTGAAATGCTTATCATCACATTTTCTCTCTTTTACTTCATTTCATTTATTCCTTTGTACCACTCCCCATATCTCTTTTGCCCCAAATCTGTGTCAATTCAGAGTCAAGTATCACTGAGAGCCAGTGCATACTTCTGGGAGTCCATGTGTCAGATATCAGTCTCCTGACAATCCACAACACTAAGGTTCCCTAGGTCAGTGGGAGTCTGGAACACTGCTGCATAATCACAGAAAGCAAACACCCTGTTCAGAGGTAAGATTTCTGTTTTATTAGTCCACGTTTCACTGCAGGAAACAGAAACTATTCTAGTTTTTTCAAGGGGAAAGTGGTTTAATAGTAGAAATAGTGAAGTGAAAATCATTCAGTCATGTCTTTGTGACCCATGGGCAAGCCATGAAATTCTCCAGGCATGAACACTGGAGTGGGTAGCCTATCCCTTCTCCAGGAGATCTTCCCAATCCAAGAATCAAACCCATGTTTCCTGCACTGCAGGCAGATTCTTTACCATCTGAAGTACCAGGGAAGTCCTTAATACTAGAAATAAGGTACCTACAAAATCCTTGGGAGGCCTAAGCCTCTACAGGCTTTGTGAGACTGAGACCAAGTCCATCACTGTAGAAGTGACCACAAAATGAACTGCAAAATGATTTCTTTTGTCACAATCAGGCAAGGGTAAATCAACATGTCTCTGTCCTTGGCATTAACTGCAGGTTCTACCACTTTAACAGTTATATGGGGACTAAGAAGCAACTCTACAACTGATATCTCTATACAAGTTTTAAAAAAAATGTTTTATCTCTTTTCCTCATTTAAACTGATTACATATTAAATATTAAAGAGCTGTGGCAGATTAATAAAACTTCAATCAGATACAAAGTTATAGCTATAAGAACTCTGAGGTTTGGAACTTCTAGCTCCCACTTCCTGCAGGAAAGGAGAAACCACTAGAAAGAGACTGGAACAGATGCTGAGTAAACCAACCTACTGTATTCCCCACTGAGACCCAGAGTCTCAGAACTATGAGTGCTGAAAGTGAAAGAAAATGCACCATAAACTGGCCAAGAATAGAATTTATTGCCTTACATAACTGAAAAACACAGGTGTATTTTGATCCAGTGACTCAAAAAACCAAACAAAAATTCACTGGAACCCAACATCTCTGTTCCACTCTTCTCCTCCCCCCGTCTCCCCAGCCTCCCAGTGCTATTTTACTCTCAGACTCCACCTAGTGATTATTGGAGTCTCACATGTTTCACCCTCACATTCTCCCAGCATCAAATCTAGCAGGAAAGAAACTTTTATTCCCAGTGATACCTGGGTGCCATTCTATTGGATCTTTTACCCTGTTTTTCGAGCTTCTCAGGGTCACATTGCCCCCCAGCCCATCAGATTTCTTTTTATACATTATGAAAGTTTGAAGGGAAAGTGGTTTAATAGTAGAAATAGTGAAGTGAAAATCATTCAGTCATGTCTTTGTGACCCATGGGCAAGCCATGAAATTCTCCAGGCATGAACACTGGAGTGGGTAGCCTATCCCTTCTCCAGGAGATCTTCCCAATCCAAGAATCAAACCCATGTTTCCTGCACTGCAGGCAGATTCTTTACCATCTGAAGTACCAGGGAAGTCCTTAATACTAGAAATAAGGTACCTACAAAATCCTTGGGAGGCCTAAGCCTCTACAGGCTTTGTGAGACTGAGACCAAGTCCATCACTGTAGAAGTGACCACAAAATGAACTGCAAAATGATTTCTTTTGTCACAATCAGGCAAGGGTAAATCAACATGTCTCTGTCCTTGGCATTAACTGCAGGTTCTACCACTTTAACAGTTATATGGGGACTAAGAAGCAACTCTACAACTGATATCTCTATACAAGTTTTAAAAAATGTTTTATCTCTTTTCCTCATTTAAACTGATTACATATTAAATATTAAAGAGCTGTGGCAGATTAATAAAACTTCAATCAGATACAAAGTTATAGCTATAAGAACTCTGAGGTTTGGAACTTCTAGCTCCCACTTCCTGCAGGAAAGGAGAAACCACTAGAAAGAGACTGGAACAGATGCTGAGTAAACCAACCTACTGTATTCCCCACTGAGACCCAGAGTCTCAGAACTATGAGTGCTGAAAGTGAAAGAAAATGCACCATAAACTGGCCAAGAATAGAATTTATTGCCTTACATAACTGAAAAACACAGGTGTATTTTGATCCAGTGACTCAAAAAACCAAACAAAAATTCACTGGAACCCAACATCTCTGTTCCACTCTTCTCCTCCCCCCGTCTCCCCAGCCTCCCAGTGCTATTTTACTCTCAGACTCCACCTAGTGATTATTGGAGTCTCACATGTTTCACCCTCACATTCTCCCAGCATCAAATCTAGCAGGAAAGAAACTTTTATTCCCAGTGATACCTGGGTGCCATTCTATTGGATCAGTTTGGTTCAGGGGATGTGCCATGAATTAATCATCATCTCTAGAGCTGTTGCTCAGGGTTGAGCTACATGAATGCCCTGGAACCAGAGGGCCCTGGAGTCTAACTGGGGCACATAAACTAAGTGTAGGGGGTGGAAATGATTTCCTAGAAGAAGACACGTGTATCTTGGAGGGAGAACAACATGACACAAAAGAACAGCTGTTTACCTCCACTGGGATGATGGACAAGTGCCTCCCCTTTTCTGACCTGTTCTTGCTCACATATATGAGAGAATTTGATCCCTTGACATCTAGAAGCCTCTAACAGACTCGAGCTACTTGGGTCTGTGGTTCTTCCCCAGCATTTCCCCCATGTTGCCTTTATAATTTCTTAGAAAATGCTTGTCTCAAATAATTTATCCATTATCTTAGGTGTGGATATTATTTTTATCACTGCCTCTTTTGCATTTCCAGTTTATTACCACGTATTTTCCAGCCCTCACTCTTCAACTCACTCATGTATTTATTTCATTTTGCTTTGCTTTGTTTATTTTTAATTACACCTTCCAGGGCAGCATCACCAGGTCTCATCAGCAGATGGATTAGGATCAATAAGAAAGTTAATGATGACACAGATGACCAACTTCCACACAGTTCCAGGAGACATTACTCAGCTGCCTGAAGGAAAATAGCTGGAGTTCCATTTGGAACCATTTATTTCTGGAATGCATTATAATAGTCACTGTTAATTAACTGCCTACTACATATCATGCAATCTGATGAATACTTTGCATACTTATCTCTAATCCTCCCAACATCCCCAAGAGTATACATCTATTATCGTTTCTATTAAAAAGTAAGACTTGGGACTCAAAAACATCAACGACATCATCAAACAACTGACTACTGAGAGCTGAAATGCCTGTGACTGCCAGACATAGAGAGCATGAGCAAAAGAAAGGGAGATCCAACTCCTGCTTCCCCAGAGCTTAAGCTGGAGAGGCAAATTTACACAACAAAGGTGAAACAGTCAAGGAGACATACACTGAAGTCTCAAAATACAGAGTATCTGATCCTTTGGCAAGCTGGCTTGGTGAACACTTCATGGAAGTCATGTGACTTCCATTGGGCTCAGAGGGATTTCTTGCAGATATGAGAGTTCAAACACAGTTGATGAAGAGTGCTCATTCTTACTCTGATATAATGATTGTATTAAGAAGGGAACACGGATGTGGGCCTTGGGAATTCCCTGGTGGTCCAGTGGCTAAGACTCTGTGCTCCCAATGAGGGGGCAGCTAAATAAATATAAATAAAATATTTTAAAAACTTAAAAAAAAAAAAAAAGAATGTGTGCCTTAGCATCTTACAAAGTTTCACCTGAGAACCCCACATCTGTAATCCCACATGCCATCTCTCCTCTTTTTACAAGATCTTGAATAATTGACTCCTGCTTCAGGTCAGCAATTTTTTCAGGTTATATTTGGAAAAAGTCATAAAATGGACTTCCTTTCAGGCTTTACTAACACGATGGTGTTATTTTAAATCAAATACAAAACATAAAAACAAGAGACCAAATTACCCACTTGAGGAAAGAAAGGCACACAAATTACTCACACGGTCCAGTCCAGGCTGCTCACGTTCTGCCCCAGTTCAGCCACATTTGGGATATGCTTGTCCTAGGTGATTCCCTGAAGTCTCACACTGTGCAGTGTGAGGCCTGATTGCAGCCCATTTGCTCATTGAGATATTTACAAAAATTACATAAACTTGTTTCGAATCTTGATCTAACACTTAACAGTTCTGTGACTGATAAAACCAGTTAACCTCTCTCTGGCTCTTAGTCATTTGTAAAGTGAAAAATATTTAAAAAAAAAAATTCTGTCTCCTTGTGTTAAGATAAACTGAAATAATACACTTGAAGTGCTTGTGTGGTACCAGTACATAATAAGAGTTTGGCAAATGGTAACAGTCATGATTACTGTTTATCATTCTGCTTGCTAATTGATATTTCCTCAACCTACCACAGTTTAATAAAGTACACTGTCTCTCTCTAAACACAGAGAAAACAGAAGCAATAAGATTACCACTCAGCATGAAGGACTCTTTAGTCAAAGGCAATGATAAATGCTATTTCTTGGTGGAAACAGGCTATTGAAGAAATATCTTTGAGGTAAAAATGTGACTTCCAAAATTAGGGCTCAAAGAGGATTTCTTTTGCAGATATGAGAGTTCAAACACAGTTGATGAAGAGTGCTCATTCTTACTCTGATATAATGATTGTATTAAGAAGGGAACACGGATGTGGGCCTTGGGAATTCCCTGGTGGTCCAGTGGCTAAGACTCTGTGCTCCCAATGAGGGGGCAGCTAAATAAATATAAATAAAATATTTTAAAAACTTAAAAAAAAAAAAAAGAATGTGTGCCTTAGCATCTTACAAAGTTTCACCTGAGAACCCCACATCTGTAATCCCACATGCCATCTCTCCTCTTTTTACAAGATCTTGAATAATTGACTCCTGCTTCAGGTCAGCAATTTTTTCAGGTTATATTTGGAAAAAGTCATAAAATGGACTTCCTTTCAGGCTTTACTAACACGATGGTGTTATTTTAAATCAAATACAAAACATAAAAACAAGAGACCAAATTACCCACTTGAGGAAAGAAAGGCACACAAATTACTCACACGGTCCAGTCCAGGCTGCTCACGTTCTGCCCCAGTTCAGCCACATTTGGGATATGCTTGTCCTAGGTGATTCCCTGAAGTCTCACACTGTGCAGTGTGAGGCCTGATTGCAGCCCATTTGCTCATTGAGATATTTACAAAAATTACATAAACTTGTTTCGAATCTTGATCTAACACTTAACAGTTCTGTGACTGATAAAACCAGTTAACCTCTCTCTGGCTCTTAGTCATTTGTAAAGTGAAAAATATTTAAAAAAAAAAATTCTGTCTCCTTGTGTTAAGATAAACTGAAATAATACACTTGAAGTGCTTGTGTGGTACCAGTACATAATAAGAGTTTGGCAAATGGTAACAGTCATGATTACTGTTTATCATTCTGCTTGCTAATTGATATTTCCTCAACCTACCACAGTTTAATAAAGTACACTGTCTCTCTCTAAACACAGAGAAAACAGAAGCAATAAGATTACCACTCAGCATGAAGGACTCTTTAGTCAAAGGCAATGATAAATGCTATTTCTTGGTGGAAACAGGCTATTGAAGAAATATCTTTGAGGGAAAATAAAGCTTGCATCTAATATGTAACCCACACTCCCTGCTTTCTTCTATGAAGAACTCTTTAATAGACAGAGCTGGAGATTCATCTGTGTGTGCTCAATCATGTTCAACTCTTTGTGACCCCATGGACTCTAGCCTACCAGGCACCTCTATCCATGGAATTTTCCAGGCAAGAATACCTGAGTGGATTGCCATTTCCTTCTCCATGGGAGGTGGGAATAGTCAGGTTGATTTCTGTGAAGAGTTTCTCTTCACATACTGAGAGTTAAGCAGTTCAACTTTCTTGGAAATGGGAACTGTCCTAGGAGAGAGCAGGTAGCACAAAAGCACATCTAAGGCATCCTTCTCCATGTGCTCCCACAATGGTCTTCTCACATAGAGGCAAAAGGATTACAGAACTGAGGAAAATGTGAAGGGCCAGTTATGAATTCTTTAAGACCCAAGTGCACACAAAAGTATTAATATATTTTTTGGAAACATTACTTTTGACTAATAGTTAATACAGATAAACTTATTCCAGAAATTTTCTCCCCAGAGTCATATTTAAATGTGTAAGACTCATCTGATTTTGAAACATTGCTCCAAATCCAGGGAGAAAGTGATGCCTCAGGTAGCAAAATGAAATTGACTTGGGGGTGGGGAGGGAAGATAAGTTAGGAGGATACAAAATCCAAAAAATTTGTTCAAGGGAAAAATGAAGGGTAAAAGAAAACATGGACATTTTAGGGTGAGTAGAAAAAGAGGTGCTGATGGGGAATGAATGCTGATGAGGACTCTGGAAGACTCTAGAACCTAGGAGAGGTCACCAGGCAGGAGACATTATTTACTTGGTTTTCTGGCTCTTCCTGAAATGGAGGAAATATGAGAGCCCTCAGAGAGCACAAACCCAGATGTGCAGAGGGCAGCCTGGGATACTGAGAGTAACCTGGAGAATATTCCCACAAGCCAGCCAGACCTGCCTTTGAATGTCTCAGTGTCTCCTGTGGAGGCAGGGGAATAAGCCCAAAAAAATAAGATTACCACTCAGCATGAAGGACTCTTTAGTCAAAGGCAATGATAAATGCTATTTCTTGGTGGAAACAGGCTATTGAAGAAATATCTTTGAGGAAAATAAAGCTTGCATCTAATATGTAACCCACACTCCCTGCTTTCTTCTATGAAGAACTCTTTAATAGACAGAGCTGGAGATTCATCTGTGTGTGCTCAATCATGTTCAACTCTTTGTGACCCCATGGACTCTAGCCTACCAGGCACCTCTATCCATGGAATTTTCCAGGCAAGAATACCTGAGTGGATTGCCATTTCCTTCTCCATGGGAGGTGGGAATAGTCAGGTTGATTTCTGTGAAGAGTTTCTCTTCACATACTGAGAGTTAAGCAGTTCAACTTTCTTGGAAATGGGAACTGTCCTAGGAGAGAGCAGGTAGCACAAAAGCACATCTAAGGCATCCTTCTCCATGTGCTCCCACAATGGTCTTCTCACATAGAGGCAAAAGGATTACAGAACTGAGGAAAATGTGAAGGGCCAGTTATGAATTCTTTAAGACCCAAGTGCACACAAAAGTATTAATATATTTTTTGGAAACATTACTTTTGACTAATAGTTAATACAGATAAACTTATTCCAGAAATTTTCTCCCCAGAGTCATATTTAAATGTGTAAGACTCATCTGATTTTGAAACATTGCTCCAAATCCAGGGAGAAAGTGATGCCTCAGGTAGCAAAATGAAATTGACTTGGGGGTGGGGAGGGAAGATAAGTTAGGAGGATACAAAATCCAAAAAATTTGTTCAAGGGAAAAATGAAGGGTAAAAGAAAACATGGACATTTTAGGGTGAGTAGAAAAAGAGGTGCTGATGGGGAATGAATGCTGATGAGGACTCTGGAAGACTCTAGAACCTAGGAGAGGTCACCAGGCAGGAGACATTATTTACTTGGTTTTCTGGCTCTTCCTGAAATGGAGGAAATATGAGAGCCCTCAGAGAGCACAAACCCAGATGTGCAGAGGGCAGCCTGGGATACTGAGAGTAACCTGGAGAATATTCCCACAAGCCAGCCAGACCTGCCTTTGAATGTCTCAGTGTCTCCTGTGGAGGCAGGGGTCAGCATTGGCCTGTAGCAGTCCTGAAGAGCATGGCATGTGGCATTGGTCCTCTTGAAGGAGGTTTCCATTAGCTGGACTACAGAATTTCCAAGCAACACTGAGGAAACAGACTCTGGAGGGTGCAAACAAAGCCAAATGTGCACCAGAACCCAGGGAAAGGAGAAGTGACCTCCACAAAAGGCTGAGCCAGACCTGCCTTTAAGTGTCCGAGTGTCTCCTGAAAAGGTTAGCAGTGGCCTGCAGTATTCCTAGGAAGCACAGTATGTGACATAATTCTTCTGGAAGGAGGGCACCATTAGCTGGACTACAGAACCACCAATAACTACTGGAGAAACAGATTCTGGAGGGAACCCAAGAGAAAGGAGCAGTGACCCCACATGAGACTGAACCAGATTTGCCTGAGTACTCCTGAATTTCTGGTGGATGCTTGGTCTACAGTGGCATGCTGCAGAGTAAGGGGCACTGAAACAGCAGTCCTGGTGCAGCATGCTGGCATAAATCCTTTTGAATAAAGCAGCCATTACTGCTAATATAGTTTGATCTTAGGCCAAATTACAGGGAGGGGTCACAGCTCCACCCATCAGCAGATGATTGGATTAAAGATCTGCTGAACTCTGCCTTTCCCAGCAGAGCAGGATTCAGCTATCCCCACAGCCAGTTCTTCTGAACAGGAAGTTTCCATAAGACTTAACCTAATCCATCACAGGGCAGACAGAATGAAAACCACAGTCACAGAAAACTAACCAAAGGAATCATAGGTATAGTAGTCATGTCTAACTCAAACCATGAACCATGCCATGTAGGGCCATCCAATGATGGACGGGTCATAGTGAATAGTTATGGCAAAACATGGTCCTATGGCAAAGGGAATGACAAACCACTTCAGTATTCCCATCTTGAGAATCCATGAACTGTATGCAAAGAAAAATATATGACTTTGAAAGATGAACTCCCCAGGTCAGTAGATGCCCAAAGTACTACTGGAGAAGACTGGGAAAATAGCTCCAGAAGAAATGAAAAGGCTGAACCAAAACAGAAAAAAACATTATGGGTATGTCTTGTGGTGAAACTAAAGTTCAATACTGCAAAGAACAATATTGCATAGGAACACGGAATGTTAAGTCCATGAATCAAGGTAAATTGGAAACAGTCAAACAGGAGATGGCAAGAATGAACATTGATATTTTACAAATCAGTGAATTAAAATGGACAGGAATGGAAAAATTTACTTCAGATTACCATTATTTCTACTATTGTGGGAAATAATCCCTTAGAAGAAATGGAGTATCCCTCCTAGTCAACAAAGGAGTTTGAAATGCAGTACTTGGGTACAATCAAAAACAACAGAATGATCTCATTCGTTTCCAAGGCAAACCATTCAATATCACAGTATTGAAGTCTATGCCCTAAACACTAATTCTGAAGAGGCTGAAGCTGAATGGTTCTCTGTGGAGACCTATAAGATCTAGAACTAACACCATAAAAAGATGTCACATTCATCACTGGGAACTGGAATGCAAGAGGAGCAAGTTAAAAGATATCTAGGTAACAGGCAATTTTGGCCTTGGAGTACAAAATGAAGCAGGGCCAAAACTAACAGTGTTCTTCCAAGAGAATGCACTGGTCTCAGCAAACAAACTCCTGCAATAACACAAGAGATGACTGTGCATATGGACATCACCAGATGATCAATACTGAGGTCAGATTGATTACATTCTTTGCAGATGAAGATGGAGAACCTCTATACAGTCAGCAAAAACAAGACATGAAACTGAATGTGGCTCAGATCATGAACTTCTTATTGCAAAATTCAGAGTTAAAGAAAGTGGGGAAGACCACTAGACTGTTCAGGTATGACCTAAATCAATCCCTTACGATGATACAGTGTAAGTGACAGGTAGATTCAAGGGACAATATCTGATATACAGAATGTTTGTAGAACTATAGACAGAGGTTCATAAAATTGTACAGGAGGCAGGGATCAAAACCATCTCAAAGATGCAAAAAGACAAATGGTTTTCTGACGAGACCTTACAAATAGCTGAGAAAAGAAAAGATGCTAAAGCAAAGGAGAAAAGCAACCATAAACCCACCTGAATGTAGAGTTCCAGAGAATAACAAGGAAAGATAAGAAAGCCTTCTTAAGTAAACAACACAAAGAAAGAGAGGAAAGCAATAGAATGGGAAAGACTAGAGATCTCTACAAGAAGATTAGAGATACCAAGGGAACATTTCACAATAAAGGACAGAAATGATATGGACCTAAGAGAAGCAGAAGATATAAAGAAGAGGTGGAAAGTATACACAATAGAACTAAACAACAACAAAAAAGAACTTAATGAGCCAAATGCCCACGATGTTGTGATCACTCACATAGAGCCAGACATTTTAGAGTGTGAAGTCAAGTAGACCCTAGGAAGTTTTGCTATGAACAAAGCTAGTAGAGGTGATGGAATACCAGCTGATCTATTTCAAATATTAAAAGATGATGCTGTTAAAGTGCTGACCTCAATATGCCATCAAATTTGGAAAACTCAACAATGGCCCCAGGACTAAGATCTAGAACTAACACCATAAAAAGATGTCACATTCATCACTGGGAACTGGAATGCAAGAGGAGCAAGTTAAAAGATATCTAGGTAACAGGCAATTTTGGCCTTGGAGTACAAAATGAAGCAGGGCCAAAACTAACAGTGTTCTTCCAAGAGAATGCACTGGTCTCAGCAAACAAACTCCTGCAATAACACAAGAGATGACTGTGCATATGGACATCACCAGATGATCAATACTGAGGTCAGATTGATTACATTCTTTGCAGATGAAGATGGAGAACCTCTATACAGTCAGCAAAAACAAGACATGAAACTGAATGTGGCTCAGATCATGAACTTCTTATTGCAAAATTCAGAGTTAAAGAAAGTGGGGAAGACCACTAGACTGTTCAGGTATGACCTAAATCAATCCCTTACGATGATACAGTGTAAGTGACAGGTAGATTCAAGGGACAATATCTGATATACAGAATGTTTGTAGAACTATAGACAGAGGTTCATAAAATTGTACAGGAGGCAGGGATCAAAACCATCTCAAAGATGCAAAAGACAAATGGTTTTCTGACGAGACCTTACAAATAGCTGAGAAAAGAAAAGATGCTAAAGCAAAGGAGAAAAGCAACCATAAACCCACCTGAATGTAGAGTTCCAGAGAATAACAAGGAAAGATAAGAAAGCCTTCTTAAGTAAACAACACAAAGAAAGAGAGGAAAGCAATAGAATGGGAAAGACTAGAGATCTCTACAAGAAGATTAGAGATACCAAGGGAACATTTCACAATAAAGGACAGAAATGATATGGACCTAAGAGAAGCAGAAGATATAAAGAAGAGGTGGAAAGTATACACAATAGAACTAAACAACAACAAAAAAGAACTTAATGAGCCAAATGCCCACGATGTTGTGATCACTCACATAGAGCCAGACATTTTAGAGTGTGAAGTCAAGTAGACCCTAGGAAGTTTTGCTATGAACAAAGCTAGTAGAGGTGATGGAATACCAGCTGATCTATTTCAAATATTAAAAGATGATGCTGTTAAAGTGCTGACCTCAATATGCCATCAAATTTGGAAAACTCAACAATGGCCCCAGGACTGGAAAAGGTCAGTTTTCTTTCCAACTCAAAGAAGGGAAATACCAGAGAATGTTCAAACTACTGTATCATTGTACTCATTTCACATGTTAACAAAGTAATGCTCAAAATCCTCCTAGCTAGCCTTCAACAGTATGTGAACCAAGAACTTCCAGATGTACAAGCTGGATTTAGAAAGGTAGAGGAACTAGGGATCAAATTGCCAGCATCCATCACAGAAAGATCAAGGAAATTCCAGTAAAACATCTGCTTTTGCTTCATTGACTAAGACAAAGCCTTTGACTCTATGGACTACAACAAAATGTGGAAAATTCTGAAAGAGACGGGAACACCAGACCACCTTACCTGCCTCCTGTGGAAACTGTACACAGGAAAAGAAACACCAGTTAGAACTGGACTGGTTTCAATGTAAAGGAGTATGTCAAGGCTGTATATTGTCACCTTGCTCATTTAATTTATATGCAGAGGACATCATGTAAAATGCTCTTCTGGATGAAACACAAACTGGAATCAAGATTTCCAGGAGAAATATCAATACCCTCAGGTACACAGATGACACTACCTTTATGACAGCAAGTGAAAAGGAATTTAAAAGCCTCTAGATGAAGGTTAAAGAAGAGAGTGAAAAGGCTGGCTCAAAACTCTTCATTCAAAAAATTAAAATCACGGAATCTTAGCCCCTTCACTTTATGTTAAATCGATCGGCAAACAATGGAAACAATGACAGAGTTTATTTTCTTAGACTCCAAAGTCACTGCTGATGGTGACTGCAGCCATAAAATTAAATGACACCTCCTCTTTGAAAGAAAAGCTATGACAAACCTAGAAAGCATATTCAAAAGCCAAGACCACTTTGCCAACAAAAGTCTATATAACCAAAGCTATGATTTTCCCAATAGACATGTATAGATTTGAGAATTGTACCTTAAAGAAGGCTGAGTGCCCAAGAATTGATGCCTTTGAACTGTGGTGTTGGAAAAGACTCTTGAGAGTCCCTTAGACTTAAAAGAGATCAAACCAGTCAATCCTGAATATTCATTGGAAGGACAGATGCTGAAACTGTAGCTTCAATACTTTGGCCACCTTATGTGAAGAGATGACTCACTAGAAAAGATCCTGATGTTGGGAAGAATAGAAGGTGAAAGGAGAAAGGGATGACAGAGGACAAGATGATTGGATGGCATCACTGAGTCAATGCACATGAGTTTGAGCAAGCTAAAGGAGATGATGTAAAAGAGAGAAGCCTGGTGTGCTGCAATCCATGGGTTTGCAAAAAGTTGCACTTTACTGAGAGACTGGATTGACAGAACAGACAGCTCCAGAGACCATTTCAAAGAAATCGTCTTTTAGGTTTTGTTTTGTTTTGTTTTGTTTTGTTTCCCAAGTTTATTACATTGATTTCTACCATTACATAATTTACATCATTACTGTAAAAGTGCTCATCATCACAATTTTAATTTCCATCAGAGATTATCTTGGTTAGACTGAGGAAATGAAACACTGCTGGAGGATTGGATCTAATATCAAATATTTGGAAACAATTCCCATGTTTTCCATTTAGAAATGGCTTAAATAAGAAATTAAATTTAGCACAGTCTGATATTCTGCAGATTTATATTTATTTTTATTCTATGAAAGAATGTGGTTAAAGAAAAATAAAATTTAGTCAAATGTCACATGCAAGCATGGTCAGTTGTGTCGAGCTCTTTGTGATGCTATAGACCCCCGGTTAGCCTGCAGGTACACAGATGACACTACCTTTATGACAGCAAGTGAAAAGGAATTTAAAAGCCTCTAGATGAAGGTTAAAGAAGAGAGTGAAAAGGCTGGCTCAAAACTCTTCATTCAAAAAATTAAAATCACGGAATCTTAGCCCCTTCACTTTATGTTAAATCGATCGGCAAACAATGGAAACAATGACAGAGTTTATTTTCTTAGACTCCAAAGTCACTGCTGATGGTGACTGCAGCCATAAAATTAAATGACACCTCCTCTTTGAAAGAAAAGCTATGACAAACCTAGAAAGCATATTCAAAAGCCAAGACCACTTTGCCAACAAAAGTCTATATAACCAAAGCTATGATTTTCCCAATAGACATGTATAGATTTGAGAATTGTACCTTAAAGAAGGCTGAGTGCCCAAGAATTGATGCCTTTGAACTGTGGTGTTGGAAAAGACTCTTGAGAGTCCCTTAGACTTAAAAGAGATCAAACCAGTCAATCCTGAATATTCATTGGAAGGACAGATGCTGAAACTGTAGCTTCAATACTTTGGCCACCTTATGTGAAGAGATGACTCACTAGAAAAGATCCTGATGTTGGGAAGAATAGAAGGTGAAAGGAGAAAGGGATGACAGAGGACAAGATGATTGGATGGCATCACTGAGTCAATGCACATGAGTTTGAGCAAGCTAAAGGAGATGATGTAAAAGAGAGAAGCCTGGTGTGCTGCAATCCATGGGTTTGCAAAAAGTTGCACTTTACTGAGAGACTGGATTGACAGAACAGACAGCTCCAGAGACCATTTCAAAGAAATCGTCTTTTAGGTTTTGTTTTGTTTTGTTTTGTTTTGTTTCCCAAGTTTATTACATTGATTTCTACCATTACATAATTTACATCATTACTGTAAAAGTGCTCATCATCACAATTTTAATTTCCATCAGAGATTATCTTGGTTAGACTGAGGAAATGAAACACTGCTGGAGGATTGGATCTAATATCAAATATTTGGAAACAATTCCCATGTTTTCCATTTAGAAATGGCTTAAATAAGAAATTAAATTTAGCACAGTCTGATATTCTGCAGATTTATATTTATTTTTATTCTATGAAAGAATGTGGTTAAAGAAAAATAAAATTTAGTCAAATGTCACATGCAAGCATGGTCAGTTGTGTCGAGCTCTTTGTGATGCTATAGACTGTAGCCTGCCAGGCTCTCTTCCCATGGGATTCTCCAGCCTCCTCTGTCCTAGGGATTTTCCAGGCAAAAATACTTCAGGAGGTTGCCTCCTCCTTCTCCAGGAGATCTTCCTGACCCAGGGGTTAAACTTGTATCTCCTGCATTTCAGGTGAATTCTTTACCACTGAGCCAACAGGGAAGCCCATTGAATGTCGCATACTAGGTGTTCAATGACAAGAAGCAGGTTGAAAAACATCTTCTATAGTGCTGTCTGCATGCCATATCTGATGGTATTCTTCTTCACCTCATCTCTCATCTACCTTCTGCTTTACTCATGTCTGGCCTCACTGCCCTTCTTCTTTCCCACCAAATGCCTTTCTCCAGAAACGATCTAAAGATCTTTTGTAAAAGATAAATTGTATCATCCCATCACCTTGTTTAAAATCCTCCAGTGACTTTCCATTGCATTTAGAATCAAACAGAAATGTCCTACTATGATCTATAGTCCCCGGAGTCCTCTTCCCTCTTTAGATTTCTCTATGTCTCCTCTCCTTCTAGACTCTGGTCACTATGTTCTTGTCACACTGGCCATCCTTCTGTCTGTTAAATTTTCCCAGTACTTACCACTTTAGGGCCTTTACCCTAGCTACTCCCTCACTTGGAATGTTTCCCCTGTAGAGAAAGGTCAGCAATCTACGACCCATCGTCTTCTTTTGTACAGCCATGAGTTAAAAATTATTTTATATATTTTAAGGTTTTTCTTTGTTGTTTTATAGAAAAGATGTGAAAGAGATTTCATGTAACCCACAAAAGCTAAAACATTTGCTCTAATGCACAGTACAGAAAAAATTTGCCAATCCCTAACTTAAATATTTGTTTCAGTGTCTCTTTTCTGTTATTCTGATTTTAATTCAAGTGTTGACATTCCACAGAGGCCTTTCTTAACCTCCTTCTACCTAAAATGACTTCCTTCCCTTGACTTGATACACCTACTCCTCATCAAAAATAATAATAAGTTTGCAGCTTGGGGTGGGGTGAGATAGGAAACAAACATATAAGGATTATGAAGAAAAATGAGTCAGGAAAACACTCTCTGATAAATCTTTGAAGTGAAAGTCACTCAGTCATGTCCAACTCTCTTTATGACCCATGGACAAGCAATAGAATTCTCCAGTCGAGAATACTGGAGTGGGTAGCTCTTCCCTTCTCCCAGATGGATTTTCCCAGCCCAGGTATCAAATCCAGGCCCATCACATGGCAGGTTGATTTTGTACCATCTGAGTCACCAGGGAGGACTGAGAACGCCAGAGTGAGTAACCTATTCCTTCTCTCCTAACCCAGAAATCAAAGCAGGGTCTCCTGTATTGCAAGCAGATTCTTCACCAGTGGAGCTATGAGGAAACCCAAAAAAGACTAAGCTTTGAAACAAGATCTGAAATAAAGAAGAAGGGAGTGTTTCATGGCAGAAGTAAGTGTAAATGTTACTCACTGAGTTATGTCTTACTCTTTGCTACCCCATAGACTGTAGCCTGCTAAGCTGCTCTGTCTATGAAATTCTCCAGGCAAGAATACTGGCTTGGGTTGCTCTGCCCTTCTCGAGGGGGATATTCCCAACCGAGATAACCCTGCATTGCAGATGGATTCTTTACCATTTGAACCACCAGGGAACCCTTCATCGTGAGAAAGCCACCAAATAATTATACAAAAAAATGTATAACTAAGAGCTTGATGCTGGGGAAAGAGGGGCTGATTTGGAAACAACAGACCAAAGTCATTCATTTAATTAAAGTATGCAGATTATATTTTACAAACTTCTGTTGTTTTAATCTAGGATAGTTTCTGGCCTTAAGTCATTAAATGTCCCTCAAGTTTTATTTGTTTTATACTCAGCACTATTTTTGCAAACAACACACAGATGTCTACTTTATAGCTTGAGAAAATATGGGTACAAAACTTAAAGTACTTAATTAATACTCAGCACTAGCAAAAAAGGAAAAGATGTGAAAGAGATTTCATGTAACCCACAAAAGCTAAAACATTGAGTCAGGAAACTTAATTTGTTTCAGTGTCTCTTTTCTGTTATTCTGATTTTAATTCAAGTGTTGACATTCCACAGAGGCCTTTCTTAACCTCCTTCTACCTAAAATGACTTCCTTCCCTTGACTTGATACACCTACTCCTCATCAAAAATAATAATAAGTTTGCAGCTTGGGGTGGGGTGAGATAGGAAACAAACATATAAGGATTATGAAGAAAAATGAGTCAGGAAAACACTCTCTGATAAATCTTTGAAGTGAAAGTCACTCAGTCATGTCCAACTCTCTTTATGACCCATGGACAAGCAATAGAATTCTCCAGTCGAGAATACTGGAGTGGGTAGCTCTTCCCTTCTCCCAGATGGATTTTCCCAGCCCAGGTATCAAATCCAGGCCCATCACATGGCAGGTTGATTTTGTACCATCTGAGTCACCAGGGAGGACTGAGAACGCCAGAGTGAGTAACCTATTCCTTCTCTCCTAACCCAGAAATCAAAGCAGGGTCTCCTGTATTGCAAGCAGATTCTTCACCAGTGGAGCTATGAGGAAACCCAAAAAAGACTAAGCTTTGAAACAAGATCTGAAATAAAGAAGAAGGGAGTGTTTCATGGCAGAAGTAAGTGTAAATGTTACTCACTGAGTTATGTCTTACTCTTTGCTACCCCATAGACTGTAGCCTGCTAAGCTGCTCTGTCTATGAAATTCTCCAGGCAAGAATACTGGCTTGGGTTGCTCTGCCCTTCTCGAGGGGGATATTCCCAACCGAGATAACCCTGCATTGCAGATGGATTCTTTACCATTTGAACCACCAGGGAACCCTTCATCGTGAGAAAGCCACCAAATAATTATACAAAAAAATGTATAACTAAGAGCTTGATGCTGGGGAAAGAGGGGCTGATTTGGAAACAACAGACCAAAGTCATTCATTTAATTAAAGTATGCAGATTATATTTTACAAACTTCTGTTGTTTTAATCTAGGATAGTTTCTGGCCTTAAGTCATTAAATGTCCCCTCAAGTTTTATTTGTTTTTATACTCAGCACTATTTTTGCAAACAACACACAGATGTCTACTTTATAGCTTGAGAAAATATGGGTACAAAACTTAAAGTACTATTACAATAGGCCCCGAGTGCAAAAGACCATTTAAATCTTGCTAAAGTTTTCTTATTTTCAACTTATCCTAAAACCTACCCTTTTAAAATGGATTAGACTAGCAGAATATTGGGCTTCCCTGATAGCTCAGCTGGTAAAGAATCTGCCTACAATGTAGGAGACCCCAGTTCCTGGAGAAGGGATGGGCTATCCACTCCAATATTCTTGGGTTTCCCTGGTGGCTCAGATGGTAAAGACTCCGCCTGCAATGTGGGAGATTTGGGTTTGAACTGGAGACCCCAGTTCCTGGAGAAGGGAGCAGCTTCCCACTCCAATATTCTTGCTTGGAGAATTCCATTGCCGGTCTATAGGTTCACGAACTGTTGGACGTGATTGAACGACTTTGACTTTCACTTTTCACAGCAGAATATCACCTCTTATTTAACTGGTATTTGTATTTTTCTCATCATATCACTTTTCCACAGTTATTACTTGAAATTCTTATTGATAGGGTGTTTATTTTCTGCGGCATTCAGAATAACAGCACAGTTGTATGATTTTGTACCTTAGTGTTTCAAGGACCTAGAATAGATTTTGGACAATTTTAGCATGCTCACTAATGCTTAGTGTGTGTGTGTGTGTGTGTGTGTGTGTGTGTGAGATTTATGAAGGCTGTGTACCAAGTATGTCTATGATATTCTTCTCTGTGCCAAAAGATTATGAATTATTTACCAACACTTGTCTACATTTTTCTAATCAACTAACAGTACAATCAACTAACAGTAGTACATTTTTCTAATAGAAATACTTATGCAATGGCAGAAAATATCAATGAAAAAAAAAAAAAAACTCCCATTCAGAGAGGGGAACCATACAGTTTGCTGAGCATAACAGAGTGAGAAGGGAGGGTTCTTAAAAACCATGTAGATTGTCCTCGATGGAGACCTAGGGAAGGAGCCACAGAGCTGATTAAAGCCTGAGCTGATATGCAGGCCAGGGCTTCTGGGTTTTGAGCCAGTGTTCCCATTTCCATCACAGAGTCCTGGCAGGGATTTTCATTCCTGCCATGAAGCTCTGGATTCAGAGAATGATGGTGGGTCTTCCACTTACTTGGGACACTTGCTTTCTCTTTACTTGAGAAAGAGGGAAAAATATCCTGAGAACTCTGACCCAGAGTTGGAATCCAGAGCTCATAGTTAAGATCTTGGTCTCATGGATCACTTTATTCCATATTTAAATAGCAATTATATGATGCCATCAAGGCTCACCCATCTCTCAACAGAGTTTACCACTTCTGTTTACTCTGCTCTGACTCTGTGGCTAAGTTTGGTGTTCTACCTAAAGACTTTGGTTTTCAGAACCATATCAGGTTCAAAGTGTTAGACAATATGACTAATGGGGGGTTGGTGGATACATGTCTCAGAACCCTCATCCTTTGAGTGGGATGACTCTGAATGTGTTCTACACTGTTCCCCAGTGTCCCCCAGTGGGATCCAGCTCAGTTGCCTATGGTTGTCCCTGACACGATAACATACCTCTTATTGCTGCCTTCCCTTCTCTGTCTAATTTCCTCCAAATTAACTATTTGTATTCAAATATTTGTCTCAAGTTCTACTTTGGGGGAAATTTAAACTGAGACCATCTTTGATCCACAGGGAAGATGGAGGTCTCTAAACATGCTTCTTTCTACAACCCTCTTGTGATAATTGTCTGAATCATGAAGAAAATTGGAGCTAACTTAATAAACAGACATTTTATGTTGAATCATGAAGAAAATTGGAGCTAGCTCAATAAACAGACATTTATTAAGCTTCTAGCACCTGTAAGTTACTTAACACTAGTGGCAGAATTGGAGGGTTTTAGAAAAGGAAATTCAAGCCAAGCTGTAGGAGCCCGGAAAGAACAAAATGGATTCCTGCTATTTGGCTGGTGGGATGAAGAGGAATGGTTAATTTTTTTTTTCCTGTATGTTATTTTTTTGCTTTATGATTTGGATAGGTCTTTACAGTGTCTCTGGAAAGGCCTCTCCAGTTCGGTGAAAGTAGCCTAACAGACTTATGAAGCTTCACTAACAATTCAGAAGCACATAAAATAAATTTGAAATTATTAAAAATGAGGATTAATTGGATAATTGCATGTGAAATACAGAGTTATATAAGTTGTATAAATTCAAGGAATGATTATTTCTGTCATTTTTAATGCATCCACTCAAGTGTTCCTAATTGCTCAGTTCTTCAACATGCATCAAGGCTGTTAACTTATTTTTTTGGTCTCACATTCTACCTTTCCTATCTCAGTGTGAAACTAGTAGATTCATTTTACAACCTTGTCTTGTTAATGGATGCCTAGGGACCTGGTCTCTTTCTTAAACACCTAAGTAGACCCCAGTTGTGGAATATTGCCCAAACCTCATGACCTCTATGACCTATACCATGTCCCAGAAACTGAGCAGCCCTGGACCCAGGCTAGCCAGAAGGCCAGCTCCAGTCTTCTAGTTTTTCCTGCCTTTGGCTATGGAGCCATAATTACATCCAGAATGACTTGACTGTTACCACTTTTCTGGCTACTCTGAACAAAAAGTCTCTGAGTAGGGAAGGAGTATGTGCATAATCATGTCTGATTTGCATTGTTTTATGGCAAGCTTCCCCAGGGGCACAGATGGCAAAGAATCTGCCTTCAATGCAGGAGACCTGCTTTCAGTCTCTGGTTGGGAAAGAGTCCCTGGAGAAGGGAATGGCTACCCACTCCAGTATTCTTGCCTGGAGACTTCAATGAACAGAGGAACCTGGTGGACTACAGTCTATGGGCTGCAAAGAGTTGGGTATAACTGAACAACTAAGCACTATAAACATGGCAGAAGCCATCACAACATTGGAAAACAATTTTCTTCCAAATAAAAATAAATTAAATTTAAAAAGTAGCTGAGCAGTTCCCCAGGAGAGAAGATACCTTACTTCACGGCAAGAGAATCTGTATGCTTTTTCAATTTTTTGGCCACACCTCAGAGCATGTGGTATCTTCCCCAAACCCATGCCCACTGCAGTGGAAGTACAGAGTCTCAAACACCAGTCAGCCAGGGAAACCCTTATATATGTTTCTGTCCAATCTCACCACAGTTTGAACACTCTTTGTTTGGAAGGGTAATTTCACTTGTCAGTTTCCAGACTTCTGAATGTCTCCAGAGGCACCATTCCCTTTGTGTAACACTATGAGAGTTGTAAGGTAATTTACAAGGACCATGTGGCAAACGTTCTGAACAGTGACTTTTTCAAGTTGGTAATTTTGTGTGCTGGGGTTTCTAAATTTGGAATCTCTTTGTATTGTTGTATGCTTGCCTTTTTAATCAACAGATTTTACTAGGCATCTGTCATGCCCTTGGCTGTGGGTACTCATGTAAAGATGTAGAAATTGGATATTTGCTTTGAGAAGTTTGTAATCTGGCAGGGAAACCCATAAGATATACTATCTGGCTTCTCTTTCCTTCATAGCAGAGAGTCTCTTCCCAACCACCTTGATTTTACTTAAATACTTCCTCCTCTGTGGGTACCCTAAAATAAAGCCTGCACTGTTTTGGTCCCCAGACCCTGTTTCTAGCACAGCGCCAGGCACAGAGTTCATACTTAGGAGATACTAGCTGAATGGGTGGGGAGAGGTATATGTGGCTGACTCTTCCCTGGACACGACACCACACACTGGGTGGGCTGGTTCAGGTGGAGTCAGGCCTGCCTGGCAGCTGGGGATTGGTGGCAATGACCATAACACACCATTGCCCCTACCCTGTATCCAATGTGGCCCTAACCTTTTAGATAATCAGCAGGGTCATGACCCTCCAGAGAATGCTATGAAGGCACTACCCTGCTCTTGTGGGATCCTCTCCTCTCCACATTAGCTGGATTCAAATCAGCATCAGCATAGTGTGTCAATTGCAAGAAATGTGGTGGACATACTTATCACTCAGAGCTATTTTTCAGATGGAAGGGCATGTCTCAATAGCATTGGTAGAGTGCTAGTTCACTGTCAGGTGCTCCCTGACACTCACCATACCTGACCAAGTTTTGCCCCTGTCTGTGAGGCAGTAAGCTTGGGGTTGCCCAGAGGCCTAGGAATGACCTTTGTGTGTGGCACAGGCCTCATGCCAAGTGACCTATCTCAAGTACTCCATGTAGTCCTCACAACCCTGAAAATGTTATCAAACATCCTCATTGTTACTTGTAGATAACAGATTCTCCCAAAGATCTCACCAATATATAACACCTAACAATCATGGGGTGTTTCTTAGGAGCTTAGCCCTCTATTTCACTACTTCCTTCAGAGGCACATGAAGGTGAGGCAAGAGTGCCAACTAGGGGACAAAATTTGAGACATTCAGGAGGACGCCAAGATGGCAGAGGAATGAGGGCAGGATTTCACCAGCTCCCCAATAGAATCACCAGAATTAATCAAGAAACAAAACACCACCAACAAACCAGCCTCTAGACAACAAAAGAACTCCTTAGGTTTACGAGGGTTGAAAAGCAAACAGCCAGAACTTTCCTGGAGCTCCTATACTGAGAACCTTGTACCCTAACCCCCACACTGGACCGGTAGAGAGAGCCTAGGAAGTGCACTGGGAGGACAGAAGGCAGCTCAGTGGTGAAAATCCCACCAGGTTGCTGGGCGCAGGGTAAGTTGAGACACTGCTAGCAAGGGCGTGTGGAACTTAACTTGGAAACCCCCCGCCGGTTGATGCCCAGAGAGCTGCCTAGAGCCAGACGGGGAAGCTCTCGCTCACATTTGGGGCTTGGTCCGGTATCCGGCAGTGCACTCGAGCCAGCAGTTAGAGTCCCTGCAGCCCCAGAGCTCCAGCAGGGAAGCCGCTGCCCTCAGCGGAGAGCTGCGGCAGAGGAAACCGGGAGAAGAGTAGGGATTGGAGGATAATGGTGGGTACACAGTGGAACCCAGGCCCCCTCCAGCACAGGACTGCGCATACACGGGCCTCGCCTGACAGACTGGGAACAGCCCGCTGCCCCGGCCAGCACCTGAGCTCGTGGCATAGCCTTTGTTTTGCTGAAAACAAAAACAGAAACCATAGCAACCCAGGGAAAGACTATTTCATCAAGAACGAACTGGAGGAAGGTCCACAGGCAGATGAGAAGATAAAACAAAAACCAGGGACAGTATGTATTTAGCCTTGTTTGTTTGTTTGTTTGTTTTGGTCTGTTTGTTTTGGATTGCTTTGTTTATTCGCTTGTTTGGTTTGGTTTATTCCTCTGTCTCTTCCTGTTAAGTTTTCTCTCTTTTTTTTAATTTTTAATTCTTTTTTTCCTGTCTGTTTGTTTTGGACTGTTCTCTTTATTCTCTTGTTTGGTTTGGTTTGTTTCTTTGCCTCTTCCTGTGATTTTTTTTCTCCCTCTTTTAATTTTTTTTTTAATTTTAATTTTTTTTTAATTTTTATTTTCTTTCCTCTTTGCCACTGCTTCCACCCTCTATGTTCTAAATGTAAAAGCTTTTCCTATCTACCACTATCCTCTAGATAAATATGCCCTACTTTCTGTCTCTACTATTCCCTTCCAGCTAGACCAAACTCCACAACATGCTAATCTTTCCTACCTAACCCTACAACATCCTGGCAAGACGAGTCTATTCCTTCTCACTACCCATACACTCTCCTCTTCCTCACCCCCAACACATGTCTTAGTTAAAAATTGTTTTCATTGTAATATTCCAAGCCAGGGCCTTGCCTTTGATCTATTTTTCCAGGCAGTATTTTAATTAATTTAGAACCTAAGGGTCAGGTACCAACTTTGATTGCGCCATTTGCCAGAAAAATTTCCTAGGCTTTATCTCTGTAAGACTGGTCAGTTGTGGTTATTGATGTGCATGTATGTATATTTTTGCACTATGTTAGAAAATATCTGCATGCTGTTATGACTGTCACCCATCAGAGGTGTACCTCTTGTTCCTCATATGCTAGTATTTGAACTTATATCACTGAACACCATAGAAAACCAGACATAGAGCCTACACCCCTACACCAGACATCCCAATCCGAAGCCCGATCCCTCGAAACAGTGGAACCCAGGCCCCCTCCAGCACAGGACTGCGCATACACGGGCCTCGCCTGACAGACTGGGAACAGCCCGCTGCCCCGGCCAGCACCTGAGCTCGTGGCATAGCCTTTGTTTTGCTGAAAACAAAAACAGAAACCATAGCAACCCAGGGAAAGACTATTTCATCAAGAACGAACTGGAGGAAGGTCCACAGGCAGATGAGAAGATAAAACAAAAACCAGGGACAGTATGTATTTAGCCTTGTTTGTTTGTTTGTTTGTTTTGGTCTGTTTGTTTTGGATTGCTTTGTTTATTCGCTTGTTTGGTTTGGTTTATTCCTCTGTCTCTTCCTGTTAAGTTTTCTCTCTCTTTTTTTTAATTTTTAATTCTTTTTTTCCTGTCTGTTTGTTTTGGACTGTTCTCTTTATTCTCTTGTTTGGTTTGGTTTGTTTCTTTGCCTCTTCCTGTGATTTTTTTTCTCCCTCTTTTAATTTTTTTTTTAATTTTAATTTTTTTTTAATTTTTATTTTCTTTCCTCTTTGCCACTGCTTCCACCCTCTATGTTCTAAATGTAAAAGCTTTTCCTATCTACCACTATCCTCTAGATAAATATGCCCTACTTTCTGTCTCTACTATTCCCTTCCAGCTAGACCAAACTCCACAACATGCTAATCTTTCCTACCTAACCCTACAACATCCTGGCAAGACGAGTCTATTCCTTCTCACTACCCATACACTCTCCTCTTCCTCACCCCCAACACATGTCTTAGTTAAAAATTGTTTTCATTGTAATATTCCAAGCCAGGGCCTTGCCTTTGATCTATTTTTCCAGGCAGTATTTTAATTAATTTAGAACCTAAGGGTCAGGTACCAACTTTGATTGCGCCATTTGCCAGAAAAATTTCCTAGGCTTTATCTCTGTAAGACTGGTCAGTTGTGGTTATTGATGTGCATGTATGTATATTTTTGCACTATGTTAGAAAATATCTGCATGCTGTTATGACTGTCACCCATCAGAGGTGTACCTCTTGTTCCTCATATGCTAGTATTTGAACTTATATCACTGAACACCATAGAAAACCAGACATAGAGCCTACACCCCTACACCAGACATCAAACCAAGGATCCTCGGAGTGGAAGCCCTGATTCCAAGACAAAACACTATCAAAGAACATACAACACTAGAGATTATTCACCTGCAAACAAGACCTAATGCCACCCAAGTCACAAACCACTGAACACTTCTACAAGGACAGAAACCCAAAGGAAGGGGGAATTCAACCAAGAAGCCTGGTGGGAAAAAGAACTCCACACACACAGACACACACAAAGAAACAAAGATTAACCTAATAATGAAACGACAGAGAAACACTGCACAAATGAAGGAACAAACTAGAGAAACACAGCTACAGATGACAGAGGAGGAGATAGACAAATTATCTGAAAGAGAGTTTAGAAGAGTGACACTAGGGAGGATTGAAAACACCAAAAACAGAATATTAGAGGAAATTAGTGGACTGAGAAGAGACATGCAAGAAATAAAAAATAAGCAAATAGAGACCACCAACTCAATTGCTGAACTCAAAAATACTATAGAAGGTCTCAACAGTGGAGTATCAGAGGCAGAATAACGGATAAGTGAGTTGGAAGACAAAACGGTGGAATTAAGTGCTGAAGAACAGAACAAAACTGAAAGAATTAAAAGAACTGAGGATAGCATCAGAGACCTATGGGACAATATCAAATGCACCAACATTAGAATTATAGGAGTTCCAGAGGAAGAAGAGGGGAAGAAAAGCTACGAAAAAATTCTTGAAGAGGTTATAGTCGAAAACTTCCCCAACATGGGAAAGGAAATAGCTAACCAAGTCTAAGAAGCACAAAGAGTTCCATACACGATAAAGGCATATTCTAATCAAACTAATGTAAACCAAATATAAAGACAGAATACTTAAAGCAGCTAGGAGCAAACAACAAATAACATGTAAAGGAAACCTCATGCGTTTAATTGCTGATCTTTCAACAGAAAGCCTGCAGGCCAGAAGAGAATGGCAGGACACATTTAAACGGCTGAAAGAGAATAACCTCCAACCAAGAATTCTCTACTCAGCAAAGATCTTATTCAGAATTGATGGAGAACTCAAAAGCTTGACAGACAAGCAGAAACTAAAAGAATTCTGTACCACAAAACCAGCCCTACAACAAGTGTTAAAAGGCCTGATATAGCCAATAAATACAAGAGTAGGAGAAGTCCTACAAATCAAACCTAAACCTTCTAAGAAGATGGCAATAAGAACATTCGTATCAATAATTTGAATATAAACAGACTAAATGCTTCAACCAAATGACACAGGCTGAAGGGAATTCAACCAAGAAGCCTGGTGGGAAAAAGAACTCCACACACACAGACACACACAAAGAAACAAAGATTAACCTAATAATGAAACGACAGAGAAACACTGCACAAATGAAGGAACAAACTAGAGAAACACAGCTACAGATGACAGAGGAGGAGATAGACAAATTATCTGAAAGAGAGTTTAGAAGAGTGACACTAGGGAGGATTGAAAACACCAAAAACAGAATATTAGAGGAAATTAGTGGACTGAGAAGAGACATGCAAGAAATAAAAAATAAGCAAATAGAGACCACCAACTCAATTGCTGAACTCAAAAATACTATAGAAGGTCTCAACAGTGGAGTATCAGAGGCAGAATAACGGATAAGTGAGTTGGAAGACAAAACGGTGGAATTAAGTGCTGAAGAACAGAACAAAACTGAAAGAATTAAAAGAACTGAGGATAGCATCAGAGACCTATGGGACAATATCAAATGCACCAACATTAGAATTATAGGAGTTCCAGAGGAAGAAGAGGGGAAGAAAAGCTACGAAAAAATTCTTGAAGAGGTTATAGTCGAAAACTTCCCCAACATGGGAAAGGAAATAGCTAACCAAGTCTAAGAAGCACAAAGAGTTCCATACACGATAAAGGCATATTCTAATCAAACTAATGTAAACCAAATATAAAGACAGAATACTTAAAGCAGCTAGGAGCAAACAACAAATAACATGTAAAGGAAACCTCATGCGTTTAATTGCTGATCTTTCAACAGAAAGCCTGCAGGCCAGAAGAGAATGGCAGGACACATTTAAACGGCTGAAAGAGAATAACCTCCAACCAAGAATTCTCTACTCAGCAAAGATCTTATTCAGAATTGATGGAGAACTCAAAAGCTTGACAGACAAGCAGAAACTAAAAGAATTCTGTACCACAAAACCAGCCCTACAACAAGTGTTAAAAGGCCTGATATAGCCAATAAATACAAGAGTAGGAGAAGTCCTACAAATCAAACCTAAACCTTCTAAGAAGATGGCAATAAGAACATTCGTATCAATAATTTGAATATAAACAGACTAAATGCTTCAACCAAATGACACAGGCCGGCTGAATGGATCCAGAAGCAAGACCCATATATATGCTGTTTACAAGAGACCCACTTCAGACCTAGAGACACTCATAGACTGAAAGTGAGAGGTTGGAAAAAGATATTCCACACAAATGGAAATCAAAAGAAAGCTGGAGTAGCAATCCTCATATCAGACAAAACAGACTTTAAAGTAAAGAAGATTCTAAGAGACAAGGCAGGTCACTACATCATGATTAAGGGATCCTTCCAAGAGGAAGACATAACAGTCATGAATATCTATGCACCCAACACAGGTGTGCCTCAATACATAAGACAGATACTTTCAGACATAAAAGAAGAAATCAAAAATAACACAGTAATAAGAGGAGGCATTAACACTCCTCTCACACCAATAGACAGATCATCCAAACAGAAAATTACTAAACAAACACAAGCCTTAAATGCCACACTAGAAGAGATGGACCTCATGGATATCTTTAGGACCTTCCATCCAAAAGCAGAAGAATACACTTTCTTCTCAAGTGCTTATAGAACATTCTCCACAGTAGACCACATCTTGGGCCACAAATCAAAACTTAGTAACTTCAAGAAAACTGAAATTATATCAATCATCTTCTCGGACCACAACACAATGAGATTAGAGATCAACTGCAGGTGAAAAAATGGTAAAAACACAAAATCATGTTTAATCATGGAGATTAAACAACACATACCTAAAAAACCAACTGATTACTGAGGAAATCAAAGGAGAAATTTAAAATTCCTAGAAAAAAATGACAATGAACACACAACACTGCAAAACCTATGGTATATCGCAAAAGCAGTTCTAAGAGGGAAGTTTATAGCAATACAATCCTACCTCAAGAAAGAAGAGAAATGCCAAACAGCCAACCTACGCCAATACTTAAAAATCCTGAGGTAAGTAGAACAAAAAAAACCCTCAAAGTTAGCAGAAGAAGAGAAATCATAAAGGTGAGTACAGGAATAAATGATAAACAAATGAAGGAAACAATAGTAAAGATAAATAAAATGAAAAGCTGATTATTCAAAAATGCAAGCTAACCTGACAAACCATGACCAGACTCATCAGGAAAAAAAGAAAGAAGAACAAGATCAACTAAATCAAACATGAAAAGGTGAGATTATCCAGTAGCAAGACCCATATATATGCTGTTTACAAGAGACCCACTTCAGACCTAGAGACACTCATAGACTGAAAGTGAGAGGTTGGAAAAAGATATTCCACACAAATGGAAATCAAAAGAAAGCTGGAGTAGCAATCCTCATATCAGACAAAACAGACTTTAAAGTAAAGAAGATTCTAAGAGACAAGGCAGGTCACTACATCATGATTAAGGGATCCTTCCAAGAGGAAGACATAACAGTCATGAATATCTATGCACCCAACACAGGTGTGCCTCAATACATAAGACAGATACTTTCAGACATAAAAGAAGAAATCAAAAATAACACAGTAATAAGAGGAGGCATTAACACTCCTCTCACACCAATAGACAGATCATCCAAACAGAAAATTACTAAACAAACACAAGCCTTAAATGCCACACTAGAAGAGATGGACCTCATGGATATCTTTAGGACCTTCCATCCAAAAGCAGAAGAATACACTTTCTTCTCAAGTGCTTATAGAACATTCTCCACAGTAGACCACATCTTGGGCCACAAATCAAAACTTAGTAACTTCAAGAAAACTGAAATTATATCAATCATCTTCTCGGACCACAACACAATGAGATTAGAGATCAACTGCAGGTGAAAAAATGGTAAAAACACAAAATCATGTTTAATCATGGAGATTAAACAACACATACCTAAAAAACCAACTGATTACTGAGGAAATCAAAGGAGAAATTTAAAATTCCTAGAAAAAAATGACAATGAACACACAACACTGCAAAACCTATGGTATATCGCAAAAGCAGTTCTAAGAGGGAAGTTTATAGCAATACAATCCTACCTCAAGAAAGAAGAGAAATGCCAAACAGCCAACCTACGCCAATACTTAAAAATCCTGAGGTAAGTAGAACAAAAAAAACCCTCAAAGTTAGCAGAAGAAGAGAAATCATAAAGGTGAGTACAGGAATAAATGATAAACAAATGAAGGAAACAATAGTAAAGATAAATAAAATGAAAAGCTGATTATTCAAAAATGCAAGCTAACCTGACAAACCATGACCAGACTCATCAGGAAAAAAAGAAAGAAGAACAAGATCAACTAAATCAAACATGAAAAAGGTGAGATTATGACAGATAAAACAGAAACACAAAAGATTACAAAAGACTGGTATAAACAACTATATGGTAACAAACTGGACAACTTGGAAGAAATGAACTATTTCCTAGAGAAGTTCTATCTTCAAAGACTAAACCAGGAATCAGCAGAATTTATGAACAACCCAGTTACAAGCTCAGAAATCAAATCGGTGATCAAAAATCTACCCAAAAATAAAAGCCCAAGGCCAGATGGCTTCACAGGTGAATTCTACCAAACATTTAAAGAAGAGCTAATGCCTGTCCTTCTAAAACTCTTCCAAAAAATTGCACAGGAAGGAACACATCCAAACACATTCTATGAGGCCGCCATCATCCTGATACCCAAACCAGGCAAAGACAACACAAAAAAAGAAAATCATAGGCCAATTTCACTGATGGACTTAGATGCCAATATCCTCAACAAAATCCTAGCAAACAAAATTCAACAATACATCAAAAAGCTCATACATCATGATCAAGTTGGGCAAATCCCAGACATGCAAGGATTCTTCAATATCTGCAAATCAATCAATGTGATACACCACATCAAGAAATTGAGAGACAAAAACCACATGATCATCTCAATAGATGCAGAAAAATCCTTCCACAAAGTACAACACCCATTCATGATAAAAACTCTTCAGAAAATGGGCATAGAAGGAACCTATCTCAACATAATAAAAGACATATATGAGATGCCCACAGCGAACAGTATTCTCAATCGTGAAAAATCGAAAGCATTCCCTCTAAGGTCAGGAACAAGACAGGGGTGTCCACTTTCACCACTATTACTCAACATAGTCCTGGAAGTTCTAGCAACAGCAATAAGAGAAGAGAAAAAAAAAGGAATCAAAAGAATTCAAAGGAATTCAAATTGGAAAAGAAGATGTAAAGGTCTCTCTTTTTGCAGACGACATGATATTATACATAGAAAACCCCAAAGACACTACTACGAAGCTACTAGAGCTAATCAATGAAATCAGCAAAGTCGCAGGATACAAAGTCAACACACAGAAATCACTGGCATTCCTATACACAAACAACGAGAAATCAGAAAACGAAATCAAAAGGCAATCCCCTTCACCATCGCAACTAAAAGAATCAAATATCTAGGAATAAACATACCCAGAGAAATAAAAGAATTGTACACAGAAAATTACAAGACACTCATGAAAGAAATTAAAGAAGACTTAAAGAGATGGAGATATACTCTGTGTTCCTGGGTCGGAAGAATCAATATTGTGAAAATGACCATACTACCAAATGTCATCTACAGATTCAATGTGATCCCTATCAAACTACCAATGACATTCTTCACAGAACTAGACCAAAGAATAACACAGTTCATATGGAAACACAAATCGAGTAGCCAAAGCAATCCTTAGAAAAAAAAAAAATGGAGTTGGAGGAATCAGCCTCCCTAACTTCAGACTATACTCCAAAGCAACAATCATCAAGACAGTATGCTACTGGCACAAAAACAGAAATATAGACCAATGGAACAAGATCGAGAACCCAGAGATAAATCCACACACCTATGGGTACCTCATTTTGACCATAGCAAACAAAATTCAACAATACATCAAAAAGCTCATACATCATGATCAAGTTGGGCAAATCCCAGACATGCAAGGATTCTTCAATATCTGCAAATCAATCAATGTGATACACCACATCAAGAAATTGAGAGACAAAAACCACATGATCATCTCAATAGATGCAGAAAAATCCTTCCACAAAGTACAACACCCATTCATGATAAAAACTCTTCAGAAAATGGGCATAGAAGGAACCTATCTCAACATAATAAAAGACATATATGAGATGCCCACAGCGAACAGTATTCTCAATCGTGAAAAATCGAAAGCATTCCCTCTAAGGTCAGGAACAAGACAGGGGTGTCCACTTTCACCACTATTACTCAACATAGTCCTGGAAGTTCTAGCAACAGCAATAAGAGAAGAGAAAAAAAAAGGAATCAAAAGAATTCAAAGGAATTCAAATTGGAAAAGAAGATGTAAAGGTCTCTCTTTTTGCAGACGACATGATATTATACATAGAAAACCCCAAAGACACTACTACGAAGCTACTAGAGCTAATCAATGAAATCAGCAAAGTCGCAGGATACAAAGTCAACACACAGAAATCACTGGCATTCCTATACACAAACAACGAGAAATCAGAAAACGAAATCAAAAGGCAATCCCCTTCACCATCGCAACTAAAAGAATCAAATATCTAGGAATAAACATACCCAGAGAAATAAAAGAATTGTACACAGAAAATTACAAGACACTCATGAAAGAAATTAAAGAAGACTTAAAGAGATGGAGATATACTCTGTGTTCCTGGGTCGGAAGAATCAATATTGTGAAAATGACCATACTACCAAATGTCATCTACAGATTCAATGTGATCCCTATCAAACTACCAATGACATTCTTCACAGAACTAGACCAAAGAATAACACAGTTCATATGGAAACACAAATCGAGTAGCCAAAGCAATCCTTAGAAAAAAAAAAAATGGAGTTGGAGGAATCAGCCTCCCTAACTTCAGACTATACTCCAAAGCAACAATCATCAAGACAGTATGCTACTGGCACAAAAACAGAAATATAGACCAATGGAACAAGATCGAGAACCCAGAGATAAATCCACACACCTATGGGTACCTCATTTTTGACAAAGGAGATGAAAATCTATAATGGGACAAAGACAGCCTCTTCAACAAGTGGTGCTGGGAAAATTGGACAGCTACATGCAAAAAAATGAAGGTGGCACATTCCCTGACACCATCCACAAAGATCAACTCAAAATGGATTAAAGTTCTAAATGTAAGACCAGAAACCCTAAAACTCTTAGAGGAGAATATAGGCAAAACCCTCAAGGACATCAATCAAAGCAAGATCTTCTCTGACCCACCTTCTAGAATAGCAGAACTAAAAAGAAAAATGAACATGTGGGACCTCACGAAAGTTAAAAGCTTTTGTACAATGAAAGAAATTACAAAAAAGCTGAACAGACAACCCACAGAATGGGAGAAAATCATAGCAAATGAAACAACAGACAAAGAATTAATCTCCAAAATCTACAAGCAACTCAGACAACTCAGTACCAGAGAAATGAACAACCCAATCAAAAAATGGGAAAAAGACCTAAAGAGACATCTCACCAAAGAGGACATACAGATGGTCCAAAAGCACATGAAACGATACTCAACCTGGCTTATTATTAGAGAAATGCAAATCAAAACTACAATGAGATATTACCTCACAGCAGTCAGAATGGCCATCATCCACAAATTGACAGACAATAAATGCTAGAGAGGGTGCGGAGAAAAGGGAACCATCTTGCACTGCTGGTGGGAATGTCAATTGATACAGCCTCTATGGAAGACAGTGTGGAGTCTTCTTAAAGAACTAAAAACAGAAGCACCCTATGACCCAGCAATCCCACCATTCACCTTATACCCTGATGAAATGAAAACTGAAAGAAACACCTGTACCCCAATGTTCATTGCAGCTCTCTATACAATAGCTAGAACATGGAAGCAACCTAGATGCTGATTGACGAATGAATGGATAAAGAAGCTCTGGTACATATATACGATGGAATTCTACTCAGCTGTTAAGAGAACTGCAGAAGAATCAGTCCTAATGAGGTGGTTGGAGCTAGAACATATTATAAAAATTGAAGTCAGTCAAAAGGAGAAAGACAAGTACAGTACACTAACACATATATATGGAATCTAGTAAAAGGGTAATGATAACACATGCAGTGAACCCATGGAAAAACAGACAGAGAATAGACATATGGACATTGTGGGGAATGAACAGTGGGTGGGAGGCATAGAGGGAGTAACATGGAAACCTATACTATCATGTGTGAAAAAGATAGCTACTGTCGTTGGGCTAAGGAATTGGAGTACTTACAATGGCTTGGTGTTTTGGCCTGGAGGGGTGTGATGGGGAGCCTGGGAGTGGGGAGGGGACCAGAGATATGCATATGACTGATCTGGGAACGTGCATGTCTGTGAACAACAAAACTCTGTAAAAACTTTAAAATAAAGAAATAATAAAAAAAAAATTGAGACGTTCATTCTGAGAGTCCTGAGCATGCGGAGTTGCTGTGCTTCCATATTGCTCTTCAGGCATCTTTTCTGTCTCACTGTAGCATCTTCCCTTTCATATAAAACAATCTTGCAAGATAAAGATTATTTTATTCATTTATTGAAGAGTCAGCACATTTCAGAGAGGTGACTTAGCTTATTTGAGGGACACAAAGAAATCAGAACCTGGGATTAGACCTTGGTCCTGGATTCTTACCACCATACAGCTCCAGATCATACTGCTGATGTATGATGGAACTCATGACAACCACAGAGTCCCTCTATTGCATACCTTGCTGTCACAGTACCCATTCTGGGTATACAGGCACTATTCTACCTCAACCCCAAAGAAGGCCTGAATGTCCAGAGTGAGTCTGTCCTACTTCAATGAGATTTTCCTGATTCAGTCCCAGTCTGTCAGCTTTGGTGTTCAAGCTAACTTCCCAGGCAGGATGATAGGGGTCTAGAGAGGCATCATACAAGGGTAAAACAAGTATGGGATACTGTAGGCAGTGTTGACTTTAAAAAGTTGAACAACTTGAGAGTTGTGGGTTAAGTTTTATTTGAGGTATAATTAGGACTGCGGCCCGGGAGGCAGACCTAATATATCTCTGAGAGACTGCTCCAAAAAGGCAGTTGGGAGGAAGATCGATATTTAAGGATTTTACTGAGGGTGGAGTTCAATATCACTAAACAGTCATTTTACAAAGGATTTTTGGTTAATCGTTAGGATCTGATACCATTGAACACTGCATTGGAAGCTGCTGACTTTCAACACCCCCTGCAGGAAATCAGGATGGAGCAAAGCAATCAGTTCTCCAGGGGATCCAGTGGAGCAGGTCTTTAGATAAGTAAATGACTTTTAGGAACAGATTTTTGGTATGTCAATTCTTGCATCTCCTCAAACAGACCCAAACCGTTTGTAAAACAAAACCCTTTGGAAACATTCTCCTGACAGGCCCAAAGGCATCTGAACTCCCCCCACACCAAAATCCTTATATTGGCTTTCCTCCTGCTGCCTCTTTGGAGCAGACTCGCAGAACTATCTCGGGTGCTGCCTCCAGGCATCAGTTCTAATTATGCCCAAATAAAACTTAACCCAAAACTCTCAAGTTGTTTATTTTTTTTAGTCAACAGGGCATTTGACCTTTTGTTGGCAAAATGATGTCTCTGCTTTCTAATGCATTGTCTAGGCTTATCATAGCTTTCCTTCCAAGGAGCAAGTAAGTATCTTTTGATTTCCTGGCTACACTCACAAGTCACAGTGATTTTTGAGACAAAGAAAATAAAATCTGTCATGGCTTCCCCTTTCCCCTCTTCTATTTGCAATGAACTGATGGGACCAGATGCTATAATCTTACTTTTATAAAGACCTTTTTATTTTTTAAAATTTTGGCCTCTTGTATTGTTTTTATTCATTCATTTATTTATTTGTTTATTTTCATTGGTCTTTATTTTTTGGCCTGTGTGGGCCTCCCATTGCAGTGGCCTCTCTCCTTGCAAAGCTCTGAGCAGATGCGCTCCAGAGCACTGGCTCATTTGGACACACTAGTCCAGCCACTCTATGGTATGTGGGATCTTCTCGTGCCTGGGATCGAACCAGTGCCCCTTGCACTGCAAGGTGGACTTTTTACCCACTGGACCGCCAGGAAAAACCCTGTCTTAATTTTTTAATGTTGACTTTTAAGCTATCTTGTTCCCTCTTCTCTTTCCCCTTCATCAAGAGGATCTTTAATTCCTCTTCACTTTCTGCCATAAAGATGGTATCATCTGCATGTTTGAAGTTATTGATATTTTTCCTGACAATCTTGATTCCAGCTTGTGTTTCATCCAGACCAGCATTTCACAATATACAGCTTTGATGAACTCCTTTCTCAATTTGGAACTAGTCCATTGTTCCATGTCCAATTCTAACTGTTGCTTCTTGTTCTGCTGACTTTCAACCCCTGCAGGAAATCAGGATGGAGCAAACATGCATCTCATTTTAAGTAAATGACTTTTAGGAACAGATTTGGTATGTCAATTCTTGCATCTCCTCAAACAGACCCAAACCGTTTGTAAAACAAAACCCTTTGGAAACATTCTCCTGACAGGCCCAAAGGCATCTGAACTCCCCCCACACCAAAATCCTTATATTGGCTTTCCTCCTGCTGCCTCTTTGGAGCAGACTCGCAGAACTATCTCGGGTGCTGCCTCCAGGCATCAGTTCTAATTATGCCCAAATAAAACTTAACCCAAAACTCTCAAGTTGTTTATTTTTTAGTCAACAGGGCATTTGACCTTTTGTTGGCAAAATGATGTCTCTGCTTTCTAATGCATTGTCTAGGCTTATCATAGCTTTCCTTCCAAGGAGCAAGTAAGTATCTTTTGATTTCCTGGCTACACTCACAAGTCACAGTGATTTTTGAGACAAAGAAAATAAAATCTGTCATGGCTTCCCCTTTCCCCTCTTCTATTTGCAATGAACTGATGGGACCAGATGCTATAATCTTACTTTTATAAAGACCTTTTTATTTTTTAAAATTTTGGCCTCTTGTATTGTTTTTATTCATTCATTTATTTATTTGTTTATTTTCATTGGTCTTTATTTTTTGGCCTGTGTGGGCCTCCCATTGCAGTGGCCTCTCTCCTTGCAAAGCTCTGAGCAGATGCGCTCCAGAGCACTGGCTCATTTGGACACACTAGTCCAGCCACTCTATGGTATGTGGGATCTTCTCGTGCCTGGGATCGAACCAGTGCCCCTTGCACTGCAAGGTGGACTTTTTACCCACTGGACCGCCAGGAAAAACCCTGTCTTAATTTTTTAATGTTGACTTTTAAGCTATCTTGTTCCCTCTTCTCTTTCCCCTTCATCAAGAGGATCTTTAATTCCTCTTCACTTTCTGCCATAAAGATGGTATCATCTGCATGTTTGAAGTTATTGATATTTTTCCTGACAATCTTGATTCCAGCTTGTGTTTCATCCAGACCAGCATTTCACAATATACAGCTTTGATGAACTCCTTTCTCAATTTGGAACTAGTCCATTGTTCCATGTCCAATTCTAACTGTTGCTTCTTGTTCTGCATACAGATTTCTCAGGAGGCAGGTAAAGTGGTCTGGTATTCCCATCTCTTGAATAATTTTCTATACTTTGTTGTGATTCACACAAAGGCTTTAGTGTAGTCAGTGAAGCAGAAGTAGATTTTTTCTGGAATTATCTTGCTTTCTATATTATCCAACAGATGTTGTCAATTTTGATCTGTGGTTCCTCTGCCTTTTCTAAATCCATCTAGTATATCTGGAAGTTCTTTGTTCATGTACTTTTGAAGCTTAGCCTAGTGGAATTTGAGCATGACCTTGCTGGCATGTGAAATGAGTGCAATTGTGTGGTAATTTGAACATTCTTTGGCATTGCCTTTTCTGAGAATTGGAACAAAAACTGACCTTCCCCAATCCTGGGGCCTCTGCTGAGTTTTCAAATTTGCTGGCATATGGAGCACAGTACTTTAACAGCATCATCTTTTAGGGTTTTAAATAGCTTAGCTGGAATTTTATCACCTCCTCTAATGGGTTAAGCCCACTTAACCTCACAAGAGAGAATGTTTGACTTTAGGTGACAGATTGTACCATCGTGGTTATCTGGATCATAAAGACTTTTATTGTATAGTTTTTCTATATATTCTTGCCACCTCTTCTTAATGTCTTCTCCTTTTTTTAGGTCCATACCATTTATGTTGGCTGTCAGTTCAGTTCAGTCACTCAGTCGTGTCTGAACCTTTGGGACACCATAGACTACAGCACGCCAGGCTTCCCTGTCCTACACCGTCTCCAGGAATATGCTCAAACTCGTGTCCACTGACTCAGTGATGCCATCGAACCATTTCATCCTCTGTCATCCCCTTCTCCATTTGCCTTCTATTTTCCCCAACATCATAGTCTTTTTCAATAAGTCATCTCTTTGCATAAGGTGGCCAAAGTGTTGGAGCTTCAGCTTTAGCATCAGTCCTTCCAATGAATATTTGGGTTTATTTCCTTTAGGATTGACTGGTTCAATCTCCTTGCAGTCCAGGAAACTCTCAAGAGTCTTTCCAACACACCACAGTTCAAAGGCATCATTTTTTCAGTACTCAGCTTCTTTATGGTTCATCTCATATGCATACATGAATACCAGGAAAACTATAGCTTTGACTATATGGATTTTTGTTGGCAAAGTGATGTCTCTGCTTTTTAATGCACTGTCTATGCTTGTCATAACTTTTCTCCCAAGGAGCAAGCTGTTGGCTATGATTTATGACAGTTTGGTGAATTATACCTCTGCAAATAAAACTAAGGTATTCTTTTCCATCTGCCTATTCTCTTGAAAATTGAAAGCCCTTGAGTTATGAACAGTTTTATCAGGCAATGAGAAAGACTGTCTCCTGGCATGTGTAGAGATCTTGATATTTTGAGGACCTTTAGAAGAAAGGGATGTACTGAGGCAAAATCTGATGGTAGGCCTCTGATATGGCTTTATTTTTCTTGGAGAGGCTTCTACATGTGGTGAATTGTCTACTCTAGTTACCGTCTGGTTAGAACTAGGCCCCTTTAGACCTTAAAATGCGTAGCAATGTTGGAAAACCTGCACTGTTTCCAAGCTAGATCTAGAGTCTAGTTCCTATTTAACATAAAGACTTCATATGAGAGTTCTTAGAATGAATTGTGAACAATGTTATTTGCTTGGTTTCAGTGTAACTCAGATTTATGCACTGAAGTAGAGTGCCTTTCATATAGGAAAATGTAGGCCTGTGTTCTTAAAGCTGATGCAAACCTGAGGAAATCTAGCTATTCAATGAAGAAAGCAGTAATTTGTCCTCTCTGCATACATAAAGTTGATGCCAATGAACTATGAGTCTGGTTGCTGTTCAGAATCTGCAGAAGAGACTTTCAAAACACAATGTTCTTCCAGAAAAAAGTGGTGCAGATGTGAGATACCAATGTGTTCTTAGAACCATATCAAAGATATTGTACTAAACTTAGTGAAGTCTCATGAAAACTGTTGCACACCTAGCCTTGCTGATGGGAAAAATTGGACCTGTCTTTTTTTTTTTTTTAAACATTGTGTTCTATTTTTAGATTTTGGGAACCTTCCATACTAGTTTCCATAGTCGTTGTTTATTTGTTTATTTTTTGGCTAATCTGAGCTTTCACTGCTGCTGTAGGCTCTTCTCTAGTTGCAGGGAGAGGGGGCAACTCTATAACTGAGGTGAGCACACTTCTTGTTGTGATGGCTTCTCTTTCTGTGGAATTCAGGCTTCTTTAAAGCACATGGGCTTCAGTAGTTGCAGCACATGGGCTCAATAGTTGTGGCTTCAGGACTCTAGAGCACAGGCTCAATAGTTGTGGATCATGGGTTCAGTTGCTCCACAGCATGTGGCATCTTCTCAGATCAGGGATAGAACTCGTGTCTCCTGCATTGTCAGGTGAACTCTTCGTGACTGAACTACTAGGGAAGCCCTAAAGCTGGCACTTTAACAGCACTATCGTTTAGGGTTAAAATAGCTAAGCTGGAATTCCTTCACCTTTTTTTTTTTTTTTAAATAATGCTTTCTAAGACCTATTTGACTTCACACTCCAAAATACCTGGAAACAGAAAAGTCTAAAATGCAGTAGCTGATTACAATGTCAAAAATGACAAGAATGATTTCAGTTGGTTTCCAAGGTAAACCATTCAACATGACAATAATCTAAATCTATGCTCCAACCACTAATGTCAAAAAGTTTAAATTGAATCATTCTATAAAGACATTCAAGACCTCTTAGAAAGGTCAAGAGTTACCCAGAATTATAGACAAGTTTTTGGAGTACAAAATGAAGCAAGACAAAGGGTAATAGTTTTGCCAAGAGAATGTACTGGTCATAGAAAACACTTTCTTTCAAAAAGAGACAGTTCTATGCATGGACATAACCACATGGTCAATTTCAAAATCAGATTGATTTCATTTTTTTGCAGGAAAATATAGAGAGGTTCTTTACAGTCACCAAAAACAAAACCTGGAGCTGACTGTGGCTCAGATCATCAGTTGCTTATTGCAAAATTTAGGCTCAAATTGAAGAAAGTAGGGAAAAGCACTAGGCTATTCAGATATGACTTAAATCCTTTACAGTTATACAGTGGAGAGGATGAATACATTCAAGGGACTAGATCTGGTTGACAGACATCCTGAAGAACTAGACAGAGGCTCCCAATATTGTACAGTGGATTGTGACCAAAACCATCCCCAAGAAAAATAAATGCAAGAAGGTAAAGTGGTTGTCTGCAGAGGCTTTACACATAGCTGAGAAAAAGACAAATAAGAAAAGAAAAGATAGATCCCACCTGTTTGCACAGGACATAAGTCAAGTACACCTCCTAGATTTGTACTTGGGACTGGGAGGAAAAATAATACAGTATGTAAATGATTTGTTAATTTGCTCAGAAGATTAAGAATGGTCCCAATGATATGTGGTCCAGGTTCTAAACTTCCTGGTGGAAGGTGAGTATAAGATCTCCCCTGCCAAGGCACTATTAGTCCAGTGAGGATTAGTTTACTTGGGTGCACAAATTTCCCCTGGGTCCAGAAAACTTTCCTCTGATCAAGTACAAGGAACACTCCAACTACCCAATTCTACAACCCAGAAACAACTATGGGCCTTTTGGAGGCTGACAGTGTATTGCAGAATCTGGGTACCCAATTATGGTCTTATAGCACAGCCCCTCCATGACAGACTAAAGGGGTAAGGTGACACCATCCCACTGACAAAGGATCCACCTCAGGAAAAGGCAATTTATACCTTAAAACAATGTTAATTAGAGCTTGTGCACTGAGGTTACCAGACCCAGAAAGGCCAGTTTAACTGTATATTCATGATAGGGAAGGAATGGTGTTAGGAGTCCTAACTCAGAGGTTGCCAGCCAGTGGATAGTCATCTAAAAATCCCAGCCAGTGGGTAGTTATCTAAAAGACTTACTCCAATAGCCTTGGAAATTCTCTCTGTCTTAGAAACACGGATGTCGTTGCCCTCTTCTAGAACATACCCTCAAGTACTGATGGGGCAGGGGCTGGGGGAGGGTGGATTTAACCATATTCATGAATCACTGGGTGATTCTCCTGTGTCAGTGGGGTCCACAGATGCTGAAGACTTGAATATTGGAATATGAGACAAGCTACAAAATGTACTAGGGACTAGATTCAGATATGACTTAAATCCTTTACAGTTATACAGTGGAGAGGATGAATACATTCAAGGGACTAGATCTGGTTGACAGACATCCTGAAGAACTAGACAGAGGCTCCCAATATTGTACAGTGGATTGTGACCAAAACCATCCCCAAGAAAAATAAATGCAAGAAGGTAAAGTGGTTGTCTGCAGAGGCTTTACACATAGCTGAGAAAAAGACAAATAAGAAAAGAAAAGATAGATCCCACCTGTTTGCACAGGACATAAGTCAAGTACACCTCCTAGATTTGTACTTGGGACTGGGAGGAAAAATAATACAGTATGTAAATGATTTGTTAATTTGCTCAGAAGATTAAGAATGGTCCCAATGATATGTGGTCCAGGTTCTAAACTTCCTGGTGGAAGGTGAGTATAAGATCTCCCCTGCCAAGGCACTATTAGTCCAGTGAGGATTAGTTTACTTGGGTGCACAAATTTCCCCTGGGTCCAGAAAACTTTCCTCTGATCAAGTACAAGGAACACTCCAACTACCCAATTCTACAACCCAGAAACAACTATGGGCCTTTTGGAGGCTGACAGTGTATTGCAGAATCTGGGTACCCAATTATGGTCTTATAGCACAGCCCCTCCATGACAGACTAAAGGGGTAAGGTGACACCATCCCACTGACAAAGGATCCACCTCAGGAAAAGGCAATTTATACCTTAAAACAATGTTAATTAGAGCTTGTGCACTGAGGTTACCAGACCCAGAAAGGCCAGTTTAACTGTATATTCATGATAGGGAAGGAATGGTGTTAGGAGTCCTAACTCAGAGGTTGCCAGCCAGTGGATAGTCATCTAAAAATCCCAGCCAGTGGGTAGTTATCTAAAAGACTTACTCCAATAGCCTTGGAAATTCTCTCTGTCTTAGAAACACGGATGTCGTTGCCCTCTTCTAGAACATACCCTCAAGTACTGATGGGGCAGGGGCTGGGGGAGGGTGGATTTAACCATATTCATGAATCACTGGGTGATTCTCCTGTGTCAGTGGGGTCCACAGATGCTGAAGACTTGAATATTGGAATATGAGACAAGCTACAAAATTAGAAACTTTTAGAGTCTGCAAAACTGAAAAATGATTCCCTTCTCTTAGTCAGTTCTTTGACTTTTTTTGTATCTGAGTGAAATGAAAATTGCAAAATATCAAGTGAAGGAAACCAAATTAAGTATTTATTCTCTTCTTGTTTTCTATTTGAAAAGCTTAAGAACAATATGCAAACAATATTAACTTATTTTTTTAAAGGATTTCTTGAGCAGTTTTGGACTCACAGAAAAATTGAGACGATACAAAGATGAATACACACTTCCCCTCGCCCCATATGTAGCCTCCCCAAAGGTATGATGGCATGTATCCATCATTTTAATATCATACAGAGTATTTTCACTACCCTAAAAATCGTCTTTTCTATGCCTATTTATCCATCCCTTCCACCCCTTGCAGTTACTGATATTTTCACTGTCCCCATAGCTTTGCCTTTTCCAGAATGTCATAAATTTGGAATCATGTTATGTGTAGCCTTGTCAGATCGGTTTCTTTCGTTTCACAATGTGTATTTAATGTTATTCCATGTCTTTTATGATTTGATGACTCATTCATTTTTAGTGCTAGATAATTTTATATGTCTTGATGTACCACAGTTTATCTAATCACTTATTGAAGGATATCTTTATTATTACTATGTGTGGACAGTTAAGGAAATAAAGCTCCTATAAACATCCTTGTGCATATTATTATGTGGACAAAAGTTTTAAAATCCTTTTGGTAATAGCCAGAGCATGGCTGGTGCATCATAAGGTAAGACTATATTTAGTTTTATGAAAAGCTGCCTAACTATATAACAAAGTGACTGTACCATTTTACTTACCCACCAGAAATGCATGAGTATTCCTGTTGCTTCACGTCCTTACCATCATCTAGTGCTGTCAGTGTTCCAAACTTTGGCCATTTAGAATAGGTGTGTAGTGGTATTTCATTACTGTTTTAATTTTAACTGCTTTAACTGTTTTTTCTTTTTTTTTTCCCCCAGCCCCTTTTATTGGTCTTTCTTTTATTTATTTTCATCCATCTTTGTTCTTTGGCCTGCATGGACCTTCTATTGCAGTGGTCTCTCCCATTGCAGAGCACTGGCTCTGGGCGCATGTGCTCCAGGGTGCTGACTCGTAATTGGACACACAGGTCCAGCTGCTCCGTGGCATGTTGGATCGTCCCATGCCAGGGATCAAACAGGCCCCCCTAGTGCTGCAAGGTGGACTTTTTACCCACTGGACCACCAGGGAAGCCTTAGCTTTAACTGTTTTAACTTGCAATTCTCTAATATGACATGGGGCTCCCCTAATGGCTCAGGTGTAAAGAATTCACCTGCCATGCAGGAGACATGGGTTTGATCCCTGGGTCAGGAAGATTCCCTAGGGGAGGGCATGGCAACCTACTCCAGTATTTCTGTCTGGGGAGTCCCGTGGACAGAGGAGCATGTTGAGCCACAGTCCATTGGGTTGCAAAGAGTAGGACACTGCTGAAGTGACTTATCAATGAGGTATAATGTTGAGCACCTTTTCATATACTTGCAATGTTTCTTTCGTTTCACAATGTGTATTTAATGTTATTCCATGTCTTTTATGATTTGATGACTCATTCATTTTTAGTGCTAGATAATTTTATATGTCTTGATGTACCACAGTTTATCTAATCACTTATTGAAGGATATCTTTATTATTACTATGTGTGGACAGTTAAGGAAATAAAGCTCCTATAAACATCCTTGTGCATATTATTATGTGGACAAAAGTTTTAAAATCCTTTTGGTAATAGCCAGAGCATGGCTGGTGCATCATAAGGTAAGACTATATTTAGTTTTATGAAAAGCTGCCTAACTATATAACAAAGTGACTGTACCATTTTACTTACCCACCAGAAATGCATGAGTATTCCTGTTGCTTCACGTCCTTACCATCATCTAGTGCTGTCAGTGTTCCAAACTTTGGCCATTTAGAATAGGTGTGTAGTGGTATTTCATTACTGTTTTAATTTTAACTGCTTTAACTGTTTTTTCTTTTTTTTTTCCCCCAGCCCCTTTTATTGGTCTTTCTTTTATTTATTTTCATCCATCTTTGTTCTTTGGCCTGCATGGACCTTCTATTGCAGTGGTCTCTCCCATTGCAGAGCACTGGCTCTGGGCGCATGTGCTCCAGGGTGCTGACTCGTAATTGGACACACAGGTCCAGCTGCTCCGTGGCATGTTGGATCGTCCCATGCCAGGGATCAAACAGGCCCCCCTAGTGCTGCAAGGTGGACTTTTTACCCACTGGACCACCAGGGAAGCCTTAGCTTTAACTGTTTTAACTTGCAATTCTCTAATATGACATGGGGCTCCCCTAATGGCTCAGGTGTAAAGAATTCACCTGCCATGCAGGAGACATGGGTTTGATCCCTGGGTCAGGAAGATTCCCTAGGGGAGGGCATGGCAACCTACTCCAGTATTTCTGTCTGGGGAGTCCCGTGGACAGAGGAGCATGTTGAGCCACAGTCCATTGGGTTGCAAAGAGTAGGACACTGCTGAAGTGACTTATCAATGAGGTATAATGTTGAGCAACTTTTCATATACTTGCAATGTATCTTCTTTAGTAAGGTATGTGTTAAGATCTTTGGTCCATTTAAAATCAAGTTGCTTTCTATTTGTTGCCTTTTAAGGGTTCTTTATATTTTTTAGATTCTAGTCCTTTATCAGACATATTCTGCAAAGATTTTTCTCCCAGTTTGTGACTTATCTGCTCATTCTGTTTGCATTATCTCTTACAGAGTAGATGTTTTTAATTTTAATGAAGTATAGTTTACTAGTTATTTCTTTCATGAATATTGCCTTTTCAGTTATACCCAAAAAATCATCACATACCCATCATCTATTTCTCTGATGTTTTCTTTTAAAATTTTTATAATTAAAAGTTTTTTTATAGTTTTACATTTAGGTCTATGATCCATTTTATGCTAATTTTTGTGAAAGGTGAAAGGTCTCTGTCTGGATTTATTTATTTATTTACTTATTTGTGTATTTATGCATTTATTTCCATGTGGATGTCCAATTGTTGTGACATCATTTATTGAAGATATTATCTTTTCTTCAGTATATTGACTTTGTTCCTTTTTTGGAAAATTGACTGACTATATTTATATGGGCCTACTTTTGCACTTCCTATTCGATTTCATTGATATATTTCCCTATTTCCTCAATATCACACTATCTTGATTTCTGTAGGTTTATAAAGTCTACTAGTGTCAATCCTCCAACTGTTCTCTTTTCCTTCACTATAGTGTTAGCTATTCTGGGTCTTTTGTCTCTCCATGCCAGGGATCAAACAGGCCCCCCTAGTGCTGCAAGGTGGACTTTTTACCCACTGGACCACCAGGGAAGCCTTAGCTTTAACTGTTTTAACTTGCAATTCTCTAATATGACATGGGGCTCCCCTAATGGCTCAGGTGTAAAGAATTCACCTGCCATGCAGGAGACATGGGTTTGATCCCTGGGTCAGGAAGATTCCCTAGGGGAGGGCATGGCAACCTACTCCAGTATTTCTGTCTGGGGAGTCCCGTGGACAGAGGAGCATGTTGAGCCACAGTCCATTGGGTTGCAAAGAGTAGGACACTGCTGAAGTGACTTATCAATGAGGTATAATGTTGAGCAACTTTTCATATACTTGCAATGTATCTTCTTTAGTAAGGTATGTGTTAAGATCTTTGGTCCATTTAAAATCAAGTTGCTTTCTATTTGTTGCCTTTTAAGGGTTCTTTATATTTTTTAGATTCTAGTCCTTTATCAGACATATTCTGCAAAGATTTTTCTCCCAGTTTGTGACTTATCTGCTCATTCTGTTTGCATTATCTCTTACAGAGTAGATGTTTTTAATTTTAATGAAGTATAGTTTACTAGTTATTTCTTTCATGAATATTGCCTTTTCAGTTATACCCAAAAAATCATCACATACCCATCATCTATTTCTCTGATGTTTTCTTTTAAAATTTTTATAATTAAAAGTTTTTTTATAGTTTTACATTTAGGTCTATGATCCATTTTATGCTAATTTTTGTGAAAGGTGAAAGGTCTCTGTCTGGATTTATTTATTTATTTACTTATTTGTGTATTTATGCATTTATTTCCATGTGGATGTCCAATTGTTGTGACATCATTTATTGAAGATATTATCTTTTCTTCAGTATATTGACTTTGTTCCTTTTTTGGAAAATTGACTGACTATATTTATATGGGCCTACTTTTGCACTTCCTATTCGATTTCATTGATATATTTCCCTATTTCCTCAATATCACACTATCTTGATTTCTGTAGGTTTATAAAGTCTACTAGTGTCAATCCTCCAACTGTTCTCTTTTCCTTCACTATAGTGTTAGCTATTCTGGGTCTTTTGTCTCTCCATAGAAACTTCAGATTTCCACAATATAACTTGCTGGTATTTTGTTGGAATTGCGTTGTTACAGTGTTGTTGTTACTGTTTTATCCATAGCATTTCTTTTTGGGTCTTTCTTAGAATTTCCATTTTCTGCTTATATTGCTAATCTGTCCTTGCATGCTATCTATTATATAAAGTAAATTTATAACCTTATTAACCATAGTTAAATTCCATTTAGATTATGCAAGTATCTCTGTTATCTCTGGTTCTGATGCTTGCTCTGTCTCTTCATCTTTTTTTTTTTTTCATCTTTTGACAAGACTTGTAATTTTTTTCTTGATAGTCAGACATTATATACTAGGTAAAGGGAACTACTATAAATAGACCTTTTAATAAAATGCTGTGAGTTTGGGATGAGAGGATGAATTCTATGGTTCTGTGATTAGATATCAATCTTTGAGAATGTTAAGTTGTTCAGTCATGTCCAACTCTTCACAACTCTATGGATTATAGCCCACCAGGCTCCTCTGTCCATGGAATTCTCCAGGCAAGAATACTGGAGTGGATAGCCATTCCATTTTCCAGGGAACCTTCCTGACTCAGGAATCGAGCCTAGGTCTCCTGCATTGCAGGCTAAGTCTTTATGATCAAACCACCAGGGAAACTAACCTTTAAGTAAGCCTATACCTTTGGACAGTGAACTTCACAAATGTTTTATTTTTTTTTCTCCCCAACTAGTTAGGAAAAGATGGACATAGTGGACATAAGTTGGACGTTTCTCTTTCCCAAGGCCAGTTAAACTTGTTATTTCCCAGCAGGTTAGCTCTTACCCAGTTTCTCCTGAGGATAGATCTATTAAGAACAGGGTACTCTGGCATAGGTCAAAATTGTTCCTTTTTCCCCTTGCCCTATGTGAATCATGGAGATTTTTTCCCCCCTGTAGGAACATGCTCAAAAGCCCCTGGAGATAAATCTCACAAAATGAGGGTGAGAGGATCCATATGACAGGGCTCTCTCAGAGTTTTAACTGTCAGCATTCTTCAACTCAAGCCTCCCGTAATCCTTCATTGAACCTTTCCACACATATGTTCTCTTTTCCTTCACTATAGTGTTAGCTATTCTGGGTCTTTTGTCTCTCCATAGAAACTTCAGATTTCCACAATATAACTTGCTGGTATTTTGTTGGAATTGCGTTGTTACAGTGTTGTTGTTACTGTTTTATCCATAGCATTTCTTTTTGGGTCTTTCTTAGAATTTCCATTTTCTGCTTATATTGCTAATCTGTCCTTGCATGCTATCTATTATATAAAGTAAATTTATAACCTTATTAACCATAGTTAAATTCCATTTAGATTATGCAAGTATCTCTGTTATCTCTGGTTCTGATGCTTGCTCTGTCTCTTCATCTTTTTTTTTTTTTCATCTTTTGACAAGACTTGTAATTTTTTTCTTGATAGTCAGACATTATATACTAGGTAAAGGGAACTACTATAAATAGACCTTTTAATAAAATGCTGTGAGTTTGGGATGAGAGGATGAATTCTATGGTTCTGTGATTAGATATCAATCTTTGAGAATGTTAAGTTGTTCAGTCATGTCCAACTCTTCACAACTCTATGGATTATAGCCCACCAGGCTCCTCTGTCCATGGAATTCTCCAGGCAAGAATACTGGAGTGGATAGCCATTCCATTTTCCAGGGAACCTTCCTGACTCAGGAATCGAGCCTAGGTCTCCTGCATTGCAGGCTAAGTCTTTATGATCAAACCACCAGGGAAACTAACCTTTAAGTAAGCCTATACCTTTGGACAGTGAACTTCACAAATGTTTTATTTTTTTTTCTCCCCAACTAGTTAGGAAAAGATGGACATAGTGGACATAAGTTGGACGTTTCTCTTTCCCAAGGCCAGTTAAACTTGTTATTTCCCAGCAGGTTAGCTCTTACCCAGTTTCTCCTGAGGATAGATCTATTAAGAACAGAGTACTCTGGCATAGGTCAAAATTGTTCCTTTTTCCCCTTGCCCTATGTGAATCATGGAGATTTTTTCCCCCCTGTAGGAACATGCTCAAAAGCCCCTGGAGATAAATCTCACAAAATGAGGGTGAGAGGATCCATATGACAGGGCTCTCTCAGAGTTTTAACTGTCAGAATTATTCAACTCAAGCCTCCAGTAATTCTTCATTATAGTTCTATTTTTTTCCCTCCAGCACTGGTTTCTGGACTGGGTTCCACTTATGAGTCATGAGCCTCTGAGTATGCACCAGTAAGTTTTTTCCTCGTATTTTCCCCTCCAATATTGGGGGTAGTATTTTACTCTGAGTTCTCTTCTCTCTCAGAGAGTCTAGAAGAGTAGTTGACCTTTCATGTGTTCATTTTTTCACTCACTGTTACAATGGAGCATTGGTGGTGGTGTTCTCATTACTCAGTCCTGTCCAAATCTTTGTGACCCCATGGACTGCAGCGTGCCAGACTTCCCTATTCTTCATTATCTCTTGGAGTTTTCTCAAACTCATGTCCATTGGGTTGATCATGTCATCCAACCATCTCATCTTTTGTTGGCCCCTTCTCCTCTACCCTATCTTTCCCAGCAGCAGGGTGTTTTCCCAATGAGTTGGCCCTTCAGATCAGATGGCCAAAGTATTGGACCATCAGCATCAGTTCTTTCAATGAATATTCAGAATTGATTTCCTTTAGGATTTCCTGGTTTGATCTCCTTGGAGTCCAAGGGATGCTCAAGAATGTTCTCAAACACCACCATTGGAAAGCATCAATTTGGAGGGTGGAGCTAACATGGCGGCATAGAAGGACCTGCATTAATCTCTCCTGCAAAATTGACTGAGTTGCAACAAGTTCCTGAAAAACTATTGACAGGAGGAGGTTGGATCCGATCACAAAAAAGATATCCCATATCGAAGAAGAAAGGAGAAGCTGCAATAAGATATTAGGAGGGGTGCAATCGTGCTTTTAAAAGTCAAACCTCATACCCCCCAGACAGGCTGGGTGGGTCAAATACACAAAGCCTGTTACAAATCAACACCCAGGAAAGGAGCAGTGACCCCTACAAGGGACTGAGCCAGACCTGCTTTAGAGGGTCTAAGCGCGCACTTAAGCTAGAAGTGCCCTTGAGCAGTCCTCGGAAAGACAGCACTCAATTCCCTTTAAAGGAGGCTATCATTAACCAGATCATAGAGCCGCCAAGTAGGACTGGAAACTGTGTGCACCAAGATCTGGGAGAGGGTAACAGCGATCCTGCATGAGACTGAGCCAGACTCACCTTCAAGTAATCTGACGTTTCCTGCGGTGACAGGGGTTGATGGTGGCCTGCAGCAGGGTCGGGAACACTGCAGAAGTGCTCCTCGTAGAGCATGTGGGAATAAATTCTTTGTGAGAGAGACGCCATTTCCTGTACTGTAGTTTGGCTGCAGGTCAAACTACAGGGAGGGAATTTAGCTCTACCCAGGAACAAAGGAATCTGGATTAAGGATTAAGAAACTCTCAGGGCCAGCCTGGGCGGGCCTTGGGAATGGGCAGAAATAAACAAGCAGTAAAAGAGGTCTTTAGATGCAACCACTGCCAGAGGCAAGAAAAAGACTGATAATTCCTGAATAGTCAGCAAGAGACAAAAGAACATAAACGTTCTCTATTTTCACATTTTGTCTGACCCTGGAGTTACTGCTGGATTTTTTAATTTTCATTTTATTTCTTATTCTTTTTCATTGCTTTTTTGTTTTGTTTTGTTCACTTGGGTTTTTTTCTCCCTTGTTTCCAAGCCCCCTCAGTTCCCCCTGTTTTTTTTTTTTTCTTTGTTTTTCTATTTCCTCCATTGAATTCTATTGAAGTTACTAATCTTATCAGTAAGACTGAATGTATTCAACTTTACATAATTTTTTTTTCTTTTAAATTGCACAATTTATTTTGGTATAAACTTCTGTTTCCACATTGGCCTTTTATGGTTCTGTGGGGGGGTTTTCTTTGTTTTTATTGTTTGTGCTTTGTTTTTCTATATTTTTCTATATACTTATCTCTGTTTTTATTTTTAAATTTTTATATGTATTATTACTTCTATTCTATTACTACAACTACTTCTTCGCTTTCTCTGAGGCTCTTTTCCTACAACTCTAAACTCTAATGCATACAAATCAGCCTGTATTTAACCGTGCAGTATTATTCTATATTTCTCTTTTATCCTCTTTTTCTCTTTTTCCCTTTCCCCACCATATTTCTTAGTCTGTTATGTTCTCATTGCCTTATCCCCAACTGGGACCCTGCTATAGCATTATTCTCCAGTTTGTGCTCTACCTAGTTTGCTTATTAACTGGTGGATATCATTCTTAGTTTTCTCTATTTGCCATGCTAAGATATTATACTGTATTGTTTGTTGGGATGTTTGGGTTATGTTATGGCAGTATATGTTTGTGTGTATAATTCAGTATGCTAGATAGTATTTGCATGATATTTTAATTGCCATTTGTCAAAGGTATTCCTTCTGTTTCTCATTTACATATATATTTTAATACCATTTAATGCCATAACAAACCAGCCATGAAATCTTCATTCCCTGGTCAGGCAACAAGCCCAGGGGCTTTAGGAAGGGAGCACTGACTCCAGAACCCTACAATACCAGAGAACACCTAACACTAGAGACCATTAAACAGTGAGAACTCCAACAAAGGTAAACACTTGTATGCAAGTCCTGACACCACCCAACCACCAGCATCACCTGACATAAGACGCCTTATCCAAACAACAAATACCAACAGACGGAACTCAAAATCTAGGAAAGGGAAACTCCAAACATAGTTTAAAAATTAATAATAACAATGAAATGGCAGAGAAATAGCACACAAGTGAAGGAACCATCTACAAACACACAAGTTCAAATAAACAAAGAGAAATTAGACAAACTTTCTGAAAGTGAATTCAGAAGAATGATAGTAACGATGATCCAAAACACTGAAAGCAGAATTTTAGAAAAATTGCAAGAACCAACTAATGCACTGAATAAAGACATACAAGAACTTAAAAAACAACAGAGACAAACAACTCAATTGTTGAACTTAAAAACACTGTAGAAGGAATAAAGAGCAGAGTATCTGAGACAGAAGACTGGATAAGTGAGCTGGAAGATAGAATTGTGGAAGTAATGGCTGAAAAACAGAATCAAACTTGAAGAACAAAAAGAGCAGAGGATACCCTCAGAGACCATTGGGATAATATCTAACACACCGATATTTGAATTATAGGGGTTCCAGAAGAAGAAACAAAGAAAGGATATGAGAAAATTTTTGAAGTCCTTTTTTTCCTTTCTCTTTTTCCCTTTCCCCACCATATTTCTTAGTCTGTTATGTTCTCATTGCCTTATCCCCAACTGGGACCCTGCTATAGCATTATTCTCCAGTTTGTGCTCTACCTAGTTTGCTTATTAACTGGTGGATATCATTCTTAGTTTTCTCTATTTGCCATGCTAAGATATTATACTGTATTGTTTGTTGGGATGTTTGGGTTATGTTATGGCAGTATATGTTTGTGTGTATAATTCAGTATGCTAGATAGTATTTGCATGATATTTTAATTGCCATTTGTCAAAGGTATTCCTTCTGTTTCTCATTTACATATATATTTTAATACCATTTAATGCCATAACAAACCAGCCATGAAATCTTCATTCCCTGGTCAGGCAACAAGCCCAGGGGCTTTAGGAAGGGAGCACTGACTCCAGAACCCTACAATACCAGAGAACACCTAACACTAGAGACCATTAAACAGTGAGAACTCCAACAAAGGTAAACACTTGTATGCAAGTCCTGACACCACCCAACCACCAGCATCACCTGACATAAGACGCCTTATCCAAACAACAAATACCAACAGACGGAACTCAAAATCTAGGAAAGGGAAACTCCAAACATAGTTTAAAAATTAATAATAACAATGAAATGGCAGAGAAATAGCACACAAGTGAAGGAACCATCTACAAACACACAAGTTCAAATAAACAAAGAGAAATTAGACAAACTTTCTGAAAGTGAATTCAGAAGAATGATAGTAACGATGATCCAAAACACTGAAAGCAGAATTTTAGAAAAATTGCAAGAACCAACTAATGCACTGAATAAAGACATACAAGAACTTAAAAAACAACAGAGACAAACAACTCAATTGTTGAACTTAAAAACACTGTAGAAGGAATAAAGAGCAGAGTATCTGAGACAGAAGACTGGATAAGTGAGCTGGAAGATAGAATTGTGGAAGTAATGGCTGAAAAACAGAATCAAACTTGAAGAACAAAAAGAGCAGAGGATACCCTCAGAGACCATTGGGATAATATCTAACACACCGATATTTGAATTATAGGGGTTCCAGAAGAAGAAACAAAGAAAGGATATGAGAAAATTTTTGAAGAGATTATAGTTGAAAATTTTCCCAACATGGGAAAAGAAATAGTCAATCAAGTCCAAGAAGCACAAAGAGTACCATACAGAATAAACCGGAGAAGAAACACACCAAGATACGTATTAATTAAGCTAAAACAAATTAGACACAAAGGCAGAATTATAAAAGTAGCAAGGGAAAAGCAACTAGTGACATACAAGGCAAACCCCATACATTTAACAGCAGATCTTTCAACAGAAACTCTGCAGGCCAGAAGGGAATGGCAAGATACACTTGAAGCACAGAAACAGAATACTCTGCAACCAAGAATACTCTATCCTTTACAGATCTCATTCCGTGAGGAATGGAAGGAGAAATTGAAATCTTTATAGAAAAGCAAAACTTAGAAGATTTTAGTAACACCAAACCAGCCTTACAACAAGGGTTAAAGGGACATATATAGACAACAAGTATAAGAGAAAAAGGAGAAAATCTATAAAACAAAGCCATCATGACATCTAAAAAGATGACAATGGGATCATTTGTGTCAATAATTGCTTTGAATGTAAATGGACTAAATGCCTCAACCAAAAGACACAGAGTGGCTGAATGGATTCAAAAACACGACCTATACATATGCCACCTACAGGAAACTCACTTCAGACCTAGAGACACTCATAGACTGAAAGTGATAGGATGGAAAAAGACATTCCATGCAAATGGAAATCAAAAGAAAGCTGGAGTAGCAACCCTCATATCAGACAAAATAGACCTTAAAGAAGATTAGAAGAAAGAAGGCAGGACACTACATAATGATCAAGGGATCGATCCAAGAGGAAGACATAACAATCATAAATATCTATGCACTCAACACAGGAGCACCTCAACACATAAGACACTTTCAAACATAAAAGAAGAAACCAACAATAACACAATAATAGTAGGAGACTTTAACACTCCTCTCACACCAATGGATAGATCATCAAAAGAGAAATTTAATAAAGAAACACAAGCCTTAAATGCCACACTAGAAGAGATGGACTTCATGGATATCTTTAGGACCTTCCATCCAAAAGAGCACACCCTTCTTCTCAAGGTGCCAAGAGTACTAGAAAAAAATTTTTGAAGAGATTATAGTTGAAAATTTTCCCAACATGGGAAAAGAAATAGTCAATCAAGTCCAAGAAGCACAAAGAGTACCATACAGAATAAACCGGAGAAGAAACACACCAAGATACGTATTAATTAAGCTAAAACAAATTAGACACAAAGGCAGAATTATAAAAGTAGCAAGGGAAAAGCAACTAGTGACATACAAGGCAAACCCCATACATTTAACAGCAGATCTTTCAACAGAAACTCTGCAGGCCAGAAGGGAATGGCAAGATACACTTGAAGCACAGAAACAGAATACTCTGCAACCAAGAATACTCTATCCTTTACAGATCTCATTCCGTGAGGAATGGAAGGAGAAATTGAAATCTTTATAGAAAAGCAAAACTTAGAAGATTTTAGTAACACCAAACCAGCCTTACAACAAGGGTTAAAGGGACATATATAGACAACAAGTATAAGAGAAAAAGGAGAAAATCTATAAAACAAAGCCATCATGACATCTAAAAAGATGACAATGGGATCATTTGTGTCAATAATTGCTTTGAATGTAAATGGACTAAATGCCTCAACCAAAAGACACAGAGTGGCTGAATGGATTCAAAAACACGACCTATACATATGCCACCTACAGGAAACTCACTTCAGACCTAGAGACACTCATAGACTGAAAGTGATAGGATGGAAAAAGACATTCCATGCAAATGGAAATCAAAAGAAAGCTGGAGTAGCAACCCTCATATCAGACAAAATAGACCTTAAAGAAGATTAGAAGAAAGAAGGCAGGACACTACATAATGATCAAGGGATCGATCCAAGAGGAAGACATAACAATCATAAATATCTATGCACTCAACACAGGAGCACCTCAACACATAAGACACTTTCAAACATAAAAGAAGAAACCAACAATAACACAATAATAGTAGGAGACTTTAACACTCCTCTCACACCAATGGATAGATCATCAAAAGAGAAATTTAATAAAGAAACACAAGCCTTAAATGCCACACTAGAAGAGATGGACTTCATGGATATCTTTAGGACCTTCCATCCAAAAGAGCACACTTTCTTCTCAAGTGCCCATGGAACATTCTCCAGGATAGACCACATCTTGGGCCACAAATCAAACCTCAGTCAATTCAAGAATATTGAAATTCTATCAACCGTCTTCTCTGACCACAACACAATGAGACTAGGGATCAACTGCAGGGAAAAAAGTTGCTAAAAACACAAACACATGGAGATTAAACAACACATATCTAAAAAATAAAACTGATTACAAAGCAAATCAAAGGAAAAATAAAACAAGTCCTAGAAGAAAACAGCAATGGACACATGGCAGTGCAAAACCTGTGGGATACCACAAAAGCAGTTCTAGGGGGAAATTTATAGCAATACAATCCCACCTCAAGAAATTAGGAAAATATGAAGCAGATGACCTAACCCTCTGCTTAAAACAATTGGAGAAAAAAGAAGAAAAACACTCCAAAAGTTAGCAGAAGAAGAGAAATTATAAAGATCAGAGCAGAAATAAATGAAAAAGAAATGAAAGAAGCAATAGTTTCTGGCAAAACCCTCAAGGACATAAATCAAAACAAGGTCTTCTATGAGACGCCCTCTAGAATAGCAGAACTAAAACCAAAAATGAACATGTGGGACCTAATGAAACTTAAAAGCTTTTGTACAGTGAAAGAAACTACAAAAAAAACTGAACAGACAGCCCACAGAATGGGAGAAAATCATAGCAAATGAAACAACAGACAAAGAATTAATCTCCAAAATCTACAAGCAACTCAGACAACTCAACATAGGAAAAATGAACAACCCAATCAAAAAATGGGAAAAGGACCTAAACAGACACCTCTCCAAAGAGGACATACAGATGGCCAAAAAGCACATAAAACTATGCTCAACTTCCCTTATTATTAGAGAAATGCGAATCAAAACTACAATGAGATATTACCTCACACCCGTCAGAATGGCCATCATCAACAAATCGACAGAGTAAATGCTGAAGAGGGTGTGGAGAAAAGGGAACTCTCTTGCATTGCTGGTGGGAATGTAAATTGGTACAGTCTCTATGGAAGACAGTATGGAGATTCTTTAAAAAACTAAAAATCATAGCCCCATATGACCCAGCAATCCCACTATTTGGCTTATACCCTGATGAAATGAAAACTGAAAGAAGTACCTATACCCCAATGTTCATTGCAGCACTCTATACAATAGCTCAAACATGGAAGCAACCTACATGTCCATAGACAAATGAATGGTTACAAAAGCTCTGGTATATATATAGAATGGAATACTCCTCAGCTGTAAAAAGAAATGCAGAAGAATCAGTCCTAATGCAGTGGCTGGATCTAGAACCTATCCTAAAAAGTGAAGTAAGTCAAAAAGAGAAGGACAAGTACAATATCCTAACACATATATATGGAATCTAGTAGGATGGTAATGATAACACACACAGCGAAGCAATGGAAAAACAGACATGGGCAGTAGACATATGGACATTATGGGGAATGAGCAGTGGGTGGGAGGCGTAAAGGAAGTAGCATGAAGACCTATACTATCATACATGAAAAAAATAGCTATTGTCATTGCACTATGAGAAAAGGGGATCCTGCAGGGATGCTGTGTGACAGTCTGGACGGGTGGTATGGGGGGGATATACATATGACTAATCTGGGATCATACATATCTGTAAACAACAATACTCTGTAAAAGTAAAACATAAAATAAATATTGAATAAAAAAGAAAGTTAGCAAAAGTGTCAATTTTTCAGTGCTCAGCCTTATTTATGGTCCAACTGTCACGTCCATACATGCCTACTGGAAATACCATAGCTTTGACTATGTGGACCTTTGGTGCCAACGTAATTCTGCTTTTTTTTTTTCCATTTTTTCTTTTTGTTTCTGATTTTTAATATGCTGTGAGGTTAGTGATATTTCTCCTGGCAATCTTGATTCCAGCTAGAACTTCATTTGGCCTAGTGTTTCACATGATGTGCTCTGTATAGAAGTTAAATAATTGCAGGTTGACACATACAGCCTTGACATACTCTTTTCCCAATCTGGAACTAGTTCATTGTTCCATGTCCAATTCTAACTGTTGCTTCTTGACCTGTGTACAGCCTCCTAAGAGGTGTGGAGAAAAGGGAACTCTCTTGCATTGCTGGTGGGAATGTAAATTGGTACAGTCTCTATGGAAGACAGTATGGAGATTCTTTAAAAAACTAAAAATCATAGCCCCATATGACCCAGCAATCCCACTATTTGGCTTATACCCTGATGAAATGAAAACTGAAAGAAGTACCTATACCCCAATGTTCATTGCAGCACTCTATACAATAGCTCAAACATGGAAGCAACCTACATGTCCATAGACAAATGAATGGTTACAAAAGCTCTGGTATATATATAGAATGGAATACTCCTCAGCTGTAAAAAGAAATGCAGAAGAATCAGTCCTAATGCAGTGGCTGGATCTAGAACCTATCCTAAAAAGTGAAGTAAGTCAAAAAGAGAAGGACAAGTACAATATCCTAACACATATATATGGAATCTAGTAGGATGGTAATGATAACACACACAGCGAAGCAATGGAAAAACAGACATGGGCAGTAGACATATGGACATTATGGGGAATGAGCAGTGGGTGGGAGGCGTAAAGGAAGTAGCATGAAGACCTATACTATCATACATGAAAAAAATAGCTATTGTCATTGCACTATGAGAAAAGGGGATCCTGCAGGGATGCTGTGTGACAGTCTGGACGGGTGGTATGGGGGGGATATACATATGACTAATCTGGGATCATACATATCTGTAAACAACAATACTCTGTAAAAGTAAAACATAAAATAAATATTGAATAAAAAAGAAAGTTAGCAAAAGTGTCAATTTTTCAGTGCTCAGCCTTATTTATGGTCCAACTGTCACGTCCATACATGCCTACTGGAAATACCATAGCTTTGACTATGTGGACCTTTGGTGCCAACGTAATTCTGCTTTTTTTTTTTTCCATTTTTTCTTTTTGTTTCTGATTTTTAATATGCTGTGAGGTTAGTGATATTTCTCCTGGCAATCTTGATTCCAGCTAGAACTTCATTTGGCCTAGTGTTTCACATGATGTGCTCTGTATAGAAGTTAAATAATTGCAGGTTGACACATACAGCCTTGACATACTCTTTTCCCAATCTGGAACTAGTTCATTGTTCCATGTCCAATTCTAACTGTTGCTTCTTGACCTGTGTACAGCCTCCTCAGGAGACTTGTGAGGTGGTCTGGTTTACCATTTCTCTCAGAATTTTCTTTAGCTTGTGTGATCTGCACAGTCAACTGCTTTAAGGTAGATGTTTTTCTGGAATTTTCTTGCTTTTTCTATGATTCAGTGAATGTTGGCAATCTCTAGTTCCTCAGCCTTTTCTAAATCCAACTTGTACATCTGCAAGTTTTCAGTTCACATATTGTTGAAGGCTAGCTTGAAGGATTTTAAGAATTAACTTGCTATCATGTGAAATGTATGTAACTGTGTGGAAGTTTGAACATTCTTTGGCATTACTCTTCGGGGGATTAGAATGAAAACTGACCATTTCCAATCCTGTGATGACTGCTGAGTTTTCCAAATTTGCTGACATAGTGAGTGCAGCACATTAACAGCATCATTTTTTAGAGTTTGAAATAACTCAACTGGAATTCCATCATCTCCAGCAGCTTTGTTCATAGTAATGCTTCCTAAGGCCCACTTGAATTCACAACCCAGGATGTCTGGCTCTAGGTGAGTGATAACACCATTGTGGCTTATCTGGGTCATTAAGAACTTTTGTGTACAGTTCTTCTGTGTATCCTTGCCACTTCTTAATACCTTCTGCTTCTTTTAGGTCTATAATGTTTCTGTCCTTCATTGTGCCCATCTTTGCATGAAATATAATCTCTAGTTTTCCTGGAGAAATTCCTAGTCTTTTCCATTCTATTGTTTTCTTTTATTTTTCTGCACTCTATTGTTTTCATTTATTTGCTTTCTATTGTTTTCCTTTATTTCTTTGCTTAATAAGACTTTCTTATTTCTCCTTGCTATTGTTTGTCACTGTGCATTCAGGTGAGTATATCTATCCTTTTCTCCTTTGCCTTTTGCATCTCTTCTTTTCTCAGCTATACCTAAGGCCCCATCAGACAATCATTAGAATGGAGTTATGGTTATCCCAGTGATAAATACGGTGTTCTATAATAATCCAAAACACTAGATAAGCCCATAGCATCATTACAGCCTTGACATACTCTTTTCCCAATCTGGAACTAGTTCATTGTTCCATGTCCAATTCTAACTGTTGCTTCTTGACCTGTGTACAGCCTCCTCAGGAGACTTGTGAGGTGGTCTGGTTTACCATTTCTCTCAGAATTTTCTTTAGCTTGTGTGATCTGCACAGTCAACTGCTTTAAGGTAGATGTTTTTCTGGAATTTTCTTGCTTTTTCTATGATTCAGTGAATGTTGGCAATCTCTAGTTCCTCAGCCTTTTCTAAATCCAACTTGTACATCTGCAAGTTTTCAGTTCACATATTGTTGAAGGCTAGCTTGAAGGATTTTAAGAATTAACTTGCTATCATGTGAAATGTATGTAACTGTGTGGAAGTTTGAACATTCTTTGGCATTACTCTTCGGGGGATTAGAATGAAAACTGACCATTTCCAATCCTGTGATGACTGCTGAGTTTTCCAAATTTGCTGACATAGTGAGTGCAGCACATTAACAGCATCATTTTTTAGAGTTTGAAATAACTCAACTGGAATTCCATCATCTCCAGCAGCTTTGTTCATAGTAATGCTTCCTAAGGCCCACTTGAATTCACAACCCAGGATGTCTGGCTCTAGGTGAGTGATAACACCATTGTGGCTTATCTGGGTCATTAAGAACTTTTGTGTACAGTTCTTCTGTGTATCCTTGCCACTTCTTAATACCTTCTGCTTCTTTTAGGTCTATAATGTTTCTGTCCTTCATTGTGCCCATCTTTGCATGAAATATAATCTCTAGTTTTCCTGGAGAAATTCCTAGTCTTTTCCATTCTATTGTTTTCTTTTATTTTTCTGCACTCTATTGTTTTCATTTATTTGCTTTCTATTGTTTTCCTTTATTTCTTTGCTTAATAAGACTTTCTTATTTCTCCTTGCTATTGTTTGTCACTGTGCATTCAGGTGAGTATATCTATCCTTTTCTCCTTTGCCTTTTGCATCTCTTCTTTTCTCAGCTATACCTAAGGCCCCATCAGACAATCATTAGAATGGAGTTATGGTTATCCCAGTGATAAATACGGTGTTCTATAATAATCCAAAAACACTAGATCCAGAGTGTCCCTAGTTCTCTTGGCACTGAAGAGAGATCTAGAGGGGACTTTCACCTAGCTCATAGTCAGCCAAACTCCTGCATCGTTAGTGAACAACTCTACTAGCAAAGATGGGACCATAGCAGGTAGCAAAGTGTTCTGACCCTTTTTAGTACTTTTCCAGAATCCCAAATTTTGATACCACATGAAGTCTAATAATAACTTTTACTCAATTTGGGTTATAAATAGTTTAAATCATCTTCTAATTTAGTTGTTGAATTTTATAGTGTTTGTACATCACCTATTCAGCATGTTGAATTGGTTAATTTTTAATGGAAATAAGCCATCAGGCTTCTAAACTAAGAATCTGCCAGCAATGCAGGAGGCCTGGATTCAATTCCTGGGTTTGGAAGGCCCCCTGGAGAAGGGAATGGCAATCTACTCCAGTATGTTTGCCTGGAGAATCCCATAGACAAAGAAGCCTTGCAGACTCCAGTCCATGGGGTCGCCAAGAATCAGACAGCACTGAAGCAATTTAGCACACATAGATGACATTCACAATCAAGCAACTTCATTTACTTCCTATAAGAAAAAAGATTCCTTATGTAGTCTGGGAATATGGAGATTTTTTCAAGAAGGCCTCTATAACACAAGTCCATTGAAGAAAGGCCAAGAAAGAGATAAGGGATTTGGCAAGGATTCAAGAAAGTCTGAACTCTTCAGTATCTTGACCCAACTGTTATGGTTAAGTTAGCAAGCCCTGATAGCAGAAACTGGCTATCAGAAACTGAGGAATCACAAAGAAAGACTATGAGGCTCAAACTAAAATTGTTCTAAAGTGCCAATAATTCACACTTCCCAGTTGTGGTCAAAGCAACCATGGCAATTCTTTCTCAGTTAGATTTATTAAGAATTTCTGGCACCTATCTCCACAAAGGGAAATAAAATAGGAGAGAGGAATAATCTGAGTCATAATATAAAAATGACACTGAAGACAAAAGAGTATATAACAATGATTACTCATAGAGAGGCAAGATTGGAGAACTGGAGTACAGAACTGGGATAAAGAATTTATTTTTCATTGTATATTCAAAATTTTTACTCTTTGAAGTTTATTCAACCATAAGTTAATAATTTAAATTTTTAACTACATTATAAAAAAGTACTAAATTCTAAAGGGAAAAGCATGCAATAAGCGTTGAAAATGTTACCAATTATTAGGGAATATATAAAAGAACATCAACATGATCAATCATTAATGAAAATTAAAATTAATCACAATATTTTGAGTTGATATGGCCTTTACATAAAATTGTTCCTCACTTAACACGGTTAACATTTCAGTGGGTTATAAATAGTTTAAATCATCTTCTAATTTAGTTGTTGAATTTTATAGTGTTTGTACATCACCTATTCAGCATGTTGAATTGGTTAATTTTTAATGGAAATAAGCCATCAGGCTTCTAAACTAAGAATCTGCCAGCAATGCAGGAGGCCTGGATTCAATTCCTGGGTTTGGAAGGCCCCCTGGAGAAGGGAATGGCAATCTACTCCAGTATGTTTGCCTGGAGAATCCCATAGACAAAGAAGCCTTGCAGACTCCAGTCCATGGGGTCGCCAAGAATCAGACAGCACTGAAGCAATTTAGCACACATAGATGACATTCACAATCAAGCAACTTCATTTACTTCCTATAAGAAAAAAGATTCCTTATGTAGTCTGGGAATATGGAGATTTTTTCAAGAAGGCCTCTATAACACAAGTCCATTGAAGAAAGGCCAAGAAAGAGATAAGGGATTTGGCAAGGATTCAAGAAAGTCTGAACTCTTCAGTATCTTGACCCAACTGTTATGGTTAAGTTAGCAAGCCCTGATAGCAGAAACTGGCTATCAGAAACTGAGGAATCACAAAGAAAGACTATGAGGCTCAAACTAAAATTGTTCTAAAGTGCCAATAATTCACACTTCCCAGTTGTGGTCAAAGCAACCATGGCAATTCTTTCTCAGTTAGATTTATTAAGAATTTCTGGCACCTATCTCCACAAAGGGAAATAAAATAGGAGAGAGGAATAATCTGAGTCATAATATAAAAATGACACTGAAGACAAAAGAGTATATAACAATGATTACTCATAGAGAGGCAAGATTGGAGAACTGGAGTACAGAACTGGGATAAAGAATTTATTTTTCATTGTATATTCAAAATTTTTACTCTTTGAAGTTTATTCAACCATAAGTTAATAATTTAAATTTTTAACTACATTATAAAAAAGTACTAAATTCTAAAGGGAAAAGCATGCAATAAGCGTTGAAAATGTTACCAATTATTAGGGAATATATAAAAGAACATCAACATGATCAATCATTAATGAAAATTAAAATTAATCACAATATTTTGAGTTGATATGGCCTTTACATAAAAATTGTTCCTCACTACCCTTAACTTTTGACGGTTAACATTTCAGTGACAAGCCAGTGGTCTGAGACCTAAGGGTGGGCTAATTAGGTTATTTTTTCAGTTTTCCAGTAATATTTTTAATGAATTACAATTGACATACATTATTATATTAGTTTAAGGTATGTAACATAGTGATTTCATATTTTTAAACATTAAGGAGTGATGACCATAATAAGTCTACTTACCATCTATCACCATGCAAAATTATTAAAATAATATTAGCTACATTATCTATGCTGTTCATTACATATATGTGACTTATAAATGGAAGATTGTACTTTTTAATCAATCTCACCTATTTTGTCAATACCACATCCACTTCCCCTCTGACAACCAGTAGTTTTCTCTCTGTATCCAAGAGTCTGTTTTCTTTTGTAATGTTTGTTCATTTGCTTTGATTTTTAGATTGTATATATAAGTGAAATTTTACTTATTAGTTTTTCTCTGACTTCTTTTTTGTTGTTGTTTTGTTTTTCCTGTACAAAAAAGGATTCCAATATCAAGGTGTAGGGAAAGGGAGAACAAGGGACATACCCTTTGAAGTAAGGACACAGGATAAGAATAAGCCTCAAAAGGAGGAGTGGGAGGAGAATGTTATAAAAAGGACTGAAAACGTTGTCTGTAAAAAGCTGGAAGAGGAGTCTCCACAGCCTCATGGGTGAAGGCAGAGATCTCCTTCTCAGTGAGAGGCTCTCCACTTAAGTACTCAAAGGAAGGGAAATGTTGGTGCTTTTCCCCTTGGTTCTGTTGCAGCCATTCCATTGCTAACTCTGGAAGACCTTCTGCCTTGTGTAGATAAGAGCACTACAGAGCTTGGAAGGCAGGTATCTGCTTGTATGGGTTAAAAGTGAGCATCTTCAGCAACAGCTGTGCTCCAGATTCCTCCATTTCAGATACCACCAACTGGTACTTCTAGGGGAAATGCTCCTTGGAGTAGAGGGACATCTCAGGGCCAGTTATCCTCTGGCAGCACTCTGATCAGGTCAAACATTTTGCCTAACTGGTCAGCTTCAGAGTTTTCACAGATGAGGGTCTCTCCCACCCACTATTCATTCCCCACAATGTCCATATGTTTATTCTCTGTGTCTGTTTTTCCATCAATTCACTGCGTGTGTTATCATTACCATCCTACTAGATTCCATATATATGTTAGTATATTGTACTTGTCTTTCTCTTTTTGACTTACTTTACTTTTTATGATAGGTTCTAGATCCAACCACCTCATTAGGACTGATTCTTGAACAGTGAGTGGGAGGCAAAAAGGAAGTAGCATGAAAACCTATACTATCATATGTGAAAAAAATAGCTATTGCCTTAGTACTGTGGGGAAGGGGGATCCTTCAGGGGTGCTGGGGAATGGGGGGGGGGATATACATATGACTAATCTGGGATCATACATATCTATAAACAACAAAACTCTGTAAAAGTAAAATGTAAAAAAAACCACACACAATAACCTCTACACTCCTATGAGAATGGCTAAATTCCAGAACACTGACAACACCAAATGTTGGCCACGATGTGGAACAACAGAACTTTCATTCACAACTGATGGGAATGCAAAGTGGCATAGCCATTTTGGTTGTTTCTTATAAAACTAAATATAATCTTTGTTGTCATACAATCCAGCAATCTTCTCCCTTGGTATTTACCTGAAGGAGTTGAAAACATGTCCAGACAAAAACATGCCTGTGCTGTTTATAGCAACTTAACTCCTAATTGCCAAAAATTGGAAGCAACCAGGATGTCCTTCAGTAGGTGAATGGATGCATAAACTGTGGTTAATCCAGACAATGGACTGTTATGTGCTGCTAAAAAATAATGAACAATCAGGCCATGAGAAGACATGGAGGAAACTCAGATGCATATCACTAAGTGAAAGAAGACATTCTGGAGAAAGGAAAACTATGACGATATTACAAAGATCAGTCAGGAGTTGCCAGAAGTTGGGGTTCAGGGAGGGTTGAATACGTAGAGCCCAGAGGATTCTTAGGGCAGGGAAAATCCTCTGTATGATATCATGATACTACATATATGTCATCATGCATTTGTCCAAATGCATAGAATGTCTAACACCAAGACTGAATGGTATTATAAACTATAGACTTGGCTGATAATGATGTGAAAGCATAGGTTCAACAATTGTAACAAATGTAACACCTTGGAGGGGATGTGGGTGATGGGAGGAGGCTGTGCATGGGTGGGAGCAGAAGTGTACAGAAAACTTTCTGTACATTCTCTTCAAGATTGCTGTAAATCAGTCATTGACAAAGCCCATTAACAATTCCCAGGAATGGAAAAATAGAACCTAGGTAATAAAACAAAGTTTAACCTTAAACAAACAAACAAAAAGCAGAGTCTCTCAATGAAACATCTTTGCTAAGATAAAACCAATGATCCACATGTCTATGGGCGTTGCATACATAGACTGTAAAAACCATCTAGAGCATGGTACCAGAGTGTAACAACCACAGATATAAGTGCCATTGGGTAACTGTAGATTCTGACTAGACCAAAGTCAGTCAGCTTGACTATCCTGCCACTTGTCATCAGAATGTTTTCTGACTTCATGTCCTGGTGAACGATGCAGTTGACATGAAGGAAATCCAGGCCTCTTAGAAACTGGAGCATCAGATCCTTGATGGTCTCCACTGGCAAGCCTCGTGGGGGGGCCTTTTTCATGAGTGTCCTTAGGTCTTATTCCACATGCTCAAAACATAAGGGTCACTTTGGTATGCTTGCCAGTTTGGGCTATGGCACAGATGTCCATTAGCTGGACAACACTGGGATCCTAGGCTCCACAGGAAGGCCACCTCATGAATTATGCCTGTGCTGTTTATAGCAACTTAACTCCTAATTGCCAAAAATTGGAAGCAACCAGGATGTCCTTCAGTAGGTGAATGGATGCATAAACTGTGGTTAATCCAGACAATGGACTGTTATGTGCTGCTAAAAAATAATGAACAATCAGGCCATGAGAAGACATGGAGGAAACTCAGATGCATATCACTAAGTGAAAGAAGACATTCTGGAGAAAGGAAAACTATGACGATATTACAAAGATCAGTCAGGAGTTGCCAGAAGTTGGGGTTCAGGGAGGGTTGAATACGTAGAGCCCAGAGGATTCTTAGGGCAGGGAAAATCCTCTGTATGATATCATGATACTACATATATGTCATCATGCATTTGTCCAAATGCATAGAATGTCTAACACCAAGACTGAATGGTATTATAAACTATAGACTTGGCTGATAATGATGTGAAAGCATAGGTTCAACAATTGTAACAAATGTAACACCTTGGAGGGGATGTGGGTGATGGGAGGAGGCTGTGCATGGGTGGGAGCAGAAGTGTACAGAAAACTTTCTGTACATTCTCTTCAAGATTGCTGTAAATCAGTCATTGACAAAGCCCATTAACAATTCCCAGGAATGGAAAAATAGAACCTAGGTAATAAAACAAAGTTTAACCTTAAACAAACAAACAAAAAGCAGAGTCTCTCAATGAAACATCTTTGCTAAGATAAAACCAATGATCCACATGTCTATGGGCGTTGCATACATAGACTGTAAAAAAAACCATCTAGAGCATGGTACCAGAGTGTAACAACCACAGATATAAGTGCCATTGGGTAACTGTAGATTCTGACTAGACCAAAGTCAGTCAGCTTGACTATCCTGCCACTTGTCATCAGAATGTTTTCTGACTTCATGTCCTGGTGAACGATGCAGTTGACATGAAGGAAATCCAGGCCTCTTAGAAACTGGAGCATCAGATCCTTGATGGTCTCCACTGGCAAGCCTCGTGGGGGGGCCTTTTTCATGAGTGTCCTTAGGTCTTATTCCACATGCTCAAAACATAAGGGTCACTTTGGTATGCTTGCCAGTTTGGGCTATGGCACAGATGTCCATTAGCTGGACAACACTGGGATCCTAGGCTCCACAGGAAGGCCACCTCATGAATTATGTTGATGGAGAGGCCCCTTACCGCATCCCCCACACTGGGGACTCTTGCACTCTTGAGGGCCACAAAGTGGCCAGTATGAGGATCATAAGCCTTTTACAGTGTCCCATGGGCACCAACATCAATCTCAGCATCTGGCTCATATGGAAAGGTAGCCATTGTCAGACCAGAAGAGATCTTTGCCTGGTATCAGGAGCTGCAAGAGCGTCCCAAAATTGGGACTGTGGAGTTGATTTCTCAGCGCCATACTCTTGAGGTCTGTCTGGAGCAGTTGGATGCTATGGCTTGACCATAGACACAGGCTGCAGGCTAGAGTGGCTTCTTTTATATGACTAGCTGCCAAAGAACTTTATGACTTCTTTTACTTAGCAGAATACCTTCAACATCCATCCATGTTGTCACAAATGGCATGATTTCATTCCTTTCAAAGGCTGAGTAATATTTCATTGTAGAAATTGTTTATCTATTCGCTATGGATGGACACATAGATTTCTTTCACATCTTGGTTACTACAAATAAAACTATGATCATAGAGGTATGTATATCTTTTTGAATTAGTGCTTTTATGTCCTTTGTATGAATAGCTAGAAGTGTAGTTGCTGGATCATATGACAATTCTACCTTTAATTTTTTCAGCAATCTCTATATTTACTTTCCATAGAGGCTACACCAGTTTACATCCCCATCACAGTGCACAAGTGTTCCTTTTTCTCCACATCTTCACCAACATTTGTTATCTCTTGCCTTTGATAATAGTCATTTGGACAGGTATGTCATGATATCACATTTTGGTTTGGATTTGAATTTCCCTGATGATTAAGTAACTTCCCAGATTTGAAAATGTCTTCTCCCATTTCGTGGCTGCCTTTTCATTTTATTGATGATTTCCTTCTCCTTGAAAAAGTTTTCCATTTGATATAATATCTTTTGTTTATTTTTGGTTTTGTTTCCTTGGTGAGGAGACATATCCAAAATAAATAAATAAATAAAATAAAACTGTTAAAATCAATGTCCAAGAGTGTATTGCTTATGGTTTCTTCTAGGAGTTTTACAGCTTCAAGTCTTAAGCCTTTAATCTATTTTGAGTTTATGTTGTATATGGTGTGTTAAAGTGGTGCCATTTTCTTCTGCTGCATGTAGTTTTCCAGTTTCTTCCAACACCATTTATGGAAGAGGTTGTCTTTTTCCTATTGAATATTCTTGCTTCCTTTGCGGTAGATTGAGCTTGTAAGCATGGTTTATAGATCTCTATTCTGTTTCATTGAACGGTGTGCCTGTTTTAATGCCAATACCATACTGCTTTCATTACTATGGCTTTGTAGAATAGTTGAAGTCAGGGTTCACGATGCCTCCAGTTTTGTTCTACTTTATCATGATTCTTTTGCATATTTGGGCTCTTTTTTGGTTCAATACAAGTTTTGAGAACATTTGTTCTAATTCTGTGAAAAATGGCATTGGTATTGGGAAAGTAAACTTATTGAATTTATAGATGGCTTTGAGAAGTATGGACACTTGAACTATATTAGGTCCTCCAGTCCATGAACACAGTATATCTTTCTGCTTGTGTAGGCCTCTTCCAATTTTTCCATCAGTGTCTTATAATAAAAATCTTTCACTTACTTATTAAATATTTTTCTAGATTTTTTGATGCAATTGCAAATAGGATCATTTTATTATTTTCTCTGAAGGCCCATTATTATTATATGAAAACACAAGACATTTCTGTATGTTAATTTTGTATCCTATAACTTTCCTGAATTCACTTACCAGTTCTCATACTTTTTGGTGAAGTCTTTAAGGTTTATTACATATAGTATCATTTCATATGCAAATAGAATTTTTCTTCTTTTCTAATTTGAATCCTTTTAAATTCTTTGTCTTGGCTAACTGTTCTAGTTGGAAATCAATACTATGTTGAGTAAACTGAAAAGAATGGGCATCCTTGTTTTTGATCTTAGAGGAAAAACTTTTGCCTTTTCAACTGTTAGTGTGATTTCAGTTGTGGGTTTGTGATATATGGTTCATTATACTCAGGTACATGTTCCCTGTATTCTCAGTTTTTGAGAGCTTTAATCACAAATGGATATTGAATTTTGTCAAATGCTTTTTCTGAAACTATTGAGATGATCATATGATTTTTTGATTAGTTATCTTCTTTTTAAATTTAAGTGCAGTTGAGTCATAATGTTGTGTTAGTTTCAAGTATACACCAAAGTGATTCAGTTATATATACACTTACACAGACATATTGGGCTTCCCTGATGGCTCAGTCAGTAAAGAATCCACCAGCAGTGCAAGAGACCCAGTTCTGAAGATCCCCTGGAGAAGGATATGGCAGCCCACTCTAGTATTCTTGTTTGGAGAATCCCACGGACAGAAGAACCTTGTAGGCTATAGTTCATGGGGTCAAAATGATAAACTCCGTTCCCCGATGGGAGGGAGCAGAGATCTCCAGGGGGTCCCCGAGACTCAAAGACCAGACCAAGAGCTGCAAAAGCAAGAGTAGTATTTTATTGAGTGAGTGCGCACTCGGGTGTCAGCCTGGTCGAACAAGCTGCACACCCTCGCCGAGGATTCCGGGGTTTTTATAGGGCAAAGTTTCAAATTAACGCAAGTACATTAGGCAACATACGATTGGGTATATGTTTGGCGGGCACATCAGGCATTACACGATTGGCTATATGTTTGGCAGGAAGTCCAGTGATGAGCCCACTATCCTTGAGGTATCCGCGGGCTGGGGGTGTGAAGTCCTTGACACTTTCCAGAGGAATCTTTATGGCCAAGGCTATCTCTTTATCGTAGGTCTATGGAGACTCTCAGGCGCCAGCAGGCAAGCAACTAACCCCCTGATTTAATGCCGGGGAGTCTCTGGTCACGGTGTTGACCCTAGCAACTGGCCTTTTCTTATGACTATTTAGAGCTGGGGAATCTCCGGCTACCGTGTTAACCCTTTAATAGCCTACCAACCTAACATTCCAGCCTTTTTGGTGATATAGGGTGCCGAAATTTGTCTGGCTACTTCTTGCTGAGTCTTTGTTCGGGCATGGGGAGTCTAAGGCTGGTCTGAGGGTGATGGGCTGGTGGGCAGTCGGGAATACCGTGGGTTGTGATATATGGTTCATTATACTCAGGTACATGTTCCCTGTATTCTCAGTTTTTGAGAGCTTTAATCACAAATGGATATTGAATTTTGTCAAATGCTTTTTCTGAAACTATTGAGATGATCATATGATTTTTTGATTAGTTATCTTCTTTTTAAATTTAAGTGCAGTTGAGTCATAATGTTGTGTTAGTTTCAAGTATACACCAAAGTGATTCAGTTATATATACACTTACACAGACATATTGGGCTTCCCTGATGGCTCAGTCAGTAAAGAATCCACCAGCAGTGCAAGAGACCCAGTTCTGAAGATCCCCTGGAGAAGGATATGGCAGCCCACTCTAGTATTCTTGTTTGGAGAATCCCACGGACAGAAGAACCTTGTAGGCTATAGTTCATGGGGTCAAAATGATAAACTCCGTTCCCCGATGGGAGGGAGCAGAGATCTCCAGGGGGTCCCCGAGACTCAAAGACCAGACCAAGAGCTGCAAAAGCAAGAGTAGTATTTTATTGAGTGAGTGCGCACTCGGGTGTCAGCCTGGTCGAACAAGCTGCACACCCTCGCCGAGGATTCCGGGGTTTTTATAGGGCAAAGTTTCAAATTAACGCAAGTACATTAGGCAACATACGATTGGGTATATGTTTGGCGGGCACATCAGGCATTACACGATTGGCTATATGTTTGGCAGGAAGTCCAGTGATGAGCCCACTATCCTTGAGGTATCCGCGGGCTGGGGGTGTGAAGTCCTTGACACTTTCCAGAGGAATCTTTATGGCCAAGGCTATCTCTTTATCGTAGGTCTATGGAGACTCTCAGGCGCCAGCAGGCAAGCAACTAACCCCCTGATTTAATGCCGGGGAGTCTCTGGTCACGGTGTTGACCCTAGCAACTGGCCTTTTCTTATGACTATTTAGAGCTGGGGAATCTCCGGCTACCGTGTTAACCCTTTAATAGCCTACCAACCTAACATTCCAGCCTTTTTGGTGATATAGGGTGCCGAAATTTGTCTGGCTACTTCTTGCTGAGTCTTTGTTCGGGCATGGGGAGTCTAAGGCTGGTCTGAGGGTGATGGGCTGGTGGGCAGTCGGGAATAGGGCTGAAGGAGCATCTGATGAGTAGCGACCTGTGAGATTTCTTTCATTCGGCTCAGTAGAAATTCCAGGGAGTGCCGCCGAGCGTTGGAATTTGGTGGGCGGAGGCCTCGTATCGGAAGTGCCATTCGGCGGGAGGGGGCCTCAGGGAGGATGTTTGCCTGCCTTTGGGTGGAACAACCTAGTCGTTTGAAACCAGGTTATCTGATTTTCCAGTCTTTCAAAAATAGTCAGACACAACTTAGTGATTAAACTACCACCACCATATGTGTATGTGTATATATATATATAAACACACAAATGTATATGCATACATATATATACATATGTGTATATATGTATATATATAATTTTCCAGTTTCTTTTTTATTATAGTTTATTATATGATATTGTATTCAGTTCCCTGTGCTATATATTAAGCCCTTATTAGTTATCTATTGTACGTATAGTAATGTGTATCTGTTAAACCGAAACTCCTAACTTATTGACACTTTTTCCCTTTGTTTTCTATGTCTGTGAGTCTATTTGTGTTTTGTAAATAAGTTCCTTTGTATCATTATATTCAGTTTGGTTCATTTCAGTCACTCAGTCGTGTGCAGGCTGTGGGGTTGGATGAAGGACAGTTGCCCATCTCAATTATGTTGCAGTGTGGACAGAGCACACCCTCAGGTGCTAGCAAGCTAGAAGAAGGGCATTAAAAAAGAGTGACTCTTTATCACCAGCAAGTTAGGATGAGATCACAAAAAATAGTGTTTCCCCTCTGTAACCCAGAGGAATCTTTATGGCCAAGGCTATCTCTTTATCGGGTCTATGGAGACTCTCAGGCGCCAGCAGGCAAGCAACTAACCCCCTGATTTAATGCCGGGGAGTCTCTGGTCACGGTGTTGACCCTAGCAACTGGCCTTTTCTTATGACTATTTAGAGCTGGGGAATCTCCGGCTACCGTGTTAACCCTTTAATAGCCTACCAACCTAACATTCCAGCCTTTTTGGTGATATAGGGTGCCGAAATTTGTCTGGCTACTTCTTGCTGAGTCTTTGTTCGGGCATGGGGAGTCTAAGGCTGGTCTGAGGGTGATGGGCTGGTGGGCAGTCGGGAATAGGGCTGAAGGAGCATCTGATGAGTAGCGACCTGTGAGATTTCTTTCATTCGGCTCAGTAGAAATTCCAGGGAGTGCCGCCGAGCGTTGGAATTTGGTGGGCGGAGGCCTCGTATCGGAAGTGCCATTCGGCGGGAGGGGGCCTCAGGGAGGATGTTTGCCTGCCTTTGGGTGGAACAACCTAGTCGTTTGAAACCAGGTTATCTGATTTTCCAGTCTTTCAAAAATAGTCAGACACAACTTAGTGATTAAACTACCACCACCATATGTGTATGTGTATATATATATATAAACACACAAATGTATATGCATACATATATATACATATGTGTATATATGTATATATATAATTTTCCAGTTTCTTTTTTATTATAGTTTATTATATGATATTGTATTCAGTTCCCTGTGCTATATATTAAGCCCTTATTAGTTATCTATTGTACGTATAGTAATGTGTATCTGTTAAACCGAAACTCCTAACTTATTGACACTTTTTCCCTTTGTTTTCTATGTCTGTGAGTCTATTTGTGTTTTGTAAATAAGTTCCTTTGTATCATTATATTCAGTTTGGTTCATTTCAGTCACTCAGTCGTGTGCAGGCTGTGGGGTTGGATGAAGGACAGTTGCCCATCTCAATTATGTTGCAGTGTGGACAGAGCACACCCTCAGGTGCTAGCAAGCTAGAAGAAGGGCATTAAAAAAGAGTGACTCTTTATCACCAGCAAGTTAGGATGAGATCACAAAAAATAGTGTCCGTCCGTGTTCCCGTGTCTAGATAAAGTTCCTGCTGATATCTGCCTCTCTGAAAGTCACTTTAAAATTAAGTGATTCTCCCTCATTTGTGGTCTAGGTGCTTTCTAATTGCTGCTTTGCACTAGATCTGAGGGTGAGTAAGTTTGCATACAAGCCCTTTAAGAGCAGGATCTGTGTTTCCTACTGTTTTATAATTCTTCTGGTCTTAACCCCTGTTGATTTCCAAAATCAGATGTTTTAGTAGTTCCTTTTTCTGTTGCTGGCTCCCGGGGTTGGGGTGCCTAATGTGGGACACAATCCCTTCTCTCCTTAAGGAAGACTTCTATATTTTAAGAATTTCTTATAATTGAGAGGTCACAGCAATTGGAGCATGCAGGAAAATCCATGTCTCTGTATCTCATATCCTTCGTGCTACATTGCTTTTGTCTTTGATAAAGACACTTTTTACCTTACTAGAAAAAAAGCATTCCATATGTAGCTGTAAATGCATTGCCCATGGGAGCAGGCAAGTTCATGGCCTTCCTATTGTCATGGGCAAGTAAAGGTATGTTCGCTTCTCACAGGAAAGATTAAGAAAAGATATCCAGGCTGAGCAGACAATTGTCTCCTTACACTAACAATAGGTGCTGCCTGCAAGCCTTGCTTCTCTGAAACCTCCTCCGAGGATGAATAGGTAGCTAGTTACTGATAAAAGCCTAGGCCAGAATAGCCCCACTCATAAGATTAGCAGTTTTAAACTATTACCTTTAGCAAACATCAATAAAAGTGCTAATGCAGAGTGCAAAACCTCTTCCTCTTACCCCTTTTCAATGCTAATGAAATACGCTTTTTACAACTCTAGTTCCCTTTGTAACTTAAGAATTGTAAGAATGTTTCTTCTTGACAGCAAAGGTGTTGGTGGGGGAGAAAGGCTCCTGTGATGACCTCTTTTGCATCTCTAGAGAGGCAAAAAGTTTCTTCATGATTATGAATTAACTTGAGATTTCTAGTTGGAAAAAAATATAAAAAGGGAAAAGGAAGATTGTGCAGGAGGCTCGCTCATGGAGATCGGCTGTGCCAATGTGAGACCGAGACTCTCCAGCTCTGGGGTAAGAACATCTGTTTGCATTTGATTGAGTTCTGATTATTTCTGATTATTTGTGCTTGCCTTTATTTGATGATTAATAAACCCACTCTTGGTTTGACAGTACTTGAGACCACGACACTTTATTGTCGAAGTCCGAGGCTCACACCCTGAGGGGACTGCACCGTGGTTTTTTTTTTTTTTTGATTGATTGATTGATTTTGGGTGGGGGTCGGGTTGGGGAGGGAGGGGAACGGGCGGGCCACTTCTTTGGTCTTTCATTTCTCTATTTTCATCCGTCTTTGTTCTTTTAGCTCCTGTGGGCCTCCCATCGTGGTGGCATCTGTCAGTCACAGAGCACCGGCTCTGGGCGCATGTGCTCCAGAGCTCCGGCTAGGTGATTGGACACATTGGTCCAGCCGCTCCGTGGCACGTGGGATCTTCCCAGGTCAGGGATCGAACGGGTGCCCCTTGCACAGCAAGGCGGTATCCTTACCCACTGGACCACCAGGGGAAGCCCACTGCACCGTGTTTGCGAAAATGTCCCTGAGCTATTTAAAAGTATCTCTTAGTGAGAACTAGTGAAAAAAGCTAAAACCAGATGGCAAGTAAAGGTATGTTCGCTTCTCACAGGAAAGATTAAGAAAAGATATCCAGGCTGAGCAGACAATTGTCTCCTTACACTAACAATAGGTGCTGCCTGCAAGCCTTCTCTGAAACCTCCTCCGAGGATGAATAGGTAGCTAGTTACTGATAAAAGCCTAGGCCAGAATAGCCCCACTCATAAGATTAGCAGTTTTAAACTATTACCTTTAGCAAACATCAATAAAAGTGCTAATGCAGAGTGCAAAACCTCTTCCTCTTACCCCTTTTCAATGCTAATGAAATACGCTTTTACAACTCTAGTTCCTTTGTAACTTAAGAATTGTAAGAATGTTTCTTCTTGACAGCAAAGGTGTTGGTGGGGGAGAAAGGCTCCTGTGATGACCTCTTTTGCATCTCTAGAGAGGCAAAAAGTTTCTTCATGATTATGAATTAACTTGAGATTTCTAGTTGGAAAAAAATATAAAAAGGGAAAAGGAAGATTGTGCAGGAGGCTCGCTCATGGAGATCGGCTGTGCCAATGTGAGACCGAGACTCTCCAGCTCTGGGGTAAGAACATCTGTTTGCATTTGATTGAGTTCTGATTATTTCTGATTATTTGTGCTTGCCTTTATTTGATGATTAATAAACCCACTCTTGGTTTGACAGTACTTGAGACCACGGCACTTTATTGTCGAAGTCCGAGGCTCACACCCTGAGGTGACTACACCGTGGTTTTTTTTTTTTTTTGTTTGATTGATTGTTTTGGGTGGGGTGGGGGGGGGGGGGGGGAACGGGCGGGCCACTTCTTTGGTCTTTCATTTCTCTATTTTCATCCGTCTTTGTTCTTTTAGCTCCTGTGGGCCTCCCATCGTGGTGGCATCTGTCAGTCACAGAGCACCGGCTCTGGGCGCATGTGCTCCAGAGCTCCGGCTAGGTGATTGGACACATTGGTCCAGCCGCTCCGTGGCACGTGGGATCTTCCCAGGTCAGGGATCGAACGGGTGCCCCTTGCACAGCAAGGCGGTATCCTTACCCACTGGACCACCAGGGGAAGCCCACTGCACCGTGTTTGCGAAAATGTCCCTGAGCTATTTAATATAGTATCTCTTAGTGAGAACTAGTGAGAATAGTAATCAGAGTAAGCTCCAACACAGTGCCCGCAACACTATGCTGCCATTTTGAACCCTTTCTCCAGTGAGACTTTTTTTTTTTAATTTTTATTTTATTTATTTATTTTCATCCATCTTTATTCTTTGGCATGTGTGGGCCTCCCATTGCAGTGGACTCTCTAGTTCCAGAGCACGGACTGGTAATTGGATACACCAGCCCAGCCATTCCGCATCACGCAGGATCCTCCAGGGCTAGGGATCGAACTGGTGCCCTTTGCACTGCCAAGGTGGATTTATCGTGGGCAGGTGGAGACGTGTTCATTTCTCACAGAAAAATTAAAAAAAAGATATCCAGGCTGAGCAGACAAATGTCTCCTCACACTAAGGATAAGAGCTGCCTGCAAGCCTCGCCTCTCTGAGACCAATACAGAGCACAAAGGTTCTTCCTCTTACCCACTTTTTAATGATAATGAAACACTTTACAACTCAAAGGAGTGCCTTTTGTAACTTAAAAATTGTAAGAATATTTTTCTATAAACAAGGTGTTGATGGGAGACAAAGGACTCGGTAATGACCTCTTTTACACCTCTAAAGAGACAGAAAGGTTCTTCATGATTTCTAATAAGAAAAAACATAAAAAGGGTGGAGAAAGATTGTGCGGTAGCCTCGCCCACGGAGATCGGCTGCGCCCGATGGGGTCGAGACTCCAGCTCTGGGGTAAGAACCTCTGTTTGCGTTTGATCAAGTTCTGATTATTTCTGATTACTTGTGCTTGCCTTTATTTGATGATTAATAAATCCACTTTGGGTTTGACAATACTTGAGACCATGATACTTTATTGTCGAGGTCCGAGGCTCACACCCTGAGGGAACCATGCCATGTTCTCAGAAAAGTCTCTGAGCTATTCAATATAGCTTCTCTTAGTGAGGACTAGTGAGAATAGTAATCAGAGCAAACTCCAACACGGTGCCCACGACAGACTTTTTACCCACTGAACCACCAGGAAAGCCCTCCAGTGAAACTATTTTAAACAGTTCCTTTTCTTCATTCTCCCAAGAGCTTTGTCATTCTGAAACTGCCCTTTTCACTTGTAAAACCAACACATATATATTTTCTGAAGATAGGGAAAAAATGAGGATGTGAATCCCATCTCTTAAAAAGCATGAATAAGAGTTTTTGCATTTCAGAGATTATTACATGAATTCATAGACTTTGGGTCAGGCTATTTCTCTGGGGGAAAAAAGGGTTCTTTTTTTTTTTTTTTTCTTTTTCCCCACTATAAAATTCAACTTAGGAAAGTAATTTATGCCCTGCTTAAAATTCCACTCGTGTTGACAGTGTACAGGACCATGAGCAGAAGAGGCTCCTGGGCATGCCACGCACCAAAATCAGAATCGTTCACTAGGATAATGCCCTTTACAAGGGGAACTCAAAGGTTAAAGTTAAAAAAGATATCCACTTTCTCCTCACACTAAGGATAAGAGCTGCCTGCAAGCCTCGCCTCTCTGAGACCAATACAGAGCACAAAGGTTCTTCCTCTTACCCACTTTTTAATGATAATGAAACACTTTACAACTCAAAGGAGTGCCTTTTGTAACTTAAAAATTGTAAGAATATTTTTCTATAAACAAGGTGTTGATGGGAGACAAAGGACTCGGTAATGACCTCTTTTACACCTCTAAAGAGACAGAAAGGTTCTTCATGATTTCTAATAAGAAAAAACATAAAAAGGGTGGAGAAAGATTGTGCGGTAGCCTCGCCCACGGAGATCGGCTGCGCCCGATGGGGTCGAGACTCCAGCTCTGGGGTAAGAACCTCTGTTTGCGTTTGATCAAGTTCTGATTATTTCTGATTACTTGTGCTTGCCTTTATTTGATGATTAATAAATCCACTTTGGGTTTGACAATACTTGAGACCATGATACTTTATTGTCGAGGTCCGAGGCTCACACCCTGAGGGAACCATGCCATGTTCTCAGAAAAGTCTCTGAGCTATTCAATATAGCTTCTCTTAGTGAGGACTAGTGAGAATAGTAATCAGAGCAAACTCCAACACGGTGCCCACGACAGACTTTTTACCCACTGAACCACCAGGAAAGCCCTCCAGTGAAACTATTTTAAACAGTTCCTTTTCTTCATTCTCCCAAGAGCTTTGTCATTCTGAAACTGCCCTTTTCACTTGTAAAACCAACACATATATATTTTCTGAAGATAGGGAAAAAATGAGGATGTGAATCCCATCTCTTAAAAAGCATGAATAAGAGTTTTTGCATTTCAGAGATTATTACATGAATTCATAGACTTTGGGTCAGGCTATTTCTCTGGGGGAAAAAAAAGGGTTCTTTTTTTTTTTTTTTTCTTTTTCCCCACTATAAAATTCAACTTAGGAAAGTAATTTATGCCCTGCTTAAAATTCCACTCGTGTTGACAGTGTACAGGACCATGAGCAGAAGAGGCTCCTGGGCATGCCATGCACCAAAATCAGAATCGTTCACTGTGGTGATAGTTCTTACAAGTGGACAACTACCTAGAGCAAAGGGGAGCTAAAAAGATCCCAAACACTTCATGTGAAATGTATGCATCTATCAACTTTCATGCCAAGGGAGAGGAAGTAATAGAAATAGATCAGTTAATAAGTTAAAAAATGTCATGAATAGATAGGTATCAACAGAAATTATAGTCTCTGAAGAAATGGAGGCAATATAACTACTCAAATGACAGGGGATATGTTTCTGTGGATAAAACTAATTGCATGTTACAATGATTGCCTCTGTTTATATTCTTAAGGTATGTGAAATATTAAATAGAATCAATGCTTAGACAATAAAAAAAATACTTGAAGATAAAGCTCTGAGGTCTAAGCCTTGCAAGCTGGGTGCCTTTCTTCTGTTCTCAGCTTTTCCATCACTCAGCAAGGGAGCTTTAGGAAAAGTTCATTTCAATTTGGTTCTGGGTGTGAGCAAAATATAGTCCATCAGAATCCAAACACAAATTTCTATAGATCTTAAGCCCTCCAGTATCTGTGCAAGTTTTCTTCCTGACCTGTTTGTATTTGCTGGTTTGGCCATCATATTTCTCTCACAAATGTTTCCTGGGAAAACCCTTGCATCTTTTAATCCCATGAGATAATTTTGACCTCACTTCCTTCCCAAGCAGTAGCCAATGAGGCTAAATCATTCCAAATTATTCCAAATTATTTTCCAAAAAAACTTGAAAACAGTTTATCTGATTTTCCTTAATCACCCTTACAGCTAAGTTTATATAGGCAATTTAGCTTATAATATTTTAGATTAGTCATTGAAAATCATGTTTACTGAAGTTTATATTAACATGGAAAATACTTCTCAAATATATTAATTGGAAAAAGAATATTAAATGTATAGAAAAGTTTATCTCAACATTTTAAAATAATTTTTTCCTGGATGATAAGAACTAACTAGATTTTTTCCTGTTCTCTGTATCACTATAAATAATATCTATATTCTTCCCAAATTAGTATAAATTGCTTAAAGTTTTAAAAATATGTAATTAAATCTAGAGGATTTCTGGATACAGAGAAAGAAGTCTGTTTTAAAGTTGAATTTAACTATTCATAGAGTCAACTACAGATTGCACTTGCCAAGAGCATTGTCAATGACTGAACAATAAAGGCATTTGCCGTCTGTCTCTGTGGAGACTGAACCCTGTGCTGCTACACATGTTGACTTTCAACATCCCCTGAGGAAGTTCAGGGTGGAGTGAGGCACTCTGTGCTCTAGGGAATCTGGTGCAATAGGTCATTAGATAATTGGACATTTTCAGGAACAGATTTTATGATCCCAATCCTTGAATCTCCTCATATGTAAAAAAGTAATAAATCCCCATGATGACATCAGATACTCATGACTAGCATAAGACCTTTCGTAAAATAAGTGCTTAGACAATAAAAAATACTTGAAGATAAAGCTCTGAGGTCTAAGCCTTGCAAGCTGGGTGCCTTTCTTCTGTTCTCAGCTTTTCCATCACTCAGCAAGGGAGCTTTAGGAAAAGTTCATTTCAATTTGGTTCTGGGTGTGAGCAAAATATAGTCCATCAGAATCCAAACACAAATTTCTATAGATCTTAAGCCCTCCAGTATCTGTGCAAGTTTTCTTCCTGACCTGTTTGTATTTGCTGGTTTGGCCATCATATTTCTCTCACAAATGTTTCCTGGGAAAACCCTTGCATCTTTTAATCCCATGAGATAATTTTGACCTCACTTCCTTCCCAAGCAGTGGCCAATGAGGCTAAATCATTCCAAATTATTCCAAATTATTTTCCAAAAAAACTTGAAAACAGTTTATCTGATTTTCCTTAATCACCCTTACAGCTAAGTTTATATAGGCAATTTAGCTTATAATATTTTAGATTAGTCATTGAAAATCATGTTTACTGAAGTTTATATTAACATGGAAAATACTTCTCAAATATATTAATTGGAAAAAGAATATTAAATGTATAGAAAAGTTTATCTCAACATTTTAAAATAATTTTTTCCTGGATGATAAGAACTAACTAGATTTTTTCCTGTTCTCTGTATCACTATAAATAATATCTATATTCTTCCCAAATTAGTATAAATTGCTTAAAGTTTTAAAAATATGTAATTAAATCTAGAGGATTTCTGGATACAGAGAAAGAAGTCTGTTTTAAAGTTGAATTTAACTATTCATAGAGTCAACTACAGATTGCACTTGCCAAGAGCATTGTCAATGACTGAACAATAAAGGCATTTGCCGTCTGTCTCTGTGGAGACTGAACCCTGTGCTGCTACACATGTTGACTTTCAACATCCCCTGAGGAAGTTCAGGGTGGAGTGAGGCACTCTGTGCTCTAGGGAATCTGGTGCAATAGGTCATTAGATAATTGGACATTTTCAGGAACAGATTTTATGATCCCAATCCTTGAATCTCCTCATATGTAAAAAAGTAATAAATCCCCATGATGACATCAGATACTCATGACTAGCATAAGACCTTTCGTAAAATAAGTGCTTAATTGTATTGAACTTCCCCTCACCAAATTCTTATATATGAACCTTTCCTGGCTATCTGAGGTACTCTCTCCAAGGCTGCAGCCCTCATGTTTCCCTAAATAAAACTTAGCTTGCAGATTTGGGACCACCCTGTGTCCAGCAGGTCTGTGAGCACTGTTTTACCCAAAACATTTGCTTGCTTCATGTCTCTGTGTGACATTTTGGTAATTCTTGCAATATTTCAATATTTTCCATTATTGTTATATTTGTTATTAAAAAAGTTGGATAGAGAAAAAAAAAACTTAACTTGAAACTCTCATATTGTGTATATTTTTCAGTCGACAAGAGGAAAATGTTAGGGAAACAAATTTCTAATTAGAATGAACAACTGCACTAAAGAAAATTTTCCCAACTGAGCTCTCTCCTCTGCCTAAAAAGACCCCACAGCATGAAACATGTGACTGGGAAGAGTCAGAATTCCTGGATAACCACTACTCATGCAGACACTTGCTGACTCACTCTGTGGTGATGGGCCACAACAGTTCAAATATCAATAAACCTGATGAGAGCTTACCAACTGATTTAGCCAAAGAATCAACTATCAGCAAAACATAAGGTGAAGAAGAGTTTAGTATGATTATTTATTCTCTGTACATGTAGACCTGTACCTCTGTTATCTTTCACTTGCACATGTGAAAAGGAAACCAGAATCAGAGCAGTCATAGAAGAAAAAGATCCTCCCCAAGTTACGTCTTTTCCCAGCCCATCATAAATTACACTAGAATTTATTGAATTAAGATAGAGACTTATGTCTCTGAGCTGATGATTTGTACTCCTTTAAGATATACATTCATAAATATATTGCTATGGGTCATCAATTTTCTTGTATATAAACCTTGATACAGGCAGAAAGGGTAAGATGAGGGGTTAAATTCTAGATAAAAAGGATAGAGTTGAATGGCTACACTTTTGATTTTTGGAAAGAAGCTGGGACATATACAGTGTGCAGGACCAAAGTACAAAGAAATTGAGCATTTAAAACCAATCATTACATGGAATTGAGATATTAAATGTTGAACAAAGATTAACCATACTATTGGTGTTTTCAGGTGATCAGCCAGATTTGATCACCTTATCCATGTCAAAGGATCTATACTCAGTTGGACTCTGTTAATCCACTGGGGAAACCTCTTTATAGAGATAATTAAGGTTAAAAAAGTAAAAAAAGGTGGGGTCTTGATCCTATAGGGTGTGTGTCCTTAGAAGAAGAGACAGCAAGAAGCACATTCCCTCTTACTCTCTCTCTCTCTGTCATACACAGAAGAAAGGCCATAGAAGGACATGGCAAGAAGGCAGATATTTACAACCCAAGGAGAGGTGCTCCACTAGAAAACAACCCTGCTGGTACCTTGATCTTGGACTTCCCAGGCTTCAGAAATGTGAGAAAACAGACTTCTGTTTTTTAAGCTACCAGTCTATGGTATTGTGTTACAGCAGCCCAAGCAGATTAATACAGCCTCCCAGGGCTGAGATCAAAACATCTTTGAACAACAAACACATCAGAACAAAGAAATGAGGTCCTTTGCTCCTGTCGTAGCCATGCAGTATCCTAACATCTTCTGCTAACAAAGCTTCATATAGAACCAGCTGGCAAAGGAGAACTGCTTGCAGGAATTTTGAGCTGAAAGGCAATAAATTGATCACTGGTGGAGGGGCAAACAAGGTGTATTGAGGTACTGTGAGACTAGCAATGATAATACTATGACTCATAGGCTTGAAGAACAGAGAGGAAACAATGTAATCCCTGTCAGGTGATTAATGGAGCCATCGAACTGTTGTGTTAAAAGAGGAAGCCCTTTTAAATATCACAGTGTTGATGTAGGGAAGATATATTCAAATATCTCTCTCCTACAATCCTCCAACCTTCCTGCCAGTGGATCCATTGTCTGAATTCACATAGAAGCAAGAGGGAGAAGGAGCCAGATAATCTATATGAATTTTTACTTTAGGTACCCTCAGCATTTGACCTTGAGACAAGGAATTGAGTACAAATAGTTTATTTGAGAGAAGGTCATGGAAAAAAGGGAGAAATGAGACTGAGAAAAGAAAGAAGCCAATAAAGAGTATGTTATCAAGCAAATAAAAAATGCAGAATTTGGATTTCTAGAGCAACTCCGGAAGATAGTGTAAACCCTTCCCTGATGATGGAGGGGATATTTAGTCATCAACTTTCACCACATTAGTTGAGGACTATTCCCAGGAAGCATTAATTCCTTGACTTCTGGCCTGCTATATGCACAGGACAAGTGGGCTGTTGCAGTGTAATAAATCTTTCTATACTGTCAACTAAAAAAACTGAACAACTTGAGAGCTGTGGGTTAAGTTTTATTTGGGGCATAATTAGGACTGCAGCCCAGGAGATAGCACCTCAGACAGCTCTGAGACTGATCCAAAGAGGCAGCAGGGTATATAGGATTTTGAGGAAGGGGGAGCTTAATATCAATAACAAAAGGTTTTGGTTAGTCACAAGGATTTGATATCACCGTGAAGGGATTTAATGCTTTTCTAAATATGAGGAGATGCAAGAATTGAGATAGTAAATCTGTTCCTAAAAACATCCACCTATCTAAAGACCCACCCCACCAGATTCCCTGGAGCAATGAGTGCCTCACTGCCTCAGGGTGTGCTGAAGGTCAGCAGCTGTCAGCACAGGGTCAGTCTCCAGAGAAGCAGATGGCAAATGACCATGTTCAGTCAGTGGCAATGTAATTGGTAAATGACAATTTGTAGCTGACAATACAAAGCCTTAGATGCTGGTTGTTGTCAGGTCAGTATATATAGAAATGGCAAATGCGAGGATATATGGGTGAGACATCAAAAACATCTGTTACAGAGAATGGCAGAGAAGGGTAGACAAAGAATTGGGGCAGTAACAGAGAACAAACAGCTAGTAGGTTCATCCCACTTTTTCCTGGCATTGTTCATGTTAGATTTGCACAACGTTCACGTTCAGATGTGCCAAAGTTGGGTCTGTGATTGAAACCATTGACCTTCACTGCTTCTATGGCTTTAAGAACACGATATCAAAAGTTACTTCCTTATAAATATGTTACTCAAGCAAATAGTTTATTTGAGAGAAGGTCATGGAAAAAAGGGAGAAATGAGACTGAGAAAAGAAAGAAGCCAATAAAGAGTATGTTATCAAGCAAATAAAAAATGCAGAATTTGGATTTCTAGAGCAACTCCGGAAGATAGTGTAAACCCTTCCCTGATGATGGAGGGGATATTTAGTCATCAACTTTCACCACATTAGTTGAGGACTATTCCCAGGAAGCATTAATTCCTTGACTTCTGGCCTGCTATATGCACAGGACAAGTGGGCTGTTGCAGTGTAATAAATCTTTCTATACTGTCAACTAAAAAAACTGAACAACTTGAGAGCTGTGGGTTAAGTTTTATTTGGGGCATAATTAGGACTGCAGCCCAGGAGATAGCACCTCAGACAGCTCTGAGACTGATCCAAAGAGGCAGCAGGGTATATAGGATTTTGAGGAAGGGGGAGCTTAATATCAATAACAAAAGGTTTTGGTTAGTCACAAGGATTTGATATCACCGTGAAGGGATTTAATGCTTTTCTAAATATGAGGAGATGCAAGAATTGAGATAGTAAATCTGTTCCTAAAAACATCCACCTATCTAAAGACCCACCCCACCAGATTCCCTGGAGCAATGAGTGCCTCACTGCCTCAGGGTGTGCTGAAGGTCAGCAGCTGTCAGCACAGGGTCAGTCTCCAGAGAAGCAGATGGCAAATGACCATGTTCAGTCAGTGGCAATGTAATTGGTAAATGACAATTTGTAGCTGACAATACAAAGCCTTAGATGCTGGTTGTTGTCAGGTCAGTATATATAGAAATGGCAAATGCGAGGATATATGGGTGAGACATCAAAAACATCTGTTACAGAGAATGGCAGAGAAGGGTAGACAAAGAATTGGGGCAGTAACAGAGAACAAACAGCTAGTAGGTTCATCCCACTTTTTCCTGGCATTGTTCATGTTAGATTTGCACAACGTTCACGTTCAGATGTGCCAAAGTTGGGTCTGTGATTGAAACCATTGACCTTCACTGCTTCTATGGCTTTAAGAACACGATATCAAAAGTTACTTCCTTATAAATCTGTTTGCCCCACTCATCACACAGGCATTCTTAATAATGTAGGAGATAGATGGGCCCCAGGTTAGACATTTACAACTGGCTTCCTGTTTGCATTTCATGAGGCAGGCTGGATACTTAAATCTGTTAACATTTTCTGAGACAAGAGATAGATGGGCTCCAGTTAAGGCATTTACAATCAGTTTTCTGCTTGCCCTCCAAAATGGAAGCAACAATAGAAACAAGGCAAGTAGTCTTTGTCTCTTGTTAACATCTTAAGATAATAGTCATAGCAATGGTCAAGATAATAGTCATGGCAATGACAAAGAGCAGTGAAACCTTGTTTGAGTAAAGGATTAACGGATCTCTGCTCCCCACTATTTTGGGACAAGGGAGACTATACACACATGCAGAAATGCTCCTTGAGGTTAAAAGTGAGGGGATAATGCCAGGCCGTAACAAGTCTTGCTCCTCCCAGAAGCCTTCACTTTGAGAGCCATCTTGGCTAAAGGGTGTGTGTGCACTCCAGGGGAGTGTCGCAGGGTAGATCAAATGTGGGAAAAAGAAACCAAGTAATTGGCCTCAAGGAAGACAAAGACCCAGAAGAACTGACCTATATATACGACTTAACTACCTCTTTACTGTGCTCCTCCTCACTCGGGGGATGTCCACACTCTTTCTCTTCAGATGTGCTTCTGTCTCATCTTGCTTCTGTCTCATCTAAACAAACTGTTTCTCTGTGTGATATCCATTTTTTCTTGTACTATGTCTCTAAAACAAGACTTTGTACTTTCATTTATAGTTTTTACCCCTGTGATAAATGGAGGCATAAATCTAGGGAAAAATATCTCTTGGCCTCTAGCCTTTACTGGTCTAGTGGCTAGGATTCCTGGTTCATATGCAGTCCACCCAGATTCAGTTCCTGGGCAGGGAATTAAGCCTCGTTCTATGCCACTACTCACTGCTGCCTTGTTGAGATCATTATGACCTGCAGAGAAGACCACCATGTGTATTGTCCTGTTCCTTCTGATCATGTAGCACATTCTTCACTAAAATGGATAACTGTAGTCACGTAACAATAGTTATGATGAGGCAATATCATTTCAAGAAAGGAATACAACAAATGAGACCAAAAATTGAAGAGCAGAGATTGAGACATATAAAAACCACTTGAGAACACCACACAGACTTCAGAGTTTCCCACTGTCCAGGTGGAAGAAGCATGTACAAAGTTTTCTTAAGATGACTGTCAGCAGTGCATGTAAAACTGACTTTCATGGCATGTATGCTGAGAGATGATCACTGCCACTGAGAAAAAAGAAATGTGTCCCTTGTCTTTTGGATCTGTCTGTATCATCATAGCTGAGAGAAGTTTCTGTCTTTCTTTCTTATTGATATGATATCTCAGGCAAACATTTACCAGGTTATTCAATTGCTTCATTGAATACTCCCTGTGCTCTTTGCTCTTTGCTCTGGAAACAGAAAAATTTTAAAAGCACTCTCTCTCTCTCTCTTTCCCCACACACTTACCAAATCTACTCACATTTTCATTTTGCACTGAACAGTCTCCTTTTCATGTTTTATTTCCCATTGTTTGAAGGGTATATTTTAATAGTTCATTCATTGAAAGTCTATGCATGAGTAAAAATGCCTCAATTTTTGCTACCGAAAAAGTCTTTATTTTGTCCAAACACATGAAGGAGACTTTAGTTGGACATAGTGATCTTTCCTCCATCATATAAAGATATACTACTACACTTTGGCTCTGACAGTCTCATTTGCATTATTTTGAGGATAATTTTCTTAGGCTGTTTTCCCTAAAAGCAGAATCTAATACAAGTATTATATATAGACAATTTATTTGGAAAGTAATCCCAGCAAACAGAGAAAATACTGGGTGGAGTGAGACAGAGAGGAGAAAAAGCCAAAGTGTGTTGTTAAACTTAACCCAGGTAACAATGGGATCTCAGTTTCCCGGGAACCTCTTAAAAAGTATGTGAAATGCCTCAAAATAGTTCATCCAAAAAATCCAAAGTAGATGCATTTATTCATTAACTTCTATCTCCTGCTTATCGATTACTGTAGCAGATGTACTAGCTGCCCTGATATGCATTCTCCCAATTGGCCCATTGAGTCCAGTTGTGGAATCAGTTCTGTGTGGGCTTTAACATACCTGGTATAAAAAGCATCTTGCCTCATGCTCATGACCTTAAGCCTTGGTGCTCTTTTGGTGTTGCAGACAGGGTCAGTAGCTCTTTTACCTACTAAATAAGACAGGGCACTAGATATATGTATCAGCTATTTTCCGCAGACTCAATAGTCTTTAAATGAAGAGGTCCATGAAAAAATTTTGTTGTACAATGGGATGAATAATTTGGACTTAAGATACGTTTTTTTTGCAGGTCGTTATGCACTAGGTATTATATGTCCCATATAGGGTAATAGATGTGTTTTCCTTACCCTGATGAGTGCATGTTGGAAAAGTTTTCCCAGGTTTAGGGTTCTCAGTGACAAGTTTATTATAGAATCTCAGAAAGACTCCACGCCAGCTTTATTTATGGTCAGCACACAGTAAGTCAAGTCCTTGTGGGCTTTCTGCACTTGTGCGTGTGCTATACAGTGTTTTGCACCTTTTGGTGGATACTGTGATGGTACCCCAGACTATGCAGTGTCAAGTTACATTTAAATCAGATAGCAGGGACATTTTACTCATGACTGCAGGTCTGCATCAGCTGAATCTTACAAAGCATGTCTTATCTGCCAAAACATAAATCAGTACCAGAACCCACAAAGCTGTTATTAGTTCTTCTGCAATGCAGTCCAAGCATTCCCTTAAGTCAACTGTTCTCTCTACACCAATGATTGTCTTTATTCTACTTCTAATAGAAAGGAAGTCAAAAATCACATATAGAAGCAGAATCCTTGATGGTCCAAGAAGGTTGGGGGGGAAATGGTATGGTTTTCAAAACAATAGAACTATTACTCTTAATTTTCTGACTACCTAGTGAGTAGGTAACCTGAGTATATATACAATGTCCGCAGATTTCTGGGCAAGTAAGAGTCTTTGTGGGCTTGAGCACCAGTTACAAAGCTGAGACAAAGGCAGCAGTGTTTAGTCAGGAAAGACTTGGTTGGGGTGGCTACCATGGTACTGGCTCTTGAATCCCTGAAACACACTGGGAAGAACCTAAAAGTGGCTTTAGTCACAAATAAAACTGGCATTTTGTTTTCTCAAGACACTAGCATTCAGGGGCTTCACCATCGAGGAGGCATATCAGTGTCAGAAGGCTCTGATGGTGCAACTCCATGTCCAGCATCCACTGCATTCCTACTCTTCAAACAGCAAGCACTGGTTGAAAGTTTTCAAAAGATTAAGGCAAAAGTCCTTGCTGATATTGCAGTTTTTAGGAGGAGATATCATTCTTACCAAACAGTTGTGAAACCAATATGTGATTAAGCACAGATAAACATGGCACAGGAAGAAAGTATGAGGAGACAGACAGTCAACATCAACAAAGCATAGATCATTCAGAAGTGGGAGTATCTTTGAGGACAAGAATCTGACTTAAATAATTTCTTTATGTTTTCCAACCCCAACCACTAGCCTCTGGCCTAAAATGGGCATTAATACTTTTAATCAATATGTTCTTGCTTATTAAAAGTTTTAAATGAGGGCTCCCCCTGGTGGTCCAGTGGATAAGGACACTGCCTTGCAGTGCAAGGGGCGCCGGTTCCATCCCTGGCCTGGGAAGATCCCACGTGCCGCAGAGCGGCTGGACTGATGTGTCCAATCACCGAGCCGGAGCTCTGGAGCACATGCGCCCAGAGCTAGCGCTCTGAGAAAAGACGCCCATGCTAAATTAAGTCTTATCTGCCAAAACATAAATCAGTACCAGAACCCACAAAGCTGTTATTAGTTCTTCTGCAATGCAGTCCAAGCATTCCCTTAAGTCAACTGTTCTCTACACCAATGATTGTCTTTATTCTACTTCTAATAGAAAGGAAGTCAAAAATCACATATAGAAGCAGAATCCTTGATGGTCCAAGAAGGTTGGGGAAATGGTATGGTTTTCAAAACAATAGAACTATTACTCTTAATTTTCTGACTACCTAGTGAGTAGGTAACCTGAGTATATATACAATGTCCGCAGATTTCTGGGCAAGTAAGAGTCTTTGTGGGCTTGAGCACCAGTTACAAAGCTGAGACAAAGGCAGCAGTGTTTAGTCAGGAAAGACTTGGTTGGGGTGGCTACCATGGTACTGGCTCTTGAATCCCTGAAACACACTGGGAAGAACCTAAAAGTGGCTTTAGTCACAAATAAAACTGGCATTTTGTTTTCTCAAGACACTAGCATTCAGGGGCTTCACCATCGAGGAGGCATATCAGTGTCAGAAGGCTCTGATGGTGCAACTCCATGTCCAGCATCCACTGCATTCCTACTCTTCAAACAGCAAGCACTGGTTGAAAGTTTTCAAAAGATTAAGGCAAAAGTCCTTGCTGATATTGCAGTTTTTAGGAGGAGATATCATTCTTACCAAACAGTTGTGAAACCAATATGTGATTAAGCACAGATAAACATGGCACAGGAAGAAAGTATGAGGAGACAGACAGTCAACATCAACAAAGCATAGATCATTCAGAAGTGGGAGTATCTTTGAGGACAAGAATCTGACTTAAATAATTTCTTTATGTTTTCCAACCCCAACCACTAGCCTCTGGCCTAAAATGGGCATTAATACTTTTAATCAATATGTTCTTGCTTATTAAAAGTTTTAAATGAGGGCTCCCCCTGGTGGTCCAGTGGATAAGGACACTGCCTTGCAGTGCAAGGGGCGCCGGTTCCATCCCTGGCCTGGGAAGATCCCACGTGCCGCAGAGCGGCTGGACTGATGTGTCCAATCACCGAGCCGGAGCTCTGGAGCACATGCGCCCAGAGCTAGCGCTCTGAGACAACAGACGCCACCGCGATGGGAGGCCCGCAGGAGCCAAAGAACAAAGACGGATGAAAATAGAGAAATGAAAGACCAATAGAAGTGGCCCGCCTGCTCTCCTCCCTCCCCAACCCGACCCCCGCCCAAAAAATAAATAAATAAATAAATCTTAAAAAATAAATAAATAAATAAAAAATAAAAAAGTATTAAATGAGGTAAGATTAGAACTGGGACTTTGTAGACTAAATTTTTTTTATCTAAGAAAGAATAGCATTATTGTTGGGGATCTATGAACAAAATAGAATATATACACATGCATATATATATTTATATTAGAATATATATTACAAATTTTAAATTGCAATCACCTGAAAAGAATCAAAAAGATGATCTTGTTCAATATATTCACTGAACATATTTACAAACCATGATCTAGAAAGAGGAAGTTTGCCAATGTGACACAGTCATATAAGGGCAGTGTTAGGTCCAGGCTTCGTGTCAATGATCTTTTCCACATCTAAAAAAAGCACTGATTTTCAATAGACAGTTCTTTGGAGAACACATGTAGGGGATCTCCAGAAGGACACTGCTGAATACCAGAGTTACAGGGAACTAACTGGTCAAGATGAGCTTATTTAATGTATTGCGAAGGAAATAATCAGCAACTAGTTCAGGCAGGAATTAAGAGGTTATGCTAGGGTGATTGACATTTATCCTAAGCTACTATGCAGGGCCAGAAATCACAGTTTGTGATTACAGACTATTGGTTTGGGGGAATAACTCAAGCCACACCAAAGTCTTTCCCCAGGACATTAAAAAATGGAACTGTGGACAGAGATGTGATCCCTCCCAGATAACAAGGTCTTGCAGTGTAAGGTTTCCCTCCATTAGACTAACAATGGCCAGTTTAAAAGAATGAAGTAAAAGTGAAGAAAAAGGAAGAGACAAGAGAGTGTGCTCAAGTCTCTAGTGGTCTAGCATTAATACTGCTCTTTCTGTGAAATTTGATTGCAGCAACTTTAAGTGACATGAATGCAGTTTTACTCTGCCTAGTATTTCTAACCAGATGGTTACTAACTGCAGAAAATCCATGGGATTTAGAGAAGCCCATGGAGAACCCATGGAAATCAGATGCTTTATGTGTAATTGGAGAAAAGCCAAGTGTTTGGGTTCCATTCTTCATCTGGAGAATCCATTGTTATTGAACCTGGACCCAATTGAGCATTGAGAACAATTTCCTGAGTTAAGTCAAGGAGTCTAAAATAAAGAAGATGAATTCCTTCCTGGCTGCCCTATTCAAAGCCTAATGCATCACAACTTTTTTTATGTCCAAGGAAATATCACATCATTCTAGGTAGAAAAGATGGCTCTAAACATCTTTTTTTTTTTTTTAATTGCAGTGGCCTCTCTCTTTGCAGAGCACTGGTTCTGGGTGCATGCCCTACAGAGCACCAGCTCATCATCGGACACACCAGTGCAGCCACTCTGCGGCACGTGAGATCTTCCCTGGCCAGGGATCGAACCAGTGCCCCTTGCACTGCAAGGTGGACTCTTTCCCCACTGGAACACCAGGGAAGCCCAAAATCTGGCTGTGAAAGAGCATTTTGGTTCAGCATAAGAACCTTTTTCTAAGAAACAGCTTCCCACTGAGGACTACCTCATGAGGAGATGAACCTCAAACTATAGGGAATATTCAAAGAAATATTCAAAAAAATATATTGTAGGAAAAATATAAAATACAGGATTACAGGTTCACTTTGCCAGTTCTTTGTGACTTTAAGAACTGGTGGTATTTGTGTTCAGTCACAAGGGCCCACATGCTATTGAGACAAATCCAAAATAAATCTCAAAACCACTGTCCAGTGAGTGAGTTGGAGATTTCTCTCCTGCCTCAGCCAAACTCTCCCTTCTTTCCCTTCTTAGTGAGTACAGTTGTAAATAAGCTTTTCTTTCCCTGGCTGTAGAAGAGGTGGTTTCCTTCTTCCTACTGCCCAGACAAGGCTCCATCAACATCAACTGCACCCATTGTCATTTCTGTGTGAATCCTCTACTGACTCCCAAATCCAGGAAGTTCTATAGGGTGTTGGAAATTTGATTGCAGCAACTTTAAGTGACATGAATGCAGTTTTACTCTGCCTAGTATTTCTAACCAGATGGTTACTAACTGCAGAAAATCCATGGGATTTAGAGAAGCCCATGGAGAACCCATGGAAATCAGATGCTTTATGTGTAATTGGAGAAAAGCCAAGTGTTTGGGTTCCATTCTTCATCTGGAGAATCCATTGTTATTGAACCTGGACCCAATTGAGCATTGAGAACAATTTCCTGAGTTAAGTCAAGGAGTCTAAAATAAAGAAGATGAATTCCTTCCTGGCTGCCCTATTCAAAGCCTAATGCATCACAACTTTTTTTATGTCCAAGGAAATATCACATCATTCTAGGTAGAAAAGATGGCTCTAAACATCTTTTTTTTTTTTTTAATTGCAGTGGCCTCTCTCTTTGCAGAGCACTGGTTCTGGGTGCATGCCCTACAGAGCACCAGCTCATCATCGGACACACCAGTGCAGCCACTCTGCGGCACGTGAGATCTTCCCTGGCCAGGGATCGAACCAGTGCCCCTTGCACTGCAAGGTGGACTCTTTCCCCACTGGAACACCAGGGAAGCCCAAAATCTGGCTGTGAAAGAGCATTTTGGTTCAGCATAAGAACCTTTTTCTAAGAAACAGCTTCCCACTGAGGACTACCTCATGAGGAGATGAACCTCAAACTATAGGGAATATTCAAAGAAATATTAAAAAAAATATATTGTAGGAAAAATATAAAATACAGGATTACAGGTTCACTTTGCCAGTTCTTTGTGACTTTAAGAACTGGTGGTATTTGTGTTCAGTCACAAGGGCCCACATGCTATTGAGACAAATCCAAAATAAATCTCAAAACCACTGTCCAGTGAGTGAGTTGGAGATTTCTCTCCTGCCTCAGCCAAACTCTCCCTTCTTTCCCTTCTTAGTGAGTACAGTTGTAAATAAGCTTTTCTTTCCCTGGCTGTAGAAGAGGTGGTTTCCTTCTTCCTACTGCCCAGACAAGGCTCCATCAACATCAACTGCACCCATTGTCATTTCTGTGTGAATCCTCTACTGACTCCCAAATCCAGGAAGTTCTATAGGGTTTTTCAATTAGCCTTGCAGAGACTAGGATTCTTATGGTGCAGCCTTGAGGTCTTTGACTGGGCATCCACCTTGTATCTCTGCTCCTATCTGGTAAGTAAATGGACTAACTTCTGCATATATGGGTTTTTTATGGTACTGACTTGGAGAACCTCAGAAGCCGCAGAGACTCTACACTAGCTGCTGGGAGCTGAGGGGAAGGGGGTCCTATAATCCCAGACCAAGGGTACTGTCAGCATGAAAAATATGCCCAATGTGACAGTTGTAAGGTGTGTGTGTGTGTGTGTGTGTGTGTGTGTTAATCACTCAGACACATCTGACTCTTTGACCCCATGGACTATAGCCCTCCAGACACCTCTGCTCATGGGATTCTCCAGGCAAGAATACTGGAGTGGGGAGTGGGTTGCCATGATTTTCTCCAAGGACTCTTCCCAACCCAGGGATTGAACCCAGGTCTCCCACACTGTAGGCAGGTTCTTTATCATCTGAGCCACCAGGATAGCCCAAGTCAAACTTCATTTGGGGCAAAATGAGGACTGCAGCCCTGGAGGCAGCACCTCAAATAGCTCTGAAAAACTGCTCCAAAAGGGTAGTGGAGAAGGACAGTACATATGTGATTTTGGTGAAGGGAGAGTACATGTGATCAAAAGCATTTTTTTTTTTTCACAAGTTTTCTGCTGGTCTCCTGAAGCTTTCTGCTTGTCATGAGAAACTGTGGTCACACTGAAGGATTTTAGTGCTTTTCTAGATATGAGGGACCATAAAATCAGCTCCTGATAATATCTAACAATCTGAAGACCTGTCCTGCCAGTTCTTTTCCTGAGCACAGAGTACCTCATTTCTGCTCTCCATCCTGAACTCTTTCAGGGGGTGCTGAAAGTCAGCAGCTGCAGCAGCACAGGATTTAATCTTCGTCAAATGGAAAACACTCATGGCCAGTGCCAATTTGTAGTTGGCAGCACCCCAGCATAAGCCCCATATAGCATTTCAAATCCTCCTATCTGTGGCTATTAACACTTCAAGTGTGACAGTAGATAGAAGGAATCAGCTAAGCAAGAGATCACAGTGTGGATTCCTGTAGACCTTTGCTGAGAGTTACAGGCTTTGTGAAGGCATTCAAATCTCTAATAATATGCATCAAGGTGTATGCCAATAACTCATGCTACAATTATTTCAATAAATATTTCCTTCTTGATGGTAGGGGTTATATTTAGAACCCAACTGAGCCTTTGATGTGTCAGGTTTTATAAATTTCAGTGTTCAGAGGGATTGTACTCTTATTATCAACACTGGCCTACTGACACAGATTTCACCCCAGCCCTTCTCCCCAATACAGGCCCAAAGCTGCTGTGTTTCCTGTGTCCCCTGCAATGGCAGTCAGATTCTTTTTTTTTTTTTAACATTTATTTATTTATTTATTTATTGGGGGGTGGGGTGGGAGGGGGGTGGGCGGGCCACTTCTATTGGTCTTTCATTTATCTATTTCATCCATCTTTGTTCTTTGGCCCTTGTGGGCCTCCCGTTGCGGTGGCTGTTGTCGTAGAGCACCAGCTCTGGGCACATGCGCTCCAGAGCTCCGGCTGGGTAATTGGACACATCAGTCCACCCACTCCGCAGCACGTGAGATCTTCCCAGGCCAGGGATTGAACCGGTGCCCCTTGCACTGCAAGGCGGTGTCCTTACCCACTGGACCACCAGGGAAGCCCTGCTGTGAGTTTTATCCTTACCTTTCAGCTTCGCCTCTAAGAAGATGAAAATGTAATTCCTGTCATGTTGTTGGTTTTAAGTTTTAATGTCAATTTCAGGCAAGAAATATGCAAATTCTCTTTTAGGAGATATAAGTAAGAAACTATGCAGAGATCAGAGATAAGGCTAGAGATGCAAAAGAAAAACTATACTGCTGCTCACTGTTAGAACTGCACAGGCCTCCTCTGCCCAGGACTACAAAATGAGGTGGCCTCAACTTCATTGTCAGTAGACTATATGAGTTTCATCTCCTTCTGTGATGAAGATACTATTACTCCATTTCTGTCTGTTGAATTACCAGCTGAACTCTATTTAAGCCACCCTCCCTGCTGTGCCTTCCATCTTCTCTAGATCAGACCCCCAGAGTGTGTTGGCTCCTCATCCACACTTCACCCCTCTTCCACTGCTCCTGTTACCCAGGTGCTAGTGAGTGCAATGTTCTTCTGGGATATATTAAGCCTACACATTTAGACCCCACCATGGCTCAGGGTCTCAAGATTTAATCTTATTTACCTATGGATAGTGGAAGCAGAACCCAGAAATACAGGATTTATTTCTTATTCTCTAAATGCTAGCCTTTCTGCACTGCCACCCATGTCACCACCATCACCAGCAAAAAGCAGAGGCTGGTGGTGTGGTTTGTTCCAGTCCTGCACTCATGTGCCCAGAAGCAGCTCAATTCTATTAAAAATTCTCCCTGGCCCAACTGCTCTTAGTCCCCAAGGATGAAGGATCTTCTACCAGGATGACTGGCAGCAGGATACCTACTTTCCCTGAGGGAAACTCTTTTCCCTCCCAGAAGTAAAGGATCACACCTCATGGCTCCATTGGTTCAAAGTCTAGGTGACTTCCTCGTCTCCATGTTCAACTGGTGATCACACTTTTATCTCTCTCCCCTCTATGAGTCACTCATGATGCTTCTCTTTAACCCATCAAGCAAGAACTGGTATACTGTGGCATCCAGACAAACTGAACAACAAACTACCACTACTAACAACAGCAATGATGATAAATGTCTAGTCAGTATTTACTAAGTCACAGATACTGTTCTGTGACCAACTCTATGGTATGGAAGGTGGTATAATCATTTCTGAGATCAGCAACTAAGGCACAGAGAAACCAAGTAAGGTGCCTAAAGTGACAAAGACCAGGATTTGAGCATAGTCAGTCTGACGTCAGAGCCCACCTTCTTAAGCACTTTATTAAGATGCAGCATGATAATCCAGCATGATAAACTTTCAAAATGCATTACAAATGAAAGAGCTTCAGAAAGGAAAAGAGGTGGTAAGACTGAAGATACCCTCCTATGAAGAACAGGTGGGAGAACTATGTCAGAATGAGAGTTAAAATTTGAGTGGGAAGGTGGGATTTAGAAGGAAATCTGTGAAAGATGAGTGACTAAGGAAGAAATCATGTTCTTTTAATCTTGAGAGTTAAATAATTAGAACCAATGGATACAGGAAAGAACTTTCAGGAAGCAAGAATTGTGCTGAATTTCTCATCACTGGAACTCCATGACCTGGGCAGCCTGGATATTTACATAACAAGAGTGTGCTGCTGTTTCATTCATATAAGTGCAGCATTAAGTGTACCAATGTCATACTACAGCAAGCATTCAGGACTCTCGCAGAGCAGGCTGGAAAGACCAAGGAGTTAGTGCCCTTTAGGCGCACCCTCATCCAATGATGAATGTCAGTTAGTGGATGCATGCCTCTTACCCCTTAGTGAGATTAACTCTGCACTCATGTGCCCAGAAGCAGCTCAATTCTATTAAAAATTCTCCCTGGCCCAACTGCTCTTAGTCCCCAAGGATGAAGGATCTTCTACCAGGATGACTGGCAGCAGGATACCTACTTTCCCTGAGGGAAACTCTTTTCCCTCCCAGAAGTAAAGGATCACACCTCATGGCTCCATTGGTTCAAAGTCTAGGTGACTTCCTCGTCTCCATGTTCAACTGGTGATCACACTTTTATCTCTCTCCCCTCTATGAGTCACTCATGATGCTTCTCTTTAACCCATCAAGCAAGAACTGGTATACTGTGGCATCCAGACAAACTGAACAACAAACTACCACTACTAACAACAGCAATGATGATAAATGTCTAGTCAGTATTTACTAAGTCACAGATACTGTTCTGTGACCAACTCTATGGTATGGAAGGTGGTATAATCATTTCTGAGATCAGCAACTAAGGCACAGAGAAACCAAGTAAGGTGCCTAAAGTGACAAAGACCAGGATTTGAGCATAGTCAGTCTGACGTCAGAGCCCACCTTCTTAAGCACTTTATTAAGATGCAGCATGATAATCCAGCATGATAAACTTTCAAAATGCATTACAAATGAAAGAGCTTCAGAAAGGAAAAGAGGTGGTAAGACTGAAGATACCCTCCTATGAAGAACAGGTGGGAGAACTATGTCAGAATGAGAGTTAAAATTTGAGTGGGAAGGTGGGATTTAGAAGGAAATCTGTGAAAGATGAGTGACTAAGGAAGAAATCATGTTCTTTTAATCTTGAGAGTTAAATAATTAGAACCAATGGATACAGGAAAGAACTTTCAGGAAGCAAGAATTGTGCTGAATTTCTCATCACTGGAACTCCATGACCTGGGCAGCCTGGATATTTACATAACAAGAGTGTGCTGCTGTTTCATTCATATAAGTGCAGCATTAAGTGTACCAATGTCATACTACAGCAAGCATTCAGGACTCTCGCAGAGCAGGCTGGAAAGACCAAGGAGTTAGTGCCCTTTAGGCGCACCCTCATCCAATGATGAATGTCAGTTAGTGGATGCATGCCTCTTACCCCTTAGTGAGATTAACTCTGGGCTACTTTTCTCAGGGATATCCATCAGAATTGAGCCTCAGTTGTCTACACCAAAATAACCTGCTCACTATTGTAATTAGTCTTGGCTTCTTTCCTTTCTCTGTCTCCTATCCTGTATTGATGATCCTTGAGATTGCCTATCCTATACACCACTTGTATTCAGTTCTCAGGAAGAAATCCCTGCTGATGGGAGAAAGCCTATTCATAAAGGTTTGAGTGCTAGATGGAGTCTTATCTGGATGACTATTATCATTCCTTTCAGTATGAGATGTTATGGTTTAATTCAATAATTAATAAACTCTAAATCTTACGTGAAAGGAGAGCTACTAACAGGTGCAATCTGAGAGAGATGTTAGAACTGATCCTGGAAAGGATGAGAGAGGTACAGGACTGGAGATTTTTGAAAGAGGTGAATAGGAAGCCAACCAGAGGTACCCTCCAGGTCAGAGATAGGGAAAACAGGGAAACAGTGAGGTGCTATAAAGAAAAAACTTTGTCTTCTCCTCTGGTTTAGTGAGGGCCATCTCTGAATTTTATTCTCCATATACCTGGGTGTGTAAACTTAAGAATTAATAAAAATCATTTTGATTTTCTCTAATACCCATTATAAAAAGCTTTCAAGAGTCCTATCTAAATGATCTATTGCTTTTTCACAAATGATCTCCAAGGTCAGGATGAACAAATGGCCAGTCAGCCATAAGAGAAATGAGTCAGAGCACACATATCTTGTTGCCATTTTAGAGAAATGCCAAGTGCAGTTGAAGAAGTTTGTATTTAATATGTTGAATATTAAAACCACCACTACTCAGCTGCACAGAAATTTCTCTTTTTGAATATTTTTCTCTAAATTTCCCTCTTGAACTATTCTATTTCAATTCAATCTCAAATGCAACCTCAAATTCCTACCATTCAAAAAATGTACTTGATGACATTTTTATATTATGCTGTACAACAATGTGGGCTTCTACAGGGACTCAATAATAAAGAATACACCTGCAGTGCAGGAGACACAGGAGACTTGGTTTTGATCCTGAGCTGTGAAGGTCCCATGGAGGAAGGTATGGCAACCCACTCCAATATTCTTGTCAGGAAAAACCTATGGACAGGGGAGACTGCTGGGTTATAGTCCATAGGACTGCAAAGAGTCAGACGTAACTGAAGTGACTGGGTATAGCACTCACAGCATGGAATAAGGTATAGTGATTTTAATAAAAGGGAGAGAAAATTAAAAGCTACCAATAAACCAAACAATACTAAAACATAAATCAAGCTTGGTAGCAACTGTTCATTGCACCCAAGTGTGTGCATACATTATGGAATTACAGTGTCTTGAATTCAACCTTCCCTAGCTTTGATCTTGACCATAGCATCACAAGGGTAATAATTTTCCTTTAGAGATGTTATGGTTTAATTTTTTTTGTGAAAGGAGAGCTACTAACAGGTGGGAGAGATGTTAGAACTGATCCTGGAAAGGATGAGAGAGGTACAGGACTGGAGATTTTTGAAAGAGGTGAATAGGAAGCCAACCAGAGGTACCCTCCAGGTCAGAGATAGGGAAAACAGGGAAACAGTGAGGTGCTATAAAGAAAAAACTTTGTCTTCTCCTCTGGTTTAGTGAGGGCCATCTCTGAATTTTATTCTCCATATACCTGGGTGTGTAAACTTAAGAATTAATAAAAATCATTTTGATTTTCTCTAATACCCATTATAAAAAGCTTTCAAGAGTCCTATCTAAATGATCTATTGCTTTTTCACAAATGATCTCCAAGGTCAGGATGAACAAATGGCCAGTCAGCCATAAGAGAAATGAGTCAGAGCACACATATCTTGTTGCCATTTTAGAGAAATGCCAAGTGCAGTTGAAGAAGTTTGTATTTAATATGTTGAATATTAAAACCACCACTACTCAGCTGCACAGAAATTTCTCTTTTTGAATATTTTTCTCTAAATTTCCCTCTTGAACTATTCTATTTCAATTCAATCTCAAATGCAACCTCAAATTCCTACCATTCAAAAAATGTACTTGATGACATTTTTATATTATGCTGTACAACAATGTGGGCTTCTACAGGGACTCAATAATAAAGAATACACCTGCAGTGCAGGAGACACAGGAGACTTGGTTTTGATCCTGAGCTGTGAAGGTCCCATGGAGGAAGGTATGGCAACCCACTCCAATATTCTTGTCAGGAAAAACCTATGGACAGGGGAGACTGCTGGGTTATAGTCCATAGGACTGCAAAGAGTCAGACGTAACTGAAGTGACTGGGTATAGCACTCACAGCATGGAATAAGGTATAGTGATTTTAATAAAAGGGAGAGAAAATTAAAAGCTACCAATAAACCAAACAATACTAAAACATAAATCAAGCTTGGTAGCAACTGTTCATTGCACCCAAGTGTGTGCATACATTATGGAATTACAGTGTCTTGAATTCAACCTTCCCTAGCTTTGATCTTGACCATAGCATCACAAGGGTAATAATAATAATAGAAAGTTTACTGACATGCCCAAGCGTGTCACTTGAATGATTGAAGCAGAGAGGAACACCACTAAGAGGCAGTTTAGACGGCAAGAATGCACAATAAATAGGACCTGGGTCTGGGTGCTAACTCTGCAATCTACTAACTCTGTGAAGTGGGTGAGCTTTTAACTTCTACGAGAATCAATATCTCTAGCCATAAAATCAGAATAACTCTAACTCCTCTTTCACTGGATTTTTTGTTAGGATTAAATGAAGCAACGCACTCAGTGCAGCTTCCACTATGTCTTGGTGGTTAAATACTCATACTTTATTATTGTGGTCGCCAGTGACCATACAAAATCAGAAAAAGGACACGTGTCACCAGGTGAATGTGGGAAATTGAGGCACAGACCTCAGATTTTAATTTTCTCTCCCTTTTATTAAAATCACTATACCTTATTCCATGCTGTGAGAAAGACCTGTGAGGTCATATAAGGAAGTAGAGATGGGGAAGAAGCAGCAGTATAAGAGGGCTTCTTGGGAAGCCTGCAAGCTTTTCATGCTTTGGGGGAAAAGTTAAAATCTTAGATGAAAGAAATCAAAGACAACATAAACAGATGGACAGATATTCCATGTTCTTGGGCCCGAAGAATACCATGAAAATGACCATGCTACTAAATATTATCTGCAGATTCAATGTGATCCCTATCAAATTACCAATGGCATTCTTCACAAAATTAGACCGAAAAATAACACAGTACATATGGAAACACAAAAGACCCTGAATAGCCAAAGCAGTCCTGAGAAAGAAGAATGGAGCTGAAGGGATGAGCCTCTCTAACTTCAGTCATCAAGACAGTGTGGTACTGGCACAAAAACAGAAATATAGACCAATGCAACAAGATAGAGAGCCCAGAGATAAACCCACACACCTGTGGGTACCTTATTTTTGACACAGGAGGCAAAAAAATAAAAATGGGACAAAGACAGCCTCTTCAACAAATGGTGCTGGAAAAACTGGACGGCTACATGCAAAAAAACGAAAATGAAGTTGGCACATTCCCTAACACAATACACAAAGATAAACTCAAAATGGATTAAAGACCTAAATCTAAGACCAGAAACCATAAAACTCTTGGAGGAGAATATAGGCAAAACAGTCAGTGACATAAATCAAAGCAAAATCTTCTATGATCCACCCTCTAGAATAACAGAAATAAAAACAAAAATTAACATGTGAGACCTAATGAAACTAAAAAACTTCTGCACAGCAAAAGAAACTACAAATCAGGTGAAAAGACAACCTTCAGAATAAGAGAAAATAATAGCAAATGAAACAACTGACAAAGAATTAATTTCCAAAATGTATAAGCAGCTTAGACAACTCAACACCGAAAAAACAAACAATCCAATCAAAAAATGGGAAAAAGATCTAAATAGATATCTCTCCAAAGAAGACATACAGATGGCCAAAAAACACATGAAAAGATGCTCACTTATTATTAGAGAAATGCACATCAACACTACAATGAGCTATCACCTCACACCAGTCAGAATGACCATCATCAAAAAATATACAGACAATAAATGCTGGAGAGGATGTGGAGGAAAAGAAATGCTCTTGTACTGTTGGTGGGAATGTAAATTGATACAACCACTATGGAAGATAGTATGGAGATTCCTTAGAAAATTAGAAATAGAAGCACCGTATGATCCAACAATCCCACTATTAAGCATATATCCTGATGAAATAAAAATTGAAAGAGACACCTGTACCCCAATATTCATTGCAGCACTTTTTACAATAGCTGGAACATGGAAGTAACCTAGATATCCATTTATGAATGAATGGATAAAGAAGCTATGGTATATATATATATATATATATATATACAATTGAATATTTCTCAGCTGTAAAAGAAAATACAGAAGACTCAGTCCTAATGAGGTGGATGAATCTAGAACCTATTATACAAAGTGAAGTAAGTCATGAAGAGAAGGACAAATTAAGTATACTAACACATATTTATGGAATCTAGTAAAATGATTCTGATAAACACACATGCAGATTTGCAATGGAGGAAAAGACATAGAGAACAGACCTATGGAATTTGGGGGGAAGGGAAGAATGGATGAGAGGTATGGAAAGAGTAACATGGAAACCTACACTATCATATGTAAAAGAGATAACCATTGTGAATGCACTGTGGGACTAAAGGATCTTACATGGGAGCTGTACAGCAACCTGGAGGGGTGAGAGGGGTCAAAGATAAGATGGATTTGGGATTATATATAGCTGTAAACAACAAAACTCTGTAAAAACAAAATAAAAATGATTTAAAAAAAAAATCTCAGAGTAAGAGGCCTGCCCACCCCACTCATAGCCCTTTACATTTTCTCATGTGTAAATTCTTATGCAAATCAATTCCTTACCCTAAATGACCAAATTGTGTTTTGGAGGAAGGAGAAGGATGGTCAAATATATATATATATGTCATTGGAAAGAAAACACAGGGATACCAATTATTTTCAGACTGGGCTGGTATCAAGGTAAGCCCTGTAGCCAGATAACTGCACATCTTCTGAAGAAGAATGATGAAATGAACCACAGAACAGTTGGTGGGGAGAAAAACACAGCAAAAAAATCTATTCCTTGTTTCCTCAAGTTTATTTTCAAAGTCATTTTAGAGACTAGTTATCTTGGATGGCCTTGGGCTGCAACAGCTTGAAGCAGGGTTTCAGTTCCTATCCAGAGACTGCAGTTAGACTATGGCAGTGAGGCTGCTGCATCCTAGCCACTAGAGCCACCAGTGACAAGGCCTGCTCTGGACCTTTGATGATCTCTCTCTTGCCCCACATCCTGCAACCGACCTAAGTGGTTTCTTCACTGTCCTTCCCACACTCCAGGTGTGCTCCTGCACCAGGGCCTTTGCACCCGCTGTTCCCTCCACTTGGTGTCATCTTTCTTCAGACAACCCCCTGGCTCACTCCCTAATTTCATTCAGGTGTTTGCTAAAATGTCACTTTACCAGAAGGTTTCACTGCCCATTCTGTCTGAATAGCATTTCATCACTTTCTATACCTAATACTGTTTTCTTCTTTTTACCTCATCACCACTTAACCCACTATAATGTACATGCTATATATATGTATATATATATTCTCCATTAGTTTCAAGAGGAAATTTGTTTTATTCTTTGCTATTTCTGAAACGATGGCTCACATCAATAAACCACTTTATTTATTTTTTTATTCTTTATTTTAAAGGTTTTATAGAGTTTTGTTGTTCACAGACATGTATGTTCCCAGATCAGTCATATGCATACCCATGGTCCCCCAATCCCCATTCCACCCCTCCGGACCATCGCCCCATGCCATTCATATAGCTGTAAACAACAAAACTCTGTAAAAACAAAATAAAAATGATTTAAAAAAAAAATCTCAGAGTAAGAGGCCTGCCCACCCCACTCATAGCCCTTTACATTTTCTCATGTGTAAATTCTTATGCAAATCAATTCCTTACCCTAAATGACCAAATTGTGTTTTGGAGGAAGGAGAAGGATGGTCAAATATATATATATATGTCATTGGAAAGAAAACACAGGGATACCAATTATTTTCAGACTGGGCTGGTATCAAGGTAAGCCCTGTAGCCAGATAACTGCACATCTTCTGAAGAAGAATGATGAAATGAACCACAGAACAGTTGGTGGGGAGAAAAACACAGCAAAAAAATCTATTCCTTGTTTCCTCAAGTTTATTTTCAAAGTCATTTTAGAGACTAGTTATCTTGGATGGCCTTGGGCTGCAACAGCTTGAAGCAGGGTTTCAGTTCCTATCCAGAGACTGCAGTTAGACTATGGCAGTGAGGCTGCTGCATCCTAGCCACTAGAGCCACCAGTGACAAGGCCTGCTCTGGACCTTTGATGATCTCTCTCTTGCCCCACATCCTGCAACCGACCTAAGTGGTTTCTTCACTGTCCTTCCCACACTCCAGGTGTGCTCCTGCACCAGGGCCTTTGCACCCGCTGTTCCCTCCACTTGGTGTCATCTTTCTTCAGACAACCCCCTGGCTCACTCCCTAATTTCATTCAGGTGTTTGCTAAAATGTCACTTTACCAGAAGGTTTCACTGCCCATTCTGTCTGAATAGCATTTCATCACTTTCTATACCTAATACTGTTTTCTTCTTTTTACCTCATCACCACTTAACCCACTATAATGTACATGCTATATATATGTATATATATATTCTCCATTAGTTTCAAGAGGAAATTTGTTTTATTCTTTGCTATTTCTGAAACGATGGCTCACATCAATAAACCACTTTATTTATTTTTTTATTCTTTATTTTAAAGGTTTTATAGAGTTTTGTTGTTCACAGACATGTATGTTCCCAGATCAGTCATATGCATACCCATGGTCCCCACCCCACCAGTTCCCCCCATTCCACCCCTCCGGACCATCGCCCCATGCCATTGTAAGCACTCCTATTCCCTTAGCACAATGACAATAGCTATCTTTTCCACACATGACAGTATCGGTTTCCGTGTTACTCCCTCCATGCCTCCCCCTCCCTATTTCTTCCCCACAATGTCCCTATGTCTATGTTCTGTCTGTTTTTCCATGAGTTCACTGTGTGTGTTATCAAGACCATCCTACTAGATTCCATATATGTGTGTTAGTATACTGTATTTGTTTTTCTCTTTTTGACTTACTTCACTTTTTATGATAGGTTCTAGAGCCAGCCACTTCATTAGGACTGAGTCTTCTGCATTTCTTTGAACAGCTGAGTAGTATTCCATTGTGTATATGTACCAGAGCTTCTGGATCCATTCATTCATCGATGGACATCTAGGTTGCTTCCATGTTCTGGCTATTGTATAGAGAGCTGCAATGAACATTGGGGTACAGGTGCTTCTTTCAGTTTTGATTTCATTAGGATATAGACCTAGTAGTGGGATTGCTGGGTTGTGCGGTACTTCTATTTTTAGTTTTTTAAGGAATCTCCGTACTGTCTTCCATAGAGGCTGTATCAATTTACATTCCCACCAGCAATGCAAGGTGGTTCCCTTTTTTCCGCACCCTCTCCAGCATTTATGGTCTGTTGATTTATTGATGATGGCCATTCTGCTGGGCGTGAGGTGGTATCTCATTGTGGTTTTAATTTGCATTTCTCTAATAGTAAGCGAGGTTAATGGCTACCCATTTCAGGTGTTTGCTAAAATGTCACTTTACCAGAAGGTTTCACTGCCCATTCTGTCTGAATAGCATTTCATCACTTTCTATACCTAATACTGTTTTCTTCTTTTTACCTCATCACCACTTAACCCACTATAATGTACATGCTATATATATGTATATATATATTCTCCATTAGTTTCAAGAGGAAATTTGTTTTATTCTTTGCTATTTCTGAAACGATGGCTCACATCAATAAACCACTTTATTTATTTTTTTATTCTTTATTTTAAAGGTTTTATAGAGTTTTGTTGTTCACAGACATGTATGTTCCCAGATCAGTCATATGCATACCCATGGTCCCCACCCCACCAGTTCCCCCCATTCCACCCCTCCGGACCATCGCCCCATGCCATTGTAAGCACTCCTATTCCCTTAGCACAATGACAATAGCTATCTTTTCCACACATGACAGTATCGGTTTCCGTGTTACTCCCTCCATGCCTCCCCCTCCCTATTTCTTCCCCACAATGTCCCTATGTCTATGTTCTGTCTGTTTTTCCATGAGTTCACTGTGTGTGTTATCAAGACCATCCTACTAGATTCCATATATGTGTGTTAGTATACTGTATTTGTTTTTCTCTTTTTGACTTACTTCACTTTTTATGATAGGTTCTAGAGCCAGCCACTTCATTAGGACTGAGTCTTCTGCATTTCTTTGAACAGCTGAGTAGTATTCCATTGTGTATATGTACCAGAGCTTCTGGATCCATTCATTCATCGATGGACATCTAGGTTGCTTCCATGTTCTGGCTATTGTATAGAGAGCTGCAATGAACATTGGGGTACAGGTGCTTCTTTCAGTTTTGATTTCATTAGGATATAGACCTAGTAGTGGGATTGCTGGGTTGTGCGGTACTTCTATTTTTAGTTTTTTAAGGAATCTCCGTACTGTCTTCCATAGAGGCTGTATCAATTTACATTCCCACCAGCAATGCAAGGTGGTTCCCTTTTTTCCGCACCCTCTCCAGCATTTATGGTCTGTTGATTTATTGATGATGGCCATTCTGCTGGGCGTGAGGTGGTATCTCATTGTGGTTTTAATTTGCATTTCTCTAATAGTAAGCGAGGTTGAGCATTATTTCATGTGCTTCTGGGCCATCTGTATGGTCTCTTTGGAGAGGCATCTCTTTAGATCTTTTTCCCATTTTTTGATTGGGTTGTTCGTTTTTCCTTTGCTGAGTTGTCTGAGTTGCTTGTAGATTTTGGAGATTAATTCTTTGTCTGTTGTTTCATTTGCTATGATTTTCTCCCACTCTGTGTGGTGTCTGTTGAGCTTTTTTGTAATTTCTTTTCCTGTATGAAAGCTTTTAAGTTTCATGAGGTCCCACATGTTCATTTTTCTTGTCAGTTCCGCTATTCTAGTAGGTGGGTCAGAGAAGATCTTGCTTTGATTGATGTCCTTGAGGGTTTTGCCTATATTCTCCTCTAAGAGTTTGATGGAATAAACTACTTTAAATGGAAAAACATCTGGCATAGAAGCCTGCTCCTCAAACATGTCTCACATATCAGGTATCCATATTTTATCAAAGACCTGAATAGTGGCACCTAGCTGGGTCTGAATCTTGTCAGTCAGACTGTAGTTATCAGTGAAGTTAGCACCTGGATCTTTGCTCTTTTTTTTTTTTTTTTCAATCTAGGTAAGACTTCGGTCTACTAATTAAACCCAAGAGCACTTTGATTTTAAGTTTATAAGTAGAAATGATTTGGTCAAAATTATTAATCTGCCTGCAATAAGGAAGACCTGGGTTTGATCCAAGGTCAGGAAGATATGCTGGAGAAGGGAATGGCTACCCATTCCTGTATTCTTGCCTGGAGAATTCCACAGACAAAGGAGCTTGTATGACTATAGTCTGTGGTATTCCAAAGAGTTGCCTGTGTGACACTAGAACCAGAATTCCAATGCCGGTAAATTTTATCCAGAAAACATTTCCAAAAACACACTCTACAAGCTACTTTAATTCCTTAGTGCTCACCTGATGAGTCACTGTATACAAAACAGAAACCTGCGGCCAAATTTAAGAAGGACACTTATAAGCAAAAAACCTCTTGGATCACCTTAAATTTCATCACTCCTGTCTGACAAATACAGAACCCATAATGCTAGTTTTTAAATAATTTTACAATGTGTTTCCCCTCTAGTGTTGTTCCCAATGACACAGTCACAAAGTCAGAGCATGTCTTGGATAAATTAAATGCTCTAACCCTCCCAGTCTGAGTATCATGATCAGTCAGATTCATTTAAGAGAAAAAAAACACCACACCAGTCATTTGAATAGAATCAGTTTAACAGAAGAAATTGGTTAAACAGGTATTGGAAGACTGTTTTAAACAAAGGCCAAAAGAGAACACCAAAGTCACACAGAGATGATAACTGCAGATGAGATCTGCCAACCCTCAGGCTGGGTACAGAGGGAAGAGGCTGAGTGATGTGAGTGTACCACTTGGAGGGAGGAACCAGCCTTCTAAGGAGAAGATGCTAGTATCTCTGAAAGAATGTGAAAGACTGCTTCTGGACTACAGAAACAAGCTGAGAACTGGGACCAGCTGCCACAGGAATCAGCTCTGCCACTGAGTAAAGAAACACTTATGGTATGATGCAGGGAGAAACAGGAAGATCATGGAAAGAAGAAAGTCCTCTCTCCTCCATTCAGCACTTTTTATCACAAGAAGTATCAGTGATACCAATGGCAGAAGAGTGTGTGGACAGTTTTCCAATCACAGGATCACAAAGCAGAGTATGAAAGGCTAGTTTACAGCTGAAAGACGATAGCTTAATACCCAGTACAACATCTAAATGAAGCCAAATTTAACATGAATGCCCAAATTTTGATCATTCATAGCACAAAACTGCCAAGAGAGCTACTTCCTTCCCCTGCCCATGGTCTAACCAAGAATCCTTCTCTCCATCTTATGTTACAGCTCACCTTACCTTGGGACCCAAGAGGTCCTGGGCCCCCTATTCCCATCCTTTTTCTCTGTCTGTATATATGTGTGTATTTCTTAATGTCTCACCACACCCGCTATTCTCTATGCACCTGGCTGACATGCTACAGCACCTCTCTAGTGGTTCAGTGGTAAAGAATCCATCTGCAATGCATGAGACACAGGAGATATGGGTTTGATCCCTGAGTTGGGAAGATTTCCTGAAGAAAGGAATGAATACCCACTACAGGATCCTTCCCTGAGGAATCTTGTGATCAGGGGAACATGGTGGCCTATAGTCAATGGGATCACAAAGAGTTAAGCATGACTGAGTGAATTTAATTTCACTTCAATTTCTCAAAAACCTTTTCATTACAGTCTAAACAGTGACTTTCAACTAATTGCCTAAAACTTGCTTGAATAATGTCATTCTTGGAGAATGTTTTTTCCTACCTTCACTGAAGAGCTAAACTTCTGTCCTCTACCCAGATACACACATAATGTTTCTGTGCCCTTCAGTCTGCTTTTCATCATAGACACTGAGGTAGTATTTCGTGCTAGTAGCTAGTGAGAGACAGTCCTACGAACCATTCACAGAGGAGTAGGGCAGTGCAGCAGAAAGCGAAGGCAGCCAACTCAAGATGAGGTATGTGCATCTATGAACAGCAACTGCGATGGGCAGCTGGGACTAGATCTTCCAGGGACCTTCAGGGGATAATATGAAACAAGGGTCTGAACTGTCCCACCTGAGGGATCTGGGCTCTTCATCTATAAACACATACTCATTATTGCTGAGGGTACCCTGGGATGTCAATGTCCTGAATTCTCATCTTGCCCTGCATGTGATCTGGGAGAGAACTTCCAGGTCTTATGGTGTCACTGGTACTTTAGGGGGACACAGGGATATAGACTAGAACAGGAAGAACCAAGGATATATGGGCAGGGCACCAACAGCATCTGCTGTAGATGTAAATACTTCAAGTCCTCCAGCCCACCTGTCTAAGCTCTAGTGTTGTTGTCACTCCTGTTAGCCTCCACAGACCGTTTTAGGGTCAGGAACTGCTTCTTTTTTCCTCTGATTTACCTCTCAGAAGATCCAGTTCATAGCACATGGTCAGCAAATGCTGTTGAAAAGAAACAGAAGCAATAGTGTGAGGTAAGTCTTGACTAAGCAAAATCAGAAAAGATTTCCTTACATGAAAAAATAGGAATAGGCAACCTACCAAATGGCAACGGAGGTAAAGTTTGGAGAAGATTTCCAAGACAGCATGTTTAAAGTAGTCAAAATGGCAGTGATTAGGCTCTCTCTCCCCATGTTCACTTACTCTCGCCCCACATTCTCTAGACAATGATGCTGTATGGTTATGTAACATTGAGATCATTGACAGCACTGTGCCCGTGCATCACGATGTAATCAATTGGCCACTTGCTACCTTTGTTCATGTATGCTCCTCACATTGTGCTAGTGGTAAAGAACCTGCCTGTCAATGAAAGGAGACATGAGACATGGGTTCAATATCTGGATTGGTAGGATCCCCTGGGAAAGGAAATGACAACCCACTCCAGTATTCTTGCCCAAACAATCTCATGGACAGAGGAGTCTGGCAGGCTGCAGTCCATAGGGTCTCACAGAGTCAAACATGATTGAAGTGATTAAGCACACTTGCACGTACCTATATAAGCACTTGCATTTGCATAGCACTTGCATTTGCATCAGCCATCAGAAAATAAAGTATGTCTGAAGTTCCTATGGCTCCTTGCATTTCTTCCAATTTTCTCACTCATGCCTTCCCTACCCTGGATTCAGGCATCAGTCAGACACTCAGCATAGTCAGTAGGATACCTAGCAGTTAGGGCAGCATGAGGTTCCAATGGATGGAGGAAGCCAGTGGTCATGGTACCCTGTGGCCATGGTCCTCTCATTGTGGGCTTCATTGGAAGATTGAGAGGTCATGGGCACATCACCTTGAAAAGGTCTTATAGGCAGTGAGTTCTTGCTTGATGGACAAAGTGACATGTCCTATCACTGGCCCCATGGGGTAGATATTCTTGACTGCCGTGAAGGCTAACATGGACACTGTCCTCCATGATGCTGCACAAATGTGTGAGTTGCAGATATGGGAGGAAGAGCTAGAGTAGCATCTGTATACACTGGAGCAAGAGATGTGTGACCTTGAGCCTAATGTCGCGGGCACTGTGCTAGAGCTTACTCTGATTCCTATTCTTACTAGTTCTCACTAAGAGGCACTATGTTAAATAGATCAGAGACTTTTTCACAGTCACAGTGTAGTACCCTCAGGGTCGTGAGCCTCGGACTTCGACAATAAAGTGTCGGGGTCTCAAGTATTGTCAAACCAAGAGTAGTCTTATTAATCATAAAACATATAATAATCAGAATCAAGATTCCATTAATCAAGATTCAAATAAAGGCAAGCACAAATAATCAGAACTCAATCAAATGCAAACAGATGTTCTTACCCCAGAGCTGGAGAGTCTTGACCTCACATTGGGTGCAGCCGATCTCCGTGACTGAGCCTCCTGCACAATCTTCATTTACCCTCTTTATATCTTTTCCAACTAGAAGTTTCAAATTAATTAGTAATCATAAAGAAGCTTTAATTGGATGGTAGATGCCTGTCAAGAAAGGAACATGAGACTGGTTCAATATCTGGATTGGTAGGATCCTGGGAAAGGAAATGACAACCCACTCCAGTATTCTTGCCCAAACAATCTCATGGACAGAGGAGTCTGGCAGGCTGCAGTCCATAGGGTCTCACAGAGTCAAACATGATTGAAGTGATTAAGCACACTTGCACGTACCTATATAAGCACTTGCATTTGCATAGCACTTGCATTTGCATCAGCCATCAGAAAATAAAGTATGTCTGAAGTTCCTATGGCTCCTTGCATTTCTTCCAATTTTCTCACTCATGCCTTCCCTACCCTGGATTCAGGCATCAGTCAGACACTCAGCATAGTCAGTAGGATACCTAGCAGTTAGGGCAGCATGAGGTTCCAATGGATGGAGGAAGCCAGTGGTCATGGTACCCTGTGGCCATGGTCCTCTCATTGTGGGCTTCATTGGAAGATTGAGAGGTCATGGGCACATCACCTTGAAAAGGTCTTATAGGCAGTGAGTTCTTGCTTGATGGACAAAGTGACATGTCCTATCACTGGCCCCATGGGGTAGATATTCTTGACTGCCGTGAAGGCTAACATGGACACTGTCCTCCATGATGCTGCACAAATGTGTGAGTTGCAGATATGGGAGGAAGAGCTAGAGTAGCATCTGTATACACTGGAGCAAGAGATGTGTGACCTTGAGCCTAATGTCGCGGGCACTGTGCTAGAGCTTACTCTGATTCCTATTCTTACTAGTTCTCACTAAGAGGCACTATGTTAAATAGATCAGAGACTTTTTCACAGTCACAGTGTAGTACCCTCAGGGTCGTGAGCCTCGGACTTCGACAATAAAGTGTCGGGGTCTCAAGTATTGTCAAACCAAGAGTAGTCTTATTAATCATAAAACATATAATAATCAGAATCAAGATTCCATTAATCAAGATTCAAATAAAGGCAAGCACAAATAATCAGAACTCAATCAAATGCAAACAGATGTTCTTACCCCAGAGCTGGAGAGTCTTGACCTCACATTGGGTGCAGCCGATCTCCGTGACTGAGCCTCCTGCACAATCTTCCTTTACCCTTTTTATATTTTTTTCAACTAGAAGTTTCAAATTAATTAGTAATCATAAAGAAGCTTTTGTTTCTCTCAAAGAGGTCATCACTGGAGCCCGTTCTCCCCACTAACACCTTTGCTTTCATGGGGAAACATTCTTACAATTCTTAAGTTACAAAGGGAACTCCGAGTTGTAAAGTGTTACATTATCATTAAAAAGCAGACAAGTGGAAGAACCTTTGTGCTCTGTATTGGTCTCAGAGAGGCAAGGCTTGCAGGCAGCGCTTATTGTTAGTGTGAGGAGACATTTGTCTGCTCAGCCGGGTATCTTTTCTTAATCTTTCCTGTGAGAAGTGAACATGCCTTTACTTGCCCATAACACTAGCACCCCAGTCAATGAGATAATAAGTGATGGTGAAGATGAACATTATGAGACCATGGGCCCCCATTTATTAGAGAGGCTTGTTGTGCAGCAGAAGGTGAAACCTGAGCAATCTGTGGCCTGGGGGAGGTATCTCTAAGGAGCCCTTAATGTGATCTAATATATGATATATCGACCCAGCCAGAGATGGTTGACTTGGGTGAGATGCTTCAGCAGAAACCCCTTGACAGCTTGGGTTTTGTGACTCTGGGACACAGGGATAGATGATATTGCTTGATCTGGGAAAGAGATGAAATAGTTGATATCTATGACTCACCTCTCATTGAGGCAAAGATTACAGAATGCTTGGTGACTCATGAAGAGGGTGACAATCTGCAAATGTCGCGGGCACTGTGCTAGAGCTTACTCTGTCCTATTCTTACTAGTTCTCACTAAGAGGCACTATGTTAAATAGATCAGAGACTTTTTCACAGTCACAGTGTAGTACCCTCAGGGTCGTGAGCCTCGGACTTCGACAATAAAGTGTCGGGGTCTCAAGTATTGTCAAACCAAGAGTAGTCTTATTAATCATAAAACATATAATAATCAGAATCAAGATTCCATTAATCAAGATTCAAATAAAGGCAAGCACAAATAATCAGAACTCAATCAAATGCAAACAGATGTTCTTACCCCAGAGCTGGAGAGTCTTGACCTCACATTGGGTGCAGCCGATCTCCGTGACTGAGCCTCCTGCACAATCTTCCTTTACCCTTTTTATATTTTTTTCAACTAGAAGTTTCAAATTAATTAGTAATCATAAAGAAGCTTTTTGTTTCTCTCAAAGAGGTCATCACTGGAGCCCGTTCTCCCCACTAACACCTTTGCTTTCATGGGGAAACATTCTTACAATTCTTAAGTTACAAAGGGAACTCCGAGTTGTAAAGTGTTACATTATCATTAAAAAGCAGACAAGTGGAAGAACCTTTGTGCTCTGTATTGGTCTCAGAGAGGCAAGGCTTGCAGGCAGCGCTTATTGTTAGTGTGAGGAGACATTTGTCTGCTCAGCCGGGTATCTTTTCTTAATCTTTCCTGTGAGAAGTGAACATGCCTTTACTTGCCCATAACACTAGCACCCCAGTCAATGAGATAATAAGTGATGGTGAAGATGAACATTATGAGACCATGGGCCCCCATTTATTAGAGAGGCTTGTTGTGCAGCAGAAGGTGAAACCTGAGCAATCTGTGGCCTGGGGGAGGTATCTCTAAGGAGCCCTTAATGTGATCTAATATATGATATATCGACCCAGCCAGAGATGGTTGACTTGGGTGAGATGCTTCAGCAGAAACCCCTTGACAGCTTGGGTTTTGTGACTCTGGGACACAGGGATAGATGATATTGCTTGATCTGGGAAAGAGATGAAATAGTTGATATCTATGACTCACCTCTCATTGAGGCAAAGATTACAGAATGCTTGGTGACTCATGAAGAGGGTGCCTAACCATGCACTCTGATGGAATGGATTAACACTGCCATCTGTTCCATGTGAATGAATATGGAAGAACTCCCAGACACTGGGAGTAAGTAGCATAACTCTGCCGAGTTAACCCAAGTTATGAGAGAACTGGACATGAAACAGTCTATATGTAACCTAAATACCCGAGACCCAGATAATGAGAAAATTATAGGAGGCATGCAGAATGCCATTTTGAACAATGCCTGGTCCACCTCTTTTGGATCCCTGACTGTTATTCTTGTGCCCCATGTGGTATGCCCGTCTATGAGGGGACATTGATGGTGGCAAGCTTGGGAGAAGTGGAGGGATGGCAGCATGCAAAAGAGATTAGAAGCATGAAGACCCAGAAAGGGGGTCATGCTAGAAAAGACCCCATTCTGGTGACATGAATGCAAATGTGGGCCAATTTGCTAGCAGGGAGAGTTGATAGAATAACATTGATAAACAGAAAAATGCTGTACTTCTAGAGCTATGGAGGCAACTGAGACCAGAACAGCAGTTCAACAAGGGTGGGAAGCACCCACAAGAGTTTCAGGTGGTTCACTTAGAAGATTAAGTGGCATTCAAGGATGTTCCTTTGGATGCCCTTTTCTACTGAATGGGGCTCAGGCCAAGGTACCCCCTCAAAGAGCCGAAGCAGGGACCAGAGTCCCCATGTAGACTTGCAGTTCATCTGCCAAATGAGCACCCCAGTCAATGAGATAATAAGTGATGGTGAAGATGAACATTATGAGACCATGGGCCCCCATTTATTAGAGAGGCTTGTTGTGCAGCAGAAGGTGAAACCTGAGCAATCTGTGGCCTGGGGGAGGTATCTCTAAGGAGCCCTTAATGTGATCTAATATATGATATATCGACCCAGCCAGAGATGGTTGACTTGGGTGAGATGCTTCAGCAGAAACCCCTTGACAGCTTGGGTTTTGTGACTCTGGGACACAGGGATAGATGATATTGCTTGATCTGGGAAAGAGATGAAATAGTTGATATCTATGACTCACCTCTCATTGAGGCAAAGATTACAGAATGCTTGGTGACTCATGAAGAGGGTGCCTAACCATGCACTCTGATGGAATGGATTAACACTGCCATCTGTTCCATGTGAATGAATATGGAAGAACTCCCAGACACTGGGAGTAAGTAGCATAACTCTGCCGAGTTAACCCAAGTTATGAGAGAACTGGACATGAAACAGTCTATATGTAACCTAAATACCCGAGACCCAGATAATGAGAAAATTATAGGAGGCATGCAGAATGCCATTTTGAACAATGCCTGGTCCACCTCTTTTGGATCCCTGACTGTTATTCTTGTGCCCCATGTGGTATGCCCGTCTATGAGGGGACATTGATGGTGGCAAGCTTGGGAGAAGTGGAGGGATGGCAGCATGCAAAAGAGATTAGAAGCATGAAGACCCAGAAAGGGGGTCATGCTAGAAAAGACCCCATTCTGGTGACATGAATGCAAATGTGGGCCAATTTGCTAGCAGGGAGAGTTGATAGAATAACATTGATAAACAGAAAAATGCTGTACTTCTAGAGCTATGGAGGCAACTGAGACCAGAACAGCAGTTCAACAAGGGTGGGAAGCACCCACAAGAGTTTCAGGTGGTTCACTTAGAAGATTAAGTGGCATTCAAGGATGTTCCTTTGGATGCCCTTTTCTACTTTGAATGGGGCTCAGGCCAAGGTACCCCCTCAAAGAGCCGAAGCAGGGACCAGAGTCCCCATGTAGAGCTTGCAGTTCATCTGCCGCAGGCTAATGTACAGACAGTAATGGCCCTGGTTTACACAGGTGCCAAGTGCAGCCTTATTTATGGCAAGCCAGAGCAGTTTCTCAGTACTAGTGCACAAAGTGATGGCTATGGTGTCCAAACAGTGAAGGTGAATGCTATGTCTTTGAAAATTAGATGTATACTCTGCATGGAGATGTACACTGTGTAAGTTTCCCTGATTCTGGAATATATTGTGGGGATAGATGTCCTACAAGGTCTAAAGTTGCAAGCTTCTGTTGGAGAATTTCATCTGAGTACATGTGGTGAAAGCTGTTATGAGGGGATATGCAAAGCGTCTCCCATGGTTGTCATCTACCAGGTGGCCATGAAGAAATTGGTGCCACCAGTGCTAAACTGGTAAAAATGGGCATTGCACAGCCCGCTCATAGTTTGTTTAATGCCCCATTAGGCCTGTTCAGAAGCCGGATGACTCATGGCAAATGACTGTGGACTACAGAGAGCTGAATAAGGTGGTGCCATCTATACATGCTGCTGTGCCAGCGATTCAGGATTTGATAGACCTATTGACCACAGCGTTGGGCACTTATCACTAGGTGGTAGACTTAGCTAATGATTTCTTTTTTTGTTGTTGTTGTTCTTAGCTGTAGCTGATGACAGCCAAGATCAATTTGCATTCATTTGGGAGGGATGCCAGTGAACATTCCAGGTCCTTTCCCAAGGACACCTGCATAGCTCAAGTATATGTCATGGGGCTGGTTTTAGAAGATGGTGAAATGGAAGCACCCAACATCAGTGAAACTATTCACCTCTGATTCTGTTGAAGATTTGGAACAATGTGCCCTAGAGTTTCTAAAGCATTGGGGATCGTGTGGGTGGGCTGCAAACACCACAAAATCTCCTCTTTGAAGAGGTGCATCCAGCACTTAGTAGTGTTATGCGAGTCCTTATTATGAGAATCTCTGCAAGGGTGTAGCTGCCACTGTGGAGGCTCTCTTTTATTGTGCCACCACACCTATAAAATTGCAAGTAACAGCATCAGACATTTTGTTGAAATGTAGATATGGAACCCAAAGTAACATCCTCCTGCTAGATCCAACATGGATTTCACAAGGATAGTCAACTGGGCCTGGCCATGGAAGATAAAGCACCCTATGTGTGGTGGGTGGCTCTTCAGTCCCATGGGTATGAAGACTGCAGTATGAATTCCAGGTTGTTTCCTGGGTGATTACTGCCTGGCCCACTCACGTGTGAGCCAGTACCTGGCACTGAGTTCTGCTATGTGTTCAGGATGTAACTTGTGCCTTAGAAGTTTGATGCTGTGGAATTTGAATCCAAGCATCAGTATTAAGCACAAGGGAGGCATTGCAGAAGAAGGACTGTGTATAGATTGTAAGATGAGAGACCCTAATGGGGTGGAAAGTAGAGGATAGCCATTGGCCAAGATGGCAGTAGTCAGGCTCTCACCCACGTCCTCTTGCTCTTGCCCTACATTCTGTAGACAGTGACTTTCCATGGTTATGTAATAGCTGAGATCATTTACAGCACTGCACATGTGCATCATGATGTAATTTCTTGGCTACATGCCATCTTTGTTCATGTATATCTATACAAGCACCACCTGAAACAGTCATTTTGTCTTCATCAGCCATGAGAGAATAAAGCGTGTCTGTCATGGAGCTGCGTCAGTCATTAGCAAATAAAGCATGTTTGAGTTCCTACAACTTCTTGCATTTTCTTCCAGCTTCCCACTGATCAATTTGCATTCATTTGGGAGGGATGCCAGTGAACATTCAGGTCCTTTCCCAAGGACACCTGCATAGCTCAAGTATATGTCATGGGGCTGGTTTTAGAAGATGGTGAAATGGAAGCACCCAACATCAGTGAAACTATTCACCTCTGATTCTGTTGAAGATTTGGAACAATGTGCCCTAGAGTTTCTAAAGCATTGGGGATCGTGTGGGTGGGCTGCAAACACCACAAAATCTCCTCTTTGAAGAGGTGCATCCAGCACTTAGTAGTGTTATGCGAGTCCTTATTATGAGAATCTCTGCAAGGGTGTAGCTGCCACTGTGGAGGCTCTCTTTTATTGTGCCACCACACCTATAAAATTGCAAGTAACAGCATCAGACATTTTGTTGAAATGTAGATATGGAACCCAAAGTAACATCCTCCTGCTAGATCCAACATGGATTTCACAAGGATAGTCAACTGGGCCTGGCCATGGAAGATAAAGCACCCTATGTGTGGTGGGTGGCTCTTCAGTCCCATGGGTATGAAGACTGCAGTATGAATTCCAGGTTGTTTCCTGGGTGATTACTGCCTGGCCCACTCACGTGTGAGCCAGTACCTGGCACTGAGTTCTGCTATGTGTTCAGGATGTAACTTGTGCCTTAGAAGTTTGATGCTGTGGAATTTGAATCCAAGCATCAGTATTAAGCACAAGGGAGGCATTGCAGAAGAAGGACTGTGTATAGATTGTAAGATGAGAGACCCTAATGGGGTGGAAAGTAGAGGATAGCCATTGGCCAAGATGGCAGTAGTCAGGCTCTCACCCACGTCCTCTTGCTCTTGCCCTACATTCTGTAGACAGTGACTTTCCATGGTTATGTAATAGCTGAGATCATTTACAGCACTGCACATGTGCATCATGATGTAATTTCTTGGCTACATGCCATCTTTGTTCATGTATATCTATACAAGCACCACCTGAAACAGTCATTTTGTCTTCATCAGCCATGAGAGAATAAAGCGTGTCTGTCATGGAGCTGCGTCAGTCATTAGCAAATAAAGCATGTTTGAGTTCCTACAACTTCTTGCATTTTCTTCCAGCTTCCCCACTCATGCCTTGCCTATTGTCTCGCTGATTGCCATACACAGGGTAGGCAACATGCTAGAGGGGAAGCTGGAAGAAGATAAGAGGAGCTGTAGGAACTGCAAACATGCTTTATTCACTAATTGTTGATGCAGTAGTAAGGGGTTTTCAAGCAGTGTTTATATAGCTGTACAGAATAAAGCTGGCACATGGCCAAGCAAGTGTTTCTTGACATGCATGTGCATTGCTACACATGACATCAGTTGCTACATAACCTTGCAAAATCATTGTTTACAGAGTGTGGAGCATGACTGAGAGGATGTAGGGTGAGAAAGGCTGACTATTGCCATCTTGGCTAAATGCTATTTCCCTATATTTCACCCTCTCAGGGACTCTTGCATCACAATCTATGTATATAGTCCATCTTCTCTGATATCACCTTGGCAAGTAATGCTGACAATAGAGGCTACAACAACACAATACTAAGGTGCAAGCTATATATCCAGTTCAGTTCAGTTATTCAGTTGTGTTTGATTCTTTTCAAGCCCATGGATTGCAGCACACCAGGCTTCCCTATCCATCACCATCTTCCGGAGTTTCTCAAACTCATTCCCATTGACTCAGTGATACCATCCAACCATCTTGTCCTCTGTCGTCTCCTTTTTTTCTCTTTCCTATTTTTCTTCTATTCTATTTTTCCCATCATCAGGGTCCCTTCCAGTGAGTGAATCCAAGCATCAGTATTAAGCACAAGGGAGGCATTGCAGAAGAAGGACTGTGTATAGATTGTAAGATGAGAGACCCTAATGGGGTGGAAAGTAGAGGATAGCCATTGGCCAAGATGGCAGTAGTCAGGCTCTCACCCACGTCCTCTTGCTCTTGCCCTACATTCTGTAGACAGTGACTTTCCATGGTTATGTAATAGCTGAGATCATTTACAGCACTGCACATGTGCATCATGATGTAATTTCTTGGCTACATGCCATCTTTGTTCATGTATATCTATACAAGCACCACCTGAAACAGTCATTTTGTCTTCATCAGCCATGAGAGAATAAAGCGTGTCTGTCATGGAGCTGCGTCAGTCATTAGCAAATAAAGCATGTTTGAGTTCCTACAACTTCTTGCATTTTCTTCCAGCTTCCCCACTCATGCCTTGCCTATTGTCTCGCTGATTGCCATACACAGGGTAGGCAACATGCTAGAGGGGAAGCTGGAAGAAGATAAGAGGAGCTGTAGGAACTGCAAACATGCTTTATTCACTAATTGTTGATGCAGTAGTAAGGGGTTTTCAAGCAGTGTTTATATAGCTGTACAGAATAAAGCTGGCACATGGCCAAGCAAGTGTTTCTTGACATGCATGTGCATTGCTACACATGACATCAGTTGCTACATAACCTTGCAAAATCATTGTTTACAGAGTGTGGAGCATGACTGAGAGGATGTAGGGTGAGAAAGGCTGACTATTGCCATCTTGGCTAAATGCTATTTCCCTATATTTCACCCTCTCAGGGACTCTTGCATCACAATCTATGTATATAGTCCATCTTCTCTGATATCACCTTGGCAAGTAATGCTGACAATAGAGGCTACAACAACACAATACTAAGGTGCAAGCTATATATCCAGTTCAGTTCAGTTATTCAGTTGTGTTTGATTCTTTTCAAGCCCATGGATTGCAGCACACCAGGCTTCCCTATCCATCACCATCTTCCGGAGTTTCTCAAACTCATTCCCATTGACTCAGTGATACCATCCAACCATCTTGTCCTCTGTCGTCTCCTTTTTTTCTCTTTCCTATTTTTCTTCTATTCTATTTTTCCCATCATCAGGGTCCCTTCCAGTGAGTGACCTCTTTACATCAGATGACCATCAATATTGAAGCTTCAGCTTCAGCATCAGTCCTTCCAATGAATATTCAGGGTTGATTTCCTTTAGGATCGACTGGTTTGATATCTTGGCAGTCCAAAGGACTCTCAAGAGTCTTCTCCAACACCACAGTTCAAAGGCATCAGTTCTTCTGTGTTCAGCCTTCATTATGGTTCAGCTCTCATATCCGTACATGACTACCAGGAAAACCACAACATTAACTATACTTAGTTTTATCAGTAAGGTGATGTCTCTGCTTTTTAATACACTGTCTAGGTTTGTCATAACTTTTCTTCCAAAGATCAAGCACCTTTTAATTTCATGGTTGCAGTCACCATATGCAGTGATTTTGGAGCCCAAGAAAATAAAGTCTGCTTCCATTTATCGTCCATCTATTTGCCATAAAGTGGTGAGACTGGATGCTATGATCTTTGTTTTTTGAATGTTGTGTTTTATGCCAGCTTTTTTGATCTCCTCTTTCACCTTCATCAAGAGGCCTTTAGTTCCTCTTCACTTTCTGCCACAAGAGTGGTGTCATCTGCATACCTGAGGTTATTGATAGTTCTCCTGGAAATCTTGATTCCAGTTTGTGCTTAATCCATACTGGCATTTTGCATGATGTACTCTTCATGTAATTTAAATACACAGGTTGAGAGTATACAGCTTTGAGGTTTTCCTTTCCCAATTGAGAACCAGTACACTGCTCCATGACTGGTCCTAAATGTTGTTTCTTCTCACGCACACAGGTTTCACAGGAGGAAGGTAAGGTGGTCTGGTACTCCCATCTCCTGCATAATTTTCCACACTTTGTTGTGATCCACACAGTGAAAGTATTTCTCACGGTCAATGAAACAGAAGTAGATTTTTTATTTTTTTAATTCCTTTGCTCTTTCTATGATCCAGAGGATATTGGCAATTTGATCTCTGTTTCCTCTGCCTATTCTAAATTCAACTTGTACATCTGGAAATTCTTGGTTCACGTACTGTTGAAGCCTAACTTGGAGGATTTTGAGCATCCAACCATCTTGTCCTCTGTCGTCTCCTTTTTTTCTCTTTCCTATTTTTCTTCTATTCTATTTTTCCCATCATCAGGGTCCCTTCCAGTGAGTGACCTCTTTACATCAGATGACCATCAATATTGAAGCTTCAGCTTCAGCATCAGTCCTTCCAATGAATATTCAGGGTTGATTTCCTTTAGGATCGACTGGTTTGATATCTTGGCAGTCCAAAGGACTCTCAAGAGTCTTCTCCAACACCACAGTTCAAAGGCATCAGTTCTTCTGTGTTCAGCCTTCATTATGGTTCAGCTCTCATATCCGTACATGACTACCAGGAAAACCACAACATTAACTATACTTAGTTTTATCAGTAAGGTGATGTCTCTGCTTTTTAATACACTGTCTAGGTTTGTCATAACTTTTCTTCCAAAGATCAAGCACCTTTTAATTTCATGGTTGCAGTCACCATATGCAGTGATTTTGGAGCCCAAGAAAATAAAGTCTGCTTCCATTTATCGTCCATCTATTTGCCATAAAGTGGTGAGACTGGATGCTATGATCTTTGTTTTTTGAATGTTGTGTTTTATGCCAGCTTTTTTGATCTCCTCTTTCACCTTCATCAAGAGGCCTTTAGTTCCTCTTCACTTTCTGCCACAAGAGTGGTGTCATCTGCATACCTGAGGTTATTGATAGTTCTCCTGGAAATCTTGATTCCAGTTTGTGCTTAATCCATACTGGCATTTTGCATGATGTACTCTTCATGTAATTTAAATACACAGGTTGAGAGTATACAGCTTTGAGGTTTTCCTTTCCCAATTGAGAACCAGTACACTGCTCCATGACTGGTCCTAAATGTTGTTTCTTCTCACGCACACAGGTTTCACAGGAGGAAGGTAAGGTGGTCTGGTACTCCCATCTCCTGCATAATTTTCCACACTTTGTTGTGATCCACACAGTGAAAGTATTTCTCACGGTCAATGAAACAGAAGTAGATTTTTTATTTTTTTAATTCCTTTGCTCTTTCTATGATCCAGAGGATATTGGCAATTTGATCTCTGTTTCCTCTGCCTATTCTAAATTCAACTTGTACATCTGGAAATTCTTGGTTCACGTACTGTTGAAGCCTAACTTGGAGGATTTTGAGCATTACTTGGCTAGTCTGTGAAATGAATACATTGGTACACTAATTTGAACATTCTTTGGCATTGTTCTTTTTTGATATTGTCATGAAAACTGACTTTTTCCAGTCCTGAAGCCACTGCTGAGTTTTCCACATTCGCTGGCATAAGGAGTGCAGCATTTTAACAACATAATCTTTTAATATTTGAAGTAGCTCAGCTGTAATTCCATCAGCTCCACTAGCTGTGTGCATAGTAATGCTTCCTAGGGCCCACTTGACTTCACACTCTAAGATGTCTGGCTCTAGGTGAGTGATCACACCATAATGGTCATCCAACTCATTAAGATCTTTCTGTGTGTTTCTTTTCTGTATTTTTTCTACCTCTTCTTAATATCTTCTGTTTCTGTTAGGTCCATACAATTTCTGTCCTTTATTGTGGCTATCTTTGCTTGAAATTTTCCCTGGTATTTCTAATTTTCTTGTAGAGATCTCTAGCCTTTTCCATTCTGTTTTCCTCTTTCTCTGCATTGTTTACTTAAGAAGGCTTTTTTTATCTCTCCTTGCTCTTCTCTGGAACTGTGCATTCAGACAGATATATTTTTCCTTTTTCCTTTGTCTTTCACATCTTTTATTTTCTCAGCTGTTTGTAAAGCCTGCTCAGACAACTATTCCCCCATTCATAGCAAAACCCAGCATCAGGTACTGCTCGGACCCCAATAGGGCTAAGAAAATAAAGGCACATTTGGAGTGTTTTTATTTTCATGGCTAAGTCCAGTCTATTCTCTGTCTTTGTGAAATCCTGGGGGCAACTCTACACCTGCAGAGCTTCTCTGTAAGGATCTGCAAAACCCCCTAATAAATGGTGGGCCCATCCATTTAAAGAGGGAATTTTTGTGGCATTCATTGCTCACCCACATGATCCCAAATGCTTTAGATACTCTGCACACTGCTTTAAATTTGCAAGAGAATCAGAGGGTAGTAGCACATCATTAGTATAATGGAATAGGTGCACTGATATCAGATGCTTCCATTTCACCAAGGCTTCAATCAGCCCCATGACATATAGTTGAGCTATGCAGGTATCTTTGCTAAAGGGTCTGGGACAAAAATTGGCATTTCTCCCAAGTGAATGTAAATTGATCTTGGCTCTCATCAGCTATAGCTAAGAGGGGAAAAAACAAACAAAAAAAAGCATTAGCTAAGTCCACCACCTAGTGATAAGTGCCCAACGCTGTGGTCAATAGGTCTATCAAATCCTGAATCGCTGGCACAGCAGCATGTATAGATGGCACCACCTTATTCAGCTCTCTGTAGTCCACAGTCATTTGCCATGAGTCATCCGGCTTCTGAACAGGCCTAATGGGGCATTAAACAAACTATGAGCGGGCTGTGCAATGCCCATTTTTACCAGTTTAGCATTGGTGGCACCAATTTCTTCATGGCCACCTGGTAGATGGTACTGTTTCACAGTTGTCACCCTCCAAGATGCCAGTAATAACCATGGGAGACGCTTTGCATATCCCCTCATAACAGCTTTCACCACATGTACTCAGATGAAATTCCCCAACAGAAGTTTGCAACTTTAGACCTTGTAGGACATCTATCCCCACAATATATTTTGAGGTCGGGGATACATATGCAGTATACCTACATGCAGGGAACCATCCAATTTCCAAAAGTGAGAACACAGGTTTTGTCTTCATTGCTTGGCCACCATAGCCATCACTTTATGTACAAGGACCAGGAAACTGTGGCACCCATGCTAACCAGAGCCTTTACTCTCTGTACATTATCCTGTGACAGGTGAACTGCAAGCTCTACATGGGGCCTCTAGTCCCTGCTTGGACTCTTCAGGCAAACATCTTGGCTTGATTCCTATTCAACGTGGAAAAGGGCATCCAAAGGAACATCCTTGGGCACCACCAAGCTTCTAACTGAACCAACTATGTCACTGGCTGTAGGTGCTTCCCACACTTGGTGAAATGCTACTCTAGTCTCAGTTTCTTCCATAGCTCTAGGAGCATAGCATTGGACTACTTTCCCTACTGTCAGGAAATTGGCTCACATTTGCATCTAAATCACCTGAATGGGGCCTTTGCCAGTTTGGGCCCACTTAGGAGTCTTCACAATCCTGATATCTTTTGCCTGGCATCACCTTTCTACCTCCCCTATACTTTTTACCACTGAGGTCACCTCATAAATGGGGTACTCCACATAGGGTGTAAGAATAACTGTCAGGGATCCAAAAGAGGTGGACAGGCATTGTTCAAAATGGGATGCTGCCCATAAAACACTCATTATCTGAGTCTCAAGAATTTAAGTGAAGCATAGACTATTTCATGCCCAGTTCTAGTTCTTCCTCCTGTTTCAGCAATTCGCACACTTGTGCAACATCATGGAGAGTGTTGTCCATATTAGCCTTCAAGGCAGTCAGGAATATCCACCTCATAGTACCAATGACAGTGTGTACTGCCTTATCCAGCAAATAAGAACTCACTGCCTGTAATACCTTTTCAAGGCTATCTACTGACCCATTCACAACCTTCCAGTCTTCCACTGAAGCGCATTCTGAGAGGACCACGGCCACTGATATCACATACAGTGCAGTGGGCACAGGCTTCCTCCATTCATTGGAGTCTCAGGCTCCCCTACTTGCTGGGTTTCTTGATGACTATGCCAGTTGTGTGATCACTGAACCCAAGATGGGCAATACAACAGCTGGGAAGCTCAAAGAAAGTGTGAGGAGTCATAGGAACTGTAGACATGTTTTATATGCTAATAACTGGTGCAGAAAAAGAGCTTTTCTGGTGGTGAGTGTGTAGGCATACAGTACAAAAGTGGCACTTGGTCAAATGAGTGCATTGCAACACACATGTGCATTGCTATAAATGATCTCAGCTGTTACATAACCATGGAAAGTCATTGCTTTCAGAATGTGGAGCAAAAGTAAGAGAACATGGGTTGAGAGGCCTAATCATCGCTATCTTGGCTAATTGCTATTCCTTTACACCTATCCTGGGCTCAGCAACCAGTAAAGATATCATGCAACTTGCTCTTATAAGTAAAGCAACTGTTTTGGCCTTCCTTTTGTTGCCTTGGGGGTCATCAGGCATTAGAAGATAGACTTCTAAAATACTTCTTGGAAATGCTACTCTAGTCTCAGTTTCTTCCATAGCTCTAGGAGCATAGCATTGGACTACTTTCCCTACTGTCAGGAAATTGGCTCACATTTGCATCTAAATCACCTGAATGGGGCCTTTGCCAGTTTGGGCCCACTTAGGAGTCTTCACAATCCTGATATCTTTTGCCTGGCATCACCTTTCTACCTCCCCTATACTTTTTACCACTGAGGTCACCTCATAAATGGGGTACTCCACATAGGGTGTAAGAATAACTGTCAGGGATCCAAAAGAGGTGGACAGGCATTGTTCAAAATGGGATGCTGCCCATAAAACACTCATTATCTGAGTCTCAAGAATTTAAGTGAAGCATAGACTATTTCATGCCCAGTTCTAGTTCTTCCTCCTGTTTCAGCAATTCGCACACTTGTGCAACATCATGGAGAGTGTTGTCCATATTAGCCTTCAAGGCAGTCAGGAATATCCACCTCATAGTACCAATGACAGTGTGTACTGCCTTATCCAGCAAATAAGAACTCACTGCCTGTAATACCTTTTCAAGGCTATCTACTGACCCATTCACAACCTTCCAGTCTTCCACTGAAGCGCATTCTGAGAGGACCACGGCCACTGATATCACATACAGTGCAGTGGGCACAGGCTTCCTCCATTCATTGGAGTCTCAGGCTCCCCTACTTGCTGGGTTTCTTGATGACTATGCCAGTTGTGTGATCACTGAACCCAAGATGGGCAATACAACAGCTGGGAAGCTCAAAGAAAGTGTGAGGAGTCATAGGAACTGTAGACATGTTTTATATGCTAATAACTGGTGCAGAAAAAGAGCTTTTCTGGTGGTGAGTGTGTAGGCATACAGTACAAAAGTGGCACTTGGTCAAATGAGTGCATTGCAACACACATGTGCATTGCTATAAATGATCTCAGCTGTTACATAACCATGGAAAGTCATTGCTTTCAGAATGTGGAGCAAAAGTAAGAGAACATGGGTTGAGAGGCCTAATCATCGCTATCTTGGCTAATTGCTATTCCTTTACACCTATCCTGGGCTCAGCAACCAGTAAAGATATCATGCAACTTGCTCTTATAAGTAAAGCAACTGTTTTGGCCTTCCTTTTGTTGCCTTGGGGGTCATCAGGCATTAGAAGATAGACTTCTGACAAAGATACTTCTTCTAGAGCAGTTGCAAATATTTTATCGCCAAAGAGTGGAGAGCAGTACCACTAATGTGTTTTTTGTTTTGTTTTTGTTTGAGCCTTCTTTGCCTTTCAGCCACCAAAGAAGAGAGATGAAGGCTTTCTGTAGGTTAAATTCTGGTCCTTGGAGGCACTTTCTGAGTAGGCTTAGTGGATTTAATAAGAGAAGAGAGGCTTGGTGTGGTTTAATACATAGGTGGATGTTGGACAAGGAAGAAAAAGGGGTGGGCCTCTGAACTGTCCTGAGGGTTTGAGAGGGAGCCCTGCAGGGCAGAGTCCTGAATGAGGGGACTAACCTCATCACAAGTGCCCCTGGGACTACCTAGTGGAAGTGGTGCCACCATCAGTAACCAATGAGAAACTTTCCTGGAGTCCCAGTACTCTCCTGCATGACAAATCTAAGGTCAAAGGACATCTGGCAAAAGGAGAAAAGGACCTCCCAATCTGGTTGGGGGAAGATGGAGAACAGAGGTTTTTGCTTAAGGGTGCACCTCAGATTCTGACTAAAATGTAAATTCTTTCAGATGGTCTTGGTTGGGGTCTGTGTGTCTGCATTTATAACAAACGCCAGGAATGCACTTGCTGCTGGCCCACAGGTCACTGAGAGCAGCAAAGTTCGAAGGACCCTGAAAATGTTAGTTGCTCAGTCATGTATGACTTTTCAAGACCCCATGGACTCTTTGGCCCACCGGGCTCCTCTGGACACGGAATTCTCCAGGTAAGAATACTGGAGTGAATAGCCATTCTCTTCTCTGAGGTATCTTCCCAACCCAGGAATCAAACCTGGGTCTCCTGTATTGCAGACAGATTCTGAAGGATGACAGTAGATCACTTACTGTGAACGATGTCAGATTTTTGATTCCCAAAGGAGAAGATTTCACATTGGGATCAAAAAGACTTGGCTTCAGTCACTCAGAGCTTTGTGCAGGAAAAGTTTATTAAAGAAGAAGAAAAGGATAGTGAAAGCTTCCAGATAAAGGAACAAGAAAGGGGATAGAATACTCCAAGAAGCTAGTTTAGGTGAGGCATTTAGTACTTTTCCAGTTGGTTACTAACAATAGATCAAAAAAATATTTTATGGTGATAAAGATCTTATCAGACCCAAACCCACAATATAACATCTCTAGATAACATAGGTACAAGCTAAGAAGGAGCAATATGTCCTCCAGCAAGATACTTTGTTGGTATAAATATTAGCTATGGGTTTAAATAAAGTTTTAGGCAAAATAGATTATTGTCATAGGAATGGCAACCAAGATTGAGGCACCTTGGCTAAAAATGTTTGTTCCCCCCATCCTTCTTGGAAATCTCTGGCCTCCTTACCGAATCTGCCTATTCATCCTTTTCATACTCTCCTTTCCTTCTAGAATTATGTTACCAGGGAAGAGGGGTGACATATCTCTTCTGTAACTTTTTCTGAGATGAAAAGGGGCATGGTCCCTAAATTGTTGAAGCAACATATTCTCCTCAGGCTTTTATTTAGGATCTCTGTTCCAGTGGTCCCAAGTAGTAGCCAGAGGAGGTCATAGGAGTGCGAACAATCATTTGTAACTTAAAAGCATTTAGATGGTTAGAAACAAATTCCACTATGCAATTGCAGATGCAAGGAGCAAACAGCAAACAAACAAACAAACAAAAACCTTAGAATTATCATAGAAAGTCTTTTTCTTGAAGTGAAGAAATCTACCTTCCCATGGAGAATCTTTTAATTGATGAGGAGGGGAGTTTTTCACAGATCCAGCAACTGATAACTTGGCCTGGCTCAAATAGCAGCTTGTCTGAGTCAGAGACTGGGTTCTCCCAATGTCTGTTGAAAGACTGATATCTGAGTTACATATATAGTTAATTTTAAGACTTTAGGATCTATGACAATATCTGCCATTCTCTTCTCTGAGGTATCTTAAGGATCAATGGGTCTCCTGTATTGCAGACAGATTCTGAAGGATGACAGTAGATCACTTACTGTGAATGATGTCAGATTTTTGATTCCCAAAGGAGAAGATTTCACATTGGGATCAAAAAGACTTGGCTTCAGTCACTCAGAGCTTTGTGCAGGAAAAGTTTATTAAAGAAGAAGAAAAGGATAGTGAAAGCTTCCAGATAAAGGAACAAGAAAGGGGATAGAATACTCCAAGAAGCTAGTTTAGGTGAGGCATTTAGTACTTTTCCAGTTGGTTACTAACAATAGATCAAAAAAATATTTTATGGTGATAAAGATCTTATCAGACCCAAACCCACAATATAACATCTCTAGATAACATAGGTACAAGCTAAGAAGGAGCAATATGTCCTCCAGCAAGATACTTTGTTGGTATAAATATTAGCTATGGGTTTAAATAAAGTTTTAGGCAAAATAGATTATTGTCATAGGAATGGCAACCAAGATTGAGGCACCTTGGCTAAAAATGTTTGTTCCCCCCATCCTTCTTGGAAATCTCTGGCCTCCTTACCGAATCTGCCTATTCATCCTTTTCATACTCTCCTTTCCTTCTAGAATTATGTTACCAGGGAAGAGGGGTGACATATCTCTTCTGTAACTTTTTCTGAGATGAAAAGGGGCATGGTCCCTAAATTGTTGAAGCAACATATTCTCCTCAGGCTTTTATTTAGGATCTCTGTTCCAGTGGTCCCAAGTAGTAGCCAGAGGAGGTCATAGGAGTGCGAACAATCATTTGTAACTTAAAAGCATTTAGATGGTTAGAAACAAATTCCACTATGCAATTGCAGATGCAAGGAGCAAACAGCAAACAAACAAACAAACAAAAACCTTAGAATTATCATAGAAAGTCTTTTTCTTGAAGTGAAGAAATCTACCTTCCCATGGAGAATCTTTTAATTGATGAGGAGGGGAGTTTTTCACAGATCCAGCAACTGATAACTTGGCCTGGCTCAAATAGCAGCTTGTCTGAGTCAGAGACTGGGTTCTCCCAATGTCTGTTGAAAGACTGATATCTGAGTTACATATATAGTTAATTTTAAGACTTTAGGATCTATGACAATATCTGCACACAAAAAAAATGGCCTTTCAAAGGAAATAGTCCTTTTTATAGCGACTGATATTTGAGATGACTGATATTTGAGAAGCTGACTATCTGACATCTAAACATTCACTTTAGAATTTAAAGATTCCAGTTACATCATGGGAAATCAACACCTTTAAGTTCTGGTCATTAGTAAACTTAAGAACTTTAGGCATTAGCAAAATAATAGCGGTGATTATCCTTAAACAATGGAGCCATCCCTGAGCTGGATGAGGCCCTCTGAGCTGAGTTATCACTCCCAAAGCCATTCCTTTCCTCACAGTGAAACAATAGCTATTCACTTAGTCAAAGCAATAACAAAGGATTTTAGAGACAAATATAGAATAAATCATTTAAGAGGTAAATAAATTTAAATCTATTATCAAAGACAATTGAACATCTGAAGAAACTGTGTCCTCTTAACAAAGAGAAAAGCCAAATTTAAGTTTTTGTATCAGATAATTCATATGAAGGTAAACTTAATTAAATTTATTTTAAATATAGTCTGTCCTAACCACATGCTTGATTTGCCCTTTTCCCCTGATGCCATCTAACATGCAGTAGAGCAGCTTTCTGGAATGTTTCCCTTACCAAAACTGCGAGGGGAAACACCCGTCTCTTATGTCCCTGTGTGTATTTTAGAGTACATTCCTGATCCCAGTAAAGGCATTAAACCAAAAAGTAGCAAACAAGAAACGCAAAATGTCCTTTTGGAGTGTCATTACACCAGTCAGTAAATGTGACAGTAGAAACCTTTCACGTTCTAGCGACATTAGGATCAATTCTTCTAATTCATTTCCACAGATTCCACAAAAAGAATATCAAAATAATATTTTAAGATCAAAAGAATATTTTAAGTTGATAAAGGTCTTACCAGACCCACACCCACAATATACATCTCTAGATAATATAGGTACAAGCTAAGAAGGAGTAACATGTCCTCCAGCAAGATACGCTGTTGTTATAAACGTTAGCTCTGGGCTTAAGGAAAGTCTTAGGCAAAATAGATTATCGTCACACACGGGGTAATCAAGGTGAAGGCACCTTGGCTAAAAATGTTTGTTCACAAAAAAGTACAAATTAAAATAAAAACTAAAAAAAAAAAAACTTTGTTCCCCTTCTTCCTCCTTGGAAACCTCTGGCCTCCTTACCAAGTCTGCCTATTCATCCCTTTCAATTATTTACCATCTGATCTACCAAAGAAGTCTAAGGTCCCTGAGCTGGTGCCTATTATTAATAAAACTGTTACCTTGATTTATCTGTTACAGTTAGTAAAGAACTTCCTCCTTATTTTGGTTTCCATCTGTTTTTAATTTGTTGATGTGTTAATCGGGGTCTCTGGAGGGAAGAGATGGTCCACACCAATGGGACATTTGGAGAGAGTTTACTTTATGAATCAAGGGCGGGGAAAAGGAGAGTTGGATGGCACAATTAACTGGCCACATTTTTAAGTCCTTTTTCATTTGCATAAATTTTTTTGAGCAAATTAAGGAGCATATAAACAAGGAGTAGGAGATTTGCTTGTAAATAAATGCACAGTAAATATTTTTGGCAATACTGTTTCTTCAAGATACTGAATTCTACCTTTATATCAAGAAAGCTATAAGCAATACCTAAACTAGTGGGTGTAGCTACATTGCAGTGAAAGTTTATCTATAAAATCAGCCTGCAGTTTGTAGGTAGGCTGTCCAACTGTAGTTTGATTTAAAAAATAAATTTAAAAGTGATCAGTTTTTTTGCATTCCTGATCCCAGTAAAGGCATTAAACCAAAAGTAGCAAACAAGAAACGCAAAATGTCCTTTTGAGTGTCATTACACCAGTCAGTAAATGTGACAGTAGAAACCTTTCACGTTCTAGCGACATTAGGATCAATTCTTCTAATTCATTTCCACAGATTCCACAAAAAGAATATCAAAATAATATTTTAAGATCAAAAGAATATTTTAAGTTGATAAAGGTCTTACCAGACCCACACCCACAATATACATCTCTAGATAATATAGGTACAAGCTAAGAAGGAGTAACATGTCCTCCAGCAAGATACGCTGTTGTTATAAACGTTAGCTCTGGGCTTAAGGAAAGTCTTAGGCAAAATAGATTATCGTCACACACGGGGTAATCAAGGTGAAGGCACCTTGGCTAAAAATGTTTGTTCACAAAAAAGTACAAATTAAAATAAAAACTAAAAAAAAAAAAACTTTGTTCCCCTTCTTCCTCCTTGGAAACCTCTGGCCTCCTTACCAAGTCTGCCTATTCATCCCTTTCAATTATTTACCATCTGATCTACCAAAGAAGTCTAAGGTCCCTGAGCTGGTGCCTATTATTAATAAAACTGTTACCTTGATTTATCTGTTACAGTTAGTAAAGAACTTCCTCCTTATTTTGGTTTCCATCTGTTTTTAATTTGTTGATGTGTTAATCGGGTCTCTGGAGGGAAGAGATGGTCCACACCAATGGGACATTTGGAGAGAGTTTACTTTATGAATCAAGGGCGGGGAAAAGGAGAGTTGGATGGCACAATTAACTGGCCACATTTTTAAGTCCTTTTTCATTTGCATAAATTTTTTTGAGCAAATTAAGGAGCATATAAACAAGGAGTAGGAGATTTGCTTGTAAATAAATGCACAGTAAATATTTTTGGCAATACTGTTTCTTCAAGATACTGAATTCTACCTTTATATCAAGAAAGCTATAAGCAATACCTAAACTAGTGGGTGTAGCTACATTGCAGTGAAAGTTTATCTATAAAATCAGCCTGCAGTTTGTAGGTAGGCTGTCCAACTGTAGTTGATATATATAGGTGAATGGTGGTGGGTAGAAAAGGAACATGCCAGTAGAAATTTGTGAACAAGAGTGGGAATCATCTTTGGGTAGGGAACAAATAGGTCAAAAAAAAAAAAAAAAGGCTCGACTGTAATGGCTTTGGAAATAAGGCAACAAATATGGACCATCTTCAAGAGGCCATTAGGGAGCCACAGAAACAAGGGGATCCAGCAGGTGGGCAAGCTACAGTGCAGAATTTCCAAGCAAGCCCTTGATGGGCATCTGCAGATTCCATATGAAAATATTTATTAATAATACAGTTTAAATTTGCCCTTTTATCAGGAAACTTGTATATTTCCAGACTGGTAACTCCTCAGATAAAGCAGCTTGCAGAAGGCTCCTCAGTGCAAAGCAGGAGCCAATACTACTAAGAAGCACATTAAGATGTTGACTCTGACAAACCTGCATAGACTGAAAATCTCATTGCAAACATGGCAAGCACATTGGGAAGACAGCACTAGTTGGTGGATGTCTACTAAAACCATATTTGCAGGCTATTACTAATGAAAGCCTTTTAAGAATAAGTTCTTTCAGGTAAGGGAGGTGAGCCAAGACAGCAGGTACACACACCCTTTCTTCACTCACATCCTTGAAGGTGCCTTCCTGCCACTGGTATGGGAGGATATTAGCATCACTCCCCTCCCCACCACTCCAAGCAAATATAAAGATAAGTAGAAGTCAGGGCACACAGATCCAGTTTTTTCAGCCTTCAGGTAGGACAACTCTGAGGGACCTTCCATGGCACCTCCTAAAGGTCTAAGAATAATTGAACCCTAGTCACCCTCCATGACAGATAATTTGCTCATGAACACAGCCTGTGTTATCTTAGGCCCACTTGTGCTCATACCCTTGTCTCAGGATATTTTTTTGCCAAAGTCCAGCCACAGACACTTGTGTGCTGTCCTCCTGGGGTGAAAGAGCTCAAGCCCCAACCCCAGTTTCAGCTGTGCTACAGAGAAAACTCAAAGGGAGGCATGCTGACTCATAGGTCATTTGGCACTTCCTAACCTCTGCGTGTCCGATTCTGAGCTTGGCATCAGGGCACCTATAGAAGAATAAAACTTGCTCCCTTCAGGAGACTATAACATGTTAGGTTTAACTAAGCATAAGTCATTGACTTGTGGCCAATATGAATCTTAACCCATAAATGAAGGTGTGCAAAAAGGCCTCATTTCTCTTTTGATTTTCAAGTACTCTAATTTCAACTCTTAGCTCTAACAAATATGGACCATCTTCAAGAGGCCATTAGGGAGCCACAGAAACAAGGGGATCCAGCAGGTGGGCAAGCTACAGTGCAGAATTTCCAAGCAAGCCCTTGATGGGCATCTGCAGATTCCATATGAAAATATTTATTAATAATACAGTTTAAATTTGCCCTTTTATCAGGAAACTTGTATATTTCCAGACTGGTAACTCCTCAGATAAAGCAGCTTGCAGAAGGCTCCTCAGTGCAAAGCAGGAGCCAATACTACTAAGAAGCACATTAAGATGTTGACTCTGACAAACCTGCATAGACTGAAAATCTCATTGCAAACATGGCAAGCACATTGGGAAGACAGCACTAGTTGGTGGATGTCTACTAAAACCATATTTGCAGGCTATTACTAATGAAAGCCTTTTAAGAATAAGTTCTTTCAGGTAAGGGAGGTGAGCCAAGACAGCAGGTACACACACCCTTTCTTCACTCACATCCTTGAAGGTGCCTTCCTGCCACTGGTATGGGAGGATATTAGCATCACTCCTCCCCACCACTCCAAGCAAATATAAAGATAAGTAGAAGTCAGGGCACACAGATCCAGTTTTTTCAGCCTTCAGGTAGGACAACTCTGAGGGACCTTCCATGGCACCTCCTAAAGGTCTAAGAATAATTGAACCCTAGTCACCCTCCATGACAGATAATTTGCTCATGAACACAGCCTGTGTTATCTTAGGCCCACTTGTGCTCATACCCTTGTCTCAGGATATTTTTTTGCCAAAGTCCAGCCACAGACACTTGTGTGCTGTCCTCCTGGGGTGAAAGAGCTCAAGCCCCAACCCCAGTTTCAGCTGTGCTACAGAGAAAACTCAAAGGGAGGCATGCTGACTCATAGGTCATTTGGCACTTCCTAACCTCTGCGTGTCCGATTCTGAGCTTGGCATCAGGGCACCTATAGAAGAATAAAACTTGCTCCCTTCAGGAGACTATAACATGTTAGGTTTAACTAAGCATAAGTCATTGACTTGTGGCCAATATGAATCTTAACCCATAAATGAAGGTGTGCAAAAAGGCCTCATTTCTCTTTTGATTTTCAAGTACTCTAATTTCAACTCTTAGCTCTCATTACTCCAACTTCAATTATTCTCAGAAATTCTCATCCTTTTGAAATCATCCACCAACCCCAGCCAAGTAACACAGCATTCTGGTTGAGATCTTTCAGCTCTGGCTGTTTCTGCAAATTATTAGCTGGGTCACAAGTTAGGTAACCTCTCTGAGTCTTGATTCTACTGTCTGTAGAATTAAGATAATTACTGTACCTGCCTCACAGGAATGATAAGGATTAAATAAGTGTACAGAGCACATGGGTGAGGAGCTGGCACTAGGAAGGCACTATGGAAGTGTCTCTCTTAGGCAAACAAGCCTTGCATCTGATCCTCCTGCAGCCATGAGTGAACTTTAGAAATCTCAGAGAACTTACACATTATGGGGCAATGTTCTGAACATCCTTCTCACTCTCTGTGCCCCCTCTTCAATCTCCTCCCAGGACATCTGCTTAGCTCTCTGAGGGACCTGACAAATTAAAGCCAGGACAAGCAGAAGCTCTCTAATTATGCTGTGTTCTACTTTTCCATCCTTCTTCAAGGCAAGAAAGAAAGAACCTGCTACACATTTGAATGGGGGTGGCAAGTGGGAGAAAAGTTTATGTAAATATATGTCAGCCGATTGGCTGACATTAGTCATCTGTCAAACATTTTTATTAACAACTTAGTATGCAGCATGCACTGTAAAACAATTATAGGGAAGAGGATACTCTCAGTTTCCCTTTTAGAACTTCTTGTCTAGAGACAGTGGTGTATGAATGTGAATATGCACGGAAATAACCCCGTTTCACAGGGTTCAATCCAGTAGATCATGGAAGTGGCCTCAAAATCAAACATATTAACTGTCAGATATAGGCGTTTCTTGGGCCCCAGTTTTAGGGAAAGCCAAGGCCTAAATGCTAAATATTAGGAAAGACAGCTGACTCATAGGTCATTTGGCACTTCCTAACCTCTGCGTGTCCGATTCTGAGCTTGGCATCAGGGCACCTATAGAAGAATAAAACTTGCTCCCTTCAGGAGACTATAACATGTTAGGTTTAACTAAGCATAAGTCATTGACTTGTGGCCAATATGAATCTTAACCCATAAATGAAGGTGTGCAAAAAGGCCTCATTTCTCTTTTGATTTTCAAGTACTCTAATTTCAACTCTTAGCTCTCATTACTCCAACTTCAATTATTCTCAGAAATTCTCATCCTTTTGAAATCATCCACCAACCCCAGCCAAGTAACACAGCATTCTGGTTGAGATCTTTCAGCTCTGGCTGTTTCTGCAAATTATTAGCTGGGTCACAAGTTAGGTAACCTCTCTGAGTCTTGATTCTACTGTCTGTAGAATTAAGATAATTACTGTACCTGCCTCACAGGAATGATAAGGATTAAATAAGTGTACAGAGCACATGGGTGAGGAGCTGGCACTAGGAAGGCACTATGGAAGTGTCTCTCTTAGGCAAACAAGCCTTGCATCTGATCCTCCTGCAGCCATGAGTGAACTTTAGAAATCTCAGAGAACTTACACATTATGGGGCAATGTTCTGAACATCCTTCTCACTCTCTGTGCCCCCTCTTCAATCTCCTCCCAGGACATCTGCTTAGCTCTCTGAGGGACCTGACAAATTAAAGCCAGGACAAGCAGAAGCTCTCTAATTATGCTGTGTTCTACTTTTCCATCCTTCTTCAAGGCAAGAAAGAAAGAACCTGCTACACATTTGAATGGGGGTGGCAAGTGGGAGAAAAGTTTATGTAAATATATGTCAGCCGATTGGCTGACATTAGTCATCTGTCAAACATTTTTATTAACAACTTAGTATGCAGCATGCACTGTAAAACAATTATAGGGAAGAGGATACTCTCAGTTTCCCTTTTAGAACTTCTTGTCTAGAGACAGTGGTGTATGAATGTGAATATGCACGGAAATAACCCCGTTTCACAGGGTTCAATCCAGTAGATCATGGAAGTGGCCTCAAAATCAAACATATTAACTGTCAGATATAGGCGTTTCTTGGGCCCCAGTTTTAGGGAAAGCCAAGGCCTAAATGCTAAATATTAGGAAAGACAGCAGCAGGTAGCTGATAGATTGCAGAAACTGGTACAATTGAGAGTGTGTGTTTTAACCTCATGTGATCTCTTGGATGATGTACAAGGAAGAGCTGTCTCATATTGAGTTACACACAGGCACAGGGCAGTAGAGAGAAACTTCCACATACAGGGTACTTCATCTGATAGTCCAATGGGGGAGAGCCTGGCAGGAACATAAAATACAGCCATTACCCTAGTTTCAGCTAAATTCTGCTCCATTTCCTGCCTTCACCTCCTTAAGGGAGCTGAGCTAACCAGAAGCCAGCACATTTAGCTCTAAGACACTGGGACAAGGCATTCTGTGTCTGTCTCCTGCAGGATGGCCTAAAGGGATTGGGAGTCTGATTTGAACGCCCCAGGAAAGTCCATAGCACAATTCTCAGCTGTAACACTCAGATTCAGGAGACTTTCTCTGATAAAAATGTATATGCCTTACTTAAAATGAAATTCTTCAGATAGGAAATATCATCCAAAAAATGAGGACAAGCATATGGATATTCTTAAAAGTCATTTGTATGGCTCACTTCATCGTAATATTCCTTTAAATGATTTTAAATAAGAAAGGAGAAAAAGCAATAGAGGAAAAGAAAAAAGAAGCAATGAAGAAGGAATTAGAGTAGGAAGGGTGGAGAAAAGGGGAAGAATGGAAGAATGGAAGCTGGTGTGCAAGCCAAGTGCCATTAGCCTGCCTTTAAGCTTGGAACCTGAATTGTTTGAGGTTCTAAGGGATTTTAGGGATTCATGAGACTTCAGGTTTTGTCTTCAGTCAAAATCCAATCAGAGAAAAATACACTTCTATCATAGTCCCCAGTGACTAAGAATTTGGGCACAGAAGGCCTGGGAGCAGAAGAAAAAGAAAGTAAATCTAGACAGGCCCTGATTGCAGAAGCTATCCTACCTACCTGCCCTCTCCTGCTGAAGTCCGGTGAGTGACTCTCACCCATTCTCACAGGCAGATAACTGAGGAATAATAGTGTTCCTCCCCAATAGTATGCTCTGATGATTTACAGTCTCCCCTTAAGCAAAATGCTAGAGCTCATTATTATATCTGACAGACTATTACTGTTTCTAAGGCTTGGGTTCACTGCACATTTTGATTGTTTTTAAAACAAGGCAAAACAAACATGCCCCTCATGTAAAAAGTAAATGAATAAATGGTAGATCTCTTGGATGATGTACAAGGAAGAGCTGTCTCATATTGAGTTACACACAGGCACAGGGCAGTAGAGAGAAACTTCCACATACAGGGTACTTCATCTGATAGTCCAATGGGGGAGAGCCTGGCAGGAACATAAAATACAGCCATTACCCTAGTTTCAGCTAAATTCTGCTCCATTTCCTGCCTTCACCTCCTTAAGGGAGCTGAGCTAACCAGAAGCCAGCACATTTAGCTCTAAGACACTGGGACAAGGCATTCTGTGTCTGTCTCCTGCAGGATGGCCTAAAGGGATTGGGAGTCTGATTTGAACGCCCCAGGAAAGTCCATAGCACAATTCTCAGCTGTAACACTCAGATTCAGGAGACTTTCTCTGATAAAAATGTATATGCCTTACTTAAAATGAAATTCTTCAGATAGGAAATATCATCCAAAAAATGAGGACAAGCATATGGATATTCTTAAAAGTCATTTGTATGGCTCACTTCATCGTAATATTCCTTTAAATGATTTTAAATAAGAAAGGAGAAAAAGCAATAGAGGAAAAGAAAAAAGAAGCAATGAAGAAGGAATTAGAGTAGGAAGGGTGGAGAAAAGGGGAAGAATGGAAGAATGGAAGCTGGTGTGCAAGCCAAGTGCCATTAGCCTGCCTTTAAGCTTGGAACCTGAATTGTTTGAGGTTCTAAGGGATTTTAGGGATTCATGAGACTTCAGGTTTTGTCTTCAGTCAAAATCCAATCAGAGAAAAATACACTTCTATCATAGTCCCCAGTGACTAAGAATTTGGGCACAGAAGGCCTGGGAGCAGAAGAAAAAGAAAGTAAATCTAGACAGGCCCTGATTGCAGAAGCTATCCTACCTACCTGCCCTCTCCTGCTGAAGTCCGGTGAGTGACTCTCACCCATTCTCACAGGCAGATAACTGAGGAATAATAGTGTTCCTCCCCAATAGTATGCTCTGATGATTTACAGTCTCCCCTTAAGCAAAATGCTAGAGCTCATTATTATATCTGACAGACTATTACTGTTTCTAAGGCTTGGGTTCACTGCACATTTTGATTGTTTTTAAAACAAGGCAAAACAAACATGCCCCTCATGTAAAAAAGTAAATGAATAAATGTTAGCCTGCCCATCTTGCACTGAATATCAAAGTGCAGCTTTGTTTGGATTCCATTACAGCATGAGTGGCTCAAGGACAAAGCTGGAATCAGGAGAGTCAAAGGAGGACATGAAAATATTCTCTCTTCTCAAAGGAAATATGGAACATTGAGAATATTTTTTTCTTAAGAACACTGGTTCCAGCTTGACCAGCATCTGTGTCTGGACTCAAAGGCCCAGGGGAGAGGATTGGGAGTTATAAATATTATTTATGGTAACCAAGAAAGGAAGATCTCCTTCTTGACAGAACCTGGGGTTCAGGTTTCACTAGACAATAATCCACTTCTTTCATCCATTCCTTCATCTCTCTCACTATCGGAATACCCACACAAAAATCACCCAAAAATCATATCAATTCTCCCAAATAGAACTCCCTATACATATCTCCCTTGTTCATAATCTTTACCTGCTTCTCCACTTCCAAAGGCCCAGCCTTCTATGTCATCTATCTGTCCTACCTCCAAATTCTTTTGGGCTAGTCAGGCCTCCCCAGACACCAGAATGATATTAATCCATACCTTTTAACTTTCAACTTGTATTTCCAATGTGTTCCTCCTTTATGCCTATCCAAATCCTACCTAAACTTTTTTTTTTTTTAAAGATTTATTTATTTATTTATTTTTGGGTGGGGGTCGGGTTGGGGAGGGAGGGGAGTGGGCGGGCCACTTCTATTGGTCTTTCATTTCTCTATTTTCATTTGTCTTTGTTCTTTGGCTCCTGCGGGCCTCTCATCGCGGTGGCATCTGTTGTCGCAGAGCGCCAGCTCTGGGCGCATGCGCTCCAGAGCTCCGGCTCGGTGATTGGACACATCAGTCCAGCCGCTCCGCAGCACGTGGGATCTTCCCAGTCCAGGGATCGAACCGGCGCCCCTTGCACTGCAAGGCAGTGTTGGGTTTCTTTATCTTAAAAAGCTTTTAGGTTTAATTATATCACATTTGTTTATCATTGTTTTATTTGCATTTTTCTAGGTGGTGGGTCAAAAAATGTCTTTCTGTGATTTATATGAAAGTATTTTTACTATGCTTTTCTCTGACAGTTTTATAGTGTGTGAACTTATATTTAGTTCTTTAATCAATCTGAGTTTACTTTTTGTTTCTTTAAAAAAAATAATGAATTAATTTTAATTAGAGGATAATTACTTTACAGTATTGTGATGGTTTTTACCATACAACAATGCAAATTGGCCACAGCTATACATGTGTCCCTTCCAATCTGGAACTCATCTCCCTCCCCACGTTGTCCCTGAGTTGTCCAAGAACACTGGCTTCGGGTGCCCTGCTTCATGCATCACACTTACAACGGTCATCTGCTTTACATATGGTAATGTACTTGTTTCAATTCTATTTCTTCAAATCATCTAATGAGTCCAAAAAGTCTGTTCTTTGCACCTGTATCTCCTTTGTTGCCCTACATGTATTCCTAAATTCCATATATATACATTAGTATACAGTATTTGTCTTTCTCCTCCTGACTTCCTTCACTCTGTATAATAAGCTTGAGGTTCATCCACCTCATTAAAGTGACTCAAATGAGTTTTCTTTTATAGCTGAGTAATAGTCCATTGTGTATATGTACCATAATTTCCATATCCATTCATCTGTTGATGGACATCTAGGTTGCTTCCATGTCTATGGTATTAAGGAGTGTCCTAATTACATTCTTTAACATGTGCCTGTCCAGTTTTCCCAGAAACTGCTGCATGCTGTGGGACTCAAATCTTGCTGAGGCCATAAAGAAGGGCCTGTTAGAAAAACAAGGCCATAAAGAAGTGCCTGGTAGAAAAATAGGAGCACTTGTTTACAGCTCCTAAAGCTCTGAACCATAACCAGAGACTTGGGGTCGCCATCTCAGAATAGGGCATGTGATCTGGAATTTCTCATCAGGGACTTAGGAATGCCAGATGATGCATAAATCAGAATGCTGATTTTTGCACCTGCTGTCTGTTCCAGTGACCTTCCTCCTGAGATATGGTCTCTCTCAAGAAAATGGGCATGGGTGTAAAGATAATTGGCTAGATTATTTTGATCATGTTTACCTTGTACATACACGACTGCAGCTTTTCTATAATCAATCACTGACTCCACAATTCCCTATGTTCTTTCTAAATCTCAATAAAAAGGACATAAGAATTAGGGGAATTGCCTTCAGTCCTAGAGACTGCTGGCCTACTGTCCAATGTTTTGCAGAAGCTAACATGTCTGCATCTTTAATTTCTATTGTTCATGCTGAGAGGCATGGCAAGAATCAATTAGAGGGCTTCCCTGGTGATTCAGTGGGTAAGGACACCGCCTTGCAGTGCAAGGGGCACCGGTTTGATCCCTGGCCTGGGAAGATCCCACGTGCTGCGGAGCGACTGGACCGATGTGTCCAATTACCAAGCCGGAGCTCTGGAGTGCATGCACACAGAGCCGGCACTCTGTGACAACAGAGGCTACCGCGATGGGAGGCCCACAGGAGCCAAAGAACAAAGACGGATGAAAAAGGATAAATGAAAGACCAATAGAAGTGGCCCACCCGCCCCCCTCCCTCCCCATCCCACCCCCAAAAGATAAAAAAAGAAAATAAATCTTTAAACAATAAAAAAAGATTCCATTAGAAAAGAGACTGTCTTTTCTGCATTGTATATTCTTGTCTCCTTTGGTGTAGATTAGGTGGCCCTAGGTACCTGCGTTATCTCTGGGGTTGCTATCTATTTTTAAATTGCTGTAGTGCTTCCATGTCTATGGTCTTAAGGCGTGTCCTAATTACATTCTTTAACATGTGCCTGTCCAGTTTTCCCAGAAACTGCTGCATGCTGTGGGACTCAAATCACGCTGAGGCCATAAAGGCCCGTTAGAAAAGCAAGGCCATAAAGAAGTGCCTGGTAGAAAAATGGGAGTACTTGTTTACAGCTCCTGAAGCTCTGATCCATAACCAGAGACTTGGATTAGCCATCTCAGAATAGGGCATGTGATCTGGAATTTCTCATCAGGGACTTAGGAATGCCAGATGATGCATAAATCAGAATGCTGATTTTTGCACCTGCTGTCTGTTCCAGTGACCTTCCTCCTGAGATATGGTCTCTCTCAAGAAAATGGGCATGGGTGTAAAGATAATTGGCTAGATTATTTTGATCATGTTTACCTTGTACATACACGACTGCAGCTTTTCTATAATCAATCACTGACTCCACAATTCCCTATGTTCTTTCTAAATCTCAATAAAAAGGACATAAGAATTAGGGGAATTGCCTTCAGTCCTAGAGACTGCTGGCCTACTGTCCAATGTTTTGCAGAAGCTAACATGTCTGCATCTTTAATTTCTATTGTTCATGCTGAGAGGCATGGCAAGAATCAATTAGAGGGCTTCCCTGGTGATTCAGTGGGTAAGGACACCGCCTTGCAGTGCAAGGGGCACCGGTTTGATCCCTGGCCTGGGAAGATCCCACGTGCTGCGGAGCGACTGGACCGATGTGTCCAATTACCAAGCCGGAGCTCTGGAGTGCATGCACACAGAGCCGGCACTCTGTGACAACAGAGGCTACCGCGATGGGAGGCCCACAGGAGCCAAAGAACAAAGACGGATGAAAAAGGATAAATGAAAGACCAATAGAAGTGGCCCACCCGCCCCCCTCCCTCCCCATCCCACCCCCCAAAAGATAAATAAATAAAATAAATGTTTAAAAAATAAAAAAAGATTCAATTAGAAAAGAGACTGTCTTTTCTGCATTGTATATTCTTGTCTCCTTTGTCGTAGATTAGGTGGCCCTAGGTACCTGCGTTTATCTCTGGGGTTGCTATCCTATTCTATAATCTATTTTTTTAAATTGCTGTGTCAGTACCATACTATCTTAATGACTGTAGTTTTTTTAGTATAATCTGAAGTTAGGAAGCCTGATTGTTCTAGCTCTGTTCTTTCTAAAGATTGCTTTGGCTACTTCAGGTCTTTCATCTTTCCATGCAAACTGTAAAACTATGGGTTCCAAATCCATGAAAAATGTCTTTTGTAATTTGATAGGGACTGCACTGGATCTGTAGATTGCTCTGAGTAGTATAGCAATTTTCACAATATTGATTCTTCCAATCCAAGAGCATCATATATCTCTCCATCTGTTTGTGCCATCTTTGATTTCTTTCATCAGCACTGAATAGTCTTCTGAATACAGGTCTTTTGTCTCCTTAGATAAGGTTTTTCCTATATAGCTTACTATTTTTCTTGCAATGATAAATGGGACTGTTTCCCTAATTTCTCTGTCTGATCTTTCATTATTGTTGTTGTTCAATAGCTCAATCATGTCTGACTCTTTACCACCCTATGGACTGCAGGACTCCAGGCTTTCCTGTTCTTCACCATCTCCTGAGCTTGCTCAAATTCATATCCATTGAGTCAGTGATGCCATCCAACCATCTCATCCTCTGTTGTCCCCTTTACCTGCAGGCAATCTTTTCCAGCACCAGGATCTTTTCCAATCAGTGGCTCTTCACATCAGGTGCCCAAAGTATTGGAGCTTGCCAGTCCAACCATCTCATCCTCTGTTGTCCTTCTTTACCTGCAAGGGCACCGGTTTGATCCCTGGCCTGGGAAGATCCCACGTGCTGCGGAGCGACTGGACCGATGTGTCCAATTACCAAGCCGGAGCTCTGGAGTGCATGCACACAGAGCCGGCACTCTGTGACAACAGAGGCTACCGCGATGGGAGGCCCACAGGAGCCAAAGAACAAAGACGGATGAAAAAGGATAAATGAAAGACCAATAGAAGTGGCCCGCCCGCTCCCCTCCCTCCCCAACATGACCCCGTCCAAAATAAATAAATAAAATAAATGTTTAAAAAATAAAAAAAGATTCAATTAGAAAAGAGACTGTCTTTTCTGCATTGTATATTCTTGTCTCCTTTGTCGTAGATTAGGTGGCCCTAGGTACCTGCGTTTATCTCTGGGGTTGCTATCCTATTCTATAATCTATTTTTTTAAATTGCTGTGTCAGTACCATACTATCTTAATGACTGTAGTTTTTTTAGTATAATCTGAAGTTAGGAAGCCTGATTGTTCTAGCTCTGTTCTTTCTAAAGATTGCTTTGGCTACTTCAGGTCTTTCATCTTTCCATGCAAACTGTAAAACTATGGGTTCCAAATCCATGAAAAATGTCTTTTGTAATTTGATAGGGACTGCACTGGATCTGTAGATTGCTCTGAGTAGTATAGCAATTTTCACAATATTGATTCTTCCAATCCAAGAGCATCATATATCTCTCCATCTGTTTGTGCCATCTTTGATTTCTTTCATCAGCACTGAATAGTCTTCTGAATACAGGTCTTTTGTCTCCTTAGATAAGGTTTTTCCTATATAGCTTACTATTTTTCTTGCAATGATAAATGGGACTGTTTCCCTAATTTCTCTGTCTGATCTTTCATTATTGTTGTTGTTCAATAGCTCAATCATGTCTGACTCTTTACCACCCTATGGACTGCAGGACTCCAGGCTTTCCTGTTCTTCACCATCTCCCTGAGCTTGCTCAAATTCATATCCATTGAGTCAGTGATGCCATCCAACCATCTCATCCTCTGTTGTCCCCTTCTTTACCTGCAGGCAATCTTTTCCAGCACCAGGATCTTTTCCAATCAGTGGCTCTTCACATCAGGTGCCCAAAGTATTGGAGCTTCAGCATCAGGCCTTCTAATGAATATTCAGGATAGATTTCCTTTAGGATTGACTAGTTTGATCTCCTTGCAATCCTGTGAATATGTAGAAATTCAAGAGATTTCTGTGTGTTTATATGTATTCTGCAACTTTACCAAATTCATTGATGAACTCTAGTAGTTTTCTGATAGCATCTTTAGGATTTTCTATATATGGTATCATATAATCTGCAGTCAGAGGTTAGCTTATTCTTTTCCAATTTGTATTTCTTCTTTTTTTTGATTGCCCTAGCTAAGACTTCCAATATTTATGTTGAATAAAATTGGTGAGACTGAACATTCGTGTCTTGTTCCTGATCTCAGAAGAAAGGTTTCTGCTTTTCACCATTGAGAATGATTATTAGCTGTAGATTTGTCATATATGGCCTTAATTATAAAGAGGTAATTTCCATCTATGCCCATTTCCTGGAGGCTTTTTATCATAAATTGGCACGAACTTTTGCCAAAAGATTTTTTCTGAATCTATTGAGATCATATGTTTTTCATTCTTCAATTTGTTAATATGATATACCACAGTGATTGATTTGTAGGTATTGGAAAATCCTTCCATCCCTGAGATAAATCCCATTTGATCATGGTGTATGATCTCTTTAATGTATTGCTGGATTCAGATTTCTAGTATTTTATTGAGGATTTTTTGGTTTATGTTCATCAGTGATATTGGCCTATAGTGTGTGTGTGTGTGTGTGTGTGTGTGTGATATCTTTGTCTGGTTTTCGTGTTTTCCTAGGATGAGTTTGAGTATTCCTTCCTCTGTAATTTTTTGGAATAGTTTCTGAAGGATAAGTGTTAGAACTTTTCCAGTATTTCATTGTAATTGCCTGTAAAGCCATCAGGTCCTGGACTTTTGTTTGCTCGGAGTTTTTAAATCACATTTTCTATTTCAGTACTTGTGATTAGTCTGTTTATATTTCCTGTTTCTTCCTAGATCAGTCTTAGGAGCTTGTACCTTTCTAAGAATTTGTCCGTTTCTTCCAGATTGTTCACTTTATTGGCTTACAGTTGCTCATAGTAGTCTCTTATGGTGCTTTGTGTTTCTGTGATGTTTGTTGTAACTTCTCTTTTGTTGTTGTTCATTTATATTTTTATTGATTCGAATTCTCATCTCTTTCCCTTGATAAGTCTGGCTGATGTTTTATCGGTTCTGTTCATCATCTAAAAGTATCAGCTTTTAATTTTCTTGACCTGTGCTATTGTTTTCTTCATTTCTATTTATTTCTGCTCTATTATTTATGACTTCTTTCATTGCACTTATTTTGTGTTTTTTGTTTGTTTTGTTTCACTTTGTTTTCTTCTAGTTGTTTTAGGTATGAAAAAAGTGTTAGTCACTCAGGCATGTCTGACTGTTTGCAACCCCAGGGACTGTAGCCCACCAGGCTCCGCTGTCCATGAAATTTTCCAGGCAAGAATCCTGGAGTGGGTAGCCATTCCCTTCCCTAGGGGTTCTTCCAGACCCAGGGATCAAACTAGTGTTTTCTGGATTCTTTACCATTTGAACCACCAGGGAAGTCCATACATTTAAAATTAGGTTACTTATTTGAGATTTTTATTATTTCTTCAGTTAATATCATATTGCTATAAATGTCCCACTTAGAACTGCTTTTGTTGAATTCCATATGTTCTGGGTCATTGTGTGTTTGTTGTCATTTGTTACTAGGTATTTTTTGGTTTCTGGGTTTTTTTTTTTTTTAGTGAACCATTGGTTATTTAGAAACAGATTATCTAGCATAAGTGTATTTGTAGCTTTTACAGTAATTTGTTCCTATAATTGACTTATAATCTCTTAATGTTTTAATTGGAAAATATGCTTGATATGACTTTAATTTTTTAAAATCTACCAAGACGTTATATGTGACCCAAAACGTGATCTATCCTGAGGAATGTTCCACGTGGACTTGAAAAGAAAGTACATTCTGCTGCCTTTGGATGGAATGCCCTATAAATGCCAATTATGTCTATCTAGTCTTATCTTTCCTTATTAAGTTTCCTGTCTGGATTGCCTGTCTATTGCTCAAAGTCCCCTTCTATTATTGTGTCAATGCCAATTTTTCCTGTGATGACTGTTAGCATGCACCTTATATATGCTGAATGCATAAATATTCACAATTCTTATATCTTCTTCTTGGATTGACCCCTTGATCATTACCTAGTCTCCTTTCTGTTTCTTCTAACAGTCTTTAAAGTCTATTTTGCTTGATATGATTATTGCTACTCCAGCTTTCTTTAGATTTCCATTTGCACACAATGTGTTTTCCCATTCCCTCACTTTTTGTCTGGATGTGTCCCTAGATTTGAAATGGCTGTTGTAGACAGCATATATATGAGTCTTGATTTTGTATCCATTCAGTCAGTCTAGGTGTTTTGGGTGAAACATTTAATACATTTAAATTTAAGGTAATTATTGGTATGTATGTATGCCATATCTTAATTGTTTTGGGTGTGCTTTTATAGGTCTTTTTTCCTACCTTTCTCTGTTTTCCTTCTTGTGTGGTCTAATCATTAGTGCTGTGTTTGGGTTGCTGTGCTTGTTTGTGTATATGTGTATATTGCAGTCATTTGGTTTGCATTTCCCATGTTATTGTTTATTATTATTATTGTTGTTATTATTATTACTATTATGGCTGTGTCAAGTCTTAGTTGGAGCACTCAGGCTCTTTATATGTGGCTCATAGACATGTTTGCCCTGTGGCATGTGGGATCTTAGTTCCCCAACAGGGATCAAACCTGTGTCCCATGCATTGAAAGGCAGCCTTTTACTCACTATTTATTTCTTCAGTTAATATCATATTGCTATAAATGTCCCACTTAGAACTGCTTTTGTTGAATTCCATATGTTCTGGGTCATTGTGTGTTTGTTGTCATTTGTTACTAGGTATTTTTTGGTTTCTGGGTTTTTTTTTTTTTTAGTGAACCATTGGTTATTTAGAAACAGATTATCTAGCATAAGTGTATTTGTAGCTTTTACAGTAATTTGTTCCTATAATTGACTTATAATCTCTTAATGTTTTAATTGGAAAATATGCTTGATATGACTTTAATTTTTTAAAATCTACCAAGACGTTATATGTGACCCAAAACGTGATCTATCCTGAGGAATGTTCCACGTGGACTTGAAAAGAAAGTACATTCTGCTGCCTTTGGATGGAATGCCCTATAAATGCCAATTATGTCTATCTAGTCTTATCTTTCCTTATTAAGTTTCCTGTCTGGATTGCCTGTCTATTGCTCAAAGTCCCCTTCTATTATTGTGTCAATGCCAATTTTTCCTGTGATGACTGTTAGCATGCACCTTATATATGCTGAATGCATAAATATTCACAATTCTTATATCTTCTTCTTGGATTGACCCCTTGATCATTACCTAGTCTCCTTTCTGTTTCTTCTAACAGTCTTTAAAGTCTATTTTGCTTGATATGATTATTGCTACTCCAGCTTTCTTTAGATTTCCATTTGCACACAATGTGTTTTCCCATTCCCTCACTTTTTGTCTGGATGTGTCCCTAGATTTGAAATGGCTGTTGTAGACAGCATATATATGAGTCTTGATTTTGTATCCATTCAGTCAGTCTAGGTGTTTTGGGTGAAACATTTAATACATTTAAATTTAAGGTAATTATTGGTATGTATGTATGCCATATCTTAATTGTTTTGGGTGTGCTTTTATAGGTCTTTTTTCCTACCTTTCTCTTTTTCCTTCTTGTGTGGTCTAATCATTAGTGCTGTGTTTGGGTTGCTGTGCTTGTTTGTGTATATGTGTATATTGCAGTCATTTGGTTTGCATTTCCCATGTTATTGTTTATTATTATTATTGTTGTTATTATTATTACTATTATGGCTGTGTCAAGTCTTAGTTGGAGCACTCAGGCTCTTTATATGTGGCTCATAGACATGTTTGCCCTGTGGCATGTGGGATCTTAGTTCCCCAACAGGGATCAAACCTGTGTCCCATGCATTGAAAGGCAGCCTTTTACTCACTGGACCACCAGGGATGTCCCCCAACGAGGTTTTGATATAGTAGTCTAATACATACAAGTTTAAGTTACCGATATCTTCATTTCAAATGAAATCCTTATTTCCTGCATTTATACTCTTTGCTTATCATGTCTTTTGGTTTTGATATTGCATTTGCATATAGATGAGTTCTTGCCCTTACTGTGTGATTGCCTTTGCTAGTGAGTGTTCCCACTTGTGGTTTTCTTGTTTCTAGTTGTGGTCTTTTTTCCCTTCTGCCTTGAGCAGTTCCTTTAGCATTTGCTGTAAAGCTGGTTTAATGGTGCTGAATCCTCTTAGCTTTTGCTTGTCCATACAGCTTTTGATCTCTCTGTCATAGCTTTTTTTTTTTTTTTGATAGGCAAGAAGAGGATTTATTAGAATAGGGTTCTTATAAGAGGTGAAAGCGGGTAGGCAGGAAAGATCTGCTGCTGTGCAATTGAGTGGGCAGCAATATATATATATATAGGAGGATAGAAGACCACCTTCTTCAAGTAGACGTAGATGCAGACATAAGGCATACATCATTATTAGTTCCCCCTTCCCCAACTCTTCCTGCTTTATTGAATAAGGAGCAGCTTTCTTGAGTTATCATTAACTTACTGGCCTCCCAACTTTTCCCAGGTTTTACCCTCCTGCCTACAGTCCCCTACTAGGACTTTACAACTACCTAATTATTCCACTCGGTCCCTATCATTTCCCTCTCCAGGTATTTTACCCATTTTATACTTAGATGGGAATATGGGCATCCACCATTAATTGGCTACTTCCTGTGGAGATGGGGTGTTGGTCTACCTAGGGAGGGAATAAAACACCTGGATAACTGTCCCTTTTCTGTTGGAAGGGCTGCAAGTCAATGTTGTTTTGGTCAACATTTTCCAGTCATAACACAGGATGTCTGATTTTTGATGTTATCCCTTCCAAAGTAACATCTGAACTGTCACAAGGAAACAGCATGGAAGACTTTTTCAATGGTGCTGATGAAGAGTTGGTCCAACGTCTGGACCCACTGAGGTTCAGGTTCTTTGTGCCTCAATGCAGAAGGAGTTCAGCGAGAGGCAGAGCGATAGGCAAGAAGAGGTTTTATTAGGATAGGACGCTTGTAAGAGGTTCAAGTGGGCAGACCGGAAAGCTCTGCTCTCTGTCAAATCTTAAAGAGACCTTTGCTGGGTAAAATAATCATGGTTTTAGATTTCCCCTGTCATCACTTTAAATATATCCTGCCACTCACTTCTGGCCTGCAGAGTATCTGTTGAAAAATCAGCTGATAACCTAATCTTGTATATAATGTGTTGCTTTTCTCTTGTTTCTTTTAATATTTTATCATACATTTTTTAATTTTTGAAATGTTTATTTATTTGGCTACACCATATCTTAGTTGGAGCATATGGGATCTTCCATCTTCACTGAAACACAAGGGATCCTTAGTTGCTTCACATAAGATCTTTTTTTAATTGTAGCACGCAGGATCTTTTCATTGTGGCATGTGGGCTCTTTAACTGGAACATGTGGGATCTTTAGTTGTGACATGCCGACTCTTATTTGTGGCATGAAAACTGTTTAGATGTTGCATGTGGGATCTAGTTCTTGACCAATGATCAAACCCAGTCCTCTGCATTGGGAGTGCAGTGTCTTAGCTGCTGAATCACCAGGGAAATCCCTCTTCATAATTTTTGTTGGATAACTATATGTCTCCTTGAGTTTCTCCTTGGGTTTCTCCTTTAAGAGGTTCTCTGAGCCTACTGGACTTGAGTGGCTATTTCCTTTCCCATATTAGAAAAACATTTCTAACTATAATATCTTCAAATATTTTGTCAGGACTTTTCTTTTTCTTCTTGTCTGGGACCTCTATAACTTGAATATTGTGCATTTAATGTTGTACAAGAGGTCTCTGAGACTGTCCTCATCTTTTTTCTTTATTCTGCTCTGCAGCAGTTATTTTCACTGTTCTATCTTCTATTTCACTTATCTGTTTTTCGTTCTCATTTATTCTACTATTGTCCCTCTAGTATAGTTTTCATTTCAGTTATTGTGCTGTTCATCACTGCTTGTTCTTTAGTTCTAAATTCTTGCTAATTATTGCTTATATCTTCCCAATGTATGCTTCCATTCTAACTCCAAGACCTTGGATCATTTTACTATCTTTACTCTGAAATTTTTTCCACATAGACTGCCTATTTCTTCTGTATCTATTTGGTATTATGGGGCTTTACCTTTCTCTTTCATCTGCAGCATATTTCTGTGTCATCTCCTTTTTTCTAACTTGCTTCCTTCCTTCCACAGGTTGCAGGGTCATAGTTTCTCTTGCTTTTGGTTGTCTGCCCTCTGGTAGGTGAGGTTGATCCAAGGCCTGTGTAGACTTCCTGATGGGAAGAACTCGTGCTTTCACTCTTGTGTGTGGAGTTGAGTTTTATCTGTCTGATGGAAAGAACTGCATCAGTGGGTATGCTTTGGTGTGTCTGGTATGCTACACCATATCTTAGTTGGAGCATATGGGATCTTCCATCTTCACTGAAACACAAGGGATCCTTAGTTGCTTCACATAAGATCTTTTTAATTGTAGCACGCAGGATCTTTTCATTGTGGCATGTGGGCTCTTTAACTGGAACATGTGGGATCTTTAGTTGTGACATGCCGACTCTTATTTGTGGCATGAAAACTGTTTAGATGTTGCATGTGGGATCTAGTTCTTGACCAATGATCAAACCCAGTCCTCTGCATTGGGAGTGCAGTGTCTTAGCTGCTGAATCACCAGGGAAATCCCTCTTCATAATTTTTGTTGGATAACTATATGTCTCCTTGAGTTTCTCCTTGGGTTTCTCCTTTAAGAGGTTCTCTGAGCCTACTGGACTTGAGTGGCTATTTCCTTTCCCATATTAGAAAAACATTTCTAACTATAATATCTTCAAATATTTTGTCAGGACTTTTCTCTTTTTCTTCTTGTCTGGGACCTCTATAACTTGAATATTGTGCATTTAATGTTGTACAAGAGGTCTCTGAGACTGTCCTCATCTTTTTTCTTTATTCTGCTCTGCAGCAGTTATTTTCACTGTTCTATCTTCTATTTCACTTATCTGTTTTTCGTTCTCATTTATTCTACTATTGTCCCTCTAGTATAGTTTTCATTTCAGTTATTGTGCTGTTCATCACTGCTTGTTCTTTAGTTCTAAATTCTTGCTAATTATTGCTTATATCTTCCCAATGTATGCTTCCATTCTAACTCCAAGACCTTGGATCATTTTACTATCTTTACTCTGAAATTTTTTCCACATAGACTGCCTATTTCTTCTGTATCTATTTGGTATTATGGGGCTTTACCTTTCTCTTTCATCTGCAGCATATTTCTGTGTCATCTCCTTTTTTCTAACTTGCTTCCTTCCTTCCACAGGTTGCAGGGTCATAGTTTCTCTTGCTTTTGGTTGTCTGCCCTCTGGTAGGTGAGGTTGATCCAAGGCCTGTGTAGACTTCCTGATGGGAAGAACTCGTGCTTTCACTCTTGTGTGTGGAGTTGAGTTTTATCTGTCTGATGGAAAGAACTGCATCAGTGGGTATGCTTTGGTGTGTCTGTGAACTTAGTATGACTTTAGGCTGCCTATCTGCTGATGGATGGCATTGTGTTCCTGTCTTGCTTGCTTTGTGTCCTGAGGTATCCAGCACTGGAGCCTGCACCAATATAGGGGGAACTGGGTCTTGGTATCAAGTTGAATACCTCTAGAAGCTCAGTTAATATTCTCTGGGGCCAAAAATTTCCTCTACTTAAGTGTTGTGGACTTGGAACTTCCACTAGGAGTTCAGGCTGAACCCTTGACCATGGAACCAAGACCCTGCAAACCACGTGGTATTGCCAAAAAAAAAAAGGAAAACAAATGGACAAATAAAACAACAACAAAAAAGGAAACAAAGAGCAAGATAACAACCAAAATAACCAGAGGATGAAAAGAAACAATAAAAACAAAACTAACAAACACAGAAAGCAACTTTTAGAAAAGTAAACATAAAACAAAAAGAAATATACCAAAGAAAAAAAGAATAAAGGTAAGAAAAACAAACAAACAAACAAACAAAAAAATCAAGATCAGCAAAATGGTTAAAGTGTATATGGAGTACATCTCTCTCCATAAAATGCTTGCAGAGCACCAGATGAGTACAGGCAGAAGTACCCAATCACCAGAAAAGAATATAGAAAATCACACAAAACCCAGTAGGATGGAAGACATAAGGGGAAAAAAAGAGGAAAGTTAGCATGACTAGACCTGCCCTTGACAGGTGGGGGAACTGAAACAGGGGCCCAATCTGCACATCAGGGCAATATTTTGAGTAAGAGGAGAAACATTTGAGGCTGAAGGTGAAGCAACTGATCTGTGACAATCTGAATAGAATGAGAATCACAAAAATAATCCTTGCTTCAGCCCTACATACCTTGTGCAGGGACACGGGTCCCCTAGAAGGCATGGCAGCTAGGAGATGGAACATGGGGATTGTGGAGCAATCCTATGGTGAGGTCTGCTGTTGACTGCAGGGAGATGGCCCAAGGGGATGTGAGGGAGGAGACTGTGGTGGCAAATGTCTTTGGTGGAAAACCAGGCAGCCATGAAGGCAAAGCAATACTGCTGAGTCATGCATGGGATTGGGATTATCACTATAGCCTCTCTCTCACAAAATGCCAGCAACTGCAGCTGAACAATAAATAGGCTGGCTCTTTAAGTGCCTGATGCACCAGAAAACAGAGAAGGACCCCAGCCCAGGCAGACTTTTAGTGCCTGATGGTCCAAACAACAAAATAGGGCCCAGTTAGGGGGGCCTTTTAGTGCCTGAACAGGCAGAGCAATGGAACAGGACCAGCCAAAGAGTCCTCCTGATAACCAGTTGCCAGGGGCCAGAAAAAAACAATGATATGGAGACAACTGTGACTGAGGCCGCCTGAGTCTCTACACACTTGGTGCTGCCACCAGTGTCCCTGTGACCCAAGCAGCTGTGACCTCTTCACACTCAGTCCTCACTGGGGCAGAGCTATCACAGGCTAGAAACAGGTCTAATAGTGCCATATCTCATGTGACAGTCACCACTGGCACTCCTTCGTAGCCAGCACTGCAGGGTCCCCATGATCCAAGAAATCACACCACCTTTACATGCCGCTGGGACAAAGCTGCCAGAGATTAGAAAAAGTCCTGCACCTGTGCATGTGAAGCTGCTTTGGTCATGTCTGACTCTTTGGAGCCTCATGGACTGTGAACTGCTGGGCTTCTCTTTCTGAGGGATTCTCCAGGCAGGGATGCTGGAGTGGGTTGCCATTCTCTTAGAGCACCACATTTTCTTCTCTCCTAGCCACCAGCCACTTTATTTATTTATTTATTTATTTTTTATTTATCTTTTTGGTGGGTGGGGTGAGGAGGGAGGGGGATGGGCAGGCTACTTCTATTGGCCTTTCATTTCTCTATTATCTTTTTTTTTATTATTCTTTATTTTAAAGGTTTTACAGAGTTTTGTTGTTCACAGACATGTATATTCCCAGATCAGTCATATGCATATCCATGGTCCCCACCCGCCCAGATCTCCCCATCCCACCCCTCCAGACCTTCGCCCCAAGCCATTGTAAGCACTCCTATTCCCTTAGCACTATGACAATAGCTATCTTTTCCACACATAACACTATAGGTTTCCTTGTTACTTCCTCCATGCTTCCCCCTCCCTATTTCTTCCCCACAATGTCCCTATGTCTATGCTCTGTCTGTTTTTTCCATGAGTTCCCTGTGTGTGATATCAAGACCGTCCTACTAGATTTCATATATGTGTGTTAGTATACTGTATTTGTCTTTCTCTTTTTGACTTACTTCACTTTTAAGGATAGGTTCTAGAGCCAGCCACTTCATTAGGACTGAGTCTTCTGCATTTCTTTGAACAGCTGAGTAGTATTCCATTGTATATATGTACCAGAGCTTCTGGATCCATTCATTCGTCCATGGACATCTAGGTTGCTTCCATGTTCTGGCTATTGTATAGAGAGCTGCAATGAACATTGGGGTACAGGTGCTTCTTTCAGTTTTTATTTCATCAGAATATAAGCCTAATAGTGGGATTGCTGGATCATAGGGTGCTTCTATTTTGAGTTTTTTAAGAAATCTCTGTACTGTCTTCCATAGAGGCTGTATCAATTGACATTCCCACCAGCAATGCAAGAGGGTTCCCTTTTCTCCGCACCCTCTCCAGCATTTATTGTCTGCAGATTTTTTGAAGATGGCCATTCTGATGGGTGTGAGGTGATATCTTATTGTAGTTTTAATTTGCATTTCTCTAATAATAAGCGAGGTTGAGCATCGTTTCATGTGCTTTTGGGCCATCTGTATGTCCTCTTTGGAGAGGCATCTCTTTAGATCTTTTTCCCATTTTTTGATTGGGTTGTTCGTTTTCCCTGTGCTGAGTTGTCTGAGTTGCTTGTAGATTTTGGAGATTAATTCTTTGTCTGTTCTTTCATTTGCTATAATTTTCTCCCACTCTGTGGGGTGTCTGTTGAGCTTTTTTGTAATTTCTTTTGCTATACAAAAGCTTTTAAGTTTCATGAGGTCCCATATGTTCATTTTTCTTTTCAGTTCTGCTATTTTAGTTGGTGGGTCAGAGAAGATCTTGCTTTGATTGATGTCCTTAAGGGTTTTGCCTATATTCTCCTCTAAGAGTTTGATGGTTTCTGTTCCATTTAGGTCTTTAATCCATTTTGAGTTGATCTTAGTGTATGGGGTCAGAGAATGTTCCAATTTCATTTTCTTGCATGTAGCTGCCCAATTCTCCCAGCACCACTTGTTGAAGAGGCTGTCTTTGTCCCATTTTGTAATTTCTCCTTCTTTATCAAAAATAAGTTACCCATAGGTGTGTGGGTTTATCTCTGGGTTCTCAATCTTGTTCCATTGGTCTATAGATCTGTTTTTGTGCCAGTACCATACTGTCTTGATGACTATTGCTTTGTAGTAGAGTCTGAAGTTAGGGAGGCTGATCCCTCCAGCTCCGTTTTTCTTTCTAAGAATTGCTTTGGCTATTTGAGGTATTTTGTGTTTCCATATGAACTGTGTTATTCTTTGGTCTACTTCTGTGAAAAATGTCAATGGAAGTTGAATAGGTATTGCATTGAATCTGTAGATGATATTTGGTAGTATGGTCATTTTCACAATATTGATTCTTCCGACCCAGGAACATGGAGTATCTCTCCATCTGTTTAAGGTTGCCATGTTCTGGCTATTGTATAGAGAGCTGCAATGAACATTGGGGTACAGGTGCTTCTTTCAGTTTTTATTTCATCAGAATATAAGCCTAATAGTGGGATTGCTGGATCATAGGGTGCTTCTATTTTGAGTTTTTTAAGAAATCTCTGTACTGTCTTCCATAGAGGCTGTATCAATTGACATTCCCACCAGCAATGCAAGAGGGTTCCCTTTTCTCCGCACCCTCTCCAGCATTTATTGTCTGCAGATTTTTTGAAGATGGCCATTCTGATGGGTGTGAGGTGATATCTTATTGTAGTTTTAATTTGCATTTCTCTAATAATAAGCGAGGTTGAGCATCGTTTCATGTGCTTTTGGGCCATCTGTATGTCCTCTTTGGAGAGGCATCTCTTTAGATCTTTTTCCCATTTTTTGATTGGGTTGTTCGTTTTCCCTGTGCTGAGTTGTCTGAGTTGCTTGTAGATTTTGGAGATTAATTCTTTGTCTGTTCTTTCATTTGCTATAATTTTCTCCCACTCTGTGGGGTGTCTGTTGAGCTTTTTTGTAATTTCTTTTGCTATACAAAAGCTTTTAAGTTTCATGAGGTCCCATATGTTCATTTTTCTTTTCAGTTCTGCTATTTTAGTTGGTGGGTCAGAGAAGATCTTGCTTTGATTGATGTCCTTAAGGGTTTTGCCTATATTCTCCTCTAAGAGTTTGATGGTTTCTGTTCCATTTAGGTCTTTAATCCATTTTGAGTTGATCTTAGTGTATGGGGTCAGAGAATGTTCCAATTTCATTTTCTTGCATGTAGCTGCCCAATTCTCCCAGCACCACTTGTTGAAGAGGCTGTCTTTGTCCCATTTTGTAATTTCTCCTTCTTTATCAAAAATAAGTTACCCATAGGTGTGTGGGTTTATCTCTGGGTTCTCAATCTTGTTCCATTGGTCTATAGATCTGTTTTTGTGCCAGTACCATACTGTCTTGATGACTATTGCTTTGTAGTAGAGTCTGAAGTTAGGGAGGCTGATCCCTCCAGCTCCGTTTTTCTTTCTAAGAATTGCTTTGGCTATTTGAGGTATTTTGTGTTTCCATATGAACTGTGTTATTCTTTGGTCTACTTCTGTGAAAAATGTCAATGGAAGTTGAATAGGTATTGCATTGAATCTGTAGATGATATTTGGTAGTATGGTCATTTTCACAATATTGATTCTTCCGACCCAGGAACATGGAGTATCTCTCCATCTGTTTAAGTCTTCTTTAATTTCTTTCATGAGTGTCTTGTAATTTTCTGTGTACAGTTCTTTTGTTTCTTTGGGTAGGTTTATTCCTAGATATTTGATTCTTTTGGTTGCAGTGGTGAAGGGGACTGCCCTTTTGATTTCATTTTCTGATTTTTCATTGTTTGTGTATAGGAATGCCAGTGATTTCTGTGAGTTGACTTTGTATTCTGCGACTTTGCTGAATTCGTTGATTAGCTCTAGTAGTTTTGTAATAGAGTCTTTGGGATTTTCTACATATAGTATCATGTCATCTGCAAAAAGAGAGAGCTTGACTTCTTCCTTTCCAATCTGGATTCCTTTGATTTCTTTCTCTTCTCTTACTGCTGTTACTAGAACTTCCAGGACTATGTTGAATAGAAGTGGTGAAAGTGGACACCCTTGTCTTGTTCCTGATCTTAGAGGGAATGCTTTCATTTTTTCATCGTTGAGGATAATGTTCTCTGTGGGCTTCTCATATATGGCTTTCACTATGTTGAGATAGGTTCCTTCTATGCCCATTTTCTGAAGAGTTTTTAATCATGAATGGGTGTTGTACTTTGTCGAAGGTTTTTTCTGCATCTATTGAGATAATCATGTGATTTTTGTCTCTCAGTTTGTTAATATGGTGTATCACATTGATTGATTTGCGGATGTTGAAGAAGCCTTGCATGCCTGGGATGAACCCGACTTGATCATGATGTATGAGTTTTTTGATGTGTCATTGAATTCTGTTTGCTAGGATTCTGTTGAGGATCTTGGCATCTAAGTTCATCAGAGAAATTGGTCTGTAATTTTCCTTTTTTGTGATGTCTTTGCCTGGTTTGGGTATCAGGGTGATGGTGGCCTCGTAGAATGTGTTTGGAAGTTTTCCTTCCTGTGCAATTGTTTGGAAGAGTTTTAGAAGGACAGGCATTAGCTCTTCTTTAAATGTTTGGTAGAATTCACCTGTGAAGCCATCTGGCCCTGGGCTTTTATTTTTGGGTAGATTTTTACTCACAGATTCGATTTCTGAGCTTGTGATTGGGTTGTTCAAAGTTTCTGTTTCTTCCTGGCTCAGTCTTGGGAGATTGATCTTCCCCAAGAAACTGTCCATTTCTTCCAGGTTGTCCAGTTTGTTGCCATAGAGTTGCTCGTAATAGTCTCTTAGAATCCTTTGGATTTCTGCATTATCTGTTGTAATCTCTCCTTTTTCGTTTTTGATTTTGTTGATCTGGTTCTTCTCCCTCTTTTTCCTGATGAGTCTCACCAGAGGCTTGTCAATTTTGTTTACCTTTTCAAAGAACCAGTTTTTTTCTTTATTTATTCAAACTATAGTTTCTTTCATTTCTTTCTGATTTATTTCTGCTCTAGTCTTTATAATTTCTCATCTTCTGCTGGCTTTGGGATGTTTCTGTTCTTCTTTTTCCAATTGTTTTAAGTGGAGGGTTAGGTCATCTGCTTCATATTTTCCTAGTTTCTTGAGGTGAGATTGTATTGCTATAAATTTCCCCCTAGGACTGCTTTTGCAGTATCCCATAAGTTTTGCATGGTCGTATATTCATTGTCATTTTCTTCTAGGAATTTTTTAATTTCTTCTTTGATTTTCTCAGTGATCAGTTGGTTTTTTAGGTAAGTGTTGTTTAATCGCCATGTGTTTGTATTTTTAGCGGTTTTTTTCCTGTGGTTGATCTCTAGTCTCATTGCATTGTGGTCCGAGAAGATGGTTGATATAATTTCAGTTTTCTTGAATTGACTGAGGTTAGATTTGTGGCCCAAGATGTGGTCTATCTTGGAGAATGTTCCGTGAGCACTTGAGAAGAAAGTGTATTCTTCTGCTTTTGGATGGAACTTCCTAAAGATATCGATGAGGTCCATCTTTTCTAGTGTGGTGTTTAAGGCTTGTGTTTCTTTATTAATTTTCTGTTTAGATGATCTATCCATTGGTGTGAGAGGAGTGTTAAAGTCTCCTACTATTATTGTGTTATTATTGATTTCTTCTTTTAAGTCTGAAGGTATCTGTCTTATGTATTGAGGTGCCCCTGTGTTGGGTGCATAGATGTTCATGACTGTTATGTCTTCCTCTTGGATGGATCCTTTAATCATGATATAGTGACCTGCCTTGTCTCTTAGAATCTTCCTTACTTTAAAATCTATTTTGTCTGATATGAGGATTGCTACTCAAGCTTTCTTTTGATTTCCATTTGCATGGAATATCTTTTTCCAGCCTTTCACTTTCAGTCTATGAGTGTCTCTAGGTCTGAAGTGGGTCTCTTGTAAACAGCATATATATGGGTCATGTTTCTTGATCCATTCAGCCAACCTGTGTCGTTTGGTTGGAGCATTTAATCCATTTACGTTCAAAGTAATTATTGATACAAATGTTCCTATTGTCATCTTCTTATAAGTCTGGGGTTTGATTTGTGGGACTTCTACTCTTGTATTTATTGGCTATACCAGGCCCTTTAACACTTGTTGTAGGGCTGGTTTTATGGTACAGAATTCTTTTAGTTTTTGTCTGTCTGAGAAGCTTTTGACTTCTCCATTGATTCTGAATGAGATTTTTGGTGGGTAGAGAATTCGTGGTTGCAGGTTATTCTCTTTAGTCGTTTAAATGTGTCCTGCCATTCTCTTCTGGCCTGCAGGGTTTCTGTTGAGAAATCCGAAGTTAGACGTATGGGGTTTCCTTTATATGTTATTTGTTGTTTGCTTCTTTTTGCTATAAATTTCCCCTAGGACTGCTTTTGAGTAAATTTTGCATTGTTTCAATTTCCCGCCTTTTGTGTTTTTTTATTTTTAATCGCCATGTGTTTTTTTCCTGTGGTTGATCTCTAGTCTCATTGCATTGTGGTCCGAGAAGATGGTTGATATAATTTCAGTTTTCTTGAATTGACTGAGGTTAGATTTGTGGCCCAAGATGTGGTCTATCTTGGAGAATGTTCCGTGAGCACTTGAGAAGAAAGTGTATTCTTCTGCTTTTGGATGGAACTTCCTAAAGATATCGATGAGGTCCATCTTTTCTAGTGTGGTGTTTAAGGCTTGTGTTTCTTTATTAATTTTCTGTTTAGCTGATCTATCCATTGGTGTGAGAGGAGTGTTAAAGTCTCCTACTATGATTGTGTTATTATTGATTTCTTCTTTTAAGTCTGAAGGTATCTGTCTTATGTATTGTGTTGCCCCTGTGTTGGGTGCAGAGATGTTCATGACTGTTATGTCTTCCTCTTGGATGGATCCTTTAATCATGATGTAGTGACCTGCCTTGTCTCTTAGAATCTTCTTTACTTTAAAATCTATTTTGTCTGATATGAGGATTGCTACTCAAGCTTTCTTTTGATTTCCATTTGCATGGAATATCTTTTTCCAGCCTTTCACTTTCAGTCTATGAGTGTCTCTAGGTCTGAAGTGGGTCTCTTGTAAACAGCATATATATGGGTCATGTTTCTTGATCCATTCAGCCAACCTGTGTCGTTTGGTTGGAGCATTTAATCCATTTACGTTCAAAGTAATTATTGATACAAATGTTCCTATTGTCATCTTCTTATAAGTCTGGGGTTTGATTTGTGGGACTTCTACTCTTGTATTTATTGGCTATACCAGGCCCTTTAACACTTGTTGTAGGGCTGGTTTTATGGTACAGAATTCTTTTAGTTTTTGTCTGTCTGAGAAGCTTTTGACTTCTCCATTGATTCTGAATGAGATTTTTGGTGGGTAGAGAATTCGTGGTTGCAGGTTATTCTCTTTTAGTCGTTTAAATGTGTCCTGCCATTCTCTTCTGGCCTGCAGGGTTTCTGTTGAGAAATCCGAAGTTAGACGTATGGGGTTTCCTTTATATGTTATTTGTTGTTTGCTTCTAGCTGCTTTTAGTAATCTGTCTTTATATTTAGTCTGTGTTAGTTTGATTAGAATGTGCCTTGGTGTGTTTCTTCTGGGGTTTGTCCTGTATGGAACTCTTTGTGCTTCTTGGACATGGCTGACTATTTCCTTTCCCATGCTGGGGAACTTTTCTACAATAACCTCTTCAAGAATTTTTTCGTAACCTTTCTTCCCTTCTTCTTCTTCTGGGACTCCTATAATTCTAATGTTGGTGCGTTTGATATTGTCCCACAGGTCCCTGAGGCTATCCTTAGTTCTTTTCATTCTTTCGGCTTTGTTCTGTTCCTCACCAGTTATTTCCACCAGTCTATCTTCCAGCATGCTTATCCGTTCTTCAGCCTCAGATAGTCTACTGTTGAGGCCTTCTATCGTATTTTTGAGTTCAGCAATTCAGGTGGTGGTCTCTATTTGCTTATTTTTCATTGCCTGCATGTCTTTTCTCAATGCTCTAATTTCCTCTAATATTCTGTTTTCGGTGTTTTGCATCCTCATTAGAATAGTTTTTCTGAATTCTCTTTCAGATAATTTGTCTATCTCCTCCTCTGTCATTTGAGGCTGTGATTCTCTAGCTTGGTCCTTCATTTGTGCAGTGTTTTTCTGTCATTTCATCTCTAGTGTTGTATGTTCTTTGATAGTGTGGGGTCTTGGAATCAGGGCTTCTAGTTCGAGAATCCTTGGTTTGATGATTGGTCAGGGGATGTAGGCTCTATGCCTGGTTTGCTATGGTGTTCCGTGATATTACTTCAAATACTAGCATCTGTCCCTAATGGGTGACAGTCATAAAGATGCAGATGCCTATTGTCATCTTCTTATAAGTCTGGGGTTTGATTTGTGGGACTTCTACTCTTGTATTTATTGGCTATACCAGGCCCTTTAACACTTGTTGTAGGGCTGGTTTTATGGTACAGAATTCTTTTAGTTTTTGTCTGTCTGAGAAGCTTTTGACTTCTCCATTGATTCTGAATGAGATTTTTGGTGGGTAGAGAATTCGTGGTTGCAGGTTATTCTCTTTTAGTCGTTTAAATGTGTCCTGCCATTCTCTTCTGGCCTGCAGGGTTTCTGTTGAGAAATCCGAAGTTAGACGTATGGGGTTTCCTTTATATGTTATTTGTTGTTTGCTTCTAGCTGCTTTTAGTAATCTGTCTTTATATTTAGTCTGTGTTAGTTTGATTAGAATGTGCCTTGGTGTGTTTCTTCTGGGGTTTGTCCTGTATGGAACTCTTTGTGCTTCTTGGACATGGCTGACTATTTCCTTTCCCATGCTGGGGAACTTTTCTACAATAACCTCTTCAAGAATTTTTTCGTAACCTTTCTTCCCTTCTTCTTCTTCTGGGACTCCTATAATTCTAATGTTGGTGCGTTTGATATTGTCCCACAGGTCCCTGAGGCTATCCTTAGTTCTTTTCATTCTTTCGGCTTTGTTCTGTTCCTCACCAGTTATTTCCACCAGTCTATCTTCCAGCATGCTTATCCGTTCTTCAGCCTCAGATAGTCTACTGTTGAGGCCTTCTATCGTATTTTTGAGTTCAGCAATTCAGGTGGTGGTCTCTATTTGCTTATTTTTCATTGCCTGCATGTCTTTTCTCAATGCTCTAATTTCCTCTAATATTCTGTTTTCGGTGTTTTGCATCCTCATTAGAATAGTTTTTCTGAATTCTCTTTCAGATAATTTGTCTATCTCCTCCTCTGTCATTTGAGGCTGTGATTCTCTAGCTTGGTCCTTCATTTGTGCAGTGTTTTTCTGTCATTTCATCTCTAGTGTTGTATGTTCTTTGATAGTGTGGGGTCTTGGAATCAGGGCTTCTAGTTCGAGAATCCTTGGTTTGATGATTGGTCAGGGGATGTAGGCTCTATGCCTGGTTTGCTATGGTGTTCCGTGATATTACTTCAAATACTAGCATCTGAGGAGCAAGAGGTGTGTCCCTAATGGGTGACAGTCATAAAAGCATGCAGATGTTTTCTAACCTAGTCATAAGATATACATACATACACAGCAATAACCACATCTAAACAGTCTTACACTGACAAAGCATAGGAAATTTTCCTGGCAAATGACACAATCTAAGATGGTACTTGCCTGTTAAGCTCTGAGTTAATTAGAATAGTGCCTGGACAAATAGATCTTGGGTAAGGTCCTGGCTTGTACTATTTCGTCATTGAAAGCAATTTTTAATTAAGACATGTGTTAGGGGTGAGAAGGTGGAAAATGTATGGGTAATGAGAAGGAATAGATTCAACTTGGAAGGATTTTATAGGGTTATGTAGCCAAGATTAGTGTGTTGTATTGTTTAGTGCAGCTAGGAGAGAATAGTGGAGACAGGAAGGTAGGAAATATTTATCTAGGGGGTAGTGGTATATAGGAGAAAATTTTAGATTTAGAACATAGAGGGAAGAAGGAGTGGGAAAGAGGAAAGAAAATTAGAAGCTCAAGAATTAAAATTTTAAAAAATTAATAATAAAAAAATTAATAATTAAAAACCAAAAAAAATTAAAAATTAAAAAAAGGGAGGAGAAACTTAATAAGAAGAGACCAAAGAGAGAGAGAGAGGGAAAAAAAAAAAAAAAAACAAACGTGACCAATCAAACGAATAAGCAGAACCGTCCGCAACAGATAAACAAAAAAGCTAAATACTGTCCCTGGTTTTTATCCTCTCATCTGTCTGGAAGCCCGTCTGCTCTCGATGGTGTTGTCTTGATGATGCAGCCTTTTCCTTATGGCACCGGTCTGCAAGCTCTGGTGCTGACGGGAACGGCAGGCTGATCTCTGTCCGGTGGGCGGGGGACCACGGTGCGCTAGCTGTCCAGGGTTGGGCGGGGGCGCGGGCTGATCCCAGTGTGTCGGGCGCGGGGTGCGGCAAGCGCCACTGTCCCGGGTTGGGCAGGAGCGCGGGCTGATCCCAGTCGCGCTCGCAATCCCGTGTTAGGCGGGGGCGTCCTGGCTCTGCAGCGCACCTGCAGGTAGCCTCTGATACCTGCCCTTCTCCCAACTTCCTCCGCTGCGGGTGTAGCTATGGGGGTGCAGCTATGGGGGTGCAGGGGCTCCTCCGCCACTGGCGCGTGCACTGCCGGTTGCGCCTCCAAGTCCCAAAGGCAGGCACAAGGTTCCCCGTCTGGCTCGTGCCCGGTCCCTGGTCAGCAATCTGTGGGCGACTTCCCCTTCAGCCAGTCCCCCACTAGGAGTGTTTGAACTCACCCGGTGCCAGGCAGAAAGTCATGATTTTCGCCCAGTGGCCGAGCGTTGCGATCCTCACACTGGGCGCTCCCTCCTGTCTTGTTCAGTCCGGCCTGAGGTCGCTAGGCAGCAAGCGCGTTCAGCTCGGCCCTGCTCCGGTATCCTACCTTCGCAGAGTCTTAATTTCTGCCGGCGGGCGGATTCTTGGAGTTTTCACGCTGATCGCTGCCCTCTCTCCCCCGAGACTCCGCTTAGGCCCCCTTTTAGGGCACTTGCTGGCGCTCCTCTCCGTCGGTGCGTTCCGGCGTGGGGTTAGGATAGAGGATTCTTAGAACCCTAGCTCTGGGAATTTTCTGGCTATTCACTCTTCTACTCTTGAGGACCTATGGAATTCTTCTGTCGTCTAGCGGCTGGTTTGTTGGTGGTGGTTCTTTTCTTGATTAGTTCTGGTGATTCTGTTGGGGAGCTGGTGAAATCTTCCCCTCATTCCTCCGCCATCTTGGCTCCTCCCCCTCCACCAGCCACTTTTAATGCCTGGTTGTGCCAGGGACTCTCTGATTCAAGCAGCTGTGCTACCTCCACACTGGACCCTCACTGGGGCAGACCCAATCCTCTAAGGCAGCCTCAGGAGCAAGCCCTGGTGGATGGCCCCCAGGCAGAAGTGGTGATAAAACAACAATTGAAATCCAGGGCAGTGTGACTAAGGGAGAGGATAGAAAGCCTTTCTACCAGCTGTACAAAGTTGCACATTAAAGTCACACAATCAACAAAGCAGACTTCGTGTGTATGGGATATATAAAAGGACAATGAGAGTTCCCACAAAAGAAAATGCACTAGTTATGACAGCTGTGGACATTGGAGGGAAGAACAGACAGGAGTAGGTCCAGATTAGAGTCTGATCTGCCCCCACAGCAGGCCCAGAGATCAGTCCAGTGGTGGAGGGTATCCAGACAGGCAAAAAAGACTGTCACTCACAGCAAGTGAAAGGATGCTGATAATAGAGATTTAAGAAATACATTTATTATTTTTACATTTTGCTTTGTTCTGGAGTTTCTTCTTGATTTTTTTCTCCTCCCTCCTTTTTTCTTTTTTCTCTCATGTTGTAATTGCCAATTTTATTAGTACTATTAAATATATTTAAGCTATTAAGCTTTATTTTTAATCATACTTTTTATTTTGATTATATACTTCTGATTCTACATTGGCCTTTTGTGGTTCTGTTTTGTTTTGTTTTGTTTTTCCTCCCCTCCCCCCATTTTTTCTTCTTCTGTTGTTGTAGTTGGCAATTTTATTAGTACTGTTAGATACATTTAGCTGTTAAGATTTTTTAATTACACTTTTTATTTCAGTTGTATACTTCTGTTTCTACTTCAGTCTTCTGTGGCTCTGTGGGGTTTTTGTTTTGTTTTGTTTTTCCTTTTCTCTTTCTCTTTTTTTATGCTAATTTTTAAATTTTTAAAATCTATTATTATTTTTCTATAATTATTCCTTTGTTTACTTTCTCTACTATTCTTTTCCTGTTTCACTAAACTTTTATATATGCAAATCTTCTTCACTTACCTTTTTTAAAAAACAAAAAAAACCAAAAAACTAATGTGAGTTTTATTAGCTGGTATACAGACTCAGAGGAAGGTAGTTCATTAATTTTTGTGGCTCCAGACAAGCCCCTCAGTTCACTGCCTCTGAGATTCTTCATCTATCTAAAGACCTGCCCTGATTCAAGCAGCTGTGCTACCTCCACACTGGACCCTCACTGGGGCAGACCCAATCCTCTAAGGCAGCCTCAGGAGCAAGCCCTGGTGGATGGCCCCCAGGCAGAAGTGGTGATAAAACAACAATTGAAATCCAGGGCAGTGTGACTAAGGGAGAGGATAGAAAGCCTTTCTACCAGCTGTACAAAGTTGCACATTAAAGTCACACAATCAACAAAGCAGACTTCGTGTGTATGGGATATATAAAAGGACAATGAGAGTTCCCACAAAAGAAAATGCACTAGTTATGACAGCTGTGGACATTGGAGGGAAGAACAGACAGGAGTAGGTCCAGATTAGAGTCTGATCTGCCCCCACAGCAGGCCCAGAGATCAGTCCAGTGGTGGAGGGTATCCAGACAGGCAAAAAAGACTGTCACTCACAGCAAGTGAAAGGATGCTGATAATAGAGATTTAAGAAATACATTTATTATTTTTACATTTTGCTTTGTTCTGGAGTTTCTTCTTGATTTTTTTCTCCTCCCTCCTTTTTTCTTTTTTCTCTCATGTTGTAATTGCCAATTTTATTAGTACTATTAAATATATTTAAGCTATTAAGCTTTATTTTTAATCATACTTTTTATTTTGATTATATACTTCTGATTCTACATTGGCCTTTTGTGGTTCTGTTTTGTTTTGTTTTGTTTTTCCTCCCCTCCCCCCATTTTTTCTTCTTCTGTTGTTGTAGTTGGCAATTTTATTAGTACTGTTAGATACATTTAGCTGTTAAGATTTTTTAATTACACTTTTTATTTCAGTTGTATACTTCTGTTTCTACTTCAGTCTTCTGTGGCTCTGTGGGGTTTTTGTTTTGTTTTGTTTTTCCTTTTCTCTTTCTCTTTTTTTATGCTAATTTTTAAATTTTTAAAATCTATTATTATTTTTCTATAATTATTCCTTTGTTTACTTTCTCTACTATTCTTTTCCTGTTTCACTAAACTTTTATATATGCAAATCTTCTTCACTTACCTTTTTAAAAAAAAAACAAAAAAAACCAAAAAACTAATGTGAGTTTTTATTAGCTGGTATACAGACTCAGAGGAAGGTAGTTCATTAATTTTTGTGGCTCCAGACAAGCCCCTCAGTTCACTGCCTCTGAGATTCTTCATCTATCTAAAGACCTGCTCCATCGGATTCCCCGGAGCACAGAGTGTCTTGTCCCACCCTGATTTCCTTTAGAGGATGCTGAAAAGTCAGCAGCTCCTAAGGCACAGTGTTTGATTTCTGCAGAGGCAGATGGCAAATGCACTTGTTGTCCATTCCTAGTTGACACAAGGAATTATTTATCTTTCCTTAGTTGAATTTTTGAATGTTGCCTATTAATTCAAACTGGACATATAAATTGTTAGCAGCCCTCTCCCAATGTCTGGACCCGCTGAGGTTCAGATTCTTCATGTCTCTTTGCAGAGAAGAATTCAGCGAGAGGCATAGTGATAGGTAAGAAATGGATTTATTCAGATTCAGAGAAAGCACACTCCACAGACAGAGTGTGGGCCATGGTAGAGCAAATCCAGTGGCCCATTTTCCTATTTTTAACTTCACATTTCTATTCTATCTTTCTTTTCTATGTTTCCTTTCTCTTCTTGCTTTTCCTTATCATATTTGTTAGTTTGTTTTGTTTTCATTGCTTTATTCCCCAGTTGGAACCTTGCTTTAGTTTTATTTTACAGTTTGTGCTTGAGATAGTTTGTTTCTTCACTGGTGGATATCATTTTTGGTTTCTGCTGTTCACTGGGTTAATCTATTGTACTTTATTTTGGGGGGCTGTTTTAGTTTTAGTGTACATGTATTTCTATGTTTCTATATCCCATTATGTTAGTAAATATTTGTATGCATTTTTGTCATTTGTCAGGATGCCTTTGTTTCTCTTTTTTGCATGTTTGTTTTCATTTAATTCCATTACAAAACACTCATAGAATTTCCATTCCCCAGTTATAAATTTAGCATCTGGGACTTTGGAGTGGGAGCATTAACTCTAAGACCCTACAGTACCAAGAACTCCTAACACTCAGAAGTATCAAATAGTGAGAACTCCCACAAAGGCAAGCACTTGTATACAAGATCCAGCATTACCCAGCTGTCAGTGGCCTAGATGTTCATCAACAGATAAAGAAGCTGTGATAAGTATACAGAATGCAATTTTACTCAGCCATTAAAAGGAATGCATTTGAGCCAATTCTAATGAGGTAGATGAGCCTAGAGCCTATTATACAAAGTGAAGTAAGTCAGAAAGAGAAAGTTAAATATCATATACTAATGCATATACATGGAATCTAGAAAGATGGTACTAATGAATTTATTTGCAGGACAGTAATGGAGAAATAGACATAGAGAACAGACTTATAGATACAATGGTGGGAGAGATAAAAGGGTGAGATGTATGGAAAGAGTATCATAGAAACTTACATTATCATATGTAAAATAGATAGCCAATAGGAATCTGCTATATAACTCAGGGAACTCAAACAGGGTCTCTGTAACAATCTGGAGGGGTGGGATGGGGAGGGAGATGGGAGGGAAGTTCAAGAGGGAGGGTACATATGTATTCCTATGTTGAGGTTTGGCAGAAAACAACAAAATTTTGGAAAACAATTATCCTTCAATTAAAAACAATAAATGCAAAAAAAATTAAAAATACAAGAAAGCAAAGGAAAAGAATAACTTAAAAATTAGCATTAATTTTAAAAATGGATAAAATTATTAAAATTATAAAATAGCTGCAACAGAACAAAATGAAGTATGTGTATATATATACACACACACATGTACACACACAGACACACACACACACGTATGTACATACATATTTTCCCCTGGGGCCCTCACTGTCAGCATCCTTGAGCCATATAGTGAGTCACAGTCAGTTGCTGCCCTTCCAGGAGGCCTTCAATATCTCTAAGTAGATCTCTAGATGCACTGAGGGAACTTAGGGAGAAGCTCAGACTTGGCCCATCTCCCCAGTGGACTCAAAGTCAACAGCTGTTAAAGCTAGACTGGCCTCAGCTGTGGGGAGCTTTTGTTGTCCATTCGGCCCATTTGCTCTGCCTGCAATGGTACAGACCAGAAGGAAGTTGCAACAGACTGGGTCATACTCTCTTTGGTGGAGATTCCTCCCAGTACCCACATTAGTAGGGGCTGGCTTGCACTAAGAGAGTTTACAATGGCCCCCACCCCTTGCACACCACTGAAGTACCAAGAACTCCTAAATAGTGAGAACTCCCACAAAGGCAAGCACTTGTATACAAGATCCAGCATTACCCAGCTGTCAGTGGCCTAGATGTTCATCAACAGATAAAGAAGCTGTGATAAGTATACAGAATGCAATTTTACTCAGCCATTAAAAGGAATGCATTTGAGCCAATTCTAATGAGGTAGATGAGCCTAGAGCCTATTATACAAAGTGAAGTAAGTCAGAAAGAGAAAGTTAAATATCATATACTAATGCATATACATGGAATCTAGAAAGATGGTACTAATGAATTTATTTGCAGGACAGTAATGGAGAAATAGACATAGAGAACAGACTTATAGATACAATGGTGGGAGAGATAAAAGGGTGAGATGTATGGAAAGAGTATCATAGAAACTTACATTATCATATGTAAAATAGATAGCCAATAGGAATCTGCTATATAACTCAGGGAACTCAAACAGGGTCTCTGTAACAATCTGGAGGGGTGGGATGGGGAGGGAGATGGGAGGGAAGTTCAAGAGGGAGGGTACATATGTATTCCTATGTTGAGGTTTGGCAGAAAACAACAAAATTTTGGAAAACAATTATCCTTCAATTAAAAACAATAAATGCAAAAAAAATTAAAAATACAAGAAAGCAAAGGAAAAGAATAACTTAAAAATTAGCATTAATTTTAAAAATGGATAAAATTATTAAAATTATAAAATAGCTGCAACAGAACAAAATGAAGTATGTATACATACACACACACATGTACACACACAGACACACACACACACGTATGTACATACATATTTTCCCCTGGGGCCCTCACTGTCAGCATCCTTGAGCCATATAGTGAGTCACAGTCAGTTGCTGCCCTTCCAGGAGGCCTTCAATATCTCTAAGTAGATCTCTAGATGCACTGAGGGAACTTAGGGAGAAGCTCAGACTTGGCCCATCTCCCCAGTGGACTCAAAGTCAACAGCTGTTAAAGCTAGACTGGCCTCAGCTGTGGGGAGCTTTTGTTGTCCATTCGGCCCATTTGCTCTGCCTGCAATGGTACAGACCAGAAGGAAGTTGCAACAGACTGGGTCATACTCTCTTTGGTGGAGATTCCTCCCAGTACCCACATTAGTAGGGGCTGGCTTGCACTAAGAGAGTTTACAATGGCCCCCACCCCTTGCACACCACTGAACAATGGTGCTTTGTTTCCAAGACAGATCCCACTTCCTCCAGGAGCATTCCTGGTCACGGAACCCTTTATTCCCATCATTTCAGGCCATCTCTATTCAGTCAACAGAATTCTTCCTCCCAGGTCCACTCTCCTAATTTCATGCTTCAGGACTCAGTCCCCACCTATATTGACAGATTTGCACCTGTATAGGTGGAAGAGGCCTTGACTTAAGGGATGGCCTCTCAGAGGTGGCCTTCCAAGTGCCCACAGAGGCAGGAACCAGTTGGTAGGGAGTGGGATTGCAATTCCCTTTTGCACATCACTCAACAATGGCACCTTGCTTCTATGGTGGCCCATACATTTTCTGCCAACTTTCCCCATTGTTTAGTTTCTCTCCCTTCAGACTATCTCTTCACAGTCAATAGTTATGTCCTCCCTGAGTACACTCTCCAATCCCACTTTCCAGCACTCAGATCCACTCCTCACCAGGAGACACATGACTCAGGCTGCAGTGCACAGGGCTATGACATGGACCATGCATGCAGGTCTTACTTTGTCTTACCTTCCACAAACTGGTTGTTGAATTCCCTGCCAATCTATGAAGTTCATTCTCTATCCCAGGTAAATTCCCCACTGTGAGAAGTTTCTCTGAGTGGAAGAATCTCTCTGCATTTTCAGTTCCTTGCCAGGGATGTTAGTCTCTTCCTATTTCCTCTTTTCTTTCTTTCATCCTACCCAGCTGAGTGGGGATTCTTTTAGATGTCCAAGGTCTTACATTAGTGTTCAGCAAATGCTCTATGAGAATTGTTCCATTTTTACATGCATTTTTAATGTACTTGGGAGGAGAGATTAATTATTTCCATGTCCTCCAGTTCTACCACTTTGACCCTTACCTGAGATATGTTCAATGAAAGATGAATGATAATTATTTCCATGTCCTCCAGTTCTACCACTTTGACCCTTCCCTGAGATATGTTCAATGAAAGATGAATGATTCTATTTTTTGGATCCTAGTATTTGTGATGTTACTATTTTAAACATTCCTCTAGTTTCTACCTAGTGTTACATTTCAAGAAGTCCTAGGGCAGTGGTACTTAACTTTTGGAAGACTACCTTAGTTAACACACTGTTGCTATAACAAGCCAACTATAAAAACGATTGTGGCTTAACACAATAATTAATGTGGAAATTGATGATTGGCAAGTGACTGTCATTCATCTAGTGGTCCAAACCTCCTCTAAGGCCACAAGAAATTTTTGCATTCACTTGGTCAAATGAGAAATATAAAGTATATGGGACACACTCTTTCCAAAAGCAAGTCTTAAATTTTTGGCACTACCAAGAACCCCCCAGTCATTACTGCCCATAGGTGGAAGAGGCCTTGACTTAAGGGATGGCCTCTCAGAGGTGGCCTTCCAAGTGCCCACAGAGGCAGGAACCAGTTGGTAGGGAGTGGGATTGCAATTCCCTTTTGCACATCACTCAACAATGGCACCTTGCTTCTATGGTGGCCCATACATTTTCTGCCAACTTTCCCCATTGTTTAGTTTCTCTCCCTTCAGACTATCTCTTCACAGTCAATAGTTATGTCCTCCCTGAGTACACTCTCCAATCCCACTTTCCAGCACTCAGATCCACTCCTCACCAGGAGACACATGACTCAGGCTGCAGTGCACAGGGCTATGACATGGACCATGCATGCAGGTCTTACTTTGTCTTACCTTCCACAAACTGGTTGTTGAATTCCCTGCCAATCTATGAAGTTCATTCTCTATCCCAGGTAAATTCCCCACTGTGAGAAGTTTCTCTGAGTGGAAGAATCTCTCTGCATTTTCAGTTCCTTGCCAGGGATGTTAGTCTCTTCCTATTTCCTCTTTTCTTTCTTTCATCCTACCCAGCTGAGTGGGGATTCTTTTAGATGTCCAAGGTCTTACATTAGTGTTCAGCAAATGCTCTATGAGAATTGTTCCATTTTTACATGCATTTTTAATGTACTTGGGAGGAGAGATTAATTATTTCCATGTCCTCCAGTTCTACCACTTTGACCCTTACCTGAGATATGTTCAATGAAAGATGAATGATAATTATTTCCATGTCCTCCAGTTCTACCACTTTGACCCTTCCCTGAGATATGTTCAATGAAAGATGAATGATTCTATTTTTTGGATCCTAGTATTTGTGATGTTACTATTTTAAACATTCCTCTAGTTTCTACCTAGTGTTACATTTCAAGAAGTCCTAGGGCAGTGGTACTTAACTTTTGGAAGACTACCTTAGTTAACACACTGTTGCTATAACAAGCCAACTATAAAAACGATTGTGGCTTAACACAATAATTAATGTGGAAATTGATGATTGGCAAGTGACTGTCATTCATCTAGTGGTCCAAACCTCCTCTAAGGCCACAAGAAATTTTTGCATTCACTTGGTCAAATGAGAAATATAAAGTATATGGGACACACTCTTTCCTTAAAATGCAAGTCTAAATGTGACACATAACTCTTCTCTTTTGTGGCACTACCAAGAACCACTCCCACAGCCTCCCTCATGTACGTGTAAGGAAAAATATATTCCTGCCTAACAATTTTCCCCCAAAGCAGTAACTTCACACTGTGGATGAAAGTACAGATTCTGATTGCCAGCCACTCAACCCTGCCACAGATTATAATGCTCCCTGAGAAGTGGATGAAAATTGAACATCCTCTCTTCTGGAAAAAGAGGATCTTTGATAGATCCATTTATTTATTCATCAACATTCCACTGACTAACCCCTTCCACTGAAGGTTTTTGGACAGAGTAAGCACACACGTACATTTATATTCATTTCATCCCCCCTTCCTCTTCCCCTTCCTCTTCTTTCCTCCCCATCAAAGATAGAAAATATATTTAAAAGATAGAAAGAAAAGTGGGAAGGGCATTAGCAAACAAGATATTTTCACAGATGTTTCTGGAACACTAAGAAGATAGAGGAATGTTTTCCAATGAGAGAGAAGAGAGAAGTGGTCCCAAAGTAGAATGGACAGCTCTGCAGGCAAGAAGACAGAACCTTTAAATAGGAACAGAATATTTCTTAAAAGAAAACAATCTATAAACAAGAGTGGACTCTTAGAAATTGGATACAAATACAAAAGGAAGTTTTGGAGATAGGCTAGAGAGACAACAAGATGAAAACGAAAGCATGATTTTGTTTAGCACTGGGATCATCAACTCCCAGATATGTCCCACAACAAGGGTACCAGTGACAGAGTGAATGTGGGTAGGGCACATTTCTTATATCTTTGTCCTTGGTGTTACTTGTTTGGCAAAAATTTTCATTTTTGTCTCACATACAAAGGATTTGTTTACAAAATAAGCCACTTGTTCTGTGCAAATTAAGAATACAAATATTTATTAGAGAATTATCTAGATTACCTTCAACTTGCTAACATTGAAAGAAAAGAGAACTAAAAACAGCAGAGGATACATCATCAAATTGGGTTTTGACCAACATCCAGAATTAAACAGCTCTGGAAAGTGCCATGTTACAGTATATTTGGAGTCCCAAATGGGAAAAGGTCCCAGACAGCATATCTGCCCCATGGGTGAGACTTCAAAGATTTCAGTTCATGGTTCTGCTTATAATCCCAGGATGCAAACTGACACCCTCATCAATTCTGTGACCAAATTGCAACTGTGGATTCATGTTAATGCTGTTTGCTTTATTCTGTAAATCTTGGAATGTTTCTAAACCCAGGGAGGAGTTGGCTAGACTTCTTTCAGGGACTTAAATTCCAAGATCAGCTTCCTATGTATCTATTGTGTTTCTCTTCTGAGGCTCACAGCAGGTGTGACTGAAACCTACATCAGTAGTCAGGGCAGTGTCCAGGTAGATCAGAAACAAGGTCAGAGGCCTGCTCTGCTTTGTCTCTGAAATCTAAGAAAGACTATTTATTTAATTTTCCTAGCACTATGGGAGGTGACCAAGTCAGGGAGGTGTTGAAGATATGTTACAATACTGGAGTCACTAAAAAAAAAAGAAAAAATCACAACATTTAGAAAAGGAGAGGGGAATTTTTAAACTGTGTTTTAAATATGGCTTTTCAAGAAGAGGCTCAAAAGTTGGACCACTAGTCTCAGAAATATAGCTTTTCATTTGTCAAAAAAACCCACAATTCAATAAATTAAAATTTGAGGGGAGGGAGAATGATTCATGGCTCCTAATCTCACTCTCTGCCCCCTAGGGTTCTGAGAAAATATTTATGTCTTCTAATCTCAACAGGATGATTTAGAAACCCATTTTGGAAAGTCCCATCTTTTACCTACATCTTCTTCTCCCAAGGAGAGCATAAATGTGACTTAGTCATCTAGAATAATACAGTAGGAAGATTCTATTTGTGTCTCACTATAATCTCCAGATTGCATACTGGGTGCCCCAAATCAGATGGCCTTTTAAGTGATGTGAAGTTTAAATACACTCTATCTTCCAATTATCCAGCAGGTAAAGGGTAAACCATACACACATATGCACATATGCTAGCAAACACACACACACACACACACACACACACACACCACACACACACACACATGAACAAATACAAATACATCTAAACGGCAAAAGTTAATCCATATACATCCAAAAGGACAAACTTAAAATCTCAGGGACAGCGCAGTCTCAGGGTCAGTAAGCCAAGTAACTATTGGGTCCAGGTAGGTAAGGTTGCTGTATATAGTGGGCAGAATGAAAACTGGTAAGCTATGGAGTCTATGCCCTCATTTATCCATGATAACAGCTGCTATCCAAGGCCATCCCACTGCTGTTACACATAACTTGGAAACAACTTTATTATCTCTTGTGAATTTATGGAAAGAACTGAAAATCTAGATCTTTTCTGTGAAATCTTCAAATATTTGTTTGCTAAATTCAAACAAAACATGTTGCAAGGGAGCTAAGATGGCGGCGTAGAAGGACGTGCACTCATCTCTCCTGCAGAATTGCCTGAACTGCGACGAGTTCCTGGGAAACCATCGACGAAAGGAGGTTGGATCTGATCACAGAGAGGACACCCCACATCAAAGAACAAAGGAGAAGCCGCATCAAGACGGTAGGAGGGGCGCAATCGCACTTTTAAAAGTCAAACCTCATACCGGCCGGAGAGGCTGGGCGGGCCAAAGCCGCAAAGCCTGTTGCAGATCAAAACCCGGGAGAGGAGCACTAACACCGACAAGGGACTGAGCCAGACCTGCTTTGGAGGGTCCAGGAGCCCCCTTGAGCTAGAAGTGCCCTTGAACAGGCCTCGGAAGGGCGGCACTCAGTTCCCTTTGGAGGAGGTTACCATTAACCCGATCACAGAGCCGCCGAGGAGGACTGGAAAGTCGCTGCGCACTATGATCAGGGAGAGAGGAATAGCGATCCTGCATGTGACTGAGCCAGACTCACCTCTGAGTAACCTGATGTCTTCCGCGGTGGTGGGGGTCGACGGTGGCCTGCAGCAGGGTCGGGGGCACTGTGGAAGTGCTTCCCATAGAGCGTGTGGGAATAAATCCTCTGTGAGACAGACGCCATTTTCCCTACTGTAGTTTGGCTGCTGGTCAAACTGCAGGGCTGCTGGTCAAGCTACAGGGAGGGAATTTAGCTCCACCCAGCAAGAAAAGGGATTTGGATTAAGAAACTCCCAGGGCCAGCCTGGGCGGGCCTTTTAATTCTGGAATAGGCCAAAACAAGCAGTCAAAGAGGTCTTCAGATCCAACCACTGCCAGAGGCAAGAAAAAGACTGATAATTCCTGAATAGTCAGCAAGAGACAGAAGAACATAAACACTATTTTCACGTTTTGTCTGAAGCTGGAGTTACTGCTGGACTTTAAAATTTCCTTTTTTGTATTGTATTACTTTGTTTCAATTTCTTTTTTTTCTCTTTTTTCCAAACCCACTCAGTGCACCCACCGCTTTTTTTTTTTTTTTTTTCTTTTCTTGGGGGTGTGTGTGTGAGAGAGAGCGGATGTGTTCATTTCCTTCACTGAATTCTATTGAAGCTACTAATCTTATCAGTAAGACTGAATATATTCAAGTTTACATAATTTTTTTTTTTTTCCTCTTAAACCACACATTTTATTTTGGTATAAACTTCTGGTTCCCCATTGGCCTTTTAAGGTTCTGTGGGGGTTTTGTTTGTTTTTATTATTTTTGCTTTGTTTTTCTATATTTTTCCATAAAATTTAGATCTTTTAATTTTTAATAATTTTTTCATTTGTACTACTACCTTCTCTATAATTCTTTGCTTTCTCTGAAGCTCCTTTCCTATAGCACTAAATTCTAATACATACAAATCTTTATCTCCCTATATTTAACTTTGCAATATTATTCTATATTTCTCTTCTATCCTCCCTTTCTCTTTTTCCCTTTCCCCACTATATTTCTTAGTCTATTCTGTCCTCATTGCCTTATCCCCAACGGGGATCCTGCTCTAGCATTATTCTCCAATTGGTACTCTACTTAGTTTGCTTATTAACTTGTGGATATCATTCTTGGATTTCTCTATTCGCCATGCTAACGTATTGTACTGTATTTTTGATTGGAATGCTTGGGTTATGTTATGGCTGTATATGTTTATGTGTATAATTCAATACGCTAGATAGTACTTGCATAATTTTTAAATTGCCATTTGTCAAAGGTATACCTTCTGTTTCTCATTTGCATATATATGTTTTAATATCATTTAATGCCATAACAAACCAGCCGTGAAATCTTCATTCCCTGGTCAGGCAACAAGCCCCGGGGTTTTAAGGAGGGTGCACTGACTCCAAAACTCTACAATACTAGAGAATGCCTAACACTAAAGAGCAGTATACAAGTGAGAACGCCAGCAAAGGTAATCACTTGTATACAAGTCCTGACATCACCCAATCACCAGCATCACCCAGAATAGAAGCCCCATCCAAACAACAAACACCAACAGACGTAACTCAAAGTCTGGGAAAAGGAAATCCCAAACAGAATCAGTTTTAAAAAAAAAAAAATTAATAATAACAATGAAACGGCAGAGAAATACCACACAAGCGAAGGAACAATCCACAAACACACAAGATCAAATTAATGAAGAGAATTTGGACAAACTTTCTGAAAGTGATTTCAGAAGAATGATAGTAAAGATGATCAAAGACACTGAAAACAGAATTTCAGAGAAATTGCAAGATACAACTAACACACTGAATAAAGAAATACAAGAACTTACCAAAAAAGTAACAGAGACAAACAACTCAATTGCTGAACTGAAAAACTCTGTAGAAGGAATCAAGAGCAGAGTATCTGAGACAGAAGACCGGATAAGTGAGCTGGAAGATAAAATGGTGGAAGTAACTGCTGAAAAACAGACTCTAGCTCAAAGAATGAAAAGAGCAGAGGACAGCCTCAGAGACCTCTGGGATAATATCAAACACACCAATATTCGAATTATAGGGGTTCCAGAAGAAGAAGAAAAAAAGAAAGGCTATGAGAAAATTTTTGAAGAGATTATAGTTGAAAATTTCCCCAACATGGGAAAAGAAATAGTCAGTCCAGTCCAAGAAGCACAACGAGTACCTAACAGAATCAATCCGAGAAGAAACACACCAAGACACATATTAATGAAGTTTAAAAAAAAAACCCCCGGAAAAAACAGAATCAACACTGATCTTCACAGAACTCTACTTAGTTTGCTTATTAACTTGTGGATATCATTCTTGGATTCTATTCGCCATGCTAACGTATTGTAGTGTATTTGTGATTGGAATGCTTGGGTTATGTTATGGCTGTATATGTTTATGTGTATAATTCAATACGCTAGATAGTACTTGCATAATTTTTAAATTGCCATTTGTCAAAGGTATACCTTCTGTTTCTCATTTGCATATATATGTTTTAATATCATTTAATGCCATAACAAACCAGCCGTGAAATCTTCATTCCCTGGTCAGGCAACAAGCCCCCGGGGTTTTAAGGAGGGTGCACTGACTCCAAAACTCTACAATACTAGAGAATGCCTAACACTAAAGAGCAGTATACAAGTGAGAACGCCAGCAAAGGTAATCACTTGTATACAAGTCCTGACATCACCCAATCACCAGCATCACCCAGAATAGAAGCCCCATCCAAACAACAAACACCAACAGACGTAACTCAAAGTCTGGGAAAAGGAAATCCCAAACAGAATCAGTTTTAAAAAAAAAAAAATTAATAATAACAATGAAACGGCAGAGAAATACCACACAAGCGAAGGAACAATCCACAAACACACAAGATCAAATTAATGAAGAGAATTTGGACAAACTTTCTGAAAGTGATTTCAGAAGAATGATAGTAAAGATGATCAAAGACACTGAAAACAGAATTTCAGAGAAATTGCAAGATACAACTAACACACTGAATAAAGAAATACAAGAACTTACCAAAAAAGTAACAGAGACAAACAACTCAATTGCTGAACTGAAAAACTCTGTAGAAGGAATCAAGAGCAGAGTATCTGAGACAGAAGACCGGATAAGTGAGCTGGAAGATAAAATGGTGGAAGTAACTGCTGAAAAACAGACTCTAGCTCAAAGAATGAAAAGAGCAGAGGACAGCCTCAGAGACCTCTGGGATAATATCAAACACACCAATATTCGAATTATAGGGGTTCCAGAAGAAGAAGAAAAAAAGAAAGGCTATGAGAAAATTTTTGAAGAGATTATAGTTGAAAATTTCCCCAACATGGGAAAAGAAATAGTCAGTCCAGTCCAAGAAGCACAACGAGTACCTAACAGAATCAATCCGAGAAGAAACACACCAAGACACATATTAATGAAGTTAACACAAATTAAACACAGAGATAGAATTCTCAAAGCAGCAAGGGAAAAGCAACTAGTGACATACAAGGGAAAGCCCATCCGTTTAACAGCTGATCTTTCAACAGAAACTCTGCAGGCCAGAAGGGAATGGCAGGACACATTTAAACGGCTGAAAGAGAATAATCTGCAACCAAGAATCCTCTACCCTGCAAGGATCTCCTTCAAAATTGATGGAGAAATCAAAAGCTTTACAGACAAGCAAAAATTAAAAGAATTTAGTCACACCAAACCAGCCCTACAACAAATGTTAAAGGGACTTATATAGAAAACAAGTATAAAAGGAGAAGATCCACGAAACAAACCCATCATAACATCTAAGAAGATGACAATAGGATCATTTGTATCAATAATTACTTTGAATGTCAATGGACTAAACGCCCCAACCAAAAGACAGAGTGGCTGAATGGATCCAAAAACACGACCCATACATATGCTGCCTCCAGGAAACTCATTTCAGACCTAGAGACACTCATAGACTGAAAGTGAGAGGCTGGAAAAAGATATTCCATGCAAATGGAAATCAAAAGAAAGCTGGAGTAGCAATCCTCATATCAGATAAAATAGATTTTAAAGTAAAGAAGATTCTAAGAGACAAGGCAGGTCACTACATCATGATTAAGGGATCCATCCAAGAAGAAGACATAACAATCATAAATATCTACGCTCCCAACGCAGGAGCACCCCAATACATAAGATAAACACTTTCAGACATAAAAGAAGACATTGACAGCAACACAATCATAGTAGGAGACTTTAACACTCCTCTCACACCAATGGACAGATCATCCAAACAGAAAAATAATAAAGAAACACAAGCCTTAAATGCCACACTAGAAGAAATGGACCTCATTGATATCTTTAGGACTTTCCATCCAAAAGCAGAAGAATACACTTTCTTCTCAAGTGCTCACGGAACATTCTCCAGGATAGACCACATCTTGGGCCACAAATCAATCCTCAGTCAATTCAAGAAAACTGAAATTCTATCAACCATCTTCTCGGACCACAATGCGGTGAGACTAGAGATCAACTACAGGAAAAAACTGCTAAAAACACAAACACATGGAGATTAAACAACACATACCTAAAAAACCAACTGATCATTGAGGAAATCAAAGGAGAAATAAAAAAATTCCTAGAAGAAAATGACAATGAACACACGACAGTGCAAAACCTATGGGATACTGCAAAAGCAGTTCTAAGAGGGAAGTTTATAGCAATACAATCCCACCTCAAGAAACTAGGAAAATCTCAAACAGACGACCTTACCTTACACTTAAAACAACTGGAGAAAGAAGAACAAAAACACCCCAAAGCCAGCAGAAGAAGAGAAATCATAAAGATCAGAGCAGAAATAAATGAAAAAGAAACAAAAGAAACAACAGTAAAGATAAATAAAACAAAAAGCTGGTTCTTCGAAAAAGTCAATAAAATCGACACACCACTGGCCAGACTCATCAAGAAAAAGAGAGTGAAGAACCAGATCACCAAAATCAAAAATGAAAAAGGAGAGATTACAACGGATAATGCAGAAATCCAAAGGATTATAAGAGACTATTATGAACAACTTTATGGCAACAAACTGGACAACCTGAAAGAAATGGACAGTTTCCAAGAGAAGATTAATCTCCCAAGACTCAACCAGGAAGTGAAGATGGGGTTCAAAGTCAAAAGAAAGCTGGAGTAGCAATCCTCATATCAGATAAAATAGATTTTAAAGTAAAGAAGATTCTAAGAGACAAGGCAGGTCACTACATCATGATTAAGGGATCCATCCAAGAAGAAGACATAACAATCATAAATATCTACGCTCCCAACGCAGGAGCACCCCAATACATAAGATAAACACTTTCAGACATAAAAGAAGACATTGACAGCAACACAATCATAGTAGGAGACTTTAACACTCCTCTCACACCAATGGACAGATCATCCAAACAGAAAAATAATAAAGAAACACAAGCCTTAAATGCCACACTAGAAGAAATGGACCTCATTGATATCTTTAGGACTTTCCATCCAAAAGCAGAAGAATACACTTTCTTCTCAAGTGCTCACGGAACATTCTCCAGGATAGACCACATCTTGGGCCACAAATCAATCCTCAGTCAATTCAAGAAAACTGAAATTCTATCAACCATCTTCTCGGACCACAATGCGGTGAGACTAGAGATCAACTACAGGAAAAAACTGCTAAAAACACAAACACATGGAGATTAAACAACACATACCTAAAAAACCAACTGATCATTGAGGAAATCAAAGGAGAAATAAAAAAATTCCTAGAAGAAAATGACAATGAACACACGACAGTGCAAAACCTATGGGATACTGCAAAAGCAGTTCTAAGAGGGAAGTTTATAGCAATACAATCCCACCTCAAGAAACTAGGAAAATCTCAAACAGACGACCTTACCTTACACTTAAAACAACTGGAGAAAGAAAAACAAAAACACCCCAAAGCCAGCAGAAGAAGAGAAATCATAAAGATCAGAGCAGAAATAAATGAAAAAGAAACAAAAGAAACAACAGTAAAGATAAATAAAACAAAAAGCTGGTTCTTCGAAAAAGTCAATAAAATCGACACACCACTGGCCAGACTCATCAAGAAAAAGAGAGTGAAGAACCAGATCACCAAAATCAAAAATGAAAAAGGAGAGATTACAACGGATAATGCAGAAATCCAAAGGATTATAAGAGACTATTATGAACAACTTTATGGCAACAAACTGGACAACCTGAAAGAAATGGACAGTTTCCAAGAGAAGATTAATCTCCCAAGACTCAACCAGGAAGAAATAGAAACTATGAACAAGCCAATCACAAGTTCAGAAATTGACGTTGTGATCAAAAATCTACCCAAAAATAAAAGCCCAGGGCCAGATGGTTTCACAAGTGAATTCTACCAAACATTTAAAGAAGAACTAATGCCTGTCCTTCTAAAACTCTTCCAAAAAATTGCCCAGGAAGGAACACTTCCAAACACATTCTACGAGGCCACCATCACCCTGATACCAAAGCCAGGCAAAGACATCACAAAAAAAGAAAATTATAGGCCAATTTCACTGATGAATTTAGATGCCAAAATCCTCAACAAAATCCTAGCAAACAGAATTCAGCAACACATCAAAAAGCTCATTCATCACGATCAAGTTGGGTTCATCCCAGGCATGCAAGGATTCTTCAACATCCGCAAATCAATCAATGTGATACATCATATCAACAAATTGAAAGACAAAAATCACATGATCATCTCAATAGACGCAGAAAAAGCCTTTGACAAAGTACAGCATCCATTTATGATAAAAACTCTTCAGAAAATGGGCATAGAAGGAACTTATCTTAGCATAGTGAAAGCTTTATATGAGAAGCCCACAGCGAACATTATCCTCAATGGTGAAAAACTCAAAGCATTCCCTCTAAGATCAGGAACAAGACAAGGGTGTCCACTTTCACCACTCTTATTCAACATAGTCCTGGAAGTTCTAGCAATAGCAATAAGAGAAGAGAAAGAAATCAAAGGAATCCAGATTGGAAAAGAAGAAGTCAAACTCTCTCTATTTGCAGATGACATGATATTATACATAGAAAATCCCAAAGACACTATTACAAAACTACTAGAGTTAATCAGCGAATTCAGCAAAGTCGCAGGATACAAAATCAATATACAGAAATCACTGGCATTCCTATACACAAACAATGAAAAATCAGAAAATGAAATCAAAGAGGCAATCCCCTTCACCACTGCAACCAGAAGAATCAAATATCTAGGAATAAACCTACCCAAAGAAACAAAAGAACTGTACACAGAAAATTACAAGACACTCATGAGAGACATTAAAGAAGAGTTAAACAGATGGAGAAATATTCCGTGTTCCTGGGTCGGGAGAATCAATATTGTGAAAATGACCATACTACCAAATGTCATCTATAGATTCAATGCGATCCCTATCAAACTTCCAATAACATTGACGTTGTGATCAAAAATCTACCCAAAAATAAAAGCCCAGGGCCAGATGGTTTCACAAGTGAATTCTACCAAACATTTAAAGAAGAACTAATGCCTGTCCTTCTAAAACTCTTCCAAAAAATTGCCCAGGAAGGAACACTTCCAAACACATTCTACGAGGCCACCATCACCCTGATACCAAAGCCAGGCAAAGACATCACAAAAAAAGAAAATTATAGGCCAATTTCACTGATGAATTTAGATGCCAAAATCCTCAACAAAATCCTAGCAAACAGAATTCAGCAACACATCAAAAAGCTCATTCATCACGATCAAGTTGGGTTCATCCCAGGCATGCAAGGATTCTTCAACATCCGCAAATCAATCAATGTGATACATCATATCAACAAATTGAAAGACAAAAATCACATGATCATCTCAATAGACGCAGAAAAAGCCTTTGACAAAGTACAGCATCCATTTATGATAAAAACTCTTCAGAAAATGGGCATAGAAGGAACTTATCTTAGCATAGTGAAAGCTTTATATGAGAAGCCCACAGCGAACATTATCCTCAATGGTGAAAAACTCAAAGCATTCCCTCTAAGATCAGGAACAAGACAAGGGTGTCCACTTTCACCACTCTTATTCAACATAGTCCTGGAAGTTCTAGCAATAGCAATAAGAGAAGAGAAAGAAATCAAAGGAATCCAGATTGGAAAAGAAGAAGTCAAACTCTCTCTATTTGCAGATGACATGATATTATACATAGAAAATCCCAAAGACACTATTACAAAACTACTAGAGTTAATCAGCGAATTCAGCAAAGTCGCAGGATACAAAATCAATATACAGAAATCACTGGCATTCCTATACACAAACAATGAAAAATCAGAAAATGAAATCAAAGAGGCAATCCCCTTCACCACTGCAACCAGAAGAATCAAATATCTAGGAATAAACCTACCCAAAGAAACAAAAGAACTGTACACAGAAAATTACAAGACACTCATGAGAGACATTAAAGAAGAGTTAAACAGATGGAGAAATATTCCGTGTTCCTGGGTCGGGAGAATCAATATTGTGAAAATGACCATACTACCAAATGTCATCTATAGATTCAATGCGATCCCTATCAAACTTCCAATAACATTCTTCACAGAACTAGACCAACGAATAACACAGTTCATATGGAAACACAAAAGACCTCGAATAGCCAAAGCAATCCTCAGGAAGAAGAATGGAGCTGGGGGGATCAGCCTCCCCAACTTCAGACTCTACTACAAAGCAACAGTCATCAAGACAGTATGGTACTGGCACAAAAACAGAAATATCGACCAATGGAACAAGATTGAGAACCCAGAGATAAAGCCACGCACCTATGGGTACCTTATTTTTGACAAAGGAGGCGAACATATAAAATGGGACAAAGACAGCCTCTTCAACAAATGGTGCTGGGAAAATTGGACAGCTACATGCAAAAAAATGAAGTTGGAACATACCCTGACACCATACACAAAGATCAACTCAAAATGGATTAAAGACTTAAATGTAAGGCCAGAAACCATCAAACTCTTAGAGGAGAATATAGGCAAAACCCTCAAGGACATCAATCAAAGCAAGATCTTCTCTGACCCACCTACTAGAATAGTGGAACTAAAAAGACAAATGAACATGTGGGACCTAATGAAACTTAAAAGCTTTTGTACAGCTAAAGAAATTACAAAAAAGCTGAACAGACAGCCCACAGAGTGGGAGAAAATCATAGCAAATGAAACAACAGACAAAGAATTAATCTCCCAAATCTACAAGCAACTCAGACAACTCAGCACTGGAAAAACGAACAACCCAATCAAAAAATGGGAAAAGGACCTAAACAGACACCTCTCCAACGATGACATACAGATGGCCCAAAAACACATGAAACGATGCTCAACTTCACTAATAATTAGAGAAATGCAAATCAAAACTACAATGAGATATCATCTCACACCCGTCAGAATGGCCATCATCCACAAATCGACAGACAATAAATGCTGGAGAGGCTGTGGAGAAAAGGGAACACTCCTGCATTGCTGGTGGGAGTGTAAATTGATACAGCCTCTATGGAAGACAGTATGGAGATTTCTTAAAAAACTAAAAATAGAAGCACCATATGACCCAGCAATCCCACTCTTAGGCTTATACCCTGACGAAATCAAAACTGAAAGAAGCACCTGTACCCCAGTGTTCACTGCAGCTCTCTATACAATAGCTAGAACTTGGAAGGAACCTAGATGCCCATCAACGAACGAATGGATCCAAAAGCTCTGGTACATATATACAATGGAATACTACACAGCTGTAAAGAGAAATGCAGAAGAATCAACCCTAATGAGGTGGCTGGATCTAGAACGTATCATAAAAAGTGAAGTCAGTCAAAAAGAGAAGGACAAATACAGTATATTAACACATATATATGGAATCTAGTAGGATGGTGATGATGGCACATGCAGTGAAGCGACAGAAAGACAGACATGGACAGTGGACATATGGACATTGTGGGGAAGGAACAGTGGGTGAGAGGCGTAAAGGAAGTAGCATGAAGGCCTGTACTATCATAAGTGAAGAAAATAGCTCTAGTCATTGCTCTGTGAGAAAAGGGGATCCTTCAGGGGTGCTGTGTGATGGTCGGGAGGGGAGGGAAGGGGGGATATACATGTGATTAATCTGAGAACATGCATGTCTGTGAACAACAAAACTCTGTAAAAGTTAAAAGTAAAATAAAGGTTAAAAAAAAAGAAAACATGTTGCAAGCTAAATTTGGATGTTACAAATATATGGTTTAAATTCATTTTTATAAAAACAGATAATTTTGCCATATTTTATAAAGCTTTCTCACACACAATGAGGTGGGTTTCTTTTTGAAAAATGCAGAGTAGCATTAATTGCTTTCTTCAACCACTAGTCCTTTCATGTGCCACATAGAAGACCTCGATTAAATCACTGGGTCTTGGTTAATGTGTATTTCCTTGCAGGGGTTTATTCTTTGAACTAAAATGGAAAATACAACCTTGACCTATATTAGCCTATATTAATATAAGGCAGATATACACACCAGATACAATTTCAGTGAAGCACAAAATGCAAAATTTATGGGGTTTAAAGATGAAAAGTCAGTTCAAACCAGAGAGCTTTTGCTTCCTGAAGAAGGTGAGGCTAGAACTTCATGTCAGACCATGAGATGTGGTCTAGTACCCAGGACAAGCTTCCGGAAGACAGTATGGAGATTTCTTAAAAAACTAAAAATAGAAGCACCATATGACCCAGCAATCCCACTCTTAGGCTTATACCCTGACGAAATCAAAACTGAAAGAAGCACCTGTACCCCAGTGTTCACTGCAGCTCTCTATACAATAGCTAGAACATGGAAGGAACCTAGATGCCCATCAACGAACGAATGGATCCAAAAGCTCTGGTACATATATACAATGGAATACTACACAGCTGTAAAGAGAAATGCAGAAGAATCAACCCTAATGAGGTGGCTGGATCTAGAACGTATCATAAAAAGTGAAGTCAGTCAAAAAGAGAAGGACAAATACAGTATATTAACACATATATATGGAATCTAGTAGGATGGTGATGATGGCACATGCAGTGAAGCGACAGAAAGACAGACATGGACAGTGGACATATGGACATTGTGGGGAAGGAACAGTGGGTGAGAGGCGTAAAGGAAGTAGCATGAAGGCCTGTACTATCATAAGTGAAGAAAATAGCTCTAGTCATTGCTCTGTGAGAAAAGGGGATCCTTCAGGGGTGCTGTGTGATGGTCGGGAGGGGAGGGAAGGGGGGATATACATGTGATTAATCTGAGAACATGCATGTCTGTGAACAACAAAACTCTGTAAAAGTTAAAAGTAAAATAAAGGTTAAAAAAAAAGAAAACATGTTGCAAGCTAAATTTGGATGTTACAAATATATGGTTTAAATTCATTTTTATAAAAACAGATAATTTTGCCATATTTTATAAAGCTTTCTCACACACAATGAGGTGGGTTTCTTTTTGAAAAATGCAGAGTAGCATTAATTGCTTTCTTCAACCACTAGTCCTTTCATGTGCCACATAGAAGACCTCGATTAAATCACTGGGTCTTGGTTAATGTGTATTTCCTTGCAGGGGTTTATTCTTTGAACTAAAATGGAAAATACAACCTTGACCTATATTAGCCTATATTAATATAAGGCAGATATACACACCAGATACAATTTCAGTGAAGCACAAAATGCAATATGATTTATTCTGTCCTGCAGATCCTGCCGGAGTTTAAAGATGAAAAGTCAGTTCAAACCAGAGAGCTTTTTGCTTCCTGAAGAAGGTGAGGCTAGAACTTCATGTCAGACCATGAGATGTGGTCTAGTACCCAGGACAAGCTCCCACTTTAGAGTTACAATGGAGTGAGATGTGACACAGCAAAGGATTCAGTAGTCTTTGCCGTGAAATGTTGATAACAATGTCCCTTCATTTATCTTTGGGTTTATAAAAGGAATGAGATGGGGGAAAACTTTAGAATGAATCCTCCAAAGAAGCCAAGAATATGGACTGACTAGGAAAGAAAAATACAGTTTAAATGCAAGATGTTCAGCAGAGAAAGAATATTCTGTAAGCTAAATATTAATTAAATGTTAATTTGTAAATGTTGCAGCATATGTGTCATACTCTGGCAATTCTAATTAATCTCCAACATTCTGTTTACCATCCATGGGCTTCAGCCACTTCACCTGTGATGAAAGAGTGTAGTTTGAATATAGTGGATGATGCTCAAGTTTAAATATTTCCTCTCTAACACATGAAAAAGGTGAGCTGTCCATTTTTATAACATAATTTAGACAATAACAAAGGAGAAATGAAGATGTGGTTCAGCTCTGTTGTAAGCCCAGACTTCAGTTCCTACTCCCTCTTATTTATCTTTCTTTTAGTCAATAGAATTTTGTTTTTAAATCACAAATCTAACCATGATACTGCCCTATTTATCACCCTTCAAAGCTGACCCATAGATAGCACTAAAGCTTTAGTGATCACAAGCTGAGCCTCTAAATCAGAAGTGTTTGAGTAAAAGGTGGTAGCTGCCCTGACGCTTCATATACCTTACCACTCCAGATTTTAATAGCATTCTATTCTATTTAATAGCATTCTAGATAGCATTATTACTGACAAGAATGTATAACAACCTTCTATCATATTAGCCTTAAGAAGGCAAAAAACCTTTTAGAAAGTAAATAAGTCCTAATTCTGAAGCCTGGCACATAATGTTCTGTCCTGCAGATCCTGCCGGAGTTTAAAGATGAAAAGTCAGTTCAAACCAGAGAGCTTTTTGCTTCCTGAAGAAGGTGAGGCTAGAACTTCATGTCAGACCATGAGATGTGGTCTAGTACCCAGGACAAGCTCCCACTTTAGAGTTACAATGGAGTGAGATGTGACACAGCAAAGGATTCAGTAGTCTTTGCCGTGAAATGTTGATAACAATGTCCCTTCATTTATCTTTGGGTTTATAAAAGGAATGAGATGGGGGAAAACTTTAGAATGAATCCTCCAAAGAAGCCAAGAATATGGACTGACTAGGAAAGAAAATACAGTTTAAATGCAAGATGTTCAGCAGAGAAAGAATATTCTGTAAGCTAAATATTAATTAAATGTTAATTTGTAAATGTTGCAGCATATGTGTCATACTCTGGCAATTCTAATTAATCTCCAACATTCTGTTTACCATCCATGGGCTTCAGCCACTTCACCTGTGATGAAAGAGTGTAGTTTGAATATAGTGGATGATGCTCAAGTTTAAATATTTCCTCTCTAACACATGAAAAAGGTGAGCTGTCCATTTTTATAACATAATTTAGACAATAACAAAGGAGAAATGAAGATGTGGTTCAGCTCTGTTGTAAGCCCAGACTTCAGTTCCTACTCCCTCTTATTTATCTTTCTTTTAGTCAATAGAATTTTGTTTTTAAATCACAAATCTAACCATGATACTGCCCTATTTATCACCCTTCAAAGCTGACCCATAGATAGCACTAAAGCTTTAGTGATCACAAGCTGAGCCTCTAAATCAGAAGTGTTTGAGTAAAAGGTGGTAGCTGCCCTGACGCTTCATATACCTTACCACTCCAGATTTTAATAGCATTCTATTCTATTTAATAGCATTCTAGATAGCATTATTACTGACAAGAATGTATAACAACCTTCTATCATATTAGCCTTAAGAAGGCAAAAAACCTTTTAGAAAGTAAATAAGTCCTAATTCTGAAGCCTGGCACATAATGTTCTGCCCTGATATTTTTCAGACAGTAGGATAAATGATGAGTTTAAGAAGCTAATACCCAGCAGGAAATCACATTGAATAACAGCAAAAATATTTTTAGCTTTTAAGATTTAGTTGACCCTTCTTTATTACACAAGGGTAAGTTTCAGTTTGGAAAAGCATGTCTTTAGCAATACTTTAGTCAACATAAGCTAACTGCTATAACAAACCACCCCAAATCTCAATGGTTTTACACAATACAAAGCTACCATCCACTCAGTGGGGATGTGTACTGGAAAACCTTGCATATAATGACTACACCCAGGTTACTTCCATCCTGTGGCTCTCCTGTTTCTATAGTCTCAGAGAATTTTTTGCTAGCTCCTCTTCAGAGTCAGACACGACTGAGTGACTGAACTGAATTGAACTTTTTTCAAAGAGAGAGGCATGAAGGATTGCATGGAATGGTTTATATAACAGGCTTTGAGGATGTTCTCATCACTGCCTCATTCCACTGGCTAGAACTCACACAACCACAGTTCGTTGCAGAGGAGGCTGGGAAATGAGATGTGTGACTCTCTGTGGCTCCATGAACTGCAACGTGCTAGCTTCTCTGTCCTCCACCATTTCCAGGAGTTTGCTCAAAGTCATATCCATCGAGTCGATGATGCTAACTAGCCTCTCAACCTCTGCCACCCTCCTCTTCTTTTCCTTTCAATCTTTCCCAGCATCAGGGTGTTTTCCAATGAGCTGGTTCTTCGCATTGAGAGGCTAAAGTACTTGAGGTCAAATTCCATGCCCTGAAAGAAGATTTCTAATAATCTCAGAGAGGTGCTTATCTGAAAGGCAGGGTATCAGACCTCAGGTACAGAGCCTTCCTAAGCAACAGTTATTTTAGCCAGAATTTAATAATATTTAATATTTGTGTCCATTTTGCTTATTTTATGTTATCTTCTATCCATTTTCTTTCTATGATAGTACTATAAAATTTCCTTTCAAAATAAACTTGAGTTTAAAAAGTGAACCTATTTAAGGGAAAAATATTAAATAAAAATACAAGCAGATGATGGAAATGTTAAAAGAATGCATTGATAAACACTGCACTGCTTGGTCTACCTTTCACTTACTTTTCCAGCCTTATTTTATAGGACTTGGCTTACTGTTTCCAGCTTCTTACAATGAGTTCAGCAATTCTCAAAGCAACCCTCCATTGAACACTCTCTTGCTGCGTTCTCAGAGTAAAAACACTAAGCTAAACAATTACATGTTCTCAGTCTTTACTTTTAATTCCTTCATAAAAAAGCAACTTTGGCCATAGGCTACCGGATCTAGAGAGAGACTTGCACACTGCCATATATTTGTTCACTTAGAAATTAAATTTCAATATATCACAAGTTTCTGGTATTCTACAAAAAATAGTGACACATCCAAGTCAGCCATATTCCCAACAAGTTAGAGAATTATGCTGGTGCAGCACTTGCTGTGATTTCATCTCAATCTTTCCTGTTTCCAAATCCCAGACCCCATCCATCTCAAGTTGTGCCTCTTGGAAGTCACTCACATCTCCCTCAATTCCACCCTCTGCTGCTACCACTGCCCACCTGGATACTGGCATGTCTTCTCACTCTTTTCTCCAACTCTACTGTTCCCACCCCTATTCTCCACCCCTGCAGCCTATGTGACCTCCTTAAAATCCCAATCTCATCATGTTATTCCCTGCTTGAAATGTTGCTCTATTTGTTCACACTATAAACACCAGCTCCTAAATTTGATCTATGCAACCCATGGAACTTGGGCACTGCTCACAGGTACACTTCAGATCCTTCTCCTGGTTCCCCGCTTACTACCACTCACAACTCCCCACAACCCAGCCTCTCTCTTCATAAGTCATGGTCCAATATTCTCTCTATATCAGGGACATCATTCCATTTCCTTCTTTATGCCAAAGAGGCTGCCTGGTAGGTAGAGTTAGAGACCCTCTTATAAGCTCCCATAGCACACTGTGCACACCATTTTCATGTATCAGACATTGTAATGCAGACCTATTTTGAGCTCCCAGAAGACTCTGATTATGTTTTATTCATCTTTGTATCCCCAGGGATAAATTAAAACCATGTAATCAAAAAGTAAAGCAGATGATGGAAATGTTAAAAGAATGCATTGATAAACACTGCACTGCTTGGTCTACCTTTCACTTACTTTTCCAGCCTTATTTTATAGGACTTGGCTTACTGTTTCCAGCTTCTTACAATGAGTTCAGCAATTCTCAAAGCAACCCTCCATTGAACACTCTCTTGCTGCGTTCTCAGAGTAAAAACACTAAGCTAAACAATTACATGTTCTCAGTCTTTACTTTTAATTCCTTCATAAAAAAGCAACTTTGGCCATAGGCTACCGGATCTAGAGAGAGACTTGCACACTGCCATATATTTGTTCACTTAGAAATTAAATTTCAATATATCACAAGTTTCTGGTATTCTACAAAAAATAGTGACACATCCAAGTCAGCCATATTCCCAACAAGTTAGAGAATTATGCTGGTGCAGCACTTGCTGTGATTTCATCTCAATCTTTCCTGTTTCCAAATCCCAGACCCCATCCATCTCAAGTTGTGCCTCTTGGAAGTCACTCACATCTCCCTCAATTCCACCCTCTGCTGCTACCACTGCCCACCTGGATACTGGCATGTCTTCTCACTCTTTTCTCCAACTCTACTGTTCCCACCCCTATTCTCCACCCCTGCAGCCTATGTGACCTCCTTAAAATCCCAATCTCATCATGTTATTCCCTGCTTGAAATGTTGCTCTATTTGTTCACACTATAAACACCAGCTCCTAAATTTGATCTATGCAACCCATGGAACTTGGGCACTGCTCACAGGTACACTTCAGATCCTTCTCCTGGTTCCCCGCTTACTACCACTCACAACTCCCCACAACCCAGCCTCTCTCTTCATAAGTCATGGTCCAATATTCTCTCTATATCAGGGACATCATTCCATTTCCTTCTTTATGCCAAAGAGGCTGCCTGGTAGGTAGAGTTAGAGACCCTCTTATAAGCTCCCATAGCACACTGTGCACACCATTTTCATGTATCAGACATTGTAATGCAGACCTATTTTGAGCTCCCAGAAGACTCTGATTATGTTTTATTCATCTTTGTATCCCCAGGGATAAATTAAAACCTTATAGTAGACATTCAAGTATATGCAAGAAGGTTGCTTTGTCTACCCAGAAACTTTCCTAAATTCTGCACCTGATAGCTCTAGTTTTGGAGAATCATTTTCTTATACAGTGTCCATTTTGTGGGCATGTAACTATTCTTACTACATTGTACTCCTGTGATTGTTTTTGTATCTCAGGGTATTTGTTATTTCTTTTCTTTCATTTCTTTTATTTTGCTCATTGTATCCTCTCTCTTTTCTTCTTGATAAGTCTTGCTAAAGATGTATCAGTTTTGGGGGTGGAGCTAAGATGGCGGCATAGAAGGGACGTGCATGCATCTCTCCTGCAAAATTGTCTGAATTGCAGCAAGTTCCTGAACAACCATCGACAGGAGGAGGTTGGATCTGATCACAAAAAAGATACCCCGCATCAAAGAGCAAAGGAGAAGCTGCAACAAGACGGTAGAAGAGGTGCAATAGCACTTTTAAAAGTCAAACCTCATACCCACCAGAGAGGTTGGGTGGGCCAAAGGCGCAAAGCCTGTTGCAAATCAAGACCCTGGAAAGGAGCAGTGACCCCCACAAGGGGAGTGAGCCAGACCTGCTTTAGAGGGTCCAAGTGCCCCCTTAAGCTAGAAGTGCCCTTGAGCAGTCCTCGGAAATACAGCACTCAATACCCTTTGAAGGAGGTTACCATTAATCCTACCATAGTGCTGCCCAGTAGGACTGGAGACTCTGTGTGCACCGAGATCCGGAGAGGGGAATAGCGATCCTTCATGAAACTGAGCCAGACTCACCTCTAAGTAATCTGACGTCTCCCGTGGTGGTGGGGGTCGATGGTGACCTGTACTAGGGTTGGAGTCACTGCACAAGTGCTTCTCCTAGAGCATGTGGGAATAAATTCTTTGTGAGAGAGATGCCATTATCCCTACTGTAGTTTGGCTGCTGGTCAAACTACAGGGAGGGAATTTAGCTCCACCCAGCAAAACAGGGATCTTGGCTAAGGATTAATCCAGCCTGGGCTGACCTTTTAGTTCTGGCTTTGAGCTCCCAGAAGACTCTGATTATGTTTTATTCATCTTTGTATCCCCAGGGATAAATTAAAACCTTATAGTAGACATTCAAGTATATGCAAGAAGGTTGCTTTGTCTACCCAGAAACTTTCCTAAATTCTGCACCTGATAGCTCTAGTTTTGGAGAATCATTTTCTTATACAGTGTCCATTTTGTGGGCATGTAACTATTCTTACTACATTGTACTCCTGTGATTGTTTTTGTATCTCAGGGTATTTGTTATTTCTTTTCTTTCATTTCTTTTATTTTGCTCATTGTATCCTCTCTCTTTTCTTCTTGATAAGTCTTGCTAAAGATGTATCAGTTTTGGGGGTGGAGCTAAGATGGCGGCATAGAAGGGACGTGCATGCATCTCTCCTGCAAAATTGTCTGAATTGCAGCAAGTTCCTGAACAACCATCGACAGGAGGAGGTTGGATCTGATCACAAAAAAGATACCCCGCATCAAAGAGCAAAGGAGAAGCTGCAACAAGACGGTAGAAGAGGTGCAATAGCACTTTTAAAAGTCAAACCTCATACCCACCAGAGAGGTTGGGTGGGCCAAAGGCGCAAAGCCTGTTGCAAATCAAGACCCTGGAAAGGAGCAGTGACCCCCACAAGGGGAGTGAGCCAGACCTGCTTTAGAGGGTCCAAGTGCCCCCTTAAGCTAGAAGTGCCCTTGAGCAGTCCTCGGAAATACAGCACTCAATACCCTTTGAAGGAGGTTACCATTAATCCTACCATAGTGCTGCCCAGTAGGACTGGAGACTCTGTGTGCACCGAGATCCGGAGAGGGGAATAGCGATCCTTCATGAAACTGAGCCAGACTCACCTCTAAGTAATCTGACGTCTCCCGTGGTGGTGGGGGTCGATGGTGACCTGTACTAGGGTTGGAGTCACTGCACAAGTGCTTCTCCTAGAGCATGTGGGAATAAATTCTTTGTGAGAGAGATGCCATTATCCCTACTGTAGTTTGGCTGCTGGTCAAACTACAGGGAGGGAATTTAGCTCCACCCAGCAAAACAGGGATCTTGGCTAAGGATTAATCCAGCCTGGGCTGACCTTTTAGTTCTGGAATAGGCTGAAATAAACAAGTAGTAAAAGAGGCCTTCAGATCCAACTACTGCTAGAGGCAAGAAAAACACTGACAATTCCTGAATAGTCCGCAAGAGACAAAAGAATGCAAACATTCACTATTTTCACATTTGTCTGGAGCTAGAACTACTGTTGTATTTTTGTTTATTTTTATTTCATTTTTTTTATATTCCTTTTTTTTTTAAGTTTTTACAGAGTTTTGTTGTTCACAGACATGTATGTTCCCAGATCAGTCAAATGCATATCACTAATCCCCTCCCCACTCCAGCCTCCCGCACCCCACCCCTCCAGGTTGTCGCACCAAGCCCTTGTAGGAACTCCTATTCCCTTAGCGCAATGACAATAGCTATCTTTTTCACATATGATAGTATAAGTTTCCATGTTACTCTCTCTATGTCTCCCACCTACTATTCATTCCCCACAATGTCCATATGTCTATTCTCTGTCCGTTTTTCCATGGGTTCACTATGTATGTTATCATTACGGTTTTACTAGATTCCATATGTAAGTGTTAGTATACTATACATGTCTTTATCTTTTTGACTTACTTTACTTCTTATGATAGGTTCTAGATCCAACCACATAATTAGGACTGATTGTCCTGCATTTCCTTTAACAGCTGAGTAGTATTCCACTTTATATATGCACCAGAGCTTCTTTGTCCATTCATTTGTTGATGGACATGTAGGTTGCTTCCATGTTCCAGCTATTATGTAGAGTGCTGCAATGAACATTGGGGTACAGAGGCTTCTTTCAGTTTTGATCTCATCTGAGTATAAGCATAATAGTGGGATTGCTGCATCATATGGGACTTCTACTGTTATTTTTTTGAGGAATCTCCAGACTGTCTTCCATAGAGGCTGTATCAATTTATATTCCCACCAGCAATGCAAAAGTGTTCCCTTTTCTCCACACCCACTCCAGTATTTATTGTCTGTATATTTCTTGATGATGGCCATTCTGACAAGTGTGAGGTGATATCTCACTGTAGTTTTGATTTGCATTTCTCTAATTATAAGCGAGGTTGAGCATCACTTCATGTGCTTTTTGGCCATCTGTATGTTCTCTTTGGTGAGATGTCTATTTAGATCTTTTTCTCATTGTTTGATTGGGACTCATCCAGCCCAAGTCAGGTTTTTGGGCTGCAACCCGCAGGGGATGTCCCTCTTTCATTCCGAATGCCCCTGCTAGCAGTGTCTCAGCTCACCTGGTACCCAGCGACCCTGTTCTATCCCAACAAGATTATCACTTTTATCCTTTTTTATTGCTTTTTCTTTCTTTTATTTTTTTCACTCTTATTTTTTTTGACTTTTTTCCAAACCTCTCAGTGCTCCCCCACCCCATTTTTGTTTGTTTATTTGTTTGTTTCCTTCATTGAACTCGAAACTACTAATCTTATCAGTAAGACTGAATATATTCAAGTCTACATAATTTTTTTTTTTAATGACACATTTTATTTTGGTATAAACTTCTGGTTCCTCATTGGCTGTTTATGGTTCTGTGGGGATTTTGTTTGTTTTTATTGTTTGTGTTTTCTTTTTCTATATTTTTCTATATACTTATCTCTGTTTTAATGTTAACACTTTTTATACGGGTTACTACTTCCTCCACAACTATTTCTTTGCTTTCTCTGATGCTCTTTTCCTATAGCACTAAACTGTAATACATACAAATTTTATCTCCCTATATTTAACCTTGCAGTATTATTCTATATTTCTCATCTATCCTCCCTTTCTCTTTTTCCATTTCCCCATCATATTTCTTAGTGTGTTCTGTCCTCATTGCCTTATCCCCAACTGGGGCCCTGCTCTAGTATTATTCTCCAGCTTGTGCCCTAGTTAGTTTCGTTATTAACTGGTGGATATCATTCTTGGTTTTTACTATTCTCTGGGCTAACATATTGTACTACATTTTTTGTTGGGATGTTTGGGTTATGTTATGGCAGTATATGTTTGTGTGTATAATTTAGTACACTAGATAGTATTTGCATGATATTTTAATTGCCATTTGTCAAATGCATACCTTCTGTTTCTCATTCGTGTATATATGTTTTAATACTACTGAATACCATGACAAACCAGCCGTGAAATCTTCATTCCCTGGTCAGGCAATAAACCTAGGAACTTTAGTTTTGATTTGCATTTCTCTAATTATAAGCGAGGTTGAGCATCACTTCATGTGCTTTTTGGCCATCTGTATGTTCTCTTTGGTGAGATGTCTATTTAGATCTTTTTCTCATTGTTTGATTGGGACTCATCCAGCCCAAGTCAGGTTTTTGGGCTGCAACCCGCAGGGGATGTCCCTCTTTCATTCCGAATGCCCCTGCTAGCAGTGTCTCAGCTCACCTGGTACCCAGCGACCCTGTTCTATCCCAACAAGATTATCACTTTTATCCTTTTTTATTGCTTTTTCTTTCTTTTATTTTTTTCACTCTTATTTTTTTTGACTTTTTTCCAAACCTCTCAGTGCTCCCCCACCCCATTTTTGTTTGTTTATTTGTTTGTTTCCTTCATTGAACTCGAAACTACTAATCTTATCAGTAAGACTGAATATATTCAAGTCTACATAATTTTTTTTTTTAATGACACATTTTATTTTGGTATAAACTTCTGGTTCCTCATTGGCTGTTTATGGTTCTGTGGGGATTTTGTTTGTTTTTATTGTTTGTGTTTTCTTTTTCTATATTTTTCTATATACTTATCTCTGTTTTAATGTTAACACTTTTTATACGGGTTACTACTTCCTCCACAACTATTTCTTTGCTTTCTCTGATGCTCTTTTCCTATAGCACTAAACTGTAATACATACAAATTTTATCTCCTATATTTAACCTTGCAGTATTATTCTATATTTCTCATCTATCCTCCCTTTCTCTTTTTCCATTTCCCCATCATATTTCTTAGTGTGTTCTGTCCTCATTGCCTTATCCCCAACTGGGGCCCTGCTCTAGTATTATTCTCCAGCTTGTGCCCTAGTTAGTTTCGTTATTAACTGGTGGATATCATTCTTGGTTTTTACTATTCTCTGGGCTAACATATTGTACTACATTTTTTGTTGGGATGTTTGGGTTATGTTATGGCAGTATATGTTTGTGTGTATAATTTAGTACACTAGATAGTATTTGCATGATATTTTAATTGCCATTTGTCAAATGCATACCTTCTGTTTCTCATTCGTGTATATATGTTTTAATACTACTGAATACCATGACAAACCAGCCGTGAAATCTTCATTCCCTGGTCAGGCAATAAACCTAGGGACTTTAGGGAGGGAGCACTGACTCCAAAACTCTACAATACCAGAGAACACCTAACACTAGAGAGCACTAAACAGTGAGAACTCCAACAAACTCAAGCACTTGTATACAAGTCCTGACATCACTTATCCACCAGAATCACCTGGAATAAGACTCCTCATCCAAACAACAAATACCGACAGACATAACTTAAAGTCTGGGAAAAGGAAATCACAAACATTGCTGGTTAAAAAATCAATGATAACAATGAAACAGCAGAGAAATACCACACAAGTGAAGGAACAATATACAAACACACAAGTTCAAACAAACGAAGAAGAATTACACAAGCTTTCTGAAAGTGAATTCAGAAGAATTATAGTAATAATGATCTAAAGCACCAAAAATAGAATTTGAGAGAAATTGCAAGAAGCAACTAACACACTGAATAAAGAAATACAAGAAATTAAAAAAAAAAGAAAAAAACAGAGACAAACAACTCAAATGCTGAACTTGAAAACACTGTAGAAGGAATCAAGAGCAGAGTATCTGAGACAGAAGACTGAATAAGTGAGTTGAAAGATAGAATGGTGGAAGTAACAGCTGAAAAACAGAATCAAGCTCAAAGAATGAAAAGAGCAGAGGATAGCCTCAGACACCTCTGGGATAATATTAAATGCACAAATATTCGAATTATAGGGGCTCCAGAAGAAGAAGAAACAAGGAAAGGATATGAGAAAAATTTTGAAGAGATTATAGTGGAAAATTTCCCCAACATGGGAAAAGAAATAGTCAGTCAAGTCCAAGAAGCACAAAGAGTACCATACAGAATAAACCCAAGAAGAAACACACCAAGACACATATTAATGAAGCTAACACAAATTAGATACAAAGACAGAATTCTCAAAGCAGCAAGGGAAAAGCAACTAGTGACATACAAGAGAAACCCCATATGTTTAACAGTGGATCTTCCAACAAAAACTCTGCAGACCAGAAGGGAATGGCAAGATACATATAAATGGCTAAAAGAGAATAATCTATAACAAAGAATACTCTACACTGCAAGGATCTCATTCAAAATTGATGGAGAAATCAAAGCTTTACAGATAAGAAAAATTTAAGAGAATTTAGTAATACCAAACAAGTCTTACAACAAGTGTTAAAGGGACTTATGTAGACAACTAGTATAAAAGAAAAAGAAGAAAATCTACAAAACAGAGCCATCATAACATCTAAGAAGATGACAATAGAATCATTTGTATCAATAATTGCTTTGAATGCAAATGGACTAAATGCCCCAACCAAAAGACACAGACTGGCTGAATGGATTCAAAAACAAGGCCTATACATATGTTGCCTACAGGAAACTCACTTCGGACCTACAGACACTCATAGACTGAAAGTGAGAGGATGGAAAAAGATATTCCATGCAAATGGAAATCAAAAGGAAGCTGAAGTAGCAATCCTCATATCAGACAACCTAGATTTTAAAATAAAGAAGATTAGAAGAGACAAGGCAGATCACTACATCATGAAAGATGATCCAAGAGGAATACAAGAAATTAAAAAAAGAAAAAAACAGAGACAAACAACTCAAATGCTGAACTTGAAAACACTGTAGAAGGAATCAAGAGCAGAGTATCTGAGACAGAAGACTGAATAAGTGAGTTGAAAGATAGAATGGTGGAAGTAACAGCTGAAAAACAGAATCAAGCTCAAAGAATGAAAAGAGCAGAGGATAGCCTCAGACACCTCTGGGATAATATTAAATGCACAAATATTCGAATTATAGGGGCTCCAGAAGAAGAAGAAACAAGGAAAGGATATGAGAAAAATTTTGAAGAGATTATAGTGGAAAATTTCCCCAACATGGGAAAAGAAATAGTCAGTCAAGTCCAAGAAGCACAAAGAGTACCATACAGAATAAACCCAAGAAGAAACACACCAAGACACATATTAATGAAGCTAACACAAATTAGATACAAAGACAGAATTCTCAAAGCAGCAAGGGAAAAGCAACTAGTGACATACAAGAGAAACCCCATATGTTTAACAGTGGATCTTCCAACAAAAACTCTGCAGACCAGAAGGGAATGGCAAGATACATATAAATGGCTAAAAGAGAATAATCTATAACAAAGAATACTCTACACTGCAAGGATCTCATTCAAAATTGATGGAGAAATCAAAGCTTTACAGATAAGAAAAATTTAAGAGAATTTAGTAATACCAAACAAGTCTTACAACAAGTGTTAAAGGGACTTATGTAGACAACTAGTATAAAAGAAAAAGAAGAAAATCTACAAAACAGAGCCATCATAACATCTAAGAAGATGACAATAGAATCATTTGTATCAATAATTGCTTTGAATGCAAATGGACTAAATGCCCCAACCAAAAGACACAGACTGGCTGAATGGATTCAAAAACAAGGCCTATACATATGTTGCCTACAGGAAACTCACTTCGGACCTACAGACACTCATAGACTGAAAGTGAGAGGATGGAAAAAGATATTCCATGCAAATGGAAATCAAAAGGAAGCTGAAGTAGCAATCCTCATATCAGACAACCTAGATTTTAAAATAAAGAAGATTAGAAGAGACAAGGCAGATCACTACATCATGATCAAGAGATCGATCCAAGAGGAAGACATAACAATCATAAATATCTATGCACCCAACACAGGAGCACCCCAATACATAAGACGAACACTCTCAGACATAAAAGAAGAAATCGACACTAACACAATCACAGTAGGGGACTTCTACAATCCTCTCACATCAGTGGACAGATCATCAAAACAGAAAATTAATAAAGAAACACAAGCCTTAAATGTCACACTAGAGGAGATGGATCTCATGGATATCTTGAGGTCATTCCATCCAAAAGCAGAAGAGTATACTTTCTTCTCAAGTGCTCATGGAACGTTCTCCAGGATAGATCACATATTGGGCCAGAAATCAAACCTTAGTAAGTACTAGAAAACTGAAATTATATCAACCACCTTCTCTGTCCACAATGCAATGAGACTAGAGATTAACTACGGGAAAAAAAACCTTCTAAAAACACAAATACAGGGCTTCCCTGGTGGTCCAGTGGGTAAGGACACCACCTTGCAGTGCAAGGGGTGCCAGTTCGATCCCTGGCCTGGGAAAATCCCACGTGCCACGGAGCGGCTGGACCGATGTGTCCAATTACCAAGCCGAAGCTCTGGAGTGCATGCGCCCAGAGCCGGTGCTCTGTGACAACAGAGGTCGCTGCGATGGGAGGCCCACATGGGCCAAAGAACAAAGATGGATGAAAATAGACAAAATGAAAGACCAATAGAAGTGGCCCGCCTGCTCCCTTCCCTCTCCACCCCACCCCCACCAAAATAAATAAATAAATAAATCTTTAAAAACAGACACACACACACACACAAATACATGGAGATTAAACAATACATATATAAAAAAAACGGATTACGAAGCAAATCAAAGGAGAAATTAAAAAATTCCTAGAAGAAAGCAGCAATGAACACATGACAGTGCAAAACCTCTGGGATACTGCGAAAGCAGTTTTAACAGGGAAATTTATAGCAATACAATCCTACCTCAAGAAAGTAGAAAATTATCAAACAGACGACCTAACCCTACGCTTAAAACAATTGGACAAAGAAGAACAAAGGCACCCCAAAGTTAGCAGAAGAAGAGAAATCATAAAGATCAGAGCAGAAATAAATGAAAAAGAAATGAAAAAAACAATAGTAAAGATAAAGAAAATAAAAAGCTGGTTTTTTGAAAAGGTAAATAAAATTGACAAACCACTGGCCAGACTCATCAAGAAAAAAAGAGAGAAGAACCAGATGAACTAAATCAAAAACGAAAAAGGAGAGATTACAACAGATAATGCAGAAATCCAAAGGATTCTAAGAGACTATTATGAACAACTCTGTGGCAACAAACTGGACAACCTGGAAAAAATGGACAGTTTCTTGGAGAAGATTTATCTCCCAAGACTCAACCTGGAAGAAATAGAAACTATGAACAACCCAATCACAAGCTCAGAAATCAAATTGGTGTTCAAAAACCTATCCAAAAATAAGATCCCAGGGCCAGATGGCTTCACAGATGAATTCTACCAAATATTTAAAGAAGAGCTAATGCCTGTCCTTCTAAACTCTTTCAAAAAATTGCACAGGAAGGAACACTTCCAAACACATTCTATGAGTCTGCCATCACCCTGATACCAAAGCCAGCCAAAGACATAGTAAAAAAAGAAAATTATAGGCCAATTTCACTGATGAATTTGGATGCCAAAATTCTGAACAAAATCCTAGCAAACAGAATTCAACGACACATCAATAAACTCATACATCATGATGAAGTCGGTTTCATCCCAGGTGTGTAAGGATTCTTCAATTTCCACAAATCAATCAATGTGATACACCATATCAACAAATTGAGAGACAAAAATCACATGATAATCTCAGTAGATGCAGAAAAACCTTTGACAAAATCCAACATCCATTTAAATAAAAATTCTTGGAAAAATGGGCATAGAAGGAATCTATATCAACATAGTGAAAGCCATCTATGAGAAGCCCACAGTGAACATTATCCTCAATGGTGAAAAACTGAAAGCATTCTCTCTAAGATCAGGAACAAGACAAGGGTGTCCACTTTCACCATTATCATTCAACATGGTCCTGGACATTCTAGCAATAGCAATAAGAGAAGAAAAAGAAATAAAAGAATCCAAATTGAAAAAGAAGAAGAAAACTTTCTCTATTTGCAGACAACATTATACTATGCATAGAAAACACCAAAGACACTATTAGAAAACTACTAGAGCTAATCAGTGAATCCAGCAGTTGCTGGATTCAAAATCAAGTCACAGAAATCGTTTGCATTCCTATTACAAACTGAAAAATTAGAAAATGAAATCAAAGAGCCAATCCTCTTCACCATTACAATCAAACAGATAAAATATCTAGGAATAAACCTACCCAAAGAAACAAAAGAACTGTACACAGAAAATTACAAGACACTAATGAGAGAAATTAAAGAAGACGTAAACAGATGGAGAGATAGTCCATGTTCCTGGGTAGGAAGAATCAATATTGTGAAAATGTCCATACTACCAAATAGCATCTATAGATTCAATGTGATCTCTATCAAACTACCAATGACATTCTTCACAGAACTAGACCAAAGAATAACACAGTTCATATGGGAACACAAAAGACTTCAAACAGCCAAAGCAATCCTGAGAAAGATGAATGGGGCTGGAGGTATCAGCTTTCCTAATGTCAGATTATACTACAAAGCAACAGTCATCAAGACAGTATGATTCTGGCACAAAAATGGAAGTATAGATCAACAGAACAAGATAGATAATTCAGAGATAAACCCACATATCTATGGGTACCTTATTTTTGACAAAGGAGGTGATAATATAAAATGGAACAAAGACAGTCTCTTCAACAAATGGTGCTGGGAAAACTGGACAGCTACATGCAAAACAATGAAGTTGAAACATTCCCTGACACCATACACACAGATCAACTCAAAATGGATTAAAGACCTAAATGTAAGACCAGAAACCCTAAAACTCTTAGAGGAGAATATAGACAAAACCCTCAAGAACAGAAATCAAAGCAAGATCTCTGGTCCATCTACTAGAATAGCAGATCTGAAAACAAAGATTAACAAATGGGAAGTAATGAAAATTAAAAGCTTTTGTATAGCAAAAGAAACTACAAACAAGGTGAACAGATAGCCCACAGAATGGGAGAAAATCATAGCAAATGAAACAACAGACAAAGAATTAATCTCCAAAATCTACAAGCAACTCAGACAACTCAGCACCGGAAAAATGAACAACCCAATCAAAAAACGGGCAAAGGATATAAACAGACACCTCTCCAAAGAGGACATGCAGATGGCCCAAAAACACATGAAACTATGCTCAATCTCACTTATAATTAGAGAAATGCAAATCCAAAGTACAACGAAATATCACCTCACACCCGTCAGAATGGCCAACATCAAGAAATCTATAGACAATAATTGCTGGAGAGTTTGTGGAGAAAAGGAAACCCTCTTGCATTGCTGGTGGGAATGTAAACTGATACCACCTCCATGGAATACAGTATGGAGATTCCTCAAAAATCTAAAAATAGAAGTTCCTTATGATCCAGCAATCCCACTATTAGGCTTATACACAGATGAAATCAAAACTGAAAGAAGCCCCTGTACCCCAATGTTCATTGCAGCTCTCTATGCAATAGCTAGAACCTGGAAGCAACTTAGATGTCCATCGACAAATGAATGGGTACAAAATCTTTGGTACATATATACAGTAAAATACTACACAGCTGTAAAAAGAAATGCAGAAGAATCAGTCCTAATGAGGTGGCTGGATCTAGAACATATCATAAAAAGTGAAGTCAGTCAAAAAAAGGACAAGTACAGTATACTAACACATATATATGGAATCTAGTAGGATGATGATGATGGCACATGCAGTGAAGCAATGGGAAAACAGACATGGACAGTGGACATACGGACATTATGGGGAATGAACAATGGACGGGAGGTGTAAAGGAAGTAGCGTGAAAACCTATACTGTCATATATGAAAAAAATAGCTATTGTCATTGCACTGTGAGAAAAGGGGATCCTACAGGGGTGCTATGTGATGGCCTGGAAGGTTGGGATGCAGTGGATATACATATGACTAATTTGAGATCATACATATCTGTAAACAACAAAGCTATCTGAAAGTAAAAAGTAAAATAAAAAAATTTTTAAAAAACTATGTTTTCTTTTTTCTTTTTCAAAGAAGCATCATTTGGGTTTATTTACCTTTTCTATTGCTTTTTGATTCCCTTCTTATTTATTTCCTGTCTTATATTTATTACTTCCTTCCTTATGCTGACTTTGGACTTTGTCCCTTTTTCCTAATTCCTTTACATAGAAGGCTCGGTCATCTATTTGACGTTTTTCTTATTTTCTGAGATGAACCTGTATTAGTATAAACGACCTTCTTAAAAAGAATCACTCCTTGCCCTTCCAGCCAAGGGAATCTTCAGAGGCTCCCAGTATCTTGCTACACCCCATCTTTGACCAATCCAAGCCAAGTCAATTATTATTCTTTCATTGGAGACTTTTCAAACAGAAATTAAAGAAAAGAAAGTTGGGGTTTCCTGGTGGTCAAGTGGGTAAAGGGTCTGCCTTGCACTGAAAGGGGTGCCAGTTCAATCCCTGGCATGTGAAGATCCCACATGCCACATAGCAGCTGGACTGGCATGTGCCCAGAGCAGGTACTCTGCTACAGGAGAGGCCACTGCAATGGGAAACCCATACAAGCCAAAAATCAAAGATGGATGAAAATGAATAAATGAAAGACCAATAAAAGTGGCCAACAAAATAAATAAATAAACAAAAAAATAAAGTTGATTTTTCTGTGGTAAAAAATCTGAGAAGTATGCATAGGAAACAATGTCACATACAAAGTCAAGCTGAAGGCACTTAGAGACTTGAACTAAGGTTCTAGCTGTCTCCAAGGTCTGCTGCACATTTATCCTTCCTCTGCTAATTAAGTCATTAAGTAAATATCCCTTTCCTCAAGCTAGTTTGTGGTGCTTTATATCCCAGAGTTAATTCTCAAAGATTTCCCTGAACTTTTAGCTCCTTTAGGGCAGGATAAGCTTTGATACCTGCCCAGTGCCTGACAAGCAAAGGTAGTTGTAGTAATGGAAAGAGGCTTGAGTCTGCCCAAGTGTTTGTCTCTAGATATTTCCTGAGTAGAGGCATTTCTTACACCCATGTACATCTTCAACACAGAGATATGTGAAAGCCAGCGACAAAAAGATTGGAAACAGTTCTTATTTTTGTCCACAGAAAACATCCAGGAGAAGAGATGATTTGATCAGCAAGTTAATTAAATCTAAGCTACTATACTGTGGAAGAGCAATTCACAGCATTAAAATAAAAGCCTACTTAGGTTCTGGAGAAGCTCTATACAGTCAGCAAACTCACAACCTGGAGCTGACTATGGCATAGATCATGAACTCCTTACTGCAAAATTCAGACTTAAATTGTAGAAAGTAGGTAAAACCACTAAGCCATTCAGATATGACCTAAATAAAATACCTTACAATCATACAGCGGAAGTTGCAAACAGATTCAAGGGATTAGATCTGATAGACAGAGTGACTGAAGAATTATGGACAGGGGTTTGTGACATTGTACAAGAGGCAGTGATCAAAACCATTCCCTAAAAAAAGAAATGCAAAAGGGCAAGATGGTTATCTGAGGAGGCCTTATGAAGATGAGAAAAGTAGAGATGTGAAAAGTAAAGGAGAAAAGGAAAGATATACCCATAATGCAGAGTTCCAGAGAATAGCAAGAAGACATATGAAAGCCATCTTAAGTGAACAATGCAAAGAAATAGAGGAAAACAACAGATTGGGAAAAACTAGAGATCTCTATGAGAAAATTAGAGATACCAAGATAATATTTCATGTAAAGATGAACACAAAAAAGGACAGAATATGGACCTAGCAGAAGCAGGAGATACTAAGAAGAGGTGGAACGAATACACGGAAGAACTAAACAGAAAAGATCTTAATGAAACAGATGACCATGATGATGTGATCACTCACCTAGAACCAGACATCTTAAAATGCAAAATCAAGTGGACACTAGGAAGCATTACTATGAACAAAACTAGAGTTGATAGAATTTCAGCTGAGCTATTTAAAATCCTAAAAGATGACACTGATGAAGTGCTACACTCAATATTCCAGCAAATTTGGAAACTTGGCAGTGGCCTAAGAACTGGAAAAGGTCAGTTTTCATTCCAATCCCAAAGAAGGGCAATGCTAAAGAATGTTCAAACTGCTGCACCACTGCACTCATTTTACATGCTATCAAGGTAATACTCAAACTTCTTCAGGCTAGAATTCAACAGTGTGTGAACTGAGAGCTTCCTGATGTACAAGCTGAATTTAGAAAAGGCAGAAGAACCAAAGATTAAATTACCAACATCCACTCAATCATAGAAAGAATAAGGAAATTAAAAAAAAAAAATCTACTTCTGTTTCGATGACTACACTAAATACTTTCACTGTGCAGATTACAACAAATTGTGGGAAATTCTGAAAGAACTGGGAATACCAGACTACCTAACCTGCCTCCTGTGAAACCTGCATACAGGAAAAGAAGCAACAGTTAGAACTGGAAATGGAACAATGGAGTGGTTCTAAATTGGGAAAGCAGTACGTGAAGGCTGTATTCTGAAACACTGCTTATTTGATTTATACATAGATCACAGCATGCAAAATGCTGGTCTGGGTGAAGCACAGGAGAAATATTAACGACCTCAGGTATATAGATGACACCACCAAGATGACACCAACCTTATGGCAGAAAGCAAAGAGGAAATGAAGAGTCTCTTGATGAATGAAAGGGGAGAATGAAAAAGCTGGCCTAAAACTCAACATTCAAAAACCTAATATCATGGCAAGCAGTCCCATCGGTTATTGGCAAATAGATGGGCAAACAATAGAAACAGTGACAGGCTTTATTTTCTTGGTTTCCAAAATCACTGGAGATGCTGACTCCAACAGTGAAATTAAAAGACATTGGAAGAAAAGCTATGAAAAACCTAGACAGTGTAATCAGAAGCAGAGACATCACTTTGCCAACAAAAGTCTGTAAGTCAAAGCTGTGGTTTTCCCAGTAGTCATATATGGATGAGGGAGCTGGACCACAAAGAAGCTTGAGTTCTGAAGAATTGACGCCTTTGAACTGCAATGATAGAGAAGACTCTTGAGAGTCCTTTGGATTGCAAGGAAATCAAACCAGTCAGTACTAAAGGAATTTCTATACTGTCTCCCATAGCAGCTGTATCAACTTATATTCCCACCAACAGTGCAAGAGGGTTCCCTTTTCTCCACATCCTCTCCAGCGTTTATTGTCCAGATTTTTTTGATGATGACCAATCTGACTGGTGTGAGATGTTATAGTTTTTATTTGCACTTCTCTAATAATGAGCAGTATTGAACATCTCTTCCTGTTTTTGTTGGCCATGTGTGTCTTCTTTGGAGAGACATCTGTTTAGGTATTTTCCCCATTTTTTGATTAAGTTGTGTGTTTCTTTGGTGTTGAGTTGTCTGAGCTGCTTTTTTTATTTTTTTTTGGAAATTTATTCGAACATCCACTCAATCATAGGAATAAGGAATTTAAAAAAAAAAATCTACTTCTGTTTCGATGACTACACTAAATACTTTCACTGTGCAGATTACAACAAATTGTGGGAAATTCTGAAAGAACTGGGAATACCAGACTACCTAACCTGCCTCCTGTGAAACCTGCATACAGGAAAAGAAGCAACAGTTAGAACTGGAAATGGAACAATGGAGTGGTTCTAAATTGGGAAAGCAGTACGTGAAGGCTGTATTCTGAAACACTGCTTATTTGATTTATACATAGATCACAGCATGCAAAATGCTGGTCTGGGTGAAGCACAGGAGAAATATTAACGACCTCAGGTATATAGATGACACCACCAAGATGACACCAACCTTATGGCAGAAAGCAAAGAGGAAATGAAGAGTCTCTTGATGAATGAAAGGGGAGAATGAAAAAGCTGGCCTAAAACTCAACATTCAAAAACCTAATATCATGGCAAGCAGTCCCATCGGTTATTGGCAAATAGATGGGCAAACAATAGAAACAGTGACAGGCTTTATTTTCTTGGTTTCCAAAATCACTGGAGATGCTGACTCCAACAGTGAAATTAAAAGACATTGGAAGAAAAGCTATGAAAAACCTAGACAGTGTAATCAGAAGCAGAGACATCACTTTGCCAACAAAAGTCTGTAAGTCAAAGCTGTGGTTTTCCCAGTAGTCATATATGGATGAGGGAGCTGGACCACAAAGAAGCTTGAGTTCTGAAGAATTGACGCCTTTGAACTGCAATGATAGAGAAGACTCTTGAGAGTCCTTTGGATTGCAAGGAAATCAAACCAGTCAGTACTAAAGGAATTTCTATACTGTCTCCCATAGCAGCTGTATCAACTTATATTCCCACCAACAGTGCAAGAGGGTTCCCTTTTCTCCACATCCTCTCCAGCGTTTATTGTCCAGATTTTTTTGATGATGACCAATCTGACTGGTGTGAGATGTTATAGTTTTTATTTGCACTTCTCTAATAATGAGCAGTATTGAACATCTCTTCCTGTTTTTGTTGGCCATGTGTGTCTTCTTTGGAGAGACATCTGTTTAGGTATTTTCCCCATTTTTTGATTAAGTTGTGTGTTTCTTTGGTGTTGAGTTGTCTGAGCTGCTTGTATATTTTGGAAATTAATTCTTAGTTGGTTGTTTCAGTTGCTATTATTTTCTCCCATTCTGAAGGCTGTCTTTTCACCTTGTTTATTGTTTCTTTTGCTGTGGAAATGTTTTTAATTTAATTAGGTCCCACTTGTTTATTTTTGTTTCTATTTCCATTACTCTAGGAGGTAAGTCATAGAAGAATCTGCTTTGATTTATGTCATCGAGTGTTCTGCCTATGTTTTCCTCTAAGAGTTTTATGGTTTTAGGTCTTTAATTCGTTTTGAGTTTAGCTTTGTGTATGGTGTTAGCAAACATTCCAACTTCATTCTTTTACATGTAGCTGTCTCATATAAGACAAAATAGACCTTGAAATAAAGACTATCATAATTACTAAAGAAGGACATTATATAATGATCAAGGGATCAGTCCAAGAGGAAGACATAAAAATTATAAATATCTATGCACCCAATAGAGCAGCAGCTCAATACATAAGGGAAACATTATCAGACATAAAAGGAGAAATTGACAGTTACACAATAAGAGTTGAAGACTTTAACACCCCACTTACACCAATGGACAGATCATCAAGACAGAAAATTAATAAGGAAACACAAGTCTTAAATGACACATTAGAAAAGATGGACCTCATTGATATCTTTAGGACATACCATCCAATTGCAGAAGAATACACTTTTTTCTCAAAATTTATACAGAACATTCTCCAGGATAGACTGCATCATGTGTCACAAATCAAACCTTAGTAAATTTAAGAAAATCAAAATCATATTAACCATCTTTTCTGACCACAATACTATGAGATCAGATGTCAGTTACAAGAAAAAGAAAATGTAAAAGACACAAACACATGGAGATTAAACAATACATTTCTAAATAATAAACAGACTATGAAAGAAATGAAAAAGAAAATTTAAAAATTCCTAGAAGAAAATTACAATGGAAACATGACAACTCAAAGCCTATGAGATGCAGCTAAAGCAGTTCTAAGAAGGAGTTTATAACAATACAATTCTAACTTAAGAAATAAGAAAAGGATTGGGAATTCCCTGGTGGTCCAGTGGCTAAGACTCTGTGCTCCCAATGAAGGGGGCCCAGGTTCGATCCCTGGTCAGGGAACTAGAGCCCACATGCTACAACTGAGACCCAATGTGGCCAAATAAATATAAATAAAATATAAAAAAAAAAGAAATAAGAAAAGGATTGAATATATAACCTAACTTTAGACTTAAAGAACCTGAGAAAAGAACAACAACAACAAAAACCCAAAGTTAACAGAAGAAGCCATAAAGACCAAAGCTGAAGATTAATAAAACCAAAAGTTGGCTCTCTGAAAAGATAGACAAAGTCGACAAACCTCTAGCCAGACTCATCAATAAAAAAAGAGAGAAGAATCAAATCAACAAAATCAGTAATGAAAAAGGAGAGGTTACAACAGACAATGCAGAAATACAAAGGATTATAAGATACTATTATGAATAACTAAGTAATAATAAAATGAGCAACCTGAAAGAAGTGGGCAGATTCTTAGAGAAGTTCAACCTTCCAAGACTGAAGCAGGAAGAAATAATGAACAATCAAATTACAAGCAAAGAAATCAAATCTGTGATCAAAAACCTCCCCCAAAATAAAAGCCCAGGGCCAGATGATTTCACAGGTGAATTCTATCAAACATTTAGAGAAAAGATAATCCCTATCCTCCTAAAACTCTTTCAAAAAATTGCACAAGAAGAAACATTTCCCAATTCATTTTACGAGGTCACCATCACCCTTATACCAAAAGCAGGCAAAGACAACACAAAAAAAGAAAATTGCAGGCCAATATCACTAATGAATATAGGTGCAAAAATCCCCAACAAAATTCTAGCAAGCAGAATTCAACAACACGTCAAAAAATTCATACACCATGATCAAGTTGGGTTTAATCTCAGGTATGCAAGGATTCTTCAATATCCACAAATCAGTCAATGTGATATACCATATTCACAAATTGAAAATTAAAAATCATGTGATAATCTCAGCAGATGCAGAAAAAACCTTTGACAAACCCAGCACCCATTTATGATAAAAAAATCTTCAAAAAATAGACATGAAAGTTTTTGAGGCATAAGCCATCATTATTTTAGTGTGTCTCACAGTATTCAACTCAGTGTTGGCATAGAGTTAGTGATTTATAAATAGAATTAGAATACATGAGTGAAAGAGTAAGTGAATGCAATGTCTCACGCTATATTGCCCAGGAATTAAAAAATAAAACCTTCATAGCTATAATTGAGATATTGTGTCTCCTAGATCAAGTTGACCTGGGTAACATTTCTCCAAAACTGATTCTGTGATCCATGACAACCCAAAGATCTATGAGGTGTTGCAACTCTTTCCTGTGTATTTCTCAGTTTCCTGCACCCAGGTGTCTTATCTGTGATTTGCTTCATATCAATCTGACTTTCAAATCCTGTCTCTCCACTGGTTTCCATTAGACATAGCACTACTCCCAATATTTCATGTGTTTTTGTACCTTACCACGATTTATAGGGAAAGTTCAAACACAGAGCATATCATTTTGACTCTTTCACTGTCTCTATCTTTCTCTTTTTCTGTACCCTCTCCCTCTCCAGAATAACAAATTCTTCCCTTTGAGTCATGCAGAACACCTCTGCCCACATGTGGGCCATTTAGACTCCCATCTTCTCTCTACTTTAGAAGCTTATTAAAAAAATATGCCTTTCAAACTCACCCAGATGCCTTTCCAGAAAAATACTGGTGAGTGGTGTTTCTTTTCATTACATCCTACAGTTATTTTAAAATTCAAATAAGAATTGAGAATTTTCCACAAAAATATCCTGGACTTTTTAAAGCCTGGACAAAAATAGTCGGAACTGAAAGAGCAATAGAACTCCATGCAGTAACTAAAAATATTTTTGACCATAATAGCAACTAAAACAAAACTCTGAGAGATGAAGAGCTACCTAAACACAAATTAATCTGGATTGAAGTAAACCTTCCTAACATACAGCAGCTCTTAATTATGCTCTCTCAGAATCCTCAATCAGGGAGAAACTCATCCCCAAAAATTCCATGACATCAGGTATGCAAGGATTCTTCAATATCCACAAATCAGTCAATGTGATATACCATATTCACAAATTGAAAATTAAAAATCATGTGATAATCTCAGCAGATGCAGAAAAAACCTTTGACAAACCCAGCACCCATTTATGATAAAAAAATCTTCAAAAAATAGACATGAAAGTTTTTGAGGCATAAGCCATCATTATTTTAGTGTGTCTCACAGTATTCAACTCAGTGTTGGCATAGAGTTAGTGATTTATAAATAGAATTAGAATACATGAGTGAAAGAGTAAGTGAATGCAATGTCTCACGCTATATTGCCCAGGAATTAAAAAATAAAACCTTCATAGCTATAATTGAGATATTGTGTCTCCTAGATCAAGTTGACCTGGGTAACATTTCTCCAAAACTGATTCTGTGATCCATGACAACCCAAAGATCTATGAGGTGTTGCAACTCTTTCCTGTGTATTTCTCAGTTTCCTGCACCCAGGTGTCTTATCTGTGATTTGCTTCATATCAATCTGACTTTCAAATCCTGTCTCTCACTGGTTTCCATTAGACATAGCACTACTCCCAATATTTCATGTGTTTTTGTACCTTACCACGATTTATAGGGAAAGTTCAAACACAGAGCATATCATTTTGACTCTTTCACTGTCTCTATCTTTCTCTTTTTCTGTACCCTCTCCCTCTCCAGAATAACAAATTCTTCCCTTTGAGTCATGCAGAACACCTCTGCCCACATGTGGGCCATTTAGACTCCCATCTTCTCTCTACTTTAGAAGCTTATTAAAAAAATATGCCTTTCAAACTCACCCAGATGCCTTTCCAGAAAAATACTGGTGAGTGGTGTTTCTTTTCATTACATCCTACAGTTATTTTAAAATTCAAATAAGAATTGAGAATTTTCCACAAAAATATCCTGGACTTTTTAAAGCCTGGACAAAAATAGTCGGAACTGAAAGAGCAATAGAACTCCATGCAGTAACTAAAAATATTTTTGACCATAATAGCAACTAAAACAAAACTCTGAGAGATGAAGAGCTACCTAAACACAAATTAATCTGGATTGAAGTAAACCTTCCTAACATACAGCAGCTCTTAATTATGCTCTCTCAGAATCCTCAATCAGGGAGAAACTCATCCCCCAAAGATGTATCATAATAGATGCTTCCAATCAGTATGTGCAGTACAATCAGTTAAATAACAACAGACACAAGAACAGACTGGCATTCCATGCTCAAATTGGGCCTGCCATCTGTCTGCAGGTAATTAAACAGGCCTACACTGATGAGGATGTCCTGAACCCAGAGATTGAAAAGGCAATAATACTGACTTTTATTCAGAATAAACCAATCATATTTCCCCCAGGAATAGTCAAGAAATTAGGTGTGGTTAGCTTGGAAATGATGTGCTACTATCTGTGCAACATCCATGGGTATTCACTTTCTTTTAATATTAAAAGCCAATGTTTTTGGAAAATAATAGTGTTTATTGGTTCTGATCTCATTTTTTTTTTTCTTGAAGAGACAACTGTATCATTGATTTCTGAACTGCCCAGTCCTTGCTCTTAAGGTTGTGTGGGTGGGTGTGCACAGCTCTGTCCAACTCTTTGCAACCTCAAGGACTTCAACCCACCAGGCTTCCCTTGGCATGGAATTTTTCAGGCAAGAATACTGGAATGGGTTTCCATTTCTTCCAGGAGCCCTCCCAACTCAGGGATTGAATCCACATCTCCTTTGTCTTCTGCATTGACAGGTAGATTCTTTACCACTGAGTCACATAAGAAGCACTTTCTTAATGTTACTTGGCCTATAGACCCTTGCTAGGGAGTTCAGGGGAGTAGAAGTTGAGGCTTTCCAATAGTAAAAGGCAGGAACTATATGGATTTGAGGATAAATTGGCACGCCAGCCACAGAGCAATGGATGAACTGTTGTCTTCACCTGAATTAGTGTTTACCTCGGCCTTAAAATGGGAATGGGAAACACCAGAGATCTCTTCAAGAACATTGGAAATATCAAGGAAACTTTTCATGCAAGGATGAGTGATAAAGGACAGTAATGGCAAGGACCTAACAGAAGCAGAGGATATTAAAAGAGGTGGCAATATGCAGAAGAACTATACAGAAAAAGATCTTAATAACCAGGATAACCATGATGGTGTGGTCACTCAACTAAAGCCAGACATCCTGAATTATGAAGTCAAGTGGGCCTTAAGAGGCATTACTGCAAACAAAGCTAGAGGAAGTATTGGAATTCCAAATGAGCTATTTATAATCTGAAAATATGATGTTGTTAAAGCACTGCACTCAAATATGTCAGAAAATTTGGACACAGAACAGACTGGCATTCCATGCTCAAATTGGGCCTGCCATCTGTCTGCAGGTAATTAAACAGGCCTACACTGATGAGGATGTCCTGAACCCAGAGATTGAAAAGGCAATAATACTGACTTTTATTCAGAATAAACCAATCATATTTCCCCCAGGAATAGTCAAGAAATTAGGTGTGGTTAGCTTGGAAATGATGTGCTACTATCTGTGCAACATCCATGGGTATTCACTTTCTTTTAATATTAAAAGCCAATGTTTTTGGAAAATAATAGTGTTTATTGGTTCTGATCTCATTTTTTTTCTTGAAGAGACAACTGTATCATTGATTTCTGAACTGCCCAGTCCTTGCTCTTAAGGTTGTGTGGGTGGGTGTGCACAGCTCTGTCCAACTCTTTGCAACCTCAAGGACTTCAACCCACCAGGCTTCCCTTGGCATGGAATTTTTCAGGCAAGAATACTGGAATGGGTTTCCATTTCTTCCAGGAGCCCTCCCAACTCAGGGATTGAATCCACATCTCCTTTGTCTTCTGCATTGACAGGTAGATTCTTTACCACTGAGTCACATAAGAAGCACTTTCTTAATGTTACTTGGCCTATAGACCCTTGCTAGGGAGTTCAGGGGAGTAGAAGTTGAGGCTTTCCAATAGTAAAAGGCAGGAACTATATGGATTTGAGGATAAATTGGCACGCCAGCCACAGAGCAATGGATGAACTGTTGTCTTCACCTGAATTAGTGTTTACCTCGGCCTTAAAATGGGAATGGGAAACACCAGAGATCTCTTCAAGAACATTGGAAATATCAAGGAAACTTTTCATGCAAGGATGAGTGATAAAGGACAGTAATGGCAAGGACCTAACAGAAGCAGAGGATATTAAAAGAGGTGGCAATATGCAGAAGAACTATACAGAAAAAGATCTTAATAACCAGGATAACCATGATGGTGTGGTCACTCAACTAAAGCCAGACATCCTGAATTATGAAGTCAAGTGGGCCTTAAGAGGCATTACTGCAAACAAAGCTAGAGGAAGTATTGGAATTCCAAATGAGCTATTTATAATCTGAAAATATGATGTTGTTAAAGCACTGCACTCAAATATGTCAGAAAATTTGGACAACTCAGCAGTGGCCAAAGGACTAAAAAATGTCAGTTTCCATTCCAATCCAAAAGACCACAATTGCATGCATTTTGCATGCTAGTAAGGTTACACTTGAGCTTCCCAGGTAGCTCTAGTGGTAAAGAATCTGTTTGCCAAGGCAGGAGAAATAAGAGATTCATGCTAGATTCCTGGGCCATGAAGATCCCCTGGAGGAGGATGTGGTAACCCACTCCAGAACTCCTACCTGGAGAATCACATAGACAGTGGAGCCTGATGAGCTGTAGTCGATAGGATTGCAAACAATCAGACACAAGTGAAGTGACTTATCATGCACGCACACTAGGTTATGCTCAAAATCCTTCAAGGTAAGCCTCAACAGTACATGAACTGATAAATCCCAGATGCACAAACTGGGTATAGAAAAGGCAGAGGAACCAGAGGTCAAATCACCAACATCCATTGAATCACAGAGAAAGCAAGGGAATTCCAGAAAAACATCTACATTTGCTTCATTTGGTGGACTATGGTCCATAGGGTCACAAAAAAAGTCAGACACAACTGAAGCAAAGCATGTATGCAGTCTTGTCTAACAGCTTATAGCTAGAGAATCCTCAGGCTAACAGGATGTTTGAGAAGGGATGAACTAAAGTCCTTGTTGAGAAATGGACTTAGAATGGGAAGGGAAATGAAGGAATACCCTATGAGACTTAAGTGATACTTAGGAAGATTGTAACACAACAGTGCTAAGCCAGTGAGGAACCAGTGAGGGATCTGCATGACAGGGAATGAGTGCTTGCTGTAACAGTCCTGGATGTGCCTGTCCACCAGACACTCAATATTGTAAGATCACCATTAAAGTCTGCACCTCATGCTTCCAAATCCATTCATTGGGTTTCAGATGGTGGGCTTCATTTCCCACATCCTGGAAAGAGGCAGAAGGATGGAAGGGATGCTACAGAATGCATCAAGATGTAGTCTCCACAGGCATGGGAAGGGGAACATGCAGAAAGTGAATGTCCAAGAAACCTGCATCTCATGTCTTCTTCGAAAGTCATTTCCTAATTCTTGGTTTGTCCATTTTACAGAAAGGGAGATCAGGAGGAAGAATAGAAGAGTTAAAACTTAAAAGCTTTTATACAGCAAAAGAAATTACAAAAAAGCTCAACAGACACCCCACAGAGTGGGAGAAAATCATAACAAAGCATGCTAGTAAGGTTACACTTGAGCTTCCCAGGTAGCTCTAGTGGTAAAGAATCTGTTTGCCAAGGCAGGAGAAATAAGAGATTCATGCTAGATTCCTGGGCCATGAAGATCCCCTGGAGGAGGATGTGGTAACCCACTCCAGAACTCCTACCTGGAGAATCACATAGACAGTGGAGCCTGATGAGCTGTAGTCGATAGGATTGCAAACAATCAGACACAAGTGAAGTGACTTATCATGCACGCACACTAGGTTATGCTCAAAATCCTTCAAGGTAAGCCTCAACAGTACATGAACTGATAAATCCCAGATGCACAAACTGGGTATAGAAAAGGCAGAGGAACCAGAGGTCAAATCACCAACATCCATTGAATCACAGAGAAAGCAAGGGAATTCCAGAAAAACATCTACATTTGCTTCATTTGGTGGACTATGGTCCATAGGGTCACAAAAAAAGTCAGACACAACTGAAGCAAAGCATGTATGCAGTCTTGTCTAACAGCTTATAGCTAGAGAATCCTCAGGCTAACAGGATGTTTGAGAAGGGATGAACTAAAGTCCTTGTTGAGAAATGGACTTAGAATGGGAAGGGAAATGAAGGAATACCCTATGAGACTTAAGTGATACTTAGGAAGATTGTAACACAACAGTGCTAAGCCAGTGAGGAACCAGTGAGGGATCTGCATGACAGGGAATGAGTGCTTGCTGTAACAGTCCTGGATGTGCCTGTCCACCAGACACTCAATATTGTAAGATCACCATTAAAGTCTGCACCTCATGCTTCCAAATCCATTCATTGGGTTTCAGATGGTGGGCTTCATTTCCCACATCCTGGAAAGAGGCAGAAGGATGGAAGGGATGCTACAGAATGCATCAAGATGTAGTCTCCACAGGCATGGGAAGGGGAACATGCAGAAAGTGAATGTCCAAGAAACCTGCATCTCATGTCTTCTTCGAAAGTCATTTCCTAATTCTTGGTTTGTCCATTTTACAGAAAGGGAGATCAGGAGGAAGAATAGAAGAGTTAAAACTTAAAAGCTTTTATACAGCAAAAGAAATTACAAAAAAGCTCAACAGACACCCCACAGAGTGGGAGAAAATCATAACAAATGAAACAACAGACAAAGAATTAATCTCCAAAAATTACAAGCAACTCAGACAACTCAGCACAGGAAAAACGAACAACCCAATCAATAAATGGGAAAAAGATCTAAAGAGACGCCTCTCCAAAGAGGACATTCAGATGGCCCAAATGCACATGAAACGATGCTCAACCTCGCTTATTATTAGAGAAATGCAAATTAAAACTACAATGAGATACCACCTCACACCTGTCAGAATGGTCATCTTCAAAAAATCTGCAGACAATAAATGCTGGAGAGGTGCGGAGAAAAGGGAACGCTCTTGCATTGCTGGTGGGAATGTAAACTGATACAACCTCTATGGAAGGCAGTATGGAGATTCCTTAAAAAACTCAAAATAGAAGCACCCTATGATCCAGCAATCCCACTATTAGGCTTATACTTTGATGAAATCAAAACTGAAAGAAGCACCTGTACCCCAATGTTCATTGCAGCTCTCTATACAATAGCCAGAACATGGAAGCAACCTAGATGTCCATTGACGAATGAATGGATACAGAAGCCCTGGTACATATATGCAATGGAATACTACTCAGCTGTTCAAAGAAATGCAGAAGACTCAGTCCTAATGAAGTGGCTGGCTCTAGAACCTATCCTAAAAAGTGAAGTAAGTCAAAAAGAGAAAGACAAATACAGTATACTAACACACATATATGGAATCTAGTAGGACGATCTTGATAACACATGCAGAGAACTCATGGAAAAACAGACAGAGCATAGACATAGGGACATTGTGGGGAAGAAATAGGGAGGAGGAGGCATGGAGGGAGTAACATGGAAACCTATACTGTCATGTGTGGAAAAGATAGCTATTGTCATTGTGCTAAGGGAATAGGAGTGCTCACAATGGCATGGGGCAATGGTCCGGAGGGGTGGAATGGGGGGAACTGGTGGGGTGGGGACCATGGATATGCATATGACTGATCTGGGAACATACATATCTGTGAACAACAAAACTCTATAAAACCTTTAAAATAAAGACTTTAAAAAAAAAAAGAATAGAAGAGTTGAAAGAGGAACGAAGGTTAAGAAAAATGACTCAGCTGAAAATACCAAGTTCTTGCTTTGATTTAGAGAGTCCTTATTTTCACAGCCCATTATCTGCTGCCCTCCTTCAAGATGATTTTGAGAACTTTGGCTGATGGTCTTACCCTTGTCCCTTTCCCCATTTCATCTCTAGGATATCTAAAATAATATTTATTCAAGTCTTAATCTCTATACTTATAGTTGTTGCTGCTGTTCAACTGCTGAGTCATGTCCAACTCTTTGTGAATCCATACACTGAATCATGCCAGTCTTCCCCATTCTTCACCATCTCCTGGAACTTGCTCAAACTCATGTCCATTGATTCAGTGATACCATCCAACCATCTCATCCTCTCCTGTCCCCTTCTCCCCCACCTTCAATCTTTCCCAACATCTGGATATTTTCCAATAAATCAACTTTTTGCATCAGGTGGCCAAGCTACTGGAGCTTCAACTTCAGAATCAGTTCTTCCAGTTAATATTCAAGGTTCATTTCCTTTTGGATTGACTGGTTTGATCTCCTTGCAATCCAAGGGACTCTGAAGAGCCTATGTACCACAGTTCAAAAGCATCCGCTCTTCACTGCTCCCTCTTCTTTACAATCAAACTCTCACATCTATATATGACCACTGAAAAAATCATAGTTTTGACTGTATGGACCTTTGTTTTGGAACATAAGATAATAAAATCTGCCACTGTTTCCCCATCTAATTGCCATGAGGTGATGGGGCCAGATGTCATGATCTTAGTTTTTTGAATGCTGAGTTTTAAGCAAGCTTTTTCACTCTCCTCTTTCACCTCCATCTAGTGGCTCTTTAGTTCCTCTTCACTTTCTGCCATAAAGAAGGTGTCATCTGCAAATGTGAGGATATTGATATTTCTCCTGGCAATCTTGATTCCAGCTTTTGCTTCATCCAGAATGACATTCTGCATGATGTGTTTGGTATATAAGTTAAATAAGCAGTGTGACAATATACAGCCTTGACATACTTCTTTTCCAATTTGGAACCAGTGCATTGTTCCTTATCCATTTTAACTGTTGCTTCTTGACCTGTATACAGGTTTCACAGGAGGCAGGAAAGGTAGTCTGGTATTCTCACCTCTTAAAATTTTTTCCAGAGTTTGTTGGAATCCACTTAGTCAAAAGGTTTTAGCATAGTCAATGAAGAAGAAGAAGATTTTTTTCTTGAATTCCTTGTTTTTCCCTATGATCGAACATATGTTGGCCATTTGATCTCTAGGTCCTCTGCCTTTTTTAAACCCTGCTTGTACATCTGGACGTTCTTGTTTCACATAATGTTGAAGCCTACCTTGGAGTATTTTGAGCATTATCTTACTATCATATGAAATGAGCACAATTGTGCAGCTGTTTGAACATTCTTTGGCATTTCTTATCTTTGTGAATGGAATGAGAACTGACCTTTTCCAGTCCTGTGGCCACTGCTGAATTTCCCACTTTAACAGCATCATCTTTTAGGATTTGAAAAAGTTCAGCTGGAATTCCATCACCTCCACTAGCTTTGTTTGTAGTGATGTTTCCTGAGGACCACTTGACTTAACACCCTTGGATGTCCGGCTCTAGGTGGGTGATCATACCATCTTGGTTATCCCAGTCATTAAGGTCTTTTTATTCTGTGTATTCTTGCCACCTCTTCTCAATACCTGCTGCTTCTGCTAGGTCCATACTATTTCTGTCCTTTTTGTGCCCATTTATGCATGAAATGTTCTTGTGGCTATCGCTAATTTTCTTGAAGAGATATCTAGTTATTCTCATTCTATTTTTTCCCTATGTTTCTTTACACTGATAACCTAGAAAAACTTTCTTGTCTCTCTTTGCTATTCCTTGGAACTCTTCATTCAGATTGGTATATCTTCCCTTTTCTTCTTTGGCTTCCCCTACTCTATCCTCCCATCAGATCCACACTCTAGAATGTCTCTCGTTGAAGATCTATATAAATCTCGATTCTTCCTGGAATACAATTAACTCATTTGTGTCCCCACCACCATCTGTGCCATGTGGCCTCAGTTATGGAGATACAGAGCTCTCCTTCTTTTAGGAAATATTTTTGTCATAGAGTAATATAATAATAATGGAAGATGTCACTTTTGCAGCAGGGAAGTGAGGACACATTAAAAAGTTTATCTAGGAAAGTGAGTTCACATAAGATTTAAAAAGGAAACAAGAGGAACTAGATGTTTTTTATACATAAATAAATGAAGAAATATATTTATAGAGCATTATGATACAAAAGAAGATGATCCTTTTTATATGAGCAAAAAGGAATTTTTTGAAAGTTACCATCCCACTATTTTATGATCCTTTGAAAAAGACAAAATATGACAAAGAAAATGAGAACTCTTCTTCAGTGTGAGATTGGCCAAATGTGTACAGTGAAAGAATTAAAGAAGCTGAAAAAACCAAACTATATCCCAGATCCTAGGAATTTCTAATTCAAGACACTTTATGACTCCAAGTGAGTTGGTTAAACTACAAATTACATAGAAAGTGAATTTTGTAAAAGGAGCAGGTTTTAGCCATGAAGGAACACACAGCATGATCCTTGGCTGGTTAAAGAAGCAATAAAAGTAGAATACTTCAGAAGAAGCCACCTGCTAGCAGGTTCAGGATGAGGAGTAAAAAAGGCACTCAAGAATTCTAAGAAAACCATCCATGATAAATTTCATTTATTTATTTTAAATCCTAAGCTTACTCTAAACTAAACTAAATATTGTACACCCACAACAACAGTGATTGGTCTGGGAATGGAGCTATGGCACAAGGCAGCCCAATGTGCCCTATTTCCATACTATTTCTGTCCTTTTTGTGCCCATTTATGCATGAAATGTTCTTGTGGCTATCGCTAATTTTCTTGAAGAGATATCTATTTATTCTCCATCTACTTTTTCCCTATGTTTCTTTACACTGATAACCTAGAAAAACTTTCTTGTCTCTCTTTGCTATTCCTTGGAACTCTTCATTCAGATTGGTATATCTTCCCTTTTCTTCTTTGGCTTCCCCTACTCTATCCTCCCATCAGATCCACACTCTAGAATGTCTCTCGTTGAAGATCTATATAAATCTCGATTCTTCCTGGAATACAATTAACTCATTTGTGTCCCCACCACCATCTGTGCCATGTGGCCTCAGTTATGGAGATACAGAGCTCTCCTTCTTTTAGGAAATATTTTTGTCATAGAGTAATATAATAATAATGGAAGATGTCACTTTTGCAGCAGGGAAGTGAGGACACATTAAAAAGTTTATCTAGGAAAGTGAGTTCACATAAGATTTAAAAAGGAAACAAGAGGAACTAGATGTTTTTTATACATAAATAAATGAAGAAATATATTTATAGAGCATTATGATACAAAAGAAGATGATCCTTTTTATATGAGCAAAAAGGAATTTTTTGAAAGTTACCATCCCACTATTTTATGATCCTTTGAAAAAGACAAAATATGACAAAGAAAATGAGAACTCTTCTTCAGTGTGAGATTGGCCAAATGTGTACAGTGAAAGAATTAAAGAAGCTGAAAAAACCAAACTATATCCCAGATCCTAGGAATTTCTAATTCAAGACACTTTATGACTCCAAGTGAGTTGGTTAAACTACAAATTACATAGAAAGTGAATTTTGTAAAAGGAGCAGGTTTTAGCCATGAAGGAACACACAGCATGATCCTTGGCTGGTTAAAGAAGCAATAAAAGTAGAATACTTCAGAAGAAGCCACCTGCTAGCAGGTTCAGGATGAGGAGTAAAAAAGGCACTCAAGAATTCTAAGAAAACCATCCATGATAAATTTCATTTATTTATTTTAAATCCTAAGCTTACTCTAAACTAAACTAAATATTGTACACCCACAACAACAGTGATTGGTCTGGGAATGGAGCTATGGCACAAGGCAGCCCAATCAGAATGTTAAGGATTTCTTATTGAAATTGATGGAAGATGATTCTTTTCCCTTCTGAACATGAAGTGTTAAACAGATTAACCAGATAAGAACAAGTAAAGGCTTGTTATAGAAAAGGAGTCAGCTATTGCTGTTTGTGTTTTGGCAGAGACCCAAGATCAGGTAGAGGAATCTGAAAGCTTCACAGTGGAAAAAGAAAAGCCTTTGAGCTCCCCTGATTGGAGGCTATTAGCATAGGGAATCTGTAGAAAGGTTGACTATAAATAAAGTATCCAATGTGATTGGTTAGGGGAAACATATGCATATCTGGCACTATTTGGTTGGTCCTATGTTGCAAATAGGGACAGAAACTTGAGAAGTTTTCAGTTATTAATCAAGTCTTGGCCATTTTAGCTTCCTGGATAGTGATAGCAGTCTGACTTCCTGTAAATCAACCTAAAGTAGGCTGGCTTTATGGGCTATTTTTAGTAGATACTGGGATTGGTTTCCTTAGAAAGTTGCTGCAGATTATGGATCAGGATCCTATTTTTTATATATGGCCTGACTGTTGTCCATTTGCATATTCAGTCACTCTGTAGTTATGAAGATAGAGGTGTAGAGTTGCTGTTGTTAGATTTCCTGCCTTGTGAAACAGTCACTCTGAAAGAATGAAGCCAATATGCAGAGAAAAACAAGACTGAAAGACTGATAGAGTCTTGGTGGCATTTGAATTATTGGTTTCAGCTATTCTAAGTATAGCTCTATTCCTAGCCTCCCTTGCGGTTTGCTGAATCAGTCCTTTCTTTGATTTTAAGACCTATTACATTCCCACTTTTGATTGCTTATTAGAATAAGTTTGCAGCTAAGAGAGTCCTACCTTGTTCACTCACTAGTAGTGATACCCAAATCAACCAGACCAGTGTCTGTTTCTCATTCCTCAGCCCCCATGTAGATCCTGAAAATATAACACTGTTAATCATACACTGAGGGAAGGAGTCAAAATGACAGAATAGGAGACAATGGAGTACGCTTCTCTTTACAAGTACATCTACAGATGGAATGATTCTCACAGTGCACCTGCTGAACACCTGTGGAGGAACTTGGACACCTAAAAGGACAAGAAAAATCCCCATGCAACACCATAAGATGAAAGAAAGAAAAAAAGAAACAATGAAGAGTCCCAAGGCATTAACCAGATAAGAACAAGTAAAGGCTTGTTATAGAAAAGGAGTCAGCTATTGCTGTTTGTGTTTTGGCAGAGACCCAAGATCAGGTAGAGGAATCTGAAAGCTTCACAGTGGAAAAAGAAAAGCCTTTGAGCTCCCCTGATTGGAGGCTATTAGCATAGGGAATCTGTAGAAAGGTTGACTATAAATAAAGTATCCAATGTGATTGGTTAGGGGAAACATATGCATATCTGGCACTATTTGGTTGGTCCTATGTTGCAAATAGGGACAGAAACTTGAGAAGTTTTCAGTTATTAATCAAGTCTTGGCCATTTTAGCTTCCTGGATAGTGATAGCAGTCTGACTTCCTGTAAATCAACCTAAAGTAGGCTGGCTTTATGGGCTATTTTTAGTAGATACTGGGATTGGTTTCCTTAGAAAGTTGCTGCAGATTATGGATCAGGATCCTATTTTTTATATATGGCCTGACTGTTGTCCATTTGCATATTCAGTCACTCTGTAGTTATGAAGATAGAGGTGTAGAGTTGCTGTTGTTAGATTTCCTGCCTTGTGAAACAGTCACTCTGAAAGAATGAAGCCAATATGCAGAGAAAAACAAGACTGAAAGACTGATAGAGTCTTGGTGGCATTTGAATTATTGGTTTCAGCTATTCTAAGTATAGCTCTATTCCTAGCCTCCCTTGCGGTTTGCTGAATCAGTCCTTTCTTTGATTTTAAGACCTATTACATTCCCACTTTTGATTGCTTATTAGAATAAGTTTGCAGCTAAGAGAGTCCTACCTTGTTCACTCACTAGTAGTGATACCCAAATCAACCAGACCAGTGTCTGTTTCTCATTCCTCAGCCCCCATGTAGATCCTGAAAATATAACACTGTTAATCATACACTGAGGGAAGGAGTCAAAATGACAGAATAGGAGACAATGGAGTACGCTTCTCTTTACAAGTACATCTACAGATGGAATGATTCTCACAGTGCACCTGCTGAACACCTGTGGAGGAACTTGGACACCTAAAAGGACAAGAAAAATCCCCATGCAACACCATAAGATGAAAGAAAGAAAAAAAGAAACAATGAAATAGTATGGGCCCAGCATTCCTGATGGTCAACTATAGAAGTAAAGAGATTCTCTCACTCAAGGAAGTCCCCTCATGGAGGGGCAGTCATCTGGAAAAGAGAGTAAGAGCTTCAGGGGGTCAGAAGTGGATGCAGAAATAAGTCTGTGGAAGTTAGGGCAGAGTAATATCTAGATGCATGGTCCATGCTGCAGGCCTGTGTACCCCAGCCTGAGTTGTGCGTCTCCTGGTATGAATAGGGTTGGGTGCTAAAACATGCAGGTTGAAGAACAGACCCAGGGAGGGGACAGTGGTCAGCTGTGAAGAGATAGCCTGAATTCACAAGAATAATGAGCTAAATAACCATGAAAGTTTGTAGAAAAAGCCTGTGCCAAAATAGAAGCAAGGTGACATTTTTGAGGGGTATGTAAAAGATCAGACCACTATTGAAGCACCGTCTGCATATACCAGTCCCTACTACCAGAGACACTGGTAGAAATGCCCACCAGACCAGACTCACCCACTCCTCAAGCCGAAGACCCCAGTGGCTACACAGGCACTGGTGTGCCTGAGAATTACCCCCACTAAGGCCCCTTCCAGCAGCGCTGGACCTGGTGACCTGCACACCACCCCTGTCAAAGACTCCTTGGGTCTACACCTTTCCCAGGAATCATGCACAATGACATCTCTTTCCCTTCTAACCTGCGTGCGAATGTGTGATCTAGGGGAAGTTTTGGGAGCAGATGCTGCTAGGGAGAATGGAAACAGAGGAGGGGCTGAAGCCACAGCGAAGCCCCAGAGGCCATGCAGCTAAGGAAAAAGAGCTGAAATCTCTCCTCACAGCTACAGAAATCACACTTACTCCTCTGCTGACAGCTTTGTAAGTCCAGTGCCAGCAGAACATGCAAATGGACAATAAGTGCTCCTGTAGCTGAGATGGACCTGGTTATTACATTTGGGGGCTTTTTGGACACATACCTGTAGGGAATGGACCAGGCCAGAGTTTGATCTTCCTGCATTGCTCCCACAGGGGTTCCAGGTGTTTGGTTACCTCAGGTCCAATTGTGGACCTGACCTCAGTAGATCTGTGCTGGTGGCTTGGTAAAAACATCACCTGAGAGTCACCAGGGCAATCTGCCTGCATATCCACAGTTAAAGTGGGAATGAGCAGTGCCAGCAACAGAGTACTTTGTGAGACTGCACAACAGGTAAAAGGGGACACAACAGAGTATACTCAGAGGGGCAGTCATCTGGAAAAGAGAGTAAGAGCTTCAGGGGGTCAGAAGTGGATGCAGAAATAAGTCTGTGGAAGTTAGGGCAGAGTAATATCTAGATGCATGGTCCATGCTGCAGGCCTGTGTACCCCAGCCTGAGTTGTGCGTCTCCTGGTATGAATAGGGTTGGGTGCTAAAACATGCAGGTTGAAGAACAGACCCAGGGAGGGGACAGTGGTCAGCTGTGAAGAGATAGCCTGAATTCACAAGAATAATGAGCTAAATAACCATGAAAGTTTGTAGAAAAAGCCTGTGCCAAAATAGAAGCAAGGTGACATTTTTGAGGGGTATGTAAAAGATCAGACCACTATTGAAGCACCGTCTGCATATACCAGTCCCTACTACCAGAGACACTGGTAGAAATGCCCACCAGACCAGACTCACCCACTCCTCAAGCCGAAGACCCCAGTGGCTACACAGGCACTGGTGTGCCTGAGAATTACCCCCACTAAGGCCCCTTCCAGCAGCGCTGGACCTGGTGACCTGCACACCACCCCTGTCAAAGACTCCTTGGGTCTACACCTTTCCCAGGAATCATGCACAATGACATCTCTTTCCCTTCTAACCTGCGTGCGAATGTGTGATCTAGGGGAAGTTTTGGGAGCAGATGCTGCTAGGGAGAATGGAAACAGAGGAGGGGCTGAAGCCACAGCGAAGCCCCAGAGGCCATGCAGCTAAGGAAAAAGAGCTGAAATCTCTCCTCACAGCTACAGAAATCACACTTACTCCTCTGCTGACAGCTTTGTAAGTCCAGTGCCAGCAGAACATGCAAATGGACAATAAGTGCTCCTGTAGCTGAGATGGACCTGGTTATTACATTTGGGGGCTTTTTGGACACATACCTGTAGGGAATGGACCAGGCCAGAGTTTGATCTTCCTGCATTGCTCCCACAGGGGTTCCAGGTGTTTGGTTACCTCAGGTCCAATTGTGGACCTGACCTCAGTAGATCTGTGCTGGTGGCTTGGTAAAAACATCACCTGAGAGTCACCAGGGCAATCTGCCTGCATATCCACAGTTAAAGTGGGAATGAGCAGTGCCAGCAACAGAGTACTTTGTGAGACTGCACAACAGGTAAAAGGGGACACAACAGAGTATACTCAGAGGTGAGCAGCCCCTGAGAGGGAATGCTTAGGGAATTCTCTCCCAGTGGGAGTGCTCCAACCCCACCTACCTTGCATCACAGATCAGAAATACAGTTAAGAAACAGACCTTGGGGTCTCTACTTCAGTAACTAACATCATGCCCTGACAGGGCAGAGACAACCACAGAGCAAAGGGAAGTCCCACTCAATATCCACTCCACCCACAGGGGGCAAACAGCAGAAGGAAGATTAGCTATAATAATGTAACCTGCAGAAAGGAGACCAAAACCACAGTAAATTACATAAACTGAGATGACAGAGATATCTGTTGTAGACAAAGGATTAAGATATAAACAACTAGCTGAAGAGGTGATAGGCAATCTACCTGCAAAGCAATTCAGAACAATTATGATACAGATGGTTCAAGATCTTCGAAAAAGAATGGAGACACAGAATAAGAAGATGCAAGAAATATTTAACAAAAAACTAGAAGAATTAAAAAACAAATAAACAGAGATGAAACATATAATGACTGAAATGAAAAATTCTCTAGAAAGAATCAATAGCAGAATAACTGAGGCAGAAGGATGGATGAGTGAGCTGGAAGACTAGAAAAGTAGAAATCATTGCCACTAATAGGGCATTCCTACTAATGTCTATGGTAGAAAAGAACAAGGAAAAAAATCAGAAGAAATGAGGACAATATAGAAATATCTGGAATATTAAATGTACCAACATTTGAATTATTGGGATCCCAAAAGAAGAAGAGACAGAGAAAAGGACAGACAAATATTTGATGAGATCACAGTAGGAAACTTCTGAATGAGGGAAAAGAAATATTTACCCAAGTCCAGAAATCCCCATCAAAATAAACCCAAGAAAGATAAACACAGATATATATTAACCAAACTAACAAAAATTAATTACAAAGAAAACATATTAAAAGTAACAAAGGAAAAGAAACAAATAACATACAAGGGAATCCCCATAAGATTATCAGTGGATTTTTCAGCAGAAATTCTACAGGCAAGAAGAGAATGGCATGATAAATTTATAGTAATGAAAAGGAAAAACTTAAAACCTACTCTACCTGGTAGGTTCTCATTTGGATATGACAAAGACATCAAAATCATTACAAGCAAACAAATGTAAGAGAATTCAACACCACCAAACCTGTCCTACAACAAATGCTAAAGAAATTTCTCTAGGCAGGGAAAAATAAGACTGAAACAAGAAGACCACAAGTGGGAATGCTCACTAGTGAAGGCAAACATACAGTAAAAGCAGGGAATCATCCATACACAAATACATCTAAACCAGAAGAGTACAACTGAAATAAATGAGAATTGCATTTGAAACCAAGAGACCAGAAACTTAACCTTGTATACATGTAGACTGCTTTATCAAAGCCTCATGAAAAATCCAAACCAAACAACTACAATAGATACACACACAAAAAAGAAAAAGCAATTCAGAACAATTATGATACAGATGGTTCAAGATCTTCGAAAAAGAATGGAGACACAGAATAAGAAGATGCAAGAAATATTTAACAAAAAACTAGAAGAATTAAAAAACAAATAAACAGAGATGAAACATATAATGACTGAAATGAAAAATTCTCTAGAAAGAATCAATAGCAGAATAACTGAGGCAGAAGGATGGATGAGTGAGCTGGAAGACTAGAAAAGTAGAAATCATTGCCACTAATAGGGCATTCCTACTAATGTCTATGGTAGAAAAGAACAAGGAAAAAAATCAGAAGAAATGAGGACAATATAGAAATATCTGGAATATTAAATGTACCAACATTTGAATTATTGGGATCCCAAAAGAAGAAGAGACAGAGAAAAGGACAGACAAATATTTGATGAGATCACAGTAGGAAACTTCTGAATGAGGGAAAAGAAATATTTACCCAAGTCCAGAAATCCCCATCAAAATAAACCCAAGAAAGATAAACACAGATATATATTAACCAAACTAACAAAAATTAATTACAAAGAAAACATATTAAAAGTAACAAAGGAAAAGAAACAAATAACATACAAGGGAATCCCCATAAGATTATCAGTGGATTTTTCAGCAGAAATTCTACAGGCAAGAAGAGAATGGCATGATAAATTTATAGTAATGAAAAGGAAAAACTTAAAACCTACTCTACCTGGTAGGTTCTCATTTGGATATGACAAAGACATCAAAATCATTACAAGCAAACAAATGTAAGAGAATTCAACACCACCAAACCTGTCCTACAACAAATGCTAAAGAAATTTCTCTAGGCAGGGAAAAATAAGACTGAAACAAGAAGACCACAAGTGGGAATGCTCACTAGTGAAGGCAAACATACAGTAAAAGCAGGGAATCATCCATACACAAATACATCTAAACCAGAAGAGTACAACTGAAATAAATGAGAATTGCATTTGAAACCAAGAGACCAGAAACTTAACCTTGTATACATGTAGACTGCTTTATCAAAGCCTCATGAAAAATCCAAACCAAACAACTACAATAGATACACACACAAAAAAGAAAAAGCAACCCAAACACAACACTTTGATGGTCATAAAACTACACCAGAAGAGAACCAAAGAGGAATGGAACAAAAAAGACCTACACAAACAAATCCCAAACAATTAAGAAAATGACAATATGAACACATATATCAGTAATTACCTTAAATTTAAATGGGTTAAATGCTTCAACCAAAAGACATAGACTAACTAAATAGTTACAAAAATAAGACCCATATATATTCTGTCTACAAGAGGTCCACTTAAGACCTAGGGGCACATAGAGACTGAAAGTAAGGGAATGGGAAAAGATACTCTTAGTAAATAGAGATCAAAATAAAGCTAGAGTAGCAATACTCATATCAGACAAAATAGATTTTAAAATAAAGACTGTTACAAGAGACAAGCAAGGACACTACATAATGGTCAAAGGATCAATCCAAGAAGAAGATGTAACAATTGTAAATACATATACATCCAACATAGGATCACCTCAATTTATAAAGCAAATGCTAGCAACTATAAAGGGTTGATTCATAGTCAACAAGAGTCTGAAAAGCAGCAGTTGGGTGTAACCTCAAAAATGATCTCAGTTCATTTAAAGGAAAATCATTCAGCCTCAAAGTAATCCAAGTCTATGTCCCAACTACTAACACTAAAGAAGCTAAAGTTGAACAGTTCTGTGAAGACCTATAAAATCTCCTAGAACTAACACCAGAAAAATACCACAACACAGGGGCTGAGAATGAAAAAGAAGAAGAGATACCTGGAGTAACAGGCAAGTTTGGTCTTGGAGTACAAAATGAAGCAGGAAAAAGGCTAACAGAATTCTGCCAAGAGAATGCACAGGTTATAGTGAACACCCTCTTCCAACAATAAGAGAAACAGCTCTGCACATAGATATCACCAGGCAGTCAATACCAAAATCTGTTTAACTATAGTCTTTGCAGCCAAAGATGGAGAAGCTATATACAATTAATAAAAACAAGATCTGGAACTGATTGTGGCTCAGATCATGAGCTCCTTATTGCAAAATTCAGACTTAAATTGAAGAAAATAGGGGAAAACAATTTGTCTTTCAAATATGACCTAAATCAAATACCTTGTGATTATACAGTGGAAGTTACAAATAGATTCAATGAATTAGATCTGATAGAGAGAGTTACTGAATATGAATAGGGGTTCATAAAATTGTATAGGAAGCAATGACCAAAAACATCCCAAGGAAAAGAAATGTATGAAGGTAAAATGGTTGCCTAAGCGGGGGTTCCCTGGTGGTCCAGTGGGTAAAGAGTCTGCCTTGCAGTGCAAGGGGCACCAGTTCCACCCCTGGCCCAGGAGGATCCCATGTGCTGTGGAGCGGCTGGTCAGGTGTATCCAATTATGAACCAGTACTCTGGAGTGCATGCACCCAGAGCTGGTGCTCTGCTGCAGGAGAGCCCTCAGCAATGGGAAGCCCACATAGACTGAAGAACAGAAATGGATGGAAATAAATGATAGACCAATAAAAGAGACCAAAATTTAAAAAAAAAAGAAAAAGAAAAAGGTTGCCTGAGGAGCTCTCAACCTGAGAAAAGAGCAATGAAAGGCAAAGAAAAAATGGAAAGATATACGTAACTGCTCAAGCTGATTCATAGTCAACAAGAGTCTGAAAAGCAGCAGTTGGGTGTAACCTCAAAAATGATCTCAGTTCATTTAAAGGAAAATCATTCAGCCTCAAAGTAATCCAAGTCTATGTCCCAACTACTAACACTAAAGAAGCTAAAGTTGAACAGTTCTGTGAAGACCTATAAAATCTCCTAGAACTAACACCAGAAAAATACCACAACACAGGGGCTGAGAATGAAAAAGAAGAAGAGATACCTGGAGTAACAGGCAAGTTTGGTCTTGGAGTACAAAATGAAGCAGGAAAAAGGCTAACAGAATTCTGCCAAGAGAATGCACAGGTTATAGTGAACACCCTCTTCCAACAATAAGAGAAACAGCTCTGCACATAGATATCACCAGGCAGTCAATACCAAAATCTGTTTAACTATAGTCTTTGCAGCCAAAGATGGAGAAGCTATATACAATTAATAAAAACAAGATCTGGAACTGATTGTGGCTCAGATCATGAGCTCCTTATTGCAAAATTCAGACTTAAATTGAAGAAAATAGGGGAAAACAATTTGTCTTTCAAATATGACCTAAATCAAATACCTTGTGATTATACAGTGGAAGTTACAAATAGATTCAATGAATTAGATCTGATAGAGAGAGTTACTGAATATGAATAGGGGTTCATAAAATTGTATAGGAAGCAATGACCAAAAACATCCCAAGGAAAAGAAATGTATGAAGGTAAAATGGTTGCCTAAGCGGGGGTTCCCTGGTGGTCCAGTGGGTAAAGAGTCTGCCTTGCAGTGCAAGGGGCACCAGTTCCACCCCTGGCCCAGGAGGATCCCATGTGCTGTGGAGCGGCTGGTCAGGTGTATCCAATTATGAACCAGTACTCTGGAGTGCATGCACCCAGAGCTGGTGCTCTGCTGCAGGAGAGCCCTCAGCAATGGGAAGCCCACATAGACTGAAGAACAGAAATGGATGGAAATAAATGATAGACCAATAAAAGAGACCAAAATTTAAAAAAAAAAGAAAAAGAAAAAGGTTGCCTGAGGAGCTCTCAACCTGAGAAAAGAGCAATGAAAGGCAAAGAAAAAATGGAAAGATATACGTAACTGAATGCAGAGTTCCAAAGAATAGCCAAGAGAGATAAGAAAGCCATCTTAAGTGAACAATACAAAAAAAAAAAAAAAGAGGAAAAAAAGAATGGGAAAGACTAGAAATCTCTCCATGAAATTAGAGACACCAAGGCAATACTTCATGTAAAGATAGGCACAATAAAGGTCAAAGGGATACGGACCTAACAGAAGAAGAGAATATTGAGAAGAGGTGGCAAGAATGCACAGAACTGGTGAAAAAAAAGAAAAGGAAAAAAATAGTCTTATTGACTCAGATAAGCACAATGATGTAGTCATTCACCTAGAGCCAGATATCCAGAATGTGAGGCCAAGTGGGCCTTAGGAAGCACTACAATGAACAAAGCTAGTGGAGGTGATGAAATTCCAGTTTAGCTATTCCTTTGACTGTGTGGGTTACAACAAACTGTAGAAAATTCTTCAAGAGATGAAAATATCAGACCACTTTACCTGCCTCCTGAGAAACCTGTATGCAGGTCAAGAAGCAACAGTTAGAACTGGACATGCAACAGTGAACTGGTTCAAATTTGAGAAAGGAGCATGTCAAGACTGTATATTGTCATGCTGCTTATTTAACTTACATACCAAGTACATCATGTGAAATGCCATTCTAAATGAAGCACAAGCTGGAATCAAGATTGCCAGGAGAAATACCAATAACCTCAGATTTGCAGATGACACCACATTTTGACAGAAAGTGAAGAGGAACTAAAGAGCCTATTGATGAAGGTGAAAGAGGAGAGTGAAAAAGCTGGCCTAAAACTCAACATTCAAAAATCTAAGATCATGGCATCTGGTCTCATCATCTCATGGCAAATAGATGGGGAAACAATGGAGACAGTGGTGTTTTATTTTCTTATGCTCCAAAATTACTATGGACAGTAACTGCAGCCATGAAATTGAAAGACACTTATTCCTTGGGAAAAAAAAAAAAAAAACTATGACAAACACAGACAATGCATTAAAAATCAGAGACATCACTTCGATGACAAATGTGCCCACAGTAAAAGCTATGGTTTTTCCAGTTATCCGATACAGATGTGTGCTCAGTGGTGTCCTAGTCTTTTTGATCCCATGGACTGTAGTCTGCCAGGCTCCTCTGCCCTTGGGAATTTTCAGGCAAGAATACTGGTGTGTGTAGCCATTTCCTTTTACAGGGAACCTTCCTGACCCATAGTTCAAACCCAAGTCTCCTACTTTCCAGACAGATGTAAGAATTAGACCATAAAGGAGGCTGAGCACCAAAGAATTGATGGTTTCAAACTGTGGTGCTGAAGAAGACTCTTGAGAGTTCCTTGTACTGCAATGAGATCAAACCAGTCAATCCTAAAGGAAATCAACTGAGAATGTTCAATAGAAACATTGATGTTGAAGTTGAAGCTCCAATACTTTTAATACCTGATAGGAAGATCCAATTACTGGGAAAAGACCCTGATGTTAGAAAGATTGAGGGCAGGAGGAGAAGGGAGCAACAAAGGATGAAATGGTTGGATAGCATCACCGACTCAATGGACATGAGTTTAAGCAAACTCCATGTGATTGTGAAAGACAGGGAAGACTGTCATGTGTCAGTCTATGAGGTCACAATGGGTTGGATAAGATTTAGCAACTGAACAACAGATAAAAGGGAAAATCAACAGTAACACAGTAAGAGTGGGGGACTTTAACACCCCACTTATACCAAAGGATAGATCATCCAGACAGAAAATTAATAAAGAAATTCAAGCCTTAAACTATACATTAAACCAGATAGACTTAATTGATTTTATAGCATATTCCACGTGAAAGCAGCATAACGCTCTTTCTTCTCAAGTGCACACAGAACATCATGCAAGAAAGATCACATCCTCGATCCTTGATGAATTTAAGAAAATTGAAATCACATCAAGCATCATTTCTGACCACCACAATATGAGATTTGAAGTCGATTACAAGAAATAAAAATGATATAAAAATTATGGAGACTTTAGTTCAAAAAAAAAAAAAAAAAACTAAAGATAGAGCTACCATATAACTCCTGGGCATATATCTGAGAAAACTACAATTTGAAAGAACAGATGCACATCAAGTTTCATTGAAGCTCTATTTACAATAGCCACAACATGGAAGCAACGCAAATGTCCATTAACGGAGGAATGGACAAAGAAGTAGTATTATTACTCAGCCATAAAAAGGAATGAAATAATGCCATTTGAAGTAACATAGATGGACACATAAATTGTCACACAGAGTGAAGTAAGTCAGAAAGAGAAAAACAAATATTGAGAAAACAAATATTTTCAATTATCAAGTAGTGGTGGAGTCTCCTTAGAAGTAAGATCCATAAAGGAGGCTGAGCACCAAAGAATTGATGGTTTCAAACTGTGGTGCTGAAGAAGACTCTTGAGAGTTCCTTGTACTGCAATGAGATCAAACCAGTCAATCCTAAAGGAAATCAACTGAGAATGTTCAATAGAAACATTGATGTTGAAGTTGAAGCTCCAATACTTTTAATACCTGATAGGAAGATCCAATTACTGGGAAAAGACCCTGATGTTAGAAAGATTGAGGGCAGGAGGAGAAGGGAGCAACAAAGGATGAAATGGTTGGATAGCATCACCGACTCAATGGACATGAGTTTAAGCAAACTCCATGTGATTGTGAAAGACAGGGAAGACTGTCATGTGTCAGTCTATGAGGTCACAATGGGTTGGATAAGATTTAGCAACTGAACAACAGATAAAAGGGAAAATCAACAGTAACACAGTAAGAGTGGGGGACTTTAACACCCCACTTATACCAAAGGATAGATCATCCAGACAGAAAATTAATAAAGAAATTCAAGCCTTAAACTATACATTAAACCAGATAGACTTAATTGATTTTATAGCATATTCCACGTGAAAGCAGCATAACGCTCTTTCTTCTCAAGTGCACACAGAACATCATGCAAGAAAGATCACATCCTCGATCCTTGATGAATTTAAGAAAATTGAAATCACATCAAGCATCATTTCTGACCACCACAATATGAGATTTGAAGTCGATTACAAGAAATAAAAATGATATAAAAATTATGGAGACTTTAGTTCAAAAAAAAAAAAAAAAAACTAAAGATAGAGCTACCATATAACTCCTGGGCATATATCTGAGAAAACTACAATTTGAAAGAACAGATGCACATCAAGTTTCATTGAAGCTCTATTTACAATAGCCACAACATGGAAGCAACGCAAATGTCCATTAACGGAGGAATGGACAAAGAAGTAGTATTATTACTCAGCCATAAAAAGGAATGAAATAATGCCATTTGAAGTAACATAGATGGACACATAAATTGTCACACAGAGTGAAGTAAGTCAGAAAGAGAAAAACAAATATTGAGCATTATCATTTATATGTGGAATCTAGAAAAATTGAACAGATGAACTTGTTTGCAAAGAGGAAATAGAGTTCCAAATGTAGAAAACAAGCATGGATACCAAGGAGGGTAGTGGGGTGGGATGTATTAGGAAATTCGGATTGACCTATATATATTGCATTTTATAAAATCGGTAACTAATGAGAACCTACTCTACAATGCAAGGATTTCTACCTAGTTCTCTGTGGCAATCTAAATGGGAAGGGAATCCAAAAAAGAGTGGATAAACGTATATGCACAATTTTACTTTGTTGTATTCATAAACTAACATTGTAAAACAACTATATTTGCTCCAATAAAAATTAATTTAAATAATTATACAGTCAAATCATGAATCTACACCTTGAAAACTTTCCTTTGTCCCCTCTTTGCATCTTCTGTCTCTAAATCATGCTCTTGAATTCCTTTGATAACTCTGTAAATCCTTCCATCACCTGACTTCCCCTCCATCTTGCTGATCCTAACTGTGACACCAATTGTCTTGCTGTTCACACTGTTTGCTGAACCCAGGGTAGGCGAGGCACTAATTAAGAGGCTGGAAGTAGACTCGAGGAGCCATTGGAACTGCAGACACATTTACTCTCTCCTGGCTGGCACAGCAGCCATAACACAACCTCTCTCTTGACTGATGCAGCAGCCATAACAGCAGCCATAACACAACCTCTCTCTTAACTGATGCAGCAGCCATAACAGCAGCTATAACACAACCATAATGTAGCCATAGCATAACCTCATAGAACATAACAATGATGCCACTCCAGCATAGCCCCAATGCAGCAGCAGCCAGGACTTTCAGAGTGAAGCTCATACAGGTGCACTGTACAAAGTAGCCCATGATCAGGGGAATATCTTGTGATGTGCAGCTCTATAAGTGATCTCAGCTGTTACATAATGACACAAAGTCATAGTTTACAGAACATGGGGTGAGAGGGGAAAAAGATGCACTGTTAATTTTCCAGACCATTCCTTGGAGGAATGGACAAAGAAGTAGTATTATTACTCAGCCATAAAAAGGAATGAAATAATGCCATTTGAAGTAACATAGATGGACACATAAATTGTCACACAGAGTGAAGTAAGTCAGAAAGAGAAAAACAAATATTGAGCATTATCATTTATATGTGGAATCTAGAAAAATTGAACAGATGAACTTGTTTGCAAAGAGGAAATAGAGTTCCAAATGTAGAAAACAAGCATGGATACCAAGGAGGGTAGTGGGGTGGGATGTATTAGGAAATTCGGATTGACCTATATATATTGCATTTTATAAAATCGGTAACTAATGAGAACCTACTCTACAATGCAAGGATTTCTACCTAGTTCTCTGTGGCAATCTAAATGGGAAGGGAATCCAAAAAAGAGTGGATAAACGTATATGCACAATTTTACTTTGTTGTATTCATAAACTAACATTGTAAAACAACTATATTTGCTCCAATAAAAATTAATTTAAATAATTATACAGTCAAATCATGAATCTACACCTTGAAAACTTTCCTTTGTCCCCTCTTTGCATCTTCTGTCTCTAAATCATGCTCTTGAATTCCTTTGATAACTCTGTAAATCCTTCCATCACCTGACTTCCCCTCCATCTTGCTGATCCTAACTGTGACACCAATTGTCTTGCTGTTCACACTGTTTGCTGAACCCAGGGTAGGCGAGGCACTAATTAAGAGGCTGGAAGTAGACTCGAGGAGCCATTGGAACTGCAGACACATTTATCTCTCCTGGCTGGCACAGCAGCCATAACACAACCTCTCTCTTGACTGATGCAGCAGCCATAACAGCAGCCATAACACAACCTCTCTCTTAACTGATGCAGCAGCCATAACAGCAGCTATAACACAACCATAATGTAGCCATAGCATAACCTCATAGAACATAACAATGATGCCACTCCAGCATAGCCCCAATGCAGCAGCAGCCAGGACTTTCAGAGTGAAGCTCATACAGGTGCACTGTACAAAGTAGCCCATGATCAGGGGAATATCTTGTGATGTGCAGCTCTATAAGTGATCTCAGCTGTTACATAATGACACAAAGTCATAGTTTACAGAACATGGGGTGAGAGGGGGAAAGAGAGACTGATGCCATCTTGTTAATTTTCCCAGACCATTCCTTTCCAAATTCTGTCTTGGCTCTTTCTCTGCACACTTTTCTTCCCTCAGGTATCACTCATTCAAATGACCTCAGTAAATACTTAGTGGCTCCCAGATTCATAGTCCCAACCCTGACTTTCTGCTTACGCATACTTTGGGTGTCAGCATGTCTCAAAAGTAAGCCAGTAACCTGCATAAAAAGTGTAGCATTTCTATTAGGAACTGGGCTGTAGTTCGACTATTGCTAAACCTGGAAATTAGAAGTTATCTCAAACTGATGGTGTTTCCCAAATCCTTTAACCATAAAAGGGAGAAAAACTGTCTGATGGGTTTAGGATATATGTTCTACTGCTGCAGTAGTGACAACCTCACTTCCCAAGCTAGAGGACAGAGCCTCAAAATCTTATAAATGCTACGTATTAAATCTTTTGTTGGGTTTATCCTCCTTGTTCTTCCAAAGAATCTCACAATAAAAGATATGCAAATTTATATATGACAGGTATGTTTCTCTGTTTTAACTTAATTCAAAGAAATTAGAAGAATCTGAGGCTTTCATATTTGAAGGGAACTCAGAGGTCACCTAATACAACAGTAAGAAAATGGCTCTCAGACCTCAGTTCCAACAGCTCAGTGAGGGCAATTCAAGTACATGAATGATTCTGTTTGTTATAAATACTTCCTTATGGTAAGATAGCTTGATCTCTGCATAGCTTCCACCTACCCTTAAGTATTCCCCTGCAGTCACATGGCAGTCTTTCCAAAACAGGAAGACTGTTCTCAAGATGTCCCAGTGAGTTTTTTTGTTTGTTTGTTTTTAAAATGAGGCATTTAGTTCTTCATGGCATGATTTCCAAACCTGGTCCTTCCCATTCAGATTGTCAACCATATAGAACCCATAGACATACTGATGCCACTCCAGCATAGCCCCAATGCAGCAGCAGCCAGGACTTTCAGAGTGAAGCTCATACAGGTGCACTGTACAAAGTAGCCCATGATCAGGGGAATATCTTGTGATGTGCAGCTCTATAAGTGATCTCAGCTGTTACATAATGACACAAAGTCATAGTTTACAGAACATGGGGTGAGAGGGGGAAAGAGAGACTGATGCCATCTTGTTAATTTTCCCAGACCATTCCTTTCCAAATTCTGTCTTGGCTCTTTCTCTGCACACTTTTCTTCCCTCAGGTATCACTCATTCAAATGACCTCAGTAAATACTTAGTGGCTCCCAGATTCATAGTCCCAACCCTGACTTTCTGCTTACGCATACTTTGGGTGTCAGCATGTCTCAAAAGTAAGCCAGTAACCTGCATAAAAAGTGTAGCATTTCTATTAGGAACTGGGCTGTAGTTCGACTATTGCTAAACCTGGAAATTAGAAGTTATCTCAAACTGATGGTGTTTCCCAAATCCTTTAACCATAAAAGGGAGAAAAACTGTCTGATGGGTTTAGGATATATGTTCTACTGCTGCAGTAGTGACAACCTCACTTCCCAAGCTAGAGGACAGAGCCTCAAAATCTTATAAATGCTACGTATTAAATCTTTTGTTGGGTTTATCCTCCTTGTTCTTCCAAAGAATCTCACAATAAAAGATATGCAAATTTATATATGACAGGTATGTTTCTCTGTTTTAACTTAATTCAAAGAAATTAGAAGAATCTGAGGCTTTCATATTTGAAGGGAACTCAGAGGTCACCTAATACAACAGTAAGAAAATGGCTCTCAGACCTCAGTTCCAACAGCTCAGTGAGGGCAATTCAAGTACATGAATGATTCTGTTTGTTATAAATACTTCCTTATGGTAAGATAGCTTGATCTCTGCATAGCTTCCACCTACCCTTAAGTATTCCCCTGCAGTCACATGGCAGTCTTTCCAAAACAGGAAGACTGTTCTCAAGATGTCCCAGTGAGTTTTTGTTTGTTTGTTTGTTTTTTAAAATGAGGCATTTTTAGTTCTTCAGATGGCATGATTTCCAAACCTGGTCCTTCCCCATTCAGATTGTCAACCACTAACTTAATCAATGCTTCCTTAAATAACTGTAGCATTTCCTTTGGTATCTAAACAGTACCAGACAACATGAGGTTACTTCTCCTTATTCTGAACACTCTGTGTTTATTGATTTAAAATGCTTTAAGGTCTTGATGAATTTGGGCAGGATCCAAGCTTGCTAATGCAATTTGTCAGCAAAAGCAAAAGTCAGTGGCAGAAGCATCTTTCTTTCATAGCAAGTTTATAAATGCTCTTTGGAGTGGTGCTTTCAGATAATTAAGCTTCTCTGAAATGACAGACACAAGTCCTAGTCTGTAGCAAGGATATATTTTGAGGGTGTTATCTGCACTATCATCAGATCTATCTTGTCATCTTAGACCAAGATACCCACAACTTCAATGCATGGTGGTACTATAGGAACTCTTCAGTTTCAGAATTTTAAATCTCTTTACTGAATAATTAAAAACAGAAAGACTGGGGTTGGCATGTTTCAAGTTTGTTTTACTCACTGACAAAAAATCCCATTCCAGTTAGCCTCAGCAAAATGTCTAGAAATACATTAGAGCATTTCATGAATATGAGAGAAAGGTGGTAGAAGACACACAGATATCTTCCTTTCACATCTTAAATTCTACAGTATCCTAGGTCATGTTTCCTAAAAGCAAATACTAAGATAGTGACACTTATATAAATGACTTACTAAGGGATATTCTCCAGAAATATTTTTAGGAAATGACAGAGGGAGAATAAATATAGCAATGTTGTGTGTTTAGGAAAACTCTATCTTTAACCTGGTTCTGTGGTGCATACTGAAGTGAATTATCTTTTTCCCAGAAAGTAGTGTTGTTCAGGAAATATTTGAAGGGAACTTAGAGGTCACCTAATACAACAGTAAGAAAATGGCTCTCAGACCTCAGTTCCAACAGCTCAGTGAGGGCAATTCAAGTACATGAATGATTCTGTTTGTTATAAATACTTCCTTATGGTAAGATAGCTTGATCTCTGCATAGCTTCCACCTACCCTTAAGTATTCCCCTGCAGTCACATGGCAGTCTTTCCAAAACAGGAAGACTGTTCTCAAGATGTCCCAGTGAGTTTTTGTTTGTTTGTTTGTTTTTTAAAATGAGGCATTTTTAGTTCTTCAGATGGCATGATTTCCAAACCTGGTCCTTCCCCATTCAGATTGTCAACCACTAACTTAATCAATGCTTCCTTAAATAACTGTAGCATTTCCTTTGGTATCTAAACAGTACCAGACAACATGAGGTTACTTCTCCTTATTCTGAACACTCTGTGTTTATTGATTTAAAATGCTTTAAGGTCTTGATGAATTTGGGCAGGATCCAAGCTTGCTAATGCAATTTGTCAGCAAAAGCAAAAGTCAGTGGCAGAAGCATCTTTCTTTCATAGCAAGTTTATAAATGCTCTTTGGAGTGGTGCTTTCAGATAATTAAGCTTCTCTGAAATGACAGACACAAGTCCTAGTCTGTAGCAAGGATATATTTTGAGGGTGTTATCTGCACTATCATCAGATCTATCTTGTCATCTTAGACCAAGATACCCACAACTTCAATGCATGGTGGTACTATAGGAACTCTTCAGTTTCAGAATTTTAAATCTCTTTACTGAATAATTAAAAACAGAAAGACTGGGGTTGGCATGTTTCAAGTTTGTTTTACTCACTGACAAAAAATCCCATTCCAGTTAGCCTCAGCAAAATGTCTAGAAATACATTAGAGCATTTCATGAATATGAGAGAAAGGTGGTAGAAGACACACAGATATCTTCCTTTCACATCTTAAATTCTACAGTATCCTAGGTCATGTTTCCTAAAAGCAAATACTAAGATAGTGACACTTATATAAATGACTTACTAAGGGATATTCTCCAGAAATATTTTTAGGAAATGACAGAGGGAGAATAAATATAGCAATGTTGTGTGTTTAGGAAAACTCTATCTTTAACCTGGTTCTGTGGTGCATACTGGAGTGAATTATCTAGAGATGTTTGTTAGATCCACCCTTGTTAGGAGTGTGAGGAGGTGGCAGTGCTTAACCTCCAGTCCAAGACATCACCAGACAAGAAAGCCTTTGACAGCCAAGGGTAATGCTCTTGAAAAATGCGCAAATGTGACCAATTTCCACCCAATACCCACAGCAGATAGGGAAGACCTTGGCCAGATAACAAGGCCAGAGTGTGTTGCAGGAAGAGATCAGTCCCTGAGCTAAGGCAAAAGGGCAGCATCCTCCAGCACAGCCATGGCCACTAGGAGCCTTCCGTTGTGCAATAGGTGGTGTGCATTCCTCCAATCTCCCATCAACAGGCATTAAGGAATGTGTGTTACGTTACAGACACTCCACCAAATTCTAGGGACAAAGAAGTGAACATGTTCTTAATGCAGCTTGCATTGCAGAGTAGAAATTATTGTACATAAGCAACCCCAGTAAGAACTTCAAGGGCAGTAGAGCTTCATGGTTATGAGCATGCATGGCTCCTGGAGCCCTGTTTACTTCTTATTCCTTATGTATATGACCTCAGATGGTGACTCAAAGTTTTAAATATTTGTTTCATTGTGGATGAAAAGTGACTTCCCAGATTTTATAGATCGTATGTGTAAGGATTAAATCCAATAATGCATTTAAAGTACTTAGCCCAGAACCCAGCCCAGAGTAGTTCCTCAGTAATGTCAAATAATAAAAATAATGTTATTAATATATTATTGTCACAACACCACTTGGAGTTTACAAGATGATACCTCATCAGTGGTTTCCTTATTCATATTTTATTGTGTATGTCTTAAATTATACCCTGTGACTGGCATTGCATGCATGGGTCTAGGTCAAGGCTGAGGATGGAGGTATATATCAGTGGTACTTTGAATCAGGACTCAGGGCTACAGTATCCTAGGTCATGTTTCCTAAAAGCAAATACTAAGATAGTGACACTTATATAAATGACTTACTAAGGGATATTCTCCAGAAATATTTTTAGGAAATGACAGAGGGAGAATAAATATAGCAATGTTGTGTGTTTAGGAAAACTCTATCTTTAACCTGGTTCTGTGGTGCATACTGGAGTGAATTATCTAGAGATGTTTGTTAGATCCACCCTTGTTAGGAGTGTGAGGAGGTGGCAGTGCTTAACCTCCAGTCCAAGACATCACCAGACAAGAAAGCCTTTGACAGCCAAGGGTAATGCTCTTGAAAAATGCGCAAATGTGACCAATTTCCACCCAATACCCACAGCAGATAGGGAAGACCTTGGCCAGATAACAAGGCCAGAGTGTGTTGCAGGAAGAGATCAGTCCCTGAGCTAAGGCAAAAGGGCAGCATCCTCCAGCACAGCCATGGCCACTAGGAGCCTTCCGTTGTGCAATAGGTGGTGTGCATTCCTCCAATCTCCCATCAACAGGCATTAAGGAATGTGTGTTACGTTACAGACACTCCACCAAATTCTAGGGACAAAGAAGTGAACATGTTCTTAATGCAGCTTGCATTGCAGAGTAGAAATTATTGTACATAAGCAACCCCAGTAAGAACTTCAAGGGCAGTAGAGCTTCATGGTTATGAGCATGCATGGCTCCTGGAGCCCTGTTTACTTCTTATTCCTTATGTATATGACCTCAGATGGTGACTCAAAGTTTTAAATATTTGTTTCATTGTGGATGAAAAGTGACTTCCCAGATTTTATAGATCGTATGTGTAAGGATTAAATCCAATAATGCATTTAAAGTACTTAGCCCAGAACCCAGCCCAGAGTAGTTCCTCAGTAATGTCAAATAATAAAAATAATGTTATTAATATATTATTGTCACAACACCACTTGGAGTTTACAAGATGATACCTCATCAGTGGTTTCCTTATTCATATTTTATTGTGTATGTCTTAAATTATACCCTGTGACTGGCATTGCATGCATGGGTCTAGGTCAAGGCTGAGGATGGAGGTATATATCAGTGGTACTTTGAATCAGGACTCAGGGCAAAGTGTCTGACTCCTCCTCTTTCACTAAAATCCTTTTTGAGTCTGCCACCAACTAACTCAAGTTTCCTAACTTGGCTTCCAAAACTCTGAGACCTAACTAGCAGTTTCCCTCAAACATTAATTTCAGTTTCTAGGAAATGAAGCTGGAAAGATTCCAGGAATAATCACCACTCTGATCCAGCACTTCTAATATGTACTTGGAGCCTAAGAGGGATGATGTTTGTTCCCAAGTTGATTTGAAAGTGCTCACAGACGGTGTAGGCAGTTCCCTTTGCACCTTCAGAATGTAATGTGGCTCCTTACTCCACCAAGGCAATCTTCAGCACAGTATTCCCAAGGAACTGCTCCCAGGCCAAGCTGACTCTAGCACTAGTCATACCACAAGGCAGCCTCTGGTGTAGCGCTGTGAGTTTCCAAGTAGGGAACAGAAGTCAAAAGTCAAACAAAATGAGGAGACAAAGGAATATATTTCAAATGAAAGGAAAAAAAAATCCTAATGAAACAGAAGTAAGTAATTTACTTGATAAAGAGTTCAAAGAAATGACCTTAAGGATGCTCACTGAACTCACAAAAAGAATGTATAAACTTGGTGAGAATTTTGACAGGCTAAAATTTATAAAGAATTCATTAGAACATTAAAATAAAGTAGCTTAAATAAAAAATATACTAGAGAAAATCAACAGCAGATTAGATAACCCAGAAGAAATAACTGGAAGAAAAGTGAATTTGTGCCATCAGATTGCAAAAAGAAGAATTTTTATTTTTTAATGTGGGACATTTAAGAGACCTCTGGGATAACATCAAGTAGGAATATTTGCATCCATTATCTGCAATAACATTTTTGTTTGTTTTAAATTTCTATTTATTTTTGGCTGTGCTGGGTCTTTGTTGCTGAATTTGGGCTTTCTCTAGTTGCAGCAAATAAGAGCTATTCTGTAGTTGCAGTGCACAGCCTTCTCATTGCAGTGGTTTCTCTTGTTGCAGAGCATGGCATGTAGGCTGCAGTATTGTGGTTCACAGGCTTAGTTCCAGCATAGCATGTAGAATCTTCTAGGACCAGGGATTTAACCTGTGTCCCCTGAATTGGCAGGTGGATTCTTACCACTGGGACACTAATGAAGTCTTGCAATAACACTTTAATGAAGGTCAATATTAATCAGTAATCCCCAGATTTTCTAGAAAAATGTAGCAGAAAGGTTAATTCACCAAACATCACATTTGTTTCAAAAACTTATCCTAAGAAGAGGAATCTGGATAGCCCATAACCCATACTACGAGATATTTTTTTCAGAATAGTCTGCCAACCCTGCCTTGTTTTTCCCCATAAAGACTTCTATGACCTCTGAATTAATAGTCCAGAAAACGTTTCCACAGAAGTTTTCCCCAGCACTCTTGATGAAGTGCTTTCCTTACTCCACCAAGGGCCAAAATCTTCAGCACAGTATTCCCAAGGAACTGCTCCCAGGCCAAGCTGACTCTAGCACTAGTCATACCACAAGGCAGCCTCTGGTGTAGCGCTGTGAGTTTCCAAGTAGGGAACAGAAGTCAAAAGTCAAACAAAATGAGGAGACAAAGGAATATATTTCAAATGAAAGGAAAAAAATCCTAATGAAACAGAAGTAAGTAATTTACTTGATAAAGAGTTCAAAGAAATGACCTTAAGGATGCTCACTGAACTCACAAAAAGAATGTATAAACTTGGTGAGAATTTTGACAGGCTAAAATTTATAAAGAATTCATTAGAACATTAAAATAAAGTAGCTTAAATAAAAAATATACTAGAGAAAATCAACAGCAGATTAGATAACCCAGAAGAAATAACTGGAAGAAAAGTGAATTTGTGCCATCAGATTGCAAAAAGAAGAATTTTTATTTTTTAATGTGGGACATTTAAGAGACCTCTGGGATAACATCAAGTAGGAATATTTGCATCCATTATCTGCAATAACATTTTTGTTTGTTTTAAATTTCTATTTATTTTTGGCTGTGCTGGGTCTTTGTTGCTGAATTTGGGCTTTCTCTAGTTGCAGCAAATAAGAGCTATTCTGTAGTTGCAGTGCACAGCCTTCTCATTGCAGTGGTTTCTCTTGTTGCAGAGCATGGCATGTAGGCTGCAGTATTGTGGTTCACAGGCTTAGTTCCAGCATAGCATGTAGAATCTTCTAGGACCAGGGATTTAACCTGTGTCCCCTGAATTGGCAGGTGGATTCTTACCACTGGGACACTAATGAAGTCTTGCAATAACACTTTAATGAAGGTCAATATTAATCAGTAATCCCCAGATTTTCTAGAAAAATGTAGCAGAAAGGTTAATTCACCAAACATCACATTTGTTTCAAAAACTTATCCTAAGAAGAGGAATCTGGATAGCCCATAACCCATACTACTAGATATTTTTTTCATAATAGTCTGCCAACATGCTTGTTTTTCTCATAAGACTTCACTGTGGTAGGATGCTTGAAGTCCAATTCCCTCTAATCAAAGGCAGAACATATCTATGACCTCTGAATTAATAGTGCCTCCAGAAAACGTTTCCACAGAGAGTACGGCACATTGTTAATTGTCTCACGGAACTTGAGCCCGTAAAATAGTCAGACAGTGACAAACCGCATCAGGTAAAAAAAAAAAAAAAAAAAAAGAAGAGTAAAGGAAATGAGCATTCTATCAATCAGTAACACTCAGCAAAGAATGACCTTAACTTTATCTTGTAAATCCAACATAAAAGTCATTGCTTTGCATAAAACATCTCTTTCTGTGGGCTAATCATTCACATGACCACTTAATTTCAAATCCAATACACCACTAGTTTCAAACTGCTATCAAATGTGACAGGCAGGTTTGTTTCCAGCTCCTGGTAGCTAGAATGGGCTGCCTTACAACCAGACAACAAAGGAGACTAGGATTGAGAGACATCATAGAAATGAAAATACTTCCTAACTTCCAAATGACCATTGGCATTTTATTTCTTAAACACTGGTTTATAGTCATACCCAGGTCATACTAGATTTGTGTAGTTCACCCATGCCATACTTTGCCCCAGAGGGCCCAGAGATCCCTATTTCACACAATCTCAAGTAGGTCTGGACAGGGATTTCACTTCAGAAAGTCTTAATAAGTTATTAGAATTGTACATTCTTTTATAGAAATATCATAAGAATCCTTTATCAGGTCCATCATTCCTTCTTTACAACTGGAAATTTAAATTTTTTGAAGAAAAAGTCAATCTGCTTAGAATTCTCACCACAGATTTAGTTTGATCCTAAGCACAGTATTAATCAGTAATCCCCAGATTTTCTAGAAAATGTAGCAGAAAGGTTAATTCACCAAACATCACATTTGTTTCAAAAACTTATCCTAAGAAGAGGAATCTGGATAGCCCATAACCCATACTACTAGATATTTTTTTCATAATAGTCTGCCAACATGCTTGTTTTTCTCATAAGACTTCACTGTGGTAGGATGCTTGAAGTCCAATTCCCTCTAATCAAAGGCAGAACATATCTATGACCTCTGAATTAATAGTGCCTCCAGAAAACGTTTCCACAGAGAGTACGGCACATTGTTAATTGTCTCACGGAACTTGAGCCCGTAAAATAGTCAGACAGTGACAAACCGCATCAGGTAAAAAAAAAAAAAAAAAAAAAGAAGAGTAAAGGAAATGAGCATTCTATCAATCAGTAACACTCAGCAAAGAATGACCTTAACTTTATCTTGTAAATCCAACATAAAAGTCATTGCTTTGCATAAAACATCTCTTTCTGTGGGCTAATCATTCACATGACCACTTAATTTCAAATCCAATACACCACTAGTTTCAAACTGCTATCAAATGTGACAGGCAGGTTTGTTTCCAGCTCCTGGTAGCTAGAATGGGCTGCCTTACAACCAGACAACAAAGGAGACTAGGATTGAGAGACATCATAGAAATGAAAATACTTCCTAACTTCCAAATGACCATTGGCATTTTATTTCTTAAACACTGGTTTATAGTCATACCCAGGTCATACTAGATTTGTGTAGTTCACCCATGCCATACTTTGCCCCAGAGGGCCCAGAGATCCCTATTTCACACAATCTCAAGTAGGTCTGGACAGGGATTTCACTTCAGAAAGTCTTAATAAGTTATTAGAATTGTACATTCTTTTATAGAAATATCATAAGAATCCTTTATCAGGTCCATCATTCCTTCTTTACAACTGGAAATTTAAATTTTTTGAAGAAAAAGTCAATCTGCTTAGAATTCTCACCACAGATTTAGTTTGATCCTAAGCACAGTATCAATGATAGAGTAGTTTTGTCTAAAATCCCTAGTTGTTTTCAAGCAAAGAATAACTCTACATCTTTAAAAGACTTGAAGATAAAATAGGAATTATAGCTTTGGGGACATCCATTCCCACCTAGGTGCACAAGAGAAATAATATACAAAATATTCAAAGCTAATGCTATTCAAACTCTCTTTTCTAGATACAATATAAGTGATCTGAGATGTTCCTCCAGAGTTAGGGGCAGGTATAATGGGATAGAGATAGCTGGCATTGTCAGTATCGATTTAAACCACTCATTGTTCCTTATTTATTCCGATCATTGATTCTACAATTTTTGCCCATACCATACAGTTAAATTCTTTCTAATATGACAAGTCTTTAAGGATTTACAGACATTTTTCATGATATAACAAGTTGCCATTCTTACTAGAGTTCTGACAACAACCTCCAGTGGAAAATGATACAAAACACAAAGAAAGAAAACAAGAACATAAACAAAGATACTATCAGTGGGATACATGGCCGCTGAGATGAAAATGGATGAGTCATTTTTAAAGCCAAAATGAAAAAGTTAAGTTGTAGCCATAGCTCAGACTGTAAGATAAAAGCAAATCTAAGTTCTTGTCTATGCTTTCAGCTCTGATAGATTAAATCTGGTCGTGGGTCATGGAGGAAGGGGAGCAAATAGAAATGTGCATGTGTTTATACCATATGATCTCTGTGATTAGTGCAGGGACTGATTTATTTCTCAGGACGTCTGTACACTCTTTCTGGTCACTGTATTCCACCTCAATTTTTTCTTTAGTATTAATGTTCATATACTGACATACAGATGTTCTCCTACAGACTTTGGATCTGGGATTGTTGACTAAAAGTATCTTTCCTTCCAGATGGTCCCAGGCCCCATAGCTTGGGTACTGCCAAGCTATATGCTAGAAATTAATTTATTTAGGAATTAATAATGGGGTTTCCTGGGTGTCTCAGCAGTAAAGAATCTGCCTACAATACAGGAATCACAGGAGAAGCAGACTCGATCCCTGGGTTGGGAAGATCCACTGGAGGAAGAAAAGCAACCCAGGAAATTTAAATTTTTGAAGAAAAGTCAATCTGCTTAGAATTCTCACCACAGATTTAGTTTGATCCTAAGCACAGTATCAATGATAGAGTAGTTTTGTCTAAAATCCCTAGTTGTTTTCAAGCAAAGAATAACTCTACATCTTTAAAAGACTTGAAGATAAAATAGGAATTATAGCTTTGGGGACATCCATTCCCACCTAGGTGCACAAGAGAAATAATATACAAAATATTCAAAGCTAATGCTATTCAAACTCTCTTTTCTAGATACAATATAAGTGATCTGAGATGTTCCTCCAGAGTTAGGGGCAGGTATAATGGGATAGAGATAGCTGGCATTGTCAGTATCGATTTAAACCACTCATTGTTCCTTATTTATTCCGATCATTGATTCTACAATTTTTGCCCATACCATACAGTTAAATTCTTTCTAATATGACAAGTCTTTAAGGATTTACAGACATTTTTCATGATATAACAAGTTGCCATTCTTACTAGAGTTCTGACAACAACCTCCAGTGGAAAATGATACAAAAAAAAAAAGAAAGAAAACAAGAACATAAACAAAGATACTATCAGTGGGATACATGGCCGCTGAGATGAAAATGGATGAGTCATTTTTAAAGCCAAAATGAAAAAGTTAAGTTGTAGCCATAGCTCAGACTGTAAGATAAAAGCAAATCTAAGTTCTTGTCTATGCTTTCAGCTCTGATAGATTAAATCTGGTCGTGGGTCATGGAGGAAGGGGAGCAAATAGAAATGTGCATGTGTTTATACCATATGATCTCTGTGATTAGTGCAGGGACTGATTTATTTCTCAGGACGTCTGTACACTCTTTCTGGTCACTGTATTCCACCTCAATTTTTTCTTTAGTATTAATGTTCATATACTGACATACAGATGTTCTCCTACAGACTTTGGATCTGGGATTGTTGACTAAAAGTATCTTTCCTTCCAGATGGTCCCAGGCCCCATAGCTTGGGTACTGCCAAGCTATATGCTAGAAATTAATTTATTTAGGAATTAATAATGGGGTTTCCTGGGTGTCTCAGCAGTAAAGAATCTGCCTACAATACAGGAATCACAGGAGAAGCAGACTCGATCCCTGGGTTGGGAAGATCCACTGGAGGAAGAAAAGCAACCCACTCCAGTATTCTTGTCGGGAGAATCCCATAGACAGAGGAGTCTAGACTGTTGTAGTCCATAGAGTTGCAAAGAGTCAGACATGGTTGAAGTGACTGAGCACAGCACAGCACAGAAGTTAATAACAGAATTTAAAGAAGAAATATATATTTTCCAACACCACCATCACCCAGTCCTTCTCCACACTCTTTCTCTTCTTCAAGAGCAGGTTTTCCCTGATTGCTCCAGACAAGGCAAGACAAGATTAAGTACTCCGCCACTATGACTGCAGAGTTCAGCCATGGGTATTCTCCTAGTTAGCCATGAACAAGGTTTATTCTGGAGAGCAGAGTCCAGATCTGATTCAGCCTTGTTTCTTCTCATGTCAACATAGCTCAATATGGCAAAGTCAGGTCTCATTTGTCTTAATTTGTTTTTTAATTAATTAATTTAGATTTTATTGAGGTATAGTCGATATAAAATATTATATGTTACAGGTATATAATATAGTGATTTAAACTTTTTAAAAGTTATTCTCCATTTATAGTTATCATAAAATATTGGCTAAGTTCCCTTTGTGGTACAATATTTCTTTGTGTCTTATTTTATATATAATAGCCCACCTCCTAATCACTTACCCTTTATTTTACCCTTCTTCCTTTCCGCTTCCCCACTAGCTTTGTGAGTCTGCTTCTTTTCTGTTATATTCACTAGTTTCCTTTATTTTTTATGTTCCACGATAAGTGATGTCATATGTGAACAGTATTTGGCTCTCTCTGTCTGACTCATATCACTTGGCATAACACTGTCTAAATCCATTCATATTATTGCAAATGGCAAAATTCCAATTTTTATGGCTTAGTATTCCATTGCATAGATAGATGACAGACAGATGATAAATAGATAGATTGATTGATTGATTACATCTTCTTCATCCATTTCATGAGTTGATGGACACTTAAATTGCTTCCATATCTTTACAATTATAAATAATGCTGCTGTGAACATTGGGGTACATGCATCTTCTCGAATTAGTGTTTTTCTTGTTTTTGAACATATATTCAGGAATCAAATTGACTATATGTCAATAAAATGAACAACCTGAAGAAGTGGATAAATTCATAGAAATATGCAATCTCTCAAAACTGAACCAGAAAAAATAAAAAGAAAATATGAACAGAATAATTATCATAATGAAATTGAGTCAGTAATTATTTCTTCCCTCTAAGTCATCATTTATTTTCGTCCACATTTATTCTCTGGCCTGTGTGGGGCTCCCATTGCAGTGACCTCTCTCCTTGCAGAGCTCAGGCTCTGGGCACAAGCACACTAGAGTGCTGGTTCGTAACTGGACACACAGGCCCAGTTGCTCCACAGCACGTGGGATTCCCTTCCCCTGCACTTCAAGGCAGAGTATCCGCCACTATGACTGCAGAGTTCAGCCATGGGTATTCTCCTAGTTAGCCATGAACAAGGTTTATTCTGGAGAGCAGAGTCCAGATCTGATTCAGCCTTGTTTCTTCTCATGTCAACATAGCTCAATATGGCAAAGTCAGGTCTCATTTGTCTTAATTTGTTTTTTAATTAATTAATTTAGATTTTATTGAGGTATAGTCGATATAAAATATTATATGTTACAGGTATATAATATAGTGATTTAAACTTTTTAAAAGTTATTCTCCATTTATAGTTATCATAAAATATTGGCTAAGTTCCCTTTGTGGTACAATATTTCTTTGTGTCTTATTTTATATATAATAGCCCACCTCCTAATCACTTACCCTTTATTTTACCCTTCTTCCTTTCCGCTTCCCCACTAGCTTTGTGAGTCTGCTTCTTTTCTGTTATATTCACTAGTTTCCTTTATTTTTTATGTTCCACGCATAAGTGATGTCATATGTGAACAGTATTTGGCTCTCTCTGTCTGACTCATATCACTTGGCATAACACTGTCTAAATCCATTCATATTATTGCAAATGGCAAAATTCCAATTTTTATGGCTTAGTATTCCATTGCATAGATAGATGACAGACAGATGATAAATAGATAGATTGATTGATTGATTACATCTTCTTCATCCATTTCATGAGTTGATGGACACTTAAATTGCTTCCATATCTTTACAATTATAAATAATGCTGCTGTGAACATTGGGGTACATGCATCTTCTCGAATTAGTGTTTTTCTTGTTTTTGAACATATATTCAGGAATCAAATTGACTATATGTCAATAAAATGAACAACCTGAAGAAGTGGATAAATTCATAGAAATATGCAATCTCTCAAAACTGAACCAGAAAAAATAAAAAGAAAATATGAACAGAATAATTATCATAATGAAATTGAGTCAGTAATTATTTCTTCCCTCTAAGTCATCATTTATTTTCGTCCACATTTATTCTCTGGCCTGTGTGGGGCTCCCATTGCAGTGACCTCTCTCCTTGCAGAGCTCAGGCTCTGGGCACAAGCACACTAGAGTGCTGGTTCGTAACTGGACACACAGGCCCAGTTGCTCCACAGCACGTGGGATCTTCCGAGGCCAGGGATCGAACCAGTGCCCCTTGCACTTCAAGGCAGACTCTTTACCCACTGGACTACCAGAGAAGTCTTGAATCAGTAATTTTAAACCTCCCAACCAGCAAAAGTCCAGGACCAGATAGTTTCACAGGTGAATTCTACAAAATATTTAGTGAAAAGTTAACATCTTTCTTATCAAACTATTTCAAAAAAAAAAAAAAAAACAATTGCAAAGGAAGGAACAATCTCAAACTCATTCTATGAGACCACCATCCTGATATCAAACAAGGATACAACACACAAAAAAGAAAATTATATGACAATATCATTGATGAACATACATGCCAAACTTCTCAATAACATACTAGTAGACTGAATCCAACAACACATTAAAAGGATCATACAGCATGTTTAAATGAATTTTATTCCAGAGACACTCAGACTTTTTAAAAAATATCCACAAGTAAATCAATATAATACACCACATTAACAAACTGAATAATAAAAATATTAGGATCCTCTCAATAGATGCAGAAAAAGCATTTGACAAAGTTCAATACAATATATAGATATAATACAATTGAAAAAATCTCCAGAAAATGAGCATATATTGAACGTACCTCAACATAGTAAAGGTTGTATATGACAAACCCACATAATACTCAATGATGAAAAGCTGAAACCATCTCCTCTAATATCAGGATCAAGATAAGGATGCCCACTCTCACCACTTTTATTCAACACAGTATTGGAAATCCTAGCCACAGTGATCAGACAAGCAAAGAAATAACAAGAATCCAAGTTGGAAAGGAAGAAATAAAATTGTCACTGTTTGTTAAGTGACGTGACACTATATATAGAAAATCTTAGCTGCCACCAGAAAACAACCAGAGCTCAACAATGAACTTGGTAAAGTTGTAGGATACAAATGAATACACAGAAATTCTTTGCATATCTATACACTAACAATGGAAGATCATAAAGAGAAATTAAGTAAACAATCTCATTTACCATTGCAATACAAATAATAAAATACCTAGGAAGAAACTAGCCTAAAGAGACAAAAGACCTGTACTTAGAAAATTATAAATAATGATGAAAGAAATCAGAGATGGCACAAACAATAGAGAGACATGCCATGTCCATGGATTAGAAGGTTGCATGATACAAAATTGATATATAGTTTTTGGTTAATATTCAGTGTACAATAGACTAAATATTTATGTTTCTACAGAATTAGTAAATTGGAATCCTAAGTTCCAACGTGATGATATTAGGAACTAGGGACTTTTGGGAGATTACTAGGTCATGAAGGTGGACTCCTAATGAATAGGTCAGTACCCTTGTGAAAGAGGCCCCAGAGGGATTCCTTCCTGCTTTTCACCATTTGCAGATATAGCAAGAAGATGGCCACTATGAAAGAACTGCTCTCTCACTAGACAATAAATCAGCCAGAGCTCTAGAACTGTAAAAGACAAATATCTGTTGTTCAGAAGATACACGACTTGTGCTTATCTGTTATGGCAGCCTAAATAGACTAAGACAAGATGGAATCATACATAATTGCCAATATTCAGCCATTTGTACTTATAAAAAATGGTAATTATATATCATTTGCCTTAATAGATGAAACAAAACCAGTATCATTATCATTCAGTCTTTGAATGCTGACATATTCCCTCATCAAGTGCAGATATTTACATGACTCATAGAATATTTTACATGTTCTGAGATTATACACATTCTCATTTATTTGCCTGAATAATAAGTTAACAGTAACCAAAACTTGTCAGGTTGACAGGTCGTCAACCAGAATGCTGGAAACATATTGCAGTGGCAAAAACCTGCAGGGACTCCCATGTTAGTTGCCTCTGATCAATAACTTATTTTGTTTGTTAAAGAAAAAAGAGCAACTTTCCTACTCTTGTTGCAAAACAAAAATGAAAATTAGAAACTTCATAATAAACTTGCATATTTTCTTCTAATTTCCTATTCATTTTCTTTCCCTTCTTAAGGAATTTTCTGGAAGAAATAAAATTGTCACTGTTTGTTAAGTGACTAACGCTTAGCTGCCACCAGAAAACAACAGAGCTCAACAATGAACTTGGTAAAGTTGTAGGATACAAATGAATACACAGAAATTCTTTGCATATCTATACACTAACAATGGAAGATCATAAAGAGAAATTAAGTAAACAATCTCATTTACCATTGCAATACAAATAATAAAATACCTAGGAAGAAACTAGCCTAAAGAGACAAAAGACCTGTACTTAGAAAATTATAAATAATGATGAAAGAAATCAGAGATGGCACAAACAATAGAGAGACATGCCATGTCCATGGATTAGAAGGTTGCATGATACAAAATTGATATATAGTTTTTGGTTAATATTCAGTGTACAATAGACTAAATATTTATGTTTCTACAGAATTAGTAAATTGGAATCCTAAGTTCCAACGTGATGATATTAGGAACTAGGGACTTTTGGGAGATTACTAGGTCATGAAGGTGGACTCCTAATGAATAGGTCAGTACCCTTGTGAAAGAGGCCCCAGAGGGATTCCTTCCTGCTTTTCACCATTTGCAGATATAGCAAGAAGATGGCCACTATGAAAGAACTGCTCTCTCACTAGACAATAAATCAGCCAGAGCTCTAGAACTGTAAAAGACAAATATCTGTTGTTCAGAAGATACACGACTTGTGCTTATCTGTTATGGCAGCCTAAATAGACTAAGACAAGATGGAATCATACATAATTGCCAATATTCAGCCATTTGTACTTATAAAAAATGGTAATTATATATCATTTGCCTTAATAGATGAAACAAAACCAGTATCATTATCATTCAGTCTTTGAATGCTGACATATTCCCTCATCAAGTGCAGATATTTACATGACTCATAGAATATTTTACATGTTCTGAGATTATACACATTCTCATTTATTTGCCTGAATAATAAGTTAACAGTAACCAAAACTTGTCAGGTTGACAGGTCGTCAACCAGAATGCTGGAAACATATTGCAGTGGCAAAAACCTGCAGGGACTCCCATGTTAGTTGCCTCTGATCAATAACTTATTTTGTTTGTTAAAGAAAAAAGAGCAACTTTCCTACTCTTGTTGCAAAACAAAAATGAAAATTAGAAACTTCATAATAAACTTGCATATTTTCTTCTAATTTCCTATCATCCTTCCATTCTTCAGGTCAAAATGATTTTAAAAGAAAAAGCCCTTCTGATTGAAGGTAATTTTCTTCATTATGCAAACAATTTAGGCTTTCTTCAATATCTTTATTATGTAAAAACAATAGGTTGTTGTGGCTTTTAATGTTATCATTGCAAATCTATAAACTTAAACATAGCACTTAAGGACTTTTCAAACACAACATTCTATTTGAGTGTCAAGAAGCTAAGAGATGACTCTCCTCAATTTATAATAAAGGAAACTGAAATTGAGACTATAAATTACTTTCTGAAATCCACAGCAGCCCTTAAATGTGGAAACAAGCTTTCTGATTCTGAGGTCAATGCTGTCTTGCCTGTGTCACATTGCCTTTTCTGGAAGAAGAGAGAACACACTAGAAATAGTCTTTGCATGAGCGTTGGGCCTGTATTGACAGACTCTGATGTTCACAGGGGATCAGCAGGTACAAATCTGACAAAGTAATATGGAGCAGAGAGCACTGAGGGGAATTGGGAAGCACATGAGCAGAGGTGCTCCTTAACCTCTGTAATTGTTACCTCCAGGCCATATGGACTCAATCTTACCAAATCTTACAAATTTCACAAAAGCCATAAATCTATATTTTTTTCTTAATGCAAAAACTTTGTGGGGTTTAAATGCTGATAATTGTTATTCAGTTGTTCAGCATATTTAACTCTTTGAAGCCCCATGGACTGCAGCTTGTCAGACTTCCTGTGCTTCATTATTTTGCAGAGTTTGTTAAAACTCACGTACATTGACTTAATAATGCCCTCATCAAGTGCAGATATTTACATGACTCATAGAATATTTTACATGTTCTGAGATTATACACATTCTCATTTATTTGCCTGAATAATAAGTTAACAGTAACCAAAACTTGTCAGGTTGACAGGTCGTCAACCAGAATGCTGAAACATATTGCAGTGGCAAAACCTGCAGGGACTCCATGTTAGTTGCCTCTGATCAATAACTTATTTTGTTTGTTAAAGAAAAAAGAGCAACTTTCCTACTCTTGTTGCAAAACAAAAATGAAAATTAGAAACTTCATAATAAACTTGCATATTTTCTTCTAATTTCCTATCATCCTTCCATTCTTCAGGTCAAAATGATTTTAAAAGAAAAAGCCCTTCTGATTGAAGGTAATTTTCTTCATTATGCAAACAATTTAGGCTTTCTTCAATATCTTTATTATGTAAAAACAATAGGTTGTTGTGGCTTTTAATGTTATCATTGCAAATCTATAAACTTAAACATAGCACTTAAGGACTTTTCAAACACAACATTCTATTTGAGTGTCAAGAAGCTAAGAGATGACTCTCCTCAATTTATAATAAAGGAAACTGAAATTGAGACTATAAATTACTTTCTGAAATCCACAGCAGCCCTTAAATGTGGAAACAAGCTTTCTGATTCTGAGGTCAATGCTGTCTTGCCTGTGTCACATTGCCTTTTCTGGAAGAAGAGAGAACACACTAGAAATAGTCTTTGCATGAGCGTTGGGCCTGTATTGACAGACTCTGATGTTCACAGGGGATCAGCAGGTACAAATCTGACAAAGTAATATGGAGCAGAGAGCACTGAGGGGAATTGGGAAGCACATGAGCAGAGGTGCTCCTTAACCTCTGTAATTGTTACCTCCAGGCCATATGGACTCAATCTTACCAAATCTTACAAATTTCACAAAAGCCATAAATCTATATTTTTTTCTTAATGCAAAAACTTTGTGGGGTTTAAATGCTGATAATTGTTATTCAGTTGTTCAGCATATTTAACTCTTTGAAGCCCCATGGACTGCAGCTTGTCAGACTTCCCTGTGCTTCATTATTTTGCAGAGTTTGTTAAAACTCACGTACATTGACTTAATAATGCCATCCAACAATTTTATCCTCTATCACCTCCTTCTCTTCCTGCCCTCAATTTTTTCCAGCATCAAAGTCTTTCCAAAAAAAAAAAAAATCTGCAACTGTTTCCATATTTCCCCATCTGTTTGTCATGAAGTGGTGGGATCAGATGCCATAATCTCAGCTTTTTTTATATATTAATTTTATTTTTAAAAAATATTTACAGAGTTTTGTTGTTCACAGACATGTGTGTTCCCAGATTAGTCATATGCATATCTCTGACACTCTACCCCCTTCCAGTCCTCCCCATCCCACCCCTCTCAGCCATCATACCCTGCCCCTGCAGGATCTCCTATTCCCACAGGGCAATGACAATAGCTATCTTTTTCACATGTGATAGTATCAGTTTCAATGTTACTCCCTCTATGCCTCCCACCCACTGTTCATACCCTACACTGTCCATATGTCCGTTCTCTGTCTGTTTTTCCATCGCTTCACTGCATGTGTTATCATTCCCCTCTTACTAGATTCCATATATATGTGTTAGTATACAGTACTTGGCTTTCTCTTTTTGACTTACTTCACTTTTTATGATAGGTTCTAGATCCAGCCACCTCATTAGGGCTGATTCTTCTTCATTTCTTTTTACAACTGAGAAGTACTCCATTGTATATATGTATCATAGTTTCTTTATCCATTCATTTGTCGGTGGACATCTAGGTTGCTTCCATGTTCTAGCTGTTGTATAGAGAGCTTCAATGAACATTAGGGTACAGCTGCTTCTTTCAGTTTTCATTTCATCAGCTTATGAATCTGGAAGTTCTTGATTCACATACTGTTGAAGACTAGATTGAAGGATTTTGAGCAATGCCTGTCTAGCATGTGAAATGAGTACAATCGTGTGGTAGTTTGCAAGATACCTCGGTTCAATCTCTGGGTTGGTAAGATCACCTGGAGAAGAGCATGACTCCCCACAGCAGTGTTCTTCCCTGGAGAATTCTATGGACAGAGAATCCTGGCAGACTACAGTCCATGGGGTTGAAAAAAGTCAGACATGACTGAGCAACTTTCACTTCACTTGAACAATCCTTAGCTTTGCCTTTTTTTCAGGCTGAAATGAAAGCTGACCTTTTCCAGTCCAGTTGTCATGGCTGAGTTTTCCAAATTTGCTGGTATACTAATTGCAGCACTTTAACAGCACCATCTTTTAGAATTGGAAACAACTCAGCTGAAATTCTCTCTTCCACTATCTTTGTTCATAGTAATGCTTACTAAGGTCAACTTGGCTTCACACTCCTGGATGTCTGGCTCTACGTGAGTGATCACATTCACCTAGGTTATACTGCTACCTCTATTCCTGCAAACAGGAATACTCCTGGAGGAAGCCTAGACCTTCACAGAAGTGAAGCAGCATTGTCGAGTGATGTGGAAGGGGCAAGTCCACCACTGCAGCTTCTTTCCCCACATAATAGTCCCAGCTTCTCTGGGCATTAAGAAGGGCTCCTGTCAGAACGGGCTCTCTAATGCTTGTGGCCACTGGTACCCTCACACAACTTGTCCTTACTGGGGCTCTCATGACTCCATTTGGGACAGACTTGTGTGCTCCCAGGTGGCCTTGGGAGCACACTCCTATGGATGGTCCACATGCAGAGGTAGTACTAAAACCACAGCTGAGCCCCAGGGGCCATGCAACTAAGGAAGAAAAGCTGAAATCTCCTCACAGCTGTGCAAATCACAAATTGACATTCCCCACTACTGACTTAGTAAACTCATTGCCTATAGTTCATCTGAATGAACAAGTGCTCCAACAGCCCAGATGGATCTAGTTTTAGCAGCTGTAGACTTCATGGACACATACACATCAGGATGGGACCAAGCAAGAGTCTCATCTGCACCCATAATGCCTAAAGTGGAAAAAGATCCATGATTACTGCAATCTGGGAACCTGACTTCAGTGGATCTATGCTGGTGACCTGGATAGAACAACATCTGAGAGACACCAGGACCAATTGCCAACATACCCATAGTTATGGTGGGTCTGAGAGCAATTGTAATATGAAAGTTCACACAGTGGGTAAAAGGTGACACAACTGAGCACACCCAAGTGTGAACGGCCCAAGAGGAGGAATAATCAGTGGCCTCTCTCTCAGTGGGAGTGCTCCAATCCCATCTACTTCATACCACAGATTAGATGTATATCTAAGAATCAGATTTGGGGGCTTCTACTCCAAAAACCAGGAAGTATACCCTAAATCTGACAGGGCAGTGACAGTCGCAGAGCAAAGGGTAGGCTCTGCTCAATATGCAGCGTAGGCTCTGGTCACCAAAACATCAGTCACACTTTCCATCAAGGGAATAGTGACCAGTATACACTGAGGGAAGAGCTGGCAGTCATATATACTAAAAACAGCCCACACACCAAAAAATATTAAACCCATACAGGTTACAAAGGGATGTTCCCACATAAAAATAGCCTTCCAAGGTATTCTGACATTAGAAAGACCAGTGAAGCAGCATTGTCGAGTGATGTGGAAGGGGCAAGTCCACCACTGCAGCTTCTTTCCCCACATAATAGTCCCAGCTTCTCTGGGCATTAAGAAGGGCTCCTGTCAGAACGGGCTCTCTAATGCTTGTGGCCACTGGTACCCTCACACAACTTGTCCTTACTGGGGCTCTCATGACTCCATTTGGGACAGACTTGTGTGCTCCCAGGTGGCCTTGGGAGCACACTCCTATGGATGGTCCACATGCAGAGGTAGTACTAAAACCACAGCTGAGCCCCAGGGGCCATGCAACTAAGGAAGAAAAGCTGAAATCTCCTCACAGCTGTGCAAATCACAAATTGACATTCCCCACTACTGACTTAGTAAACTCATTGCCTATAGTTCATCTGAATGAACAAGTGCTCCAACAGCCCAGATGGATCTAGTTTTAGCAGCTGTAGACTTCATGGACACATACACATCAGGATGGGACCAAGCAAGAGTCTCATCTGCACCCATAATGCCTAAAGTGGAAAAAGATCCATGATTACTGCAATCTGGGAACCTGACTTCAGTGGATCTATGCTGGTGACCTGGATAGAACAACATCTGAGAGACACCAGGACCAATTGCCAACATACCCATAGTTATGGTGGGTCTGAGAGCAATTGTAATATGAAAGTTCACACAGTGGGTAAAAGGTGACACAACTGAGCACACCCAAGTGTGAACGGCCCAAGAGGAGGAATAATCAGTGGCCTCTCTCTCAGTGGGAGTGCTCCAATCCCATCTACTTCATACCACAGATTAGATGTATATCTAAGAATCAGATTTGGGGGCTTCTACTCCAAAAACCAGGAAGTATACCCTAAATCTGACAGGGCAGTGACAGTCGCAGAGCAAAGGGTAGGCTCTGCTCAATATGCAGCGTAGGCTCTGGTCACCAAAACATCAGTCACACTTTCCATCAAGGGAATAGTGACCAGTATACACTGAGGGAAGAGCTGGCAGTCATATATACTAAAAACAGCCCACACACCAAAAAATATTAAACCCATACAGGTTACAAAGGGATGTTCCCACATAAAAATAGCCTTCCAAGGTATTCTGACATTAGAAAGAAGAACCCCTAGAGCTTTTAACCTTGAAGGGGTTAAGTGCAAGTGTTCCACAGGCCTGGGGGAAACAGAGACTCTGCTCTTGGAGGGCACACACAAGGTCTTACATGCACTGAAACCCAGAGCAAAGACATACCTCTGTAGTAACCTAGGCTACCCGATACCCAAGGATATTGGAGGGTCTCCTGGAGAGGCAAAGGTTGACTGTATATGATCTATGGATGCAAAGACACTAGTAATGAAAGCCTCAGGGAATACTGATCAGTGTGAGATCTCAGAGGCCCACCTTTTGGAACCAAGATCAGTGCCACCCAAGAAACAGAAAGTTCTAGTGCTGTAAAGACTCAGGTCAAATGACCAACAATATAGAAACACAGACCCACTCATCCACAGACAGGCTACCTAAAGTTGTTCACCTTCATCAGGAGGCTCTTTAGTTCCTCTTTGTTTTCTGCCATTAAGGTGTTGTCATCTGCACACCTGAAGTTATTGATATTTCTCCTGGCAATCTTGATTCCAGACTGTCCTTCATCCACAGTGGCATTTCTCATGATGTACTCTGTATATAAGTTAAGTAAGCAGAGTGACAATATACAGCCTTGACATGCTCCTTTCCCAATTTTGAACCAGTACCTTGTTACATGTCCAGTTCTAACTGATGCTTCTTGACCCGTATATAGGTTTTGCAGGAGTCAGGTAAGGTGGTTTGATATTCCTCTCTCTGTCAGAATTTTCCAGTTTGTTGTGATCCACACAGTCAAAGGTTTAGCATAGTCAATGAAACAGAAGTAGATGTTCTATGGAATTCCCTTCCTCTTTCTATGATGTTGACAGTTTGATCTCTGCCTTTCCTAAATCCCACTTGTACCTCTGAAAGTTCTCAGTTCATGTACTGTTGGAGACTAGCTTAGAGAATTTTTTGAGCATTACCTCGCTAGTATGTGAAATGAGTCCAATTTAGTTTTAACATTCTTTGGCATTGCCCTTCTTTGGGATTGAAATGAAAACTGATTATTGTCCATATTAAACCCATACAGGTTACAAAGGGATGTTCCCACATAAAAATAGCCTTCCAAGGTATTCTGACATTAGAAAGAAGAACCCTAGAGCTTTTAACCTTGAAGGGGTTAAGTGCAAGTGTTCCACAGGCCTGGGGGAAACAGAGACTCTGCTCTTGGAGGGCACACACAAGGTCTTACATGCACTGAAACCCAGAGCAAAGACATACCTCTGTAGTAACCTAGGCTACCCGATACCCAAGGATATTGGAGGGTCTCCTGGAGAGGCAAAGGTTGACTGTATATGATCTATGGATGCAAAGACACTAGTAATGAAAGCCTCAGGGAATACTGATCAGTGTGAGATCTCAGAGGCCCACCTTTTGGAACCAAGATCAGTGCCACCCAAGAAACAGAAAGTTCTAGTGCTGTAAAGACTCAGGTCAAATGACCAACAATATAGAAACACAGACCCACTCATCCACAGACAGGCTACCTAAAGTTGTTCACCTTCATCAGGAGGCTCTTTAGTTCCTCTTTGTTTTCTGCCATTAAGGTGTTGTCATCTGCACACCTGAAGTTATTGATATTTCTCCTGGCAATCTTGATTCCAGACTGTCCTTCATCCACAGTGGCATTTCTCATGATGTACTCTGTATATAAGTTAAGTAAGCAGAGTGACAATATACAGCCTTGACATGCTCCTTTCCCAATTTTGAACCAGTACCTTGTTACATGTCCAGTTCTAACTGATGCTTCTTGACCCGTATATAGGTTTTGCAGGAGTCAGGTAAGGTGGTTTGATATTCCTCTCTCTGTCAGAATTTTCCAGTTTGTTGTGATCCACACAGTCAAAGGTTTAGCATAGTCAATGAAACAGAAGTAGATGTTCTATGGAATTCCCTTCCTCTTTCTATGATGTTGACAGTTTGATCTCTGCCTTTCCTAAATCCCACTTGTACCTCTGAAAGTTCTCAGTTCATGTACTGTTGGAGACTAGCTTAGAGAATTTTTTGAGCATTACCTCGCTAGTATGTGAAATGAGTCCAATTGTGCAGTAGTTTTAACATTCTTTGGCATTGCCCTTCTTTGGGATTGAAATGAAAACTGATTATTTCCAGTCCTGAGGTCACAATTGAGTTTTCAAAGTTTACTGGCATATTGAGTATAGCACTTTAATAGAATCATTTTTTTAGGATTTTAAATAGGTCAGTTTGAATTCTATCACCTTCACTATCTTTGGTCATAGCAACACATCCACGATGATGACCACATTGTGAATGTGGATCACAACAAACTGTGGAAAATTAAGATCTTTTTTGTATAGTTCTTCTGTGTATTCATTTCACCTCTTCTTTTTTTAAAATGCATAAATAAAATTTATTATTTGATTTGCTATAGCAGAATATATTTTCAAAACTAATCACTAATCACCATTTGAAAAATTATTTCTGATTTGTAGTTGGCCCAAAGTCTTAACTGCAGAACACCTGAATCTGCTGCCCTACATTCAGGAATGGGGGTGATCCACCACTTCTTTTTTTTTTTTATTTTTTAATTTTGGCCTCTTTATTGGTCCTTCATTTATTTATCTTCATCCATCTTAATTCTTTGGCTTGTGTGGGCCTCCCATCGTGGTGGCCTCTCTTGTTGCAGAGCACTGGCTGTAGCCACATGTGCTCCAGAACGCTAGCTCATAATTGGACACACCAGTCCAGCCACTCTGTGGCATGTGGTGTCTTCCAAGGCCAGGGATCAAACCGACACCCCTTGCAGTGCAAGGTGGACTCTTTACCCTCTAGGTCACCAGGGAAGCCCCACCTCTTCCCAATTTTGAACCAGTACCTTGTTACATGTCCAGTTCTAACTGATGCTTCTTGACCCGTATATAGGTTTTGCAGGAGTCAGGTAAGGTGGTTTGATATTCCTCTCTCTGTCAGAATTTTCCAGTTTGTTGTGATCCACACAGTCAAAGGTTTAGCATAGTCAATGAAACAGAAGTAGATGTTCTATGGAATTCCCTTCCTCTTTCTATGATGTTGACAGTTTGATCTCTGCCTTTCCTAAATCCCACTTGTACCTCTGAAAGTTCTCAGTTCATGTACTGTTGGAGACTAGCTTAGAGAATTTTTTGAGCATTACCTCGCTAGTATGTGAAATGAGTCCAATTGTGCAGTAGTTTTAACATTCTTTGGCATTGCCCTTCTTTGGGATTGAAATGAAAACTGATTATTTCCAGTCCTGAGGTCACAATTGAGTTTTCAAAGTTTACTGGCATATTGAGTATAGCACTTTAATAGAATCATTTTTTTAGGATTTTAAATAGGTCAGTTTGAATTCTATCACCTTCACTATCTTTGGTCATAGCAACACATCCACGATGATGACCACATTGTGAATGTGGATCACAACAAACTGTGGAAAATTAAGATCTTTTTTGTATAGTTCTTCTGTGTATTCATTTCACCTCTTCTTTTTTTAAAATGCATAAATAAAATTTATTATTTGATTTGCTATAGCAGAATATATTTTCAAAACTAATCACTAATCACCATTTGAAAAATTATTTCTGATTTGTAGTTGGCCCAAAGTCTTAACTGCAGAACACCTGAATCTGCTGCCCTACATTCAGGAATGGGGGTGATCCACCACTTCTTTTTTTTTTTTATTTTTTAATTTTGGCCTCTTTATTGGTCCTTCATTTATTTATCTTCATCCATCTTAATTCTTTGGCTTGTGTGGGCCTCCCATCGTGGTGGCCTCTCTTGTTGCAGAGCACTGGCTGTAGCCACATGTGCTCCAGAACGCTAGCTCATAATTGGACACACCAGTCCAGCCACTCTGTGGCATGTGGTGTCTTCCAAGGCCAGGGATCAAACCGACACCCCTTGCAGTGCAAGGTGGACTCTTTACCCTCTAGGTCACCAGGGAAGCCCCACCTCTTCTCAATATCTTCTGCTTCTGTTAGGTTCATACCATTTCTATCCATTTTAATGCCTATCTTTGCATAAAATGTTTATCAACTTCCAGAGAGTCTGAATTTTGACACAATTAAGTGGTAAAATGCTGCAGAATTCCATTGTTTAACATCATATAAAAAGAAATTTACATTTGGTGACCACATTTTACAATATGCTTTCTTGACAAATATTTTTATCTCTTCTAATTAGTTTTGAAAACTCATCTTCCTTAAAAGAAGATTCAACAAATATTCTATGCTAAAATTACTCATTTCTTTTAATGTGTCCTCTCTTTTTCTGCTACCTTTGGACTTCTCAAGTACCAGATTTGTGTCTTGACTTCATTGTGTCTGCCATCTCTTGAGAGTGACAATTGCCTAAGGAATGTGCAAAGATGGATATAGAATTAATGGGCAAAAAGTTGATTTTCATCTCAGAATATCTCAGTAGGTACAGCATAGTAGAAAAGAGCACATAGACTTGACATTCATCCCAACCTGGGCTCTGATGTTTATTAACTACATACATTGGGCATATTTTTTATCCTCCCTTGGTGTCTATTTCCTCTGTAAAATAGATAACAGTGCTTATCTTACAGGTTTGGTGTGATAAGTAAATAATACCATGCACATAATAATTTTTTCTGGGTCAGTCCAGCTTCCAATCCACCTTGCCTTCCTACTAGAACCCACCCTTTTGGAGGTGTCATAATCTCAGCTAATGAAAGGGTCAACTGGACCACTCTTAGGGAACCAGGCCATGGGACATTAAAGATTGGGAGAAAAGACATTTACTGCTTCAATCTGCTTACCCTTTTATTTTTTATTTTTTAGATGACAAATATTTGTATTGAATGATATGGACAACTTAAATCAGACTAAATTTTGTATTATAAATACAGTCATCTCCTGCTATCTGGGTGGGAGGGATTGGATCCAGAACCCCATGATATCCAGAGACCATCCTTTGACTAATCCTATGCTAATTATCTCAAGATATACACTGTGGGTGTGAGTCTAGTAAAACTTTTACAACCTTAAGATATTCTTTTGATCTATTGTTAATAACCAACTGACAAAGTACACAATGTCCTGCTTGAACTAGCTGAATGAGGTACTACCCTACCCTCTTCCAGTGTCTTTCACTGGAAGCTTTCTTTATCCCTGTCATTTTAATAACTTTGTTACACAAAGCTCTGAGTGACCAAAGCCATGTCTTTCAATCCCAAAATGAAATCTTTTCCTTCAGAGGCCACAAATGTGACATCAATCACTGTAAGCTATCTATCATCTATCATCTCAGGGGCTCATCTGGGATCTTAAAAACAAGGGTAAGGAAACTTAGAGCTCTAGTTCTTCTTTCCTCATGATTTCTGCTTTACTTTACTAACCCTATGGTGTGCCAGAGTGTGACAGACTTGTGCTTAAGATGTACACCATACAAAGTGAATGTAAAGTCCCAATTTGTTGTTCTGTGGTGCCTCACATGGCTTAAGGTGACCAGGAGAAGGGATCCTGACATGGAATTTATACAGTTCTGCCAATGCTAAGAGGCACCCAGTGTCTCTTGCAGGAGAGCGGCCAGAGACGGACAAAGTGTGTGAAATGGACTCTCTTTTCCTGGTCAACATTTATTTGTCTGTTTGACAATTTTATAACTGCCTGGGGAACAGACACTACTAACCTGATCTGGAGAATTGTAGATTTTCAAGGGACTTGTAACTCATTCTTTTATTGTGTACTGTTACTTAGATCTCAGCCTTGGTCACATAGCTATATAACACCCAGTCTTCTTAGAGGCCAAAAGTTACATCACAGTTGTCTCCTTGTGCACTGCAGGCAACAATATGCTAGGGAGCTTAGGTGGAGCCCTAGCTCCGGGATTGTCTCTTAGGCTAGAAATTACCCTTTGGGTGGCTTGTTTAAGGGCACAGAGACCCAGAGACAAGTCTTTGTTGTGATTGTACCTCTGGGCCATATGGGTAGAGGAGCTGCTGCAGACTATGAGATTTCTGAGAACACAGGACAGGAATCCTAATTTTTGGCCAGGTTGAAAGTAAAGCAGACTTCTTCCTCTGGTAGCACTAGCTCTTAGTGGGCCAGAGAGAGCCCTGCGATGGCTGCTTTCTCAATTCCTTAGATACTCTTTCTGTGGAATCTATGGAAATGAATTAGAAGGATTGAGCTTGATATCTCGAGAATGTAAAAGATGATTTTTCCCTTGCTGGCCAGCCCTCTATCACCTCTTTCACTATCACATTTAATGGTGTGGTCATAGTCAGAAGAGACAGCTTGGGTTTTTTGTTCACCTCTTTATGATTAACTGCTTTCACTGTGGTCAGGAATATACTTTGGAATATGCTCAGGTTTGTAGGAGAAGGGTGCTTTCCCTCTTGATACTGGCATGGAAAGCATTTGGGAAAGCAACTCTGTTGCACCCCAGGTGGCATCAGAGGAGAAGGACAAATCAAGCAAAGGTTTTGATAGTTAGAAACCAGAAATCAATTTGGATACCACCAGGCCTGCCCGTGCTGCATCTCTGCCCTGCCTCCATCGTAGATTGAGGCAGGCTTATGATAATGAATACAGCACCTGTGCTTGGACAAAGTCCTACCAGTGAAGGGAAGCTCTAGTGGAAAGTCTGTCTCCACCATCTAGAGCAGGGAGGGATGCCTCCAGCAGAGAAAATTAAGGGTGCTGGATGCCGCTTTTTCCTCTCTCACAAATGAGAGCTTCACAAAATTCCAGACCCACTCATTTGGATTGTATCCTGAAAAACTGGGATGAGTTTGCTCCTCAGTGCTTAAAGACACAGTTCACGTTCTTTTGTAAATCTGTGTGGCCACAGTATCCATTGGAGGGTGGCAAGAGATGGCCAGTTGAAAGGTCTCTTAATTACAATACTGTTTCACAATTACATTTATTTTGTATAAAAAGTAAGGGAAATGGTTATGTGTTCCTCTTTTTCTTTCTGAAAGTCATGCCAGATATATGTCCTAAGGGTGTAGATTTGGGTGTAAAGCCTTTGGCTTCCCCCTGTCCTGTTACACTTCTCCTGTATCCTAGACCCCTAGATCTGAGCAAGTTGAGTGAGAATCAAGGCATCCATCCAGGAAGCATTGCCTCAGTCTAGATAAAAGACCCAATACAGCCTTGGGCCACTCTGGTTTCAATGGAAACTCAGACAATCAAAGTAAAGGAGGTTCAGCAAACTAAAACTAAGGGTAAAATAGGGGTTGACAAAGAGGATGAGAAGGAGGAAGAGGCACAGGATGATGATGAGAAAAAGTAGGTTTCTCTAATATATCCCTGGGAATGCATGTGACAGGCACCTAGAGAGGCTGAAGAACAGACACACAATTTACTGCCTCTTCAAGAGGGTTCCACTGGGAAAAATAACCAACCTGTAAATGTTCACCTCTTTATGATTAACTGCTTTCACTGTGGTCAGGAATATACTTTGGAATATGCTCAGGTTTGTAGGAGAAGGGTGCTTTCCTCTTGATACTGGCATGGAAAGCATTTGGGAAAGCAACTCTGTTGCACCCAGGTGGCATCAGAGGAGAAGGACAAATCAAGCAAAGGTTTTGATAGTTAGAAACCAGAAATCAATTTGGATACCACCAGGCCTGCCCGTGCTGCATCTCTGCCCTGCCTCCATCGTAGATTGAGGCAGGCTTATGATAATGAATACAGCACCTGTGCTTGGACAAAGTCCTACCAGTGAAGGGAAGCTCTAGTGGAAAGTCTGTCTCCACCATCTAGAGCAGGGAGGGATGCCTCCAGCAGAGAAAATTAAGGGTGCTGGATGCCGCTTTTTCCTCTCTCACAAATGAGAGCTTCACAAAATTCCAGACCCACTCATTTGGATTGTATCCTGAAAAACTGGGATGAGTTTGCTCCTCAGTGCTTAAAGACACAGTTCACGTTCTTTTGTAAATCTGTGTGGCCACAGTATCCATTGGAGGGTGGCAAGAGATGGCCAGTTGAAAGGTCTCTTAATTACAATACTGTTTCACAATTACATTTATTTTGTATAAAAAGTAAGGGAAATGGTTATGTGTTCCTCTTTTTCTTTCTGAAAGTCATGCCAGATATATGTCCTAAGGGTGTAGATTTGGGTGTAAAGCCTTTGGCTTCCCCCTGTCCTGTTACACTTCTCCTGTATCCTAGACCCCTAGATCTGAGCAAGTTGAGTGAGAATCAAGGCATCCATCCAGGAAGCATTGCCTCAGTCTAGATAAAAGACCCAATACAGCCTTGGGCCACTCTGGTTTCAATGGAAACTCAGACAATCAAAGTAAAGGAGGTTCAGCAAACTAAAACTAAGGGTAAAATAGGGGTTGACAAAGAGGATGAGAAGGAGGAAGAGGCACAGGATGATGATGAGAAAAAGTAGGTTTCTCTAATATATCCCTGGGAATGCATGTGACAGGCACCTAGAGAGGCTGAAGAACAGACACACAATTTACTGCCTCTTCAAGAGGGTTCCACTGGGAAAAATAACCAACCTGTAAAAATGCATAAGCCGGGCTTCCCCTGGTGGTCCAGTGGATAAGGACACCGCCTTGCAGTACAAGGGGCGCCGGTTCGAGCCCTGGCCTGGGAAGATCCCATGTGCCGCGAAGCGACTGAACTGATGTGTCCAATCACCGAGCCGGAGCTCTAAAGCGCATGCGCCCAGAGCTGGCGCTCTGCAACAACAGACGCCACCGCAATGGGAGGCCCACAGGAGCCAAAGAACAAAGACGGATGAAAATAGAGAAATGAAAGACCAATAGAAGTGGCCCCCCTGCTCCCCTCCCTCCCCAACCCGACCCCCGCCCTAAATAAATAAATAAATAAATAAAAATTCATAAGCCCTTTTCTTATCCAGAAGTACAACAGATAATAAGGGATCTGGGAACTTATTTCAGGGATCCAAAGAAGTACACAAAAGCATTTACAGGACTAAGTTTATTTTATAAATTTACTTAGAGAGATGTAATGTATGTCTTGGGACAGACTCTAACTCCTGAATCAAAAACCCAGGTCTTGGGAGAAGCTACTACTTTGGGGGATGAATGATTTGAATGTGAGGTGAGGGGGGAAATGGGAAAAGATATTGCCCTCCTCTGTACAGGGAGTCAAGCAGTGCCCATAACAGAGCCAGATGGGATTATCACAAAGATAAGGGGAGATGGAATCAGGCCCAGTCAATTGCATTATTGAAGGTATTCAGAGAACCTAAAATAAGCCTCTAAATTATGCTAAGCTAATGGAGGTGGAACAAGTACAGAAGGAGGCTCCTGACAGGTTCCTGGAGAGACTTCAGGAAGCTCTTGGGAAGTTCATTAACATTTCTCCTGAAAGTGCAGAGGGATAGACAATCTTGAAAAATAAATTCATTACTCAGTCAGCTCTGGATAATCCCTGTAAGTTATGAAAGCAGGTGTATGCAACAAATTAGTCTTTAGAAAAACTGTTGCAACTGGCTAAGATGGTATATTACAATAGAGAATATGAGGAGAAAAAGTGAAAGCAAAAAAATACCAAGGGAAAGGTTGAGGCCCTAGCAATGTATATCTGTTAATTCTGTTCTGAAACAGCCTGAGGAGAAAAATGCCCAGAGGAACACAGGTGGGAAGGAATGGACTTCCTATCTCTGTGGAAAGGAGGGGCATCTCAAGCGGGATTGCCCTCAGGTGTCTAAGCTGCCCCTGTTTCCCTGTGCCACCTGTAAAGGACCACACTGGAGGAGAGACTACCCTCCACAGGCATAGGCCTCAGGACAATCAGGACTGAAGTTGCCCAGGGGTCCCCATGCCATCTTATGTCCTAACATCTGAGAAACACTGGGTATTGATAATTGTGAGGAGTCAATCAGTCGATTTCCTTTTGGACACTGGGGCAATTAATTTTTTTGTGTGCTCACTGAAGCACCTGGTCCTCTTTCCTCCAGATTTGCTGCTGTACCGGGATTGTTTGGATGAGCCAAACATTATTTCAGTCAACCTTTAAGCTGCAACTGGAATGCTGTGTGATTTTCTTTTGAGTTTCTGATTGTGTCAGAGTCTCCCTCACCCCTTCTGGGGAGGGATATTCTGAGCAAGATCTAGGCCTTTGTTTTCATGAACATGGAGCTCACTCTTTCTCTTCCACTGACAGAAAATTATAAATCTTAGAGTGTGGGCTAATAGAAAAATTGTGGGTCAAACACGAAATGCAGTTCCTGTCATTATTAAGCTCAAAGATCCTCACCTATTTCTACATCAAAAACAACTATTAAGATATGAAGTCAAGGAAGTGTTATGCCTCATCACTGAGAACTTAAAAGAGCAAGGCTTATTAATTCCCTGTAAAAATCCATATAACACTCCTATTTTGGGTGTGAAAAAGTCAAACAATAGATGGAGATTAGTTCAGGATTTATGAATAATAGAGGCAGCTGTAATTTCTTTGCACCCTGCAGTGCCTAACCCTTATATTTGTTACCTGAAATTCCTAAATGAGCCAAATGATTTTTGGTTATAGATTTCCAAGATGCCTTTTTCTCAATGCCATTGGCTGAGGAAAGTCAGTTTTTATTTGCCTTTGAAGATCCCACGCAGTCAGCTTCTCAGTGAATGTGGACAGTCCCTCAAAGATTTTGTGACATTTATTCAGTCAGAATTTGTCACAGGACCTACAAAACTTTAATAGCCCCGAGACAGTACTGATACATTATACAGATGCTATTCTGCTTTGTGCTGAGACAGAGGAAGCTTGTTCACAAGCCTTAGAAGATTTTCTAAACTCTCTGGCTGATTGTGGGTATAAGGCATCAAAAGAAAAGGCCCAACTTTGCAACAGTCAGTTAAATATCTGGGCTTAATCATATTGGAAAGGATAAAGACTATAGAGTTAAGCCTATACTAAAAAGCATTAAAACTATACTAAATCATCCCCTACCTATAACTTTAAGGCAATTGAGAAGATGCTTAGGCATTACAGACTATTGCCACATTTGGATTCCAGGATATGGGGAACTAGCCTGGCCTTTATATAAATTTGAAACACAAGAGGCTCAGACAATAAACTAGTCTGGTCACCAGAGATCAAAAGGCTTCAGCTTCTTAAGTATCAGTCACTATTATTAGAAGGACCAATAACTAAACTCAGATTTTGTGGAAACTTAAATCCTGCCACTTTCCTTCCATGAAGGAAAATGAAACACTCGATCACGATTGCTCCCAATTTTTAACTTTAAACTATGCAGTTTAGGAAGATTTAATGGAGACCCCATTAGACAACTGTGACATGCATATATTTACAGATAGCATTTCTTTTGCTCATTATGGGAAATGAAAAGCAGGCTTTGCAGCACTCACAGCTGAACAAATCTACCTATTCTACATCAAAAACAACTATTAAGATATGAAGTCAAGGAAGTGTTATGCCTCATCACTGAGAACTTAAAAGAGCAAGGCTTATTAATTCCCTGTAAAAATCCATATAACACTCCTATTTTGGGTGTGAAAAAGTCAAACAATAGATGGAGATTAGTTCAGGATTTATGAATAATAGAGGCAGCTGTAATTTCTTTGCACCCTGCAGTGCCTAACCCTTATATTTGTTACCTGAAATTCCTAAATGAGCCAAATGATTTTTGGTTATAGATTTCCAAGATGCCTTTTTCTCAATGCCATTGGCTGAGGAAAGTCAGTTTTTATTTGCCTTTGAAGATCCCACGCAGTCAGCTTCTCAGTGAATGTGGACAGTCCCTCAAAGATTTTGTGACATTTATTCAGTCAGAATTTGTCACAGGACTGACAAAACTTTAATAGCCCGAGACAGTACTGATACATTATACAGATGCTATTCTGCTTTGTGCTGAGACAGAGGAAGCTTGTTCACAAGCCTTAGAAGATTTTCTAAACTCTCTGGCTGATTGTGGGTATAAGGCATCAAAAGAAAAGGCCCAACTTTGCAACAGTCAGTTAAATATCTGGGCTTAATCATATTGGAAAGGATAAAGACTATAGAGTTAAGCCTATACTAAAAAGCATTAAAACTATACTAAATCATCCCCTACCTATAACTTTAAGGCAATTGAGAAGATGCTTAGGCATTACAGACTATTGCCACATTTGGATTCCAGGATATGGGGAACTAGCCTGGCCTTTATATAAATTTGAAACACAAGAGGCTCAGACAATAAACTAGTCTGGTCACCAGAGATCAAAAGGCTTCAGCTTCTTAAGTATCAGTCACTATTATTAGAAGGACCAATAACTAAACTCAGATTTTGTGGAAACTTAAATCCTGCCACTTTCCTTCCATGAAGGAAAATGAAACACTCGATCACGATTGCTCCCAATTTTTAACTTTAAACTATGCAGTTTAGGAAGATTTAATGGAGACCCCATTAGACAACTGTGACATGCATATATTTACAGATAGCATTTCTTTTGCTCATTATGGGAAATGAAAAGCAGGCTTTGCAGCACTCACAGCTGAACAGATCTTAGAATCTAAATCTCTTCCCCATGGTACTAACACCCAGTTAGCTGACCTGGTAGTTCTGATGGGAGCTTTAGAGTTAAGCAAGGGCAATGGGTGAATATCTACATTGATTCTAAATACGCTTATTTGACTTTACATGCTCATGTTACAATTATGGAAAGAAAGGCAATTTAAAACAGCAACAGGAGAATCCATTATACACTTTAAAGAGCTTGAGAGATGTTTAACTGTGGTATATTGTCCTAAAGAAATAGCTGTTATGCATTGCAAAGGAAAGAACAGAAGCAGAAGTAAAATAGCTAGAGGAAATCAATTGGCTCCCAAGTCAGAAAAGCAGCACTTTACAGATCTCCCTCTTTGCAAATGTCACTTATCTAGACAAGTCCTACTGAACAGAAAAACAAACAAACAAAAGATATACTGAGAAAGAATTAGAAACATATGAAAAGAGGGACAAAAATTACTGATAAAGGATGGTTACAATTTGAAGATGGACAATTAGTAATTCCTGAAAATGTTCAATGGAAAATACTTAAAGGTTTACACTAAAAGTTTTTATTTTTCAATTAGGTGTTGAAAACACTTATCAAATGGCTTCTTACTTGTTAGAAGGTACAAATGTAAAGAAAATTTTAAAACACATTACTAAGACATGTGAAATTTGCCAGAGAAACAACCCCAAAACAGAGAAACTAACAAAATCTGGGTTAAAATGAAGTAGATGACTTAGAGGCAGAAAAAGAAGAAGAAGAAGAAAAAGAAGTGGAAAATATCCTATATAGGACTCAGAAATTGATTTTACTCATATGCCAAAAGTTCAGGTTTGGGTGGACACCCTTACCAGATGGATTGAAGCTCTTCCCTGTTGTACTGAACAGGCTAAGGAATTTGTACTTATTTTAGTCCATGAAATTAGTTCTAGGTTTGGGTTGCCTATGAGCCTCCAGAGCAACAATGGCTTTGCCTTTAAAGGTGCTGTAACTCAAGGGGTATCAAAGACTCTGAGGAGAAAATATCATTTACACTTTTCCTGGAGATCCCAGTTTTCCAGCAAAGTAGATAAAGAAATGACATTATTAAGAGGCATTTACAAAAGCTAACTCAAGAAACACATGACAGTTGGTTTAAGGTTTTACCCAAAGCCCTAATGAGGGCCTAAACTTCCTCTAAAAAGGTCTATCTCCCTTTGAATGTCTCTATAGCAGGCCATTTTTACAAATAGATATTGTCATAGACCCTGAAACCTTAGAATTAACTAGTTATGCGACTGAGCTTTTAGCCTTCCAACAGACATTGAGAGAAATTTGAGAGGTGACTCCTGACCAAGACTCTGAGTCAGATAAGTCACTGAGCCATGAACAGAAGTTCTGATAAAGACATTGGGATCTGGAGGGCAATCCCTAGAGACCCTCTAAGAAGGCCTCAATTTATTCTTTCTTCTCCCACATCTGTCAAAGCATCTGGAATTGACTCATGGGTACATCACACTCAAGTTAAAAAGTGGCATCCTGATCAAGACTAAAGATGACTTTTATGTCTCTATGCTTTTACGCTTTACTTTTACAGATGGGTTTGATAACCTATGTGGGCTTGCTTTTGCTGACTCCTGAAATCCTGAGTCTGCCCTTTGATCCTCAAGATAACACCTTCCTGTCCTGAGCTCATTTTTATGCTGTATTCCACAATCAATCTAATTGCTGGATCTGCAGAGCTCTCTCCTCCTCCTCAGGTGAAGCCTTCCTTGGTGGCATGGTGGGTGTCTCCATTTCAAGAAAAGACTCTTCAACTCTGAAACTACGTCCACCACCAACAATCTCATGTGATGCATTGTCTTACTCCACAGATGTGTAAAAATCCTAAAATGAACGTGTGTAGAACTTTGTACTATAATTATGGACATAATGTGACTTTTAACTTTGATTATACATTAACTTGGTTTAATGAATATCTGCTATATATAAGAAGGCAAATAAATCAAAATCTGGTGGCTTCCTACCTGATCTTTATCAGATATGAGATGAGGTTATATGGCTAACTACTGAAAAGGGGCATGTAATATATAAATCTCTCATATGCTAGGAACAGACAGAGAAATCCCTTAAGATTAAACTCACTTTGCTAAACACATAGGCAAGATAATTCAGGCTATTGATATTCCTGAGGTCTCAATTACCTAACTTTGGAATGAGTTAACTAGCTCTCCATGGTGGGAAACTATCTTAATTGTAATAATTCTGATTGTTTTGTTTTTTCTGTTTGATCCTTGTCTCTGTAATTGCACAGTGGAGTTTGCTTCTAACTGTCTAAAAGCTTTTAAGTTACAAATAATTCTTTGTACTCCTATGACCTCCTCCAGCTATTATTTGGGACCCCTGGATCAGAGACCCTGAAGAAAGGGTGAGGAGAATGTGTTGCCTCAACAACATAGGGCCAGTGCCCCCTGCCAGCCCAGAAACAATTACAGAATGAGACATATTGTCCCTCTTCCTGGCAACATGATTCTCCTAAAAGAAAAAAGTGGCCATCACACTCAAGTTAAAAAGTGGCATCCTGATCAAGACTAAAGATGACTTTTATGTCTCTATGCTTTTACGCTTTACTTTTACAGATGGGTTTGATAACCTATGTGGGCTTGCTTTTGCTGACTCCTGAAATCCTGAGTCTGCCCTTTGATCCTCAAGATAACACCTTCCTGTCCTGAGCTCATTTTTATGCTGTATTCCACAATCAATCTAATTGCTGGATCTGCAGAGCTCTCTCCTCCTCCTCAGGTGAAGCCTTCCTTGGTGGCATGGTGGGTGTCTCCATTTCAAGAAAAAGACTCTTCAACTCTGAAACTACGTCCACCACCAACAATCTCATGTGATGCATTGTCTTACTCCACAGATGTGTAAAAATCCTAAAATGAACGTGTGTAGAACTTTGTACTATAATTATGGACATAATGTGACTTTTAACTTTGATTATACATTAACTTGGTTTAATGAATATCTGCTATATATAAGAAGGCAAATAAATCAAAATCTGGTGGCTTCCTACCTGATCTTTATCAGATATGAGATGAGGTTATATGGCTAACTACTGAAAAGGGGCATGTAATATATAAATCTCTCATATGCTAGGAACAGACAGAGAAATCCCTTAAGATTAAACTCACTTTGCTAAACACATAGGCAAGATAATTCAGGCTATTGATATTCCTGAGGTCTCAATTACCTAACTTTGGAATGAGTTAACTAGCTCTCCATGGTGGGAAACTATCTTAATTGTAATAATTCTGATTGTTTTGTTTTTGCTGTTTGATCCTTGTCTCTGTAATTGCACAGTGGAGTTTGCTTCTAACTGTCTAAAAGCTTTTAAGTTACAAATAATTCTTTGTACTCCTATGACCTCCTCCAGCTATTATTTGGGACCCCTGGATCAGAGACCCTGAAGAAAAGGGTGAGGAGAATGTGTTGCCTCAACAACATAGGGCCAGTGCCCCCTGCCAGCCCAGAAACAATTACAGAATGAGACATATTGTCCCTCTTCCCTGGCAACATGATTCTCCTAAAAGAAAAAGGGGAAAATGAAAGGACTAGTAGGCAGAATTGGTAGGGAGGCCAATGGTTCTCAAGGAGGAGAAACAGGAAGGGGAACAAACATTTTCTAGCCTACCATGCTTGCCATAACAATCTTGTTAGAAAGTAACTTTCCTTTAATCCAGAGTTATCCCTATCGTTTTATAAATGGGAAATATTTTGCTTGGAATGTCTCCTCCAATGTTATACTAATGATATCCAGAGACCATTCTTTGGCTAATCCTATATTAATTATCTCAAGATATATGCTGTGAGTGTGGGCCTAGAAAGACCTTTGCAATCTTAAAGTATACTTTTGATCTATTTTTAATAACAAACTGAAAAAGTACATAATGTCCTGCTCGAACTAGGTGTGTGGGGTACTCTCCTGACCACTTCCAGTGCCTTTCATTGGAAGCTTGCACTATCCCTGTCATTTTTGTAAAAAAAACATCCAGTCTGTTAGGAGACTTCAGGCCCTGCATCCTCAGTGGCAGTAGCCTGACCCATGGGACTTGGGGGCCCAGGAACTGCTTTCTACTCTTTCCAGATGCAGGACTCCAGGTCCTTCACCCCTCCACCCACAGTCCCCAGCACTGTCCTCCCTCAGACTGTAGAGCCTCTGTTCTTTTTTTAATTAATTAATTAATTTGTTTGTTCGATTTTTTTGGCAATTCTGGGTTTTCACTGATGCAGCGGGCTCTTCTCTAGTTGCAGGGAGTGGGGGCTACTCTCTAGTCAAGATAAGCAGGCTTCTTGTTGCAGTAACTTCTCTTGTTGTGGAATTCAGGCACTAGGGCACATGGGCTTCAGTAGTTGTGGCACATGGACTCAATAGTTGCGGCTCTGACACTCTAGGCACGGGTTCAATAGTTGTGGCTCACGGGGTTAGTTGCTCTGCAGCATGTGGGATCTTCCCACTTCAAGAATTGAACCCATGCCTCCTGCATTGGCAGGCAGATTGTTTACCACTGACCAACAGGGAAGCTCAGGGATCAACTTTTTATGGAGAAAATTGAGGTTGGGCTTTAAAAGCCCATGGAAGCAATTGCTTGAGCAACACACCAGCATCTCCCTGTGAATCTTGAGAGCACTACAAGGAATCATTCATTCAGTTCTTTCTTTCAGTTGTGTCTGTCTCTTTGAAACTCCATGGACTGCATCACACCAAGCTTCCCTGTCCTTCACCATCTCCCAGAGCTTGCTCAAATTCATGTCCTTTGACTCAGTGATGTCATCTTGTCCTCTGTTGTCCCCTTCTCCTTCTGCCTTCTATTGCTTTCTCCTCAGCATCAGGGTCTTCTCCAATGAGTTGTCTCTTGGCATCAGGTGCCCAAAGCATTGGAGCTTCAGCTTCAGCATCAGCCCTTCCAATGAATATTCAGGGTTGATTTCCTTTAGGATTGGCTGGTTTGACCTCCTTACAGTCCAAGGGACTCTCAAGAGTCCTCTCCCACACCACAATTCAAAGGCATCAATTCTTTGGTACTCTGCCTTCTTTTTAAACCTTCTTTATGGTCCAGCTCTCACATCCATACATGACTACTGGGAAAAACCACAGCTTTTACTGTATGGACCTTTGTTGACAAGATGATGTTTCTGCTTTTGAATATACTGTCTAGTTTTGTCACAGTTTTTCTTTAAGGAGGCAGTGTCTTTAAATTTAATTTCATGGCTGCAGTCACCACCCATAGTGATTTTGGAGCTCAAGAAAATGAATACTTTCAAGGGTCCTGGCTTCTCAGGATGAAGAGAAAGCACCCATGAGGGAGCTGTGTATGCAGTCTAAAGCCCAGATGAGATTCATCATAAATCAGGACAGGACAAGACAGATACATCTGAATTTTTTTAATCCCAATCAGCAGTAATTCCTCTTTTTTAGGGAAGGAAGAAATATATGTTTTATATTTTTTCTTTGTTGTCCCACCTCCTGATTTCCAGGGCATTTCTGAGTAGTAGAGACTGAAGTGGCAATAATAGCTGTCATTTACTGTGTACTATGTGTGAGTACTTTCTGTGTATTATTTCATTTAATTGTCCCTACATTCTAAAGCAGATACTATTTTTAGGGCTTCCCTGGTGGTCCAGTGGTTAAGGACACCGCCTTACAGTGCAAGGGGCACCTGTTTGATCCCTGGCCTGGGAAAATTCCACATGCCAAGGAGTGGCTGGAGCTCTGGAGCACACGCGCCCAGAGCCGGTACTCTGCGACAAGGGAGGCCACTGCAATGGGAGGCCCACACCGGCCAAAGAGCAAAGATAAGTAAATGAAAGATCAATAGAAGTTGCCATAAAAAATTTAAAAAATAAAATAAATAATAAATAAAGTAGATACTATTTTTATTCCCATTCTCTAAGATGCAAAAATTGAGACCCAGAACAGTAGAGTGACTTGCTCAAGATAAGTCAGCCAAGGAGGAGTAGAGCTGGCTCTGCTCTCACTCATTAACTGTGCTGCCTCTTCACAGAGGTGTCTCTGACATGACCCTCTCCTCTGTACAGTCTTAAAAGATGATTAATATTCAGTGAGACTGGCCTTCAGAAAAGAAAACCTCAAAGAATGCTTGACTCTCAACCAGGACAGAAATGAAGCTACCTGGCTTGATAAGGGGAGGAGAGTAAGCAGACATCAATCTACAGGCAGTGACCACATCAGGGAGGCAAGCTGGAGAACTTCTTCACACCTCTCTTGGGAGGACAATGGTGGCCCCTTCACCCCTGTGTCTTGTTACAGAGATAATAAATTGCTCTTCTCCTAACAAGGCTAACTTATTAGGGAAAGAGTCATCTCCAAGCAACTAAGACTTTGAAAAGCAATCAAAGTTACAGCTGGACAGTACTTGGTAGGGGATGTGAGTTATACTTATTAAAAAGAAGTTATGACCTAGCTCTTCTCCCCTCTTTAAACACTAACTTTTATTTATGGACAAGACAGATACATCTGAATTTTTTTATCCCAATCAGCAGTAATTCCTCTTTTTTAGGGAAGGAAGAAATATATGTTTTATATTTTTTCTTTGTTGTCCCACCTCCTGATTTCCAGGGCATTTCTGAGTAGTAGAGACTGAAGTGGCAATAATAGCTGTCATTTACTGTGTACTATGTGTGAGTACTTTCTGTGTATTATTTCATTTAATTGTCCCTACATTCTAAAGCAGATACTATTTTTAGGGCTTCCCTGGTGGTCCAGTGGTTAAGGACACCGCCTTACAGTGCAAGGGGCACCTGTTTGATCCCTGGCCTGGGAAAATTCCACATGCCAAGGAGTGGCTGGAGCTCTGGAGCACACGCGCCCAGAGCCGGTACTCTGCGACAAGGGAGGCCACTGCAATGGGAGGCCCACACCGGCCAAAGAGCAAAGATAAGTAAATGAAAGATCAATAGAAGTTGCCATAAAAAATTTAAAAAATAAAATAAATAATAAATAAAGTAGATACTATTTTTATTCCCATTCTCTAAGATGCAAAAATTGAGACCCAGAACAGTAGAGTGACTTGCTCAAGATAAGTCAGCCAAGGAGGAGTAGAGCTGGCTCTGCTCTCACTCATTAACTGTGCTGCCTCTTCACAGAGGTGTCTCTGACATGACCCTCTCCTCTGTACAGTCTTAAAAGATGATTAATATTCAGTGAGACTGGCCTTCAGAAAAGAAAACCTCAAAGAATGCTTGACTCTCAACCAGGACAGAAATGAAGCTACCTGGCTTGATAAGGGGAGGAGAGTAAGCAGACATCAATCTACAGGCAGTGACCACATCAGGGAGGCAAGCTGGAGAACTTCTTCACACCTCTCTTGGGAGGACAATGGTGGCCCCTTCACCCCTGTGTCTTGTTACAGAGATAATAAATTGCTCTTCTCCTAACAAGGCTAACTTATTAGGGAAAGAGTCATCTCCAAGCAACTAAGACTTTGAAAAAGCAATCAAAGTTACAGCTGGACAGTACTTGGTAGGGGATGTGAGTTATACTTATTAAAAAGAAGTTATGACAGCCCAGATAGAAACAATTTTTTTCTTCATCACAACCTTCAAATTAATAACCACTATACTATATGATTTATTCCATTTTCGCATGTACAATAATAATTGCACCAAAGAATAATTGAGTCCATGTTAGACAGTAGGAAGAACTGCTCTGGTTCTAAGTGTTTATTAATGAACAATACTGTGTAGTCCATTAAGGCCTGGAGGAGGAGGGGGAGGGAATAAAGCTTCAAAGCCAGCGATTGATGGACTGGTCACTAGATCTAATTTTTATTACTGTGTCAGTAACGATAGGGGGGAAATGCTCCTCAAATGGGAGGGAAGAAAATTACAAATGTGATGAAAATCAACTTTTAAGCCTTTTCAACTAAAGCTTTGGTTAGTGTCGCTGACAGTCCTTTCTGCCCACTACTTGGCATGCAGTTATTGGGAGTCATTTGTGACACTCCCATTTTGTCTGTGCAAAATACATTTTAATTGAAAAATCATTTGCCTACAAAATTATTATCATCAATACATATTCCATCAAAAGTCTGCATTTGACCATAACACAACTTGTAAGTAGATTCATTTTGCTAACTAAATCACTCTACATTATGTTATGAACAGAATGATTAAAGTAAGTTAACATTTCATTGGCAAAGTAATCACATTATTATGCATTTCAACCACACAGACACTTATACTACGGAGTCTATTTGTCTTATTGACAGACCATCTGTATGTATTGGACAGAATACATTCTATTTAGCTGATATGATTAACTTTATTCACCAAATGCTTTCTCCAGGGAGAACTTCTTCCACACCTCTCTTGATAAGGGAGGAGAGTAAGCAGACATCAATCTACAGGCAGTGACCACATCAGGGAGGCAAGCTGGAGAACTTCTTCACACCTCTCTTGGGAGGACAATGGTGGCCCCTTCACCCCTGTGTCTTGTTACAGAGATAATAAATTGCTCTTCTCCTAACAAGGCTAACTTATTAGGGAAAGAGTCATCTCCAAGCAACTAAGACTTTGAAAAAGCAATCAAAGTTACAGCTGGACAGTACTTGGTAGGGGATGTGAGTTATACTTATTAAAAAGAAGTTATGACAGCCCAGATAGAAACAATTTTTTTCTTCATCACAACCTTCAAATTAATAACCACTATACTATATGATTTATTCCATTTTCGCATGTACAATAATAATTGCACCAAAGAATAATTGAGTCCATGTTAGACAGTAGGAAGAACTGCTCTGGTTCTAAGTGTTTATTAATGAACAATACTGTGTAGTCCATTAAGGCCTGGAGGAGGAGGGGGAGGGAATAAAGCTTCAAAGCCAGCGATTGATGGACTGGTCACTAGATCTAATTTTTATTACTGTGTCAGTAACGATAGGGGGGAAATGCTCCTCAAATGGGAGGGAAGAAAATTACAAATGTGATGAAAATCAACTTTTAAGCCTTTTCAACTAAAGCTTTGGTTAGTGTCGCTGACAGTCCTTTCTGCCCACTACTTGGCATGCAGTTATTGGGAGTCATTTGTGACACTCCCATTTTGTCTGTGCAAAATACATTTTAATTGAAAAATCATTTGCCTACAAAATTATTATCATCAATACATATTCCATCAAAAGTCTGCATTTGACCATAACACAACTTGTAAGTAGATTCATTTTGCTAACTAAATCACTCTACATTATGTTATGAACAGAATGATTAAAGTAAGTTAACATTTCATTGGCAAAGTAATCACATTATTATGCATTTCAACCACACAGACACTTATACTACGGAGTCTATTTGTCTTATTGACAGACCATCTGTATGTATTGGACAGAATACATTCTATTTAGCTGATATGATTAACTTTATTCACCAAATGCTTTTAAACTTAAGCTAATTTTTTGTTACAGGAATAAATTTGATTATGGGAAAAAATTAATCTTGGGTACATGATCTCTACTCATTAAGTTTCTCCAACTACCTACACAAGTTTTAAAATCAGTAAACAAAGTCAAGAAGAAAATAATGGACAAGATCAGAGTGAAACCCTTAAAAAAAAAAACAAAGTTTCTATTGAGTCAGTTACTTAACTCTTCTATGAATCCGGGGGATAAAATCTAAATATATCTTGAAAATGTAAGACCTAGAAATGATGATGGAAGAAGAGGGGCTCCTCCACCGAGAATAATTGTCCTAGGGTAAGGGAGAGCACAAAGAGTTCTTTAAAACGATCTGCTACCAAAAAAAAAAAAAAAAATCCAGTACAACTGCTTGAGTGTTTGTCAATTGTCAGCTAATGTCTTTACATTACTGACTTCCTTCAGTGGTAAAACATTCGAGCATAAGAGGTTACCGAATTGTGAGAACCAAGATATAACTCATGTCCACTTGGAGTTTCAAGCTTACCTGTTTGCCCCTGGAAGTTTCAGGCTTTAAAGTATAGACTGTTTCTTGCCATAGGCCAACCTTCTTGCCCAGGATTTCAGCAGTTACCAGGGGGCAAGAAATGATATATTGTTGTTTCTGACACTCTCATAGTACAGTGCTGGGCACACAGAGGTCATTTCAAAATGATTGGATTCATTCACCCATTATTCAACTTCTATTTTCTGAGCACCTTATTTTTATTTCACATGAGATTCAAAGGTGAACAAAACATACCTAAAAGTCTGCATTTGACCATAACACAACTTGTAAGTAGATTCATTTTGCTAACTAAATCACTCTACATTATGTTATGAACAGAATGATTAAAGTAAGTTAACATTTCATTGGCAAAGTAATCACATTATTATGCATTTCAACCACACAGACACTTATACTACGGAGTCTATTTGTCTTATTGACAGACCATCTGTATGTATTGGACAGAATACATTCTATTTAGCTGATATGATTAACTTTATTCACCAAATGCTTTTAAACTTAAGCTAATTTTTTGTTACAGGAATAAATTTGATTATGGGAAAAAATTAATCTTGGGTACATGATCTCTACTCATTAAGTTTCTCCAACTACCTACACAAGTTTTAAAATCAGTAAACAAAGTCAAGAAGAAAATAATGGACAAGATCAGAGTGAAACCCTTAAAAAAAAAAACAAAGTTTCTATTGAGTCAGTTACTTAACTCTTCTATGAATCCGGGGGATAAAATCTAAATATATCTTGAAAATGTAAGACCTAGAAATGATGATGGAAGAAGAGGGGCTCCTCCACCGAGAATAATTGTCCTAGGGTAAGGGAGAGCACAAAGAGTTCTTTAAAACGATCTGCTACCAAAAAAAAAAAAAAAAATCCAGTACAACTGCTTGAGTGTTTGTCAATTGTCAGCTAATGTCTTTACATTACTGACTTCCTTCAGTGGTAAAACATTCGAGCATAAGAGGTTACCGAATTGTGAGAACCAAGATATAACTCATGTCCACTTGGAGTTTCAAGCTTACCTGTTTGCCCCTGGAAGTTTCAGGCTTTAAAGTATAGACTGTTTCTTGCCATAGGCCAACCTTCTTGCCCAGGATTTCAGCAGTTACCAGGGGGCAAGAAATGATATATTGTTGTTTCTGACACTCTCATAGTACAGTGCTGGGCACACAGAGGTCATTTCAAAATGATTGGATTCATTCACCCATTATTCAACTTCTATTTTCTGAGCACCTTATTTTTATTTCACATGAGATTCAAAGGTGAACAAAAACATACCTTGAAGAGTCTGACCATCTGCTAGAGGAGTCAGACAAATGTGAGGAGAAGATACAATGTGGGGAGAGAGTCTATGAAAATGAGGGAAAGTTCTGTATTTGACTGTTGTGGTGCTTGTAGCAATCTCTATTGTTAAAGAAAAAACATTCTCTACACTTGCTTAAATGATAAAGCAGACTTTATTCAGGGGGACTATTGTGATAGATATTAGGACTACTAATAGTGACTTTGTTGTCAGAGAAAGAGATTTGGCTCAACTCTGAATATAACAAGGAATAGTACGTGTTTATAGTCAGGGAGCAGGATTTTGGGAGGGGGGGTCAGCACTGATGGATGGAAAATTACTAAAAGGACACATTAAGTATAAAGGGAGATTCTTGCAAAAGGCAGACCAGAGTGACCAGACATCTCTCACGGGGGTGAGAAATGAGGAATTTGATCAGATATCAAGGGTTATTTGATGGGGAATATGAGGGAATCTGGCTAAACTTGAGTTAGCAAGACTCTTGCTAACATTGGACCCTTGAGAACATGGACAAAGATAAGACCTGGTTAAGCAGAGTTCAGAGAATCACGACTAGAATTTGGTCAAGTAGAGAGTCTTTATCACTACACAAGTGATAAAATGTCATAGAACAGAAACATACACATAAATGAGCCCATGTAAGAGCAGGTGAAATAAAGTAAGATCTGTAGCCCGGGAGTTACTTACATCGTGCCAATGGCAATGTCCTGGTTTTGAAAATGTTCTATAGCTATATAGAATATTACCATAGGGGGAAGCTGGATAAAAGATACATCTCTCTGTGTACTATTTTTGCAACTTTTGTGAATCTGTAACTATTTCTAGATAAATCACAGAAAAAACGTGTTGGAAGCACTGTGATGGGGAGATACAGAGGGCTATAGATGTACAGAGAAATTCTTGATTCTTGGGGGTTATAGTTAAGACTCCCTGAAGAAAATTGTATTTTCCCAAGTCCCTAGGGGTCAGAAAGCTGGGGAAAATAGTGAAGCTTGGGGGTGCCAGAGCCAGGAATGGAGGCAAATAAATATATACGCAGTCTCAAGCCATTCAGAGTGAAATTATTTTAAAAAGCTAGCAAAGGTCTGGATAAGCTGAGACTTAAAGGATATTTAGGATGAAGGAGTCTCAGAATAGAGGAAAAGGAGTCCTAGAGGACTGAGAAATCCTAGAAGGACTAGTGGAGGAAACTATCTTGCAGTCATATGACTAATGGGCACCTTCTATGAGTGAAGTGTGGGGCGTGCTATGCTACAGTGGTGATGTCGTAACAGCAAGGTTTTTGTTGCCCTACTTGGCTCACTGGCTCGACTAGACTCTCAGTATTCATGTCTCTATGCTTCTCCCACAAAACACATCCATCTTATTCTCCCAGGACACTGCCACATGATACCAGTTTTCATCAGTACAATATTCCCCTCACCTAATCTGCATATTTTAAGGATGTAATCCTGGACACCCAGCAAACAGGTGGCATGTGTGGTTTGGCTAGAGAGGCTTTTGTGCATCAAGTCCCCATTCTAATCCATCTCTCTAAATCACACACATCAACTAAGACAACTAATACTCCATGAAGCATCCACCTAACCTCACCTTACCAGGAGCTTGTTTTACTTTTTTTATACAGAGTAATCTAGCTTTTCTGCTGCCTTATTATAAAAAACCATCCATGTGTAGACAAAAGCTGAGTAAGTCAGCAACTCATTTAAACATAGTAAAAGCATCATAGCTGAATGTTTATTAGGTCCACTGAGAAGAAAGATCCAGAAGTTCTACAGTCACAGACATATTAATAAACATAAGAGTTGATTGTTACTGGGTGTGTGGCTTGATGTACATTGGCATAGAACTTACACAGCAGCTCCACAGAGGCTGATACTATACTATCATCATGATCCTTTTACAGAGGTGGAAATATTTGGATGCACAGAAGGTTAGATAGCTTGCCCAAGGGCACATGCCCAGGATTCAGACCCAGGTTGTTGATTCCAGAGTCCTCTTCCATGGAAGAATCAGCTTCTTGCTTATAATCCAACAGCAAGCATTGGCCATTTTCCTGCTCCCCATTATTGAACTAAGGGAGCCTGGGACAGACAGAGTCTAGGTCCCTGGAATTCATCCAGATACATCGTCCTAACTTTATGATACACATGAAAGGCAATTGAATTCACTTGGTCAAGGAAACCACTTGTACAAAAGGCAAAATCCCTCAGTAGCCTATGGTCTTTCTGGAGACATATGGAAGTTTTTCAACAGTCATGTTAACTGGGTGATATTTCTCTTACTCAAGAAAGCAAATGGGAAAAAAAGGATCTTGCTTACAGCATATTAAGTTACTTCAAATTACCAGAAGCTATATTTCCAATGGCTTTTCCTGGCAAATCTGAATATGTATAAGGACATTTTATTCATCTGCCTGACACTTTCCGAAGATACCCTCCAAATGGAACATCAACAAGCAGAACAGCATAAATTTTCACCTCAGTGTGGATTTTCTTATGAAATGTAAGCACCACATTATTATTGATTCCTGGAACGATGGTCATAATGACTCTTAAAGAACTTATAAAATTGAAAATTAAGGTTAAAGGAAATTATGTTCCCTCTGCCCCATCTGCATCATTGAAAATTAAATGAGAAATTCCAAAAAGCAAACTCATGAAGAAGGGGCATTTGATGAGTGTAATTAGATGTGCTGCTGTCTTGATTTTCATGGAAATGAAAGCAGTCATCATATAAACTCTTGCACAGTTACATTTTTTGTGAAAATAATTTGTTATAAGTAATGACCAAGTCTTCATGATACCAGCCTGTCTGGTCAGTGCATTCGGAGGCCCAGTCAGTCATTCACAAGTTGGACAGAAAAACAATGAAGGTGAAAGTTTTCTACAAATCACTGCAGCCACAAGGCTTAGAGACATCAACCCTGGTGGCCCATCAGCATCATCAGAAGTACATGCTAAAAACAAAATGCTTGAGTGCCATTCCCTAAAATTCTGGTTTAGTAACTGTAGTGTAAGATCAAGCGATCTGCATTTTTATGAAGCACTTAATCCATTCATGTGCATATGGCCCTGAGACTAGGAACCACTGATCTATATACTGTACTTTTTGCTCAGATACTTAACTGGGAGCACAACACCACAGAGGGTATGTCTCTGTCCTAACCCAACCCGCCAATTTCCACCCATTTTGAATTTCTATTGTTGATTCTATGATCACTGAAGAATGGTGTGGTGCCCTAAATGAAAGAGGGCCTTTGCAAGCATAAGGAAGCTTAAGCACGTATTTACGGTTTGGAGCTAAGGTGGCGTCTACAGGAAGAAATGAGGGCACAATCTAAAGTTGATTGTCAAAACTTCTGATTGGTCCCCCTGGTTTCCGTACTCGTGGACAATGCCTGCTCACCATAGATTCCTATTGCGATGTAGACACATGACTGCTTGACCTTTAGCTTGATTGGTGTAACTATAGGAAGTCCCTTGTAAAACCCCCTTCATTTGCCTATAAAAGCTGTAAGTTTGCACTAATAAAATGGAACTGCTTTGACAGAACCCCTGCTGTGTCTGATTGTCTCCTGAGTTAAGGGGTAGGGGTGGGTGGGGGGCTGGGTTGGCAGGCAGCAGACTCACCTCTCTCCGAGATCTCCCAGTTCAGCCGGGGGGCAATCCCGCTGCCTTCCTTTCTGCGGAAGGCCCCCGCAGAATGGGATCTTATATTATTTTTGTGCTTACTATTTAGAATAGTCCTATGTCTTCTCATCTTAAAAAAAAAGAGGTACCAATAGTGTCTATCTTATAAGATGTTAACAGAAATTAATAAGATAACTCAACAAAGAGGTCTGTACAGGACTTAGGACACAATATGTTCCATAAATATTAGCTATTATATTTGTTTTATTTCTGAGCCATCATATATGAGGAGTCATTCATTGTCTCCACTTTAAGGGAGCATTCATTCAGGATAGATAAATTGCTTAACTTTGTGTAAGACCCTGAGACTTTGATAGTTTCTGCCATATGAAGTACTGCTGAGAACCAGAGTGCACCTTTACTTATCTTTTAGACTTGACATGGAACTTTAGCCCATGAATTTGAAACCCTTGACTTCCTGGCCACCTACAAAGAGCTTACCAAATATTCAAACATATTTATGATAGCAGCTTTATTCATAAATTATCCAAAAATTGGAAAAACAAAACAAAACAAAAAAAACACCTGCTTGTCAGCAGCAGAATGGATAAATTGAAAAACAAGAAAGAATAAACTACTGACATTTAGTAATACAGATTATTCTTACAGACATTAAGGTAAACATAACAAGCCAGATACATAAAGAGTACATACTGTATGATTCCATTTATGTAAAGTTCAAAAACTGGTGAAACTACTTTATAGAGGTACAATTCAGGACATGATTATCTCTGGGGGTTATTAGTTGAGATGTAACAGAAAGAAGGCTAGAAAGGTTTTACATCTTTTTCTGGGTGATAATTACATAGATGAAATTAATTGATCTGTATATTTAAGACCAGAGCAGTTAGTAAACTTTATCACATGCATTATTCTGTAATTAAAATTTTTTAAAGCATGAGATTTATTTTTAATACCAGTTTTAAGTGAGATTTACACCTTTTGAAACTTATCTCGTGTGAGTCTTAACTTCCCACAGAAGTGGTCCAAAGTTGATGATAGGAACAAGCAGAATAAGAAGAAAGTTTTGTTTCATTCCTCCCTCAATTTCTCTCTCACTCACTCTCCCATCAGTGTTTCTAGCCTTACTTTCAGAGCATCAGAGGATTATTTCATGGTCATTAATCAGATCGTTCTACTGCCTCATTTATCTGACAAAGCAGTCTTTTTTCCCAAATACCTAAACCAAATTTATCCCTTTCCTATGCTGGCTAAATACTCCTAGCACCCTGTCCAGCACACACAATGAATCTCACTTGACTGTGAGTTGGATGCAGTTTCCATTCAGAAGCTAATTAGGGAATTGCATTTGTTTAGTCTACTGACAACAAAAATCGACCATACTCTCTAATGACGTATTAAATAGCCAAAGTAATGGGTTTATAATTTTTGCCTCAGGAAAGACTTTCAGTTGAAGTTAAGGAAAGCTGTAAAAGTTTCCTTTTATCCATCACTAAGTTGTGTTGCTGTTGACTTCATACAAACCTTTCCACATCTCAGATGCTTTCCAGAAGAGATCACCTGAGCTAAAGTCTCAAAATCTGTCTGCTTCATGGGCAAAGCAGACCCACCTGACCAACTGCTTCTATGACAACATGTACAGACCCTGCAATTCACTCATTTACTCACTCATTCATTCACTGAAACATTTCTTGAGCACCTATTATACTCTGTGTACAACAGCAAACAAAACAGAATCTCTGGCCTTGTAGAGCATATATTCTAATTGGAAGGATATACAATAAATGAGATAATTTCATAAACTGATAAATTATGTAAATAAATAAAATTGGGAAATAGAATTAAGAATGCTCAGAGAAACAGAGTCATTTTCTACAGCACAGTCAGAGAAGACTTCTTTGATGAAACCACAACTGAGCAGAGACTTAAATGAGGAGAAGCAGTCATCTATGTAAGTACTGAGGAAATGATAACCAGCAAAGGAAAAATCAGTTTCAAGGGCTCAAAGGTAAAAAAAGCATGAGATTTATTTTTAATACCAGTTTTAAGTGAGATTTACACCTTTTGAAACTTATCTCGTGTGAGTCTTAACTTCCCACAGAAGTGGTCCAAAGTTGATGATAGGAACAAGCAGAATAAGAAGAAAGTTTTGTTTCATTCCTCCCTCAATTTCTCTCTCACTCACTCTCCCATCAGTGTTTCTAGCCTTACTTTCAGAGCATCAGAGGATTATTTCATGGTCATTAATCAGATCGTTCTACTGCCTCATTTATCTGACAAAGCAGTCTTTTTTCCCAAATACCTAAACCAAATTTATCCCTTTCCTATGCTGGCTAAATACTCCTAGCACCCTGTCCAGCACACACAATGAATCTCACTTGACTGTGAGTTGGATGCAGTTTCCATTCAGAAGCTAATTAGGGAATTGCATTTGTTTAGTCTACTGACAACAAAAATCGACCATACTCTCTAATGACGTATTAAATAGCCAAAGTAATGGGTTTATAATTTTTGCCTCAGGAAAGACTTTCAGTTGAAGTTAAGGAAAGCTGTAAAAGTTTCCTTTTATCCATCACTAAGTTGTGTTGCTGTTGACTTCATACAAACCTTTCCACATCTCAGATGCTTTCCAGAAGAGATCACCTGAGCTAAAGTCTCAAAATCTGTCTGCTTCATGGGCAAAGCAGACCCACCTGACCAACTGCTTCTATGACAACATGTACAGACCCTGCAATTCACTCATTTACTCACTCATTCATTCACTGAAACATTTCTTGAGCACCTATTATACTCTGTGTACAACAGCAAACAAAACAGAATCTCTGGCCTTGTAGAGCATATATTCTAATTGGAAGGATATACAATAAATGAGATAATTTCATAAACTGATAAATTATGTAAATAAATAAAATTGGGAAATAGAATTAAGAATGCTCAGAGAAACAGAGTCATTTTCTACAGCACAGTCAGAGAAGACTTCTTTGATGAAACCACAACTGAGCAGAGACTTAAATGAGGAGAAGCAGTCATCTATGTAAGTACTGAGGAAATGATAACCAGCAAAGGAAAAATCAGTTTCAAGGGCTCAAAGGTAAAAAAAAACATTCTTTGTGAATTCTAAAAACAGAGAGAAAGAACCAAAATGTAATCCCTGATCTTGTCCCACTGCCTGAACTCCTGAGCAGAACGTTCTTTTTTTTGATATTTAGCTATGGCCCTGGAAAAGATCATGGCATCATCTCCTCCAAAAATAAATAAATAAATAAATAAATGACAGCTTAAGTATCAACATCCAATAATGGTTCCTTTTCCAAAGTCCTGTTGGAGAAACTCATGCCCTGTTTTGTCCCAACTCAGGCTCAGCTAAGATCTCTGCTCTCTGAAGACCAACGGCAAAGCTCCAATTAGGCTGGATTGTTTCCGCAGATATCCCACTTAAAAAGAACTCTGGAAGGAATTGTTGATTGAAAAAAAATGTCTAAGACTGTTGACACAACAGGAAAGATCAATAAATGCAGCAACGAGTTAGGATACCATTTACAATACCCTTTTCAAGATTAATTGCAGGCTCAGTATAAGTAACATGCCCTTTCTAATCAGAAGCATCACTGCCCAGGAGAAGATAACATTGCTGGAGCTTCACATCTGGCATTTCACATAATTAAGATCTTATAGTTTAAATTGTTTGATATTATATTCCTTAAATAGAGTTGTCAGTCAACTTAGATAGGACTCACCCAGAGTTGTAGACATGAATAGATATTCAGTAGGGATTTGGTGACATCACACATTCAATTTCTAATGTGTCTCTGTGCCGCACCCCCACCCCCGCCATCTTTAGTCTCATAGAAACAGGTCAAATCCGGTATGTATACACTGAATACTCTTTCTTTTTTGTTTGAGCACCTATTATACTCTGTGTACAACAGCAAACAAAACAGAATCTCTGGCCTTGTAGAGCATATATTCTAATTGGAAGGATATACAATAAATGAGATAATTTCATAAACTGATAAATTATGTAAATAAATAAAATTGGGAAATAGAATTAAGAATGCTCAGAGAAACAGAGTCATTTTCTACAGCACAGTCAGAGAAGACTTCTTTGATGAAACCACAACTGAGCAGAGACTTAAATGAGGAGAAGCAGTCATCTATGTAAGTACTGAGGAAATGATAACCAGCAAAGGAAAAATCAGTTTCAAGGGCTCAAAGGTAAAAAAAAACATTCTTTGTGAATTCTAAAAACAGAGAGAAAGAACCAAAATGTAATCCCTGATCTTGTCCCACTGCCTGAACTCCTGAGCAGAACGTTCTTTTTTTTGATATTTAGCTATGGCCCTGGAAAAGATCATGGCATCATCTCCTCCAAAAATAAATAAATAAATAAATAAATGACAGCTTAAGTATCAACATCCAATAATGGTTCCTTTTCCAAAGTCCTGTTGGAGAAACTCATGCCCTGTTTTGTCCCAACTCAGGCTCAGCTAAGATCTCTGCTCTCTGAAGACCAACGGCAAAGCTCCAATTAGGCTGGATTGTTTCCGCAGATATCCCACTTAAAAAGAACTCTGGAAGGAATTGTTGATTGAAAAAAAATGTCTAAGACTGTTGACACAACAGGAAAGATCAATAAATGCAGCAACGAGTTAGGATACCATTTACAATACCCTTTTCAAGATTAATTGCAGGCTCAGTATAAGTAACATGCCCTTTCTAATCAGAAGCATCACTGCCCAGGAGAAGATAACATTGCTGGAGCTTCACATCTGGCATTTCACATAATTAAGATCTTATAGTTTAAATTGTTTGATATTATATTCCTTAAATAGAGTTGTCAGTCAACTTAGATAGGACTCACCCAGAGTTGTAGACATGAATAGATATTCAGTAGGGATTTGGTGACATCACACATTCAATTTCTAATGTGTCTCTGTGCCGCACCCCCACCCCCGCCATCCTCGTTTTCAGTTCTCATAGAAACAGGTCAAATCCGGTATGAGTGTTCACAGCCATTAGATTCCCTAAGCGTACCAGAAAAACCAAAGCGTCACGGATTCTCAACAAGCATCCTATGTTTTTGCAAAAAAAAAAAAAAGTATATTTGCAAAAGAAGTAGAAAGGCCATCCTGTGCTTAAAGATATATTAAGTCCTAGAAGGGAATGAAGTTCTGGAAATCAAGAGAAATGTTGTATAGCAGTGGTTAAGCATGCAAATCTTGCTCCAAATCCTAGTGCTGTCCCTGAAAAGCTACATGACCTTACTCAGATGATACCGCATCTCTATCTCTGCTTCTTCTTCCGTAAATAAGAAATAATAACAGTACCTACCTATGAGGGTTATTTTGTATTTTCCCCATCCAGATCTACTCTTTACTTTCCTTTGCCCAGATCTCTGGTGCAGGAAGGTCATCTTCCACTCATACTGAAGTTTCCAGTTATGTTTGGTGGATGTGAGGCAGCAGCTGGAGGGCAGATAGTGAGCGGAAAAAAAGAGTTCAGGCTATGTGTACCTCTCCTTATTCCCTGAAGGAGCAATATGGTCAGTCCCTCAGTTTCTTCATCTCTGACCACAGTGACTGTCATGCAGCCCTTCTTCAAGAGCTATAGGTTCCCTGAACTCTGATATCATCACTTCCTCTCCTTGCATCTTCAAGCCAAGTGGATGCTATAAGTTAAGTCGTCTGAAATGGAGATTTGTGTGTATATAGTGTCTTAGTAAGACTCAGCATCAACCCCTGTGGGGAAAGGAATGAATCAGGATTGGACAGAGAGAATTTTCAATCTTAAAGATTTATGCTGATTCTATGGACACTTCTGAAGCTGAGACAGACTCTCAGAAGTGTCCCATGGGGACCAAGCCCCTGTTCCTCTCAAGGATATCAGACATTGGACCCAGGTGTTATTTTTTCAGTTAAAGTAATTCCCAGAGGGCTTGTTGCTAACAACCATCAGTTCCTCTGGCAAGGATATTCAGTAGGGATTTGGTGACATCACACATTCAATTTCTAATGTGTCTCTGTGCGCACCCCACCCCGCCATCCTCGTTTTCAGTTCTCATAGAAACAGGTCAAATCCGGTATGAGTGTTCACAGCCATTAGATTCCCTAAGCGTACCAGAAAAACCAAAGCGTCACGGATTCTCAACAAGCATCCTATGTTTTTGCAAAAAAAAAAAAAAGTATATTTGCAAAAGAAGTAGAAAGGCCATCCTGTGCTTAAAGATATATTAAGTCCTAGAAGGGAATGAAGTTCTGGAAATCAAGAGAAATGTTGTATAGCAGTGGTTAAGCATGCAAATCTTGCTCCAAATCCTAGTGCTGTCCCTGAAAAGCTACATGACCTTACTCAGATGATACCGCATCTCTATCTCTGCTTCTTCTTCCGTAAATAAGAAATAATAACAGTACCTACCTATGAGGGTTATTTTGTATTTTCCCCATCCAGATCTACTCTTTACTTTCCTTTGCCCAGATCTCTGGTGCAGGAAGGTCATCTTCCACTCATACTGAAGTTTCCAGTTATGTTTGGTGGATGTGAGGCAGCAGCTGGAGGGCAGATAGTGAGCGGAAAAAAAGAGTTCAGGCTATGTGTACCTCTCCTTATTCCCTGAAGGAGCAATATGGTCAGTCCCTCAGTTTCTTCATCTCTGACCACAGTGACTGTCATGCAGCCCTTCTTCAAGAGCTATAGGTTCCCTGAACTCTGATATCATCACTTCCTCTCCTTGCATCTTCAAGCCAAGTGGATGCTATAAGTTAAGTCGTCTGAAATGGAGATTTGTGTGTATATAGTGTCTTAGTAAGACTCAGCATCAACCCCTGTGGGGAAAGGAATGAATCAGGATTGGACAGAGAGAATTTTCAATCTTAAAGATTTATGCTGATTCTATGGACACTTCTGAAGCTGAGACAGACTCTCAGAAGTGTCCCATGGGGACCAAGCCCCTGTTCCTCTCAAGGATATCAGACATTGGACCCAGGTGTTATTTTTTTCAGTTAAAGTAATTCCCAGAGGGCTTGTTGCTAACAACCATCAGTTGGCAGCACTACAACCAGATGCCTGGAACGAGTCCTCCAGGCCTGATGAAGGGCTTGGGAAAGGCACTCTGCATTCACTATAGAGCACACAGTAAGCATTTCATCGCACTAATTATTATCCAGAAATGAGTTCTAACCATTTTCTGGCAGTTAGCATTTCTCTATTGCAGGCTTTCATGCGTGGCCAGGTAGACAAGAAGTTCCACAAGAGAGCTAAGTGGTGGGTTTGAAGATGCTTTCCTAAAGGAGTTTCTTTGGACCTTTTAAGTGTCCAAAACAAAGGATTAGTTTAAGCTTATGCTACCAAAACAATGGCTGCATTTCATTCATTCAATGACAAAATTTGAAAGACATGGCTCCTAGGGCAGAGACAGAATATATAAGGAATCAAGCAAAATTGTCTGCAAATTGTGTTGTAGACAATGATGGGAATGTACTGTTTACAGACAAAAAGAATAACAGCGACAAGGAAACTAATTAGGTGAACAAGGCAGTCTGTGAGGAATTAACGTGTAAACTGAGATAACTGTTTAATATGTTAGACATAGGGACATTACCGGTGGGCAATCCACTCATAGTGCTCAGAAGGTACAGAGAACCTGAGGACCAGATAGAATGTGGAGGAGAGAATAGCGATGGCCATGGTCATGGCCATGGAGGGCATGTGGCATGAGACGAAATCACAGAAGGAGGTAGGAGCCAGGTTTTGGAGCATTGTAAGTCATATTAGACAAGTAAGTTTTTCCTCCAAATTCAATGGGAAGTCATTGGAAGGTTTTAAGGAGGTGAGAGATATCATCTAATTTATATTTACAAGAAATAGTGGTGAGTATTATGCAGCAAAAAGACTGGGAATGGGCAGAGCAGAGAGATATGGTGAGCTATGATTATGTATCAAAAGATTAGTGGCAATTGTAAGATCTCGGTGCAGCAAGAGACAGGGAAATCGGCCAAATTATAAGCAAAAAGTTAAATTGTATTGGGATCCTGCTCCCGGGCAAGGTTGCATGCAGAGGCAGGGCAAGGGGCTTTTATCCGCTCAAGGTAAAAAATGTAAGTCAGGGGAGGGGTAAGGTCTTGCGCCTGTGCAGAGGCATTTTCTTTGTTTGAGCTGTACTCAGTCTGGGCAGGAAAATTCCAGATACAGATGACGCCAGTGATGAGTCAGTGGGAAATCTTTTGAGAGCACTGCCTTCTGGAATGGTTAGGCCACATCGGTCCCCATTGACCTAACAGCAATGAGTTGGCCCAGCATGGTAGCAATTGGATTTGGAGGGAAGAGGACAGATTCAATATGCATTTGAACTTGATAATGATTGGGGAACAAGAGGAGACAGAGAGGGAGAAAACAAGGAAAATTCCCTGGCTTAAAGAATGAAGTGAATAGTGATGACACATACTGAATGGGAAACATGGAGGAAATGGATCTGAGAGAGAAGTCAAGGAATTCAGTTTGCACATGATGAGTTTCAGGTGCTCCAGGCAGAGATGCCAAGGAGGTGGATTAAAAGAGGTACTCATCCTGGAAATGTGAGCAGCAGTGGTGACCAGAAGGTACTAAAAATGACAATAATGAAGGAGATACACTGGTAAACTATTGGAAATTAGGATAGCAATTCCCTTAACCCAGGAGAATTTAACATTTGGAGGTTTAATTCAATATTTATTGAATGTTCTTTGTGTGCAAATCTTAAATGATGCTGCATTTTATTATTATTATTATTATTTTATCATGTCTATTTCATGAATATTACTATTTAAATCATTCAACATTTTTTCTGGCTACACATATACATGCTTGCATCTGTATTTGAAATGTCTGGACCACATCTGGCATGTATGCCACATCCACACCTTTCATAGGTAACTATGAGTTGTTTTATATCCTTGTAGGAAGTAGCAAACAACCATTTTCAGTGTGTCATTGGATGTCATAAGGAAAAAAGCCAAGGGGATTATCATACCAAGAGACACTGTTTTTAGTGATAGCCCACTGGCCAGAAGCTTCAGTGGTCAACTCTGACTAATATGGGTGTATGACTCAGCTTGATAAACTTGGGAGTTTTGCACAAGTAATAGCCTATGGCTGTTTCCTCCATTAGTGTTCTCCTTACCAACAGTCCCCTGCTTGTCTCAGATGTTCACACCATCTGGTTTCCAGAGGGTTCCTATAAGGAGACCCATCTGCTTCTTGTTACAGTGTCATTAGAACAATTATGACAAAGGTGAAACATGAACATGCATAAATCACCCTTATGTGGCTTGACTTTCCCATGGAGGATATGTATTGTCATCTTGATAATTTTTCACTGACACCCTCTATTTCCAAGCTCCTAACTCCATACCAGTTTGGAAATCAACAAAGTAACTCAAAATTTGATCAAGCATAATGTAAAAGCAGATCTTGGAAATGATTGAAAAATACTTGGAGTGTAAGAGACCTATATATTACCCCTTTCAAGAGCATTTGTAGCCTATATAAGAACTTGCTAAGAAGCAATAAATGCAATGATATGAATCGTAAATGGAACGCTCTCAACTATCAAGAAGAAATTTGAACACTATCTAATGCCCATTAATCACAACATTCAGGGACTACCAACTTTCAAATAAAGTTAGCCTCCCTCACATGCAAAGAATGCCTCTCCAAGAGCTGTATCTAAGACATGCAAACAAACCAATCTCTCTAACCATCTTAGAGAAATCAGCCTTTCAGAATACAAAAGGGGAAAGATTAGGGAAAAAGAGCTTATCTTTCTTTCTTACATGTGTGAGACATACTTTTCTGACCACTCAAGAGGCCTCAGTGTATTAATTTCTAGATTGGAGTAGAATGATACGCAGAGCTTGTCACAAACATTTAGCTATTGTGGCAGCCCTTCCTCCAACCTCAATCTAGTTTGAGACCAAACTCTAAAATATCCTGGGACACAGGAACAACCTGCTTGCAAATAGATGGATCTTTGATATGAAGTGATTTCTTTTTTAAGAGATGGGTAATCAAATCAGGCCTGAATTATCTCAATTTCACACATTTTAGCATAAAATTAATTAGTTTGGAGAATTACACAGTAGATAAACGCACGAGACAACTAGGGCTCCCTAAGAGACACTGTTTTTAGTGATAGCCCACTGGCCAGAAGCTTCAGTGGTCAACTCTGACTAATATGGGTGTATGACTCAGCTTGATAAACTTGGGAGTTTTGCACAAGTAATAGCCTATGGCTGTTTCCTCCATTAGTGTTCTCCTTACCAACAGTCCCCTGCTTGTCTCAGATGTTCACACCATCTGGTTTCCAGAGGGTTCCTATAAGGAGACCCATCTGCTTCTTGTTACAGTGTCATTAGAACAATTATGACAAAGGTGAAACATGAACATGCATAAATCACCCTTATGTGGCTTGACTTTCCCATGGAGGATATGTATTGTCATCTTGATAATTTTTCACTGACACCCTCTATTTCCAAGCTCCTAACTCCATACCAGTTTGGAAATCAACAAAGTAACTCAAAATTTGATCAAGCATAATGTAAAAGCAGATCTTGGAAATGATTGAAAAATACTTGGAGTGTAAGAGACCTATATATTACCCCTTTCAAGAGCATTTGTAGCCTATATAAGAACTTGCTAAGAAGCAATAAATGCAATGATATGAATCGTAAATGGAACGCTCTCAACTATCAAGAAGAAATTTGAACACTATCTAATGCCCATTAATCACAACATTCAGGGACTACCAACTTTCAAATAAAGTTAGCCTCCCTCACATGCAAAGAATGCCTCTCCAAGAGCTGTATCTAAGACATGCAAACAAACCAATCTCTCTAACCATCTTAGAGAAATCAGCCTTTCAGAATACAAAAGGGGAAAGATTAGGGAAAAAGAGCTTATCTTTCTTTCTTACATGTGTGAGACATACTTTTCTGACCACTCAAGAGGCCTCAGTGTATTAATTTCTAGATTGGAGTAGAATGATACGCAGAGCTTGTCACAAACATTTAGCTATTGTGGCAGCCCTTCCTCCAACCTCAATCTAGTTTGAGACCAAACTCTAAAATATCCTGGGACACAGGAACAACCTGCTTGCAAATAGATGGATCTTTGATATGAAGTGATTTCTTTTTTAAGAGATGGGTAATCAAATCAGGCCTGAATTATCTCAATTTCACACATTTTAGCATAAAATTAATTAGTTTGGAGAATTACACAGTAGATAAACGCACGAGACAACTAGGGCTCCCTAATTGCATGTTTACATTTTATACCCTGCTTCTTTCATTATCACAAGGAGTTGCCTGTAGCATGACTTTCCCATTAAGGGAGAGGAACTCACCAAATGATTTCATTTTTATGTCTGTAGAGCTCCTGATACACTGAAAGAGGCACCACAACTTTCCAAATATATTTTATTTTCTTTAAATGGCTAATCTAAAACCAATCAACCAAGTCATATATAGAATGGCTTTACAGAATAAAATTGTGTGTCTCTTCTAGAATACATGTTAATACATACCCACAGTAGTTATTCAAGTACACAGCACCTGCTAAAGAGAATCTGACTAATACAGTTGACACCATAGTGTGCTCTAGTAATGATTAGGAGACTGTAAGCTCTATTACCTACATTGCAATGTTAGCAACATAGGCATTTGTGTAAAAATTGAATTACTCATTGCAAATAGCCCAAATATAAAAAAAAAGATTCAAAACACTGGAAGAATCAATCAAATCTCATTGTCAAACATAAATTGGTTACCGCTATGCCCAAATGAACAAAACAGCATGTGAGAACAAGGCCAAATCTATGAAGGAAATTAATGATGAGAAATGACAATAAGAAAGGAGATAACAGATATGGTGTTGGTGGTGTTAATTGATAACCGGTATAAAGAAAGAAAATATTAATTCACTTCACATCAACAAAAGGGCTCTGTGTGAACCCTTATACTCAGTGACAAGGTTTCAATGATGGCTTTATTGTTTGGTCATAATTTGCAAATATAAGTGGTAAATAGGTTTTGAGCTCTGACACAGTAGAAGAAACCACAGTGGATGTGTCATGACCCCATTTTCCACCTGAACGTGGCCGCTGTGTCCCACTCTTCCAAGCTGTGCTCAGAATTGAAACTAGAATTCCTGCAAATGCTCCTGCATCAGTGCCTGGTGTGTTGATATTTACTATATTTCCAGAATGGCTTAGCTAGGAATGGAAAATCCTCTACTGAGTCAACTCGATCAATCCCCTTCATGATTGTGCTAACTGTACAGGCATGTTTATGGAGCACTTATCCTCTCTGGGAGCAAGATGTCCCAAGTGGCAAATCACCCCAAGAGGAAGGACAAAGCGAAGTCATTTCTCCCTCTGAATATAAAGCCCCATTGACATGAAAGGAAATCACCAAATGATTTCATTTTTATGTCTGTAGAGCTCCTGATACATTTTTGTCTGTAGAGCTCCTGATACACTGAAAGAGGCACCACAACTTTCCAAATATATTTTATTTTCTTTAAATGGCTAATCTAAAACCAATCAACCAAGTCATATATAGAATGGCTTTACAGAATAAAATTGTGTGTCTCTTCTAGAATACATGTTAATACATACCCACAGTAGTTATTCAAGTACACAGCACCTGCTAAAGAGAATCTGACTAATACAGTTGACACCATAGTGTGCTCTAGTAATGATTAGGAGACTGTAAGCTCTATTACCTACATTGCAATGTTAGCAACATAGGCATTTGTGTAAAAATTGAATTACTCATTGCAAATAGCCCAAATATAAAAAAAAAGATTCAAAACACTGGAAGAATCAATCAAATCTCATTGTCAAACATAAATTGGTTACCGCTATGCCCAAATGAACAAAACAGCATGTGAGAACAAGGCCAAATCTATGAAGGAAATTAATGATGAGAAATGACAATAAGAAAGGAGATAACAGATATGGTGTTGGTGGTGTTAATTGATAACCGGTATAAAGAAAGAAAATATTAATTCACTTCACATCAACAAAAGGGCTCTGTGTGAACCCTTATACTCAGTGACAAGGTTTCAATGATGGCTTTATTGTTTGGTCATAATTTGCAAATATAAGTGGTAAATAGGTTTTGAGCTCTGACACAGTAGAAGAAACCACAGTGGATGTGTCATGACCCCATTTTCCACCTGAACGTGGCCGCTGTGTCCCACTCTTCCAAGCTGTGCTCAGAATTGAAACTAGAATTCCTGCAAATGCTCCTGCATCAGTGCCTGGTGTGTTGATATTTACTATATTTCCAGAATGGCTTAGCTAGGAATGGAAAATCCTCTACTGAGTCAACTCGATCAATCCCCTTCATGATTGTGCTAACTGTACAGGCATGTTTATGGAGCACTTATCCTCTCTGGGAGCAAGATGTCCCAAGTGGCAAATCACCCCAAGAGGAAGGACAAAGCGAAGTCATTTCTCCCTCTGAATATAAAGCCATTGTCACATTGACATGCTCACACATCACTTGTCTTGAAAACCAGTCAACTTCTTTTCTCTCCCTTGTTGTCATCAAATAAAATGTAAAATAAAATCAAAGGAAACCTCAGTGGAAAACATTCATTGTCTGACTATATGAACTGCTTCTGGGGAAAGCAAGACTTTATAAACAAATCTTCCCTCCACAGGTCACACTCTGCTCCTTAATCTCGGCAGATAAATAGAAATGGATTTTCCACCTCATAATTGGAAGGAATAATTTATGTTCTGAAATAAAGCTAATGCATGCTATAAATAAAATCTGACTGTGCTTATCTCCCTATTTTTGGTATCCTGTGCACTCTTAGGAGGCTAGGAGACTACCTGACTAAACCAAAGCATCCAGCCCTGAGGATGGTATGGATGGCACACATGTTCTGTGGGCATCATTTGTCCCTGAATATTTTACACTAAGTTCTGGAACATGTGGGCTCTCAAATCCAAGATCTATCTTGTAAAAAAATTAAACAAAGGTATTGTTTATATGAAAAATCCAGATTTCTATCCTCTTTTTTTTTTTTAAGGCATTTGGCAGCACTGGGCCCACATTCTTTCTTGACTACAAAGTGTGTTGACTCCAGATAACCTTGAGCCCTGAAGATGAAGAGTCTTCACTACTCTCAACTGTTTTCCAGTGTCAGTTGTCCAATGCAAATTGCAATTTTTCATTACACTTGTGCTATTGTGGGGATAAAAGGTTTCTCCTTTTATGTATTTGTGGGTTCCCACCTCTCTGTCAAAACTGATGAATAGAAAAATACCCTGAGGAAGTTGCCTGACTCAGTAAGATTGGAAAAGAGTTTATTTCTAAAATGTGGAATTCACCTGCTGCTATCTGACTTCATCACTTATATCACCTTTCTGGGGAAGTGTATGTTTCTATTGGAGCGGACCTTACAAGGTATGTGCTGACTCAAAACAGATGGCACATTCACCAGTTTACACAGCCTCTACTGAGTCAACTCGATCAATCCCCTTCATGATTGTGCTAACTGTACAGGCATGTTTATGGAGCACTTATCCTCTCTGGGAGCAAGATGTCCCAAGTGGCAAATCACCCCAAGAGGAAGGACAAAGCGAAGTCATTTCTCCCTCTGAATATAAAGCCATTGTCACATTGACATGCTCACACATCACTTGTCTTGAAAACCAGTCAACTTCTTTTCTCTCCCTTGTTGTCATCAAATAAAATGTAAAATAAAATCAAAGGAAACCTCAGTGGAAAACATTCATTGTCTGACTATATGAACTGCTTCTGGGGAAAGCAAGACTTTATAAACAAATCTTCCCTCCACAGGTCACACTCTGCTCCTTAATCTCGGCAGATAAATAGAAATGGATTTTCCACCTCATAATTGGAAGGAATAATTTATGTTCTGAAATAAAGCTAATGCATGCTATAAATAAAATCTGACTGTGCTTATCTCCCTATTTTTGGTATCCTGTGCACTCTTAGGAGGCTAGGAGACTACCTGACTAAACCAAAGCATCCAGCCCTGAGGATGGTATGGATGGCACACATGTTCTGTGGGCATCATTTGTCCCTGAATATTTTACACTAAGTTCTGGAACATGTGGGCTCTCAAATCCAAGATCTATCTTGTAAAAAAATTAAACAAAGGTATTGTTTATATGAAAAATCCAGATTTCTATCCTCTTTTTTTTTTTTAAGGCATTTGGCAGCACTGGGCCCACATTCTTTCTTGACTACAAAGTGTGTTGACTCCAGATAACCTTGAGCCCTGAAGATGAAGAGTCTTCACTACTCTCAACTGTTTTCCAGTGTCAGTTGTCCAATGCAAATTGCAATTTTTCATTACACTTGTGCTATTGTGGGGATAAAAGGTTTCTCCTTTTATGTATTTGTGGGTTCCCACCTCTCTGTCAAAACTGATGAATAGAAAAATACCCTGAGGAAGTTGCCTGACTCAGTAAGATTGGAAAAGAGTTTATTTCTAAAATGTGGAATTCACCTGCTGCTATCTGACTTCATCACTTATATCACCTTTCTGGGGAAGTGTATGTTTCTATTGGAGCGGACCTTACAAGGTATGTGCTGACTCAAAACAGATGGCACATTCACCAGTACACAACCTCTCATCAATGATCAGAGGCTGAAAATACCAGGCAAGGTTGGGAGCAAAAGAAGTGATTTCTAATTCTGTTTTTCATCAAATTTAACTCTCTCACTCTAAACCAAGTTTCCTTTTTCACTGTTAACTTAGAAAACTTACAGTTTATATCCAATTATACTATGGGGTTCATCAGTATTACAATTACATTGGTAAGCTGTTAGCTTCTACCAGTCTTCCAGAGGTTGAATATGGATCTTTCTAAGTGTAATGTGAAGAGAATGCAACAGAAGGACAGAGAAATACACTGGAAAATGGAGATACTAAAAAACCCTTCTCCTCTGCATGCTATGATCTCAGGGGATTAAAAATAAAATAAATACAAGGGAAGCTCCAGAGGGAGAATTCCTTGACTTGTTTTCTTAATTGAATAAAGTCTTCTGACACTGCCTCCTCCTCCTTTCTGTCTCTTAGTCACTTTTCATTGCTTCTTTCCTTCTTCCCTCTACCATGGGGCATACAAATACAACTGATTGCTAACACTTTGTATAAACACTTCCATCAAAAACTGGAAGGTTGATGTTGCCAGAGGGCCTTAGATCATGACTCTCAAAGGCCTAATAATTTAAACTTCGGGCACTGTCAGAAACGAAGTCTTCATCTCAAAGTATATGTTCCAATCATTTATGTACTTATATATAAGTAAAATTTATTGGAATTTTCCAGATGATATGGAAATAGAGACTGGAGAGACTGGTGACCCATAGATGCTTCAAGGGGATGAGCCTTGTAACTGATTGCTTTAAGTTACACAAACTTTCACTTTTCACAGCAATTTCAGGACTACAAAATCAGTATCTTGACATGATCGGTCAGACATGAAAACCAACTAACTCTCCTTGGGAACAAAAGTAAAAAAATAAAAATAAAAACTAAAAATTATATTAGAAATAATTAGTAAGATATTAATTACATCCATGCTAGTGTGTTATCTCTCAAAGAAACAGGCAAAAAAGAACATTTGACAAGGCCAGATTATAAATTCCTTTCCTCCAAGCCATCCTCATCTTATTCAGCTACCCAAACAGATCATGGAACCTAACAAGCCATAGCATTAGAGCAACAGACAGAGCCCAGCTGGCTCAACACTTACTAATAGCATCAAGGTAACGATATATTAGCTAACTTTTGCTACATAGTAAATTAGCCCAAATCTTACTATACTAGAACAGTAAGTGTTTATCATTTCTTATGGCAGTATATGTTTATCATTTTTTAATGATTTTGTTGTTAGTCGAGTGCTTCTTCTGGTCCAGATTAGCTTGGCTGATCTCTGCTGGACTCTATTATCTGTGGATGGTTTAGGATGCCCTTACTCAGGTTGTTGGTGGGTTGGAGACAATTTCCCCTCCATGTGGCCTCTTATTTTCCAACAATATATCCTGGGTTCATTTCACATGGTGACCTCAGGATATGAAAAACAAGAGAAGGAGTTGTAATACACAATTGTTGTTCAAATCTCTGGTTGTGTCACTTTATGCTAATGTCCCATTGGTCAAAACAAGTTATATGGACAATAATAAGGTGTATAACTTGTGGCCAATTTTGCAATTTGCCATAGGGAATTATTAGATTGTCTGCTTAAGATTCAAAGGAAGTCAGAAAATTGAAACATGAAATGTTAAAAAATATTCAAAGCAGAAATAGAATTGGCAGTGTCTATGTCATAGACTGAATTTCCACAGAAACAGACTGAAACAGAGATTTGAGTGCCAGTACTTTAGCTGGGGGACTTCCCAGGTGGTTTATGGGGTAAAGAATCTGTCTGCAATGCAGGAGATACAGAAGAACTTGGTTTGATCTCTGGGTCAGGAAGATCGCCTGGAGTCTCGAGGGCATGGAAATTCACTCTAGTATTTTTGCCTGAAGAATTCCATGAACAGAAGAGCCTGGGGGACAACAGTTCATCAGGATGCAAAGAGCCAGACATGACTGAAATGAGTAAGTGCGGCACAGTTTATTTGGGAGGAAACCTCAGATAACAGAGAAACAGGGAAGTGGAGAAGGGAAAGTGTGTTAGTGAGCAGCTTATCACTGTGGGCAGCTGGGTCTCAATTCCATTTAATACTTCAGTGTGTGTGGCAGGGGATGATATAGAGAGTATGCCTTAGAATTCGTTAGCTCAGTGGGTAAGAGTGCTGGAATATTGACTCTCCTTTTTTCCTCACTGTTAATTAAGGTATGTTCCAGGGTGCACAAATCCCTAGAACTTCTGGCCAGTCTGCAGGTGACCTAAGTAGGTTAAAAGCCAGGAAAGTCCTTAAACAAAGAGTAGGAAGTCCTGAGTTGATGCAACCTTAAGAGATACAACTGAGACACTGACAGACTCTGCTACCATGGAATGATCTGGACAAGGCAGTTGGGTTCACACCTCAGCTCTATCTGTGGATGGTTTAGGATGCCCTTACTCAGGTTGTTGGTGGGTTGGAGACAATTTCCCCTCCATGTGGCCTCTTATTTTCCAACAATATATCCTGGGTTCATTTCACATGGTGACCTCAGGATATGAAAAACAAGAGAAGGAGTTGTAATACACAATTGTTGTTCAAATCTCTGGTTGTGTCACTTTATGCTAATGTCCCATTGGTCAAAACAAGTTATATGGACAATAATAAGGTGTATAACTTGTGGCCAATTTTGCAATTTGCCATAGGGAATTATTAGATTGTCTGCTTAAGATTCAAAGGAAGTCAGAAAATTGAAACATGAAATGTTAAAAAATATTCAAAGCAGAAATAGAATTGGCAGTGTCTATGTCATAGACTGAATTTCCACAGAAACAGACTGAAACAGAGATTTGAGTGCCAGTACTTTAGCTGGGGGACTTCCCAGGTGGTTTATGGGGTAAAGAATCTGTCTGCAATGCAGGAGATACAGAAGAACTTGGTTTGATCTCTGGGTCAGGAAGATCGCCTGGAGTCTCGAGGGCATGGAAATTCACTCTAGTATTTTTGCCTGAAGAATTCCATGAACAGAAGAGCCTGGGGGACAACAGTTCATCAGGATGCAAAGAGCCAGACATGACTGAAATGAGTAAGTGCGGCACAGTTTATTTGGGAGGAAACCTCAGATAACAGAGAAACAGGGAAGTGGAGAAGGGAAAGTGTGTTAGTGAGCAGCTTATCACTGTGGGCAGCTGGGTCTCAATTCCATTTAATACTTCAGTGTGTGTGGCAGGGGATGATATAGAGAGTATGCCTTAGAATTCGTTAGCTCAGTGGGTAAGAGTGCTGGAATATTGACTCTCCTTTTTTCCTCACTGTTAATTAAGGTATGTTCCAGGGTGCACAAATCCCTAGAACTTCTGGCCAGTCTGCAGGTGACCTAAGTAGGTTAAAAGCCAGGAAAGTCCTTAAACAAAGAGTAGGAAGTCCTGAGTTGATGCAACCTTAAGAGATACAACTGAGACACTGACAGACTCTGCTACCATGGAATGATCTGGACAAGGCAGTTGGGTTCACACCTCAGCTCTGATACCCTGTGACCTTGCCTTGGATAAATTACTTCATCTCTCCATGCCTTAGTTTTTTCATAATAGTACCTATTTCATAGACTTATTAAAAGAGTTAAAGAGATTCTTATATATAAAATAGTTAGAACAGTTCTTGGCCATGCTAAATGTTAATGTTACTGTCACATAAATTTGTGTTATGTGCGTGTATGCCAGAATTTATCTGAGCATTACTGCCTGGAATAGACCCTGGTTCCAAGAAAGCACTTCAGTAGCTCAGAGGAATAGAGATCCACGAACAGTCTTGCTCTCTGAGCTAGAAGAATTAAACTCTCAAGTACAGAAATTAGACCCGTTTTATTAATTTTTTTTTTTTTTGCAATAATGGAAACATGTTGTAGAACATATGTAAATAAGTGGGAGATAAATCCTAATGCCAAGAGAGAATCTTAAATTAAATTTCAGCAAGAATGATCATCTTAGCACTCACATCCTAGGGCCAGGCAAGCTCATGGGATATAGTACAGGAAGAGGGCTTCAGGGCAGGGCAGGCACCTGTTTCCCATCTACATCCCCAGGTGATTTGCCTAACTTTTCACCTCCTTTCCTTGATGTCTACAGCAAAGTATTCCCTGAGAGATGGATACATTATCATCCACACATTTCAGCACATTGCCCCACATCCCAAACAGCTAAAGCCCCAAAGGCTCTCCTTACACTGTTTGCACTGACTTGGGTTTATGACAATTAGTTTGGGGTGAGAAATTTTCAACAAAGCCTAAGCCAGACTCAGCATTGAAAACACTAGATAGACTATGAGAGAAGCACATCACAGCACATTTCCATAGGTCTGCTGCCTGAAGCCCTTCCTGATTTCTCTCCACTTTTTCTGTACCCAGTCAGATTTCATGGGGTCAGAATCCCTAAGCATAGCTCACTGTATTGATTCTCTCTCACACGCAATATTAATGTCTAGAATTTAATGAGCACATCCTATGGGCCACACCCTATGCTGAAAGCCAGGAAAGTCCTTAAACAAAGAGTAGGAAGTCCTGAGTTGATGCAACCTTAAGAGATACAACTGAGACACTGACAGACTCTGCTACCATGGAATGATCTGGACAAGGCAGTTGGGTTCACACCTCAGCTCTGATACCCTGTGACCTTGCCTTGGATAAATTACTTCATCTCTCCATGCCTTAGTTTTTTCATAATAGTACCTATTTCATAGACTTATTAAAAGAGTTAAAGAGATTCTTATATATAAAATAGTTAGAACAGTTCTTGGCCATGCTAAATGTTAATGTTACTGTCACATAAATTTGTGTTATGTGCGTGTATGCCAGAATTTATCTGAGCATTACTGCCTGGAATAGACCCTGGTTCCAAGAAAGCACTTCAGTAGCTCAGAGGAATAGAGATCCACGAACAGTCTTGCTCTCTGAGCTAGAAGAATTAAACTCTCAAGTACAGAAATTAGACCCGTTTTATTAATTTTTTTTTTTTTGCAATAATGGAAACATGTTGTAGAACATATGTAAATAAGTGGGAGATAAATCCTAATGCCAAGAGAGAATCTTAAATTAAATTTCAGCAAGAATGATCATCTTAGCACTCACATCCTAGGGCCAGGCAAGCTCATGGGATATAGTACAGGAAGAGGGCTTCAGGGCAGGGCAGGCACCTGTTTCCCATCTACATCCCCAGGTGATTTGCCTAACTTTTCACCTCCTTTCCTTGATGTCTACAGCAAAGTATTCCCTGAGAGATGGATACATTATCATCCACACATTTCAGCACATTGCCCCACATCCCAAACAGCTAAAGCCCCAAAGGCTCTCCTTACACTGTTTGCACTGACTTGGGTTTATGACAATTAGTTTGGGGTGAGAAATTTTCAACAAAGCCTAAGCCAGACTCAGCATTGAAAACACTAGATAGACTATGAGAGAAGCACATCACAGCACATTTCCATAGGTCTGCTGCCTGAAGCCCTTCCTGATTTCTCTCCACTTTTTCTGTACCCAGTCAGATTTCATGGGGTCAGAATCCCTAAGCATAGCTCACTGTATTGATTCTCTCTCACACGCAATATTAATGTCTAGAATTTAATGAGCACATCCTATGGGCCACACCCTATGCTGAATGCCCATGTGGTTGCTATCCCTATGGCCCTATTTAACAAATGAGGAATCTGAGGTTTAACAAATTGAAGCAGGAAGATGGTACAGTGACCACCTCCCCAGTATTGTTGGTGTTGTTCAGTCACCCAGATGTGTCCAACTCTTTGTGACCCCATGGACTGCAGCATGCCAGGCCTCCTTGTCCCTCACCATCTAACAGAGTTTGCTAAAGTTCATGTCCATTGCATCAGTGATGCTGTCCAACCATCTCATCCTCTGACACCCACTTCTCTTTCTGCCCTCAATCTTCCCCAGCATCAGGGACTTTTCCAATGAGTTATCTGTACATATGAGATAACTAAAATACTGGAGCTTCAGCTTCAGAGTCAGTCCTTTCAACCAGTATTCAGGGTTGGTTTCACTTATGATTGACTGATTTGATCTCCCTGGTGTCCAAGGAACTTTCAGGAGTCTTCTACACCACCTCATATTTGTCAACTACAAGTAGGTCATTACCAATTGCATTGCCCATGACAGAACAACACAGGCATTTGCCATCTGCCACTGTGGAGATTGAATCCTGTGCTGTAACAACTGCTGGTTCTTAACACCCTCTGAAGGAGTTCAGGGTGGAGTGAGGCACTCTGTACTCCAGAGAATCTGGTGGAACAGGTCATTAGCTAGGTAGATGTTTTTAAGAACAGATTTTATGCTCTCAATCCTTGCACCTCATCTAGCCCCTAGGTAGATGGATACATTATCATCCACATTTCAGCACATTGCCCCACATCCCAAACAGCTAAAGCCCCAAAGGCTCTCCTTACACTGTTTGCACTGACTTGGGTTTATGACAATTAGTTTGGGGTGAGAAATTTTCAACAAAGCCTAAGCCAGACTCAGCATTGAAAACACTAGATAGACTATGAGAGAAGCACATCACAGCACATTTCCATAGGTCTGCTGCCTGAAGCCCTTCCTGATTTCTCTCCACTTTTTCTGTACCCAGTCAGATTTCATGGGGTCAGAATCCCTAAGCATAGCTCACTGTATTGATTCTCTCTCACACGCAATATTAATGTCTAGAATTTAATGAGCACATCCTATGGGCCACACCCTATGCTGAATGCCCATGTGGTTGCTATCCCTATGGCCCTATTTAACAAATGAGGAATCTGAGGTTTAACAAATTGAAGCAGGAAGATGGTACAGTGACCACCTCCCCAGTATTGTTGGTGTTGTTCAGTCACCCAGATGTGTCCAACTCTTTGTGACCCCATGGACTGCAGCATGCCAGGCCTCCTTGTCCCTCACCATCTAACAGAGTTTGCTAAAGTTCATGTCCATTGCATCAGTGATGCTGTCCAACCATCTCATCCTCTGACACCCACTTCTCTTTCTGCCCTCAATCTTCCCCAGCATCAGGGACTTTTCCAATGAGTTATCTGTACATATGAGATAACTAAAATACTGGAGCTTCAGCTTCAGAGTCAGTCCTTTCAACCAGTATTCAGGGTTGGTTTCACTTATGATTGACTGATTTGATCTCCCTGGTGTCCAAGGAACTTTCAGGAGTCTTCTACACCACCTCATATTTGTCAACTACAAGTAGGTCATTACCAATTGCATTGCCCATGACAGAACAACACAGGCATTTGCCATCTGCCACTGTGGAGATTGAATCCTGTGCTGTAACAACTGCTGGTTCTTAACACCCTCTGAAGGAGTTCAGGGTGGAGTGAGGCACTCTGTACTCCAGAGAATCTGGTGGAACAGGTCATTAGCTAGGTAGATGTTTTTAAGAACAGATTTTATGCTCTCAATCCTTGCACCTCCTCATATCTAGAAAAGCACTCAATCCCTTCATAGTGATATCAGATCCTCGTGACTGAAACCCCTTGCAAAATTGTGTCTAATGGTATTGACACACACACCCTTTTTCATCAAAACCTTATATATTGGATTTCTACCTACTACCTCTTTGGGGGCAGACCCTCTGCCTCCTGGGCAGCTGTCCTCATTTCACCCCAAATAAAATTCAGCTCTCCAGCTGTTTTTTGGTTTTTTTTTTTTTTCATTTTAGTCAACAGTTATGGCAACCAAAGAAGTGACCCAGAGTGGACTCCTTTCCTCCACCTGAACTTGATGAGGAACCAGAGATTTGGTACCAGCAGTGGCTCCTTTTGTTCCTATCTGCCTCCTCAGGGAGTACAGAGGAATTTGGGAAAGTCTATCTTGATTCTTGAATCTCCTGTATTGGTTGAGATACTGAGTTTTATTTGGTAGTGCAGTAGGTTACCTGCTCCACCTCCCCAAATAGGAAAGATACTGGTGGCAGGGGGGTGGGGGGGTTGGCACTGCCTGGGTGAAATATCCAGAGCATATTGTCTAGACACTGAATAAGGCTCAGTTGAAAGATACCGAGAAATTCCCACCCAGTATGAGTTGGAAGCTAGCTGAAAGATGCCAGGAGAATTACCCACCCTGTGGAAAAGTATTGAGGAGGGAACTTGGTTGAAAAAATTGAGGAATACCTGGGGTTTGCCTGAAAGATGCCGAGGTTGCTCCATTGTCAGCAACTAAGTCATCTTGGCTGAGTGGTTACACTTTTCCTCAATTTGGCTGTGTTTATAGAAGGGTAAAAGTGAGAGAAATACATGAGAGCTTTGCTCCTAGGAGAAGGTTCAAGACTCCTTCCAACTGGTTAAGGTTTTCTCAAGTGACTGAGAATTTTACAGGAGTGGTGAAGTCCTCATACAGTGTAGTGGTCCCATAGGGAAACCCACACATTAATTAAAATATGTGCTCATTTGGGGGTTGCACATAAGAACTGACCATTAAGTGAACTGAGCAACCACAGTGGTCTTAGATTGCAGGAGGCAAAATTCAAGCCACATAAGATGGACTGAAAAGACTCTGGGGTGACTCCTGAAGGAGTTAAGATCATAAGCAGCACGTGAACCACTACACAATTTCACTAGTAACTTTATCCCTGACAAGTTAGCTTAATATGGGAAACGAATCTCTCAAAAGCAAGAACAAGGGCTTCCCCTGTTGGTCCAGTGGGTAAGGACACCGCCTTGCAGTGCAAGGGGCGCCAGTTCGATCCCTGGCCTGGGAAGATCCCACGTGCCGTGGAGCAACTGGACCGATGTGTCCAATTACTGAGCCGGAGCTCTGGCGCGTGTGCGCCCAGAGCCAGCACTCTGTGACAACAGAGGCCACTGCGATGGGAGGCCCACAGGAGCCAAAGAACAAAGACGGATGAAAATAGACAAATGAAGGACCAATAGAAGTGGCCCGCCCATCCCCCTCCCTCCACCCCTACCCCTCAAAAGATAAATAAATAAAATTTAAAAAAAAAAAAAAAAAAGCAAGAACAAGGGGCATCAAAAAGTCACCCTCCTACTAACAGCCTAGCCAAATTTACATATAATACCTATGGAGCTCATACTAGCAAGTACTTAATTAACTGGGGAAATTATACTAAAAAGAAATCTCAACCTAAAATGACCAAATTGGGGATCTTTATATTACAAAATTGATATTTTTGCATGCACAATTAGAAAAGATCAGCCATGCTTACTTTGATTGCTATCTTGAAGCTTCTAAAAGTGGAAACATAGACTAACTTCTTTACAGGAAACCAACAAGAAATTGCTTGAAACTATATCAGAATCAAAAAGGTTGTTAACACTGACTCTGCCAGATCACAGCTCTAGTGGGAATGGGAAGTCAAAATTTGGCGTTTATACCATTTGGTTTTTAATTTCTGGGTACCACTTTGCCATCTTTTTGGGGGCACTCTTGACACCTGACTTTTGATTTTTGAACATATCTTTGCCTTTTATTTTATCTGGAGTGTGACTCCCAGCTGGTGAGGTTCTTGTTTGATTTGGTTCAGTTTGGTTGGTTTGGTTTGCGCATGCAAAGATCTGGTAGAAACTGTTTGAGCTAATATGGGAAACGCTTCCTCTAATTGCCCCCTCCCCATCTTGGAACCTCTTGGAAAATACTTTAAATGACTGGTCAACCTACAGCTATGATCCAATGACAAGAAAAATGGCCTAAAAATATAAATCTTTATTAACGCAGGATAGGAAAATAGACTGAAGCTCCCTTATGTGCAGGAGTTTCTCCTATAGTCAGTAGCAGAAGGCTGATCAAACTAAGACTCCTGCTTTTCCAGAGGGTCAATCCCTGCTGGAACCAATCTGCCCTTGTTATTAGCGCCAATATGAGCCCTTTCTGGTCTATATTTTGTCTATATAAAATATGATCATGAAAGAATACAGCTATCTCTTTAAGAATTCTTGCTCTGAGGAAATACCTCCTCTTATTTCTTGAGATTAGAGCTCTCTGGATCACTTATCTAAACCATCTCTAATTCCTTTGGGGGGTGGAGGAATGAAATCTTTTCAAAATTTTCTTTTTCCAAGTAATGAGTTTTATATTGTGATATCTGATTTGTAACTTGGAATAAGTGGAAAATGCCACTGTAGGATCTCTTGTTGTCTTGATTTGCTTATACATACATCTCAGTGTGAGACTGCTTTTTGGATAATATTGCTGATTGCTTATATCAGTTTGTAAATGAGCTCTAACCTACAAATCAAACAATTCTATATACAAGAGAAATTAAACCTATGTGAATTTCAGGTTCAAATGAACTAGAAAATATGCAATATTAAATACCTGGTATTAATGTTTGCTGATCTATTATACTATTATATTATAGGTATTTTATAATATATAACATATTATATATTATGTTATATACTATCATATTATATCTAAGGGTCATTAACATTATGTAGAATATTTTCACTGTGCCTAGGTTTAATATAACTTAAATATTAATTATGTCTGTTACAAGTTTGTTAACAAGGAAAGTAACTTGAGTGAGGAAACTTCTAAAAATATATTGTAAATGAGATATGAGTTTTTAGATAAACTCTATTAAGAATAATTATGACTTAGGACTAAAATAGTCTCTCTATATTGGGGTAACTTGCATTTCTAAGGACTGTGCTAAACTAAGTAGTGGAAGTTTATTGAATAGCTAGGTTGTTTCTAAGTAAAATAAAGTTTTGAAACATTTACTACTGAATGCTCATTTCCTCTTCATTTGGGACCTTTGGAAAATACTTTAAATGACTGGTCAACCTACAGCTATGATCCAATGACAAGAAAAATGGCCTAAAAATATAAATCTTTATTAACGCAGGATAGGAAAATAGACTGAAGCTCCCTTATGTGCAGGAGTTTCTCCTATAGTCAGTAGCAGAAGGCTGATCAAACTAAGACTCCTGCTTTTCCAGAGGGTCAATCCCTGCTGGAACCAATCTGCCCTTGTTATTAGCGCCAATATGAGCCCTTTCTGGTCTATATTTTGTCTATATAAAATATGATCATGAAAGAATACAGCTATCTCTTTAAGAATTCTTGCTCTGAGGAAATACCTCCTCTTATTTCTTGAGATTAGAGCTCTCTGGATCACTTATCTAAACCATCTCTAATTCCTTTGGGGGGTGGAGGAATGAAATCTTTTCAAAATTTTCTTTTTCCAAGTAATGAGTTTTATATTGTGATATCTGATTTGTAACTTGGAATAAGTGGAAAATGCCACTGTAGGATCTCTTGTTGTCTTGATTTGCTTATACATACATCTCAGTGTGAGACTGCTTTTTGGATAATATTGCTGATTGCTTATATCAGTTTGTAAATGAGCTCTAACCTACAAATCAAACAATTCTATATACAAGAGAAATTAAACCTATGTGAATTTCAGGTTCAAATGAACTAGAAAATATGCAATATTAAATACCTGGTATTAATGTTTGCTGATCTATTATACTATTATATTATAGGTATTTTATAATATATAACATATTATATATTATGTTATATACTATCATATTATATCTAAGGGTCATTAACATTATGTAGAATATTTTCACTGTGCCTAGGTTTAATATAACTTAAATATTAATTATGTCTGTTACAAGTTTGTTAACAAGGAAAGTAACTTGAGTGAGGAAACTTCTAAAAATATATTGTAAATGAGATATGAGTTTTTAGATAAACTCTATTAAGAATAATTATGACTTAGGACTAAAATAGTCTCTCTATATTGGGGTAACTTGCATTTCTAAGGACTGTGCTAAACTAAGTAGTGGAAGTTTATTGAATAGCTAGGTTGTTTCTAAGTAAAATAAAGTTTTGAAACATTTACTACTGAATGCTCATTTCCTCTTACAGAGAAACTAAAGAGATTTGGGACTATTAATGAATGTCTGGTGACATCGTGAAATGTTATCTATATAAGAAAGTAAATCTTTTTAGAAATTGTCACTGGTATTTATGCTCACCAGTCTATAAAATGCTAATACAAAGGTCAATTCTTGGTTGCTTAAGGAAAATAGGGTGTGTGTTTTCAGTAAAGAAGATATGAAGAATGGAATTACATTTTATGAAGGGAAAAGAAATTAGGTTTGACCTAAAGGTGGCTGTTTCAGGGTGGGAGAACAAATAATGGTACAGAAAATGATAAGAAGGTTTGTGAAAAGTGGACTCTGAGAAAAGTTAGGACTGCTTGCAGACAGGATGCAGTAACAGAAGCCAACAGAGCACAGCCAGACTGCACTACAGACCAGAGTGTTGGCTGCTCTTAACTAATTTTATGTGTCTGTGGAGAACAGTTCTGAATTTCAACCAGCTGAAGTTATTGTTTGCTATCCTATTCAACATTAACATTCTTCTCTGCAAAGTCAGAAAAAGAAAAGTGACTTTTCAAGATGTTGTTCAAGGCATGATTTAATTTCAGTCCTATTCAAATAACTATGAATTCATAAATCGAAATAAAAACCACATAGATAAAAGGCTCCCAATGATCTGGAGCTTTCTCACTGACTTTGAATATGAACAGCGTAACATCTATGTAGTAATAACTTCACAGTAAAGGCTGAGAGCTCCTCTTGAAAATTAAACAAACAAACAAAAAATGCCTTAATAGTTTTCATTCTAAGTTTACCTTTAAATGAATTGAAAGTAATCTGGTACAAAAACTTCAGTTTGGCTGTTCTCTCTGTTAAGAGGACACACTTTCTTCAGATGTTGAACTGTCTTTGATAATAGATATTTATTTACCTCTTAAAAGATCTATTCCATATTTCTCTCTGAAACTCTTTAGTGTGAATTTGGCTATGCGACTAACTACTGTTTCACAATGACTTAAAGTCATATCCGACTGAGTGTTCTAATATGATTTGCTGACAAAACTTCCTAAATCATTCTAATGAAGAACTTTTGACTTCTACCTAATTTTGGGATGCTTCCGAGGATCCCTGAAACTTCTCAAAGAGAGACATTACACTAATTACGTTCATTTTGTAGGTTGAATTGCATGGAAAGTATTGTAAAGTGAGTAATAAGTCTCTGGTTATATTGTATGGTAAATGTTAATAATACAGATAACTGGTTAAGTATAACGTTGACATATGACAAAATAAATCTTTTAGAAATTGTCACTGGTATTTATGCTCACCAGTCTATAAAATGCTAATACAAAGGTCAATTCTTGGTTGCTTAAGGAAAATAGGGTGTGTGTTTTCAGTAAAGAAGATATGAAGAATGGAATTACATTTTATGAAGGGAAAAGAAATTAGGTTTGACCTAAAGGTGGCTGTTTCAGGGTGGGAGAACAAATAATGGTACAGAAAATGATAAGAAGGTTTGTGAAAAGTGGACTCTGAGAAAAGTTAGGACTGCTTGCAGACAGGATGCAGTAACAGAAGCCAACAGAGCACAGCCAGACTGCACTACAGACCAGAGTGTTGGCTGCTCTTAACTAATTTTATGTGTCTGTGGAGAACAGTTCTGAATTTCAACCAGCTGAAGTTATTGTTTGCTATCCTATTCAACATTAACATTCTTCTCTGCAAAGTCAGAAAAAGAAAAGTGACTTTTCAAGATGTTGTTCAAGGCATGATTTAATTTCAGTCCTATTCAAATAACTATGAATTCATAAATCGAAATAAAAACCACATAGATAAAAGGCTCCCAATGATCTGGAGCTTTCTCACTGACTTTGAATATGAACAGCGTAACATCTATGTAGTAATAACTTCACAGTAAAGGCTGAGAGCTCCTCTTGAAAATTAAACAAACAAACAAAAAATGCCTTAATAGTTTTCATTCTAAGTTTACCTTTAAATGAATTGAAAGTAATCTGGTACAAAAACTTCAGTTTGGCTGTTCTCTCTGTTAAGAGGACACACTTTCTTCAGATGTTGAACTGTCTTTGATAATAGATATTTATTTACCTCTTAAAAGATCTATTCCATATTTCTCTCTGAAACTCTTTAGTGTGAATTTGGCTATGCGACTAACTACTGTTTCACAATGACTTAAAGTCATATCCGACTGAGTGTTCTAATATGATTTGCTGACAAAACTTCCTAAATCATTCTAATGAAGAACTTTTGACTTCTACCTAATTTTGGGATGCTTCCGAGGATCCCTGAAACTTCTCAAAGAGAGACATTACACTAATTACGTTCATTTTGTAGGTTGAATTGCATGGAAAGTATTGTAAAGTGAGTAATAAGTCTCTGGTTATATTGTATGGTAAATGTTAATAATACAGATAACTATACGGAGTTCCCCAGTTGATCAAATGTATAACTCAATACATGATCAATAACTGTAATAGTGTAACTCTAGATATGGGAAGATGCATTGAAAGGGAATACTTTCCTGGACCATAACTACAGGACAGGTGTCCAGAGATCCTGGACTATTAAGACCAAGTCTGTAACATCAGGGAAAGGGAAGAGTAGGTGAGACATATGGAAAGAGTAACATGGAGCCCTATACTATCATATGTAAAAGAGATAACTATTGTCAATGCACTGTGGGTTAAAGGATCTTACATGGGGGCTATGCGGTGGCCTGGAGAGGTGGGATGGGGGGATGGGATATACATATGACTTATCTGGAATTATACATATCTGTAAACAACAAAACTCTGTAAAAGGAAAAACGGAACATTCTTTTAAAAAAAAAATGGCCAAAAAAAAAAGACCAAGTGTATAATAGCATATTATGGTCTATGAACAAAAAACTTCTTCAGATCTGGGAAAAAACCTTTCCAGTAATATGGAACGAAATGAAATGCTCCCCAAATTATGTTGGATTTATGACCACAAGGGGGCGTGTCAACTATAATTTGGCCCTTAAAATTACATTGCCAATGACTGAACAACAAGGGCATTTGCCATCCACCACTGTGGAAACTGAACCCTGTGTTGTGACAGCTGCTGACCCTCAACACACCATAACTTTGACCACAAACACATTTGTCAGTAAAGTGACATATCTGCTTTTTAATACACTATGTATATTTGTCATACTTATTCTTCCAAGGAACAAGTCTTTTAATTTCATGACTGCAATGACCATCCATAATGATTTTGGAGCCCCCCAAATTAAAGTCTTTCATCTTTCCATTGTTTGTCCATCTATTTGCGATGAAATGATGGAACTGAATGCCATGATCTTTACTGATTGAATGTTGAGTGTTAGGCCAGCTTTTGACTTCTACCTAATTTTGGGATGCTTCCGAGGATCCCTGAAACTTCTCAAAGAGAGACATTACACTAATTACGTTCATTTTGTAGGTTGAATTGCATGGAAAGTATTGTAAAGTGAGTAATAAGTCTCTGGTTATATTGTATGGTAAATGTTAATAATACAGATAACTATACGGAGTTCCCCAGTTGATCAAATGTATAACTCAATACATGATCAATAACTGTAATAGTGTAACTCTAGATATGGGAAGATGCATTGAAAGGGAATACTTTCCTGGACCATAACTACAGGACAGGTGTCCAGAGATCCTGGACTATTAAGACCAAGTCTGTAACATCAGGGAAAGGGAAGAGTAGGTGAGACATATGGAAAGAGTAACATGGAGCCCTATACTATCATATGTAAAAGAGATAACTATTGTCAATGCACTGTGGGTTAAAGGATCTTACATGGGGGCTATGCGGTGGCCTGGAGAGGTGGGATGGGGGGATGGGATATACATATGACTTATCTGGAATTATACATATCTGTAAACAACAAAACTCTGTAAAAGGAAAAACGGAACATTCTTTTAAAAAAAAAATGGCCAAAAAAAAAAGACCAAGTGTATAATAGCATATTATGGTCTATGAACAAAAAACTTCTTCAGATCTGGGAAAAAACCTTTCCAGTAATATGGAACGAAATGAAATGCTCCCCAAATTATGTTGGATTTATGACCACAAGGGGGCGTGTCAACTATAATTTGGCCCTTAAAATTACATTGCCAATGACTGAACAACAAGGGCATTTGCCATCCACCACTGTGGAAACTGAACCCTGTGTTGTGACAGCTGCTGACCCTCAACACACCATAACTTTGACCACAAACACATTTGTCAGTAAAGTGACATATCTGCTTTTTAATACACTATGTATATTTGTCATACTTATTCTTCCAAGGAACAAGTCTTTTAATTTCATGACTGCAATGACCATCCATAATGATTTTGGAGCCCCCCAAATTAAAGTCTATCACTCTTTCCATTGTTTGTCCATCTATTTGCGATGAAATGATGGAACTGAATGCCATGATCTTTACTGATTGAATGTTGAGTGTTAGGCCAGCTTTTTCACTCTCCTCTTTCACCTTCATCAAGAGGCTCTTTAGTTCCTCTTTTCTTTTTGCTGTAAGGGTGGTGTCATCTGCATACCTGAAGTTATTGATATTTCTCCTGGAAATCTTGATTTTGGCTTCTGGTTCACCCAGACGGGCATTACTCATGATGTACTCTGCATATAAGTTAAATTAGCAATGTGACAATATACAGCCTTGATGTACTCCTTTCCCAATTTGGAACCAATCTGTTGCTCCATGTCCAGTTCTAATTATTGCTTCCTGTCCCAGCAGTTCATGGCAAATATATGGGCAGACAATGGAACCAGTGACAGACTTTATCTCCTTGGGCTCAAAAATCACTGTGGATGGTGATTGCACCCATGGAATTTAAAGAAGCTTGCTCCTTGGCAGAAATTCTATGACAAACCTACACAATGTATTAAAAAACAGAGACATCAGTTTACCAACAAAGATCCATATAGTCCAAGCTATGACTTTCCCAGTAGTCATGTCAATATGTGAGAGTTGAACCATAAAGAAGGCGGAGTGCAGAAGAATTGATGTCTTTGAACTTGGAATACAAGGGGATCAAACCTATCAATCCTAAAGCAAACCAACCCTGAATCTGAATTGCAAGGATTGATGCTGAAGCTTAAGCTCCAATACTTTGACTACCTGATTTGAAGAGATAACTCATTGGACAAGATCCTGATGCTGGGAAAAATAGAAAGCAAATGGATGAAAAGATGACAAAAGATGAGATGAAAAAGACTGGATTTATGACCACAAGGGGGCGTGTCAACTATAATTTGGCCCTTAAAATTACATTGCCAATGACTGAACAACAAGGGCATTTGCCATCCACCACTGTGGAAACTGAACCCTGTGTTGTGACAGCTGCTGACCCTCAACACACCATAACTTTGACCACAAACACATTTGTCAGTAAAGTGACATATCTGCTTTTTAATACACTATGTATATTTGTCATACTTATTCTTCCAAGGAACAAGTCTTTTAATTTCATGACTGCAATGACCATCCATAATGATTTTGGAGCCCCCCAAATTAAAGTCTATCACTCTTTCCATTGTTTGTCCATCTATTTGCGATGAAATGATGGAACTGAATGCCATGATCTTTACTGATTGAATGTTGAGTGTTAGGCCAGCTTTTTCACTCTCCTCTTTCACCTTCATCAAGAGGCTCTTTAGTTCCTCTTTTCTTTTTGCTGTAAGGGTGGTGTCATCTGCATACCTGAAGTTATTGATATTTCTCCTGGAAATCTTGATTTTGGCTTCTGGTTCACCCAGACGGGCATTACTCATGATGTACTCTGCATATAAGTTAAATTAGCAATGTGACAATATACAGCCTTGATGTACTCCTTTCCCAATTTGGAACCAATCTGTTGCTCCATGTCCAGTTCTAATTATTGCTTCCTGTCCCAGCAGTTCATGGCAAATATATGGGCAGACAATGGAACCAGTGACAGACTTTATCTCCTTGGGCTCAAAAATCACTGTGGATGGTGATTGCACCCATGGAATTTAAAGAAGCTTGCTCCTTGGCAGAAATTCTATGACAAACCTACACAATGTATTAAAAAACAGAGACATCAGTTTACCAACAAAGATCCATATAGTCCAAGCTATGACTTTCCCAGTAGTCATGTCAATATGTGAGAGTTGAACCATAAAGAAGGCGGAGTGCAGAAGAATTGATGTCTTTGAACTTGGAATACAAGGGGATCAAACCTATCAATCCTAAAGCAAACCAACCCTGAATCTGAATTGCAAGGATTGATGCTGAAGCTTAAGCTCCAATACTTTGACTACCTGATTTGAAGAGATAACTCATTGGACAAGATCCTGATGCTGGGAAAAATAGAAAGCAAATGGATGAAAAGATGACAAAAGATGAGATGAAAAAAGACTGGAGATATAGGGATCAGCCTCCCCAGTTTCAGACTATGCTACAAAGCAATAGTCATCAAGATAGTATGGTACTGCCACAAAGACAGAAATATCAACCAATGGAACAAGATAGAGATCTCAGAGATAAACACACGCACATATGGGTACCTTATTTTTGACAAAGGAGGTAAAAATACAAAATGGGGCAAAGACAGCCTCTTCAACAAATGGTGCTGGGAAAACTGGACAGCTTCATGCAGAAAATGAAGTTGGAACATTTCCTGACCTGATACACAAAGATAAGCTCAAAATGGATTAAAGATCTAATTGTAAGGACAGAGACCATAAAACTCTTGGAGGAGAATATAGGCAAAACACTCAGTGACATAAATCAAAGCAAGATCCTCTATGACCCACCTTCTAGAATAACAGAAATAAAGACAAAAATAAGCACATGGACCTAATGAAACAAAAGCTTCTGCATAGCAAAAGAAACTACAAACAAGGTAAACAGACAACCCACAGAACGGGATAAAGGAACAGCAAATGAAACAACTGACAAAGGACTAATCTCCAAAATATATAAGCAACTCAGACAACTCAATACTGGGAAAACAAGCAACCAATCAAAAAATGGGAAAAAGAGACATCTATCCAATGAAGACATACAGATGGCCAAAAAAACACATGAGAAGATACTCAACGTCGCTTATTATTATTAGAGAAATGCAAATCAAAACTACAGTGAAATATCACCTCACACCAGTCAGAATGGTCATCATCAAAAAATCTACAGATAATAAATTCTGGAGAGGGTGCTGAGAAAAAGGAACACTCTTCCATTGTTGGTGGGAATGTAAATTGATAAAACCACTATGGAAGCCAGTATGGAGATTCCTCAAACAGCTAAAAATAGAGGGACCATATGACCCAACAATCCCACTATTAGGTTTATACCCTGATGAAATGAAAATTGATAGAGACACCTGTACCCCAATATTCATTGCAACACTCTACACAATAGCTAGGTTATGGAAGCAACCTAGATGTCCATCAATGAATGAATCGATTAAGAAGCTCTGGCACATATATATATACAATGGAACACTTCTCAGTTGCAAAAAGAAATGCAGAAGACTCAGTCCTAATGAGATGGATGAACTTACAACCTATTATACACAGTGAAGTAAGTCAAAAAGAAAAGGACAATTACAGTATACTAACATATATATATATATATATATATATATATATATATATATATATGGAATCTAGTAAGTTCATACTGATAGATACCCACGTAGAGCATCAGTGGAAAAACAGGCATAGAGAACAGACTTATGAACACTGGGAAGAGGAAAAAGTGATTTAGAGATTTGGAAAGAGCAACACGGAACCCTATACTATCTTATGTAAAAGAGATAACTATTGTCGATGTGCTGTGGGACTAAGGGATTGTACATGGGGGCTATGTGATGACCTAGAGGGTGAGATGGTAGGGGGGAATGGAATATATATATATATATATACATGACTAAGCTGGAATTATGCATATGTGTAAACAACAAATTCTGTAAAATCAAAAAAAGAAAAAACTTGTGTCTGTGAGGAAAAAATTAAAATCTTTACAGTAAAATGAGGTCTTCTATTTTTTTGTGTTCAAAAAAATTTTTTTCCTATGTTTTGTATTTAGATACATCAATTTGGAATTTATTTTTAAGAAATGAAATTTAAAAATTTTTTAAACAATTCAGTGTCACTACATTATCTTCCAGTTTTACTTATCTAGCTAAGATGACCATTTTCCCCCACTGTGCTACTGCTTATTTCGTCAGTGTGAGAATTTACACATAATTTTTTGTTATTCATGTGTATACTAATTCTGAGTTATTTTACAATTTAATAATATTGTAAATATATTATTTACAATTTCTTTGAGTTGTGTGTGTAGAATACAATTTTGAAATATTTAATCCTGTATTCTGTGCTTCAGATACATAGACCAATTAATATTAATGTCTTTCCTGGAATATCATTTTGATTTTCTAGATAAGCAGACTTGTCTTCTATAAATAACTATTTTAATTTTTAAACTTCATAGGGTATTTTTCATTGTTTTATTTCATTTGCTAGTGCTCCTACCATAGTATCGAATAAAAGTTGTAATTTCTGACTTAAAAGCACAACAACAGCAACAACAAAAGATGAGATGATTGGATGGCACTGCTGAGTGAATGGACATGAGTTTGAGCAAGCTCTAGGAGATGATGAAGAACAGGGAATTTTGGCATGCTGAGGTTATATAGAATTGGATACTGAGTAACTGAACTGAATTGCTAGCATGGGAGATGAGCATAAGTGTCTGATGGTTAGCATATTCTTTAATACTAACCTTCTTGTGAATTGGGGTAATGATTGACTTTTCCAGTCCTGTTGCCATGGGTTGGGTAGATCTTCAAGATTTGATGAAATAATGCAAAACTTTGATGGCATCATCCTTTAGGGATTTGAATGGCTCTACTAGAATACCACAAAATCCCCTAGTTTTATTAACTGCAGTGCTTCCTAAAGCCCACTCTGCTTGGCATTCCAGAATGTCTGGCTCTGGGTGGATAGCCAAACCATTGTAGCATTTCAATTCATTAAGATCTTTTTTGTACAGTTCTTCTGTTTGTCTTTTCCATCTCTCCTTGATCTCTTCAGTGTCTACTAGGGCTCTACCATTTCTATTCTATATTGTGCCCATCTTTGGGTGGAATATTGGCTTGCTATTTCCAACTTTCCTGAAGAGATCTCTAATCATTTCCCTTCTGTTGTTCTATTATTGTGCACTGTTCATTGAAGAAGGCCTTCTTGTCTCTCCTTGCTATTCCTTGGAACTCTTCATTTAGTTGGATGCACCTTCCCTCTCTCCATTTCTTTTCGCTTCTCTTCATTCGTCAGCTATTTGCAATGCCCCCTCAGATAACCACTTTGCCTGCTTCCTTTTCTTTTTCTTTGGGATGGTTTTTTCTCTGCCTCCTGTACAATATTACAGACCTCTATGTATAGTTCTTCAGGCACCCTGTTACCTAGATTGATCCCTGAGTCTATTTGTAAGTCCACTGGAATATTTCATTTTGATTTTCTAGATAAGCAGACTTGTCTTCTATAAATAACTATTTTAATTTTTAAACTTCATAGGGTATTTTTCATTGTTTTATTTCATTTGCTAGTGCTCCTACCATAGTATCGAATAAAAGTTGTAATTTCTGACTTAAAAGCACAACAACAGCAACAACAAAAGATGAGATGATTGGATGGCACTGCTGAGTGAATAGACATGAGTTTGAGCAAGCTCTAGGAGATGATGAAGAACAGGGAATTTTGGCATGCTGAGGTTATATAGAATTGGATACTGAGTAACTGAACTGAATTGCTAGCATGGGAGATGAGCATAAGTGTCTGATGGTTAGCATATTCTTTAATACTAACCTTCTTGTGAATTGGGGTAATGATTGACTTTTCCAGTCCTGTTGCCATGGGTTGGGTAGATCTTCAAGATTTGATGAAATAATGCAAAACTTTGATGGCATCATCCTTTAGGGATTTGAATGGCTCTACTAGAATACCACAAAATCCCCTAGTTTTATTAACTGCAGTGCTTCCTAAAGCCCACTCTGCTTGGCATTCCAGAATGTCTGGCTCTGGGTGGATAGCCAAACCATTGTAGCATTTCAATTCATTAAGATCTTTTTTGTACAGTTCTTCTGTTTGTCTTTTCCATCTCTCCTTGATCTCTTCAGTGTCTACTAGGGCTCTACCATTTCTATTCTATATTGTGCCCATCTTTGGGTGGAATATTGGCTTGCTATTTCCAACTTTCCTGAAGAGATCTCTAATCATTTCCCTTCTGTTGTTCTATTATTGTGCACTGTTCATTGAAGAAGGCCTTCTTGTCTCTCCTTGCTATTCCTTGGAACTCTTCATTTAGTTGGATGCACCTTCCCTCTCTCCATTTCTTTTCGCTTCTCTTCATTCGTCAGCTATTTGCAATGCCCCCTCAGATAACCACTTTGCCTGCTTCCTTTTCTTTTTCTTTGGGATGGTTTTTTCTCTGCCTCCTGTACAATATTACAGACCTCTATGTATAGTTCTTCAGGCACCCTGTTACCTAGATTGAATCCCTTGAGTCTATTTGTAAAGTCCACTGCAAATTCATATGGAATTTGATTTAAGTCATAGCAGGCTGACCCAGTGGCTTTCTCTACTTTTTTTAACCCTAAATTTTACTGTGAGAAGCTGATGATCTGATTCACAGTCAGCTCCAGGTCTTGTTTTTGCTGACTGTATATAGCTTTTGTATCTTCAGCTACAAATAATGTAATCAATTTGATCAGTATTGATTATCTGGCGATATCCATGTGTAGAGTCATCTCTTGTGTTGTTAAAAAAGGTGTGTTTGATATAACCAGTGCATTCTCTTGGCAGAATTCTGTTAACCTTTTCCTTGCTTCATTTTGTTCTCCAAGACCAAACTCACCCGTTACTCCAGGTAGCTCTTGACTTCCTACTTTTGCATTCCAATCCCCAATGATAGACTATCTATTCTAGGTGTTAGTTCTAAGAGGTCTGCTAGGTCTTTATAGAACTGACCAATTTCAACTTGTTTGGCATCGATGGTAGGGGCATAGACTTGAATTACTCTGATGGTGAATGGCTTGCTTTGGAAATGAACTGAAATCATTCTGTCATTTTTGAGATTGCACCCAAATACTGTATTTTAGAATCTTTTGTTGATTATGAGGGCTACTACATCTGTTCTATTCCATCAGTTCTATTCAGTCACTCAGTCATGTCTGACTGTTTATTACCTCATGGACTGAAGCATGCCAGCCTTCCCTGTCCTTCACCATCTCCCAGAGCTTGCTCAAACTCATGTTCATTGATTCAGTGATGTCATTCAACCAACTCATCCTCTGCCATCCCCTTTTCCTTTTGCCTTTTATTTTTGCCAGCATCTGAGTCGTTTCCAGTGAGTCGTCTTTTCACGTCAGGTGGCCAAAGGATTGGAGCTTCAGCTTCAGTATCAGTCCCTCGAATGAATATTCAAGGCTGATTTCCTTTAGGATTGACTGGCTTGATTTCCTTGCAGCCCAAAGGAATCTCAAGTCTTCTCCTACACTTGAGTTCAAACACATCAATTCTTCTGTTCTCAGCCTTCTTTAGGGTCCAGCTCTTATATCCATACATGACTACTGGGAAGACCACAGCTTTGACTATATGGACTTTAGTAGATGTGATCTGAATTAAATTCACCCATTCCCACCCATTTTAGCTCACTGAGTCCAGAGATGTTGATGTTTATTCTTATCATCACCTGCCTGACTACATCCTACTTACCTTGATTCATGGACCTAACATTCCAGGTTCCTATGCAATACTGTTCTTTGCAGCGTTGTGTTTTACTTTCATCACCAGACATATCTACAATAGAGTATCATTTCTGCTTTGGCCCAGCGTCTTCATTCTTTCCGGGGCTATTAGTAACTTTCCTCCACTCTTCTCCAATAGCACATTGGACACCTTTAGATCTGGGGAACTCATCTTTCAATGTCATATCTTTTTGTCTTTTTATAGAACACAAGATTCTCATGGAAAGTATTCTGGGGTGGTATGTCACTCCCTCTTCCAATGGATGACGTTTTGTTAGAACTTTCTACTATGACCCATCTGTCATGGGTTGACCCTACATGGCATGACTTATAGCTTCACTGAGTTGTGCAAGCCCCTTCACCATGACAAGGCAGTGATCCATGAAAGGGCTCTCTCCATTACTGGACCACATTTTACCTTTTCTCATATTGGTGTCTCTAGTACACTTGCCTTATATCTTTGGCATGGTGGTGAGTTGCTTGAGAGGAGTCCTTGAGTCCTTAAGAATGCTACATCTGTTCTATTCCATCAGTTCTATTCAGTCACTCAGTCATGTCTGACTGTTTATTACCTCATGGACTGAAGCATGCCAGCCTTCCCTGTCCTTCACCATCTCCCAGAGCTTGCTCAAACTCATGTTCATTGATTCAGTGATGTCATTCAACCAACTCATCCTCTGCCATCCCCTTTTCCTTTTGCCTTTTATTTTTGCCAGCATCTGAGTCGTTTCCAGTGAGTCGTCTTTTCACGTCAGGTGGCCAAAGGATTGGAGCTTCAGCTTCAGTATCAGTCCCTCGAATGAATATTCAAGGCTGATTTCCTTTAGGATTGACTGGCTTGATTTCCTTGCAGCCCAAAGGAATCTCAAGTCTTCTCCTACACTTGAGTTCAAACACATCAATTCTTCTGTTCTCAGCCTTCTTTAGGGTCCAGCTCTTATATCCATACATGACTACTGGGAAGACCACAGCTTTGACTATATGGACTTTAGTAGATGTGATCTGAATTAAATTCACCCATTCCCACCCATTTTAGCTCACTGAGTCCAGAGATGTTGATGTTTATTCTTATCATCACCTGCCTGACTACATCCTACTTACCTTGATTCATGGACCTAACATTCCAGGTTCCTATGCAATACTGTTCTTTGCAGCGTTGTGTTTTACTTTCATCACCAGACATATCTACAATAGAGTATCATTTCTGCTTTGGCCCAGCGTCTTCATTCTTTCCGGGGCTATTAGTAACTTTCCTCCACTCTTCTCCAATAGCACATTGGACACCTTTAGATCTGGGGAACTCATCTTTCAATGTCATATCTTTTGTCTTTTATAGAACACAAGATTCTCATGGAAAGTATTCTGGGGTGGTATGTCACTCCCTCTTCCAATGGATGACGTTTTGTTAGAACTTTCTACTATGACCCATCTGTCATGGGTTGACCCTACATGGCATGACTTATAGCTTCACTGAGTTGTGCAAGCCCCTTCACCATGACAAGGCAGTGATCCATGAAAGGGCTCTCTCCATTACTGGACCACATTTTACCTTTTCTCATATTGGTGTCTCTAGTACACTTGCCTTATATCTTTGGCATGGTGGTGAGTTGCTTGAGAGGAGTCCTTGGAGTCCTTAAGAATGAAATGCTTTATAAGATAACTGACTTGGATACAATCAAGTCTTCTGCCAAATTCTGGTATCTCTTACCTGTTATCACTTAAACTTTGCTTAAAGAGTCCCCAAAAGACAAGCTATCTTCATTACCAGGAATTTCTCTTTTTATTCTGAGCTGAGAGCCACATTCTGTGGACTCAGAATGACTTTGTCTTCCATACAATAGTCCTTCAAATATACATAGATAGCAATCTTATAACCTCTGTTTTTTTCTCTTCACCATTCCAGAGGTTTTCCCATTGCCTTCAGCTCTTCCTTGGAGGACATGGCCTTGTGATTCCTCTATCCTGGTCACCTTTCTCAAAACACCTTCAAGACGACCTGATGCCAAGACCTGACTAAGCCAAATGTGGTTCAGAGCATAATGTGGTGTCTATTGAGCAATACCTACCAAAATGATTGGCTCTAGACATAAATTTTAGAGTTATAGTATAATGTGTATTAGTGACCAAGCATATGCAACCAGTCATCCCTTCCTGAGTTATGCTTCCTCACCTGCAAAATGCAGGTAATAACCTCAGTCTTTCCCACTTTTTAACTTTGTGGAGTGGAACAAATAGGACAATACCTAAAACTTCAAAACACAATTATTAATTCAATACGTTCACTCTAACCATGAACATATTGTTGCTGCTGCTTAGTCACTTCAGTCATGTTCAGTTGTGTGACCCCATGGACTGTAGTGCCCCAGGCTTCTCCGTCCATGGAATTTTCCAGACAAGAATACTGGAGTGGATTACCATTTCCTTCTTCAACTGTTAGAGCTAGAAAAATCAAGCTTGTCTGACAATTTGAAAGGGAAAACTCTTCCAATGGATGACGTTTTGTTAGAACTTTCTACTATGACCCATCTGTCATGGGTTGACCCTACATGGCATGACTTATAGCTTCACTGAGTTGTGCAAGCCCCTTCACCATGACAAGGCAGTGATCCATGAAAGGGCTCTCTCCATTACTGGACCACATTTTACCTTTTCTCATATTGGTGTCTCTAGTACACTTGCCTTATATCTTTGGCATGGTGGTGAGTTGCTTGAGAGGAGTCCTTGGAGTCCTTAAGAATGAAATGCTTTATAAGATAACTGACTTGGATACAATCAAGTCTTCTGCCAAATTCTGGTATCTCTTACCTGTTATCACTTAAACTTTGCTTAAAGAGTCCCAAAAAAGACAAGCTATCTTCATTACCAGGAATTTCTCTTTTTATTCTGAGCTGAGAGCCACATTCTGTGGACTCAGAATGACTTTGTCTTCCATACAATAGTCCTTCAAATATACATAGATAGCAATCTTATAACCTCTGTTTTTTTCTCTTCACCATTCCAGAGGTTTTCCCATTGCCTTCAGCTCTTCCTTGGAGGACATGGCCTTGTGATTCCTCTATCCTGGTCACCTTTCTCAAAACACCTTCAAGACGACCTGATGCCAAGACCTGACTAAGCCAAATGTGGTTCAGAGCATAATGTGGTGTCTATTGAGCAATACCTACCAAAATGATTGGCTCTAGACATAAATTTTAGAGTTATAGTATAATGTGTATTAGTGACCAAGCATATGCAACCAGTCATCCCTTCCTGAGTTATGCTTCCTCACCTGCAAAATGCAGGTAATAACCTCAGTCTTTCCCACTTTTTAACTTTGTGGAGAGGAACAAATAGGACAATACCTAAAAACTTCAAAACACAATTATTAATTCAATACGTTCACTCTAACCATGAACATATTGTTGCTGCTGCTTAGTCACTTCAGTCATGTTCAGTTGTGTGACCCCATGGACTGTAGTGCCCCAGGCTTCTCCGTCCATGGAATTTTCCAGACAAGAATACTGGAGTGGATTACCATTTCCTTCTTCAACTGTTAGAGCTAGAAAAATCAAGCTTGTCTGACAATTTGAAAGGGAAAAGGTAGGCCTATCCTCTAATAACAAATTCTGTGTCTCAGGCAAGCCCAAAATTCCTGATTGGCAGTTTGATGAGACCAACTAGAGTGAGCTCATCTTCTTCAAGCCTGTAGTTGACACCAGTTATTCTGGCTGCCCATCATTCTTCCACTCTTCTTCAGATGAAGTGAACCTCTACTCTGTGTAATCACATCTCCTTCCCTCTCACTCCATGTCCAGGTCCCAGGGGATAATACTAATGGGTTTTAAGCAAACAATGTATTCCATCTCCTTGCCACAATGATTGGTTCTTGTATGGGTATTAGACCTAAATCAGGTCAAGTCTAAAATTTCTCTTCAACCACCTCTTTTTTGCTGTAAATGGAAAGGAAAGGAAAGCTGTAGCTCTTGAAATAGTGACAGTTATCTTGAGACAGAGTCATCAAGAGAATGCAGCCAACATTAATGAAGGTGAGCCAAGAAGTAAACAAAGAAGAAGAATCCTAGGCATATTGTCTGTGACTGGATCAAACTATCCTCAAAATGAGACTAACTGTGTACTTTTCAATTACACAAGCCAACAAATTCTCAATATTGCTTAAACCAGCATGGGTTTTAATACATACAAAAATTTATACCTGAAACAGAAGAATCCTTCTAGATAAAGTCCTGTATGACACTACCTTCCTTTGTCCCTCTTCTTGTATAACTGTTGAGAGAACTATAGGGAACAGTAGTTCGGTCATCCCTAAACAGTGTGTAAGCCTCCACGAGCATGGTGCTAACCATGAAGTCCCCTTCCTTATAAAATGGACTGAGTAGAATCTGCTTTATTGAGTTGCTTTGAGGATTAAAGAAAGTAGTGTGCATTAATTTCTCTGTACATTGTATGGCATACATTAAGTATGTAATGCATTTTCCTTTGGTTATCTAAAGGAACTGTTCTACTGTGTCCCCACCACATGACAAAGACTCTGACTTTGAACACAGCAGTCATGTGTGTAAAATGAAAGTATAAAATAAGAATTAAGACTAAAAAAACAACTATAGGAAATAACAAATTAAGAAAGACCCTTGAGCATCAGGTTATCTTTTTCCTAAGTGTCAATCTTGGCTCCTTAAAGCTAAGCAGTTTCCATAAAAGGCTGGCATTGGCTTGGAATAGTTGTTTTAGGCAAAGGGAGGGAAATGGAGAGGGGAAAGGAGGACTTTGAAAGACCTGACAAATATCCAGAACTTTAGTTTTCTTTTCCTTTCCTCTAATGTCTGAAAAATTCCCTCTCCTACTCTTCCCTAGTTGTAGAAATACCTAGTCAGTTATCACAACTTTTTACATGGACTTAACCTGTCAGGAAGAGAGATACCCTCTTCATCAGAGTGTGAGAGGCTAGAGAGTTGTGTTTCGAACATCTCTTTGCCTATCCTTTTCAAGCTACACCCCCTCCTCTTCAGGAGACACCTGAGTCCACAGAGGCCCCCTTGTTACCGAGTCCAAGCCCAATCTGCTCACTGCATGGCAGGCCAATGAATCCAAGAGACGAGATGTTTAGGCAAGAAAAACGATTTTATTAGGAAAACAGCTGACCAAGAAGATGGCAGGCTAGTGCCTCGTAAAAAACCCCATCTTACTGGGGTTTGAATACCAGGTTATTTTGTAGATCAGAGATGGGGAGAGGTGAGGAAGCAAAGCAAAAATATCATTAATCTTACAAACATCTTTTCCAATGGCAAGCCCCAAGCAGGAGATGTGTTAACTTCTCTCTTCCTGCCATCTACAGGTGGACAGGATTCTCAGAACAAAGGTATTTTACTTCACAATCAAGCAGAAAGGTAGGGTCCTTGAGGCAAACCATTAACCATGATTATAACAACAATAGCGAAGGAAAACAAGTCAAATAAACAGTTTGCAACATGGAGCTAGAATTGGTTTTCTCCCTGCAACACCCTCACACCTCCTGCCTATTTCAATATCCTTCTTTCTTCCAGAGGTCTTTTCTGGTCCCCAGAACATACAATAACAGCCCATACATTGATCATTAAACACTTAACCAGATACCACTTGACATGATAAGTTTACAGGAGTATCTAACTTAGTTCCTGGGGAAAGAGACCATATCCTCTATGTTTCTGTATTTTAGAAGCTTATCAGGTAAAATTTACATGTGTTTGACATTATAAAGTCACCAGTTTATGAGTCTCAGAAAATTCTCTATCAGCATCTCCATTGCCATCAACAAAACCACATCCACTTGGAATTTCAAGAAAAAACTGCTTTCCCGCCAGCTTGGAATAAAAGCATCTCCTTCAAATTCCATTTACTTTGACTCGCTATGCAAAGATAATAGATTAATTCAACTACTTAGCTACTTAACTATTTGACCAAGTAAAATTTTTGCACTTACAAGGGATGTTCAGATGTGTCCGTTAATTTGAATCTATTCTGATCCTTTAGATAGTAGAATTACTTTCAGTAAGAAGATCTATTTTGTACGGTGGACATATGCTCCCAGAGTATGCAGAAAAAAAAGAATAGGAGAGATACAGAGAAGAAATGGAGAGGAAGAGGAAAAGAGAAAGCAATATGAAGGATTTTTTTTTCTTAAACACCATTATTTGATGGTGCTGCCAGTAGATAGCTTATGGTGAACAATCTCTGATTCCTGATCTCCAGAGGAGAAGATTTGCACTTTGTGATCAAAGACATGGCTTTGGTCACTCAGAACTTTGTGCAGTGAAAGGCTGATTAAAGGAAAAAGGGATAGAGAAAGCTTTCAGCTAAAGGAACTGGAAAGGGGATAGAAGAGTACTCCCAGAAGCTAACTCAGGCCAGGTATTTTGTATTTTTCCAGTTGGTTATTAACAAAAGATCAAAAGAATATTTAAAGGCTGTAAAGGTCTAACTAGACCCATTTCCACAGCATTAACATAAGATTAGCCAGAGGATGGCACTCTGCACTGGATGAGACATTCCAATTCAAAATAGTTTTTATCCATAAGACAATAAAGTTAGTCTCAGAGTAGATCTTTATCATGGCAAACATTTTAGACTAGAAAATGTTTGTTTCCCCATTGTCCTCCTCCTCCTTGGAAACCACTGGCCTCCTTACCAAGTCTGCCTATTCACCCCATTCAATGGAAATTCAATAAAAGGATCATTTTTTTAATTAATTAATCTATTTTATTTCTGATTATTCTGAGTCTTCTTTGCTGCCTGCTGGCTTTCTATAGTAGGAGCAAGGAGGGGTTCTCATTTCAGTGACTTCTTTTGTTGCATAGCATGAACTCTAGGCTGTTGGTCTTCAGTAGATGTGTTGCAAGGAGAAAACCAGTTCTAATTCCATGTTGAAAATTGTTTCTTTGACTTGCTTTCTGTTGCTATTATTATTATAAGCATTCTTAATGGCTTGCCTCAGGACTCTGTCCCTCTACCTGTTAAAGTAAAATACATTTTTTCAATAAGTCTTTCCACCTGTAGATGACAGGAAGAGAGAAGTTAACATTTCCCCTGCCTGAGGCTTGACATTCTAAGAGATGCTTGTAAGATTAATGATCATTTTGCTTTGCTTCCTCACCTCCCCCCATCTCTGATCTATAATATAACCTGGCCTCCAAACCCCAATAAGATGGGTTTTTCCGAGATGCTCGGCTGCCATGTTCTCGGTCAGCTGCTTTCCAAATAGTCATTTTCCTTCTCTCAAGGCCTCGTCTCTCAAATTTATTGGCCTGTTGTGTGGTGAGCAGAGCAAGCTTAACTCGGTAACAGATGCAACATTAAGACTCAGTAGTTGCAACATGCAGGCTCTATGGCATGGATTCAGTAGTTGTGGTGTACTCGCTTAGTTGCTCCACAGCTTATGAAATCTTCCCAGACCAGGTATCATTGGATTTTTATCCACTGTACCACAAGAGAAATCCAAGGTACATCATTTTTGAGATTATATATATCAGCAAACACACTTTCAAATAGCCAGTTATAATGATTAAATGGTATTTACTGTCATAGAAGCAAATACTAGATTTAACTTTTTTAAGAAATTGTATCACTCTATCTGACTTATTTCAAATGAAACGCAAAATATTTTTTTAAAATAAGCATCTTAGTTTGTCTCATTGGAAAAAAAGTAATGCACATAACTCCATCTCTAAAAATAATATAAGTATACATTTATTCATTATTAAAAATTTTTCAAGCAAAAGAACAGACAAAAGAGAACATTCTAGGATGTCATAGTCCAATAACTCCAATTTTAGAAAATTGCAGGACCATAAGCCCTAATTGACAAATAAAGTTACACAATGTGATGATTTGATGCACACACACACACACACACACACACATGTGGCTCAGCTGGCAAAGAATCCACCTGCAGTGCAGGAGCCCTATGTTCAATTCCTGGGTTGGAAAGATCCCCTGGGGGAGTGCATGGCAACCCACTCCAGTATTCATGCTTGAAGAATCCGATAGAGGAGACTGGCAGGCTACAGTCTATTGGGTCACAAAGAGTCAGACATGACTGAGTGATTAAGCACAGCACAGCCTAGGATACAGTGTGAAGTGAATATGCATTCTTAATGGCTTGCCTCAGGACTCTGTCCCTACCTGTTAAAGTAAAATACATTTTTCAATAAGTCTTTCCACCTGTAGATGACAGGAGAGAAGTTAACATTTCCTGCCTGAGGCTTGACATTCTAAGAGATGCTTGTAAGATTAATGATCATTTTGCTTTGCTTCCTCACCTCCCCCCATCTCTGATCTATAATATAACCTGGCCTCCAAACCCCAATAAGATGGGTTTTTCCGAGATGCTCGGCTGCCATGTTCTCGGTCAGCTGCTTTCCAAATAGTCATTTTCCTTCTCTCAAGGCCTCGTCTCTCAAATTTATTGGCCTGTTGTGTGGTGAGCAGAGCAAGCTTAACTCGGTAACAGATGCAACATTAAGACTCAGTAGTTGCAACATGCAGGCTCTATGGCATGGATTCAGTAGTTGTGGTGTACTCGCTTAGTTGCTCCACAGCTTATGAAATCTTCCCAGACCAGGTATCATTGGATTTTTATCCACTGTACCACAAGAGAAATCCAAGGTACATCATTTTTGAGATTATATATATCAGCAAACACACTTTCAAATAGCCAGTTATAATGATTAAATGGTATTTACTGTCATAGAAGCAAATACTAGATTTAACTTTTTTAAGAAATTGTATCACTCTATCTGACTTATTTCAAATGAAACGCAAAATATTTTTTAAGATAAGCATCTTAGTTTGTCTCATTGGAAAAAAAGTAATGCACATAACTCCATCTCTAAAAATAATATAAGTATACATTTATTCATTATTAAAAATTTTTCAAGCAAAAGAACAGACAAAAGAGAACATTCTAGGATGTCATAGTCCAATAACTCCAATTTTAGAAAATTGCAGGACCATAAGCCCTAATTGACAAATAAAGTTACACAATGTGATGATTTGATGCACACACACACACACACACACACACACATGTGGCTCAGCTGGCAAAGAATCCACCTGCAGTGCAGGAGCCCTATGTTCAATTCCTGGGTTGGAAAGATCCCCTGGGGGAGTGCATGGCAACCCACTCCAGTATTCATGCTTGAAGAATCCGATAGAGGAGACTGGCAGGCTACAGTCTATTGGGTCACAAAGAGTCAGACATGACTGAGTGATTAAGCACAGCACAGCCTAGGATACAGTGTGAAGTGAATATCAACCAACACACTCATCACCTAAAATAGTTATGGGGGTTTTTTTGCTGAAAAATCTTAAGATCTATTTTCTTGTCAATTTCAATATACAATTCAATAGGCACCATGTTGTACTGATAAACTCCGTTCCCCCAATGGGAGGGAGCAGAGATTTCCAGGGGGTCCCTGAGACTCAAAGACCAGACCAAGAGCTGCAAAAGCAAGAGTAGTATTTTATTGAGCGAGTGCGCACTCAGGTGTCAGCCTGGTCGAACAAGCTGCACACCCTCGCCGAGGATTCTGGGGTTTTTATAGGGCAAAGTTTCAAATTAACGCAAGCACATTAGGCAACATACGATTGGCTATATGTTTGGCAGGAAATCCAGTGATGAGCCCACTATCCTTGAGGTATCCGCGGGCTGGGGGTGTGAAGTCCTTGACACTTTCCAGAGGAATCTTTATGGCCAAGGCTATCTCTTAATCGCAGGTCTAAGGAGACTCTCAGGCGCCAGCAGGCAAGCAACTGACCCCCTGATTTAATGCCGGGGAGTCTCTGGTCGCGGTGTTGACCCTAGCAACTGGCCTTTTCTTATGACTGTTTAGAGCTGGGGAATCTCCGGCTGCTGTGTTAACTCTTTAATAGCCTACCAACCTAACATTCCAGCCTTTTTGGTGATATAGGGCGCCGAACTTTGTCTGGCTACTTCTTACTTCTTGCTGCCCATGTTTGGGCATGGGGAGTCTAAGGCTGGTCTGAGGGTGATGGGCTGGTGGGCAGTCGGGAATAGGGCTGAAGGAGCATCTGATGAATAGCGACCTGTGAGATTTCTTTCATTCGGCTCAGTAGAAATTCCAGGGAGTGCCGCTGAGCGTTGGAATTTGGTGGGCGGAGGCCTCGTATCGGGAGTGCCGTTCGGCGGGAGGGGGCCTCAGGGAGGATGTTTGCCTGCCTTTGGGTGGAACAACCTAGTCGGCTGAAACCAGGTTATCTGATTTTCCATTCTTTCAGTACATTAGATCATCAAAATGTATTCCTCTTGTAACTAAAACTTTGCATCCTTAGACAAACATCTCCCTATTTCCCGCATCCTCTAGCCCTTCACAACCGCCATTCTAATCTGTTTCTATGAACTCAGTTTATTTTTTCTTTTGTTCCACATGGAAAAGATACAATATTCGTCTTTCTCTTTCTAAATTATTTCGCTGATCACAATGCCTAATGCCCCCCAGGTTTATCCATGTTGCTGTAAATTATAGGATTTCATTTTTATGAATGAATAATATATATTATTATGTTGTATTGTGATTTTACTATATGTTACATAATATAATTTGCAATTAGGATGATTATGCAACATTATTTTCAATGGCCGAAACTTGGAAACAATATAAGTTCCTAAATGGTCATTGAAAGACAAATCAATTCTCAAAATAGAGAGAGAGAGAGAGAGAGAGAGAGAAAGTAGAATATTTTCCAACAATAAAAAGAAGCTCAGTTCATTTGCTCAGTTGTGGCCAACTCTTTGGAACCTCATACCCCATGGACTGCAGCATTCCAGGCTTCCCTGTCATTCACCATCTTCCAGGTATGCTCAAATTCATGTATATTGACTTCCTGATGTTACCCAACCATCTCATCTTCTGTCATCCCCTTCTCCTTCCACTATTTTTACCAGCATCAGGGTCTTTTCCAATGAATCATCTCTTAACATCAGGTGATCAAAGTATTAGAGCTTCAGTATCAGTCCTTCCAATTAATATTCAGTGTTGATTTCCTTACAGGATTGATTGGTTTGATTTCCTTGCAGTCCAAGGGAGTCCAAGAGTCTTCTCCAACACTGTAGTTCAAAGACATCAATTCTTCAGCACTTAGCCTTTTTCATGGTTCAATTCTCACAACCATACATGACTGCTGGGAAAACCATATGGTCCTTTTTAGACCCATGTGCCTCTGCTTTTTAGCATGATATTGAGGTTTGTCACAGTTTTCTGATAAGGAGCAAACGTCTTTAAATTTCATGACTGGCTATTGATTGGAGGTTCCATTGACCACTTCCTCATGTTACTCACAGAACACAGAAAAGCATTTTACTTACTAAGTTACTGGCTTACTACAAAGAATATTAAAGGATATGAATTTATAGTCATATGAGCAAGATACACAGGGAAAGATTCTGAAAAAAAGGAGCTCTGTCATTGTGAAAGTTGGGGCCCAACATGGCAAAATGTACCCTTCATGGATAACTGCCTTTTTATGGTTAAGGGGTTTGTATAACTCAATGAAGCTATGAGACACACCAAACAGGTTCACCTAAGATAGAAGGGCCATAGTGGAGAGTTCTGACAAAACATTACCCGCTGGAGAAGGGAATGGCAAATCCCTCCAGTATACTTGTCATAAGAACCCTATGAACTGTATAAAAAGGCAAAAAGATATGACACCAAAAGATGGACACCCAGGCCAGAAGGTATCCAATATGCAGAGCAGAGGACAACTATCAATAAAGAAAAAATGAAGCAGCAGGGCCAACCAAAACAATGCTCATGTGTGGATGTGTTTGGTGATAAAAGTAAAATCTGATGCTGTAAAGAACAGTATTGGCATAGGAATCTGGAATAATGAATCAAAGTAAAGAGGATGTAATCAAGCAAGGGACGACAAGACTAAACGTCAACATGTTAGGAACAAGTGAACTAAAATAGACAAGAATGGGTGACTTTAGTTCAGATGACGATTGTATCTTCTACTGTAGGAAAGTATACCATAGAAGTGGAGTAGCCCTCGTGATCAACAAAAGAGCCTAAAATGAAGTACTTGTGTGAAACCTCAAAAGTGACAGAGTTATTTGTTTATTTCCAAAACAAACCATTCAGCATCACAGTAATCTTAAGTTTATGCCTCAACCACCAATGGTGAAGCTGAACTTGATCAATTCTATGAAGACCTACAGTACCTCTGAGAACTAACACCAGAAAAAAAGATACCCTATTTATCGAAGGGGACTGGAATGCAAAAGTAGGAAGTCATGAGATACCTGGAATAACAGGCAAGTTTGGCCTTGGAGAACAAATGAAACAGACCCAAAGTTAACAGAAATCTGTTAAATGAATGCACTGGTCACAGCAAACAGCCTTTTCCAACAGCACAAGAGACGACTTTACTAATGGACATCACCAAATGGTCAATACTGAAATCAGGTTGAAAATATTCTTTGTAGCTGAACATGAACAAAGTGTATACATTCAGCAACAACAAGACCTGGAAATGACTGTGGCTCAGCTCATCAGCTCTTCATAGCAAAAATCAAGCATAAACTAAATAAAGCAGGAAAACCACTAAGCCAGTCAGATATGACTTAAGTCAAATCCCGTATGAATATACAGTGGAGGTAAAGAATATATTCAAGGGTTTATATCTAGTAAACAGAGTGCCTGAAGAACTATGGATAGAGGTTCATAATATTTTACAGGAGGCAGTGAACAAAACCGTCCCAAGGAAAAAGACATGGAAGAAGACAAAGTGGTTGTCTGAGGGATCTTCTCAAGTAGCTAAGGAAAGAAGAGAATTGAAAAGCAAGGGAGAAAGGGAAAGATGCACTCGACTAAGCAAGACGACAAGACTAAACGTCAAGCATGCTTTAGGTTTTAAAAGAACAAAGGTATTGGCATAGGAATCTGGAATAATGAATCAAAGTAAAGAGGATGTAATCAAGCAAGGGACGACAAGACTAAACGTCAACATGTTAGGAACAAGTGAACTAAAATAGACAAGAATGGGTGACTTTAGTTCAGATGACGATTGTATCTTCTACTGTAGGAAAGTATACCATAGAAGTGGAGTAGCCCTCGTGATCAACAAAAGAGCCTAAAATGAAGTACTTGTGTGAAACCTCAAAAGTGACAGAGTTATTTGTTTATTTCCAAAACAAACCATTCAGCATCACAGTAATCTTAAGTTTATGCCTCAACCACCAATGGTGAAGCTGAACTTGATCAATTCTATGAAGACCTACAGTACCTCTGAGAACTAACACCAGAAAAAAAGATACCCTATTTATCGAAGGGGACTGGAATGCAAAAGTAGGAAGTCATGAGATACCTGGAATAACAGGCAAGTTTGGCCTTGGAGAACAAATGAAACAGACCCAAAGTTAACAGAAATCTGTTAAATGAATGCACTGGTCACAGCAAACAGCCTTTTCCAACAGCACAAGAGACGACTTTACTAATGGACATCACCAAATGGTCAATACTGAAATCAGGTTGAAAATATTCTTTGTAGCTGAACATGAACAAAGTGTATACATTCAGCAACAACAAGACCTGGAAATGACTGTGGCTCAGCTCATCAGCTCTTCATAGCAAAAATCAAGCATAAACTAAATAAAGCAGGAAAACCACTAAGCCAGTCAGATATGACTTAAGTCAAATCCCGTATGAATATACAGTGGAGGTAAAGAATATATTCAAGGGTTTATATCTAGTAAACAGAGTGCCTGAAGAACTATGGATAGAGGTTCATAATATTTTACAGGAGGCAGTGAACAAAACCGTCCCAAGGAAAAAGACATGGAAGAAGACAAAGTGGTTGTCTGAGGGATCTTCTCAAGTAGCTAAGGAAAGAAGAGAATTGAAAAGCAAGGGAGAAAGGGAAAGATGCACTCGACTAAATGCAGGGTTCCAGAGAACAGCAAGAATAGACAAGAAGGCCTTCTTCAATGAACAGTGCAAAGAAATAGAGGAAAATAACAGAAGGGGAAAGTTTAGAGATCTCCTCAAGAAAACTGGAAATATCAAAAGAACATTTCATCCAAAGATGGGCACAATAAAGGACTTAAATGGTAAAGATCTAATAGAAGTAGAAGAGATCAAGATGAGACAGCAAAAATACAGTGAAGAATTGCATAAAAAAGATCTTAATGACCTCAGTAACCACAGTGGTATGGTCACTCACAGAGCCAGATGTCCTGAAATTTGAAGTCAAGTGGGCCTTAGGCAGCACTGCTGTCAATAAAGTTAGTGGAGGTGATGAAATTCCAAAAAAGCCATTTAAAATCAATAAAGTTGGAAAACCCAGTAGTGGGCATAGGAATGGAAAAGTTCAATCCTCATCCAAATTCCCAAGAAAGTCAGATCTAAAGAATATTCAAAGTACAGGACAATTGTACTCATCTCCCACACTAGTAAGATTACGCTCAAAATCCTTCAAGCTAGACATCAGCATTTTGTGAGCTGAGAACTATCAGATGCTCAAGTTAGGTTTAGAAAAGGTAGAGGAACAAAAGATAAAATTGCCAATATTCCCTGGATCATAAAGAAAGCAAAGGAATTCCAGAAAAATCATCTACCTCCGTCTCATCCACTATGCTAAAGCCTTTGTGTGGATCATCACTAACTGTGAAAAACTCTTAAAGAGATGGGAATATCAGGAAAACTTACCTGGCTCCTGAGAAACTTGTATGTTGGTCAAGAGCAACAGTTAGAAAATATTCTTTGTAGCTGAACATGAACAAAGTGTATACATTCAGCAACAACAAGACCTGGAAATGACTGTGGCTCAGCTCAGCTCTTCATAGCAAAAATCAAGCATAAACTAAATAAAGCAGGAAAACCACTAAGCCAGTCAGATATGACTTAAGTCAAATCCGTATGAATATACAGTGGAGGTAAAGAATATATTCAAGGGTTTATATCTAGTAAACAGAGTGCCTGAAGAACTATGGATAGAGGTTCATAATATTTTACAGGAGGCAGTGAACAAAACCGTCCCAAGGAAAAAGACATGGAAGAAGACAAAGTGGTTGTCTGAGGGATCTTCTCAAGTAGCTAAGGAAAGAAGAGAATTGAAAAGCAAGGGAGAAAGGGAAAGATGCACTCGACTAAATGCAGGGTTCCAGAGAACAGCAAGAATAGACAAGAAGGCCTTCTTCAATGAACAGTGCAAAGAAATAGAGGAAAATAACAGAAGGGGAAAGTTTAGAGATCTCCTCAAGAAAACTGGAAATATCAAAAGAACATTTCATCCAAAGATGGGCACAATAAAGGACTTAAATGGTAAAGATCTAATAGAAGTAGAAGAGATCAAGATGAGACAGCAAAAATACAGTGAAGAATTGCATAAAAAAGATCTTAATGACCTCAGTAACCACAGTGGTATGGTCACTCACAGAGCCAGATGTCCTGAAATTTGAAGTCAAGTGGGCCTTAGGCAGCACTGCTGTCAATAAAGTTAGTGGAGGTGATGAAATTCCAAAAAAGCCATTTAAAATCAATAAAGTTGGAAAACCCAGTAGTGGGCATAGGAATGGAAAAGTTCAATCCTCATCCAAATTCCCAAGAAAGTCAGATCTAAAGAATATTCAAAGTACAGGACAATTGTACTCATCTCCCACACTAGTAAGATTACGCTCAAAATCCTTCAAGCTAGACATCAGCATTTTGTGAGCTGAGAACTATCAGATGCTCAAGTTAGGTTTAGAAAAGGTAGAGGAACAAAAGATAAAATTGCCAATATTCCCTGGATCATAAAGAAAGCAAAGGAATTCCAGAAAAATCATCTACCTCCGTCTCATCCACTATGCTAAAGCCTTTGTGTGGATCATCACTAACTGTGAAAAACTCTTAAAGAGATGGGAATATCAGGAAAACTTACCTGGCTCCTGAGAAACTTGTATGTTGGTCAAGAAGCAACAGTTAGAACCTTGCATGAAATGACAAACTGGTTCAGGACTGGGAGAAGAGTATATCAAGACTGTTCATTTTCACCCTGTTTATTTAACTTATACACAAAACACGTCTGGCAAAATGCTGGGCTAGATGAGTTACAAGCTGGAATTAAGATTCCTGGGAAAAATAGAAGTGACCACAGATACGCAGATGATACCACTCTAATGACAGAAAGTGAAGAGGAACTAAAGAGTCTCTTGATGCAGGTGAACGATGAGAGTGAAAAAGCCAGCTTTAAAATCAATATTTAAAAAGCTAAGATCATGGCATTCAGTCCCATAAGTTCAAGGAAAATAGATGGGAAAGGGTGAAAACAGTGAGTTTTCCTCTTCTTGGGCTTTAAAATCATTGTGGATTATGACTGTAGCCATGAAATTAGAAGACAATTGCTTCCTGACAGGAAAGCTGTGACAAGCCTAGACAGTGTGTTTAAAAGCAAAGACATCACTTGGCTGACAAAGTACATATAGTCAAGATTATGGTCTTTCCAGTAGTCATGTACAGATGTGAGAGCTGTACCACAGAGAAGTCAGAGTGTTGAAGAATCGATGCTTTCAATCTGTGGTGCTGGAATAGATTTTTGATAGTCCCTTGGACAGCAAAGAGATCAAACCAATCAATTCTAAAGGAAATTAAACCTGAATACTCATTGAAGGGCTGATGCTGAAACTGAAGCTCCAATACATTGACCACTTGATGAGAAGAAACAACTCATCAGAAAAGACCTTGATGAAGGGAAAGATTGAAGGCAGAAGAAGAAGGTGACAGAGGATGAGATGGTTGAATGACATCACCAATTCAATGGACGTGAACTTGGGCAAACTCTGAGAGATAGTGAGGGGACAGGGAAGCCTGGTGTGCTGAAGTCCGTGGAGCTGTGAAGAGTCTGACATGACTTGACGACTAAATAACAACAACAGGGAAAAAGTGAGTGACGTTAATACATGTTATTTCTTCTTAATTATTTGATTACTTTGTGACAGATTTCTACGTTTCTGGCTATAGTTTTTAACTTTATATCAAACTGCTTTTACTTTCCTTTGGCTTTCATTTGCATGGGATGGCTTTTCATCTTTTCCTTTCAGCCTACATGTGTTATCACAGTTAATATAAGAGTTTCATAGGCATAATGTAGCTGGTTCATTTTGATTCCCCTGTATCTTTTAATTGGATAATTTGGTCCATTTATTTTTGTTAATTATTGATAGATACTATTGCCATCTATATTTTTTTTAGCTTTGATTTTTCACCCTGTTTATTTAACTTATACACAAAACACGTCTGGCAAAATGCTGGGCTAGATGAGTTACAAGCTGGAATTAAGATTCCTGGGAAAAATAGAAGTGACCACAGATACGCAGATGATACCACTCTAATGACAGAAAGTGAAGAGGAACTAAAGAGTCTCTTGATGCAGGTGAACGATGAGAGTGAAAAAGCCAGCTTTAAAATCAATATTTAAAAGCTAAGATCATGGCATTCAGTCCCATAAGTTCAAGGAAAATAGATGGGAAAGGGTGAAAACAGTGAGTTTTCCTCTTCTTGGGCTTTAAAATCATTGTGGATTATGACTGTAGCCATGAAATTAGAAGACAATTGCTTCCTGACAGGAAAGCTGTGACAAGCCTAGACAGTGTGTTTAAAAGCAAAGACATCACTTGGCTGACAAAGTACATATAGTCAAGATTATGGTCTTTCCAGTAGTCATGTACAGATGTGAGAGCTGTACCACAGAGAAGTCAGAGTGTTGAAGAATCGATGCTTTCAATCTGTGGTGCTGGAATAGATTTTTGATAGTCCCTTGGACAGCAAAGAGATCAAACCAATCAATTCTAAAGGAAATTAAACCTGAATACTCATTGAAGGGCTGATGCTGAAACTGAAGCTCCAATACATTGACCACTTGATGAGAAGAAACAACTCATCAGAAAAGACCTTGATGAAGGGAAAGATTGAAGGCAGAAGAAGAAGGTGACAGAGGATGAGATGGTTGAATGACATCACCAATTCAATGGACGTGAACTTGGGCAAACTCTGAGAGATAGTGAGGGGACAGGGAAGCCTGGTGTGCTGAAGTCCGTGGAGCTGTGAAGAGTCTGACATGACTTGACGACTAAATAACAACAACAGGGAAAAAGTGAGTGACGTTAATACATGTTATTTCTTCTTAATTATTTGATTACTTTGTGACAGATTTCTACGTTTCTGGCTATAGTTTTTAACTTTATATCAAACTGCTTTTACTTTCCTTTGGCTTTCATTTGCATGGGATGGCTTTTTCATCTTTTCCCTTTCAGCCTACATGTGTTATCACAGTTAATATAAGAGTTTCATAGGCATAATGTAGCTGGTTCATTTTGATTCATTCAGCCACTATGTATCTTTTAATTGGATAATTTGGTCCATTTATTTTTTTGTTAATTATTGATAGATAAGGGCGTATGTTGCCATCTAATTACTTGTTTCTGGCTGTTTTGTAGCTTCTTTGATTCGTTCTTCCTCTCTTCGTATCATCCTTTTTTTTTTTAATATTTATTTATTTATTTATTTTGGGCGGGGGTCAGATTAGGGAGGGAGGGGAGCGGGCAGGCCAAGTCTGTTGGTCTTTCATTTATCTATTTTCATCTGTTTTTGTTCTTTTGGCTCCTGTGGGCCTCCCATCGTGGTGGCGTCTGTCGCTGCAGAGCACCGGCTCTGGGCGCATGCACTCCAGAGCTCCGGCTCGGTAATTGGACACATTGGTCCAGTCGCTCCATGGCACGTGGGATCTTCCCAGGCCAGGGCTCGAACCGGCGCTCCTTGCACTGCAAGGCGGTGTCCTTACCCACTGGACCACCAGGGGAAGCCCTCATCCTTTTTTTAAATTTGTTTTTATTTTACTTTTACAGAGTTTTTTTTTTTTTTTTCTTTAAACTTTTTACTCTTACAGAGTTTTGTTAAACATAAACCCTAACCAGTCATAGGTATACCCTTGATCCTTCTCATCTGAACCCCCCTCCCACTACCTCCCCATCCCACCCCTCTAGGCTGTTGCATAGCCCCCATGTAAGTTCCCTTAATATTACAGTATATTCCCAATTGTCTCTTTCACATATGGTAATGTAGGTTTCCATATTACTTTTTTGCATACCTCTCACACACTCCTCCATCCCCACAATGTCCATAAGTCTATCCTCTATGTCTGTTTCTCCATTGCTGCTCTGCATATACCTTTATCAGTACCATCTTTCTACATTCCATATATATGTGTTAGTATACTAGATTTATCCTTCTCTTTCTTTTTTTTAATATTTATTTCTATATTTTAAAGATTTTACAGAGTTTTGTTGTTCACAGACATGCACATTCCCAGACCAGTCATATGTATATCCCTGGTCCCCTCCCTCCTCCCAAGTGCCCCCATACCACCCCTCCCGGCTGTTTCAATAATAAGAGTTTCATAGGCATAATGTAGCTGGTTCATTTTGATTCATTCAGCCACTATGTATCTTTTAATTGGATAATTTGGTCCATTTATTTTTTTGTTAATTATTGATAGATAAGGGCGTATGTTGCCATCTAATTACTTGTTTCTGGCTGTTTTGTAGCTTCTTTGATTCGTTCTTCCTCTCTTCGTATCATCCTTTTTTTTTTTAATATTTATTTATTTATTTATTTTGGGCGGGGGTCAGATTAGGGAGGGAGGGGAGCGGGCAGGCCAAGTCTGTTGGTCTTTCATTTATCTATTTTCATCTGTTTTTGTTCTTTTGGCTCCTGTGGGCCTCCCATCGTGGTGGCGTCTGTCGCTGCAGAGCACCGGCTCTGGGCGCATGCACTCCAGAGCTCCGGCTCGGTAATTGGACACATTGGTCCAGTCGCTCCATGGCACGTGGGATCTTCCCAGGCCAGGGCTCGAACCGGCGCTCCTTGCACTGCAAGGCGGTGTCCTTACCCACTGGACCACCAGGGGAAGCCCTCATCCTTTTTTTAAATTTGTTTTTATTTTACTTTTACAGAGTTTTTTTTTTTTTTTTCTTTAAACTTTTTACTCTTACAGAGTTTTGTTAAACATAAACCCTAACCAGTCATAGGTATACCCTTGATCCTTCTCATCTGAACCCCCCTCCCACTACCTCCCCATCCCACCCCTCTAGGCTGTTGCATAGCCCCCATGTAAGTTCCCTTAATATTACAGTATATTCCCAATTGTCTCTTTCACATATGGTAATGTAGGTTTCCATATTACTTTTTTGCATACCTCTCACACACTCCTCCATCCCCACAATGTCCATAAGTCTATCCTCTATGTCTGTTTCTCCATTGCTGCTCTGCATATACCTTTATCAGTACCATCTTTCTACATTCCATATATATGTGTTAGTATACTAGATTTATCCTTCTCTTTCTTTTTTTTAATATTTATTTCTATATTTTAAAGATTTTACAGAGTTTTGTTGTTCACAGACATGCACATTCCCAGACCAGTCATATGTATATCCCTGGTCCCCTCCCTCCTCCCAAGTGCCCCCATACCACCCCTCCAGGCTGTCAGACCAAGCCATGGTAAGTACTCCTATTTCCTTAGTGCAATGACAGATATCTTTTTCACACATGATAGTATAGATTTCCATGTTACTCCCTCTATGCCTCCCACCCACCGTTCATTCACCACAATGTCCATATGTCTATTCTCTGTCTGTTTTTCCATGGGTTCACTGTGTGTGTTATCATTACCCTTTCACTAGATTCCATACATATGTGCTAGTATACTGTACTTGTCTTTCTCTTTTTTACTTACTTCCCTTTTTATAATTGGTTCTAGCTCCAACCACCTCATTAGGACTGATTCTTCTGCATTTCTTTTAACAGCTGAGTAGTATTCCATCACATATATGTACCAGAGCTTATTTATCCATTCATTCATCGATGGACATCTAGGTTGCTTCCATGTTCTGGCTATTGAATAGAGAGCTGCAATGAACATTGAAGTGTCATGGGCAGACACTGGAGAATTTCTGGGAATATACTGGGTCTTAGGATATAGAGAACTTAGTGAGGAAGAAGAGAGTGACTCAGATGATCCTCCAACACCAGATAAGCTTCTGAGACCTTCAATCCGCCCACTAGAAAGTGATACTAGGTCAGATGGAGAAGAAGAATGGATGAATATGATGATATCCAAAGATGGGGTGTATATTAATCTAAAAGGCAGAAGAATTGTGTCTAAGAGAAGCTATGATCGAGTGAGTCAGGATTTGTCCTCTAGTGATGAGGAATTTGTGACACATGCTCCACACAAGATTTGGAGGCCTAACAGTAAATAAAAACCTTCTAGTTTCCTGGAAAGGGAAATCCCCACAGCGATATTCTGTTAGTTTTGTCTGCTTAAAGATAAGGAAGATGAGTTTGAAGGTGAGTAACTTACTCTGAGTTAGTTCATATGGTAAAATAGAGTTTCTCTTAATCATAGCTTAAACAAGTGATAGTTTTATTGATTTTATATGAATAGAAGGTCATATTAGAGACACACTTTGTTAAGATTAGCTGTTCTTTTAAGTCCTAAATCACGTAATGCTTGGAGGAACACAATGACTAAATGGCAGATAAGCGCACTGGCCCGCAAAAAATTCTGCACCACAAAGAGAGAATCCTGTTATAAAAGGGGAGAGAGTAAGTTGTGCAGCAGGGCATTCACTGAACTCAGCTTCATCTGGGTGAGATTGCTCCTCTCCAGCTCTGAGGTAAGATTTTTCTGTTACTTTGTTGATTGAGTTCTGAAATAACTTTAGAGTTTTGAAATAACTTTAAAGTTCTGAAATACTTTCTGGAGTTCTGAAATAATTTACTGTTTGAGTTTGGAAGTAATTTTAGAGTTCTGAAATATTCTTTGAAGCTTTGAATTATTACTGCTTCAGTTCTGAACTTTGATGCAATGTTCCATGGCTATTTCATCCGATGGACATCTAGGTTGCTTCCATGTTCTGGCTATTGAATAGAGAGCTGCAATGAACATTGAAGTGTCATGGGCAGACACTGGAGAATTTCTGGGAATATACTGGGTCTTAGGATATAGAGAACTTAGTGAGGAAGAAGAGAGTGACTCAGATGATCCTCCAACACCAGATAAGCTTCTGAGACCTTCAATCCGCCCACTAGAAAGTGATACTAGGTCAGATGGAGAAGAAGAATGGATGAATATGATGATATCCAAAGATGGGGTGTATATTAATCTAAAAGGCAGAAGAATTGTGTCTAAGAGAAGCTATGATCGAGTGAGTCAGGATTTGTCCTCTAGTGATGAGGAATTTGTGACACATGCTCCACACAAGATTTGGAGGCCTAACAGTAAATAAAAACCTTCTAGTTTCCTGGAAAGGGAAATCCCCACAGCGATATTCTGTTAGTTTTGTCTGCTTAAAGATAAGGAAGATGAGTTTGAAGGTGAGTAACTTACTCTGAGTTAGTTCATATGGTAAAATAGAGTTTCTCTTAATCATAGCTTAAACAAGTGATAGTTTTATTGATTTTATATGAATAGAAGGTCATATTAGAGACACACTTTGTTAAGATTAGCTGTTCTTTTAAGTCCTAAATCACGTAATGCTTGGAGGAACACAATGACTAAATGGCAGATAAGCGCACTGGCCCGCAAAAAATTCTGCACCACAAAGAGAGAATCCTGTTATAAAAGGGGAGAGAGTAAGTTGTGCAGCAGGGCATTCACTGAACTCAGCTTCATCTGGGTGAGATTGCTCCTCTCCAGCTCTGAGGTAAGATTTTTCTGTTACTTTGTTGATTGAGTTCTGAAATAACTTTAGAGTTTTGAAATAACTTTAAAGTTCTGAAATACTTTCTGGAGTTCTGAAATAATTTACTGTTTGAGTTTGGAAGTAATTTTAGAGTTCTGAAATATTCTTTGAAGCTTTGAATTATTACTGCTTCAGTTCTGAACTTTGATGCAATGTACTGATGCTAATACATGGATACATGGTTACTGATTAATGCTCTTTATGCTAATAAACCTGATCTTGATTTGAACTCCATGCCCTTTTACTGTTGAAGTTCTGTTCTCTAATGGTTAAGGGAAATATATGGTGTAAATTGAAGTTCTCTGAAAACAAAATAGAGGTGATTTAGCATTTCCTCGCGTCTGTTGATCAGAGATAAAGTAATTGCACCATGCCCGCAACAGCAGTACAGGTGCTTCTTACAGTTTTCATTTCATCAGGGTATAAGCCTAATAGTGGGATCACCAGATCGTATGGTGCTTCTATTTTCATTTTTTAAGAAATCTCCATACTGTCTTCCATAGAGGCTGTATCAATTTACTTTACCACCAGCAATACAAGAGGGTTCCCTTTTCTCCACACCATCTCCAGAATTTATTGTCTGTCAATTTCTTGATAATGGCCATTCTGACGGGTGTGAGGTGATATCTCATTGTAGTTTTGATTGGCATTTCTCTAATAATAAGAGAGGTTGAGCATCATTTCATGTGGTTTTGGGCCATCTGTATGTCCTCTTTGGTGAGATGTCTATTTAGATCTTTTTCCCATTTTTTGATTGGGTTATTCATTTCTCTGGTGCTGAGTTGTATGAGTTGCTTGCAGATTTTGGAGATTAATTCTTTGTCTATTATTTCATTTCCTATGATTTTCTCCCATTCTGTGGGCTGTCTGTTCATATGTTTTGTGATTTCTTTTGCTGTACAAAAGCTTTTAAGTTTCATGAGGCCCCACATGCGAAACTTTCTTTTAAGTTCTGCTATTCTAGTAGGCAGGTCATAGAAGACCTTGCTTTGATTTCTGTCCTTGAGTGTTTTGCCTATATTCTCGTCTAAGAGTTTTAGGGTTTCTGATCTTACATTTAGGTCTTTAATCCATTTTAATTTGACCTTTGTGTGTGGTGTCAGGGAAAGTTCCAAGTTCATTTTTTTGCCTGTAGCTGTCCAATTTTCCCAGCAGCATTTGTTGAAGAGGCTTTGTCCAATTTTAGATTTTCACCTTCTTTGTCAAAAGTGAGGTATCCATAGGTGCATGGGTTTATCTCTGGGTTCTCTGTCTTGTTCCATTGGTCTATAGTTCTATTTTTGTGCCAGTACCATACTGTCTTGATGACTGTTGCTTTGTAGTATAGTCTGAAGTTACAGAGACTGATCCCTCCAGCTCCGTTTTTCTTTCTGAGGATTCCTTTGGCTATTGGGGGTGTTTTGTGTTTCCATATGAACTGTGTTATTCTTTGGTCTAGTTCTGTGAAAAATGTCATTGGTAGCTTGATAGGGATCGCATTGAATCTGTAGATGACATTTGGTAGTATGGTCATTTTCACAATATTGATTCTTCCGACCCAGGAACATGGAATATCTCTCCATCTGTTTAAGTCTTCTTTCATTTCTTTCATTAGTGTCTTGTAATTTTCAGTGTACAGTTCTTTTGTTTCTTTGGGTAGGTTTATTCCTAGATATTTTATCCTTTGGGTTGCAATGGTGGAGGGGATTGCCTCTTTGATGTTGTTTTCTGATTTTTTCATTGTTTGTGTACAGGAATGCCAGTGATTTCTGTGGATTGATTTTGTATCCTGCGACTTCGCTGAACTTGTTGATTAGTTTTAGTAGCTTTGTAATAGTGTCTTTGGGGTTTTCTATGTATAATATCATGTCATCTGCAAAAAGGGAGAGCTTTACTTCTTCTTTTCTAACCTGGATTCCTTTTATTTCTTTCTCTTCTGTTTTGGAGATTAATTCTTTGTCTATTATTTCATTTCCTATGATTTTCTCCCATTCTGTGGGCTGTCTGTTCATATGTTTTGTGATTTCTTTTGCTGTACAAAAGCTTTTAAGTTTCATGAGGCCCCACATGCGAAACTTTCTTTTAAGTTCTGCTATTCTAGTAGGCAGGTCATAGAAGACCTTGCTTTGATTTCTGTCCTTGAGTGTTTTGCCTATATTCTCGTCTAAGAGTTTTAGGGTTTCTGATCTTACATTTAGGTCTTTAATCCATTTTAATTTGACCTTTGTGTGTGGTGTCAGGGAAAGTTCCAAGTTCATTTTTTTGCCTGTAGCTGTCCAATTTTCCCAGCAGCATTTGTTGAAGAGGCTTTGTCCAATTTTAGATTTTCACCTTCTTTGTCAAAAGTGAGGTATCCATAGGTGCATGGGTTTATCTCTGGGTTCTCTGTCTTGTTCCATTGGTCTATAGTTCTATTTTTGTGCCAGTACCATACTGTCTTGATGACTGTTGCTTTGTAGTATAGTCTGAAGTTACAGAGACTGATCCCTCCAGCTCCGTTTTTCTTTCTGAGGATTCCTTTGGCTATTGGGGGTGTTTTGTGTTTCCATATGAACTGTGTTATTCTTTGGTCTAGTTCTGTGAAAAATGTCATTGGTAGCTTGATAGGGATCGCATTGAATCTGTAGATGACATTTGGTAGTATGGTCATTTTCACAATATTGATTCTTCCGACCCAGGAACATGGAATATCTCTCCATCTGTTTAAGTCTTCTTTCATTTCTTTCATTAGTGTCTTGTAATTTTCAGTGTACAGTTCTTTTGTTTCTTTGGGTAGGTTTATTCCTAGATATTTTATCCTTTGGGTTGCAATGGTGGAGGGGATTGCCTCTTTGATGTTGTTTTCTGATTTTTTCATTGTTTGTGTACAGGAATGCCAGTGATTTCTGTGGATTGATTTTGTATCCTGCGACTTCGCTGAACTTGTTGATTAGTTTTAGTAGCTTTGTAATAGTGTCTTTGGGGTTTTCTATGTATAATATCATGTCATCTGCAAAAAGGGAGAGCTTTACTTCTTCTTTTCTAACCTGGATTCCTTTTATTTCTTTCTCTTCTCTTACTGATGTTGCTAGAACTTCAAGGACTATGTGGAATAATAGTGGTAAAAGTGGACAACCCTGTCTTGTTCCTGATCTTAGAGGGAATTCTTTCAGTTTTTCACCATTGAGGATACTGTTTGCTGTGGGCTTCTCATATAGGTTCCTTCTATGCCCATTTTCTGAAGAGTTTTTTTTTTTTTTTTATCATAAATGGGTGTTGTACTTTGTCAAAGGCTTTTTTCTGCATCTATTGAGATTGTCATGTGATTTCTGTCTCTCAATTTGTTGATATGGTGTATCACATTGATTGATTTGCAGATATTGAAGAATCCTTGCATGCCTGGAATGAACCTGACTTGATCATGATGTATGAGCTTTTTGATGTGTTGTTGAATTCTGTTTGCTAGGATTTTGTTGAAGATCTTGGCCATTAAGTTCATCAGTGAAATTGACATAATTTTCATTTTTTGTGTTGTCTTTCCCTGGTTTTGGTATCAGGGTGATTGTGGTCTTGTTGAATGTGTTTGGAAGTGTTCCCTCCTGTGCAATTTTTTGGAAGAGTTTTAGAAGGACAGACATTAGCTCTTCTTATTACTTCCAGGTTGAGTTTTGGGAGATTAATCTTCCCCAAGAAACTGTCCATTTCCTCCAGGGTGTCCAGTTTGTTCCAATAGAGTTGTTCATAATAGTCTCTTATAATCTATTGGATTTCTGGTTATCTGTTGTAATCTCTTTTTCATTTTTGATTTTTTTGATTTTGTTCTTCTCTCTTTTTTTCTTGATGAGTCTGTCCAATGGCTTGTAAATTTTGTTTACCTTTTTGAAGAACCAGCTTTTTGTTTTATTTATCTTTACTATTGTTTCTTTCATTTGTTTATCATTTATTTCTGTTCTGATCTTTATGATTTCTCTTCTTCTGCTAGTTCTGAGGTGCTATTGTTCTTCTTTCTCCAATTATTTTAAGCATAGGGTTAGTTTGTCTGTTTGATATTCTTCTAGTTTCTTGAGGTAGGATTGCGTTGCTATAAATTTTCCTCTTAGAACTGCTTTTGTGGTATCCCACAGGTTTTGAACTGTCGTGTGTTCATTGTCATTTTCTTCTAGGAAATTTTAAATTTCTCTTCTTTTTTTATTTGCTCAGTCGTGGAATAATAGTGGTAAAAGTGGACAACCCTGTCTTGTTCCTGATCTTAGAGGAATTCTTTCAGTTTTTCACCATTGAGGATACTGTTTGCTGTGGGCTTCTCATATAGGTTCCTTCTATGCCCATTTTCTGAAGAGTTTTTTTTTTTTTTTTATCATAAATGGGTGTTGTACTTTGTCAAAGGCTTTTTTCTGCATCTATTGAGATTGTCATGTGATTTCTGTCTCTCAATTTGTTGATATGGTGTATCACATTGATTGATTTGCAGATATTGAAGAATCCTTGCATGCCTGGAATGAACCTGACTTGATCATGATGTATGAGCTTTTTGATGTGTTGTTGAATTCTGTTTGCTAGGATTTTGTTGAAGATCTTGGCCATTAAGTTCATCAGTGAAATTGACATAATTTTCATTTTTTGTGTTGTCTTTCCCTGGTTTTGGTATCAGGGTGATTGTGGTCTTGTTGAATGTGTTTGGAAGTGTTCCCTCCTGTGCAATTTTTTGGAAGAGTTTTAGAAGGACAGACATTAGCTCTTCTTATTACTTCCAGGTTGAGTTTTGGGAGATTAATCTTCCCCAAGAAACTGTCCATTTCCTCCAGGGTGTCCAGTTTGTTCCAATAGAGTTGTTCATAATAGTCTCTTATAATCTATTGGATTTCTGGTTATCTGTTGTAATCTCTTTTTCATTTTTGATTTTTTTGATTTTGTTCTTCTCTCTTTTTTTCTTGATGAGTCTGTCCAATGGCTTGTAAATTTTGTTTACCTTTTTGAAGAACCAGCTTTTTGTTTTATTTATCTTTACTATTGTTTCTTTCATTTGTTTATCATTTATTTCTGTTCTGATCTTTATGATTTCTCTTCTTCTGCTAGTTCTGAGGTGCTATTGTTCTTCTTTCTCCAATTATTTTAAGCATAGGGTTAGTTTGTCTGTTTGATATTCTTCTAGTTTCTTGAGGTAGGATTGCGTTGCTATAAATTTTCCTCTTAGAACTGCTTTTGTGGTATCCCACAGGTTTTGAACTGTCGTGTGTTCATTGTCATTTTCTTCTAGGAAATTTTAAATTTCTCCTTTGATTTGCTCAGTAATAAGTTTGTTTTTTAGATATGGGTTGTTTAATCTCCATGTGTTTGCATTTTTAGCAGTTTTTTTCCCTGTAGTTGATCTCTAGTCACATTGCATTGTGGTCTAAGATGGTTGATATAATTTCAGTTTTCTTGAATTTACTAAGGCTTGACTTGTGGCCCAAGATGTGGTCTATTCTGGAGAATGTTCCATGAGCACTTGAGAAGAAAGTGGATTCTTCTGCTTTTGGATGGAAGGTCCTAAAGATATCGATGAGGTCCATCTCTTCTACTGTGGCATTTAAGGCTTTTGTTTCTTTATTAATTTTCTGTTTGGATGATCTGTCCATTGGTGTGAGAGGAGTGTTAAAGTCTCCTACTATTATTGTGTTATTGTTGATTTCTTCTTTTGTGTCTGAAAGTATCTGTCTTATGTATTGAGGCACACCTGTATTGGGTGCATAGATATTCATGACTGTTATTTCTTCCTCTTGGATAGATCCCTTAATCATGATGTAGTGACCTGCCTTGTCTCTTAGAATCTTCATTACTTTAAAGTCTATTTTATCTGATATCAGGATTGCTATTCCAGCTTTCTTTTGATTTCCTTTTGCATGGAATATCTTTTTCCAGGCTTTCACTTTCAGGCTATGAGCATCTCCGGGTCTAAAGTGGGTTTCTTATAAACAGCATATATATGGGTCATGTTTCTGGATCCATTCAGCCAGCCTGTGCTGTTTGGTTGGAGCATTTAGTCCATTTACATTCAAAGTAATTACTGATACAAATGTTCCTGTTGCCACCTTCTTAGATATCTATGGTTTGATTCTTAGGATTTCTTATACTCTTGTATTTATTGGCTATATCAGGGCCTTTAACAGTTGTTATAGGGCTGGTTTTGTGTTACAGAATTCTTTTAGTTTTTGCTTGTCTGTGAAGCTTTTGACTTCACCATCAATTCTGAATGAGATTCTTACTGGGTAGAGAATTCTTAGTTGGAGGTTATTCTCTTTTAGCCATTTAAATGTGTCCTGCCATTCTCTTCTGGCCTGCAGGGCTTCTATTGAAAGATTCACAGTTAAACGTATGAAGTTTCCTTTATATGTTATTTGTTGTTTGTTCCTAGTTGCTTTAAGTATTCTGTCTTCATATTTAGTCTGTGTTAGTTTGATTAGAATGTGCCTTGGTGTATTTCTTTTGGGGTTTCTCCTGTATGGAACTCTTTGTGCTTCTTGGACTTGGTTGACTATTTCCTTCCCCATGCTGGGGAAGTTTTCAACTATAACCTCTTCAAGAATTTCTTCACAGCCTTTCTTTGCCTCTTCTTCTTCTGGGACTCCTATAATTCTAATGTTGGTGCATTGGTCTATGATTCTATCCTCAGTTCTTTTAATTCTTTTGGCTTTGTTCTGTTCTTCAGCACTTATTTCCACCATTCTGTCTTCCAGCTCACTTATCCATTCTTCTGCTTCTGATACTCTACTGTTGAGACCTTCTATAGTATTTTTGAGTTCAGCAATTGAGCTGTTTGTTTCTATTTGTTTATTTTTCATTTCTTGCATGTCTCTTCTCAGTGCACTAATTTCCTCTAATATTCTGTTTTTGGTGTTTTGAATCCTCACTAGTATTGATCTTCTGAATTCTCTTTCAGATAATTTGTCTATCTACTCTTCTGTCATTTGGAGCTGTGTTTCTCTGGTTTGTTCCTTCATTTGTGCAGTGTTTCTCTGTCTTTTCATTGTTATGTTAATTTTTGTTTCTTTGTGTGTGTCTGTGTGTGTGGAGTTCTTCCAGGCTTCTTGGTTGAATTCTCCGTTCTTTTGGGTTTCTGTCATTGTAGAAGGGTTCAGTGGTTTGTGTCTTGGGTGGCTTTAGGTCTTTTTTGCAGGTGAATAATCTCTAGTGTTGTATCTTCTTTGATAGTGTGGGGTCTTGGAATCAGGGCTTCCACTCCAAGGATCCTTGGTTTGATGTCTGGTCAGCAGGTGTAGGCTCTATGACTTGTTTGTTATGGTGTTCAGTGATAGTTAAAAGATCTGCTCTTATTTTTTCTATACAAGTTGTTATAGGGCTGGTTTTGTGTTACAGAATTCTTTTAGTTTTTGCTTGTCTGTGAAGCTTTTGACTTCACCATCAATTCTGAATGAGATTCTTACTGGGTAGAGAATTCTTAGTTGGAGGTTATTCTCTTTTAGCCATTTAAATGTGTCCTGCCATTCTCTTCTGGCCTGCAGGGCTTCTATTGAAAGATTCACAGTTAAACGTATGAAGTTTCCTTTATATGTTATTTGTTGTTTGTTCCTAGTTGCTTTAAGTATTCTGTCTTCATATTTAGTCTGTGTTAGTTTGATTAGAATGTGCCTTGGTGTATTTCTTTTGGGGTTTCTCCTGTATGGAACTCTTTGTGCTTCTTGGACTTGGTTGACTATTTCCTTCCCCATGCTGGGGAAGTTTTCAACTATAACCTCTTCAAGAATTTCTTCACAGCCTTTCTTTGCCTCTTCTTCTTCTGGGACTCCTATAATTCTAATGTTGGTGCATTGGTCTATGATTCTATCCTCAGTTCTTTTAATTCTTTTGGCTTTGTTCTGTTCTTCAGCACTTATTTCCACCATTCTGTCTTCCAGCTCACTTATCCATTCTTCTGCTTCTGATACTCTACTGTTGAGACCTTCTATAGTATTTTTGAGTTCAGCAATTGAGCTGTTTGTTTCTATTTGTTTATTTTTCATTTCTTGCATGTCTCTTCTCAGTGCACTAATTTCCTCTAATATTCTGTTTTTGGTGTTTTGAATCCTCACTAGTATTGATCTTCTGAATTCTCTTTCAGATAATTTGTCTATCTACTCTTCTGTCATTTGGAGCTGTGTTTCTCTGGTTTGTTCCTTCATTTGTGCAGTGTTTCTCTGTCTTTTCATTGTTATGTTAATTTTTGTTTCTTTGTGTGTGTCTGTGTGTGTGGAGTTCTTCCAGGCTTCTTGGTTGAATTCTCCGTTCTTTTGGGTTTCTGTCATTGTAGAAGGGTTCAGTGGTTTGTGTCTTGGGTGGCTTTAGGTCTTTTTTGCAGGTGAATAATCTCTAGTGTTGTATCTTCTTTGATAGTGTGGGGTCTTGGAATCAGGGCTTCCACTCCAAGGATCCTTGGTTTGATGTCTGGTCAGCAGGTGTAGGCTCTATGACTTGTTTGTTATGGTGTTCAGTGATATTAGTTCAAAGACTAACATATGAGGAACAAGTGGTGCATCCCTGATGGATGACAGTCTTAAAAGCATACAGGTATTTTCTAATGTAGTGCAAAAATGTACATTCTTACACATCAATAAGCACAATTGAACAGGCTTACAGAGATAAAGCATAGGAAATTTTTCTGACAAACGGCACAATCAAAGATGCTACCTGACCCTTAGGATCTAGGTTCATTAAAATACTGCCTGGAAAAACAGATCCAGGTCAAGGTCCCGGCTTGGAATATTACAAGGCAATTTTTAACTAAGACATGTGTTGGGGTGAGGAGGAGGAGAGTGTATGGGTAATGAGAAAGAATAGATTCATCTTGCAAGGATTTTGTAGGGTTAAGTAGCAAAGATTACCATGCTGTGGAGTTTGGTGCAGTTGGAAGGGAATAGTAGAGTCAGGAAGGTAGGAAATATTTTTATAGAGTATGGTAGTATGCAGGAAAAGATTTTCCATTTAGACCATAGAGAGAGGAAGCAGTGGCAAACAGGAAAGAAAATTTAAAGTTTAAAAAAATTAAAATTAAAAAAGAATTTTTTTTAATTAAAAGAAAGAAAAATATTCACAGGAAGAGACAAAGAAAGAAATCAAACCAAACAAATGAATAAACTGAACAATCAAAAACAAACAGACCAAAAAATTAAAAAGTTTTTTTTAAAAAGGGTTAAATACTGTCCCTAGTTTTTATTTTATCTTCTCATCTGCCTGTGGACCTTCATCCAGTCCACTCTTGATGACGTAGTCTTTCCCTTGGTTGCTATGGTTTCTGTTTTTGTTTTCGGCAAATCAAAGGCTATGCCGTGAGCTCAGGTGCTGGCCGGGGCGGCGGGCTGTTCCCAGTCCATCGGGCAGGGCTGTGCGCGTGCAGTCCCACGCTGGAGGGGGGCCGGTTCCACCACGCACCCGCTGGTAGCCTCTAGTCCCTGCCCTTCTTTCGGTTTCCTCTGCCGAAGCTCTGTGCTGCGCGTGGCTTCCCTGCTGCAGCTCTGGGGCTGCAGAGACGCTTCAGTCACTGGTGCATGCGCACTGCCGGATATGGGACCAAGCCCCAAACATGGGCGAGAGCTTCCCCATCCAGCTCGAGCCAGATCTGTGGGCAGCAGCCAGTGGGAGACTTCCACGTTAAGTTCCACATGCCCCTGCTAGCAGATTCTCAATTTACTCAGTGTCAGGCGACCTGCTGGGCTTTTCCTGCTGAGCGCTGCCTTCTGTCCTCCCGGTGCACTTCCCAGCGCTCTCCTGGCGCACCTCCCCGTCCGGCTTGTGCCGGGTCCCCGGCACCCGGCCACCCGGCGCGGTTATTGCGCTGAGCGCTGCCTTCTGTCCTCCTGGCGCACTTCCCAGGCTCTCTCCACCGGTCCGGTATGGGGGTTAAGGCACAGGGCTCTCACAATAGGAGCAGCGCTCTCCGCTGGTCGGGTGTTGGGGTTAGGGCACAGGGCTCTCAGAATAGGAGCTCTGGGAAAGTTCTGGCTGCTCACTCTTCAACCCTCCTAGAACTAATGAGTTCTTTTGTCGTCTAGTGGCTGGTTTGTTGGTGGTGTTTCATTTCTTAATTAGTTCTGCTGATTTTATTGGGGAACTGGTGAAATCCTCCCCTCATTCCTCCACCATCTTGGCCTATCTCCCTATCCTTTTCTTTCTGATTGAATTTTGTATAATAGGTTCCAGATTCATTCACCTAATTAGAACTGATTCAAAGGCATTTTCTTTTCATGGCTGAGAAATATTCCATTGTATATATGTACCATAGCTTCTTTATCCATTCATTTGTTGGTGGACATCTAGGTTGTTTCCATGTTCTAGCTATGGTAAAGAGTGCTACAGTGAACATTAGGGTCTCTTTCAATTTCGACTTCCTCAGAGTGAGATTGTCCTTTTTTATTTGATGATTTTCCATACTCATATGCTTTGCTTCCACCTGATTAAAGAAAGAATATTTCTCTGTGCTGGCCGGGCGGCGGCTGCCAGTAGGGCCTGTGCGTGCAGTCCCACGCTGGAGGGGCCCACCACGCACCGCTGGTAGCCTCTAGTCCCTGCCCTTCTCGGTTCCTCTGCCGAAGCTCTGTGCTGCGCGTGGCTTCCCTGCTGCAGCTCTGGGGCTGCAGAGACGCTTCAGTCACTGGTGCATGCGCACTGCCGGATATGGGACCAAGCCCCAAACATGGGCGAGAGCTTCCCCATCCAGCTCGAGCCAGATCTGTGGGCAGCAGCCAGTGGGAGACTTCCACGTTAAGTTCCACATGCCCCTGCTAGCAGATTCTCAATTTACTCAGTGTCAGGCGACCTGCTGGGCTTTTCCTGCTGAGCGCTGCCTTCTGTCCTCCCGGTGCACTTCCCAGCGCTCTCCTGGCGCACCTCCCCGTCCGGCTTGTGCCGGGTCCCCGGCACCCGGCCACCCGGCGCGGTTATTGCGCTGAGCGCTGCCTTCTGTCCTCCTGGCGCACTTCCCAGGCTCTCTCCACCGGTCCGGTATGGGGGTTAAGGCACAGGGCTCTCACAATAGGAGCAGCGCTCTCCGCTGGTCGGGTGTTGGGGTTAGGGCACAGGGCTCTCAGAATAGGAGCTCTGGGAAAGTTCTGGCTGCTCACTCTTCAACCCTCCTAGAACTAATGAGTTCTTTTGTCGTCTAGTGGCTGGTTTGTTGGTGGTGTTTCATTTCTTAATTAGTTCTGCTGATTTTATTGGGGAACTGGTGAAATCCTCCCCTCATTCCTCCACCATCTTGGCCTATCTCCCTATCCTTTTCTTTCTGATTGAATTTTGTATAATAGGTTCCAGATTCATTCACCTAATTAGAACTGATTCAAAGGCATTTTCTTTTCATGGCTGAGAAATATTCCATTGTATATATGTACCATAGCTTCTTTATCCATTCATTTGTTGGTGGACATCTAGGTTGTTTCCATGTTCTAGCTATGGTAAAGAGTGCTACAGTGAACATTAGGGTCTCTTTCAATTTCGACTTCCTCAGAGTGAGATTGTCCTTTTTTATTTGATGATTTTCCATACTCATATGCTTTGCTTCCACCTGATTAAAGAAAGAATATTTCTTAAAGAAAAGAAAGAAATCTTTAAGAATATATAGCTTACAATTCAAGATGTTTTATTTAAGTTTCATGGTAGCCACAAAGCAAAAACTTATAACAGACACAAAAAAGATAAAAGAATCAAAGCATCAGTTCAGTTCAGTTACTGAGTCAGAGCTTAAACCTCATTGTACACAAAATCTCTACCTTTTTATTTTTCATAGTCTTAATTTCATACACCTGATGTCACAATATATACCACTTTAAAATTTATGTTCACCAACATATTATTTTAGCCATCAGTTCAGTTCAGTCATCACTTGTGCCCAACTCTTTCTGAGCCCATGGACTATACCACACCAGGCTTTCCTTCATCATCTCCTGGAGCTTGCTCAAACTCATATTCATTGACTTAGTGATGCCATCCAACCATCTTATCCTCTGTCATTCTCTTCTCCTTCTACTTTTTATTTTTACCAACATCAGGGTCTTTTTTAATCGGTCGTCTCATCTCTTCACTTCAGATGGCCAAAGTATTGGAGCTTCAGCTTTAGGATAAGTCTTTCTGATGAATATTCAGGGTTGATTTCCTTTAGGATTGACTGGTTTGATCTCCCTGCAGTCCAGGGGACTCTCAAGAGTTTTCTCTAACACCACAGTGCAAAGGTATCAATCTTAGGTGCCCAGCCTTCTTTAAGGTCCAACTCTCACATCCATCAATAACTACCAGAAAAACTATAGATTTGACTAGATGGATTTTGTCAGCAAAGTGATGTCTCTGCTTTTTTTTTTTTTTTTTTTTAACATTGTCAAGGTTTGTCATAGTTTTTCTGGCAAGGAGCAAGCATCTTTTAATTTCATGGCTGCAGTCACCATCCCCACTGATTTTGGAGCCCAAGAAAATAAAGCCTGTCACTGTTTCCATTGTTTGCCCATCTATCTGCCATGAAGTGATGGGACTGGGTACTATGATTTTCTTTTTTATTTAATGTTGAATTTTAGGCCAGCTTTTTCACTCTCCTCTTTCACCTTGATCATGAGGCTCTTTAGTTTCTCTTTGCTTTCTGCCATAAGAATGGTTTCATCTGCATACCAGATTTTATTGATATTTCTCCCAGCCATCTTGATTCCAGCTTGCGCTTCATCCAGATCAGCATTTTGCATGATGTAATCTGCATATAAGTTAAATAAGCAGGATGACAGTATACAGCCTTGACATACTCCTTTTCCCAATTTGGTATCAGTTTTTTGTTCCATGTCTGATGCTTATGTTGCTTCTTGTCCTGCATATAGGTTTCACGGGAGCCAGGTAAGACTGGTATTCCCATCCCTTTAAGAATTTTCCATAGTTTATTGTGGTCCACATAGTCAAGGCTTTAGCATAGTCAAAGCCTATGAAACAGAAATAAATGTTTTTTTCTGGAATTCTCTTGCTTTTTGTCTATGATTCAGAAGATGCTGGTAATTTGATCGCTGGTTCTTCCACCTTTTCTAAGTCTAGCTTGCATATCTAGAAGATCTCTTCATGTACTATTGAAGCCTAGAGTGGAGGATTTTGAGCAATACTTTTCTAGTGTGTGAAATGAGTGCAGTAGTTTGAACATTCTTTGGCACATCACTTCTTTGGGATTGGGATGAAAACTCCCAGTGGTCTCCCAGTCCGGAGACAACAGTTGAGTTTTTCAAATTTGCTGGCATACTGAGTGTAGCATTTTAGCCACAGTACTCTGTAAAATACTTTTGTCCTTTAACATTTACACTAGAGTTAAGTGATTTACATCCTACCATTACAGTATTATGAATTTGACTATATACTTACCTTTAACAGTGAGTTTTATGTTTTCATGCTACTAATTAATGTCCTTTTGCTTCAGCTTATAAAACTCCTTTGATATTTCTTATTAGACAGGTTCTATTGTGATAAACCCTCTCAGTTTTCTTTCTTTTTGCCTGAAAAGTCTTTATTTCTCCTTCATTTCTGAAGTACAGCTTTGCTGGGGAAAGCATTTTTGGTTGGCACTTTCAGCACATTGAATATATCATCCTACTTCTGGCCTTCAGGATTCTGACGTCTGCTATTGCCTTATGTAGGTTCCCTTATAGCAATATGAGGGGTTTACCTTGATGTTTTCAAAATCTCTCTTTAAAAATTTTGACAATCTTTTTATGATGAAATCATATTATGTGAGAACCTATGAGCTTTATGTACTTGGATAGCCATATCTCTCCTCAGACTTGGCAAATTTTCAATCACTAGTTCTTAAATAAACTTTCAGCCCATATAAGTTAAATAAGCAGGATGACAGTATACAGCCTTGACATACTCCTTTTCCCAATTTGGTATCAGTTTTTTGTTCCATGTCTGATGCTTATGTTGCTTCTTGTCCTGCATATAGGTTTCACGGGAGCCAGGTAAGACTGGTATTCCCATCCCTTTAAGAATTTTCCATAGTTTATTGTGGTCCACATAGTCAAGGCTTTAGCATAGTCAAAGCCTATGAAACAGAAATAAATGTTTTTTTCTGGAATTCTCTTGCTTTTTGTCTATGATTCAGAAGATGCTGGTAATTTGATCGCTGGTTCTTCCACCTTTTCTAAGTCTAGCTTGCATATCTAGAAGATCTCTTCATGTACTATTGAAGCCTAGAGTGGAGGATTTTGAGCAATACTTTTCTAGTGTGTGAAATGAGTGCAGTAGTTTGAACATTCTTTGGCACATCACTTCTTTGGGATTGGGATGAAAACTCCCAGTGGTCTCCCAGTCCGGAGACAACAGTTGAGTTTTTCAAATTTGCTGGCATACTGAGTGTAGCATTTTAGCCACAGTACTCTGTAAAATACTTTTGTCCTTTAACATTTACACTAGAGTTAAGTGATTTACATCCTACCATTACAGTATTATGAATTTGACTATATACTTACCTTTAACAGTGAGTTTTATGTTTTCATGCTACTAATTAATGTCCTTTTGCTTCAGCTTATAAAACTCCCTTTGATATTTCTTATTAGACAGGTTCTATTGTGATAAACCCTCTCAGTTTTCTTTCTTTTTGCCTGAAAAGTCTTTATTTCTCCTTCATTTCTGAAGTACAGCTTTGCTGGGGAAAGCATTTTTGGTTGGCACTTTCAGCACATTGAATATATCATCCTACTTCTGGCCTTCAGGATTCTGACGTCTGCTATTGCCTTATGTAGGTTCCCTTATAGCAATATGAGGGGTTTACCTTGATGTTTTCAAAATCTCTCTTTAAAAATTTTGACAATCTTTTTATGATGAAATCATATTATGTGAGAACCTATGAGCTTTATGTACTTGGATAGCCATATCTCTCCTCAGACTTGGCAAATTTTCAATCACTAGTTCTTAAATAAACTTTCAGCCCCTTTCTCTAGTTCTTCTTCAAAGTGTAAGTATTGTTTTGTTTAATGGTGTCCCTTAATGCACATATACCTTCTTCACTATTTTCATTCTTTTTTTCTTTTTTCTCCTCTGCCTGGATAATTAGTATTATTATTTTTTGAGCTCACAAATTCTTTTATCTACTCAGCCAAGTCTGCTATTGATGCTCATTATTACATTTTTTTTCATTTCATCTATTTTATTTTTCATCTCCAGAATTTCATTTTGGTTCTTTTATAATTTCCATCTCTCTGCTGAAATTTTCATTTTGTTCATGCATTGATTTTCTAATTGTTGCCATTCTGTGTTCTCTTTTAGTTCATGGAGGCTCCTTAAAATGGTTATTTAGATTTTTTCTGGCAATGCATAGGCATCTATTTCTTCTGAATCAGTCATTGGAAGATTATTGTGTTCCTTCGGTGGTGTCATTTTTCCTTGATCTTTTGCGCTTCTTGTAGTCTTGTGTGTGAGGTCTGCACATTTGATGGAGTAATCTTCCACACTTTATGGACTGGTTTTGGGGGGAGAATCTGCGAATGGGTGTGAAGGTGCCAGCTGAGTAGTGTTGCAGCTCCAAGGAAGGCCTAGTGGAATAGCCTCCATACAGTTCTGTCAGCTGAGATTAGCACTGCAAAAGTTTGCAGGCATCCTCAGTGGCCAAGGCTACAGGTATCTGGAGCAGCAGCAAAGGCTTGGGATCTTCAGAGGCAAAGGCTACTTCTGCCCTCTTGTTCTCTTATTCTCCCATGGGGAATGTTGCTGCCAAATGTATACCTCTTGGCACCAGGTTCAGATTGTGTGCACCCTTGAAATGTGTCTGATGCACAGGTCCATATGAAGCAGTTACAGAGCTGAGGACTGTAGCACAAGCACTTATAGAGCGAATGTGGCGCCAAAGTCCAGGTCACTGAATAACAGAGACAGTTATGTGTGAGGCACACGGTTGTGTGCCCAAAAGTCATGAAGCTAATATCTGGAGTGAGGCACATGGAGAGCAACAATGACTCTGAGGTCTATGGTACCATCTAGTCTTCTGCAGTGTTGGCTTTGGTACATGAGATGCAGATGTACATGGCACAACTGTGGGGGCAGAGTCTGAATTTCAGGCAGTCTGGATGCATGTAGAACAATCACAGAACCAGAGTCTGGAGTTCAGGTGCAAATGAAGCAGCCTCAGAGCTGGAATCTTAAGTAAGACTGCATGAGGAACAGTCAGTACAGTCCACACCAATGAAGACTACAGGGTCCCCTGCTACAAAAACTTCATGAGTCCAAAGCTGTAGGCTGTTGTAAGGCCTTTGAAATCCTAATAGCAAAGATTGGCAGGGGTCCTCTGCATAGAAGGCCAGCCATGTATCTGTCATGTAGCTAGTGCTGAAGGGTACCGAATCCTTCATTTAGGTTCCTAGCTATCTTAGGGGTTTCCTGGGTGGCACTAGTAGTAAAGAATTCATCTGCCAATGCAGGAGATATAAGAGATGTGGGTTCAGTCCTTGGGTCGGGAAGATCCCCTGGAGAAGGAAATGGCACTCTACTCCAGTATTCTTTTTTTGGTGGGGGGAGGGGCGTGTTGGGGAGGGAGGAGGGCAGGCGGGCCACTTCTGTTGGTGTTTCATTTATTCAGTTTCATCCATCTTTGTTCTTTGACCCATGTGGGCCTCCCATCACAGTGACCTCTATTGTCGCAGAGCACTGGTTCTGGGCGCATGCACTCCAGAGCTGCAGCTCGGTAGTTGGACACATCAGTACAGCTGCTCTGTGGCAGGTGGGATCTTCCCAGGCCAGGGATTGAACCGGTGCCTTGCACTGCAAAGCGGTGTCTGTACCCACTGGACCACCAGGAAGCCCTACTCAGTATTCTTGGCTGGAAAAGCCCAAAAGGGGTACAGTGCTGGGTCACAAAGATTTGGAAAAACAACTTATACCTCTTGGCACCAGGTTCAGATTGTGTGCACCCTTGAAATGTGTCTGATGCACAGGTCCATATGAAGCAGTTACAGAGCTGAGGACTGTAGCACAAGCACTTATAGAGCGAATGTGGCGCCAAAGTCCAGGTCACTGAATAACAGAGACAGTTATGTGTGAGGCACACGGTTGTGTGCCCAAAAGTCATGAAGCTAATATCTGGAGTGAGGCACATGGAGAGCAACAATGACTCTGAGGTCTATGGTACCATCTAGTCTTCTGCAGTGTTGGCTTTGGTACATGAGATGCAGATGTACATGGCACAACTGTGGGGGCAGAGTCTGAATTTCAGGCAGTCTGGATGCATGTAGAACAATCACAGAACCAGAGTCTGGAGTTCAGGTGCAAATGAAGCAGCCTCAGAGCTGGAATCTTAAGTAAGACTGCATGAGGAACAGTCAGTACAGTCCACACCAATGAAGACTACAGGGTCCCCTGCTAAAAAAACTTCATGAGGCCAAAGCTGTAGGCTGTTGTAAGGCCTTTGAAATCCTAATAGCAAAGATTGGCAGGGGTCCTCTGCATAGAAGGCCAGCCATGTATCTGTCATGTAGCTAGTGCTGAAGGGTACCGAATCCTTCATTTAGGTTCCTAGCTATCTTAGGGGTTTCCTGGGTGGCACTAGTAGTAAAGAATTCATCTGCCAATGCAGGAGATATAAGAGATGTGGGTTCAGTCCTTGGGTCGGAAGATCCCTGGAGAAGGAAATGGCACTCTACTCCAGTATTCTTTTTGGTGGGGAGGGGCGGGTTGGGGAGGGAGGAGGGCAGGCGGGCCACTTCTGTTGGTGTTTCATTTATTCAGTTTCATCCATCTTTGTTCTTTGACCCATGTGGGCCTCCCATCACAGTGACCTCTATTGTCGCAGAGCACTGGTTCTGGGCGCATGCACTCCAGAGCTGCAGCTCGGTAGTTGGACACATCAGTACAGCTGCTCTGTGGCAGGTGGGATCTTCCCAGGCCAGGGATTGAACCGGTGCCCCTTGCACTGCAAAGCGGTGTCTGTACCCACTGGACCACCAGGGAAGCCCTACTCAGTATTCTTGGCTGGAAAAGCCCAAGAGAGAGGAGCTTGTTTGGCTACAGTGCATGGGTCACAAAGATTTGGACACAACTAAAGCAACTTAACACACATACCACCTGTCTTTAGACATCTCTCCTAAGTTGATCTCCTCAACAATTTTTTTTTCTATGTGGTTATTCTCCATTTTTCTGCTCCATTGTGTTGCTGTAGTTTTTTTATTGTTTATCTTTTAAGTAATTATATTATGTACATGTGTATTTGCTATAGGCTGTGAATTGGACTCTTGTACCTTCCCAGGGTTATATTACTTCATGGATATCTGTCTAATCTTTTTAGTTTGTTTGAGGACAAAAGCTTGTATCTCCTACTCTGCCATCCTGTTGATGTAACCTCCCTGGAGAAAGTCTTTTTTGTTGTTGTTTTTGTTGTTTTTTGTTTGAGCTATGAACTTAGTGGAAATGAAGAAGAGAGCAAAACTCCATCTTTGGAGATTATGAGTTGACCTTCTATATACTGTAACCCAAGAACTAGAATTTAGACTTGCAAAGCCAAATCTTTACTGATTTTCATCCTAGAGTCCTCCTGACAAAAGAAACTAATCAGAAATATTTAATTTATGTGAAGGGGCCTTACTCTTTTCAGGGACTAGCCCACCAGTCCTTGAAATCAAGTGGCCAAAGGCATCCTCACTGAGGTTGTTAGAGAATGCCCTAGACCCTTGTAAATCCTGTTTCATTCCATAAACCTGATAGTTTGTCACAAAAAAATTCATTGTTAAAAACATTTGTTCACCCCTCCCCTGAATAAATGGACTTTAAAGTACTCTGAAATCTTAAACAAAGGAAAAAGGAAAAAGGAAAAAAAAAAAAATTCTGTCAGCACAGGTAAGGAGAGACCATATAATTAATTTTTCTTTTTTTTTTTTTTTATGAAAGAGTTTTGGTTGTTGTTATATTGTTGTTTTAAGCAACTCAGAATGAGAAAGTTCAATGTTACTTTTCAGCACTTAACTAAGCCTATCATTAAATGGAAATGCACACACCTGTGACTAACCCAACACTGATTACTTTGTATTACACAGAGCCAGAGAGGAGGTAGATAAGAAAACTAGGGTGTGTAGCAAGATGTAGGAATTTGCTCAGGCTCCCAAAATTGTGAATAACATTGATAGGACCTCAGTCAAGCTCTCTGGCCTGAGAGAAGATGGTGAGCAGACAGTGTGGCAGCATGAACAGAACCCGATTCCAAAAGGAGGATTTGTAAAAATCCAGCACATGGTAGAAAACTTGACCAGAAACACAATCTCTTCTTTAGAAGAGGCAGGAGCTGTCTGCTATTACAAAGAACATTTTCCATTCATTAAACAACTACCTGTTTTATTCATTTGTGGAGATATGAGAGCGAGGTACATCCCACAGAGCTTACAGACAGCAGGACTTAGGCCAACTTTATGGACAATGACAGTTCACAGCAGGTTGAGATGTAAGCCCAGAAAAAGTACAAAATGCTATGATTCCTCTAGAAAAGAAAATATGGCAGCAATCCAGAGAGAAATAAAGAATAATGACACAGAACCTGTCCAATGTATTATGGTTATGATGATTTCTACAGAGTGATATTGATGCCAAAAGCAACAAAAACATCAATGGAATAGTATGAGCAGCCTAGAGACAGATTCATCTGAGAATTTAGCTTGTAATGAAGATGACAGTTCAAATTGGTGAGGTAAAGAAAACATGCAACCATTTCCCATCCACTCAAGAAAAGTTAAATGTAGGTCACATGCCTGAAACCATAAGCAAAAGTGAGTCTTAGGTGGTTTAATGAGCTAAATGGACAAAAGCCATATAAGTAATGAAGGAAACTACTTTCTTAATATTTTATAATCTTAGAGTGAGGAAAGGCATGACATGAAACACAGAAGCTACAATGGAATGAGACTGAGCGACTTGCTGAGTGAGAGTGACATTTTTAAGTTTAAATATAGCAAGTATGGTCTTCCTTGTGGTTCAGATGATAACAACTCTGCCTGTAATGTGCAACACTTGGGTTCGATCCCTGGGTCAGAAAGATCCCCTGGAGAAAATAATGGCTATCCATGATAGTATTCTTGCCTGGAGAATTCCATGGACAGTGGAGCCTGGTGGGCTGCAGTCCATGGGACTGCAAAGAGTTGAACACAACTAAGTAAGTAACATACACAGAAATAACAAGTATACAAATAAGTTACCTTTTATTATTATTGTTAAATTCTTAAAACAAGTCTTCTAAGTAGTCTTCTAAGTCTCCCTTGTTCTTACTGATAAACAGATTGAGATGTAGAGAGCCTTGCAGCTCAGCCAGGACCATCCCACAGTCAGCTGAGAGCCCAGGCCCTGCTCATTCATCATCTCCCATCCCCATCTCATTTCACAATGACTGGCAACATTTTGCTCAAAATAACTCTCTGAAATCAGAGTTAAGTAGTAGGAATAATACTTTTTCTACTCTGCATTTTGAAAGTATTTTCACTCACTCCATATTACCTCACTCCATTCTTAGTGCAACCCCTTGTAGTGGGAGCACAGGGTAGCCACAATCATCTCCATTTTACAGACAAAGAAATTGAGGTCTGACAGTTGGTGGCAGGCTCAGGTAAGGATCTTGTGGAGCAGAGATGGAGCTGGACTCCAAGGATCTTTGTTCCTGGTAGAAAGATTTCTTCATTCCATCCTTCAGTCTCTGGAATGCTTACCAATGCTTCAGTGTGTCAATTACATGAGCAGCCTAGAGACAGATTCATCTGAGAATTTAGCTTGTAATGAAGATGACAGTTCAAATTGGTGAGGTAAAGAAAACATGCAACCATTTCCCATCCACTCAAGAAAAGTTAAATGTAGGTCACATGCCTGAAACCATAAGCAAAAGTGAGTCTTAGGTGGTTTAATGAGCTAAATGGACAAAAGCCATATAAGTAATGAAGGAAACTACTTTCTTAATATTTTATAATCTTAGAGTGAGGAAAGGCATGACATGAAACACAGAAGCTACAATGGAATGAGACTGAGCGACTTGCTGAGTGAGAGTGACATTTTTAAGTTTAAATATAGCAAGTATGGTCTTCCTTGTGGTTCAGATGATAACAACTCTGCCTGTAATGTGCAACACTTGGGTTCGATCCCTGGGTCAGAAAGATCCCCTGGAGAAAATAATGGCTATCCATGATAGTATTCTTGCCTGGAGAATTCCATGGACAGTAGAGCCTGGCGGGCTGCAGTCCATGGGACTGCAAAGAGTTGAACACAACTAAGTAAGTAACATACACAGAAATAACAAGTATACAAATAAGTTACCTTTTATTATTATTGTTAAATTCTTAAAACAAGTCTTCTAAGTAGTCTTCTAAGTCTCCCTTGTTCTTACTGATAAACAGATTGAGATGTAGAGAGCCTTGCAGCTCAGCCAGGACCATCCCACAGTCAGCTGAGAGCCCAGGCCCTGCTCATTCATCATCTCCCATCCCCATCTCATTTCACAATGACTGGCAACATTTTGCTCAAAATAACTCTCTGAAATCAGAGTTAAGTAGTAGGAATAATACTTTTTCTACTCTGCATTTTGAAAGTATTTTCACTCACTCCATATTACCTCACTCCATTCTTAGTGCAACCCCTTGTAGTGGGAGCACAGGGTAGCCACAATCATCTCCATTTTACAGACAAAGAAATTGAGGTCTGACAGTTGGTGGCAGGCTCAGGTAAGGATCTTGTGGAGCAGAGATGGAGCTGGACTCCAAGGATCTTTGTTCCTGGTAGAAAGATTTCTTCATTCCATCCTTCAGTCTCTGGAATGCTTACCAATGCTTCAGTGTGTCAATTACAAATTGGCATTTACCAATTACATTGCCAATGACTTAACAAGTATATTTGCCATCTGCCTCTAGAGACTGAATTCCGTGTTTTGACAGCTGCTGACCTTAAACAACCCCTGAGGTTGTTCAGGGTGGAGTAGGCACTCTGTGCTCCAGGGAATCTGGTGGGGCAGGTCTTTAGATAGGTGGATGCTATTAGGAACAGATTTTATTATCTCAATCTTTGCATCTCCTCATATTTAGAAAAGCACTAAATTCTTACAGGATGACATCAGATCATAATGATTAACTGAAAACTCTTTGTAAAATGACTGCTTAATGATATTGAACTCCCCTCTCACCAAAATCCTTCAATATTGATCTTCCTCTGCTGCCTCTTTGGAGCAGTCTCTCAGAGCTATCTTGGGTGTTACCTCTTGGGCTGCAGTCCTAATTATCCCCAAAATAAAACTTAACCCACAACTCTCAAGTTGTTCATCTATTTTAGTCAACAAGTGTATTTAGTTTATTCATGTGTACTAAGTCAAGTCCAACTCTTGGCAAACCTATGGACTATAGACCGCCAGGCTCCTCTGTCCATGGAATTTTCCAGACAAGAAAACTTAAGTGGGTTGCCATTTCCCAGGGAATCAACCCAACTAGGAATTGAACTTGCGACTCTTGTATATCCTGCATTGGAAAGCATGTTCATTAACAGCCAAATCACTGGAGATGACCTAATGACTTCAGTAGTGAATAGCAAAAGACCCACTGTTCCCAGATGTTTAAATGTAAATACATACATCTGTCAAAAGAATAAGAATCAAACCTTTCCTCAAAGATTCAAATAGCAGGCTTCTTTCTGCCACCTTCTAGCTTGAGTTCCATGGGTAATGTGGCTAATGAGCCAGACTTCAATTAATTGTCAAAAGGAATATATTGCAGCAGCATTTCTGGGAGCAGTAGGAGTGGGGAGAAAGATATAGGCTGTAGGTTGGAACAGGGCTGCACTCTGCTCACTCTGTTCTGCATTCATCTTGTGTCTCATCATGTTTAATCCCTCTGTATTCACTCTTTCCTGTAATGCTTGAATAGGTTCTAACAACTGATATAACCAGTAAGTTGAGTGTGTATATATTTTCCCTGTAAGGGTACAAGCAGTTTCACTTAATTTATAATCATTTTTATTTCACTGGAAGTCTCAGACAGGTACTATTAATGTAAGTGCTATATGGTATAGATTCACTTTATTGTTGATAATGGAGGGAGACTACAGAGGGCCCTTTCCACCGTAGTAACAATCATGAGATGGCATCATATAATGGTCCATGATCTTGACATAATTATGCTTAATAGATTTTAAGGGAATCTCCTCTCCCTGGTGGCTCAGACAGCAAAGACTGCGTGCAATGCAGGAGACCCAAGTTCTATCTCTGGGTTAGGAATATCTCCTAAAGTAGGAAATGAACACCCATACCAATACTCTTACCTATAGAAGTTCATGGAGAGAGAAGTCTTGTGAGTTATACCCCATGGGGTAGCAAAAAGTCAGATACAACTGAGCAACTAATTCTTTCTTTCATCTCCTGGAGCCCACCATTATAAGTTTTGTGCAGGTACTTGGCTACATCTGAGCAGAAGGATTCACAACGAGTTTCAGAAAAACACAGACAATGAGCTAGCCTGAGTCCTCTGAAGAGAGCTAGAAGGAATGACAGAAAGGCTACCAGCTGAGGTTCCCTGTCACAGACCTCCACCACTGATGCATGTCAAATTTTATAACTCCATTGAAATCACTGAACTTGCAAAAAAAAAAAGTCAAAATAAAAATACTACCTTTTGATGTTGTTTGAGAATTGCGTAAGAAAATCCATAAAAAGACTTAAGCTATTGTTAGCCATTCCCATTATCATCATTTATTCTCCATATTTTAGATCACAAATCACAGCATACTTGCCTGGTTAAGAAAAAGAAAATAAACCCACATATGTACTTTACTTTTGTCAATGGTTAAATAAATAAATAACAGGTTTCACCTTGTAAGATTTTATGAAAAACAAGGGGATATACTTCCAAACATATGTACAATAGAATTTTTTTTTTTACTTCATCAGATTAACCAACAAAATCTCCACAAATGCTTCATGCTAATTGTTAATCACCTAGCTCCACACACTTTTTCATGATTTTGCCTCAGTTTCCACTGTCTTTCTATGTAAGAGCTTCACAATCAGAGCCAGTTGTTCCCCTGGCTCTTTTGCAGGTATACATGCAAGGTGGGTGTCTTCTATTGGCTCATCAAGATCCACTCACCATCCCATACACCCATTTCTCTGCTGAAGGACTGAAGGTTCCCATACCCTCTACTTCCCAACCAAGAAGCACAGCAAAGGAGAGCCAGGTCAGGGCATACATCTTGTGGTCCCCTCACTCAGGCTCAATAGAAGCATCACTCATCTACAGGAGAGCTTTGCTACAGGCCCTCTCCTTCAAGGTTTCTGTCAATTGCTCCCTCTCCTTTTCTCTTAGCATCTGGGGGTGATAAGAGCTCTTTCTACAGCTGATCCCAGATTTCCCTATACCTCATCCACACTTTTGTAAATAGTCTTTTCTTCTTGAATTAGCTTAATTATCTGTTTAGTGACACATTTTACTTTATCATGTGTCCTTTTGAAATGACTTCCATGTATTTGTCCCCATTATTTTAATTAAAAATGAAAAAAAAAAAATCAATTCAAACACCTCTAAGTAAGAAAATAGTAACTACTATGGAAGGAGTCAATAGTAGAGTATCTGAAGCAGAAGAACGGATAAGCCAACTGGAAGACAGAATGATGGAAATAACAGATGAAGAACAGAAAAATGAGCAAAGAATGAAAAGAACTGAAGACAATCTCAGAGACATTTGGGACAATATCAAATGCACCAACATTTGAATAATACTGGTCTCAGAAGAAGATAAAAAGAAAAGATATGAAAAATTTTTGAAGAGATTATAGTTGAAAACTTCCCCAACATTGGAAAGGAAATAGTCAATCAAGTCCAAGAATCACAAAGAGTCCCATACAGGATAAATCCTAGGAGAAACATGCTAAGACACATAGTAATCAAGCTAACACAGACTAAACGCAAATGCAGAATACTTAGAGCAGCAAGCAACGAACAACAAGTAACATACAATGGAAATCCTACACATTTAACTGTTGACCTCTCCACAGAAACCCTGCAGGCCAGAAGAGAATGGCAAGACAGTTTTAAATCGCTGAAAGAGAAAAATCTACAACTGAGAATACTCTACCAGGCAAGGATCTCATTCAAAATTGATGGAGAAATCAAAAGTTTTACAGACAAGCAAAAACTAAGAGAATTCAGTTTTACAAAACCAGCATTACAACAAGTGTTAAAGGGACTTACATAAACTAAGAATATAAGAGAAGAGAAATATTTACAAAACTAAACAATCATACCATTTAAAAAGATGACAATAGGATTATCTGTATCAATAATTACTTTAAATGTAAGTGTGGTAAATGCCCCAACCAAAAGACACAGACTGGCTGCATGGATACAGAAAAAAGACCCATATACATGCTGCCTACAAGAAACCCACTTCAGATCTAAAAGCATCACTCATCTACAGGAGAGCTTTGCTACAGGCCCTCTCCTTCAAGGTTTCTGTCAATTGCTCCCTCTCCTTTTCTCTTAGCATCTGGGGGTGATAAGAGCTCTTTCTACAGCTGATCCCAGATTTCCCTATACCTCATCCACACTTTTGTAAATAGTCTTTTCTTCTTGAATTAGCTTAATTATCTGTTTAGTGACACATTTTACTTTATCATGTGTCCTTTTGAAATGACTTCCATGTATTTGTCCCCATTATTTTAATTAAAAAGAAAAAAAAAAAATCAATTCAAACACCTCTAAGTAAGAAAATAGTAACTACTATGGAAGGAGTCAATAGTAGAGTATCTGAAGCAGAAGAACGGATAAGCCAACTGGAAGACAGAATGATGGAAATAACAGATGAAGAACAGAAAAATGAGCAAAGAATGAAAAGAACTGAAGACAATCTCAGAGACATTTGGGACAATATCAAATGCACCAACATTTGAATAATACTGGTCTCAGAAGAAGATAAAAAGAAAAGATATGAAAAATTTTTGAAGAGATTATAGTTGAAAACTTCCCCAACATTGGAAAGGAAATAGTCAATCAAGTCCAAGAATCACAAAGAGTCCCATACAGGATAAATCCTAGGAGAAACATGCTAAGACACATAGTAATCAAGCTAACACAGACTAAACGCAAATGCAGAATACTTAGAGCAGCAAGCAACGAACAACAAGTAACATACAATGGAAATCCTACACATTTAACTGTTGACCTCTCCACAGAAACCCTGCAGGCCAGAAGAGAATGGCAAGACAGTTTTAAATCGCTGAAAGAGAAAAATCTACAACTGAGAATACTCTACCAGGCAAGGATCTCATTCAAAATTGATGGAGAAATCAAAAGTTTTACAGACAAGCAAAAACTAAGAGAATTCAGTTTTACAAAACCAGCATTACAACAAGTGTTAAAGGGACTTACATAAACTAAGAATATAAGAGAAGAGAAATATTTACAAAACTAAACAATCATACCATTTAAAAAGATGACAATAGGATTATCTGTATCAATAATTACTTTAAATGTAAGTGTGGTAAATGCCCCAACCAAAAGACACAGACTGGCTGCATGGATACAGAAAAAAGACCCATATACATGCTGCCTACAAGAAACCCACTTCAGATCTAAAAGCACTTACAGATTGAAAGTGAAAGGATGGGAAAATATATTCCATGCAAATGGAAATCAAAAGAAAGCCAGAATAGCCATCCTCATATCAGACAAAACAGACCTTAAAATAAAGAAGATAAGCCCCCCTTGGTGGTCCAGTGGCAGTGGATAAGGACAGCACCTTGCACTGCAAAGGGCGCAGGTTCGATCCCTGGCCTGGGAGGATCCCATGTGCTATGGAGTGGCTGGACCTATGTGTCCAACTAATGAGCTGGAGATCTGGGGTGCATACGCCCAGAGCCAGTGCTCTGTGTCGAGAAAGGTCACTGCGATGGGAGGCCTAGAGAGCCCAGAGAGCAAAGATAAATAAATGAAAGATCAATAGAAGTGGCTAAAAAATAAAAATAAATGAATAAAGACGATTAGAAGAGACCAAGCAGGACATGACAAAATGATCAAGAGATATAACCAAAAGGAAGACATAACAATCATAAATATCTATGAACTCAACACAGGAGTACCCCAATACATAAGAAAATCACTTTCAGACATAAAAGAAGAAATTGACAATAACACAATAATAGTGGGAGATTTTAACACTCTTACATCAATGGACAGATCATCGAAACAGAAAATTAATAAAGAAACACAAGCCTTAAATGACACACTAGAAGAGATGAACCTCATTGATATCTTTAGGATCTTCCATCCAAAAACAGAAGAATACTTGAGAAGAAAGTTCTTCTCAACCCAAAATACAATGGAAATCCTACACATTTAACTGAAACCCTGCAGGCCAGAAGAGAATGGCAAGACAGTTTTAAATCGCTGAAAGAGAAAAATCTACAACTGAGAATACTCTACCACACAAGAATCTCATTCAAAATTGATGGAGAAATCAAAAGTTTTACAGACAAGCAAAAACTAAGAGAATTCAGTTTTACAAAACCAGCATTACAACAAGTGTTAAAGGGACTTACATAAACTAAGAATATAAGAGAAGAGAAATATTTACAAAACTAAACAATCATACCATTTAAAAAGATGACAATAGGATTATCTGTATCAATAATTACTTTAAATGTAAGTGTGGTAAATGCCCCAACCAAAAGACACAGACTGGCTGCATGGATACAGAAAAAAGACCCATATACATGCTGCCTACAAGAAACCCACTTCAGATCTAAAAGCACTTACAGATTGAAAGTGAAAGGATGGGAAAATATATTCCATGCAAATGGAAATCAAAAGAAAGCCAGAATAGCCATCCTCATATCAGACAAAACAGACCTTAAAATAAAGAAGATAAGCCCCCCTTGGTGGTCCAGTGGCAGTGGATAAGGACAGCACCTTGCACTGCAAAGGGCGCAGGTTCGATCCCTGGCCTGGGAGGATCCCATGTGCTATGGAGTGGCTGGACCTATGTGTCCAACTAATGAGCTGGAGATCTGGGGTGCATACGCCCAGAGCCAGTGCTCTGTGTCGAGAAAGGTCACTGCGATGGGAGGCCTAGAGAGCCCAGAGAGCAAAGATAAATAAATGAAAGATCAATAGAAGTGGCTAAAAAATAAAAATAAATGAATAAAGACGATTAGAAGAGACCAAGCAGGACATGACAAAATGATCAAGAGATATAACCAAAAGGAAGACATAACAATCATAAATATCTATGAACTCAACACAGGAGTACCCCAATACATAAGAAAATCACTTTCAGACATAAAAGAAGAAATTGACAATAACACAATAATAGTGGGAGATTTTAACACTCTTACATCAATGGACAGATCATCGAAACAGAAAATTAATAAAGAAACACAAGCCTTAAATGACACACTAGAAGAGATGAACCTCATTGATATCTTTAGGATCTTCCATCCAAAAACAGAAGAATACTTGAGAAGAAAGTTCTTCTCAAGTGCTCATGGAACATTCTCCAACATAGACCACATCTTGGGCCACAAATCAGACCTCAGTCAATTCAAGAAAATTGAAATTGTATCAACCATCTTCTCTGAACACAATGCAATGAGACTAGATACCAACAACAGGAAAAAAAAAATGCTAGAAACACAATCACATTTAGATTAAACAACACATACCTAAAAAACTGATTACTGAACAAATCAAAGAGAATTTAACAAAAATTCCTAGAAGAAACGACAATGAACACATGACAGTGCAAAACCTATTGGATACCACAAAAGCAGTTCTAATAGAGAGGTTTATAGCAATACAATCCCAACTCAAGAAAGAAGGAAAATATCAGAAAACTGAACTCTACACTTAAAACCACTAGAGAAAGGAGGAAAAAGGAAAAAAAAAAAAAACCAAAGTTAGCAGAAGAGAAATCATAAAGATCAGAACAGAAATAAATGAAAAAGAAATGAAAGAAACAATAGTAAAGATAAATAAAATAGGCTAGTTCTTCAAAAAGGTAAACAAAATTGACAAACCACTAGCCAAACTCATCAAGAAAAAAAAGAGAGAACCAGATCAACAAAATCAAAAATGAAAAGAGATTACAATAGATAATGCAGAAACCCAAAGAATTACAAGAAACTGTTATGAACAACTATATGGCAACAAACTGGACAACCTGGAAGAAATGGACAGTTTCTTGGAGAAGATTAATCTCCCAAGACTCAACCAGGAAGAAACAGAAACTATGAACAACCCAATCACAAGCTCTGAAATCAAACTTGTGATTAAAAATCTACCCCCAAATAAAAGCCCAGGGCCAGATGGCTTCACAGGTGAATTTTGCCAAACATTTAAAGAAGAGTTAATGCCTGTCCTAAAACTCTTTCAAAAAATTGCACAGGAAGGAAAACTTCCAAACACATTCTGTGAGGCTACAATCACCTTGATACCATAGCCAGTCAAAGACAGCACAAAAAAATGAAAATTATAGACCAGTTTCACTGATGAATTTAGACGCCAACATCCTCAACAAAATCCCAGCAAATAGAATTCAACAACTCATCAAAAAACTTGTGCATCCTGATCAAGTCAGGTTCATCCCAAGTATGCAAGGATTCTTCAATAACTGCAAATCAATCAATGTGACACATCGTATCAACAAATTGAAAGACAAAAACCACAGGATAATCTCAATACATGCAGAAAAAGCCTTTGATAAAATGCAACACCCATTTATGACAAAACCTATTCAATTTACATTCCCACCAGCAATGCAAGAGTGTTCCCTTTTCTCCGCATCGTCTCCAGCATTTGTTGTCTGTAGATTTGTTGATGATGGCCATTCTGACGGGTGTGAGGTGATATCTCATTGTAGTTTTGATTGGCATTTCTCTAATAATAAGCGAGGTTGAGCATCATTTCATATGCTTTTTGGTCATTTGTATGTCCTCTTTTGTGACATGTTTCTTTAGGTCTTTTTCCCATTTTTTAATTGTGTTTTTCATTTTTCTGGTGTTGAGTTGTCTGAGTTGCTTGTAGATTTTGGGGATTAATTCTTTTTCTGTTATTGAATATGCTATCATTTTCTCCCATTCTGTGGGCTGTCTGTTCAGCTTTTTTGTAATTTATTTTGTTAAACAGAAGCTTTTAAGTTTCATTAGGTCTCACATGTCAATTTTTGTTTTCAGTTCCGCTATTCTAGTAGGTGGCTCAGAGAAGATTTTGCATTGATTTATGTCCTTGAGTGTTTTAACTATATTTTCCTCTAAGAGTTTTATGGTTTCTGGTCTTATACTTGGGCCTTTAATCCATTTTGAGTTGATCTTTTGTATGGTGCCAGGGAATATTCTAACTTCATTTTTTTGCATGTAGCTGTCCAATTTTCCCAGCATCATTTGTTGAAGAGGCTTTCTTTCTCATATTGTGTATTTTTACCTCCTTTGTCAAAAATAAGGCACTCATAGGTTCGTGGACTTATCTCTGGGTTCTCTATCTTCTTCCATTGTCCCACTCTTGCATTGTTAGTGTGAATGTAAATTACCATAGCCAGTCAAAGACAGCACAAAAAAATGAAAATTATAGACCAGTTTCACTGATGAATTTAGACGCCAACATCCTCAACAAAATCCCAGCAAATAGAATTCAACAACTCATCAAAAAACTTGTGCATCCTGATCAAGTCAGGTTCATCCCAAGTATGCAAGGATTCTTCAATAACTGCAAATCAATCAATGTGACACATCGTATCAACAAATTGAAAGACAAAAACCACAGGATAATCTCAATACATGCAGAAAAAGCCTTTGATAAAATGCAACACCCATTTATGACAAAACCTATTCAATTTACATTCCCACCAGCAATGCAAGAGTTTTCCCCTTTTCTCCGCATCGTCTCCAGCATTTGTTGTCTGTAGATTTGTTGATGATGGCCATTCTGACGGGTGTGAGGTGATATCTCATTGTAGTTTTGATTGGCATTTCTCTAATAATAAGCGAGGTTGAGCATCATTTCATATGCTTTTTGGTCATTTGTATGTCCTCTTTTGTGACATGTTTCTTTAGGTCTTTTTCCCATTTTTTAATTGTGTTTTTCATTTTTCTGGTGTTGAGTTGTCTGAGTTGCTTGTAGATTTTGGGGATTAATTCTTTTTCTGTTATTGAATATGCTATCATTTTCTCCCATTCTGTGGGCTGTCTGTTCAGCTTTTTTGTAATTTATTTTGTTAAACAGAAGCTTTTAAGTTTCATTAGGTCTCACATGTCAATTTTTGTTTTCAGTTCCGCTATTCTAGTAGGTGGCTCAGAGAAGATTTTGCATTGATTTATGTCCTTGAGTGTTTTAACTATATTTTCCTCTAAGAGTTTTATGGTTTCTGGTCTTATACTTGGGCCTTTAATCCATTTTGAGTTGATCTTTTGTATGGTGCCAGGGAATATTCTAACTTCATTTTTTTGCATGTAGCTGTCCAATTTTCCCAGCATCATTTGTTGAAGAGGCTTTCTTTCTCATATTGTGTATTTTTACCTCCTTTGTCAAAAATAAGGCACTCATAGGTTCGTGGACTTATCTCTGGGTTCTCTATCTTCTTCCATTGTCCCACTCTTGCATTGTTAGTGTGAATGTAAATTGATACAGCTGCTACAGAGGACAGTGTGGAGGTTCCTTAGAAAACTAAAAATAGAAGCACTGTACGACCCAGCAATCCCACTATTAGGCTTATACCCTTATGAAATCACAACTGAAAGAAGCACCTGTACCCCAATGTTCTTTGAAGGTCTCTATGCAATAGCTAGAACATGGAAGAAACCTACATGTCCATCGATGAATTAATGAATAAAAAAGATTTAGTACATATATGCAATGCATTACTACTCAGCTGTAAAAACAAATGCAGAAGAATCAGTTCTAATGAGGTGGATGAATCTAGAACCTATTTTACAAAGTGAAGTCAGTCAAAAAGATAAAGACAAGTACAGTGTACTAACACATATATATGGAATCTAGTAAGAAGGTAATGATAACACACGCAGTGAAGTGATGGAAAAATAGACATAGAGAATAAACATATGGACATTGTGGGGAATGAACAGTGGGTGAGAGGCACTGAGAGAGTAATATGGAAACCTATACTATCATATGTGAAAAAGATAGCTATTGTCATTACGCTGTGGGAATAAGAGATCCTGCAAGGGCATGGCACGATGGCCTGGAGGGGTGGGATGGGGTACTGTCTCAGGGGAGGGGACCAGGGATATGCATATGACTGATCTGGGAACATATATGTCTGTGAACAACAAAACTCTGTAAAAATTAACAACAACAACAACAAACACTTCAAAAAATGGTCATAGAAGGAACCTACTTCAACATAGTGAAAGTCATATATGAGAAGCCCACGGCGAACATTATTCTCAATGGTGAAGAACTGAAAGCATTCTCTCTAAGATCAGGAACAAGACAAGGGTGTCCACTTTCACCACTATTATTCAACATAGTCCTGGAAGTTCTAGGAACAGCAACAAGAAAAATAAGAAAAAGAAACAAAAGGGACTGATGGAGCTAAGATGGCGGTGTAGAAGGACGTGCACTCATCTCTCCTGCAAAATCACCTTAATTGCAACGAATTCCTGAAAAACCATCGACAGGAGGAGGTTGGATCTGATTACAAAAAGATACCCCACATCGAAGAACAAAGGAGAAGTCACAACAAGATGGTAGGAAGGGCGCAATCGTGCTTTTAAAAGTCAAACTTCATACCTGCCAGAGAGGCCGGGTGGGCCAAAGGCGCAAAGCCTGTTGCAGATCAAAACCCGGGAAAGGAGCGGTGACACTCACAAAGGAATGAGCCAGACCTGCTTTGGAGTGTCCAAGTGCCTCCTTGAACTAGAAGTGCCCTTGAGTCGTCCTCGGAAGGACACTACTCAGTTCCCTTTGGAGGAGGTCACTTGATATGAAGAAACCTACATGTCCATCGATGAATTAATGAATAAAAAAGATTTAGTACATATATGCAATGCATTACTACTCAGCTGTAAAAACAAATGCAGAAGAATCAGTTCTAATGAGGTGGATGAATCTAGAACCTATTTTACAAAGTGAAGTCAGTCAAAAAGATAAAGACAAGTACAGTGTACTAACACATATATATGGAATCTAGTAAGAAGGTAATGATAACACACGCAGTGAAGTGATGGAAAAATAGACATAGAGAATAAACATATGGACATTGTGGGGAATGAACAGTGGGTGAGAGGCACTGAGAGAGTAATATGGAAACCTATACTATCATATGTGAAAAAGATAGCTATTGTCATTACGCTGTGGGAATAAGAGATCCTGCAAGGGCATGGCACGATGGCCTGGAGGGGTGGGATGGGGTACTGTCTCAGGGGAGGGGACCAGGGATATGCATATGACTGATCTGGGAACATATATGTCTGTGAACAACAAAACTCTGTAAAAATTAACAACAACAACAACAAACACTTCAAAAAATGGTCATAGAAGGAACCTACTTCAACATAGTGAAAGTCATATATGAGAAGCCCACGGCGAACATTATTCTCAATGGTGAAGAACTGAAAGCATTCTCTCTAAGATCAGGAACAAGACAAGGGTGTCCACTTTCACCACTATTATTCAACATAGTCCTGGAAGTTCTAGGAACAGCAACAAGAAAAATAAGAAAAAGAAACAAAAGGGACTGATGGAGCTAAGATGGCGGTGTAGAAGGACGTGCACTCATCTCTCCTGCAAAATCACCTTAATTGCAACGAATTCCTGAAAAACCATCGACAGGAGGAGGTTGGATCTGATTACAAAAAGATACCCCACATCGAAGAACAAAGGAGAAGTCACAACAAGATGGTAGGAAGGGCGCAATCGTGCTTTTAAAAGTCAAACTTCATACCTGCCAGAGAGGCCGGGTGGGCCAAAGGCGCAAAGCCTGTTGCAGATCAAAACCCGGGAAAGGAGCGGTGACACTCACAAAGGAATGAGCCAGACCTGCTTTGGAGTGTCCAAGTGCCTCCTTGAACTAGAAGTGCCCTTGAGTCGTCCTCGGAAGGACACTACTCAGTTCCCTTTGGAGGAGGTCACTATTAACCCGATCATAGAGCCACCAAGTAGGACTGGAAACTTTGTGTGCACCGAGATCCGGGAGAGGGGAATAGAGATCCTGCATGAGACTGAGCCAGACTCACCTCTGAGTAATCTGATGTCTCCCATGGTGGCGGGGGTCGACTGTGGCCTGCAGCAGGATCGGGGTCACTGTAGAAGTGCTTCCCATAAAGCGTGTGGAAATAAATCCTTTGTGAGAGAGACGCCATTTTCCCTACTGTAGTTCGGCTGCTGGTCAAACTACAGGGAGGGAATTTAGCTCCGCTCAGCAAGAAAAGGGATTTGGATTAAGGATTAAGAAACTCCCAGGGCCAGCCTGGGTGGGCCTTTTAGTTCTGGAATAGGCCAAAATAAACAAGAAGTAAAAGAGGTCTTCAGATTCAACCACTGCCAGAGGCAAGAAAAATACTGATAATTCCTGAATAGTCAGCAACAGACAGAAGAACATAAACACTATTTTCACGTTTTGTCTGAAGCTGGAGTTACTGCTGGATTTTTAAAATTTCATTTTATTTCTTATGCTTTTTCATTCCTTGTTTTGTTGTGTTTTGTTTTCAATTGCTTTTTGCCCTTTTATCCAAACCCCCTTAGTGCTCCCCCCACCTTTTTTGGGGGGGGTGTGTGAGTGTGGTTGTGTTTATTTCCTCCACTGAATTATATTGAAGCTACTAATCTTATCAGTAAGACTAACTATATTCAAGTTTACCTAATTTTTTTTCTTTTTCCTTTTAAAGCACACATATTATTTTGGTATAAATTTCTGGTTCCATATTGGCCTTTTAAGGTTCTGTGGGGGGTTTGTTTGTTTTTATTGGTTTTGCTTTGTTTTTCTATATTTTTTCTATATACTTATCTCTGTTTTAATTTTTAAATTTTTTACTTGTACTACTACTTCCTCTATAACTCTTTGCTTCCTCTGATGCTCCTTTCCTATAGCACTAAACTCTAATACATACAAACCTTTATCTCCATATATTTAACTTTTCAGTATTAGTCTATATTTCTCTTCTATTCTCCCTTTCTCTTTTTCCCTTTCCCCACCATATTTCTTAGTCTGCTCTGTCCTCATTGCCTTATCCCCAACAGGGACCCTGCTATAGCATTATTCTCCAATTTGTACTCTACTTAGTTTGGTTATTAACTGGTGGATACCATTCTTGGCTTTCTCTATTCGCCGTGCTAATGTATTGTACTGTATTTTTGGTTAGAATGTTTGGGTTATGTTACAGCTGTCTATGTTTGTGTGTATAATTCAAAATGCAAGATAATATTTGCATAATATTTTAATTGCCATTTGTCAAAGGTATACTTTCTGTTTCTCATTCACATATATATGTTTAAATATCATTTAATGCCATAACAAATCAGCTGTGAAATCTTCATTTCCTGGTCAGGCAATAAACTCCAGGGCTTTAAGAAGGGAGCACTGACTCCACAACTCTAAAATACTAGAGAATGCCTAACACTAGAGAGCAATAAACAGTGAGAACGCCAACAAAGGTAAGCACTTGTATGCAAGTCCTGACATAAACCAACCACCAGCATCACCCAGAATAAGAAGCCCCATCCAAACAACAAACACCAACAGACAGAAGAACATAAACACTATTTTCACGTTTTGTCTGAAGCTGGAGTTACTGCTGGATTTTTAAAATTTCATTTTATTTCTTATGCTTTTTCATTCCTTGTTTTGTTGTGTTTTGTTTTCAATTGCTTTTTGCCCTTTTATCCAAACCCCCTTAGTGCTCCCCCCACCTTTTTTGGGGGGGGTGTGTGAGTGTGGTTGTGTTTATTTCCTCCACTGAATTATATTGAAGCTACTAATCTTATCAGTAAGACTAACTATATTCAAGTTTACCTAATTTTTTTTCTTTTTCCTTTTAAAGCACACATATTATTTTGGTATAAATTTCTGGTTCCATATTGGCCTTTTAAGGTTCTGTGGGGGGTTTGTTTGTTTTTATTGGTTTTGCTTTGTTTTTCTATATTTTTTCTATATACTTATCTCTGTTTTAATTTTTAAATTTTTTACTTGTACTACTACTTCCTCTATAACTCTTTGCTTCCTCTGATGCTCCTTTCCTATAGCACTAAACTCTAATACATACAAACCTTTATCTCCATATATTTAACTTTTCAGTATTAGTCTATATTTCTCTTCTATTCTCCCTTTCTCTTTTTCCCTTTCCCCACCATATTTCTTAGTCTGCTCTGTCCTCATTGCCTTATCCCCAACAGGGACCCTGCTATAGCATTATTCTCCAATTTGTACTCTACTTAGTTTGGTTATTAACTGGTGGATACCATTCTTGGCTTTCTCTATTCGCCGTGCTAATGTATTGTACTGTATTTTTGGTTAGAATGTTTGGGTTATGTTACAGCTGTCTATGTTTGTGTGTATAATTCAAAATGCAAGATAATATTTGCATAATATTTTAATTGCCATTTGTCAAAGGTATACTTTCTGTTTCTCATTCACATATATATGTTTAAATATCATTTAATGCCATAACAAATCAGCTGTGAAATCTTCATTTCCTGGTCAGGCAATAAACTCCAGGGCTTTAAGAAGGGAGCACTGACTCCACAACTCTAAAATACTAGAGAATGCCTAACACTAGAGAGCAATAAACAGTGAGAACGCCAACAAAGGTAAGCACTTGTATGCAAGTCCTGACATAAACCAACCACCAGCATCACCCAGAATAAGAAGCCCCATCCAAACAACAAACACCAACAGATGTAACTCAAACTCTGGGAAAAGGAAACCCCAAATAGAAATAGTTAAAAATTAATAATAACAATGAAATGGCAGAGAAATACCACACAAGTGAAGGAACAATCTACAACACACAAGATCAAATCAATGAAGAGAATTTCGACAAACTTTCTGAAAGTGATTTCAGAAGAATGATAGTAAAGATGATCAAAAACACTGAAAACAGAATGTTAGAGAAATTGCAAGACACAACTAACACACTGAATAAAGAAACACAACAACTTGCAAAAAAAAAAAAAAAAACTAACAGAGACAAACAACTCAATTGCTGAACTTAAAAACATTGTAGAAGGAATCAAGAGCAGAGTATCTGAGACAGAAGACCGGATAAGTGAGCTGGAAGATAGAAAGGTGGAAGTAACTGCTGAAAAACAGAATCCAGCTCAAGGAGTGAAAAGAGCAGAGGATAGCCTCAGAGACCTCTGGGATAATATCAAATGCACCAATATTTGAATTATAGGGGTTCCAGAAGAAGAATAAACAAAGAAAAGATATGAGAAAATTTTTGAAGAGATTCTAGTTGAAAATTTCCCCAACATGGGAAAAGAAATAGTCAATCAAATCCAAGAAGCACAAAGAGTACCATACAGAATCAACCCGAGAAGAAACACACCAAGACACATATTAATGAAGCTAACACAAATGAAACACAAAGAAAGAATTCTCAAAGCAGCAAGGGAAAAGCAACTAGTGACATAGAAGGGAAAGCCCATACGTTTAACAGCTGATCTTTCAACAGAAACTCTGCAGGCCAGAAGGGAATGGCAGGACACATTTAAATGGCTAAAAGAGATTAATCTGCAACCAAAAATCCTCTACCCTGCAAGGATCTCATTCAAAATTGATGGAGAAATCAAAAGCTTTACAGATAAGCAAAAATTAGAAGAATTTAGTAACACCAAACCAGCCTTACAACAAGTGTTAAAGGGACTTATATAGACAACAAGTATAAAAGAAAAAGAAGAAAATCTACAAAACAAAGGCATCATGACATCTAAGAAGATGACAATAGGATCATTTGTGTCAATAATTGCTTTGAAAGTAAATGGACTAAATGCCCCAACCAAAAGACACAGACTGGCTGAATGGATTCAAAAACAAGACCTATACATATGTTGCCTACAGGAAACTCACTTTAGACCTAGAGACACTCATAGACTGAAAGTGAGAGGATATAAAAAGATATTTGGTGCAAATGGAAATCAAAAGAAAGCTGGAGTAGCAAGTCTCGTATCAGACAAAATAGACCTCAAAATAAAGAAGATTCGAAGAGATGAGGCAGGACACTACATAATGATCAAGTGATATATCCAAGAGGAAGACATAACAATCATAGATATCTATACACCCAACACAGGAGTACTCCGATACATAAACACTTTCAGACATAAAAGACGACATCAACAATAACACAATAATAGTAGGAGACTTTAACACTCCTCTCACACCAATGGACAGATTATCAAAACAGAAAATTAATAAAGAAACACAAGCCTGAAATGCTACATTAGAAGAGATGGACCTCATGGATATCTTTAGGACCTTCCATCCAAAAGCAGAAGAATCCACTTTCTTCTCAAGTGCTCATGGAACATTCTCCAGACCTATCATAAAAATTGAAGTTAGTCAGAAAGATAAGGACAAGTACAATATACTAACACATATATATGGAATCTAATAGGATAGTGATGATGGCACATGCAGTGAAGCGACGGAAAGACAGATATGGACAGTGGACATATGGATATTATGGAGAAGGAACAGTGGGTGAGAGGCGTAAAGGAAGTAGCATGAAGGACTGTACTATCATTTGTGAAGAAAATAGCTATAGTCATTGCCCTGTGAGAAAAGCAGATACTCCAGGGGTGCTGTATGATGGTCTGGAGGGTGGCATGGGGGGATATACATATGACTAATCTGAGAACATGCATATCTGTAAACAGCAAAACTCTATAAAAGTTAAAAGTAAAATAAAAGTTAAAAAAAAAGAAAGAAGGAATCCAGATTGTAAAAGAAGAAATAAAACTCTCTTTGTTTGCAGATGACATGATACTGTACATAGAAAACTCCAAAGACACTATTATAAAATGAGTAGAGCTAATCACCAAATTTGGCAAAGTCACCGGATACAAAATCAATACACAGAAATCACTGGCATTCCTATACACAAACAGTGAAAAGTCAGAAAGAGAAATCAAGGATGCAATCCCCTTCACCATGGAAATCAAAAGAAAGCTGGAGTAGCAAGTCTCGTATCAGACAAAATAGACCTCAAAATAAAGAAGATTCGAAGAGATGAGGCAGGACACTACATAATGATCAAGTGATATATCCAAGAGGAAGACATAACAATCATAGATATCTATACACCCAACACAGGAGTACTCCGATACATAAACACTTTCAGACATAAAAGACGACATCAACAATAACACAATAATAGTAGGAGACTTTAACACTCCTCTCACACCAATGGACAGATTATCAAAACAGAAAATTAATAAAGAAACACAAGCCTGAAATGCTACATTAGAAGAGATGGACCTCATGGATATCTTTAGGACCTTCCATCCAAAAGCAGAAGAATCCACTTTCTTCTCAAGTGCTCATGGAACATTCTCCAGACCTATCATAAAAATTGAAGTTAGTCAGAAAGATAAGGACAAGTACAATATACTAACACATATATATGGAATCTAATAGGATAGTGATGATGGCACATGCAGTGAAGCGACGGAAAGACAGATATGGACAGTGGACATATGGATATTATGGAGAAGGAACAGTGGGTGAGAGGCGTAAAGGAAGTAGCATGAAGGACTGTACTATCATTTGTGAAGAAAATAGCTATAGTCATTGCCCTGTGAGAAAAGCAGATACTCCAGGGGTGCTGTATGATGGTCGGGAGGGTGGCATGGGGGGATATACATATGACTAATCTGAGAACATGCATATCTGTAAACAGCAAAACTCTATAAAAGTTAAAAGTAAAATAAAAGTTAAAAAAAAAGAAAGAAGGAATCCAGATTGTAAAAGAAGAAATAAAACTCTCTTTGTTTGCAGATGACATGATACTGTACATAGAAAACTCCAAAGACACTATTATAAAATGAGTAGAGCTAATCACCAAATTTGGCAAAGTCACCGGATACAAAATCAATACACAGAAATCACTGGCATTCCTATACACAAACAGTGAAAAGTCAGAAAGAGAAATCAAGGATGCAATCCGATTCACCATGGTAATCAAGGAATAAAATATCTACGTATAAAACTACCTAAAGAAACAAAAGTACAGTACACAGAAAATTATGAGACACTCATGAAAGAAATTAAAGACTTAAACAGATGGAGAGATATTCCATGTTCCTGGGTCGGAAAAATCAATACTGTGAAAATGACCATACTACCAAATATCATCTACAGATTCAATGCAATCCCTGTCAAATTACCAATGACATTCTTCACAGAACTAGACCAAAATATAACAGTTCAGACGGAAACACAAAAGACCCCAGGTAGCCAAAGCAATCCTGGGAAAGAAGAATGAAGCTGGAGGGGTCAGCATCCCTAACTTCAGAATATACTACTAAGCAACAGTCATCAAGACAGTATGGTACTGGCACAAAAACAGAAATACGGGCCAATGGAACAATATAGAGAACCAAAAGATAAACCCACGCACAGATGGGTACCTTATTATTGACAAAGGAGGTGAAAATACACAATGGAACAACAACAACCTCTTCAACAAATGGTGCTGGGAAAATTGGACCGCAACATACAAAAAAAAAAAAAAAAAAAGAATTTGGAACATTTCCCAACACCATACACAAAGATAAACTTGAAATGGATTAAAGAGGCAAATGTAAGACCAGAAACCCTAAAACTCTTAGTGGAGAATATAGGCAAAACACTCAAGGACATATATCAAAGCAAGGTCTTCTGTGAACTGCCTACTAGAATAGCAGAACTAAAAAGAAAAATGAACATGTGGGATCTAATGAAACTTAAAAGCTTCTGCACAGCAAAAGAAACTACAAAAAAGGTGAATAGATAACCCACAGAATGGGCGAAGATACTAGCAAATGAAACAACTGACAGAGAACTAATCTCCAAAAATCTACAAGCAACTCAGACAACTCAACACCAAAAAAATGAACAACACAATCAAAAAATGGGAAAAAGATCTAAAGAGACATCTCTCCAAAGGAGACATACGGATGACCAAAAATCACATGAAACGATGATCAAAGTCATTTGAAAGAGAAATCAAGGATGCAATCCGATTCACCATGGTAATCAAGGAATAAAATATCTACGTATAAAACTACCTAAAGAAACAAAAGTACAGTACACAGAAAATTATGAGACACTCATGAAAGAAATTAAAGACTTAAACAGATGGAGAGATATTCCATGTTCCTGGGTCGGAAAAATCAATACTGTGAAAATGACCATACTACCAAATATCATCTACAGATTCAATGCAATCCCTGTCAAATTACCAATGACATTCTTCACAGAACTAGACCAAAATATAACAGTTCAGACGGAAACACAAAAGACCCCAGGTAGCCAAAGCAATCCTGGGAAAGAAGAATGAAGCTGGAGGGGTCAGCATCCCTAACTTCAGAATATACTACTAAGCAACAGTCATCAAGACAGTATGGTACTGGCACAAAAACAGAAATACGGGCCAATGGAACAATATAGAGAACCAAAAGATAAACCCACGCACAGATGGGTACCTTATTATTGACAAAGGAGGTGAAAATACACAATGGAACAACAACAACCTCTTCAACAAATGGTGCTGGGAAAATTGGACCGCAACATACAAAAAAAAAAAAAAAAAAAGAATTTGGAACATTTCCCAACACCATACACAAAGATAAACTTGAAATGGATTAAAGAGGCAAATGTAAGACCAGAAACCCTAAAACTCTTAGTGGAGAATATAGGCAAAACACTCAAGGACATATATCAAAGCAAGGTCTTCTGTGAACTGCCTACTAGAATAGCAGAACTAAAAAGAAAAATGAACATGTGGGATCTAATGAAACTTAAAAGCTTCTGCACAGCAAAAGAAACTACAAAAAAGGTGAATAGATAACCCACAGAATGGGCGAAGATACTAGCAAATGAAACAACTGACAGAGAACTAATCTCCAAAAATCTACAAGCAACTCAGACAACTCAACACCAAAAAAATGAACAACACAATCAAAAAATGGGAAAAAGATCTAAAGAGACATCTCTCCAAAGGAGACATACGGATGACCAAAAATCACATGAAACGATGATCAAAGTCATTTGTTATAGAAATGCAAATCAAAGCTACAATGAGATATCACCTCACACCAGTCATAATGGCCATCATCAACAAATCGACAGACAATAAATTCTGGAGAGGTGTGGAGAAAAGGGAACCCTCTTGCATTGCTGGTGGAAATGTCAATTGATACAGCCACTATGGGGGGAAGTATGGAGATTCCTTAAAAAACTAAAAACAGAAGCCCTATATGACCCAGGAATTCCACTATTAGGCTTATACCGTGATGAAATCAAAATTGAATGAGCCACCTGTGCCTCCATGTTCATTGCAGCTCTCTACATAATAGCTAGAACATGGAAGCAACCTACGTGTCCATCAACGAATGAATGGATAAGAAAGCTCTGGTACATATATACAATGGAGTACTTCTCAGCTATAAAATGAAATGCAGAAGAACCCATCCTAATGAGGTGGATGGCTCTAGAACCTATTATACAAAGTGAAGTAAGTCAAAAAGAGAAAGACAAGTACAGTATACTAACACACATATATGGAATCTAGTAAAATGCTAATGATAACATACACAGAGAAGCGATGGAAAAAGAGACATGGAGAAGAGACTTCTGGACATTGTGAGGGAGTAACATGGAACCCCATACTATCATGTGTGAAAAAGATAGCTATTTTCATTGTACTGGGGGAATCGGGGATCCTGCAGGGGTGCTGTGTGACACCCTGGAGGGGTGAGATGGGGGGAAGTGGGAGGGGGTGGAAGAGGGAGGGGGTCTAGGATATACATATGACTGGTTGGGGATTATTCATATTTGTAAACAACAAAACTCTGTAAAGGTAAAAAGTTATATGAAAATAATCATTAAATAAAAGAGAATAGTAACAAAAAGCAATGCAATATTTGGGCATAAACCCAGAGGCTCAGACAAAGTCATAGGGACTTTCTTTCTTTCTCCACTTCTTATTTATACTTTCCTCAGTAATGGGTTCTCCCTAAGCAGTTTTATCCACATGGCAATGATGACTACCAATAGCTGTAAACTTACACAATACTCACAAAACTAATTATAGTCAAAGGATAGCGCCTCTCTTCCCCAAGTTCCTACAGAAGTCCTAGAAGGCTCTAACTGTTTTTTTGTTGGCTCATATGACCAAGGATGGTATGTTGCTTGGCCAGGAGTGACTCTAATGCCTTGTTAGCAGGAGATGAAGTGAGCCCCACCTAGACCACAAGGACAGAGAATATTTGAGAAACAGGTAGTTCTATAATGAGATGCTAGTCCCCACAAAAATATGTATAGCCATAAAGATATAAATTATTTTCTACTAACTCTGACTTTACCAAGCAGCTCCCAAAATCCTCAAAAATGTTGCATACAAAAACCACATGGAACCAATCTCCTCTTCATACTCTTCTCTTAGGCAAGAACTACTTTTCTCTGCTGTATAGAAAAGAACAACATCAAAGAGCTATCCTTCTTGCAAGCACAGAGAAACCAAGTGGCTTACCTTCTCACATCACACAGCAAGACATCTGATGAATGTTGATACATACATGAATTCAGCCCACCTACACCAGCATGGGACTCTATCAGGAACAAAGCTAATTACTATAGTTCATACTATACCCAGGGGCTTCCCAGATAATGCTAGAAGTAAAGAATCTGTCTGCAAGTGCAAGAGGGGCAAGAAACATGAGTTTGATCCCTGGGTCAGGAAGATTACCTGGAGGAGAAAATGGCACCCCACACTAATACTCTTGTCTGGAAAATTCCTTGGGCAGAACAGTATAGTGAGCTAAAGTCCATGGCAACACAAATAGATACGACTGAAAGACTGAGCAAACATACACACACACAGGCAAACACACACACTTCCTATACCCAAGAGACTTCTTGTGGTCAATGCTCAGGAGTCAAGTATGACAGAGGGTGTATAGCTGTGGCAAACACACATAAGAACATCTGACTTAAGCTGACAGAATCAGAGAAGACTTCTCAAAGGAATGAGGTCAAGGCCAATGCCTAAAGGAGGAAGAAGAGTTCAGCATTCAAAAAATGTTTATAAAGGGCCACTCTGAGCTAGGCAACAAAACGTTCTTCAGAGAGATCTTCAGAGTTTATGAGAAATAACAACAAATTCAAAAATAGAGCAATTAATAGATTGGTAAATCTATGAGACAGACAGAAATGATGCTTGGGAGGAATACATATTAAGATAATGATCAAGAGATCACTAGAGATCTCATTAAGAAAACTGGAGTTGGCCCCTAAAAAGGAAAAAAAAACCCCTCATGCCTTGTTAGCAGGAGATGAAGTGAGCCCCACCTAGACCACAAGGACAGAGAATATTTGAGAAACAGGTAGTTCTATAATGAGATGCTAGTCCCCACAAAAATATGTATAGCCATAAAGATATAAATTATTTTCTACTAACTCTGACTTTACCAAGCAGCTCCCAAAATCCTCAAAAATGTTGCATACAAAAACCACATGGAACCAATCTCCTCTTCATACTCTTCTCTTAGGCAAGAACTACTTTTCTCTGCTGTATAGAAAAGAACAACATCAAAGAGCTATCCTTCTTGCAAGCACAGAGAAACCAAGTGGCTTACCTTCTCACATCACACAGCAAGACATCTGATGAATGTTGATACATACATGAATTCAGCCCACCTACACCAGCATGGGACTCTATCAGGAACAAAGCTAATTACTATAGTTCATACTATACCCAGGGGCTTCCCAGATAATGCTAGAAGTAAAGAATCTGTCTGCAAGTGCAAGAGGGGCAAGAAACATGAGTTTGATCCCTGGGTCAGGAAGATTACCTGGAGGAGAAAATGGCACCCCACACTAATACTCTTGTCTGGAAAATTCCTTGGGCAGAACAGTATAGTGAGCTAAAGTCCATGGCAACACAAATAGATACGACTGAAAGACTGAGCAAACATACACACACACAGGCAAACACACACACTTCCTATACCCAAGAGACTTCTTGTGGTCAATGCTCAGGAGTCAAGTATGACAGAGGGTGTATAGCTGTGGCAAACACACATAAGAACATCTGACTTAAGCTGACAGAATCAGAGAAGACTTCTCAAAGGAATGAGGTCAAGGCCAATGCCTAAAGGAGGAAGAAGAGTTCAGCATTCAAAAAATGTTTATAAAGGGCCACTCTGAGCTAGGCAACAAAACGTTCTTCAGAGAGATCTTCAGAGTTTATGAGAAATAACAACAAATTCAAAAATAGAGCAATTAATAGATTGGTAAATCTATGAGACAGACAGAAATGATGCTTGGGAGGAATACATATTAAGATAATGATCAAGAGATCACTAGAGATCTCATTAAGAAAACTGGAGTTGCCAAGGGAACATTTCATACAAAGATGGGCACAATAAAGGACAAAACCAGCAAGGGCCTAATACAAAACAGAAGAAATTAAGAAAATGTGGCAAGAATACGCAGAAGAACTGTACAGAAAATCACTTACTGACCCAGTTAGTCATGACTATGTGGGCACTTACCTAGAGCCTGATACCCTGGAGTGTGAAGACAAGTGGGCCTTAGGAAGTATTACTATGAAAAGAGCTAGTGGAGGTCTCTAGTCTTTCCCATTCTCTTGTTTTCCTCTATTTCTTTGCATTGGTCACTTAGGGGTTCTTTCTTATCTCTCTTGCTATTCTCAGAAACTCTGCATTCAGTTAGGTGCATCTTTCCCTTTCTCCTTTGCCTTTTGTTGCTCTTGTTTTTTCAGCTATGTGTAAGGCCTCCTCAGACACAAGGTTATCTTCTTGGATTTCTTTTTCTTGAGGATGGTTTTGATCATAGCCTTTTGTACAATGTTACTAGCCTCTATCCATAGTTCTTCAGGCACTCTGTCTACCAGATCTAGTCCCTTCTATCTATTTATCCTTGGCATGTAAAATCATGAGGGATTTGATTTAGGTCATACCTAAATGCCCTAGTGGATTTCCCTACTATCTTCAATTTAAGTCTGAATCTTGCAATAAGGAGCCCATGATCTGAACCACAGTCAGCTCCAGGTCTTGTTTTTGCTGACTGTATAGAGGTTCTCTATCTTCTGCAAAGAATATACTCAATCTGATTTTGGTACTGACCATCTGGTTGTGTCCATGTGCAGAGTCATCTCTTGTGTTGTTGGAAGAGGGTGCTTGCTATGACCAGTGTATTCTCTTGGCAAAAGTCTGTTAGCCTTTGTTCTGCTTCATTTTGTACTCCAAGGCCAAACAAGGATAGTGATCGATCCTTGCAATGTCTATACCCCTATCCTCACAACCCGTGCACAGAATTCCATTCTCCTAGCAAGCCACACAGGTAGGATAGCAAGTCACTTGTCTACCTCACCTGAGTGTGCTTAAACTTCCCTAGGAAATACCAAGAAAGAGATCTTGCAAGGCAAGCTCTTCAAGAAGAGAGGTAATGCTAATTCATGCTAATTTTAAGTTTCAGTTTCTTTTGCATTTTCTTTAACAATTGAATTTTTCTTTTAAAAGTATCACATTGGCTTCCCTGGTGGTCCAGTGGGTGAAGAGTCTGCCTTGCAGTGCAAGGGGCATCAGTTCGATCTCTGGCACTGGAAGATCCCACATGCCCTGGAGTGGCTGGACTGGTGTGTCCAATTATGAGCCAGAGCTCTGGAGTGCATGCGCCCAGAGCTGGTGCTCTACAAAGAGAGAGGCCACTGCAATGGGAGGCCCACACAGGTCAAAGAATTAAGATGGATGAAAATAAATAAATGAGGAACCAATAAAAGAGGCCAAAATTTAAATTAATTAAACATTACATTAATTAAACACTGTACTCCTACTTCCAGCAGTCTACTTATCACAATCATGCAATCTGTTGAAATAGTTGAATTCAAATGTTTGATTTTACCATCCATCTTTCTGGGACAGTTTTTTAATTGCCTTACATTTGCTCATTGAAAGGGGAAAATGACCATTTTCTGGCCTATATATTGCAAAAATATAAGTAACCCAGCCATGTCACCCCCTCTTACCACACCCCTCCATCTTTCACACAAAATATAACCTTCGTCTAAATTGCAGGGTTTGCAGAGTTTATTCTGAATCTCCATAGCCCTGTCAGCACCCCATAAACCCAGTTGCAGCTACCATGTGTTTTTATGTCCATATTAATGCAGGGGTTAAGGTGCTTGCAACTTTGAGTCTTTCCCTTGATACTTAGCTCACTTGGATTTAATCACCTCACAGAGTATACTCGTCTGACACTGTTGGTGGGATTGTAAATTTGTTCAACCACTAAGGAAAAGAGCATGGAGCTTCCTCAGACCAAAAATAGAGCTACCATATGACCCAGCAATCCCACTCCTGAGCTTATATTCAAAAAAGACAAAAGCTCTAAGTCATAAAGACACATGCACCTCAGTGTTCATGGCAGCATTATTTTCAGCAGCCAACACATGGAAACAACCCAAGTGCCCATTGATATACGATCACTTTAAGAATATGTGATGTGTGTATGTGTGTATATGTGTGTGTGGAGAGAGTATCAGTCATTTTAACAAGATGAAATATTACCATTTGCAGCACCATGAACGGACCTAGAGAAAATCACACTAAGTGAAGTAGGTCAGACCAAAAAAACCCACCAGATATTACATGGTATCACTTATATGTGGAATCTAAAAACTAACACAAATGAATCTCTACAGAAAAGAGAAAGACTCACAGACATAGAAACCAAACTAATGGTTACCAAAGGGAAAGAGAGCAGAGAGGGACAAATTAGAAATATGGAATCAAAAGATACATAAAACAGTATAAATACTATAAATAGTTAAATAACAAGGATTTACTGTATAGCATAAGAACAATATCTTGTAATAACCTGAAGTGGAAAAAATCTGAAAAAAAATATATAACTGAATCACCTTGTTGTATGGGTAAACATAACACAAAACTATACTTAAATAAATAGTTGATAAGTTATATGAATTAACGTATTTACACATTTAGAATAGTCTTGGAAATTGTAAAGAGCTATAGAAGTATTTGCTATTATTGATGCTTTCTTATTTTTACAATTCTGCTAAGGTTTCCTCAGGGGAGGTAATAATTGATCACTTGCTGCACAGTGTGAATTTAAGACACTAGATTGCTCTTTCAGGGACATTTTCAATAAAGTCTTAGTCTTATTGGTGAAACAAAAAGACTGAAAGGCTGAAAATGGAGAGAAGGCCTCACAGGAGTGAATTTGCCTTCCTAATGGAAGCTTCCTGTGTTAGCCCTGTGTGGCTGTCCCCCACATTGTTGGAACCTGACCTGCATTCCCCTGCCTATCTCTTGTCAGAGGAGACAGTCCCTGATGAGACCCCTGAGGAGAAAACTGTGCTGGAGCTGAGGCTTTTAGGAGAGGAGTAAGGCTGAGAAATGCTCCATTCCCACTGATTTTTTAATCAGAAGATCCAGAGAGGAGCTACTTAATTTCAGCATTTGTGAATTTTGTCATTTGGGAGTAAAAATATCTACATATTCACATACAAACATAAACACTGCCCCACTCTGAGCATAGGTGCCCAGAGTAGGAGTAATATTTGTGGGCGGGTAGAAGCAACCTAGCTGCTCAGAGTGAAGCAAGAATGACAGCATTGCCATCCAGGGCACCGACAGAGTTTGCCTCCCCTTCTGGACCCTACAGAGCCTTGGGCAAGGGCAAAGCAGGAGACCAGGCCAGCTAGGCACCAAGGTAGCTGAAGATCCCTCAGTTAGGAAAGAAACATGTAGAGCAATAAAATGTTGGGGTCTTTTATGTTAACGAATCTGTCATATTGGATTCACTATTTAGAAAATTAAGTTAATTTTTCTTTCTGTTTTTTATTCAATTGGTGATTTAATTATAAGAAAAGTGAACAATGCTAAAGCTGTGTGAGGTACCAATAGTCCAGGAGGCCTGAAAGGGTGAATTCTATTACACATTGTAATGAAAACGAAGGAAGGGGCCAAGATGGCAGAGGAATGAGAGGAAGATTTCACTAGCTCCCCAACAGAATCACCAGAATTAATCAAGAAATGAAACAACAACAACAAACCAGGCGATAAACGACAGAAGAACTCCTTAAGTCTGTGAGGGTCGAAGAGTGAACAGCCAGAACTTTCCTGGAGCTCCTTCCTGTTCTGAGCACCCTCTATCCCAAACCTCACGCTGGACTGGCGGAAAGCGCACTAGGAAGGGCTCTAGGAGAGAGCCTGAGAAGAACGTTGAGGGGAGGGTGGGGGAAAGAAGGCGGCACTCAGCGCGAAAAGTCCGACCGGATCACCCGCAGAAATGAAAATCGCGACTTTCCACCTGACAAAAACCGCGCTACGCCGCTAGACAAAAGCCGCGCCGTGCCACCAGACAAAAACCGTACTGCTCCGCCTGGCGCCGGGTAAGTTCAAACATTCCTAGTGGAGGGCTTGCTGAACGGAGAAGGGAAGTCGCCCACGGGTTGCTGACCAGGGAACAGGGCTCGAGCGGAACAGGAAAGCTCGTGCCCACCTTTGGAACTTGGATGCGCAACCAGCAGTGCGCATGGGCCAGTGGCGGAGGTGTCGCGCACCCCTAGATCTGCAGCGGCAGCGGAGGAAGCCGGGAGAAGAGCAGGTATTGGAGGCTACCGGTGGGTGTGTGGTAGAGCCAGGGCGCCCCCCTCCAACACGGGACTGCGCACACCGCGGCCTCCGCTTGACAGACTGGGATCAGCCCGCCACCCCGGCCAGCACCCAAGCTCACAGCAAAGCCTTTGTTTTGCTGAAAATAAAAACAGGAACTATAGCAACCGGCGCTATAAGGAAAAGACTACGCCATCAAGACACCACCATAAAGAGCAGATTGGTTTCCAACAGGGAGATGAGAAAATAAAAAGCAGGGACAGTAGTTAGCTTTTTTTGCTTGTTTATTTGTTGTGGACTATTTTGTTTATTGGATTGATTGGTCGGTTTGGGGGTTTGTTTGTTTGTTCTGTTTTTTGTTTTGTTTTGTTTTGTTTTTTGGTCTCATTAATTTTTTCTTCCCTTTTTAATTTTTAATTTGTTTTTTTGACTTTCATTTTTATTTTTTAATTTGAATTCTTGGAAACTTCTAATTCTCTTTCCTATTTGCCACTGCTTTCTCCCTCTATGTTCTAAATGTAAAACCTTTTCCTATCTACCAATATCCTCTAGATAAATATTTCTTATCTTCCTGTCTCCATTATTCTCTTCCAGCTGCACTAAACAATACAACACACTAATCTTTGCTTCCTAATCCTATAAAATCCTTCCAAGACGAATCTATTCCTTCTCAATAGCCATACACTCTCCTCCTCCTCACACCCAACACATGTCTTAGCTAAAAATTGTTCTATTTTGTAATTATCCAAGCCAGGACCTTGCCCTGGACCGATTTTTCCAGGCACTATTTTAACTAATTAAGAGCTTAGTGGGCAAGAATCATCCTTGATTGTGTAGTCTGCCAGAAAATTTTCCTATGCTTTATCTCTATAAGACTGGTCAGATGTGGCTATTACTGTGTATGTATGTATATCTTACGACTATGTTAGAAAACATCTGCATGCTTCTATGACTGTCACCCATCAGGGATGCACCTCTTGCTCCTCAGATGCTAGAATTTGAACTAATATCACGGAACACCATAGCAAACCAGACATAGAGCCTACACCTCCTGACAAATCATCAAAGCAAGAATCCTCGAAGTGGAAGCCCCGATTCCAAGACCCCACACTATCAAAGAACATACAACACTAGAGGTTATTCACCTGCAAACAAGACCTAACACCGCCCAAGACACAAACCACTGAACCCTTCTAGAAGGACAGAAACACAAAGGAAGGGAGAACTCAACCAAGAAGCCTGGTGGAGAAAAGAACTCCACACACACAGACACACACAAAGAAACAAAAATTAACCTAATAATGAAACGACAGAGAAACACTACACAAATGAAGGACCAAGCTAGAGAAACACAGCTTCAAATGACAGAGGAGGAGATAGACAAATTATCTGAAAGAGAATTCAGAAAAACTATGCTAATGAGGATGCAAAACATCGAAAACAGAATATTAGAGGAAATTAGTGCTCTGAGAAGAGACATGCAAGAAATGAAAAATAAGCAAATAGAGACCACCAACTCAATGGCTGAACTCAAAAATACTATAGAAGGCGTCAACAGTAGAATATCAGAGGCAGAAGAACGGATAAATGAGCTGGAAGGTAGAATGGTGGAAATAAGTGCTGAAGAACAGAACAAAGCTGAAATAATGAAAAGAACTGAGGATAGCCTCAGAGACTTCTGGGACAATATCAAACGCACCAACATTAGAATTATAGGAGTTTCAGAAGAAGAAGAGGGGAAGAAAGGCTACGAAAAATTTCTTGAAGAGGTTATAGTTGAAAACTTCCCCAGCATGGGGAAAGAAATAGTCAACCAAGTCCAAGAAGCACAAAGAGTTCCACACAGGATAAACCCCAGAAGAAACACACCAAGGCACGTTCTAAGCAAACTAACACAGACTAAATATAAAGACAGATTACTAAAAGCAGCTAGGAGTAAACAAAAAATAACATATAAAGGAAACCCCATACATCTAACTGCAGATCTTTCAACAGAAAGCCTGCAGGCCAGAAGAGAATGGCAGGATATATTTAAACGGCTAAACGAGAATAACCTCCAAGCAAGAATGCTGTACCCAGGAAAGATCTCATTCAGAATGGATGGTGAAGTCAAAAGTTTCACAGACAAGCAAAAACTAAAAGAATTCTGTACCACAAAACCAGCCCTACAACAAGCGTTAAAGGGCCTGATATAGCCAATAAATACAAGAGTAGGAGAAGTCCTACAAATCAAACCCCAAACTTCTAAGAAGATGACAATAGGAACATTCACATCAATAAATACTTTGAATGTAAATGGACTAAATGCTCCAACCAAACGACACAGGCCGACTGAATGGATCCAGAAGCAAGACCCATATATATGCTGTTTACAAGAGACCCACTTCAGATCTAGAGACACTCATAGACTGAAAGTGAGAGGTTGGAAAAAGATATTCCATGCAAATGGAAATCAAAAGAAAGCTGGAGTAGCAATCCTCATATCAGACAAAATAGACTTTAAAGTAAAGAAGATTCTAAGAGACAAGGCAGGTCACTACATCATGATTAAGGGATCTATCCAAGAGGAAGACATAACAGTTAGGAATATCTATGCACCCAACACAGGGGCATCTCAATACGTAAGACAGATACTTTCAGACATAAAAGAAGAAATCAACAATAACACAATAATAGTAGGAGACTTTAACACTCCTCTCACACCAATGGACAGATCATCCAAACAGAAAATTAATAAAGGGCAGTTTCTAATCTAGGTTAGTTAAATGAACAATACCATTATGAAGCACCCATGTTCCCTACTTCTTAATATTCTGCCAGTCTCATTTTTGATTTCATGGCTTGACTTCAGCTGGCCCCTCATGGTCTCAAGGTGGCTCTATCTGCTTCAGGCATCACATTGTAACAGTCCAGTGCTCCAAGGATGAAAAGGATCTATTTTTTCTATGTCTCCTTTTAAGAGGCAAGAAAGCGTCACCATCAGTCTTTTCATGTTCCATTGCCCACAGGTATCCTTTCTTTTTTAGGCATAGCAAAGGGAAAAAAAAAAGGAAACCCCATCTTTCAACAAGAAAGCCTGCAGGCCAGAAGAGAATGGCAGGATATATTTAAACGGCTAAACGAGAATAACCTCCAAGCAAGAATGCTGTACCCAGGAAAGATCTCATTCAGAATGGATGGTGAAGTCAAAAGTTTCACAGACAAGCAAAAACTAAAAGAATTCTGTACCACAAAACCAGCCCTACAACAAGCGTTAAAGGGCCTGATATAGCCAATAAATACAAGAGTAGGAGAAGTCCTACAAATCAAACCCCAAACTTCTAAGAAGATGACAATAGGAACATTCACATCAATAAATACTTTGAATGTAAATGGACTAAATGCTCCAACCAAACGACACAGGCCGACTGAATGGATCCAGAAGCAAGACCCATATATATGCTGTTTACAAGAGACCCACTTCAGATCTAGAGACACTCATAGACTGAAAGTGAGAGGTTGGAAAAAGATATTCCATGCAAATGGAAATCAAAAGAAAGCTGGAGTAGCAATCCTCATATCAGACAAAATAGACTTTAAAGTAAAGAAGATTCTAAGAGACAAGGCAGGTCACTACATCATGATTAAGGGATCTATCCAAGAGGAAGACATAACAGTTAGGAATATCTATGCACCCAACACAGGGGCATCTCAATACGTAAGACAGATACTTTCAGACATAAAAGAAGAAATCAACAATAACACAATAATAGTAGGAGACTTTAACACTCCTCTCACACCAATGGACAGATCATCCAAACAGAAAATTAATAAAGGGCAGTTTCTAATCTAGGTTAGTTAAATGAACAATACCATTATGAAGCACCCATGTTCCCTACTTCTTAATATTCTGCCAGTCTCATTTTTGATTTCATGGCTTGACTTCAGCTGGCCCCCCTCATGGTCTCAAGGTGGCTCTATCTGCTTCAGGCATCACATTGTAACAGTCCAGTGCTCCAAGGATGAAAAGGATCTATTTTTTTCTATGTCTCCTTTTAAGAGGCAAGAAAGCGTCACCATCAGTCTTTTCATGTTCCATTGCCCACAGGTATCCCTTGCTTTTTCTAAGTATGACACTAGCAAAGGGAATAGAATGAGCATGATTGACCTAGACTAGAGGAGCTCATTCAGTGAAAATAGCAAAAAGGATTCTTCTCCAAATAAATGACCTCATGGAGAAAAATAAGCACCTAAACTAACCTAGTAATGAAAATTAAAAAGTGAGTTGTGAGTTTTGATGGATCACCTATAGCGCTTGCTATAAGAGCAAACACAATACTTCAGAACTTATAAATATTTAAAAGAGACTTCCTTGAATATTTAAGTTCTGGGGAGTTCTTTTTAAAATCGACCAAATTGGGCTTCCCCTGGTGGTCCAGTGGGTAAGGACACCACCTTGCAGTGCAAGGGGCACCAGTTCGATCCCTGGCCTGGGAAGATTCCATGTGCCGCAGAGCGGCTGGACCGATGTGTCCAATTACTGAGCCGGAGCTCTGGCGTGTATGCACCCAGAGCCGGCACTCTGAGACGACAGAGGCCACCGCGATGGGAGGCCCACAGGAGCCAAAGAACAAAGACAGATGAAAATAGAGAAATGAAAGACCAATAGAAGTGGCCCGCCCGCTTCCCTCCCCCCCAAAAAAAAATAAATAAAATCAACCAAATTACTTTATGGTTACAGTAGTCACCAAAATGAAGGGCTATGATTTAGTCAGCATTGCAAGGTTGTAAAGAATAGAAACTGTGGACAACATAAACAGAACAAAAAAGATCTATTAAGACAACATGACAAAGCTCACTGAGTTTGAAAATCCATGCTCAGAAAAGGACAAGCACCACAGCAATCCACAAGCTCTGAGAGAGACATGACCACAGAAAATTAATAAAGGGATTCTGTTTAACAATACCATTATGAAGCACCCATGTTCCCTACTTAATATTCTGCCAGTCTCATTTTTGATTTCATGGCTTGACTTCAGCTGGCCCCCCTCATGGTCTCAAGGTGGCTCTATCTGCTTCAGGCATCACATTGTAACAGTCCAGTGCTCCAAGGATGAAAAGGATCTATTTTTTTCTATGTCTCCTTTTAAGAGGCAAGAAAGCGTCACCATCAGTCTTTTCATGTTCCATTGCCCACAGGTATCCCTTGCTTTTTCTAAGTATGACACTAGCAAAGGGAATAGAATGAGCATGATTGACCTAGACTAGAGGAGCTCATTCAGTGAAAATAGCAAAAAGGATTCTTCTCCAAATAAATGACCTCATGGAGAAAAATAAGCACCTAAACTAACCTAGTAATGAAAATTAAAAAGTGAGTTGTGAGTTTTGATGGATCACCTATAGCGCTTGCTATAAGAGCAAACACAATACTTCAGAACTTATAAATATTTAAAAGAGACTTCCTTGAATATTTAAGTTCTGGGGAGTTCTTTTTAAAATCGACCAAATTGGGCTTCCCCTGGTGGTCCAGTGGGTAAGGACACCACCTTGCAGTGCAAGGGGCACCAGTTCGATCCCTGGCCTGGGAAGATTCCATGTGCCGCAGAGCGGCTGGACCGATGTGTCCAATTACTGAGCCGGAGCTCTGGCGTGTATGCACCCAGAGCCGGCACTCTGAGACGACAGAGGCCACCGCGATGGGAGGCCCACAGGAGCCAAAGAACAAAGACAGATGAAAATAGAGAAATGAAAGACCAATAGAAGTGGCCCACCCATCCCCCTCCCTCCCCAGCCCACCCCCGAAAAAAAATAAATAAAATCAACCAAATTACTTTATGGTTACAGTAGTCACCAAAATGAAGGGCTATGATTTAGTCAGCATTGCAAGGTTGTAAAGAATAGAAACTGTGGACAACATAAACAGAACAAAAAAGATCTATTAAGACAACATGACAAAGCTCACTGAGTTTGAAAATCCATGCTCAGAAAAGGACAAGCACCACAGCAATCCACAAGCTCTGGAGAGAGAATCCGATTGCCAGAGCCCCTCACCGGCTAGCGAAGGGTAGTGCACCTTGACTGATAACCCCACCCAAACTGTTCTTAAGGAGTGAGAAGTGATTCCTCAAAAGAAAGACTGATATTTTTGCAGAAGAAGGGAACTTGGAGACCAGGAGACCCCATGCAACAAATATGGATAGTAAAAGTACCAGGGATCGTTGTCTAATCAGATCCTGCAGATGCTGAGAGCAGATCTATTCTTAGAGCTAGAAAAGATGAGTGTGTCAAGATTGACCAAACCTCTTTTTAATCCCAGAGACTGACCATCGGATCTCTGGAAACCTAACTAGTAGGAGCTGCTGACCTCCCAGGGCACCCATTTATCAGACTAATGCACCTACACCACCACTCTCAGTGAGCTCACCTTTGGAGAATTACTTTATACAATAGGATTTGCCTCCCAGAGAAATGCCAAAGCAGTCACACCATGTCCCTCGGTGCATTAATTTGTATTCTGTGAAAAGTCAGAAGTGGAAGATCTCTTTCAAGCATTTGCTTCCAAAGGAGAGAAAGATAGAGTCTACTGTTTTATTTAAGAATCAGTGAAGTACTTTCCTCCCATCTCTCTCCCCATACCACCCCTCCAGGTTGTTACAGAGCCCCTGTTTGAGTTCCCTGAGTCTTACAGCAAATTTCCATTGGTTATCTATTTTGTATATGGTAATGCAAGTTTCCATGTTACTCTTTCCATACATCTCACCCACTGAGGGAGGGAAGTTCAAGAGGAAGTGTACATATGTGTATCTATGGCTGATTGATGTTGATGTTTGGCAGTAAACAACAAAACTCTGTAAAGCTTTTCTCCTTTAATTAAAAAATAAATTTAAAAAAGAATCAATAAAGTAAATAAAACTTTTATAATACTGTAGAGAGATTGCACTCTAAATAACATGAAAGGCTACAAGCTAAGATTTTGACCCCTTTGTATAACACTGGGTCTTCCCTGGTGCTCAGACAACTGCAATGCAGGAGACCTGGGTTTGATCTCTGAGTTGGGAAGATCCCCTGGAGGAGGGAATGGCAACCCACTCCAGTATTCTTGCCTGGAGAATCCCCATGAACAGAGGAGCCTTGTAGGCTATTGTGGGTCACAAAGAATCGGACATGACTGAGTGACTAAGTAAAGTACATAGAAAATGTGGGAAAATATAAAAGATTCAGAACTATCTGCCTAGCACTGAATGAAGTATCAAAGTAACCATCACCTCAGGAGGCAATCCAGAAGACCATCACAGGAAAGTAATCTTTTAACCATGGAATCCTGTATACATTTCACCACAAGTTTGATTAAATGGTTGCTTGAATGAGATTCATTTTAATTATGGAATTCACTTTAAGAAGCAAACAAGAATCTTAACTTAGAAAACAGGCCTTCAAAAGCTTACAAAAGAACCCAAAGAGTTGGTTTCTATGAACTGAACTTCTAAAGGACACCTAACCAACACTCCAGTGAGCTCACCTTTGGAGAATTACTTTATACAATAGGATTTGCCTCCAGAGAAATGCCAAAGCAGTCACACCATGTCCTCGGTGCATTAATTTGTATTCTGTGAAAAGTCAGAAGTGGAAGATCTCTTTCAAGCATTTGCTTCCAAAGGAGAGAAAGATAGAGTCTACTGTTTTATTTAAGAATCAGTGAAGTACTTTCCTCCCATCTCTCTCCCCATACCACCCCTCCAGGTTGTTACAGAGCCCCTGTTTGAGTTCCCTGAGTCTTACAGCAAATTTCCATTGGTTATCTATTTTGTATATGGTAATGCAAGTTTCCATGTTACTCTTTCCATACATCTCACCCACTGAGGGAGGGAAGTTCAAGAGGAAGTGTACATATGTGTATCTATGGCTGATTGATGTTGATGTTTGGCAGTAAACAACAAAACTCTGTAAAGCTTTTCTCCTTTAATTAAAAAATAAATTTAAAAAAGAATCAATAAAGTAAATAAAACTTTTATAATACTGTAGAGAGATTGCACTCTAAATAACATGAAAGGCTACAAGCTAAGATTTTGACCCCTTTGTATAACACTGGGTCTTCCCTGGTGCTCAGACAACTGCAATGCAGGAGACCTGGGTTTGATCTCTGAGTTGGGAAGATCCCCTGGAGGAGGGAATGGCAACCCACTCCAGTATTCTTGCCTGGAGAATCCCCATGAACAGAGGAGCCTTGTAGGCTATTGTGGGTCACAAAGAATCGGACATGACTGAGTGACTAAGTAAAGTACATAGAAAATGTGGGAAAATATAAAAGATTCAGAACTATCTGCCTAGCACTGAATGAAGTATCAAAGTAACCATCACCTCAGGAGGCAATCCAGAAGACCATCACAGGAAAGTAATCTTTTAACCATGGAATCCTGTATACATTTCACCACAAGTTTGATTAAATGGTTGCTTGAATGAGATTCATTTTAATTATGGAATTCACTTTAAGAAGCAAACAAGAATCTTAACTTAGAAAACAGGCCTTCAAAAGCTTACAAAAGAACCCAAAGAGTTGGTTTCTATGAACTGAACTTCTAAGGACAGTAGGACAATGGTATTACCTGTTACCTGGCCCACAGAACCTCAAAAGTACCACGAATTTTAGTATATGCTGAAGACCGTCGTTATGCATCCCAGGAAACCAATAGAGTTCTAATTCTACTTTCCCTCTCCTCGGGGCAAAAATTCAACCATTTTGGCATCTAAAAAGAACATCCTGAATTACCCACCTGGTGCTTTCAAGTTATTAATTTTTCAGAGAAAGAATAATTCCCAATGTTTTTGCTGCAATGATAAAGGAGACCATGCTTCCGTTAGAATGGATTCCATAAAAGTCTGATGCTTCTGCCTCGGCTAATGAAATGAGAGGGCAATGGTTCTTTTTGCCAGTAAAGTAAGACAACACTGCCACCATCATTCAGTTTGAGTCAGAGTTGGGCCTTGGAGATCCCCTAAGGCTATTTGCCGAGACTGGAACTAAATGATTTCCCTTCTTTATTTGCTATGCCAAAGACAGAGAATGCAGTGTGTTCTGTTAACATTTGTCATGGAAGCACAGTGACCTCCAGGGATAATATATGGGAGTAATATGGACATTGTGGGGAAGGACCAGAGGGTGGGAGGTGTAAAGGAAGTAGCATGAAGGCGTGTACTATCATAAGTGAAGAAAATAGCTATAGTCATTGCTCTGTGAGAAAAGGGGATCCTTCAGGGGTGCTGTGTGATGGTTGGAAGGGGTGGGGAGGGGGGGATATACATATGACTAATCTGGGAACATGCATATCTGTAAACAACAAAACTCTGTAAAAGTTAAAAGCAAAATAAAGGTTTTAAAAAATAAATAAATAAATAAATAAAAATATGGGAGTAACAAGGACCTAGTGTCTCCAATTAATCAGGGCCAGGTTATTCATACAAGAAATGAAAGGGATATTTTAATATTTGGAAATCAATCAAAAACAGTAGCCAAGTCTAATTAAGACACATGTTCTGCTTTTAATTTACGTGGAAGGGTCCATTTTATCAGTTAGCTAAATTCTTGTTCTTTTTTTGCCCCAAGAAACTACTCCAGGCAAAAAGAGACCAGCAATTTATACCTGCACTGGGTGATTTCTTCTGAATGCCCTCACGTGAAGCCAAACACAAGACTAGTCAAAAGTGATGAGATCTGTGGTGAGTCTGTGTCCATGTTCTCTTTTCTTGGGTTTAAGCCCTTGAAGTCTTTATCCTTACCCTAGATTACCGCCTTGGGCCTTAGTATCAAACATGGTTCTGCATTCCCAAATGCAGCACCTAGAACTTTGCTGTTGACTTCAAGTTGCAAACCTGATAGCTTTGGCCAGGGCGCAACTCTATGATTAGTTGGTGAGTTGAAGCAGATTTTTACTTAAATGTCTCCTCTGCCTTATTTCTTTCTGGTCAGGATTGGAGCAGCCTAAAGCAGGACTGGGGATTGCTGTGATGTCATGCGACAGCTAAGAGTCTCCAGACCCAAACTAATATACAAGATGTAATCCTGAGCACACTAAACATAGACAGGATTTGTTGTGGCTAATTAGTTTTACTACTTTATAAAATAAAGGCCTAAATCCCTGGTTTTTAGGGAAATAGTTATAATTCAAATGAAGTGGCATCACTGAAAGAGAAAGTCTTCAATGTAACTACAGACCCCACAGCATCACCACTGCAGTTCAGTCTCTGCCCAGGCCGACCTCTTAGCGCTAGGAAGCCCTGTTATCTCTCCAAGATACCAAATCCATGTGGTGGACAACACACATCCATTAGCCTTTGTTCTTCTGTGAGTTCACAAGGGTGTCTCAGAAGGTCAGATCGGAACTGACATACAGGCCTAAACTGGATAAACTGATATATCCTGGTTGAACCACCAGAGCATCAAACCACAATAAGCAGAAAGGAGATCCCAGCCTTGGGAAGCTATAAAAATTTCGGTCACATATAGAACCAAGGCCAGAGGCAGGGTCATTTCTGGTGTGACTTATTGAAGGTTTTAAAATTTTAACATGTTAAGGGGTAAAAAGACAGACAAAGGGAAAATATAAGCCCTATAAAAATCGAATGACAGTCTAATTAAGACACATGTTCTGCTTTTAATTTACGTGGAAGGGTCCATTTTATCAGTTAGCTAAATTCTTGTTCTTTTTTTGCCCCAAGAAACTACTCCAGGCAAAAAGAGACCAGCAATTTATACCTGCACTGGGTGATTTCTTCTGAATGCCCTCACGTGAAGCCAAACACAAGACTAGTCAAAAGTGATGAGATCTGTGGTGAGTCTGTGTCCATGTTCTCTTTTCTTGGGTTTAAGCCCTTGAAGTCTTTATCCTTACCCTAGATTACCGCCTTGGGCCTTAGTATCAAACATGGTTCTGCATTCCCAAATGCAGCACCTAGAACTTTGCTGTTGACTTCAAGTTGCAAACCTGATAGCTTTGGCCAGGCGCAACTCTATGATTAGTTGGTGAGTTGAAGCAGATTTTTACTTAAATGTCTCCTCTGCCTTATTTCTTTCTGGTCAGGATTGGAGCAGCCTAAAGCAGGACTGGGGATTGCTGTGATGTCATGCGACAGCTAAGAGTCTCCAGACCCAAACTAATATACAAGATGTAATCCTGAGCACACTAAACATAGACAGGATTTGTTGTGGCTAATTAGTTTTACTACTTTATAAAATAAAGGCCTAAATCCCGGGTTTTTTAGGGAAATAGTTATAATTCAAATGAAGTGGCATCACTGAAAGAGAAAGTCTTCAATGTAACTACAGACCCCACAGCATCACCACTGCAGTTCAGTCTCTGCCCAGGCCGACCTCTTAGCGCTAGGAAGCCCTGTTATCTCTCCAAGATACCAAATCCATGTGGTGGACAACACACATCCATTAGCCTTTGTTCTTCTGTGAGTTCACAAGGGTGTCTCAGAAGGTCAGATCGGAACTGACATACAGGCCTAAACTGGATAAACTGATATATCCTGGTTGAACCACCAGAGCATCAAACCACAATAAGCAGAAAGGAGATCCCAGCCTTGGGAAGCTATAAAAATTTCGGTCACATATAGAACCAAGGCCAGAGGCAGGGTCATTTCTGGTGTGACTTATTGAAGGTTTCCAAAATTTTAACATGTTAAGGGGTAGAAGAAGACAGACAAAAGGGAAAATATAAGCTCTTCTTCTATCACTGGAGAAAGAACAGAGGAGCCTGGTGGGCTACAGTCCATAGAGTCGCAAACACTCAGACACAACTGAGCACATACATAGTTTTGCTACTGAGCAAATTCAGACATTTAAAAGTATTCTAACTATGAATACTTGAAGTACATGAAGCTAACTTAAGCTTTCATTTTTCAACTAATGCTGTTAAGCATCTTTTAAACTAACCATAAGTGTGAAGAAAATCATAGCTCTGGGCATCTATTTATGTCTATATACACATGTAACTATATCTACATAGGTATAGATGGATATATACCCATTTTCATTTCTGCGTATCTGCTTGAACCCTCTTCTCAATTAAAATTGCTGTTACTGCCACTAGACACATCTCTTTTAACAATGCCTCTGTTTAATAGTTTACAGGCAGGCTTCCCCTGGTTGTCCAGTGGGTAAGGACACCGCCTTGCAGTGAAAGGGGCGCTGGTTCGAGCCCTGGCCTGGGAAGATCCCATGTGCTGCGGAGCAGCTGGACTGATGCATCCAATTGCTGAGTCAGAGCTCTGGAGCGCATGCGCCCAGAGCCGGCGCTCTGCAACGACAGATGCCACCTAGATGGGAGGCCCACAGGAGCCAAAAGAACAAAGATGGATGAAAATAGAGAAATGAAAAGACCAATAGAAGTGGCCCGCCCGCTCCCATCCCTCCCCAACCCGACCCCCACCCAAAATAAATAAATAAATAAATCTTTTTTTAAAAAAATAGTGTACAGGCACTGTCACGTGCTCTATAGGGAGCATAACTCCAGGTTGGAATATCATTTAAAACGTGTCTTTGGGCTTCCCTGGTGGTCCAGTGGGTAAGGACACTGCCTTGCAGTGCAAGGGGCGCTGGTTCGATCCCTGGCCTGGGAAGATCCCACGTGCTGTGGAGTGGCTGGACCGATGTGTCCAATTACCGAGCCAGAGCTCTGGAGCACATGCACCCGGAGCCAGTGCTCTGTGACAACAGAGGCCACAGTGATGGGAGGCCCACATGGGCCAAAAGAACAAAGATGGGTAAAAATAGATAAATGAAAGATAGAAGTGGCCCGCTCACCCCCTCCTACCCCAACATGCCTCCCTCCCCAAAAAATGTGTCTTTGTCATCTGTTTCTCTGAGTCTTAAGAGCAACTCCTTTGCTCTGTATTCAGACTCAGAGCCTACTTAGTTTCATCCCTGGTTTTAAGCAGCAGCATCAAACCACTGAACCATTCCTTTGTTATCACAAATACCCACAAGTTGGAGACTATAGTTTTAACAGCCCAGCAAACATCTTAACCCATTTTCACCAGATCAATGCAGAACTGTTTTGGTAGAGAAGGTCAGTTAGGGATTTGCTAGTGTCCATGTCTGGGAGAAAAAGCTGTATTGACCATAGTCACATCATTCATTTAAATATAAAAAGGAAGAAAACAAGGACACTGACATTTGGTATCACCATATTCAGGAAAAGGCCCTTGACCCTTCCTATCTTTCCCAGGTAGAGAGCAACTCCCTTACTGCCTCCCCTTTTGTAATAGGCAGAGCCTCTCACAGTGCAAGATTGCTTAGGCTGCCTAAGCCTGTCACCAAAGGCCTCAGATATGACACTCTCCCAAAGCAAAGGTTCATGAACTTTTCTTGTGGTCCAAACCCACTGGCCTTCAAGCACCATGTCCCTAGTGGCTGGCATTTTCTAACACCATAGAAACCATCATCTCCTTGGTCTGTCTGCTCCAGCCGGATAGCCAAGACAGTGGACAAGGGGTTGTGAACTTCTCAGGATGTACCTTCAGGATGCACAGTCCTTGGAGTTAAGCTCTGGGAATCACAACACCCCAAATCCTGCCTGCACCAAGGAGCCACAGAGAGACAGGACAGATGAGACTTACTCTTGACCTGTCTCTCAGAGACTTTCCATTAAAGAACATGTCTTTAAAGGGAAAATGAAAAGGCGTAGGCTTGGAAATTCAAGTTTAAAATTTAACTATATTGAAGAATGTTTAGAAAACTCATCTCTATTGCTTTGTAACACTCATTTTGATCACACTCATTACCCCAGAGCAGCCAATTTTATCCTCCTTAACCTTTCAATGGCTGGATCCAGTTCTCCTCAGGGATTTCAGAGTCCTTAGGTCAGAAGTTACCAAGTGCTGTTTGCTGTAGCCATCAAAGAGCTCAGTCCTGGTCTGCCCTGGCCCTGCTGTGCAGCTCAGCTTCATTCCCTCCCCAGCCTGTGAAAATCTTACTCAGCAAGTCCTGATCCATCCCTGTCAAATAGAGGTGGAAGACTGGTCCTCTGTGGTAAGCTTTCTACCAAAACCATTTCTTTTTTACACTCTCTGTATAAAATAATTTCAACTCATTTCAATAGCTTGTACTTCCTGGGCTCTGCCAACTACCTGTAAATCAGAATGCTGTGAGGAAAGGAGAGGCAGTTTTTCTTGAAATACAAATAAACTTAATATATGGTTTCAACTCTATTTACACATTTAATAATGCACTCCTTGCACCTGATTGAACAAGTCACATTGTAGTATCCATCAACCATAACTCCACCATCTTCCACTTGATTTACCAACAAATCTCACATCTTGAACTCTGCAAAGGGGTTTCTGTACTTCTCCAAAATATGGACCTTAAAGAAGTCTCCTCCTAAAAGCTGGCTTTTCCCAGGTGACATTCCTCCCTCCTGCTTTGCCAATTCCCTCTTTCTTGAAGCATGTTTCATCATTCAGACTTAAGTTCATGATTTGAAGTCCTTTCCCAAGGCAATTTACACTCTCTGATCCCATCTAGAAAGCTCTTTGGTGCTCTGTCAGCTCAGCATGTTCACTTGTATGGCTTGGTCCCTATTCCAGAGTATGCAGAGAAGTATCAAGTAATGATGATGGAGAGGTCTGGGAATTACTTATGAGGATAACATATGACGTCTGTGAAATACTGCTTGCAATTACATACACACAAAGATACACAAGCACACACACACACAACCACATAAAGTCACAGACATACACACACTTATACTCAGAAACAAATACATGCAACCTCCAATGACTCTTTGGGAAATTTTGCTTTTGTGATAGGAAAACATTCTTTTTCTTGGGTCTCTATAAGAGATGTTCATCTACTCTCAAGAATCAATATGATACTTGTTTTTATCCAAATATGTAAGAAAATGTTACTCCTTCTCATGTATGTTTATATTATTTTGCTCATAGACCTTCTTTTCCAATCATTTCCAATCTGACAGCCCTTTAATTATTTCATTAAAGAAAAATAATAAGACAATGTTTAATACTTGAAAATAGAACAATGCATAGGTAACTTTTCTCTTGGGACTGTTTGCTTCAAGTGCTACTTCACATTGTCCAGAAAGGGGAGTTGAGAACTTTTCTGTTAGAAGTTCTCTGGATCCTGTCCTCACTGATGATAAGTAAGTGCCTCCAAGTATGGCTTCAACCACCAAGAGATAATAATCCCTGTGTCGGCTCAGTCCCCCCATATACATGCAAGACTTTGCTTTGTAACATGACTCCTGAGACTGACAAATCGCCCCATTCTATCAATCAGCCAAGCCTAGCTGAGAGAGTTGGGGTGGGGGGTGGGGTAGGGTGAGTATGCAGGATATGGGGCAGGGGTACAAATGAGGTAAAGAAAGCCAGACAGCAAGGAAGCAGTTCCTAAATTGTGTCTTCTACCAACCTTTTCATTCACTCAACAAATACTGAGTTCTAAACCATGTGCAGGACTGGTCTGAGCCCTGGAAACAAGACAATGAGATGCCTGCTCCTAGGGGGTTTGTATTCAAGGGAAGGTGTGGGCAGGGAGCATAAGGAAGTAAATTAGGTATTTTCTGATGACCACAAATTCTATGAAGATAATTAGAAGACAGCACGGGGGGTGGAGGGGAGCAGTCATGGAGAAGGAGCTTGTTTTGTTGGGCACTCAAGAAGGGTCTGTCTGCATTGAGATCTGAATGAAGAGAAGAGAGCCAGGTATGTGAAGCAAGAAAGTTCCAGAAGGGAGAAAGAGCAAGGACAAAAGCCCAGAGTCAGAAATATATGCCCAAAAAATAGCTTGCCCAAATCCATTTAGCCCAAATGCCACCTTATTCAGGGGTCCTTTCAGAGATATGGCAGGCCCCTTCATTTGGGCCCATGAGGCACTGGAACCCCCTGTGACCTCTCTATAAGAGATGTTCATCTACTCTCAAGAATCAATATGATACTTGTTTTTATCCAAATATGTAAGAAAATGTTACTCCTTCTCATGTATGTTTATATTATTTTGCTCATAGACCTTCTTTTCCAATCATTTCCAATCTGACAGCCCTTTAATTATTTCATTAAAGAAAAATAATAAGACAATGTTTAATACTTGAAAATAGAACAATGCATAGGTAACTTTTCTCTTGGGACTGTTTGCTTCAAGTGCTACTTCACATTGTCCAGAAAGGGGAGTTGAGAACTTTTCTGTTAGAAGTTCTCTGGATCCTGTCCTCACTGATGATAAGTAAGTGCCTCCAAGTATGGCTTCAACCACCAAGAGATAATAATCCCTGTGTCGGCTCAGTCCCCCCATATACATGCAAGACTTTGCTTTGTAACATGACTCCTGAGACTGACAAATCGCCCCATTCTATCAATCAGCCAAGCCTAGCTGAGAGAGTTGGGGTGGGGGGTGGGGTAGGGTGAGTATGCAGGATATGGGGCAGGGGTACAAATGAGGTAAAGAAAGCCAGACAGCAAGGAAGCAGTTCCTAAATTGTGTCTTCTACCAACCTTTTCATTCACTCAACAAATACTGAGTTCTAAACCATGTGCAGGACTGGTCTGAGCCCTGGAAACAAGACAATGAGATGCCTGCTCCTAGGGGGTTTGTATTCAAGGGAAGGTGTGGGCAGGGAGCATAAGGAAGTAAATTAGGTATTTTCTGATGACCACAAATTCTATGAAGATAATTAGAAGACAGCACGGGGGGTGGAGGGGAGCAGTCATGGAGAAGGAGCTTGTTTTGTTGGGCACTCAAGAAGGGTCTGTCTGCATTGAGATCTGAATGAAGAGAAGAGAGCCAGGTATGTGAAGCAAGAAAGTTCCAGAAGGGAGAAAGAGCAAGGACAAAAGCCCAGAGTCAGAAATATATGCCCAAAAAATAGCTTGCCCAAATCCATTTAGCCCAAATGCCACCTTATTCAGGGGTCCTTTCAGAGATATGGCAGGCCCCTTCATTTGGGCCCATGAGGCACTGGAACCCCCTGTGACCTCCTTCACCTCCTCTAGACCACAGTCACTACATCTGACATCACCTATTCAGCAGAAATTTACTGAATAACTGGATAAATAAGAGCATAAGCCTGGAGTGACATGTTTGGCCCTTAATTGGTGATTATGACAACTTTTAATTTGCAGCTGTAAGAAAAGTGTAAAAGAAAGACAGAGAAGACTGAGGGATGTGGGGAGGAACAGGTTTATTCATATTGGGCTTAGGTAGGAGCCACCACGAGGGATCTGGCTACACAGGCATGACCTGGAGAGAGAGAGACAAACAGGGGGAGAGTCATGGGATCAGGGAGAGGGGTCCAAGAGGAAAGAAGGGTTCAGGGAGAAAGGGGGAGAGACAGGACAGGTGGGCCCAGAGGCCAAGAGGCCAGCGGGCTGAAAAGGTCATTGCAGCTGAGAGTGGGGGTTAGGTATCTGGATGTGGCCAGGGAAGTGGCCAGGGGAGGGACTGGTACTGACGTGAATCCACAGGTAGGAAAGCTTTGCAGAGGTCTGTGGAGGAAAGAGACTGAGGGGAGGGCAGGGCTGCCTCTGCTCTTTGCAGAGTTTCAATTCCAACAGCAGCACCCTCCCACTTACACTTTAATTTAAAGTTATAGTTCACCCTTATTAACTGATTGTGTGGTAAAAATTAATGTTGTTCTGGAGACTCTTCCGCACTTTTAGAGGATAAGAAGATGCTGGCAGATAGGTCTTATAGCCCAAGTCAGTGTTACATTGGTCTCACTGGCCTAAACTGACAGGATGCCTGGTGCTATCTAGACATAACCCCAACACTGCTGAATAGGTTTCACAGCAACTTCTAAAGGAAAAGAGCTGGTGATCATCAGTGAAAATGGCACTCCTCCATAAAAGCAATTTTTAAATTGTCAGAACTAACTTTTTCAGAACTCTGAAAATTAACCAAAGGCTTAAAGCAACCCAGGAAGTATTTGCACAAAAGAAACAGCTAAATTTCAGTAAGAACGGGGGACCGGGTAGCATTTTAACCTACCTTAGTCCCATCCTCCTCTTCAGCTCACTGGGAGCCTTGAAATAACCGCCTGTACTCCAGATACTGACAGGAGCAGAATAGACCTCATTCCCAAAGAACTGCTGTTTTCTGACCTATCTGATGGTTCCCTGGAAGATCCAATTAGAAAAGCTTGTCTTTATCAGTGGCCCAGTATGAAAACCTTGTGGGAGAGAGGAAATTTGTCTAAAACATTTGCAGGCAGGTATTTAAAGCAGGTATCTCACCTGCTGCCTGAGGTGAGAGAAAACAGTTGAGGCAAACTATAGGCTAACAAAAAGCTTAAAACAAAAAGCTGAAGACTTTGAAAAGCTTACCCATACTCTTGAGAACCTAGAAGACCCTGTGAATCTGCCTCAGAGGGCCATTTTCAAGCCCAGAAAACCTGAGAAAGTCCAGCGCCATCCTCTCTGGCTGATTCTGACACTCTGAACTAGTGGGAAGAAAATGCCAAGGCAGACTTATGAGCTACCTGAATGAGCGCTTAAGACACACCACTGAGTAGAGACTTTGGTGGCCACAGACAACACAAAATACAAACAGTATAAAATTAGTTCAGAAGAAACAACACTAAACAAATGAACAAAAATTACAACAAGCCGCAACAACAAATCATAAAGTAAAGAGCAAATTTGATTTCTAGAATTGCCACATTACATTCTATTATTTAAAGTGTCCACTTTTCAATACTAAGTTTAGTATTGGACTAATTAGATAAGGAGCTTAGATTTTTTTTTCGGAGACTCTTCCGCACTTTTAGAGGATAAGAAGATGCTGGCAGATAGGTCTTATAGCCCAAGTCAGTGTTACATTGGTCTCACTGGCCTAAACTGACAGGATGCCTGGTGCTATCTAGACATAACCCCAACACTGCTGAATAGGTTTCACAGCAACTTCTAAAGGAAAAGAGCTGGTGATCATCAGTGAAAATGGCACTCCTCCATAAAAGCAATTTTTAAATTGTCAGAACTAACTTTTTCAGAACTCTGAAAATTAACCAAAGGCTTAAAGCAACCCAGGAAGTATTTGCACAAAAGAAACAGCTAAATTTCAGTAAGAACGGGGGACCGGGTAGCATTTTAACCTACCTTAGTCCCATCCTCCTCTTCAGCTCACTGGGAGCCTTGAAATAACCGCCTGTACTCCAGATACTGACAGGAGCAGAATAGACCTCATTCCCAAAGAACTGCTGTTTTCTGACCTATCTGATGGTTCCCTGGAAGATCCAATTAGAAAAGCTTGTCTTTATCAGTGGCCCAGTATGAAAACCTTGTGGGAGAGAGGAAATTTGTCTAAAACATTTGCAGGCAGGTATTTAAAGCAGGTATCTCACCTGCTGCCTGAGGTGAGAGAAAACAGTTGAGGCAAACTATAGGCTAACAAAAAGCTTAAAACAAAAAGCTGAAGACTTTGAAAAGCTTACCCATACTCTTGAGAACCTAGAAGACCCTGTGAATCTGCCTCAGAGGGCCATTTTCAAGCCCAGAAAACCTGAGAAAGTCCAGCGCCCTCCTCTCTGGCTGATTCTGACACTCTGAACTAGTGGGAAGAAAATGCCAAGGCAGACTTATGAGCTACCTGAATGAGCGCTTAAGACACACCACTGAGTAGAGACTTTGGTGGCCACAGACAACACAAAATACAAACAGTATAAAATTAGTTCAGAAGAAACAACACTAAACAAATGAACAAAAATTACAACAAGCCGCAACAACAAATCATAAAGTAAAGAGCAAATTTGATTTCTAGAATTGCCACATTACATTCTATTATTTAAAGTGTCCACTTTTCAATACTAAGTTTAGTATTGGACTAATTAGATAAGGAGCTTAAATCAGTGTTATTGAACTCAGATTCCAGCCACTTGCCACTCAAAGCCAATAATTGTGGGGCAAGTATCAGAAGAAAAGAAGGTTGTTTTATTTAGAAAAGCCAGCAATCTGAGGAGGTGAACTCATGTCCTGAAGCCAAAGATTCTGCTCAGACATGAAATTTTTTAAAGGGAAGGGGGGGGGGGAATCTCAATTAATCATTAAGGTAGGAGTCATATCTTCATCATAATTCTATTGTGTGCAGACCTGCCAACTCCTCCTGATTTTCCTCTGAATGCTATCTTGCCTGCATAATCCACCTCCAAATTTGCTAGGGAAGGTAATGTGGTTAGAGAGTCAGTCATTCTTTAATTAATTCTTTATTCTTACTCCTTTTAATCCAGGAAAGAAATCAACTGGTTAGGCAAGGCATTGTATACATTCAGGAGAGTGGAAGTCAGAAGTTAGATCAATTTTTTTTTTTTAATAACTAATGATTAAGGGGAGACAAACAGGGAAGGAATAAACAAGTTGCTTACAAATCTCCGCTTGTCAGACATCATTCCATTCCTATGGAATTAGGGGTAAGAAGGTCTGTTGTCTATACATTGTTCATGCTGACACAGGATGCTATATTTTCAGAGTGGAAGGTGTCAACATGAACTCGTAGTATCTCTTGGCTGACAATTTTAGTTGACTGCTTACATATACAGGCAGAGAAAGCTAACAATTACTTTAAGGTTCACAAAGATATAGATTATTATGAGCAATATTATTAGTTCCATTCCTTCATCACTGAGTCTGTGACTCTATTGTCCTAATCATTAACTGCTTGAACCACACTTTTTTGACTCTTGGAGACCTGAGAGACTTCAGCTTTAATGCAAACAAGAGGCCAAAGACATGGAGGGTCCTTTGTACTCAGATGCAAGTGGGGAGCTACTAGGTCCTGCTCAGTTCCATCAACAATTTTAGATGTATCTAAAAACTTGAAGAAAATCATGTCAAAGAATTTTTAAAAATATAAGAATATCAAATAGAGAATATCAATAAAGACAAATAAGAAAAAAGAACAAGTTGAAATTACAGAGTTTGAAGGTTGAAAGGCAAAATTCACTAGAGGGTCTCAACAGCAGATTTAGTCAGGCAGAGAAAGAATAAGCACACTTGAAGATAAATCAACTGATATTATCCAGGCTGGAAAAGAGAAAATAAAAGGAATGAAGAAAATGAATAGAAACTCAGATATCTGTGGGAGATCATTGGGTATAGGAAGTTTTGTATCACACTGAAGTGATACAAATGTTCTACAATTAGACAATAGTGATGGCTGCACATCTGTTTGAAAAGTGCTTAATTAAACTTAAAAATATTTTATGGTATCTAAACATATACCAATAAAAAATAAATTAATTTTTAGAAAGAATAGAGCAAATAGTTCAATTTACAACAGCTGCAGAGGCTGAAATACATCACAGCAGATGTGTCCTCTCTTTCCCAGAAATCAACTGGTTAGGCAAGGCATTGTATACATTCAGGAGAGTGGAAGTCAGAAGTTAGATCAATTTTTTTAATAACTAATGATTAAGGGGAGACAAACAGGGAAGGAATAAACAAGTTGCTTACAAATCTCCGCTTGTCAGACATCATTCCATTCCTATGGAATTAGGGGTAAGAAGGTCTGTTGTCTATACATTGTTCATGCTGACACAGGATGCTATATTTTCAGAGTGGAAGGTGTCAACATGAACTCGTAGTATCTCTTGGCTGACAATTTTAGTTGACTGCTTACATATACAGGCAGAGAAAGCTAACAATTACTTTAAGGTTCACAAAGATATAGATTATTATGAGCAATATTATTAGTTCCATTCCTTCATCACTGAGTCTGTGACTCTATTGTCCTAATCATTAACTGCTTGAACCACACTTTTTTGACTCTTGGAGACCTGAGAGACTTCAGCTTTAATGCAAACAAGAGGCCAAAGACATGGAGGGTCCTTTGTACTCAGATGCAAGTGGGGAGCTACTAGGTCCTGCTCAGTTCCATCAACAATTTTAGATGTATCTAAAAACTTGAAGAAAATCATGTCAAAGAATTTTTAAAAATATAAGAATATCAAATAGAGAATATCAATAAAGACAAATAAGAAAAAAGAACAAGTTGAAATTACAGAGTTTGAAGGTTGAAAGGCAAAATTCACTAGAGGGTCTCAACAGCAGATTTAGTCAGGCAGAGAAAGAATAAGCACACTTGAAGATAAATCAACTGATATTATCCAGGCTGGAAAAGAGAAAATAAAAGGAATGAAGAAAAATGAATAGAAACTCAGATATCTGTGGGAGATCATTGGGTATAGGAAGTTTTGTATCACACTGAAGTGATACAAATGTTCTACAATTAGACAATAGTGATGGCTGCACATCTGTTTGAAAAGTGCTTAATTAAACTTAAAAATATTTTATGGTATCTAAACATATACCAATAAAAAATAAATTAATTTTTAGAAAGAATAGAGCAAATAGTTCAATTTACAACAGCTGCAGAGGCTGAAATACATCACAGCAGATGTGTCCTCTCTTTCCCTACCTAGCAGGTTTCTTGCTTGTAAACTTGCACAGTTATAGTTTCTTGTGGTTGTTTGTGTTTTCCCTTTCTTATCTGTCTTCTTGAGAATCACATGAGAATATACAAAAGAAAATATATCACGGAGCTTCCCTGGTAGCTCAGTGGTAAAGAGTTCATCTGCCAAGGCAGGAGACACAGGTTTGATCTCTGATTCAGGAAGATCCCACATGGTGTGGAGCAACTAAGCCTATGAGCCACAGCTACTGAGCATGTGCTCTAAAGCCTCGGAGCCGCAGCTATGGAGCCCATGTGCTGCAACGACGGAAGCCCATGAGCCCTAGAGCCTGAGTTCCACAGCAAGAGAGTCACAACAACAAGAAGCCTGCTCACCTCAACTGGAGAGTGGCCCCCACTCCCTGCAACTAGCGAAGAGCCTTCAGGAGCAGTGAAAACCCAGAATATCCAAAAATAAATAAATAAATAAACTTTAAAAAGTTATTTTAAAAAGAGAAAATAGATCAGGAATAATGATACTTTGTGTTAACTTAGCACTTTGCATTTACATGATGACTTCAACTGTGTTAATTACCTTAATTCTCCCTATCAGAAAGATGTATTGTCCCTAGTTCAAAGGCAAGGAGCAGAAGCCCAGAGAGGTGGCTTGAATAGTCCAGGATCACATAACTGGTAAATGATTTAGTAGGGACCTCTCCAGGTCAACTGACTTAATAGGCTAATGAGGTCTTATAACATCCCATTTTGATAAGGTAGGTTAAGCTGCCTTTCAAAGCACAGCAGATTGTGAGGAACGCTGATCTCAGAGCTGTAGGGACCCGAGAACCATGCCTACCCTGGAGGAAAGATTGGTAGTACCTGTGGGGTGCAGTCTGGGCCACAGAAGACAGACTGTGCTTCAGAAGAAGAGTCAAACTTGAACATAATGTTCTACAATTAGACAATAGTGATGGCTGCACATCTGTTTGAAAAGTGCTTAATTAAACTTAAAAATATTTTATGGTATCTAAACATATACCAATAAAAAATAAATTAATTTTTAGAAAGAATAGAGCAAATAGTTCAATTTACAACAGCTGCAGAGGCTGAAATACATCACAGCAGATGTGTCCTCTCTTTCCCTACCTAGCAGGTTTCTTGCTTGTAAACTTGCACAGTTATAGTTTCTTGTGGTTGTTTGTGTTTTCCCTTTCTTATCTGTCTTCTTGAGAATCACATGAGAATATACAAAAGAAAATATATCACGGAGCTTCCCTGGTAGCTCAGTGGTAAAGAGTTCATCTGCCAAGGCAGGAGACACAGGTTTGATCTCTGATTCAGGAAGATCCCACATGGTGTGGAGCAACTAAGCCTATGAGCCACAGCTACTGAGCATGTGCTCTAAAGCCTCGGAGCCGCAGCTATGGAGCCCATGTGCTGCAACGACGGAAGCCCATGAGCCCTAGAGCCTGAGTTCCACAGCAAGAGAGTCACAACAACAAGAAGCCTGCTCACCTCAACTGGAGAGTGGCCCCCACTCCCTGCAACTAGCGAAGAGCCTTCAGGAGCAGTGAAAACCCAGAATATCCAAAAATAAATAAATAAATAAACTTTAAAAAGTTATTTTAAAAAGAGAAAATAGATCAGGAATAATGATACTTTGTGTTAACTTAGCACTTTGCATTTACATGATGACTTCAACTGTGTTAATTACCTTAATTCTCCCTATCAGAAAGATGTATTGTCCCTAGTTCAAAGGCAAGGAGCAGAAGCCCAGAGAGGTGGCTTGAATAGTCCAGGATCACATAACTGGTAAATGATTTAGTAGGGACCTCTCCAGGTCAACTGACTTAATAGGCTAATGAGGTCTTATAACATCCCATTTTGATAAGGTAGGTTAAGCTGCCTTTCAAAGCACAGCAGATTGTGAGGAACGCTGATCTCAGAGCTGTAGGGACCCGAGAACCATGCCTACCCTGGAGGAAAGATTGGTAGTACCTGTGGGGTGCAGTCTGGGCCACAGAAGACAGACTGTGCTTCAGAAGAAGGGGAGTCAAACTTGAACATAAGACTCACCTTGCCTATAGGTTTGCAGTAGCAGTCATGTGCATTCCCCTCAATCAGTGTTCTCTGAAGAATGCAAGTCCTTCTATGACAATAGGAGCATTGGAGCAAAATGTTAAACAGGATATTAAAATGATTTGATAATTATCTTATACAGGAAATGAAAGGAATCCCTTGTATCTTAAAGCTGCCAGCTCCCAGGATTTATTGAAAGAGAGGTGGATGTCTTATTAATTATGTGACTATCCTGCCTGCTTTTCCAGAAGAGAGATTTCAGCCCCTCTCACTCCTCAAAACCAACATGAGCACCTGACTTTGGCTAGGAGGTGAGTTGAGCCACTTAGCAGCTTCATTGGAAGTTTGACAGTTCTTGAGGTTCCAGAGTTCCCAGAAGAAGAGGCAACTCTCTTCTAGGTCTGGAATGAAAGTAATCCTTCTTACTGGAAAAGAATTTTCACAAGTAGCAAAACGCTGCTTAACATGGCAAGAAATGGCCTTCTCTCAGACTCAGGGAGGTCCAATTTCATTCCTACTGTCAAATCCACAGGGACCTGGCAAAACTACATAGTGCAACAGTGCCACCAAGTGGCCAAAAGGTTAAACCAGCCAAAGCCTAAAGAAATCATTTTCAAGAGTGAATTTGGGGTAAAAGGGCTTAAATGAAGATCATTCATGTCATTCTGATTGTCCTCTGTTCAAGTAGACTTACCTAAACTCCACATTTTTTGATTCTTCCTTTATTAATTCATTCTTTTTAAAAAATTCTTTATTTTAAAGGTTTTACAGAGTTCTGTTGTTCACAGACATATATGTTCCCAGATCAGTCATACGCATATCCCTGGTTCCCACCCCCCAGTTCCCTCTATCCCACCCGTCCGGACCATCGCTCCATGCCATTGTAAGCACTCCTATTCTCTTAGCACTATGACACTAGCTATCTTTTCCACACATGACAGTATAGGTTTCCATGTTACTTCCTCCATGCCTCCCTCTCCCTATTTCTTCCCCACAATGTCCCTATGTCTATGCTCTGTCTGTTTTTCTATGAGTTCCCTGCGTGTGTTATCAAGATCATCCTACTAGATTCCATATATGTGTGTTAGTATACTGTATTTGTCTTTCTCTTTTTGACTTACTTCACTTTTTAGGATAGGTTCTAGAGCCAGCCACCTCATTAGGACTGAGTCTTCTGCATTTCCTTTGACAGATGAATAGTATTCCATTGTATATATGTACTAGAGCTTTTGTAACCATTCTTTCGTGGATGGACATCTAGGTTGCTTCCATGTTCTGGCTATTGTATAGAGAACTGCAATGAACATTGAGGTACAGGTGCTTCTTTCAGTTTTGATTTCATCAGGGTATAAGCCTAATAGTGGGATTGCTGGGTCATAGGGTGCTTCTATTTTGAGTTTTTTAGGGAATCTCCATACTGTCTTCCACAGAGGCTGTATCAATTGACATTCCCACCAGCAATGCAAGACGGTTCCCTTTTCTCCGCACCCTCTCCAGCATTTATTGTCTGCAGATTTTTTAATGATGGCCATTCTGATGGGTATGAGGTGGTATCTCATTGTAGTTTTAATTTGCATTTCTCCAATAGTAAGCGAAGTTGAGCATCGTTTCATGTGCTTTTGGGCCATCTGTATGTCCTCTTTGGAGAGGCGTCTCTTTAGACCTTTTTCCCATTTTTTGATTGGGTTGTTCGTTTTTCCTTTGCTGAGTTGTCTGAGTTGCTTGTAGATTTTGGAGATTAATTTTTTGTCTGTTGTTTCATTGGCTATGATTTTTCCCACTCTGTGGGGTGTCTGTTCAGCTTTTTTGTACTTTCTTTTGCTGTACAAAAGCTTTTTCTTTTCAGTTCTGCTATTTTAGTTGGTGGGTCAGAGAAGATCTTGCTTTGATTGATGTCCTTGAGGGTTTTGCCTATATTCTCCTCTAAGAGTTTGATGGTTTCTGGTCTTTCATTTAGGTCTTTAATCCATTTTGAGTTGATCTTCGTGTATGGTGTCAGGGAATGTTCCAATCTCATTTTTTTTTGCATGTAGCTGTCCAATTTTCCCAGCAACACTTGTTCAAGGGGCGGTTATTGTCCCATTTTATAGTTTCTCCTGCTTTGTCAAAAATAAGGTACCCATAGGAGTGTGGGTTTATCTCAGGGTTCTCAATCTTGTTCCATTGGTCTACAGCTCTGTTTTTGTGCCAGTACCATACTGTCTTGATGACTGTTGCTTTGTAGTAGAGTCTGAAGTCAGGGAGGCTGATTCCTCCAGCTCCGTTTTTCTTTCTCAGGATTGCTTTGGCTATTCGAGGTATTTTGTGTTTCCAAATGAACTGTGTGATCCTTTGCTCTAGTTCTGGGAAAAATGTCAATGGTAGTTGAATAGGTATTGCACTGAATCTGTAGATGATATTTGGTAGTATGGTCATTTTCACAGTATTGATTCTTCCGACCCAGGAACATGGAATATCTCTCCATCTGTTTAAGTCTTCTTTGATGTCTCTCATGAGTGTTTTGTAATTTTCAGTGTACGGTTCTTTTGTTTCTTTGGGTAGGTTTATTCCTAGATATTGATTCTTTTGGTGCAATGGTGAAGGGGATTGCCTCTTTGATTTCATTTTCTGATTTTTCATTGTTTGTGTATAGGAATGCCAGTGATGTCTGTGTGTTGACTTTGTATCCTGCGACTTTGCTGAATTCGTTGATTAGCTCTAGTAGCTTTGTAATAGTGTCTTTGGGATTTTTTATGTATAATATCATGTCGTCTGCAAAAAGAGAGAGCTTGACTTCTTCCTTTCCAATCTGGATTCCTTTGATTTCTTTCTCTTCTCTTATTGCTGTTGCTAGAACTTCCAGGACTATGTTGAATAGTAGTGGTGAAAGTGGACACCCCTGTCTTGTTCCTGATCTTAGAGGGAATGCTTTCAGTTTTTCACCATTGAGGATAATATTCGATGTGGGCTTCTCATATATGGTTTTCATTATGTTGAGATAGGTTCCTTCTATGCCCATTTTCTGAAGAGTTTTTATCATGAATGGGTGTTGTACTTTGTCGAAGGCTTTTTCTGCATCTATTGAGATGACTTTTTGTTTATTTGATATGGTGTCAGGGAATGTTCCAATCTCATTTTTGCATGTAGCTGTCCAATTTTCCCAGCAACACTTGTTCAAGGGGCGGTTATTGTCCCATTTTATAGTTTCTCCTGCTTTGTCAAAATAAGGTACCCATAGGAGTGTGGGTTTATCTCAGGGTTCTCAATCTTGTTCCATTGGTCTACAGCTCTGTTTTTGTGCCAGTACCATACTGTCTTGATGACTGTTGCTTTGTAGTAGAGTCTGAAGTCAGGGAGGCTGATTCCTCCAGCTCCGTTTTTCTTTCTCAGGATTGCTTTGGCTATTCGAGGTATTTTGTGTTTCCAAATGAACTGTGTGATCCTTTGCTCTAGTTCTGGGAAAAATGTCAATGGTAGTTGAATAGGTATTGCACTGAATCTGTAGATGATATTTGGTAGTATGGTCATTTTCACAGTATTGATTCTTCCGACCCAGGAACATGGAATATCTCTCCATCTGTTTAAGTCTTCTTTGATGTCTCTCATGAGTGTTTTGTAATTTTCAGTGTACGGTTCTTTTGTTTCTTTGGGTAGGTTTATTCCTAGATATTGATTCTTTTGGTGCAATGGTGAAGGGGATTGCCTCTTTGATTTCATTTTCTGATTTTTCATTGTTTGTGTATAGGAATGCCAGTGATGTCTGTGTGTTGACTTTGTATCCTGCGACTTTGCTGAATTCGTTGATTAGCTCTAGTAGCTTTGTAATAGTGTCTTTGGGATTTTTTATGTATAATATCATGTCGTCTGCAAAAAGAGAGAGCTTGACTTCTTCCTTTCCAATCTGGATTCCTTTGATTTCTTTCTCTTCTCTTATTGCTGTTGCTAGAACTTCCAGGACTATGTTGAATAGTAGTGGTGAAAGTGGACACCCCTGTCTTGTTCCTGATCTTAGAGGGAATGCTTTCAGTTTTTCACCATTGAGGATAATATTCGATGTGGGCTTCTCATATATGGTTTTCATTATGTTGAGATAGGTTCCTTCTATGCCCATTTTCTGAAGAGTTTTTATCATGAATGGGTGTTGTACTTTGTCGAAGGCTTTTTCTGCATCTATTGAGATGATCATGTTTCTGTCTCTCAATTTGTTGATATGGTGTATCACATTGATTGATTTGTGGATGTTGAAGAAGCCTTGCATGCCTGGGATGAACCCAACTTGATCATGATGTATGAGTTTATTGATGTGTCGTTGAATTCTGTTTGCTAGGATTTTGTTGAGGATCTTGGCATCTAAGTTCATCAGACAAATTGGTCTGTAATTTTCCTTTTTTGTGATGTCTTTGCCTGGTTTGGGTATCAGGGTGATGGTGCCCTCGTAGAATGTGTTTTGAAGTGTTCCTTCCTGTGCAATTTTTTGGAAGAGTTTCAGAAGGACAGGCATTAGCCCTTCTTTAAATGTTTGGAAGAATTCGTCTGCGAAGCCATCTGGCCCTGGGCTTTTATTTTTGAGCAGATTTTTAATCACAGATTTGATTTCTGAGCTTGTGATTGGGTTGTTCAAAGTTTCTGTTTCTTCCTGGCTCAGTCTTGGGAGATTAATCCTGTCCAAGAAACTGTCCATTTCTTCCAGGTTGTCCAGTTTGTTGCCATAGAGTTGCTCATAATAGTCTCCTAGAATCCTTCGGATTTCTGCATTATCTGTTGCAATCTCTCCTTTTTCGTTTTTGATTTTGTTGATCTGGTTCTTCTCCCTCTTTTTCTTGATGAGTCTCACCAGAGGATTGTCAATTTTGTTTACCTTTTCAAAGAACCAGCATTTTGTTTTATTTATCTGAACTATAGTTTCTTTCATATCTTTCTGATTTATTTCTGCTCTAGTCTTTATAATTTCTCGTCTTCTTCTGGCTTTGGGATGTTTTTGTTCTTCTTTCTCCAGGTGTTTTAAGTGGAGGGTTAGGTCATCTGCTTCATATTTTCCTAGTTTCTTGAGGTGGGATTGTATTGCTATAAATTTCCCCCTAGAACTGCTTTTGCGGTATCCCATAAGTTTTGCACGGTCGTATATTCATTGTCATTTTCTTCTAGGAATTTTTTAATTTCTCCTTTGATTTCCTCAGTAATCAGTTGTTTTTTTAAGTAAGTGTTGTTTAATCGCCATGTGTTTGTATTTTTAGCGGTTTTTTTCCTGTAGTTGATCTGTAGTCTCATTGCATTGTGGTCCAAGAAGATGGTTGATATAATTTCAGTTTTCTTGAATTGACTGAGGTTAGATTTGTGGCCCAAGATGTGGTCTATCCCAGAGAATGTTCCATGAGCACTTGAGAAGAAAGTGTATCCTTCTGCGTTTGGATGGAACATCCTAAAGATGTCAATGAGGTCCATCTTTTCTAGTACGGCATTTAAGGCTTGTGTTTCTTTATTAATTTTCTGTTTGGATGATCTGTCCATTGGTGTGAGAGGAGACTCCTACTATTATTTTGTTATTATTGATTTCTACTTTTAAGTCTGAAGGTATCTGTCTTATGTACTAAGGTGCCCCTGTGTTGGGCACGTAGATATTCATGACTATTACGTCTTCCTCTTGGACATATCCCTTAATCATGATGTAGTGACTTGCCTTGTCTCTTAGAATCTTCTTTACTTTAAAATCTATTTTGTCTGATATGAGGATTGCTACTCCAGCTTTCCTTTGATTTCCATTTGCATAGAATATCTTTTTCCAGCCTCTCACTTTCAGTCTATGAGTGTCTCTAGATCTGAAGTGGGTCTCTTGTAAACAGCATATATATGGGTCATGTTTCTGGATCCATTCAGCCAGCCTGTGTCGTTTGGTTGGAGAATTTAATCCATTTATATTCAAAGTAATTATTGATATGAATGTTCTTATTGTAATCTTCTTAGAAGTTTGGGGTTTGTTGTAGGACTTTTCCTACTCTTGTATTTATTGGCTATATCAGACCCTTTAACGCTTGTTTAGGGCTTGTTTTGTGGCACAGAATTCTTTAGTTATTGCTTGTCTGTGAAACTTTTGATTTCTCCATCAATTCTGAATGAGATTTTGCTGGGTAGAGAATTATTGGTTGGAGCTTATTCTCTTTTAGCCATTTAAATGTGTCTTGCCATTCTCTTCTGGCCTGCAGGCTTTCTGTTGAAAGATCTGCAGTTAGATGGGGTTTTTTTGTTATTTTTGTTTACTCCTAGCTGCTTTTAGTAATCTGTCTTTTTTTCTGTTATGTTTGTAGGTTTAGCGGCGTTTTTCCTGTAGTTGATCTGTAGTCTCATTGCATTGTGGTCCAAGAAGATGGTTGATATAATTTCAGTTTTCTTGAATTGACTGAGGTTAGATTTGTGGCCCAAGATGTGGTCTATCCCAGAGAATGTTCCATGAGCACTTGAGAAGAAAGTGTATCCTTCTGCGTTTGGATGGAACATCCTAAAGATGTCAATGAGGTCCATCTTTTCTAGTACGGCATTTAAGGCTTGTGTTTCTTTATTAATTTTCTGTTTGGATGATCTGTCCATTGGTGTGAGAGGAGACTCCTACTATTATTTTGTTATTATTGATTTCTACTTTTAAGTCTGAAGGTATCTGTCTTATGTACTAAGGTGCCCCTGTGTTGGGCACGTAGATATTCATGACTATTACGTCTTCCTCTTGGACATATCCCTTAATCATGATGTAGTGACTTGCCTTGTCTCTTAGAATCTTCTTTACTTTAAAATCTATTTTGTCTGATATGAGGATTGCTACTCCAGCTTTCCTTTGATTTCCATTTGCATAGAATATCTTTTTCCAGCCTCTCACTTTCAGTCTATGAGTGTCTCTAGATCTGAAGTGGGTCTCTTGTAAACAGCATATATATGGGTCATGTTTCTGGATCCATTCAGCCAGCCTGTGTCGTTTGGTTGGAGAATTTAATCCATTTATATTCAAAGTAATTATTGATATGAATGTTCTTATTGTAATCTTCTTAGAAGTTTGGGGTTTGTTGTAGGACTTTTCCTACTCTTGTATTTATTGGCTATATCAGACCCTTTAACGCTTGTTTAGGGCTTGTTTTGTGGCACAGAATTCTTTAGTTATTGCTTGTCTGTGAAACTTTTGATTTCTCCATCAATTCTGAATGAGATTTTGCTGGGTAGAGAATTATTGGTTGGAGCTTATTCTCTTTTAGCCATTTAAATGTGTCTTGCCATTCTCTTCTGGCCTGCAGGCTTTCTGTTGAAAGATCTGCAGTTAGATGTATGGGGTTTCCTTTATATGTTATTTTTTGTTTACTCCTAGCTGCTTTTAGTAATCTGTCTTTATATTTAGTCTGTGTTAGTTTGCTTAGAACGTGCCTTGGTGTGTTTCTTCTGGGGTTTATCCTGTGTGGAACTCTTTGTGCTTCTTGGACTTGGTTGACTATTTCTTTCCCCATGCTGGGGAAGTTTTCAACTATAACCTCTTCAAGAAATTTTTCGTAGCCTTTCTTCCCCTCTTCTTCTTCTGAAACTCCTATAATTCTAATGTTGGTGCGTTTGATATTGTCCCAGAAGTCTCTGAGGCTATCCTCAGTTCTTTTCATTATTTCAGCTTTGTTCTGTTCTTCAGCACTTATTTCCACCATTCTACCTTCCAGCTCATTTATCCGTTCTTCTGCCTCTGATATTCTACTGTTGACGCCTTCTATAGTATTTTTGAGTTCAGCCATTGAGTTGGTGGTCTCTATTTGCTTATTTTTCATTTCTTGCATGTCTCTTCTCAGAGCACTAATTTCCTCTAATATTCTGTTTTCGATGTTTTGCATCCTCATTAGCATAGTTTTTCTGAATTCTCTTTCAGATAATTTGTCTATCTCCTCCTCTGTCATTTGAAGCTGTGTTTCTCTAGCTTGGTCCTTCATTTGTGTAGTGTTTCTCTGTCGTTTCATTATTAGGTTAATTTTTGTTTCTTTGTGTGTGTCTGTGTGTGTGGAGTTCTTTTCTCCACCAGGCTTCTTGGTTGAATTCTCCCTTCCTTTGTGTTTCTGTCCTTCTAGAAGGGTTCAGTGGTTTGTGTCTTGGGCGGTGTTAGGTCTTGTTTGCAGGTGAATAACCTCTAGTGTTGTATGTTCTTTGATAGTGTGGGGTCTTGGAATCGGGGCTTCCACTTCGAGGATCCTTGCTTTGATGATTGGTCAGGGCTGTAGGCTCTATGTCTGGTTTGCTATGGTGTTCCATGATATTACTTCAAATACTAGCATCTGAGGAGCAAGAGGTGTGTCCCTGAGGGGTAACAGTCATAAAAGTATGCAAATGTTTTCTAACATAGTCGTAAGATATATATACATACATACACAGCAATAAGCACATCTGACCAGTCTTACAGAGATAAAGCATAGGAAAATTTTCTGGCAGACTACACAATCAAAGATGATACTTGTCCGTTAAGGTCTGAATTAATTAAAATAGTGCCTGGAAAAACCGACCCGGGGCAAGGTCCTGGCTTGGACTATTTCATTGAAAGCAATTTTTAGCTAAGACATGTGTTGGGTGTGAGGAGGAGGAGAGTGCATGTTTATTGAGAAGGAATAGATTCGTCTTGGAAGGATTTTATAGGATTAGGAAGCAAAGATTAGTGTGTTGTATTGTTTAGTGCAGCTGGAAGAGAATAATGGAGACATGAAGGTAGGAAATATTTATCTATAGGATAGTGGTAGATAGGAGAAAGTTTTACATTTAGAACATAGAGGGAGGAAGCAGTGGCAAAGAGGGAAGAAAATTAAAAGTTTCCAAGAATTAAAATTTAAAAAGAGAAATGCATCGCTGATCAGCTTTCTCTAAGGCAGCCATCAAAAGTCTGATCCAATCTATCACTGGCACCTCTATGTCTCAGAATGTTGTTATTGCTATGTCTGGTATTTCCAAAGTTTTCGTCGGAGAGGTGGTAGAAGAAGCACTGGATGCGTATGAGAAGTGGGGAGAAATGTCACCGCTACAACCCAAACATATGAGGGCGGCTGTTCGGAGGTTAAAGTCGAAGGGGCAGATTCCCAACTCGAAGCACAGAAAGGTCATCTTCTTCTAGACCATAGTCTAGAAGGGCCTGGTACTGAAGGAAGGGGTACTGGTTCCAGACTTCCTATTGCGTGAGAGACTCTGCACTGGTGCTTTAGGATCTCAGTCCTCTAGGAACTCCATGATGATTTAAATGTCTTTCTCAAAACTCTGATATTCATTACACCTAGAAGAATGCATGCACCCTTTTTCATCCTTGCTTGACTAAATATCAGGACCTCTGAGGGCATCTGAGGCATTTTTGTTACTGACTAGCTGGAAGAAGAAAGGTTGATGGGCCTTAAGCATCTTCTGGACAGGAATGCTGCTTTCAGAAAGAAAACCTTTCAAGATGGTCGTAAGATATATATACATACATACACAGCAATAAGCACATCTGACCAGTCTTACAGAGATAAAGCATAGGAAAATTTTCTGGCAGACTACACAATCAAAGATGATACTTGTCCGTTAAGGTCTGAATTAATTAAAATAGTGCCTGGAAAAACCGACCCGGGGCAAGGTCCTGGCTTGGACTATTTCATTGAAAGCAATTTTTAGCTAAGACATGTGTTGGGTGTGAGGAGGAGGAGAGTGCATGTTTATTGAGAAGGAATAGATTCGTCTTGGAAGGATTTTATAGGATTAGGAAGCAAAGATTAGTGTGTTGTATTGTTTAGTGCAGCTGGAAGAGAATAATGGAGACATGAAGGTAGGAAATATTTATCTATAGGATAGTGGTAGATAGGAGAAAGTTTTACATTTAGAACATAGAGGGAGGAAGCAGTGGCAAAGAGGGAAGAAAATTAAAAGTTTCCAAGAATTAAAATTTAAAAAGAGAAATGCATCGCTGATCAGCTTTCTCTAAGGCAGCCATCAAAAGTCTGATCCAATCTATCACTGGCACCTCTATGTCTCAGAATGTTGTTATTGCTATGTCTGGTATTTCCAAAGTTTTCGTCGGAGAGGTGGTAGAAGAAGCACTGGATGCGTATGAGAAGTGGGGAGAAATGTCACCGCTACAACCCAAACATATGAGGGCGGCTGTTCGGAGGTTAAAGTCGAAGGGGCAGATTCCCAACTCGAAGCACAGAAAGGTCATCTTCTTCTAGACCATAGTCTAGAAGGGCCTGGTACTGAAGGAAGGGGTACTGGTTCCAGACTTCCTATTGCGTGAGAGACTCTGCACTGGTGCTTTAGGATCTCAGTCCTCTAGGAACTCCATGATGATTTAAATGTCTTTCTCAAAACTCTGATATTCATTACACCTAGAAGAATGCATGCACCCTTTTTCATCCTTGCTTGACTAAATATCAGGACCTCTGAGGGCATCTGAGGCATTTTTGTTACTGACTAGCTGGAAGAAGAAAGGTTGATGGGCCTTAAGCATCTTCTGGACAGGAATGCTGCTTTCAGAAAGAAAACCTTTCAAGATGGTCTGATGGTTTCACATTGAAGCCTAAAGTTGCAATGACTTGGGTTGTTTCTTACATCTGATTTTAAGTAAAAATCCACCAGAAACTTAAGATACTCTACCATGAAGGACACGGTGATAGCAGGAGCAGTGGAATAGTTTGTAAACATTTAAGATTCTTCTGTGAATTTTGGTGAATGTTTAATAAAACTGTTTTCCAACTTGCAAAAAAAAATAAAAATAAAATAAAAATAAAGAAATTAAAAATTAAAAAGGGAATAAAATCTTACTAAGAAGAGACAAAAACAAACCAAACCTGACCAATCAAATAAATAAACAGAACCATCCACAATAAATAAACAAACAAAAAATGCTAAATACTGTCCCTGGTTTTTATCCTCTCATCTGTCTGGTGGAAGTCAATCTGCTCTCAATGGTGTTGTCTTGATGATGTAGCCTTTCCCTTATGGCGCCGGTTGCTATGGTTTGTTTTCAGCCAAATAAGGCGTTGCTGCAAGCTCAGATGCTGGCCGGGTTGGTGGGCTGATCCCAGTCCGTCGGGCGGGGGGCCGCAGCGCACGCAGTCCGGTGTTGGAGGGGGGCACCCCGGCTCTGCCACGCACCCGCGGGTAGCCTCCAATACCTGCCCTTCTCCCGGCTTCCTCCGCTGTGGGTGTAGCTATGGGTGTGCACGGGGCTCCTCTGTCACTGGCGCGCATGTGCACTGCCGGTTACGCATCCAAGTCCCAAAAGCAGGCACAAGCTTCCCCATCCTGCTCGAGCCCGGTCCCTGGTCAGCAATCTGTGGGCGACTTCCCCTCTCCGTTCAGCAAGTCCCCCACTAAGAGTGTTTGAACTTACCCGGTGCCAGGTGGAAAGTCACGATTTTCGCCAGGCCAAGCAGTTCGATTTTCACACTGGGCGCTCCCTCCCGGCTCCAGGTCGCTAGGCAGCACTACGCGGGGAACTTCTCAATTGCATTCTGCCTGGCCCTGCTCCAGTATCCTATCCTCACAGTGTCTTAATTTCTGCCGGTGATCCAGGCGGATTCTTGGAATTTTCACGCTGATCTCTGCCCTCTCTCCCCGAGGCTCTGCTCAGGCCCCCTTTTAGGGCACTTGCTGGCGCTCCTCTCCGTCGGTGCGGTCCCGCGTGGGGGTTAGGATAGAGGGTTCTCAGAACAGTAGCTCCGGGAAAGTTCTGGCTGTTCACTCTTCTCCTCTCGCGGACCTATGGAGTTCTTCTGTCGTCTAGCAGCTGATTTGTTGGTGGTGTTTCATTTCTTGATTAGTTCTGGTGATTCCGTTGGGGAGCTGGTGAAATCTTCCCCTCATTCCTCTGCCATCTTGGCTCCCTCCTCTTGTTTAGATGGTGTTAACTACAACTTGGCATTTGCCAATTCCCTTACCGGGTACTGGACAACAAGGATGGTTGCAACAACAGCGTTTGCCATCTGCCTCTGTGGAAACTTTCCCTGTGCTGTTGGGAGCTGCTGACCTTCAACACCTAGCTGGAGAAAATGAGGGTGGGGCAAGGCACTCTCCTTAGTTCATTCTTTCAGTAAGTTTTCCTCAAAAAAGCTATGCACAATATCACCCCAGAGCCTTTGCACTTACTTATCCACTACTTAGAATGCACTTTTCTCAGATGTTTGAATAATGTATCATTCTTTTTTCCTTCCACATCATGCCTCTTTTTATATTTATTTTCATCCATCTTTTATTCTTTCACATGTGTGAGCCTCCCATTGCAGTGGCCTCTCTTGTTGCAGAGCACTGGCTCTGGGCGCGTGTGCTCCCGAGCGCTGGCTCCTAATTGGACACACCGGTCCAGCCGTTCTACGGCACATGGGATCTTCCCGGGTCAGGGCTCGAACTGGTTCCCCTTGCACTCTAAGGAGGGATCTTTACCCACTGCACCACCAGGGAATCCCTGAATAATGTATCATTCTTATCATTCAGATATTGACTGAAAATTCACCTCCTCTGCAAATTGTCCTCCATTCACTCCATCTGCAGTAACCATCCCATCCCACAATTCACTATCTTACAGAAGTTTGTTTTGGCAGCACTACGCGGGGAACTTCTCAATTGCATTCTGCCTGGCCCTGCTCCAGTATCCTATCCTCACAGTGTCTTAATTTCTGCCGGTGATCCAGGCGGATTCTTGGAATTTTCACGCTGATCTCTGCCCTCTCTCCCCGAGGCTCTGCTCAGGCCCCCTTTTAGGGCACTTGCTGGCGCTCCTCTCCGTCGGTGCGGTCCCGCGTGGGGGTTAGGATAGAGGGTTCTCAGAACAGTAGCTCCGGGAAAGTTCTGGCTGTTCACTCTTCTCCTCTCGGACCTATGGAGTTCTTCTGTCGCTAGCAGCTGATTTGTTGGTGGTGTTTCATTTCTTGATTAGTTCTGGTGATTCCGTTGGGGAGCTGGTGAAATCTTCCCCTCATTCCTCTGCCATCTTGGCTCCCTCCTCTTGTTTAGATGGTGTTAACTACAACTTGGCATTTGCCAATTCCCTTACCGGGTACTGGACAACAAGGATGGTTGCAACAACAGCGTTTGCCATCTGCCTCTGTGGAAACTTTCCCTGTGCTGTTGGGAGCTGCTGACCTTCAACACCTAGCTGGAGAAAATGAGGGTGGGGCAAGGCACTCTCCTTAGTTCATTCTTTCAGTAAGTTTTCCTCAAAAAAGCTATGCACAATATCACCCCAGAGCCTTTGCACTTACTTATCCACTACTTAGAATGCACTTTTCTCAGATGTTTGAATAATGTATCATTCTTTTTTCCTTCCACATCATGCCTCTTTTTATATTTATTTTCATCCATCTTTTATTCTTTCACATGTGTGAGCCTCCCATTGCAGTGGCCTCTCTTGTTGCAGAGCACTGGCTCTGGGCGCGTGTGCTCCAGAGCGCTGGCTCCTAATTGGACACACCGGTCCAGCCGTTCTACGGCACATGGGATCTTCCCGGGTCAGGGCTCGAACTGGTTCCCCTTGCACTCTAAGGAGGGATCTTTACCCACTGCACCACCAGGGAATCCCTGAATAATGTATCATTCTTATCATTCAGATATTGACTGAAAATTCACCTCCTCTGCAAATTGTCCTCCATTCACTCCATCTGCAGTAACCATCCCATCCCACAATTCACTATCTTACAGAAGTTTGATTTTTATTCATAGTCTTTCTCACACTCTGAAATTCCCTTGTGTACTCACCTATTTACTGATTTCTTATCTGCATTCTTCACATCTACATGCTACAGAATGAAATTCCATGAAAGCAGGGTCTTATCTGTCTTCTACACCATCCCTCGTTCAATATAGTGTCTGGACCAGAGAAGCTGCCAATGAAAAACATGCTGTTTGAAAGGGCAGATGGAGGGATGGCCAAATAAATGGATGGGCAGGTGAATAAGCAGCCCAATGGCTGGGTGGATGAATGGATGGGAGGATTAGAGAAAGTACAGACAGTGGAAGAAAAAAGCTGGTGTCTTACACTGAAGTGCCAAGTAATGCTGTCTCCGTTGGCAATTTGATGTTTATGTTTGTCAAGATTCAGTGACTTTAAAGGCAAGGACATTCTGGATTGGCCATTCTTATTTAGAGAGCACCTGCAATCAGTTAATTTGACCGTAAGAAACAACTGACATCTTCTACCAAGATACATAGCTACCCCAGGTACTGTACACAGGGTGCACTTTCCTTTAAACTATTTCTATGCTCATAAAGCTGCTATTGACACAAAAAGTCCTTATATGATTCTTTCCCATGTGAAGTGAGAGCACATGTGCTAAAATACAGTGGATCTCCAGCAACAGAAAAAGAATGCATATTTGCCTACTGAATATGGCAGTTTTCTAGAATTAAAGGCCTTCCTCACAACTGTGTGCTGATGTTTATGTCTGTGCATTTAACTAGCAGATGTGGGCTGATCAAAATACCCTGTCAACAATGGGCATCCATTTAAAGAAAATCATAACCTGTAGGCAAATTTATGTTTTGTAAAAGTCTGTTCTCTCCAGGAAAACTACTGTGGTCATTGAATTATGTCTTCATTCACATATACATAGCTTTGCTAGGTCATGTTGGAGGTGACATTGTTAAGGAACTCTGCAGTGCCACCAAATTGTCATGCCACTATCTTTTTTTTTCTTTTTTGATTTTTGGCCAATTTTATTGGTCTTTCATTTATTTATTTCCATCCATCTTTGCTCTGTGGCCTGTGTGGGCCTTCCATTGCAGTGGACTCTTCTGTAACAGAGCACCAGCTCTGGGCACATGCACTCCAGAGCACTGGCTCATAATTGGACAGACCGGTCCAGCCGCCCTGCAGCATGTGGGATCTTTCTGTGCCAGGGATCAAACCAGCACCCCTTGCAGTGCAAGGCGGATTCTTTACCCTCTAGACCACCAGGGAAGCCCTCATGACACTATCTTAAAAGACAGGTGGGTAGTCTGTAGTAACTGTATAGAAATCTTCATTTCTACTCATACGCTCTACTAATTCAGACAGTTAACTGGAAAAATTTGCCCTCTGATACAGATAAAGATAATAGAGTTTTTTGGCAGTAAAATGTGTAAGAAATTTAGGTGAAAGCTTCCTCCCAAAGTGTCTAGTAACTAAGAGGAAACCCATTCAGACTCAATACTATGCAGAGTTTTCAGGAAAGGTTTGGGAAAACTGGTACAAAGCTGGGCTGTAGGGGTATGACCTCCTACACAGCTGCAGCCATTCAGTCTTTACTGCATGCACTCATAAACTGCTCTTTAGCTTACATCCCAAACCATAGACCTGCCTATTCTCTGCTGCCCCTCACATAAGTACAAACTCTGCATACCCTCTCCCTTTGATTCACAGTTCAGCTGCTCTTAGAATTCTTATGTTCATTCTTTCACTCAAATATTTGCTCTGTGCCCACAACTGTGTGCTGATGTTTATGTCTGTGCATTTAACTAGCAGATGTGGGCTGATCAAAATACCCTGTCAACAATGGGCATCCATTTAAAGAAAATCATAACCTGTAGGCAAATTTATGTTTTGTAAAAGTCTGTTCTCTCCAGGAAAACTACTGTGGTCATTGAATTATGTCTTCATTCACATATACATAGCTTTGCTAGGTCATGTTGGAGGTGACATTGTTAAGGAACTCTGCAGTGCCACCAAATTGTCATGCCACTATCTTTTTTTTTCTTTTTTGATTTTTGGCCAATTTTATTGGTCTTTCATTTATTTATTTCCATCCATCTTTGCTCTGTGGCCTGTGTGGGCCTTCCATTGCAGTGGACTCTTCTGTAACAGAGCACCAGCTCTGGGCACATGCACTCCAGAGCACTGGCTCATAATTGGACAGACCGGTCCAGCCGCCCTGCAGCATGTGGGATCTTTCTGTGCCAGGGATCAAACCAGCACCCCTTGCAGTGCAAGGCGGATTCTTTACCCTCTAGACCACCAGGGAAGCCCTCATGACACTATCTTAAAAGACAGGTGGGTAGTCTGTAGTAACTGTATAGAAATCTTCATTTCTACTCATACGCTCTACTAATTCAGACAGTTAACTGGAAAAATTTGCCCTCTGATACAGATAAAGATAATAGAGTTTTTTGGCAGTAAAATGTGTAAGAAATTTAGGTGAAAGCTTCCTCCCAAAGTGTCTAGTAACTAAGAGGAAACCCATTCAGACTCAATACTATGCAGAGTTTTCAGGAAAGGTTTGGGAAAACTGGTACAAAGCTGGGCTGTAGGGGTATGACCTCCTACACAGCTGCAGCCATTCAGTCTTTACTGCATGCACTCATAAACTGCTCTTTAGCTTACATCCCAAACCATAGACCTGCCTATTCTCTGCTGCCCCTCACATAAGTACAAACTCTGCATACCCTCTCCCTTTGATTCACAGTTCAGCTGCTCTTAGAATTCTTATGTTCATTCTTTCACTCAAATATTTGCTCAGTGCCCACCTATCACTGTCAGAGCAGGGAAGTGAGACTGAAATAATACCCTGCCTTCAAGGTCTAGAGAAGTTATAGTAGAAGGAGGAGCATGACTGAAAATCAGAAAAAATGAAGCACAGAAGTTAAAAGTTCCAACAATTAGCTACTACATGTGCTTGGCAAGTAACTGAAATTTTCTAAACCTCAATATTCTCATCTATAAAGTGAGACTGATAGCAGAACCTACCACTTGGAGATGCTATAATCAATGTAAAGGCTTCAGGATATCTCTGCACTAGAATAAGGCCTAATGAACTGAGAACTTCAAGGATTCAGTGTGGAGAGGAGTGTTTCCAGGCACACATGATCACGTAGAGTTAGGTCAGAAGTTTTTCATGGAGGCCTGGTGTTTTGCTGAGTTATTTCCTGTCTCCAGAACCATTTTCTCAATTTTTAGATGAGGAGGGTAGGTTAGACTTGACCCTATCCAGCTCTTACTTTCTGTTGTTTGTCCAGGCTCATGAAAATATGAGTGAGATCTGGATTTTCAAGAATAGGGGGAAGGAATAGTCTCAGTGGTAACTAAAAGAGAGTATTCTTTAATTGGAAAAATCACGCTTTTTGACCACTATCCATAGAATATTAATGCAGCGATAGTTTTCTTTGTACCTACTGTATACAGAAGAGACTTCAAAATACTTAGCAACCAAATATTGAAACTGAGAATGACCCTGTGGGAATCCTGGGCACAAAAGACGTTTTGGGTTCCTCAAAAAAAATTTTGCCAAATTTTAGTTCCAAGGGAATGTTCAAACAGTTGCTGAGGAAACCATTCAGACTCAATACTATGCAGAGTTTTCAGGAAAGGTTTGGGAAAACTGGTACAAAGCTGGGCTGTAGGTATGACCTCCTAAACCCAAATTCAGTCTTTACTGCATGCACTCATAAACTGCTCTTTAGCTTACATCCCAAACCATAGACCTGCCTATTCTCTGCTGCCCTCACATAAGTACAAACTCTGCATACCCTCTCCCTTTGATTCACAGTTCAGCTGCTCTTAGAATTCTTATGTTCATTCTTTCACTCAAATATTTGCTCAGTGCCCACCTATCACTGTCAGAGCAGGGAAGTGAGACTGAAATAATACCCTGCCTTCAAGGTCTAGAGAAGTTATAGTAGAAGGAGGAGCATGACTGAAAATCAGAAAAAATGAAGCACAGAAGTTAAAAGTTCCAACAATTAGCTACTACATGTGCTTGGCAAGTAACTGAAATTTTCTAAACCTCAATATTCTCATCTATAAAGTGAGACTGATAGCAGAACCTACCACTTGGAGATGCTATAATCAATGTAAAGGCTTCAGGATATCTCTGCACTAGAATAAGGCCTAATGAACTGAGAACTTCAAGGATTCAGTGTGGAGAGGAGTGTTTCCAGGCACACATGATCACGTAGAGTTAGGTCAGAAGTTTTTCATGGAGGCCTGGTGTTTTGCTGAGTTATTTCCTGTCTCCAGAACCATTTTCTCAATTTTTAGATGAGGAGGGTAGGTTAGACTTGACCCTATCCAGCTCTTACTTTCTGTTGTTTGTCCAGGCTCATGAAAATATGAGTGAGATCTGGATTTTCAAGAATAGGGGGAAGGAATAGTCTCAGTGGTAACTAAAAGAGAGTATTCTTTAATTGGAAAAATCACGCTTTTTGACCACTATCCATAGAATATTAATGCAGCGATAGTTTTCTTTGTACCTACTGTATACAGAAGAGACTTCAAAATACTTAGCAACCAAATATTGAAACTGAGAATGACCCTGTGGGAATCCTGGGCACAAAAGACGTTTTGGGTTCCTCATTTTGTGATTAAAGAAAATAAGCTTCGTTTTGTGCTCATAACTTTCCTTGAGTTCCAAGGGGAATGTTCAAACAGTTGCTAATCAGGGAATAGAGGGGATAAAGAGGCAAGAGAGAAACAATAATGCAGCCTTGTTCCATATCAAGGGATACACATGATCCCTTCTTTGAGTTGTTTTGCAGGTAGTAGAACACTCATGAGGTGGGAGAAGTTAATTATACGCTGTCCATAAGAACTGAGACCAGCTGGAACTAGAAGGTTGATGATGCTGACTCACACTTACCCACCACTAACCAATCAGAAAAATGAATGAGCTGATCATACCCTTTAAGAAAAATTACTATAAAACTTCTCACTACTCCCTCTAGGGTTTTGTCAAGTAAAGGATCCACAACGAGTGAACACACTCAAAACTGTATTATTTTCTATTTCATCCAAAACTCTTTCTCTGAAATTAAATTTGGTGTTAGGGTACAGAGGTTTAATTTAGTATGAGCTCCCACCATCTACATGAATGTACGCTGGTTGGGGGACTGGGGCAGGGTCCAGAGGCCCCTGCTGAGCATTAGCTAACAGTTGAATTGGGAGAGGTTCATGGGGAGGAGCCAGAGGAGCCTAGCCAGGAAAGGTAAAAAGGCACTTTGAAGTAGCTCAAAGTAAGGGAGCACCCCAATTATGAATCAGAATGAAGAAATTTCAATTACCCATTGTCCTATGTGTCAGAGTTGAATAAGACCCAACTTCTGTTCTCTAGGGTCTCCAGAACCATTTTCTCAATTTTTAGATGAGGAGGGTAGGTTAGACTTGACCCTATCCAGCTCTTACTTTCTGTTGTTTGTCCAGGCTCATGAAAATATGAGTGAGATCTGGATTTTCAAGAATAGGGGAAGGAATAGTCTCAGTGGTAACTAAAGAGAGTATTCTTTAATTGGAAAAATCACGCTTTTTGACCACTATCCATAGAATATTAATGCAGCGATAGTTTTCTTTGTACCTACTGTATACAGAAGAGACTTCAAAATACTTAGCAACCAAATATTGAAACTGAGAATGACCCTGTGGGAATCCTGGGCACAAAAGACGTTTTGGGTTCCTCATTTTGTGATTAAAGAAAATAAGCTTCGTTTTGTGCTCATAACTTTCCTTGAGTTCCAAGGGGAATGTTCAAACAGTTGCTAATCAGGGAATAGAGGGGATAAAGAGGCAAGAGAGAAACAATAATGCAGCCTTGTTCCATATCAAGGGATACACATGATCCCTTCTTTGAGTTGTTTTGCAGGTAGTAGAACACTCATGAGGTGGGAGAAGTTAATTATACGCTGTCCATAAGAACTGAGACCAGCTGGAACTAGAAGGTTGATGATGCTGACTCACACTTACCCACCACTAACCAATCAGAAAAATGAATGAGCTGATCATACCCTTTAAGAAAAATTACTATAAAACTTCTCACTACTCCCTCTAGGGTTTTGTCAAGTAAAGGATCCACAACGAGTGAACACACTCAAAACTGTATTATTTTCTATTTCATCCAAAACTCTTTCTCTGAAATTAAATTTGGTGTTAGGGTACAGAGGTTTAATTTAGTATGAGCTCCCACCATCTACATGAATGTACGCTGGTTGGGGGACTGGGGCAGGGTCCAGAGGCCCCTGCTGAGCATTAGCTAACAGTTGAATTGGGAGAGGTTCATGGGGAGGAGCCAGAGGAGCCTAGCCAGGAAAGGTAAAAAGGCACTTTGAAGTAGCTCAAAGTAAGGGAGCACCCCAATTATGAATCAGAATGAAGAAATTTCAATTACCCATTGTCCTATGTGTCAGAGTTGAATAAGACCCAACTTCTGTTCTCTAGGGTCTCTCAAGCAAGTAATGCTCCCATGGGCTCATAAGTTCATCAGTGAGAATCCTGATAAGGTCCAGTGGAACCAGTCCAAAAGAAACTGATACGAAGTTTCTCCAAGCTGTCAAGGAAGTAGTATCAAGCACAGTGTTTCTCTTCAGGCCCACCAGCTATGTTCTGAGGGAAAATGAGGAAAATTTTCCTCTGTGTGTCTCCACGTGGCAGACTGAGAACCAGAGGCCCAGCTATCACAAACATAATGCAGGATGGCAAATGGAAACAAGGCTGAGGATATGCCAAGATGTCTAGAGCATGGGAGATCCTCTCATGTCAGGACTACCTTGTCTTAGGCTTTTCAAGCTGTTACTACAAAATATCATAAACTGGGTAACTTATAAACAGCAGGAATTTATTTTTTACAGTTATGGAAGCTGGAAGTCTAACATGAGGGTGCCAGAAGAGTCAACTCCTGATGAGGCCCTGCTTCCTGACTGCAGACTGCAAACTAAGCTGCATACTTCTCATGGCATCCTCACATGGATGCAGAGAACAAGGAAATTCTTGTGTCTCTTCCTATGGGGACAGTAATCCCATTCATGAAGGTTCTACCCTCACATATAATACTATCTTATTGGGTGCTAGGAGTTCAACAAAGGAACTTTTTTCAATAACATGTCCTTATCCCCCTTAATAAAAACAATCAGAAGAAACACTGACCATAAACAATCAATACCAGCTGAAACTGAGCCCTCATATCCAACACTGACCTGATGCTGTATCAGTGTATTATCAAAATCAAATCTCAGGGGAATAAGATGGTGGAAGAATGAGAGGCAGATTTCACCAGAAAAAGAACTAATCAAGATAGCCCCCCCCAAATAGGGGCAGGGTCCAGAGGCCCCTGCTGAGCATTAGCTAACAGTTGAATTGGGAGAGGTTCATGGGGAGGAGCCAGAGGAGCCTAGCCAGGAAAGGTAAAAAGGCACTTTGAAGTAGCTCAAAGTAAGGGAGCACCCCAATTATGAATCAGAATGAAGAAATTTCAATTACCCATTGTCCTATGTGTCAGAGTTGAATAAGACCCAACTTCTGTTCTCTAGGGTCTCTCAAGCAAGTAATGCTCCCATGGGCTCATAAGTTCATCAGTGAGAATCCTGATAAGGTCCAGTGGAACCAGTCCAAAAGAAACTGATACGAAGTTTCTCCAAGCTGTCAAGGAAGTAGTATCAAGCACAGTGTTTCTCTTCAGGCCCACCAGCTATGTTCTGAGGGAAAATGAGGAAAATTTTCCTCTGTGTGTCTCCAAGTGGCAGACTGAGAACCAGAGGCCCAGCTATCACAAACATAATGCAGGATGGCAAATGGAAACAAGGCTGAGGATATGCCAAGATGTCTAGAGCATGGGAGATCCTCTCATGTCAGGACTACCTTGTCTTAGGCTTTTCAAGCTGTTACTACAAAATATCATAAACTGGGTAACTTATAAACAGCAGGAATTTATTTTTTACAGTTATGGAAGCTGGAAGTCTAACATGAGGGTGCCAGAAGAGTCAACTCCTGATGAGGCCCTGCTTCCTGACTGCAGACTGCAAACTAAGCTGCATACTTCTCATGGCATCCTCACATGGATGCAGAGAACAAGGAAATTCTTGTGTCTCTTCCTATGGGGACAGTAATCCCATTCATGAAGGTTCTACCCTCACATATAATACTATCTTATTGGGTGCTAGGAGTTCAACAAAGGAACTTTTTTCAATAACATGTCCTTATCCCCCTTAATAAAAACAATCAGAAGAAACACTGACCATAAACAATCAATACCAGCTGAAACTGAGCCCTCATATCCAACACTGACCTGATGCTGTATCAGTGTATTATCAAAATCAAATCTCAGGGGAATAAGATGGTGGAAGAATGAGAGGCAGATTTCACCAGCTCCTCAACATAATCACCAGGAACTAATCAAGATATAGAACAACCTCTACAAACCAGCCTCAAGACAACAAAAAAAGTCCTCAAGGGGTAATCTGGGCTTCCTGGAAGGAGGGAGAAAAAGTCCAGAGACACAGAAAGGGGGAAAAGTAAAGACAAAAGAGTGCTCGATATCCGAGAGAGGGAAGAGAGAAAGAGAGAACTGAGAAGAGGCACCCACCGAGTACCGGCCCACTCAAGGGAGGCCAAGGAGAACAGCAGAACCCTGAGCAGAGTTAGGTGAATCTCTCAGGCCATAAACACCCTGCAGACAGAGACCTATCAGCCTAAACTTTCCTTGAGCTCCAGTCCCCCAGTTCCCACATTGGACCAGATGGAGAGAGCACTGGGAATTGTGCCAGGATGGAAAGCTGTGCTCAGTGTGAGAATCCCGCCAGCAACAGTACTGTGACAGGGTCGCCAGGCTGTCAGCTGAGACAGAATGCTAGAAGAGCATGGGAAACAGAACAGGGATACCCCGTGCAGGTCACAGTCCAGCAGTCCAGCTCCAGCTGGCCGAGAATCCCGCCCCCCCCCCCCGCAACCACAGGGAGTGACCCAGCATCTGGGCATCTGGGGCTAGCCAGGCACAGTCCTGTCAGCAGTAGGGCTGCTGCAAGGACGCTTGACGTCTGGGGCTAGCTGGGCACAGTCCCGCCAGTGGTAGAGCTGAGTCAGGGACACCTGGAGGACAGCTGAGACAGAAGGCTATCAGGGTGTACAGACTAGAACCGGGGAATCCCCTGCAACACAGAGTCCAGTGGCCCAACCCATGCCCCAAAAGCGATGTTCAGTCTCACCTCAGGCAGGGCTACGATTGGATAAAAGAACAGCTTTGGGGAAGGGACTTGCTGGGAGCAGAACACACACACTGTGGAGAAACCAGAGAAACAGGTTCTCTAAGAGCCCTGCTTACAAACTTGAAACAGGGCTGTCACTGAAATCTAAGACATAAGCAGCCGCCCCTACCCCACCCTGTCCCCAGAGCAGACCAGGAACCTGGTGGACAGAATGAGAGGCAGATTTCACCAGCTCCTCAACATAATCACCAGGAACTAATCAAGATATAGAACAACCTCTACAAACCAGCCTCAAGACAACAAAAAAAGTCCTCAAGGGGTAATCTGGGCTTCCTGGAAGGAGGGAGAAAAAGTCCAGAGACACAGAAAGGGGGAAAAGTAAAGACAAAAGAGTGCTCGATATCCGAGAGAGGGAAGAGAGAAAGAGAGAACTGAGAAGAGGCACCCACCGAGTACCGGCCCACTCAAGGGAGGCCAAGGAGAACAGCAGAACCCTGAGCAGAGTTAGGTGAATCTCTCAGGCCATAAACACCCTGCAGACAGAGACCTATCAGCCTAAACTTTCCTTGAGCTCCAGTCCCCCAGTTCCCACATTGGACCAGATGGAGAGAGCACTGGGAATTGTGCCAGGATGGAAAGCTGTGCTCAGTGTGAGAATCCCGCCAGCAACAGTACTGTGACAGGGTCGCCAGGCTGTCAGCTGAGACAGAATGCTAGAAGAGCATGGGAAACAGAACAGGGATACCCCGTGCAGGTCACAGTCCAGCAGTCCAGCTCCAGCTGGCCGAGAATCCCGCCCCCGCAACCACAGGGAGTGACCCAGCATCTGGGCATCTGGGGCTAGCCAGGCACAGTCCTGTCAGCAGTAGGGCTGCTGCAAGGACGCTTGACGTCTGGGGCTAGCTGGGCACAGTCCCGCCAGTGGTAGAGCTGAGTCAGGGACACCTGGAGGACAGCTGAGACAGAAGGCTATCAGGGTGTACAGACTAGAACCGGGGAATCCCCTGCAACACAGAGTCCAGTGGCCCAACCCATGCCCCAAAAGCGATGTTCAGTCTCACCTCAGGCAGGGCTACGATTGGATAAAAGAACAGCTTTGGGGAAGGGACTTGCTGGGAGCAGAACACACACACTGTGGAGAAACCAGAGAAACAGGTTCTCTAAGAGCCCTGCTTACAAACTTGAAACAGGGCTGTCACTGAAATCTAAGACATAAGCAGCCGCCCCTACCCCACCCTGTCCCCAGAGCAGACCAGGAACCTGGTGGACAGCATCAAGAGCAAACCGGTGTAAGATTCACATGCAGATGAGAAGACAGAGTCAAAACTAAGAACCAGGGAGAGTATTTCTTTTCTCTTTTCTCTCTCTCTCTCTTTTTTTTTTTTATGCTTTCCCTTTTTTTCTTTGTTTTTCCTTTACCATAGCTTCCTCTGTCTATGCCCTAACTGTAAAATCTTTTTATATCTACTATTGTCTTCTCTATAAATATCTCCTTCCTTGCTGTCTCTACTGTTCTCTTCCTGCTATACTAAACTTTAAGACATACTAATCTTTGTTATCTAACCCTACATAATCATTGCAACAAGATTCTATTCCTTTTCATTACCCATCCACTCTTGTCCTTCTCACCTCCAACACATGTCTTAGTTAAAAACTGCTTTAGGGCTTCCCTGGTGGTTCAGTGGGTAAAAGAGACCACCTTTCAGTGCAAGGGGCACCTGTCCAAACCCTGGTCCGGGAAGATCCCACGTGCCAATGAGCGACTGGACCAGTGTGTCCACCTGGGAGACAGCGCTCTGGGGCGCATCCGCCCAGAGCCAGTGCTCTGCAATGGGAGAGGCCACTGCAGTGGGAGGCCCACACAGGCCAAAGAAAAAAGATGGATGAAAATGATTGGATGGAAAATCAATGAAAAGAGGCCGAAATTTTAAAAAAACATACAAACAAACAAAAAACTGCTTTCTTTACAGTATCCCCAGCCAGAACCTGGCTCTATATCTTTTTTCCAGACTGTGTTTTATTTAGTTTAGATCTTAATGCTCAGGTATCAGCTTTGATTGTGTTGCTTGCCAATACAATTTCCTGTACTTTATCCCTTTTAGACTGTTTGGGTTTGTTTATAGAGGCATATGTATGTACGTTTTTCTAATATGCTACAAAATATTTGCATGATTTTATGACTTTTACCTACCAGGGATGCACCTTTTGTCCCTCATATGTTTATACTTGGATTAATACCACAGGACGCCATAGAAAACCAGACAGAGCCTATAATTCCTGGCCAGAGACCTCAGAGTGGACCTCAAGACCCTACACTACCAAAGAACACACAACATGTCCCTAGAGCAGACCAGGAACCTGGTGGACAGCATCAAGAGCAAACCGGTGTAAGATTCACATGCAGATGAGAAGACAGAGTCAAAACTAAGAACCAGGGAGAGTATTTCTTTTCTCTTTTCTCTCTTTTTTTTTTTTTATGCTTTCCCTTTTTTTCTTTGTTTTTCCTTTACCATAGCTTCCTCTGTCTATGCCCTAACTGTAAAATCTTTTTATATCTACTATTGTCTTCTCTATAAATATCTCCTTCCTTGCTGTCTCTACTGTTCTCTTCCTGCTATACTAAACTTTAAGACATACTAATCTTTGTTATCTAACCCTACATAATCATTGCAACAAGATTCTATTCCTTTTCATTACCCATCCACTCTTGTCCTTCTCACCTCCAACACATGTCTTAGTTAAAAACTGCTTTAGGGCTTCCCTGGTGGTTCAGTGGGTAAAAGAGACCACCTTTCAGTGCAAGGGGCACCTGTCCAAACCCTGGTCCGGGAAGATCCCACGTGCCAATGAGCGACTGGACCAGTGTGTCCACCTGGGAGACAGCGCTCTGGGGCGCATCCGCCCAGAGCCAGTGCTCTGCAATGGGAGAGGCCACTGCAGTGGGAGGCCCACACAGGCCAAAGAAAAAAGATGGATGAAAATGATTGGATGGAAAATCAATGAAAAGAGGCCGAAATTTTAAAAAAACATACAAACAAACAAAAAACTGCTTTCTTTACAGTATCCCCAGCCAGAACCTGGCTCTATATCTTTTTTCCAGACTGTGTTTTATTTAGTTTAGATCTTAATGCTCAGGTATCAGCTTTGATTGTGTTGCTTGCCAATACAATTTCCTGTACTTTATCCCTTTTAGACTGTTTGGGTTTGTTTATAGAGGCATATGTATGTACGTTTTTCTAATATGCTACAAAATATTTGCATGATTTTATGACTTTTACCTACCAGGGATGCACCTTTTGTCCCTCATATGTTTATACTTGGATTAATACCACAGGACGCCATAGAAAACCAGACAGAGCCTATATTCCCTGGCCAGAAACCTCAGAGTGGAAGTGCTGACTCCAAGACCCTACACTACCAAAGAACACACAACACTAGAGAATATTCACCTGCAAACAAGACCCAACATTGCCTAAGTAAGACACAAATGACAAACTTTTGACAAGGACAGAAACCAAAAGGAAGGGAGAACTCAATCACGAAGTCTGTAAAAAGACCCTCAAACACACACACACACACATACACACACACACACACAAATTAACAAAAATGAAAAGACAGAAAAATAATGTACAGATGAAGGAACAAATGAGAATTTCACAAATTCAATTTACAGAAGAGAAGATAGACAAACTATCTGAAAGAGAATTCAGAATAGCATTGCTAACAAGGATCCAAAACTCTGAAAATAGAATATTAGAGGAAATTAGTGCACTGAGAAAACACATATAAGAAATTAAAAATAGATGAATAGAGACAAACAACTCAATTGCTGAACTTAAAAATACTATAGAAGGACTCAATAGTAGAGTATCTGAGGCAGAAGAACAGATAAGCGAGCTGGAAGATAGAATGGTGGAAAAAACTGCCGAAGAACAGAACAACAACAAAAAAAATAGAATAAAAAGAAATGAGGATAGCCTCAGACACCTTTGTGATAATTTTCAAGTACACTAACATTAGAATTATAGGGATACCAGAAGAAGAAGAGAAAAAGAAAGACTGTGAAAATTTTTTTGAAGAGATTATAGTTGAAAACTTCTCTGCATGGGAAAGGAAATAGTCAACCAAGTCCAAGAAGCACAAAGAGTTCCACACAGGATAAACCCCAGGAGAAAAACGTCAAGGCACATACTAATCAAGCTAACACAGACTAATCACAAAGACAGCTTACTTAAAGCAGCAAGGGGACAAACAACAAGTAACATACAAAGGAAACCCCATAAGTTTAACTGCTAATCTTTCAACAGAAACCCCACAGGCCAGAAGAGAATGGAAGGACACATCTAAATGGCTAAAGAGAATAGCCTACAACAGAGAATTCTCTATCCAGCAAGGTCTCAATTCAGTCAAAAATTCACAGACAAGCAAAAGTTATAAGAATTTTGCACCATGAAACCTCAGAGTGGAAGTGCTGACTCAACCTCACCAAAGAACACACAACACTAGAGAATATTCACCTGCAAACAAGACCCAACATTGCCTAAGTAAGACACAAATGACAAACTTTTGACAAGGACAGAAACCAAAAGGAAGGGAGAACTCAATCACGAAGTCTGTAAAAAGACCCTCAAACACACACACACACACATACACACACACACACACAAATTAACAAAAATGAAAAGACAGAAAAATAATGTACAGATGAAGGAACAAATGAGAATTTCACAAATTCAATTTACAGAAGAGAAGATAGACAAACTATCTGAAAGAGAATTCAGAATAGCATTGCTAACAAGGATCCAAAACTCTGAAAATAGAATATTAGAGGAAATTAGTGCACTGAGAAAACACATATAAGAAATTAAAAATAGATGAATAGAGACAAACAACTCAATTGCTGAACTTAAAAATACTATAGAAGGACTCAATAGTAGAGTATCTGAGGCAGAAGAACAGATAAGCGAGCTGGAAGATAGAATGGTGGAAAAAACTGCCGAAGAACAGAACAACAACAAAAAAAATAGAATAAAAAGAAATGAGGATAGCCTCAGACACCTTTGTGATAATTTTCAAGTACACTAACATTAGAATTATAGGGATACCAGAAGAAGAAGAGAAAAAGAAAGACTGTGAAAATTTTTTTGAAGAGATTATAGTTGAAAACTTCTCTGCATGGGAAAGGAAATAGTCAACCAAGTCCAAGAAGCACAAAGAGTTCCACACAGGATAAACCCCAGGAGAAAAACGTCAAGGCACATACTAATCAAGCTAACACAGACTAATCACAAAGACAGCTTACTTAAAGCAGCAAGGGGACAAACAACAAGTAACATACAAAGGAAACCCCATAAGTTTAACTGCTAATCTTTCAACAGAAACCCCACAGGCCAGAAGAGAATGGAAGGACACATCTAAATGGCTAAAAGAGAATAGCCTACAACAGAGAATTCTCTATCCAGCAAGGATCTCATTCAGAATTGATAGAGCAGTCAAAAAATTCACAGACAAGCAAAAGTTATAAGAATTTTGCACCATGAAACCAACCTTACAACAAGTGTTAAAGGGCCTGCTATAGCCAATAAATACAAGAGTAGAAGAAGTCTTAATACAAACTTCTGTATCAATAATTACTTCGAATGTAAACGGACTAAATGCTCCCAACCAAAAGGCTCAGGCTGGCTGAAAGGATACAAAAGCAAGACCAATATATATGCTGTTTACAAGAAACCCACTTCAAACCTAAAGAACCACATAGACTGAAAGTGACGGGATGGAAAACACATTCTATGGAAACAGAAATCAAAAGAAATCTGGAGGAGCAATACTCATATCAGACAAAATAAACCTTAAAATAAAGAAGATGATAAGACACAGGGCAGGACACTACATAATGATCAAGGGATTGATCCAAGAGGAAGACATAACAATCATAAATATCTATCACCCAACACAGGAGGACCCCAATACATCAGGCAAACAGTTTGAGACATAAAAGAAGAAATTGACAGTAACACAATAATAGTAGGAGACTTTAACATCCCTCTTGCAACAATGGACAGACTATCAAAACAGAAAATTGAAAAGGAACATAGGCCTTAAATGACACATTAGGAGAGACTGATCTCATTCATAACTTTAGGATCTTCCACCCAAAAGCAGAATACACTTTCTTCTCAAGTGCACATGGAACATTCTCCAGGATAGACTACAACTTGGGCCACAAATCAAATCTCAGTAAATTTAAGAAAAATGAAATCATATTAACCATCTTTTCAGACCACAATGCTGTAAGATAAGATATCCATTACAAGAAAAAAACCACTAAAAACAAAAACACGTGGAGATTAAATAACACATACGTAAAAAGCAAAGAGATTGCTGAACAAATCAAAAGAGAAATTTTTAAAATTCCCAGAAGAAAATGACAACCAAAACACGACAGTGTAAAATCTATGGGACACTGCAAAAACAGTGCTAAGATGTAAGTTTATAGCAATACAATCCTACCTCAAGAAACAAGAAAAACAGGGCTTCCCTGGTGGTCCAGTGGGTAAGAAGTCTGCCTTGCAGTGAGGGGGCGCCAGTTCGATCCCTGACCTGGGAAGATCCCACTTGCCATGGAGTGACAGGACCAGTGTGTCCAATTATGAGCCAGCACTCTGGAGTACATGCAGCCAGAGCTGGTGGTATGCTACAAGAGAGGCCACTGCAATGGGAGGCCCACACAGGCCAAAAAACAAAGATGGATGAAAATAAACAAATGAAAGACAAATAAAAGAAGCCAAAATTAAAAAGGAAAAAAAAACAAAACAAGAAGAACAGCAAAAAGTCAACCTAACTCTACACTTAAAGCAACTGGAAAAACAAAAACAAAAAAACCCCTGAAGTTAGCAGTAGAAGAGAAGTTATAAAGATCAGAGCAGAAATAAGTGAAAAAGAAATGAAAGAAACAATAGTAAAGATAAATAAAACAAAAGTTGTTTCTTTGAAAAGATAAACAAAGTCGATAAACTGCTAGTCAGACTCATCAAGAATAAAAGAGAGGAGAACCAGATCAACAAAATCAGAAGCAAAAGAGGAGAGGATACAACAGACAGTACAGAAATATAAAGGATCATAAAAAAATATTATGAACAACTATATGGCAACAAACTGGACAATCTGGAAGAAATGGACAGTTTTCTAGAGAAGTTTAATCTTCTAAGACTGAACCAGGAAGAAACAGAAGTTATGAACAACCCAATTACAAGCTCAGAGTTTGAATTTGCCTATCTATCTAAAACTCTTCCCAAAAATTGCACTAAAACACTTCCAAACACATTCTATGAGGCCACCATTACCCTGATGCCAAAACCAGGCAAAGATATTACAAAAAACAAAATTATAGGCCAATATCTTGATGAATTTAGATGCCAAAATGATCAACAAAATTCCAGCAAACAGAATTCAACACCACACCAAAAAACTCATATATCATGATGAAGTTGTCTTCATCCCAGGCATGCAAGGATTCTTCAATATTCACAAGTCAATCAATGTGATATACCATATCAAAAAATTGAAAAGCAAAAATCACATGATAATATCCATAGATGCAGAAAATGTCTTTGACAAAATCCTACCTCAAGAAACAAGAAAAACAGGGCTTCCCTGGTGGTCCAGTGGGTAAGAAGTCTGCCTTGCAGTGAGGGGGCGCCAGTTCGATCCCTGACCTGGGAAGATCCCACTTGCCATGGAGTGACAGGACCAGTGTGTCCAATTATGAGCCAGCACTCTGGAGTACATGCAGCCAGAGCTGGTGGTATGCTACAAGAGAGGCCACTGCAATGGGAGGCCCACACAGGCCAAAAAACAAAGATGGATGAAAATAAACAAATGAAAGACAAATAAAAGAAGCCAAAATTAAAAAGGAAAAAAAAACAAAACAAGAAGAACAGCAAAAAGTCAACCTAACTCTACACTTAAAGCAACTGGAAAAACAAAAACAAAAAAACCCCTGAAGTTAGCAGTAGAAGAGAAGTTATAAAGATCAGAGCAGAAATAAGTGAAAAAGAAATGAAAGAAACAATAGTAAAGATAAATAAAACAAAAGTTGTTTCTTTGAAAAGATAAACAAAGTCGATAAACTGCTAGTCAGACTCATCAAGAATAAAAGAGAGGAGAACCAGATCAACAAAATCAGAAGCAAAAGAGGAGAGGATACAACAGACAGTACAGAAATATAAAGGATCATAAAAAAATATTATGAACAACTATATGGCAACAAACTGGACAATCTGGAAGAAATGGACAGTTTTCTAGAGAAGTTTAATCTTCTAAGACTGAACCAGGAAGAAACAGAAGTTATGAACAACCCAATTACAAGCTCAGAGTTTGAATTTGCCTATCTATCTAAAACTCTTCCCAAAAATTGCACTAAAACACTTCCAAACACATTCTATGAGGCCACCATTACCCTGATGCCAAAACCAGGCAAAGATATTACAAAAAACAAAATTATAGGCCAATATCTTGATGAATTTAGATGCCAAAATGATCAACAAAATTCCAGCAAACAGAATTCAACACCACACCAAAAAACTCATATATCATGATGAAGTTGTCTTCATCCCAGGCATGCAAGGATTCTTCAATATTCACAAGTCAATCAATGTGATATACCATATCAAAAAATTGAAAAGCAAAAATCACATGATAATATCCATAGATGCAGAAAATGTCTTTGACAAAATCCAACACCCATTTATGATAAAAAAAAAATAATAGCAATAACCCTTAAATAAATGGGCATAGAAGGAAACTACCTCAACATAGTGAGGGCTATATATCAGAAGCCCACAGGAAATATTATTCTCAATGGTGAGAAAGTGAAACCATTCACTCTAAGATCAGGGACAACACAAGGGTGTCCACTTTCACCACTATTATTCAACACAGTCCTGGAAGTTCTAGCTACAGCGATCAGAGAAGAAAAACGAAATAAAAGGAACTCAGATTGGAAAAGAAGTAAAACAAACTCTATTTGCAGACAACACGAAACTATACATAGAAAATCCCAAAGACACTATTAGAAAACTACGAGAGCTAATCAATGATTTCAGAAAAGCTGCAGGTACAATATCAATACACAGAAATCACTTGCATTCCTATATACGAACAATGAAAAAATCAGAAAGAGAAGTCAATGATGCAATCCCATTCACCAGTGCAACCAAAAGAATAAAATATCTAGGAATAAATCTACCCAAAGAAACAAAAGAACTGTACACAGAAAATTTCAAGACACTAATGAAAGAAATTAAAGAAGACTTAAACAGATGGAGAGATATTCCATGTTCCCGGGTCAGAAGAATCAACACTGTAAAAATGAACATGCTATCAAATATCATCTACAGATTCAATGCCATCCCTGTCAAATTACCAATGATATTCTTCACAGAACTAGACCAAAATATAACAGAGTTCAGATGGAAACACAAAAGACCCAGGATAGCCAAAGCATTCCTGAGAAAGAAGAATGGAGCTGGAGGGATCAGCCTCCCTATTTTCAGACTTTACTACAAAGCAACAGTCATCAAGACAGTATGGTACTGGCACAGAAACAGAAATATCGACCAGTGGAACCCAGAGATAAACCCACGCACCTATGGGTGCACAATTTTTAACTAATGAGGTGAAATAAGAAATTACAAAAAGGACAGCTATATGCAAAAATTGAAAAGCAAAAATCACATGATAATATCCATAGATGCAGAAAATGTCTTTGACAAAATCCAACACCCATTTATGATAAAAAAAAAATAATAGCAATAACCCTTAAATAAATGGGCATAGAAGGAAACTACCTCAACATAGTGAGGGCTATATATCAGAAGCCCACAGGAAATATTATTCTCAATGGTGAGAAAGTGAAACCATTCACTCTAAGATCAGGGACAACACAAGGGTGTCCACTTTCACCACTATTATTCAACACAGTCCTGGAAGTTCTAGCTACAGCGATCAGAGAAGAAAAACGAAATAAAAGGAACTCAGATTGGAAAAGAAGTAAAACAAACTCTATTTGCAGACAACACGAAACTATACATAGAAAATCCCAAAGACACTATTAGAAAACTACGAGAGCTAATCAATGATTTCAGAAAAGCTGCAGGTACAATATCAATACACAGAAATCACTTGCATTCCTATATACGAACAATGAAAAAATCAGAAAGAGAAGTCAATGATGCAATCCCATTCACCAGTGCAACCAAAAGAATAAAATATCTAGGAATAAATCTACCCAAAGAAACAAAAGAACTGTACACAGAAAATTTCAAGACACTAATGAAAGAAATTAAAGAAGACTTAAACAGATGGAGAGATATTCCATGTTCCCGGGTCAGAAGAATCAACACTGTAAAAATGAACATGCTATCAAATATCATCTACAGATTCAATGCCATCCCTGTCAAATTACCAATGATATTCTTCACAGAACTAGACCAAAATATAACAGAGTTCAGATGGAAACACAAAAGACCCAGGATAGCCAAAGCATTCCTGAGAAAGAAGAATGGAGCTGGAGGGATCAGCCTCCCTATTTTCAGACTTTACTACAAAGCAACAGTCATCAAGACAGTATGGTACTGGCACAGAAACAGAAATATCGACCAGTGGAACCCAGAGATAAACCCACGCACCTATGGGTGCACAATTTTTAACTAATGAGGTGATAAGATACAATGGTATAGAAATAGCCTCTTCAACATGTGGTATTGGTAAAAATGGACAGCTATATGCAAAAAATGAAACTGGAACATTCCCTAAACTCAAAATGGATTAAAGACCTAAATGAAAGACCAGAAACCATAAAACTCTTAGAGGAGAATATAGGCAAAACACTCAAGGACATAAATCAAAGCAAGATCTTCCATGATCCACCTACTAAAATAGCAGAAATATAAAGGAAAATAAACGTGTGGGACCTAATGAAACTTAAAAGCTTCTGTACAGCCAAAGAAACTACAAACAAGGTGAACAGACAACCCACAGAATGGGAGAAAATAATGCCAAATGAAACAACCAACAAAGAATTAATTTCCAAAATATACAAGCAACTCAGACAACTCAACACTGAAAAAAGAATCAACCCAGTCAATAAATCGGAAAAAGACCTAAGTAGATATCTCTCCAAAGAAGACATACAGATGGCCAAAAAAACACATGAAAAGATGCTCAGCATCGCTTATTATTAGAGAAATGCAAATCAAAACTAGAATGATACATCATTTCACACCAGTCAGAATAGCCACCATTTAAAAAAATCTACAGATAACAAATGCTGAAGATGATGCAGAGAAAAGAGAACACTCCTGTATTGTTGGTGGGAGTGTAAATAGATACAACCACTATGGAAGACACTATGGACATACCTTTAAAAAACTAAAAATAGAAGCACCGTATGACACAGTAATCCCATTATTAAGCATATGTCCTTATGAAATCAAAATTGAGAGAACTGTACCCCAATATTCATTGTAGCACACTATACAATAGCTAGAGAATGGAATCAAGCTAGATATCCATCAATGAATGAATGAATAAAAAAGTCCTGGTACATACATACAATGGAGTACTTCTCAGCCATAAAAAAGAAATATAGAAGAATCAGTTCTAATGAGGTGGATGAATCTAGAACCTACTATACAAAGTGAAGTAAGTCAAAAAGAAAAGGACAAATACAGTATACTAACACACATATATATGGAATCTAGTAAGATGGTACTCATAAATGCACATGCAGAGCAGCGATGGAGAAACAGACATAGGCAGCAGACCTATGTTCATTGTGGAGAGGGAAGATCAGACGAGAGATATGGAAAGAGCATCAAGGAAACCTACAGTATCATATGTAATAGAAATAACCACTGTGATTAAGCCATAAGACTAAAGGAACCTACATGAGGACTAAGCATCAACCTGGGGAGATGGGAAGGGGGAAAAGGCGGGGAGGGCTCAGGGGAGAAGGGTCAGAGATATACCTATGACTGGGGATTATGTATACCTGTAAACAAGAAAACTCTGTAAAAATGTATAACAATAACTTCGCTGTACACCTGAAGCTAATGTAACAGTGTAAAACAAATATATCCCAATAAAAGTTTTTTTAAATATTCAAACCTCATCTGATTTTCAGATCCTCTAAGAGGAAAGTACTTCATTATTCTCATGCTTTAAATAATAATAATAATAAAAGAGTCTCCAGAGTATTGTGTATCTTGCCCGCGTTCAAAAAGCAAGTGAGGTTTTTGAGCCAGGGCTTACATGTAGGCCCTACTGAATTGAACCTAGTTCTTTAATAACACTGCCATTAACCAAGAACACACCTGTCCATATGATGGAAGACAAATCCTTGGTCCTTCAGGCACAATGTACAGTTTATCACTTTTTACTAGACCTTACAATCAAACAAGTGGAACCACTGTTTCTGCCCATGGAAGAAGCCATTAGTCTTCCCAATAATTAAGATTACCAGAATAATATGTTTACATTTTGACTACGTGTTTTCTCCCACAGAACTTCTATGTGTTCCTTTTTCTCCTTTCCAACTAGCATATCATTTCCTATTAACTTCCAGAGGAAAGGATGGACAGATGAATAAGAACAAGGCTGTTGAAGCAGGTGCTATTGGTTCTGCATCTGTGTTCCTTCAAGCCATTACCATTCCTGTCTTCTTTACCCCATGTCTAGATGCCATATTTGCAATTTATTGCCTGAGAGTGCTCTACTAAGGAAGGTCGCAAAATTTATTGGGGCTGAGGAGTGCTCATAAAAAAAATACAGTATACTAACACACATATATATGGAATCTAGTAAGATGGTACTCATAAATGCACATGCAGAGCAGCGATGGAGAAACAGACATAGGCAGCAGACCTATGTTCATTGTGGAGAGGGAAGATCAGACGAGAGATATGCAAAGAGTAACAAGGAAACCTACATTACCATATATAATAGAGATAACCACTGTGATTAAGCTGTAAGACTAAAGGAACCTACATGGGGACTAAGCATCAACCTGGGGAGATGGGAATGGGGAAAAGGGAGGGACGGCTTAGGAGAGAAGGGTCAGAGATATACCTATGACTGGGGATTATGTATACCTGTAAACAAGAAAACTCTGTAAAAATGTATAACAATAACTTCGCTGTACACCTGAAGCTAATGTAACAGTGTAAAACAAATATATCCCAATAAAAGTTTTTTTAAATATTCAAACCTCATCTGATTTTCAGATCCTCTAAGAGGAAAGTACTTCATTATTCTCATGCTTTAAATAATAATAATAATAAAAGAGTCTCCAGAGTATTGTGTATCTTGCCCGCGTTCAAAAAGCAAGTGAGGTTTTTGAGCCAGGGCTTACATGTAGGCCCTACTGAATTGAACCTAGTTCTTTAATAACACTGCCATTAACCAAGAACACACCTGTCCATATGATGGAAGACAAATCCTTGGTCCTTCAGGCACAATGTACAGTTTATCACTTTTTACTAGACCTTACAATCAAACAAGTGGAACCACTGTTTCTGCCCATGGAAGAAGCCATTAGTCTTCCCAATAATTAAGATTACCAGAATAATATGTTTACATTTTGACTACGTGTTTTCTCCCACAGAACTTCTATGTGTTCCTTTTTCTCCTTTCCAACTAGCATATCATTTCCTATTAACTTCCAGAGGAAAGGATGGACAGATGAATAAGAACAAGGCTGTTGAAGCAGGTGCTATTGGTTCTGCATCTGTGTTCCTTCAAGCCATTACCATTCCTGTCTTCTTTACCCCATGTCTAGATGCCATATTTGCAATTTATTGCCTGAGAGTGCTCTACTAAGGAAGGTCCAAAGTTCTGGAGAAATAACTTCTCATTCAGTAACTGACAGAGCTGGCAGATAAATGTCCCAGCTGCCTGCCCCTCAAGTGGGATAACTCTGAGACCAGTATTCTACTGGCTCCAGTTTTCCCTAGCAGTAGTAAACTCCAGTTGCCCACAGTAGCTCCTTTTTGATAACTTTTTGTTGGCTTCCCCATCACTTTTTCTCACTTATCTCTGGTACTTCCTGGAATCACCTCTCAGATGAACTACTTTTGCTTAAATCTTTGTCTCAGAGTCAGCTTCTAGGAGCACGCCAGCCCAAGGGAAGAGTCAATTCTTTTTTTTAATCTTAAAGTTTAGAACCCAAATAAATCAAAGCATAGAAAAAGAGCAATTAAAAAATACAATGGTTTACTCTGAGAACTTAGAAAAGATCCCTTGATTTTGAAGAAAGAAAACACCAGGATCACCTCATCCTTGGATAGGTGAAAAAGTGACACTCTATCACTATCATGTGAAGGATAAGAAGCACTTCAAATTTGTGGAGTGGAGCTTCCTAAAGACAGGTAGCAATACTAGTGCCTGTCACTCAGGGTATTGAGAAAGCTACTCTTCTCCCTCTTTCCTTCTTACTCTCCACTGCAGATTTTAAGGGGAGTGCCTGTCATACACTCTCTTCATCACACTCCTGGTTTCATTATGCCTGTAAGTGTAGCTTTGACCAGCTGCAGGGTGATAGCATCTTGGCCCAAGTGCATACTGTACTTCTTTGATTTTCTGTGGCAGCATTTCTCCACGACTTCCAGGATGATGGAGAGAGGGCTGGCAGGGGCCCAGCCAAGCTTCATGAACAAGAGACAGCCTAGAAGTGCAAGGGAGTTACCCCTACCCTCAAGGCAACCTCAATCAATGTGGAGAACAATGGATAAATGGTCACTACTCAGACGGAAAATTCTGAGAGGCTTTCCTCATATTCCTCAAAGTGTCCTAGTGGGATTCAGCTTCTTTATCCACAGTGTGAACAATTCAGTAACACACCATGTTCTGATCATCCCCTGTCTTGCTGCTTCCATGAGGTTAGCTCTCAATAAGCCACCTGCACACAAGTCCTTCTCTCAGGCTTGCTTCACAGGGCCCCAGATGAAGGCATATGCTCAGAAGAGGCCAAGAGGACAAAGACATCACAAGCCAAGTGGTCAGGGAGGACCTTGTCCGGGACCGCGGGTCAGCCCGGCCACATCCTATAGCTTTGCCTGTCCGGGACCGCAGGTCGGCCCGGCCGCATCCTAAGCCTCCCAAGCATGAATGCTACAATGTAACATTTGAGATAGCGCTTGGCGGAGCTCCCAGCATGAGAGTATCATCATCCTGACTGGGACTGTGAGAACCTTAACCACACCTTACGACCTTCAGTTTGAGAACATCGCCACAGGCTCCCAAAGATGGCGCCTAGCGGGAGCAGGAGGGGCGCGGTCTTGCGCGGTCTGGGACGTGTGCTCATTGCCGTGATTGGCTGAGTGAAGTTTCCGTGCTCGTGATCAGTACATGCTCCTCATAGACTCTTACCATTATGTAATCTCGTGCATAGTTGACCTTTAACATGATTGGTCTATTGTTGGGCTCTTCCGCCTTTTGTACAGCATAAATATTGCTCACTTTCAACAATAAAACGAGACTTGATCAGACTCCTGTCTTGTCTCCATTTCTCGTGTCTCTTGTCCTCTCAATTCCCACGCCCCCTCTTTAGGTCTGCGTTGACGAATCCTGCAGGTCGGGACAAGCGGCGCCCAACGTGGGGCCTGAAGTACGGGGGTACCCCATGAGGAAGCGGTGCCAGGAGCCGGCGACAAAACAGAGAAGAGTGAATTGCCTCTCAGCTGCTGCGGGAACCTGCCGCGCCAGGATTGAGGTAAGATAGGCACCAAATAGGGGACAAGCATAAAAAATTTTGTAAAATGGGACAAGAATTGAGTCAACAAGATGTGTATGTAAAACAATTAGGAAGAGCTTTAAAGGCACAAGGAGTAAAGGTAAAAAGTCAAGATTTGTTTAAATTTTTTGATTTTGTTAAAGATGTCTGCCCCTGGTTTCCACAAGAAGGAACTATTACTTTAAGCAGGTGGAAGTGGGTAGGAGATGCACTGCGGGATTTTTATGACGCTTTTGGACCAGAGAAAGTTCCCGTGACTGCTTTCAGTTACTGGAATCTAGTTAAAGAACTTATAGACACTAGAGATAGACCTCCAGAAATAACAATTGCTATTGCTCATACAGAAGAAATCTTAAAGACTAGTTCTCAAGCTGATCTTAGGAAGTCTCCCTTAGAAGAAGAGACAGATTTAATATCTTTAGAGAGTGATGATGAAGAGCCTGCTGCCACTCCTGTTAAGAAAAAGCAGGAGGTTATAGGAGAACCCCCTGAGACAGAACTAAAGGGAAAGGTTCCAAAAATATATCCCAAGTTGCAAATAGAGAGTGAGAATCAAGATAAGCATGGTCCTGGCCCTTTAGAGGTTGGTTGGGATAACTTAAAAGAAGAGGTCGTAAAAAGTCATGGGTTAGACCAGCTTCCGCCATTTTCATGCCCTCCCCCCTACAAAATGGCCTCCGCGCCTACAGTCATGGCGGCCGTGGGTGAGAGAGAAGATATTAATCCTAGAGAGGAACAGAGAGATAAGATTGCCTTGTTAGAAGAACAAATAAAGCTTGAAGAATTACATCAGTCATTAATTACCAAATTGCAAAGATTAAAAACTGGAAATGAGCGGGTTGATGACGTAGTGAAAGAAAGTCCTACCGCTCGTCAGCACCAGCAGCCTGGTAAACATGTCCCTAAGGGCAAAATGGCTGCTTACCCGGAAGAAAGAGATTATGACTGTAAAGTTGCCTTTCCGGTCACGGAGACCACAGACAATCAGGGAACGATATAGAGACATCATAGGGGTTTTGATTTTGCTATCATAGAAGAATTGAAAACTGCGGTCTCCCAATATGGAGCCACTGCGCCCTATACCATTGCCATATTAGAATCTGTGGCAGACACTTGGCTTACACCTGGAGACTGGAATACTTTAGTCAGAGCAGTTCTCACAGGGGGTGATCATCTGTTATGGAAATCAGAGAACTTCGAGGCGTGTAAGGAAACAGCACAGAAAAATTTCCAGGCAGGAAACGGGTGGACTCTCGATATGTTGACAGGTTCTGGTCACTATGATAATGGTGATGCACAAATGCAATATGACCCTGGATTATTTGCACAGATTCAGACAGCTGCCACTAAAGCTTGGAGAAAACTCCCAACAAAAGGAGATCTAGGAGCCTCACTTACAGGGGTAAAACAGAGATCAGATGAGCCATTTGCAGACTTTGTGCACAGACTTATCACAATGGCAGGCAGGATTTTTGGAAGCGCTGATGCGGGACTGGATTATGTAAAACAGTTGGCCTATGAAAATGCCAATGCAGCCTGTCAAGCTGCAATTAGGCCTTATAGAAAAAAGACCGACTTGACGGGATATATATGTCTTTGTACAGATATTGGACCATCATATCAACAAGGTTTGGCCATGGCAGCAGCATTTAGTGGAAAAACAGTCAAGGACCTTCTAGCTGAGCGAGATAGAAATAAAAAGGGGTGCTTTAAATGTGGAAGGCCAGGACACTTTGCTCGAAATTACAACAATGTAGCTCAAAATAGTGATAAAAAAGCTGACAAGAAAGCCCCTGGCCTCTGTCCTAGATACAAAAGAGGAAAACATTGGGTGAATCAGTGTAGGTCTAAGACTGATGTTCAAGGAAATCCTCTAACACCCCAGCAGGGAAACGAGAAGAGGGGCCAGCCTCAGGCCCCGAGACAAGCATATGGGGCAGTCAGCTTTGTTCCAGCTCAGAACAACAACAACCCCTTTCAGGACTTAATAGAGCAATCCCAGGCAGCACAGGATTGGACCTCTGTGCCGCCACCCACACAATATTAACTCCAGAAATGGGGCCTCAAGCCTTGCCTACAGGGGTCTATGGTCCCCTGCCTCCTAAAACTTTTGGGTTACTCCTAGGGCATAAAAAATGTCACCGTAATGGGTCTCCAAGTCTTCCCAGGAGTTATTGATAACGATTATACAGGGGAGATTAAAATTATGGCCCAGGCTAATGAGAGTATTACAACTATTGATCAAGGAAGGAAAATAGCTCAATTGATATTAATACCTTTGATTGCAACCGATCATATAACACAGTCGAAGAAAAGAGAAGCCAAGAAATTTAAATCCTCAGATGCGTATTGGGTACAACAGATCACCAATAATAAGCCTTTGTTGACTCTCTGGTTAGATGGAAAATTATTCAATGGGCTAATAGATACAGGAGCTGATGCAACCATTATCAGAAAGGAAGATTGGCCGTCTAATTGGCCTACTTCAGAAACCATGACAAATTTAAGAGGCATTGGGCAAAGTACCAACCCCAGGCAAAGTTCCAAATATCTCACTTGGAAAGATAAAGAAAATAATTCTGGATTGATCAAACCGTTTGTTATTGCTCGCCTGCCTGTAAATTTATGGGGTCAAGATCTGCTGTCACAAATGAAAATAATTATGTGTAGCCCAAATGACATAGTTACAGTACAAATGCTAGCCCAAGGATATACCCCTGGAAAAGGTCTAGGAAGAAGAGAGGATGGGATAGTGGAACCTGTCCAGGCTGTAGGCAAAATAGATCGTAGAGGTTTGGGAAGTTTTTAATGGCGACCATTGACTTGCCTGTACCCCAGAGATGCTCAGACCCTATAACTTGGAAGTCCTCGTTGCCTGTCTGGGTTGCTCAATGGCCACTAACCACTGAAAAATTACAAGCCGCCCAACAATTAGTACAGGAACAGCTAGAGGCTAGACATATAGTAGAGAGCATTTCCCCTTAGAATACTCCTATCTTTGTTATAAAGAAAAAATCTGGTAAATGGAGGCTCTTACAAGATCTGAGAGCCATTAATGCCACCATGGTAGTAATGGGAGCCTTACAACCAGGATTGCCCTCTCCAGTGGCTGTCCCTAGAGACTACTTTAAAATTATTCTAGATCTTAAAGATTGTTTCTTTACTATACCATTACATCCTAATGATCAGGAACGGTTTGCATTTAGTTTGCCTTCCATAAATTTCCGAGAGCCCATGAGACGCTATCAATGGAAAGTGTTTCCTCAAGGCATGGCCAATAGTCCAACATTGTGTCAAAAGTTTGTAGCGACAGTGATACAGCCTATACGAAAAGCCTGGAAACAGATGTATATAATCCATTATATAGATGATATCCTAATAACAAGATGTATAAGAGCAAAAGTTTTACAATGTTTCCATCAGCTTAAAAATAGTTTGAATGCTGCTAGACTACAAATAACACCAAAAAAAGTACAATTAAAAGACCCTTATGCTTATTTCGGTTTTGAACTACAGGGGCCAAAGATTATTAATCAAAAAACAAACATTCTTAAAGACCAATTACAAACGCTCAATGATTTTCAAAAACTCTTAAGAGATATAAATTGGTTTCGTCCGTATTTAAGAATACCTACTGGTAACTTACAGCCTTTATTTGATATATTAAAAAGAGATCCAAATCCAAAATCCCCTCGATCCTTGACTCCAGAAGCTCTGGATGCCCTTACTGAAGTAGAAACAGCAATTGCTAATCAATTTGTGACATATATAGATTATAACAAATCTTTAACCTTTATAACCTTTAATACGAAGTTAACCCCTACAGGCCTTTTCTGGCAAAATAATCCTATCATGTGGGTTCATCTCCACTCTTCCCCCAAAAGAATCTTAGTACCGTATTATGATGCTCTTGCTGATCTAATTATCCTGAGAAGAAAACAGAATAGGAAGTATTTTGTGTTTGAACCATCAATTATAATTCAACCTTACACGCGAGATCAAATTACTTGGCTCTTACAGAACAGTGACTCCTGGCTTCTCGCATTAGCTTCTTTTGCAGGGAATCTGGATGATCATTATCCACCCGATAAGTTTATTCAATTTAGTAGATTGCATGCCTTTGTTTTTCCACGTATTGTCAGCAAAGAACCATTGAACAACGCCTTAGTAGTATTCACTGATGGGTCTTCTTTAGGAATTGCTGCTTATACTTTTAAAGACACAGTAATAAAGTTTAAAACTAAATATAGTTCAGCACAATTGGTTGAATTACAGGCTATAATTGCTGTTCTGTGTGCCTTCCCAAAACAACCTATCAATATATATACTGATAGTGCTTATGTAGCTCATTCAGTGCCTCTTTTAGAGACGGTTGCCCAGATTAAATCAATATCGGAAACTGCCATGTTATTCTTTCAATGTCAACAAACCATTCGACGAAGGACACATCCTTTCTTTTTGGGTCATGTCAGAGCTCATTCTGGTCTTCCAGGACCATTGGCCAAGGGTAATGCCATAGCTGACATGGCTACCAAACTGGTAACGACTGTGACGGTAGATAATTTACAACGAGCACAAAATGCCCATGCCTTACATCATTGTAATGCTCAGACTTTAAGACTTTTACATAAAATCACCAAAGAACAAGCTCGCCAAATTGTTAAGAGTTGTACTACCTGTATTCAACATTTACCTGTACCTCACCTTGGCGTAAACCCAAGAGGTCTTCTACCTAATGTGTTATGGCAGATAGATGTTACCCATTATAATGACTTTGGTACTATGAAATATGTTCATGTCTGTATTGATACTTTCAGTGGCTTTCTTATGGGCTCACTTCAATCCAGAAAAACTGTTAAACATGTTAAGGCACACCTTTTACATTGCTTTGCCCTAGCAGACATACCCTCGCAAATCAAAACAGATAATGGCCCCAGATATACTTCCAAGGCTTTTCAAGATTTCTGTAATACTTTACGCATTCAGCATACCACAGGTATCCCCTATAACCCTCAAGGCCAAGGCATGGTAGAACGTGCTCATCTATTCATTAAGGTTACCATTGAAAAAATAAAAAAGGGAGATTGGTACCCTACCAAGGGTACCCCCAGAAACATACTAAATCATGCCCTTTTTATTTTAATTTTTTTAAATTTGGACGCCCAAGGAAAATCTGCAGCTGATCGATTCTGGCACTCAACAACAAATACAAATTTTGCCAGGGTCAGATAAAAAGGCTCCGACAAGAACTCCCGCCTGAACTAAAATATCACCCTATAGCACTACCAAAGGTGAGAGGAAAATTGCAACTTGATCCACAAACTTTAGATATTTTAAATGCTACCTATAGGTTGCTGAACGATACCTAACCAGACTTAGCTAAGGACTGCTGGCTGTTTGCATCAGGGAGTCCCTCGTCCTGTTGCTATGCCCTATTTCAGCTGAACCAACATAAGCCTCTATACTAATCGCTTGACGTGTATACCTACTCTTCCCATTACTGTATCCTTGATACTGAATGCTGATAATTGCACATCTGTTTTTAAATCAGGAAAGAATAATGGTTATGATATAGACGTAGGGATCATAGGAAATGAATGTGCCACGGTAATAAGCATCACTGACGCCTTGTGCGCAACCAATGGTGCAGTCTTTGTGTGCGGGAATAGCCTTGCATATACGTATTTGCATCAAAATTGGACAGGACAATGTTTATTGACCTATCTCCTTCCAGATGTAGATATAATCACAGGAGGTCAGGAAGTTCCTATCCCTAGTATTGATCACTTTCTATATAGACCAAAGCGCGCAGTATTGTTTGCCCCTTTGTTAGCAGTTTTGGGTATTACAACTGCAGTAGCCACAGGGTCAGCAGGTATGGGCATCTCTCTTACTCGATATGCCAAGCTGTCCCAACAACTAATTTCCGATGTGCAAGCTATATCAGAAACTATACAAGATATCCAAGACCAGGTTGACTCCTTAGCGGAGGTGGTGTTGCAGAATAGAAGAGGTCTAGACTTACTAACTGCAGAGCAGGGAGGTATCTGTTTGGCTCTGCAGGAGAAATGCTGTTTCTATGTCAACAAGTCTGGCATAGTCAGAGACAAGGTGAAACAACTACAAGAAGAACTTGAGCAACGAAGACATGACCTCGCTGCCAACTCCTTCCTGACGGGATGGAATGGACTGTTGCCTTACCTTATGCCCTTACTTGGACCTTTGATCACCCTACTTCTTCTATTTGCTTTTGGACCCATGCTGTTTAATAAGCTTATAGCATTCATTAAGCAACACATTGAGGCTATTTTGGCAAAGCCAATTCAGGTCCATTATCATCGCCTTGAGATGGCAGAACAAGGTGAAGAATCTCTTTCTACTAGTGGAGAGCAATCACCTCCCCTGTGAGCTGAACTGGTCAGCCAGAGACGGGTAAGAGGACATCATTGCAGAGCAAACCTAAGACAGGAGGGCCGCCATGGCTGCTGCCTTATCCCATGATGGGTAATGCCTGCTAATGTTGTGTCCCGACCTAAGACAGGCGCAGTTCCCGAGGGGTTTCTCTTGGCTTTGAATAAAAAGGGGGACCTGTCCGGGACCGCGGGTCGGCCCAGCCACATCCTATAGCTTTGCCTGTCCGGGACCGCAGGTCGGCCCGGCCGCATCCTAAGCCTCCCAAGCATGAATGCTACAATGTAACATTTGAGATAGCGCTTGGCGGAGCTCCCAGCATGAGAGTATCATCATCCTGACTGGGACTGTGAGAACCTTAACCACACCTTACGACCTTCAGTTTGAGAACATCGCCACAGGCTCCCAAAGATGGCGCCTAGCGGGAGCAGGAGGGGCGCGGTCTTGCGCGGTCTGGGACGTGTGCTCATTGCCGTGATTGGCTGAGTGAAGTTTCCGTGCTCGTGATCAGTACATGCTCCTCATAGACTCTTACCATTATGTAATCTCGTGCATAGTTGACCTTTAACATGATTGGTCTATTGTTGGGCTCTTCCGCCTTTTGTACAGCATAAATATTGCTCACTTTCAACAATAAAATGAGACTTGATCAGACTCCTGTCTTGTCTCCATTTCTCGTGTCTCTTGTCCTCTCAATTCCCACGCCCCCTCTTTAGGTCTGCGTTGACGAATCCTGCAGGTCGGGACAGGACCTGATGCCTGAACATTATAGAAGCTAAAGTCTGGTTAACTGGAGTTCCCATGACTTCAAGAATGAGGACTTACAAAAGAAATTTAGTTGTAAAAAAATAAAGTTGCACTTATTGCACACACACGAAAAAAAAAAAAAAAAGACTATACACCCAAAGATGAAACAAGAGAAAAGGATAAAAGAATTCAGTGAAGCAGGCAAGTCAAGGGGTACCGCTGCTTTCACAATGTAAAACGTTGTCCAGGTCTTCCACTTCTCTTTACTTTCTCATGTCCCAAGTTCACAACATGAACTAGATTCCATTTTCACATGTAGGGCTTCTGGGGCCTGGATTTTCCACGTGGCTCTATCACTAGCTGAAACAGGACCTGTAGAGGACTAGAGGTTCTGGTGACCCCCAGAGGCTCTGTCAGTACTGAAATGGCCTGGGTTTCATGCATTCCCACTTGAAAAATGCTATAAAGATATAGAAGGAAATAATGAGTGACAAATGGCTCCTAGTGTAGTCCTAGCTAAATCTCTAGGCAATTAAACCAAACATGGAGTGGGTCCTCTACTGACACAGAGTACATTTGGGGTTTCCTAACTTGTGCTGCATTCATCGTTAACCCTGGAGACAAGGGACAGGTTATGGCAGACTGAAGACTGCCTTCCAACCATCTTTGTACCTTTATTTATTTTCCACAGAATCATGGACTCATTTAGTTGTTTAGCAATAATTCAGCTTAAGAAAGGGGTAAAGCTTTTGGCTTTCAGGGGTAAAGCTACCGCTTCAGAGGGTGAACTTTGATTAGTACCAGTCAATTATAGTTATTCATTCACCTTTCCAAGGATTGACATGGAAGGTGAACTAGGTCACAGGTCCACTGCTAGACAAATAAATGATGGAGAAGGCTAGTTCCCAGCTTTTAAGATGTAAGAGGTCTGGTATGTGGTTTCAAATGAAATTGTTCTTTTCTGATGCAAAGAAATACATTTTAAAATCCCTCTTTTGCAGCTGAAAAATATTGTGTCTAATGTCCAAGATGGGGAAAACCTATGAAATAAGCTAACATGCTCTGAGTGGCATAAGAAAAAGATGAAATAAACCAGTATCCTGGAAGTCATTGTTGAGTCACTGAATTAACTCTGTAATTATTTTTTTCGCACACTTGTTAAGATAAAAAAAGTCCAACACATCTTAAATCATCTTTAATCGAGGTTTAATTTTTACCTGTGATCAAATAAATTTGGAAAATCTGGTTTAAGTAAAATTGAACAGTTTCTGATGACTGATGTTTCATGAACTAAGTGTGAAATGCAAATGTGTATCATCAATTGTTCAGAAAGGATTTTAAAAAATCCGGAAATCCTACATGTCTAGCCTGTGATAGAACTGGTTTACTGGGTTTTCCAGCCAAGAGAAAGTTACTATACTAATTCCCCAAGACATCTTAATTTCACAGTTATAATTTTTCTTAAGAAAACACGTAAATTATTGTACATTCTCAGTTATCAAGAGTTTTCTTTATTGCACTAAATATAACAAATTTGAAAGCAAACTTTAAAAGTTTAATCTACTTTTTTAATATGAAAATATTATTTAATACAAAGAGTATTAATCATAAAATATGTTAATGTAAAATTACTGTCAAGCCTGTGACTGAACCACTCATTTGAGGTGCTCTTCCTAGAAGATTCTCAGCCACGAGCCAGGATCATTAAGGCTGTGGTCACAAAACTTGACTCAAAGTTATCACTGGCAAGCTGAATATGAAGCAATTGGTGATATCCAGGCAACTGGTTTGGCTCTGTCATTCCTAATGTATGGCCTTAACATTTCTGAGCCCAAACCCCCAAAAGAGACCAAAGTAAAGGTTTCATTAGTACTCCCCTACAGCTGCAGAAGACAGGAAGTGAGGGAACACATGGAAGACACACATTGCTGAGTAGTACCCAGCACAGGATGAGCTGCAACTTTGGTAAATGGCACTATTTTTTTTTTTAACCATCTCTCCACCCTTCCTCCATGGGCCTCTCTTTGCACCACTAGTAAATTGCTTCCTCCTCTCCCTGAAGCCACATGCATGGTAAGCTGTTTCAGTCATGTCCAATACTGTGCGATCCCATGGACTATAGCCCACCAGGCTCCTCTGTCCTTGGGATTTCCCAGGGAAGAATACTGGAATGGGTTACCACTTCCTTCTCCACAGAATCTTCCAAACCCAGAGGTCAAACTCATGTCTTTTAGGTCTCCTGCATTGTTAGGCAGGCTCTTTACCACTAATGCTACCTGGGAAGCCTTCCCCTGAACCCATAGTACTCAGCAAACCACATATCTCATGTGTTTCTGAGAGTCTATAACTTTTTCCTGTGTTGAAGTTTCACCCCCAGTAACATTAAAATCCCACAAAGGCCCACAGCTACCCAACCTGTACCAAGATCCCAAAGTTATACAATGTTCAGAAAGTTTAAACTTGGGTTTTCCAGCCAAGAGAGAGTTACTATACTAATTCCCCAAGACATCTTAATTTCACAGTTATAATTTTTCTTAAGAAAACACGTAAATTATTGTACATTCTCAGTTATCAAGAGTTTTCTTTATTGCACTAAATATAACAAATTTGAAAGCAAACTTTAAAAGTTTAATCTACTTTTTTAATATGAAAATATTATTTAATACAAAGAGTATTAATCATAAAATATGTTAATGTAAAATTACTGTCAAGCCTGTGACTGAACCACTCATTTGAGGTGCTCTTCCTAGAAGATTCTCAGCCACGAGCCAGGATCATTAAGGCTGTGGTCACAAAACTTGACTCAAAGTTATCACTGGCAAGCTGAATATGAAGCAATTGGTGATATCCAGGCAACTGGTTTGGCTCTGTCATTCCTAATGTATGGCCTTAACATTTCTGAGCCCAAACCCCCAAAAGAGACCAAAGTAAAGGTTTCATTAGTACTCCCCTACAGCTGCAGAAGACAGGAAGTGAGGGAACACATGGAAGACACACATTGCTGAGTAGTACCCAGCACAGGATGAGCTGCAACTTTGGTAAATGGCACTATTTTTTTTTTTAACCATCTCTCCACCCTTCCTCCATGGGCCTCTCTTTGCACCACTAGTAAATTGCTTCCTCCTCTCCTGAAGCCACATGCATGGTAAGCTGTTTCAGTCATGTCCAATACTGTGCGATCCCATGGACTATAGCCCACCAGGCTCCTCTGTCCTTGGGATTTCCCAGGGAAGAATACTGGAATGGGTTACCACTTCCTTCTCCACAGAATCTTCCAAACCCAGAGGTCAAACTCATGTCTTTTAGGTCTCCTGCATTGTTAGGCAGGCTCTTTACCACTAATGCTACCTGGGAAGCCTTCCCCTGAACCCATAGTACTCAGCAAACCACATATCTCATGTGTTTCTGAGAGTCTATAACTTTTTCCTGTGTTGAAGTTTCACCCCCAGTAACATTAAAATCCCACAAAGGCCCACAGCTACCCAACCTGTACCAAGATCCCAGCCCTTTCCTCCATGCCAGGTAAACAGCATCTGTTTGAATCAGTTTGCCCTGAACCCTCCCTAGGTGGATTGGGGCACAATGGGGAGATGTCATGCAAAGGCATTCATTTCTTATGATTGCCAGTTGCTGAGTCTACACACACTCTTCCTTGAGATCATGTCCAATGTAAATTCCAGCAGGTTATAAAATAAATAGTAGCTGAAAAAATTATTTCTTCCAATTTAACATCAAAGATGACATCCTTTCCTCATTCTCATCAAATCGCATAGATCTAGCTGTGTGGCTGCAGTTGCTTAGAGAAGATCTGGAAGAGCTTTTCTAAAGACACTTGAACCCTGGGTACAAATAGGAGATTAAGAGATAAACAGACTCCAACACCAAGGCTTCTGGGACAGCAGTCATCTTTTGCAGAATCCTGAACTTGAAAAGGCAAGTAGAAGAATATTCTCACCTCTTACATGGAAATCCACTAGTTTTAATCATCCAGTTTTGTTTCAGTGCTTATTTTTCTTTTTGGGAACTACTTCTCCCCACATAAGTAGACTCTCTTCTTGTCAAATATCTAGGGAAAAACATGCGACCCAAACCAAGCCAAATCATACAGAATATGACTCAGTGCAGGGCCTGAGAATCACTCCCTTTCCCATTACCAGAGATTGCAGAGGTCACCACACAGAGAGAACCTAGCCATGAAAAAAGCACAGGAGATGGGGGGAAGCAGGAGCAGAATTGGAGCTTGAAAGTGAATTGCCTTTAATGCTTTTTCTTCAATGTTTTATAGTGTTTTTAAGACAGTTTGAAAGGGCTTTACGTGATTTGCAACTTAAAAGGTCAGAGTAAAAGAGCTTCAACAAATAAGCACAGAATCTTCCAAACCCAGAGGTCAAACTCATGTCTTTTAGGTCTCCTGCATTGTTAGGCAGGCTCTTTACCACTAATGCTACCTGGGAAGCCTTCCCCTGAACCCATAGTACTCAGCAAACCACATATCTCATGTGTTTCTGAGAGTCTATAACTTTTTCCTGTGTTGAAGTTTCACCCCCAGTAACATTAAAATCCCACAAAGGCCCACAGCTACCCAACCTGTACCAAGATCCCAGCCCTTTCCTCCATGCCAGGTAAACAGCATCTGTTTGAATCAGTTTGCCCTGAACCCTCCCTAGGTGGATTGGGGCACAATGGGGAGATGTCATGCAAAGGCATTCATTTCTTATGATTGCCAGTTGCTGAGTCTACACACACTCTTCCTTGAGATCATGTCCAATGTAAATTCCAGCAGGTTATAAAATAAATAGTAGCTGAAAAAATTATTTCTTCCAATTTAACATCAAAGATGACATCCTTTCCTCATTCTCATCAAATCGCATAGATCTAGCTGTGTGGCTGCAGTTGCTTAGAGAAGATCTGGAAGAGCTTTTCTAAAGACACTTGAACCCTGGGTACAAATAGGAGATTAAGAGATAAACAGACTCCAACACCAAGGCTTCTGGGACAGCAGTCATCTTTTGCAGAATCCTGAACTTGAAAAGGCAAGTAGAAGAATATTCTCACCTCTTACATGGAAATCCACTAGTTTTAATCATCCAGTTTTGTTTCAGTGCTTATTTTTCTTTTTGGGAACTACTTCTCCCCACATAAGTAGACTCTCTTCTTGTCAAATATCTAGGGAAAAACATGCGACCCAAACCAAGCCAAATCATACAGAATATGACTCAGTGCAGGGCCTGAGAATCACTCCCTTTCCCATTACCAGAGATTGCAGAGGTCACCACACAGAGAGAACCTAGCCATGAAAAAAGCACAGGAGATGGGGGGAAGCAGGAGCAGAATTGGAGCTTGAAAGTGAATTGCCTTTAATGCTTTTTCTTCAATGTTTTATAGTGTTTTTAAGACAGTTTGAAAGGGCTTTACGTGATTTGCAACTTAAAAGGTCAGAGTAAAAGAGCTTCCAAACAAATTTAATAAAAACTTTAGATAGTAAAAACTCATTGCAAAATCACCCTTTTAAAAAGCAATCTTATGTGTATAGTCTTATTTCATCCTGAAACAGTTGTTGCTGTTCAGTTGCTAAGTCATGTCTGACTCTTTGCAATCCATGGAATGCAGTACACCAGGTTCCTCTGTCCTCCACTATCTCCTGGAGCTTGCTCAAATTCATATTTATTGAGTCAGTGATGCTATCTAATCATCTCATTCTCTGCTATCCCCTTCTCTTGCCTTCAGGAATCAGAGCCTTCATTTTACAGATGAGGGTCCTGAAGTCCAGAAGGTGCTATGAGTTGTACAGGACACTTTGGTACTGGTTAAAGAACAGCCCCATGCCTGGAGGGGTGGAAATGGGGTCTATACATATGACTAATCTGGGATCATACATATCTGTAAACAACAAAACTCTGTAAAAGTAAAAAGTAAAATAAATTAGGGGAAAAAAAAACTATAAAAAAAAAGAAAAAAGAACAGTCTTATGCAGGGTCATCTGGACCAGGCCATGCTCACCCCTGTAATTTCTACAAGGCATCACTTTCAAGCTCTGAATGTCACAATAAATTTATATTATGGCAACCATGTTGAGATAAAGCACAGGCAAAAACTTTTTGCAAAATACCTTCTTCCCAAACATATTGTTCTCATAACTGTGCATGCTCTGCAATGTTCAACTCACTGGCTTCCTTAACTCACTGGGAGAATAAGAGGATTATTAAGAGATTAGTTTAGATGTCTTGAATTTATGTTAAAAAAAAGTCATTCAGTAAGCTTTTGAAGGTTCTGTATCTGGGGATGGAGAGATGAATCAGGCATTTGGTCAATGTTTTGTTTCACTATCTTTCTTGTCTTTCAACCTGCAAGAGAAAAGATTTTACAAATCTTAGGGTGATTGCTAAATGAGCTTCTGACTGTGCAATTCAAAACTAGCCATTAGCCATACAGATGGCCAATAGGCATATGAAAATATTCTCAACATTACCAATCACTAGAGAAATACATATCAAATCTACAATGAACTATCACCTCACACCAGTCAGAATGGTCATCATCTAAACATCTACAAATAACAAATACTGGAAAGGGTATGGAGAAAAGGTAACTCTTTTTTTTTTTAATTGTTTATTTTAAAGGTTTTACAGAGTTTTATTGTTCACGGGCATGTATGTTCCCAGATCACTCATATGCATACCCCTGGTCTCCACCCCCCTAGTTCCCCTCATCCCACCCCTCTGGACCATCGCCCCATGCCATTGTAAGCACTCCTATTCCCTTACCCTATGACCCAGCAATCCCACTATTAGGCTTATATCCTGATGAAATCAAAACTGAAAGAAGCACCTGTACCCCAATGTTCATTGCAGCTCTCTATACAATAGCCAGAACATGGAAGCAACCTAAATGTCCATCGACGACTGAATGGATACAGAAGCTCTGGTACAATATATACAATGGAATACTATTCAGCTGCTAAAAGAAATGCAGAAGACTCAGTCCTAATGAAGTGGCTGGCTCTAGAACCTATCCTAAAAAGTGAAGTAAGTAGAAAAGAGAAAGACAAATATAGTATACTAACACACATATATGGAATCTAGTAGGACGGTCTTGAAAGGTAAATCTTGTATACTGTTGCTTGGAACGTAAATTGATTCAATCACTATGGAAAATAGTATGGAGGTTCCTCAAAAAACTAAAAATGGAGCTACCATATGATCCAACAATCCCACTCCTGGATATATATCTTGACAAAACTATAATTTGAAAAGATGCATGCACTCCTATGTTCCTAGCAGCACTACTTGTAATAGTCAAGATATGGAAACAACCTAAATGTTTATCAACAGATGTATAGATAAAGAAGATGTGGTGCCACTAGAGGTAAAGAACCTGCCTGATAAAGCAGGAGAAATAAGAGATTCAGGTTAGATCCCTGGATCAGGAAGATCCACTGGAAGAGGGTATAGCAACCTACTCCGCTATTCTTCCTGGAGAGTTCCACGGACAGAGGAGCCTGGCTGGCCATAGGGTCACACAGAGTCAGACACTACTGAAGAAGCTTAACATGAACATGATATACATGCCATATATTTACAACATGCTTACAACATATATCCAAATACATCATGCATATGTCACACACCATACATGCACACATTGTACACACAATGAACAATCAACATGCTTACAACACACCATACATGCAACACACATGAATAACACATGTTTACAGCAGGTATCATGTACACAGTGCCCTGTATCATGCTTACAAGATCCTTGTGCCATACATGTTACATACATCAAGCATCCTTACAGCACACATCATACAAACATGCTCATGGAATGCATCATACACACATCATATGTGCAATGTGCATACAACATAGTTACAACATATGTCATGCATCCAACATATATGCCTGATAGTTACAATAAGAATCCCTTAGAATAAATGGAGTAGCTGTCATAGTCAACAAAAGAGTTCAAAATGCAGTTATTTGGGTGAAATCTCAAAAACGACAGTTTGATCTCACTTTGGTTCCAAGGCAAACCATTCAATATCACAGTAAACCAACTTTTGTTTAACCCAACAACTAATGCCAAAGAAGCCAAAGTTGAATAGTTCTATGAAGACCTATGAGACCTTCTAAAACTAACACCAAAAAAAAAAAAAGATGTTCTTTCATCTTCGGGGACTGGAATACAAAAGTCAAGAGATACCTGGAGTAACAGGCAAGTCTGGCCTTGGAGAACAAAATGCAGCAAGGCAAAAGCTAACAGTTTTGCCAAGAGAATGCACTAGACATAGCAAACACCCTCTTCCAACAACACAATAAATGACTCTATAAATGAGCATCACCAGAATCAACACTGAAATCAGATTGATTATATTCTTTGCAGCCGAAGACTGCAAAGAATTGAATATGGTCATGAAAAAAAAAAAAAAACATAACTGTGGCTCAGATCATGAACTCCTTATTGCAAAATTTAGCTTTTCTTTAGCAATTTCATAGATTGAGTTTTACCACAGATTCATTTGAAGAAAATCTTCAACTTAATAATTTAAAGTGGAAACCACTGATTCCAATCTAAGTACTTCATGTTGCACATATTGAGAGTGAGGCTTGAGGAAATGAAACAACTTCCCAAAGGAAGATGGTGGCAGAGCTGGGACTAATGCTCAAATAAGACAAAGCCTAAATGGAAAAGTAGGAGCCCTACAAATGTAGGCATCCACTACATTTCAGCATGCCACTCGCTAGCTGTCAGCACAGACAAGACACTTAACTCCTCTGAAGTGGTTTCCTCATTTGTAAAAGCAGCATAAGAATGTCTGTCCTGTCAAGTGTAGCTAGGAAATAAACATGGAGACATGATCAATTTCACAGTAATAAAACTTCAAATAACAGTAACAGAAAAAAAAGATCAGTTTTCATGTATTGCATTTGTAATTTAAAAATTCATATATCTGATTTCTGAAAAGCATTTAAAGAATTAGTACATACAAACCAGTATATACATGTACTTGCACAACATTTTTATAAATAATTTGATATTAAAAATAAAATGTCACTAGAAATGTTCAGACTCCTTCCCCCAATAATTCCACTTCTAGGAATTCAGTCTTGGGAAGGGGCAGGAGGGCATTAAATACCAAAAATTATGTGAACTAAGGATAACAAGATGGTAGAGGAGTAGGTGAATGTGGAGTGCATTTTTCTACATGGCTCCTTTAGGAATACACCTTCAGACACAGATGTGCTTGGAGAACACCAGATGAGAGTGAGAAGGAGTACCTGACCACTGGAAGAGAAACATACAGAACCACTCAAAACCTGATAGGATGGAGGAAGTAGGAGAAAAAAGAGAAGAGTTAGCAGAACCGAATCTGCCTTTGGCAGATGGAGGAACAGAAGCAGGGATCCGATATCTACATCAGGCAATTATTTGAGACAGAGGAGAAACATTTGAGGTTGAGAGTGAAGCAGCTGATCTGTGACAGAATGAGAATAACACAGATAATCCTTGCAGCAGCCATACATACCTCAGACAGGGATGTGGGCCCCCTGGAAGGCACAGTGGCTGGGAGCTGGAGCATGGGGATGGTGGAGCAATCCTAGAGGGAGGTCTGCTACTGACTGTAGGAAGATGGCCAAAGGGGATGTGAAGGAGGAGACTGTGGTGGCAAATGCCTTTGGAGGAAAATCAGGCCACCATGGAAGCAAGGTTATGCTGCTGAGTCAGGCAGAGGGGGTGGAGCCATCACTATTAGCCTCTCTCTCCCTACGAATCAGCACTGGCAGCTGAACAATAAAGAGGCTGGCCCTTCAAGTGCCTTATGCACCAGAAAACAGAGAAGAACCCCAGTCAGGGCAGCCCTTTCAGTGCTTGATATTCAGAACAACAAAGTAGGACTCCAGTCAAGGGGGGCCTTTCATGTGCCTGATATGCTGAGAAACAGAGAAGGGCCCCATCCAGGTGGACAACAGACATGGACCAGCCAAAGAGGCCTTCTGATCACCAACTGCCAGAGGCTAGAAAAAGATGTTGATAAGGTCATAACTCCTGTGGCCAAGGCAGTCTGTGTTCTGCATGCTTGGCGCCACTAGGGTCCCTGTGACTCAAGCAGCTGCACCTCCTTCACAGTCAATCCTCAATGAGGCAGAGCTGTCACAGGCTAGAAAAAGCTCTAATAGTGTCATATCTCCTATGACAATAGCTGCCTGCACTCCTGCATAGCCAGCATTACCACCATCCCAGTGATCTAAGAAACAGAACCACCTCCATGCATAATCCCCGCTCGGACAGAGTTGTCAGACACTAGAAAAAGCCTCTCTGCACACCGAGGTGCTTCAGTCCTGTCTGACTCTTTGCAACTCTTTGGAATGTGGCCTGTGGCCTCCAAGGCTTTTCTTTTCTTTACTTTTCTTTTTTTAACTTTTATTTTACTTAAAAAAAAAACCTTTTATTTTACTTTTAACTTTTACAGAGTTTTATTGTTTACAGATATATATGTTCTCAGATTAGTCATGTGTATGCCCTCCCTCCCTCCCCTCCCAACCATCACACAGCACCCCTGAAGGATCTCCTTTTCTCACAGAGCAATGACTATAGCTATTTTCTTCACTTACGATAATACAGGCCTTCATGCTACTTCCTTTACTACTCCCACCCTCTGTTCCTTCCCCACAATGTCCATAGGTCCACTGGCCATGTCTGTCTTTCCGTCGTTTCACTGCGCGTCCCATCATCACCATCCTACTAGACTTCATATATATGTGTTAATATATTGTATTTGTCCTTCTCTTTCTGACTGACTTCACGTTTTATGATACGTTCTAGATCCAGTAACCTCATTAGGCATTTCTGCATTCTAGCTGATAGTATCATTGTATACGAATCAGCACTGGCAGCTGAACAATAAAGAGGCTGGCCCTTCAAGTGCCTTATGCACCAGAAAACAGAGAAGAACCCCAGTCAGGGCAGCCCTTTCAGTGCTTGATATTCAGAACAACAAAGTAGGACTCCAGTCAAGGGGGGCCTTTCATGTGCCTGATATGCTGAGAAACAGAGAAGGGCCCCATCCAGGTGGACAACAGACATGGACCAGCCAAAGAGGCCTTCTGATCACCAACTGCCAGAGGCTAGAAAAAGATGTTGATAAGGTCATAACTCCTGTGGCCAAGGCAGTCTGTGTTCTGCATGCTTGGCGCCACTAGGGTCCCTGTGACTCAAGCAGCTGCACCTCCTTCACAGTCAATCCTCAATGAGGCAGAGCTGTCACAGGCTAGAAAAAGCTCTAATAGTGTCATATCTCCTATGACAATAGCTGCCTGCACTCCTGCATAGCCAGCATTACCACCATCCCAGTGATCTAAGAAACAGAACCACCTCCATGCATAATCCCCGCTCGGACAGAGTTGTCAGACACTAGAAAAAGCCTCTCTGCACACCGAGGTGCTTCAGTCCTGTCTGACTCTTTGCAACTCTTTGGAATGTGGCCTGTGGCCTCCAAGGCTTTTCTTTTCTTTACTTTTCTTTTTTTAACTTTTATTTTACTTAAAAAAAAACCTTTTATTTTACTTTTAACTTTTACAGAGTTTTATTGTTTACAGATATATATGTTCTCAGATTAGTCATGTGTATGCCCTCCCTCCCTCCCCTCCCAACCATCACACAGCACCCCTGAAGGATCTCCTTTTCTCACAGAGCAATGACTATAGCTATTTTCTTCACTTACGATAATACAGGCCTTCATGCTACTTCCTTTACTACTCCCACCCTCTGTTCCTTCCCCACAATGTCCATAGGTCCACTGGCCATGTCTGTCTTTCCGTCGTTTCACTGCGCGTCCCATCATCACCATCCTACTAGACTTCATATATATGTGTTAATATATTGTATTTGTCCTTCTCTTTCTGACTGACTTCACGTTTTATGATACGTTCTAGATCCAGTAACCTCATTAGGACTGAGTTTTCTGCATTTCTTTTTATAGCTGAGTAGTATTCCATTGTATATATGTACCAGCACTTTTGAATTCATTAGTTCGTCGATGGGCATCTAGGTTGCTTCCACGTTCGAGCTATTGTATAGAGAGCTGCAATGAATATTGGGGTACAGGTGCTTCTTTCAGTTTTTATTTCATCAAAGTATAAGCCTAGTAGTGGGATTGCTGGGTCATACGGTGCTTCTATTTTTAGTTTTTTAAGAAATCTCCAGACTGTCTTCCATAGAGGCTGTATCAATTTACATCCCCACCAGCAATGCAGGAGTGTTCCCTTTTCTCCACACCCTCTCCAGCATTTATGGTCTGTCGATTTGTGGATGATGGCCATTCTGACGGGTGTGAGGTGATATCTCATTGTAGTTTTGGTTTGCATTTCTCAAATTACAAGTGAAGATGAGCATCATTTCATGTGTCTTGGGGCCATCTGTATGTCCTCTTTGGAGAGGTGTCTGTTTAGGTCCTTTTCCTATTTTTTGATTGGGTTGTTCATTTTCCCGGTGCTGAGTTGTCTGCGTTGCTTGTAGATTTTGGAGATTAATTCTTTGTCTGTTGTTTCATTTGCTATGATTTTCTCCCACTCTGTGGGGTGTCTTTTCACCTTTTTTTGTAGTTTCTTTTGCTGTACAAAAGCTTTGAAGTTTCATTAGGTCCCACGTGTTCACTTTTCTTTTCAGTTCTGCTATTCTAGTAGGTGGGTCAGAGAAGATCTTGCTTTGATGTATGTCCTTGAGGGTTTTGTCTATATTCTCCTCTAAGAGTTTTAGCGTTTCTGGTCTTACATTTAAGTCTTTATTCCATTTTGAGTTGATCTTAGTGTATGGTGTCAGGGAATGTTCCAATCTCATTTTTTTTTTTTTGCATGTAGCTGTCCAATTTTCCCAGCAACACTTGTTGAAGAGGCTGTCTCTGTCCCATTTTATAGTTTCACCTCCTTTGTCAAAAATGAGGTACTCATAGGTGTGTGGCTTTATCTCTGGGTTCTCTATCTTGTTCCATTGGTCGATAGTTCTGTTTTTGTGCCAGTACCATACTGTTTTATGATACGTTCTAGATCCAGTAACCTCATTAGGACTGAGTTTTCTGCATTTCTTTTTATAGCTGAGTAGTATTCCATTGTATATATGTACCAGCACTTTTGAATTCATTAGTTCGTCGATGGGCATCTAGGTTGCTTCCACGTTCGAGCTATTGTATAGAGAGCTGCAATGAATATTGGGGTACAGGTGCTTCTTTCAGTTTTTATTTCATCAAAGTATAAGCCTAGTAGTGGGATTGCTGGGTCATACGGTGCTTCTATTTTTAGTTTTTTAAGAAATCTCCAGACTGTCTTCCATAGAGGCTGTATCAATTTACATCCCCACCAGCAATGCAGGAGTGTTCCCTTTTCTCCACCCCCTCTCCAGCATTTATGGTCTGTCGATTTGTGGATGATGGCCATTCTGACGGGTGTGAGGTGATATCTCATTGTAGTTTTGGTTTGCATTTCTCAAATTACAAGTGAAGATGAGCATCATTTCATGTGTCTTGGGGCCATCTGTATGTCCTCTTTGGAGAGGTGTCTGTTTAGGTCCTTTTCCTATTTTTTGATTGGGTTGTTCATTTTCCCGGTGCTGAGTTGTCTGCGTTGCTTGTAGATTTTGGAGATTAATTCTTTGTCTGTTGTTTCATTTGCTATGATTTTCTCCCACTCTGTGGGGTGTCTTTTCACCTTTTTTTGTAGTTTCTTTTGCTGTACAAAAGCTTTGAAGTTTCATTAGGTCCCACGTGTTCACTTTTCTTTTCAGTTCTGCTATTCTAGTAGGTGGGTCAGAGAAGATCTTGCTTTGATGTATGTCCTTGAGGGTTTTGTCTATATTCTCCTCTAAGAGTTTTAGCGTTTCTGGTCTTACATTTAAGTCTTTATTCCATTTTGAGTTGATCTTAGTGTATGGTGTCAGGGAATGTTCCAATCTCATTTTTTTTTTTTTGCATGTAGCTGTCCAATTTTCCCAGCAACACTTGTTGAAGAGGCTGTCTCTGTCCCATTTTATAGTTTCACCTCCTTTGTCAAAAATGAGGTACTCATAGGTGTGTGGCTTTATCTCTGGGTTCTCTATCTTGTTCCATTGGTCGATAGTTCTGTTTTTGTGCCAGTACCATACTGTCTTGATAACTGTTGCTTTGTAGTAGAGTCTGAGGTTGGGGAGGCTGATCCCTCCAGCTTCATTCTTCTTCCTCAGGATTGCTTTGGCTATTCGAGGTCTTTTGTGTTTCCATATGAACTGTGTTATTCTTTGGTCTAGTTCTGTAAAGAATGTCATTGGTAGTTTGATAGGGATCACATTGAATCTATAGATGATATATGGTAGTATGGTCATTTTCACAATATTGATTCTTCTGACCCAGGAACATGGAATATCTCTCCATCTGTTTAAGTCTTCTTTAATTTCTCTCATGAGTGTTTTGTAATTTTCAGTGTACGGTTCTTTTGTTTCTTTGGGTAGGTTTATTCCTAGATATTTTATTCTTTTGGTTGCAATAGTGAAGGGAATAGCCTCTTTTGCTCAAGGGGATTCTCCATGCGGGAATGCTGGAGTGGGTTGCCATTCCTTATGGAGCACACATTTCCAGCTGTCATAGCCACTGACTACCCTGAATACCTGGTTCTTCCAGGAATCCTGTGACTTAAGAATCTTTGACACTTCCACACCTGGTCCTCTGGGGCAAATCCAAGTCCACTAGGGCAGCCTCAGGAGCAAAACCTGATGGATGACCCACATGCAGAGGTAGAGATAAAATTCACAATTGAAATCCAGGGGTGGGGTGGCTAAGGAGGAGGACACAAAGGCTTGCCACCAGCTGTACAAACTGAGATTAGGACCACACAATCAACTAGGCATACTCTATGTCCATGGAATATATAAAAGGACAATGACAGTTCTGACAAAAGAAAACCCACTAGTTGTGACAACTGTGGACACTGGAGGGAAGAACACACAGAAGTAGGTCCAGATTAGAGTCTGATCTGCCCCCACAGCATGTCCACAGTTCAGCCCAGTGATGGGGGACATTTTAGGCAAGCAAGGAAGACTGCCACTCACAGCAAGGGAAAGGATGCTGACAGCAGAGACTCAAAAAAAAAAAAATCATTTTTACATTTTGGCTGGTGCTGGAGCTGCTTCTGAATTTTCTTTTTTCTCTCCCCTCCACCCTGCCCGACCCTAAGTTTCTTCTTTCTCTGCTGTTGCAGTTATCAATTTTATTAGTACTGTTAAATATATTTAAGTTTTTGGATTTTTTAAAACAGGTTTTTTATCCCAGTCTTATATTTATGCTTCTACATTGGTCTTTTGTGGTTTGGTATGTTTTATAATTCTTCCCCACACTTTTTTTTTTTCTTCAGTTGCTGTTCTAATTGTCAATTTTACTAGTACTATTAAATATATTCAAGTTTTTAAGACTTTTGTTAATCATACTTTTTATTTTGGTTATGTGTTTCTTTTTCTAGATTTTTTGTTTTTGTTTCCCTATGTTTCTCTTTGTTTTAACTGTTAAATTTTTAATATCTATTATTATTTTTCTATAATTATTTCTGTATTTGCTTTCTCTACTGTCCTTTTCCTGCTGCACTAAACTTTAATATATACAAATCTTATTTATCTAACTCTATTTAACTTTACATTACTATTTTCTTTCTTCTTTATCTATCCTTTCTTGTCTGTCTTTTCCCCTTCATATTAACGTGTTATGTTTTCATTGCTTCATTCCTAGTTGGGACCTGGCTTTAGTTTTTTTTCTAGTTTGTGCTTTATTTAGTTTGGTTCTTAACCAGGTGGATATAATTTTTGACTTTCTCTGTTATGGCTGAATATGTTTGTGTGTATATTCCATTATGTTAAATAATATTGGCATGAGTTCTTAATCAGTATTTGTAAAGGGCCTTTTGTTCCTCATTTGTATATATTTGTTTTAATACTATTTAACGCCATAAAAAACCAACTATAGAATTTCCATTTCCTGACCAGAGATTAAACCCTGGGACTTCGGAGAGGGAGCCCTGACTCCAAGACCCTACACTACCAGAGAACACTTGAGACAAGGAAGCATTAAACAGCAAGAACTCCCACAAAAGCAAGCACTCATATACAAAACCTGGCATCACCCACTGCCATTAGCACCCTGTGCAAGAAGGCATCATCTAAACAACAAACAAGACAAAAAATGCTAACCCAATCATCAACAGACAGGATTGCCACCTAAATCAGGCCCGGCCATCAGAGGGAATAAATAAATAAAAACTCACCTCCTTCCACACCCTACAGTAAGCTTGCACAAACCACTAGACCAACCTTATGAGGACAGAGCAAAAGAAAGAAATAATTCAATGGCAGAGCCCTGGAAAAGGAAATATCAAACACAGTAAGTTAAAAATTAATAATAATAATGAAAAAGCAGAGAAATACTGCACAAAGGGACAATCTGGAAATAAGTCCAAATAAATGAAGAGGAATTACACAAACCATCTGAAAGAGAATTCATAATAATGATAGTAAAGATGATCCAAAACCTTGAAAATGGAATGGAGAAAATGCAATAATCAATTAACACATGGAAAAAAGACACATAAGAAATAAAAATAAACAAACAGGGACAAAGAACACAATCACTGAACTAAAATACTCTACAGGAAAGCAATAGTAGTGTATCAGAGGCAGAAGAATGAGTAAGTGAGCTGGAATATAGAATGGTGGAAATAACTCCTGAAGAATAGAATAAAGTACAAAGAGAAAAATTGAGGATACACTCAGAGACCTCTGGGTTAATATCAAATGCACCAATATTCAAATTATAGGAGTCCCAGAAGAAGAAGAAAAAAATAAATGGTATGAAAAAATTTTTGAAGAGATTATAATTGAAAACTTCCCTAACATAGGAAACAAAATCGTCAACAAATTCAAAAAGCACAGAGTCCCACAGAGAATAAACCCTATTAGAAACACATGAAGACACATACTAATTAAGCTTACACAGATTATACACAAAGAAAGAATATTAAAAGAAGCACGTGACATAGAAGGGAAACACCAAACCTTTAACAGCTGATCTGTCAGCAGAAACTCTGCAGGTCAGAAGGGAATGGCAGGACATATTTAAAGTACTGAAAGGGAATAATTTATTACCAAGATTACTCTACCTAAAAAGAATCTCATTTGAAATTGATGAAGAAAAGTTTTTAGCAAAAGTTAAGAACCCTCATCAAACAGACGATTGCCACCTAAAATAAAGCCATTAGCACCCTGTGCAAGAAGGCATCATCTAAACAACAAACAAGACAAAAAATGCTAACCCAATCATCAACAGACAGGATTGCCACCTAAATCAGGCCCGGCCATCAGAGGGAATAAATAAATAAAAACTCACCTCCTTCCACACCCTACAGTAAGCTTGCACAAACCACTAGACCAACCTTATGAGGACAGAGCAAAAGAAAGAAATAATTCAATGGCAGAGCCCTGGAAAAGGAAATATCAAACACAGTAAGTTAAAAATTAATAATAATAATGAAAAAGCAGAGAAATACTGCACAAAGGGACAATCTGGAAATAAGTCCAAATAAATGAAGAGGAATTACACAAACCATCTGAAAGAGAATTCATAATAATGATAGTAAAGATGATCCAAAACCTTGAAAATGGAATGGAGAAAATGCAATAATCAATTAACACATGGAAAAAAGACACATAAGAAATAAAAATAAACAAACAGGGACAAAGAACACAATCACTGAACTAAAATACTCTACAGGAAAGCAATAGTAGTGTATCAGAGGCAGAAGAATGAGTAAGTGAGCTGGAATATAGAATGGTGGAAATAACTCCTGAAGAATAGAATAAAGTACAAAGAGAAAAATTGAGGATACACTCAGAGACCTCTGGGTTAATATCAAATGCACCAATATTCAAATTATAGGAGTCCCAGAAGAAGAAGAAAAAAATAAATGGTATGAAAAAATTTTTGAAGAGATTATAATTGAAAACTTCCCTAACATAGGAAACAAAATCGTCAACAAATTCAAAAAGCACAGAGTCCCACAGAGAATAAACCCTATTAGAAACACATGAAGACACATACTAATTAAGCTTACACAGATTATACACAAAGAAAGAATATTAAAAGAAGCACGTGACATAGAAGGGAAACACCAAACCTTTAACAGCTGATCTGTCAGCAGAAACTCTGCAGGTCAGAAGGGAATGGCAGGACATATTTAAAGTACTGAAAGGGAATAATTTATTACCAAGATTACTCTACCTAAAAAGAATCTCATTTGAAATTGATGAAGAAATTAAAGTTTTACAGATAAGCAAAAGTTAAGAGAATTTAGTACCACCAAACCAGCCTTACAACAAATGGCAAAGGGACTTAAATAGTCAACAAACAAAACAAAAGAAAAAATCTACAAAACACACCTCAGATATTTAAGATGGCAATAGGAACATATGTATAAATAATTAATTTAAAGGTAAATGGAAAATTGCTCCAACCGAAACACACAGACTGGATGAATGAACAAAAAAACAGACCTGTATACATGCTGTTTACAAGAAACCCAGTTCAGCTCTAAGGACACAGAAAGACTGAAAGTGAAAGGATGGAAATAATATATTCCATGCAAATGGAAATCAATAGAAAGCTGGAGTGGCATTCATCATATCAGACAAAATAGACCTTAATATAAAGAATATTATAAGAGACAACACAGGACATTACATAATGATCAAGGGATCAATCCAAGAGGAAGACATAACAATTATAAATATATATGCATGCAACATAGGAGCACCTCAATACACAAAGTAAACACAATCAGACACAAAATGAGAAATTGACAGTAATACAATCATAGTAGAAGACTTTACCACCCCAATTATACCAATGAACAGATCACTGAAAAAGAAATTCAGTAAGGAAATGCAAGCCTTAAATAATACATTAAACAAGATGGATCTCACTGATTTCTTCAGGACATGTCATCCAAATGCAGAAGAATATATTTTATTCTCAAGTGCACATGGAACATTCTCTAGGATAAAACACATCTTGAGTCACAAATCAAACCTCAGTAAATTTAAGAAAATTGAAATCATATCAACCATCTGTACTGATCATAATGTTATGAGACTAGATTTCAATTACAAGAAAAAAAACTGTGAAAAACACAAACACATGGACATTAAGCATTACTGAATAATAAACAGATTACTGAAACAATCAAAGGAGAATAAAAAACAAAATCCTAGAAGAAATGACAATGTAAACACAACTCAAACCCTATGGGATGTAGCAAAACAGTTCTAAGAGAGAAGTTTATAGCAATACAATCCACCTCAGGAAATAAGAAAAAGATTGAATGGACAATCTAACTTTACAGTTAAAACAACTGGAAAAAGAAGAACAAACAAAACAAAAGAAAAAATCTACAAAACACACCTCAGATATTTAAGATGGCAATAGGAACATATGTATAAATAATTAATTTAAAGGTAAATGGAAAATTGCTCCAACCGAAACACACAGACTGGATGAATGAACAAAAAAACAGACCTGTATACATGCTGTTTACAAGAAACCCAGTTCAGCTCTAAGGACACAGAAAGACTGAAAGTGAAAGGATGGAAATAATATATTCCATGCAAATGGAAATCAATAGAAAGCTGGAGTGGCATTCATCATATCAGACAAAATAGACCTTAATATAAAGAATATTATAAGAGACAACACAGGACATTACATAATGATCAAGGGATCAATCCAAGAGGAAGACATAACAATTATAAATATATATGCATGCAACATAGGAGCACCTCAATACACAAAGTAAACACAATCAGACACAAAATGAGAAATTGACAGTAATACAATCATAGTAGAAGACTTTACCACCCCAATTATACCAATGAACAGATCACTGAAAAAGAAATTCAGTAAGGAAATGCAAGCCTTAAATAATACATTAAACAAGATGGATCTCACTGATTTCTTCAGGACATGTCATCCAAATGCAGAAGAATATATTTTATTCTCAAGTGCACATGGAACATTCTCTAGGATAAAACACATCTTGAGTCACAAATCAAACCTCAGTAAATTTAAGAAAATTGAAATCATATCAACCATCTGTACTGATCATAATGTTATGAGACTAGATTTCAATTACAAGAAAAAAAAAAAACTGTGAAAAAACACAAACACATGGACATTAAGCATTACTGAATAATAAACAGATTACTGAAACAATCAAAAGGAGAATAAAAAACAAAATCCTAGAAGAAATGACAATGTAAACACAACTCAAACCCTATGGGATGTAGCAAAACAGTTCTAAGAGAGAAGTTTATAGCAATACAATCCACCTCAGGAAATAAGAAAAAGATTGAATGGACAATCTAACTTTACAGTTAAAACAACTGGAAAAAGAAGAACAAAGAAAAAGCAATGTTAGCAGAAGAAAAGAAATCATAAAGATCAGAGGAGAAATGAATGAAAAATATATGAAAAAAACAATAGACTAATAAAATAAAACCAAAAACTGGTTCTTCAAAAAGATAAACAAACTTTTATACAGACTCATCAAGAAAAAGAAAGAGAAGAATCAAATCAACAAAATCAAAAATGAAAAAGGAGAGGTTACAACAGACAATGCAGAAATACAAAAGATTATAACAGACTATTATGAAGAACTATATGGCAATAAAATGGAAAACCTGGAAGAAATGGAGAAATTATTAGATAAATTCGGTCTTCCAAGACTGAACCATGAAGAAATAAAAATTATGAAAACCCAATTACAAGTACTGAAATAGAAAATGTTTTTTTAAAATTTCCTCAGAAATAAAAGCCCAGGGTCTGATGGCTTCACAGGTGAATTCTATCAACCATTTACAGAAGAGTTAATGCCTATCCTTCTAAAACTCTTTCAAAAAATTGCACAGGAAGGAACACTTCCAAACTCATTCTATGAGGCCACCATCACCCTGATACCAAAACCAGGCAAAGACAACACAAAAAATGAAAATTACAGACAAATATCACTGATGAATATAGACGCAAAAATCCTCAACAAAATTCTAGCAAGCAGAATTCAGCGACACATCAAAAAGCTCATGGACCATGATCAAGCTGGGTCTATCTCAGGTGTGCAAGGATTCTTCAGTATCTGCAAATCAATCAATGTGATACACTACGCTAACAAATTAAAAGATAAAAATCATGTGATAATCTCAATAGATGTATAAAAAACCTTTGACAAAATCCAGCACACATTTACGATTAAAAAAATTTGGGCATAGAAGGAACCTATCTCAACATACTGAGAGCCATATATGATGAGCTCACAGTAAAAAGTATTCTCAATGGTGAAAACCTGAAGGTATTCCCTCTAAAATCGTAAACACAACTCAAACCCTATGGGATGTAGCAAAACAGTTCTAAGAGAGAAGTTTAAGCAATACAATCCACCTCAGGAAATAAGAAAAGATTGAATGGACAATCTAACTTTACAGTTAAAACAACTGGAAAAAGAAGAACAAAGAAAAAGCAATGTTAGCAGAAGAAAAGAAATCATAAAGATCAGAGGAGAAATGAATGAAAAATATATGAAAAAAACAATAGACTAATAAAATAAAACCAAAAACTGGTTCTTCAAAAAGATAAACAAACTTTTATACAGACTCATCAAGAAAAAGAAAGAGAAGAATCAAATCAACAAAATCAAAAATGAAAAAGGAGAGGTTACAACAGACAATGCAGAAATACAAAAGATTATAACAGACTATTATGAAGAACTATATGGCAATAAAATGGAAAACCTGGAAGAAATGGAGAAATTATTAGATAAATTCGGTCTTCCAAGACTGAACCATGAAGAAATAAAAATTATGAAAACCCAATTACAAGTACTGAAATAGAAAATGTTTTTTTAAAATTTCCTCAGAAATAAAAGCCCAGGGTCTGATGGCTTCACAGGTGAATTCTATCAACCATTTACAGAAGAGTTAATGCCTATCCTTCTAAAACTCTTTCAAAAAATTGCACAGGAAGGAACACTTCCAAACTCATTCTATGAGGCCACCATCACCCTGATACCAAAACCAGGCAAAGACAACACAAAAAATGAAAATTACAGACAAATATCACTGATGAATATAGACGCAAAAATCCTCAACAAAATTCTAGCAAGCAGAATTCAGCGACACATCAAAAAGCTCATGGACCATGATCAAGCTGGGTCTATCTCAGGTGTGCAAGGATTCTTCAGTATCTGCAAATCAATCAATGTGATACACTACGCTAACAAATTAAAAGATAAAAATCATGTGATAATCTCAATAGATGTATAAAAAACCTTTGACAAAAATCCAGCACACATTTACGATTAAAAAAATTTGGGCATAGAAGGAACCTATCTCAACATACTGAGAGCCATATATGATGAGCTCACAGTAAAAAGTATTCTCAATGGTGAAAACCTGAAGGTATTCCCTCTAAGATTGAGAACAACAGGGGTGTTCCTTCTCACCACTTTTATTCAACATGCTTTTGGGCGTCCTAGATACAGAAATTAGAGAAGCAAAAGAAATGAAAGGAATTCAAATTGGAAAAGAAGAAGTAAAATGCTCACTGTTTGCAGATGACATGATACTCTACATAGAACACCCTAAAGATACCATCAGAAACTTACTAGAGCTAATCAGTGAATTTAGTAAAATTGCAGGATACAAAATTAATACACAGAAATTACTTGCATTCCTATATACTAACAATAAAAAATCAGAGAAATCAAGGAAGCGATCCCATTCACCACTGCAACAAAAAGAATAAAAAATCTAGGAATAAACATATCAAAGGAGACAAAAGAACTGTACACAGAAAATTATAAGACACAGATGAAAGAAATCAAAGATATAAACAGATGGAAAGATATTCCATGTTCCTATGTTGGAAGAATCAATATTATAAAAATGACTAAAGCACCAAATATAATCTACAGAGTCAATGTGATCCCTATCAAATTACCAATGCCATTTTTCACAGAACTGAAACAAAAAAAAAATATCACAATATGTGAGGAAACAGACCCGTGAGCTATTTGTGGCTTTGGTTAAGCCAGGAGAAATTTAAGTTGGTAATGAAGAATATACTAGAAAGATCTAAGAGAAAAACAAGTCAATTTGATTCACAAGGGCTTATTAGCTGGGGATATACTGATCAGCAACAGGTAGGAGATCTGCTATGGACTTTGGAACGCTGAGTCAGCACAGATTCCTTGGCTTCTTGCTGATTTAGTTGCCCCCCAGCTGCAACACGCCCTTTCCTTCCTCAAGGCCACGAGAGTGATCATTGAATAGGGCTGTGACTGAAACCAGCTGGTGCTAATATCATTGCCTGTAAGCACCTGGAGGCTTCAGCATTGAATAAAAGTGGACTGGTGAATGTGTTCTGGGCCTTGACCCAAGAGGTCTTGAGCCCCCCGTTCCCATCCTTTTTCTCAGTCTATGTATGTATGTGTATATTTCTCAATGTCTCATCACACCCCGCTATTCTCTATGCACCCAGCTGATGAGCTGCGGCAACAATACATATAGAAACCCCAAAACCCCAGGTAGCCAAAGCAGTCTTGAGAAAGAAGAATGGGGCTGGAGGAATCAATCTTCCTGACTTCAGACTATACGACAAAGCAACAGTCATCAAGACAGTATGGCACAGGCATAAAAAGAGAAATATAGACCAATGTAACAAGATAGAAATCCCAGAGATAAAGCCACACATCCATAAGTACCTTATTTTTGACAAAGAAGCCAAGAATGTACAAAGGGGTGAAGACAGACTCTTCAATAAGTGGCACCAGACAGATACATGTAAAAGAATAAAGTTGGAACACATCCTAACACCATACACAAAGATAAGTTCAAAATGGATTAAAGACCTAACTGTAAGACCAGAAATCATAAAACTCTTAGAAAAAAAACATAGACAGGACACTTGATGACATAAATCAAAACAGGATCTTTCTAGGAACTGCCTTCTAGAATAATGAAAATAAAGAAAAAAATAAGTGGGACCTAATAAACTTAAAAGCTTTTGCACAGCAAAAGAAATTATAAGCAAGGTGAAAAGACAGCATTCAAAATGAGAGAAAATTATAGCAAATGAAGCAACTGTCAAAGAATTAATTTCCAAAATATAAAAACAATTCAGACAACTCAACACCAAAAAAAAAAAACCCAAGCAACCCAATCAAAAAATGGGAAAAAGACCTAAAGAGACATCTCTCCAAAGAAGATGGCCAACAAGCACATGAAATGATGCTCTACATTGCTCATTATTAGAGAAATGCAAATCAAAACTACAATGAGATTTCACCTCACACCAGTCAGAATGGCCATCATCAAAAAATTACAAGCAGTAAATGCTTGAGAGGGTGTGGAGAAAAAGAAACCCTCTTGCACTTGTTGGTGGGAATGTAAACTGATACAGTCACTATGGAAGACAGTATGGAGATTCCTGAAAAAACGGTACCATATGCAGCAATTTTCACCTGAAAGAGGTCTTGAGCCCCGTTCCCATCCTTTTCTCAGTCTATGTATGTATGTGTATATTTCTCAATGTCTCATCACACCCCGCTATTCTCTATGCACCCAGCTGATGAGCTGCGGCAACAATACATATAGAAACCCCAAAACCCCAGGTAGCCAAAGCAGTCTTGAGAAAGAAGAATGGGGCTGGAGGAATCAATCTTCCTGACTTCAGACTATACGACAAAGCAACAGTCATCAAGACAGTATGGCACAGGCATAAAAAGAGAAATATAGACCAATGTAACAAGATAGAAATCCCAGAGATAAAGCCACACATCCATAAGTACCTTATTTTTGACAAAGAAGCCAAGAATGTACAAAGGGGTGAAGACAGACTCTTCAATAAGTGGCACCAGACAGATACATGTAAAAGAATAAAGTTGGAACACATCCTAACACCATACACAAAGATAAGTTCAAAATGGATTAAAGACCTAACTGTAAGACCAGAAATCATAAAACTCTTAGAAAAAAAACATAGACAGGACACTTGATGACATAAATCAAAACAGGATCTTTCTAGGAACTGCCTTCTAGAATAATGAAAATAAAGAAAAAAATAAGTGGGACCTAATAAACTTAAAAGCTTTTGCACAGCAAAAGAAATTATAAGCAAGGTGAAAAGACAGCATTCAAAATGAGAGAAAATTATAGCAAATGAAGCAACTGTCAAAGAATTAATTTCCAAAATATAAAAACAATTCAGACAACTCAACACCAAAAAAAAAAAACCCAAGCAACCCAATCAAAAAATGGGAAAAAGACCTAAAGAGACATCTCTCCAAAGAAGATGGCCAACAAGCACATGAAATGATGCTCTACATTGCTCATTATTAGAGAAATGCAAATCAAAACTACAATGAGATTTCACCTCACACCAGTCAGAATGGCCATCATCAAAAAATTACAAGCAGTAAATGCTTGAGAGGGTGTGGAGAAAAAGAAACCCTCTTGCACTTGTTGGTGGGAATGTAAACTGATACAGTCACTATGGAAGACAGTATGGAGATTCCTGAAAAAAACTAGGAAATAGAATACCCATATGAAACAGCAATTCTACTACTAGGCATATGCCCTGAGGAAATATTGAAAGAGACACATGTATCCCATTGTTCATTGTAGCACTGTTTATAATAGCCAGAACATGGAAGCAACCTAGATGTCCATTGACAGATGAATGGATAAAGAAACTATAGTGTGTGTGTATATATATATATATATATATATATATATATATATATGCATATTACTCAGCCATCAAAAAAGAAATGCATTTGAATCAGTTCTCATGAGATGGATGAATCTAGAACCTATTATACAGAATGAAATGTGTCAGAGAGAGAAAGATAAATATTGTATACTGACACATACATATGGAATATAGAATATGGTGCTGATAAATGTATACTCAGCAACAACGGAGAGGTGGACATGGAGAGAAGTCTTATAGACATTGGGGTAAGGGAAGGGAATATGCTGTTGGACTAGGGGATCTCAAACATGGGCTCTGTGGTGACCTGGAGGGGTGGAATAGGGAGAATATAGTGGAGGGAGGCTCAGGGTGGGGGATATATGTGTACCTTTGGTGGATTCAGGTTGATGTGTGGCAGTAAACAACAAAACTCTGTAAAATAAAGATAATTAAAACAATAAAATAAAATAAAGACCAAGGTGGGAGTCACTATACTCATCAGTAAGAATGTCTGAGGAAAGAATTATTTCAGTGTTGATTTCCTGACTTGTGTCATACAGACTACAACCCACCCAAGTGCAAATGATAACTTTTCCACAAGAGAAAACACAACTAGCTTATTCAGCCTTTTAAGTGCTAATTATATGCAATAGCTCAGTGGGTAGAGGTCTCACCTGCCATGCTGGAGACTCACGTTTGATTCCTGAGTGGGGAAGTTCACCAGGAGAAAACATAGCTCTATCCATTCCAGTATTCTTTGGCATCCCAGGTGGCTCAGGCAGTAAAGAATCATCCGGAATGAGTGAGACAAAGCTTCAACCCCTTGTTTGGGAAGATGCCTTGAAGAGGGTCTTGCAAACCAGTATAGTATTCTATTACCTGAAGAATCCTCACAGATAGAGGAACCTGCTAGCTAATGTCCTTGGCGGTGAAAAGTATCTGACCAGTTGAAGCACTGAACACACAGCACAGAGTTCTTCTCCAGACAGTTCTCTGTCAACAACTTTGAACCATTCACAGAAGATACATAATGCTCTGGTTATCAGCCCCATATGCAGGTGCCTCAAAGAAGCTCTCCCTAGTTCGTATGGCAGTTGCAAAGCCCACATACAAACACTGCAAATTTTGATATGGATAGATATCACAGGTAAGTTTTCCATACTTCAGTTTGCCTATTTCACCAACCTGTCTGTGTAGAATGGCTTCCTAGCAAGGAGAGCAAGCAGCCTGCTTCACTGAGAAAACTGAAACAGTGAGCAAATTTGTTGCTTTCATGAAAAGAAAAGTATCATAGGATTTAACATGACAGGTTTGAGACTGGAACAACAGATCTTACACAGGAAGAAAATATGGTTTGTCCATTCAAGTAAAACTGTGGTTCTCAAAAGCAATTTCCCAGCCATAAGCAAGCATTGGAAAAGAAAAGACCAACTTCAGACACACTTCACACTCTCATGAGTGAGAATGTCTGATGAAAGAGTTCTTTGAATTCTTTGATAGAAGCCCCCGTATTCCCTGTCCTGAGCCAAAGATATCACAATTAACCCAAGTGTGAATGATAATATCATAAAAATAGAAAACACAACTACCTTCTTCAGCTAGATAAGTGCTAATTACAGTAGCTCAGTGGGTTGAGATCTCACCTGCCATGCTGGAGACACAGGTTCTATTTCTGAGTCAGGGAGTTTTCCAATAAAAATGATAGGGCTATCCATTCCAGTATTCCTAGTATTCCTATTCTTGGTGGTTTAGATAGTAAAGAGCTGCCTGGAATAAATGAGACAAGGGTTCAATCCTTTGTTGGGAAGATGCCTTGAGGAGGGCCTTTCAACCCACTCTAGCATTCTTCTGTCTGAAGAATTCTCCAGATAGAAGAGCCTGCTAGCTACAGTCTGTGGGATTGAAAAGAAGCTAATTGGGTTGAAGCACTAAACACATAGCACAGAGTTCTTCTCCAGACAGTTCTCTGTCAACAACTTTGAACCATTCACAGAAGATACATAATGCTCTGGTTATCAGCCCCATATGCAGGTGCCTCAAAGAAGCTCTCCCTAGTTCGTATGGCAGTTGCAAAGCCCACATACAAACACTGCAAATTTTGATATGGATAGATATCACAGGTAAGTTTTCCATACTTCAGTTTGCCTATTTCACCAACCTGTCTGTGTAGAATGGCTTCCTAGCAAGGAGAGCAAGCAGCCTGCTTCACTGAGAAAACTGAAACAGTGAGCAAATTTGTTGCTTTCATGAAAAGAAAAGTATCATAGGATTTAACATGACAGGTTTGAGACTGGAACAACAGATCTTACACAGGAAGAAAATATGGTTTGTCCATTCAAGTAAAACTGTGGTTCTCAAAAGCAATTTCCCAGCCATAAGCAAGCATTGGAAAAGAAAAGACCAACTTCAGACACACTTCACACTCTCATGAGTGAGAATGTCTGATGAAAGAGTTCTTTGAATTCTTTGATAGAAGCCCCCGTATTCCCTGTCCTGAGCCAAAGATATCACAATTAACCCAAGTGTGAATGATAATATCATAAAAATAGAAAACACAACTACCTTCTTCAGCTAGATAAGTGCTAATTACAGTAGCTCAGTGGGTTGAGATCTCACCTGCCATGCTGGAGACACAGGTTCTATTTCTGAGTCAGGGAGTTTTCCAATAAAAATGATAGGGCTATCCATTCCAGTATTCCTAGTATTCCTATTCTTGGTGGTTTAGATAGTAAAGAGCTGCCTGGAATAAATGAGACAAGGGTTCAATCCTTTGTTGGGAAGATGCCTTGAGGAGGGCCTTTCAACCCACTCTAGCATTCTTCTGTCTGAAGAATTCTCCAGATAGAAGAGCCTGCTAGCTACAGTCTGTGGGATTGAAAAGAAGCTAATTGGGTTGAAGCACTAAACACATAGCACTGAGTTGTACTCAAGACAGTTATGAGGCAGCAATTTTGAACCATTCATCAAAGAGACACATCACTCTGCATAATATCCCTCAAAGCATGTTTCTCTAGTGTCTGCAGCAATTGCAAAGACCACCTAGGAAATACTACAATCTTTGATGTGGATAGATAGCACAGGAGAGAGTTTCAGAGCTGCTGTTTACCTGACTTCCCTCAACCGTACTGTGGAATGACTTCCAAACAAGGAGAAGTAAGCAGCCTGTTTCACTCAGAAAACTGAATCGGTGAACAAATTTGTTTCTGTCATGAACAGAAATGTATCAGAGAATTTACTGTGGCAGGTTTCAGACAGGAAAGACCTATCTTTCTTACACAGGGGGATAATACTGTTTGTCCATTCAAGTAAAATAGTGCAGCTCCCTAAAGCAGTTTTCCCAGCCATAAGCAAGCATTGGAAAAGAAAAGACCAACTTTAGACACACTTCACACTCTCATGAGTGAGAATGTCTGATGAAAGAATTCTTTGAACTCTTTGATAGGTGTCTCAGTATTCCCTGCCTCGAGTCAAAGAGATCAGTATTCAATGCCTTTAGCCAGACTACAAACCACACAGATGTGAGTTATAATTTCATAATAACAGAAAGCACAACTACTTTCTTCAGCTAGATAAGTGCCAATTATAGTAGCTCAGGGGGTAGAGATCTTGGCTGCCATGCTGGAGACCTAGGTCCAGTTCCTGAGTGGGAAAGTTCACCATGAGAAAGGACAGGGCTCCCCCACTGCAGTATTCTTGGCACTCCTGTCGGCTCAGACAGCAAAGACCCAACCTGAGAAGAGCAAGACAAGGGTTCAATCCATTGTTGGGGAAGATGCCTTGAGGAGGGCCTTTCAATCGATTCTAGTATTCTCTTGCCTGATAAATCCCAACAGGGAGGGGAGCCTGTTAGCTACAGCCATGGGGGTGAAAAGAGGCTGATGGATTGAAACACTACACACATAGCACGGACTTCATCTCAAGACAGTTATGAGGCAGCAATTTTGAACCATTCATCAAAGAGACACATCACTCTGCATAATATCCCTCAAAGCATGTTTCTCTAGTGTCTGCAGCAATTGCAAAGACCACCTAGGAAATACTACAATCTTTGATGTGGATAGATAGCACAGGAGAGAGTTTCAGAGCTGCTGTTTACCTGACTTCCCTCAACCGTACTGTGGAATGACTTCCAAACAAGGAGAAGTAAGCAGCCTGTTTCACTCAGAAAACTGAATCGGTGAACAAATTTGTTTCTGTCATGAACAGAAATGTATCAGAGAATTTACTGTGGCAGGTTTCAGACAGGAAAGACCTATCTTTCTTACACAGGGGGATAATACTGTTTGTCCATTCAAGTAAAATAGTGCAGCTCCCTAAAGCAGTTTTCCCAGCCATAAGCAAGCATTGGAAAAGAAAAGACCAACTTTAGACACACTTCACACTCTCATGAGTGAGAATGTCTGATGAAAGAATTCTTTGAACTCTTTGATAGGTGTCTCAGTATTCCCTGCCTCGAGTCAAAGAGATCAGTATTCAATGCCTTTAGCCAGACTACAAACCACACAGATGTGAGTTATAATTTCATAATAACAGAAAGCACAACTACTTTCTTCAGCTAGATAAGTGCCAATTATAGTAGCTCAGGGGGTAGAGATCTTGGCTGCCATGCTGGAGACCTAGGTCCAGTTCCTGAGTGGGAAAGTTCACCATGAGAAAGGACAGGGCTCCCCCACTGCAGTATTCTTGGCACTCCTGTCGGCTCAGACAGCAAAGACCCAACCTGAGAAGAGCAAGACAAGGGTTCAATCCATTGTTGGGGAAGATGCCTTGAGGAGGGCCTTTCAATCGATTCTAGTATTCTCTTGCCTGATAAATCCCAACAGGGAGGGGAGCCTGTTAGCTACAGCCATGGGGGTGAAAAGAGGCTGATGGATTGAAACACTACACACATAGCACGGACTTCATCTCAATACAGATATGAGACAGCAACATTGAACCATTCATAAAAGATACATAATGCTCTGTCTATTGGCCCCATGTGCAGGTCCCTCAAAGCAGCTCCTTCTTAAATGTATAGAAGTTGCAAAGCCCACCTAGGAAACACTGAAACCTATGATGTAGATAAATATCACAGGTAACTGATCCATAGCTGCAGTTTGCCTGATTTCACCAACCTGGAGTATAGAACGACCTTCTAGGAAGGAGAAGCAAGTAGCTTGTTTCATTCAGAAACCTGAATTCGTGAGCATACTTCTTACTGTCATTAAGAGTGAGATGGGAGCAAACAGACTTACACAGGGTAATAATACTGTTTGTTCATTCAAATAAAAAAAAGCAACTCCAAAATGCAGCTTTCCTGACAATAAGGAAGCATTGGTAAGAAGAGACCAACTTGGCAAAAAGAGAAAGACAAGTACAATATACTAACACATATATATGGAATCTAGTAGGATGGTAATGATAACACATGCAGTGAAGCGATGGAAAAACAGACATGGACAGTGGACATATGGACATTGTGGGGAATGAATAGTGAGTGGGAGGCGTAAAGGAAGTAGCATGAAAACCTATACTATCCTTTGTGAAAAAAAATATCTATTGTCATTGCGCTGTGGGAAAAGGGGATCCTGCAGGGGTGCTGTGCGACAGCCTCGAGGGGTGGGATGGGGAGGATAGACATATGACTAATCTGGGATCATACATATCTGTAAACAACAAAACTGATGGTCGGGAGGGGAGGGAAGGGGGGGATATACATATGACTAATCTGAGAACATACATATCTATAAACAACAAAACTCTGTAAAAGTTAAAAGTAAAATAAAGGTTTAAAAAAAATAAATTAATTAAAAAAAAAAAAAGGAAAAGAAAAGACTGATTTGGGACACACTCCAGAATCTCATGAGTGAGAAGTGTTATGAAAGAGTTCTTTGATAGATGTCCAGGTATTCATTGCCTTGAGCCAAACAAATTACAAAACATCCAGGTATGACTGATAATTTCCAAAAGAGAAAAGAAAACTGTTAGCAAGGACACACTCTACTTCCTAGGCCTGACGAAGCCTTTCCTCTGAAAATCAGTGCCCAAAGATATGACTCGCTTTCCCTGTACAGAGTGCAACAACAGTTCCTTAAAAACTCCAGATTGCTGAAGGGAAAAGTTCCTTTGCCACTATTAACTGTATCTCTGTCTAACACTGTAAATTAGCCTCTTCAGTGGAAGAAGAGGAAAGGCACACAATACATGCCAAAGCAGCTCCTTCTTAAATGTATAGAAGTTGCAAAGCCCACCTAGGAAACACTGAAACCTATGATGTAGATAAATATCACAGGTAACTGATCCATAGCTGCAGTTTGCCTGATTTCACCAACCTGGAGTATAGAACGACCTTCTAGGAAGGAGAAGCAAGTAGCTTGTTTCATTCAGAAACCTGAATTCGTGAGCATACTTCTTACTGTCATTAAGAGTGAGATGGGAGCAAACAGACTTACACAGGGTAATAATACTGTTTGTTCATTCAAATAAAAAAAAGCAACTCCAAAATGCAGCTTTCCTGACAATAAGGAAGCATTGGTAAGAAGAGACCAACTTGGCAAAAAGAGAGACAAGTACAATATACTAACACATATATATGGAATCTAGTAGGATGGTAATGATAACACATGCAGTGAAGCGATGGAAAAACAGACATGGACAGTGGACATATGGACATTGTGGGGAATGAATAGTGAGTGGGAGGCGTAAAGGAAGTAGCATGAAAACCTATACTATCCTTTGTGAAAAAAAATATCTATTGTCATTGCGCTGTGGGAAAAGGGGATCCTGCAGGGGTGCTGTGCGACAGCCTCGAGGGGTGGGATGGGGAGGATAGACATATGACTAATCTGGGATCATACATATCTGTAAACAACAAAACTGATGGTCGGGAGGGGAGGGAAGGGGGGGATATACATATGACTAATCTGAGAACATACATATCTATAAACAACAAAACTCTGTAAAAGTTAAAAGTAAAATAAAGGTTTAAAAAAAATAAATTACATAAAAAGGAAAAGAAAAGACTGATTTGGGACACACTCCAGAATCTCATGAGTGAGAAGTGTTATGAAAGAGTTCTTTGATAGATGTCCAGGTATTCATTGCCTTGAGCCAAACAAATTACAAAACATCCAGGTATGACTGATAATTTCCAAAAGAGAAAAGAAAACTGTTAGCAAGGACACACTCTACTTCCTAGGCCTGACGAAGCCTTTCCTCTGAAAATCAGTGCCCAAAGATATGACTCGCTTTCCCTGTACAGAGTGCAACAACAGTTCCTTAAAAACTCCAGATTGCTGAAGGGAAAAGTTCCTTTGCCACTATTAACTGTATCTCTGTCTAACACTGTAAATTAGCCTCTTCAGTGGAAGAAGAGGAAAGGCACACAATACATGCCAAACACCCTACAACAATAGGGACTCCCCTTGTGGCCTAGTGGCTAAAGCATCTGCTTTACTTGTGGGAGACCTGGATTCAATTGCCGGGTTGGGAGTTTCCCATAAGGATGAAATAGATCCCCATGTAATGTGGAGTATGCAAACACAAACAGCACTTTTGCTTGTTATTATGGAGATTGGTCTATTGATCTGTTCTCTAATGTCCCGTTCACTACAAGAAGGTTGTGCAGCAAGTGTACCATCTTCTCAGTGAAACAGCTTTCCACAAGACCTTTCCTAGAATGGCATTTCTGAGTGGGAGGATATTCAAACTAATAGTGAAACCACTCAGGACTTTCAAACTAATAGTGAAACCACTCAAAAGAATGATCCTCCTGAAAATGTGAAAAGCATGTTAGCAGTGTATTTGCCCAGTGAGGGCATTGAATTCTGCAGTCTTAAAATATGGAAGCTCTTCCTTACTGGCAAGGACACGCTGTACTTCCTGGTTCTGAGGAAACCTTTACTCTGAAAATCAGTACTTATACACTTGGCTCATTTTTCTTGTATGAAATGTAGCAACAGTTGTTTACAAACTTCATGTTTCTCAAAGAAACAGGCCATAAGCTACTCTTACCTGGACCATTTTCTATCACTGTAAATTGACTCTATGAGTGGAAGAAGAGGAAAGGCACTCAATACTTGCCAAATATCCTACAACAATAGGGCCTTCCCTCATGCCCTACTGGGTAAAACGTGTGCCTTCCATGAGGGAGACACGGGTTGGAGCCCAGGGGTAGGAGGTTCTTCCATAGTTGAAATGGATACCCCTGTAATATGGAGTCTCCAAATGCAACCAGCATTTTCGCTTGTCAGCATGGATATTGGCTTAACAGATGCTTTAAAAACAATCCATTCTGTAACATCCTTGTTGCCTACAGGAAGGTTGTGCAACCAAGTATACCATCTTCCCAGTGAAACAGCTTTCTACAAGACCTTTCCTAGAAATACATTTCTGACTAATGAAGAAAGTGTGGTAGGTGTTTCAGCATTCACAGAGAAACCATAAAGGAATGACGTTGCTGCAAATGTAAAGAGCATGTTAACTGTGTATCTGTCCAGTGAGGGCATTGAATTCTGCTGTCTTAGAACCTGGAATTTCTTCTCTGCTGACAAGGAAATGCTGTACTTTCTGGTTCTGAGGAAACCTTTACTCTGAAAATCAGTGCCCAAACACAAGGCTCGATTTTCTTGTATGGAGTGCAGCAACAGTTCCTTAAACATTCCATGTTTCTCACAGAAACAGTGTTTAAGCTACCTTTACCTGTACCAGTGTCTATCACTATAAATTGACCTTATGAGTGGAAGAAGAGGAAAGGCACTCAATACTTACCAAACATCCTACAACAATAGGGGCTCCCTTCGTGACCCACTGGGTAAAGCACCTGCCTTCCATGAGGGAGATGCGGGTTTGTGTCCCAGGATGGGAGGTTTCCCCACAGGTTAAATGGATCCCCACATAATGAGGAGTCTACAAATACAATCAGCATTTTTCTTGTAATATGGAGTTTGGTCTATTGGGTTAAGGGATGATTTAAAAGCAATCTGTTCTCTAATGTCCTGTTTACTGCAAGAAGGTTGTGCATCCAAGTGAAGAATGTTCTCACTAAAACATCTTTCTACAAGATATTTCCTAGAAAGGCAATTCTGAGTTTAATAGACCAATGAGGGAAAGTGTGGTGGGACTTTCAGCACTCATAGAGAAACCTACCAAAAGAATGATCCTCCTGCAAATGTGAATATCACGCTAGCTGTGCATTTGACCAGTGAGGTTATTCACTTCTGTAGTAATAGAACCCGGAAACTCTCCCAACCCGGCAATTGAATCCAGGTCTCCCACATGTAAAGAGTTTGCATAAGGAACAAGTAGACCTCTTGAATTTCTACCTTGCCTCTGACATCCAGTGATTATACGCCCCCAACTTCAGCAGGAAATGGAAGGTTTGATCCATGAGGAGATGATGCCAAAGAAACTCTGGACTCAGGGATGGTAACAGGCACAACTGAAGGAGATGAGGCACCAGACAGAAAACAGGGATTGAGTGAAAGGCTACACACTGCATGGTGATGCCCATGGCCTTTTCCCCACCTCAGTCCCAGAATGCTGACAAGGAAGCTTATACCCTTCAGTCAGCAACCTGAATAATTTTTCCTTGGAGATATTCCAAGAAAAAAGGTCTATTGACATTTAGTGCTGTCCAGTAAAATGTCCATGTTCCACTTGAATATCCTATAGTGCAACTCACCATTCAGCAAGCCCCATTCATGTTCCTGAAGCTTTCAATCAGCATTTTAGCACCTCATGTCTAACATGAACTGGCCATCTTTTTGAGGAAAGCCTCTAACATGAAAAAATAGGAGCAAAAGGACAAGAAAAAAGGAACTCAGAAGAATCAAAGACAGTACAAAGAACAGAAGGAAACTTCAAATGACTAATCCCCTCTGAAAGATAAGTCATGATACCACATCCTTCAAACAAAAACAGGATGATAAGACAATAGAATAATTAAAGAACAAGAAAAGCTTTAGAAATTTAAAATATGGTGATTTAAATTAAAAAATCAATAGAAGGTAAAAGACAAAGTTGAAGTATCTCTGAGAAACAGAACAACAACAACAAAACTAGAAAAGGAAAGAAAAGTAGAACCAGTTAAAAGGCTCAATATCTAGTTAATAGGGATTTCAGAAAAAAAAAAAAAAGGAACAAATGAAAATTGTCAGCTACTGTATTAGTATGGGTTCTCCAGACAAAAAGAATCAATGGTGTATCTATTTCTATTTATATAAATTCAATACATTTATTTTAAGGAATCAGCTTACTTGATTATGGAGGCCAAGTTCCCAGAACTGCAATCAGCAAGCTAGAGACCCAGGAAAGTCACTGATGTATTTCCAGTTCAAGCCCGAGTTCAAAGGCAGAATACTGATTTCCTATATGGAAGACTAGCAGAGAAAGGGAATTCTCTCTTACTCAGCATTTTTTTTTTTTTTTCTATTCAGGGTTTCAATGAATTGAATGAGGCCTACCCACAGTAGAGGACAATTTCTACCTTGCCTCTGACATCCAGTGATTATACGCCCCCAACTTCAGCAGGAAATGGAAGGTTTGATCCATGAGGAGATGATGCCAAAGAAACTCTGGACTCAGGGATGGTAACAGGCACAACTGAAGGAGATGAGGCACCAGACAGAAAACAGGGATTGAGTGAAAGGCTACACACTGCATGGTGATGCCCATGGCCTTTTCCCCACCTCAGTCCCAGAATGCTGACAAGGAAGCTTATACCCTTCAGTCAGCAACCTGAATAATTTTTCCTTGGAGATATTCCAAGAAAAAAGGTCTATTGACATTTAGTGCTGTCCAGTAAAATGTCCATGTTCCACTTGAATATCCTATAGTGCAACTCACCATTCAGCAAGCCCCATTCATGTTCCTGAAGCTTTCAATCAGCATTTTAGCACCTCATGTCTAACATGAACTGGCCATCTTTTTGAGGAAAGCCTCTAACATGAAAAAATAGGAGCAAAAGGACAAGAAAAAAGGAACTCAGAAGAATCAAAGACAGTACAAAGAACAGAAGGAAACTTCAAATGACTAATCCCCTCTGAAAGATAAGTCATGATACCACATCCTTCAAACAAAAACAGGATGATAAGACAATAGAATAATTAAAGAACAAGAAAAGCTTTAGAAATTTAAAATATGGTGATTTAAATTAAAAAATCAATAGAAGGTAAAAGACAAAGTTGAAGTATCTCTGAGAAACAGAACAACAACAACAAAACTAGAAAAGGAAAGAAAAGTAGAACCAGTTAAAAGGCTCAATATCTAGTTAATAGGGATTTCAGAAAAAAAAAAAAAAGGAACAAATGAAAATTGTCAGCTACTGTATTAGTATGGGTTCTCCAGACAAAAAGAATCAATGGTGTATCTATTTCTATTTATATAAATTCAATACATTTATTTTAAGGAATCAGCTTACTTGATTATGGAGGCCAAGTTCCCAGAACTGCAATCAGCAAGCTAGAGACCCAGGAAAGTCACTGATGTATTTCCAGTTCAAGCCCGAGTTCAAAGGCAGAATACTGATTTCCTATATGGAAGACTAGCAGAGAAAGGGAATTCTCTCTTACTCAGCATTTTTTTTTTTTTTTCTATTCAGGGTTTCAATGAATTGAATGAGGCCTACCCACAGTAGAGGACAATTTGCTTTTCTCACTGATTCAAATGTTAATCTTATCTAGAAACACTCAGGCACACCCAGAATAATGTTTAACCAGCTATCTGGGCACTCTGTGGCCCCATCAAGCTGACACGTAAAATTAACCATCATAGCAGACACAACACAGGAACATATTCCAGAATAAAGAATGTGAAAGGTCCAAATAAGAATGAGAAATGAAGATGATCCATATCAAGGCACATCACTGAAAAATCCTTCATCATTAAGGATATTAAAAATATAAAAGCTTCCAGGAAAAAAAAAAAGAAAGAAAACCTTCAAGGAACTAGAATAGCTTTAGATTCTCAACAATTCTAGCGAAAAATGAAAGTGAAAGTCACTCAGTCATGTCTGACTTTTTGTGACTCCATGGACTGTAGCCTGCTGGACTCCTCTGTCCATGGAATCCTACAGGTAGAAAGCTATTCCCTTCTCCAGGGGATCTTAGCAACCCAGGGATCGAACTCAGGTCTCCCATATTTCAGGTGGATTCTTTGCTGTCTGAGCCACCAGGAAAGCTCAAGAATACTGGAGTGGGTAGCCCATTCCTTCTCCAGGGTGTCTTCCCAACCCAAGAATCAAACCAGAATCTCCTGCTTTACAGGTGGATTCCTTACCAGCTGAGCTACTATTTTTCCTTAATTCAAATACTTAATTCAAATGGCTAAATGCATTAGGACTTGTACTTTATTATTTTACTTAGAAAGCATTTCCATCAGAGTAAAATATTTTCTATTGTAAGGAATGAAAAAAATTTGTTCCTTCTACTCTTCTAGGTTCTTAGTTGGGACTCTGTAACAAAAGACAGATTAATAAGAGAAAAGCATTTAAATGTATCCAATATAAGTTCAATGTGGCACAAAAGCCTTCACAAGGAGATGAAGACCCCAGGGAACAGTTAAACCTGAGTGTTTTGATACTAGCTTTGATAAAGAATGCAAAGTCACAGAAAATTCCGATAGGACCAAAGTGCATGAGCCAAGAGTACCAAACTGCAGGCAACTTAGCAAGGAGGCTGGTTGTTCAGATTTCCCTTCACTGCCCCTCCTTTTCTCTGGAAAGAGGGAGATCACTTGCCGCAGGAGGGTCTTTGGCCTTCTTCCAGGAAGACGACAAGATCAGAGGTTTCTTCCCACACCTGCCATTTCTCAGATTCCTTCAGCTTAAAATATTCAGTGTGCCAAGTTGCCATATTTGGGGGTAGCGTATTCTTAACCCTATCCCTATCATAAATTAAATGTATTAACTCTTTATGAAATATTGTTGCTAACAATCTTTATGTAGAAACAAGTGATTCTATAATTTTATTTTACTCTTTTTACATACACTTCCTATTATATTCTCTTGATAATCATCAAAGGGAACATCCCAGAATTAATACTTTAAAAGTTAATGAATTATTCAGACATATTCTTTTGAGATATTTATATACATCCTCTCACATAATTTCCTTTTCCTAATCAGGGCAAAAGTATTAATATCCAATCTGTATATCTTGGCTTGAACTTCTTTACATTATCTTTGTATGTGCAATGGTCTTATACACATATAGAAACAATCTACAGGAATATATAATAAAAAGATGGCTGGGAAGTAGAATTGGGGAGGATTTTCTAAAATACTTTACAGTCTTTATGTGTTATTTTTATAATAGAATATATTCGTGTGTGTATGGAGTTATATATGTAAAATAAAATAAGAGGTTTTGCCTAGTTAAAAAAAAAAGAAAAATATTTTTGTTAATAATATACCTTTATATTTTAATCAGGTTGTCCATTTTTAAAAATTCTACCTTTTTATTTTAAGTTTAATTTTTAAATTGGAGTATAATTGTTTTATAATGTTGAGTTAGTTTCTGCTGTACAACAATGTGAATCATTTATAGGGATACATATATCCCCTCTCTCTTGAGCCTCTCTTTAACCATACACTTTTATCTTTTTCTTTTGAACTTTTATGTTGTATTTGGGTATAGCTGATTAATGAGTTGTGATAGTTTCCTGTGAATACCAAAGGGATTCAGCCATACACTTACACATACCCATTTTCCCCAAAGAGGAGATCACTTGCCGGAAAAGTAAAAATGGGACCAAAGTGCATGAGCCAAGAGTACCAAACTGCAGGCAACTTAGCAAGGAGGCTGGTTGTTCAGATTTCCCTTCACTGCCCCTCCTTTTCTCTGGAAAGAGGGAGATCACTTGCCGCAGGAGGGTCTTTGGCCTTCTTCCAGGAAGACGACAAGATCAGAGGTTTCTTCCACACCTGCCATTTCTCAGATTCCTTCAGCTTAAAATATTCAGTGTGCCAAGTTGCCATATTTGGGGGTAGCGTATTCTTAACCCTATCCCTATCATAAATTAAATGTATTAACTCTTTATGAAATATTGTTGCTAACAATCTTTATGTAGAAACAAGTGATTCTATAATTTTATTTTACTCTTTTTACATACACTTCCTATTATATTCTCTTGATAATCATCAAAGGGAACATCCCAGAATTAATACTTTAAAAGTTAATGAATTATTCAGACATATTCTTTTGAGATATTTATATACATCCTCTCACATAATTTCCTTTTCCTAATCAGGGCAAAAGTATTAATATCCAATCTGTATATCTTGGCTTGAACTTCTTTACATTATCTTTGTATGTGCAATGGTCTTATACACATATAGAAACAATCTACAGGAATATATAATAAAAAGATGGCTGGGAAGTAGAATTGGGGAGGATTTTCTAAAATACTTTACAGTCTTTATGTGTTATTTTTATAATAGAATATATTCGTGTGTGTATGGAGTTATATATGTAAAATAAAATAAGAGGTTTTGCCTAGTTAAAAAAAAAAAGAAAAATATTTTTGTTAATACTATACCTTCATATTCTAATCAGGTTGTCCATTTTTTAAAAATTCTACCTTTTTATTTTAAGTTTAATTTTTTTAAATTGGAGTATAATTGTTTTATAATGTTGAGTTAGTTTCTGCTGTACAACAATGTGAATCATTTATAGGGATACATATATCCCCTCTCTCTTGAGCCTCTCTTTAACCATACACTTTTATCTTTTTCTTTTGAACTTTTATGTTGTATTTGGGTATAGCTGATTAATGAGTTGTGATAGTTTCCTGTGAATACCAAAGGGATTCAGCCATACACTTACACATACCCATTTTTCCCCAAATCCCCCTCTCATCCAGGCTGCCACATAACATTGAGCAGATTCCATGTGCTATACAATAGGTCCTTGTTGGCTATCCATTTCACATATACCGGTGTATATATGTCCATCCCAAATGTCCTAACTATTCCTTCTCCCCACTCCCAGCAATCATAAGTTCTTTCTCTAATACTGTGAGTCTCTGGTTTGTAAGTTCACTTGTATCATTTCTTTTTAGATTCCACATATAAGGGATGTCCTATGATAGTTCTCATCTGTCTGACTTACTTCACTCAGTATCACACTCTCTAGATTCATCCATGTTGCTACAAATGGCATCATTTCATTCTTCTAATGGTTGAGTAATATTCCATTGTATATACATGCAAAAGGTTCTTTATCCATGTTCTTTAGCTGTCAATGGACATTTGGGTAGTTTCCAACCACTTGTAACTAGTTCTGCAAAGGAAATTGGGGTGCATATATCATTTCAGATCATGTTTTTCTCTGGATATATGCCCAAGAATGGGATTGCAGGGTCATGTGGCAGATCTGCTTTTTAAGGAGCTTCCATACTGTTCTCCATAGTAGCTGGAGAACATGGGATCTCCCTTCCATCCCACCCCTCCAAGTTGCCACAGAGCCCCTGTTTGAGTTCCCTTAGTCCCATAGCATACTCCTCTCCCTCCGGCAATGTCCATAAGTTTGTTCATTATGTCTGTTTCTCAACTGCTGTTTTACATATACATTTATCAGTACCATATTTCTAGATTCTATGTATATGTTTTAGTATATAATATTTATCTTTCTCTTTTTGACTTGCTTCACTGTGTATAATAGGTTCTAGATTCATCCACATCATTAGAACAGATTCAAATGCATTCCTTTTTATGGCTGAGTAATATCCCATTGTATATATGTAAGACAGCTTCCTTATCCATTCATCTTTCAATGGACACCTAGGTTATTTCCATGTTCTAGCTATTATAAATGATGCTTCAATGAACAATGGGGTACATATGTCTCTTTCAATTTTGATTTCCTCAAAATATGGGCATAGTAGTAGGACTGCTGAGTTGTATATTGCTTCTATTTCTAGTTTTTGAAGGAATCTCCAAACTGCCTTCCATAGTGGCTGTGTAAATTCACATTCCCACCAACAGTGCAAGAAGGTTCCCTTTTCTCCACACCCTCTCCAGCACTTATAATTTGCAGATTTTTTTTGATTTTGACCATTCGAATGGGTGATATCTCATTGTAGTTTTGATTCACATTTCTCTAATAATGAGCAATGTTGAGCATCTTTTCACGTGTTTGCTGGGTATCTGTCATCTTTGGAGAGAGATTTGTCCAGGTCTTTTTCCCATTTTCTTAGTGGGCTCTTTTTCAGTTTTTGGTTTTTGGTTTGTTGTTGTTGTTGTTTTTGCTGTTGAGCTGCTTATGTGTTTAGGAAATTAATCCTTTGTCAGTTTCATTTGCTGTTATTTTCTCCCATACTTAGGGTTGTCTTTTCACCCTGTTAATAGTTTCCTTTGTTGTATAAAAGCTTTTAAATTTAATTAGGTCCCACTTTATTTTTGTTTTTATTTCGATTACTCTAGGAGGCAGGTCATACAAAATCTTGCTTTGATTTATGTCATCGAGTATTCTGCTATGTCTTCCTCTAAAAGTTTTATAGTTTCTGGTATTACATTTAGGTCTTTAACCCATGTTTAGTTTGTCTTTGTGTATGGTGCTAGGAAGTGTTCTAATTTCATTCTTTTACATGTTGCTGTCCAGTTTTTCAAGTACCACTTATTGAAGAGTCTGTCTTCGCCCTGTTGTATATTCTTGCCTCCTTTGTCAAAAATAAGATACCCATAAGTGCATAGGTTTATCATCTGGGCTATCTTGTTCTACTGGTCTATATTCTCTTTTTGTGCCAATACCATACTGTCTGGATGATTTTCACTTTGTAGTATCATCTGAAGTCAAGAAGGTAGACTCCTCCAGCTCCATTCTTCTTTCACAAGATTGCTTTGGCTATTTAGATCTTTTGTGTCTCCATATGAATTATGACTTTTTTATTCTATTTCTGTGAAAAATGACATTGATAATTTGATTGGGATTGCATTGAATCTATAGATTGCCTTGGGTAATACAGTTACTTTAACAATGTTGATTCTTCCAATTCTTCCATCATATATCTTTCCATTTATTTATGTCTTCTTCAGTTTCTTTCATCAGCACCTAATAGTTTTCAGAATACAGGCCTTTTGTCTCCCTAAGTAGGTTTATTCCTGGGTGTTTTAGTCATTTTAGTGCAATGGTGAATAGAATTGCTTCTTGAATTTCTTTCTGATTTTTTTGTTATTACTGTATAGAAATGCAACAGACTTCTGTGTGTTAATTTTGTAACTTGCAACCTTACTAAATTCATTGATGAGTCTTAGTAGTATTCTGGTACATCTTTAAGGATCTCCTATATATGGTATCATATCATCTGCAAACAGTGACAGTTTGACTTCTTTTCCAGCTTGGATTCCCTTTACTTGTTTTTCTTCTCTGACTGCTGTAGGTAGGACTTCCAGAGTTATGTTGAATAAAAGTGGTGAGTGGACATCCTTGTGTTTTTCCTGATCTCAGAGGGTATGCTTTCAGCATTTTGCCCATGAGTATGATGCTAGCTGTATGTTTGTCACATTTGGACTTTATCATGTTGAGATGCGTACCCTCTACACCCACTTTCTGGAGAGTTTTCACAATAAATAGGTGTTGAATTTTGTGAAAAGCCTTTTCTGCAGCTATTGAGATGACCATATGGTTTTTATTCTTTAATTTTTTAATATGTTGTATCACATTGATTGATTTGTGGATGCTGAAAAAATGTTGCAGCCCTGGGATGAAACCCACTTGGTTGTGGTGTATGCTCTTTTTAATGTATTGTTGGATATGGATTGTTAGTATTTGTATCTATATTCATTAGGAATATTGACCTGTAATTTTCTATCTTTGTGGTATCTTTGCTTGGTTGTCATATCAAGATAATGATGGCTTCATAAAAATAGTTTGGAAGTTTTCCTTCCTCTCTGACTTTTAGGAACAATTTCAGAAGGATAGGTATTAACTCTTCTATAAATTTGTAATACCGATACTGTCTGGATGATTTTCACTTTGTAGTATCATCTGAAGTCAAGAAGGTAGACTCCTCCAGCTCCATTCTTCTTTCACAAGATTGCTTTGGCTATTTAGATCTTTTGTGTCTCCATATGAATTATGACTTTTTTATTCTATTTCTGTGAAAAATGACATTGATAATTTGATTGGGATTGCATTGAATCTATAGATTGCCTTGGGTAATACAGTTACTTTAACAATGTTGATTCTTCCAATTCTTCCATCATATATCTTTCCATTTATTTATGTCTTCTTCAGTTTCTTTCATCAGCACCTAATAGTTTTCAGAATACAGGCCTTTTGTCTCCCTAAGTAGGTTTATTCCTGGGTGTTTTAGTCATTTTAGTGCAATGGTGAATAGAATTGCTTCTTGAATTTCTTTCTGATTTTTTTGTTATTACTGTATAGAAATGCAACAGACTTCTGTGTGTTAATTTTGTAACTTGCAACCTTACTAAATTCATTGATGAGTCTTAGTAGTATTCTGGTACATCTTTAAGGATCTCCTATATATGGTATCATATCATCTGCAAACAGTGACAGTTTGACTTCTTTTCCAGCTTGGATTCCCTTTACTTGTTTTTCTTCTCTGACTGCTGTAGGTAGGACTTCCAGAGTTATGTTGAATAAAAGTGGTGAGTGGACATCCTTGTGTTTTCCTGATCTCAGAGGGTATGCTTTCAGCATTTTGCCCATGAGTATGATGCTAGCTGTATGTTTGTCACATTTGGACTTTATCATGTTGAGATGCGTACCCTCTACACCCACTTTCTGGAGAGTTTTCACAATAAATAGGTGTTGAATTTTGTGAAAAGCCTTTTCTGCAGCTATTGAGATGACCATATGGTTTTTATTCTTTAATTTTTTAATATGTTGTATCACATTGATTGATTTGTGGATGCTGAAAAAATGTTGCAGCCCTGGGATGAAACCCACTTGGTTGTGGTGTATGCTCTTTTTAATGTATTGTTGGATATGGATTGTTAGTATTTGTATCTATATTCATTAGGAATATTGACCTGTAATTTTCTATCTTTGTGGTATCTTTGCTTGGTTGTCATATCAAGATAATGATGGCTTCATAAAAATAGTTTGGAAGTTTTCCTTCCTCTCTGACTTTTAGGAACAATTTCAGAAGGATAGGTATTAACTCTTCTATAAATGTTTGATAAAATTCACCTGTGAAACTATCACATCCTGGATTTTTGTCTGTTGGGAGATTTTTCACCAAATTCAATTTCAGTGCTTGTGATTGGTCTGTTCATATTTTCTAATTCTTCTCATTAGTTGAGGGAGACTATACCTCTCTAAAAATTGTCCGCTTATTCCAGGTTGTCCATTTTATTGGCATACGGTTGTTCATAACATTCTTTTCTCAGTTTCTTTTTTTTAATCTTTTAGAGTTTTGTTGTTTACTGACTCACATCAACCTGGGTCATATGGTGGCTCTATTCCTAGTTTCTTGAAGAATAATCACTTCAAAAATTTTCTGATACTCTTTTATTCTTCTTCTTCCAGAAGTCCTATAATTTGAATGTTGGTGCATGTGATATTATCCCAGAGGTCTCTAAGACTGCACTCAGTTCATTTCATTATTGGAGCTTTATTCTGTTCTTCAGCTCACTTATGTATTCTTCTGCCTCAGATACTCTGATCTCGATTCCTTCTAGAGTATTTTTTTAAGTTCAGCAATTGAGTTTTCTGTACCTGTTTGTTTATTTTTAAGTTCTTGTATTTCTTTGGTCAGTGGGTTAGTTGATTCTTGCATTTTCTCTAATATACGATTTTCGAGGTTTTGAATCATCTTCGCTATCTGTACTATGAATTCTCTTTCAGAAAGTTTGTCTAATTCCTCTTCATTTATTTGAACTTGTGTGTTTGTAGATTGTCTCTTCATTTGTGCAGTATTTTTCTGTCTTTTCATTATTACTATTAATTTTTCAACCTACTGTGTTTGAGGTCTCCTTTCCCCAGGCTTTGAGGTTGAATTCTTTCTAATGTTGCAGCCCTGGGATGAAACCCACTTGGTTGTGGTGTATGCTCTTTTTAATGTATTGTTGGATATGGATTGTTAGTATTTGTATCTATATTCATTAGGAATATTGACCTGTAATTTTCTATCTTTGTGGTATCTTTGCTTGGTTGTCATATCAAGATAATGATGGCTTCATAAAAATAGTTTGGAAGTTTTCCTTCCTCTCTGACTTTTAGGAACAATTTCAGAAGGATAGGTATTAACTCTTCTATAAATGTTTGATAAAATTCACCTGTGAAACTATCACATCCTGGATTTTTGTCTGTTGGGAGATTTTTCACCAAATTCAATTTCAGTGCTTGTGATTGGTCTGTTCATATTTTCTAATTCTTCTCATTAGTTGAGGGAGACTATACCTCTCTAAAAATTGTCCGCTTATTCCAGGTTGTCCATTTTATTGGCATACGGTTGTTCATAACATTCTTTTCTCAGTTTCTTTTTTTTAATCTTTTAGAGTTTTGTTGTTTACTGACTCACATCAACCTGGGTCATATGGTGGCTCTATTCCTAGTTTCTTGAAGAATAATCACTTCAAAAATTTTCTGATACTCTTTTATTCTTCTTCTTCCAGAAGTCCTATAATTTGAATGTTGGTGCATGTGATATTATCCCAGAGGTCTCTAAGACTGCACTCAGTTCATTTCATTATTGGAGCTTTATTCTGTTCTTCAGCTCACTTATGTATTCTTCTGCCTCAGATACTCTGATCTCGATTCCTTCTAGAGTATTTTTTTAAGTTCAGCAATTGAGTTTTCTGTACCTGTTTGTTTATTTTTAAGTTCTTGTATTTCTTTGGTCAGTGGGTTAGTTGATTCTTGCATTTTCTCTAATATACGATTTTCGAGGTTTTGAATCATCTTCGCTATCTGTACTATGAATTCTCTTTCAGAAAGTTTGTCTAATTCCTCTTCATTTATTTGAACTTGTGTGTTTGTAGATTGTCTCTTCATTTGTGCAGTATTTTTCTGTCTTTTCATTATTACTATTAATTTTTCAACCTACTGTGTTTGAGGTCTCCTTTCCCCAGGCTTTGAGGTTGAATTCTTTCTTTCTTTTTGTTTCTGTCCTTGTAAGGTTGGTCATGCGGTCTGTGAAAGCTCCTTGTAGGGTGTTGTAGGAGGTGATTCTTTATTTTTATTTTTTCCCTCTGATGGGCAGGCCTCAGTTAGGTCTGTGAGTGAATGGTTTTGTATTTTTGTCTTGTTTGTTGTTTGGATGAGGCATCTTACTCAGGGTGTTGCTGTTTGTTGGGTGATGCTGGGTCTTGTATACAAGTGCTTGCCTTTGTGGGAGTTCTTGCTGTTTAATACTCCCTAATATTAGACATTCTCTGGTAGTGTAGGGTCTTGGAGTCAGTGCTCCCTCTCTGAAGTCCAGAGTTTAATATCTGGCTGGGGAATGGAGATTCCATAGCTGTTTTGTTAAGGCACTAAACAAGTATTAAAACGAATATACACAAATGAGGAACAAAAGCTGCACCCCTGAAAAATGGCCATTAAAAATTTTGCAAATATTATCTAACAGAATGGAATATGCACATATACATATACATCCATAACAAAACTTAAACAGTCAAAAAAAAAAAAAAAGTGAAATAGATTGACCCAGCAAACAGAGGAAACCAAAAATAATATACACCAGTTAAGAACCAAACTAGCTAGAGCACAAACTGGAAAACAAAACTATAGCAAGGTCCCAACTGGAAATAGAGCAATGAAAGTAAAACAGTCTAACAAATATGATAAGGAAGGGCTTCCCTTGTGGCTCAGTGGATAAGAACCCATCTGCCAATGCAGGAGACACAGGTTCGAGCCCTGATCCGGGAAGATCCCACATACCGCAGAGCAGCTAAACTCAGACATCAACAAAGACCCAGCACAGCCAAAAATAAATAAATAAAAGTTTTAAAAATATATATGATAAGGAAAAGAAAGAAGAGTAAGGTTAGATAGAGAAGAAAGATAGAATAGTGATGCAAAGTTAAATGGCGGTAGATAAAGAAGATTTGTATAAAGTTGAGTGCAACAGGAAAAGAACAGTAGTGAAAGCAAACAAGGGAATAGTTGTAGAAAAAATAATAATCAATATAAAAAATTTAACAATTTAAACAGAGAAAAAAATATAGAAAAACAAAACAAACACAAAAACCCTACAAGATCATGAAAGTCCAATGTAGAAGACGTATTTAACCAAAATAAAAATGGTGATTTAAAAACAATCCAAAAACTTGAATATATTTGATAGTACCAATAAAATTGACAACTGCAACAACAGAGGAAAAAGAAAAAAAGGATTAAAAAAAAAATAGGGGCTTGGCAAGAAAACAAAAACCCCATAGAACAACAAAAGGCCAATGTAGAAGCAGAAGTATATAACCAAAATAAAAAAGTGATCTTAAAAAAAATAAATCTTAAAAAAAATTTAAAAATAAATCTTAAAAGCTTAAACATATTGAAAAGTACTAATAAAATTGGCAACTACAACAGTAGAAGAAGAAAAATAAAATGGAGGGAGGAGAAAAAATATTGAGAAGAAACTCTAGAACCAGTCAAAATGTAAAAATAATACAATTTCTTTTTTTGAGTCTCTTCTGTCAGCACCCTTTCCCTTGCTGTGACAGTTGACCTTGCCTGTCTAGGATGCCTCCCACTCCTGGGCTGGTCTCTGGACCTGCTATGGGGGCAGACTGGACTGCAATATGGGCCTACTTATATGGCCTCCAATGGCCATAGCGGTCACAACTAGTACACTTTTCAACTAGTGAACTGTCATTGTCCTTCTATATGATCCATAGACCCTAAGTCTTTATCCATACATCTGTTGATGGACAGCTAGGTTTCGTCAATGTCCTGGCTACTGTATATAGTGTTGCAATGAAAAATGGGGTACATATGTTTTTCTCAATTTTGGTTTCCTCAGGGTATATTCTAAGTAGTGGGATTGCTGGGTTATATGGTGGTTTTTGCTCCTAGCTTTTGAAGGAATCTCCATACTGTCTTCCATAGTGGCTGTATTAGCTTACATTCCCACCAATAGTGCAAGAAGGCTCCCTTTTCTCCACACCCTCTCCAGCATTTATTGTTTATAGATTTTTTGATGATGGTCATTCTGACCAGTGTGAGGTGGTATTTCAAGGTAGTTTTGATTTGGATTTCTCAAATAATCACCAACACTGAGCATCTTTTCATGTGTTTATTAGCCATCTGTATCTCTTCTTTGGAGAAATGCCTGCTTAGGTCTTTTGCCCAGTTTTTGATTGGGTTGTCTGTTTTTTTTGGTATTGACCTGTATGAGCTGCTTGCATATTTTGGAAATTAATCCTTTGTCAGTTGTTTCATCTGCTATTATTTTCTCCTATTCTCAGGGTTGTCTTTTCATCTTGTTTATAGTTTCCTTTGCTGTGTAAAAGCTTTTAAATTTAATTAGGTCTCACTTATTTATTTTGGTTTTTATTTGCATTACTCTAGGAGGTGATCATACAGGATCTTGCTTTGATTTATATCATCAAGTGTTCTGCCCATGTTTTTCTCTAAGAGTTTTATAGTTTCTGGTCCGACATTTAGGTCTTTAATCCATTTTGAGTTTATGTTTCTGCATGGTGTTAGGATATGTTCCAATTTAGTTCTTTTACATGTAGCTGTCCGGTTTTCCCAGCACGACTTATTGAAGAGGCTATCTTTTCCCCATTGTATATTTTTGCCTCCTTCGTCAAAAATAAGGTATCCATTGCTGTATGAGTTTATCTCTGGGCTCTCTATCTTGTTCCATTGGTCTGTGATTCTGTTTTTGTACCAGCACTATACTATTTTAAGAGCTATATCGTTGTAGTATATTCTGAAGTCAGGGAGGTTGATTCCTCCAGCTCCATTCTTCTTTCTCAAGATTGTTTTGGCTATTTAGGTCTTTTGTATCTCCATATGAATGGTGATTTTTTTTTTATTCTGGTTCAGTGAGAAATGTCATTGGTAATTTGATAGGGATTGCATTGAATCTGTAGATTACAGTTGGTAGCAAAATCATTTTCACAATATTGATTCTTCCAACCCATGAACATAGAATACTTCTCCATCTGTTTTTGCCATTTTTGATTTCTTTCATCATTGTCTTTTAGGTTTTTTTTAAATATAGAGATCTTTTGTCTCTAAGTAGTTTTGTTCCTAGGTATCTTATTCTTTTTTGTTCCAATGGTAATTGGGATTGATTCCTTAATTTCCCTGTCTAATATTACATTACCAGTGTACAGGAATGCAACTGATTTCTGTATATTGATTTTCCATCGTGCTACTTTGCTAAATTCATGGATTATTTCCAGTAATTTTCTGACAGTATCTTTAGGGTTTACTATATAGCATCTTTTGTCTGCAAACAGTGAGAGTTTTACTTCTTTTCCAATCTGGATTTCTTTTATTTCATTTTCTTATCTGATTGTTGTAACTAGGACTTTCAAAACTATATTGAATAATAGTAGTGAGAGTGGGAACAAGGGAATGTTTTCAGTTTTTCATCAGTGAGTATAATGTTTGCTGTTGTTTTATCATAAGTGGCCCTTATTGTGTTGAAGTAGGTTCTTTCTATGCTCATTCTTTGAAGAGTTCTTAATGATAAATGTGTGTTGAACTCTGTTGAAAGCTTTTCCTGCATCTATTGAGATTATCATATGTGCTTTATCTTTTAATTTGCTCATATGCTGTATCATATCGAATGACTTGTGTATATTGAAGTATCCTTGCCTCCTTGGAATAAACCTGATTTGACCATGGTGTATGCTTTTTCTATTGTGTTGTTGAATTCTCTTTGCTAGAATTTTGTTGGGGAGTTTTGCATCCATGTTCATCAGTGACATTGACATGTAATTTTCTTTTTTGAGGACTGTTTTTGTCTAGTTTTGGAATAAGGGTGATGGTAGCCTATTAGAATAAGTTTGGAAGTGCCCTTTCCTCTGCAGTTTTTTGGAAGAGTTTTAGAAGGATAGGAATTAGCTCTTCTCTATATGTTTGATAGAATTCACTGGTGAAGCCATCTGGCCCTAGACTTACAGTTTTGAGATTTTTCATCACATTTTTTATTTCAGTGGTTGTAATTTGCTTGTTCATAATTTCTTTTTCTTCCTGTGGTTAAGTCTTGGAAGATCAAAGTTTTCTAAGAATCTGTGCATTTCTACCAGGTTGTCTATTTTATTAGCATATAGTTGCTTACAATAGCATATATTTTTTTTTTTAAATATAGAGATCTTTTGTCTCTAAGTAGTTTTGTTCCTAGGTATCTTATTCTTTTTTGTTCCAATGGTAATTGGGATTGATTCCTTAATTTCCCTGTCTAATATTACATTACCAGTGTACAGGAATGCAACTGATTTCTGTATATTGATTTTCCATCGTGCTACTTTGCTAAATTCATGGATTATTTCCAGTAATTTTCTGACAGTATCTTTAGGGTTTACTATATAGCATCTTTTGTCTGCAAACAGTGAGAGTTTTACTTCTTTTCCAATCTGGATTTCTTTTATTTCATTTTCTTATCTGATTGTTGTAACTAGGACTTTCAAAACTATATTGAATAATAGTAGTGAGAGTGGGAACAAGGGAATGTTTTCAGTTTTTCATCAGTGAGTATAATGTTTGCTGTTGTTTTATCATAAGTGGCCCTTATTGTGTTGAAGTAGGTTCTTTCTATGCTCATTCTTTGAAGAGTTCTTAATGATAAATGTGTGTTGAACTCTGTTGAAAGCTTTTCCTGCATCTATTGAGATTATCATATGTGCTTTATCTTTTAATTTGCTCATATGCTGTATCATATCGAATGACTTGTGTATATTGAAGTATCCTTGCCTCCTTGGAATAAACCTGATTTGACCATGGTGTATGCTTTTTCTATTGTGTTGTTGAATTCTCTTTGCTAGAATTTTGTTGGGGAGTTTTGCATCCATGTTCATCAGTGACATTGACATGTAATTTTCTTTTTTGAGGACTGTTTTTGTCTAGTTTTGGAATAAGGGTGATGGTAGCCTATTAGAATAAGTTTGGAAGTGCCCTTTCCTCTGCAGTTTTTTGGAAGAGTTTTAGAAGGATAGGAATTAGCTCTTCTCTATATGTTTGATAGAATTCACTGGTGAAGCCATCTGGCCCTAGACTTACAGTTTTGAGATTTTTCATCACATTTTTTATTTCAGTGGTTGTAATTTGCTTGTTCATAATTTCTTTTTCTTCCTGTGGTTAAGTCTTGGAAGATCAAAGTTTTCTAAGAATCTGTGCATTTCTACCAGGTTGTCTATTTTATTAGCATATAGTTGCTTACAATAGTCTTTTACGATCCTATGTATTTCTACGTTGTCTGTTGTAGCCTCTCCTTTCCGAGTTCTGATTTTGTTGATTTGATTCTTCTTCCTTTTCTCTTGATGTCTTGTTAACGGTTTGTCAATTTTTTTTTTATCTTCTCAAAGAAGCAACTTTTAGTTCTATTAATCTTTGCTATTGTTTCTTTCATTACCTTTTTATTTATTTCTGCTCTGGTCGTTATGATTTCTTCCCTTTTGCAAACTTTGTTTTTGTTGTTGTTGTTGTACTTCTTTTTCCAGTTGTTTTAGGTATAGATTTAGGTTATCTATTTGATGTTTTTCTTATTTCTTGAGGTAGGACTATGTCGTGATAACCTCCTTCTTAGAATTGCTTTTGTTGCATTCCATAGGTTTTGAGTGTACTGTTTTCACTGTCATTTGTTTCTAGGATTTTTTTTTTTAATTTCCCTTTTGATTTCTTCAGTAATCTGTTCATTATTTAGTAACATATTGTTTAATCTCCATGTATTTGAGGTTTTTAACAGTTTTTTTTTTTTTTTTTTTTCTGTTTTCTGTAATTGATATCTAATTTCCTAGCACTGTGGTCAAAAAAGATTCTTGATAATATTTCAATTTTTTTTTTTGAATTTACTGAGGTTTTATTCATGACCCAAGATGTGGTCTATCATGGAGAATATTCCATGTACACTTGAGAAGAAAGTGTATTCTGCACTTGTGTGGAAAGTTCTGATGATACCAATTAGGTTCATTTGGTCTAATGTTTAATGTAAGGTTTGTGTTTCCTTAATTTTCTGTTTTGATGTCCATTTGTGTATGTGGAGTGTTAAAGTCTCCCTAGTATTATTGTTGCTGTCAGTTTTCTATTTTATGTCTGTTAGTATTTATCTTATGTATTGAGGTGCACCTATGTTGGGTGCATAAATATTACAATTGTTATGTCTTCCTCTTGGACTGATCTCTTGATCATCATGTAGTGTTCTTCTTTTATCTCTTGTAATAGTATTTGTTTTAAAGTCTATTTTGTCTGAAATGAGAATTCCCACTCCAGATTTCTTTTGATTTCCATTTGCATGGAATTTTTTCCCCCATCATTTTACTTTCAGTCTGTATGGGTCTCTAGGTCTGAAGTGGGTCTCTTGTAGACATCATATGTGCTGGTCTTGTTCTTTTTGTATCCATTCAGCCAATCTGTGTCTTTTGGTTACAGCATTTAATCCTTTCACATTTAAAGTAATTTTTGAATATATGTTACTATTGGCATTTTCTTTCATTACCTTTTTATTTATTTCTGCTCTGGTCGTTATGATTTCTTCCCTTTTGCAAACTTTGTTTTTGTTGTTGTTGTTGTACTTCTTTTTCCAGTTGTTTTAGGTATAGATTTAGGTTATCTATTTGATGTTTTTCTTATTTCTTGAGGTAGGACTATGTCGTGATAACCTCCTTCTTAGAATTGCTTTTGTTGCATTCCATAGGTTTTGAGTGTACTGTTTTCACTGTCATTTGTTTCTAGGATTTTTTTTTTTAATTTCCCTTTTGATTTCTTCAGTAATCTGTTCATTATTTAGTAACATATTGTTTAATCTCCATGTATTTGAGGTTTTTAACAGTTTTTTTTTTTTTTTTTTTTCTGTTTTCTGTAATTGATATCTAATTTCCTAGCACTGTGGTCAAAAAAGATTCTTGATAATATTTCAATTTTTTTTTTTGAATTTACTGAGGTTTTATTCATGACCCAAGATGTGGTCTATCATGGAGAATATTCCATGTACACTTGAGAAGAAAGTGTATTCTGCACTTGTGTGGAAAGTTCTGATGATACCAATTAGGTTCATTTGGTCTAATGTTTAATGTAAGGTTTGTGTTTCCTTAATTTTCTGTTTTGATGTCCATTTGTGTATGTGGAGTGTTAAAGTCTCCCTAGTATTATTGTTGCTGTCAGTTTTCTATTTTATGTCTGTTAGTATTTATCTTATGTATTGAGGTGCACCTATGTTGGGTGCATAAATATTACAATTGTTATGTCTTCCTCTTGGACTGATCTCTTGATCATCATGTAGTGTTCTTCTTTTATCTCTTGTAATAGTATTTGTTTTAAAGTCTATTTTGTCTGAAATGAGAATTCCCACTCCAGATTTCTTTTGATTTCCATTTGCATGGAATTTTTTCCCCCATCATTTTACTTTCAGTCTGTATGGGTCTCTAGGTCTGAAGTGGGTCTCTTGTAGACATCATATGTGCTGGTCTTGTTCTTTTTGTATCCATTCAGCCAATCTGTGTCTTTTGGTTACAGCATTTAATCCTTTCACATTTAAAGTAATTTTTGATATATATGTTACTATTGGCATTTTCTTAATTGCATTGGGTTTGTTTTTATAGGTCTTTCCTTTCTCTTGTCTTTATTGCCTAGACTAATATAAATCCCTTTAGCATTTGTTATAAAGGTGATTTGGAGGTGCTAAATTATTTTAACTTTTGCTTATCTGTAAAGCTTTTGATTTCTCTATCAATTTGGAATGAGATCCTTGTTAGGTAAAGCAATCTTGGCAGTCTTTGTTATACATTGTTTTCCTTTCACTACTTTAAATATATCCTGTCATTCCCTTCTGGCTGCGGAGTTTCCACTGAAAGATCAGGTGTTAATTGTATAGATATTCACTCACTTGTATGTTATTTGTTTCTTTTCTGTTGTCGTGGGCACAGTGTTGGAGCTTACTCTAATTACTATTCTCACTAGTTCTCACTAAGAGACACTATATTAAATAGCTCAGAGACATTTTCACAAACACGGTGCAGTCCCCTCAGGGTGTGAGCCTCAGACTTCGACAATAAAGTGTCGTGGTCTCGAGTATTGTCAAACCAAGAGTGGGTTTATTAATCATCAAATAAAGGCAAGCAAAAATAGTCAGAAATAATCAGAACTCAATCAAATGCAAACAGATGTTCTTATCCCAGAACTGGAGAGTCTCAGTCTCACATCGGCGCAGCCGATTTATGTGAGTGAGCCTCCCGCACAATCTTCCTTTTCCCTTTTTATATTTTTTTCCAACTAGAAATCTCAAGTTAATTAATAATCATGAAAAAGCTTTTTGTCTCTCTAGAGATGCAAAAGAGTTCATCACCAGAGCCTTTTCTCCCCCACCAACACCTTTGCTCTTGAGGGGAAACATTCTTACAATTCTTAATCTATGAAGGGAACTAGAGTTGTAAAAGCGTGTTTCATTACATTGAAAAGGGGCAAGAGGAAGAGGTTTTGCACTCTGCATTAGCACTTCTATCGATGTTTGCTGAAGGTAATAGTTTAAAACTGCTAATCTTATGAGTGGAGCTATTCCAGCCCAGGCTTTTATCAGTAACTAGCTACCTATCCATCCTTGGAGGAGGTTTCAGAGAAGCGAGGCTTGCAGGCAGCACCTATTGTTAGTGTGAGGAGACAATTGTCTGCTCAGCCCGAATATCCTTTCTCGATCTTTCCTGTGAGAAGTGAACATGCCTTTACTTGCCCGTGATACTGTTCATAGACAAACAGGCATGGATGACCTTGGTTTTCTTCAAGCTTCGTTTCCTAGGGTTTAAAACCTCTAATTAACTTTTACCCGATAATTATTTAACCAGTAAAAAATCCAAAAGTATCTCCTTTATGTTCACTAAGCCATCCAGTTTTCAGGAACACACAAAACAGAGTTTTATTTTCCTGAGATGTCCCGGTTCAGAGAGGGATTTATTCTCACTATGAAACATGATGTTCCATTTGATCCTAATTCTTTAGCACTATAACCTTTTGGATGTATTGTACTGGATATTTTTTTGCAGATGGTTATATAATAGCAACATTGGAGCCTGGTGTATAATCAGTCATGAAAAATCGTAACCAGTTCATGAAATAAAAGTCAGCAATCCTTAGAATTGTTGCCAAATACTTTTATTACCTTCTTATGCATTTGGAGCCTGGGGATCTGCTGTAAGAGTTTATAAAATGGCAGAAAGGCAAAAAAAAAAGGAATGATTTCCTCTCCCATGGACATACTCTGGCTCCTTTCCACCTATTAGAGTATGCAGAAGCACAGTTTTTAAAAATACAATAACAGAAATCCAAAGATGGTAGGCTAGATTTGCACATAGTTGAAGGAAGGCTTTCCCCAAGGTGTGCCTACATTTTTCTTTAATTTTCTTTGATGACAGCTACCTACTGTTTTTGCACTCTTTATAATGCCAAGAGTTTATATGTGGAAAAAACAGAGTAGGAAATTAAGCACCAGTTTCCAACTTAGGACCCTGGGTTCAAGTCTTGGCTCTGCCTCAGACTGGCAAGTTATTTAATCTCACAGAATTTTTAAAGATCCAATAAGTAACATATGGGAAACTTTTATTCAAATAAACCTAACCAAGTTTAAAACTGCTAATCTTATGAGTGGAGCTATTCCAGAGCTTTTATCAGTAACTAGCTACCTATCCATCCTTGGAGGAGGTTTCAGAGAAGCGAGGCTTGCAGGCAGCACCTATTGTTAGTGTGAGGAGACAATTGTCTGCTCAGCCCGAATATCCTTTCTCGATCTTTCCTGTGAGAAGTGAACATGCCTTTACTTGCCCGTGATACTGTTCATAGACAAACAGGCATGGATGACCTTGGTTTTCTTCAAGCTTCGTTTCCTAGGGTTTAAAACCTCTAATTAACTTTTACCCGATAATTATTTAACCAGTAAAAAATCCAAAAGTATCTCCTTTATGTTCACTAAGCCATCCAGTTTTCAGGAACACACAAAACAGAGTTTTATTTTCCTGAGATGTCCCGGTTCAGAGAGGGATTTATTCTCACTATGAAACATGATGTTCCATTTGATCCTAATTCTTTAGCACTATAACCTTTTGGATGTATTGTACTGGATATTTTTTTGCAGATGGTTATATAATAGCAACATTGGAGCCTGGTGTATAATCAGTCATGAAAAATCGTAACCAGTTCATGAAATAAAAGTCAGCAATCCTTAGAATTGTTGCCAAATACTTTTATTACCTTCTTATGCATTTGGAGCCTGGGGATCTGCTGTAAGAGTTTATAAAATGGCAGAAAGGCAAAAAAAAAAGGAATGATTTCCTCTCCATGGACATACTCTGGCTCCTTTCCACCTATTAGAGTATGCAGAAGCACAGTTTTTAAAAATACAATAACAGAAATCCAAAGATGGTAGGCTAGATTTGCACATAGTTGAAGGAAGGCTTTCCCCAAGGTGTGCCTACATTTTTCTTTAATTTTCTTTGATGACAGCTACCTACTGTTTTTGCACTCTTTATAATGCCAAGAGTTTATATGTGGAAAAAACAGAGTAGGAAATTAAGCACCAGTTTCCAACTTAGGACCCTGGGTTCAAGTCTTGGCTCTGCCTCAGACTGGCAAGTTATTTAATCTCACAGAATTTTTAAAGATCCAATAAGTAACATATGGGAAACTTTTATTCAAATAAACCTAACCAAGACAGATTTATATTCCCTTAGAAATCTTAACAAAGACATCATTTTAGAATGTCTCCTTGCTTAATATTTAATTAATGTCTGTGTGTATAGCAGATAGGCTTCCCTAGGGGCTCAGATGGTAAAGAATCTGCCTGAAATGCAGGAGAGCTGGCTTGATCCTCGGACCGGGAAGATCCCCTGGAGAAAGAAATGGCTGTCTGTGTCTGGAGAATCTACATAACTTTGTCAGCACTATGTCTGGTAATAGATACTCAGTCAATACTGAGGGGAAAGAGACTGTAAGAGAGTGAATTTATCACTCCAGAATGTCTTTTTGGTATCTGGATTATTCTGAGCTGGCCAAAAGATGCAGAAAGAAGCTTTGACCTTCCCCTCTTAACTACATGTAGAATTTATTTAGCGAGCCTATTACAGGCACAGGATTATCACTAGAGATAACAATAGAATAAACTAGGTGTGGCAGACAAGAAGAAATCTAGTAAATTTTATTTGTCCCATGGGGCTCAGGAAACACTTATTTGCAAACACTGCTTTTCTATCTCCTTGTGAATTGCTTTCCTCCCTTTTGAAGTCTCAAATTCCAATCCCCAGCATCAACTTTTGTCTTTAGCTGAAAATGGCATTTAGGTGAGGGTTTCAGATATTTTGGCAAGTTGTTCAGTTTTCCTGAGTCTTTTCCATTTACAAATGTTATTAAACATTGTCTGTTTTTCTCTAAAACAGGTAAGTGGCTAAACAGATAAATGGATAATCTGTCTCATGCCATTTTAATTCTTAAACAAGCAGAAGAACCTAGAAAGCTAAAGGAAAATTATTCCTCCCCAGCAGTGGCTCAGTAGTAAAGAATCACCTGCAGTGTAGGAGCTACAGGAGACTTGGGTTTGATACCTAGGTTGGGAAGATCTCCTGAAGGAAGGCATGACAACCCACTCCAGTATTCTTTCCTGGAGAACCCCATGGACAGAGGAGCCTGGTGGGCTACAGTCCATAGGATTGCTAAGAGTCGAACATAACTAAAGTGGTTTAACACGCATGCACAACTGCAGAAATCCCTTAAGAAGGGAATAGGAACTTTATTCAAATAAACCTAACCAAGACAGATTTATATTCCCTTAGAAATCTTAACAAAGACATCATTTTAGAATGTCTCCTTGCTTAATATTTAATTAATGTCTGTGTGTATAGCAGATAGGCTTCCCTAGGGGCTCAGATGGTAAAGAATCTGCCTGAAATGCAGGAGAGCTGGCTTGATCCTCGGACCGGGAAGATCCCCTGGAGAAAGAAATGGCTGTCTGTGTCTGGAGAATCTACATAACTTTGTCAGCACTATGTCTGGTAATAGATACTCAGTCAATACTGAGGGGAAAGAGACTGTAAGAGAGTGAATTTATCACTCCAGAATGTCTTTTTGGTATCTGGATTATTCTGAGCTGGCCAAAAGATGCAGAAAGAAGCTTTGACCTTCCCCTCTTAACTACATGTAGAATTTATTTAGCGAGCCTATTACAGGCACAGGATTATCACTAGAGATAACAATAGAATAAACTAGGTGTGGCAGACAAGAAGAAATCTAGTAAATTTTATTTGTCCCATGGGGCTCAGGAAACACTTATTTGCAAACACTGCTTTTCTATCTCCTTGTGAATTGCTTTCCTCCCTTTTGAAGTCTCAAATTCCAATCCCCAGCATCAACTTTTGTCTTTAGCTGAAAATGGCATTTAGGTGAGGGTTTCAGATATTTTGGCAAGTTGTTCAGTTTTCCTGAGTCTTTTCCATTTACAAATGTTATTAAACATTGTCTGTTTTTCTCTAAAACAGGTAAGTGGCTAAACAGATAAATGGATAATCTGTCTCATGCCATTTTAATTCTTAAACAAGCAGAAGAACCTAGAAAGCTAAAGGAAAATTATTCCTCCCCAGCAGTGGCTCAGTAGTAAAGAATCACCTGCAGTGTAGGAGCTACAGGAGACTTGGGTTTGATACCTAGGTTGGGAAGATCTCCTGAAGGAAGGCATGACAACCCACTCCAGTATTCTTTCCTGGAGAACCCCATGGACAGAGGAGCCTGGTGGGCTACAGTCCATAGGATTGCTAAGAGTCGAACATAACTAAAGTGGTTTAACACGCATGCACAACTGCAGAAAACCAGTATCACCATCGCTGTTGATGCTGTTATTTGGTATAAAACATGGAACCCAGTTTTCATTGAGCAGATTCAGCAACATATCTGATTTCTGGACAAAAATCATGTCTGGGACCCTGTATTTTACTAACAAAAATAAGAAAAGATTTGAAAATTGGGATCTTTGAGGAAAGGCTGCTCAGTAAGAGGTAACATCTACCTGTTCTGTTGAGTTAGGACTTAAAAGGTAGAGATGTGACTCTTTAGTGCAAAATCCTCCAAGGTTGTCAGCTCTGTGACAGACCCTTAACAAGACATCAGAAAGCACTGACCTTGGTCAGCACACAGTCTCAAGGAGACAGTCAGAATTAAAAGCAAATGAACAAACCACTCTTATAATTGAGGCTGAAATTGAAAGAAGCTATAGTTATAGTTTGTGGCATAAAGGACAGGCAGTCATCTCTGAAAAAAGCACAAATCAATCAGCATGTTACTTCCTACTGTTAGAGATTTTAATGAAACATCCTTTAGATTAATCCACACCGAAGGCCTGCCTCACTTAGTTCCTGACAGGGTGTAATTTATCACTTAAAGAGATATCATTAGCATTAAAACAGAAATGCACAACACAAGACCTACAAGTTAAGTTTTTTGGGAGACAATATGAGGACTGTAGCTCAGGAAGGCAGCACCTTAGATAGCTCTGAGAAACTGTTCCAAAGAGGGAGGGAGGGAAGACAGTATATGTATGATTTTGGTAAAGGGGGAGTACATGCAATCAAGAGCATTTTTTTTTTGTGGAAAGTTTCTGCTGGTCTTGTGTAGCTTCTGCTAGTCATGAGAAACAAGTATCACCATAAAGGATTTTAGTGCTTTTCTAGATATGAGGAGACAATGCTGACACTCAATACATCTATAAACACTGCTGCAAACTGTGCCATTGGCAAACCAGTATGCTTTAGTCAAATTTTCTCTGGAGGAGGAATTTGGAAAGAAGGTTGAAATTTCTATGAATGTATTATTTAATTAATTCTTATCAGATTCTCACGTAGCAGATGTATAGATATATATATCCACACATATGTATATAGAGATTGAAAAACAGTTTTCACCAGGCCCCTGAATTCTGTGCTACTGTCGTACTAAAAGGAAGAAAATAAAGGAGATAATGTTCAAATATCGATAATCATTGAAGAGTAGTAGAATGGGATAATATGAAAACAAGGATTGGAACAGAACAGGCCAGATAAATTTCATCTCTATCAGTTACTAATTGCATAGCCTGAAACATCTCACTTTAAGTTTCTGGGTCTTAAGTTTTCTATCCATCAAATTGAGACAGAAACGTCTATCAGACAAAATAACCAAAAATTTCAGAGATAAACCAGTCAGCTCTGGATCACCCTGGCAGTGAGTTCAGGGACAGTAGGCACCTCTTCCAAAAAAAACTGGGCAAATGTGCCGCTTCTTTTCTACCCACTGGGAGGGCAGTACAGCCTGAACAGCTCCTGCTCAATGACCAAACCCAGCCAGAAAGGGAAGGACAGTCCAAGCTTATGCGGTACCTTAACCACTTCTGATGCTCACACTGATGAGTCCAGCTCCAGTGTCAATAAGCACTCTAGGATTTTGTTAGCAGTGAGTTGGTGTCATCTATCAATATCTATAGGCACATGTAGCTGTAGAGCTGACCTTAGTCATAAGGCATTTTGCACAAGGCCTGATATACAGGGGCAGCTATCATGACCATGATAATGATTATAAACCTTTGGCATAGTGGTTCAGAGTTCTACTATAGAGCCAGACAGAAAAATATGCAGCTATGTGACTTTGAACATTATTTTAAAGGTCTGTAAGAAACAAGTACTCTGAGAAACTGTTCCAAAGAGGAGGAGGAAGACAGTATATGTATGATTTTGGTAAAGGGGAGTACATGCAATCAAGAGCATTTTTTTGTGGAAAGTTTCTGCTGGTCTTGTGTAGCTTCTGCTAGTCATGAGAAACAAGTATCACCATAAAGGATTTTAGTGCTTTTCTAGATATGAGGAGACAATGCTGACACTCAATACATCTATAAACACTGCTGCAAACTGTGCCATTGGCAAACCAGTATGCTTTAGTCAAATTTTCTCTGGAGGAGGAATTTGGAAAGAAGGTTGAAATTTCTATGAATGTATTATTTAATTAATTCTTATCAGATTCTCACGTAGCAGATGTATAGATATATATATCCACACATATGTATATAGAGATTGAAAAACAGTTTTCACCAGGCCCCTGAATTCTGTGCTACTGTCGTACTAAAAGGAAGAAAATAAAGGAGATAATGTTCAAATATCGATAATCATTGAAGAGTAGTAGAATGGGATAATATGAAAACAAGGATTGGAACAGAACAGGCCAGATAAATTTCATCTCTATCAGTTACTAATTGCATAGCCTGAAACATCTCACTTTAAGTTTCTGGGTCTTAAGTTTTCTATCCATCAAATTGAGACAGAAACGTCTATCAGACAAAATAACCAAAAATTTCAGAGATAAACCAGTCAGCTCTGGATCACCCTGGCAGTGAGTTCAGGGACAGTAGGCACCTCTTCCAAAAAAAACTGGGCAAATGTGCCGCTTCTTTTCTACCCACTGGGAGGGCAGTACAGCCTGAACAGCTCCTGCTCAATGACCAAACCCAGCCAGAAAGGGAAGGACAGTCCAAGCTTATGCGGTACCTTAACCACTTCTGATGCTCACACTGATGAGTCCAGCTCCAGTGTCAATAAGCACTCTAGGATTTTGTTAGCAGTGAGTTGGTGTCATCTATCAATATCTATAGGCACATGTAGCTGTAGAGCTGACCTTAGTCATAAGGCATTTTGCACAAGGCCTGATATACAGGGGCAGCTATCATGACCATGATAATGATTATAAACCTTTGGCATAGTGGTTCAGAGTTCTACTATAGAGCCAGACAGAAAAATATGCAGCTATGTGACTTTGAACATTATTTTTAAAGGTCTGTAAGTCTCAATTTCATAATCAGTGAAATGAAAGTAACAGTATCCCTTGCTTTACATTATTATAATAATTAAATGAACTAATATAGAAGAAGATTTAGCATAGTGCCTGGTACATAATAGACATTCAGTAAACATTATTCTTGGTGATAACACCATTAATGTCAGTACAGTATTAACTTGACAATGCAATCTTATGTTTGGGGGAACATTGATAATAGGATGTAAGACTTAATGCCATGTCTACTAATCCCTATGACTTGATGAGAGGCCAGGCCTAAACTCACAGCCTGACATAGAGTAGTGTCCCATCTGACCCCATGTGGTGAACACAAGTACTTAGGAGTTTAGAAGGCCTCTTCAAACCCCTGAGTTCAGCTGGGGAATATTTGCACCCCAAGTCTCAGTCCATAGTCAGCAAATGGCTTTTCCCAGTCTTAAAACCCTCTGCCAGAAGGGTTGCTGGAAACTTTCAACCATGATGAGTCCTGCTCATGGGGCTCAGCTGAGAGAGGCCAAGGAGGAATGCTCAGAGAGCTCAGGTTTCTGTTGTCCCAAGAGAATCCAGGAAATATCTGTGTCCCAAATCCCTACTCATCTCTTCTAGACAGCCACACAGTAGTTACTTATGCAGGTAGGCAAATAGCTCAGAATTCCAAGAAGACAGGTTTCACATTTTTTGACATTTAGTATCAATATTCTCTGAGTGCTCCAGGATATGACACAGGGCCTACCACCAAGATGAGCCTTCAAAGAGAACAACTGGATTCAAAGCCCAGCTCCACCACATTCTTTTTTTTTTTTTTTAAGATTTATTTATTTATTTATTTTGGGCGGGGGTCGGGTTGGGGAGGGAGGGGAGCAGGCGGGCCACTTCTATTGGTCTTTCGTTTCTCTATGTTCATCCGTCTTTGTTCTTTGCCTCCTGTGGGCCTCCCATCGCGGTGGCGTCTGTCATTGCAGAGCGCCAGCTCTGGGCACACGTGCTCCAGAGCTCTGACTCGGTGATTGGACACATCAGTCCAGCCACTCTGCGGCATGTGGGATCTTCCAAGGCCAGGGCTCGAACCAGCACCCCTTGCACTGCAAGGCGGTGTCCTTACCCACTGGACCACCAGGGGAAGCCCAGCTCCACCACATTCTTAACATGTCATTATAAGGATCAGACAGACATGATTGTGTGAAGCACTACAGGGTGTGAAGTGAAGTGAAGTGAAGTGAAAGTTATTCAGTTATGTCCAACTCTTTGCAGTCCCATGCACTGTAGCCTGTTAGGCTCCTCTGTCCATGGGGTTTCCTGGGGTTTCCCAGAAAAGAATACTGGAGTGGGTTGCCATGCCCTTCTCCAGGGGATCTTCCCCACCCAGGGATCAAACCTGCATCTCTTATGTCTCCTACATTGGCAGGCATGTTCTTTACTAGTAGCACCATATATATATATATATATATATATATCACTATGTACAGTGTGAGGAATACAATCAATAACTGTGATATCTTAGTATGATGACATATCATAACTAGACATATGGTGATAATTTTGAAATATGCATGATCAAACCACTATGTTTATAAAGGGAACTGACAACTAACATAGGTCAATTATAATTCAAAAATGAAAAAACCAACAAATTCATTAAAAAAAAAAAAAAAAGACAAATTTGTGGTTACCAGAAGTGGGAAGGGGGGGGAGGAAATTGGATAAATATATTGCTGTATGTTATATGTGAAAGATGTTACTAGAGTAAATCCTAAGAGGGAACTAACATTCTGAGGAACTGATCTCTTAAAGGCCCTAGAGGGAACTTTCTCTGGAGGCTCTTTTCTACACGATCTACAAAAGTGGCAAGGTCTTCGCTATTCTTTTGTGTTATACCCAATATGAGGGGTTCAGTAGGACCCTCAACAAGTTTTTCCCAGGTAGCCAGACATATAGCCCGTACTTGGTCTTCATAAGGGGCAGGGACGGCGGCCTTCTGAATACCAGTGCTCCATCGGTCCGCCGTTCCCAATAGCATTCTGAAAGTTATTGGAATGATGGGATTGGCAGCCTGGTTTCCCTCTGCTTGAGCATGACATTCCTCTTTGAAGAAGGCACACCATTTGATATAAATGTTACTGTGAAGTGCTGCCTTACATAGTATCTTTCAGTCTTGGGTGGTACAAGGTTGGTGGGCTAGCCCTTGGAGTATGGTTTCTGCCCATGGGGAGTTTGGGCCGTCCTCGGCTACCGCCTTCTTAAGCTCCTTTAGGTCATTGGCCTCTCATGAATACCAGGCATCTGGCCTGTTTCCCCCCGGATTAATGTTTACAGGAAAAGCTTGGGTTGGGCCCGTGAAGGGCGCTGAGGGCTCCCCAAGGTCTTCAGGATAGGTCCCCAGTGCCTTCCCTCCCCGTGGAGCCTCTGTGATCTCTTTAAAGTGGGGAGGGAGTGTGGAGTGCAGTCCTGTTTCTTGAGGTCTTGACCCCGAGTGATTGGGGAAACGCTCATCATAGCTAATTTCGTCTTCATTTATATACGAGTCCCAGGCTCTGTTAAGAGCTTGGATATAGTTTCCCATGTTGTTGAAAAAGAGCAGAAAAAAAAGACAACTGAGGACCACCACCAAAAATCCTAACAGGAGTGGTGGCGGCCGGGAAGTTGGGCTCATGTCGTGCTTGTGAAACAGTGAAGGAGTCCCTAATGTTTGCACGGACATTGTCTTGCTGGGGGCAGGCGCTCTAAGAGGCTCTGGCCCATTCCATGACCCCCTTATCCTGTCAAGGGAGTCTTCAAGCGGCAGGCGCCCTAATGGCTTTTAAATGCCTGACCCGTGCCCGCAATGGAGAGGTTTAGTCCGCGTCCTCAATTTGAAATATAGAAAAGAGAGACTTCCACCCAGTCGGGCTGCCGCTACTGGGGCGGACTGTCTTAAAGCCTTCCTGGGCCCGCCAGAGAGTAGCCCTAGCCAGGACCCATTAGTTGCTTTTTAGACTGTCCACTGGTTCGCTGGAAGTCTCGAATCGGAGAGAATGTGAAAGTAGGAATTAAAGCAAAGGACGAACAAGGAAAAGCAGCGTTCAGTATTTTTGTGACTACCCTAAATCCCCACCCTCTTGGGAGTGGCGCGATAAAGGGGAAGACTCACCTTGAAATCCGGATTACTCCGAGAAGATGCCTCTCTAGAGGGAGGCGCGCGCTGAGGCCCGTCGGCCGCTTCGCCCGGGTTTTCTTTCAAACCCGCACGGTGATGCTGCCTTCTACTTTCGCCTTCAGGCCCCACGTTGGGCGCCAGCTTCTGCGGGACCTTCCGCAGAAAGGGAAGGCAGCGGGATTGCCCCGGCTGAACCGGGAGATCTCATGAATACCAGGCATCTGGCCTGTTTCCCCCCGGATTAATGTTTACAGGAAAAGCTTGGGTTGGGCCCGTGAAGGGCGCTGAGGGCTCCCCAAGGTCTTCAGGATAGGTCCCCAGTGCCTTCCCTCCCCGTGGAGCCTCTGTGATCTCTTTAAAGTGGGGAGGGAGTGTGGAGTGCAGTCCTGTTTCTTGAGGTCTTGACCCCGAGTGATTGGGGAAACGCTCATCATAGCTAATTTCGTCTTCATTTATATACGAGTCCCAGGCTCTGTTAAGAGCTTGGATATAGTTTCCCATGTTGTTGAAAAAGAGCAGAAAAAAAAGACAACTGAGGACCACCACCAAAAATCCTAACAGGAGTGGTGGCGGCCGGGAAGTTGGGCTCATGTCGTGCTTGTGAAACAGTGAAGGAGTCCCTAATGTTTGCACGGACATTGTCTTGCTGGGGGCAGGCGCTCTAAGAGGCTCTGGCCCATTCCATGACCCCCTTATCCTGTCAAGGGAGTCTTCAAGCGGCAGGCGCCCTAATGGCTTTTAAATGCCTGACCCGTGCCCGCAATGGAGAGGTTTAGTCCGCGTCCTCAATTTGAAATATAGAAAAGAGAGACTTCCACCCAGTCGGGCTGCCGCTACTGGGGCGGACTGTCTTAAAGCCTTCCTGGGCCCGCCAGAGAGTAGCCCTAGCCAGGACCCATTAGTTGCTTTTTAGACTGTCCACTGGTTCGCTGGAAGTCTCGAATCGGAGAGAATGTGAAAGTAGGAATTAAAGCAAAGGACGAACAAGGAAAAGCAGCGTTCAGTATTTTTGTGACTACCCTAAATCCCCACCCTCTTGGGAGTGGCGCGATAAAGGGGAAGACTCACCTTGAAATCCGGATTACTCCGAGAAGATGCCTCTCTAGAGGGAGGCGCCGCGCTGAGGCCCGTCGGCCGCTTCGTCGGTTCTCTTTCAAACCCGCACGGTGATGCTGCCTTCTACTTTCTCGCCTTCAGGCCCCACGTTGGGCGCCAGCTTCTGCGGGGACCTTCCGCAGAAAGGGAAGGCAGCGGGATTGCCCCCGGCTGAACCGGGAGATCTCTGAGAAAGGCAAATCTTGAGCTGCCTGCCCTGCAGCCCCCTGGCTGAGGCAGGGGACAATTAGACGCGACAGGGGTTCCATCGAAGTAGTTCCGCTTTATTGAAGAAGATCCACAGCTTTTATAAGCAAGTGAAGGGGGTTTTGCACAGGACTCCCTATAGATTACACCAATCAAGCTAAAGGCCAAGCAATCATTCACGAGCGCGGAAACCAAGGGAACCAATCAGAAATTTTGACCATCAATTAACAATTTAGATCACGCCCTTCCTGTAGGTGCCATCTTAGCTACAAACATGTGCTTAAGCTTCTTTAAACAATGCGCTTAAGCTTCCCTTCATTCCCATGTCCCTTCCTGTAGGCGCCATCTTAGCTCCAAGCTGAAACAATGTGCTTAAGCTTCTTTATGCTTGCAAGGGTCCTCTTTCAATTCAGAGCCCCACAAGTCATGTCCACCTCTTTGCAACCCCATGGACTATAGCCCTCCAGGCTTGTCTGTTCAGGCAAGAATACTGGAGTGGGTCACCATGTCCTCCTCCAGGGGATCTTCCTGATCCAGTGATCGAATCTGTGTCTTTATATCTCCTTTGTAACAATGGTTACAGGGTTCTTTACACTAGCACCACCTGGAAAGCCCAAGAGAGCTCGCATGTTGTACTTATTAAATAAAGACATCAAATCAACTTTTATAATATTTTAAAAGAATTAAAGATAACTAGTTCCAAGGAATCAGTTTTAAAGAAAAGTATAAGTGATGCTCACCAGATAGAGAATATTAATAAAGAGACATAAAGTATTTAAAATAACCAGACAGAAACTCCAGAGACTTAAAAAAGCAATAATTGATTTTTTTTTTTACCCACTAGAGATATTCAACAGCAAATTTTAGCTGAAAGAAGAAATAACCACCAAAAGTAAAAATAAAACAATTGAGATTATCCAGTCCAAGGAACAGAAAAAAAAAGAGAATGATGAAAAATGAACAGAGCTTCAGAAACCTGTGGGAAAACAGCAAATATACCAACATATACTAGAAGTTACAGAAGGGGAAGGGAAAGAGAGGCTTAAAGAATATCTGCAGAAATGATGACTCTAAACTTTCTAAATTTGATGAAAACTATTTCTTACACATCTATGAAACAATAAACTCATACAGAATAAACTCAAAGAAGTCCACATCTAGAAACACTGTAGTCAAACTATACAAAACCCAATCAGCCTTTATTGAAGAAGATCCACAGCTTTTATAAGCAAGTGAAGGGGGTTTTGCACAGGACTCCCTATAGATTACACCAATCAAGCTAAAGGCCAAGCAATCATTCACGAGCGCGGAAACCAAGGGAACCAATCAGAAATTTTGACCATCAATTAACAATTTAGATCACGCCCTTCCTGTAGGTGCCATCTTAGCTACAAACATGTGCTTAAGCTTCTTTAAACAATGCGCTTAAGCTTCCCTTCATTCCCATGTCCCTTCCTGTAGGCGCCATCTTAGCTCCAAGCTGAAACAATGTGCTTAAGCTTCTTTATGCTTGCAAGGGTCCTCTTTCAATTCAGAGCCCCACAAGTCATGTCCACCTCTTTGCAACCCCATGGACTATAGCCCTCCAGGCTTGTCTGTTCAGGCAAGAATACTGGAGTGGGTCACCATGTCCTCCTCCAGGGGATCTTCCTGATCCAGTGATCGAATCTGTGTCTTTATATCTCCTTTGTAACAATGGTTACAGGGTTCTTTACACTAGCACCACCTGGAAAGCCCAAGAGAGCTCGCATGTTGTACTTATTAAATAAAGACATCAAATCAACTTTTATAATATTTTAAAAGAATTAAAGATAACTAGTTCCAAGGAATCAGTTTTAAAGAAAAGTATAAGTGATGCTCACCAGATAGAGAATATTAATAAAGAGACATAAAGTATTTAAAATAACCAGACAGAAACTCCAGAGACTTAAAAAAGCAATAATTGATTTTTTTTTTTACCCACTAGAGATATTCAACAGCAAATTTTAGCTGAAAGAAGAAATAACCACCAAAAGTAAAAATAAAACAATTGAGATTATCCAGTCCAAGGAACAGAAAAAAAAAGAGAATGATGAAAAATGAACAGAGCTTCAGAAACCTGTGGGAAAACAGCAAATATACCAACATATACTAGAAGTTACAGAAGGGGAAGGGAAAGAGAGGCTTAAAGAATATCTGCAGAAATGATGACTCTAAACTTTCTAAATTTGATGAAAACTATTTCTCTACACATCTATGAAACAATAAACTCATACAGAATAAACTCAAAGAAGTCCACATCTAGAAACACTGTAGTCAAACTATCAAAAATTAGAGTGTAAAAATAGCCACAAGTATATCTAGGTACTCAGTATACAACAGAGGTAGTATTTTGATTCACTGTGAAAACCTGGATTGTTCAGTTTGTAAAGATGGCCCACTAGATTGCTCCTTTAGGAAATGAATAAAGAATATGCATTCCTGGTTTCTTTTTTTTCCTAAAATACACTCCTAATTGGTAAAATATTTAAATATAAGAAATGGCACCATAAAAGCAATTGAAAAAGATTCTTGTCCAATATGGTGATATAGCAGGTTTCAGAATTTCCCTCCTCTTACAAACACACCAAATCTATAATGTTGGGGGCCATGAGAGCCCTGGCCATGCCTTATAGCCTCTAGCGTATGAATGCTGCTGTGTGCTCCCAAGGACGGCTCCTTCAGCAGAACACAGCCTACCTTCTTCTGTCTAATTGACTGTGAGGCTGTGCAAGGTCAGCGAGCGTGATAAGAAGCCAGAAGGCTACAATCTCAAAGCAGGGAGGGTGTCTTGCAGCCTCCAACACAAAAAGCACTGCACCATAAAGATGGCGCCTAGCGGAAGATAGGAGGGCGTGGTTTGGCACGGTCTGGGATGCGTGATTGTTACGTGATAGGCTGCTCAAAGTTTCCGCACTTGTGATCAGTGCATGCTCCCCACAGACTTTTGCTATGATGTAACCACATGCACAGTTGACCTTTAACATGATTGGCTGTGTTTGGTTCCTTCTTCTTTCCTTTCTCTTTCTGAAAAGCATAAATATCGCTCCCTTTCAACAATAAAACGAGACTTGATCAGACTCCTGTTTTGTCTCCATTTCTTGTGTCTCTTGTCCTATTTAATTCCCACTCCCCCCCTTCTAGGTCTGCGTTGATGAATCCCGGGTCTGCGCTGATGAAGCCTGCGGGTCGGGACACTATAACTACACATAGAGGAATTATCTCTGAAAAAAAAAAATCATAAAGTAGCTGAACAACACTGGGTGAATCAGAAAATATTCATATCAAAACAAATAGGAAATATTGGTACACTCTTGACATAATCCCCACGCCCCACATTGTTGTTCAGTTACTAAGCTCTGTCCAACTCTTTGCAACCCCATGGACTGCAGCATGCCAAGCTTTCCTGTCCTTCACCATCTCCTGGAGTTTGCTCAAGCTCATGTCCATTGACTCAGAGATGCCATCCAACAATCTTCTGTTGCCCTCTTCTCCTGTCTTCTATTTTCCCCAGCATTAGGGTCTTTTCCAAAGGTCAGCTCTCCCCGTCAGGTGGCTAAAGTATTGGAGCTTCATCTTCAGCATCAGGTACTTCCAGTGAATATTCAGGGTTAATTTTCTTTAGGGTTGACTGGTTTGATGTCCATACTGTCCAAGGGACTCTCAAAAGTCTTCTCCAGTACCACAGTTTGAAAGTATCAATTGTTCTGTGCTCAGGCTTCCTTATGGTCTAAATATCACATCTGTACATGACTACAGGAAAAACCATATCTTTGACAACATGGATCTTTGTAAATATTCTATACAGACTCCCCACATAACAATGTATAATAAGAAGGGAACCCATGACTCCAAGCTTCTCCTTGAGGAGTTTGGATCCAACATCTAGCACCCCAAATTTTAAGACTTTCACCTGAGTGACATGATCCAAAACACCTAGCTTTGAAAGTCAATGGGACTTGTATTCATTATATTCTCAAAAATAGAGCAGACAAAGAAACAATTCTTCAAAGGCTCAGGGGGTGCTAGCTGTGGCTATCCTCCCCCAGGCTCAGCCCAGAATCAGCAGACAGACATGTCATGCTGATCTCTCAATCTTTTCCTGAAAGAGGCAGTCTCAGGGGCAGGCTTCTAAATCAGCATACATAAAGGGGCTGGCAAAGAAGGATGAGTGCCAAAGAATTGATGCTTTCGAACTGTGTTGCTGAACAAGACTCTTGACAGTCCCTTGGATGGCAAGGAGATCAAACCTGTCAGTCGTAAAGGAAATTAATGCTGATATTTATTAGAAGGACTGATGCTGAAGCTTAAGCTCCAATACTTTGGCCAACTACTATGAAGAGCTGACTCATTGGAGAAGATCCTTATATTGGGGAAAACAGAAGGCAAAACAAGAAGGGGATGACAGAGGACAAGTTGGTTAGATGGTATCACCTATTTGATGGACAAGTTTGAGCAAAATCTGGGAGATGGTGAAAGACAAGGAAGTATGGTGTGCTGCAGTCCATGGGGTTGCAAAGAGTTGGACATGATTGGGTGACTGAACAACAACAGGAACTGGCTGTAATCCTCCACACAGACTGAAAAAGTCAGTGAACACAAGCTCCCCTAGCCCTTAACCCTGATTTCCTCCAAGTCATTGGTGTCTTCTCAGATGAAACTTATAAATAAATCTGCTGCCTTAACTTTTCCAGTAGCCATGCAGGGGATTCACCCCTGGATCATCTGGCTCTGGTGGTCAGTGAGGTTTGCTCTGTTGGTCCCACAGGGCTATATCAAATAATGATATAGTTCTTAATCAGTTTAATCAGAGCAGAAAGGCAAAGGAGAAAAGGAAAGATATACCCATCAAATTCAGAGTTCCAGAAGATAGCAAGGAGAGACAAGAAAGTCTTCCTAAGTGAACAGTGCAAAGAAATCGAAGAAGACAAAGAATGGGAAACACTATAGAGATCTCTTCAGGAAAATTAGAGATGCCAAGGGAACATTTTGTGCAAAGATGGACACCATAAAGGACAGAAATGGTATGGACCTAACAGAAGCAGAAGATATTAAGAAGAGGTGACAAGAATATACAGAAGAACTATACAAAAAAGATTTTAATGACCCAGATAATCATGAAGGTGTGATCACTCACCTAGAGCCAGACATCTTGGAGTATGAAGTCAAGTGGGCCTTGGGAAGTATCACTACGAACAAGGATAGTGGAGGTGATGGAATTCCAGCTAGACCATTTTAAATTCTAAAAGAAGGATGAGTGCCAAAGAATTGATGCTTTCGAACTGTGTTGCTGAACAAGACTCTTGACAGTCCCTTGGATGGCAAGGAGATCAAACCTGTCAGTCGTAAAGGAAATTAATGCTGATATTTATTAGAAGGACTGATGCTGAAGCTTAAGCTCCAATACTTTGGCCAACTACTATGAAGAGCTGACTCATTGGAGAAGATCCTTATATTGGGGAAAACAGAAGGCAAAACAAGAAGGGGATGACAGAGGACAAGTTGGTTAGATGGTATCACCTATTTGATGGACAAGTTTGAGCAAAATCTGGGAGATGGTGAAAGACAAGGAAGTATGGTGTGCTGCAGTCCATGGGGTTGCAAAGAGTTGGACATGATTGGGTGACTGAACAACAACAGGAACTGGCTGTAATCCTCCACACAGACTGAAAAAGTCAGTGAACACAAGCTCCCCTAGCCCTTAACCCTGATTTCCTCCAAGTCATTGGTGTCTTCTCAGATGAAACTTATAAATAAATCTGCTGCCTTAACTTTTCCAGTAGCCATGCAGGGGATTCACCCCTGGATCATCTGGCTCTGGTGGTCAGTGAGGTTTGCTCTGTTGGTCCCACAGGGCTATATCAAATAATGATATAGTTCTTAATCAGTTTAATCAGAGCAGAAAGGCAAAGGAGAAAAGGAAAGATATACCCATCAAATTCAGAGTTCCAGAAGATAGCAAGGAGAGACAAGAAAGTCTTCCTAAGTGAACAGTGCAAAGAAATCGAAGAAGACAAAGAATGGGAAACACTATAGAGATCTCTTCAGGAAAATTAGAGATGCCAAGGGAACATTTTGTGCAAAGATGGACACCATAAAGGACAGAAATGGTATGGACCTAACAGAAGCAGAAGATATTAAGAAGAGGTGACAAGAATATACAGAAGAACTATACAAAAAAGATTTTAATGACCCAGATAATCATGAAGGTGTGATCACTCACCTAGAGCCAGACATCTTGGAGTATGAAGTCAAGTGGGCCTTGGGAAGTATCACTACGAACAAGGATAGTGGAGGTGATGGAATTCCAGCTAGACCATTTTAAATTCTAAAAGATGATGCTGTTAAAGTGCTACACTCAATATGCCAGCAAATTTAGAAAACTCAAGAGTGGTTACGGGAGGTGGGGATAGGGGGAAGATCAGTTTTCATTCCAATCTCAAAGGCAATGCCAAAGAATGTTCAAACTTCAACACAACTGCACTCACTTCATGTTAGCAAGGTAATGCTCAAAATCCTTCAAGCCAAGCTTCAGCAGTACATGAACCAAGAACTACCAGATCAGCAGGCTGGATTTAGAAAAGGCACAGGGGGCCTCCCTAATAGCTCAGTGGTAAAACGTTCACCTGCCAATACAGGAGACACAGGCTCGATCCCTGATCCAGGAAGATCCCATATGCTGCGGAGCAACTAAGCCCATGAGCCACAACTATTGAACCTGTGCTCTAGAGTGTCAGAGCTGCAACTGTGGAGCCCATGTACTGCAAATACTGAAGCCCATGTGCCCTAGAGCCCGAGTTCTACAACAAAAGAAGCTACCGCAACAATAAGCCTGCTTGCCTCAACTAGAGGGTAGCCCCCACTGCTTAAACTAGAGAAGAACCTACAGCAGCAGTGAAAACCCAGAATAGCCAAAACTAAATAAATAAAGAAAATTTAAAATTTTTTAAAAACTGGGAGTTTTATCTAATACATAAATAAACAACACATTCAACAAAAGTGAATAAACAGAAGAATATATTCTGAACAAGAGAACAAGATAAAATCCCAGAAAACTAACCAAATGGAGATATACCCATCAAATTCAGAGTTCCAGAAGATAGCAAGGAGAGACAAGAAAGTCTTCCTAAGTGAACAGTGCAAAGAAATCGAAGAAGACAAAGAATGGGAAACACTATAGAGATCTCTTCAGGAAAATTAGAGATGCCAAGGGAACATTTTGTGCAAAGATGGACACCATAAAGGACAGAAATGGTATGGACCTAACAGAAGCAGAAGATATTAAGAAGAGGTGACAAGAATATACAGAAGAACTATACAAAAAAGATTTTAATGACCCAGATAATCATGAAGGTGTGATCACTCACCTAGAGCCAGACATCTTGGAGTATGAAGTCAAGTGGGCCTTGGGAAGTATCACTACGAACAAGGATAGTGGAGGTGATGGAATTCCAGCTAGACCATTTTAAATTCTAAAAGATGATGCTGTTAAAGTGCTACACTCAATATGCCAGCAAATTTAGAAAACTCAAGAGTGGTTACGGGAGGTGGGGATAGGGGGAAGATCAGTTTTCATTCCAATCTCAAAGGCAATGCCAAAGAATGTTCAAACTTCAACACAACTGCACTCACTTCATGTTAGCAAGGTAATGCTCAAAATCCTTCAAGCCAAGCTTCAGCAGTACATGAACCAAGAACTACCAGATCAGCAGGCTGGATTTAGAAAAGGCACAGGGGGCCTCCCTAATAGCTCAGTGGTAAAACGTTCACCTGCCAATACAGGAGACACAGGCTCGATCCCTGATCCAGGAAGATCCCATATGCTGCGGAGCAACTAAGCCCATGAGCCACAACTATTGAACCTGTGCTCTAGAGTGTCAGAGCTGCAACTGTGGAGCCCATGTACTGCAAATACTGAAGCCCATGTGCCCTAGAGCCCGAGTTCTACAACAAAAGAAGCTACCGCAACAATAAGCCTGCTTGCCTCAACTAGAGGGTAGCCCCCACTGCTTAAACTAGAGAAGAACCTACAGCAGCAGTGAAAACCCAGAATAGCCAAAACTAAATAAATAAAGAAAATTTAAAATTTTTTAAAAACTGGGAGTTTTATCTAATACATAAAAAAACAACACATTCAACAAAAGTGAATAAACAGAAGAATATATTCTGAACAAGAGAACAAGATAAAATCCCAGAAACAATTCTTAACCAAATGGAGATAAGTGATTTACCTGTGTCCATTTTATTCAACCTCATACTGAAAGTTCTTGCTAGACCAATTAACCAAGAAAAGAGAATAAAAGAAATCCAATTAGAACCAAAGACACAAAATTTTCTATATTTACAGATGATGTTGCACATAGAAAACTCTAAAGACTCCAGCAAAACAGTTAGAATAAATGAATCCAGGAAAGTTGCAAGATACAAAATTAATATATAAAAATTGGTTGTATTTCTATAGACTAATAACAACCTATCAGAAAGAGAAATTCAGAAAATAACAATTGCATCAAAATGAATTAAATATCTGAAGAAATCTAACCAAAGAGCTGAAACACTGAGACTCTAAAACACTAACGAAATAAATTGAAGGAGAAATAAATTGAAAGATCCTGTTCTTGTTCCTGTTCCTGTGACCATAAAACATCTAGAAAACACCTGAACTCCTTAATCAGTCTGGTAAGGATGTGTTTTTGTTTTTTATTTTTTATACAACAAAGGCAAAAATAAACAAGTGAGACTGTATCTAAATAAAAGCTTCTAAGCCACAAGGAAATCTATCAACAAAATATTTTAAAAATGAAAAACTATTTGTAAATAATTTGTTTAATAAGTGATTAATAATCAAAATATATAAATAAGTTAATAGCAAAAAAAATCAAATTTAAAATCTGTCAGAGGGCTTCCCTGGTGGTCCAGTGGGTAAGGACATTGCCTTGCAGTGCAAGGGGTGCCGGTTTGATCCTTGGCCCGGGAAGATCCCACATGCTGCAGAGCGGCTAGACCAATGTGTCCAACTACTGAGCCGGAGCTCTGGAGCACATGCACCCAGAGCTGGTGCTCTGCAATGACAGAGGTCACTGTGATGGAAGGCCCACACAAGCCAAAAGAAGGACAAACATAGCTGAAAATAGATAAATGAAAGACCAATAGAAACGACCAAAAAATAAAATAAAATAAAATAATCTGTCAGAGAAACTGAAAAATATTCAGTTTCAGCTATCTTCCCAAAGAAGACATACAAACAACCAACAGGTGTCCTATCCCTAAAAATCATCAAGGAAATGCAAATAAAGAACACAATGAGATGTTCCCTCAAGCACATTAGAATGGCTATGATCAAACAAATAAGAAATAGCAAGTGTTAGGAAGAATGTGAAGAAAAGGAAACCCTTGTACTGTGTTGGCAGACATGTAAATTTGTGCAGCCATTATGGAAAACAGTATGAAGTTTAGTCAAAAATTCAAAACAGAACTTTTGTATATGCAGCTATCTCACTTCTGGGTCTATATACAAAGAAAATAAAAACAAGATATCTGAAAGACACCTGTACTCCCATTGTACAGTACTCACAATAGCCAAGATATGTAGACAACCTGTGTACATTAACGGGTGAATGGATAAATAAGATATGATAGGGCTTCCCCTGGTTGTCCAATGAGTAAAGACACCGCCTTGCAGTGCAAGGGGCGCTGGTTTGCTCTCTGGCCTGGGAAGATCCCATGTGCCGCGGAGTGGCTGGACCGATGCGTCCAATTACCGAGCCGGAGCTCTGTCGCGCGTGTGCCCAGAGCTGGTGCTCTGCGACGACAGTGGCCACCGCGATGGGAGGCCCACAGGAGCCAAAGAACAAAGATGGATGAAAATGGAGAAATGAAAGACCAGTGGAAGTGGCCCGCCCACCCCCCTCCCTCCCCCACTCTCCAAAAAGATAAATAAATAAATAATTAAAAAGAAATAAGATATGATAGGCATGAATCAACCACATATATTGTTTAGATATGAGAAAGAAGAAAATTTTGCCATTTGTGACAAAATGGATGGACTTTGAGGGCATACTAAGTGAAATAAGGTATATAGAGAAAAACAAATGCTGCATAGCATCACCCATATGTGAAATCTTTAGAAAGTCAAATGCTCTTTTAAGAAATAGAGAGTAGTAAAGTGATTGCCAAGGCCTGGGGGCTAGGAGAATTAGTGAGAGATTGGCAAAAGCATACAAACTTTAAGCTGTAAGATGAGTAAGTTCTGAGGATCTAATGTAAAACATGCTGACTACAATTGACAACACTGTATTGTATAATTTAAATTTGCTAAGAGAGCAGAATTTAAATGTTCTCATTTAGAAAAAGATAAATATGTAAGGTGATAAATGGGAAATCTTTTCATAAATATACATGTAGGAAAACACCACAATGTACACTTTAAATATCTTACAATTTGATATGTCAATTATACCTCAGCATAGCTCAATTTTTAAAAGCACTGAGAAAAAAATAAGTGAATATATTTATTATCTTTGGAAAAGGATAACAATTTGATATAAAAATTAAAAATGAAAGAAAAAAACTGTTAATTTGATTACATTAAACTGTTTAACTACAGAGCAGTAGAACCCAAAATGAAAGACAAAAAAAAAAACTGTAAGATATTTGCAATCCATGAAACACATAGAAGGTTTAATGCACAGATATGTTTATAAAAAGAAAAGGCATTGAGAAAAATTCAAAAAGAAAAGGCATTATACAGAAGAAAGAAGAAATAAAATAATAAACAACAAGCATGGTGAATATCACACATATTTACAGATACAGAATTAAAATACAATGCAATGCCATTTTCACACATCAAATTACATTTTATCTTAAGTCAGAGTAGACAAGGATGCAATAACCAATTATTGTGGCAGTCACTACAATATATACATGTATTGAATCACACTGTATACTATAGACTTACATAATGTTATATGTTAGCTATAACTCAATAAAGCTGGAAAATTAAAAAATATTAAAGATGTGGTAACTAAGGATAGCACAGTGTGACAATATGGCATTACTATTTCCATTTTCATAGCTTATACTCTTTGCCCCAGTATTCCCATATAGAGCTATTTTACTCTAAAGAAACACATACCAAGTGCAAAAAAAAATCCATAACAATGTTTATTGAAATGAGGTGAAAAGCAAAAAATTAGAAAACCTAAATACCCATCAACATATTTTGATCAGATTATCTGTTATTAATGATGGTGTTCATTATTACATTATTTATATTTAAAATGATATAAATATTATATATTAATCACAACAGTTGTTACAGACTACAAATACGAATATTTTTTTTACCACTCTATGCCAAGACTTCATCTCTGAAAGGCAGAATATACACAGTGGTGCTAAGAGATACAGGGATTGGAAAAGAGAATTTGAGAATGTCAAAGTTGGAAGAGCAATTAGAGATCATTTCCAGTTGCAGTTCAGTCAATCAGTCGTGTCTATTTGCAACCCAATGAACTGTGGCAGCCCAGGCTACTCTGTTCTTCACCATCTCCCAGAGCTTGCTCAAACTCACGTCCTTTGACTCAGAGATGCCATCCAACCATCTCATCCTCCGAGACCCTTCTCCTTCTGCCTTCTACCTTTCCCAGGATCAGGGTCTTTTCCAATGAGTTGAAAAGATCACTTTCTTTGCATCAGGTGGCCAAAGTATTAGAGCTTCAGCTTCAGCATCAGTCCTTCCAATGAATATTCAGGGCTGATTTCCTTTAGGATTGACTAGTTTGATCTTTTTGCAGTCCAAGGGCCTCTCAAGAGTCTTCTCCAACATCACAGTTCAAAAGCACCAATTCTTTGGTGCTCAGCCTTCTTTATGGTCCAAATCTCACACCCATACATGACTATTGAAAAAAAATCATGGCTTTGACTATATAGACTTTTGTCATTAAAGTGATGTCTCTGCTTTTTAATATGCTGTCTAGGTTTGTAACAGCTTTTCTTCCAGGAAGCAAGCATCTTTTAATGTCATGACTGCAGTCACTGTCCAAAGTGCTTTTGGGACCCAAGAAAATAAAGTCTGTCATTGTTTCCATTGTTTGCCCATCTATTTGTCATGAAGTGATGGGACTGGATGCCATGATCTTTGTTTTATGACTATTGAGGGTTTTTTAGGGTTTTTTGGCCACTTCTATTGATCTTTCATCTATTTATCTTTGCTCTTTGGCCTGTGTGGGCCTCCCATCACAGCAGCCTCTCTAGTTGCAGAGCACCAACTCTGGGCGCATGTGCTCCAGAGCTCCAGCTCGGTAGTTGGACACATCGGTCCAGCCATTCCATGGCACATGGGATCCTCCTAGGCCAGGGCTCAAACCAGCGCCTGCTGCACTACAAGGTGGTGTCCTTACCCACTGGACCACCAGGGAAGTTCGACTGTTGAGTTTTTAGTCAGCTTTATCACTCTCCTCTTTCACCTTCAAGAGTCTCTTTAGTTCCTCTTTGCTTTCTGCCATAAGGGTAGTGTCATCTGCATAACTGAAGTTATTGGTATTTCTCCTAGTTATCTTGACTCTAGCTTGTGCTTCATCCAGACTGGCATTTAGCATAACGTACTCTGCATATAAGTTCAGTCAATCAGTCCTATTTGCACCCCTGCACCCAGATGCCATCCCAGAGCTTGCTCAAACTCACGTCCTTTGACTCAGAGATGCCATCCAACCATCTCATCCTCCGAGACCCTTCTCCTTCTGCCTTCTACCTTTCCCAGGATCAGGGTCTTTTCCAATGAGTTGAAAAGATCACTTTCTTTGCATCAGGTGGCCAAAGTATTAGAGCTTCAGCTTCAGCATCAGTCCTTCCAATGAATATTCAGGGCTGATTTCCTTTAGGATTGACTAGTTTGATCTTTTTGCAGTCCAAGGGCCTCTCAAGAGTCTTCTCCAACATCACAGTTCAAAAGCACCAATTCTTTGGTGCTCAGCCTTCTTTATGGTCCAAATCTCACACCCATACATGACTATTGAAAAAAAATCATGGCTTTGACTATATAGACTTTTGTCATTAAAGTGATGTCTCTGCTTTTTAATATGCTGTCTAGGTTTGTAACAGCTTTTCTTCCAGGAAGCAAGCATCTTTTAATGTCATGACTGCAGTCACTGTCCAAAGTGCTTTTGGGACCCAAGAAAATAAAGTCTGTCATTGTTTCCATTGTTTGCCCATCTATTTGTCATGAAGTGATGGGACTGGATGCCATGATCTTTGTTTTATGACTATTGAGGGTTTTTTAGGGTTTTTTGGCCACTTCTATTGATCTTTCATCTATTTATCTTTGCTCTTTGGCCTGTGTGGGCCTCCCATCACAGCAGCCTCTCCCATTGCAGAGCACCAACTCTGGGCGCATGTGCTCCAGAGCTCCAGCTCGGTAGTTGGACACATCGGTCCAGCCATTCCATGGCACATGGGATCCTCCTAGGCCAGGGCTCAAACCAGCGCCTGCTGCACTACAAGGTGGTGTCCTTACCCACTGGACCACCAGGGAAGTTCGACTGTTGAGTTTTTAGTCAGCTTTATCACTCTCCTCTTTCACCTTCAAGAGTCTCTTTAGTTCCTCTTTGCTTTCTGCCATAAGGGTAGTGTCATCTGCATAACTGAAGTTATTGGTATTTCTCCTAGTTATCTTGACTCTAGCTTGTGCTTCATCCAGACTGGCATTTAGCATAACGTACTCTGCATATAAGTTAAATAAGCAGGGTGACAATATATAGCCTTGGTGCACTCTTTTTCCAGCTTGGAACCAGTTCGTTTTTCCATGTCTGGTTCTAACTGTGGCTTCTTGACCTCCATAGAGTTTTCTCAGGAGGCAGATAAAGTCGTCTGGTGTTCCCATGCTTTTCAGAATTTTCCCCAGTTTGTTGTGATCCAGTCAGTGGTCATTAAGGCAGAAGTAGATGTTCTCCTGAAATTCCCTTTCTCTATGATCCAGTGGATGTTGGGAATTTGATCTCTGCTTCCATCTGTGGCCATACCACCTTGAAAGTATTCAATCTCTTCTGATCTATGGTTCTTCTGCCTTTTCTACATCTAGTTTGTACATTTGGAAGTTCTCACTTCACGTACGGTTGAAGCTTAGCTTGGAGGATTTTGAGCATTGCTTTGCTAGCATAAAGATCATTTAGTACTCTATTTTCATAGAAAAAATTATGATGCAGAAAGGAGAAGTAACTTATCCAAAGTTAAACAGTTGTAAATGAAAGTATTGCCTGCTATACAAATAAGCAAATGATGCTATAGCCATTGAGCCATCACAGTACCATCACCCTGATGGTGAGCCCCAAGGGAACTTAGGATAGAAAAAAGGAGCCCACTATCTAGCAGTCAGCAGTTGCAGCCACCCCCGATGGTGCACCCTAAGGAGACTTAGGATGAGAAGGTAAAGGATACTAGCCTCAGAGAGCTAAGTCACATATCAAAGGAATGATTGAGTCCAGAATCTTGCATATTCTCATATACAGAAAAGCACTAAATTCCTTAAATTGAGATATCTGGTTTTCTTAAGTCATCTGTAATCTTTTGATATTTCAACTACCTGGTATCTATTGCAAAATATCCTATCAATCCTGGCTCCTCTCCTTGTTTCTTCAGAGGAGTCTCTAAAAGTTATCTGACATGCTCTGTCCTAAACTTAAGTCCTCAGTTTTGTCTGTCAAATAAAACATTACTCTCAACTTTTAGGTTATGCATTTTCTTTCAGTCAACACAGTGATAGAGAAGGTATAAGACCTCTGGTCTTCTGGGTGCAGTTTAGTCTTTTGCTTCCCAGAAAACCATAAGCCCTTAGGGACAGGTCCACACAGGCAATGCCTATAGTAAAGCTCCAATATGTAGGTTATAGAAGGGAGAACAAATGGTTATGTTGACTAATCCTCATCCAATTAACTTGTTTGGACTAAGTCATCCTGCTTCCCATTATGACCCAGTTGCCCTGGTGGCTCAGTGCTAAAGAACTCACCTGTTAATGCAGAAGACATGGGTTAAAGAACCTGGGTCAAGAATATCCCCTGGAGAAGGAAATGGCAACCCACTCCAGTATTCTTGCCTGGGAAATTCCATGGATAAAGGAACCTGTGGGTTACAGGCCATGGGGTTGGAAAAGAGTCAGACATGACCTAGCAACTAAACAATGACAAATATAATTAGATCCAGTAAATTGCAAGGAGTGCATCCCTTTCAATGCAGTGATTAGAGTCAAACACTTAAGTGATTTCAGGCCAAAGCTCTCACCACCTTGTAATGTAAATTTTATAAGGGGTCTTAGGAAGAATTTATATATAATTTGTTGAACCTTAAATCCAACATCGGAATTATTTTCTACTGAGTCCTGTTACATGCTTGATGTAAAGTACTACCCTGGAATTTAGAAATTTTATCCCCAGTCCTGTGCTTTCTTACTGTAGCAAGACCCAAATTGGATATTGTTTTCCTCTTGATGGCATTTTTCTCTCTGGTTCTTACAGAAACAAATGCTGAGAAAAGGATTCAAGAGTAAGAAATTTATTTTAAGTGAGATCTCAGGAAACACAGGTAGAGAAATAGAAAAGTAAGACTGAGCAGGAAGTAACAAATAAAGGATGAGTTATAAAGCTAATTACTATAGCAGTCAACTAAAACTTGATCCTTCTGGGGAACTCTGAGAACAAGTATAGAGCCACTCTCAAGAGAGAAAAGGAGGCTGGGTCATTTATACACTAGTTCAACTAGCCTTCCACTGTGAGCTATTCCTCAGAGCTTTCTCCTCAGGTCTTAATTTCGCATTTTCAAATTCCAGTTTTGTCTGTCAAATAAAACATTACTCTCAACTTTTAGGTTATGCATTTTCTTTCAGTCAACACAGTGATAGAGAAGGTATAAGACCTCTGGTCTTCTGGGTGCAGTTTAGTCTTTTGCTTCCCAGAAAACCATAAGCCCTTAGGGACAGGTCCACACAGGCAATGCCTATAGTAAAGCTCCAATATGTAGGTTATAGAAGGGAGAACAAATGGTTATGTTGACTAATCCTCATCCAATTAACTTGTTTGGACTAAGTCATCCTGCTTCCCATTATGACCCAGTTGCCCTGGTGGCTCAGTGCTAAAGAACTCACCTGTTAATGCAGAAGACATGGGTTAAAGAACCTGGGTCAAGAATATCCCCTGGAGAAGGAAATGGCAACCCACTCCAGTATTCTTGCCTGGGAAATTCCATGGATAAAGGAACCTGTGGGTTACAGGCCATGGGGTTGGAAAAGAGTCAGACATGACCTAGCAACTAAACAATGACAAATATAATTAGATCCAGTAAATTGCAAGGAGTGCATCCCTTTCAATGCAGTGATTAGAGTCAAACACTTAAGTGATTTCAGGCCAAAGCTCTCACCACCTTGTAATGTAAATTTTATAAGGGGTCTTAGGAAGAATTTATATATAATTTGTTGAACCTTAAATCCAACATCGGAATTATTTTCTACTGAGTCCTGTTACATGCTTGATGTAAAGTACTACCCTGGAATTTAGAAATTTTATCCCCAGTCCTGTGCTTTCTTACTGTAGCAAGACCCAAATTGGATATTGTTTTCCTCTTGATGGCATTTTTCTCTCTGGTTCTTACAGAAACAAATGCTGAGAAAAGGATTCAAGAGTAAGAAATTTATTTTAAGTGAGATCTCAGGAAACACAGGTAGAGAAATAGAAAAGTAAGACTGAGCAGGAAGTAACAAATAAAGGATGAGTTATAAAGCTAATTACTATAGCAGTCAACTAAAACTTGATCCTTCTGGGGAACTCTGAGAACAAGTATAGAGCCACTCTCAAGAGAGAAAAGGAGGCTGGGTCATTTATACACTAGTTCAACTAGCCTTCCACTGTGAGCTATTCCTCAGAGCTTTCTCCTCAGGCCTTCCAAAGTGCAGGAAGAGTAAAGCCCTCGGGAACCTGGAAATCCATACTACAGTATTAAGATTCAAGGAGGTATGGGTGGACTACAAATATTATCTCCTACATAAATTTTGTCAGCAGAGAAACAGTTAAATTTCAATTAATAGAAGGGACCGAATGAAAAGGAATTTAAATCTTGAGTGACAGCTGATGTAATGTTAGTTCAAATCCCCATCCCAAAATTGAATGATTGTATCTATTGCCCAAGAAGTCCATTCACTGACTTCCCTAGATTTCTCAGTGAAAAGAAAGACTTAAAAACTGTGTCAGGGAACCCGCCGCCGCGAGGAGCCGCCGGAACCCGCCGCCGCAAGGAGCCGCCGGAGCCCGACGCGAGGAGCCGCGGACGCCGCGAGGAAAGCCGCGGACGCCGCGAGGAAAGCCGCGGACGCCGCGAGGAAAGCCGCGGCGCGGGTAAGTTCAGCCACTCCAACTGGAGGGCTTGCTGAACAGAGAGGGGAAGTCGTCCACGGGTTGCTGACCAGGGACTGGGCACGAGTTGGACGGGAAAGCTCGCGTCCGCCTTTGGGACTTAGACACGTAACCTGCAGTGCGCGTGTGCCAGTGGCAGAGGAGCCCGCACTCCCCTAGAGCTGCAGCAGCAACGGAGGAAGCCGGGGAAAGAGCAGGGATTGTAGACTACAGGCGGACGCCCGGTCGAGCCGGGGCACTCCCCTCCAACACGGGACTGCACGCGCCGCGGCCTCCGCCGGACTGACTAGGATCAGCCCACCGTCCTGGCCAGCAACCAGTATGGCAGTAAAGCCCACATTTTGCTGAACACAAAAAGAGAAACCACAACAACCGGCACTATAAGGGAAAGACTACGCCATCAAGACACCACCATCAAGAGCAGATTGGTTTCCAACAGGCAGATGAGAATATAAAAACCAAGGACAGTATTTACCCTTTTTTTTCTTTCTCTCTCTTTTTTTTTTTTTTTCCTTTTCTTCTGCTTGTTTGTGGTGGACTATTTTGCTTATTCAATTGATTGGTCTGGTTTGGGGTTTATTAGTTTCTTTGTTTATTGGGGTCTTTTTTGGTTTTTTGTTTTTTGTTTTCTGTAGTTGTTTTCATTTGCTTGATTTGTTTTATGTGTTTTTTCTTTGTTTTTCGGTCTCTTATTAATTTTCTCTGCTCTTTTTAATTTTTAACTTTTTTTGACTTTTATTGTATTTTTTTTAACTTTAATTTTAATTCTTGAAAACCTCTAATTCTCTTTTCTCTTTCCTCTTTCCCACTGCTTTCTTCCTCTATGTTCTAAATGTAAAACATTTTCCTAGCTACCAATATCCTCTAGATAAATTATTTCCTATCTTCCTGTCTCCACTATTCACTTCCAAATACACTAAACAATACACACACTAATCTTTGCTTCCTAATCCTATAAAATACTTCCAAGACGAATCTTTTCCTTTTTATTACTTATAGACTCTCCTCCTTGTCACCCCGAACACATGTCCTAATTTAAAATTGCTCTCATTGTAATTATCCAAGCCAGGACCTTGTGCTAGATCTATTATTCAGGAACTATTTCAATCAATTCAAAGCTCAATGGACAAGTATCATCTGTGATTGCATGAATTGCTAGAAAGATTTCCTGTGCCTTATCTCTGTAAAACTGGTCAGTTGTGGGGATTGCTGTATATGTATGTATATCTTATGATTATGTTAGAAAACATCTGCATGCTTTTATGACTGTCACCCATCAGGGATGCACCTCTTGTTCCTCAGATGCTAGTATGTAAACTAGAATCACGGAACACCATAGCAAACCAGACATAGAGCCTACACCCCCTGATCAATCACCAAACCAAGGATCCTTGAAGCAGAAGCCCTGATTCCAAGACCCCACACTATCAAAGAACATACAACACTACAGATTATTCACCTGTAAACAAGGTCTAACACCACCCAAGACACAAACCACTGAACCCTTCTACAAGGACAGAAACCCAAAGGAAGGGAGAATTCAACCAAGAAGCCTGGTGGAGAAAAGAACTCCATACACACAGACACCCACAAAGAAACAAAAATTAACCTAATAATGAAACGTCAGAGAAACACTGTACAAATGAAGGATCAAGCTAGAGAAACACCACTTCAAACGACAGAGGAGGAGATAGACAAACTATCTGAAAGAGAATTCAGAAAAGCTATACTAATGCGGATGCAAAACACCGAAAACAGAATATTAGAGGAAATTAGTGCATTGAGAAGAGACATGCAAGAAATGAAAAATAAGCAAATGGAGACAACTAACTCAATTGCTGAACTCAAAAATACTATAGAAGGTCTCAACAGTAGAGTATCAGAGGCTGAAGAACGGATAAGTGAGCTGGAAGACAGAATGGTGGAAATAAGTGCTGAAGAACAGAACAAAGCCCAAAGAATTAAAAGAACTGAGGATAGCCTCAGGGACCTATGGGACAATATCAAACGCACCAACATTAGAATTATAGGGGTTCCAGAAGAAGAAGAGAAGAAAGACTATGAAAAAATTTCTTGAAGAGGTTATAGTTGAAAACTTCCCCAGCATGGGGAAGGAGATAGTCAACCAAGTCCAGGAAGCACAAAGAGTTCCATACAGGATAAACCCCAGAAGAAACACACCAAGGCACATTCTAATCAAACTAACGCAGACTAAATATAAAGACAGAATACTTAAAGCACCTAGGAGCAAACAACAAAGAACATATAAAGGAAACCCCATACGTTTAACTGCGGATCTCTCAACAGAAACCCTACAGGCCAGAAGAGAATGGCAAGATACACTTAAACGGCTAAAAGAGAACAACCTCCAACCAAGAATTCTCTACCCAGCAAGAATCTCATTCAGAATTGATGGTGAAGTCAAAAGCTTCACAGACATAGAGCCTACACCCCCTGATCAATCACCAAACCAAGGATCCTTGAAGCAGAAGCCCTGATTCCAAGACCCCACACTATCAAAGAACATACAACACTACAGATTATTCACCTGTAAACAAGGTCTAACACCACCCAAGACACAAACCACTGAACCCTTCTACAAGGACAGAAACCCAAAGGAAGGGAGAATTCAACCAAGAAGCCTGGTGGAGAAAAGAACTCCATACACACAGACACCCACAAAGAAACAAAAATTAACCTAATAATGAAACGTCAGAGAAACACTGTACAAATGAAGGATCAAGCTAGAGAAACACCACTTCAAACGACAGAGGAGGAGATAGACAAACTATCTGAAAGAGAATTCAGAAAAGCTATACTAATGCGGATGCAAAACACCGAAAACAGAATATTAGAGGAAATTAGTGCATTGAGAAGAGACATGCAAGAAATGAAAAATAAGCAAATGGAGACAACTAACTCAATTGCTGAACTCAAAAATACTATAGAAGGTCTCAACAGTAGAGTATCAGAGGCTGAAGAACGGATAAGTGAGCTGGAAGACAGAATGGTGGAAATAAGTGCTGAAGAACAGAACAAAGCCCAAAGAATTAAAAGAACTGAGGATAGCCTCAGGGACCTATGGGACAATATCAAACGCACCAACATTAGAATTATAGGGGTTCCAGAAGAAGAAGAGAAGAAAGACTATGAAAAAATTTCTTGAAGAGGTTATAGTTGAAAACTTCCCCAGCATGGGGAAGGAGATAGTCAACCAAGTCCAGGAAGCACAAAGAGTTCCATACAGGATAAACCCCAGAAGAAACACACCAAGGCACATTCTAATCAAACTAACGCAGACTAAATATAAAGACAGAATACTTAAAGCACCTAGGAGCAAACAACAAAGAACATATAAAGGAAACCCCATACGTTTAACTGCGGATCTCTCAACAGAAACCCTACAGGCCAGAAGAGAATGGCAAGATACACTTAAACGGCTAAAAGAGAACAACCTCCAACCAAGAATTCTCTACCCAGCAAGAATCTCATTCAGAATTGATGGTGAAGTCAAAAGCTTCACAGACAAGCAAAAACTAAAAGAATTCTGTACCACAAAACCAGCCCTACAACAAGTGTTAAACGGCCTGATATAGCCAATAAATACAAGAGTAGGAGAAGCCTTACAAATCAAACCCCAAATTTCTAAGAAGATGACAATAGGAACATTCGTATCAATAATTACTTTGAACGTAAATGGACTAAATGCTCCAACCAAACGACACAGGCTGGCTGAATGGATCCAGAAACATGACCCATATATATGCTGTTTACAAGAGACCCACTTCAGACCTAGAGACACTCATAGACTGAAAGTGAAAGGCTGGAAAAAAATATTTCATGCAAATGGAAATCAAAAGAAAGCTGGAGTAGCAATCCTTATATCAGACAAAATAGACTTTAAAGTAAAGAAGATTCTAAGAGACAAGGCAGGTCACTACATCATGATTAAGGGATCTATCCAAGAGGAAGACATAACAGTCATGAATATCTACGCACCCAACACAGGGGCACCTCAATACATAAGACAGGTACTTTCAGACATAAAAGAAGAAATCAGCAATAACACAATAATAGTAGGAGACTTTAACACTCCTCTCACACCAATGGACAGATCAACAAAACAGAAAATTAATAAAGAAACACAAGCCTTAAATGCCACACTAGAAAAAATGGACCTCATCGATATCTTTAGGATGTTCCATCCAAAAGCAGAAGAATACACTTTCTTCTCAAGTGCCCACAGAACATTCTCCAGGATAGACCACATCTTGGGCCACAAATCTAACCTCAGTCAATTCAAGAAAACCAAAATTATATCAACCATCTTCTCGGACCACAGTGCAATGAGACTGGAGATCAACTACCAGAAAAAAAACCCTAAAAACAGGAACACATGGAGATTAAACAATACATACCTAAAAAACCAACTGATCATTGAGGAAATCAAAGGAGAAATTAAACAATTCCTAGAAGAAAATGACAATGAACACACGACAGTGCAAAACCTATGGGATACTGCAAAAGCAGTTCTAAGAGGGAAATTTATAGCAATACAATCCCACCTCAAGAAACTAGGAAAATATGAAGCAGATGACCTAACCCTCCACTTAAAACAATTGGAAAAAGAAGAACAAAAGCATCCCAAAGCCAGCAGAAGAAGAGAAATCATAAAGATCAGAGCAGAAATAAATGAGAAAGAAACAAAAGAAACAATAGTAAAGATAAATAAAACAAATAGCTGGTTCTTTGAAAAGGTAAACAAAATTGACAAGCCACTGGCCAGACTCATTAAGAAAAAGAGAGAGAAGAACCAGATCAACAAAATCAAAAATGAAAAAGGAGAGATTACAACAGATAATGCAGAAATCCAAAGGATTCTGAGACTATTATGAGCAACTCTATGGCAACAAACTGGACAACCTGGAAGAAATGGACAGTTTCTTGGACAGGATTAATCTCCCAAGACTGAGCCAGGAAGAAACAGAAACTTTGAACAACCCAATCACAAGCTCAGAAATCGAATCTGTGATTAAAAATCTACCCAAAAATAAAAGCCCAGGGCCAGATGGTTTCACAAGTGAATTCTACCAAACATTTAAACAAGAGCTAATGCCTGTCCTTCTAAAACTCTTCCAAAAAATTGCCCAGGAAGGAACACTTCCAAACACATTCTACGAGGCCACCATCACCCTGATACCCAAACCAGGCAAAGACAACACAAAAAAGGAAAACTATAGGCCAATTTCACTGATGAACTTAGATGCCAAGATCCTCAACAAAATCCTAGCAAACAGAGTTCAACGACACATCAAAAAACTCATACATCATGATCAAGTTGGGTTCATCCCAGGCATGCAAGGCTTCTTCAACATCCGCAAATCAATCAATGTGATACACCATATCAACAAGTTGAAAGACAAAAATAACATGATCATTTCAATAGATGCAGAAAAAGCCTTCGACAAAGTACAACACCCATTCATGATAAAAACTCTTCAGAAAATGGGCATAGAAGGAACCTATCTCAATATAATAAAAGCCATCTATGAGAAGCCTACAGCGAACATTATTGTTAATGGTGAAAAATTGAAAGCATTCCCTCTAAGATCAGGAACAAGACAGGGGTGCCCACTTTCACCACTACTATTCAACATAATCCTGGAAGTCCTAGCAACAGCAATAAGAGAAGAGAAAGAAATCAAAGGAATCCAGATTGGAAAGGAAGAAGTCAAGCTCTCTCTTTTTGCAGATGACATGATATTATACATAGAAAATCCCAAAGACACGGTTACAAAGCTACTAGAGCTAATCAACGAATTCAGCAAAGTCGCCGGATACAAAGTCAACACACAGACATCACTGGCATTCCTATACACAAACAGTGAAAAATCAGAAAACTAAATCAAAGAGGCAATCCCCTTCCCCATTGCAACCAAAAGAATCAAATATCTAGGAATAAACCTACCCAAAGAAACAAAAGAATTGTACACAGAAAATTACAAGACACTCATGAGAGACATTAAAGAAGACTTCAACAGATGGAAAGATATTCCATGCTCCTGGATCGGAAGAATCAATATTGTGAAAATGACCATACTACCAAATATCATCTATAGATTCAATGCAATACCTATTCAACTACCATTGACATTTTTCACAGAACTAGAACAAAGAATAACACAGTTCATATGGAAACACAAAAGACCTCGAATAGCCAAAGCAATCCTGAGGAAGAAGAATTGAGTTGGAGGGATCAGCCTCCCTAACGTCAGACTCTACTACAAAGCAACAGTCATCAAGACAGTATGGTACTGGCACAAAAACAGAACTATAGATCAATGGAACAAGATTGAGAACCCAGAGATCAACCCACGCACCTATGGGTACCTTATTTTTGACAAAGCAGGAGAAACTATAAAATGGGACAAAGACAGCCTCTTCAACAAATGGTGCTGGGAAAATTGAACAGCTACATGCAAAAAAATGAAGTTGGAACATTCCCTGACCCCATACACAAAGATCAACTCAAAATGGATTAAAGACCTAAATGGAAGACCAAAAACCATCAAACTCTTAGAGGAGAATATAGGCAAAACCCTCAAGGACATCAATCAAAGCAATATCTTCTCTGACCCACCTACTAAAATAGTGGAATTGAAAAGAAAAGTCAACACGTGGGTCCTCATGAAACTTAAAAGCTTTTGTACAGCAAGAGAAATCACCAAAAAGTTGAACAGACACCCCACAGAATGGGAGAAAATCATAGCAAATGAAACAACAGACAAAGAATTAATCTCCAAAATCTACAAGCAACTCAGACAACTCAACACAGGGAAAATGAGCAGCCCAATCAAAAAATGGGAAAAAGATCTAAAGAGACACCTCTCCAAAGAGGACATACAGATGGCCCAAAAATACATGAAACGATGCTCAACCTCGCTTATTATCAGAGAAATGCAAATTAAAACCACAATGAGATACCACCTCACACCTGTCAGAATGGCCATCATGAACAAATCGACAGACTACAAGTGCTGGAGAGGGTGTGGAGAAAAGGGAACCCTCTTGCATTGCTGGTGGGAATGTAAATTAATACAACCTCTATGGAAGACAATATGGAGATTCCTTAAAAAACTAAAAATAGAAGCACCCTATGACCCAGCAATCCTACTATTAGGCTTATATCCTGATGAAATCAAAACTGAAAGAAGCACCTGTACCCCAATGTTCATTGCAGCTCTCTATACAATAGCCAGAACATGGAAGCAACCTAGATGTCCATCGACGAATGAATGGATCCAGAAGCTCTGGTACATATATACTCAGCTGTTAAAAGAAATGCAGAAGACTCAGTCCTAATGAGGTGGCTGGCTCTAGAACCTATCATAAAAAGTGAAGTAAGTCAAAAAGAGAAAGACAAGTATAGTATACTAAGATGGTCATGATAACATACGCAGTGAACTCATGAAAAAACAGAGAATAGACATAAAGACATTGTGGAGACCGAACAGTGGGAGGGAGGCATGGAGGGAGTAACATGGAAGCCTATACTGTCATGTGTGGAAAAGATAGCTATTGTCATTGTGCTAGGGGAATAGGAGTACCTACAACCACCTGGAGCGATGGTCTGGAGGGATGCGAGGGGGGGAACTGGGTGGGGGGAGGATCCAGGGATATGCATATGAATGATCTGGGAACATACATGTAAAAAAATAAAGAAATTAATTAATTAATTAATTAATTTAAAAAAAAAACTGTGTCAGGTTGGTGGTCAGGCTATGGTATTTCACACTTGTAACTCTCATCCAAAGTGTCAGGTGGAGGCTGCCGCATCATCCTAGACACGGCCCACAAAAAAATCATAGCAAATGAAACAACAGACAAAGAATTAATCTCCAAAATCTACAAGCAACTCAGACAACTCAACACAGGGAAAATGAGCAGCCCAATCAAAAAATGGGAAAAAGATCTAAAGAGACACCTCTCCAAAGAGGACATACAGATGGCCCAAAAATACATGAAACGATGCTCAACCTCGCTTATTATCAGAGAAATGCAAATTAAAACCACAATGAGATACCACCTCACACCTGTCAGAATGGCCATCATGAACAAATCGACAGACTACAAGTGCTGGAGAGGGTGTGGAGAAAAGGGAACCCTCTTGCATTGCTGGTGGGAATGTAAATTAATACAACCTCTATGGAAGACAATATGGAGATTCCTTAAAAAACTAAAAATAGAAGCACCCTATGACCCAGCAATCCTACTATTAGGCTTATATCCTGATGAAATCAAAACTGAAAGAAGCACCTGTACCCCAATGTTCATTGCAGCTCTCTATACAATAGCCAGAACATGGAAGCAACCTAGATGTCCATCGACGAATGAATGGATCCAGAAGCTCTGGTACATATATACTCAGCTGTTAAAAGAAATGCAGAAGACTCAGTCCTAATGAGGTGGCTGGCTCTAGAACCTATCATAAAAAGTGAAGTAAGTCAAAAAGAGAAAGACAAGTATAGTATACTAAGATGGTCATGATAACATACGCAGTGAACTCATGAAAAAACAGAGAATAGACATAAAGACATTGTGGAGACCGAACAGTGGGAGGGAGGCATGGAGGGAGTAACATGGAAGCCTATACTGTCATGTGTGGAAAAGATAGCTATTGTCATTGTGCTAGGGGAATAGGAGTACCTACAACCACCTGGAGCGATGGTCTGGAGGGATGCGAGGGGGGGAACTGGGTGGGGGGAGGATCCAGGGATATGCATATGAATGATCTGGGAACATACATGTAAAAAAATAAAGAAATTAATTAATTAATTAATTAATTTAAAAAAAAAACTGTGTCAGGTTGGTGGTCAGGCTATGGTATTTCACACTTGTAACTCTCATCCAAAGTGTCAGGTGGAGGCTGCCGCATCATCCTATGAGCAAGTGAAATTAGAGAAGCACAAACAAGGGGAAAAAAGATTCAAGGAAACCAGGGGCTGAAGATGTTATGTACTCGCCCAAGCTCTCAAACAATAGAGTGAGAACCACAACAGAAGCCTAAGTAATCCCCATCTCATGCTCTTCTGAGCGTTGACAGAGTCTAAGAGCAGAAGACACAGTTCTAATCCTGGTGACACCACTTCCAAGCAGTGAAACTGCAAAAGGCACCCCTAATAATAAGTCAATACAAACCACTGAACCAAGTCAGCCCCAACCACTGAGAGCAAAAACCAACCCTAAAGCCTGGGAAAAGGAGACATCAAACAGAACAAGGAAAAAGAAAAAGAAAAGCCAGAGAAATATAGCACAAATGAAGAAACAAGGTAGAAATGCATAGGACCAATTAAATGAAAAGGAAATAAGTAAACTACCTGAAAAAGGATTCAGAATAATGATAGTAAAGATGTTCCAAAGACTTGAAAATAGAATGGAGAAAATGGAAGAAAGAATTACCAAGGACAGGAGAACTAAATAAGCAAACAGAGATGAATAACAAATTACTGAAATTAAAAATATCTAGAAGGAATCAATAGTAGAAAAAGAAAGCAGAAGATAGAATAAATGAACTGGAATAGTGGAAATATCTGCTGAAGAGAAGAATAAAGAGAAAGAATGAAAAAAAAAAACAAAAACTTGAGGATGGCCTCAGAGACCTCTGGGACAATATTAAATGCACCAACATTCAAACTATTGGAGCCCCAGAGGAAAAAGAGAAAAAGAAAGGCACCAAGGAAATTAAAATAAGAAAGGGAAGAATGATAGGGGCTGGTCAGGAAAAGATAGCTATTGTCATTGTGCTAGGGAATAGGAGTACCTACAACCACCTGGAGCGATGGTCTGGAGGGATGCGAGGGGAACTGGGTGGGGGGAGGATCCAGGGATATGCATATGAATGATCTGGGAACATACATGTAAAAAAATAAAGAAATTAATTAATTAATTAATTAATTTAAAAAAAAAACTGTGTCAGGTTGGTGGTCAGGCTATGGTATTTCACACTTGTAACTCTCATCCAAAGTGTCAGGTGGAGGCTGCCGCATCATCCTATGAGCAAGTGAAATTAGAGAAGCACAAACAAGGGGAAAAAAGATTCAAGGAAACCAGGGGCTGAAGATGTTATGTACTCGCCCAAGCTCTCAAACAATAGAGTGAGAACCACAACAGAAGCCTAAGTAATCCCCATCTCATGCTCTTCTGAGCGTTGACAGAGTCTAAGAGCAGAAGACACAGTTCTAATCCTGGTGACACCACTTCCAAGCAGTGAAACTGCAAAAGGCACCCCTAATAATAAGTCAATACAAACCACTGAACCAAGTCAGCCCCAACCACTGAGAGCAAAAACCAACCCTAAAGCCTGGGAAAAGGAGACATCAAACAGAACAAGGAAAAAGAAAAAGAAAAGCCAGAGAAATATAGCACAAATGAAGAAACAAGGTAGAAATGCATAGGACCAATTAAATGAAAAGGAAATAAGTAAACTACCTGAAAAAGGATTCAGAATAATGATAGTAAAGATGTTCCAAAGACTTGAAAATAGAATGGAGAAAATGGAAGAAAGAATTACCAAGGACAGGAGAACTAAATAAGCAAACAGAGATGAATAACAAATTACTGAAATTAAAAATATCTAGAAGGAATCAATAGTAGAAAAAGAAAGCAGAAGATAGAATAAATGAACTGGAATAGTGGAAATATCTGCTGAAGAGAAGAATAAAGAGAAAGAATGAAAAAAAAAAACAAAAACTTGAGGATGGCCTCAGAGACCTCTGGGACAATATTAAATGCACCAACATTCAAACTATTGGAGCCCCAGAGGAAAAAGAGAAAAAGAAAGGCACCAAGGAAATTTTTGAAGAGATTACAGTTGAAAACTTTCCTTACATGGGAAAGGAAATAATCAGGTCCAAGAAGCATGGAGAGTTCCATACAAAATAAACTCAAGAAGAAACACACAGAGGCTCATACTAATCAAGCTAAGAGAGATTAAACATGAAGAAAGAATATTAAAAGCATCAAGGAAAAATCAGCAAATGACATAGAAGAGAAAATCCATACAACCTTCAGTGCATCTTTCAGCAGAAACTCTTCAGGCCAGAAGGCAATGGAAGGATATATTTAAACTACTGAAAAAAAAAAAAAAATCTACAGCCAAGATTATTCTATACAGCCAGGACCTCACTCAAAATTGATGGAGAAATCAAAGTTTTCACTGACAAGCAAAAGTTAAAAGAGAGTTTAGCAACACCAAACCAGCTTTACAACAAATACTAAAGGGACTTATATAGACACTAAACACAAGGGAAAGAAAAGACCTACAAAAACAAACCCAAAACAATTAATTAAATCCCAATAGGAACATATATATCAATAATCACTTTAAATGTAAATGGATTAAACACTCCAACCAGAAAACACACATTAGCTGTGTGTTTTGAACACAAAAACCAGACTTATAGATATGCTCCCTGCAAGACATCCACTTCAGACCCAGAGACACATACAGACTGAAAGTAAAAGGATGGAAAAAGACCTTCCATGCAAATGGAAATCAAAACAAAGCCAGAGCGGCAATTCTCATTCCAGACAAAATAGACTTTAAAATAAAGACTATTATAAGAGATAAAGAAGGACACTGCATAAGAATTAAGGGATCCATCTAAGAAAAAGACATAACAATAGTAAATATCTGTGCACCCAACATAGGAGCACCTCAGTACATAAGGCACACACTAAGAGATATAAAAGAGGAGACTGACAGTAACACAAATATAGTAGGGGACTTCACCACCCAATGTACACTAATGGACAGATCATCAAAACATAAACTCAATAAGGAAAATACAAACCTTAACAGAAACATTAGACAAAATGGACCTAATTGATATCTTCAGGACTTTCCATCCAAATGCAGAAGAATGTACTTTTTTCTCAAGTGCACATGGAACATTCTCCATGATAGACTGTATCTTGGGACACAAATCAAGCATCAGTAAATTTAGAAAAGTTTAAATTGCATCAAGCATCTTCTCTGACCACAACACTATGAGAATAGATATCAATTACAGGGGGAAAAAACTGCAAAAAAACACAAACACATGGAGGTTAAACAACACATTTCTAAACAATGAGAAGGTTACCGAACAAGTAAGAAGGAAAATGAAAAGATTCCTAGAAACAAACGATAACAAAAACACGATGAACCAAAACCTAAGGGATGCAGCAAAAACAGTTCCAAGAGGGTAGCAATACAATCCTACCTCAAGAAATAAGAAAAACATCTAATAGACAACTTAACTCTACATCTAAAGCAGCTGGAAAAGGAAGAGCAACAACAACAAAAAAACCAAAGTGAGTAGAAGGAAAGAATCATAAAGATAAGAGCAGAAATAAATAAAAAAGAAATGAAGGAAAAAATAGTACAGATTAATAAATCTAAAATTTGGTTCCTTGAGAAAATAAACAAAATTGATAAACCATTAGACAGACTCATGAAAAAACAAAAGGAGACAAATCAAATTAACAAAATCAGAAATGAAGAAAGACAGGTCATAACAGATAACACAGAAATACAAAGGGTCATAAGAGACTATTATAAGCAACTATATGCTAATAAAATGGAAAACTCAGAGAAAACGGACAGATTCTTAGAAAAATTCAACCTCCTGTGACTGAACCAGGAAGAAATAGAAATTGTTAACAAGCAAATTACAAACACTGAAATAGAAACTGTGATCAAATATCTCCCAAGAACAAAAGCCTAGGGGCCAGATGGCTTCACAAGTGAATTCTAACCAACATTTAGAGAAGAGCTAGTGCCTATCCCTCTGAAGCTTTACCAAAAAGTTGCAGAGGAAGGAACTCTTCCAAACTCATTTTATGAGGCCACAATCACCTTGACACCAAAACCAAACAAAGATATCACAAAAAAAGCAGATTATAAGCCAGTATCACTCGGGAACATAGATGCAAAAAATCCTCAAAAAAACACCAGCAAACAGAATTCAACAACACAGCAGAAAGATCAAACAGCATGACCAAGTTGGGTTTATCCCAGGGATGCAAGGATGCTTTGATATATGCAAGTCAATCAATGTGACACAGCATATCAACAGATTGAAAGATAATCTCAATAGATGCAGAAAAAGCCTTTGACAAAATCCAGTACCCATTTATGATAAAAACTCTTCATTGGGCCTCAACATAGTAAGAGCTATATGATAAGCCCACAAACACATGGAGGTTAAACAACACATTTCTAAACAATGAGAAGGTTACCGAACAAGTAAGAAGGAAAATGAAAAGATTCCTAGAAACAAACGATAACAAAAACACGATGAACCAAAACCTAAGGGATGCAGCAAAAACAGTTCCAAGAGGGTAGCAATACAATCCTACCTCAAGAAATAAGAAAAACATCTAATAGACAACTTAACTCTACATCTAAAGCAGCTGGAAAAGGAAGAGCAACAACAAAAAAACCAAAGTGAGTAGAAGGAAAGAATCATAAAGATAAGAGCAGAAATAAATAAAAAAGAAATGAAGGAAAAAATAGTACAGATTAATAAATCTAAAATTTGGTTCCTTGAGAAAATAAACAAAATTGATAAACCATTAGACAGACTCATGAAAAAACAAAAGGAGACAAATCAAATTAACAAAATCAGAAATGAAGAAAGACAGGTCATAACAGATAACACAGAAATACAAAGGGTCATAAGAGACTATTATAAGCAACTATATGCTAATAAAATGGAAAACTCAGAGAAAACGGACAGATTCTTAGAAAAATTCAACCTCCTGTGACTGAACCAGGAAGAAATAGAAATTGTTAACAAGCAAATTACAAACACTGAAATAGAAACTGTGATCAAATATCTCCCCAAGAACAAAAGCCTAGGGGCCAGATGGCTTCACAAGTGAATTCTAACCAACATTTAGAGAAGAGCTAGTGCCTATCCCTCTGAAGCTTTACCAAAAAGTTGCAGAGGAAGGAACTCTTCCAAACTCATTTTATGAGGCCACAATCACCTTGACACCAAAACCAAACAAAGATATCACAAAAAAAGCAGATTATAAGCCAGTATCACTCGGGAACATAGATGCAAAAAATCCTCAAAAAAACACCAGCAAACAGAATTCAACAACACAGCAGAAAGATCAAACAGCATGACCAAGTTGGGTTTATCCCAGGGATGCAAGGATGCTTTGATATATGCAAGTCAATCAATGTGACACAGCATATCAACAGATTGAAAGATAATCTCAATAGATGCAGAAAAAGCCTTTGACAAAATCCAGTACCCATTTATGATAAAAACTCTTCATTGGGCCTCAACATAGTAAGAGCCATATATGATAAGCCCACAGCAAACATCATTCTCAATATGAAAAAGTGAAAGCATTCCCTTTAAGATCAGGAACAATACAAGGGCACCCTAGTTATTTAACATAGTTATAGTTAACACAGTTTAACATAGTCCTAGTTATAGCAATTAGAGAAGAAAAAGAAATAAAAGGAATCCAGATTGGAAAAGAAAAAGCAAAACACTTACTGTTTACACACATCATGATACTGTACTTAGAAAATCCCAAAGATACTATCAGAAAATTACTACAACTAATCAGTGAATTTAGCAATGTGGCAGGATACAAAATTAATACACAGAAACCACCTGCATTCCTATATGTTAACAATGAAAAAATCCAAAAAGAGAAATTAAGGAATCAATCCCATTCACCATTGCAACAAAAAGAATAAAATATTAGGAAGAAATGTACCTAAGGAGACAAAAGAGCTATATACCAGAAATTATGAGACTTTGATGAAAGAAATCACAGAAAATATAAAAAGATGGAGAGATCCTTCATGTTCTTGGGTTGGAAGAATCAATATTGGGAGAATGACTATACTACCAAATTTAATCTACAGATTCAAAGGGATCCCTATCAAATTACCAATGGCATTTTTCACAGAACTAGAACAATAAATTTCACAGTTCGTATGGAAACACCCCAAGTAGCCAAAGTAGTCTTGAGGAAGAAGAATGGAACTGGAGGAATCAGCCTTCCTGACTTCAGACTATACTACAAAGCTTCTCTCATGAAGACAGTATGGTACTGGCACAAAAAATGAAATATAGACCAATGGAACAAGATAGAGAGCCTAGAAATAAACCCACATATCTATGGGTATCTTATTTTTGACAAAAAAGGCAAGCATATACAATGGGGCAAAGATAGCCTCTTCAATAAGTGGTGCTGGGAAAACTGGATAGCTATGTGTAAAAGAATGAAATTAGAACACTTCCTAACACCATACACAAAGGTAAACTTGAAATGGATTAGAGACCTAAATGTAATACCAGAAACTATAAAACTCTTAGAGGAAAACATAAGTAGAACGACCAATGACATAAATCAAAGCAAGATCCTTTATGACCCACACCCTACAGTAATGGAAATAAAAACAAAGATAAACAAGTGGGACCTAATTAAAGTTAAAAGCTTTTATACAGCAAAGGAAACTATAAACAAGGTGAAAATACAATCTTCAGAATGAGAATATAATAGCAAATGAAACAACTGACAAAAGATTAATTTCCAAAATATACAAGCAGATCATATAACTCAATACCAAAAAAACTAATAACCCAATCAAAAAATGGGAAAAAGACTTAGACATTTTGTCAAGAAGATGCACAGATGGCTAACAAACACAGGAAGATATGTTCAATTTCACTGATAATTAGAGAAATGCAAATCAAAACTACAATTAGATATCACTGCATACCAGTGACAATGGGGCCATCATCAAATGCTTACCAACAATAAACACTGGAGAGGGTGTGGAGAAAAGGGAAACTTCTTGCACTGTTGGTCAGAATGTAAACTGATACAGAAGCTATGGAGGATGGTATGAAGATTCCTTAAAAAACTATGAATATGGGCTTCCCTGGTGGTCCAGTGGGTAGGGACACCGCCGGTTCGATCCCTGGCCTGGGAGGATCCCACGTGCCGCAGAGCGGCTGGACCCATGTGTCCAACTACTGAGCTGGAGCTCTGGAGCGCATGCGCCCAGAGACGGTGCTCTGAGACAACAGAGGCCACCGCGATGGGAGGCCCACATCGGCCAAAGAACAAAGATGGATGAAAATGGACAAATGAAAAACCAATAGAAGTGGCCTGCCTGCTCCCCTCCCTCCCCACCCCACCCCCCAAATAAATAAATAAATAAATCTTAAAAAAAAAAAAAAAAAAAAACTATGAATAAAACTACCATATGACCCAGCAATCTCACTACTAGGCATATACCCTGAAGAAACCAAAATTGAAAAAGACACATGTATCCCAATGTTTGTTGTAGCACTACTTGCAATAGCTAGGACATGGAAGCAACCAAGATGTCCATCCACAGATGAATGGATAAACAAGCTGTAGTACGTATATACAATGGAATAGTGCTCAGCCATAAAAAGGAACACATTTGAATCAGTTTTAATGAGGTGGATAGACCTAGAGCCTATTAAACAGAGTGAAGTTAGAAAAAGAAAGATAAATATCACATACTAATGCATGTATATGGAATCTAAAGAAAGATGATTCTGATGAATTTATTTGCAAGATAGCAATGGAAGAACAACATAGAGAATAGACTTATGGACATGGGCATGAGGGGAAGGACAGGGTGAAATGTATGGAGAGAGTAACATGGAAATCTACATCACCATATGTAAAATAGATAGCCAATGGGAATTTGCTGTATAATTCAGAGAACCCAATCAGAGCGTCTGTAAAACCTGGAGGGGTGGGATGGGGAGGGAGAAGGGAGGGAGGCTTAAGAGGGAAGGGGACATATGTATCCCTATGGCTGAGTCATATTGTTATTTTACATAAAATAACAAAATTCTATAAAGCAATTATCTTTCGAATAAAAAAGTAATAAATGTCATAAAATACACACACACACACAAACAAACCAAAAAAAAAAAATTGTTTCAGGCTAATCAGAAGTAAAATATTTTGCCATGATTAAATCACCATGAATGGCAACCAGAGCTACACCATAAAGGACAGTGTGTGCCTGTGCTCAGAGCTGCCAATGCACTTAATTGGCACTGGGAAGAGGTTATTGAAGCAGAGAAATTCCTTGCTAATAGTGTGTAAGTGACTATGGAAGCAGCTTAATTATCACCAGAGGACTCTCCAGGGATGCTCCATGAAAAAGACCATCTGTGGCCATTTGTGAGATTGTGCACTAAACACTGTGCACTTCTAGTTCCTGCATCTCCCCCTCCCAACCCCATGGCACATTGTGCCAGGAGACTCCCCCAGCAGCACTTGGCCCTGGGTATTCATGGAAAACCCCACTTCTCATGGTGGGTCCTCCACTCCCAAGGTCTCTGAGTCTTGGTTTGGGAGTGCTGTCACAGGAAAATGGGGCCCTAGGAGAAGTTTGTCCAAATTAAGAACAGAGAGAAAATAGCTAGGACATGGAAGCAACCAAGATGTCCATCCACAGATGAATGGATAAACAAGCTGTAGTACGTATATACAATGGAATAGTGCTCAGCCATAAAAAGGAACACATTTGAATCAGTTTTAATGAGGTGGATAGACCTAGAGCCTATTAAACAGAGTGAAGTTAGAAAAAGAAAGATAAATATCACATACTAATGCATGTATATGGAATCTAAAGAAAGATGATTCTGATGAATTTATTTGCAAGATAGCAATGGAAGAACAACATAGAGAATAGACTTATGGACATGGGCATGAGGGGAAGGACAGGGTGAAATGTATGGAGAGAGTAACATGGAAATCTACATCACCATATGTAAAATAGATAGCCAATGGGAATTTGCTGTATAATTCAGAGAACCCAATCAGAGCGTCTGTAAAACCTGGAGGGGTGGGATGGGGAGGGAGAAGGAGGAGGCTTAAGAGGGAAGGGGACATATGTATCCCTATGGCTGAGTCATATTGTTATTTTACATAAAATAACAAAATTCTATAAAGCAATTATCTTTCGAATAAAAAAGTAATAAATGTCATAAAATACACACACACACACAAACAAACCAAAAAAAAAAATTGTTTCAGGCTAATCAGAAGTAAAATATTTTGCCATGATTAAATCACCATGAATGGCAACCAGAGCTACACCATAAAAGACAGTGTGTGCCTGTGCTCAGAGCTGCCAATGCACTTAATTGGCACTGGGAAGAGGTTATTGAAGCAGAGAAATTCCTTGCTAATAGTGTGTAAGTGACTATGGAAGCAGCTTAATTATCACCAGAGGACTCTCCAGGGATGCTCCATGAAAAAGACCATCTGTGGCCATTTGTGAGATTGTGCACTAAACACTGTGCACTTCTAGTTCCTGCATCTCCCCCTCCCAACCCCATGGCACATTGTGCCAGGAGACTCCCCCAGCAGCACTTGGCCCTGGGTATTCATGGAAAACCCCACTTCTCATGGTGGGTCCTCCACTCCCAAGGTCTCTGAGTCTTGGTTTGGGAGTGCTGTCACAGGAAAATGGGGCCCTAGGAGAAGTACCTGATAGTTCCAAATTAAGAACAGAGAGAAAATTTTTTAAAAATCATTAACCAAAGCATTAGTTCATAACTTGCCTTATGATGCCAACTTTGGTCCAGGTAAAGGAGATGAAGAGAGAGGAATGTTAATGCAGTGTTTATTACTGCTTTGAATGGGTAAGTGGGCAATTCTGGCTACAGGGCCACTGGGAATGACAGTCCTTGGCTGATTAATTAGCTACCTTCTTTCATTAAGCTGTTCTGCTTTGAAAGACTCTCTTTTGGACACTAGTCACACATGCACTTCATTTGAAAGAAAATCTTGGTGAAGAAGAGCATACAGGTATGTGATTTATTGACTGCTCAGGCAGTAGAAAATCCATGCTTCAGACTCCCTGCCACATTTTTCCACTGTCTGTGCCTGGTGTACCTTATAAAACAGAAGTCAGGCATCAGGGAGCAGAAGCAGTCAAGGTGGGAAGATTCTGGCATTTTATGCAACTTCTGTACCTCCATCCCCCACCCACTGATACTTTCACATCATGCAGTGGTCATTAGAAGATGACTTGAGGGGGAAAAACTTTGGTTTTTAGTAGAAAAGTCATCATCCCTGTGTGCTGGGGCATGTGTAATCACCACTTCCAGGGACAAAAAGAGGCTTTTGCCTAAGTCCTTTCTTAAAGTAAATTAACATGCCTCTTCATGAGACCTCTGTTTTTGTAAAGTCCAGGAGCCCTTGGGGCCACCTGCCCCTGTACAAATCTGAATCCAGAGCCCTTCCTTTTTTATGCCCTACTGCGGATGGTACTGGAGGCCTTCAATAAGTGCCTTCTAAACAGCACCTGCTGTTGTCACAGATTCCAGATGTAGAGATGAGGCCATTCAATTGTATGTGTGTTATGTAAATACATACACACATACACACTCATATATATATATATATGAGTGCCTATATATATATAGTAGGCACTAAATAAACTCTTGTTGAATGAACAGATAAACGACTAAAAATATGTCTAAAGATAACATTCTTTACCTTTACTAATCCTTGCAACATAACCCTCAAGGATGAATAGCACTTGTTGAACAACTACTGTGTTCCAGACATGGTGATATGAAATTCACATGTATGTCTTCTCATTTGAAGGTATGAAACTCTCTCATTCTGACATTTAATCACATTGTATTCAATGTGAAGTATAATCCCAGGGTCATCTGACTATACCAGATAGAGATATTAATTACTTTTCAGTTCAAACTACCTGCTAAGGAAGGAATATAGGTATAAAGGAACATGGTATCTCCCATTATCACCTTCAAGTATTTCTAAGAGTTTCCTTAAGGATGGTTTCAGGAGCCACAAACCTGGCCCAGTTACATCATGAAGCATCCTTGGCCTGACTCCCTGCCTGACCATAGCCAGATGCCGCTGTCAATGCCTCTGCAAAGTACGCTGCCCCTAATATCCCAGAGCTAGCACACATTTGGGGTCTGTCCAGAGGGGGAAAATCTTGTCTCCAGGCCATGTTACCCTTCATGGTCTGAGGACACAAGTGGAGCAGCTTTTGGGCCAAGTTCATAAACACTTCTGTTATATCACTTCTCCGGCTATTGGTCCCCACTTCTATAGCCATGGGACTTACACGTAACCCAGTTGCTTGGCAGAGACATATGAGAGGCAGCCCCTCATTTGTCCCTGTCAGCCTATTCCAAACACAAACAATAATCTCCTTCCAGCCTACTGGTTATGAAGCAACCCCCCTCAAGCATTCAGCACATGCAATGGAAGCCAGAGGTGGGGAGGAAGGGGCATTTTGGCATTCCTAGCAGCCTCAGCCCTGGACCACCTGCCTACATTCTCTGCCAAATAGGTTTCTTTAATAGGTTCAATTATACTAGGCAATCTCTGAGCTATTTGCTTTACATTCATTGTCTTATCTTAGTTGTTGCCTCAGTTCTGTGAAGATACCTATTGACTTCCATTTCCAGATTAGAAAAACAACCATAAGTGTTTAAATAAGTTGTCTAAGATCTCAAAACTAGTGTCAGGGTTTGAATCTGATTCTAGGCGTATCTTACTCCAAAGTTGTGCTTTAAGTAATATGACACACTATGTATCATGTTAGCCTTTTTCCTCTGATTAATTAATAAGTGTCTCCCAAGTTGTTTGGATATTTATATCTTTCTTGTTGATGGAGCTTGAACCTGGGGCTGAACAGAACCTTGCTGAAGTTAAAGTCCTGATGTCATCCTGAATTGCTAAGGGAAGTTACTTTCACCAGAAGCCTATTACTCTCTTTGGAGCTCCCTATCTCATTCCTTTATTCAGAAAATATACTGTAACAAGAGCTTTAATTAGTCTTCACTAATATCTATTACATCCTGTAACAATCATCTTTAGCGATGTCATCTTAAATCCCCTGGGTAGCATGGATATTACAGACTATTAGTGGCTGTTCTGAAATCTGGCTGTCTGATTCACATTAGGCCAGTTACTTTAACTTAAATTAAAATCCATCAAGGATAGTTTGATGACGATGCTTGGCAGCTAAAAGGAGTCCTTTAATGAGCCATGCAGTGCTCTGGCAGAAGCACAGTGGTTTTATCTCAAGGTGAAGGTCTGATTGTTATTAAAAGTATCAAAGACCAAAGGAACAAACTTCTATGGACCTGTAGCCTTAGGCACACTCCCTGGCCTGCCAGTAACTTCTTCCACTGGAATTCACCCAACTAACAAGTCTTCAGTTCTGTTCTGTAGAACACTTGGGGGGCCTCAATAAAGATAAAAATAGAAAACACGCACCCAGTGGCCATGGATTTTACAGTTTAGTTGGCATGCCAAATCTATCAGTTGCCTACCTAACATCTATTTCCCTCATTTTAACAGGACGTTGAGATGTTGAAGCAGCAGTATGATCTTGTTCAAACTGTCTTCTGACACAGCTAATATGGCCAAGAGAAAGTCTGCTTCAGGTTTATGAAGAAACTTTCTTTTCTAATAGAAGGAAGTTGATATAGTTATTATTTTCTGACTCTTTCTTCTTCCTGCACATGTACATTTCTGGAACTATCCATACAACTGTTACACTGCAAATATGAGATGATAATCTAAAGGATGAAATCCAACCTGTTGAGAATGGCAGAATGAGCAGAATGAAGATCCTGGATCTTTGAAGATACATGAGCTGTTGTGCAATCCCTTGGCTGGAAATTTCCAAATTAAGTTGCTATAGTTAGGTCTTTCTGTAACTTGCTTCTAAAAGCATAACAGGGGCTTCCCTGGTGGTCCAGTGGGTAAGGACACTGCCTTGCAGTGCAAGGGGTGCCGGTTTGATCCCTGGCCTGGGAAGATCCCACGTGTTGCGGAGCAGCTGGACCGATGTGTCCAATTACCGAGCCAGAGATCTGGCGCGCATGCGCCCAGAGCCGGTGCTCTGCAACGACAGTGGCCACCGCGATGGGAGGCCCACAGGGGCCAAAGAACAAAGACGGATGAAAATAGAGAAATGAAAGACCAATAGAAGTGGCCCGCCCATCCCCCTCCCTCCCCACCCCACCCTCCAAAAGATTAAAAAAAAAAAAGACCAGTAGAAGTGGCCTGCCTGCTCCCCTCCCTCTCTACCTCACCTGCACCAAAATAAATAAATAAATAAATTGTTTTTAAATAAAATAAAAATAAAATAAAAGCATAACAGAAGTTACAGAGACAGATGTATAATCATGCCAGTTGAGCTGGGAAAATGAAATACTGTGGTCAGAAATTTTATCTAAAGATCAGTGAAGTCTGTGGCTGAGTGTGGAAAGCAGATAAAATCAATGTGGCCTGTGACAATCCTCTCTGTATTTACCTTTTATAGCAATGTTTTTTCATGTATTCATTCATGTATGGAGCTCCTGCTTATGCTTATGTGTTAAACATTGGCTGTGTGATACTACTAATGCAATACAACTATCCTATAGATGCTTAGAAACATGAATGTTTATTTCAAAATTTCCAAAGTACATAATGTCCTACTCTAGCCATCTGAGCTATGTGAGCACTGAACCCTGAGAAGGTTCTTCTCTGCTATACTTATTGAGTAAAAAAGCAGAATGTTCCAAAGAAGAAGACCACCCCGAGACTGCCTACCCAGATCACTGTACCCACATGGTACAGTTATTGCAGTTCACATTGTTTTACTTAGTTCATGCTCACTTTCTTTGTCTGACCTGGCCTTTATGTAATAAATGTTTTTAAAAATTTATGTTCAATTTATTCATATTTAATATGCTACAATAAAATTTACTGTTTTTGCTATCAAAATCAAACCCAAGTTTCTTTTTTTTCTGAAAAGTAAATAATTTTTCCTTTAATTTCTGTTTTTTAAAGCCAGATAAACTGGTAGACATCAAATCTTAATGCAAAAATATGAAAAATTTCCAAAAAAGCATTATGTAAAATTCACCTTTGACAAAGGCCCCTTTGTACAAGTGACTGTTTATCTACAATCTTCTCCATCTCAGTTGATGGAAATTTATTCTTCTAGGCACTCAGGAGGGAAAATGTGCCATTCTTTCTTGATACTTCTCTTTCATTTAAACCCCGTATCACTATAACAAATACTTCTGTGTCTAGTTCCAAAATATATCTAAAATCTGACCCCTTCTCACCAACTCCCCTGCCACCATGCTAGTCATCCCTTACCTAAATTATTGCAACAGCCTCCCCAAAGACCTGTCTGCTCCATTCCTCAATCCCCTACAGTCTAGCCACATGATGACCTGGATTATCCTTTTAGGATACAAGTCCAACGAGGTAACCACTGTGCTCAAAACCCTCCAATGGCTCCTATCTCACCCAGAGTGGAAGCCAGAGTTCTCCCAGGAGACAAGACTCTGCATGATCCAGTCATGGCACTACTCTGACTGCTCTCTGACAACTTTCCCCTCTCCTCCATCTACTCCATCACTACTGGCTCCTGGGTTGCTCTTCAAATATGCCTGGTCTCTTTAGGATCTGTGCACTGGATGTTACTTCTTTCTGAAATCATCTTTTCCCAGACATCTTTGAGACTGAGATTGACCTCTTCCTTCACCTCTTTGCTCACATGTCATTTTTCTGAAACACCGATGGACAAAGGCAATGGTGCAGAGGCAGTGGAAGGGTCGGAGGGGTGGGAGGAGGGAAGGCGCTCAAGCAGCTTCTAACCCCTTTTTAACCAGAGTGGCTTCACTTTTGTGTCCTTTATATATTGGAGCTCCACATAAGATTTCATGTGAACAAAGGATTCCACATGACTTAGACATGCATAGTTGCTATACTTTGGAGAAGATGTTATATTGCCTCAGCAATACTGCAACAGACAGCCTGAAGGGAGCCTCTTAAATATTCTCCAGATGAGTCGATAAATCAGATGTACAAATGAGCAGCCCACACCTTTCTTAATATTACTGCCATAGCTTCACTCCTGCCTATAATCTATAATCACTGGCCCATATCCAGAGCTTAGTTTTGTTTTGAAAACAGCTGAACCACATGATTTTTCTGTTTAAAAAAAAAAAAAAACTCCACTATATTTATTTCATAGCTGAAAGTCCTTTCATAGCCTCTAGTGGGCTGGAAATTAATTGAGAACTTGAAAATACAATTTTTCATAGGAGATTACTATAAATCATTAGTTTCCCTTACAGACAGGGGGCCATTTCCAGTCTAAGGCTAGGAAAATTCAGTGTATTTTTAGCATCGTCTCCAAGACATCACTTCCAACTACCTTTGAAACGCTTCTCCCTATGTTCCACAGTACATGTTCACTGGTAGATCTTCAAAACAAATCCTCTCCTTGCAAACAGGATACTTGGGGGAGTTCTAGCCACGCCATTTAGAGAGGTTTTTGTTTCAGAGTTTGAATATATATACTATTTATTTAATAAATTAATGTCATTCAAAATACAGTGCCAGAACATGATGCAGTTGAACATGTTAGTGATGTCTGACATAAAGCACCTGTGATCATCTTAGATTGGATGATCCAGTCATGGCACTACTCTGACTGCTCTCTGACAACTTTCCCCTCTCCTCCATCTACTCCATCACTACTGGCTCCTGGGTTGCTCTTCAAATATGCCTGGTCTCTTTAGGATCTGTGCACTGGATGTTACTTCTTTCTGAAATCATCTTTTCCCAGACATCTTTGAGACTGAGATTGACCTCTTCCTTCACCTCTTTGCTCACATGTCATTTTTCTGAAACACCGATGGACAAAGGCAATGGTGCAGAGGCAGTGGAAGGGTCGGAGGGGTGGGAGGAGGGAAGGCGCTCAAGCAGCTTCTAACCCCTTTTTAACCAGAGTGGCTTCACTTTTGTGTCCTTTATATATTGGAGCTCCACATAAGATTTCATGTGAACAAAGGATTCCACATGACTTAGACATGCATAGTTGCTATACTTTGGAGAAGATGTTATATTGCCTCAGCAATACTGCAACAGACAGCCTGAAGGGAGCCTCTTAAATATTCTCCAGATGAGTCGATAAATCAGATGTACAAATGAGCAGCCCACACCTTTCTTAATATTACTGCCATAGCTTCACTCCTGCCTATAATCTATAATCACTGGCCCATATCCAGAGCTTAGTTTTGTTTTGAAAACAGCTGAACCACATGATTTTTCTGTTTAAAAAAAAAAAAAAACTCCACTATATTTATTTCATAGCTGAAAGTCCTTTCATAGCCTCTAGTGGGCTGGAAATTAATTGAGAACTTGAAAATACAATTTTTCATAGGAGATTACTATAAATCATTAGTTTCCCTTACAGACAGGGGGCCATTTCCAGTCTAAGGCTAGGAAAATTCAGTGTATTTTTAGCATCGTCTCCAAGACATCACTTCCAACTACCTTTGAAACGCTTCTCCCTATGTTCCACAGTACATGTTCACTGGTAGATCTTCAAAACAAATCCTCTCCTTGCAAACAGGATACTTGGGGGAGTTCTAGCCACGCCATTTAGAGAGGTTTTTGTTTCAGAGTTTGAATATATATACTATTTATTTAATAAATTAATGTCATTCAAAATACAGTGCCAGAACATGATGCAGTTGAACATGTTAGTGATGTCTGACATAAAGCACCTGTGATCATCTTAGATTGGAGGTATCCTGCTGCTTCTAGTGGCTCCTGGATTAAGGCCAGAGCAGCACTAGGTATCTGTTCTTTTGAACTGTGAGTACACTGAATTCCTGAAGAGTTCACCTTTCCAATCCTACCCCTCAACACACAACAGGTTAAAAAAATACACCCTGACAGCTAACGAGTCTGTATACACAATCACTCTACAGTAATGCTTATTAAACTAAGATATAACCTGGTTAACCCACTCTAAATGTTTAAGATAGAGAAATACAACAACAGCACATAGTTATAAGCATGAGCCAATGTTAATATAATACAAAAAGTGGAGGCATTTTCTGATGAGAGCTCCACATAGACCCACACAATAAGAGACTAGCAATTCTTACTACAATCCCAGCAACCTAAGTCCACACCTGGGAAATGACCAGCTGATTAGAAGACATGTATTCTAGATAGAGAAGTATAACAGTGAAAACAGAGCACATGCACCTAATAGTATATAGTTAGACTGATCCTGCACTCATACTTTCCCTGTGCAATACCATAAAATGGAAGACCTTCCTCAACTATAGGATTTTGACATTTCTATGTCAACATGGACACTAGTGTTGAATGCAGCTCAATTAACTACACTTAAAAAACTGTATTCCAGGGCTTCCCTGGTGGTCCAGTGGGTAAGGACACTGCCTTGCAGTGCAAGGGGCGATGGTTTGATCCCTGGCCTGGGAAGATCCCACATGCTGCAGAGCAGCTGAACCAATGTGTCCAACTACCAAGTTGGAGCTCTGAAGCTCATGCGCCCAGAGCCAGTGCTCTCTGACGAGAGAGGCCACTGCGATGGGAGGCCCACACAGGCCAAAGAACAAAAGTGGATGAAAATGAATAAATGAAAGACCAATAGAAGAGTCCACCCTCCCTCCCCAAATAAAAACTGTATTCCAGGACTTCAGAAGAGAAGCACAGGAATGAAACACATACACTAAAATAACCTCAGCACAATTTGTGATATACCACACGAGGAACAGGAAACTAATAAGTGAACTTCTGGAACCGTACATACACAGGGCTAACCATGTTACATAATCCAGATTTTTATACCCTCATGATACACAAATTTTTTTCTCAATTATTGGATAATCTATTTCATATGTAAAGCATGTCTTTCTTAAGACACTGATATATATTATACTGATGCAAATATTAAGTAGGGCATGCATAAAAATAAAAAGTATGTCTGTGTATTCATATTCAGTCCTTTCATGAAAGTGAAAGTGAAGTGGTCAGTATGTCCAACTCTTTCTAACCCATGGACAGGCCATGGAATTTTGCAGGCAAGAATACTGGAGTGGATAGCTTTTCCCTTCTCCAGGGGATGTTCCCAACCCAGGAATTGAACTGAGGTCTCCTACATTGCAGGCTGATTCTTTTTTTTTTTTTAAGATTTATTTATTTACTTTGGGCGGGGGTCGGGTTGGGGAGGGAGGGGAGCAGGCGGGCCACTTCTATTGGTCTTTCATTTCTCTATTTTCATCCGTCTTTGTTCTTTGGCTTCTGTGGGCCTCCCATCACGGTGGCGTCTGTCGTCGCAGAGCGCTGGCTCTGGGCGCATGCGCTCCAGAGCTCCAGCTCGGTAATTGGACACATCAGTCCAGCCGCTCCGCGGCACGTGGGATCTTCCCAGGCCAGGGATCTAACCGGCACCCCTTGCACTGCAAAGCGGTGTCCTTACCCACTGGACCACCAGGGGAAGCCCCAGACTGATTCTTTACCAGCTGAGCTACAAGGGAATCCTGCGTTTGCTAAATCCCTCATTTAGCAAAGAAAATGGCAAAGCAAATATATCGGGCATGCATTCCATGAACTCCTGACTATACAGGTGGTCAACCATATCTCCATCTAGTTCAAATTCCTCCATTGCATCCAGTGGAAGAGAAAGGTAAGTTGGTGGTTTCCATGGAGATTCTTCAAGGCAAGATGGATAGTTTCTCACAGTGCATTGAAAAATCTCTCCCTGAAATAGCATGAAAACCTGTACTATCATATGTGAAGAAAATAGCTACAGTCATTGCTCTGTGAGAAAACGGGATCCTGCAGGAGTGCTGTGTGACAGTCTGGAGGGGTGGGATGGGAGGAATATACATATGACTAATCTGGGAACATACATATCTATAAACAATAAAACTCTGTAAAAGTTAAAAGTAAAATAAAAGTTAAAAAAAGAAAAAGAAAAATCTCTCCCTATGTTCCACAGTACATGTTCAGATATATGCTGTTGCAGAGGCCACAGGTCAAGTTCCAGATCATAATGGTGACATATTTAGCTCTCTCACTGAAGTGGGTTTCTTGCATAAACACACACAGAATCTGAGGTCACAACCAAACTGTGATCACCAGAAATCTGGGTACCTCTTATCAAGGATGTTGGCTGCCATTTTTCCACTCATTTTTATTTATATCATAGACTTCCACAGCTATCGATGACCCAGCTACAGTGCCAGAGGGGAGTCTTATGCCAGAATTGGCAGTGATGCACAATCTTCCAATACAGAAAACTGTATCACCAAAAGCTGCAGCTGAAGCAAAAGACTTGCTAGTCTGTCTCATGGCCATTTCTACTCATAAGTCAGACCCTGGAAATTAACAATACATGAGGCTCAATGTCATCACATAAATGCAGTCATGAATCACACCTGCTGCACTCCACTGCCAAGCACAAGGCAAAGGGCTAACCATTGTCCATTCATCCTTCTCAGTGTCATATCTTTCTACTGTCCTCCAATTAAGCTCTCCACCTACACGAACACCTCCAAGTGCATAGATATAGCCTTCACAGCAAACAACTACCTTGTAATCAAGCTCTGTTACTTCTGACAGTGCATCAATTCTGATTTGTCTAAGAACTGAAGATAAACACTGGGATCATGATTCTGTGTTGTATTCCAGCCATAGCATAGCAGCTTCACGATCTCCTCCTTTCCCACGTTTAAATTGCCACTACTGAGAATGTCTAATGGTAAGTCATCTGACAGCTGCATGAAAGCTTTCCGATGACACACAGCTGTGAACTTGTGCTACACCATTCTCTTAGCACTTTAATTCCTCACAACTGAACAGATTAGCACAACTTAACAATCGAACATAATTCTCTGCATGTTTTTTTTTAATTAAATATTCTCAGTAACACTGCAGTACATCATCTACCCACAGGAAGCAAGCTGTTTCATAAACCTGTTCTACAATGCTGCCATTTATTACCAAGTTACTCGTATATGCATAGGTTATAAGTATTTGTAAGGTGGCTGAATCCACATCCCTCAGGTGTATGTGTATCTATTTGCTTTCACTTAGTCGCCTCTTGAACATGGCCCTAAAATAACAGCTGCATATTGCAAGCTGCATCTTATGACAAGGGAATTCAGTACCCTCAATAATTAACACTATGTCAGTAAACAACTGCTGGTCATAAAACAGTTTTAAAAACAGTTTTAACTGCTCCAACAAGGCCACAGCATATTCAGTATTGATCTGCTTCTCGTCTTAAGTGGACATGACTATTCCATTAATATGTCCAGGAACAATTAGAAAAGTCAGTCATACTGTCAAATGAATGTTTCAGAAATAAAGGAGAAACTCTGCTTGCTGTTATCTGCAGAATCAAGACTGACACGCTTAGTAATGACTAGTATCTAATTAAAGGCTTAGAATCACTACTAGGTCAACCTGAGTTAATTAGGTTCTTTAGGTTTTCCACACTGCCTGCACGTATCTTGCTCGAATTCGCAACTGCTGTTAGCTCATAAGTGAAAGCAAATAGCGCACGTGGTTCATTTTGTAGCAACATCCTATGTTCTGTGGATCCTCTGGAGTAACTAAGGTCAACTAAAGTAAAGCACTTACAGTTTCGTGATTTGAAATCCACACGACTCAAATTCTGGCAAAAATTCACAACACAGTGGAAAGAGGAAACAAACCACTCAACCCAGCTCCAGTCCGTCGGTCCTGAGGGTTGGGATCCAGTTCCGCCCGCGGCTCTTAAGGCACTGGGCCCCTGGAGCGCGGCGGCGCTGGCGTGGCCTCCCGCCGCGTCTAGGGCCGGGGTCTCGCCGCCGCCTTCCCTTCCTTTGGGTTTCCTCTCGCGCCCTCCCTCAGCTGCTCCGCTCTGCCGCTCTGAGACGAAAACTTCGTCCTCTCTGGGCGCCGCTGCGCGCTCTTCAGGGCCGGACCGCTGCCCGACTCCTCCCCCGGGAGCCGCGGGGCTCGCCGCTCCCGCCCCACCCCCCGCCGCGCACTCTCGCTGCCTTGGCCGGCCCACTTTGAGGCCCAGGAACGCGTGGACTTCGGGCCAGCTTTTGGCAGTTTTTATTTTTCAGGCCACTCGCGCGCGCATAAATGTCAGTTTTGCAGTTTGCCGAGGTCTTGGGACAGCCCCTCCACACACACCTGCTTGCTCTTACCTTCTCTCCCCCGACCCATTTCCTTTGCCGGATCCCACCAGAAAGCCAAAACAATTCATTTAGAGTTTTATACACACAATTTCCCCTTCATTGAACAAACAGATGCTGAGGCTGAAGCTGCAATACTTTGGCCACCTGATGCGAAGAGAGGACTCATTGGAAAAGACCCTGATGCTGAGAAAAACAGGCAGAAAGAGAAGAGGACAACAAAGGACTGGATGGGGAAGGACAAGGGAAGTCTGGCTTGTGGCAGTCCATGAGGTCTCAAACAGTGGCATAGGACTGAGACACTGAACTGAGTGAGCTGAATGTGCGGTCTCCGCTAACACAAGAACTCTCTGAAAGATAGGAGAGCTGCTTCTTGGACTAATAGCAATTCCCTGATATGACAGGTGAGTAATTACCAGCTCGCATTCTCTGAAGAAGGAGATACAGAGAAGACAATGAAGGGCAGAAGTGCCTAAAAGAAGAAAGAGAAAACTGGACTACCTCCATTTCATTCCAAGAATGCTAGGCTAGAAGTTGTCTGTGCGTGTATCTCATTCTATGTCTATCTTTATCCCTCTCAGATAATGTTTCCAGTTTCTCACCAATATGAAATTTCAATAAATTCACAGAATTTACAGAAAAAGTTGCCATGTAAGTCCTGCCAAATGTTGGTAATCAAGATCACACACATTAAGTGGAGAGCCACACAGGACTGGGGCCTCCCGCCGCGTCTAGGGCCGGGGTCTCGCCGCCGCCTTCCCTTCCTTTGGGTTTCTCGCGCCTCCCTCAGCTGCTCCGCTCTGCCGCTCTGAGACGAAAACTTCGTCCTCTCTGGGCGCCGCTGCGCGCTCTTCAGGGCCGGACCGCTGCCCGACTCCTCCCCCGGGAGCCGCGGGGCTCGCCGCTCCCGCCCCCCCCCCCCCCCCGCCCCCTCGCCGCCCTGGCCGGCCCACTTTGAGGCCCAGGAACGCGTGGACTTCGGGCCAGCTTTTGGCAGTTTTTATTTTTCAGGCCACTCGCGCGCGCATAAATGTCAGTTTTGCAGTTTGCCGAGGTCTTGGGACAGCCCCTCCACACACACCTGCTTGCTCTTACCTTCTCTCCCCCGACCCATTTCCTTTGCCGGATCCCACCAGAAAGCCAAAACAATTCATTTAGAGTTTTATACACACAATTTCCCCTTCATTGAACAAACAGATGCTGAGGCTGAAGCTGCAATACTTTGGCCACCTGATGCGAAGAGAGGACTCATTGGAAAAGACCCTGATGCTGAAAAAAACAGGCAGAAAGAGAAGAGGACAACAAAGGACTGGATGGGGAAGGACAAGGGAAGTCTGGCTTGTGGCAGTCCATGAGGTCTCAAACAGTGGCATAGGACTGAGACACTGAACTGAGTGAGCTGAATGTGCGGTCTCCGCTAACACAAGAACTCTCTGAAAGATAGGAGAGCTGCTTCTTGGACTAATAGCAATTCCCTGATATGACAGGTGAGTAATTACCAGCTCGCATTCTCTGAAGAAGGAGATACAGAGAAGACAATGAAGGGCAGAAGTGCCTAAAAGAAGAAAGAGAAAACTGGACTACCTCCATTTCATTCCAAGAATGCTAGGCTAGAAGTTGTCTGTGCGTGTATCTCATTCTATGTCTATCTTTATCCCTCTCAGATAATGTTTCCAGTTTCTCACCAATATGAAATTTCAATAAATTCACAGAATTTACAGAAAAAGTTGCCATGTAAGTCCTGCCAAATGTTGGTAATCAAGATCACACACATTAAGTGGAGAGCCACACAGCGGAGTATTTAGGTGGAAGCAGTTCAGGAAAGGAAGAGACAGAGGAAGAAAAGGAAGAGCACCTTGAAAATTCCTCCCAGTTCATCTGGGTTTTTACTCCAGCTCACCACCTTACCGGTTCAGGCTCTTATTAGGTCATGGTCATTTCTAGAGACTTCTTTATGTTTATTTAATTAAAAATTGGCTCTCAATAATGTTAGGGTGGTAGGCTATTAAAGGGTTAACACTGCGGGGCCGGAGATTCCCCAGCACTAAATAATCATAAGAAAGGGCCAAGTTGTTAGGGTCAACACCGAGACCAGACTCCCGGCACCAAATCAGGGGGTCAGTTGCTTACCTGCTGGCGCCTGAGAATCTCCCTAGACCTGCGATAAGGAGATAGCCTTGGCCATAAAAATTCCTCACAAAGTGTCAAGAATTTCACACCCCCCGCCCACAGCCACCTGAAGGATAGTGGGCTCATCACTGGACTTCCCGCCAAACTTAAACAAAGAACTCTTTTCTGCGCCTGCCCTGAGGGATCTCCCTCCCCTTTTCTCCTGCTCCCCTCCTCCCTAATAAAACCTCCTCGTCCCATCTCCGGGGCGCGATTTCCCTGGCCCATCTCTCGGACCTGTGGATCTCGCCCAGGAACTCTTCCCAAATAAACTTCTTCCCTAACAGCTTGCAGCCCGCCGTGTCTTTACGATTCTTACAAATAACTCTGCTTCTCTTTCTCTCTGAAGCCTCAGGAATACAACTTTATTTTTTCTGCAGTTCACATGAACCTGTTTTCTTTTCTTTTCTTTTTTATGAGCTTGAATTCCCCAACTCAAAACTTTTTTTAAATTATCATATTAATCTCATTCCACCCTCATTTTTTAAAGATGTGTTTAAATAGGAGAAGCCAGACGTACTTTAGAATTTAAACTTGGCAAAACCAACACAAAAGAATTGAAAGTAGATACTTGAATATCCATTTGTATACCACTGTTCATAGCAGGGTTTTTGTTTGTTTTTTGTTTTTGGATTGAAGAATAATTGCTTTACAGAATTTTGTTTGTTCTCTGCCAAATATCAACATGAATCAACCATAGGCCCCTCCCTCTTGAACTTCTCTCCCATTTCCTTCCCCATGCCACCCCTGCCCACTGACCCTGGACTCCAGACACTGGACATCATCACCATCACTGCTGCCATCACTACCCCTGGAAATCCATCTTGGTAAAACTGCCAAAGCTTCCACAAAGAGACTTCCCCCAGCTCCAAGAGGTGTGTGGGTGGGAGCATCTCACCAATGAGTCTAAAACCCCAGCTGTGCCCCAGTTGCAAGGGAGGCAGAAAAGGCAGAAGTTGATATGTTAAGTTTCCACAGTGGTATGCAGGCCTTGTTTCAGAAGGTGGGAGAGAGCCTTGACAGTGGGAGGAAGTTCAGATGTCAGATGAGAATGATCAGTATGAATTGCATCAATTTATGGAGGAAGACTAGAGGGCCATGGGGCTGAATGGCTGCTTCTTCTGATTAATTGATAGGAATAGAGGAAATTTCTGTTTTATATTCCTGTTGTTATTTTAATATTGCTTTGCAAAACTACTTTTAAATTGCTTTAATTAGAGAAAAAATAAGAAAAATAACTAAAAAAAAAAAATGAACTGTGTTCCCTTCCCCTAAAGCCCCGCTCCTGGCACACAGTGGGTGCCCTCAGAAATGCAGGCTGATTGCCAGACAGGCATCAAACTCAGAGGCCCAAAGAGGCTCAGAAACTTCACCTGTTCAAAACACTCTCTTAGAGCCTGATAACAGAGTGGCAGAAACTGCAGCAAAGAGTCCGAAAGGGCAGGGAATTGGAAAAACATGGCAAGTATTTTCCCCATTCTCTCAAATACCCGAAAGTTCACTGAAATGTATCATTTTCTCTATTTCATCATGAAAGCAGTGGCAAATTAACCCGCAAGGCATGTGGCAGCTCACTTTGTATGTTTTGAATGGCCTCTGCTGGAGTGGGTGGTTTGCCTCCTAGAATACAAACATCAGCTCCATTGCCCTGGGTCAGTGTTCTTGGGATTTAGGGCATAAACTCCATTAACTCTCTCTCCTGACTTCTCATTTTTAAACAGAGTTTCTGGTCAACCTCACTTGAATCCCAGCAAATTCATGATGATTTTGCCTCAGTGGCCTCCTGTTAGGTTGGTAGACTATTAAAGGGTTAACACAGCGGCCGGAGATTCCCCGGCCCTGAAAGAGTCAAAAGAAAGGGTCAGTTGCTAGGGGTAACACAGTAACTGGAGACTCCCCACCAGAGACTCCCTGGCACTAAAAAGTCATCAAAGGGCCAGGTGCTAGCCTGCTGGCGCCTGAGACTCTCTCAAGGCCTGCGATAAGGAGATTGCCCTGGCCATGAAGATTCTTCACCAGGTGCAGAAAGTAACAAGAACTGCACACCCCCATGTCCACAAACAACTCGCCCATCAATGTTATGGAGGAAGACAAAGGCAGAAGTTGATATGTTAAGTTTCCACAGTGGTATGCAGGCCTTGTTTCAGAAGGTGGAGAGAGCCTTGACAGTGGGAGGAAGTTCAGATGTCAGATGAGAATGATCAGTATGAATTGCATCAATTTATGGAGGAAGACTAGAGGGCCATGGGGCTGAATGGCTGCTTCTTCTGATTAATTGATAGGAATAGAGGAAATTTCTGTTTTATATTCCTGTTGTTATTTTAATATTGCTTTGCAAAACTACTTTTAAATTGCTTTAATTAGAGAAAAAATAAGAAAAATAACTAAAAAAAAAAAATGAACTGTGTTCCCTTCCCCTAAAGCCCCGCTCCTGGCACACAGTGGGTGCCCTCAGAAATGCAGGCTGATTGCCAGACAGGCATCAAACTCAGAGGCCCAAAGAGGCTCAGAAACTTCACCTGTTCAAAACACTCTCTTAGAGCCTGATAACAGAGTGGCAGAAACTGCAGCAAAGAGTCCGAAAGGGCAGGGAATTGGAAAAACATGGCAAGTATTTTCCCCATTCTCTCAAATACCCGAAAGTTCACTGAAATGTATCATTTTCTCTATTTCATCATGAAAGCAGTGGCAAATTAACCCGCAAGGCATGTGGCAGCTCACTTTGTATGTTTTGAATGGCCTCTGCTGGAGTGGGTGGTTTGCCTCCTAGAATACAAACATCAGCTCCATTGCCCTGGGTCAGTGTTCTTGGGATTTAGGGCATAAACTCCATTAACTCTCTCTCCTGACTTCTCATTTTTAAACAGAGTTTCTGGTCAACCTCACTTGAATCCCAGCAAATTCATGATGATTTTGCCTCAGTGGCCTCCTGTTAGGTTGGTAGACTATTAAAGGGTTAACACAGCGGCCGGAGATCCCCCGGCCCTGAAAGAGTCCTAAGAAAGGGCCAGTTGCTAGGGTAACACAGTAACGGAGACTCCCCACCAGAGACTCCCGGGCACTAAAAAGTCATCAAAGGGCCAGGTGCTAGCCTGCTGGCGCCTGAGACCCTCTCAAGGCCAGCGATAGAGAGCTCGCCCTGGCCATGAAGATTCCTCACCAGGTGTGGAAAGTAACAAGAACTGCACACCCCCATGTCCACAAACAACTCAAGGACAGCAGACTTATCACTAATTTCCCATCTTACTTAAACAAAGACTTTGTTTCTGCGCCTGCTCTGAAGAATCCTCCTCCCCTTTTTTCCTTCTCCCCTTTCCTCTCTAATAAAACCTCCTCCTCGTCCCATCTCTGGGGCACAATTTCCCAGGCCCATCTCTCAGACCTGTAGATCTCGCCCGGGAACTCTTCCCAAATAAACTCCTTCCCTGACAGCTTGTGGTCCGTCGTCTTTGTGATTCTTACACCTCCAAAGACAGTATTGCTGCTTCCAGAAGCTTCCCATTTAGAATCATCTGAAAGAATGCTTTGTTAAGCAGGCACATGATGAGAAAACCTGAGACTTAGTCCTAAACTGTGAACGTATATTTGAAGGAATTTTTATTCTTCAAAGCAAAGGATTAATGTTAGCTGTGTCAAACATTTTTATAGATATATGAGTCAACTGTGAATGGGACAGACTAGAAATGCCATGGGGCAGTGACTTTGTCTAACTGACTCTGAGATCAATGCAGAGATGATGCCAACAGTCAGAGCTGAAGAAGTAAGTGGAGGTGAGTCTCTTTACCCACCTTTTCTCTTGCTAGCAGCAGAGAAGGGAGAAACTGGATAGAACTATGAGGATATGATGAATTTGCCTCTGGTCCCTTGACCACCAGAATTTCATTTCTAAAGAACCTCTTTCTCTTTCCAGGGCATTACATCCACCTATCTCTGTTTGAGGGCTTCCTTGATGGCTCAGTAACCATAAGGAACCCATCTGCCAAGGAAGGAGATGGCATGTTCTGTCTGTGGGTCAAGAAGATTTCCTGGAGAAAGAAATGGCAACCTACTCCAGTTATTCTTGCGTGGGGAATCCCATGGACAGAGGAACTTGTCAGACTACAGTCCATGGGATTGCAAAGAGTCAGATATGACCTATCAACTGAGCATGCATGTATCTCTCTTCTACTGCAACCTGAATCACTCCAAAATAGAGTAGCACACAGATTCCAGAGGAAGAGCTGCCAAAAGTTTCCTTCTTGGTTTCAGAAAACTGCTCAGGAGAGCATAGGTGAGATTCCACAGGGTCTCACAGGCCCATCATCCCCCTCCCTAGGGACCTCCACGGCTCAACAAAACCCATGTTGAATTAACCCCCAAATTATTCATAGCTCCCAAAAACATTTTGGAAGCCAGGGGAGGCTCAGATTAAATCACAGAAAATGTAAGGACAGAGTCTATGGCTGCAGCTGACTAATCTTGGGCAAGCAGCCCATGTAGGGAGGGATTTAAGCTCCTAGTGCCAGCCGAGGTTTCTCGCCTCTTAACCCTGACTCCTGAGATTCTACTATTACATCTCCTTGTGTCTGATGTCCTAAGCCTTCTCTACTGAGCTACAGGACCAGTGGAGTGGGTACCTCAGGGAAGCAGCTTAGACATGTCAATTACAATGAATGGACAGCAAGGGCATTTGCCATCTGCCTCTGCGGAGATCAAACACTCTGCCTTAGGAGCTGCTGACTTTTCAACACCCCCTGAAGGAAATCAGGGTGGGACAAGGCACTCTGCTCTGGGGAATCCAAAGGAGCAGGTCTTTAGATAGGTAAATGACTTTTAGAAACAACTTTTATTATCTCAATCCTTGCGCCTCCTCATTACTAGAAAAGCGCTAAAATCCTTCATGAATATATCACATCCTCATGACAGGCACAAGTCATTTGTAAAACAAAAGCCTCTGAAAAACCCTTTGTTTAATAGGGGTTGAACTCCCCCACACCAAAATCCTTATATTGATTCTGCCCTCCCCCACCTCCTCTTTGGAGCGGTCCCTCAGAGGTATCTGGGGTGCTGCCTCCCAGGCTGCAGTCCTAATTATGCTCCAAATAAAACTTAAGCCACAACTCTCAAGTTGTTCATCTTTTTTTAGTCGACAGACATAGGGAAGAGGATGGGCCTGGGAGTCTGAGACCTAGATTCCATTCCTGGTCCTCTCACCAGCTGACTGTATGGTGTGGTCCTTTTTGGACCTTCATATATAAATGAAGGAAAGGATGACTATTATATTCTGGGGCCACAGAAGTGATGTAAACTGCAAAGCTTATGAAATAGAGAGTGTGACCCCCACCTAAAGGCACTCAAATTCTGCTTTCAGTTTGTACAGGTGAATAGACACTTCAGTGGATAACATTCAGCTGGAAGCCACTAGTTCATAACCCCAGAGTAGAAATTTTCCACTTGTAACAATGTTTTTGATAGGACCTGTGAGGTTGGTCCCCGCCGGGTGTTTTAAAATGAGAGAGGAGGATCGGAATTGGTGAGGCAGAGCAGGCTTTATTGGACGGGCGCCCTCGGGCGTCCCTCACGGGGAGGAGAGGAGAGAGGGAGTGAGGGAAAGCGCACACAGAGACTGGGAGGGCCCCCTTTATAGGTAAGATGACGTGGTCAGCAGAGTCCCTGGCCAGGTTGGGGCACCGTCGACCTGATTGGTTGAGGCCAGGTGTTGGGGCGTTCGCAAATGGGGCAGTTTCATCTTTCCTTTGTCCAGTGAGAACTTCTGGCGGGGGCAGAGTGGTCCTCCGTTGGTGTCATGGCTGTTTTTCATTGGCCTTGTTCAATCTGGCGTGAGGGGCCTTCTAGTCAAGGTCTTTCTTGTGTCAGGGAGGTAGGAAGTGGGGGAAAGGAGCCTCGGGACCAGACCTTACATTCTAGCCCTTTTAATGGGATAAGGGGCGCCGGTTGTCTCTCTGGCTGTTTCCTGCTGAGTAAGGGCAGAGTTGGAGAGGGCCAGAACTCGGAGGGTCTGTCCCGAGGTTTTCAGGGAGAGTCTGGATCTTCAGTGGGCAGTTGGGAGTAGGCGGCCGAAAGGAATTGTCCAGCGGTGCAGCGTGTCAGATCCTCAATTCGGCGCTGCATTAGCTGGAAGACACAAGGTCCCACTAGGGCTAAGGTTAGCAAGGCTGTGAGAGAACGCAGGAGTGGGACGACCCAGGTTGAGAGGGCCGATTGTCACCACCTCTCCAGGCAGACGATTGGGCTCTTTAAGGCGGAGGTCATCTTTGAGTTGGGTGAGAACATCTAGGTTCTGTTTGATTAGGCCAGACTCACTGATGTAGTAGCAACATTTTTCTCACCAGCTGCCCCCTGTATGGTGTGGTCCTTTTGGACCTTCATATATAAATGAAGGAAAGGATGACTATTATATTCTGGGGCCACAGAAGTGATGTAAACTGCAAAGCTTATGAAATAGAGAGTGTGACCCCCACCTAAAGGCACTCAAATTCTGCTTTCAGTTTGTACAGGTGAATAGACACTTCAGTGGATAACATTCAGCTGGAAGCCACTAGTTCATAACCCCAGAGTAGAAATTTTCCACTTGTAACAATGTTTTTGATAGGACCTGTGAGGTTGGTCCCCGCCGGGTGTTTTAAAATGAGAGAGGAGGATCGGAATTGGTGAGGCAGAGCAGGCTTTATTGGACGGGCGCCCTCGGGCGTCCCTCACGGGGAGGAGAGGAGAGAGGGAGTGAGGGAAAGCGCACACAGAGACTGGGAGGGCCCCCTTTATAGGTAAGATGACGTGGTCAGCAGAGTCCCTGGCCAGGTTGGGGCACCGTCGACCTGATTGGTTGAGGCCAGGTGTTGGGGCGTTCGCAAATGGGGCAGTTTCATCTTTCCTTTGTCCAGTGAGAACTTCTGGCGGGGGCAGAGTGGTCCTCCGTTGGTGTCATGGCTGTTTTTCATTGGCCTTGTTCAATCTGGCGTGAGGGGCCTTCTAGTCAAGGTCTTTCTTGTGTCAGGGAGGTAGGAAGTGGGGGAAAGGAGCCTCGGGACCAGACCTTACATTCTAGCCCTTTTAATGGGATAAGGGGCGCCGGTTGTCTCTCTGGCTGTTTCCTGCTGAGTAAGGGCAGAGTTGGAGAGGGCCAGAACTCGGAGGGTCTGTCCCGAGGTTTTCAGGGAGAGTCTGGATCTTCAGTGGGCAGTTGGGAGTAGGCGGCCGAAAGGAATTGTCCAGCGGTGCAGCGTGTCAGATCCTCAATTCGGCGCTGCATTAGCTGGAAGACACAAGGTCCCACTAGGGCTAAGGTTAGCAAGGCTGTGAGAGGACGCAGGAGTGGGACGACCCAGGTTGAGGGGGCTGATTGTCACCACCCTCTCCAGGCAGACGATTGGGCTCTTTAAGAGCGGAGGTCATCTTTGAGTTGGGTGAGAACATCTAGGTTCTGTTTGATTAGGCCAGACTCACTGATGTAGTAGCAACATTCTTCCCGGAGGAAAAACATGTCCCTCTCTTATTTACGGTGAGAAGATCAAGGACTCTCCTGTTCTGTAGAGCCACCTGGGCTATGGAAGTGATCTGTCTCTGGAGGGAGGTGATAGAGTCATGGGTGGTCTCTATAGCCACTCGGAGTTTTTTTTTTTTTTTTTTTTTTCCCTAGGGCCATGGAGGAGTGTATGCTGTGTCCTAAGTCCCCACTCCCCAGGCCGGCTGCAGCCAGGGAAGTGGCTATGGACAGTCCTATAACTACTGGAAGGAACAGGGCTCTCTTGACTTTTTGTAGCACGTATAATAGGGAGGCTTTTGTATGGGCGTATAGTGTGAGCTGTGGGACAACAGTGGTTAGTGTGCATGGTCCTGGCACTGTAGAATTGATGGCCTTATAAACTGTCCCGTTGTACCACAAAAATAAGCCTGATGAGACTGTAAGTGAGATGGTCAGATTTTCATAAGAGGAGCATGTGGGATCTAACAGGTGGCTTTTTGTTTGAAAGCAGTGTAGATAGAGTGTAGTTAGGTTTGGGGTTAGTACGGGGAACATGGTAGAGAGAGGGGCTTAGAGCATGGGAGTCAGCGGAGGAAGTGTTTTGAGTAGAATTATATGGGATAGCTGCCAGAAGAGGGCGGCTGAGAGAAGCGCAGAGATAGCAATCAGATATATTTGGGAAACCGGAGATGTTGAATAACATCTGTCCTTCTCTTATAATCTGCAGCCATGAAAAGGGGTTATTTTGCAGTAAGGCACTTTGGATTTGGGCCTCGATCTGTTGTATTTTATCTTTTATGGAGGCTAGTTGTTTTAGGATCTAAGGTACAGTCATAACTGCCTTTCTAAATGGAAAGATAGCGGCAGCTGGGTATGTGCTGAATTTTTAAAGGTAAAATTTGCCTGTTTGTCCCAGATCCCAGCGGGGATCCCAGGGATCTTTGATGTTAAGGTATAAATTGGCTCTCATGTCTGTGGTGAGTAAATATGAAGAGCGGAGGGCCGTGTTTGGGTCATGTTTCAGCGTGTGTTGTCACACCAATGATGCATCATGGGTGTAAGCCCCAGAGGCCATGTGAGCCACTGTGAGGAGGAACTGTGGCAGTAGCATGGGGAAAGAATAAGAGCAGAATGACTAGGGAGAAGAAGTCTATTTGATCAAGACGTGTAGTCAGATGTAAGAATAGCAAAGACACGACAGACAGCAAGCTGTTAGGGAAAGAGCCCATTTGTGAAGAGTTTCCGGGCGAAATCCACAGGTCTAAGAGGTGGGCCATTGAAGTCGCGCCCTGGAGATGGGATGAGGAGGTTTTATTTGGGAGAAGAAGGGGAGAAAATAAAAAGGGGAGGGGGATTTTTAGAGCAGTTGCAGAAACGAAGTCTTTGTCTAAACTGAGCGGGAAATTAGTGATGAGTCTGCTGTCCTTGAGTTGTCTGTGGGCATGGGGGTGTGCAGTTCTTGTTACTTTTCAGATGTAGTAAAGAATTTTTATGGCCAGGGAGAACTCCCTATCGCCGGCCTTGAGAGACTCTCAGGCACCAGCAGATCAGCAACAGACTGCTGACCCTTCAGGGCCAGCAAGTTTGCAGCTGCAGTGTTAACCCTTTAATAGCCCATAAACCTAACATTCCAGCCTTTTTTGTGATATAGGGCGTCGAGTTTTGTCTGGCTACTTCCTGCTGAGTCTTCGTTTGGGCAGGGGGAGTTTAAGGCTGGCCTTTGGGTGGTGGCCCGGTGGGCAGCCCGGCAGTTGGGAATAGGAACCTGAGAAAACAAGGGGCAAGCATGAGTAAGAGTAGTCTCAGCAAAGGGGCCACCCATGTCATCAATGGAGACTGTCACCACTCTGCAAATGGGGATGATGGTTGTCTCCTGGAATGGAGTTCTTTCTCCAGATGAGTCAACTTGATGATGTAGTCGCAGGAAGAGGCAGGTTCTTCTTTTGTCTGTGGTGAGGAGGTCTAGGGCCCGTCAATTTTGAAGGGCCACTCTGGCGACAGAGGTGATCCGTACAAGAGGTGACAGTGAGTGGTGATCAAAAATTTCTGAAAGAAACTTACAAGGCATGGTAATAAGGCTAGCATGAGGTAATTTGTAGGAAGACACATGTAGGCACTGGTCTTGCAAATCTGAAGAGCCTATTTGGTGATAGAGACATGGGATAAGGTCGAAGCGTGAGATCTGATATAGTTTGTCCATGTCAGGTCAGCGAGAAAGATAAACATTGATGTGGGAAGGGCTCTGGACTGTTCTAGTGGATACCAATGCAGAAATCAGCCAAATACCGGTGGGGGTTGGGAAGGCCTGATTTGTAGCCTGAGGTAAGTGAAGCAGGCAGAGAGAGGGATTATGAGATTTTAAAAGACTAATTAGTCGGAAGATGTCTGATTTAGGCATTTTGGTGAAGAAATGTTAGGTCTTGAAAGGTCTCTTGGAACAAGATTAATCTCAAATTTATAGTCTGGAAGGTAAACTTGATTAGGTTTAAACATAGTCAGTCTTAAATATGCACAAACTTTTTCGGGATCTACTTCCACTAACCTTCTTATCACTTTCTGTGTCCATTATTTTATTTTCCTTTCTTAGAACAGCCATCTGTCAGACTTACTTCCTTTTTCCTTCATAAAACAAATTCTATTCTTTATACCGTCTTTACTAAAAACACTCATCTTACTTTCTTACTTTTTAAGCACTTAAGAACTGACCTTTATATTAGGATTTGATTGGCAAGCATATATGTTAGTGATAATTTTGAAAACATTTGTTTTTCCGTAGAGAATATTTTAGGATGGCACCAAACAGTATTTGGAGAGGCTTTTGTGGACAGACACTTTTAAAGGAAGATTGTTACAGATTATATGTTGATAGATTTTAGGGTGAGAAGTTATTTTAGGCGTGTCTGTCTTTTTGGCAATACTATTGGTAAGGGGATGGTCTGGCAGAGGATTTTGCAGTAAATTTGAAGAGGCTGGGAGAAGAGATTGAGGGAGAAGAGGCTTAGGGAATTACTGGAGGAGGGGCTTAGGGAGTGGATGATTAGAAATGAGTGAGTGAATGGAGTGGAATTTAGGAGCCAGGGTAGTGGTTTTATGTAAGAAAAAAGGCTGGGTAGGGAGACTATTCATACCCATAACCGAGATCTGGGAAGGAGTTAGAGCCCCTGAATGGCTCTGCAGTATAGAGCAGGTCACCCTCGTGTCTTTTAGAAAGGAAATAGACTTACCCGCTACCTGGTGCATTACCCTGGGCTCGGCGAGGGTGATGGGTGTCTTTGAGTCTGGGCGGCGTCAGTCGTCGGCTAGCCCCAGCAGCTCTAGAGTTGGAAGAGCTGGGCCGGTGGGACCCCCACATGGAGGTGCTGGGGACGCACCTGGCCGGTTTGGGCAGTCGCTCTTCTAGTGGCCCATTTGGCCACAGGTGGGGCAGAGCTTGTTGGGTATCCGTGGATCAGGGCACAATCTGGCCCAGTGGCCTTTCTGCCGCATTTGAAACAGGCCCCTGGCAGGGTCTGGCATTGTGAGGAACCCCTTGTCCTCTTACTCTGAGGGGCCGCCGACCACAGGGCTGCAACTAAGGCTTGGGTCTGGAGTGTAATTTTTGCTGGGGCCGAGTCTGGCGAGTAGCCTCAGCCAGGTCTTTATGGGCATTAAAGGCTTTAAAGGCCATGTTTACCAGATCTCAGATAGGGGGTTGTGGACCCTCTTTTGTCCGTTTAAGTTTTTAAGGATATCTGGAGGTAGGATCATAGTTTCTGTAGGGAAGGTCAGGTCTAGGTGGGGGCATAGGAGAGAGGGATGGCTTGAGTTGGGGTTGGGTCTCAAGAGTGTGGGCGGGAGCCGACCAGTCCTGGACTGGAGGGCAGGAGGAACGGGAGCCCAGCGCGGGTGGGAGCCGACCAGTCCTGGACTGGAGGGTGGGAGGAACGGGAGCCCAGCGCGGGTGGGAGCCGACCAGTCCTGGACTGGAGGGCGGGAGGAACGGGAGCAAGAGTGACATCGGAGGAGTGAAAGGGAGAGCAGGAGGGAGGGAAAAGGCTTGTAGGTGGGTCACTGACCGGGGAAGAGGAAGCCTCTAGAGTGAGTCTCTAGGTTACTGAGTTTGCCCGAGTGCTGCCGTGAGCGACGGGGTTAGCAGAAGACTGGTGACTCCTGCAGTGGACAACAGCCACTGTGGAGGGCAGCCAGCAGAAGCAGAGGGTGGGTCCCAAGAGAGAGTGCCAGAGCCCGGGGGTGGGGGTGGGGGCCCTGGAGGTGAAGGGGCTTACAGGACAGAGGGCAGGGCAGGAGGAGTGGAGGGCGGGGCCAGAGGGAGAGATGGACTCAGCCTGGGGTAGGAAGGAGGCTGAGAAGGGGGAAGGGAGATCTCTAGGCGGCCCTATCAGGTGAGAGCAACACGTATCAGGTAGAGTGGGAGGAGAGATGAGCATGAGTCTGGAGTCTCCCTCTAGGGAGGGAGTGAGAAGGGAGGGGAAGAAGGTCGGAGCTTCTCAATCTCTTTAATCTGGGCCAAATCTTGTAAGGAAAAAAGAACGTGTACATCCTGGATAGCTTTGGGGCCGGCTATTTTTCGTAGGGGAAAGAGGGGCGCTGGGGGTGGTAAGGGCACAGTATGAGACCGAGTGTGTGCGGTCACCAGCGACGCCCTCGAGGCAGGAGGGAGTGGAGGGTATAGGGTAGGAAGGTGAGTGATTTAGCTGGGGGCGGGGTGAGCAGGGTGGGGGAGGGGGTAGAAGGAGGAGGGTCTTTGGTCTCCAGAGAGGCGAGTTCGGCTGGTGGAGAAGAGGGGGATGCAGTAGGCGGGCCAGTACGCCCAGGGTAGGGAGGAGGGGTAGTTAACTCTTTCGGGAGAATGGTGAAGGCAGAGGTGGGGGGAGGTGCTGACGGCTCGGAGTTGGGGTGGAAAGGGCCCTAGTTAGTAGGATTTGGGAGGGAGGGCAGCCGGTACACAGGGTGGGGCGAGAGCGCAGCGTCCAAAAAGCCTGCACGTAGAGGACTTTAGACCGCTTTCCCATCCTTTGACAGTAGTTACCTAAATTACGGAGGACATCAAAGTTGAAAGTCCCGTTTTCTGGCCATTTGGAGTCATTGTCTTTAAATGTGATAAGAGGCATGGGAGTGGTGATGACCAGCCGGGGTCGTCCTTGGAGGGGGAGTTTCCCATGGTGCCGTGGGCTCGGGCAGCTCAAAGGTCGGGCGTCCCTGCCCCTGAGTGCCGAGTACAGTGAAGGACCTGACCAGTCCCGGACTGGAGGGCCGAGGAGGGGGCCACCGAACAAGTCAGACGTCTCCAAGTTGTCTGGCGCCGAGGCATAGGTAGGCCTGGCCTACGAGGGGGGGTCGTCCAGACGCGGCCGCGGTTTCGGACTGGATCCCCGAGGAAAGCGCCCTGAGAAACCCCCTCTTTGGAGGACCCCCGCCCGGGACTTACCCCGTATCTGTCGGACAAGAGGAGCGGTCGTCCAGATGTAGGTCCGTGTGAGGCTCGAGGAGGCCCACCCCAGAGCGGGCGAGCCGTCAACTAGAGCCCCACGTTGGGCGCCAAGATGTGAGGTTGGTCCCCGCCGGGTGTTTTAAAATGAGAGAGGAGGATCGGAATTGGTGAGGCAGAGCAGGCTTTATTGGACGGGCGCCCTCGGGCGTCCCTCACGGGGAGGAGAGGAGAGAGGGAGTGAGGGAAAGCGCACACAGAGACTGGGAGGGCCCCCTTTATAGGTAAGATGACGTGGTCAGCAGAGTCCCTGGCCAGGTTGGGGCACCGTCGACCTGATTGGTTGAGGCCAGGTGTTGGGGCGTTCGCAAATGGGGCAGTTTCATCTTTCCTTTGTCCAGTGAGAACTTCTGGCGGGGGCAGAGTGGTCCTCCGTTGGTGTCATGGCTGTTTTCATTGGCCTTGTTCAATCTGGCGTGAGGGGCCTTCTAGTCAAGGTCTTTCTTGTGTCAGGGAGGTAGGAAGTGGGGGAAAGGAGCCTCGGGACCAGACCTTACAGGACCCATTCTCAAAACCCAGTATTTTCAACACTGGTTTGATCTTTGTCACCACACATACACAGGGGCCTCTCGTCACACTAAGGAGGATCCACATGGAAAGTGGGAGTGCTTACATGGCAGGCTAAATGTCCTAGAGTTTATGAGACCTGACTTTAAGGCCACTAAATTCCAAACAGGTCCCAAGATTCCAAAGCAATATTCCCATCTTATATTACCTGAAGAGAAGCTGGGGACCCAATTGGGGAACTCAAAGAAGCAGCTTGGGGCAAAGAGTAAGAATGAATACGTGTGAGATCCATTCCCTGCTCTCCAAGCCCTTACTCCCATGGTGCCGTGGGCTCGGGCAGAAGGTCGGGCGTCCCTGCCCCTGAGTGCCGAGTACAGTGAAGGACCTGACCAGTCCCGGACTGGAGGGCCGAGGAGGGGGCCACCGAACAAGTCAGACGTCTCCAAGTTGTCTGGCGCCGAGGCATAGGTAGGCCTGGCCTACGAGGGGGGGTCGTCCAGACGCGGCCGCGGTTTCGGACTGGATCCCCGAGGAAAGCGCCCTGAGAAACCCCCTCTTTGGAGGACCCCCGCCCGGGACTTACCCCGTATCTGTCGGACAAGAGGAGCGGTCGTCCAGATGTAGGTCCGTGTGAGGCTCGAGGAGGCCCACCCCAGAGCGGGCGAGCCGTCAACTAGAGCCCCACGTTGGGCGCCAAGATGTGAGGTTGGTCCCCGCCGGGTGTTTTAAAATGAGAGAGGAGGATCGGAATTGGTGAGGCAGAGCAGGCTTTATTGGACGGGCGCCCTCGGGCGTCCCTCACGGGGAGGAGAGGAGAGGGAGTGAGGGAAAGCGCACACAGAGACTGGGAGGGCCCCCTTTATAGGTAAGATGACGTGGTCAGCAGAGTCCCTGGCCAGGTTGGGGCACCGTCGACCTGATTGGTTGAGGCCAGGTGTTGGGGCGTTCGCAAATGGGGCAGTTTCATCTTTCCTTTGTCCAGTGAGAACTTCTGGCGGGGGCAGAGTGGTCCTCCGTTGGTGTCATGGCTGTTTTTCATTGGCCTTGTTCAATCTGGCGTGAGGGGCCTTCTAGTCAAGGTCTTTCTTGTGTCAGGGAGGTAGGAAGTGGGGGAAAGGAGCCTCGGGACCAGACCTTACAGGACCCATTCTCAAAACCCAGTATTTTCAACACTGGTTTGATCTTTGTCACCACACATACACAGGGGCCTCTCGTCACACTAAGGAGGATCCACATGGAAAGTGGGAGTGCTTACATGGCAGGCTAAATGTCCTAGAGTTTATGAGACCTGACTTTAAGGCCACTAAATTCCAAACAGGTCCCAAGATTCCAAAGCAATATTCCCATCTTATATTACCTGAAGAGAAGCTGGGGACCCAATTGGGGAACTCAAAGAAGCAGCTTGGGGCAAAGAGTAAGAATGAATACGTGTGAGATCCATTCCCTGCTCTCCAAGCCCTTACTCTGAAAAGCCTCTCCTCTCAATAATACTAGAAAACACCTTAAGTCCAATTATGGTTCTTGTTCCTCCAGCCACTGGTTTATTCTAAGATCAGCCTGACCCTTTCTATAGTTCTTCTATCACCAGAATGAAAGATTCTATGTTTGGTCTGGAGCAGACTTCCCAGACAGGACTGAGAAAGGCATTAAGAACTCTCCACTCACTTTGTGGGTTCTTCTGTAGAGACAAGAAGTAGGTGAAACACTCTCCCTCAACCTCTCACCATGGATTACTAAGTGAAATAACCCCTATCAGGAAGGGCTGGTAAAACACAGGAGTGTACACACACACACACACACACACACACACACACACACGAACACGAACACACATACATAGGCACCACCAGAGAGAAGCAATAAGAGGGAAGGAATTTCTGGTCACCCCAGGGGTTAGTTGGAGAACTCTGAACAAGAAAAAATGGGCTTGACTCTATAATATAATAAGAAAGTAGATGTGTGCTGGTTCTCCTAAAAGAAAGAAAACATGGGGGTTAGTGACAGAAAGGAAATGCAAGTGTCTCAAGAGTGGAGAATGGAACTTCACAAATGTATCACAAAAGGGCAGGGATCTCTTTTTCTTTTTTTTTGTTTTTCCTTTTACAGGATTTTGTTGTTTACTGCTATACATAAACTTGAGTCAGTCATAAATATATACTTGACCCCTCCCATTTGAAACCCCCTTCCACGCCCTCCCCACCCCACCCATCCAGACTGTTGCACAGCCCCTGTGTAAGTCCCCTTAGTCTTACGGCACATTCACATTGGTTATCTCTTTCACATATGGTAAATTCCCATGTTACTCTTTCCACACCTCTCACCCACTCATCCCTCCCCCAAGTCTATTCTCTATGTTTGATTCTCTATTGCTGATTCTCAGCTTTCAGATCCAAGAGGAGATTTAGAATGCTGAGACTGATACTCATTCACACTACACAGACCAAGCAGGCCACTTAATCTCCAAAAGGGTTGGGAGTCCTGGGACAGCTGGAGATTCCTGCTATGACTGTGAGGGGAAGACAGGACTAGAGGGCCACCATTCTCCAAGACTCCCCAGTCCTACCAAGTGACAGTGCTCTATGCCTTAATGTTCCTACAAAGCACTACAAAAATAGTGGTATCGCCTGAAGTGAAGGCAATTTTAGGTCACATACCCTTGGGAGGTCAGAATTCAATTCCATGAGGTCTATCAACCTATTACCTATTATCACCATCCGTCCCACAGTCAGGGCTGCTCCAAGAGGTAATCTGGCAGTAAGAGTCTTCATTTCAGCTCCAGTTTATGTACTTATACTCAGAGAACAAACACAAGCCCCAACACTCATGTTCTCTATCATATGTGGATACTTGTCCACACACCCACACCTGTACACACAGAGTGCCAAAAGCATTCATACACAGACTGACATCACATTCTTCAACATACAGAGCCATATACCTTTGCATGGCCACACACATACAGGTATAAATATACAAGCATGGCACAAATTCACAGAGAAACACACTCACCCAGACACAAGAACACATGCACACCTCCACCTCTGCTCTCCAAGACATGGAGACGGACATTCTTCCTATCTCTCAAACACACACACATACACATTTACTCAGTAAATCTTTACAACAGAGCCAGGAGGTTTTCTCATTCAAGATTCTCAGCCTCCAAACAAAATCAATGAATACCTTTTAATAAACAGTTACAAGTATATCTTAGTGTAGAGTTTTACTTGGTGCTGACATTTTGAGAGTTCTGTGGCACTTAATAAGGAGTTAATTAACTGGGTGTAGAAATTCAGGCCTGATCATAACAAATACAAAAGACAGAGATGGAGAGGGAAGCTGAAAGGTGAAGAGAAGAGGGGAGTGAGAGCAAGACAGGAATAATAAGAATCAGAAGCCTTTGCAACAGTACTTCTTGCCCTCTGCCCATGACCCTGACCCTGACCCCTCAGGTACTACACCCAGTCCATCCTCCTTCAGCCCAAGGACCCTAAGAAACTAATGCCCTTCCTTGCCTTCTGCCCCCAAACAGTGAAGAAACCCAAAGCCCATAAACCAGAAACCCTGTCCCCCGGGACCATTGGTTCTGTCTTTGAATTGAGCAAGATACAAGTGACTGGTTATTCTTCCACAATGTCAGGATCTCTTGAGCACATCATCCTTCACTGGCATTTGTTCCAAGGACTACAACTGTTCGGTCCAAGCTCTCTAGATCAGTGACTGTGCATCATGACTGAACGCTATGAGAAACAGTCCAGGGCTGGCTTCTGAGTCAGGGACTGTGCCCTGAGTGCTCCAAGCTACCTGGTTGGCAGAGCTCAGGAAAGAATCCTCCCAGGGAAGTTGTGTGGCCACAGTGACCTAGAAGAATGTTCTTAAAGATAAAAAGGAGGGAGAAAAATAAAAGAGGGGAGGGGAAATGTAGAGAAAAGACAAGAAAGAAAAAGAAACTTGAAATGACACTAAATATTCCTTGAATAATTCAAGTTTCCAAATCACATAGTCTTGATGCAGTGCCTGAAAAAATGCTTTTTTACATAAAAAGGGTCCTTGAGCACATATGTCTACCATAGGTTTTAGCCACAGTGCAAGATCTATTTAAGAGAGAGGCAGCACAAGTAGAATCTGAGTGCTCTCAATTTTGTAATAGGAATGATGAATGGAATTGGAAGCCACCTATCTAGCTTCTCCTTATTTACAGTCTGTGTATTCATTCCACATGACCATGAGGCATCTTATCAAGGCCACAGAAGTGGAGCCCAGAACCAAGTACACATTCAGAGCTAATTGATCTCCTTTGCAATTGTTGCCAAAAGTCCCTGATCATCACTAACAGGCTTCCTGACTCCTGATTAGGCTCCAGTAAATGCCCTATAGCACCCCAACCAATCACTTGATACCAACTTTCCGACAGGAATTTTCTTTGTTATAAAAATTGACTATTAACTCAAGAAAATTGTCAACTGTCCCTGGTCTGTGAAAAGGCCAGCCCACTGAGCTTGCAGTGACCACTTTATCTCTGTTCTTTGTTCTTGATAAACTCACCACCTTCTGAAATGCTCTGTGTCTGGAAATATTTTTCTAATCCATGCTCAAACTGCCTCAACACTGAGGTCAGTTTCACAGCCACACAAATTGGGGTGCACAGCCCTAGCCATATGGCAATACTGCCTCCTACATGGTGATGCTTAATCCCGGGGCAATAAAAACTGAGTGAAAATTTTGAAACTGGATAAAAAAGAAAGAACCACCTCTCTTAGCTTTGACTTAATTCCTCTGCAGGTTCTGGAGCATGTGGAACAGTTCCTAGTGCTGGAAGAGCTGAGCGGGCTGAGGAAGGTGGTGGGAATAGAGAAAGGTGTGAAGTCCACTGTAAATAGAAGCAGATGCAGGAAAACAGGTCAAAAGAAGTAAACCCACAGATCTCTGAGCCATTGATGAGCACAGGGGCATGAGGAAAAGAGAAAAGCATGGCTTGCCAGGACTGGAAGGAATATGGGTGGTGTGAGGGCCTCCCTGGCAAGGCCAACCTCATTGCTGGGCACAGAAGGCACAGAACCTAAGGCCAGGAGACTTTTTCAGGCTTTCAAGAATATTTTAATTTTCTTTTAAAATCAGAAGAAAAAGTGAATGAAATAATAATACATATATAATAATGAATCCAGCTCAAATTATGTTTATCTTTATCTGAAATCTGTCATAAAGTATAATTTGGAATATTTTTTATGGAGGAAAGGGCACATGAAGGCCAAGTGTCTCAGGCCCACATAAATCACTGTGTGTCTCTGCCCCAGGCAAGGAGTGTGCACACTCTGTCACACATAGCTGGCATCTGGGAGAGACCTGGCATCTGATGAGTGGGACAATCACTGTTCTGCACAAGGTAAGGAGCATTCTGTGCTCATTTGTGCTTCCCCAAGTGTCCCCAGCTTGGCATCCAGCTATCCTCCAAGCAGAAAACAGCTTGCACTCCTCTTGGTATGGTGCTGCCTTGGGAAGTAGCCCAAGGGGCAAGTGTGGGGGCAGAAGGAGAAGGGCAAACAATGCATTGGCTGGCAGAGCAAGATGGATGTCTCATCCAAGTCAGAAGGGACCAGCAAAGGAGAGCTTCCTATCCCCTGCCAGCACCCCACACCTTCCCCATCCACCTGAGATAACTGATGAGCTGGAGTGAAAGGAAAGTCAGTTCAGGAAGACTAAGAATACGTTCACTTGTACACACCACACATGTACACCTATAAATTCATACAGAGGAAAGAACTGAAAACAATTATACAAAGAAATAAGTGAACACTTGAACTGTCCTCCTTGGGAAGTAGCAATTTTATAGGACTCTTTAGACTAAAAGTCAAAGAAACTAGCACTGAAATGTCAGAGTACAAAAGCATCACAGAGCTCATCTAGTCTGGCTTCATCTTTCTAGAGACAAGTAAAATGAGGCTAGGAAAAGAGAAGGCATTAGTCCAAGGTCTCCCCTTGTCAGTTGAAGGTACAATCTCAAATAGTGAAACCAGTACTAACCAGGGTTCTTGGCCTTCCCCAATCAATAGAAATTAATCAGAGGCCAGATAAGAAATTCAGGCAAAGCCTCTGCTGCAGCATGGAGGAACAAAAACAAACAGCAGTTTCCCTTGCTTGTTCATTCTCTGAAGTGGGGGGGCAAGCTTACTCATTATATGGGATGTGGGTAAGGATATGTCCAGAGATGGGGCTGAAGGGGTGGCTTAGATGGTTGCCCACCCATGTGGTGGTGATGAGTGCATGAGGCATGCACAGTACCCTGCTTTGCTCCAGATACCCTTTCATGGCTCCAGGCTCTTCAAAAGTGGCAGTTGGGTTTGGGGGTTTCTTTATCTTCTGGGTCCAGAATTTGCCCTTATTTGTGCATGCATGCAGTTAATTTTAGTCCCATATAGTTTCTTTGCTTCTCCAAGAGAGGTCTGTTCAGGTGCTAGCATTGCAGCAGTGCAGTAAAAGATGCCAGGTCCTAGCATGTCTAAAAACTGCTGGCACTGTCATCAGGTAAGAGTAGCTTTCTCAAAGGCAATGAACACAGCATATATATTGGGTTGGCCAAAAAATTCATTCAGTTGTTATCAATCACATTTTATGGAAAACCCAAGTGAACTTTTTGGTCTACCCAGTATATATACTGCACTCATGTGAGGGTCCCCTTCCCTGCCCCTCACAGTTCACTGTTACTCAAAAAGTATACACCTAAACTGTAAGGAAGACATCTTCTCAAGAATGCAAGGGAGTATCAAATAGGAGGCAAGTATCTCTCACTCAAGGTTCTAAATAAAAGATAATAATTCTATTTTAAATTCAGAGCCTCCTAGAGGGGAGGCAATAGCAGCATTGAGAAAAGACATGCAACACATCCATGATCTCTCTACCTGCTTACTTGTGGACAGGAGTCCCTTTCCTGATATAATTTGAGGGACACCAGGAGGGGCCCCAGGTGGCACTGCGAGAGTGGAAAAAATGTTTTCACTTGGTTGAAACGACTCTGTCTTAGAAAGAAAGACTGCATTTTTAACTCTCAGTGAGCCTTAGACTCTGTGCCAAGAAATTTTAAAGATAAAAAAATACCAGAGGCATGAACAAATCAAAAACAGGGCTGAGGGCCTCCCTGGTGGTCCAGTGGGTAAGGACACCACCTTGCAGTGCAAGGGGCACCGGTTCGATCCCTGGCCTGGGAAGATCCCATGTGCCACAGAGCGACTGGACTGATGTGTCCAATTACCGAGCCGGAGCTCTGGAGCATGCGCCCAGAGCCAGTGCTCTGCGACGACAGAGGCCACCGTGATGGGAGGCCCACACGGGCCAAAGAACAAAGATGGAAGAAAATGGACAAATGAAAGACCAATAGAAGTGGCCCACTTTCTCCCCCCTCCCCTCCCCACCCCCACCAAAATAAATAAATAAATAAGTCTTTAAAAAAAAAAAAATAAGACAGGGCTGACCTTGCATCAGGCCCAGACCTTTAAGAGACAGAGAAATGTAGCTTCCTCCAGATGGTTGATATGCACAATATTGTCTATTGTTAATCTTTTTTTAGATATAATTTCAAAGGGTTTTTAGACATGGGTTAATACATATAAACTCTGAGTATAAATGTGAGTTACAAACTTCATTTGGGGTCCTTGGTTGGAAGCGATTTCCCATGGACCTGCTGGTATAGTAAACTGAACTCCAATGTCTACTTGCATGAGATTGTTTCTTGGAGTTTGCCTATAACAGTGCTAGTGGTAAAGAACTGCCCTGCCGATGCAGGAGACATAAGAGATGCAGATTCCAGATCCCTGGGGTTGGGAAGTCCCGCATTGGACATGAAAAAGTACACCTAAACTGTAAGGAAGACATCTTCTCAAGAATGCAAGGGAGTATCAAATAGGAGGCAAGTATCTCTCACTCAAGGTTCTAAATAAAAGATAATAATTCTATTTTAAATTCAGAGCCTCCTAGAGGGGAGGCAATAGCAGCATTGAGAAAAGACATGCAACACATCCATGATCTCTCTACCTGCTTACTTGTGGACAGGAGTCCCTTTCCTGATATAATTTGAGGGACACCAGGAGGGGCCCCAGGTGGCACTGCGAGAGTGGAAAAAATGTTTTCACTTGGTTGAAACGACTCTGTCTTAGAAAGAAAGACTGCATTTTTAACTCTCAGTGAGCCTTAGACTCTGTGCCAAGAAATTTTAAAGATAAAAAAATACCAGAGGCATGAACAAATCAAAAACAGGGCTGAGGGCCTCCCTGGTGGTCCAGTGGGTAAGGACACCACCTTGCAGTGCAAGGGGCACCGGTTCGATCCCTGGCCTGGGAAGATCCCATGTGCCACAGAGCGACTGGACTGATGTGTCCAATTACCGAGCCGGAGCTCTGGAGCATGCGCCCAGAGCCAGTGCTCTGCGACGACAGAGGCCACCGTGATGGGAGGCCCACACGGGCCAAAGAACAAATATGGATGAAAATGGACAAATGAAAGACCAATAGAAGTGGCTCACCTGTTCCCCTCCCTCCCACAACACCCACCACAAAATAAGTAAATAAATAAATAAGTCTTTAAAAAAAAAAATAAGACAGGGCTGACCTTGCATCAGGCCCAGACCTTTAAGAGACAGAGAAATGTAGCTTCCTCCAGATGGTTGATATGCACAATATTGTCTATTGTTAATCTTTTTTTAGATATAATTTCAAAGGGTTTTTAGACATGGGTTAATACATATAAACTCTGAGTATAAATGTGAGTTACAAACTTCATTTGGGGTCCTTGGTTGGAAGCGATTTCCCATGGACCTGCTGGTATAGTAAACTGAACTCCAATGTCTACTTGCATGAGATTGTTTCTTGGAGTTTGCCTATAACAGTGCTAGTGGTAAAGAACTGCCCTGCCGATGCAGGAGACATAAGAGATGCAGATTCAATCCCTGGGTTGGGAAGATCCCCTGGAGGAGGGCTTGGCAACCCACTGAAGTGTTCCTGCCTGGAGAGTCCCCATGGACAGAGGAGCCTGGTCAACTATAGTGCATAGGGTCACAGTAAGTCGGACCTGACTGAAGTGACTTAGCATGCACGCAAGAGGATCTCCATCTTCTCCAAGGGTGCCTGAATTTCTACCATAAATTATTCATTTGGATTATTTTTCCTTCTTGGAAACTACCCTCCGCAAAGATTTTCCTTGAAAAAAGGAGAGTCCCCTGCAGTCCTGGTCACCCCTTTCAGAAGGAGTACAGATATATGCTAGGGACCACGGTAGGGAAAGAACCTAACCCCTAACTTTCCATCCTAGGAATGAAGCAGCTCAAGATGTTTGCCTTTCAGAAGACAAACCTCAGAGTAGAAAAAAAAAATCTAAAGCACCATTTTTTACCAAAAATATGCCCCACCACTATACCACCACTACCCAGGGGTTTAGGGGTCATGATCCCACCCTGACAAGAGTTCCAGGTCCTGCCTATGATGAATGAATCAGATTTCTGGCAGTTACAAGAACTCCAATTTCAGGTCAGAGTGCAAACTTAACAATCGATGTGTAGAACTGGTCAGACGAGAAACACTGTATTCAGAGAAAGTCATAAGAATTTGTTTACATCCTGGAATTAGAATTAAAATATATATATATATATATATATATATATATATATATATATTCACTAAAAGGTTGGTGAAGATGTTCATAGGTGTTGATGTGGGCTCTGCAAAGGTTCCTATGGTAAATCCTAGAAATGGAGTATTGCAAGTTTCTACATATGTTGGGAGTTCATTCAAATGAACGAATTTGATTAAGACGAGGTGTCAGGGAGGTGAATGCAGGAAGTCTATATTCTTTCCATTTCAATAACACAGCTGAAGTTCAACCCAGGGGAGCAAAGCATTCAAAACCAAGTATAACTGGCCTCTTTCTTGATAGCCCTGTGCTAAGCTAATAACATGGTATTGAAGAATACCAGACACAGATAAAGTCAGCAGTAACTATGGGCAGAATAACAGTCTTGAGAGCCACATTCAGGAGCAGGAATTATTGTAGGGTCTGGGAGATCAGAAAGAACAAAGATCACCTGGGAAGTGTTTGGGAGTGAGGGAGAGAAATACAAGTGTCCCTTTGTCAAGTGATGATGAATCTGAATTTCCTCATCTGTCCCCACTGAAGCCTTGAATCAGGATCGGGAATTGACCACATAAAATTATGTGCAGAATAGATGGTCATAGAAAGTTAAGCCCCCAGATTGTCATTTGATAAGCATGCTGGTCAGAGAATAAAACAATAATAAATGACAATTACTGAGTACTTATTCTGTGGCAAGCATTATTTTAAACACTTTTTATCAACCCTATCAGTGGAAACTATCATGTTCTTCATCCTAGATATGAGGCTATCCTAGGGCTCTTAGTTAGTAAGTGTGGTTACTGTAGTTCAGTCACTAAGTCGTGTCCAACTCTTTGCAACCCATAAACTACAGAATGCCAGGCTCATCTGTCCTCCACTATCTCCTGGCTTTTGCTCAAATTCATGTACATTGAATTGGTGATGCTATCTAACCCTCTTGTCCTCTGCAGCCCCCTTCTCCTTTTGCCTTCAGTCTTTTCCATCACAATTCAATAGCATCAATTTCAGCTCTCAACCTTCTTTATTATCTAATTCTCACATCCATACATGCTACTGGAAAAACTGTAGCTTTGACTATACAGACTTCCATTAGCAAAGTGATATCCCTGCCTTTTACTATGTTGTCTAAGTTTGTCATAGCTTTCCTTCCAAGGATCAAGCATCTTTTAATTTCATGGCTGTAGTCACCTTCTGCAGTGATTTTGGAGCCCACAAAAATGAAATCTGACAGTTTTCCACTTTTCTCCTCATTTATTTGCCATGAAGTGATGGAACCAGATTCCCTGATCTTAGTTTTTTGAATGTTGAGTTTCAAGCCTGCTCTTCAACCCAGGGAGCAAAGCATTCAAAACCAAGTATAACTGGCCTCTTTCTTGATAGCCCTGTGCTAAGCTAATAACATGGTATTGAAGAATACCAGACACAGATAAAGTCAGCAGTAACTATGGGCAGAATAACAGTCTTGAGAGCCACATTCAGGAGCAGGAATTATTGTAGGGTCTGGGAGATCAGAAAGAACAAAGATCACCTGGGAAGTGTTTGGGAGTGAGGGAGAGAAATACAAGTGTCCCTTTGTCAAGTGATGATGAATCTGAATTTCCTCATCTGTCCCCACTGAAGCCTTGAATCAGGATCGGGGAATTGACCACATAAAATTATGTGCAGAATAGATGGTCATAGAAAGTTAAGCCCCCAGATTGTCATTTGATAAGCATGCTGGTCAGAGAATAAAACAATAATAAATGACAATTACTGAGTACTTATTCTGTGGCAAGCATTATTTTAAACACTTTTTATCAACCCTATCAGTGGAAACTATCATGTTCTTCATCCTAGATATGAGGCTATCCTAGGGCTCTTAGTTAGTAAGTGTGGTTACTGTAGTTCAGTCACTAAGTCGTGTCCAACTCTTTGCAACCCATAAACTACAGAATGCCAGGCTCATCTGTCCTCCACTATCTCCTGGCTTTTGCTCAAATTCATGTACATTGAATTGGTGATGCTATCTAACCCTCTTGTCCTCTGCAGCCCCCTTCTCCTTTTGCCTTCAGTCTTTTCCATCACAATTCAATAGCATCAATTTCAGCTCTCAACCTTCTTTATTATCTAATTCTCACATCCATACATGCTACTGGAAAAACTGTAGCTTTGACTATACAGACTTCCATTAGCAAAGTGATATCCCTGCCTTTTACTATGTTGTCTAAGTTTGTCATAGCTTTCCTTCCAAGGATCAAGCATCTTTTAATTTCATGGCTGTAGTCACCTTCTGCAGTGATTTTGGAGCCCACAAAAATGAAATCTGACAGTTTTCCACTTTTCTCCTCATTTATTTGCCATGAAGTGATGGAACCAGATTCCCTGATCTTAGTTTTTTGAATGTTGAGTTTCAAGCCTGCTCTTCCACTCTCCTCTTTCACCCTTATGAAGAGAATATTTAGTTCCTCTTCACTTTCTTCCATTAAAGTGGTATCATCTTTATATCTGAGGTTGTTAATATTCAGAGTTCAACAATCTTGATTCCAGCTTGTGATTCATCCAGCCTGGCATTTCACTGTACATAGACGCTAAATAAGCAGGGTGACAATATACAGCCTTGACTTACTCCTTTCCCAATTTTGGGCCAGTCAGTTGTTCCACGTCTGGTTCTAACTGTTGCTTCTTGACCCATATACAGGTTTCTCAGGAGACAGGTAGGCAACTGGCTCAGGAAACAAGTATAGAATCAGATGCAAACTCAGAGTATCTGACACAGAGCCCAGACTACAGTGGTCTACTATTTAACTAAGCATATGTGGGGTCTGTGTGGTGCTCAAAATTTCACAACACTAAACATTTTGACAGTGTTTGTCTGAGCCAGAGTTGATTTTCTGACAGTCCAGGAAGAGCAAATAGGCTCCATGACGGCCTACTAACTACAAATTTTAGACTGAGCAACCAGACATCTTCCCAGGATGCTTCCAGGCACATTCCCTGATTTTTTAGGACCCAAGAGGCCTGTGGGAGCATCCTGAGTTAAGTCATAGTTGGAGTTTGTAAACATGCAGACATAGCAGAGAGACCAGCACTCCCGTAACAGGTTCGTGTAAAAGTAGATACTCTAGCCCTCAGGAAAGAAGGCAGTTATCCCCATGATGTTACAGAGCAGTGAAAACTAACAGTAAAAGCTATGCCTGACCACTCTCTAACCCCTCTCCCATTGCCTGCCATGCTCTGGAATAGAGAGGACTATTGTTTAAAGATTTGCCAGCCACTGTCCACTGCATAGTTAAGGGAGCCATATCCCCAAAAGGCAGACATGAAAATCTAGATGGCTGGATGAGACCATCAGAAGAGCATGGACTGCTCGTAGGCATGGGTCAGAGTGCTTTGGAAAAGGGTTGGCAGTTTCAGACAGACACTCACACTGGGCAGAGGTGGTTGACTTCAAGGCATCCATGATTAAATGTGTAGACACTACCTCCTCACAGGGTTCCTGTTGGGCATCACTAGGGAAGGTGCCCTGGGCTGACATCTGGTGAAGAAATGGGTAGCATAGAGAGTTTATTGTTTACATTTATATTCATCATCAGTGAAGCCTGAGACCACCCGTTCCACTTTCCTAATCTACTTCAATCTTCCCAAAACTTGATAAGTAGGTACAATTTAGAGTCCCAAATTATAAATGAGAAAATTGAGGCCCACCATGGTAGGCAAATGTCTCAAGATCACACAGTCACTAAGTAGAGGACCAGGAATCAAACACATGCTGGCATCACTGTAAATGCCATGTTCTTTCTGAGAAGTTGATCTAGTTTACCAGTTAGGGAACTTATGCTCTGAGTATACACATTCTAGAAAAGTATTATGACCATGGTATAATGATAACAATAATAGAAAATGTTTACATACCTTTCACAACAGCTTATGTAAGTACATGAAGTACCCACAATTATTAATGTTCTCATTTTATAGATAAAATGAGTATAATAAACATTATTAATATTCACTAATATCTGATTCTCCTCTACTTCCTTGCCCCTGAAGAATTACAATCCCCAACTCCTTGAATTTTGACACTGCCATATGGCTGGTTGTGATGAGCAAAGGAAGAACAAAATTTATTTGTGTCACATCCAGACAAAAGCATTTAATTTGACACATTGGCTTGCCAATACCACTCCCTCCCCTACTGTGCTGGGGCAAACCGTGGAACTTCATATGAGGTGGCTGTAGCTTCTGTCAATCTGGGTCCCTGACTGACAGCTTTATGGAACATTCGCACATCCTCACCCCAGACCTATACTGGACTTACCCATACTTGGAAAGTAAACCTATGCTGTTTTAAACAGAGGAGTTATTTATTATCTAGTCATTGCCTAACTGATACACTGAAACTCAGAAGGCTAAGTAACTTGCTCAACCCCCCCAATTTTAAGAGGTAAAATTGAGGTTGAAACTCTCAAAATAAGTCATCTCATTAGGTTCCTGTCTCCTGACCCAGTAGTGAGTTTGATATGGGTAGCAGATGTGAAACTACAAGGAAAGACTTCCTGAGGGACAGGATCAGATGAGAGTGGCAGTTAGAAATGAGGCAGTGTGGGCTGGGCACCATGAGAAAGGGTTGACTGCAATGGAAATCCCTGCCTAGGCTAGTTCAGTTAGAGAGTGACACAAACCCAGGCTCACCTAGACCATGAGTTAGGTGATCAAAGATAGGGAGGAGACCTTTAGCAAAGCAGTGGAAACCATGTGCTGAAGCTGGAGTACCACCTCCTAGATGTCATGGCAGTGGTGTGACCCAACAGTAAGACCAGAATACTCAGTCTTCCCAAGGCAGAACCTACAAGGCTGCTTCTAAAGATAACTCATCTTACATGGTTTGCTTGAAGAGTGGAGTAGAGACTGGAAACAAAGAAAAAGTAGCTTTCTTCAGGAAACTAAGATGCAAACAACTTGCTTCCTTTGTCCCATTGTCCCTTTGTCCCATTACCCACATACTTTCTAAAGGCACTGGCTCTTGGATCACACTGTGGGCCAGAGCTAGGCTGCTGGGTAGAGGGAGACTTTGGGAGGACCCTAGGGGAAATGGCAAGGTAGAAGAGGCACACGCTAGGTTCTTCATTTTCATAGGAAGTCATCTGAGGTACACCCTTCTAGTGAGAGAATAAAAATCCTGACATCACTATTCCTATGCTCATTATAACCATCTCATGTCTATAAAGTCTTTGCCATTTACAAAGCTATTTAAAGATTCTCTTGACACTTGCCAGTAACTCAGTGATATCATCCAACTGGACTATGGCAGGGCCCCACTTAATATATAAGAGAACAAACTCACATGCAGGAATGGCCCATAGCTGGTTAACAATATCCACATCTGTGCCTTGTGTTTGTATCCTGTCCCTACCCTTCATCCCAGCAGTCACTATTTTCTTGGCTCTCAGAGCTGCTGGGCAGAGGAGACATGCAAGGAAAATCTCAGGCTGGGCCTAGGCCAGTAACAAACTGCTGCTGTCTCCTATCATTCAACCCTTTCATTCCTGAATCGGATGCAAGGCTTAGAGAGTAAGTTCCATGGGCAAGCTATCAGAGGCAATTCCAGGACACTCCACGGGTAAGGGGACCACCCAGTCCCTTGGCACAGATACCGACGACACTCTGCACTGCAGTCCCCACACCTCTTCTGCAAGGCTTCTGCCTAAGCCTGAGTGGTCATGAGTCCACATGATGGGAAGTCAAAATTACAAGGGAGACTTGGCACGAAACTTCTGCAAGCCTTCAACTGGCCAACCTGAGGGCCTCTGTGAACAAAGCATGAAACAGGAAACAATTCCATGCTGTGATCCTTTATGAGGAACAATCCAGACCTGCAGAGTACCCTGTGGAATCAAGAAGATGGCAGTGCCTGAGCTCATCAGAACCAGCTACTGTCTTTAATGCTGCTTTGTGAGTTCCCTGTCATCCTCTCCACTGCCAGCAAAACCCTAAAACCCAGGATACTTATTCATTTCTCTTTTATTTATTTATTTGACTTTTCCAGTTCATAGCTGCAGCACACAGGATCTTCAGTCTTCATTGTGGCATCTTTTCTAGTTACACAGCATGTGGCATCTTTAGCTATGGCCTGTAGGATCTACTTCCCTAGCCAGAGATTGAACTTGGGTACACTGCACTTTGAACATGAAGTCCTAACAAATGGACCACCAGGGAAGTCTCAAGCCTGGGACTTTCTAAAGTTACCTCCAGGACCCTGGAATGAGCAGCTCATTTGTAAACATGGGAACTGTTGGCCCAGAGGTAACACCTACCATCCAGATACACAAAGGTGAAGGTCCCTTTGGAGCAGGAAAGAGGGCACCATCCAGTTACCTCCAAACAGTCTTCCTGGATTTTCTAAGCAAAGGGAACCTTTCCTGAGTCAACAGAAACACTTATTTTTTTGGTCCAGACATTTGTCATGCTAGATACTCTTTACCTCCCTGCCTGGCTTTACAAAGAAATGGCTGTTTCCAGTTTCACATGGTGGGTGGAATCAGGAACTATGCCTGCTCACCCACCAGCACAAAATAAATACCCAGTAAACAAATAAACATCATATGATAAATTGACCCAGTGTATTATATACCATTCCAATTTGTTTTCTGAGATTCTATTCCTAAATTTCCAGACCCCTTTATACAAAGCCACATATGACACCAAACTTCCAGGACACTCCACGGGTAAGGGACCACCCAGTCCCTTGGCACAGATACCGACGACACTCTGCACTGCAGTCCCCACACCTCTTCTGCAAGGCTTCTGCCTAAGCCTGAGTGGTCATGAGTCCACATGATGGGAAGTCAAAATTACAAGGGAGACTTGGCACGAAACTTCTGCAAGCCTTCAACTGGCCAACCTGAGGGCCTCTGTGAACAAAGCATGAAACAGGAAACAATTCCATGCTGTGATCCTTTATGAGGAACAATCCAGACCTGCAGAGTACCCTGTGGAATCAAGAAGATGGCAGTGCCTGAGCTCATCAGAACCAGCTACTGTCTTTAATGCTGCTTTGTGAGTTCCCTGTCATCCTCTCCACTGCCAGCAAAACCCTAAAACCCAGGATACTTATTCATTTCTCTTTTATTTATTTATTTGACTTTTCCAGTTCATAGCTGCAGCACACAGGATCTTCAGTCTTCATTGTGGCATCTTTTCTAGTTACACAGCATGTGGCATCTTTAGCTATGGCCTGTAGGATCTACTTCCCTAGCCAGAGATTGAACTTGGGTACACTGCACTTTGAACATGAAGTCCTAACAAATGGACCACCAGGGAAGTCTCAAGCCTGGGACTTTCTAAAGTTACCTCCAGGACCCTGGAATGAGCAGCTCATTTGTAAACATGGGAACTGTTGGCCCAGAGGTAACACCTACCATCCAGATACACAAAGGTGAAGGTCCCTTTGGAGCAGGAAAGAGGGCACCATCCAGTTACCTCCAAACAGTCTTCCTGGATTTTCTAAGCAAAGGGAACCTTTCCTGAGTCAACAGAAACACTTATTTTTTTGGTCCAGACATTTGTCATGCTAGATACTCTTTACCTCCCTGCCTGGCTTTACAAAGAAATGGCTGTTTCCAGTTTCACATGGTGGGTGGAATCAGGAACTATGCCTGCTCACCCACCAGCACAAAATAAATACCCAGTAAACAAATAAACATCATATGATAAATTGACCCAGTGTATTATATACCATTCCAATTTGTTTTCTGAGATTCTATTCCTAAATTTCCAGACCCCTTTATACAAAGCCACATATGACTAGAAAGCAAAGATTCCCTCTGACAAGAAGTCATCAGTGATTGTTCTTAGTTATGTGCAAACAGCAGACTAGCTTCAGTCTTCACTTCCTCATACATACATCACATGCTTTTTCTCAATTCTCTTGAAAAAACCTGACCCATCCTTGTCTACATTTGGTCTACTTTTTTGTTCTACCAGAAAGCTTTTGATTTATTTCCTATTACAACCATAAAAACAAACAGAGACACACAAGTACAATGACAAATGGCCTTGACACTCAGTTTCTATGAGAAGGGGCAAGGAGAAGTGGTGAGGAATGTGGTTAACCACTGAGCATATAGCCCTTTAAAGGAGCAACCACTCTTTGACTGTCATTGCCACAGAGGAATACAGGCCCAAGGAGTTAGGCTTTCAGACATTTTTTAAAAAACTAGAGATCCAGATTTTAATGTTGTCTCTCTATCTTTAAAAATGTTAGTCCATAATTCAGTTCAGTTCAGTCACTCAGTCATGTCCTACTCTTTGAGACCCCATGGACTGCAGCATACCAGGCTTCCTGTCCCTCAACATTTCCCAGAGTTTGCTCAAACTCATGTCCATTGAATTGGTGATGCCATTCAGCTATCCCATCCTCTGTCTTCCCCCTCTTCTTCTGCCTTATATTTTTCCCAGCATCAGGGTCTTTTCCAATGAGTTGTCCGTTCTCATCAGGTGGCCAAAGTATTGGAGCTTCAGCTTCAGCATCAGACCTTCTAATGAATATTCAGCGTTGATTCCCTTTATGATTAGCTAGTTTGATCTCCTTGCAGTAGAAGGGACTCTCAAGAGTCTTCTCCAACACCACAGTTCAAAGGCATCAATTCTTTGGCACTCAGGCTTCTTTATGGCCTAACTCCCAGCCACATATGATGGCTAGAAAAGCATAGTCTTGATTATATGAACCTTTGTCAGCAAGGTGATATCTCTGCTTTTAATATGCTGTCTAGGGTTTTCATAGCTACCCAGTAAACAAATAAACATCATATGATAAATTGACCCAGTGTATTATATACCATTCCAATTTGTTTTCTGAGATTCTATTCCTAAATTTCCAGACCCCTTTATACAAAGCCACATATGACTAGAAAGCAAAGATTCCCTCTGACAAGAAGTCATCAGTGATTGTTCTTAGTTATGTGCAAACAGCAGACTAGCTTCAGTCTTCACTTCCTCATACATACATCACATGCTTTTTCTCAATTCTCTTGAAAAAACCTGACCCATCCTTGTCTACATTTGGTCTACTTTTTTGTTCTACCAGAAAGCTTTTGATTTATTTCCTATTACAACCATAAAAACAAACAGAGACACACAAGTACAATGACAAATGGCCTTGACACTCAGTTTCTATGAGAAGGGGCAAGGAGAAGTGGTGAGGAATGTGGTTAACCACTGAGCATATAGCCCTTTAAAGGAGCAACCACTCTTTGACTGTCATTGCCACAGAGGAATACAGGCCCAAGGAGTTAGGCTTTCAGACATTTTTTAAAAAACTAGAGATCCAGATTTTAATGTTGTCTCTCTATCTTTAAAAATGTTAGTCCATAATTCAGTTCAGTTCAGTCACTCAGTCATGTCCTACTCTTTGAGACCCCATGGACTGCAGCATACCAGGCTTCCTGTCCCTCAACATTTCCCAGAGTTTGCTCAAACTCATGTCCATTGAATTGGTGATGCCATTCAGCTATCCCATCCTCTGTCTTCCCCCTCTTCTTCTGCCTTATATTTTTCCCAGCATCAGGGTCTTTTCCAATGAGTTGTCCGTTCTCATCAGGTGGCCAAAGTATTGGAGCTTCAGCTTCAGCATCAGACCTTCTAATGAATATTCAGCGTTGATTCCCTTTATGATTAGCTAGTTTGATCTCCTTGCAGTAGAAGGGACTCTCAAGAGTCTTCTCCAACACCACAGTTCAAAGGCATCAATTCTTTGGCACTCAGGCTTCTTTATGGCCTAACTCCCAGCCACATATGATGGCTAGAAAAGCATAGTCTTGATTATATGAACCTTTGTCAGCAAGGTGATATCTCTGCTTTTAATATGCTGTCTAGGGTTGTCATAGCTTTTCTTCCAAGCAGCTAGCATCTTTTAATTTCATGACTGCAGTCACCATTTCCATGGACTTTGGAGCCCAAGAAAATAAAGTCTATTACTGTTTCTATTGCTTCCCCATGTATTTACATGAATTACAGTGAAAGGATGCCATGATCTTCATTTTTTGAATGTTAAGTTTTAAGCCAGCTTTTTCACTCTCCTCTTTCATCTTTATCAGGAGGCTCCTTAATTCATCTTTGCTTTCTTCCATAAGGCAGATGAAATTCCAGCTAAGCCCATAATTATTTCACTTAAAAACTAGGATGTCAGTTGTATGCATTCAAGGAAAATTTCATATGCGCACCACATCTGGTCACCTATATATGAGCCGGCATGAAACTCATGAAACTGTTGCAACAAAATGCTCTCTGTTAGCCTCTGCAATGGGAACTATTAGTACAAGAAATCCTAGCTTGACCCCTTGGTGTGAACTGTGAAATTAAAGGAGGAAGGATTCTATACAGCTGCAAAGGCCAACACCTGGTCAAAATCCGTTTGGTACTTCTCCATCCCTAATGACTTCTCCATCAGTCTCCCTAATGACAAAAATAATTAACACATTCATATAAAAGCATGGAATGAGAGAGCACATTTATTTAGCCATCCATTTCAGGGTCATCCCTAGTATCAATATATGACAAGTTAATGGATCTTACTTTAAAAAGCAGAAGTAAAGCAATTTATGAAACTGAGGGATTATAATGAGTCCAAGCTGTGACAGCATTTTGTGCACTATGGAAGATAACAGCTTTGCTTTCCATAGCATCTCAGATCCATCATCCAAAAACTACCAGCTCTTTGTGGTAGACGAACATGTTCTTATCTTGGTAAAAAGTGCTCAGTTTTGATGGCTGCTCCCAGAATGGCAGAAACAATGAATTAAGTGAACTAGGCCAGGGTATGAGAACTAGGCAGCATAAAAGGATATTAGCAGGCCTGACTGTGGGCCAAGGTTCATGACACTGAAAACATTCAGACATCAAAACTCAAGAGAAAACTGTACATAGGGGCCATTCTCAACTTGATCCTTCTTTTGTCCTTCCCCACACCCAATAATTTTCTAAGCACTGTGAATTCTATTTTAGAACCATTTCTCAAATTCACTTCCTTTTTGTCATTATTTTTAGAATGTTCAGAAACCATTTCATAACCAGTTGCCTCTGCTTCATCTTATCCATGATCCTTCTTCCTTAAACACCCTTAAATCACTCCAATTTCCAAAGCAGAAATTAAAAATTGACCATCTGACAAATACTTTTACTTTGGCTCATTGAGTGTTTATCGCGATGTTGAATTCATTTTATGTGCCTTTAGGAGGTTTTGCATAAATATATGGATTTCTTACAAGATCAGGCCCATTATTCTCAGGTGACAACACTGAGACAGAGTAATCCCATTTAGGCAGGATGTGTGGCTCATCAGGTGGCCACAGTCCCCACCATTCTTTCTTATCAGTTACAGCTACTATACTCATAGATGTTACCTGCCTGGGCTTACAGGCATTGAAGCTTGCAAACCATGGCAAGTAGAAGGGATAAGGTTAGAAAACAAAAAAGACAATAGGAACCTAGAATACATGAAAGTTCTACAAAAATGTTCATAATCTTGAGAAATAAATAGTTCAGCACTTACAGGTAAATGGCGAATCCAGAAAGAAGGGCAAAAAAGGTCATGGGAAAAGAAGGCAGTTTCATGGACCTCAGCACTCTGCATTTTGTCACCAGATAAGAGATTTAGCCTTCCTACAAAAGAAAGAAGCACAGAAAGTCCCTCAGAACTAAGACATGCTTAAAGTTGACCTATATGGCATCAGCTCAGGGTAGTCCATTGGAAATCCATGAAAACCAGAAAAGAAGGACAAGGAGGAAGACACCATCTTTTGCTTTCCCTGCTGTGCTTTGAGTATTGAAACATCTGAGCATGAAGTCCTTTGAAATGTCTGAAACAGAGAGTGAATTCATAAACCAAATCCCTTCCTTGTTCTTAAATAGTTTCAGTCTAACTCATATTTTGAGATTCTGGGACACAAGTAACTTAAATTCCAGGCCCAGAAACCATCTGTTCTCTAGCCAACGGAGAGCTGCAGTGGTGGCTCCCAGGCTTGACTTTGCCCTACTGCTCAGCAGAGCTACCTCAAAGTATGTGTATTTAATATCCCATCCAGGAGGCTCTGTACTGATACTCTTCACTTTTCTCTGCTCCCCTCTGTTCTGCCTTGCCCACTCCTGAACTTCTGCCTATGTGCCCATGGCCCATCTGACCTTCTGTGTAGTTGTTTTTGGATCCACATAAAACAGAAGGAGAGTGAAACTGGGGTCCAGATAACACAAAGCTATACAGGATGGCAGCCAAGTGCCCTGAGCTCCTTGATATGTTTCACACCTTCATTTGCCTTTACAACTCAGGTTCACTAGGGCTCAGAAGCAAAAACCCCAGTAGTTATTACACAGAATAGCTATGAAACCTGGCCTGCCCCAAGTGAAAAAAAGTCCTTTACATATGATTTCCTGAGGTCAACCCAGTCCCCAGGTACCCTCCCAGAATCTCTCTGGCAAGCATTACAGCAAGTGGAAATGGAGATTTTCCCAGAATCAAAAATCATTTTTAACAATAGCAAGACACATCCTGGGTGGAAATAACTGCTACAGAAATTATGTCCTTTCTCTAGCCTCAATCTGGGCACATTTATGGCTAAATATCATCTATCTGAATTTAGATTCTGTTCGCTTTTTGACTGATAGTTTTCTCTACTCAAAGTACCTTTGCTTATGAACCGTGGTCAGTGGAAGTGGTTTAAACTTATCTTTTAACATCAACAATAACCAACCTCTACATTTTCTTTTCCAGTCACTAATTTGATATCATCACTAAAAAAAATGCCAATAATTTGAGGGTTTTCAGAGCCAAATACTGTGAGTCCTTTTAGAGAGCAAGGGAGTGAGGTGTCACTGCTATTATTCTGAGCTGTTAGGAAATACACTCGAGTCCGGGGGCCTGGAATCAGTCACTGGCTGCTCAGAGCACAGATAGAGCAGGTGTCGGTTACAATTTCTTCTAGACTTCCTGCCACGGTCAGTTGAAAGTCAAACCCATAAATGCTGCCTGACTATAATAAAATCAGTGAGTGCAGACATTTTTGCATCACTGCCTGGTGAAAATACACTGACTATGGTGGGACAAGATGAAGGTGAATGCATAAGGAGGGGATGCCACCAGAATAGCAATAAACAAATGGTCAGTCACCATTGCCATTTCTTATCCTCTTTTTTCCTTCCAGGACCAGAAGAAATGACAGCTTTGTAAGGAAATGGATTTGTTCATTTCAAGAAGCAACTTTTCATTTGATTCTTTTGGGAACAAGTCAGTAGAAACTTCTGTTTTTTTAACCTGGTTCTTCACTATGGCTATTTCCTTAGCTTCTACATGTTAATCCCATGCTTTCAAATCCACTTTGGCATCCAGTCACAAATCCATATGATACAATCACCACCCTCAGTTCCCTCAAAAGGGATTTAAACCCAGAGAGATTCTTTTTTCCCCCAGAGGCCCAAGATGTAGCTCAAACAAGTTCAATCATTACTTCCAGATCCTACAAAAGTCACAAGGAGAACACAGTACAGAGTGGCTGCCAAGTAGCAGCCAAAGTATTTTTCTGGATGGAGGAATGACAAGGGGGAGAGGCAGTATTACTGAATATGGATAGTGCCAGGCTCTGTTCTAAACTGTTTGTGAATAATAATAATAATAAATAATGACATGTTTTCCCTCAACAACAGCTATATTATTAGCTTAATTTTTAAGATGATAAATTTATAGCACAGAAAGATCAAGTGACTTGCTCAAGATCATATGACAAGGATATGGGAAGGAAGGGACTTGAATAGGCAATGTGGCTGGCAAGCCCATGCTCTTGGTCCTGATGCTGCAATGCACACCGAGTCACTAATTTGATATCATCACTAAAAAATGCCAATAATTTGAGGGTTTTCAGAGCCAAATACTGTGAGTCCTTTTAGAGAGCAAGGGAGTGAGGTGTCACTGCTATTATTCTGAGCTGTTAGGAAATACACTCGAGTCCGGGGGCCTGGAATCAGTCACTGGCTGCTCAGAGCACAGATAGAGCAGGTGTCGGTTACAATTTCTTCTAGACTTCCTGCCACGGTCAGTTGAAAGTCAAACCCATAAATGCTGCCTGACTATAATAAAATCAGTGAGTGCAGACATTTTTGCATCACTGCCTGGTGAAAATACACTGACTATGGTGGGACAAGATGAAGGTGAATGCATAAGGAGGGGATGCCACCAGAATAGCAATAAACAAATGGTCAGTCACCATTGCCATTTCTTATCCTCTTTTTTCCTTCCAGGACCAGAAGAAATGACAGCTTTGTAAGGAAATGGATTTGTTCATTTCAAGAAGCAACTTTTCATTTGATTCTTTTGGGAACAAGTCAGTAGAAACTTCTGTTTTTTTAACCTGGTTCTTCACTATGGCTATTTCCTTAGCTTCTACATGTTAATCCCATGCTTTCAAATCCACTTTGGCATCCAGTCACAAATCCATATGATACAATCACCACCCTCAGTTCCCTCAAAAGGGATTTAAACCCAGAGAGATTCTTTTTTCCCCCAGAGGCCCAAGATGTAGCTCAAACAAGTTCAATCATTACTTCCAGATCCTACAAAAGTCACAAGGAGAACACAGTACAGAGTGGCTGCCAAGTAGCAGCCAAAGTATTTTTCTGGATGGAGGAATGACAAGGGGGAGAGGCAGTATTACTGAATATGGATAGTGCCAGGCTCTGTTCTAAACTGTTTGTGAATAATAATAATAATAAATAATGACATGTTTTCCCTCAACAACAGCTATATTATTAGCTTAATTTTTAAGATGATAAATTTATAGCACAGAAAGATCAAGTGACTTGCTCAAGATCATATGACAAGGATATGGGAAGGAAGGGACTTGAATAGGCAATGTGGCTGGCAAGCCCATGCTCTTGGTCCTGATGCTGCAATGCACACAACCTCTGGGAAGGACAGAAAGACTGACAATGGCCAGGAATAAGGCCACAGTGGGTGGTAGGGACTGGGGAAGCCTGGAATGGATATGCTCTGACTTAAAGGAAGTAACTTCTACTCAGATCCAGAGTGGAATATAGGCCTAGTATAACTGTTCCAGGGAGAAAATCAATTCTAGCTCCACGTTGCAAGCTGTTTCCTTGATTTGCTTTCAGTTGCTATTGTTATTATAATCATACTTCATGGCTTGCCTCAGGAACCTGCCTCTTCCCCTGAGTGTTAAAGAAAAATGCCTTTGTTCAAGAATCCTGTCCACCTGTAGATAGCAGGAAGAGAAAAGTTAACACTTCCTCTGCCTGGGGCTTGTCATTCTAAGAGATGTTTCCAAGATTAATGACATTTTTACTTTGCTTCCTCATCTCCCGCTATGTCAGATCTATAAAATGACCCGGCATCCAAACCGCAATAAGATGGTTTTTTCCGCGGCGCTAGCCTACCATCTGCTTGGTCAGCTGCTTTCCAAATAAAGTCGTTTTCCTTGCCTCAACACCTCATCTCTCAGATTCATTGACCTGTCGTGCGGCAAGCAGAGCAAGTTTTACTGGGTAACAATTTGTCATAGCAAGCCAGGAGCCTTTCTGCTCGGGGCTAGTTGGCCCCAATCAGGCAATACTGTAGTGAGACCCTAGCAGCTGCTAGGACCATTTGTTCTGAGGTTCCTTCCTTTGAGACTTCCTGAAGCAGCAACGGCTGCCCCCAGCATTTAGCAGTTGAGACAAGGAACCGACAAACTAGTTTTGATACTTTATAAACAAATTGGAACATTTGTCTTTTCTCTGTTTCTGACTCCTCCAGAGAGTGGAGAGACTTAGATTTCAGTAAATTTATCAGATAAGTTAGTACGGTTATCTCACTAACAAGTACAGAAGTCTCAAGGAATTTTAGAGAACTTGAGAGGAAAAAAATTAATTATATCTGTTAGTGAAATCTGGTATAAGCCTTTGGTCTGACTTTCCTAGCCCTGAAAGGTTTTTATTTTAAAAGTTCATTCTGAGACACTATACAATTTCAACAAGGCAAAAAGGTCTACAATCAATCACAATTATATAAATAATAAAGCTAAGCTTATTAAGGCCAGACCTATATCGAAAACAACTCCTAATTTGGTAATACTTCAGAAAACTGAGGGTGATTTTTACAGAGTAAAGTATGTTTTAATGAATGTCAAATCTCATTTTGTTAATGGAGATCTATATCTACTCAGACTCAGTTTCTGGACAATTGAATTACTGAAGTACATTCTAGGTTTGTTTTGAAGCTTGTCTCAATAGCCTATTTTTGGGTGAAGATCAGATGTCTCACAACCTGCAAACAGGAACAGAAACAGCCATAATTTAAGGGACTGTCTGACTGTCTCCAACCTGGCTAGAAGGACCTTTTTATCAGGTACTCTTAACTAAATCATACACAGTGAAATTAAAGGACAATTTGACTCATGGATTAATTCCCACTTCCAAAGCTCCCTACACTGGACTGGTCTATAGAGAGGTCCACTGACCTTGACTCAACTTAAAAAGATACTTGAACAGAGGAGACTTGCACTACATTAGGACGAAAAGAAGACAACATCAAAATAGACAGCTTGCTGAAGATGCTGAACCCAATTCATATGGTCTTTATTTCTTGGACTTTTATATATCTATCAAATGTTTCCTATCATAGTCATAATCCTATCCTAGTCTAAAACTCAAATCCATTTGTAGGGTTGTGGCTAATTACCTGTATCTAGTACTCCTAAGTTACCTTGGTAGACTTCCTGAAGCAGCAACGGCTGCCCCAGCATTTAGCAGTTGAGACAAGGAACCGACAAACTAGTTTTGATACTTTATAAACAAATTGGAACATTTGTCTTTTCTCTGTTTCTGACTCCTCCAGAGAGTGGAGAGACTTAGATTTCAGTAAATTTATCAGATAAGTTAGTACGGTTATCTCACTAACAAGTACAGAAGTCTCAAGGAATTTTAGAGAACTTGAGAGGAAAAAAATTAATTATATCTGTTAGTGAAATCTGGTATAAGCCTTTGGTCTGACTTTCCTAGCCCTGAAAGGTTTTTATTTTAAAAGTTCATTCTGAGACACTATACAATTTCAACAAGGCAAAAAGGTCTACAATCAATCACAATTATATAAATAATAAAGCTAAGCTTATTAAGGCCAGACCTATATCGAAAACAACTCCTAATTTGGTAATACTTCAGAAAACTGAGGGTGATTTTTACAGAGTAAAGTATGTTTTAATGAATGTCAAATCTCATTTTGTTAATGGAGATCTATATCTACTCAGACTCAGTTTCTGGACAATTGAATTACTGAAGTACATTCTAGGTTTGTTTTTGAAGCTTGTCTCAATAGCCTATTTTTGGGTGAAGATCAGATGTCTCACAACCTGCAAACAGGAACAGAAACAGCCATAATTTAAGGGACTGTCTGACTGTCTCCAACCTGGCTAGAAGGACCTTTTTATCAGGTACTCTTAACTAAATCATACACAGTGAAATTAAAGGACAATTTGACTCATGGATTAATTCCCACTTCCAAAGCTCCCTACACTGGACTGGTCTATAGAGAGGTCCACTGACCTTGACTCAACTTAAAAAGATACTTGAACAGAGGAGACTTGCACTACATTAGGACGAAAAGAAGACAACATCAAAATAGACAGCTTGCTGAAGATGCTGAACCCAATTCATATGGTCTTTATTTCTTGGACTTTTATATATCTATCAAATGTTTCCTATCATAGTCATAATCCTATCCTAGTCTAAAACTCAAATCCATTTGTAGGGTTGTGGCTAATTACCTGTATCTAGTACTCCTAAGTTACCTTGGTAGATTTCTCTCTTCCAGGGTTCTGATTGGATATCCCTAAGAAATTATTTTAAAAGAGAGTTCAGTCCTGTTCTGTCTATTCATGGTATTAAATGGAATCCTGTTACCTGGTCAGCTAATACCTGCTCTGACCTTGTTCTCTTAAGGTCATTCAAACTCAGTCAGGAGTGATGAACTAAGTCTTAAAAACTGTAACTTTGCATCTCTTAAAGAGAAAAACTCCCACAATTATGACATGATCTTTGTGGTTAACACAGATTATGGTCACTTAAGTTTAAAAAGTTTCTCTATGTTCAGAATTAAATCATACTGAAAAAAAAAATCAAATCAACCTAGTAATATCAAGAAAATAGGCTGGATACTTGAAGAACTATGGCTATTATTACCCTTAAGAGAGTGATTGATATGGGATTCAGTAAATTTGTAGCATTAATTTATGGCCTTGACATTTACAGGGATGGATACAAAGGTGTGCATGCTCTTTGTAAGGTATGCACGCTAAGTGACACACCCACATGTAGGTGGTGGCCCAATTCAATGTAAAGAAACTTTTCCAGATATTCTATGACTTAAAAGGTAAAACTGTGCTGAAATAAGTGATAAACGGTTTATAAAAAAAAATAGAGCAGCCAAAGGGGTTCATCAGTCAGAATTTACTAAGCCTAAAATAAGTTTCAACTGGATGACACCGAATTGTAATAATCATTGTTTAAATTTGTTCTCAAATTTGTCTTCAAATTGTGCTTTGTGACTCCCTGCTGTACTATTTCTTTGTCTGCATTACTTATATCCTGTTTAATTTATAAGATTGGTGTGTCCTACGGTAACCAATGTGTAATTAGGCCTCCAACAAAGCTTCCTTCACGAGGCATTCTGAGAGAATCACATTTGTAACATAAAACAATTGTAATGGTGCGATTCTAGGTATGGGGAGAAGCAACAAGGGAAAATGTTCTCTTGGATTGTAATTAGAATCCAGAAAATTTTAGTTAGTGTTGGGGCCGAGTTCAAAGCTTAATGCCTGAAGTGGCATATCAAGTATGTTTGCCTGAAATGGTATGAGCCTCCCAGCGCTGTGGGACCAAAGCCGATCATGAAATGTCTCCCAGAAAAATGGTCATTCAAGACCAAAAAGGGGAAGACCTGCAAGACAAAATCAGCAACTGCAGCCCTTCAATAAGAGCCATTGAGGCCCGAAGAAGAGGGAATACCTGCCACTTGGCAGTCATTGGGTTACAGCCACTCCCTACAGTGGACCTTGGGGAAACTCAGACTGCAGGATTACAGGCCCCAGATAGCTGAGGTAAATATCAAAGAAATAATTTTAATGAGCCCTGATTCTTGCATCTTCCCATACACAGAAAAGTGTGACAGTTCTTAACTTGAGATGCTGTCTTGTGGACTTAAAGTTAAATATCACTGAGTTTGCAGGTGTAAAGTGGACACTTTCCAAAAGAAGAACAGCAAGAAGACACACCTCAACCTTTGAAACACTGGCAACGATGGCAGACACTTCCAGAAAGATCCATCTGACCAGAATGGTCAGCATCTCTTTTCCACAAGATTGTGGAATGGACTTTGACAGTGGGGAATTGTAGGGAGAAAATCAATTCTGGCTCCATGTTGCAAACTGTTTCTTTGGCTTGCTTTCTGTGGCTATTGTTATTATAATCATACTTAAAGGCTTGCCTCAGGACCATGCCTCTCTACCTGATTGTGAAGTAAAATGATTTTTTGCAAATGGCGCTACTAAGCCTAAAATAAGTTTCAACTGGATGACACCGAATTGTAATAATCATTGTTTAAATTTGTTCTCAAATTTGTCTTCAAATTGTGCTTTGTGACTCCCTGCTGTACTATTTCTTTGTCTGCATTACTTATATCCTGTTTAATTTATAAGATTGGTGTGTCCTACGGTAATCAATGTGTAATTAGGCCTCCAACAAAGCTTCCTTCACGAGGCATTCTGAGAGAATCACATTTGTAACATAAAACAATTGTAATGGTGCGATTCTAGGTATGGGGAGAAGCAACAAGGGAAAATGTTCTCTTGGATTGTAATTAGAATCCAGAAAATTTTAGTTAGTGTTGGGGCCGAGTTCAAAGCTTAATGCCTGAAGTGGCATATCAAGTATGTTTGCCTGAAATGGTATGAGCCTCCCAGCGCTGTGGGACCAAAGCCGATCATGAAATGTCTCCCAGAAAAATGGTCATTCAAGACCAAAAAGGGGAAGACCTGCAAGACAAAATCAGCAACTGCAGCCCTTCAATAAGAGCCATTGAGGCCCGAAGAAGAGGGAATACCTGCCACTTGGCAGTCATTGGGTTACAGCCACTCCCTACAGTGGACCTTGGGGAAACTCAGACTGCAGGATTACAGGCCCCAGATAGCTGAGGTAAATATCAAAGAAATAATTTTAATGAGCCCTGATTCTTGCATCTTCCCATACACAGAAAAGTGTGACAGTTCTTAACTTGAGATGCTGTCTTGTGGACTTAAAGTTAAATATCACTGAGTTTGCAGGTGTAAAGTGGACACTTTCCAAAAGAAGAACAGCAAGAAGACACACCTCAACCTTTGAAACACTGGCAACGATGGCAGACACTTCCAGAAAGATCCATCTGACCAGAATGGTCAGCATCTCTTTCCACAAGATTGTGGAATGGACTTTGACAGTGGGGAATTGTAGGGAGAAAATCAATTCTGGCTCCATGTTGCAAACTGTTTCTTTGGCTTGCTTTCTGTGGCTATTGTTATTATAATCATACTTAAAGGCTTGCCTCAGGACCATGCCTCTCTACCTGATTGTGAAGTAAAATGATTTTGTTCAAGAGCCTTGCAGTGCAAATGGCGCTGGTTCGATCCCTGACCTGGGAAGATCCCACGTGCTACGGAGCAGCTGGACTGATGTGTCCAACTACCGAGCCAGAGGTCTGGAATGCATGCACCCAGAGCCGGTGCTCTGCAGCAAGCGAGGCCACTGTGATGGGAGGCCCAAACAGGACAAAAGACCAATAGAAGTGGCCAAAAAATAAAGAGTCCTGTCCACCTGTGGATGGCAGGAAGAGAGAAGTTAACACTTTCCCTGCCAGAGGCTTGCCATTCTAAGAGATGTTTGCAAGATTAATGGCCTTTTTACTTTGCTTCCTCACCTCCCTATGGAATAACCTGGCACCCAGACCCCAGTAAGCTGGTTTTTCTCAAGGCGCTAGCCTTCCATCTTCTCAGTCAGTTGCTTTCTGAATAAAGTCGTTTTCCTTGCCTCAACACCTCGTCTCTCGGATTCATTGGCCTGTCTTGAGGTGAGCAGAGTGAGCTTAACTCAGTAACAACCTCAGAAAGACAGGGCCTGTGCCTATTAGAAGAAATTAGTCACTAAAGAGTGGTCAAAGGCACCAGTAGGATCTTGGGGAAGCATCCATCTGCTGCAGGGCCACACCCTGCCAGTCACTGTACATGCTTGAAGTAACCAGAAACCAAGCCTTTTATATTCTTTGTGACTCTACCAGAGTTCTACTAACAGAACTAGGGATTGACAGATGCTTTGTTTGTTTGTTTGTTTCTTTGTTTTAATAGAAACCTGTATAGCACTCATTATGTGCTAGTCGTTGTTCTAAGAAAAAATTTCATTCAATTTTATAGTAAACTAAGACACTTCACTGGCAACGATGGCAGACACTTCCAGAAAGATCCATCTGACCAGAATGGTCAGCATCTCTTTCCACAAGATTGTGGAATGGACTTTGACAGTGGGGAATTGTAGGGAGAAAATCAATTCTGGCTCCATGTTGCAAACTGTTTCTTTGGCTTGCTTTCTGTGGCTATTGTTATTATAATCATACTTAAAGGCTTGCCTCAGGACCATGCCTCTCTACCTGATTGTGAAGTAAAATGATTTTGTTCAAGAGCCTTGCAGTGCAAATGGCGCTGGTTCGATCCCTGACCTGGGAAGATCCCACGTGCTACGGAGCAGCTGGACTGATGTGTCCAACTACCGAGCCAGAGGTCTGGAATGCATGCACCCAGAGCCGGTGCTCTGCAGCAAGCGAGGCCACTGTGATGGGAGGCCCAAACAGGACAAAAGACCAATAGAAGTGGCCAAAAAATAAAGAGTCCTGTCCACCTGTGGATGGCAGGAAGAGAGAAGTTAACACTTTCCCTGCCAGAGGCTTGCCATTCTAAGAGATGTTTGCAAGATTAATGGCCTTTTTACTTTGCTTCCTCACCTCCCTATGGAATAACCTGGCACCCAGACCCCAGTAAGCTGGTTTTTCTCAAGGCGCTAGCCTTCCATCTTCTCAGTCAGTTGCTTTCTGAATAAAGTCGTTTTCCTTGCCTCAACACCTCGTCTCTCGGATTCATTGGCCTGTCTTGAGGTGAGCAGAGTGAGCTTAACTCAGTAACAACCTCAGAAAGACAGGGCCTGTGCCTATTAGAAGAAATTAGTCACTAAAGAGTGGTCAAAGGCACCAGTAGGATCTTGGGGAAGCATCCATCTGCTGCAGGGCCACACCCTGCCAGTCACTGTACATGCTTGAAGTAACCAGAAACCAAGCCTTTTATATTCTTTGTGACTCTACCAGAGTTCTACTAACAGAACTAGGGATTGACAGATGCTTTGTTTGTTTGTTTGTTTGTTTGTTTTAATAGAAACCTGTATAGCACTCATTATGTGCTAGTCGTTGTTCTAAGAATTTCACAAATATTAAGTCACTTAACCTCTCAATGGCTCAATTTCCTCATAAGTAAACTCAAACCAATAGCAATAGTGACTTCATAAGCTTGGTGGGAAGCTAAATAGCCCATCTAACATTACAGAGCTCATCTGCCAGGATTTGTATCCAAGCAGTCTGGCTCCTGCAATAACAACTTTGACCATGTCAAACTTAGAACCAGAAAGATTCATGCTAAAATTTAAGTTTACCCCAATAAAACTGCATATTATCTCTGAGCCTTTGTATCCCTAAAGATATGGAAAGATAAAGATTAAGAAAGAAAAGGACACCCTAATACCCTCATCTGTGCGAGACATGCCCAGCAGGTGTCAAGGATATGATAGGTACTCAATAAATGTCACTGTCCTTATAAAAATGCTCAGTAAAATTGATTGCTTGGTAATCTTTGACACAGCAAATTGCCTATACCTTGTAACTCCCAAAGGTAGATATGTAGAAAAATTAATATCCAGATCATCTAGTGCATTGATATCGCCATTATCTAGACCAGAGGTTGCTCCCCAGGGGGCAGCCTGGTAATGTCTGGAGACCTTTTTGTTAGTTACTTCTGGGAGAGGGTTGTCACTATCAGCGTCTAGTGGGTAGAGGTCAGGGATGCTGTTAAACAATCACGCACAGAGCAGTACCTCAGCAAAGAATTACCCTGCCTTTCACAGCCATGGAAACTGAGATGCATAGTAGTAAGTAACTCACAGTGGTTGCACAGTTCAGTCCAGTACTCCACACAAAACTCTCTTCATATTCACTGAGTTCGGCATATCAACACCTGTACTAATTAGAAGAAATTAGTCACTAAAGAGTGGTCAAAGGCACCAGTAGGATCTTGGGGAAGCATCCATCTGCTGCAGGGCCACACCCTGCCAGTCACTGTACATGCTTGAAGTAACCAGAAACCAAGCCTTTTATATTCTTTGTGACTCTACCAGAGTTCTACTAACAGAACTAGGGATTGACAGATGCTTTGTTTGTTTGTTTGTTTGTTTGTTTTAATAGAAACCTGTATAGCACTCATTATGTGCTAGTCGTTGTTCTAAGAATTTCACAAATATTAAGTCACTTAACCTCTCAATGGCTCAATTTCCTCATAAGTAAACTCAAACCAATAGCAATAGTGACTTCATAAGCTTGGTGGGAAGCTAAATAGCCCATCTAACATTACAGAGCTCATCTGCCAGGATTTGTATCCAAGCAGTCTGGCTCCTGCAATAACAACTTTGACCATGTCAAACTTAGAACCAGAAAGATTCATGCTAAAATTTAAGTTTACCCCAATAAAACTGCATATTATCTCTGAGCCTTTGTATCCCTAAAGATATGGAAAGATAAAGATTAAGAAAGAAAAGGACACCCTAATACCCTCATCTGTGCGAGACATGCCCAGCAGGTGTCAAGGATATGATAGGTACTCAATAAATGTCACTGTCCTTATAAAAATGCTCAGTAAAATTGATTGCTTGGTAATCTTTGACACAGCAAATTGCCTATACCTTGTAACTCCCAAAGGTAGATATGTAGAAAAATTAATATCCAGATCATCTAGTGCATTGATATCGCCATTATCTAGACCAGAGGTTGCTCCCCAGGGGGCAGCCTGGTAATGTCTGGAGACCTTTTTGTTAGTTACTTCTGGGAGAGGGGTTGTCACTATCAGCGTCTAGTGGGTAGAGGTCAGGGATGCTGTTAAACAATCACGCACAGAGCAGTACCTCAGCAAAGAATTACCCTGCCTTTCACAGCCATGGAAACTGAGATGCATAGTAGTAAGTAACTCACAGTGGTTGCACAGTTCAGTCCAGTACTCCACACAAAACTCTCTTCATATTCACTGAGTTCGGCATATCAACACCTGCTTGGAGGTCTCATAAGTTTGTGTGAGAATTATGTAAGACACTAAAAGTGAAAGACCTTTAAAAAACATAGCATCCTTCACAAATATGAGAGTTTATTATATAGATTTTTTAAAAATATGTAAATAGATCTTATATGGGACCAGCAATCTTCTGACAACTACAGCTGAAACTTCTGGCAGTAGCACCTCTATGCAACTGAAGAAGTTATCCCCACAGTACAAGCAGAATGGGAAAATGCCATGCCTAATTTATTCTACCACTCAGCTAAGCCCCCTGTGATTAATAAGGTGCCTGACTGTGCTTCCCTCCCAGATGACAGATGTTAGGCTGTAAATTCATCCACACCACAGCATTTATGCCTATGGAGTAATAGAGTTTAGTACATAAGAAAATGCATGCCTGTCCCACTCTTGCTGCCATTCAACAAACAAGATTCCCCAATCTGATTTTCACCACCTCCTGACATTCCAGAGCTACTCAGGGTTACACTATGCTTTGCCTCCAAGCTCAGCAAATTGCATTCCAGTTGGAATACAGGGTGAGGTTGAGGGGTCTAAAGAAACACCCCTGCCTTACCATATACCCAGCACAGGTCCTGGCCAAGCTTCCTGACTTTGACAACCAACATGCTCCTTATACCCAAAAAGATTAGAAATAAGAACATTTCAGAAGCTTCTTTTCCATTGTAGACCTTGCCTTAGGTGCCTTGCAGAGTGACTAGGCATGTACAGCTGACAAAGAAGGATCTCCATTCCTGTTCCCACACTGTCTGGCAGTAGCAGGAATCTTTACTCCTGTTACAATTACTGATGCGCCTACTGTTTCACCATCTACCCCAATCACCTTATCTAAGTATGAAGGAGATAATCTTATTTGATGTCCTCACTTCAGCCCAGGAGCTACTGAGCAGATAATCAATCATTATTCATTATACCCACAGTAGCCTCCAGATCTACTGAAAATAAGCAAAACTCTCCTGCCTTTCACAGCCATGGAAACTGAGATGCATAGTAGTAAGTAACTCACAGTGGTTGCACAGTTCAGTCCAGTACTCCACACAAAACTCTCTTCATATTCACTGAGTTCGGCATATCAACACCTGCTTGGAGGTCTCATAAGTTTGTGTGAGAATTATGTAAGACACTAAAAGTGAAAGACCTTTAAAAAACATAGCATCCTTCACAAATATGAGAGTTTATTATATAGATTTTTTAAAAATATGTAAATAGATCTTATATGGGACCAGCAATCTTCTGACAACTACAGCTGAAACTTCTGGCAGTAGCACCTCTATGCAACTGAAGAAGTTATCCCCACAGTACAAGCAGAATGGGAAAATGCCATGCCTAATTTATTCTACCACTCAGCTAAGCCCCCTGTGATTAATAAGGTGCCTGACTGTGCTTCCCTCCCAGATGACAGATGTTAGGCTGTAAATTCATCCACACCACAGCATTTATGCCTATGGAGTAATAGAGTTTAGTACATAAGAAAATGCATGCCTGTCCCACTCTTGCTGCCATTCAACAAACAAGATTCCCCAATCTGATTTTCACCACCTCCTGACATTCCAGAGCTACTCAGGGTTACACTATGCTTTGCCTCCAAGCTCAGCAAATTGCATTCCAGTTGGAATACAGGGTGAGGTTGAGGGGTCTAAAGAAACACCCCTGCCTTACCATATACCCAGCACAGGTCCTGGCCAAGCTTCCTGACTTTGACAACCAACATGCTCCTTATACCCAAAAAGATTAGAAATAAGAACATTTCAGAAGCTTCTTTTCCATTGTAGACCTTGCCTTAGGTGCCTTGCAGAGTGACTAGGCATGTACAGCTGACAAAGAAGGATCTCCATTCCTGTTCCCACACTGTCTGGCAGTAGCAGGAATCTTTACTCCTGTTACAATTACTGATGCGCCTACTGTTTCACCATCTACCCCAATCACCTTATCTAAGTATGAAGGAGATAATCTTATTTGATGTCCTCACTTCAGCCCAGGAGCTACTGAGCAGATAATCAATCATTATTCATTATACCCACAGTAGCCTCCAGATCTACTGAAAATATTGGCACCTCCCTTGCCACTGTCAGGATCTGTAGAGTGCCTGTTTGAGTTATATGCACTCACACATAAGCACACACACACGACACAGACAGAGCAGAGAGAACATCTGTTCATTTTTACTTTCATTACTGTAATTAGAGTGTGAAGGAACAATGAAAGATGAATGGGGTTGGGGAAATCCTACTTCCTTATTTATCCCACAATAACCAACCATAAATGATCCTGACTCTTTTTTTCTCATTCCAACATAATAATAATGATAAAAAGCAGCTGCCAAACTTCCAAGGCGCAGTTATGAGTACATTAATAAAGATGATGTCTGAACAACATCTCTCTGGGGAAGTCTGTCTTACTAGTTCCCTTTCACAGTTTGAGAGAGGAGATGCAAAGAGATTAAGCAATGTGAGAAAGATCACACAGTAAATGGAGATTAGATTTGAGTCCAGGCCATTCATCCTCAGGATTCATATGCTTCATCAGCATACTTTGTTTACTGAATGACTATAACACTAGCTATAGGCAGAAAACTTTAAACAAATGTAACCTGAAATTTTACATGTAGGAGTGTGTGCATGTGTTTGTGCTCAGTTGCTTTGGTTGTGTCACACTCCTTGTGACTATGGACTATGGCTCACAAGGCTCCTTTCTGCATAGGGATTCTAGTGGGTTGCCATTTCCTTCACTAGAGGATCTTTCTGACCCAGGAATTGAACCCAAGTCTCTTATGCTCTCATTATTCTTCGCCATAAGGGATGTCTAGTACAACCAACATGCTCCTTATACCCAAAAAGATTAGAAATAAGAACATTTCAGAAGCTTCTTTTCCATTGTAGACCTTGCCTTAGGTGCCTTGCAGAGTGACTAGGCATGTACAGCTGACAAAGAAGGATCTCCATTCCTGTTCCCACACTGTCTGGCAGTAGCAGGAATCTTTACTCCTGTTACAATTACTGATGCGCCTACTGTTTCACCATCTACCCCAATCACCTTATCTAAGTATGAAGGAGATAATCTTATTTGATGTCCTCACTTCAGCCCAGGAGCTACTGAGCAGATAATCAATCATTATTCATTATACCCACAGTAGCCTCCAGATCTACTGAAAATATTGGCACCTCCCTTGCCACTGTCAGGATCTGTAGAGTGCCTGTTTGAGTTATATGCACTCACACATAGGCACACACACACGACACAGACAGAGCAGAGAGAACATCTGTTCATTTTTACTTTCATTACTGTAATTAGAGTGTGAAGGAACAATGAAAGATGAATGGGGTTGGGGAAATCCTACTTCCTTATTTATCCCACAATAACCAACCATAAATGATCCTGACTCTTTTTTTCTCATTCCAACATAATAATAATGATAAAAAGCAGCTGCCAAACTTCCAAGGCGCAGTTATGAGTACATTAATAAAGATGATGTCTGAACAACATCTCTCTGGGGAAGTCTGTCTTACTAGTTCCCTTTCACAGTTTGAGAGAGGAGATGCAAAGAGATTAAGCAATGTGAGAAAGATCACACAGTAAATGGAGATTAGATTTGAGTCCAGGCCATTCATCCTCAGGATTCATATGCTTCATCAGCATACTTTGTTTACTGAATGACTATAACACTAGCTATAGGCAGAAAACTTTAAACAAATGTAACCTGAAATTTTACATGTAGGAGTGTGTGCATGTGTTTGTGCTCAGTTGCTTTGGTTGTGTCACACTCCTTGTGACTATGGACTATGGCTCACAAGGCTCCTTTCTGCATAGGGATTCTAGTGGGTTGCCATTTCCTTCACTAGAGGATCTTTCTGACCCAGGAATTGAACCCAAGTCTCTTATGTCTCCTGCATTGTCAGATTCTTCGCCACTAGGACCACCTGGGAAGGCACAGGTGGCTGTCCCTTATGGAAAGAAGGGTTTAGGTCAGGGCAGGAACTGACCACGAGCTGCACTAGCTTGCTTGGGCAGTGGTGGAAAATGACCACACACGGAGGCTCCAAAGAGCGGAAGCCTGTCCTCTCTCAGTTCTGAAAACCAGACATCTGAGGTCAAGGTGTCCCACCAATGCACTCCCTCCAGAGGCTCCAGGAGAGTGGCCTTCCTGCATCTTCTGGATTCTAGGGGCTCTAGGCATACCTAGGCTCATGGTCTCCCTCCCATATCTGTCTCCATCTTCACCTGGTGTCTCCTCTGTGACTGTGTCTCATAGAAGGACGTTGTCATTGGTTTAGGGGCACCTGATCTAGGATGACCTCATTCCCAGGTCTGTAACTAAATATACCTGCAAATATCTACTTCCAAATAACTTTCCATTCTCAGATTTTGCAGTCGTGATATGGACATAGTGTTCAGAAGCCCCCTTCCTCCCAATTCAGCCCACTACACTCAGTTGAACTGGGCACCCATTTCCCAGATGCCAGTTTGTTTTCCTCACAATGGAAGTCAGAATGGTGACTTTCTGTCTTCCTATATGGAAGTGTCTTTTTTTTTTTTTCCTGTAACTTAAGGAGGTCGGATGGAGGACCCTGTTGACTGACCTACCAGTGACTCCAGGGACCATGCTGAAGTGTCCTACTTCACAAGAGTGTGGGAGCATGGCCAGGGTTCCCTGTATATACTCTACACTGACTGCCCTATTGTCAAACACCTGAACGAGCTAGACTTGTCCCTGGACCACTGATCTTCTATCACATCAACAGACTGGTGCAATGTGTGCTGGCCTATGGCCATGACTATGTGCAGGCCTGTGATATTGCAGGTCTGTGTGGACCTGAAAGATCTGTGGGGACCTGAAAGATAAGTGGGAGCCCTCCAGTCCCCTACAGATCCTCTAGTCCTACTGTTTGGACACACAAATATAGTTGAAGATCCCTGCTCCATACATGGACACCCTCACTCCATTGAAAGTGGCAAATAGGCAGACTTGGTAAGAAGGCCAACAGTCTCTAAGGAGGAAGAGGTGGGGTGGGAGGACAAACATTTTTAGGCAAGATGCCTTTATCTTGATTGCCACGGCTATGACAATAATATATTTTGCCTAAAACTTTCTTTAAGATCAGAGCTAATATTTATAACAACAATGTATCTTGCTGTAGGACATGTTGCTCCTTCTTAGCTTGTACCTATGTTATCTAAAGAGGTATGGGTGTGAGTCTGGTAAGACCTTTATCACCTTAAAATATTCTTTTGATCTATTATTGATAACCAACTGGGAAAGTACAAAACACCCCATCTAAGCTAGCTGCTGAGGTACTCTTCTATCTGCCCTCCCGTTCCTTTAGTTGGAAGCTTTCTCTATTCCTTTTTTCTTTAATAAACCTTTTTGTGCACAAAGTTCTGAGTGACCAAAGCCAAGTCTTTTTGATTCCAATGTGGAATCTTCTCCTTTGGAGACCAATAATCTGAAACCATTCACAGTAAGCTATCTACCATTATCTATCACGATTGGCTCCCAAGAGGCCAGCTGAGAGGGGTGAAAACTTTGTGTGGGACGGAAATTTGGACTCAGGATTTTTCCCAAATGGAAGTCAGAATGGTGACTTTCTGTCTTCCTATATGGAAGTGTCTTTTTTTCCTGTAACTTAAGGAGGTCGGATGGAGGACCCTGTTGACTGACCTACCAGTGACTCCAGGGACCATGCTGAAGTGTCCTACTTCACAAGAGTGTGGGAGCATGGCCAGGGTTCCCTGTATATACTCTACACTGACTGCCCTATTGTCAAACACCTGAACGAGCTAGACTTGTCCCTGGACCACTGATCTTCTATCACATCAACAGACTGGTGCAATGTGTGCTGGCCTATGGCCATGACTATGTGCAGGCCTGTGATATTGCAGGTCTGTGTGGACCTGAAAGATCTGTGGGGACCTGAAAGATAAGTGGGAGCCCTCCAGTCCCCTACAGATCCTCTAGTCCTACTGTTTGGACACACAAATATAGTTGAAGATCCCTGCTCCATACATGGACACCCTCACTCCATTGAAAGTGGCAAATAGGCAGACTTGGTAAGAAGGCCAACAGTCTCTAAGGAGGAAGAGGTGGGGTGGGAGGACAAACATTTTTAGGCAAGATGCCTTTATCTTGATTGCCACGGCTATGACAATAATATATTTTGCCTAAAACTTTCTTTAAGATCAGAGCTAATATTTATAACAACAATGTATCTTGCTGTAGGACATGTTGTTCCTTCTTAGCTTGTACCTATGTTATCTAAAGAGGTATGGGTGTGAGTCTGGTAAGACCTTTATCACCTTAAAATATTCTTTTGATCTATTATTGATAACCAACTGGGAAAGTACAAAACACCCCATCTAAGCTAGCTGCTGAGGTACTCTTCTATCTGCCCTCCCGTTCCTTTAGTTGGAAGCTTTCTCTATTCCTTTTTTCTTTAATAAACCTTTTTGTGCACAAAGTTCTGAGTGACCAAAGCCAAGTCTTTTTGATTCCAATGTGGAATCTTCTCCTTTGGAGACCAATAATCTGAAACCATTCACAGTAAGCTATCTACCATTATCTATCACGATTGGCTCCCAAGAGGCCAGCTGAGAGGGGTGAAAACTTGGCCATGAAGAAAACAGGTGAGCAGCAGGATCGGATTCCAAGCCTGGGAATCAACTTTCTCTCCCATTCAGGTAAATACAGACTAAGAAGTCTACAAAAGACAAGCCAAGAATCCACGCTACAAACGAAATTGGTTTCATCAACTCTACAGGTTTATAGGAATTGATTAATTTAATTCAGATGACCATTCTATATACGATTGTCGGCAAGAATCCCTTAGAAAAAGTGGAGCAACCCTCATAGTCAAAAAAGAGTCTGAAATGTAGTACTTGGGTATAATCTTGAAAATGACAGATTGATCTTGGTTTATTTCCAAGGCATACCATTCAATATAACAGTAATCCAAGTCTATGCCCCAAGCACAAATGCTGAAAATGCTGAAGTCAAAGAGTTTTACAAAGACCTACAAGACCCTCTAGAACTGATATCAAAAAAATATGCTCGGGCTTCCCTGGTGGTCCAGTGGGTAAAGACACCACCTTGCAGCGCAAGGGGCGCTGGTTCGATACCTGGCCTGGGAAGATCCCATGTGCCACGGAGTGGTTGGACCGATGTGTTCAATTACTGAGCCAGAGCTCTGATGTGCGTGCGCCCAGAGCCGGTGGTCTGCGATGACAGAGGCCACCACGATGGGGGCCCACAGGTGCCAAAGAACAAAGACGGATAAGAATAGAGAAATGAAAGACCAATAGAAGTGGTCTGCCCATCCCCTTCCTTCCCCACGCCCCCCTCAAAAAAATGCCCATTTCATCATAGGGAAGTATGAAATGAAAGTACGAAATTAAGAGACAACTTCAGGAAAATTTGTCTTGGAGTGCAAGTATCCTAGCTTTTTTTGATCTATTATTGATAACCAACTGGGAAAGTACAAAACACCCCATCTAAGCTAGCTGCTGAGGTACTCTTCTATCTGCCCTCCCGTTCCTTTAGTTGGAAGCTTTCTCTATTCCTTTTTTCTTTAATAAACCTTTTTGTGCACAAAGTTCTGAGTGACCAAAGCCAAGTCTTTTTGATTCCAATGTGGAATCTTCTCCTTTGGAGACCAATAATCTGAAACCATTCACAGTAAGCTATCTACCATTATCTATCACGATTGGCTCCCAAGAGGCCAGCTGAGAGGGGTGAAAACTTGGCCATGAAGAAAACAGGTGAGCAGCAGGATCGGATTCCAAGCCTGGGAATCAACTTTCTCTCCCATTCAGGTAAATACAGACTAAGAAGTCTACAAAAGACAAGCCAAGAATCCACGCTACAAACGAAATTGGTTTCATCAACTCTACAGGTTTATAGGAATTGATTAATTTAATTCAGATGACCATTCTATATACGATTGTCGGCAAGAATCCCTTAGAAAAAGTGGAGCAACCCTCATAGTCAAAAAAGAGTCTGAAATGTAGTACTTGGGTATAATCTTGAAAATGACAGATTGATCTTGGTTTATTTCCAAGGCATACCATTCAATATAACAGTAATCCAAGTCTATGCCCCAAGCACAAATGCTGAAAATGCTGAAGTCAAAGAGTTTTACAAAGACCTACAAGACCCTCTAGAACTGATATCAAAAAAATATGCTCGGGCTTCCCTGGTGGTCCAGTGGGTAAAGACACCACCTTGCAGCGCAAGGGGCGCTGGTTCGATACCTGGCCTGGGAAGATCCCATGTGCCACGGAGTGGTTGGACCGATGTGTTCAATTACTGAGCCAGAGCTCTGATGTGCGTGCGCCCAGAGCCGGTGGTCTGCGATGACAGAGGCCACCACGATGGGGGCCCACAGGTGCCAAAGAACAAAGACGGATAAGAATAGAGAAATGAAAGACCAATAGAAGTGGTCTGCCCATCCCCTTCCTTCCCCACGCCCCCCTCAAAAAAATGCCCATTTCATCATAGGGAAGTATGAAATGAAAAAGTACGAAATTAAGAGACAACTGAAGTAACAGGAAAATTTGTCTTGGAGTGCAAAATGAAGTAGGAAAAATGATAACAGAATTTTGCCAAGAGAACACACTGATCATAGCAGAAATAATAAAAAAAAAAAACCTTCCAACAACACAACGGACAACTCTACACATGGACATCACCAGATGGTCAATACTGAAATCAGATTGATTTTTTTTTTGGTAGCCAAAGATGAAGAATCTCTATACAGTCAGCAAAAACAAGACCAGAAGCTGGCTCAGATCATGAACTCCATGTTACAAAATTCAGACTTAAATTGAAGAACATAGGGAAAATGACTAGGCCAATTAGGTATGATCTAAATCAAACTTACGATTATTAAGTGGAAGTGCCAAATAGATTCAAGGGATTATATCTGATAGAATACCTGAAGAACTATGGATAGAACTTGATAACATTGTATAGGAGGTAGTGATCAAAACCATTGCTAAGAAAAAGAAATGTAAAAAAGGCAAAATGATTGTCTGAGGAGGCCTTACAAAATGCGGAGAAGTGAAAGACAAAAGAGAAAAGGAAAGATGAAAGAATACCAAGGAGAGATAAGAAAGCATTTTTAAGTGAACAATCAACAAAATAGAGGGACATCATAGAATGGGAAAGACTAGAGATATCTTCAAGAAAATTGGAGATACCAAAGGAACGCTTCATACAAAGAGAGGCAAAGAAACAGCAAGGACCTAAAAGAAGCAGAAGATCTTAAGAAGAGGGGACAAGAATACACAGAAGAAGTATACATAAAAGATCTTAATGGGGACTTAATGGTAGCTCAAAGGTGAAAAGTTCACCTGCCAATGCAGGAGACACAGGTTCGATCCCTGATCCGGGAAGATCCCTCATGCTGCAGATCAGTTAAGCCTGTGAGCCACAACTATTGAGCCTGTGCTCTGGAGCCTTGCAACTGCAACTATTGAGCTTATGTGCCCCAACTATTGAAGCTCATGTTCCCTAGAGCCCAAGTCCCACCACAAGAGAAGTGACAGCACCAAGAAGCCTGCTAACATCAACTAGAGAGTAGCCTCCTCTCCCTGAAACTAGAGAATAACCTACAGAAGAGCCAAAAGTAAATGTACAAATTAAAAAAAAAAAAAAAAGATCAAAGTGACCAACATAACTACAAGGGTATGACCACTCACCTAGAGCCAGACATCCTGGAGTGTATAATTAAGTGGGTTTTAGGAAGCTTCACTATGAACAAAGCTACTGGAAGTGATACAATTCTAATTGAGCTGTTTCAAATCTTAAAAGGTGACTCTGTTAAAGTGTTGCATTGAATATGTTAGCAAATTTGGAAAACTCAGCAGTGACCACAAGACTGGAAAAGGACAGTTTTCATTCCAATCCCAAAGAAGGGCAATGCCGAAGAATGTTCAGACTACCACACAATTGCCTCATCACATGCTAGCAAAGTAATACTCAAAATCCTTCAACTTAGGCTTCAACAGTATGTGAATTGAGAACTTCCAGATATACAAGCTGGATTTAGAAACTGTAGAGGAACCAGAGATCAAATTGCAAACTCCCATCGGATCATAGAAAGAACTAGAGAATTCCAGAAAAACAGCTACTTCTGCTTCATTGACTGTGCTAAATCCTTTACCTATGTGGATCACAACAAACTGTGGGAAAATTCTAAAAGAGATGGGAATATCAGACCACCTTACCTGCCTCCTGAGAAACGTGTATGCAGATAAAGAAGCAACAGCTAGAACTGAACAAGAAACAACAGACAGATTCCAAACTGGGAAAGGAGTAAGCCAAGGCTTAATGTTGCCCCGTTTATTTAACTTATATGCAGAGTACATGATGTGCAATGCCAGGCTGGATAAAGCACATGCTGGAATCAATCGCTGGGAGAAATATCAATAACCTCAGATATGCAGATGATATCACACTTATGGCAGAAAATGAAGAGGAATCAAAGAGTTTCCTTTTTTTTTTTTTTATTTTACACATTACCCCTCAACCCCGCAAAGAGTCTTTTGATGAAGGTGAAAGAGGAGAGTGAAAAAAATGGTTTAAAACTCCACATTCAAAAAACTAAGATCATAGCATCTGGTCCCATCACTTCATGGCAAATAGATGGGCAAACAATGAAAACAGTGACACACTATTTTCTTAGGCTCCAAAATCACTGCAGATGGTGACTATAGCCATTAAATCTTAGACACTTGCTCCTTACAAGAAAAGCTATGACAAACTTAGTCTATTAAAAAGCAAAAACAAAAAAGAAGAAAAAGAAAAAACAAAGACATTGTAAGAGTTAGGGAAAGGGGCAGGGCACAATTTTTGAAAAGAATTACAAGGGCACAGCATAAATCCATTAGAAATGAATGGATGCAAGATGGCAAACTAGACTTTGATCCTCACTAAGCAAGCTAAATGACACATCCAGAGACTCCATGACAGTTCTGCCCCTTCCCTAAAAGAGCTGAAATGATTCTCCCACTCATTAGCATATGGAATTACCCAGCCCATAAAAGTTAAGAGCGTCTTGTTTTCAGGGCCACTGGATTCGCTCTGCAATGACCCACCCTCTGTCTGCGGAGTGTGCTTTCTCTGAATCTGAATAAATCCATTTCTTACCTATCACTTTGTCTCTCGCTGAGTTCTTCTCTGCAAAGAGACATGAAAAACCTGAGCCTCAGTGGGTCTGGATGTTGGCTGAGGGCAAGGTTAGGGTTTTGGCTGGAATTCAAGCTCCAGCTATGTGGATTCAAGTCCCAAACAGGGCTTGATCAGGTCTGGGCCATGGGTTTAAGTTTCAAATTGAGGTAGAACACTTTCAACATCACAATTCCTGTAAAGATCCATATAGTCAAAACTATCGGTTTTTCTAGTAGTCATGTACAGATGTGAGGGCTGGACAATAAACAAGGCTGAGCACTGAAGAATTGATGCCTTTGAACTGTGCTGCTGGAGAAGACTTTTGAGAGTCCTATGGACAGCAAGGAGATCAAACCTGTCAATCCTAAAGGGAATCAACCCTGAATATTCAGTGGAAGAACTGATGCTGAAGCTGAGCTGAGGTATTAAAAAAAAAAAAAAAACACAAACCTGATGCTGGGAAAGATTGAAGGTAGGAGGTGTAAGGGATGACAAAGGATGAGATGGTTGGATGGCATCACCGGCTCAATGGACCTGAGTTTGAGCAGACTCTGGGAGATGGTTAAGGACAGAGAAGCCTGGTGTGCTGCAGTCCATGGGGTGTTTCAAAGACTGGGACATAACTGAACAACTGAACAACAACAACAACATGTAGTTTGGGCTCTGGTTTACTTCTAAAGAGAATCATTTTATTCTAGAATGCTCTATATCTGTATTAATGGTAGAAGTATATCAAATTATGAGTTACGTCAAATACAAGATTTTAAAATAACTTATGAAATTTAAACTTCAATGTTTCTCATAGTTTTAATGGCTGAAGTCAGACTCCCTTAGAAACATTTCAATTAGAAGGAAGGCTGACAAAGGATATATCTTCACAAAAGACCTGGATCAAATCTATTTAAATTCCGGACTTCCCTGGTGGTCCAGTGGTTGGGACTCTGTTCTTCTGATGCAGGGGGCCTGGGTTTTATCCCCAGCCAGGGAACTAGATCCCACATGCCACAACTAAGACCCAGTGCAGCCAAATTAAGATAAATAAATAAAGAAATAATTTTAAAAATGTATTTAAATTCAAAGAGAAGACAGATATCATCTGCTCCCCGGGGGGGAAACTAGCTTATTGCTTCTTACTGGGGAGAATATTAAACAAAATTGCTTAGTCATAGGGGAAAAAAGTCTGATTCTGGGAATGAATATGGTACAAAACTTTTAAAAAATGCCTTTGGTTAGAACATGTGCACACGTGGCCTCTTCAAGAGGGCCAGTCATCCCAGTCCCTAGAATCTCATTATGGCTCTCTTGCCTGTGTAACTGTGATAGTCTTGCAGACAGTTGGGTGGGGTAAAGCAGGAGGACAATGACTAAGAGATGAAGACCTCTTGATTTAAATCCTAAAAGGTGATCTGAATCCTAAAAAGTGATCCTCACCACAGAGCTGCAGAGGAACCCTCAGCAAACTGAATAGGCCACCTACCAAGTCAGGTGGGTACAGGAAATTTTTTCACTAAAAGAAACACAGGGTGGACTGGTTCTCATTAAATTAGCTATCTGGACTCCTCACAGGAATCATTAAGTAGGTATTTTGCCTGACTGTTCAAGTTTGGTGAGCTTTCATGAGAGAATTTTTTTCTTTGTGGTAGGAAGCTACAAAACAGTGTGCAAAGAGAAATTTGAGCTCCATCAGCTCCTCTCAACAATGCTTTGATGAGATTATGTCAGAATATTCCACAGTAAAAAAATTAACCCTACAATTTCAATGGCCTAAAAATCCCAAAGTTCTTTTCAGGCTAATGCTATTTATAACGCTGCTCAGACCTGCAGCATAGTTGTCCTCCATGTATATTGAGCCAAACTTGGGCCCACACACCTGCATGCAATATAGCCAATCTATTGACACCAGGTTGTGGTAAAGGAAAGTGCAGTGTTCATTAAAAAGTGGCAGCAAGGAGAACAGGCAGCTCATGCTCAAAAGGCCAGATCTCCCCAGTGGCTTTCAGGGAAGGGTTTTAAAGGCTCTGTGAGGGACAGGACTTCAGGGCATGTGATCAGCTTGTTCACAATTCTTGGACTGGTTAACATCAAGGTGAAATTTCAAACATCATCCACCTAAAGTTTCAACCAGTTTAGGGTCTGTGTTCTTGCGGTCAGCAGTTTTCATCTGGTGGGAGCCCACTTCTTATAGAACTTAAGAATGTATGTCAGACCTTTCAAAGAATTGGAAGTATGTGGTAGATTGTTAGTATAAATTGTTACCTGTTTCCCAGTTCAACAACTATGCTTTGTTTCTATATCTTCATATACCTAATGATTAACACTAGAGTTGTTACCGAGTCCAAGCTTGATTTGCTTCTCACAGAAAAAACCAATGAATTTGAGAGACGAGGTGTTGAGGCAAGGAAAACGACTTTATTCAGAAAGCAACTGACTGAGAAGATGGAAAGCTAGCGCCTTGAGAAAACCAGCTTACTGGGGTCTGGGTGCCAGGTTATTTCATAGGGAGGTGAGGAAGCAAAGTAAAAGGCCATTAATCTTGCAAACATCTCTTACCACAGAGCTGCAGAGGACCCCTCAGCAAACTGAATAGGCCACCTACCAAGTCAGGTGGGTACAGGAAATTTTTTCACTAAAAGAAACACAGGGTGGACTGGTTCTCATTAAATTAGCTATCTGGACTCCTCACAGGAATCATTAAGTAGGTATTTTGCCTGACTGTTCAAGTTTGGTGAGCTTTCATGAGAGAATTTTTTTCTTTGTGGTAGGAAGCTACAAAACAGTGTGCAAAGAGAAATTTGAGCTCCATCAGCTCCTCTCAACAATGCTTTGATGAGATTATGTCAGAATATTCCACAGTAAAAAAATTAACCCTACAATTTCAATGGCCTAAAAATCCCAAAGTTCTTTTCAGGCTAATGCTATTTATAACGCTGCTCAGACCTGCAGCATAGTTGTCCTCCATGTATATTGAGCCAAACTTGGGCCCACACACCTGCATGCAATATAGCCAATCTATTGACACCAGGTTGTGGTAAAGGAAAGTGCAGTGTTCATTAAAAAGTGGCAGCAAGGAGAACAGGCAGCTCATGCTCAAAAGGCCAGATCTCCCCAGTGGCTTTCAGGGAAGGGTTTTAAAGGCTCTGTGAGGGACAGGACTTCAGGGCATGTGATCAGCTTGTTCACAATTCTTGGACTGGTTAACATCAAGGTGAAATTTCAAACATCATCCACCTAAAGTTTCAACCAGTTTAGGGTCTGTGTTCTTGCGGTCAGCAGTTTTCATCTGGTGGGAGCCCACTTCTTATAGAACTTAAGAATGTATGTCAGACCTTTCAAAGAATTGGAAGTATGTGGTAGATTGTTAGTATAAATTGTTACCTGTTTCCCAGTTCAACAACTATGCTTTGTTTCTATATCTTCATATACCTAATGATTAACACTAGAGTTGTTACCGAGTCCAAGCTTGATTTGCTTCTCACAGAAAAAACCAATGAATTTGAGAGACGAGGTGTTGAGGCAAGGAAAACGACTTTATTCAGAAAGCAACTGACTGAGAAGATGGAAAGCTAGCGCCTTGAGAAAAACCAGCTTACTGGGGTCTGGGTGCCAGGTTATTTCATAGGGAGGTGAGGAAGCAAAGTAAAAAGGCCATTAATCTTGCAAACATCTCTTAGAATGGCAAGCCTCTGGCAGGGAAAGTGTTAACTTCTCTCTTCCTGCCATCCACAGGTGGACAGGACTCTTTATTTTTTGGCCACTTCTATTGGTCTTTTGTCCTGTTTGGGCCTCCCATCACAGTGGCCTCGCTTGCTGCAGAGCACCGGCTCTGGGTGCATGCATTCCAGACCTCTGGCTCGGTAGTTGGACACATCAGTCCAGCTGCTCCGTAGCACGTGGGATCTTCCCAGGTCAGGGATCGAACCAGCGCCATTTGCACTGCAAGGCTCTTGAACAAAATCATTTTACTTCACAATCAGGTAGAGAGGCATGGTCCTGAGGCAAGCCTTTAAGTATGATTATAATAACAATAGCCACAGAAAGCAAGCCAAAGAAACAGTTTGCAACATGGAGCCAGAATTGATTTTCTCCCTACAATTCCCCACTGTCAAAGTCCATTCCACAATCTTGTGGAAAAGAGATGCTGACCATTCTGGTCAGATGGATCTTTCTGGAAGTGTCTGCCATCGTTGCCAGCGTTTCAAAGGTTGAGGTGTGTCTTCTTGCTGTTCTTCTTTTGGAAAGTGTCCACTTTACACCTGCAAACTCAGTGATATTTAACTTTAAGTCCACAAGACAGCATCTCAAGTTAAGAACTGTCACACTTTTCTGTGTATGGGAAGATGCAAGAATCAGGGCTCATTAAAATTATTTCTTTGATATTTACCTCAGCTATCTGGGGCCTGTAATCCTGCAGTCTGAGTTTCCCAAGGTCCACTGTAGGGAGTGGCTGTAACCCAATGACTGCCAAGTGGCAGGTATTCCCTCTTCTTCGGGCCTCAATGGCTCTTATTGAAGGGCTGCAGTTGCTGATTTTGTCTTGCAGGTCTTCCCCTTTTTGGTCTTGAATGACCATTTTTCTGGGAGACATTTCATGATCGGCTTTGGTCGCACAGCGCTGGGAGGCTCATACCATTTCAGGAAAACTTATCATTAGGCATAAGCTTGAACTCGGCCCCAAAAGCTTACTGGGGTCTGGGTGCCAGGTTATTTCATAGGGAGGTGAGGAAGCAAAGTAAAAAGGCCATTAATCTTGCAAACATCTCTTAGAATGGCAAGCCTCTGGCAGGAAAGTGTTAACTTCTCTCTTCCTGCCATCCACAGGTGGACAGGACTCTTTATTTTTGGCCACTTCTATTGGTCTTTTGTCCTGTTTGGGCCTCCCATCACAGTGGCCTCGCTTGCTGCAGAGCACCGGCTCTGGGTGCATGCATTCCAGACCTCTGGCTCGGTAGTTGGACACATCAGTCCAGCTGCTCCGTAGCACGTGGGATCTTCCCAGGTCAGGGATCGAACCAGCGCCATTTGCACTGCAAGGCTCTTGAACAAAATCATTTTACTTCACAATCAGGTAGAGAGGCATGGTCCTGAGGCAAGCCTTTAAGTATGATTATAATAACAATAGCCACAGAAAGCAAGCCAAAGAAACAGTTTGCAACATGGAGCCAGAATTGATTTTCTCCCTACAATTCCCCACTGTCAAAGTCCATTCCACAATCTTGTGGAAAAGAGATGCTGACCATTCTGGTCAGATGGATCTTTCTGGAAGTGTCTGCCATCGTTGCCAGCGTTTCAAAGGTTGAGGTGTGTCTTCTTGCTGTTCTTCTTTTGGAAAGTGTCCACTTTACACCTGCAAACTCAGTGATATTTAACTTTAAGTCCACAAGACAGCATCTCAAGTTAAGAACTGTCACACTTTTCTGTGTATGGGAAGATGCAAGAATCAGGGCTCATTAAAATTATTTCTTTGATATTTACCTCAGCTATCTGGGGCCTGTAATCCTGCAGTCTGAGTTTCCCAAGGTCCACTGTAGGGAGTGGCTGTAACCCAATGACTGCCAAGTGGCAGGTATTCCCTCTTCTTCGGGCCTCAATGGCTCTTATTGAAGGGCTGCAGTTGCTGATTTTGTCTTGCAGGTCTTCCCCTTTTTGGTCTTGAATGACCATTTTTCTGGGAGACATTTCATGATCGGCTTTGGTCCCACAGCGCTGGGAGGCTCATACCATTTCAGGCAAACATACTTGATATGCCACTTCAGGCATTAAGCTTTGAACTCGGCCCCAACACTAACTAAAATTTTCTGGATTCTAATTACAATTCAAGAGAACATTTTCCCTTGTTGCTTCTCCCCATACCTAGAATCGCACCATTACAATTGTTTTATGTTACAAATGTGATTCTCTCAGAATGCCTCGTGAAGGAAGCTTTGTTGGAGGCCTAATTACACATTGGTTACCGTAGGACACACCAATCTTATAAATTAAACAGGATATAAGTAATGCAGACAAAGAAATAGTACAGCAGGGAGTCACAAAGCACAATTTGAAGACAAATTTGAGAACAAATTTAAACAATGATTATTACAATTCGGTGTCATCCAGTTGAAACTTATTTTAGGCTTAGTAAATTCTGACTGATGATGTGGAAAACTCTGTTGGGGATCTATTTTTTATAAACCTTTTATCAATTTTTTCAGTATGATTTTAATTGTTCCCAACATAGAGGAACTTTTTAAATGGCCATAGTCTTTGTTAACCATATAGATCCATCTCCTAACTGTGGGAGGTTCCACTTTAAGAGACAAGAGGTTACAGATATTGTTAAGACTTAGCTCATCACTCTGAGTTTGAATGACCTTAAGAGAACAGGGTCAGAGCTGGCATTAGTTGACCAAGTTGAGAGGATTCCGTCTAATATCATGAATAGACAGAATAGGACTGAACTGTGGTGGAGGTAGCCAATCGGAGCCCTAGAAGAGAGAAATCCACCAAGGTAACCAAGAAATGCTAGACACAGGTAATTAACCACAACCCAACAACCGGATTGAATTTTAAACTAACATATGATTATGTCCATGATAGAAAACATTTGATTGATACATAAAAGTCCAAGAAATCAAGAAAACATTATAAAAGTTCATACGAGTCACATTCAACATCTTTGGCAGGCTGTCTACTTCTGATGTCATCTTCTCATCTTCGTGTAGTGCAGTTTTCTCTCTTCAAGCATCGTTTTAAGCCAGTCAAGGTCAGCAGATGTCTCTAGAGATGAGCCCAGCATAGGGCTTTGGAAGTGGAAATTAATCCATAAGGCTCATACCATTTCAGGCAAACATACTTGATATGCCACTTCAGGCATTAAGCTTTGAACTCGGCCCCAACACTAACTAAAATTTTCTGGATTCTAATTACAATTCAAGAGAACATTTTCCCTTGTTGCTTCTCCCCATACCTAGAATCGCACCATTACAATTGTTTTATGTTACAAATGTGATTCTCTCAGAATGCCTCGTGAAGGAAGCTTTGTTGGAGGCCTAATTACACATTGGTTACCGTAGGACACACCAATCTTATAAATTAAACAGGATATAAGTAATGCAGACAAAGAAATAGTACAGCAGGGAGTCACAAAGCACAATTTGAAGACAAATTTGAGAACAAATTTAAACAATGATTATTACAATTCGGTGTCATCCAGTTGAAACTTATTTTAGGCTTAGTAAATTCTGACTGATGATGTGGAAAACTCTGTTGGGGATCTATTTTTTATAAACCTTTTATCAATTTTTTCAGTATGATTTTAATTGTTCCCAACATAGAGGAACTTTTTAAATGGCCATAGTCTTTGTTAACCATATAGATCCATCTCCTAACTGTGGGAGGTTCCACTTTAAGAGACAAGAGGTTACAGATATTGTTAAGACTTAGCTCATCACTCTGAGTTTGAATGACCTTAAGAGAACAGGGTCAGAGCTGGCATTAGTTGACCAAGTTGAGAGGATTCCGTCTAATATCATGAATAGACAGAATAGGACTGAACTGTGGTGGAGGTAGCCAATCGGAGCCCTAGAAGAGAGAAATCCACCAAGGTAAGCAAGAAATGCTAGACACAGGTAATTAACCACAACCCAACAACCGGATTGAATTTTAAACTAACATATGATTATGTCCATGATAGAAAACATTTGATTGATACATAAAAGTCCAAGAAATCAAGAAAACATTATAAAAGTTCATACGAGTCACATTCAACATCTTTGGCAGGCTGTCTACTTCTGATGTCATCTTCTCATCTTCGTGTAGTGCAGTTTTCTCTCTTCAAGCATCGTTTTAAGCCAGGTCAAGGTCAGCAGATGTCTCTAGAGATGAGCCCAGCATAGGGGCTTTGGAAGTGGAAATTAATCCATAAGTCAAATTGGCCTTTAATTTTACTGTGCATGAATTAATTAAGGGTACCTGATAAAACAGTCCTTCCATCCAGGTTGCACACAGTCAGTCCCTTAAATTATGTCTTTTCCAATCCTGTTTGCAGGTCATGAGACATCTGACCTTCACCCAAAGACAGGCTACTAAGACAAGCTTCAGAAACAAACCTAGAATGTCTTTCAGTAATTTTATATTAATAAACCCTAACAGCAAAGAACCGACCAGGAAGTGAGCTTTAGTAGATATAGACCTCCATTAATAAACTGGGATTTAACATTCATTAAAATATATTTTTATCTGTAAAAATCATTCTCAATTTCCCCCGGTGTAACCAAATTAAGACTTGTTTTTAATATAGGTCTGGCCTCAATAAGTTTAGACTGATAATTTAAATAATCATAATTAATTGTAGACTTTTTGTCTTGCTGAAACTGTGATAGTCTCAGAATGAACTTTTAAAATAAAAATCTTTCCAGGCTAGGAAAGTCAGGCCAAAAACTTATCCCAGATTTCACCTAACAGATATATGTGAATTCTTTTCCTCTCAAGTTCTCCAAAATTCTTTAAGACTTCTGTACTTGTGAGATAACCTTCCTAACTTATCCGTTAAAGTTACTGAAAACTAAGTCTCCAGTCTCTGGAGGGGTCAGAGACAGAGAAAATATAAATGCTTCAATTTGTTGATAAAATATAATTTACCCACCTATCAAATTATTAAGTCATGATTAGTTTAAAGGGGAGGTTTTTCTTACTTCTGGAAAATACAGATTCAAACCAGTAATTTTATAAGCATTTTTGCCAGTTCATTCAGTCATTTTGTTAACTTTTGTGAAGTCATCAGATTTTTCATTAGAATCATGTAATTTTTTACACTGTTCAAAAACTGGCAATAATTCAAGAGTCCCTTCTATTGCTCTTCTTGAAGAGGAGTCATTTTTGGAAAACTTAGTTAGAATGACAATATTTTAAGATAGCAACAAAGATTATGACTGATCACATTTTATCCAAACATATCAGAATTTTAGGAACTTCAAATAATTTCTAGGATATCTATATCAGTAACATTTCCCAGGGACTTATTACTCACTTGACAATACTTCCCATGCAATTCAAAATATAAAATGAGCCTAATTAGTTCAGTATCTCTTTGAGATATTTCAGGGGCCCTTTGAAGCATCACAAAGTTAACTAGAAGTCAAAAATACTTCATTAGAATAATTTAGGAAGTTTTTTCAACAAATACCAAAAGGTTTAGAACACTGAGTCAGATAGGATTATAGGTCATTGTGAAACCATAGCTATTTATATAGGCAAAGTCAAATACAGAACAGAGCTTTTAAGAGGCAAATAAACTTGACATTATTTATTAATGTCAACTACAAGCTGGCATTTACCAATCACATTGCCAATGATTGGACAACAAAGACATTTGCCCTCTACATCTGCAGAGACAAGACCCTGTGCTGATGAGAGTTGCTCACCTTAAATACCCCCTGAAGGAGATCAGGGTGAGGTTGAGACCCTGTGCTGTTGAGAGCTGCTGACCTTCAATACCCCCTGACGGAGATCAGGGTAGAGTAGAGGCACTCTGTGCTCCAGGGAATCTGGTGGGGCAGGTCTTTAGATAGGTGGATGATTTTAAGAACAGATTTTATTACCTCAATCCTTGCATCTCCTCATACTTAGAAAAGCACTAAATCTCCTCATGGTGACACCAGATCCTTGTAACTAACTGAAGACCCTTTGTAAAATGACTGTTTAATGATATTAAATCCCTCCCCTCACCAAAATTCTTAAATATTGATCTTCCTCCCATTGCCTCTTTGGAGCAGTCTCTCAGAGCTATCTGAGGTGCTGCCTCCTGGGCTGCAGTCCTAATTATACCCCAAATAAAACATAACCCACAACTATTAAGCTGTTCATCTTTTTTTAGTTGACATTAGTAAGTGTTTCAAAATCTCATTTTATTTGGAAATAACCTGGTTACTTAATAGACTTCTATAATTTAGTTTAGCACAGCCCTTGGACATCTTAAGATAGCAAACAAAGATTATGACTGATCACATTTTATCCAAACATATCAGAATTTTAGGAACTTCAAATAATTTCTAGGATATCTATATCAGTAACATTTCCCAGGGACTTATTACTCACTTGACAATACTTCCCATGCAATTCAAAATATAAAATGAGCCTAATTAGTTCAGTATCTCTTTGAGATATTTCAGGGGCCCTTTGAAGCATCACAAAGTTAACTAGAAGTCAAAAATACTTCATTAGAATAATTTAGGAAGTTTTTTCAACAAATACCAAAAGGTTTAGAACACTGAGTCAGATAGGATTATAGGTCATTGTGAAACCATAGCTATTTATATAGGCAAAGTCAAATACAGAACAGAGCTTTTAAGAGGCAAATAAACTTGACATTATTTATTAATGTCAACTACAAGCTGGCATTTACCAATCACATTGCCAATGATTGGACAACAAAGACATTTGCCCTCTACATCTGCAGAGACAAGACCCTGTGCTGATGAGAGTTGCTCACCTTAAATACCCCCTGAAGGAGATCAGGGTGAGGTTGAGACCCTGTGCTGTTGAGAGCTGCTGACCTTCAATACCCCTGACGGAGATCAGGGTAGAGTAGAGGCACTCTGTGCTCCAGGGAATCTGGTGGGGCAGGTCTTTAGATAGGTGGATGATTTTAAGAACAGATTTTATTACCTCAATCCTTGCATCTCCTCATACTTAGAAAAGCACTAAATCTCCTCATGGTGACACCAGATCCTTGTAACTAACTGAAGACCCTTTGTAAAATGACTGTTTAATGATATTAAATCCCTCCCCTCACCAAAATTCTTAAATATTGATCTTCCTCCCATTGCCTCTTTGGAGCAGTCTCTCAGAGCTATCTGAGGTGCTGCCTCCTGGGCTGCAGTCCTAATTATACCCCAAATAAAACATAACCCACAACTATTAAGCTGTTCATCTTTTTTTAGTTGACATTAGTAAGTGTTTCAAAATCTCATTTTATTTGGAAATAACCTGGTTACTTAATAGACTTCTATAATTTAGTTTAGCACAGCCCTTGGACATTTTAGATAGACTTTTTTTCTTTTTTAATTTTTTGGCTTCTTTTATTGGTCATTCACTTATCTACTTTCATCCATCTAATTCTTAGGCCTGTGTGGGCCTCCTGTTGCAGTGGCCTTTCTCATTGCAGAGCAGCGGTTCTGGGCACATGCGCTCCAGAGCACCGGCTCGTAATTGAACAGACCAGTCCAGCCGCTCCATGTCGTATAGGATCATCCCATGCCAGGGATTGAACCAGTGCCCCTTGAACTGCAAGTTGGACTCTTTACCCACTGGACCACCAGGGAAACCTACTAGATAGACACTTTTAAAGCGTGATAGTTTATCTAAAAGCTCATATCTCATTTACCCTTTTTTAAAAGTTTCTTCACTTGTTACTTTTCTTGCTGACAAACTTATAACAGATATAATAATATTTAACTTCTATTAAGATTAGGCCCAATGCCATTATTATATTCAATATTTTATTTAATATGCTGATGACTTAAGACATGTTTACACTATCATTAGATCAACAAATTTAAACCTTAATACTAGATATTTCTCAGTTCAAATGAATCTGAAACTCATTTAACTTGATTTCTCTTGTACTTAGAAGTATTTTTTGTTTGTAAGCACTTATTACTGTTAAGCCAATCAAATAGAGCTCTTTACTTTTTTTTCAGATTATCCGTGGCAATATTATTCAAATAAATGCACTAATGAGGCCTCAGTTCTTATTTCAAGGTTTCAATTTTGACTCATGTGTACCATTATAAAACCCATCAATTTACAAGAGGTTGGATTAAAACTAGAGTTCTCAGATGAAACAAGTCAGACTCACTTGGCTAGATGGATAAATATTAGTATTTGTAGAAAAAAAAATTTTTTAATTACCTTGGATAAGCAAACTTCTAAATTACTTTGCCTTTTTTAAAGTTTGCATTCAAAAGACAGCAGAGATAAGGATTTCTGAGGATACCAGAGAGAACATTTGCATCTCAAAGATAATGTCAACTTTTTCTTAGGATGTCTTTGTTTCCCCATTTTTTAGTCATTTACAAGTTTTAGAAGGTGAACAGGGAAAGTTGTCACAGTAGTGGAAATATTTTTGGAACTACCGGTCTGGTCCTGTAAAGGCTACATCAGTAAACCAAAGACAGGTTGTTTTTTTTTTTTTTTTTTTCTCTCCTTTTTTAAAAGAATTGAGTGACTTTCTCAACAAGGAATTCACCTATTGAAACACAGAGACATCACTTTGCTAACAAAGTATTTTTTTATTTTAGTTTTTACTTTTACAGAGTTTTGTTGTTTACAGATATGTATGATCCCAGATTAGTCATATGTATATCCTCCCTTCCCCCCTCCCCCCCCTGCCATCCCACCCCTCCAGGCCATCGCACAGCACCCTTTCAGGACCCCCTTTTCTCACAGTGCAACAAAACTCTTAAACTTCTGCCTGTGAGACCCAAACCATTTGTAAAACAAAAACCCCTTTGGAAACCCTTTACTTGATGACATTTGAATTTCCCCCCACACTGAAACCCTTATATTGGCTTTCCTCCCCTATCTCTTTGGAGCAGTCTCTCAGAGCTATCTGAGGTTCTGCCTCCCAGGCTGCAGTCCTAATTATGCCCTAAATAAAGCTTAACTCACAACTCTCAAGTTGTTTTATCTTTTTTGGTTGACATAGGTTTCCATGCTACTTCCTTTACATCTTTCAAAGATTGGCACAGTGAAAGCTATGGTTTTCCCAGTTGCCCTGTATGGATGTGAGTGGAACAATAAAGAAGGCTGAGCGTCAAAGAATTAATGCTTTTGAATTGTGCTGGAAAGACTGTTGAGAGTGCCTTGCCCAGCAAAGAGATTCCTCAATCCTAAGAGAGAAGTTCCCTCTGGAAGCTCAGGGACAACACCCAGGTTCCCACAAGAAAGAGGCAAAGGTGGCAGGAAAGATCAGAAGACAGACGGAGGAATCCACTCTGTAATCCCACTTGCATGGTCCCCAGCTTAAGGGAGGAAGAACAGAGAACCTTTATCCACTTAGGTGGCAGCTACTGGGGCACAATGGACAGATTTCCTCAATTTCTTACATTGCCATTTGCAACCAGATGAACTAATTCCTAGATAGGGCAAATAAATTTACCCTATAAAACAAATGAACTAAGTCCAACTTGGCTGCCCACCCCTGCAAATCCAGCTCCCAAATGAACCGATTCCAACTGGACCAGTTCCCAAATCAGGTAAATAAATATTCCCTACCAAATGGGGTAATTCACAAACACTAGCTCCCAAATGATTCAGTTCTATGGGTAGATGCAACAACATTTCTCCTCTGCAAATGGGTACCCAACTAAATTGGCTTCTCCCATAAGGGAAAGCCCAAATTGAGGATATTAAATGTTCCAGTGTGTACACTGAAGTGACGTACCCGCCAAATTCGAGTCCATCTGCTCTAAACACAAAAGGACACACAAAACAATTGATCCAGTGCTTTTATACCAGCCATCAGAAATGGGTAGACTTACCTTACTGAGCCCATTGACTCTAAAAGTCTGTCGGTTCCTTGTCTCAACTGCCAAACGCTGGGGGCAGCCAGTGCTGCCTCAGGGAATTTTGAAGGAAGGAACTTCAGTACAAATGGCCCCTGCAGCTGCTAGGCTCTCACTACAATATTCCCTGATCAGGGCGGGCTAGCCACGAGCAGCAAGGCTCCTGGCTGTCTACACCGAATTGTTACCAAGTCCAAGCTCGATCTGCTTGCCGAATAAAAGGTCAATGAACTCGAGAGATGAGATGTTGAGGCAAGGAAAATAACTTTATTCAGAAAGCAGTTGACCAAAAAGACAGCAGCCTTGTGCCTCAGAAAAAAACCATCTCACTGGGCTTTGGGTGCCAGGTTATTTTATAGATCAGAGATGAGGGGAGATGAGGAATCAAAGCAAAAAGCCATTAATCTTGCAACCATCTCCTAGAATGACATACTTCAGGAGGGGAAGTGTTAACTTCTCCCTTTCTGCCATCTACAGGTGGACAGGATTCTTGAACAAAGGCATCTTACTTCACAATCAGGTAGAGACACATGGTCCTAAGGCAAGCCATGAAGCATGATTATAATAACAATAGCAATGGAAAGCAAGTCAAGGAAACAGTCTGCAACATGGTCCTAAGGAGCTCATAAAAATTTGTCTACTGGGGCACAATGGACAGATTTCCTCAATTTCTTACATTGCCATTTGCAACCAGATGAACTAATTCCTAGATAGGGCAAATAAATTTACCCTATAAAACAAATGAACTAAGTCCAACTTGGCTGCCCACCCCTGCAAATCCAGCTCCCAAATGAACCGATTCCAACTGGACCAGTTCCCAAATCAGGTAAATAAATATTCCCTACCAAATGGGGTAATTCACAAACACTAGCTCCCAAATGATTCAGTTCTATGGGTAGATGCAACAACATTTCTCCTCTGCAAATGGGTACCCAACTAAATTGGCTTCTCCCATAAGGGAAAGCCCAAATTGAGGATATTAAATGTTCCAGTGTGTACACTGAAGTGACGTACCCGCCAAATTCGAGTCCATCTGCTCTAAACACAAAAGGACACACAAAACAATTGATCCAGTGCTTTTATACCAGCCATCAGAAATGGGTAGACTTACCTTACTGAGCCCATTGACTCTAAAAGTCTGTCGGTTCCTTGTCTCAACTGCCAAACGCTGGGGGCAGCCAGTGCTGCCTCAGGGAATTTTGAAGGAAGGAACTTCAGTACAAATGGCCCCTGCAGCTGCTAGGCTCTCACTACAATATTCCCTGATCAGGGCGGGCTAGCCACGAGCAGCAAGGCTCCTGGCTGTCTACACCGAATTGTTACCAAGTCCAAGCTCGATCTGCTTGCCGAATAAAAGGTCAATGAACTCGAGAGATGAGATGTTGAGGCAAGGAAAATAACTTTATTCAGAAAGCAGTTGACCAAAAAGACAGCAGCCTTGTGCCTCAGAAAAAAACCATCTCACTGGGCTTTGGGTGCCAGGTTATTTTATAGATCAGAGATGAGGGGAGATGAGGAATCAAAGCAAAAAGCCATTAATATTGAAAACATCTCTTAGAATGGCAAACCCCAGGCAGAGAAATTGTTAACGTCTCTCTTCCTGCCATCTACAGGTGGACAGGATTCTTGAACAAAGGCATCTTACTTCACAATCAGGTAGAGACACATGGTCCTAAGGCAAGCCATGAAGCATGATTATAATAACAATAGCAATGGAAAGCAAGTCAAGGAAACAGTTTGCAACATGGAGCTAGAATTGATTTTCCCCCTGCAACAGAGTCAGCATTTTGAGACTCAAAGGAGGCTTGGGAGTCTAAAGTGAAAGCCTTTCACTTCAAAGGACAGTGCTCACGATCCTGAATATGCTTTCACATGCAGTGAGTCAGCAAGCCAATACCTTCACACCTATGGCACCACCACTTCAAAAGTTAGCTTCTAGGTCACTTCTTAGGGCATTAGAGAACTGGTGGTTATGGATCAGTTTGTAAATGCTTTGATATTTCTTCTTATAGCCACTGGTCAGAACTAATTATAATTTAGTCATTCAGTCGTGTCCAACTTTTTGTGACCTCATGGACTATAGCCCACCAGGCTCCTCTGTCACTGAAATTCTCCAGGCAAGAATACTGGAATGGAGTATTTCCTTCTCTAGGAAATCTTCTCAACACAGGTATTGAACCTGAGGCTTTTGCATTGCAGACAGATTCTTTACCGTCTGAGCCACCAGGGAAGCCCAATTATATAATCAGAACTCCAAATTTGAGGAGTCTGGGAAATGTATTGTGCACATAGGAAATATCTCCACCTTGTGTGGCCATGAAAAATATCCCTTTGCACAACCCAAACTTAAGTTTAGAAACTACTGGTGATTTTTTTAGAGAATTTTAGATAATATCTAATGTAGTATGTTATACATGAATGAAAATATATTTCTCCAAATCACATTATGCCATATTATTACCCTAACATCAAATTTAAGATAAGAAATATATTTAAGCTCCATATCCATAAGCAATAAGATCATTAAATCTCTTTTATTATTACTTAAAAAAAGAAAAAAAAATCTGTCCAATTATTACCAGCAGGGAAAATTTGCCAGAGCATACAGCCTCATATTTCAATGCTTGTTTTTTTCTTTCTTCTTTTTTTTTTTCTTTTTTGGACTGATGAGCCACTGTGAGCTTATGATAATTTAAAAATAAATATTTTTCAAAGTCTCATGGCATTTATTGTACAATGATCATTTGAAAGATTTCATTGTCATGGGGTTCTTAAAAGAAAAAAAAAAAAAAGGCTGTCCACAGTAGTTATTTCTATATTAAAAAATGAAATTGCTCATTAAGTAGTACAAGTCCATTTCTTCCATCAGCCTGATAGCCCATTTTAGCAAAGATTCAATCTCTGAATTAAGCAAATGGCTATACATTTCAAAATCAATAACTACATTCTATTTCATTTAATATGAGCATCTTACACATTTAAAAAATTTGTCAGCCTTATTACTAGGTGTTTTCCTGAGGAAACTAAACATAGAGCTTAGTCGTTATTTTTATATTTTGCATTTTTGGTTTTTTAAATCAATGTTTGTATTTTTTAGCTAAGGTCCTGCTAGTCATGACATGTACATTTTTAAAATAATCAGATGTTTTTGAAACATATATCTTCAAAAGTATGGTAAAACGGCTTTCATTTAACAATAAAATACACACCACTGATATTTCTATTTCAGAAATATCCCTGAGGAGATAGTTCCCTTAGGAGAAATAATTTCCCTGAGGAGAATTGCTTCTTCTGTAATAAAATCAAATGCCCAATGTAATAGACAATGTCTGGTTTTGGGGGTTTGTGGCCAATCTGGGGATAGAAAAGCTCTAGGACTTTCCTCTTTCTTTTTCCAGCCCAACTTTGAGATTGAGGCTGAAGGAATGGGTAGAATTGATGGGGTAGGGATTGGAATGGAAGAAGTTACCTTGCAGATTCCTTCAATTCCTATAATGAATACAAAAAGTAGTCAGAATGAGATAGCTGGAGAAGCATTTCTATAGAGATTCAAATTCACTTGTCCCATACAGGAACCAAAAGGAAAAGGCCATTATTAATTTAAGCAATTAGGGAACTTTGAAAGCAATATCCAGCAGGTTAAAAAAAAAAAAACAAAAAAAAAACAAAGAACTGTCCCCAGAGTGCAGTACACGGCCTAGGGAAACAATTTTTATAGCAATTAGAATGAAAAAATGTCATTTCTTAGATGCGCTAGACAGAAGATTGTAATTTTAAACTGGTAATTTTAATGAAAGCTGGAGTCTTCATAAAAAGAAAGCAAATGCTTGAGTGAGTTTGAAATGAAATTAGAGGTGCACATTCTGCCCATTATGGCATTTTCAAATGAATCTTTCTTTCCATACTGTTTTCTGCTCTGTTACACTCTCACCAGAAAATTTCAAAGCCTCACTGCCTGTCTTTGCTTCTCCTGTTTTGTCAACGACGTTAAGGCACTTTACCTCATTTTAACATGAGAGGCCTTGGTTGACTGAGACATCTGATCCATGAGTTGTTTCTCTTCTCTGACAAACAGAACATCACATAGGTGTCAGGGTCCGTGCGTGGGTAGGAAAAGAATTTCCAGAAACGAGGCAGAGTAAGGGGAAAGTACAGTTTATTATTGTGTGTGTGTGTGTGTGTTTGTTTCCTCCATTGAATTTTATTGAAGCTATTAATCTTATCAGTAAGACTGAACATATTCAAGTTTATATAATTTTTTCCTTAAATCACACATTATATTTTGACATATACTTCTGGTTCCCCATTGGCCTTTTAAGGTTCTGTGGGGGTTTGGTTTGTTTTTATTGTTTGTGCTTTGTTTTTCTATATTTTTCTATATACTTATCTCTGTTTTAATTTTTAATTTTTTTCCCTATGTATTACTACTTCCTTGTGAACTCTTTGCTTTCTCTGATTCTTTTTTCCTATAGCACTAAACTCTAATACATACAAATCTTTATCTCCCTATATTTAACTTTGCAGAACTATTATATATTTCTCTTCTATCCTCCAGTTCTCTTTTTCCCTTTTCCCACCATATTTCTTAGTCTGTTCTGTCCTCGTTGCCTTATCCCCAATGGGGACTCTGCTCTAGCATTATTCTCTAACTTGTGCTCTAGTTAGTTTGGTTATTAACTGGTGGATATCATTCTTTGTTTTCTCTATTTGCCATGCTAACGTATTGTACTGTATTATTGGTTGGAATGCTTGGGTTATGTTACAGCTGTATACGTTTGTGTGTATAATTCAATATGCCAGAGAGTAATTGCATAATATCTTAATTGCAATTTGTCAAAGGTATACCTTCTGTTTCTCATTTGCGTATGTTTTAATATCACTTAATGCCATAACAAACCAGCCATAAAATCTTCATTCCCTGGTCAGACAACAAGCCTCGGGGCTTCAGGAGGAGCACTGACCCCAAAACTCTACAATACTAGAGAACGCCTAACACTAGAGAGCACTATACAAGTGAAAATGCCAACAAAGGTCATCACTTGTATGCAAGTCCTGACATCACCCAACCACCAGCATCACCCAGAATAAGAAGCCCCATCCAAACAACAAATACCGACTTTCAAGATTTTCTTCCGCTGCTGTTACACTAAACTTTTTTTTTAAGGCACTTTACCTCATTTTAACATGAGAGGCCTTGGTTGACTGAGACATCTGATCCATGAGTTGTTTCTCTTCTCTGACAAACAGAACATCACATAGGTGTCAGGGTCCGTGCGTGGGTAGGAAAAGAATTTCCAGAAACGAGGCAGAGTAAGGGGAAAGTACAGTTTATTATTGTGTGTGTGTGTGTGTGTTTGTTTCCTCCATTGAATTTTATTGAAGCTATTAATCTTATCAGTAAGACTGAACATATTCAAGTTTATATAATTTTTTCCTTAAATCACACATTATATTTTGACATATACTTCTGGTTCCCCATTGGCCTTTTAAGGTTCTGTGGGGGTTTGGTTTTTTTATTGTTTGTTCTTTGTTTTTCTATTTTTTTCTATATACTTATCTCTGTTTTAATTTTTAATTTTTTTCCCTATGTATTACTACTTCCTTGTGAACTCTTTGCTTTCTCTGATTCTTTTTTCCTATAGCACTAAACTCTAATACATACAAATCTTTATCTCCCTATATTTAACTTTGCAGAACTATTATATATTTCTCTTCTATCCTCCAGTTCTCTTTTTCCCTTTTCCCACCATATTTCTTAGTCTGTTCTGTCCTCGTTGCCTTATCCCCAATGGGGACTCTGCTCTAGCATTATTCTCTAACTTGTGCTCTAGTTAGTTTGGTTATTAACTGGTGGATATCATTCTTTGTTTTCTCTATTTGCCATGCTAACGTATTGTACTGTATTATTGGTTGGAATGCTTGGGTTATGTTACAGCTGTATACGTTTGTGTGTATAATTCAATATGCCAGAGAGTAATTGCATAATATCTTAATTGCAATTTGTCAAAGGTATACCTTCTGTTTCTCATTTGCGTATGTTTTAATATCACTTAATGCCATAACAAACCAGCCATAAAATCTTCATTCCCTGGTCAGACAACAAGCCTCGGGGCTTCAGGGGGGAGCACTGACCCCAAAACTCTACAATACTAGAGAACGCCTAACACTAGAGAGCACTATACAAGTGAAAATGCCAACAAAGGTCATCACTTGTATGCAAGTCCTGACATCACCCAACCACCAGCATCACCCAGAATAAGAAGCCCCATCCAAACAACAAATACCGACAGACGTAACTTTCCTGGAGAAAGGAAACCACAAACAGAGTCAGTTAAAAAATTAATAATAACAATGAAATGGCAGAGAAATACCACACAAGTGAAGGAACAATCTACAAACACACAAGATCAAATCAATGAAGAGAATTTCGACAAACTTTCTGAAAGTGATTTCAGAAGAATGATAGTAAAGATGATCAAAGACACTGAAAACAGAATGTTAGAGAAATTGCAAGACACAACTAACACACTGAATAAAGAAATACAACAACTTACCAAAAAAGTAACAGAGAAAAACAACTCAATTGCTGAACTTAAAAACACTGCAGAAGGAATCAAGAGCAGAGTATCTGAGACAGAAGACCAGATAAGTGAGCTGGAAGATACAACGGAGGAAGTAACTGCTGAAAAACAGAATCCAGCTCAAAGAATGAAAAGAGCAGAGGATAGCCTCAGACACCTCTGGGATAATATCAAATGCACCAATATTTGAATTATAGGGGTTCCAGAAGAAGAATAAACAAAGAAAAGATATGAGAAAATTTTTGAAGAGATTCTAGTTGAAAATTTCCCCAACATGGGAGAAGAAATAGTCAATCAAGTCCAAGAAGCACAAAGAGTACCATACAGAATCAACCCGAGAAGAAACACACCAAGGCACGTATTAATGAAGCTAACACAAATGAAACACAAAGAAAGAATTCTCAAAGCAGCAAGGGAAAAGCAACTAGTGTCATAGAAGGGAAAGCCCATACGTTTAACAGCTGATCTTTCAACAGAATCTCTGCAGGCCAGAAGGGAATGGCAAGACACATTTAAGGTGCTGAAACAGAATAACCTGCAACCAAGAGTCCTCTACTCTTCAAGGATCTCATTCAAAATTGATGGAGAAATCAAAAGCTTTACAGATAAGCAAAATTTAAAAGAATTTAGTAACACCAAACCAGCCTTACAACAAATGTTAAAGGGACTTATATAGACAACAAGTATAAAATAAGAAGCCCCATCCAAACAACAAATACCGACAGACGTAACTTTCCTGGAGAAAGGAAACCACAAACAGAGTCAGTTAAAAAATTAATAATAACAATGAAATGGCAGAGAAATACCACACAAGTGAAGGAACAATCTACAAACACACAAGATCAAATCAATGAAGAGAATTTCGACAAACTTTCTGAAAGTGATTTCAGAAGAATGATAGTAAAGATGATCAAAGACACTGAAAACAGAATGTTAGAGAAATTGCAAGACACAACTAACACACTGAATAAAGAAATACAACAACTTACCAAAAAAGTAACAGAGAAAAACAACTCAATTGCTGAACTTAAAAACACTGCAGAAGGAATCAAGAGCAGAGTATCTGAGACAGAAGACCAGATAAGTGAGCTGGAAGATACAACGGAGGAAGTAACTGCTGAAAAACAGAATCCAGCTCAAAGAATGAAAAGAGCAGAGGATAGCCTCAGACACCTCTGGGATAATATCAAATGCACCAATATTTGAATTATAGGGGTTCCAGAAGAAGAATAAACAAAGAAAAGATATGAGAAAATTTTTGAAGAGATTCTAGTTGAAAATTTCCCCAACATGGGAGAAGAAATAGTCAATCAAGTCCAAGAAGCACAAAGAGTACCATACAGAATCAACCCGAGAAGAAACACACCAAGGCACGTATTAATGAAGCTAACACAAATGAAACACAAAGAAAGAATTCTCAAAGCAGCAAGGGAAAAGCAACTAGTGTCATAGAAGGAAAGCCCATACGTTTAACAGCTGATCTTTCAACAGAATCTCTGCAGGCCAGAAGGGAATGGCAAGACACATTTAAGGTGCTGAAACAGAATAACCTGCAACCAAGAGTCCTCTACTCTTCAAGGATCTCATTCAAAATTGATGGAGAAATCAAAAGCTTTACAGATAAGCAAAATTTAAAAGAATTTAGTAACACCAAACCAGCCTTACAACAAATGTTAAAGGGACTTATATAGACAACAAGCATAAGAGAAGAAGTAGATCCACAAAACAAGGCCATCATAAAATCTAAGAAGATGACAATAGGATCATTTGTATCAATAATTACTTTGAATGTCAATGGACTAAATGCCCCAACCAAAAGACACAGACTGGCTGAATGCATTCAAAAACAAGACCCATACATATGCTGCCTCCAGGAAACTCACTTCAGGCCTACAGACACTCATAGACTGAAAGGGAGAGGCTGGGAAAAGATATTGCATGCAAATGGAAATCAAAAGAAAGCTGGAGTAGCAAGCCTCATATCAGACAAAATAGACCTCAAAATAAAGAAGATTAGAAGAGACAAGACAGGACACTACATAATGATCAAGGGATCGATCCAAGAGGAAGACATAACAATCATAAATATCTATGCACCCAACGCAGGAGCACCCCAATACATAAGACAAACACTTTCAAACATAAAAGAAGAAATCGACAATAACACTATAATAGTAGGAGACTTTAATACTCCTCTCACACCAATGGACAGATCATCAAAACAGAAAATTAATAAAGAAACGTAAGCCTTAAATGCCACACGAGAAAATATGGACCTCATGGATATCTTCAGGACCTTCTATCCAAAAGCAGAAGAATACACTTTCTTCTCAAGTGCTCATGGAACATTCTCCAGGATAGACCACATCTTGGGCCACAAATCAAACCTCAGTCAATTCAAGAAAACTGAAATTCTATCAACCATCATCTCGGACCACAATGCAGCGAGACTAGAGATCAACTACAGGAAAAAAACTGCTAAAAACACAGTCCCGTGGAGATCAAACAACACATACCTAAAAAATCAACTGATCATTGAGCAAATCAAAGGAGAAATAAAAAAATTCCTAGAAGAAAATGACAATGAACACACAACAGTGCAAAACCACAAAAGCAGTCCTAAGAGGGAAGTTTATAGCAATACAATCCTACTTCAAGAAACTAGAAAAATATCAAACAGACAACCTAATACTACACTTAAAACAATTGGAGAAAGAAGAACAAAAACACCCCAAAGCAGCAGCAGAAGAGAAATCATAACGATCAGAGCAGAAATAAATGAAAAAGAAATGAAAGAAACAACAGTAAAGATAAAGAAAACGAAAAGCTGGTTCTTTGAAAAGGTCAATAAAATTGACAAACCACTGGTCAGACTCATCAAGAAAAAAAGAGAGAAGAACCAGATCAACAAAATCAAACATGAAAAAAGAGAGATTACAACAGATAATACAGAAATCCAAAGGATTATAAGAGACTATTATGAACAACCCATTCACAAGCTCAGAAATCAAATCTATGATCATAAATCCACCACAAAATAAAAGCCCAGGACTAGAAGGTTTCACAGGTGAATTCCACCAAACATTTAAAAGCTCATGCCTGTCCTTCTAAAACTCTTCCAAAAAAGTGCACAGGAAGGAAGACTTCCAAACACATTCTACAAGGCCACCATCAGCCTGATTCCCCAAAACTATACCAACACTGGCGAATTGACCCAACGCAGGAGCACCCCAATACATAAGACAAACACTTTCAAACATAAAAGAAGAAATCGACAATAACACTATAATAGTAGGAGACTTTAATACTCCTCTCACACCAATGGACAGATCATCAAAACAGAAAATTAATAAAGAAACGTAAGCCTTAAATGCCACACGAGAAAATATGGACCTCATGGATATCTTCAGGACCTTCTATCCAAAAGCAGAAGAATACACTTTCTTCTCAAGTGCTCATGGAACATTCTCCAGGATAGACCACATCTTGGGCCACAAATCAAACCTCAGTCAATTCAAGAAAACTGAAATTCTATCAACCATCATCTCGGACCACAATGCAGCGAGACTAGAGATCAACTACAGGAAAAAAACTGCTAAAAACACAGTCCCGTGGAGATCAAACAACACATACCTAAAAAATCAACTGATCATTGAGCAAATCAAAGGAGAAATAAAAAAATTCCTAGAAGAAAATGACAATGAACACACAACAGTGCAAAACCACAAAAGCAGTCCTAAGAGGGAAGTTTATAGCAATACAATCCTACTTCAAGAAACTAGAAAAATATCAAACAGACAACCTAATACTACACTTAAAACAATTGGAGAAAGAAGAACAAAAACACCCCAAAGCAGCAGCAGAAGAGAAATCATAACGATCAGAGCAGAAATAAATGAAAAAGAAATGAAAGAAACAACAGTAAAGATAAAGAAAACGAAAAGCTGGTTCTTTGAAAAGGTCAATAAAATTGACAAACCACTGGTCAGACTCATCAAGAAAAAAAGAGAGAAGAACCAGATCAACAAAATCAAACATGAAAAAAGAGAGATTACAACAGATAATACAGAAATCCAAAGGATTATAAGAGACTATTATGAACAACCCATTCACAAGCTCAGAAATCAAATCTATGATCATAAATCCACCACAAAATAAAAGCCCAGGACTAGAAGGTTTCACAGGTGAATTCCACCAAACATTTAAAAAGCTCATGCCTGTCCTTCTAAAACTCTTCCAAAAAATTGCACGGGAAGGAAGACTTCCAAACACATTCTACAAGGCCACCATCAGCCTGATTCCAAAACCAGACAAAGACAACACAAAAAAAGAAAACTATAGGCCAATTTCACTGGCGAACTTAGATGCCAAAATCCTCAACAAAATCCTAGCAAACAGAATTGAACAACACATCAAAAAACTCATACATCATGATTAAGTCAGTTTTATCCCAGTCATGCAAGGATTCTTCAATATCTGCAAATCAATCAACGTGATACACCATATCAACAATTTGAGAGACAAAAACCACATGATCATCACAATAGATGCAGAAAAAGCCTTCAACAAAGTACAACATCCATTTATGATAAAAACTCTTCAAAATCTCAACATAGTGAAAGCTATATGTGAGAAGCCCACAGCAAACATTATCCTCAATGGTTAAAAACTGAAAGCATTCCCTCTAAGATCAGGAATAAGACAAGGGTGTCCCCTTTCACCACTATTATTCAACAGAGTCCTGGAAGTTCTAGCAACAGCAATAAGAGAAGAGAAAGAAATAAAAAGAATCCAGATTGAAAAAGAAGTCAAACTCTCGCTATTCACAGACGGCATAGTATACATAGAAAACCCCAAAGACACGATTACAATGCTGCTACAGGTAATCAAAGAATTCAACAAAGTCACAGGATACAAAATCAACACACAGAAATCACTAGCATTCCTATACACAAAAAATGAAAAATCAGAAAGTGAAATCAAAGAGGAAATACCCTTCACCATTGCAACCAAAAGAATAAAATATCTAGGAATAAACCTACCCAAAGAAACAAAAGACCTGTACACAGAAAATTGCAAGACACTCATGAGAGACATCAAAGAAGACTTAAACAAATGGAGAGAGATTCCATGTTCCTGGGTTAGAAGAATCAATATTGTGAAATGACTGTACTACCAAATATCATCTACAGATTCAGTGCAATCCCTATCAAACTACTAATGACATTCTTCACAGAACTAGACCAAAGAATAACATAGTTCATGTGGAAACACAAAAGACCTTGAATAGCCAAAGCAATCCTGAGGAAGAAGAATGGAGCTGGAGGGATCAGCCTCCCCAACTTCAGACTCTACTACAAAGCAACAGTCATCTAGACAGTATGATACTGGTACAAAATCAGAACTATAGACCAATGGAACAAGATAGAGAACCCAGAGATAAACCCACGCACCTATGGGTACCTTATTTTTGACAAAGGAGGCAAACATATAAAATCGGACAAAGACAACCTCTTCAACAAATGGTGCTAGGAAAACTGGACAGCTACAAGCAAAAAAAATGAAGTTGGAACATTCCCTGACACCATCCACAAAGATCAACTCAAAATGGAATAAAGACTTAAATGTAAGACCAGAAACCATCAAGCTCTTAGAGGAGAATATAGGCAAAACCCTCAAGGACAGAAATCAAAGCAAGATCTTCTCTGACCCACCTACTAGAATAGCGGAACTAAAAAGACAAATGAACATGTGGGACCTCATGAAACTTCAAAGCTTTTGTACAGCAAAAGAAACGACAAAAAAAGGCAGAAAGACAACCCACAGAATGGGAGAAAACCATAGCAAATGAAACAACAGACAAAGAATTAATCTCCAAAATCTACAAGCAACTCAGACAACTCAACACTGGAAAAATGAACAACCCAATCAAAAAATGGAAAAAGGACCTAAACAGACACCTCTCCAAAGAGGACATACAGATGGCCCAAAAATCCATGAAACAATGCTCAACTTCACTTATAATCAGAGAAATGCAATTCAAAACTACAATGAGATATCACCTCACACCCGTCAGAATGGCCATCTTCAAGAAATCTGCAGACAATAAATGCTGGAGAGGGTGCAGAGAAAAGGGAACCCTCTTGCATTGCTGGTGGGAATGTAAATTGATACAGCCTCTATGGAAGACAGTCTGGAGATTTCTTAAAAAACTAAAAATAGAAGCACCCTATGACCCAGCAATCCCACTCTTAGACTTATATCCTGATGAAATCAAAACTGAAAGAAGCACCTGTACCCCAATGTTCATTGCAGCTCTCTATACAATAGCCAAAACATGGAAGCAACCTAGATGTCCATCGACGAATGAATGGATCCAGAAGCTCTGGTACATATATACAATGGAATACTACTCAGCTGTATGTGGAAACACAAAAGACCTTGAATAGCCAAAGCAATCCTGAGGAAGAAGAATGGAGCTGGAGGGATCAGCCTCCCCAACTTCAGACTCTACTACAAAGCAACAGTCATCTAGACAGTATGATACTGGTACAAAATCAGAACTATAGACCAATGGAACAAGATAGAGAACCCAGAGATAAACCCACGCACCTATGGGTACCTTATTTTTGACAAAGGAGGCAAACATATAAAATCGGACAAAGACAACCTCTTCAACAAATGGTGCTAGGAAAACTGGACAGCTACAAGCAAAAAAAATGAAGTTGGAACATTCCCTGACACCATCCACAAAGATCAACTCAAAATGGAATAAAGACTTAAATGTAAGACCAGAAACCATCAAGCTCTTAGAGGAGAATATAGGCAAAACCCTCAAGGACAGAAATCAAAGCAAGATCTTCTCTGACCCACCTACTAGAATAGCGGAACTAAAAAGACAAATGAACATGTGGGACCTCATGAAACTTCAAAGCTTTTGTACAGCAAAAGAAACGACAAAAAAAGGCAGAAAGACAACCCACAGAATGGGAGAAAACCATAGCAAATGAAACAACAGACAAAGAATTAATCTCCAAAATCTACAAGCAACTCAGACAACTCAACACTGGAAAAATGAACAACCCAATCAAAAAATGGAAAAAGGACCTAAACAGACACCTCTCCAAAGAGGACATACAGATGGCCCAAAAATCCATGAAACAATGCTCAACTTCACTTATAATCAGAGAAATGCAATTCAAAACTACAATGAGATATCACCTCACACCCGTCAGAATGGCCATCTTCAAGAAATCTGCAGACAATAAATGCTGGAGAGGGTGCGGAGAAAAGGGAACCCTCTTGCATTGCTGGTGGGAATGTAAATTGATACAGCCTCTATGGAAGACAGTCTGGAGATTTCTTAAAAAACTAAAAATAGAAGCACCCTATGACCCAGCAATCCCACTCTTAGACTTATATCCTGATGAAATCAAAACTGAAAGAAGCACCTGTACCCCAATGTTCATTGCAGCTCTCTATACAATAGCCAAAACATGGAAGCAACCTAGATGTCCATCGACGAATGAATGGATCCAGAAGCTCTGGTACATATATACAATGGAATACTACTCAGCTGTTAAAAGAAATGCAGAAGACTCAATCCTAATGAAGTGGCTGGCTCTAGAACCTATCATAAAAAGTGAAGTAAGTCAGAAAGAGAAAGACAAATACAGTATACTAACACACATATATGGAATCTAGTAGGACGGTCTTGATATCACACACAGGGAACTCATGAAAAAAAAAAAAAGACAGAGCATAGACATAGGGACATCGTGGTGAAGAAATAGGGAGGGGGAAGCATGGAGGAAGTAACAAGGAAACCTATAGTGTTATGTGTGGAAAAGATAGCTAGTGTCACAGTGCTAAGGGAATAGGAGTGCTTACAATGGCTTGGGGCAAAGGTCTGGAGGGAGGGATGGGGGATCTGGGTGGGTGGGGACCATGGATATGCATATGACTGATCTGGGAACATACATGTATGTGAACAACAAAACTCTGTAAAACCTTTAAAATAAAGAATAAAAAAAAAAAAAAAAAAGAAAAAACTACAATGAGATATCACCTCACACCTGTCAGAATGGCCATCATCCACAAATTGACAGACAATAAATGCTGGAGAGGGTGTGGAGAAAAGGGAACACTCCTGCATTGCTGGTGGGGATGTAAATTGATACAGCCTCTATGGAAGACAGTCTGGAGATTTCTTTAAAAACTAAAACTAGAAGCACCATATGACCCAGCAATGCCACTCTTAGGCTTATACCCTGATCAAATTAAATCCAAAAGAAGCACCTGCACCCCAGTGTTCATTGTAGCTCTCTATACAACAGCTAGAATATGGAAGCAACCTAGATGTCCATCCATGAATGAACGGAAACAAAAGCTCATGTACATATATACAATGGAATACTACACAGCTGTAAAAAGAAATGCAGAAAACTCAGCCCTAATGAGGTGGCTGGATCTAGAACGTATCCTAAAAAGTGAAGTCAGTCAGAAAGAGAAGGACAAACAGTATATTAACACATATATATGGAATCTAGCAGGATGGTGATGATGGCACACGCAGTGAAGCAATGGAAAGACAGACATGGACAGTGGACATGTGGACATTGTGGGGAAGGAACAGAGGGTGGGAGGTGTAAAGGAAGTAGCATGAAGGCCTGTACTATCATAAGTGAAGAAAATAGCCATAGTCATTGCTCTGTGAGAAAAGCAGATCATTCAGGCTTGCTGTGTGACGATCAGGAGGGGTGGGAAGGGAGGGATATACATATGACTAATCTGGGAACATGCATATCTGTAAACAACAAAACTCTGTAAAGGTTAAAAGTAAAATAAAGGTTTAAAAAAAAAAAAAACAAGAAATTTACGGGCGTGGTGGAGGCCTCGCTTCATACCATGCAGTGGTCCTATAGGGAAATCCACCCATTAAATAAAATATTTGCTCCTCCGAGGGTTGCACATAAGAACTAGCCATTCAGTGACCTGAGCAGCCATGGTGGTCTTAGATTGCCCAAGGCAGGTTCCGATACACATAAAAGCTGGAACAACTCTGGGGTGACTCTTGGAGGAGTTAAGCTCACAAGCAGCACATGGCCCACGACACAATGTCACGAGTAATTTTATCCCTGACAAATTAAACTTAAAATGGAGAAAAGAATCTCTCATAAACAGGAACGAGGGATGTCAGAAAGCCAAAGTCAATGTCTGATTAACACTCCAGCCAGATTCACATAAAATGTGTATGGAACTTACTCTTGCAAGTACTTAGTAAATTGGGAAACTATACTAAAAAAGGTCTAATGTAAAATACTAAATTGGGGTTCTTCCTATTCCAAAATTAGTATTTTGTGCACACAGTTAAAAATGCCAGCTGTGCTTACTTTGCTATCTTGAAGCTTCAAAAAAGTAAAAACAGGAGTAACTTAACTAAAATGGTTGCTAACACTGACTCTGCCAGGTAACAGGTCTAATGAGAGACCAAAAGGTCAGTATTTGACATTTATACCATTTAGACTTTATTTTGCTATCTTTGAAGTGATCTTGCCACTTGGCTTCTGATTTTGAGATCTCTCTTTGTCTTTTGTTTCATTTGAAGTTGCACTCCCAACTACTGAGTTTCTGAATCATAAAAGTGAAGAAAAATAGCCCTAATGAGGTGGCTGGATCTAGAACGTATCCTAAAAAGTGAAGTCAGTCAGAAAGAGAAGGACAAATACAGTATATTAACACATATATATGGAATCTAGTAGGATGGTGATGATGGCACACGAAGTGAAGCAATGGAAAGACAGACATGGACAGTGGACATGTGGACATTGTGGGGAAGGAACAGAGGGTGGGAGGTGTAAAGGAAGTAGCATGAAGGCCTGTACTATCATAAGTGAAGAAAATAGCCATAGTCATTGCTCTGTGAGAAAAGCAGATCATTCAGGCTTGCTGTGTGACGATCAGGAGGGGTGGGAAGGGAGGGATATACATATGACTAATCTGGGAACATGCATATCTGTAAACAACAAAACTCTGTAAAGGTTAAAAGTAAAAAAAAGGATTAAAAAAAAAAAAAACAAGAAATTTACGGGCGTGGTGGAGGCCTCGCTTCATACCATGCAGTGGTCCTATAGGGAAATCCACCCATTAAATAAAATATTTGCTCCTCCGAGGGTTGCACATAAGAACTAGCCATTCAGTGACCTGAGCAGCCATGGTGGTCTTAGATTGCCCAAGGCAGGTTCCGATACACATAAAAGCTGGAACAACTCTGGGGTGACTCTTGGAGGAGTTAAGCTCACAAGCAGCACATGGCCCACGACACAATGTCACGAGTAATTTTATCCCTGACAAATTAAACTTAAAATGGAGAAAAGAATCTCTCATAAACAGGAACGAGGGATGTCAGAAAGCCAAAGTCAATGTCTGATTAACACTCCAGCCAGATTCACATAAAATGTGTATGGAACTTACTCTTGCAAGTACTTAGTAAATTGGGAAACTATACTAAAAAAGGTCTAATGTAAAATACTAAATTGGGGTTCTTCCTATTCCAAAATTAGTATTTTTGTGCACACAGTTAAAAATGCCAGCTGTGCTTACTTTGCTATCTTGAAGCTTCAAAAAAGTAAAAACAGGAGTAACTTAACTAAAATGGTTGCTAACACTGACTCTGCCAGGTAACAGGTCTAATGAGAGACCAAAAGGTCAGTATTTGACATTTATACCATTTAGACTTTATTTTGCTATCTTTGAAGTGATCTTGCCACTTGGCTTCTGATTTTGAGATCTCTCTTTGTCTTTTGTTTCATTTGAAGTTGCACTCCCAACTACTGAGTTTCTGAAAAACACTTCCTCTAAAGTTTCACAACTCATTTGAGAAGCCCCTAGAAATTTCAAGTGGCTGGTCAACCTATAGCTAAACTCTGGAGGCTTAAAACATTCTCTTGGTAAAATCTGTGGCAGTGCATTGAAAAGATTGGCTCTGGCTCTAATATTTCAAGAAGGCAAAAGGTTTCTGCTATTATGCTTTCTAGGGTAATGATACTCAGAAGAGACGTTTTGGGTTATTTTTTCACTACCTTTTGGTTTAATGCTTCTGTGGTCAGAAATGTACTGTATGCTGTATGCACACAGGGACATGGTGTTTCCCCTCACAGTGTTGGCATGAGAAACATTCTAAAAGGATACTCTGTTGCATGCCAGGTGGCATCAGAGGTAAAGGGAAAACCAAGTGTGTGAGGGTGCAGACAGGTCTACCCCCTGGGTGCTGCCTCGCCTCATCTCCTCGGAGGTAGGACTGAGAGAAGACGGTGACTTACTGTGTCGGTATGGGACAAACTAAGTCCGAGCAGAGATGGACTCCGGCGAACAGTCTGTCTTCACCACTATCTAGAGCAGGGAGGGATGCCTCCAGTGGAAAAAAGCAAGGGCACTAGACACTGCTGTTTTCTCTCTTACAGATGGGAGCTTCACAAAGTTCCAAGACCCCCAATCCCTTGGACTGTATTCTAAGAACCTGGGATAGATTTGACCCTCAAAGCTTAAAAAAGGACACACCTGACTTTCTTTTACGAATCTGCATGGACACAATATCCACTAGAACATAGTAAATGTTGACTAGTTAAAGGGTCTGTCAATTACAACACCGTGTCACAATAGAGTTGTTCTGTAGGAAGCAAGGAGAATGAGTAAAAGTGCCATACATATTACTTTTTTTCTCTCTCTGTGAGACGTGCCAGACTGACATCTTAAAGGTCAAATTTGGTTGTAAAGTCTTTGGCTAGGATGAGCAAGAGGACGAGATGGAAGATGAGGCACAAGATAAAGATAATGAAAAACAAGTTTCTCTAGTCTTAAAATACATGCAAAGGATAGCTAGAGAAGCTGGAAAACAGCTGCATAAGTTACTATCTCTCTTTTTTTTTTGATATTTGTTGATAAAACTTCCTAAATTATTCTAATGAAGTACTTTTGACTTCTAGTTAACTTTGTGATGCTTCAAAGAGCTGAAACATCTCAAAGAGAGGTATTACACTAATTAAGTTCATTTTGTATGTTGAATTATATGGGAGGTGTTGTCAAATAAATGCTAAGTATATGGTTATATGATAAATGTTACTAATACAGATATCCTAGAAACAATATGAGGTTCCTGAAATTCTGACATGCTCAAGTAAATATGATCAGTCATAATCTAGTTTTTCAAAACTGGTTCCTCTTCAAGAAGATCAATAGAAAGGACTCTTAGATGAATACCATTTTCTAAACTGGGTAAATAATGAAAAGATTCTAATGAAAAAACCCGATGACTTCACAAAGGTTAACAAAAGGACTGAATGAACTGGCAAATATGCTTATAACTTTATGGTTTATCTAAAAATTACTAGTTTGAATCTGTGTTTTCCAGGTGTAAGAAAACCTTCTCCTCGAACTAATTATGACTTAATTATAAATTATAATTTATAAACAAATTGAAACATTTATCTTTTCTCTGTCTCTGACCTCTCCAGAGACTGGAATTTCTTAACTTTCAGTAGCTATATCAGATAAGTTAGGAAAGTTATCTCACTAACAGGTACAAAAGTCTAAAAGAATTTTGGAAAAGTTGAAAAGGAAAAAATTCACTTAGATCTATTTGGTAACATCTGTGATAAGCCTTTGGTCTTCTAACCTTCCTAGCCCTGAAAGGCTGTATTTTAAAAGTTCATTGTGAGACTCTGAAATTTCAACAAAACAAAAAGGTCTACAATCATTTGTGATTATATAAATAATCAGGCTAAGCCTTTGAGGCCAGATCTATATCAAAAACAAGTCTTAGTTTGGTTGTACTTGAAAAATGGAAGATGAGGCACAAGATAAAGATAATGAAAAACAAGTTTCTCTAGTCTTAAAATACATGCAAAGGATAGCTAGAGAAGCTGGAAAACAGCTGCATAAGTTACTATCTCTCTTTTTTTTTTGATATTTGTTGATAAAACTTCCTAAATTATTCTAATGAAGTACTTTTGACTTCTAGTTAACTTTGTGATGCTTCAAAGAGCTGAAACATCTCAAAGAGAGGTATTACACTAATTAAGTTCATTTTGTATGTTGAATTATATGGGAGGTGTTGTCAAATAAATGCTAAGTATATGGTTATATGATAAATGTTACTAATACAGATATCCTAGAAACAATATGAGGTTCCTGAAATTCTGACATGCTCAAGTAAATATGATCAGTCATAATCTAGTTTTTCAAAACTGGTTCCTCTTCAAGAAGATCAATAGAAAGGACTCTTAGATGAATACCATTTTCTAAACTGGGTAAATAATGAAAAGATTCTAATGAAAAAACCCGATGACTTCACAAAGGTTAACAAAAGGACTGAATGAACTGGCAAATATGCTTATAACTTTATGGTTTATCTAAAAATTACTAGTTTGAATCTGTGTTTTCCAGGTGTAAGAAAACCTTCTCCTCGAACTAATTATGACTTAATTATAAATTATAATTTATAAACAAATTGAAACATTTATCTTTTCTCTGTCTCTGACCTCTCCAGAGACTGGAATTTCTTAACTTTCAGTAGCTATATCAGATAAGTTAGGAAAGTTATCTCACTAACAGGTACAAAAGTCTAAAAGAATTTTGGAAAAGTTGAAAAGGAAAAAATTCACTTAGATCTATTTGGTAACATCTGTGATAAGCCTTTGGTCTTCTAACCTTCCTAGCCCTGAAAGGCTGTATTTTAAAAGTTCATTGTGAGACTCTGAAATTTCAACAAAACAAAAAGGTCTACAATCATTTGTGATTATATAAATAATCAGGCTAAGCCTTTGAGGCCAGATCTATATCAAAAACAAGTCTTAGTTTGGTTGTACTTGAAAAAATTGAAGGTGATTCTATGGACAAAAAGATGTTTCAATTAATGTTAAACCCCAGTTTGTTAATAGAGATATGTATTTATTAAGACTCATTTTCTGGACAGTTCTTTCCTGTTAAAGTATATTAATGTAAAATTTAATGAAATTATTGAAGGAAAGTCTAGGTTTGTTTCTGAAGCTTCTCTCAGTAGCTTCAGATCTTTGGATATCTTTGTATGAACAGATGCCTCACAACCTGCAAACAAGACTGGAAAATGACATAATTTAACGGACTGTCTGACTGTCTTCAGCCTGAATGGAAGGACCTTTTTATCAGGTACTCCTAACTAGTTCATACACAGTGAAATTAAAGGACAGTTTGACTCTTGGATTGATTCCCAATTCCAAAGATCTCTGCACTGGACTCATAGAGACGTCTGCTGACCTCAATCTGTGTTTTCCAGGTGTAAGAAAATCTTCCCCTCAAACTAATTATGACTTAATAGTAATTTGGTAAAGCATAAATCACCTTAAAATGATGCTGGAGCAGAGGGAACTGCACTATACTAGGATGAGAAGAAGACGACATCAACAGTAGACACAGCTAGCCCAAGATGCTGGATCTGACTTGTATGATCTTTTATAATGTTTTCTTGATTTCTTGGACTTTTACTTATTAGTCAAATGTTTTCTATCATGGACGTAATTCTATGCTAGTTTAAATCTCAATTCAATTGTTGGGTTGTGGCTAATTACCTGTGTTTATTATTCTGGCTTACCTTAGTGGATTTCTCTCTGCCAGGGCTATGATCTGATACCCACTAACATTTTTATTTTAGAAGAGAGTCTGGTTCTACTCTGTCTTCATGGTATTACTAGATGGGATTCTCTCTGCTGACCAGTTAATACCTGCTCTGACCCTGTTCTCTTAGGGTCATTCAAACTCAATCAAAGTGACAAACCTAAGTCTTAATAAAAAGCCTGTAACCTCTCGTCTCTTAAAGGGAAAACTCGCATAATTATGAGACAGATCTATATGGTTAACACAGACTATGGTCATCTAAGCTTAAAAAGTTTGAAACAATTAAATCATACTTAAAAAAGATGATCAACCTAATAACATTAGAAAACTAGGCTGGGTACTTTATGAACTATGCCTATTATTACCCTTAAAAGAGACAGTGACTGGTATGGGATTCAGTAGATTTATGACAATAATTTATGGCCTTGATATTAACAGAGATACATATAAAAGTTCTAGCCTAGGATTCACATAAATTTAAGGTCATATGTGTTAACAAATAAGGGGAAACTCCCAAAAATCTACCATTAGCATCATCCCAATGGATGACAAGAACTATATTTTACTAGTATGACAATTATTCTTTGTGTCTTCAATGGGATTAAAAATATAATTGACCATATCAAAGCCTTAACAATTTTCATAAACTTTAAATGATAGTAACTGGGCTATTAGCCTGTGAAATTCTGAGATGTCTATATTGAGAAAGGCAGTGTTACACAACTGCAAGGCCCTTGGCACCATATAGCATCTCAAGGAGGTTATCTGTGCTTTAATTCAAACTGAATGCTGTACTTCCATACCGGATGAATCTTTTTTTTTTTTTTTAACTTTTATTTTACTTTTAACTTTTACAGAGTATTGTTTTTTACAGATATGCATGTTCCCAAATTACTCATATGTATATCCCCAGCATCCCACCCCTCCAGACCATCACACAGCACTCCTGCAGGATCCCCTTTTCTCACAAAACAATGACTATAGCTATTTTCTTCACATATGATAGTATAGGTTTTCTGCTACTTCCTTTACATTTCCTACCCCTGTTCATTGCCTACAATGTCCATATGTCTACTGTGCATGTCTGTCTTTCCATTGCTTCACTGCATGTGTTATTACCATCCTACTAGATTCCACATATATGTGTTAGTATATTGTACTTGTCCTTCTCTTTCTGACTAACTTCACTTTCTATGATAGTTTCTAGATCCAGCCACCTCATTAGGACTGAGCCTTCTGCACTTCTTTTTACAGCTGTGTAGTATTCTATTGTATATATGTACCAGAGCTTCTTTATATATTCATTCGTGGATGGACATCTAAGTTGCTTCCATGTTCTAGCTATTGTATAGAGAGCTGCAATGAACATTGGGGTACAGGTGCTTCTGTCAGTTTTGATTTCATCAGGGGATAAGCCTAGTAGTGGGATTGCTGAGTCATATGGTGCTTCTATTTTTAGTTTTTAAGAAATCTCCAGACTATCTTCCTTAGAGACTGTATCAATCGATATTCCCACCAGCAAAGCAAGAGGGTTCCCTTTTCTCCACACCCTCTCCAGCATTTATTGTCTGTCAATTTGTGGATGATGGCCATTCTGACCAGTGTGAGGTGATATTTCATTGTAGTTTTTTTTTTTTTTTTAAACTTTTTATTTATTTATTTTTTGGCTGTGCTGGATCTTTGTTGATGTGTGGGTTTAGCTGCTCTGCGGTATGTGGGATCTTCCCGGATCAGGGATCGAACCTGTGTCTCCTGCATTGGCAGAGAGGTTCTTATCCACTGAGCCACAAGGGAAGGCCCTCATTGTAGTTTTTTTTTTTTTTTTTTTTTAATCCTGGGAGCACAGCAGAGACACTGCATGGGTTTTTTTTGTTTTTGTTTTTTAATTTTATTTATTTATCTTTTGGAGGGTGGGGTGGGGAGGGAAGGGGATGGGCGGGCCACTTCTATTGGTCTTTCATCTCTCCATTTTCATCCATCTCCGTTCCTTGGCTCCTGTGGGCCCCTCATTGCGGTGGCCACTGTCGTCGCAGAGCACCGGCTCTGGGCGCACACGCGCCAGAGCTCCAGCTCGGTAATTGGACACATCGGTCCAGCCACTCCGCGGCACGTGGGATCTTCCCAGGCCAGGGATCGAACCAGCACCCCTTGCACTGCAAGGCGGTGTCTTTACCCACTGGACCACCAGGGGAAGCCCTCATTGTAGCTTTGATTTGCATTTCTCTATAAGCGAGGTTGAGCATTGTTTCATGTGTTTTGGGGCCATCTGTATGTCCTCTTTGGAGAGATGTCTGTTTAGGTCCTACCGGGCCAGCCAGCTGTTGAACAGATCCTGAAGAGAGTGGCAGATAGGCTAAGAAAAGAAAGAAGGACAGAAAAGATGAGGTTGAGAGGGACAGCAAGAGGTAGACAACTCTACAGGTTGCTGACAAGTTGCTGACAAGTTTATTGAATTCGCTCATACATTTTATACTTCTCAAAATCAGATAACACACAGCAAACAATTGTGTATACGTGCTTTAGGTCAGGTTTTTCGGACCTAGCATTTTGTTAGTGTCTAGCAGGAAGATCATAAACTAGGTGTTACCTCCTGGGATGTCATTAACATATTCAAAGTTCTTTAGATTACAGTGGTTCCGGGGCATAATGCCCCTCAAGCCCTTTTCATCTGTACCGAGGCTCCAGGTGTCCTTTACAATAGCTCAGGAATGTCTTCACAATACCTGGGGTGACAGGACAGAGAGCTATGCTATTATCAGCCCCTGTTTCCAGGGCACTCCCAGAGCCATGTTTCCTTAAAAGAAATCCCTTGAAACAGGGCAGCTCCCCGCAAGGTCGTTTTCCCATTTTAAAAAGAAACTTTTATTTTACTTTTAACCTTTACAGAGTTTTGTTGTTTACAGATGTGTATGTTCTCAAATTGGTCATATGTATATTCCCCCCATCCCAACCCTCCAGACCATCATACAGCACCAGTGAATGATCTGCTTTTCTCAGAGAGGATTGACTATAGCTATTTTCTTCACATATGATACTACAGGCCTTCATGCTACTTCCTTTATGCCTCCCACCCTCTGTTCCTTCCCCACAATGTCCACATGTCCACTGTCCATGTGTGTCTTCACGTTGCTTCACTGCATATGCCATCATCACCATCATGCTAGATTCCATATATATATTTGTTAGTATATTGTACTTGTCCTTCTCTTTCTGACTGACTTCACTTTTTAGGATACGTTCTAGATCCAGCCACCTCATTAGGGCTGAGTTTTCTGCATTTCTTTTTACAGCTGTGTAGTATTCCATTGTATATATGTACATGAGCTTTTGTTTCCGTTCATTCATGGATGGACATCTAGGTTGCTTCCATATTCTAGCTGTTGTATAGAGAGCTACAATGAACACTGGGGTGCAGGTGCTTCTTTTGGATTTAATTTGATCAGGGTATAAGCCTAAGAGTGGCATTGCTGGGTCATATGGTGCTTCTAGTTTTAGTTTTTAAAGAAACTATGTGAATCCTAGGCTAGAACTTTTATATGTATCTCTGTTAATATCAAGGCCATAAATTATTGTCATAAATCTACTGAATCCCATACCAGTCACTGTCTCTTTTAAGGGTAATAATAGGCATAGTTCATAAAGTACCCAGCCTAGTTTTCTAATGTTATTAGGTTGATCATCTTTTTTAAGTATGATTTAATTGTTTCAAACTTTTTAAGCTTAGATGACCATAGTCTGTGTTAACCATATAGATCTGTCTCATAATTATGCGAGTTTTCCCTTTAAGAGACGAGAGGTTACAGGCTTTTTATTAAGACTTAGGTTTGTCACTTTGATTGAGTTTGAATGACCCTAAGAGAACAGGGTCAGAGCAGGTATTAACTGGTCAGCAGAGAGAATCCCATCTAGTAATACCATGAAGACAGAGTAGAACCAGACTCTCTTCTAAAATAAAAATGTTAGTGGGTATCAGATCATAGCCCTGGCAGAGAGAAATCCACTAAGGTAAGCCAGAATAATAAACACAGGTAATTAGCCACAACCCAACAATTGAATTGAGATTTAAACTAGCATAGAATTACGTCCATGATAGAAAACATTTGACTAATAAGTAAAAGTCCAAGAAATCAAGAAAACATTATAAAAGATCATACAAGTCAGATCCAGCATCTTGGGCTAGCTGTGTCTACTGTTGATGTCGTCTTCTTCTCATCCTAGTATAGTGCAGTTCCCTCTGCTCCAGCATCATTTTAAGGTGATTTATGCTTTACCAAATTACTATTAAGTCATAATTAGTTTGAGGGGAAGATTTTCTTACACCTGGAAAACACAGATTGAGGTCAGCAGACGTCTCTATGAGTCCAGTGCAGAGATCTTTGGAATTGGGAATCAATCCAAGAGTCAAACTGTCCTTTAATTTCACTGTGTATGAACTAGTTAGGAGTACCTGATAAAAAGGTCCTTCCATTCAGGCTGAAGACAGTCAGACAGTCCGTTAAATTATGTCATTTTCCAGTCTTGTTTGCAGGTTGTGAGGCATCTGTTCATACAAAGATATCCAAAGATCTGAAGCTACTGAGAGAAGCTTCAGAAACAAACCTAGACTTTCCTTCAATAATTTCATTAAATTTTACATTAATATACTTTAACAGGAAAGAACTGTCCAGAAAATGAGTCTTAATAAATACATATCTCTATTAACAAACTGGGGTTTAACATTAATTGAAACATCTTTTTGTCCATAGAATCACCTTCAATTTTTTCAAGTACAACCAAACTAAGACTTGTTTTTGATATAGATCTGGCCTCAAAGGCTTAGCCTGATTATTTATATAATCACAAATGATTGTAGACCTTTTTGTTTTGTTGAAATTTCAGAGTCTCACAATGAACTTTTAAAATACAGCCTTTCAGGGCTAGGAAGGTTAGAAGACCAAAGGCTTATCACAGATGTTACCAAATAGGTCTAAGTGAATTTTTCCTTTTCAACTTTTCCAAAATTCTTTTAGACTTTTGTACCTGTTAGTGAGATAACTTTCCTAACTTATCTGATATAGCTACTGAAAGTTAAGAAATTCCAGTCTCTGGAGAGGTCAGAGACAGAGAAAAGATAAATGTTTCAATTTGTTTATAAATTATAATTTATAATTAAGTCATAATTAGTTCGAGGAGAAGGTTTTCTTACACCTGGAAAACACAGATTCAAACTAGTAATTTTTAGATAAACCATAAAGTTATAAGCATATTTGCCAGTTCATTCAGTCCTTTTGTTAACCTTTGTGAAGTCATCGGGTTTTTTCATTAGAATCTTTTCATTATTTACCCAGTTTAGAAAATGGTATTCATCTAAGAGTCCTTTCTATTGATCTTCTTGAAGAGGAACCAGTTTTGAAAAACTAGATTATGACTGATCATATTTACTTGAGCATGTCAGAATTTCAGGAACCTCATATTGTTTCTAGGATATCTGTATTAGTAACATTTATCATATAACCATATACTTAGCATTTATTTGACAACACCTCCCATATAATTCAACATACAAAATGAACTTAATTAGTGTAATACCTCTCTTTGAGATGTTTCAGCTCTTTGAAGCATCACAAAGTTAACTAGAAGTCAAAAGTACTTCATTAGAATAATTTAGGAAGTTTTATCAACAAATATCAAAAAAAAAGAGATAGTAACTTATGCAGCTGTTTTCCAGCTTCTCTAGCTATCCTTTGCATGTATTTTAAGACTAGAGAAACTTGTTTTTCATTATCTTTATCTTGTGCCTCATCTTCCATCTCGTCCTCTTGCTCATCCTAGCCAAAGACTTTACAACCAAATTTGACCTTTAAGATGTCAGTCTGGCACGTCTTTAATGCACTTTTACTCATTCTCCTTGCTTCCTACAGAACAACTCACCTTCAATTTTTTCAAGTACAACCAAACTAAGACTTGTTTTTGATATAGATCTGGCCTCAAAGGCTTAGCCTGATTATTTATATAATCACAAATGATTGTAGACCTTTTTGTTTTGTTGAAATTTCAGAGTCTCACAATGAACTTTTAAAATACAGCCTTTCAGGGCTAGGAAGGTTAGAAGACCAAAGGCTTATCACAGATGTTACCAAATAGATCTAAGTGAATTTTTTCCTTTTCAACTTTTCCAAAATTCTTTTAGACTTTTGTACCTGTTAGTGAGATAACTTTCCTAACTTATCTGATATAGCTACTGAAAGTTAAGAAATTCCAGTCTCTGGAGAGGTCAGAGACAGAGAAAAGATAAATGTTTCAATTTGTTTATAAATTATAATTTATAATTAAGTCATAATTAGTTCGAGGAGAAGGTTTTCTTACACCTGGAAAACACAGATTCAAACTAGTAATTTTTAGATAAACCATAAAGTTATAAGCATATTTGCCAGCTCATTCAGTCCTTTTGTTAACCTTTGTGAAGTCATCGGGTTTTTTCATTAGAATCTTTTCATTATTTACCCAGTTTAGAAAATGGTATTCATCTAAGAGTCCTTTCTATTGATCTTCTTGAAGAGGAACCAGTTTTGAAAAACTAGATTATGACTGATCATATTTACTTGAGCATGTCAGAATTTCAGGAACCTCATATTGTTTCTAGGATATCTGTATTAGTAACATTTATCATATAACCATATACTTAGCATTTATTTGACAACACCTCCCATATAATTCAACATACAAAATGAACTTAATTAGTGTAATACCTCTCTTTGAGATGTTTCAGCTCTTTGAAGCATCACAAAGTTAACTAGAAGTCAAAAGTACTTCATTAGAATAATTTAGGAAGTTTTATCAACAAATATCAAAAAAAAAAGAGAGATAGTAACTTATGCAGCTGTTTTCCAGCTTCTCTAGCTATCCTTTGCATGTATTTTAAGACTAGAGAAACTTGTTTTTCATTATCTTTATCTTGTGCCTCATCTTCCATCTCGTCCTCTTGCTCATCCTAGCCAAAGACTTTACAACCAAATTTGACCTTTAAGATGTCAGTCTGGCACGTCTCACAGAGAGAGAAAAAAAGTAATATGTATGGCACTTTTACTCATTCTCCTTGCTTCCTACAGAACAACTCTATTGTGACACGGTGTTGTAATTGACAGACCCTTTAACTAGTCAACATTTACTATGTTCTAGTGGATATTGTGTCCATGCAGATTCGTAAAAGAAAGTCAGGTGTGTCCTTTTTTAAGCTTTGAGGGTCAAATCTATCCCAGGTTCTTAGAATACAGTCCAAGGGATTGGGGGTCTTGGAACTTTGTGAAGCTCCCATCTGTAAGAGAGAAAACAGCAGTGTCTAGTGCCCTTGCTTTTTTCCACTGGAGGCATCCCTCCCTGCTCTAGATAGTGGTGAAGACAGACTGTTCGCCGGAGTCCATCTCTGCTCGGACTTAGTTTGTCCCATACCGACACAGTAAGTCACCGTCTTCTCTCAGTCCTACCTCCGAGGAGATGAGGCGAGGCAGCACCCAGGGGGTAGACCTGTCTGCACCCTCACACACTTGGTTTTCCCTTTACCTCTGATGCCACCTGGCATGCAACAGAGTATCCTTTTAGAATGTTTCTCATGCCAACACTGTGGGGGAAACACCATGTCCCTGTGTGCATACAGCATACAGTACATTTCTGACCACAGAAGCATTAAACCAAAGGTAGTGAAAAATAACCCAAAACGTCTCTTCTGAGTATCATTACCCTAGAAAGCATAATAGCAGAAACCTTTTGCCTTCTTGAAATATTAGAGCCAGAGCCAATCTTTTCAATGCACTGCCACAGATTTTACCAAGAGAATGTTTTAAGCCTCCAGAGTTTAGCTATAGGTTGACCAGCCACTTGAAATTTCTAGGGGCTTCTCAAATGAGTTGTGAAACTTTAGAGGAAGTGTTTTTCAGAAACTCAGTAGTTGGGAGTGCAACTTCAAATGAAACAAAAGTCCAGCTTCTCTAGCTATCCTTTGCATGTATTTTAAGACTAGAGAAACTTGTTTTTCATTATCTTTATCTTGTGCCTCATCTTCCATCTCGTCCTCTTGCTCATCCTAGCCAAAGACTTTACAACCAAATTTGACCTTTAAGATGTCAGTCTGGCACGTCTCACAGAGAGAGAAAAAAAGTAATATGTATGGCACTTTTACTCATTCTCCTTGCTTCCTACAGAACAACTCTATTGTGACACGGTGTTGTAATTGACAGACCCTTTAACTAGTCAACATTTACTATGTTCTAGTGGATATTGTGTCCATGCAGATTCGTAAAAGAAAGTCAGGTGTGTCCTTTTTTAAGCTCTGAGGGTCAACTCTATCTCAGTTTTTCAGAATGCAGTCCAAGGGGTTGCGGGTCCTGGAACTTTGTGAAGCTCCCATCTGTAAAAGAGAAAAAAGCAGTGTCTAGTGCCCTTGCTTTTTTCCACCAGAGGCGTCCATCCATGCTCTAGACAGTGGTGAAGACAGACTGTTCGCCGGAGTCCATCTCTGCTCGGACTTAGTTTGTCCCATACCGACACAGTAAGTCACCGTCTTCTCTCAGTCCTACCTCCGAGGAGATGAGGCGAGGCAGCACCCAGGGGGTAGACCTGTCTGCACCCTCACACACTTGGTTTTCCCTTTACCTCTGATGCCACCTGGCATGCAACAGAGTATCCTTTTAGAATGTTTCTCATGCCAACACTGTGAGGGGAAACACCATGTCCCTGTGTGCATACAGCATACAGTACATTTCTGACCACAGAAGCATTAAACCAAAAGGTAGTGAAAAAATAACCCAAAACGTCTCTTCTGAGTATCATTACCCTAGAAAGCATAATAGCAGAAACCTTTTGCCTTCTTGAAATATTAGAGCCAGAGCCAATCTTTTCAATGCACTGCCACAGATTTTACCAAGAGAATGTTTTAAGCCTCCAGAGTTTAGCTATAGGTTGACCAGCCACTTGAAATTTCTAGGGGCTTCTCAAATGAGTTGTGAAACTTTAGAGGAAGTGTTTTTCAGAAACTCAGTAGTTGGGAGTGCAACTTCAAATGAAACAAAAGACAAAGAGAGATCTCAAAATCAGAAGCCAAGTGGCAAGATCACTTCAAAGATAGCAAAATAAAGTCTAAATGGTATAAATGTCAAATACTGACCTTTTGGTCTCTCATTAGACCTGTTACCTGGCAGAGTCAGTGTTAGCAACCATTTTAGTTAAGTTACTCCTGTTTTTACTTTTTTGAAGCTTCAAGATAGCAAAGTAAGCACAGCTGGCATTTTTAACTGTGTGCACAAAAATACTAATTTTGGAATAGGAAGAACCCCAATTTAGTATTTTACATTAGACCTTTTTTAGTATAGTTTCCCAATTTACTAAGTACTTGCAAGAGTAAGTTCCATACACATTTTATGTGAATCTGGCTGGAGTGTTAATCAGACATTGACTTTGGCTTTCTGACATCCCTCGTTCCTGTTTATGAGAGATTCTTTTCTCCATTTTAAGTTTAATTTGTCAGGGATAAAATTACTCGTGACATTGTGTCGTGGGCCATGTGCTGCTTGTGAGCTTAACTCCTCCAAGAGTCACCCCAGAGTTGTTCCAGCTTTTATGTGTATCGGAACCTGCCTTGGGCAATCTAAGACCACCATGGCTGCTCAGGTCACTGAATGGCTAGTTCTTATGTGCAACCCTCGGAGGAGCAAATATTTTATTTAAGGGTTCTTATGTGGGCTCCAAGTCTTCTCTCAGTCCTACCTCCGAGGAGATGAGGAGGCGAGGGAGGGGTAGACCTGTCTGCACCCTCACACACTTGGTTTTCCCTTTACCTCTGATGCCACCTGGCATGCAACAGAGTATCCTTTTAGAATGTTTCTCATGCCAACACTGTGGGGGAAACACCATGTCCCTGTGTGCATACAGCATACAGTACATTTCTGACCACAAAAGCATTAAACCAAAAGGTAGTAAAAAAATAACCCCAAACGTCTCTTCTGAGTATCATTACCCTAGAAAGCATAATAGCAGAAACCTTTTGCCTTCTTGAAATATTAGAGCCAGAGCCAATCTTTTCAATGCACTGCCACAGATTTTACCAAGAGAATGTTTTAAGCCTCCAGAGTTTAGCTATAGGTTGACCAGCCACTTGAAATTTCTAGGGGCTTCTCAAATGAGTTGTGAAACTTTAGAGGAAGTGTTTTTCAGAAACTCAGTAGTTGGGAGTGCAACTTCAAATGAAACAAAAGACAAAGAGAGATCTCAAAATCAGAAGCCAAGTGGCAAGATCACTTCAAAGATAGCAAAATAAAGTCTAAATGGTATAAATGTCAAATACTGACCTTTTGGTCTCTCATTAGACCTGTTACCTGGCAGAGTCAGTGTTAGCAACCATTTTAGTTAAGTTACTCCTGTTTTACTTTTTTGAAGCTTCAAGATAGCAAAGTAAGCACAGCTGGCATTTTTAACTGTGTGCACAAAAATACTAATTTTGGAATAGGAAGAACCCCAATTTAGTATTTTACATTAGACCTTTTTTAGTATAGTTTCCCAATTTACTAAGTACTTGCAAGAGTAAGTTCCATACACATTTTATGTGAATCTGGCTGGAGTGTTAATCAGACATTGACTTTGGCTTTCTGACATCCCTCGTTCCTGTTTATGAGAGATTCTTTTCTCCATTTTAAGTTTAATTTGTCAGGGATAAAATTACTCGTGACATTGTGTCGTGGGCCATGTGCTGCTTGTGAGCTTAACTCCTCCAAGAGTCACCCCAGAGTTGTTCCAGCTTTTATGTGTATCGGAACCTGCCTTGGGCAATCTAAGACCACCATGGCTGCTCAGGTCACTGAATGGCTAGTTCTTATGTGCAACCCTCGGAGGAGCAAATATTTTATTTAATGGGTGGATTTCCCTATAGGACCACTGCATGGTATGAAGCGAGGCCTCCACCACGCCCGTAAATTTCTTGTTTTTTTTTTTTTTAAACCTTTATTTTACTTTTAACCTTTACAGAGTTTTGTTGTTTACAGATATGCATGTTCCCAGATTAGTCATATGTATATCCCTCCCTTCCCACCCCTCCTGATCGTCACACAGCAAGCCTGAATGATCTGCTTTTCTCACAGAGCAATGACTATGGCTATTTTCTTCACTTATGATAGTACAGGCCTTCATGCTACTTCCTTTACACCTCCCACCCTCTGTTCCTTCCCCACAATGTCCACATGTCCACTGTCCATGTCTGTCTTTCCATTGCTTCACTGCGTGTGCCATCATCACCATCCTGCTAGATTCCATATATATGTGTTAATATACTGTTTGTCCTTCTCTTTCTGACTGACTTCACTTTTTAGGATACGTTCTAGATCCAGCCACCTCATTAGGGCTGAGTTTTCTGCATTTCTTTTTACAGCTGTGTAGTATTCCATTGTATATATGTACATGAGCTTTTGTTTCCGTTCATTCATGGATGGACATCTAGGTTGCTTCCATATTCTAGCTGTTGTATAGAGAGCTACAATGAACACTGGGGTGCAGGTGCTTCTTTTGGATTTAATTTGATCAGGGTATAAGCCTAAGAGTGGCATTGCTGGGTCATATGGTGCTTCTAGTTTTAGTTTTTAAAGAAATCTCCAGACTGTCTTCCATAGAGGCTGTATCAATTTACATCCCCACCAGCAATGCAGGAGTGTTCCCTTTTCTCCACACCCTCTCCAGCATTTATTGTCTGTCAATTTGTGGATGATGGCCATTCTGACAGGTGTGAGGTGATATCTCATTGTAGTTTTTTTTTTTTTTTTTTTTAATTTTTTTAAATTTTTATTCTTTATTTTAAAGGTTTTACAGAGTTTTGTTGTTCACATACATGTATGTTCCCAGATCAGTCATATGCATATCCATGGTCCCCACCCACCCAGATCCCCCCATCCCTCCCCTCCAGACCTTTGCCCCAAGCCATTGTAAGCACTCCTATTCCCTTAGCACTGTGACACTAGCTATCTTTTCCACACATAACACTATAGGTTTCCTTGTTACTTCCTCCATGCTTCCCCCTCCCTATTTCTTCACCACGATGTCCCTATGTCTATGCTCTGTCTTTTTTTTTTTTTCATGAGTTCCCTGTGTGTGATATCAAGACCGTCCTACTAGATTCCATATATGTGTGTTAGTATACTGTATTTGTCTTTCTCTTTTTGACTTACTTCACTTTTTATGATAGGTTCTAGAGCCAGCCACTTCATTAGGATTGAGTCTTCTGCATTTCTTTTAACAGCTGAGTAGTATTCCATTGTATATATGTACCAGAGCTTCTGGATCCATTCATTCGTCGATGGACATCTAGGTTGCTTCCATGTTTTGGCTATTGTATAGAGAGCTGCAATGAACATTGGGGTACAGGTGCTTCTTTCAGTTTTGATTTCATCAGGATATAAGTCTAAGAGTGGGATTGCTGGGTCATAGGGTGCTTCTATTTTTAGTTTTTTAAGAAATCTCCAGACTGTCTTCCATAGAGGCTGTATCAATTTACATTCCCACCAGCAATGCAAGAGGGTTCCCTTTTCTCCGCACCCTCTCCAGCATTTATTGTCTGCAGATTTCTTGAAGATGGCCATTCTGACGGGTGTGAGGTGATATCTCATTGTAGTTTTGAATTGCATTTCTCTGATTATAAGTGAAGTTGAGCATTGTTTCATGGGTTTTTGGGCCATCTGTATGTCCTCTTTGGAGAGGTGTCTGTTTAGGTCCTTTTTCCATTTTTTGATTGGGTTGTTCATTTTTCCAGTGTTGAGTTGTCTGAGTTGCTTGTAGATTTTGGAGATTAATTCTTTGTCTGTTGTTTCATTTGCTATGATTTTCTCCCATTCTGTGGGTTGTCTTTCCGCCTTTTTTTGTCGTTTCTTTTGCTGTACAAAAGCTTTGAAGTTTCATGAGGTCCCACATGTTCATTTGTCTTTTTAGTTCCGCTATTCTAGTAGGTGGGTCAGAGAAGATCTTGCTTTGATTTCTGTCCTTGAGGGTTTTGCCTATATTCTCCTCTAAGAGCTTGATGGTTTCTGGTCTTACATTTAAGTCTTTATTCCATTTTGAGTTGATCTTTGTGGATGGTGTCAGGGAATGTTCCAACTTCATTTTTTTTGCTTGTAGCTGTCCAGTTTTCCTAGCACCATTTGTTGAAGAGGTTGTCTTTGTCCGATTTTATATGTTTGCCTCCTTTGTCAAAAATAAGGTACCCATAGGTGCGTGGGTTTATCTCTGGGTTCTCTATCTTGTTCCATTGGTCTATAGTTCTGATTTTGTACCAGTATCATACTGTCTAGATGACTGTTGCTTTGTAGTAGAGTCTGAAGTTGGGGAGGCTGATCCCTCCAGCTCCATTCTTCTTCCTCAGGATTGCTTTGGCTATTCGAGGTCTTTTGTGTTTCCATTGTATATATGTACCAGAGCTTCTGGATCCATTCATTCGTCGATGGACATCTAGGTTGCTTCCATGTTTTGGCTATTGTATAGAGAGCTGCAATGAACATTGGGGTACAGGTGCTTCTTTCAGTTTTGATTTCATCAGGATATAAGTCTAAGAGTGGGATTGCTGGGTCATAGGGTGCTTCTATTTTTAGTTTTTTAAGAAATCTCCAGACTGTCTTCCATAGAGGCTGTATCAATTTACATTCCCACCAGCAATGCAAGAGGGTTCCCTTTTCTCCGCACCCTCTCCAGCATTTATTGTCTGCAGATTTCTTGAAGATGGCCATTCTGACGGGTGTGAGGTGATATCTCATTGTAGTTTTGAATTGCATTTCTCTGATTATAAGTGAAGTTGAGCATTGTTTCATGGGTTTTTGGGCCATCTGTATGTCCTCTTTGGAGAGGTGTCTGTTTAGGTCCTTTTTCCATTTTTTGATTGGGTTGTTCATTTTTCCAGTGTTGAGTTGTCTGAGTTGCTTGTAGATTTTGGAGATTAATTCTTTGTCTGTTGTTTCATTTGCTATGATTTTCTCCCATTCTGTGGGTTGTCTTTCCGCCTTTTTTTGTCGTTTCTTTTGCTGTACAAAAGCTTTGAAGTTTCATGAGGTCCCACATGTTCATTTGTCTTTTTAGTTCCGCTATTCTAGTAGGTGGGTCAGAGAAGATCTTGCTTTGATTTCTGTCCTTGAGGGTTTTGCCTATATTCTCCTCTAAGAGCTTGATGGTTTCTGGTCTTACATTTAAGTCTTTATTCCATTTTGAGTTGATCTTTGTGGATGGTGTCAGGGAATGTTCCAACTTCATTTTTTTTGCTTGTAGCTGTCCAGTTTTCCTAGCACCATTTGTTGAAGAGGTTGTCTTTGTCCGATTTTATATGTTTGCCTCCTTTGTCAAAAATAAGGTACCCATAGGTGCGTGGGTTTATCTCTGGGTTCTCTATCTTGTTCCATTGGTCTATAGTTCTGATTTTGTACCAGTATCATACTGTCTAGATGACTGTTGCTTTGTAGTAGAGTCTGAAGTTGGGGAGGCTGATCCCTCCAGCTCCATTCTTCTTCCTCAGGATTGCTTTGGCTATTCAAGGTCTTTTGTGTTTCCACATGAACTATGTTATTCTTTGGTCTAGTTCTGTGAAGAATGTCATTAGTAGTTTGATAGGGATTGCACTGAATCTGTAGATGATATTTGGTAGTACAGTCATTTCACAATATTGATTCTTCTAACCCAGGAACATGGAATCTCTCTCCATTTGTTTAAGTCTTCTTTGATGTCTCTCATGAGTGTCTTGCAATTTTCTGTGTACAGGTCTTTTGTTTCTTTGGGTAGGTTTATTCCTAGATATTTTATTCTTTTGGTTGCAATGGTGAAGGGTATTTCCTCTTTGATTTCACTTTCTGATTTTTCATTTTTTGTGTATAGGAATGCTAGTGATTTCTGTGTGTTGATTTTGTATCCTGTGACTTTGTTGAATTCTTTGATTACCTGTAGCAGCATTGTAATCGTGTCTTTGGGGTTTTCTATGTATACTATGCCGTCTGTGAATAGCGAGAGTTTGACTTCTTTTTCAATCTGGATTCTTTTTATTTCTTTCTCTTCTCTTATTGCTGTTGCTAGAACTTCCAGGACTCTGTTGAATAATAGTGGTGAAAGGGGACACCCTTGTCTTATTCCTGATCTTAGAGGGAATGCTTTCAGTTTTTAACCATTGAGGATAATGTTTGCTGTGGGCTTCTCACATATAGCTTTCACTATGTTGAGATTTTGAAGAGTTTTTATCATAAATGGATGTTGTACTTTGTTGAAGGCTTTTTCTGCATCTATTGTGATGATCATGTGGTTTTTGTCTCTCAAATTGTTGATATGGTGTATCACGTTGATTGATTTGCAGATATTGAAGAATCCTTGCATGACTGGGATAAAACTGACTTAATCATGATGTATGAGTTTTTTGATGTGTTGTTCAATTCTGTTTGCTAGGATTTTGTTGAGGATTTTGGCATCTAAGTTCGCCAGTGAAATTGGCCTATAGTTTTCTTTTTTTGTGTTGTCTTTGTCTGGTTTTGGAATCAGGCTGATGGTGGCCTTGTAGAATGTGTTTGGAAGTCTTCCTTCCCGTGCAATTTTTTGGAAGAGTTTTAGAAGGACAGGCATGAGCTTTTTAAATGTTTGGTGGAATTCACCTGTGAAACCTTCTAGTCCTGGGTTTTTATTTTGTGGTGGATTTATGATCATAGATTTGATTTCTGAGCTTGTGAATGGGTTGTTCATAATAGTCTCTTATAATCCTTTGGATTTCTGTATTATCTGTTGTAATCTCTCTTTTTTCATGTTTGATTTTGTTGATCTGGTTCTTCTCTCTTTTTTTCTTGATGAGTCTGACCAGTGGTTTGTCAATTTTATTGACCTTTTCAAAGAACCAGCTTTTCGTTTTCTTTATCTTTACTGTTGTTTCTTTCATTTCTTTTTCATTTATTTCTGCTCTGATCGTTATGATTTCTCTTCTGCTGCTGCTTTGGGGTGTTTTTGTTCTTCTTTCTCCAATTGTTTTAAGTGTAGTATTAGGTTGTCTGTTTGATATTTTTCTAGTTTCTTGAAGTAGGATTGTATTGCTATAAACTTCCCTCTTAGGACTGCTTTTGTGGTTTTGCACTGTTGTGTGTTCATTGTCATTTTCTTCTAGGAATTTTTTTATTTCTCCTTTGATTTGCTCAATGATCAGTTGATTTTTTAGGTATGTGTTGTTTGATCTCCACGGGACTGTGTTTTTAGCAGTTTTTTTCCTGTAGTTGATCTCTAGTCTCGCTGCATTGTGGTCCGAGATGATGGTTGATAGAATTTCAGTTTTCTTGAATTGACTGAGGTTTGATTTGTGGCCCAAGATGTGGTCTATCCTGGAGAATGTTCCATGAGCACTTGAGAAGAAAGTGTATTCTTCTGCTTTTGGATAGAAGGTCCTGAAGATATCCATGAGGTCCATATTTTCTCGTGTGGCATTTAAGGCTTACGTTTCTTTATTAATTTTCTGTTTTGATGATCTGTCCATTGGTGTGAGAGGAGTATTAAAGTCTCCTACTATTATAGTGTTATTGTCGATTTCTTCTTTTATGTTTGAAAGTGTTTGTCTTATGTATTGGGGTGCTCCTGCGTTGGGTGCATCAGGCTGATGGTGGCCTTGTAGAATGTGTTTGGAAGTCTTCCTTCCCGTGCAATTTTTTGGAAGAGTTTTAGAAGGACAGGCATGAGCTTTTTAAATGTTTGGTGGAATTCACCTGTGAAACCTTCTAGTCCTGGGTTTTTATTTTGTGGTGGATTTATGATCATAGATTTGATTTCTGAGCTTGTGAATGGGTTGTTCATAATAGTCTCTTATAATCCTTTGGATTTCTGTATTATCTGTTGTAATCTCTTTTTCATGTTTGATTTTGTTGATCTGGTTCTTCTCTCTTTTTTTCTTGATGAGTCTGACCAGTGGTTTGTCAATTTTATTGACCTTTTCAAAGAACCAGCTTTTCGTTTTCTTTATCTTTACTGTTGTTTCTTTCATTTCTTTTTCATTTATTTCTGCTCTGATCGTTATGATTTCTCTTCTGCTGCTGCTTTGGGGTGTTTTTGTTCTTCTTTCTCCAATTGTTTTAAGTGTAGTATTAGGTTGTCTGTTTGATATTTTTCTAGTTTCTTGAAGTAGGATTGTATTGCTATAAACTTCCCTCTTAGGACTGCTTTTGTGGTTTTGCACTGTTGTGTGTTCATTGTCATTTTCTTCTAGGAATTTTTTTATTTCTCCTTTGATTTGCTCAATGATCAGTTGATTTTTTAGGTATGTGTTGTTTGATCTCCACGGGACTGTGTTTTTAGCAGTTTTTTTCCTGTAGTTGATCTCTAGTCTCGCTGCATTGTGGTCCGAGATGATGGTTGATAGAATTTCAGTTTTCTTGAATTGACTGAGGTTTGATTTGTGGCCCAAGATGTGGTCTATCCTGGAGAATGTTCCATGAGCACTTGAGAAGAAAGTGTATTCTTCTGCTTTTGGATAGAAGGTCCTGAAGATATCCATGAGGTCCATATTTTCTCGTGTGGCATTTAAGGCTTACGTTTCTTTATTAATTTTCTGTTTTGATGATCTGTCCATTGGTGTGAGAGGAGTATTAAAGTCTCCTACTATTATAGTGTTATTGTCGATTTCTTCTTTTATGTTTGAAAGTGTTTGTCTTATGTATTGGGGTGCTCCTGCGTTGGGTGCATAGATATTTATGATTGTTATGTCTTCCTCTTGGATCGATCCCTTGATCATTATGTAGTGTCCTGTCTTGTCTCTTCTAATCTTCTTTATTTTGAGGTCTATTTTGTCTGATATGAGGCTTGCTACTCCAGCTTTCTTTTGATTTCCATTTGCATGCAATATCTTTTCCCAGCCTCTCCCTTTCAGTCTATGAGTGTCTGTAGGCCTGAAGTGAGTTTCCTGGAGGCAGCATATGTATGGGTCTTGTTTTTGAATGCATTCAGCCAGTCTGTGTCTTTTGGTTGGGGCATTTAGTCCATTGACATTCAAAGTAATTATTGATACAAATGATCCTATTGTCATCTTCTTAGATTTTATGATGGCCTTGTTTTGTGGATCTACTTCTTCTCTTATGCTTGTTGTCTATATAAGTCCCTTTAACATTTGTTGTAAGGCTGGTTTGGTGTTACTAAATTCTTTTAAATTTTGCTTATCTGTAAAGCTTTTGATTTCTCCATCAATTTTGAATGAGATCCTTGAAGAGTAGAGGACTCTTGGTTGCAGGTTATTCTGTTTCAGCACCTTAAATGTGTCTTGCCATTCCCTTCTGGCCTGCAGAGATTCTGTTGAAAGATCAGCTGTTAAACGTATGGGCTTTCCCTTCTATGACACTAGTTGCTTTTCCCTTGCTGCTTTGAGAATTCTTTCTTTGTGTTTCATTTGTGTTAGCTTCATTAATACGTGCCTTGGTGTGTTTCTTCTGGGCTTTATCCTGTATGGTACTCTTTGTGCTTCTTGGACTTGATTGACTATTTCTTCTCCCATGTTGGGGAAATTTTCAACTAGAATCTCTTCAAAAATTTTCTCATATCTTTTCTTTGTTTATTCTTCTTCTGGAACCCCTATAATTCAAATATTGGTGCATTTGATATTATCCCAGAGGTGTCTGAGGCTATCCTCTGCTCTTTTCATTCTTTGAGCTGGATTCTGTTTTTCAGCAGTTACTTCCTCCGTTGTATCTTCCAGCTCACTTATCTGGTCTTCTGTCTCAGATACTCTGCTCTTGATTCCTTCTTTTATGTTTGAAAGTGTTTGTCTTATGTATTGGGGTGCTCCTGCGTTGGGTGCATAGATATTTATGATTGTTATGTCTTCCTCTTGGATCGATCCCTTGATCATTATGTAGTGTCCTGTCTTGTCTCTTCTAATCTTCTTTATTTTGAGGTCTATTTTGTCTGATATGAGGCTTGCTACTCCAGCTTTCTTTTGATTTCCATTTGCATGCAATATCTTTTCCCAGCCTCTCCCTTTCAGTCTATGAGTGTCTGTAGGCCTGAAGTGAGTTTCCTGGAGGCAGCATATGTATGGGTCTTGTTTTTGAATGCATTCAGCCAGTCTGTGTCTTTTGGTTGGGGCATTTAGTCCATTGACATTCAAAGTAATTATTGATACAAATGATCCTATTGTCATCTTCTTAGATTTTATGATGGCCTTGTTTTGTGGATCTACTTCTTCTCTTATGCTTGTTGTCTATATAAGTCCCTTTAACATTTGTTGTAAGGCTGGTTTGGTGTTACTAAATTCTTTTAAATTTTGCTTATCTGTAAAGCTTTTGATTTCTCCATCAATTTTGAATGAGATCCTTGAAGAGTAGAGGACTCTTGGTTGCAGGTTATTCTGTTTCAGCACCTTAAATGTGTCTTGCCATTCCCTTCTGGCCTGCAGAGATTCTGTTGAAAGATCAGCTGTTAAACGTATGGGCTTTCCCTTCTATGACACTAGTTGCTTTTCCCTTGCTGCTTTGAGAATTCTTTCTTTGTGTTTCATTTGTGTTAGCTTCATTAATACGTGCCTTGGTGTGTTTCTTCTCGGGTTGATTCTGTATGGTACTCTTTGTGCTTCTTGGACTTGATTGACTATTTCTTCTCCCATGTTGGGGAAATTTTCAACTAGAATCTCTTCAAAAATTTTCTCATATCTTTTCTTTGTTTATTCTTCTTCTGGAACCCCTATAATTCAAATATTGGTGCATTTGATATTATCCCAGAGGTGTCTGAGGCTATCCTCTGCTCTTTTCATTCTTTGAGCTGGATTCTGTTTTTCAGCAGTTACTTCCTCCGTTGTATCTTCCAGCTCACTTATCTGGTCTTCTGTCTCAGATACTCTGCTCTTGATTCCTTCTGCAGTGTTTTTAAGTTCAGCAATTGAGTTGTTTTTCTCTGTTACTTTTTTGGTAAGTTGTTGTATTTCTTTATTCAGTGTGTTAGTTGTGTCTTGCAATTTCTCTAACATTCTGTTTTCAGTGTCTTTGATCATCTTTACTATCATTCTTCTGAAATCACTTTCAGAAAGTTTGTCGAAATTCTCTTCATTGATTTGATCTTGTGTGTTTGTAGATTGTTCCTTCACTTGTGTGGTATTTCTCTGCCATTTCATTGTTATTATTAATTTTTTAACTGACTCTGTTTGTGGTTTCCTTTCTCCAGGAAAGTTACGTCTGTCGGTATTTGTTGTTTGGATGGGGCTTCTTATTCTGGGTGATGCTGGTGGTTGGGTGATGTCAGGACTTGCATACAAGTGATGACCTTTGTTGGCATTTTCACTTGTATAGTGCTCTCTAGTGTTAGGCGTTCTCTAGTATTGTAGAGTTTTGGGGTCAGTGCTCCCTCCCTGAAGCCCCGAGGCTTGTTGTCTGACCAGGGAATGAAGATTTTATGGCTGGTTTGTTATGGCATTAAGTGATATTAAAACATACGCAAATGAGAAACAGAAGGTATACCTTTGACAAATTGCAATTAAGATATTATGCAATTACTCTCTGGCATATTGAATTATACACACAAACGTATACAGCTGTAACATAACCCAAGCATTCCAACCAATAATACAGTACAATACGTTAGCATGGCAAATAGAGAAAACAAAGAATGATATCCACCAGTTAATAACCAAACTAACTAGAGCACAAGTTAGAGAATAATGCTAGAGCAGAGTCCCCATTGGGGATAAGGCAACGAGGACAGAACAGACTAAGAAATATGGTGGGAAAAGGGAAAAAGAGAACTGGAGGATAGAAGAGAAATATATAATAGTTCTGCAAAGTTAAATATAGGGAGATAAAGATTTGTATGTATTAGAGTTTAGTGCTATAGGAAAAAAGAATCAGAGAAAGCAAAGAGTTCACAAGGAAGTAGTAATACATAGGAAAAAAAATTAAAAATTAAAACAGAGATAAGTATATAGAAAAATATAGAAAAACAAAGCACAAACAATAAAAACAAACCAAACCCCCACAGAACCTTAAAAGGCCAATGGGGAACCAGAAGTTTATGTCAAAATAAAATGTGTGGTTTAAAAGGAAAAAGAAAAAATAATTATTTAAACTTGAATATGTTCAGTCTTACTGATAAGATTAATAGCTTCAATAGAATTCAATGGAGGAAATAAACACAGCCATTCTCATACACTCCAAAAAAAAGGGAGGGGGGGGTTGTGCACTGAGTGGGTTTGGAAAAAAGAGAAAAAAACAATTGAAACAAAACAATACAACTAAAAAAAAAAGCAATAAAAAAGAATAAGGAATAAAATTAAATTTAAAAAATCCCACAGTAACTCCAGCTTCAGACAAAACGTGAAAATAGTGTTTATGTTCTTCTGTCTCTTGCTGACTATTCAGGAATTATCAGTCTTTTTCTTGCCTCTGGCAGTGGTTGGATCTGAAGGCCTTTTTGACTGCTTGTTTAATTCGGCCTATTCCAGAACTAAAAGGCCCACACGGGTTGACCCTGGGAGTTTCTTAATCCAAATACCTTTTCTTGCTGGGTGGAGCTAAGTTTCCTCCCTGTAGCTTTACCAGCAGCCCTGCAGTTTGACCAGCAGCCAAACTACAGTAGGGAAAATGGCATCTGTCTCACAAAAGATTTATTCCCACACGCTCTATGGGAAGCACTTCCGCAGTGACACCGATCCTGCTGCAGGCCACCGTCGACCCCCGTCACCACGGGAGACGTCAGATTACTCAGAGATGAGTCTGGCTCAGTCTCATGCAGGATCGCTATTCCCCTCTCCCGGATCATAGTGCGTGCGGAGTTTCCTCGGTGGCTCTGTGATTGGGTTAATGGTAACCTCTTCCAAAGGAAACTGAGTGCCGTCCTTCCGAGGACTGCTCAAGGGCACTTCTAACTCAAGGGGGCACTTGGATCCTCCAAAGCAGGTCTGGTTCAGTCCCTTTTGGACCTCACCACTCCTTTTCCAGGTCTTGATCTGCAACAGGTTTTGTGCCTTTGGCCAGCCCAGCCTCTCTGGCGGGTATGAGGTTTGACTTTTAAAAGTGCGATTGCGCCCTTCCTACCATCTTGATGCAGCTTCTCCTTTGTTCTTTGATGTGGGATATCCTCTCTGTGATCAGATCCAACCTCCTCCTGTCGATGGTTTTTCAGGAACTCGTTGCAATTCAGGCGATTTTGAAGGAGAGATGAGTGCACGTCCTTCTATGCTGCCATCTTAGCTCCACCCTCCCGTAAATTTCTCAGTCACCTGAGAAAACTGTAATCAGCAGGGAGGAGCCGTGTGTCCTTTCTTAGGAGCAAAGCTCTCATATTTTGCTCACTTTTATCCCAACGAATTCTATAAAGCAGCCAAATTGAGGAAAAACATCAGATCAGCCTCTTCCTAACCACTCAACCAAGATGATTTGATTCCCTACGATGGAGCATCTTTGACATCTTTTAACCTAAGAGATATTCCTGGAGCTAGAGATCCACCAACTAAGAACAACCATGCATTATCATTCACAGAACCAAAAAAGCCATTAATCTGTCAAAGCACATTTGAGGTCTGAACATAAGTATGTGAATACAGCACAAATTCTAAATCCTTTGAAAATCCACAGATGGACCGATTAGGTTAATAATTCCAATTTCTTAGGCAATTATGAAATAGTCAAAGGGACCTGGAAAAGTTGACTGAGAAAGGAGAATTTGGTCCACATGCTTTGTTCATTTTTACCAATTTATTATGGCGGCGGACACCTCTTGACTTTGGCAAGACTCAGGGCTGCCTTACAAGACATGTCCATGGAACTGCAAAGTTGGACTCCATATTCACTTTATACATGTTTTCATATGTTTCAAGCAAATTGCACTCATACACTGGCATACTGGGGGTTAGCAAAAGTAAAGCAGAAGACATGTGCTGAGGAGACAGAAGAGATGAAGCTCTGAGGTTCCTTACCTTGTCTTGAGTATCCCCCGATGATAGGTGACAATGGTAGGTTACCTTCAACTCAAGGGGGCACTTGGATCCTCCAAAGCAGGTCTGGTTCAGTCCCTTTTGGACCTCACCACTCCTTTTCCAGGTCTTGATCTGCAACAGGTTTTGTGCCTTTGGCCAGCCCAGCCTCTCTGGCGGGTATGAGGTTTGACTTTTAAAAGTGCGATTGCGCCTTCCTACCATCTTGATGCAGCTTCTCCTTTGTTCTTTGATGTGGGATATCCTCTCTGTGATCAGATCCAACCTCCTCCTGTCGATGGTTTTTCAGGAACTCGTTGCAATTCAGGCGATTTTGAAGGAGAGATGAGTGCACGTCCTTCTATGCTGCCATCTTAGCTCCACCCTCCCGTAAATTTCTCAGTCACCTGAGAAAACTGTAATCAGCAGGGAGGAGCCGTGTGTCCTTTCTTAGGAGCAAAGCTCTCATATTTTGCTCACTTTTATCCCAACGAATTCTATAAAGCAGCCAAATTGAGGAAAAACATCAGATCAGCCTCTTCCTAACCACTCAACCAAGATGATTTGATTCCCTACGATGGAGCATCTTTGACATCTTTTAACCTAAGAGATATTCCTGGAGCTAGAGATCCACCAACTAAGAACAACCATGCATTATCATTCACAGAACCAAAAAAGCCATTAATCTGTCAAAGCACATTTGAGGTCTGAACATAAGTATGTGAATACAGCACAAATTCTAAATCCTTTGAAAATCCACAGATGGACCGATTAGGTTAATAATTCCAATTTCTTAGGCAATTATGAAATAGTCAAAGGGACCTGGAAAAGTTGACTGAGAAAGGAGAATTTGGTCCACATGCTTTGTTCATTTTTACCAATTTATTATGGCGGCGGACACCTCTTGACTTTGGCAAGACTCAGGGCTGCCTTACAAGACATGTCCATGGAACTGCAAAGTTGGACTCCATATTCACTTTATACATGTTTTCATATGTTTCAAGCAAATTGCACTCATACACTGGCATACTGGGGGTTAGCAAAAGTAAAGCAGAAGACATGTGCTGAGGAGACAGAAGAGATGAAGCTCTGAGGTTCCTTACCTTGTCTTGAGTATCCTGGACGAACCCCCAGATGATAGGTGACAGATGATGGTAGGTTACCGAGAACAGTGTCGGATTCTTAATCTCCAATGAAGAATTCATATTGGGATCAAAAGACTCGGTGATGATCACTCAGAGCTTCATGCAGTGAAAAGTTTATTAAAGTAAGAAAGGATAGGGGAAAGTTTCCAGCATAGACACTGGAAGGAGGGTAGAAGAGTACCCCACTTTGCCAGTTGAAGCATGACAATTTGTATCTTCCAGTAAATTACCAAAACAATAAATCAAAAGAATTTCTTAAGGTTGTAAAGGCCCTGTAGGCCTACACCCACAACATTAACATGAGATTAACTAGGACAGTCTCCAGGCCTCAGGGCTAGGTGAGACATTCTAAGTAAACGCCCATTTTCAACATTGAAGATCTTTGCCTTTATTTCTCCTTGTCTTTACCCTTCTCCTCCTTGTCCTTGGGACCCACTATCCTCCTTGTCAATTCCGCCTATGAACCCCTTTCACCATGATGTACCTTGATGTACCTTGTCCACAAAGTGGTTCTCAGCCTTATCTGAATATTGCAATCACCAAAGAGCTTTTCAAAAGGTGCCTGGGCCCCATCCTCACAGAGGTTGATTTCATTGACCTGGGATTAATTTAGGTGTTAGGAGTTTTTTAAGCTCCCCTGATGATTCTAATGGCTCAGTTGGGGCTGAGAACCACAGAGTTACTTTCTGAGGAGGAGTATCTGCATAACCATAGGAAAGATCCTTGGCAGAACTCAGTGAGTTAAAGGGTGAAGTAGCCTGAGATGAGTATGGAATCTTCCAGGCAGAGGGAGAGGGAGGGGAGGTTTGCAGGACTTGTCAACTGGGTCAGGACAAACACCAAATCCTTGAGAGCTCTAGGAAACCAAAGAATGGTGTAGCACTGAGCAGTGTGGCCAGCACTTTGTTGCCATATTGTTGGTGCTAAAATAAAAGTTTATCGAACACTTGCATTCAGGTGGGAATACTAGAGGCTTGGGAGAGAAGCTAATGCCACCTAGAAACCAAGACTTCTCTGAACAGATTCAATGAGTCTCCCTTCAGGTAACTGATGGCTCTGTTTGGGAAGTAATTATTGGCTTTCATTCACAGTCACTGCTACAACCATGCCACATTCCCCTTTCCTCCCTCCCCACCACAGTGAGTCATTCCAGAATGTCAAGCTTCACTTAAAAATAAACACCTTCTGGATCCATCCTGGCATAGTTTATCTTATTTAGCATTATAACATATGTCATCTAGACAGTCTAACATAGACATGGCATGATGGAATTCGTCACTGGCAAATGAGAAACAGCCTTGCATCGGTACAACCATAATGATACTTTGTTTGTTATCAGTAGATACTACTGTTGCTCTTTCTCTTCTTGTTCCTGGAAAATAGACAGATTTCCAGATCTATCCCTTCTAGAAAGTTAAAATGATCAAAACTTCTCACTTTTAAATGCCTCATTCACTTGGCAAACACTGAATAGATGCCACCATACCTGTGAGGATCATGTTGGCTTTGACAGGGGATGTAGAAATGGCTGCTACCAGCAAGGGGTTAACAGCCCATGGGAGACACCAGATTATGTATCACTGTTGGAAAGCAGCTCACAAAGGAGCAGGAAGAAAACTCACAAGGGAGGGTGTGGCTGACAACCAATTCACCCACCACCCACACACAGAGGAGGAGCTCAGTAGGATTAACTGGAAGAAGTTACATTTAAGCAAGTCCTCAGTTCCCATTTCATCCTACATAGACCAAGTATTCTTATAGACAACTTTCCAAGTCTTTGGACGATTTCATGACAGGGGTCACAATATCTTTGGTTGAAAGGGAAGCATCAAGGGAAAACCCTTTTGTACAACTTGCCACCTAGGAACTTCAACAATTTTTTCCAAGAAGGACGTAACTGAAGCTGATGGCTCAACCTTTCAGGGAATAACACAACACAACATGGTTGCTGTGTGGACCACAGAATCCAAAAAGACTGTCTGGATTACGTGTGGATCAGAATCCAGAGAGACCCAGCACTGCCTGGATCTTTCTCTTCCCTAGAGGCTTGGGAGAGAAGCTAATGCCACCTAGAAACCAAGACTTCTCTGAACAGATTCAATGAGTCTCCCTTCAGGTAACTGATGGCTCTGTTTGGGAAGTAATTATTGGCTTTCATTCACAGTCACTGCTACAACCATGCCACATTCCCCTTTCCTCCCTCCCCACCACAGTGAGTCATTCCAGAATGTCAAGCTTCACTTAAAAATAAACACCTTCTGGATCCATCCTGGCATAGTTTATCTTATTTAGCATTATAACATATGTCATCTAGACAGTCTAACATAGACATGGCATGATGGAATTCGTCACTGGCAAATGAGAAACAGCCTTGCATCGGTACAACCATAATGATACTTTGTTTGTTATCAGTAGATACTACTGTTGCTCTTTCTCTTCTTGTTCCTGGAAAATAGACAGATTTCCAGATCTATCCCTTCTAGAAAGTTAAAATGATCAAAACTTCTCACTTTTAAATGCCTCATTCACTTGGCAAACACTGAATAGATGCCACCATACCTGTGAGGATCATGTTGGCTTTGACAGGGGATGTAGAAATGGCTGCTACCAGCAAGGGGTTCACAGCCCATGGGAGACACCAGATTATGTATCACTGTTGGAAAGCAGCTCACAAAGGAGCAGGAAGAAAACTCACAAGGGAGGGTGTGGCTGACAACCAATTCACCCACCACCCACACACAGAGGAGGAGCTCAGTAGGATTAACTGGAAGAAGTTACATTTAAGCAAGTCCTCAGTTCCCATTTCATCCTACATAGACCAAGTATTCTTATAGACAACTTTCCAAGTCTTTGGACGATTTCATGACAGGGGTCACAATATCTTTGGTTGAAAGGGAAGCATCAAGGGAAAACCCTTTTGTACAACTTGCCACCTAGGAACTTCAACAATTTTTTCCAAGAAGGACGTAACTGAAGCTGATGGCTCAACCTTTCAGGGAATAACACAACACAACATGGTTGCTGTGTGGACCACAGAATCCAAAAAGACTGTCTGGATTACGTGTGGATCAGAATCCAGAGAGACCCAGCACTGCCTGGAGCCCACAGATCTTTCTCTTTCCAAACACTCATTTGCTCTTAGAGTCAGTTATTCAAATAAAAGTTTACTCAGCTATCACTGTTCATCAGGCACAGAAAAAAGCTACACATAGAACCAGAGTTTGGGCCTTAAGAACTGTCAGTCTAAATGCAGCGGATTGTACAAGAGTGTGGGGGTGCCAAAAGGAACTGGAAGTTTGGAACTGGACATGCCTCTGTCTTTTCTAGAGAAGCCCTAAGACCCCAGATCCTGAACCAGAGTCACAGCTGCAGAACTACCTTGGAGTAAGAAGGTAAAGCTAGCCTTCCTTGGGCTATGTGCCTGGCTCTGTCACCATGATGGGAGGGTCCAGACGTGGTCTTGCCCTCAAGTCCTGAGAATCACTGGAGGAGAGGCCAGAATCACTAAAGCATGCTGCCCACTTGTCTAATGAATCATCCCTACTCTGTGTCCATTTATTTATTCATTCATTCATTCCCATGAATACTGTTTACTACAGTGCTTCAAGTTCCCTTACAGACCTCAAGCCCCTTTAATGTCCACTGAACACAATGATTTTTTCCTACTCTCTCAAGAAAAACAGTTGGCAGAAACTAACACAATAATGTAAAGCAATTATACTCCAAAGGAAGAAAAACAAAACAACAAAAAGGTGTATTCAGGTAAGTCCCACATTCTCAAAGACGTAAATTTCTCAGGACTACCATAGACAGAACATGTAAGTTTACAAAGTTCTGATGACAGTTTGCTGTACAATGGCACCAGCTGCCTGTCATCATTAAGGAATGGAGATAGAGCTGGAAAATGTGCAGGAAAAGCCCCAGCAGACACCAACGGGCTAATTTTGATCTCAGACCAGTAGTGAATGGCTCTAAAGAGAAACTTTAGTTCCCTGCCTAGAAATTGAACCTGGGTAGACTAGAATCCTAGCCATCAGTCCATCAAGGCCTGGAGGTTAGAAACAGGTACTAAGATTATTACTAGAGACACAGCACAATGAGGGGAAGTACAGAAAAGAGATGATTTAAATCACTTCTATAGTAAAATTCTTCAGGTCTTTGTTTACCTTTGGCCAGTTATCTTGTTTCTTTTTTCACACCTGACTCATGTAACTTTTGGTAAGATGGATCCCATAACAGACGCTTATGGGAATATCTTCACCTTCGTTATAGGGGTTATAAGGGTGGCACCCTCTCCCTTTTGAGCTTTCCTATGAGTGTACAGACAGGAAAGTTTTCCTTGATCCCAGGAGTGGTCATCTTTATTTAAACCAGACAGAAAAGCTTCAGACTTCTCTATTTGACAAGGGGGGCAAAATGTACTACATCCCTTTGTCTTTTCTAGAGAAGCCCTAAGACCCCAGATCCTGAACCAGAGTCACAGCTGCAGAACTACCTTGGAGTAAGAAGGTAAAGCTAGCCTTCCTTGGGCTATGTGCCTGGCTCTGTCACCATGATGGGAGGGTCCAGACGTGGTCTTGCCCTCAAGTCCTGAGAATCACTGGAGGAGAGGCCAGAATCACTAAAGCATGCTGCCCACTTGTCTAATGAATCATCCCTACTCTGTGTCCATTTATTTATTCATTCATTCATTCCCATGAATACTGTTTACTACAGTGCTTCAAGTTCCCTTACAGACCTCAAGCCCCTTTAATGTCCACTGAACACAATGATTTTTTCCTACTCTCTCAAGAAAAACAGTTGGCAGAAACTAACACAATAATGTAAAGCAATTATACTCCAAAGGAAGAAAAACAAAACAACAAAAAGGTGTATTCAGGTAAGTCCCACATTCTCAAAGACGTAAATTTCTCAGGACTACCATAGACAGAACATGTAAGTTTACAAAGTTCTGATGACAGTTTGCTGTACAATGGCACCAGCTGCCTGTCATCATTAAGGAATGGAGATAGAGCTGGAAAATGTGCAGGAAAAGCCCCAGCAGACACCAACGGGCTAATTTTGATCTCAGACCAGTAGTGAATGGCTCTAAAGAGAAACTTTAGTTCCCTGCCTAGAAATTGAACCTGGGTAGACTAGAATCCTAGCCATCAGTCCATCAAGGCCTGGAGGTTAGAAACAGGTACTAAGATTATTACTAGAGACACAGCACAATGAGGGGAAGTACAGAAAAGAGATGATTTAAATCACTTCTATAGTAAAATTCTTCAGGTCTTTGTTTACCTTTGGCCAGTTATCTTGTTTCTTTTTTCACACCTGACTCATGTAACTTTTGGTAAGATGGATCCCATAACAGACGCTTATGGGAATATCTTCACCTTCGTTATAGGGGTTATAAGGGTGGCACCCTCTCCCTTTTGAGCTTTCCTATGAGTGTACAGACAGGAAAGTTTTCCTTGATCCCAGGAGTGGTCATCTTTATTTCAGAAGAGCCCAGTTTCTGTCCTAGAGTGTCTGGTTGAGAACACAGCTTCAGACTTACTCTATTTGACAAGCACCAGTTTTCAATCCCAGGGGCCCATCTATATCCTATCTCAGTCTGAGGGGAAGGTAGAATAGAAAAAAACAACCTCTCTTTCCACTTTCTACTCTTCTCCCTTGTCTGCCTCTTAAGGAGCAGTAAAAGGCCTGGATAAATAAAACCAGAAGCAATGACTGTGGAAAACAATCAGACAGCTTTATCCCCCAAACTGGAAAACATTGATAATATCAGGTAGTGATCTTCCTCTCTGTGGAAGTGTGCAAGCAGATAATAGACAATTTTAAAAGCTAGTAAAAATATAGAAGGAGTTTAAGCAAGAAAAGGACTTTCAGAAAGAGAAAGAAATAATGTTACCAAGGCATTATTTGTAAGTTGGACTTCTCTAGTGGTTCAATGGTGAAGAATGCAGGAGACACAGATTTGATCTTTGGTCCAGGAGAATCTCACTTGTCATGGACCAACTAAGCCAACATTCCATGACTATTGAGCCTGTGCTCTAGAGCACCTGAGCCACAACTACTGAGCCATGTGCAGCAACTGCTGTAGCCTGCACAGCCTAGAGCCCATGCTCCCCAACAAGAGAAGCCACCACAAAGAGAAACGTACACACCACAACTAGAGAGTAATCCCTCCTTGTCACAACTTAAGAAAGCCCTGTGCAGCAACAAAGATCCAGGACAGCCGTAAATAAATAAACAAACAAAAATTTTTAAAGTAAGTCAGGCACTTTGCTTAGTCTTTATACCAAGTTCCACAACAATGCTGAGAAAAATATTATTGCCTGCATTTTGAAAGTGAAGCAACTATAGCTCTGAGAGGTTAAATAATATATTACAAAGCAGCAAACTGATAAGTGGATATGACTCTAAAACTCATGCTCTTTCCATCACAGCATACTGCCCCCATAGAGGGTAGCAACAGTGTTCTAAATTCATTTGTTCATTCGACAGATATTTGTGTACTGCTTGCCAAACTAATGTGCTAGTACTGGGGACACAGGATGAACAAAAGCTTAGATCAGTGTGTGAAGCAGCCTCAGAACCTCCTGAAGTACTTACATGGCTATAGGGCCCATCGGCCAATGCTCACCCCTTTTCTGCTGCCACCCTCTTTCCTAGCCTGCTGTTTTCCCGGATTGCCTCCATCAGGTTGGTCACCTAAAAGACAGGTCCTTGCTTTCCCTTCCAACCCACCAGAAGCAGTATTTCCCAAAGTGCAGCTGTCAGAATAGCCAGAGCATGGTATACATTTTGCACTAAGAGGGTTCTCTGGACCCAGACATTCTGTGGACCTGCAGAATGCACTGCCTGTCAGAACATTGCAATGAATATGGAGTTACAAGGGCAGGTCTGCACCTGCTGTGGCTGGGGCAAACATAGGTCTTAAGAGGGCTTTGCTGCTTTCTTTAGGACAATGACTTTCTATCTCTTGGGCTGTGACCACAGTAAGAAATACATTTTCCTTTGTAACTCTATTCAGATGCCACACAGACACACACAGTTACTCACTCACACACAACTGGAAGCAAAATTTAATACTTGCCTTAACTGTGTGGGATGCACTCTAATAGTTCTATCCTACTGTCTTTTAATGCTGGTTCACGATCATCTCAGTCAATTTCATGCTCCACAGTTTGAAAAACACCAGTCTAAACTACAAGAAGCCACTCAGGCTGACTGCTAGATCAACTAATCTGACTCTGAGTCAGAAGGTCAAGGAACTGTTTATGAAACTAGGAATCTGGAGACCCAGCTCCAGTTCCAGCTTCACAGCTTCTTGGCTATAAGACTAGCCCAGTGGCTTCTCCCCACGGAACCAATGCAAAGACTAATTTTTTCCATTCATATGGATACCGACCAGAAACAGACAGCACTCATATGGAGTTCTCAAGAATTTAACAAAAGGGTTATGATGTCAAGGTGAAGGAGAGCAATCCTTGTTGAGCAATAGCCCTAAGGTTTCCCCTCTCATGTTCTGACCTAATGAACAATTATGTCTGCTTTTGCAGAGGAAGGGCTTCAGACTTGGTTGGGAGGGACAGACATGGATTGGGCTGACCCTTGGCTGTGGGGAGCTCACAGATTCAGGTGAAGAAAAAAACCATGGTATAAAGGACTATAGCATAAAACATGAGTGTCCAAAGAAAGTGTCAACCAGGTGTCCTGGGAAAATGAGAAGAAAACAAAACATACCGTGAAATTCACAGGCAGACCATATTTACATCCATCTCCAGTTGTATATAAACAGTCTCTTAAAACACAAGCATCAGACAAGGTCACTCTGAGATGATCAGACTAGACAAAAACAGGGTCACTGTGCAACCCACATGAAACCTAACATCTCTCCTCTTGGCTAAGGTGAATGACTACTACCTCTTTCCCAATCACAGCTTTGTTCAAATTCTAATCTGTCCACCATATTAATGGAAGTCATGAAGATGCTCAATCCTAACATTGTTTCTATTTTCTGAGAGAAGCCAATCCAGAACACCTACTTTCTACATCCTCTTTTTAATCACCAAACCCTAATATAGTTTTTCCTAATGTGCTATGTGGTGGACATTCTCTCTCACTGAATCAAGTGAAACAACAACAACAACAACAATAACAACTTGACAATTACAGGTATGTTCCTGTGGCCTCTGCCATTAAGAAGAAAAAATGGGGGCTTCTGCGGTGGTCCAGTGGGTAAAAAGTCTGCCTTGCAGTGCAAGGGGCACCAGTTCAATCCCTGTCACAGGAAGATCCCACATGCCATAGAGCTTCTGGACCAGTGTGTCCAATTACAAGCCAGTGCTCTGGAGTGCATGCACCCAGAGCCATCGCTCTATGACAAGACAGGTCACTGAGATGGGAGGCCCACACAGGCCAATGAACGAAGATGGATGAAAATAAATAAATGAAAGACCAATAAAAAAAAAGGGCAGAAACAAATAAAAGAAGAAGTAGAAGAAGAAATGGACTCCATAGCAAAGATTCAGGGCAAGCTGGGGTCTGGAACTGGGCAGAGGTGATACCCCTACATTTCTGGGCAGTAGAGGATCTGGGCAAAGAAACAGAAGGTGAGGGTTCTGGGCATCTTTCTACACAGGAAGCAGGGGCTTTGTCAGAACACCGTAAAGAAGAGGATGACCATCTTGGAGAGTAGGATTTCACTCCAAGATGGGACACGACAAAAGGTGCATTTAAAAAAAAAAAATCCATCTATTACTGTGTTGGCTGAAATGAAAGAACATTGGAAAAAGAAAGTCCAATAATGAGACTACATGCTCGGAGAGGGCTGAAGTGCCCATTGAGTGTTTGGAGAATTCCTCGTCCCCCATTCTCTGAAGACTCAAGACATTCATTTGAAGGAAAAATGAGAGAATCTCAGCAGCTCCACCTCTCAGATATGTTTGCCACTCTCAGAGTGGGAGCTGTGAATCTCCTTGACTTTTGCCAGGAAAGCATCTGAGAGCAGATGAGATCGCTAGTTTAATAAACATTACACACAAATGTCTGAAAGGAAATGAATCCAGAGTTTGTGAACTAAATTCCCTTTCAATCATACAAAATGTGTGTTTAATTAATGGAAAAGTCTTTGGTAAAATGTGCTTGGTTTCATAAAGGGAAACTATGTGGCACGCGTTGAGGGGTGGAGGAGGCAAAGGTTTTTCAAATGTATTTTCTTGGTCCGCCAAAGGACCTTGAATACGAAGGAAAAACTGAATGCAAGCTCAGTATGAATGATAACAGATTTTTTGGCTCATAATGTTTTATTTAACAATATGTAGGTCTTTGCCATTTAGGACAAAAACTTTTAATTCCAGTAGATACCTAATTCAACAGGCACTCTGAATACCCTAATTAGTGCCTATGAAAAGTGCTAATTCCCACATGCCATGATTTGGACCAGTGGTCCAATTGATGCCGAAAATCGCTCTATGACAAGACAGGTCACTGAGATGGGAGGCCCACACAGGCCAATGAACGAAGATGGATGAAAATAAATAAATGAAAGACCAATAAAAAAAAAGGGCAGAAACAAATAAAAGAAGAAGTAGAAGAAGAAATGGACTCCATAGCAAAGATTCAGGGCAAGCTGGGGTCTGGAACTGGGCAGAGGTGATACCCCTACATTTCTGGGCAGTAGAGGATCTGGGCAAAGAAACAGAAGGTGAGGGTTCTGGGCATCTTTCTACACAGGAAGCAGGGGCTTTGTCAGAACACCGTAAAGAAGAGGATGACCATCTTGGAGAGTAGGATTTCACTCCAAGATGGGACACGACAAAAGGTGCATTTAAAAAAAATCCATCTATTACTGTGTTGGCTGAAATGAAAGAACATTGGAAAAAGAAAGTCCAATAATGAGACTACATGCTCGGAGAGGGCTGAAGTGCCCATTGAGTGTTTGGAGAATTCCTCGTCCCCCATTCTCTGAAGACTCAAGACATTCATTTGAAGGAAAAATGAGAGAATCTCAGCAGCTCCACCTCTCAGATATGTTTGCCACTCTCAGAGTGGGAGCTGTGAATCTCCTTGACTTTTGCCAGGAAAGCATCTGAGAGCAGATGAGATCGCTAGTTTAATAAACATTACACACAAATGTCTGAAAGGAAATGAATCCAGAGTTTGTGAACTAAATTCCCTTTCAATCATACAAAATGTGTGTTTAATTAATGGAAAAGTCTTTGGTAAAATGTGCTTGGTTTCATAAAGGGAAACTATGTGGCACGCGTTGAGGGGTGGAGGAGGCAAAGGTTTTTCAAATGTATTTTCTTGGTCCGCCAAAGGACCTTGAATACGAAGGAAAAACTGAATGCAAGCTCAGTATGAATGATAACAGATTTTTTGGCTCATAATGTTTTATTTAACAATATGTAGGTCTTTGCCATTTAGGACAAAAACTTTTAATTCCAGTAGATACCTAATCAGCCCTCAACAGGCACTCTGAATACCCTAATTAGTGCCTATGAAAAGTGCTCAAACTTGAACTACAAAAAGCTAAAAGTAATTTGGGGATTTTCTATGTTTCAAAGTAAAGCCCTTCTCTGTCCCCAGTTGGCAGGATGGCTGCTGGGTTTTTTGAATATTACATATCACATGTAATTATGTTAGATAATCACAACTCACCCAGACCCCATGCCTGATGATGAATGGTCTGTGGCAGGCTCTATTTCACATCTGCACCATAATTATTCAACAACTAGACTTTATTTCACTTCTGTTTGGATTCATAAACATACATATTTATTAAAACCCTTTGAAATTCTGATACCATATACTTTAAGACACTATCCTATTTGTGGGTAATCAGCACTTCATAAATACTAGATTTTGCCTTAACTTCACTGATTTGGTTTTCTTCATTGCAGGGAAAGGTCAGGGCTTAATCATGTGAATGCAGCTTAAAGGAAGAACAGACTCCCACCCTTATCAGGAAGATAGAAGGGTGGAGAGAGAAGACTGGGTCCCCATACCCATTTCTCTCCTTTGACTCCTTTCTAAGTTCTCTCTGCCCCATGCCCCACAAACAGCCCCATCCAGCCTCCCTGTCTCATTGTCCAAAGAAAACTAAATGCCTCACTCAGTGAACAACAGCAAAATGTCAAAAGTGCAATTATTTATAAATCAAAAGTATTCATAAATAAACTATGAACAAGTTGCCAAGAGGAGCCTCAGTCCTGACCTGTGGTCCATAGAGTGGAGACAGATCTTGCTTTTCCTGTAAACCCAGACTCACATCATGGTCTAGCCCTATTTTGTCAAGACACCAAACCCATGGAACAGTGGCTCTGATGGTGAGAGAGCCCTCTCTCTCCCCTGTCCCCAATCTGTGTATCTCTGATTCCCACTGTGTTTCCTCTTTGATTTATCCTCTCTAATTCACTTTTGTCCCTCTCTTCTTCCCCTCTCCATCTTCCTTCTATATTGGTTCACTTCTGTCTTATGCCTCTGCATTTTCTTCATCATCTTTTACCTCAAACCTGTTTTGGAGTCCAAAATGTTAGGAACTAGACAGGCACTCTGAAAAAGTGCCTATGAAAAGTGCTCAAACTTGAACTACAAAAAGCTAAAAGTAATTTGGGGATTTTCTATGTTTCAAAGTAAAGCCCTTCTCTGTCCCCAGTTGGCAGGATGGCTGCTGGGTTTTTTGAATATTACATATCACATGTAATTATGTTAGATAATCACAACTCACCCAGACCCCATGCCTGATGATGAATGGTCTGTGGCAGGCTCTATTTCACATCTGCACCATAATTATTCAACAACTAGACTTTATTTCACTTCTGTTTGGATTCATAAACATACATATTTATTAAAACCCTTTGAAATTCTGATACCATATACTTTAAGACACTATCCTATTTGTGGGTAATCAGCACTTCATAAATACTAGATTTTTGCCTTAACTTCACTGATTTGGTTTTCTTCATTGCAGGGAAAGGTCAGGGCTTAATCATGTGAATGCAGCTTAAAGGAAGAACAGACTCCCACCCTTATCAGGAAGATAGAAGGGTGGAGAGAGAAGACTGGGTCCCCATACCCATTTCTCTCCTTTGACTCCTTTCTAAGTTCTCTCTGCCCCATGCCCCACAAACAGCCCCATCCAGCCTCCCTGTCTCATTGTCCAAAGAAAACTAAATGCCTCACTCAGTGAACAACAGCAAAATGTCAAAAGTGCAATTATTTATAAATCAAAAGTATTCATAAATAAACTATGAACAAGTTGCCAAGAGGAGCCTCAGTCCTGACCTGTGGTCCATAGAGTGGAGACAGATCTTGCTTTTCCTGTAAACCCAGACTCACATCATGGTCTAGCCCTATTTTGTCAAGACACCAAACCCATGGAACAGTGGCTCTGATGGTGAGAGAGCCCTCTCTCTCCCCTGTCCCCAATCTGTGTATCTCTGATTCCCACTGTGTTTCCTCTTTGATTTATCCTCTCTAATTCACTTTTGTCCCTCTCTTCTTCCCCTCTCCATCTTCCTTCTATATTGGTTCACTTCTGTCTTATGCCTCTGCATTTTCTTCATCATCTTTTACCTCAAACCTGTTTTGGAGTCCAAAATGTTAGGAACTAGACAGGAGCACACAAACTTACTAGTCAAAGAAATTGATGTCAGAGGGCAAAATTTCCTAATGATGGTCTGGTTTCATGGGACTCTGCACCACAGAGGACTTTAAGGCTGCCTGAAACTGCCTGGACCTTATTCTAGCTTTCCTCTCAACCAAGGGAGAACCAGGGAAGAAGAGGTGTTTCTATGAGAGCCAATCATCCTGGCTTGGGCTTTGCAAATTCCCTGACTCTCAGTTTTCACAGCTGAAGAAATGGGCATGAATATATCAACAGTCTCACAGGCTTGTTTAGTGGGTATTTTGACAATATGTATGTCAAAAAGCACGGGAAATACCAAAAGGCTAAACACAGGTAAGGTTAAGACGTGATGGTAGGACAAGGATAACAAGAACAACAATGATGATTCCTTGTTACTCACAATGCCCTGTTCCTTAGCAGAATATCCCATGAGGAGGAACCTTCATTTTCCTGAGCACAGTGATGAAAGGGTGTAGTAGTTTGCTACAGCTTCCATAATGTAGAATGACGAGCCTGGGTGGCTAAAAAAAAACCAAAAGTGTGTTCTCTCGCAGTGTGAGATCAAGGAGACAGCAGTGTTAGTTTCTTCCAAAGTCTCTTTCCTTGGCTTTCAGTGACTGTCATTTTCCTCTGTCATCACATGGTCTTCCCTCTGTGTCTTCCTTTCTTCTTATAAGGACATCCATCATATCGGTTAGGGTCCATCCATATGACCTCATTTTAGCTTAATCATCTGGTCAAAGGCTTTGTCTCCCAGTATAGTCACAACCTCAAGGTTAGCACTTCAACTTGAGAATTTTAGAGGTGACATAATTCATCTCATAATAGTAGGGATGTAAAGGGTAAAAGTTATGGGAGATGGAGCAGTAGGCCCAAGTTCAAATGCCTACAGAAGCCAGGAAAGATAGGAAAAATAAGCAGAGCAAGCAGGGCAGGGAACAGGTTCATGCAGAAGTCATCACACACCTAGAAGAGACACAGTTAGTCTTATCCTTAGGAGGCTCTGTTATGGGAAGAATCATACCTCTATGTCCAGTTTTTCTAATTTTTAAAGAGAAAACATGAGAAGTCTGGGTTTTTTTCATGTAAAATCTTCTGGTTTTTCCTGTTTTTCCCACTTTTCTGTTTTAAAACTCTTGTGTCAATGACTTTCTTTTTTGTTTTTTTAATTTACTTTTAATTGGAGGATAATTGCTTTACAACATTGAGTTAGTTTCTGCCATACAACAATGTAAATTAGGCATCGGTATACATATATCCCTTTCCTCTTCAGCCTACCTTCCACCACCACCCTAAGGTCCTCACAGAGCAGTAGACTGAGCTCCCTGCAACTTCCCACTAGCTATCTGTTTTACATGAGGACTGCCTTTCAATAGATTACAGTGAGAGAGTTGCCATGCTACATAAAAAACTCTGATCCAGAAGCAGGTCGTCTCTGGCTTTCACTTAAATAGTACCAATGAATTCAAAATTAAAAAAAAAAAAAAAAAAAACCTGCAACGTGGGTACTTGCACCTGAGGACTGAATCTGGCATGGGGCCACCATGGTGAGTCTTTGAGACAGCAATAGGGTCCCACACTAATCCCAGAGGTCAACACCCATGGCTCGGACTCAGATGCATCCCCATCTAGCAAAAGTGCCACCCAGATTCAGAGGTGATTTTAAAAGCTGATTGTTAATGAGCTGGAAAGGACAGGAATAAAAACCATCATGATCACCCAAAGAAAGCACTTCAAATTCATGGGTCATTTACTGTTGATCATTGAAACAAACACCATTGAGCATGTCCTATGGGTGGTTTTAATTCTCTATATCTTTGGAGATTTTAATTTATTTGAAGGCACTATAATAAGCAGCACATGACAATTACTTCCTTCAGTACACTTTGTAATCAAGATAAATTATCTTGCTATTGATGTAAATGAGTTATGAGAATCTAAAGAGTTCTCTTGAGGAATATAAGCTCCACATTATGCTCACCACATTTGAATTTGCAGTGAAACCATTTCAGGGTCAATCAAAAATACATTCCCTAAAACTTTTATTGCATCCATTCTGAGTCACCTCCAGAAATAAATTAGCAAGTAATACCAATGAGGAACGATCTAGCCTAGTTGGACTGTGTAATTATTATTACTTACATCTTACACCTTACACTTTATGCTTTCAGACTTATCACATCATTTGACACTCACGGGTGTCTTAATATAAATGTATTAACTTATTATATATGTTTACGTGCAATTCCTTTTCCCCATTGTCAAACAACCTCTTATGATAAATCATATATGAGGTTTTTGATAAGCACAATAGGCTTAATGCACATTATTTCTCCTCTCATTTCTGTATTTTTTCCATTAAGTGCTTGTCTTCTTACTCAGTTTTTCTCTGGCTAGTTTTTTCTTCTACCAGAAAAGTGCAGCCCTGAGCACTTACATGTCAGGATATTTGTCTTCTGTCTTCACAGCCCATGCTTTCTTTGGTCAGTGAGGATGACATAGGTTTCCTTCCTGTACAGAACACTTCAGGCAGTCTTGAGGGTTTTGTGCATCCAATATATCTAACTTGCTGCTGTTTTATTCAGCATCTTCATTAATAAAGAAATGTCTTAATATCTTAATGCCTTCTCAGCCACAACTTCCCAAGTCATTTCTTCCCACCTCAGTTCTTTTATATTACCTGATTAAATGGACTACACTTGTGGTAATAATGGTAAAGAACCTGCCTGCTAGTGAAGAAGACATACGAGAAGTGGGTTCGGTCCTTGGATCAGGAAGCACTCTGGAGTAGAGCATAGGCTTATATAACTCAATGAAAATATCAGCCCTGTTGTGTAGGGTCAGCCAAGATGGGTCATGGTGGGGATTTATCACAAACTGTGGTCCACTGGAGAAGGAAATGACAAGCCAGTTCAACATTGCTCCCTGAGAACCCCATGAACCGTATTAAAAGGCAAAGAGAAATGACACTGAAAGATGAACTCTCCAGGTAGATAGGAAAAGAGCAGAGAAGTACTTTCAAAAGGAATGAAGAGGCTAAGCCAAAGTGGAAACAACACCCAATGGTGGGTGTGTCTGGTGGTGAAAGTAAAGTTCGATGCTGTAAAGAATAGCATTGCATATGAACTTGTAATGTTTGGTCCATGAACCGGGTAAATTGGAAGTGATCAAATAGGAGGTGACAAGAGTGAACATTGATATTTTAGGAATCAGTGAACTAAAATGGATGAGAATAGATGAATTTAATTCAGATGACCATGAAAGCTGTATGTGTCAAGAAGCAATAGTTAGAACCAGAGATGGAACAAGAGAATGGCTACAAATTAGGAAAGGAGTACATCAAACTGTAGGTTGTCACCTTGCTTATTTAGTTTATATGCAGAGTATATCATGTGAAATACTGGTCTGGATGAAGCACAAGCTGGAATGAAGATTACTGGGAGGAATATCAATAACCTCAGGCATGCAGATGACAACACTCATATGCCAGAAAGCAAAGAGAAATGAAAGAACCTCTTGATGAAGATGAAAGAAGAGAATGAAGAAAGCTGGCCTAAAACTCAACATTCAAAAAATGAAGATCATGGCATCTGGTCCCATCACTTCATAGCAAATAGAAGGGAAAACAATGGAAACTGTGACAGACTTTATTTTCTTGGGTTTCAAAATCACTGCAGATGGTGACTGCAGCCATGAAGTTAACAGTTACTTGCTCCTTGGAAGAAAAGCTATGACAAACCTACACAGCATACTTAAATGGACTACACTTGTGGTAATAATGGTAAAGAACCTGCCTGCTAGTGAAGAAGACATACGAGAAGTGGGTTCGGTCCTTGGATCAGGAAGCACTCTGGAGTAGAGCATAGGCTTATATAACTCAATGAAAATATCAGCCCTGTTGTGTAGGGTCAGCCAAGATGGGTCATGGTGGGGATTTATCACAAACTGTGGTCCACTGGAGAAGGAAATGACAAGCCAGTTCAACATTGCTCCCCTGAGAACCCCATGAACCGTATTAAAAGGCAAAGAGAAATGACACTGAAAGATGAACTCTCCAGGTAGATAGGAAAAGAGCAGAGAAGTACTTTCAAAAGGAATGAAGAGGCTAAGCCAAAGTGGAAACAACACCCAATGGTGGGTGTGTCTGGTGGTGAAAGTAAAGTTCGATGCTGTAAAGAATAGCATTGCATATGAACTTGTAATGTTTGGTCCATGAACCGGGTAAATTGGAAGTGATCAAATAGGAGGTGACAAGAGTGAACATTGATATTTTAGGAATCAGTGAACTAAAATGGATGAGAATAGATGAATTTAATTCAGATGACCATGAAAGCTGTATGTGTCAAGAAGCAATAGTTAGAACCAGAGATGGAACAAGAGAATGGCTACAAATTAGGAAAGGAGTACATCAAACTGTAGGTTGTCACCTTGCTTATTTAGTTTATATGCAGAGTATATCATGTGAAATACTGGTCTGGATGAAGCACAAGCTGGAATGAAGATTACTGGGAGGAATATCAATAACCTCAGGCATGCAGATGACAACACTCATATGCCAGAAAGCAAAGAGAAATGAAAGAACCTCTTGATGAAGATGAAAGAAGAGAATGAAGAAAGCTGGCCTAAAACTCAACATTCAAAAAATGAAGATCATGGCATCTGGTCCCATCACTTCATAGCAAATAGAAGGGAAAACAATGGAAACTGTGACAGACTTTATTTTCTTGGGTTTCAAAATCACTGCAGATGGTGACTGCAGCCATGAAGTTAACAGTTACTTGCTCCTTGGAAGAAAAGCTATGACAAACCTACACAGCATACTTAAAAGCAGAGACAATCCTTTGCCAACAAAGGTCCATATAGTCAAAGCTATGGTTTTCCCGGTAGTCATGTATGGATGTAAGAGTTGGGCCATAAAGAAGGCTGAGCACTGAAGAATTGGTGCCTTTTAACTACGGTGTTGGAGAAGACTCTTGAGAGTCCCATGGACTATAAGGAGATCAACCCAGTCAATCCTAAAGGAAATCAACCCTGAATATTCATTGGAAGGACTGATACTGAAGCAGAACCGCCAATCCTTTTGTGAAGAGCCAACTCATTGGAAAAGACCCTCATGTTGGGAAAAATAAAAGGCCAAAGGAGAAAAGGACGACAGAGAATGAGATGGTTGCATGATATCACTGAGTCAATGGACATGAGTTTGAGCAAGTTCCAGGAGATGGTGAAGGACAGGAAATCCTGGCACACTGCAGTCCATGGGGTCGCAAAGTGTCAGACATGACTGAGTGACTGAACTGAACTGTGAGCAAGAATCTCTTAGATGGAGTAGCGCTCACAGTCAAAAATAGTCTGAAATACAGTACTTGGGTACAATCTCAAAAATAACAGAATGATCTTGGATCATTTCCAAGGCAAACCATTCACCATTATTCACCATGACCCAACCACTAATACCAAAGAAGCTAAAGTTCAAGAATTCTATGAAGACCTACAAGACTTTCTAGAAATAACACCAGCTGTCCCTCTCTCCCTACTAGAAAAAGATGTCATCAGAGGAGTAGATTGCAAAAGTAGGAAGTCAGATTATTTATGGTTTCAAAATATGCAGAGTATATCATGTGAAATACTGGTCTGGATGAAGCACAAGCTGGAATGAAGATTACTGGGAGGAATATCAATAACCTCAGGCATGCAGATGACAACACTCATATGCCAGAAAGCAAAGAGAAATGAAAGAACCTCTTGATGAAGATGAAAGAAGAGAATGAAGAAAGCTGGCCTAAAACTCAACATTCAAAAAATGAAGATCATGGCATCTGGTCCCATCACTTCATAGCAAATAGAAGGGAAAACAATGGAAACTGTGACAGACTTTATTTTCTTGGGTTTCAAAATCACTGCAGATGGTGACTGCAGCCATGAAGTTAACAGTTACTTGCTCCTTGGAAGAAAAGCTATGACAAACCTACACAGCATACTTAAAAGCAGAGACAATCCTTTGCCAACAAAGGTCCATATAGTCAAAGCTATGGTTTTCCCGGTAGTCATGTATGGATGTAAGAGTTGGGCCATAAAGAAGGCTGAGCACTGAAGAATTGGTGCCTTTTAACTACGGTGTTGGAGAAGACTCTTGAGAGTCCCATGGACTATAAGGAGATCAACCCAGTCAATCCTAAAGGAAATCAACCCTGAATATTCATTGGAAGGACTGATACTGAAGCAGAACCGCCAATCCTTTTGTGAAGAGCCAACTCATTGGAAAAGACCCTCATGTTGGGAAAAATAAAAGGCCAAAGGAGAAAAGGACGACAGAGAATGAGATGGTTGCATGATATCACTGAGTCAATGGACATGAGTTTGAGCAAGTTCCAGGAGATGGTGAAGGACAGGAAATCCTGGCACACTGCAGTCCATGGGGTCGCAAAGTGTCAGACATGACTGAGTGACTGAACTGAACTGTGAGCAAGAATCTCTTAGATGGAGTAGCGCTCACAGTCAAAAATAGTCTGAAATACAGTACTTGGGTACAATCTCAAAAATAACAGAATGATCTTGGATCATTTCCAAGGCAAACCATTCACCATTATTCACCATGACCCAACCACTAATACCAAAGAAGCTAAAGTTCAAGAATTCTATGAAGACCTACAAGACTTTCTAGAAATAACACCAGCTGTCCCTCTCTCCCTACTAGAAAAAAGATGTCATCAGAGGGGAGTAGATTGCAAAAGTAGGAAGTCAAGAAATACTTCTAGAATCAGGCAAGTTTGGCCTTGGAGTATGTACTCCAAGGCCAAACTTGCCTGATCCTAGAAGCAGGAAAAAGGCTAAAATAATTTTGCCAAGAGAATGCACTGGTCCTAGCAAACAGCATCTTCCAACAAGAGATGACTCTACACATGGGTATCACCACATGGTCAATACCAAAATCAGATTAATTATATTCTTTGCAGCTGAAGATGGAAAACCTTTATACAGTCAACAAAAAGATGATGGGGAGTCAATCGTGACTCAGATCAGGAACTCCTTACTGAAAACTTTGGAGCTAAATTGAAGAAAGTAGGGAAAACCACTAGGCCATTCAGCTATCACCTAAAATTAATTCCCTTACAATTGTACGGTGGAAGTGACAAATAGATTCAAGGAATTAGATCTGATAGAGTGCCTGAAGAACTATGAACAGAGGTTTGTAACACTATATGGGAGATGGTAAACCACCCCTAAGGAAAAAAAAAATGCAAAAAGGCAAACTGTTGTCTGAAGGGGCCTTAAAAAATGGCTCAGAAGAGAAGAGAAGCAAAGGGCAAAGGAGAAAAGGAAAGATGCTCATCTGAATACAGAGTCCCAAAAAATAGCAAAAAAGAGATAAGAAAGACTTCCTAAGTGGACAATTTAAAGAAATCGAGGGAAACAATAGAATAGGAAAGAATAGAGATCTCTTCGGGAAAATTAGAGATGCCAAGAGAACATTTTATGCAAAGATTTGCACAATAAAGGACAGAAACAGCAAGGACTTAACAGATCCAGAAGATACTAAGAAGCATCAAGAATACACAGAAGAACTATACAAAAAAAAATTTAATGACCTGAATACCCACAGCGATGTGATCACTCACCAAGAACCAGATATCCGGGAGCGTAAAGTTAAGTAGGGCTTAGGAAGAATTACTATGAACAAAGTTAGTGGAGGTGATAGAATTTCAACTAGCTATTTCAAATATGAACAGATGATATCATCCTTATGGCAGAAAGTGAAGAGGAACTAAAGAGCCTCCTGATGAAGGTGAAAGAGGAGAGTGATAAAACTGGCCTAGAACTCAACATTCAAACAATGAAGATCATGGCATCTGGTCCCACCACTTCATGACAAATAGATAGGCAAATAATGGAAACGATAGAGTTTATTTTCTTGGACTCCCAAATCACTGCCAAAGGTGACTGAAGCCATGAAATTAAAACATGATTGCTCCTGGAAGAAAAGCTATGACAAATCTAGACAGTGTATTAAAAACAGAGCCATTGGTCCAGTGGGTAAGGACACCACCTTGCAGTGCAAGGGGCACCAGTTCCATCTCTGGCCTGGGAAGATCCCACGTGCTGTGGAGCAGTTGGACCGATGTGTCTGATTACTGAGCCGGAGTTCTGGAGCGCATGTGCCCAGAGCTGGTGCTCTGCGACAACAGAGGCCACTGCGATGGGCGACCCACATGGGCCAAAGAACAAAGATGGATGAAAAATAGATAAATGACAGACCAATAGAAGTGGCCTGCTGTCCCTCTCCCTGCCCAACCCATCCCTCCAAAAAAAACCCAGAGCCATCACTTTACCAAAAAAGGTCTGTATAGTCAAAGCTATAATTTTTCCAGTAATCATATATGGTTTTGAGAGTTGGACTGAAAAGAAAGTTGAGTGCCAAAGAGTTGATGCTTTCAAGTCACAAAGAGTTGGGCATAACTAAGTGTCAGAACAACAACACCACCTCCATAAATGATAGACATAGATAAGAGAGTGAAGTAGAGGAACAGGGAGGAGGAAAAGAAGTTGCCTCTAATATTCTAGCATATTCACCATGATTATCACTGGGCAGAAGAATTAGTGGTGGGTTATTTCATTATTTATGGCTTTCAGAATTCTACAAGTTGCCTAAGAGGAGGGTGTATATTTTTTTCCATTTCCCTAAACAGCAGAGCCTGGGCAAAGCTTAAATCCTAAAGCTTTATTGACATTGCAATCCCAGAAAGCAAAGTGAGGAAGTCAGAAGAATGCAGGAGTAAACATAGAAGGAAGCAGAGCCAAGAAACAGAAGGAGAAGCAAAGGGAAAAAACTGGCAGGTCCTGGGTAGGATCTATTCTTTTGTGATATTGTAAAACCAGTGAATAGAAAAGATCCTATTCTCCCTCACAGTCATGTCATTTCCCCAAATTCTGATCTGCCCCTCTGGGTCACCTGTCCTTTCTCCCCAGAATGAGTCACTGAACTGTACTATCAGTACTGAATGCTGTTGTTCATTAGCTAAGTCACATTCAACTTTTTGTGACCCTATGGACAACAGCACACCAGGCTATCCTGTCCTTCCCTGGAGTTTGTTGAAATACATGTCCATCGAGTAGATGATGCCATCCAACCATCTTGTCCTCTGTAGCCCTCTTCTCCTGCCCTCAATCTTTCCCAGCATCAGGGTATTTTCCAATGAGTTTGCGGGGTGGGAGCAGTTGGACCGATGTGTCCAATTACCGAGCCGGAGCTCTAGGGCGCACGCGCCCAGAGCTGGTGCTCTGCGACAACAGAGGCCACTGCGATGGGCGACCCACATGGGCCAAAGAACAAAGATGGATGAAAAATAGATAAATGACAGACCAATAGAAGTGGCCTGCTGTCCCTCTCCCTGCCCAACCCATCCCTCCAAAAAAAACCCAGAGCCATCACTTTACCAAAAAAGGTCTGTATAGTCAAAGCTATAATTTTTCCAGTAATCATATATGGTTTTGAGAGTTGGACTGAAAAGAAAGTTGAGTGCCAAAGAGTTGATGCTTTCAAGTCACAAAGAGTTGGGCATAACTAAGTGTCAGAACAACAACACCACCTCCATAAATGATAGACATAGATAAGAGAGTGAAGTAGAGGAACAGGGAGGAGGAAAAGAAGTTGCCTCTAATATTCTAGCATATTCACCATGATTATCACTGGGCAGAAGAATTAGTGGTGGGTTATTTCATTATTTATGGCTTTCAGAATTCTACAAGTTGCCTAAGAGGAGGGTGTATATTTTTTTCCATTTCCCTAAACAGCAGAGCCTGGGCAAAGCTTAAATCCTAAAGCTTTATTGACATTGCAATCCCAGAAAGCAAAGTGAGGAAGTCAGAAGAATGCAGGAGTAAACATAGAAGGAAGCAGAGCCAAGAAACAGAAGGAGAAGCAAAGGGAAAAAACTGGCAGGTCCTGGGTAGGATCTATTCTTTTGTGATATTGTAAAACCAGTGAATAGAAAAGATCCTATTCTCCCTCACAGTCATGTCATTTCCCCAAATTCTGATCTGCTCTCTCTGGGTCACCTGTCCTTTCTCCCCAGAATGAGTCACTGAACTGTACTATCAGTACTGAATGCTGTTGTTCATTAGCTAAGTCACATTCAACTTTTTGTGACCCTATGGACAACAGCACACCAGGCTATCCTGTCCTTCCCTGGAGTTTGTTGAAATACATGTCCATCGAGTAGATGATGCCATCCAACCATCTTGTCCTCTGTAGCCCTCTTCTCCTGCCCTCAATCTTTCCCAGCATCAGGGTATTTTCCAATGAGTTTGCTCTTCACATTAGGTGGCCAAAGAATTGGCGTTTAAGCTTAAGTAGCAATCTTTCCAATGATGATTTAGGATTTATTTCCTTTAGGACTGGTTGGTTTGATTTCCCTGAAGTCCAAGGCATTCTCAAGAGTCTTCTGTAGCACCCAGTTTGAAATCATCAGTTCTTTGGTGCTCAGCCTTCTTTATGGTCCAACTCTCACTTTCACACATGACTACTCGAAAAGTTATAGCATTGACTATGTGGATATTTGTGGGCAAAGTGATGTCTCTCCTTTTAAATGTACTGTCTAGGTTTATTATAGCTTTTCTTCCAAAGAGCGACCATCTTTTAATTTTATGACTGCATTCACCATTTGCAGTGATTTTGGAGCCCAACAAAATAAAGCCTGTCACTGTTTCCATTGCTCCCTCATCTATTTGCTATAAAGTATGGGACCAGATGCCATGATCTTCATTTTTTGAATGTTGATTTTTAAGCCAGCTTTTTCACTCCCTTCTTTCACCTTCATCAAGAGGCTCTTTAGTTCCTCTTCACTTACTGCCTTTAGGATGGTGTCATCTGCATATCTGAAGTTAATGATGTTTTCCTGGCAATCTTGATTCTGTTCTTTGGCATTGGTATTTCACATGATGTACTCTGCATAGAAATTAAAAAAGCTGGGTGACAATATTCAGCCTTCCATACTCCTTTCCCAACTTTGAATCAGTTTGTTGTTCCATGTTCTCTGCCATTTCTATATCCAGCCTTCAGATCTAGAAGTTCTCAGATCTGTAAGCTTTTCACACCTGAAAACTGTACTGTTGAAGCCCAGCTTGATGGATTTTGAGCATTACCTTGCTAGCATGTGAAGTGAGCACAATTGTACAGTTATTTGAACATTCTTTGACATTGTTTTTCTTTGCACTTGAAATAGAAACTGACTTTTTCCAGTCATGTGGCCACTGTTGCGTTTTTGAGTTTGACAGCGTGTTGAATGCAGCACTTAAGTGGTGTTGTGTCTTAGAATTTGGAATAGCTCAGTGGGAATTCTGTCACCTCCACTAACTTTTTTCATAGTAAACCTTCATAAGGAACACTTGTGACTATACTCCCAGATGTCTGGCCCTAGGTGAGTGACCACATCATTGTGGTTATCCCAGTCATTAACATTTTTTTTGGACAGCTTTTCTGTATAATCTTGTCACTTGTTCATAATCTCTTCTACTTCTGTTAGATCCTTGCTATTTCTGTCCTTTACTGTACCCATCTTCTCATGAACTGTTCCTTGGTATCTCTAATTTTCTTGAAGAGATATCTAGTCTTTCCCATCCTGTTGTTTTCCTCTATTTCTTTGCATTGTTGACTTAAGAAGGCTTTCTCATCTCTTTTCTCTATTCTTGCATTGACTATGTGGATATTTGTGGGCAAAGTGATGTCTCTCCTTTAAACGTACTGTCTAGGTTTATTATAGCTTTTCTTCCAAAGAGCGACCATCTTTTAATTTTATGACTGCATTCACCATTTGCAGTGATTTTGGAGCCCAACAAAATAAAGCCTGTCACTGTTTCCATTGCTCCCTCATCTATTTGCTATAAAGTATGGGACCAGATGCCATGATCTTCATTTTTTGAATGTTGATTTTTAAGCCAGCTTTTTCACTCCCTTCTTTCACCTTCATCAAGAGGCTCTTTAGTTCCTCTTCACTTTCTGCCTTTAGGATGGTGTCATCTGCATATCTGAAGTTAATGATGTTTTTCCTGGCAATCTTGATTCTGTTCTTTGGCATTGGTATTTCACATGATGTACTCTGCATAGAAATTAAAAAAGCTGGGTGACAATATTCAGCCTTCCATACTCCTTTCCCAACTTTGAATCAGTTTGTTGTTCCATGTTCTCTGCCATTTCTATATCCAGCCTTCAGATCTAGAAGTTCTCAGATCTGTAAGCTTTTCACACCTGAAAACTGTACTGTTGAAGCCCAGCTTGATGGATTTTGAGCATTACCTTGCTAGCATGTGAAGTGAGCACAATTGTACAGTTATTTGAACATTCTTTGACATTGTTTTTCTTTGCACTTGAAATAGAAACTGACTTTTTCCAGTCATGTGGCCACTGTTGCGTTTTTGAGTTTGACAGCGTGTTGAATGCAGCACTTAAGTGGTGTTGTGTCTTAGAATTTGGAATAGCTCAGTGGGAATTCTGTCACCTCCACTAACTTTTTTCATAGTAAACCTTCATAAGGAACACTTGTGACTATACTCCCAGATGTCTGGCCCTAGGTGAGTGACCACATCATTGTGGTTATCCCAGTCATTAACATTTTTTTTGGACAGCTTTTCTGTATAATCTTGTCACTTGTTCATAATCTCTTCTACTTCTGTTAGATCCTTGCTATTTCTGTCCTTTACTGTACCCATCTTCTCATGAAATGTTCCCTTGGTATCTCTAATTTTCTTGAAGAGATATCTAGTCTTTCCCATCCTGTTGTTTTCCTCTATTTCTTTGCATTGTTGACTTAAGAAGGCTTTCTCATCTCTTTTCGCTATTCTCTGAAACTCTGCATTAGTTGAGCATATCTTGCCTTTTGCTTCTCTTCTCAGCCATTTATAAGGCCTCCTCAGGTAGCTATTTGCCTTATTGCATTTCTTTTCTTCAAGGTTGGTTCAAGGCACCACCTCCTGTAAAATGTTGCAAATCTCTGCCCATAGTTCTTCAGGCACTCTGTCTAACAAATTTATTTGTCACATTAAATATATTTACCCTTAAATCTATTTGTCACAACCACTGTAATCACATGGGATTTGATTTAGATCATACCTGAATTACCTAGTGGTTTTTCCTATTTTTCTTCAAATTTGACTCTCAATTTTGCAATGAGTTCATGATCTGAGCAACAATAAGCTCCTGGTCTTGTTTTTGTTAACTGTATATAGCTTCTCTATTTTTGACTACAGTGAATATAATTAACCTGATTTTGGTATTGACCGTATGGTGATGGCCATGTGTGGAGTCATCTCTTGTTGGAAGAGGGTGTTTGCTATGACCAGTGCATTCTCTTGGCAAAACTCTGTTAGTCTTTTTTTTGCTTCATTTTGTGCTCCAAGGTCAAACTTGTCTGATCATCAAGGTATTTCTTGACTTCCTACTTTTGCATTCCACTCCCCTATGATTAAAAGGACATCTTTTTGTTGTGTTAGTGCTAGAAGGTCTTGTAGGTCTTCACAGAACTGTTCAGCTTTTTCGACGTTAGTGTTTGGGGCACAGACTTGGCTTATCTGTGAATGGCTTTCCTTGGAAACAAACCAAGATCATTATGTCATTTTTGAGATTGCACTCAAATACCACTCTTTTGTTTCAGACTTTTTTGCTGACTATGAGGGCTACTCCATCTCTTCTTAGGTTTCTTGTCCACAGTAGTAGATATAATGCTCATCTGAACTAAACTCACCCATTCCCATCCAGTAGTTTGCTGATTCCCAAAATGTCGATACTGTCTCTTCTCATGAACCATTTTGTTCCTTGGTATCTCTAATTTTCTTGAAGAGATATCTAGTCTTTCCCATCCTGTTGTTTTCCTCTATTTCTTTGCATTGTTGACTTAAGAAGGCTTTCTCATCTCTTTTCGCTATTCTCTGAAACTCTGCATTAGTTGAGCATATCTTGCCTTTTGCTTCTCTTCTCAGCCATTTATAAGGCCTCCTCAGGTAGCTATTTGCCTTATTGCATTTCTTTTCTTCAAGGTTGGTTCAAGGCACCACCTCCTGTAAAATGTTGCAAATCTCTGCCCATAGTTCTTCAGGCACTCTGTCTAACAAATTTATTTGTCACATTAAATATATTTACCCTTAAATCTATTTGTCACAACCACTGTAATCACATGGGATTTGATTTAGATCATACCTGAATTACCTAGTGGTTTTTCCTATTTTTCTTCAAATTTGACTCTCAATTTTGCAATGAGTTCATGATCTGAGCAACAATAAGCTCCTGGTCTTGTTTTTGTTAACTGTATATAGCTTCTCTATTTTTGACTACAGTGAATATAATTAACCTGATTTTGGTATTGACCGTATGGTGATGGCCATGTGTGGAGTCATCTCTTGTTGGAAGAGGGTGTTTGCTATGACCAGTGCATTCTCTTGGCAAAACTCTGTTAGTCTTTTTGCTTCATTTTGTGCTCCAAGGTCAAACTTGTCTGATCATCAAGGTATTTCTTGACTTCCTACTTTTGCATTCCACTCCCCTATGATTAAAAGGACATCTTTTTGTTGTGTTAGTGCTAGAAGGTCTTGTAGGTCTTCACAGAACTGTTCAGCTTTTTCGACGTTAGTGTTTGGGGCACAGACTTGGCTTATCTGTGAATGGCTTTCCTTGGAAACAAACCAAGATCATTATGTCATTTTTGAGATTGCACTCAAATACCACTCTTTTGTTTCAGACTTTTTTGCTGACTATGAGGGCTACTCCATCTCTTCTTAGGTTTCTTGTCCACAGTAGTAGATATAATGCTCATCTGAACTAAACTCACCCATTCCCATCCAGTAGTTTGCTGATTCCCAAAATGTCGATGTTCACTCTTGCATCTCCTGTTAGAACACATCCAATTTGCCTTGATTCATAGACCTAATATTCCAGGTTACTAAAGAGCATTGTTCTTTACAGCATTGGACTTTACTTTCACATCTACTGACACATCTACAATGGCATTGTTTCCACTTTGGCTCAGCCTCTTCATTCTTTCTGTAGTTATTTCTCTTCTCTCCCCAGTAGCATATTGGACAGTTGCAAACCTGCGCAACTTATCTTTAGTGTCATATCTTTTTGTCTTTTCCTACTGTTCTTGCAGTTCCCCTGGCAAGAATACTGAAGTGACTTGCCAGTTCCTTCTCTAGTGGATCACATTTTGTCAGAGCTCTCCACCATGATTTGTTCATCTTAGGTTGCCTAGCACAGTATGACTTATAGGTTCATTCAGTTACACATATCTATTATCCATGTGATTATTTTGGTTAGTTTTCTGTCACCCAGTATAGTTTTTGTTCTCTATGCCATGGGATTGACATTTTTGCTTTCTGTCTGCCCTCTGATGGATGAGGATAAGAGGCTTGTGCAAGCTTCCTAATGGAAGGGACAGGCTCTGGGAAAAACTGGGTCTTGCTCTGATGGACATCTTTAGTCCAATTTTCTGCTGATAAGTGGGGTTGTGTGCCCTCCGTGTTAGTTGTTTCACCTGAGTTGGCACAGTTCTGGAGTCTGGGGTCTCTATGGCAAGGAGATAGGCTCTGTGGTAGTCCTGTAAGAGGACTTATGCCAATACGCTATGTCTCCTAGGACTGCTGCCTCCGGTGCTCCTAACTCTATGGTAGGCCCACACCTACCACACCTCCACCAGAGACTCCCAAACACTCACAGGCAAGTCTTACTCAATCTTTCATAGGGTCATTGCTCATTTCCCTTGGGTCTTGGTGTGCACAAGGTTTTGTGTGTGCCCTCCAAGAGTCTCTGTTTCCCCAGTCATATGGAAGTTTTGTAATCAAATTGCAATGTCTCTCAAAGTCAGATTCCTTAGAATTCAGAGTCCCTTGGCCAGATCCCCAGGTTGAGGACTCTGATGTGGGACCTACAACTTTTGCAACAGTTGGGGAACTTCTTTGGAATAATTGTTCTCCACTTTGTGGATTGTCCATCTGGTGGCTGTGTGGTAGGGCTAATGACTCCAAGAGGACTTATGTCACGCACCACACCTCCTAGTAATGCTACTGCCAGTGCCCTTGTCCCAGTGGCAGGTCATTGCTGATCCACATCTTCATAGGAGACCCTCAAACACTCACAGGCAGGATGTGATACAAGTAGACACGATTCTCTACTCTCAAGAAGCTTAAATATTTTTCAAATCAATGAATGATTACACTGAACAGAAACCTGGAAGTTGGGAGGCTAAGTGGAAGAGCTAGAAGAGCATCACCCATGGAGGGGATTACAAGGGTGTCATATCTTTTTGTCTTTTCCTACTGTTCTTGCAGTTCCCCTGGCAAGAATACTGAAGTGACTTGCCAGTTCCTTCTCTAGTGGATCACATTTTGTCAGAGCTCTCCACCATGATTTGTTCATCTTAGGTTGCCTAGCACAGTATGACTTATAGGTTCATTCAGTTACACATATCTATTATCCATGTGATTATTTTGGTTAGTTTTCTGTCACCCAGTATAGTTTTTGTTCTCTATGCCATGGGATTGACATTTTTGCTTTCTGTCTGCCCTCTGATGGATGAGGATAAGAGGCTTGTGCAAGCTTCCTAATGGAAGGGACAGGCTCTGGGAAAAACTGGGTCTTGCTCTGATGGACATCTTTAGTCCAATTTTCTGCTGATAAGTGGGGTTGTGTGCCCTCCGTGTTAGTTGTTTCACCTGAGTTGGCACAGTTCTGGAGTCTGGGGTCTCTATGGCAAGGAGATAGGCTCTGTGGTAGTCCTGTAAGAGGACTTATGCCAATACGCTATGTCTCCTAGGACTGCTGCCTCCGGTGCTCCTAACTCTATGGTAGGCCCACACCTACCACACCTCCACCAGAGACTCCCAAACACTCACAGGCAAGTCTTACTCAATCTTTCATAGGGTCATTGCTCATTTCCCTTGGGTCTTGGTGTGCACAAGGTTTTGTGTGTGCCCTCCAAGAGTCTCTGTTTCCCCAGTCATATGGAAGTTTTGTAATCAAATTGCAATGTCTCTCAAAGTCAGATTCCTTAGAATTCAGAGTCCCTTGGCCAGATCCCCAGGTTGAGGACTCTGATGTGGGACCTACAACTTTTGCAACAGTTGGGGAACTTCTTTGGAATAATTGTTCTCCACTTTGTGGATTGTCCATCTGGTGGCTGTGTGGTAGGGCTAATGACTCCAAGAGGACTTATGTCACGCACCACACCTCCTAGTAATGCTACTGCCAGTGCCCTTGTCCCAGTGGCAGGTCATTGCTGATCCACATCTTCATAGGAGACCCTCAAACACTCACAGGCAGGATGTGATACAAGTAGACACGATTCTCTACTCTCAAGAAGCTTAAATATTTTTCAAATCAATGAATGATTACACTGAACAGAAACCTGGAAGTTGGGAGGCTAAGTGGAAGAGCTAGAAGAGCATCACCCATGGAGGGGATTACAAGGGTGATGGCCCTGACATCATGATGGGAATTAGCAAAATGCTCTCCTGGTATTCCTGTCATGACCCCAACTTTGCTTTTCACAAGACTGGAAAGAGCACCTCAACTCTTTCAAAACACAGCTTGGCCTACGTAGAGTGATGTGATTCCTGACCCATCCTTTTGAGACCATGGGGAATGAGTCTACAACCCTTGTCACTAGCACTCTGGAAAAGTCAAGTGCCATCTGCCTTTTGAATCACACTTGGCTTTTTTCTAAAATCAAGACTACTACAAGTTTGTTCCTGATTCCCTTAAATATGATTTGATGGCCCTGAAACAAATTTAACAAAGAATAGGTCTGGGAAGGGGAAAGATGAGATAGGTTCCACCAAGTTCACAGAAGGATTTCACTTCTCAAGAGGCAATGTCATAGCCCTACAGACTGCTGCCGCTTAGTTACTACAGTCGTGTCTGACCCCGTGGGACCCCATGGACTGCATCCCACTAGACTCCTCCATCCATGGAATTCTCCAAGCAAGAATATTGGAGTGGGCTGCCAAATCCTCCTCCAGGGGGATCTTCCCAACCCAGGGATGAAATCCAGGTTTCCTGAATTATAGGCAGTTTCCTCACCACTGAGCCATCAGAGAAACTATATATATATATATATCTCCCCATGGACTGTAGCTTGCCAAGCTTCTCCATCCATGGGATTTTCCAGGCAAGAATACTGGAGTGGGTTTCCATTTCCTTCTCCACCTTATGCACTGCACTGAAAAAAAGACCTGCCAGTGTTAAATGGTGTTTGTTCACTTGTTTTTCAAGGAAGCTATAACTCATTTTAGATACTAAAAATAGTCATTTTTAAGGTAATAGTAAATATTCAGTTGGGCCTCCCAGGTGGCACTAGTAGTAAAGAACCTGTTCGCCAGTGCAGGAAATATAAGAGACATGGGTTAGATCCCTGAGTCAGGAAGATCCCCTGGAGGAGAATATGGCAACCCATTCCAGTATACTTGTCTGGAGAATCCCATGGATAGAGGAGTCTGACTGGTTATAGTCCATAGGATCACAAAGAATCAGACATGACTGAAGAAATTTAACATAAACACACAAACATTTATTTAAGTACCCTTTCATCACGCACCTCTAAGACAAAGTCCCATTATTTCAGAAACAATAACTGTTACCAGTTTGACATATATTCCTTCCAGACTTTTTCTAATACATTTATATATATGTTACTTTATTTTGGCTTATTTTATTTCATCTTCATTTTGTTTTATGTAAATGATTTCATATTATACTTTGATTTCTACAACTATTTTTTTTCTCTACACAATATCTTAGAAGCCTTTTTCATATTAGAACACAGAAGTCTACCTATTATTTTTAACTTGTGCATAGCATTTCACAGTAATTTTATGCCATTATTTATTTAACTAAATTTTAAGTGTAAATTTAATATTTCCTACCACAAAGGGCTGAACAACCCCTTATCCCTCCCATCACATGAACATAGGATAGGACCCAGTGACACCTAACCAAAACGTATTCAGTCACAGAGTACAGCTGAACTGTAGCCTCTCACAAACAAACAGACTGTACTAGCCCTCATGGTAAGTCATCAGTTGACAGCTCTCACTTCCCCTAATGAAAGGCAGTGAGACCTTCTTGGCAGTACAGTTGATGAAGACCCATCATTAGATGAACTTAGAGCAGAAGTTCTCCATATTGACTGCACTCTGGAATCACTCTGAGAGCTGAGAGATTTATAAACTAAGAATTCCAGAGTCCCATCACCAAAGATCTAGATTTATTTAATCTTGAATGTGACTTAGGAATAGAGGGTTTTTTTTTAAAACTTCCCAGGGGTTACCTGGTGGCTCAGATAGTAAAGAATCCACCTGCAACATAGGACACCAAGGTTCGATCCCTGGGTTGAGAAGATCCCATGGAGAAGAAAATGGATACTCACCCACTCCGATATTCTTGCCTGGAGAAGTCCATGGACAGAGGAGCCTACTAGGCTATAATCCATAAGGTCACAGAGAGTCAGACATGACTGAAAGACTAATACTTCCAGACTTTGAGTGATTTTAATATGCTGCAAGGGTTAACAACTGCTGCCTTAAAGAATTTGAAGATGTAAGATCTGAGAGTGGTTCTCTGTAATTAGGAATAGTAGCCCCCAACTATATATTAATGTTGAAAATGGGTGATGAAATTGTGGTAGTAGTTATGCTCTCTACTTCTCTCTCTCTCTCTCTCTCTATATATATATATATATGTGTGTGTGTGTATATATATATATATAAATAATAGTTGGACACATTGGTCTAGCCACTCCTTGGCACATGGGATCTTCCTAGGCCAGGGGTTGAACTGGTATGGGGGTAGTTCAAATGCTGTTAAACAACGGGTTTCCAAAGGGTTTTGTTTTACAAATGATTTGGGTCAGTCATGAGGATGTGATGTCTCCACAGAAGTCTACCTATTATTTTTAACTTGTGCATAGCATTTCACAGTAATTTTATGCCATTATTTATTTAACTAAATTTTAAGTGTAAATTTAATATTTCCTACCACAAAGGGCTGAACAACCCCTTATCCCTCCCATCACATGAACATAGGATAGGACCCAGTGACACCTAACCAAAACGTATTCAGTCACAGAGTACAGCTGAACTGTAGCCTCTCACAAACAAACAGACTGTACTAGCCCTCATGGTAAGTCATCAGTTGACAGCTCTCACTTCCCCTAATGAAAGGCAGTGAGACCTTCTTGGCAGTACAGTTGATGAAGACCCATCATTAGATGAACTTAGAGCAGAAGTTCTCCATATTGACTGCACTCTGGAATCACTCTGAGAGCTGAGAGATTTATAAACTAAGAATTCCAGAGTCCCATCACCAAAGATCTAGATTTATTTAATCTTGAATGTGACTTAGGAATAGAGGGTTTTTTTTTTTAAAGCTTCCCAGGGGTTACCTGGTGGCTCAGATAGTAAAGAATCCACCTGCAACATAGGACACCAAGGTTCGATCCCTGGGTTGAGAAGATCCCATGGAGAAGAAAATGGATACTCACCCACTCCGATATTCTTGCCTGGAGAAGTCCATGGACAGAGGAGCCTACTAGGCTATAATCCATAAGGTCACAGAGAGTCAGACATGACTGAAAGACTAATACTTCCAGACTTTGAGTGATTTTAATATGCTGCAAGGGTTAACAACTGCTGCCTTAAAGAATTTGAAGATGTAAGATCTGAGAGTGGTTCTCTGTAATTAGGAATAGTAGCCCCCAACTATATATTAATGTTGAAAATGGGTGATGAAATTGTGGTAGTAGTTATGCTCTCTACTTCTCTCTCTCTCTCTCTCTCTATATATATATATATGTGTGTGTGTGTATATATATATATATAAATAATAGTTGGACACATTGGTCTAGCCACTCCTTGGCACATGGGATCTTCCTAGGCCAGGGGTTGAACTGGTATGGGGGTAGTTCAAATGCTGTTAAACAACGGGTTTCCAAAGGGTTTTGTTTTACAAATGATTTGGGTCAGTCATGAGGATGTGATGTCTCCATGAAAGAATTTAGGGCTTTTCTAGGTGTGAGGAGATGCAAGGATTGAGACAATAAAATCTGTTCTTAAAAGACATTTACCTGAGTTCTGCAGATCCAAGATGGTGGAGGAATGAGGGAAAGATTTCACCAGCTCCCCAGCAGAATCACCAGAACTAATCAAGAAATGAAACACCACCAACAAACCAGCTGCTAGACGACAGAAGAACTCCATAGGTCCAAGAGAGTAGAATGAACAGCCAGAACTTTCCCGGAGCTACTGTTCTGAGAACCCTCTATCCTAACCCCCACACCGGACCGCACCAACAGAGAGCACGCCAGCAAGTGCCCTAAAAGAGGGCCCTGAGTGGAGCGTCGGGGAAGAGTAAGCAGCGCTTAGCGCGAAAATTCCAAGAATCTGGCTGGATCCCCGGCAGAAATTAAGACACTGGGAAGATGGGATACTGGAGCAGGTCCGGGTGGAAGGCAATTGGGAAGTTCTCGGCGGAGTGCTGCCTAGAGACCTGGAGCTGGAAGGGAGTGCCCAGTGTGAAAATCACGCTGCTTGGCCGGGCGAAAATCGTGACTTTCCACCTGGCACTGGGTAAGTTCAAACACTCCTAGTGGGGGACGTGCTGAATGGAGAGCGGAAGTCTCCCACGGATTGCTGACCAGAGACCGGGCTCGAGATGGACGGGGAAGCTTGTGCCTGCCTTTGCGGCTTGGACGTGTAACTGGCAGTGCACGCGTGCCAGTGGCGGAGGAGCCCCTTGCACTCCCATAGCTACACCCGCAGCAGGGGAAGCCGGGAGAAGGGCAGGTATTGGAGGCTACCGGTGGCTGCACAGCAGAGCCGGGGCGCCCCCGCCTCAACAGGGAACTGCGCTCACAGCGGCCCCCTGCCCGACGGACTGGGATCAGCCCGCTGCCCCGGCCAGCACCTGAGCTTGCAACAAAGCCATTATATGGCTGAAAACAAACCATAGCAATTGGTGCGGTAAGGGAAAGGCTACATCATCAAGACAACACCATCGAGAGCAGATTGGCTTCCACCAGACAGATGAGAGGATAAAAACCAGGGACAGTATTTAGCTTTTTCTGTTTGTTTATTTATTGTGGACGGTTCTGTTTATTTGTTTGATTGGTCAGGTTTGGTTGTTTTGTTTTGTTTTGTCTCTTCTTAGTAAGTTTTTCTTCCCTTTTTCATTTTTAATTTCTTTTTTTTTTTGATTTTTAATTTTTTTTAAAATTTTAATTCTTGGAAACTTCTAATTTTCTTTCCTCTTTGCCACTGCTTCCTCCCTCCACATTCTAAATGTAAAACTTTCTCCTATCTACCACTGTCCTCTAGATAAATATTTCCTACCTTCCTGTCTCCACTATTCTCTCCCAGCTGCACTAAACAATACAACACACTAATCTTGGCTACATAACCCTATAAAATCCTTCCAAGACGAATCTATTCCTTCTCATTACCCATACAATCTCCTCCTCCTCACCCCCAACACATGTCTTTGCTAAAAATTGTTTTCAGTGAAATAGTCCAAGCCAGGACTTGCCCTGGATCAGTTTTTCCAGGCACTATTTTAATTAATTCAGAGCATAACAGGCAAGTATCATCTTTGGTTGTGTGGTTTGCCAGAAAAATTTCCTATGCTTTATCACTGTAAGACTGGATAGATGTGGTTATTGCTGTGTATGTATGTATATCTTATGACTATGTTAGAAAACATCTGCATGCTTTTATGACTGTCACCCATCAGGGACGCACCTCTTGTTCCTCAGATGCTAGTATTTGAACTAATATCACGGAACACCATAGCAAACCAGACATAGAGCCTACAACCCCACATCAGACATCAAACCAAGGACCCTCGGAGTGGAAGCCCTGATTCCAAGACCCCACACTATCAAAGAACATACAACACTAGAAATTGTTCACCTGTAAACAAGACCTAACACCACCCAAGACACAAACCATTGAACCCTTCTAGAAGGACAGGAACCCAAAGGAAGGGAGAATTTAACCAAGAAGCCCAGTGAGGAAAAGAACTCCATATACACAGACACATAAAGACACCATAACTAACCTAATAAAGAAAAGATAGAGAAACACTGCACAAATGAAGGATCAAGCTAGAGAAACACAGCTTCAAATGATGGAGGAGGAGATAGACAAATTATCTGAAAGAGAATTCAGAAAAACTATGCTAATGAGGATGCAAAACACTAAAAACAGAATATTAGAGGAAACTACTGCATTGAGAAAAGACATGCAGGAAATGAAAAATAAGCAAATGGAGACCACCAACTCAATGGCTGAACTCAAAAATACTATAGAAGGTCTCAACAATAGAATATTGGAGGCATAAGAACGGATAAGTGAGCTGGAAGGTAGAATGGTGGAAATAAGTGCTGAAGAACAGAACAAAGCCCGAAGAATTAAAAGAACTGAGGATAGCCTCAGAGACTTCTGGGACAATATCAAACGCACCATCATTAGAATTATAGGAGTTCCAGAGGAAGAAGAGGGGAAGAAAGGCTACGAAAAAATTCTTGAAGAGGTTATAGTGGAAAACTTCCCCAGCATGGGAAAGGAAATAGTCAACCAAGTCCAAGAAGCACAAAGAGTTCCACACAGGATAAACCCCAGAAGAAACACACCAAGGCACATTCTAATCAAACTAACACAGACTAAATATAAAGACAGATTACTAAAAGCAGCTAGGAACAAACAACAAATAACATATAAAGGAAACCCCATATGTCTAACTGTCTTAAAATCCAAAGCAGACACATTTAGATGGTTATTGCTGTGTATGTATGTATATCTTATGACTATGTTAGAAAACATCTGCATGCTTTTATGACTGTCACCCATCAGGGACGCACCTCTTGTTCCTCAGATGCTAGTATTTGAACTAATATCACGGAACACCATAGCAAACCAGACATAGAGCCTACAACCCCACATCAGACATCAAACCAAGGACCCTCGGAGTGGAAGCCCTGATTCCAAGACCCCACACTATCAAAGAACATACAACACTAGAAATTGTTCACCTGTAAACAAGACCTAACACCACCCAAGACACAAACCATTGAACCCTTCTAGAAGGACAGGAACCCAAAGGAAGGGAGAATTTAACCAAGAAGCCCAGTGAGGAAAAGAACTCCATATACACAGACACATAAAGACACCATAACTAACCTAATAAAGAAAAGATAGAGAAACACTGCACAAATGAAGGATCAAGCTAGAGAAACACAGCTTCAAATGATGGAGGAGGAGATAGACAAATTATCTGAAAGAGAATTCAGAAAAACTATGCTAATGAGGATGCAAAACACTAAAAACAGAATATTAGAGGAAACTACTGCATTGAGAAAAGACATGCAGGAAATGAAAAATAAGCAAATGGAGACCACCAACTCAATGGCTGAACTCAAAAATACTATAGAAGGTCTCAACAATAGAATATTGGAGGCATAAGAACGGATAAGTGAGCTGGAAGGTAGAATGGTGGAAATAAGTGCTGAAGAACAGAACAAAGCCCGAAGAATTAAAAGAACTGAGGATAGCCTCAGAGACTTCTGGGACAATATCAAACGCACCATCATTAGAATTATAGGAGTTCCAGAGGAAGAAGAGGGGAAGAAAGGCTACGAAAAAATTCTTGAAGAGGTTATAGTGGAAAACTTCCCCAGCATGGGAAAGGAAATAGTCAACCAAGTCCAAGAAGCACAAAGAGTTCCACACAGGATAAACCCCAGAAGAAACACACCAAGGCACATTCTAATCAAACTAACACAGACTAAATATAAAGACAGATTACTAAAAGCAGCTAGGAACAAACAACAAATAACATATAAAGGAAACCCCATATGTCTAACTGCAGATCTTTCAACAGAAACCCTGCAGGCCAGAAGAGAATGGCAGGACACATTTAAATGGTTAAAAGAGAATAACCTCCAACCAAGAATTCTCTACCCAGCAAGAATTTCATTCAGAATTGATGGAGAAATCAAAAACTTCACAGACAGACAAAAACTAAAAGAATTCTGTACCACAAAACCAGCCCTACAACAAGCGTTAAAGGGTCTGATACAGTCAAAAAATACAAGAGTAGGAGAAGTCCTACAAATCAAACCCCAAACTTCTAAGAAGATGACAATAGGAACATTCATATCAATAATTGCTGTGAATATAAATGGATTAAATGCTCCAACCAAACAACACAGGCTGGCTGAATGGATCCAGAAACATGACCCATATATATGCTGTTTACAAGAGACCCACTTCAGATCTAGAGACACCCATAGACTGAAAGAGAGAGACTGGAAAAAGATATTCTATGCAAATGGAAATCAAAAGAAAGCTGAAGTAGCAATCCTCATATCAGACAAAATAGATTTTAAAGTAAAGAAGATTCTAAGAGACAAGGCAAGTCACTACATCATGATTAAGGGATCTGTCCAAAAGGAAGACAAAACAGTCAAAAATATCTATGCGCCCAACACAGGAGCACCTCAGTACATAAGACAGATACTTTCAAACTTAAAAGTAGAAATCAATAATAACAAAATAATAGTAGGAGACTCCTCTCACACCAATGGATAGATCATCCAAACAGAAAATTAATAAAGAAATACAAGCCTTAAATGCTGCACTAGAAAAGATGGACCTCATCGACATCTTTAGGACATTCCATCCAAAAGCAGAAGGATGCACTTTCTTCTCAAGTGCTCATGGAACTTTCTCCAGGATAGACCACATCTTGGGCCACAAATCAAACCTCAGTCAATTCAAGAAAACTGAAATTATATCAACCATCTTCTCAGACCAAAATGCAATGAGACTAGAGATCAAGTGCAGGAAAAAAACCGTTAAAAACAGAAACACATGGAGATTGAACAACACATACCTAAAAAACCAACTGATTACTGAGGAAATCAATGGAGAAATTAAACAATTCCTAGAAGAAAATGATAATGAACATACGACCATGCAAAACCTATGGGATACCACAAAAGCAGTTCTAAGAGGGAATTTCAGAACAATACAATCCCACCTCAAGAAACTAGGAAAATGTGAAGCAGATGACCTAACCCTCCACTTAAAACACCTGGAGAAAGAAGAACAAAAACAACCCAAAGCCGGCAGAAGAAGAAAAATTATAAAGACTAGAGCAGAAGTAAAAGAGAAAGAAATGAAAGAAACTATAGTACGGATAAATAAAACAAAAAGCTGGTTCTTTGAAAAGGTAAACAAAATTGACAAGCCTTTGGCCAGACTCATCAAGAGAAAGAGAGAGAAGAACCAGATCAACAAAATCAAAAACAAAAAAGGAGAGATTGCAACAGATCATGCAGAAATCCAAAGGATTCTAAGAGACTATGATGAGCAACTCTATGGCAACAAGCTGGACAACCTGGAAGAAATGGACAGTTTCTTGGGGAAGATCAATCTCCCAAGACTGATCCAGGAAGAAACAGAAACTTTGAACAACCCAATCACAAGCTCAGAAGTCGAATCTGTGATTAAAAATCTACCCAAAAATAAAAGCCCAGGGCCAGATGGCTTCACAGGTGAATTCTACCAAACATTTAAAGAAGAGCTAATGCCTGTCCTTCTAAAACTCTTCCAAAAACTTGCACAGGAAGGAACACTTCCAAACACATTCTACGAGGCCACCGTCACCCTGATACCCAAACCAGGCAAAGACAATACAAAAAAGGAAAATTGCAGACCAATTTGTCTGACGAACTTAGATGCCAAGATCCTCAACAAAATCCTAGCAAACAGAATTCAACGACACATCAAAAAACTCATACATCATGATCAAGTTGGGTTCATCCCAGGCATGCAAGGATTCTTCAATATCCACAAATCAATCAATGTGGTACACCATATCAACAAATTGAGAGACAGAAATCACATGATCATATCAATAGATGCAGAAAAAGCCTTCGACAGAGTACAACATCAATTTATGAAAAAACTCTTCAGAAAATGGGCATAGAAGGAACCTATCTCAACATAATGAAAACCATATATGAGAAGCCCACATCAAACATTATCCTCAATGGTGAAAAACTGAAAGCATTCCCTCTAAGATCAGGAACAAGACAGGGGTGTCCACTTTCACCACTGCTATTCAACATAGTCCTGGAAGCTCTAGCAACATCAATAAGAGAAGAGAAAGAAATCAAAGGAATCCAGATTGGAAAGGAAGAATTCAAGCTCTCTCTTTTTGCAGACGACATGATATTATACATAGAAAATCACAAAGACACTATTACAAAGCTACTAGAGCTAATCAACGAATTCAGCAAAGTCGCCGGATACAAAGTCAACACACAGACATCACTGGCATTCCTATACACAAACAATGAAAAATCAGAAAATGAAATCAAAGAGGCAATCCTCTTCACCATTGCACCAAAAGAATCAAATATCTAGGAATAAACCTACCCAAAGAAACAAAAGAACTGTACACTGAAAATTACAAGACACTCATGAGAAACATCAAAGAAGACTTAAACAGATGGAGAGATATTCCATGTTCCTGAGTCGGAAGAATCAATATTGTGAAAATGACCATACTACCAAATATCATCTACAGATTCAGTGCAATACCTATTCAATTACCATTGACATTTTTCCCAGAACTAGAGCAAAGGATCACACAGTTCATATGGAAACACAAAAGACCTCGAATAGCCAAAGCAATCCTGAGAAAGAAAAACGGAGCTGAGGGAATCAGCCTTCCTAACTTCAGACTCTACTACAAAGCAACAGTCATCAAGACAGTATGATACTGGTACAAAAAAACAGAACTATAGATCAATGGAACAAGGTTGGGAACCCAGAGATAAACCACGCACCTATGGGTACCTTATTTTTGACAAAAGAGGCGAAACTATAAAATGGGACAAGACAGCCCCTTCAACAAGTGGTGCTAGGAGAATTGGACAGCTACATGCAAAAAAATAATGAAGCTGCAACATTCCCTTACACCATACACTAAGATCAATTCAAAATGGATTAAAGATCTAAATGTAAGACCAGAAATCCTAAAACTCTTAGAGGAGAATATAGGCAAAACCCTTAAGGACATCAATCAAAGCAAGATCTTCTCTGACCCACCTACTAAAAAAGCAGAACTGAAAAGAAAAATGAACATGTGGAACCTCATGAAACTTAAAAGCTTTTGCATAGCAAAAGAAAGTACAAAAAAGCTGAACAGACACCCCATAGAGTGGGAGAAAATCAGAACAAATGAAACAACAGACAAAGAATTAATCTCCAAAATCTACAAGCAACTCAGACAACTCAGCACAGGAAAAACGAACAGCCCAATCAAAAAATGGGAAAAAGATCTAAAGAGATGCCTCTCTAAAGAGGAATACAGATGGCCCAAAAGTACATGAAACGATATTCAACCTCGCTTATTATTAGAGAAATGAAAATTAAAACTGCAATGAGATATCACCTCACACCTGTCAGAATGGCCATCATCAAAAAATCTGCAGACAATAAATGCTGGAGAGGGTGTGGAGAAGGAACGCCATTTCTGGTGGGAGTGTCAATTGATACATCACTGAAAATTACAAGACTCGAAAACATCAAGAAGACTTAAACAGATGGAGAGATATTCCATGTTCCTGAGTCGGAAGAATCAATATTGTGAAAATGACCATACTACCAAATATCATCTACAGATTCAGTGCAATACCTATTCAATTACCATTGACATTTTTCCCAGAACTAGAGCAAAGGATCACACAGTTCATATGGAAACACAAAAGACCTCGAATAGCCAAAGCAATCCTGAGAAAGAAAAACGGAGCTGAGGGAATCAGCCTTCCTAACTTCAGACTCTACTACAAAGCAACAGTCATCAAGACAGTATGATACTGGTACAAAAAAACAGAACTATAGATCAATGGAACAAGGTTGGGAACCCAGAGATAAACCACGCACCTATGGGTACCTTATTTTTGACAAAAGAGGCGAAACTATAAAATGGGACAAGACAGCCCCTTCAACAAGTGGTGCTAGGAGAATTGGACAGCTACATGCAAAAAAATAATGAAGCTGCAACATTCCCTTACACCATACACTAAGATCAATTCAAAATGGATTAAAGATCTAAATGTAAGACCAGAAATCCTAAAACTCTTAGAGGAGAATATAGGCAAAACCCTTAAGGACATCAATCAAAGCAAGATCTTCTCTGACCCACCTACTAAAAAAGCAGAACTGAAAAGAAAAATGAACATGTGGAACCTCATGAAACTTAAAAGCTTTTGCATAGCAAAAGAAAGTACAAAAAAGCTGAACAGACACCCCATAGAGTGGGAGAAAATCAGAACAAATGAAACAACAGACAAAGAATTAATCTCCAAAATCTACAAGCAACTCAGACAACTCAGCACAGGAAAAACGAACAGCCCAATCAAAAAATGGGAAAAAGATCTAAAGAGATGCCTCTCTAAAGAGGAATACAGATGGCCCAAAAGTACATGAAACGATATTCAACCTCGCTTATTATTAGAGAAATGAAAATTAAAACTGCAATGAGATATCACCTCACACCTGTCAGAATGGCCATCATCAAAAAATCTGCAGACAATAAATGCTGGAGAGGGTGTGGAGAAAAGGGAACGCTCTTGCATTGCTGGTGGGAGTGTCAATTGATACAGCCTCTATGGAAGACAGTATGGAGATTCCTTAAAAAACAAACAATAAAAGCACCCTATGACCCAGCAATCCCACTATTAGGCTTATATCCTGATGAAATCAAAACTGAAAGAAGCACCTGTACCCCAATGTTCATTGCAGCTCTCTATACAATAGCCAGAACTTGGAAGCAACCTAGATGTCCATCGACGAATGAATGGATCCAGAAGCCCTGGTACATATATATAATGGAATACTACTCAGCTGTTAAAAGAAATGCAGAAGACTCAGTCCTAATGAAGTGGCTGGCTCTAGAACCTATCCTAAAAAGTGAAGTAAGTCAGAAAGAGAAAGACAAATACAGTATACTAACACACATATATGGAATCTAGTAGGGCTGTCTTGATATCACACGCAGGGAACTCATGGAAAAACAGACAGAGCATAGACATAGGGACATCGTGGTGAAGAAATAGGGAGGGGGAAGCATGGAGGAAGTAACAAGGAAACCTATAGTGTTATGTGTGGAAAAGATAGCTAGTGTCATAGTGCTAAGGGAATAGGAGTGCTTACAATGGCTTGGGGCAAAGATATGGAGGGATGGGATTGGGGTATCTGGGTGGGTGGGGACCATGGATATGCATATGACTGATCTGGGAACATACATGTCTGTGAATAACAAAACTCTGTAAAACCTTTAAAATAAAGAATAATAATAAGACATTTACCTGGGCTTTCCTGGTGGCCCAGTGGGTAAGGACAAAGCCTTGCAGTGCAAGGGCCTCCGGTTTGATCCCTGGCTTGGGAAGATCCCATGTGCCAGGGAGCAGCTGGACTGATGCGTCCAACTACTGAGCCAGTGCTCTAGAGCTCATGTGCCCAGAGCCAGTGCTCTGCAATGAAAGAGGCCACTGTGATGGGAGGCCCACACAGGCCGAAGAACAAAGATAAATGGGTGAAGGATCAATAAAAATGGCCAAAAAGGAAAAAAGAAAAAAAAGTCATTTACCTATCTAAAGACCTTTTCCACCAGATTCCCCAGAGCACAGAGTGCATTCAGGGGGTGTTGAAGGTCAGCAGCATCCAACACACAGTGTTCAGTCTCTGCAGAGGCAGATGGCAAATGCTCTTGTTGTCCATTCATTGGCAATCAAATTGGTAAGAGCCAATTTGTAGTTAACACTTCCAGGACTGGCCGAAGGACCCTGGCCTCCACCATTTTCTGCTTTTCAGAGTAAGAATTTTTCTGCGTTTTGCTGTAAAGTCTGATTACCTATCAGAAGGTGGCTTCCTTCATCTCAGTTGGGCTCCGGGTTATCCCTTCCATTGTTATCTTTCTATTCCAAATTGAAAAATAAAAAGCTCCAGGAATGTCTCTCTCCCCTTCAATCTCCCTCTATCCCCCGCCTCCTCCACTGTGTCTCAGACTCCTTCCTAGATAGAGGTACCTGAGAGATGGTACATTATCCCACTCCATCACTGCCCTCTGTTTATAATGAAGCCTGCTGACCATCCAAAGGATGGAATCTATCCTTAGCAGCTTTTCCCATCTTTCCAGACTTCTATTTTGAGCACCAAAAAACTAGACTTTTAGAGGGGTGTTGCTTTCCTTTCTGAACATCTGTATCCCTCAGTCTGCAACTTGTGACAATCAGAACTTAGGAGCCAAATGTTCAGATAGATCGTTCCTGTGTGAACTCCACTCATAGTGCTAAGGGAATAGGAGTGCTTACAATGGCTTGGGGCAAAGATATGGAGGGATGGGATTGGGGTATCTGGGTGGGTGGGGACCATGGATATGCATATGACTGATCTGGGAACATACATGTCTGTGAATAACAAAACTCTGTAAAACCTTTAAAATAAAGAATAATAATAAGACATTTACCTGGGCTTTCCTGGTGGCCCAGTGGGTAAGGACAAAGCCTTGCAGTGCAAGGGCCTCCGGTTTGATCCCTGGCTTGGGAAGATCCCATGTGCCAGGGAGCAGCTGGACTGATGCGTCCAACTACTGAGCCAGTGCTCTAGAGCTCATGTGCCCAGAGCCAGTGCTCTGCAATGAAAGAGGCCACTGTGATGGGAGGCCCACACAGGCCGAAGAACAAAGATAAATGGGTGAAGGATCAATAAAAATGGCCAAAAAGGAAAAAAAGAAAAAAAAGTCATTTACCTATCTAAAGACCTTTTCCACCAGATTCCCCAGAGCAGAGTGCATTCAGGGGGTGTTGAAGGTCAGCAGCATCCAACACACAGTGTTCAGTCTCTGCAGAGGCAGATGGCAAATGCTCTTGTTGTCCATTCATTGGCAATCAAATTGGTAAGAGCCAATTTGTAGTTAACACTTCCAGGACTGGCCGAAGGACCCTGGCCTCCACCATTTTCTGCTTTTCAGAGTAAGAATTTTTCTGCGTTTTGCTGTAAAGTCTGATTACCTATCAGAAGGTGGCTTCCTTCATCTCAGTTGGGCTCCGGGTTATCCCTTCCATTGTTATCTTTCTATTCCAAATTGAAAAATAAAAAGCTCCAGGAATGTCTCTCTCCCCTTCAATCTCCCTCTATCCCCCGCCTCCTCCACTGTGTCTCAGACTCCTTCCTAGATAGAGGTACCTGAGAGATGGTACATTATCCCACTCCATCACTGCCCTCTGTTTATAATGAAGCCTGCTGACCATCCAAAGGATGGAATCTATCCTTAGCAGCTTTTCCCATCTTTCCAGACTTCTATTTTGAGCACCAAAAAACTAGACTTTTAGAGGGGTGTTGCTTTCCTTTCTGAACATCTGTATCCCTCAGTCTGCAACTTGTGACAATCAGAACTTAGGAGCCAAATGTTCAGATAGATCGTTCCCTGTGTGAACTCCACTCATTCTCTCAAAAAGTGAGGAGTCAGTGGGCTGAGATAAGATGCCACCTTTTTATATCTGAATGCCCTATATAAATTCCATCTGAATCTGGGAACTAAAGAGACTGGATATCAGAGGACACTGTCTCAAACTTGTTCTGTGGCAGTCGAAATGTCTATTGACACAGTTCTCAGTGGCATCCTCACAGCAGTTCACTAGGAGCAAATCTTCAAAGTTCCCCAGAAAGAATTCTGGGCAATGTCAGTGTCCTAGCTGCCACTTTAGTTGGGTCTGACCATGTGTGACCCCATGGACTGCAGTCCATCAAGCTCCTGTGTCCATGGGGATTCTCCAGGCATGAATGCTGGAGTAGATTGCCATTCCCTTTCTCATCAGGGCCCCAGAGGCACAGGTTATAGTCAGGTAACTTTAGAAATGTTACCCTTCTGATGGCTTTGAAGGAGGAATGTAACAGGTTACCTTGACTGAACTGACTCCATCTTGAGGAAGGGGACTCCATCTTGCACTTCCAGTGAACTCTGGACTGTGTTTGGACTGTGTAGCCATGGAGATGAAACATTAACTGTCGACTAGGCCTCCCCAGGCTGATGAGAACCTGACCAAGGAGACCTCATAACCAAGCCTCCCCTAGGCCAAGAAATTGAAATGTCCAGCATATGATACATCATCATTTGTGATCTTAGTTAATTAACCCATGTTGAGACAAGCTAAGTGATATGCTTGGATGATTTTTGATTGTGCCTTTGTGATGGCAACCAAATCATATATTTCTCCTTTAATGTTTCCTAGGCAGCCTCAGGTGTTTGGGATATGGGTTTGTGCATATAGGCTTTAGGTATAAATGTTAGCCACAAGTTCTGCTCAGGCTCCTTGGCTAAAATGGAGTCCTTGGACCTGCCAGTGTAAAAAATGTCCTCCACTGTTTACTTTGTCCCTCTGCATGGGTTGTTTCCTGAAGCCTGGTTATAACAGTTTTATATTGGCCAAATTGGGTTTAACAAATTGGATTGGTGTCTCTGCTGTAAGACTCCTCAGAGATAAGCATACTTGACCCTTGCAGCCTTTCTTTACACATCTATTAACATCCTGTAGAACTTGTGTCCCTCAAGACATACCCTTGGAAATACAGATTTGGGACTTTTCATCAGCACTTTGTCCTAAGACGCAGGCCTGCAATAACCAGTAACCTATGTGCAAATCAGAAATCAGCCTCTCGCCCTTCCTCAAAGTACATTTTGCTCCTGCAGGTTGGAAAATTGTGATAATAATGCAGATTTTTTTTTTTTTTTTTGGAACTTCTTTCAAAAAAGACTTTCAGAAATTGGATGGATCTTTATTGCCATCTAGTGGAAGAGTGCTCAAACAGTTATTCCAATTTGTAGTCAGTGGATGGGGAGCCCTTCACAGATGCCAAGCCTAATTCTGCTTGGAAACCTTACACATGGCAACTTCGCTTTCCCCCAAGGAGTCCAACTTGCTAGATTTGTTGAAAGGCCCAGGGACCTGAATTTTCAAGAAGTTTTCTGAGTGATTTTGAGGCATAGCTCTGGTTAAGATAAAACTTAATCACTGACATATCACACAGAAACCATGATGTGCAGGAAACAAGATGGTATGTAGGCCATTCTTACTCTTGCAGGCACATAACACATGGCAACAACAGAATCAGAATATGCAGACTTGGAGAGAAAAAAGTATTAAAAAAATAGATTTTCTTGAAAAATATTTGGACAAACATGTATGTTTTTAGAGAAAAGTGTTAGGGTTTTAGTGTCCCATTGCTAAGCTCTGAGATACATTAAAAGAAAAATAGCCAGGTTTACATTCCTACTGACTTCGCTGAACAAAGAATCACAGGGGAAACCATGATTCTGGACTAAAGTGGTACTTTCCTACTGAGTAATGAGACCTGAGGCACTTGATAGAGTGGTTGTGGAGTGGGGAAGGTCTGAGTTCTGCCCCTACTGACTGAGGTAAATGACACAGTCACTTTTAAATTTTTTTTTTAATTTTGCTTTTATAGAGTTTTGTTTACAGCTTGTCCCCATCTCCTCTCCTGCGTAACAGAGACAGAGTCTTGCCCACCTCAAAGGAAGCTCTTGGAGAATAAATATACTATGAAGGTACACTGTAGGCTAAAATACTGCAAAAATAAGAGCAGATTTTTTATTGCTCAAAGATGCTAATAAGTCAGGGCTGATTGAAGATGCCAAGGCCATCTTGGTATACAACTCTGTAAAAATTCCTTCCTGTCAGTAAGTAGATATAGTGAGCTTTGTTTCCTGAGATTGTAGAGTGAAAAATCCTTTTTTTCCTCCTGCCAGAGTAATCTGCCTAAAATGTAAATCTGACCATGTTACTCCAGCTCTTTCTCACCTGTCAGATCTTAGATTAAATGTCATCTCCTCAGAAAGCCAGTACTGACCAGTCTTCCTCCAAACTGTGGTCCCCCTTCATGGTCCCTCCCCAATCTCTCTCCACAGTGCAGCCGCTGCCACCACCTTAGTGACACTCACCACTGTGCCAAACTGCTTTATTTCTTCTTCTATTGTCTCTCTATTCTCAAGAGAGTATAAGCTCCCAAAAAACCCCGCTGACCAACTTGCTAGATTTGTTGAAAGGCCCAGGGACCTGAATTTTCAAGAAGTTTTCTGAGTGATTTTGAGGCATAGCTCTGGTTAAGATAAAACTTAATCACTGACATATCACACAGAAACCATGATGTGCAGGAAACAAGATGGTATGTAGGCCATTCTTACTCTTGCAGGCACATAACACATGGCAACAACAGAATCAGAATATGCAGACTTGGAGAGAAAAAAGTATTAAAAAAATAGATTTTCTTGAAAAATATTTGGACAAACATGTATGTTTTTAGAGAAAAGTGTTAGGGTTTTAGTGTCCCATTGCTAAGCTCTGAGATACATTAAAAGAAAAATAGCCAGGTTTACATTCCTACTGACTTCGCTGAACAAAGAATCACAGGGGAAACCATGATTCTGGACTAAAGTGGTACTTTCCTACTGAGTAATGAGACCTGAGGCACTTGATAGAGTGGTTGTGGAGTGGGGAAGGTCTGAGTTCTGCCCCTACTGACTGAGGTAAATGACACAGTCACTTTTAAATTTTTTTTTAATTTTGCTTTTATAGAGTTTTGTTTACAGCTTGTCCCCATCTCCTCTCCTGCGTAACAGAGACAGAGTCTTGCCCACCTCAAAGGAAGCTCTTGGAGAATAAATATACTATGAAGGTACACTGTAGGCTAAAATACTGCAAAAATAAGAGCAGATTTTTTATTGCTCAAAGATGCTAATAAGTCAGGGCTGATTGAAGATGCCAAGGCCATCTTGGTATACAACTCTGTAAAAATTCCTTCCTGTCAGTAAGTAGATATAGTGAGCTTTGTTTCCTGAGATTGTAGAGTGAAAAATCCTTTTTTTCCTCCTGCCAGAGTAATCTGCCTAAAATGTAAATCTGACCATGTTACTCCAGCTCTTTCTCACCTGTCAGATCTTAGATTAAATGTCATCTCCTCAGAAAGCCAGTACTGACCAGTCTTCCTCCAAACTGTGGTCCCCCTTCATGGTCCCTCCCCAATCTCTCTCCACAGTGCAGCCGCTGCCACCACCTTAGTGACACTCACCACTGTGCCAAACTGCTTTATTTCTTCTTCTATTGTCTCTCTATTCTCAAGAGAGTATAAGCTCCCTGAAGGAAGGGAGGATATGTTTATGTGACTGCCTATCTCTCCAGCAGAGGCTATAGCAAAACCAGGTAACTGGTTGGCCCTTAAAGTGATTTATTAAATGAAGGAAGTAACTGTCCTCTTGTAGGAGGAGACTGGACAGAAGGCCCCTTTAAATTGCATTGTTCCCTTTCTATGAAAATGCACCCCACCCCTCCACAGGGATAGATCCCTAGAAGCCATGTTTGAATGTGACTGGACCAGGAAGCAGCACCACCCAGTGCTGTCTCCCAGGCATTTGGGAAAGTAGACAACCTGGTCTGTGGCTTGAACAGAAACGAGGTATATCAGGAGTTACTAAAAGACCATGTTTGTCTATGTGCCTGTGTAACAGAGAAAGCCAACCTGTCCAGGAGAGAGAGAGGACATAGGAAAATATGAAGTTTCAAGAGAAAGTGTTCTGATTTTGGAGACCTGACTCCAGGTTCTTGCTGAGGCCCAGCTGCTCATGGACTCCAGGAGGGCCACAAGCTTGCAGCTCCTTTCAGTAAATTCCCTGTTCTGCCTAAGCCAAATTAACACCTTCTATACCAGGTGAGAGACCTCAGCACACCAGGACAGTTTCTCATTCACTCCTGAATCCCAGGGCCAGTATAGTGATAAGCATGAAGCAAACAGCTCAGCAAACATCCCTTCACTGCACAGAGGTCAGGTGTTTCTGTTCCATTTACACTGTTCCACAGCACTTCCACGTAACTGGATAGGTTAGAGGTCACAGGCTGGCTGCTCTGATGAATGAACCTATACACTTGTTTCATTTTAATTCTGTCTTGGCCTGTACAGTTTAGGAAGAATGGAAGGGAAGGAGAAAGGAGCTAACATATTAAGATGAAGAGATTTCACATAAAAGTTAAAATTTTCAACTTCTTTTTAAAAATCAAACTATTTGACTGCACTAAACTCTAAAAGCCTCTTCAACTATATCTTCTATCTGGTGGTCCAGGGAGAAGCAATCTGTTCTCTCATTTGGCTAAGCCACAGACTCTCATCCAACAATCCCAAAGTGAAATGAACAAGATCATAAAGCTGTTTCTCTCGCTCTCTCTCTCTCTTATTATTTGTGTCTCAATACAAAAAAAACCCTCTCTCCCAGGAGCAGCCAAGGATTATAAAGCAGAAGCTCAGCTATGGACCCTGGCAGCATCTGTGTGTGAATAGGCACAGTCACAGGGTGTGCTGGCTGAAGTCACCCTTGAAGCTAATCTGCATATGGCATTTGGCCTTGCTTGCTCAAGAAACCTACTGAGACAAATGATCGTGTCAAAAGTAAGTTCATTAAATTTTCACATTGCTTAGCTGCATTGCCTTTTTCTCCTTGGGCACTCATACAGCTCAGAGACTTTAGGTTTCTGTCTGAGAGCTCAAGTCCTCATGCCCAAGGGATAGAGCATAAGCCTATCAGACACAAGGGAAAGCACCTTAGCTTATCCACCCATTGCCAAAAAGCATTTCTCACTATACTGTTGCTTTAGGCTGGAAGCCAGGTCTGACAGAGAATTGAGGGTAAGGATTGCTTGGAAACTAATCTCAGGAATGTGACAGTGAGACAAGGAAGCCAATAAAGAGCATGTCATCAAATTGTGGGCCACTGGAGTTTGATGCCCCTGGAAAGTGCTGAGAGACCATGAAGAATGCGGCTCAGAGTCATCTCTCCCAGTTCCCAGAGAACCTGCGGTATTTACCTTCCAAACTCCATCCATCATGGACTGAGGTCTGGTCTCAGGGCCACTCACCCCCAGCATCTCTGGGAGTGTCCAAAAGATGGAAGTTGACAGGTGCAGAGCCTTGTGTGCCTGCAGAAGCACACACTTACTTGAACCTGGAGCAGGGTGCTGACACCAGCTGCTCCTGCTGCTCCATCCCATGCCCTTACCTCAGCTTTACAGAGCAGTCCAAGCACTCCTTGCTCACATGGTTCGAAGATGAAGAGATTTCACATAAAAGTTAAAATTTTCAACTTCTTTTTAAAAATCAAACTATTTGACTGCACTAAACTCTAAAAGCCTCTTCAACTATATCTTCTATCTGGTGGTCCAGGGAGAAGCAATCTGTTCTCTCATTTGGCTAAGCCACAGACTCTCATCCAACAATCCCAAAGTGAAATGAACAAGATCATAAAGCTGTTTCTCTCGCTCTCTCTCTCTCTTATTATTTGTGTCTCAATACAAAAAAAACCCTCTCTCTCCCAGGAGCAGCCAAGGATTATAAAGCAGAAGCTCAGCTATGGACCCTGGCAGCATCTGTGTGTGAATAGGCACAGTCACAGGGTGTGCTGGCTGAAGTCACCCTTGAAGCTAATCTGCATATGGCATTTGGCCTTGCTTGCTCAAGAAACCTACTGAGACAAATGATCGTGTCAAAAGTAAGTTCATTAAATTTTCACATTGCTTAGCTGCATTGCCTTTTTCTCCTTGGGCACTCATACAGCTCAGAGACTTTAGGTTTCTGTCTGAGAGCTCAAGTCCTCATGCCCAAGGGATAGAGCATAAGCCTATCAGACACAAGGGAAAGCACCTTAGCTTATCCACCCATTGCCAAAAAGCATTTCTCACTATACTGTTGCTTTAGGCTGGAAGCCAGGTCTGACAGAGAATTGAGGGTAAGGATTGCTTGGAAACTAATCTCAGGAATGTGACAGTGAGACAAGGAAGCCAATAAAGAGCATGTCATCAAATTGTGGGCCACTGGAGTTTGATGCCCCTGGAAAGTGCTGAGAGACCATGAAGAATGCGGCTCAGAGTCATCTCTCCCAGTTCCCAGAGAACCTGCGGTATTTACCTTCCAAACTCCATCCATCATGGACTGAGGTCTGGTCTCAGGGCCACTCACCCCCAGCATCTCTGGGAGTGTCCAAAAGATGGAAGTTGACAGGTGCAGAGCCTTGTGTGCCTGCAGAAGCACACACTTACTTGAACCTGGAGCAGGGTGCTGACACCAGCTGCTCCTGCTGCTCCATCCCATGCCCTTACCTCAGCTTCACAGAGCAGTCCAAGCACTCCTTATGGCCATCACATGGTTGCGGAGAGAGAAATGTAGCAAATATCACATCGTGGAAACTAAGCATGTGCAGAACACTTTGGTACAGTCATCTTTATTCTGATCAAAATAAAGTCAACTCCTGTGTGTTTTTAAAAAACACCAGGGAAAACCTCACTCAGTAAGTTTTCTTCCTGCTGCTGCCTCAGGTCCAAACAAGGTTCAGACTAGATTGATTCTCCTCAAGGCAACACATTAAAAAAGGGAGAATCAGACCTTTGATTCTGAGCCAACTGTTCTCATCTTTGCCAGGATCCACTTGGAAACTGACATGTTGAAATACTACAGTTTTCAAGATACGTGACTGCTTCCCACCGCTCTTGCCTGCCCTGGCCTTTCCAGTTTGCCCATCAGCACTGTTCTTCCTTTGTCCCAGGGAGGTTGAGCCTTATGGTGGGGTTAATCTTGATAATTTATGACTGGAAACTTCTTCATTCATGTGCTAATCTTTACATCTCACTGTCACTTCAAAGAAGTTCACCAGATGTTATGGAATAGTATTTGATATTTTCTTTAGAGAGAGGTTCATTTCTCCTAGTCGCTGGAGGGTTTCCCTCCCCATTAAAATTCCAGCCCTAACACAGTTCTCCACCTCTTCACAGTCACTGGCATCTCGTTAGACAATCAGTCACTCAACTTTCATCAGAGCAAAAGAACAGTCCTGGGGCTGCCATTAAAAGGGCTCATGATTATGGGATCTCACTCACAGATTCAGATTCCCTAGCATTTGATTTAATTCAGCAGCTATGTTAAGATTCTGCCTATGTCTAGGGCTGTGTGGCGAGTTCAGGATGGAAAACGAGGAGGATTCCATTTCTGCCCATAAGAACCAGAAAGGTGAGAAAACAGAAAAGTAAAGGAGTGATTGCAATGCAGTGCAATGTGTAGAGGATTCCAGCATCTCTGGGAGTGTCCAAAAGATGGAAGTTGACGGGAGCCTTGTGTGCCTGCAGAAGCACACTTACTTGAACCTGGAGCAGGGTGCTGACACCAGCTGCTCCTGCTGCTCCATCCCATGCCCTTACCTCAGCTTCACAGAGCAGTCCAAGCACTCCTTATGGCCATCACATGGTTGCGGAGAGAGAAATGTAGCAAATATCACATCGTGGAAACTAAGCATGTGCAGAACACTTTGGTACAGTCATCTTTATTCTGATCAAAATAAAGTCAACTCCTGTGTGTTTTTAAAAAACACCAGGGAAAACCTCACTCAGTAAGTTTTCTTCCTGCTGCTGCCTCAGGTCCAAACAAGGTTCAGACTAGATTGATTCTCCTCAAGGCAACACATTAAAAATGGGAGAATCAGACCTTTGATTCTGAGCCAACTGTTCTCATCTTTGCCAGGATCCACTTGGAAACTGACATGTTGAAATACTACAGTTTTCAAGATACGTGACTGCTTCCCACCGCTCTTGCCTGCCCTGGCCTTTCCAGTTTGCCCATCAGCACTGTTCTTCCTTTGTCCCAGGGAGGTTGAGCCTTATGGTGGGGTTAATCTTGATAATTTATGACTGGAAACTTCTTCATTCATGTGCTAATCTTTACATCTCACTGTCACTTCAAAGAAGTTCACCAGATGTTATGGAATAGTATTTGATATTTTCTTTAGAGAGAGGTTCATTTCTCCTAGTCGCTGGAGGGTTTCCCTCCCCATTAAAATTCCAGCCCTAACACAGTTCTCCACCTCTTCACAGTCACTGGCATCTCGTTAGACAATCAGTCACTCAACTTTCATCAGAGCAAAAGAACAGTCCTGGGGCTGCCATTAAAAGGGCTCATGATTATGGGATCTCACTCACAGATTCAGATTCCCTAGCATTTGATTTAATTCAGCAGCTATGTTAAGATTCTGCCTATGTCTAGGGCTGTGTGGCGAGTTCAGGATGGAAAACGAGGAGGATTCCATTTCTGCCCATAAGAACCAGAAAGGTGAGAAAACAGAAAAGTAAAGGAGTGATTGCAATGCAGTGCAATGTGTAGAGGATTATAACTCTCTCTGGAAGGAAGCAATAGGATTTGGTGGAAGATGAGGAGAACTCCCAGACACTGGTTTGGATGAAGAAGAGGGTGATAGAACAGTAGAAATTAATACTAAAGGACGAGAAGCCAGTCGGGGTGGGGATTGGAGTATGACTAAGGGAAGAACAGCTTTTAGGTACATTCATTGCTTTCTTCCACTGACGCCTCCCTGTGTTAGACACTATGCCAAAAATACAGCAGAAAACCACACAAAGTATTTGTTTTTATAGAGTTGACCCTGCAATAGGAAAAAGTCAAAAATAAATAAGGATACTAAATAAACAACACATTTTCACAGTCAATATTTAGTACCTGGTTTTGTTGTTTTGTGGCAATGTGAGAGAGAGAGAGAGCAATTAGATTTGGGAAAGCTATAAATAGTCTATGGCAAGATTTTCCTAACCCTGGCTTTATATTAGAATCACTGGGGGAAGTTTTAAAAAGTATGCTACTATTTAATGATTTATTAGAAACAAAACCAAAAACAAAAGCAATAAAAGAAACACTTTATAAACTTTACTTCTTCAAAATTAAAAGTAACTTTGTTTGCAAAAGATTCTTTTAAGGACTTCTCTGGTAGCTCAGTGGTAAAGAGTTCACCTGCCAGTGCAAGAGACATGGGTTCGATCCCTGATCTGGGAGGATCCCACATGCTATGGAGCAACTAAGCCCATGGGCCACAACTATTGAGTCTGTGCTCTAGAGCCAATGATTTGATATTTTCTTTAGAAGGTTCTCCAGTCTGGGGCCATTAAAATCCCAGCCCTAACACAGTTCTCCACCTCTTCACAGTCACTGGCATCTCGTTAGACAATCAGTCACTCAACTTTCATCAGAGCAAAAGAACAGTCCTGGGGCTGCCATTAAAAGGGCTCATGATTATGGGATCTCACTCACAGATTCAGATTCCCTAGCATTTGATTTAATTCAGCAGCTATGTTAAGATTCTGCCTATGTCTAGGGCTGTGTGGCGAGTTCAGGATGGAAAACGAGGAGGATTCCATTTCTGCCCATAAGAACCAGAAAGGTGAGAAAACAGAAAAGTAAAGGAGTGATTGCAATGCAGTGCAATGTGTAGAGGATTATAACTCTCTCTGGAAGGAAGCAATAGGATTTGGTGGAAGATGAGGAGAACTCCCAGACACTGGTTTGGATGAAGAAGAGGGTGATAGAACAGTAGAAATTAATACTAAAGGACGAGAAGCCAGTCGGGGTGGGGATTGGAGTATGACTAAGGGAAGAACAGCTTTTAGGTACATTCATTGCTTTCTTCCACTGACGCCTCCCTGTGTTAGACACTATGCCAAAAATACAGCAGAAAACCACACAAAGTATTTGTTTTTATAGAGTTGACCCTGCAATAGGAAAAAGTCAAAAATAAATAAGGATACTAAATAAACAACACATTTTCACAGTCAATATTTAGTACCTGGTTTTGTTGTTTTGTGGCAATGTGAGAGAGAGAGAGAGCAATTAGATTTGGGAAAGCTATAAATAGTCTATGGCAAGATTTTCCTAACCCTGGCTTTATATTAGAATCACTGGGGGAAGTTTTAAAAAGTATGCTACTATTTAATGATTTATTAGAAACAAAACCAAAAACAAAAGCAATAAAAGAAACACTTTATAAACTTTACTTCTTCAAAATTAAAAGTAACTTTGTTTGCAAAAGATTCTTTTAAGGACTTCTCTGGTAGCTCAGTGGTAAAGAGTTCACCTGCCAGTGCAAGAGACATGGGTTCGATCCCTGATCTGGGAGGATCCCACATGCTATGGAGCAACTAAGCCCATGGGCCACAACTATTGAGTCTGTGCTCTAGAGCCATGGAGCCATAACTGTTGAGCCCATGTGCTGCAACTACTGAAGCCTATGTGCCCTGGAATCCAAGTTCAACAAAAAAAGAAGTCACCACAACAAGAAGCCTATTCATCTCAACTAGAGGGTAGACCCTACTGCTTCAACTAGAGAAGAGCATGTGGCACCAGTGGAAACACAGAATAGCCAATTTTTTTTTTTTTAATTTAAAAGAGAGTCCATCAAGAATGCATAAAGACAACTCTAATAAGTGGCAAAAAATATTTGCAAGCCATATATCTGTAAAGGGACTTTTTATCCAGAATATATAAAGAATTCTTACAACTCAATAGTAAGAAGACAAATTTCAAAAAAATGAAACTATTTCAATAAACATTCTCCAAAGAAGATATACAAATGGCCAATAAGCACATGAAGAGATACTCAACCAGAATAAGATACTACTTCATATCTACATCTAAACAGAATTTAATGAAAAAGGCAGACAAAAACAAGTATTGGAATAGGCTATGAAAAAAATGGAATCCTCATACATTACTAATAGGACCGTAAAATGGTGCAGATTCTTTAGAAAACATTTTGGCAATTCCTCAAGATGCTAAATGTAGAGCTACCAAATGACCTAGAAATTTCATCCCAAGAGAAATTAAATATATCCGAATAAGACAGTAGTGCTAGTGGTAAAGAACCCAGGAGATGTAAGAGATGTAGGTTCACTTCAAGCCTTCAGTTCAGAAAGATACCCTGGAAGAGGGCATAGCAACCCACTTCAGTATTCTTGCCTGGAGAATCCCATGGACAGAGGCACCTGGAGGGCTACAGACTACAGGGCTGCAAAGAGTCAGACACAACTGAAGTAACTTAGCCAAACATAAGACTTCCGCATGAATGTTCATAGCATCATTGTTCATAATCACAAAGTGAAAAACTCAAATCTTCATCAATTAATGAACAGAAAAGCAAAATGTGATACATCTATAAGCTGAATATTACTTGGTGATATAAAGGAATAAAACACTAATAACATACTGTGACATGGATGAATCTAAAAAGCACGCTAAGTGAAAGAAGTCAGTCACACAGGGCTATATATTCTATATTTCATTTATATGAAATTTCAGTAATTGTCAAATCTATATAGACAAAAAGTAGGGCTTCCTCTGGTGGTCCAGTGGATAGGGACACCGCCTTGCAGTGCAAGGGGCGCCGGTTCGATCCCTGGCCTGGGAAGATCCCACGTGCCGTGGAGTGGCTGGACCGATGTGTCCAATCACTGAGCCGGAGCCCTGGAGCGCATGCACCCAGAGCCGGCGCTCTGTGACGACAGACACCACCGCGGTGGGAGGCCCATATGGGCCAAAGAACAAAGACGGATGAAAATAAGAGAAATGAAAGACCAATAGAAGTGGCCCGCCCCCACCCCTACCTCCCCAACCTGACCCCCGCCCAAAAATAAATAAATCTTTAAAAAAAAAAATCTATATAGACAAAAAGTAGATCAATGTTTGCCTATGGCTAGAATTGGGAGCTGAGGCCTATGAGGAGTTAATAGGATATTTATCATTAAAAAGATAAATAAAAGTTCTAAAATTAGATTATAGTGATGCTTATACAAGTCTGTGAACATTACTAAAAACATTGGAATTGAACACTTTAAAAAATGAGTGAGTTTCCTAGAATGTAAACTGTATCTCAATAAAGCTGCTTGTAGTTCAGCTGGCAAAAAATCTGCCTGCAATGCAAGAGATCCCAGTTTGATTCCTGGGTCAGGAAGATCCCCTGGAGAAGGGATAGGCTACCCACTCCAGTATTCTTGCGCTTCCACTTTATGGTTCAGATGGCAAAGAATCCACCTGCAATGTGGGAGACCTGGGTTTGATCCCTTGGCTGGGAAAATTCCCTGAAGGAAAAGGTTAGCTACTCCAGTATTCTTGCTCAGAGAATTCCTTGGCTCATCCATGAGTCGCAAAGAGTCTGACACAACTGAGCAACTTCACTTTCACTTTCAAAACTGCTAAAGAATTAAAAAATAAAATGCATATAATTTGAAATACACTTATGCATGTATGTGTGTATCAGTGCCTATGCCAATCATTCCCATACTTGGCTGAATTTCCTGGGAATGCCCACATCACATTCCATGTCAACTGAATCACAATGTTTGTTAGGAGTAGGAACACACATGTACTTCTAATGTGCAGCCATGTTTGAGAATCCCTAGCCCAGGCCAACACCCACAGAGACTCTGACTTAACTGGTTAAAGAGAAGCTTGGGGAGATCATTTAAGGCTCCCAGATGATACTGGTGGGCAGTGCCTCAGAACCACTGATGCAGCTGAATGGATGTTGAAGCTAATGTCAACATATGCATTATACCCCGGCCCTGCAGAGCAGCATTAATGCAACTTGGGAAACTACAGTCAGCTCAAGGGGTGGGATTTGATTCCTCTGGGAGATCAGCAGACATCGATATCTGGAGACATAAGAGAAATGAAAGACCAATAGAAGTGGCCCGCCCACCCCTACCTCCCCAACCTGACCCCCGCCCAAAAATAAATAAATCTTTAAAAAAAAAAATCTATATAGACAAAAAGTAGATCAATGTTTGCCTATGGCTAGAATTGGGAGCTGAGGCCTATGAGGAGTTAATAGGATATTTATCATTAAAAAGATAAATAAAAGTTCTAAAATTAGATTATAGTGATGCTTATACAAGTCTGTGAACATTACTAAAAACATTGGAATTGAACACTTTAAAAAATGAGTGAGTTTCCTAGAATGTAAACTGTATCTCAATAAAGCTGCTTGTAGTTCAGCTGGCAAAAAATCTGCCTGCAATGCAAGAGATCCCAGTTTGATTCCTGGGTCAGGAAGATCCCCTGGAGAAGGGATAGGCTACCCACTCCAGTATTCTTGCGCTTCCACTTTATGGTTCAGATGGCAAAGAATCCACCTGCAATGTGGGAGACCTGGGTTTGATCCCTTGGCTGGGAAAATTCCCTGAAGGAAAAGGTTAGCTACTCCAGTATTCTTGCTCAGAGAATTCCTTGGCTCATCCATGAGTCGCAAAGAGTCTGACACAACTGAGCAACTTCACTTTCACTTTCAAAACTGCTAAAGAATTAAAAAATAAAATGCATATAATTTGAAATACACTTATGCATGTATGTGTGTATCAGTGCCTATGCCAATCATTCCCATACTTGGCTGAATTTCCTGGGAATGCCCACATCACATTCCATGTCAACTGAATCACAATGTTTGTTAGGAGTAGGAACACACATGTACTTCTAATGTGCAGCCATGTTTGAGAATCCCTAGCCCAGGCCAACACCCACAGAGACTCTGACTTAACTGGTTAAAGAGAAGCTTGGGGAGATCATTTAAGGCTCCCAGATGATACTGGTGGGCAGTGCCTCAGAACCACTGATGCAGCTGAATGGATGTTGAAGCTAATGTCAACATATGCATTATACCCCGGCCCTGCAGAGCAGCATTAATGCAACTTGGGAAACTACAGTCAGCTCAAGGGGTGGGATGATTCTCTTAAAGATCATCCCCTTCCCTGGGAGATCAGCAGTGGACATCTGATATAGTAGGAGACTATTATTCAAAAACGTATTTTTTTTCCTTGCTGTTAAAAAAGGAAAGTGATTGAAAGAACATGTAGCAGAGTTGACACTGATAGGAGAAATAAATCTTGAGATGAAACCTACAATGTGAGTGCAGTTTGAAGCTAGAGAAAATCTGGGCCTTGATGATCAAACTGCTAGATCAACCAGCCCTGCAACCTGCACTACTTCTGGGCAGCCTGGTATGTGAGCCAATAGGTTTCCTGTCTTACTTAAACCAGTTAGTTAAGTTCTCTGTGTTACTAACTCAGTCATATCAGACTCTGCAACGCCATGCACTGTAGACCACCAGGCTTGTCTGTTCATGGGATTTTCCAAATAAGAATACTAGAGTGGGTTGCCATTTCCTTCTCCAGGGACACAGGCAGTCACAAACAGTATCTCTCAAACAGTGAGTATTAGAGCCAGTTGAGACCAAAGGATGCCAAAGATTCAGACTGTGAGAATCTGATAGAAGAGATCTGAGTCCATGGAGTGGCATGTATGTGTTCAAATAACAGGAAAAAAGGCACAGAATAAGTAGTTCCACTGAGACCTGATCTGTCGAGTAATAGAAGATGATTTTGAGCAGGGAAATTTGGCACACTGAAGGGTAAATGTGGTTCAACCACCTTTACTGTAGAGCACTCTCTTGGGCAGAGAAGTCTCAAGAGTGGTTCTTTCCTTAGGATGCAAGTGATCCCATTGAAAGGAAGAACAATGCCTCACTCACCAAAGGCAGCACCCCAGCCAGTCTGCCATGTGAGAGCCAGTGTTCTCTAGAGAAATTATGTTCTGATTTTAGAATCAAGAATAGGCAGATAGAGACTTCCCTGGTGGTCCAATGGTTAAGCAGTTAGGTTCACCACTTCCACTGCAGGTAGCATGGGTTCCATCCTTGAACTGAGATCCTACATGTCACATGGCATGGCCTAAAAACAAAGCAAAAGAAAAATAATAGTCAGTTAGAAGTTTGTGCGCGTGTGTGTGTGTGTGTGTGTGTGTTTCTAGAAATGGTGACTTGGCTAAACCAAAATGGCAAGGAAGAATTCAGAATTCTCCTGGACCATAAAGAACATTAAAATTGGAAATCTTTATTCTCTGAGAGCATTTCTAAGCTGCAAAGTTAAAGCTCATGCCTGCCTTCCTAAATGTTTTTCCTTCATCTAAAAAGTAACAAGAAGAATCATCTTAATTTTTTTTTAATTTTAAAAAAGGTAATTTCTCAACATAGCCTTGAATATTTCATAGCTTTAAGTTAGAGAACAGCCTCAAAGGAAATCTTAGCACCATCTGCTCTTGTCTCAGCTATCAGTTTGGCCTTCTTGGGAGGTAGATTTTACTAAGTAAACAGAAAAGAGGCCAGGTTATTGAGCAGTTAGAGGTTTTTAATCTTTGAGAAGTTAGTTGTCCTCGTGCCCCTCCAGAAGAAAAGTTGTAGCAAAACGGGCAGTAGCTGCACAGTGAATCAGGATTCCTGAGTCCACTTGCAACCTCAAGAGACTAGGCAGGATCTGAAGTGAGACAGTTAATCTCTCTGACATTAATTTCCTTTTCAGTAGAGTTGGGGTGAACCTGTCTTCCTTCCCTATTTTCCCAGTGGGTTCAAAGTATTTCTTGGCACAGAGGGCCACCACACTGAAGGACAAAGAGACTGGAAAGAAGAAGGATCATTGCCTGGAGAGAATGATTGCTCCCAAATGCTAACAAGAGACTCAGCAAGCCTCAGTCCAGTCACCTCCTTTACAGAAAACTCCAACAGTAATAAGTGATGTCCGTGAGTAATAATCAGGAAGATTACTAAGAGTTTTGGTGTTAGTCAAAGCTTATCAACAGTTTCAATAGCTTTAATCCAAGTCAATAGCCATCTTCTCATTTTATAATATAATGCTTTTGTCCTGGTAACTGGCAAGCCTGGGTCTCACTAAATATCCTAACAAAGTGAGCTGGGCCCTGGGTTATTACCACCATCAGCATCTGCAAGTTCCCTCAAATGCTTCTTTTTAACCCCTGCTGTAAATAAAATAGTATTTTAATAACCTCTCTAGTCGAGTGTTGTCTCCTATCATTGGAATGTTCCCTGAAGGTTCCAGCAAGAAATGGAAATAGCCTCTAATATTCCTCATTTGGTCTGTCAGGGCTGGGACTACATGCTCTGCAGTGGAAGCTCTCAATGTTGATCATGAAGCCAGCTTCTTGACTGACATTATCTCCTCCAGGGCAGAAACCAATTTCAGCAAGAACTTTGTAATTTGGAACTCAAGGATATAAGATGCATTCAGGGAATCATTTTCCCTCTACAAATTACAGGTTCGTCATTTAAGAGATTTAATATTACTTAAAGGGCTTGCTTCTTCTTCCTCTTCATTTTCTTTTTCATGTTGAAAATTAAAACTGCCCTTTTAGCTTGAACATAGCTTAGAGAACAGCCTCAAAGGAAATCTCCCTCTTTGTCTCAGCTATCAGTTTGGCCTTCTTGGGAGGTAGATTTTACTAAGTAAACAGAAAAGAGGCCAGGTTATTGAGCAGTTAGAGGTTTTTAATCTTTGAGAAGTTAGTTGTCCTCGTGCCTCCAGAAGAAAAGTTGTAGCAAAACGGGCAGTAGCTGCACAGTGAATCAGGATTCCTGAGTCCACTTGCAACCTCAAGAGACTAGGCAGGATCTGAAGTGAGACAGTTAATCTCTCTGACATTAATTTCCTTTTCAGTAGAGTTGGGGTGAACCTGTCTTCCTTCCCTATTTTCCCAGTGGGTTCAAAGTATTTCTTGGCACAGAGGGCCACCACACTGAAGGACAAAGAGACTGGAAAGAAGAAGGATCATTGCCTGGAGAGAATGATTGCTCCCAAATGCTAACAAGAGACTCAGCAAGCCTCAGTCCAGTCACCTCCTTTACAGAAAACTCCAACAGTAATAAGTGATGTCCGTGAGTAATAATCAGGAAGATTACTAAGAGTTTTGGTGTTAGTCAAAGCTTATCAACAGTTTCAATAGCTTTAATCCAAGTCAATAGCCATCTTCTCATTTTATAATATAATGCTTTTGTCCTGGTAACTGGCAAGCCTGGGTCTCACTAAATATCCTAACAAAGTGAGCTGGGCCCTGGGTTATTACCACCATCAGCATCTGCAAGTTCCCTCAAATGCTTCTTTTTAACCCCTGCTGTAAATAAAATAGTATTTTAATAACCTCTCTAGTCGAGTGTTGTCTCCTATCATTGGAATGTTCCCTGAAGGTTCCAGCAAGAAATGGAAATAGCCTCTAATATTCCTCATTTGGTCTGTCAGGGCTGGGACTACATGCTCTGCAGTGGAAGCTCTCAATGTTGATCATGAAGCCAGCTTCTTGACTGACATTATCTCCTCCAGGGCAGAAACCAATTTCAGCAAGAACTTTGTAATTTGGAACTCAAGGATATAAGATGCATTCAGGGAATCATTTTCCCTCTACAAATTACAGGTTCGTCATTTAAGAGATTTAATATTACTTAAAGGGCTTGCTTCTTCTTCCTCTTCATTTTTCTTTTTTCATGTTGAAAACTGCCATATTGATGCTCTTAGAAATGAGCATAATGGCCTGTACTTCAGAAAAACAAATCCATTGTTCTCTACAAAAGAGCAGAAGAATTATGCTAGACAACAAATATATATTTATTCAGCAAGATTTTAGTATTTAGATAGAGTGAGAGTCCTAAATGTCTGGCTCATAGAAAGTGATTGATAAATATGGGAAGGAAGGAAGGGAAGAAGGGAGGAAAGAAGGAGTTTGGAAGATTCATCTTGAAGTCAAGCATGGTGTGAGCTGCATTGGGCTGTGCATTTGTTTCTGTCACCTTTAAATGCAAAGGCCAGAGAGAGTGTCAGAGTTCTAAGAACATGGTCATTGACAAAGCAGAAGATAATGAGAGTAAAGGGAATTTGATGAGCAAGTTTGCAAAGAGGGGAAATAAAACAATTTGTCCAATACTCCATCACAGCATAGCAATGTATTTGAAAATAAATCTAATTTTATCTATTTATTGGATTTTGTTTTAAATTTCAAATTCAGCCACTCCCTTTAGGTCTGCGGGCATGTGCTCATGATTAAAATTACATTACAGTATTCTTAGCTGCCATAGAACAGAGCAGAGGCATAATTACACATAACTTCTTCTGAAATATAGCTGCTTCCTTGATTCTGCACTTAAACTCCCTCAGGATCAATGAAACCACAATCATGGACCATTTCTCCTCCAGGTCCCCTGCCAGAATCAAGGTTACTACACAACCCTGGATCAATGGTTTAAACCCACAATCTTCAATCTCTAGCGGGAGTGATTCATAGCTTGGGCTGAATCTTCGTTCCAGCAAGAAATGGAAATAGCCTCTAATATTCCTCATTTGGTCTGTCAGGGCTGGGACTACATGCTCTGCAGTGGAAGCTCTCAATGTTGATCATGAAGCCAGCTTCTTGACTGACATTATCTCCTCCAGGGCAGAAACCAATTTCAGCAAGAACTTTGTAATTTGGAACTCAAGGATATAAGATGCATTCAGGGAATCATTTTCCCTCTACAAATTACAGGTTCGTCATTTAAGAGATTTAATATTACTTAAAGGGCTTGCTTCTTCTTCCTCTTCATTTTTCTTTTTTCATGTTGAAAACTGCCATATTGATGCTCTTAGAAATGAGCATAATGGCCTGTACTTCAGAAAAACAAATCCATTGTTCTCTACAAAAGAGCAGAAGAATTATGCTAGACAACAAATATATATTTATTCAGCAAGATTTTAGTATTTAGATAGAGTGAGAGTCCTAAATGTCTGGCTCATAGAAAGTGATTGATAAATATGGGAAGGAAGGAAGGGAAGAAGGGAGGAAAGAAGGAGTTTGGAAGATTCATCTTGAAGTCAAGCATGGTGTGAGCTGCATTGGGCTGTGCATTTGTTTCTGTCACCTTTAAATGCAAAGGCCAGAGAGAGTGTCAGAGTTCTAAGAACATGGTCATTGACAAAGCAGAAGATAATGAGAGTAAAGGGAATTTGATGAGCAAGTTTGCAAAGAGGGGAAATAAAACAATTTGTCCAATACTCCATCACAGCATAGCAATGTATTTGAAAATAAATCTAATTTTATCTATTTATTGGATTTTGTTTTAAATTTCAAATTCAGCCACTCCCTTTAGGTCTGCGGGCATGTGCTCATGATTAAAATTACATTACAGTATTCTTAGCTGCCATAGAACAGAGCAGAGGCATAATTACACATAACTTCTTCTGAAATATAGCTGCTTCCTTGATTCTGCACTTAGCAAGCTCCCTCAGGATCAATGAAACCACAATCATGGACCATTTCTCCTCCAGGTCCCCTGCCAGAATCAAGGTTACTACACAACCCTGGCTTCTCTCCTTTATCGAAGCTGGTATTTTTTCACCCAGAACCTTCACAGACAGATCTTCAATCTCTAGCGGGAGTGATTCATAGCTTGGGCTGAACTGTCAGCTAAGATGTAGAGTCTGAGAAATGAGAGTGAGCACTTCACAGTTTACAAAGAGTTTTTGACAGATATTGTCTCACTTTATTAATAAAGGGCAATGCAAATGTGAGGTTTTTCTAAAATTAATGTTTGTTAATTTTCATCTCCAAAGATTAGCAAGTACTTAAATATTAATCAACAGTATAACATTCTCTTTGAGTACCCTTTACAACTATTTTCAAAATATCACACAAATATTTGTGTGATATTTCCCCAAAACTCAGCATTAAAGAGTGGTAATATTCAAGGAAAACACAGCACGAAAATTTTTGTGAGTATTCTTGATAAATCCTCATCATTATTTAATAAATAAATCCATTTTGAGACAAATGCTTTAAACTGAGAGCAGCCTTCTGACACCTCTAATTCCCACAACACCTTTATTTTGAAGTTGCATCCCTGTGCGGCACAATCCAGTTGTATTTCTTTGTGGAGCTCTCATATCAAATTATTGATATGTGGAGCCCATTTATCAAATTATTCTTTAGAAGATCAGAGTGGTAGAGATCAAATTGACTGAGGAACTTCGAGACATGTTTAAGTCCTACTGTCAGCACTGTCCAAGTATATATATATATATATATATATATACAAGCTAGATTATACTTTTACTTTTCAAGAACACTTTACTTTTTTCTTTTATTTTTTAAATTTTGGCCTCTTTTATTGTTTTATTTATTTATTTTTATCCATCTTTTATTCTTTGGCTTGTGTGGATCTCCCCTTGCAGTGGCTTCTCTCACTGCAGAGCACCGGCTCTGTGTGCATGCACTCCAGAGCACGGCCTAGCAATTGGACACACCAGTCCAGTGGTTCCTTGGCACATGGGATCTTCCCAGGCCAGAACCTTCACAAAAACCCAGATCTTCAGGATCAATGAAACCACAATCATGGACCATTTCTCCTCCAGGTCCCCTGCCAGAATCAAGGTTACTACACAACCCTGGCTTCTCTCCTTTATCGAAGCTGGTATTTTTTCACCCAGAACCTTCACAGACAGATCTTCAATCTCTAGCGGGAGTGATTCATAGCTTGGGCTGAACTGTCAGCTAAGATGTAGAGTCTGAGAAATGAGAGTGAGCACTTCACAGTTTACAAAGAGTTTTTGACAGATATTGTCTCACTTTATTAATAAAGGGCAATGCAAATGTGAGGTTTTTCTAAAATTAATGTTTGTTAATTTTCATCTCCAAAGATTAGCAAGTACTTAAATATTAATCAACAGTATAACATTCTCTTTGAGTACCCTTTACAACTATTTTCAAAATATCACACAAATATTTGTGTGATATTTCCCCAAAACTCAGCATTAAAGAGTGGTAATATTCAAGGAAAACACAGCACGAAAATTTTTGTGAGTATTCTTGATAAATCCTCATCATTATTTAATAAATAAATCCATTTTGAGACAAATGCTTTAAACTGAGAGCAGCCTTCTGACACCTCTAATTCCCACAACACCTTTATTTTGAAGTTGCATCCCTGTGCGGCACAATCCAGTTGTATTTCTTTGTGGAGCTCTCATATCAAATTATTGATATGTGGAGCCCATTTATCAAATTATTCTTTAGAAGATCAGAGTGGTAGAGATCAAATTGACTGAGGAACTTCGAGACATGTTTAAGTCCTACTGTCAGCACTGTCCAAGTATATATATATATATATATATATACAAGCTAGATTATACTTTTACTTTTCAAGAACACTTTACTTTTTTCTTTTATTTTTTAAATTTTGGCCTCTTTTATTGTTTTATTTATTTATTTTTATCCATCTTTTATTCTTTGGCTTGTGTGGATCTCCCCTTGCAGTGGCTTCTCTCACTGCAGAGCACCGGCTCTGTGTGCATGCACTCCAGAGCACGGCCTAGCAATTGGACACACCAGTCCAGTGGTTCCTTGGCACATGGGATCTTCCCAGGCCAGGGATCAAACTGAGGGCCCTTGCACTGCAAGGCAGACTCTTTACCCACTGGACCACCAGGGAAGCCCCTCAAGAACACTTTAATTCCTTGCTCTTGTAAACTCAGACAGTCTGCCATTTAAGATTAAAATAAGTCATTTGTTTGTAGTAATTGCAGAAAGACCTGGTAGTGGCCCTTCTAGCAAGCAAACCAACCAACCCTCCAACTGAGAATTGATTTGTGCCAGCTGGGCTTCAGGAGCTATTGCACCCTGCCTTCAGCAGGCATCTTCAGGCCCATGGCACCAAGTACTTTCATGCCCATCAGGCCAACCTTCACTGAACAGACTGGTTACCTTTGCCTGAGGGTTTTCTCTTACCACTGGAGGCGATTCTGCCCATATGCGTGGAAGGACAGTAATGCTGGAGACTTAAGCTTCCCAGAAGCAATCTGCAGCCAATGACCAGATCTCAGTTCCCACATCCATCTGGCATGGTAAGTCTGAGGTACAAGTTCTGCCCTGTCTCCCAGAGTCCCTACTAAGGTTTAATTCTTGTCTTCCAAGTGGAGACTCAATTACTCTCCTTTGTTGGCTGTCCCCCTTCCCTGACTTACTGCCATGTGCTTCCTGGGTTCATTTCTCAAATAAACTGCTCACACTGAAATCGTCGCTGTAAGGTCTACTTCTGGAGAAAGTCAGACTAAGACACCCGCATCCTTACTAGAGTTTTGGATGCAGTGCACATTTCCTAAGCTGGAAAGGGGATACCCCAAAGCCATCTGCTTCCCAGAGACTCTGATCCAGTGGCGGTCATTATGAATATGTGTCATCTGACCTTGATGTGAAATAAAGATTAAATGATGCCTTCACACAACACTCCAGGTGAGAGGTGAGAGGGGGAAGGTAGTGTGTTTTCCAGGTGTCCATCTCTCTCTGCAAGCAGCTTCCTTCTGGCTGTTGTTCCTCCTGTCATCCTCTGTAGGCCTGAGGGGAAATGAGGAGGCAAGAGAGGACGTTGCAATCACAGAACTGTGAGCCATGACACGATCATAAAGTTCCCATGAGCCCATATGTGAGAATAAAGGAAAGTTGCACCTTTGATAGTGATAGGAACCTCAGCACCTTTGGTAGAGGCCACCACAGGAAATCCAGTTCCATACTTGTCTTACTGTGAAAAGATAAATAGCACTTTTGTTTTGCAGATTTGAATCATGATTTTGTATTTGAGAATGCTACACAGTATCAGTCTGATAAACATTCACTGAATCTCCATTATATAGCCAGCCCTGTGCAAGATTTGAAATACCTGAACATAGTCTCTGATCCTGTAGCAGCACAATGGAGACAGATCATAAATAGATAATATGAAATGAAATCACATGGGCAGACTGATCCTTCCAGCGAAGTAAGCAACAACAGCACTGAGTCTTGAGGGTAGATAGGGTTAGCAGGTAAAGGGACACAAGATGAAGAAGCATGCAGAAAAAGGCACAGAATCAAGAAAAATAAGTGTAGAGTTAGAGAACATCTTCTATCAGATAGCACAGAAGGAATATTGCTCTTTTAATACAAGTATAAATGATTTTCTCTAATATAAGTACATTGGAATGGAGTACAATACTCAATAGACAAATAAACAATCTTCGCACTATCTGGAGCTTCAGGCAAGCCTTCCCCGAGCTGAGAGATGCAATATGAGATACAGTGTGGGAGAAGAAAGGGATAGGATAAAAGTGAAGGATGAAGGCAAGGGGGTGGGGATTTGAGGAAAGGTGGAGAAGGTGTGGGGAAGATGGACACAGAACACATTATTCCATTTTTCTTAATTCAATGCTTCAGTTTTAGGACCTTCACAATATAACCCTGAGTCCCAAGAACCCTACTGAAAAGAACTGTCAAATTGCCCAGTGCCCACAATGACCTCAGTGATCTTTATTGTGACACTTGTACATATACATATACACACGCAGACAGTGTTTGTCTCTATCACCTCTCTGCATGTACTATGACAGCAGTCAGACATTTGTCCCATGAAATTATGTTCCTGGAACATAATTAAATTCTCACACTGCCTCCCGTCCCCATAGTAACCCTGATCTGCTTATCTTGGATTTTGTCATGGGAGGTGATCGTGGAATAAAGTTCCCATGAGCCCATATGTGAGAATAAAGGAAAGTTGCACCTTTGATAGTGATAGGAACCTCAGCACCTTTGGTAGAGGCCACCACAGGAAATCCAGTTCCATACTTGTCTTACTGTGAAAAGATAAATAGCACTTTTGTTTTGCAGATTTGAATCATGATTTTGTATTTGAGAATGCTACACAGTATCAGTCTGATAAACATTCACTGAATCTCCATTATATAGCCAGCCCTGTGCAAGATTTGAAATACCTGAACATAGTCTCTGATCCTGTAGCAGCACAATGGAGACAGATCATAAATAGATAATATGAAATGAAATCACATGGGCAGACTGATCCTTCCAGCGAAGTAAGCAACAACAGCACTGAGTCTTGAGGGTAGATAGGGTTAGCAGGTAAAGGGACACAAGATGAAGAAGCATGCAGAAAAAGGCACAGAATCAAGAAAAATAAGTGTAGAGTTAGAGAACATCTTCTATCAGATAGCACAGAAGGAATATTGCTCTTTTAATACAAGTATAAATGATTTTCTCTAATATAAGTACATTGGAATGGAGTACAATACTCAATAGACAAATAAACAATCTTCGCACTATCTGGAGCTTCAGGCAAGCCTTCCCCGAGCTGAGAGATGCAATATGAGATACAGTGTGGGAGAAGAAAGGGATAGGATAAAAGTGAAGGATGAAGGCAAGGGGGTGGGGATTTGAGGAAAGGTGGAGAAGGTGTGGGGAAGATGGACACAGAACACATTATTCCATTTTTCTTAATTCAATGCTTCAGTTTTAGGACCTTCACAATATAACCCTGAGTCCCAAGAACCCTACTGAAAAGAACTGTCAAATTGCCCAGTGCCCACAATGACCTCAGTGATCTTTATTGTGACACTTGTACATATACATATACACACGCAGACAGTGTTTGTCTCTATCACCTCTCTGCATGTACTATGACAGCAGTCAGACATTTGTCCCATGAAATTATGTTCCTGGAACATAATTAAATTCTCACACTGCCTCCCAGTTACCACAGGGGTTTAAACCAATGAGGTAACCTCCCTGATCTGCTTATCTTGGATTTTGTCATGGGATGGTGATCGATGGCAAATGAAGTAAAACAGGGCTCTGAGATATTTCTGAATAAGTAAGACAATGAAAACTGAATAAAATTAACTCCAATTCAGTGTAATATTCATACCAACAATACTAAGGAAGTTTGCTAAAGAAAAAAATCACTAAATCCTCTCCTAGCACCAAACAGTTCTTAGTCATTCTCCAGGAACTTCTTGACTCTCTCTGATCTCACCAAAAGCTTCAGATGACCCAGGAAAGCCTCTGCCAAGGTGGCAACTTACTTCCAGTTTGGAGAGACTCAATCTCTGGAATCATTGCAAGATGAGTACGACTACCCCAAAAGCCAGAAACATTCAGATGCCTATAAAAAACATCTGTTTACTTCTTATGGTTACTCTTATAGGAAACATAGATGTTAGTAAATATCCACTTTTTAAATATATATATATTTTTTTTAAGATTTATTTATTTATTTATTTATTTTGGGCTGAGATCAGATTGGGGAGGGAGGGGAGCGGGCGGGCCACTTCCACTGGTCTTTCGTTTCTCTGTTTTCATGCATCTTTGTTCTTTGGCTCCTGCGGGTCTCCCATCGCGGTGGCGTTTGTCGTTGCAGAGCTCCGGCTCTGGGCGCCCAGAGCTCCGGCTCGGTGATTGGACACATCAGTCCAGCCGCTCCGTGGCACGCGGGATCCTCCCAGGCCAGGGCTCGAACCAGCGCCCCCTGCACTGCAAGGCGGTGTCCCCACCCACTGGACCGCCAGGGGAAGCCCCTATATTTATTTTTAATCGGAGGATAACTGGTTTATAATATTGTGTTTCCACTGTACATCAGCATGAATCAGTCACAGGCATATGTATGTCCCATCCTTCTTGAACCTCTCTCCCTCCTTTTATCCCATTCCACTCCTTTGGGTTGTCACAAGGCACCAGATTTGAATGCCCTGTGTCATACAGCAAATTTCCACTTGCTATGTAATTTTATATATGGCTTAAGTGACAGCAATTTTGGTGTCCCTTAGAAATATGCAAAAATAAACTGATGATGTAAATGTCAAAAATATAAATGTGAAAATTTAAATAAGGAGAATTAATCAACAAGTTAAGTAGTGTCTTTTTACATAAAAGAGATTGCCCCTAGCCTCAAGATGGTTCCGATATTTGTGGAGACAGACTATTAAAGAAAACAACACAAATCTCATACCCTATTGTGTGAGGTATGGATGGCAAATCCACTGGGGGTGAGAATGGGAAGAATGAGGGTTGCTGTGTCCTCCAGGATGAGCTAGGCATTTATGAATAGAGCACTTTGGAATTCATTAATACAAACAGTTTCCACATTCCATGATCACACATAATTTCCCATGGAGAATAAGAAGGCACAATCTGTTCTTATCTGTACTTTACAGAGAAAACAATAAACTGAGAGAGACCCAAGGCTAGGCAGCATAAGTAACAACTCTGGAATTTGACACCACAGTGCAGTTGGACCAGCATCTGAGCTCTTTCCAAGAAACTGAACCAATATCTTGAAAGAAACACAATGAGTCACCTGTGTGTAGTGCATGCCTACCTTTTCTTTTTTTTTAATTTGTTTTTAATTGAAGAATAATTCCTTTGTAATGCTGTGTTTGTTTGCAGGGAGAGATTGGAGACATAGACATAGAGAATGGACTTTTGGACATAGCAAGGAAAGAAGAGGGTACGATGAATTGAGAAAGCAGCATTGACATATATACAGTTCTGTGTAAAATAGATAACTCGTCGGATGCTGATTTTCTTAAGGAGTAGAGAAATGCATACACAAAAAAATGAGCAGGTGCATCCTACATCCACTGACCGGGTACACCTGGCTATTCTGGGCCTCTACCTTTGGCCTCATCCCATCAAAAGCCAGTTTCTCTCTATCCAATGTCTCAGATGACAGAGGAAGCTTCATTATAACTGCTGAGCACTGCAGAGAAAATCTTTCTTTTCCAGCAGGAAAAGGGACTTTCAGAGCCTGAGTCTGAAATCCACTTTGTGAAAACTCAGAACTGAAATGGTTGTTTCATTTCCATCTTTTAAAAAGATCTGTGAACACGTATTTGGTCTAAATTTATCTTGAAAAAAGATGTATTTAAGCTGACAGCAATTTTGGTGTCCCTTAGAAATATGCAAAAATAAACTGATGTAAATGTCAAAAATATAAATGTGAAAATTTAAATAAGGAGAATTAATCAACAAGTTAAGTAGTGTCTTTTTACATAAAAGAGATTGCCCTAGCCTCAAGATGGTTCCGATATTTGTGGAGACAGACTATTAAAGAAAACAACACAAATCTCATACCCTATTGTGTGAGGTATGGATGGCAAATCCACTGGGGGTGAGAATGGGAAGAATGAGGGTTGCTGTGTCCTCCAGGATGAGCTAGGCATTTATGAATAGAGCACTTTGGAATTCATTAATACAAACAGTTTCCACATTCCATGATCACACATAATTTCCCATGGAGAATAAGAAGGCACAATCTGTTCTTATCTGTACTTTACAGAGAAAACAATAAACTGAGAGAGACCCAAGGCTAGGCAGCATAAGTAACAACTCTGGAATTTGACACCACAGTGCAGTTGGACCAGCATCTGAGCTCTTTCCAAGAAACTGAACCAATATCTTGAAAGAAACACAATGAGTCACCTGTGTGTAGTGCATGCCTACCTTTTCTTTTTTTTTAATTTGTTTTTAATTGAAGAATAATTCCTTTGTAATGCTGTGTTTGTTTGCAGGGAGAGATTGGAGACATAGACATAGAGAATGGACTTTTGGACATAGCAAGGAAAGAAGAGGGTACGATGAATTGAGAAAGCAGCATTGACATATATACAGTTCTGTGTAAAATAGATAACTCGTCGGATGCTGATTTTCTTAAGGAGTAGAGAAATGCATACACAAAAAAATGAGCAGGTGCATCCTACATCCACTGACCGGGTACACCTGGCTATTCTGGGCCTCTACCTTTGGCCTCATCCCATCAAAAGCCAGTTTCTCTCTATCCAATGTCTCAGATGACAGAGGAAGCTTCATTATAACTGCTGAGCACTGCAGAGAAAATCTTTCTTTTCCAGCAGGAAAAGGGACTTTCAGAGCCTGAGTCTGAAATCCACTTTGTGAAAACTCAGAACTGAAATGGTTGTTTCATTTCCATCTTTTAAAAAGATCTGTGAACACGTATTTGGTCTAAATTTATCTTGAAAATGCCTTTAGACATTTATAATATTAAATGATTCAGTTTTTCTTTGATGGAGCTTGAATTACTTCATCTATCTGAATGAACTCAATTCAACTCTTCCATTTTGTTCCCTTCTTCTACATACAAATTTATGCATGTATGCACATGAATGCACATGCAGACATTCATAAACACATGAGTACTTGTGCATATATGCACTCAGACATATACAAAGTCATTCATATCCAGTCTCACACACAAACATGCACACATACATGCACACACACACAAACCTATGTACTCCCACTTCATACTGTTCATGCACAGACTGATCTAGTCAATGCAGAGGGAGTGAAAGGAATAAGCGTTGGGCTTATTTCTGCTGTGTTTGAATCGTCACTCTTTAATTCTAACTCTTCATCTGCCTTCCTTTTACTATTCTTAAGATATTTTACTTTTGGAGACTCTACTCTGATATGTCATTGTTCCACAAAATTATGGAATAGAGGGCATCAGTTCGGCTCCTGGCCTGGGAAGATCCCACGTGCTGCTGAGCAACTGAACCGATGTGTCCAACTACCAAGCCGGAGCTCTGGAGCACATGTGCCCAGAGTTAGTGCTCGGCGATAAGAGAGGTCACTGCGATGTGAGGCCCACACAGGCCAAAGAACAAAGACGGATGAAAACAGATAAATGAAAGACCAATAGAAGTCCCCCCCCCAACCAAGAAAAAAGGGCACTCAAGTTGCTGATAGTTGTCACTACCCTCTATGGCCCTAGACAGATCTTTTGATGTACATTCTACATCCATGGTTCCACAGAAGGTCCTGGAGTTGTCCACAGTAGTAATCAATTTGAGAATTTCTCTATTTGAGAAGATTTCTCTCTTCTCTGTCTTTCCCCTTAGTCTCCACACTCATGGTTCCTGGAATCACTTCCCACAGTAAATGAGTAACACACAAACGTGCTCCCTCTTAAAACTGCAGAGAAAATCTTTCTTTTCCAGCAGGAAAAGGGACTTTCAGAGCCTGAGTCTGAAATCCACTTTGTGAAAACTCAGAACTGAAATGGTTGTTTCATTTCCATCTTTTAAAAAGATCTGTGAACACGTATTTGGTCTAAATTTATCTTGAAAATGCCTTTAGACATTTATAATATTAAATGATTCAGTTTTTCTTTGATGGAGCTTGAATTACTTCATCTATCTGAATGAACTCAATTCAACTCTTCCATTTTGTTCCCTTCTTCTACATACAAATTTATGCATGTATGCACATGAATGCACATGCAGACATTCATAAACACATGAGTACTTGTGCATATATGCACTCAGACATATACAAAGTCATTCATATCCAGTCTCACACACAAACATGCACACATACATGCACACACACACAAACCTATGTACTCCCACTTCATACTGTTCATGCACAGACTGATCTAGTCAATGCAGAGGGAGTGAAAGGAATAAGCGTTGGGCTTATTTCTGCTGTGTTTGAATCGTCACTCTTTAATTCTAACTCTTCATCTGCCTTCCTTTTACTATTCTTAAGATATTTTACTTTTGGAGACTCTACTCTGATATGTCATTGTTCCACAAAATTATGGAATAGAGGGCATCAGTTCGGCTCCTGGCCTGGGAAGATCCCACGTGCTGCTGAGCAACTGAACCGATGTGTCCAACTACCAAGCCGGAGCTCTGGAGCACATGTGCCCAGAGTTAGTGCTCGGCGATAAGAGAGGTCACTGCGATGTGAGGCCCACACAGGCCAAAGAGAAAAAATGGATGAAAATGGATAAATGAAAGACCAATAGAAGTCCCCCCCCCAACCAAGAAAAAAGGGCACTCAAGTTGCTGATAGTTGTCACTACCCTCTATGGCCCTAGACAGATCTTTTGATGTACATTCTACATCCATGGTTCCACAGAAGGTCCTGGAGTTGTCCACAGTAGTAATCAATTTGAGAATTTCTCTATTTGAGAAGATTTCTCTCTTCTCTGTCTTTCTCTCCTTAGTCTCCACACTCATGGTTCCTGGAATCACTTCCCACAGTAAATGAGTAACACACAAACGTGCTCCCTCATCTCTGGCTCTGCTTTGGGAGAAAATTCCATGCTCAGGCAGTATCTGGGAATTTTGGTTAATGAACTTGTTATAGGGTTGCCATCTTTAGATGCTGCACTTTTGATTCTATAGTCCAAATAGCATTCTTTAAGGATAAATACCATCAAAAAATGTCTCAATTTCTCTACAACTTCTTCGTAGCTTTTTTTTTTCCTACTGAAACCCAGTGAAGTGACTGAAACTAATCACTTCAATAATTGGCTCATTTTCTTGAAACACAGAATTTGGGACCTACACTTGAGCAGTACACAAGGGATCTTTGATCAAAAATCAAATCCAACACCTCCTGTGGAGGTATAACAGACATTTTATTTCCTGACACTATTTCTCCGATGTGAATTCAATTTCAGTAAATGAAATTCAAATAGATATAGGTTCAAGAATTAAGGAAAATCTGACTTCTTGTTCCTCAACAACAACAACAACAAAACCTGAAAAAACACATACTATCAATAGAAAAGGGAGAAGAAACCCAATTAGCTTTAACACACACTCTGAGCCAAATTAAATTTTTTAACTGACAGGATAAAACAAGACAATTGAATATTTCTCAATGATTAATTACTATCACTTCTGCAGCACTTTGCCTGTGCTCAGTCAATCAGTCGTGTTTGACTCTTTCTGACACCATAGACTGTAGCCTCCCTGGCTCCTTTTTCTATGGGATTATCCAGGCAGGAATCCTCAAGTGGGTTGCCATTTCCTCCTCCAGGGAATCTTCCCTGACCCAGGGATCAAATCCACATCTCCTGAGGCTCCAGCATTGCTATGTAGATTCATTACCACTGAGCCAAACAGGGAAGCCTGCAGCATTTTGCATGTATCATCATACTTTCTTAGAACATGCACAGGGAGTTACATTTGCCCTTGTCACCCCATTTTGTGGTTGCAGAAAATGAGGTCCAGAAAGATTAAGCCACTCGACCAGGGTCACACAACTAGAAATTTGCAGATCTGAAATTCAGACAGGCTCACATTCCCCCTTTATGCTATCCTTTTTCAACTTTTGGGTCATTACTCTCTCTCTTCCCTTTACCAGAAATTCCCTTACTTACCACCACCCCCAGCTTTAGCTTCAGACATTCTGCCTGTTACTCCAGGCCTGGATCCTATTTTACCCACTAGAGCCTTCATAAGCCACTACTTCCTCCACTGAATTTCCACATCCACATACATATCATGTAAATCAAACATGCATATCAATCATGTCACAAGCACTTACTATGTACCAGTAGTACATGGAAGGGCACTGAAGGGGCCTCATCACTATCTCTACATCAATTCTTATCTCAAGCAACTATAATTTCCCTTATTTCATAGCTGAGGAAAGCAAGGTACACAGAAGTTAAAAGTCGGGACCCTTTACTCACTCCTTCTGATCCCAAGGAGTTTCCAAAATGACTGAAGAAGCCTATGCATGTGGTAAGGGTTATTAATTTCAGTAAATGAAATTCAAATAGATATAGGTTCAAGAATTAAGGAAAATCTGACTTCTTGTTCCTCAACAACAACAACAACAAAACCTGAAAAAACACATACTATCAATAGAAAAGGGAGAAGAAACCCAATTAGCTTTAACACACACTCTGAGCCAAATTAAATTTTTTAACTGACAGGATAAAACAAGACAATTGAATATTTCTCAATGATTAATTACTATCACTTCTGCAGCACTTTGCCTGTGCTCAGTCAATCAGTCGTGTTTGACTCTTTCTGACACCATAGACTGTAGCCTCCCTGGCTCCTTTTTCTATGGGATTATCCAGGCAGGAATCCTCAAGTGGGTTGCCATTTCCTCCTCCAGGGAATCTTCCCTGACCCAGGGATCAAATCCACATCTCCTGAGGCTCCAGCATTGCTATGTAGATTCATTACCACTGAGCCAAACAGGGAAGCCTGCAGCCTTTTGCATGTATCATCATACTTTCTTAGAACATGCACAGGGAGTTACATTTGCCCTTGTCACCCCATTTTGTGGTTGCAGAAAATGAGGTCCAGAAAGATTAAGCCACTCGACCAGGGTCACACAACTAGAAATTTGCAGATCTGAAATTCAGACAGGCTCACATTCCCCCTTTATGCTATCCTTTTTCAACTTTTGGGTCATTACTCTCTCTCTTCCCTTTACCAGAAATTCCCTTACTTACCACCACCCCCAGCTTTAGCTTCAGACATTCTGCCTGTTACTCCAGGCCTGGATCCTATTTTACCCACTAGAGCCTTCATAAGCCACTACTTCCTCCACTGAATTTCCACATCCACATACATATCATGTAAATCAAACATGCATATCAATCATGTCACAAGCACTTACTATGTACCAGTAGTACATGGAAGGGCACTGAAGGGGCCTCATCACTATCTCTACATCAATTCTTATCTCAAGCAACTATAATTTCCCTTATTTCATAGCTGAGGAAAGCAAGGTACACAGAAGTTAAAAAGTCGGGACCCTTTACTCACTCCCTTCTGATCCCAAGGAGTTTCCAAAATGACTGAAGAAGCCTATGCATGTGGTAAGGGTTACTGGAGTCCAGTTATCGTTCAGATCAGCCCTGTTATCTAAAGTTGTTCCCGGGCTACTTGGCACTGCAGCCTTTCCCTCTGGGTCTTCCTCACATGGCACCAAGTCTTAATTATCACCCAGCATATATATATTTAGTGCCTCTGTGTTCCAGGCTCTGCTTGAGATGCCCAGGTGCTTACCTCCTGTTGGAAAGCGGACACAATAAAGAGATAACAGGACATATCGCTAGTTGATACTTTCTTTCTTTCTTTTTTATTATACAGCACAGCACAGTGATTTATTCACAAGTTGTTGTAGTTGTTGTTTTTCTTTTTTTTAATGAAGCATTATTTTTAAAATTTATTTTAATTTACTTTTTTTTTTTTTTTAGAGTTTTGTTGTTTACAGATATGTGTAATCCCAGATTAGTCATATGTATATCTATATCCCTGGCCCCCTCCTTCCTCCTTTGCCCTCCCAGTCCCCTCATCCCACCCTTCCAGGCCATCGCACCATACCCCTGCAGGATCCCCTGTTCCCACAGCACAATGACAATAGCTATCTTTTTCAAACATTATAGTATAGGTTTCCATGTTACTCCTTCTATGCCTCCCACCCACTGTTCATTCCTCAAAATGTCTATGTGTCTGTTTTTTTTTTTTTAAAAGATTTATTTATTTATTTATTTTTGGGCGGGGGTCGGGTTGGAGAGGGAGGGAGGCGAGCAGGCGGGCCACTTCTATTGGTCTTTCACTTCTCTCTGTTCATCCGTCTTTGTTCTTTGGCTCTTGTGGGCCTCCCATCGCAGTGGCGTCTGTCGTTGCAGAGCGCCGGCTCTGGGCGCATGCGCTCCATAGCTCCGGCTCGGTAATTGGACACATCAGTCCAGCCGCTCCGTGGCACGTGGGATCTTCCCAGGCCAGGGCTTGAACCGGCGCCCCTTGCACTGCAAGGCAGTGTCCTTACCCACTGGACCACCAGGGGAAGCCCTGTATGTCTGTTTTTCCATCGCTTCCCTGTGCTATCATTAAGAAAAATCATTTATAACTTAATAAGAGGCATCTATATTTACAATTGAGTTCTGATCCCAAGGAGTTTCCAAAATGACTGAAGAAGCCTATGCATGTGGTAAGGGTTACTGGAGTCCAGTTATCGTTCAGATCAGCCCTGTTATCTAAAGTTGTTCCCGGGCTACTTGGCACTGCAGCCTTTCCCTCTGGGTCTTCCTCACATGGCACCAAGTCTTAATTATCACCCAGCATATATATATTTAGTGCCTCTGTGTTCCAGGCTCTGCTTGAGATGCCCAGGTGCTTACCTCCTGTTGGAAAGCGGACACAATAAAGAGATAACAGGACATATCGCTAGTTGATACTTTCTTTCTTTCTTTTTTATTATACAGCACAGCACAGTGATTTATTCACAAGTTGTTGTAGTTGTTGTTTTTCTTTTTTTTAATGAAGCATTATTTTTAAAATTTATTTTAATTTACTTTTTTTTTTTTTTTAGAGTTTTGTTGTTTACAGATATGTGTAATCCCAGATTAGTCATATGTATATCTATATCCCTGGCCCCCTCCTTCCTCCTTTGCCCTCCCAGTCCCCTCATCCCACCCTTCCAGGCCATCGCACCATACCCCTGCAGGATCCCCTGTTCCCACAGCACAATGACAATAGCTATCTTTTTCAAACATTATAGTATAGGTTTCCATGTTACTCCTTCTATGCCTCCCACCCACTGTTCATTCCTCAAAATGTCTATGTGTCTGTTTTTTTTTTTTTTAAAAGATTTATTTATTTATTTATTTTTGGGCGGGGGTCGGGTTGGAGAGGGAGGGAGGCGAGCAGGCGGGCCACTTCTATTGGTCTTTCACTTCTCTCTGTTCATCCGTCTTTGTTCTTTGGCTCTTGTGGGCCTCCCATCGCAGTGGCGTCTGTCGTTGCAGAGCGCCGGCTCTGGGCGCATGCGCTCCATAGCTCCGGCTCGGTAATTGGACACATCAGTCCAGCCGCTCCGTGGCACGTGGGATCTTCCCAGGCCAGGGCTTGAACCGGCGCCCCTTGCACTGCAAGGCAGTGTCCTTACCCACTGGACCACCAGGGGAAGCCCTGTATGTCTGTTTTTCCATCGCTTCACTGCGTGTGCTATCATTAAGAAAAATCATTTATAACTTAATAAGAGGCATCTATATTTACAATTGAGTAGAACTCAGACATTTTACAGTTTCACAAAGCTACTAAGTTACAGTACATTGTTTTCCAGCTAGTAGAGACAATAAGCCCAAAGTTTCATATTTTTTTTACCCTGTAGTACAGAACGAATTTTAGCCTAATTTTGCATAATCTTAGCATTTCTTTTTTTCCTAATGAACTGACTGCAAAATCTCACTTTCTTATATTCCTTTTTTGTATTAACCTTGTCATTAATGAGTTAAATAATATGATGGCACATGCATAATATAAAAGTGTATGATAATTATATTTTTAACATGTTTAGGATTATATTTTGATAACTGTATTCAGAGGATTGAATCAAAGTATATATGGTCATGAGTGATTGAGTGGCTTCTCTAGAACTGGGTGATCAGGGAAGGCCTCTTAGAGGAGGTAGGTACACGAGTTGAAGGACTAAAAGGAGCTGAAAACAAAAAATGAGGGGAGGCCATTCCAGGCAGAGAAAACAGTTGAGAAAAGGTTAAAGGAGAAAAATGAGTTGGCTCATTGTGCAGGGGTGGAGCTGTGTGCTCCTGGTTTCTAGAATTTTCCAATTTCTTTGGTGTTAAGTACTCTTACCAGTTTGAGAGGAAGTAGTAGATAAGAACATATATTTGGGAATAACACATACGAGTCAGTTCCGTCATACCACTCAGCTGTTCCAGGAAAAGAAATAAGGTCGGAGGAGTAGGGGAGACAAAGGCTTTAGGAGGCGAGGTCAGAGAGACAAGCAGGGGGCCAGTCTAAGAAGGAAACCTTGGAAAGAGTTTAGATTATATTGCAATTATGATGGGAAGTCATTTGGGGGATATTTGGGGGGGAGCACTTCTATTGATCTTTCATTTATTTCCATCTTTGTTCTTTTGGCCTGTGTGGGCCTCCCATCACAGTGACCTCTCTTGCTGCAGAGCACTGACTCTGGGAGCATGCACTCGAGAGCTCCGGCTTGTAACTGAACACTTTGATCCAGCCACTCCATGGCACGTGGGATCTTCCCAGGCCAGGGATCTAACCGGCACCACTTGCACTGCAAGGCAGTGTCCTTACCCACTGGGCAACAAGGGAGGCCTTGGGAGATTTTTAAATACAGGAGTGACTGCCTCTTCTTTCTACCTTCATGATGTTCCTCTTAAAAGGAGTGGAGAGGAGAATAAGGAGGAACATACATTCTTCTCCTAGCATTGTACGTTAGCAATGAGCATGTCTGAGTGTCTCATCTCCTACTTTCTGAGGAGCAACAAATATCACAATGCATAATTTTCTCCATTTTCTCTCAATAGCAAGCACTCAATTTTTTTGTTGTTGTTGTTAAAGAAGGTGAGTTCATTCATTTAGGACTATTCAGAAAAAAAAAACTGCCTAGAAAATATTTTAAAATGTGCTGTGCTGTTTTAAACCAGTAAAAATGGTCATAAAAGTACCTTAAGGCCTTTTAAAGAGCAATTGCTATCAGCAACAGCTGGTTGACTGCCTGGTCATCAGAACTGATAGATGAAAAGGACAGCCACTCTGTGCACTAACTGACCTGCTCTCCAGAGAAGGGGATCCTAGTCCCAGAGCTGAGGACATGAGTTGGGAAAGTGGTATCGGTTGTCAAAGCTTTTGAAGAGAGTCATTCACCCCCGTGGTTCATCCCAATAGATCTGGTGGAAATTGGCTCAGAGACTGACTAGGTTAAAGGAGAAAAATGGTGCAGAGGGTGGAGCTGTGTGCTCCTGGTTTCTAGAATTTTCCAATTTCTTTGGTGTTAAGTACTCTTACCAGTTTGAGAGGAAGTAGTAGATAAGAACATATATTTGGGAATAACACATACGAGTCAGTTCCGTCATACCACTCAGCTGTTCCAGGAAAAGAAATAAGGTCGGAGGAGTAGGGGAGACAAAGGCTTTAGGAGGCGAGGTCAGAGAGACAAGCAGGGGGCCAGTCTAAGAAGGAAACCTTGGAAAGAGTTTAGATTATATTGCAATTATGATGGGAAGTCATTTGGGGGATATTTGGGGGGGAGCACTTCTATTGATCTTTCATTTATTTCCATCTTTGTTCTTTTGGCCTGTGTGGGCCTCCCATCACAGTGACCTCTCTTGCTGCAGAGCACTGACTCTGGGAGCATGCACTCGAGAGCTCCGGCTTGTAACTGAACACTTTGATCCAGCCACTCCATGGCACGTGGGATCTTCCCAGGCCAGGGATCTAACCGGCACCACTTGCACTGCAAGGCAGTGTCCTTACCCACTGGGCAACAAGGGAGGCCTTGGGAGATTTTTAAATACAGGAGTGACTGCCTCTTCTTTCTACCTTCATGATGTTCCTCTTAAAAGGAGTGGAGAGGAGAATAAGGAGGAACATACATTCTTCTCCTAGCATTGTACGTTAGCAATGAGCATGTCTGAGTGTCTCATCTCCTACTTTCTGAGGAGCAACAAATATCACAATGCATAATTTTCTCCATTTTCTCTCAATAGCAAGCACTCAATTTTTTTGTTGTTGTTGTTAAAGAAGGTGAGTTCATTCATTTAGGACTATTCAGAAAAAAAAAACTGCCTAGAAAATATTTTAAAATGTGCTGTGCTGTTTTAAACCAGTAAAAATGGTCATAAAAGTACCTTAAGGCCTTTTAAAGAGCAATTGCTATCAGCAACAGCTGGTTGACTGCCTGGTCATCAGAACTGATAGATGAAAAGGACAGCCACTCTGTGCACTAACTGACCTGCTCTCCAGAGAAGGGGATCCTAGTCCCAGAGCTGAGGACATGAGTTGGGAAAGTGGTATCGGTTGTCAAAGCTTTTGAAGAGAGTCATTCACCCCCGTGGTTCATCCCAATAGATCTGGTGGAAATTGGCTCAGAGACTGAGGCTCAGGAACACCTATGTCTTCTCTTTGGAATTTTACTCTAAACTGTGATCTGTAGCAGCAGACATAGAAAATTCCCCAGGAGAGAGAGGAAGATGGTAGAATAGAAGGGCGCACATTCATTTGCTCCTGTGAAAATGCCAGAATTGCAAGTAGCTTTTGAAAAACCACCAACAGGAGGAGGCTGGATCCAACCACAAAAAAGATACCCCGCATCCATGAGCAAAAGAGAAGCTGCAGTAGGACAGTAGGAAGGGTGCAAATGGGCTTTTAAAAATCAAACCTTGGGCTTCCCCGGTGGTCCACTGGGTGAAGAGTCCACCTGCAAGGGGTGCTGTTTCGATCGTGGCATGGGAAGATCCCACTGGTGTGTCCAATTATGAGCCAGTGCTCTGCTACAGGACAGGTCACTGCAATGGGAGTCCCACATGGACCGAGGAGCAGAGATGGATGAAAATAAATAAGTGAAAGACCAATAAAAGTGGCCAAATATTTTTAAAAAATCAAACCTCAGGCTCAGGGGTGGCCAGCAAAGAGGAACTGAGAGTGCCCCATGTGAGCTCTCTCAGAATTTCTATCCCATGGAGAGATCCATAAGCCCATGCAGAAACCCACACTTCAGAACAAGATGCTAAATAGAGTGCTGGGAAAAATTTGGTGGACTCCCCGTGGACACAGGGGCCAACTGGGCAGTGAGGGACAGGCGGAGGAAAGGGACTGAGAGTGCTGGCACAGAGAGACTGAGAGCGCCCTTCTTGAGATTTCCTGGGACCAGCATCCCCTTCCTCCCACAGTGGCCTGAGTCACCTGTTTGGAAAGCAACACAAAGGGGTGTAGGCAGGCAGAGAGCAACAACAGAGAGATCCATAAGCTGTACAGAAACCCAGACTATGGATTAGAGTGCTGAATAGAGTGCTGGGAAAAACTTAGCAGATCTCTTGACTAAATGCTCCAACCAAAAGACACAGACTAGCTGAATGGATATAAAACAAAGCCCATATATACGCTGTTTGCAAGAAACCCACTTCAAACCTAAAGACACACATAGACTGAATGTAAAAGGATGGAAGACTATATCCCATGCAAATGGAAATCAAAAGAAAGCCAGAGTAGCAAGCCTCATATCAGACAAAATAGACCTTAAAATAAAGATTATAAGAGACAAGGCAGCGACACTACATAATGATCAAGGGATATATCCAAGAGGAAGAAATAACAATCATAAATATCTATACACCCAACACAGGAGTACCCCAGTACATAAGACAAACACTCTCAGACATAAAAGAAGACATCAACAATAACACAATAATAATAGGAGACTTTAACACTCCTCTCACACCAATGGACAAATCATCAAAACAGAAAATCAATAAAGAAACACAAGCCTTAAATGCCACACTAGAAGAGATGGACCTCATGGATATCTTTAGGACCTTCCACCCAAAAGCAGAAGAATGCACTTTCTTCTCAAGTGCTCATGGAACATTCTCCAGGATAGACCACAACTTGGGCCACAAATCAAACCTCAGCAAATTCAAGAAAACTGAAATTATATCAACCATCTTCTCGGACCACAATGCAATGAGACTAGAGATCAACTTCAAGAAAAAAACTGCTAAAAACGCAGTCACATGGAGATTAAATAATACATACCTAAAAAACAAACTGATTACCAAGTAAATCAAACTAGAAATAAAAGAATTCCTAGAAGAAAACAACAATGAACACACGACAGTGGAAAACCTATGGGATACCACAAAAGCAGTTCTACGATGGAAATTTATAGCAATATAATCATACCTCAAGAAGCTAGGAAAATATCAGATGACCTAACCCTATGCTTAAAACAACTGGAGAAAGAAGAACAAAAACACCCCAAAGCCAGCAGAAGAAGAGAAATCATAAAGATCAGAGCAGAAATAAATGAAAAAGAAATGAAAGAAACAATAGTAAAGATAAATAAATTGAAAAGCTGGTTCTTCATAAAGATAAACAAAATTGACAAACCACTGGATAGACTCATCAAGAATAAACAGACTAGCTGAATGGATATAAAACAAAGCCCATATATACGCTGTTTGCAAGAAACCCACTTCAAACCTAAAGACACACATAGACTGAATGTAAAAGGATGGAAGACTATATCCCATGCAAATGGAAATCAAAAGAAAGCCAGAGTAGCAAGCCTCATATCAGACAAAATAGACCTTAAAATAAAGATTATAAGAGACAAGGCAGCGACACTACATAATGATCAAGGGATATATCCAAGAGGAAGAAATAACAATCATAAATATCTATACACCCAACACAGGAGTACCCCAGTACATAAGACAAACACTCTCAGACATAAAAGAAGACATCAACAATAACACAATAATAATAGGAGACTTTAACACTCCTCTCACACCAATGGACAAATCATCAAAACAGAAAATCAATAAAGAAACACAAGCCTTAAATGCCACACTAGAAGAGATGGACCTCATGGATATCTTTAGGACCTTCCACCCAAAAGCAGAAGAATGCACTTTCTTCTCAAGTGCTCATGGAACATTCTCCAGGATAGACCACAACTTGGGCCACAAATCAAACCTCAGCAAATTCAAGAAAACTGAAATTATATCAACCATCTTCTCGGACCACAATGCAATGAGACTAGAGATCAACTTCAAGAAAAAAACTGCTAAAAACGCAGTCACATGGAGATTAAATAATACATACCTAAAAAACAAACTGATTACCAAGTAAATCAAACTAGAAATAAAAGAATTCCTAGAAGAAAACAACAATGAACACACGACAGTGGAAAACCTATGGGATACCACAAAAGCAGTTCTACGATGGAAATTTATAGCAATATAATCATACCTCAAGAAGCTAGGAAAATATCAGATGACCTAACCCTATGCTTAAAACAACTGGAGAAAGAAGAACAAAAACACCCCAAAGCCAGCAGAAGAAGAGAAATCATAAAGATCAGAGCAGAAATAAATGAAAAAGAAATGAAAGAAACAATAGTAAAGATAAATAAATTGAAAAGCTGGTTCTTCATAAAGATAAACAAAATTGACAAACCACTGGATAGACTCATCAAGAAAAAAACAGAGAAGAACCAGATCAACAAAATCAAACATGAAAAAGGAGAGATTACTGTAAGAATCGCAAAGACATGACGGACCGCAAGCTATTAGGGAAGAAGTTTATTTGGGAAGAGTTCCCGGGCGAGATCCACAGGTCTGAGAGATGGGCCAGGGAAATCACGCCCTGGAAATGGGACGAGGAGGTTTTCTTAGGGAGGAAAGGGGAGCAGGAAAAAGGGGGAGGGGGATTCCTCAGAGCAGGCGTAGAAGCGAGTTCTTTGTTTAAACTTGGCGGGAAGTCCAGTGATGAGCCTTCTGTCTTTGAGGTGTCCGCGGGCTGGGAATGTATAGTTCTTGACACTTTCCAGGTGCAGTGAGGAATCTTTATGGCCAAGGCCATCTTCTTATCGCAGGTCTTAAGAGACTCTCAGACGCCAGCAGGCAAGCAACTGGCCCTCTGATTTAGTGCCAGGGAGTCTCTGGTCGCGGTGTTAACCCTAACAACTGGTCCTTTCTTATGATTTTTTAGGGCCAGGGAATCTCCAGCCGATGTATTAACCCTGTAATAGCTTACCAACCTAACAATTGCAATACATAATGTAGAAATACAAAAGATTAAAAGAGACTATTATGAACAACTCTATGGCAATAAATTGGACAACCTGGAAAAAATGGACAGATTCTTAGAGAAGTTCAATCTCCCAAGACTGAGCCAGGAGGAAATAGAAATTATGAACAACCCAATCATGAGCTCAGAAATCAAATCTGTGATCATAAATCTATCACAAAATAAAAGCCGGACTAGAAGACTTCACAGGTGAATTCTACCAAACATTTAAAGAAGAACTAATGCCTATCCTTCTAAACCTGTTTCAAAAAATTGTACAAGAAGGAACACTTCTAAACACATTCTATGAGGCCACTAATCAATGAAGCTAGGAAAATATCAGATGACATAACCCTATGCTTAAAACAACTGGAAAAAGAAGAACAAAAACATCCCAAAGTCAGCAGCAGAAGAGAAATCATAAAGATCAGAGCAGAAATAAATGAAAAAGAAATGAAAGAAACAATAGTAAAGATAAATAAATTGAAAAGCTGGTTCTTCATAAAGATAAACAAAATTGACAAACCACTGGATAGACTCATCAAGAAAAAAACAGAGAAGAACCAGATCAACAAAATCAAACATGAAAAAGGAGAGATTACTGTAAGAATCGCAAAGACATGACGGACCGCAAGCTATTAGGGAAGAAGTTTATTTGGGAAGAGTTCCCGGGCGAGATCCACAGGTCTGAGAGATGGGCCAGGGAAATCACGCCCTGGAAATGGGACGAGGAGGTTTTCTTAGGGAGGAAAGGGGAGCAGGAAAAAGGGGGAGGGGGATTCCTCAGAGCAGGCGTAGAAGCGAGTTCTTTGTTTAAACTTGGCGGGAAGTCCAGTGATGAGCCTTCTGTCTTTGAGGTGTCCGCGGGCTGGGAATGTATAGTTCTTGACACTTTCCAGGTGCAGTGAGGAATCTTTATGGCCAAGGCCATCTTCTTATCGCAGGTCTTAAGAGACTCTCAGACGCCAGCAGGCAAGCAACTGGCCCTCTGATTTAGTGCCAGGGAGTCTCTGGTCGCGGTGTTAACCCTAACAACTGGTCCTTTCTTATGATTTTTTAGGGCCAGGGAATCTCCAGCCGATGTATTAACCCTGTAATAGCTTACCAACCTAACAATTGCAATACATAATGTAGAAATACAAAAGATTAAAAGAGACTATTATGAACAACTCTATGGCAATAAATTGGACAACCTGGAAAAAATGGACAGATTCTTAGAGAAGTTCAATCTCCCAAGACTGAGCCAGGAGGAAATAGAAATTATGAACAACCCAATCATGAGCTCAGAAATCAAATCTGTGATCATAAATCTATCACAAAATAAAAGCCCGGACTAGAAGACTTCACAGGTGAATTCTACCAAACATTTAAAGAAGAACTAATGCCTATCCTTCTAAACCTGTTTCAAAAAATTGTACAAGAAGGAACACTTCTAAACACATTCTATGAGGCCACCATCACCCTAATTACAAAACGAGGCAGACAACACAAAAAATAAAATTACAGGCCAATAACACTGATGAATTTAGACACAAAAATCCTCAACAAAATTGTAGCAAACAGAATTCAGCAGCACATCAAAAAGCTCATACACCATGATCAAGTTGGCTTTTTCCTAAGAAAGCAAGGATTCTTCAATATCCGCAAACCAGTTAATGTGAAACACCATATCAACAAATTGAAAGAAAAATACCGTATGGTAATCTCAATAGATACAGAAAAAACCTTCTACAAAGTACAACATCCATTTATGATAAAAAAAAAAAAAAAAAGAAAGCTCTTCAAAAACTGGGCATAGAAGGCTCCCACCTCAACATAGTGAAAGCCATATATGATAAGCCCACAGCAAATGTTATTCTCAATGGCGAAAATCTGATAGCATTACCTCTAAGATCAGGAACAACACAGTGGTGTCCACTTTCACCACTATTATTCAGCATAGTCCTGGAAGTTATAGCTACAGCAATAAGAGAAGAAGCAGAAATAAAGAGAATTCAGATTGGAAAAGAAGAAGTAAAACTCTCACTGTTTGCAGATGACTTGACACTATATAGAAAACCTTAAAGACACATTTAGAAAATAACTAGAGCTAATCAGTGAATTTAGCAAAGTTGCAGGATACAAATCACTACATAGAAGTCACTCTCATTCCTATACACAAATAATGAAATATCCAAAAGAGAAATCAAAGAAGCAATCCCATTCACCATTGCAACCAAAAGAATAAAACGTCTAGGAATAAATTTACCTAAAGAGACTAAAGATCTGTACACAGAAAATTATAAGATGTGAACGAAGGAAATCAAAGACAACATAAACAGATGGAGAGGCATGCCATGTTCCTGGGTTGGAAGAGTGAATATTGTGAAAATGACCATACTACCAAATATCATCTACAGATTCAATGTGACTCTTATCAAGTTGCCAATGGTGTTCTTTGCATAACTAGACTAAAAAAATAGCACAGTACATAGGGAAACACAAAAGATCCTGGATAGCCAAAGAAATCCTGAGAAAGAAGAATGGAGCTGAAGGGCTCAATCTCCCTAACTTCAGACTATACTATAAAGCAACAGTCATCAAGACAGCATGGTATGGCACAAAATCAGAAATATAGGCCAATTGAACAAGACAGAGAGCCCAGAGATAAACCCGCACACCTATGGGTACCTTGTCTTCGACAAAAGAGGCAAAAATATACAATGGGGCAAAGACAGCCTCTTCAATAAATGGTATTGAGAAAATTGAATAGCTACATGTAAAAAAAATGAAGTTGGAACACTCCCTAACACCATACACAAAGATAAACACAAAATGGGTCACGGACTTAAATGTAAGACCAGAAACCATAAAACTCTTAGAGGTCATCATAGGTAAAACACTCTATGACATAAATCAAAGCAGGATCTTCTGCAATCTGCCTTCATCAAAAAACGTACAGACAATACATACTGGAGATGATGTGGAGAAAAGGGAACACTCCTGCATTGCTGGTGGGAATGTAAATTGATACAGCCTCTATGGAAGACAGTATGGAGATTCCTGAAAGAACTAACAATAGAAGTATCATATGGGTTGTTCGTTTTTCCTGTGCTGAGTTGTCTGAGTTGCTTGTAGATTTTGGAGATTAATTCTTTGTCTGTTCTTTCATTTGCTATGATTTTCTCCCACTCTGTGGGGTGTCTGTTGAGCTTTTTTGTAATTTCTTTTGCTGTACAGAAGCTTTTAAGTTTCATGAGGTCCCACATGTTCATTTTTCTTTTCAGCTCTGCTATTTTAGTTGGTGGGTCAGAGAAGATCTTGCTTTGATTGATGTCCTTGAGGATTTTGCCTATATTCTCCTCTAAGAGTTTGATGGTTTCTGGTCTTACATTTAGGTCTTTAATCCATTTTGAGTTGATCTTCATGTATGGTGTCAGGGAATGTTCCAACTTCATTTTTTTGCATGTAGCTGTTCAGTTTTCCCAGCACCACTTGTTGAAGAGGTTTTGTCCCATTTTATAGTTTCTCCTCCGTTGTCAAAAACAAGGTACCCATAGGTGCGTGGGTTTATCTCTGGGTTCTCTATCTTGTTCCATTGGTCTATAAATCTGTTTTTGTGCCAATACCATACTGTCTTGATGACTGTTGCTTTGTAGTAGTCTGAAGTTAGGGAGGCTGATTCCTCCAGCTCCAATTTTCTTTCTCAGAATTGCTTTGGCTATTCGAGGTCTTTTGTATTTCCATATGAACTGTGTTATTCTTTGTTCTAGTTCTGTGAAAAATGTCATTGTTACTTTGATAGGGATTGCATTGAATCTGTAGATGATATTTGGTAGTATGGTCATTTTCACAATATTGATTCTTCCGACCCAGGAACAAGCAACTCAGACAACTCAGCACAGGAAAAACGAACAACCCAATCAAAATATGGGAAAAAGATCTAAAGAGACGCCTCTCTAAAGAGGACATACAGATGGCTCAAAAGCACACGAAACGATTTTCAACCTCGCTTATTATTAGAGAAATGAAAATTAAAACTACAATGAGATATCACCTCACACCCGTCAGAATGGCCATCATCAAAAAATCTGCAGACAATAAATGCTGGAGAGGGTGTGGAGAAAAGGGAACGCTCTTGCATTGCTGGTGGGAGTGTCAATTGATACAGCCTCTATGGAAGACAGTATGGAGATTTCTTAAAAAACAAACAAAAGAAGCACCCTATGACCCAGCAATCCCACTATTAGGCTTATATCCTGATGAAATCAAAACTGAAAGAAGCACCTGTACTCCAATGTTCATTGCAGCTCTCTATACAATAGCCAGAACTTGGAAGCAACCTAGATGTCCATCGACGAATGAATGGATCCAGAAGCCCTGGTACATATATACAATGGAATACTACTTAGCTGTTAAAAGAAATGCAGAAGACTTAGTCCTAATGAAGTGGCTGGCTCTAGAACCTATCCTAAAAAGTGAAGTAAGTCAGAAAGAGAAAGACAAATACAGTATACTAACACACATATATGGAATCTAGTAGGACGATCTTGATATCACACACAGGGAATTCATGGAAAAACAGACAAAGTATAGACATAGGGACATTGTGGGGAAGAAATAGGGAGGGGGAGGCAAGGAGGGAGTAACATGGAAACCTATACAGTTATCTGTGGAAAAGATAGCTAGTGTCATAGAGCTAAGGGAATAGGAGTGCTTACAATGGCTTGGGGCGAAGGTCTGGAGGGGTGGGAAGGGGGAAACTGGGAGGGTGGGGACCATGGATATTCATATGACTGATCTGGGAACATACATGTCTGTGAACAACAAAACTCTGTAAAACCATTAAAATAAAGAATAATAAAAAAAAAAGTACCATATGACCCAGCAATTCCATGATTAGGCATGTACCCTCAGGAAATCAAAATGGAAAGAAACACATGTACCCTATTGTTCATTGCAGTATTTTTTACAATAGTTGGAACATGGAAACAACCTAGATATCCATCTATAAATAAATGGATAAAGAAACTATGGTACTTACATACAATGGAATATTTCTCAGCCATAAAAAATTGCAAAAAGGACTTCCCTGGTGGTCCAGTTGGTAAAGACACCGCCTTCCAGTGCAAGGGGTGCTGGTTCGACCCCTGGTCTGGGAAGATCCCACATGCCAGGGAGCAGCTGGACCGATCTGTCCAACTACCGAGCCAGCGTTCTGAAGCGCATGCGCCCAGAGCTGGTGCTCTGCAATGAGAGAGGCCACTGCAATGGGAGGCGCACACAGGTCAAAGAACAAAGATGAATGAAAATAAATAGATGAAAGACCAGTAGAAGTGGCTAAAAAAAAGAAAAAATGCAGAAGACTCAGTCCTAATGAGGTGGCTGGCTCTAGAACCTATCCTAAAAAGTGAAGTAAGTCAGAAAGAGAAAGACAAATACAGTATACTAACACACATATATGGAATCTAGTAGGACGATCTTGATATCACACACAGGGAATTCATGGAAAAACAGACAAAGTATAGACATAGGGACATTGTGGGGAAGAAATAGGGAGGGGGAGGCAAGGAGGGAGTAACATGGAAACCTATACAGTTATCTGTGGAAAAGATAGCTAGTGTCATAGAGCTAAGGGAATAGGAGTGCTTACAATGGCTTGGGGCGAAGGTCTGGAGGGGTGGGAAGGGGGAAACTGGGAGGGTGGGGACCATGGATATTCATATGACTGATCTGGGAACATACATGTCTGTGAACAACAAAACTCTGTAAAACCATTAAAATAAAGAATAATAAAAAAAAGTACCATATGACCCAGCAATTCCATGATTAGGCATGTACCCTCAGGAAATCAAAATGGAAAGAAACACATGTACCCTATTGTTCATTGCAGTATTTTTTACAATAGTTGGAACATGGAAACAACCTAGATATCCATCTATAAATAAATGGATAAAGAAACTATGGTACTTACATACAATGGAATATTTCTCAGCCATAAAAAATTGCAAAAAGGACTTCCCTGGTGGTCCAGTTGGTAAAGACACCGCCTTCCAGTGCAAGGGGTGCTGGTTCGACCCCTGGTCTGGGAAGATCCCACATGCCAGGGAGCAGCTGGACCGATCTGTCCAACTACCGAGCCAGCGTTCTGAAGCGCATGCGCCCAGAGCTGGTGCTCTGCAATGAGAGAGGCCACTGCAATGGGAGGCGCACACAGGTCAAAGAACAAAGATGAATGAAAATAAATAGATGAAAGACCAGTAGAAGTGGCTAAAAAAAAGAAAAAATGCAGAAGAACCAGTCCTAATGAGGTAAATGAATTTAGAACCTATCATACAAAGCGAAGTCAAAAAGAGAAAGACAAATACAGTATACTAACACATATATATGGAATCTAGAAAAATGGTACTAATAAATACACATGCAGAGCAGCAATGGAGAAATAGGCATAAAGAACAGACCTATGGACATGCGGGGAGGGAAGATTGGGTGAGAGTTATGGATAGAGTAACATGGAAACCTACACTATCATATGTAAAAGAGATAACCATTGTGAACATGCTGTAAGACTAAGGGAATTTACATGGGGCTATGCAACAACCTTGATGGGTGGGACGGGGGATAGATGGGGGGTTATTTGGGAGGAGGGAAGGGATTCACCTATGACTTATTTGGGATTATATATAGCTGCAAACAAAAAAACTCTAATAAATTTAAAACAATAACTTCGTTGTACACCTGAAAGTAATGCAGCATTGTAAATCAACTATACCCCAATTTAAAAAAGAAATCCCTTTTCCAGGCTGCCCTACATTTTCTTCTCCAGATTATAAGCTCCTTATATATTATTCACTCCTATATCTTCCACAGTGCCCATTGAATATCTTGTAATTTATACGTCTTCATTAAACACTCATTCACTAGCAAGCATATTTCATTAGACAGTACTTATATGGCCATTACTAGATTAATTTTCAAGGACTCACAGGGAAACAAGATACACTATTATCAAATGAACAGAAGCAGAGCAAGAGAAACAAAGATACAGCGATGAAGGGTAAGACTATACTTTGTAAGTTTTCTGAAAGACTGACATAATTAGCAGTCTCACAGACAAAAAAAGGACTTCCCTGGTGGTTCAGTGATTGGGAATCCACCTGCCAATTCAGGAAGTGCAAGTTCAATCCCTGATCTGGGAAAATTTCACATGTTGAGGGGTAATTAAGCCCGTGCTCCACAATAGCTGAAGTTGGCACACCCTGAAAACCACTAGCTGCAATAGGAGTAGCCACCACAATGAGAAGCCCAGGAACTGCAACTAGATAGCATTGAGTTAGTAGCCTCCTCTCACCAGTCAAAAGTAAGTTAAAAGAAAAACAAAACAAAACAGGAAAAGGAAGCCAGAGATATGTATGTAGAAAGAGAGAGTACTAAAATGTGAGTTAATTAAAAGGCTATGGCTATAATAAAGGAATAGTAATGGCTGTTCTGAACTTTTCCAGGATAAAATCATTTAAACTGTGCTTAGAACCTAAGCAGCCTAAATCATGAGCAGAAGCAAACCCAGAATTACTTTTCCAGTGAGCTTCTTGGTCTTGCTTACACAACTTGGGCACCATCAAAGTGGTCCTAAATCTGTACAAAATCTGAGAGCCCTGAATGTCATCATACTCCTTGCAATACACAGTAGGGGTGTATAGGATGAGGCTCTAAATGAAGTCCTGGTCCAACTCTATTTCACAGTAGGTCCACCTTATGGCCATTGCCCTGATTTCTGAAATGATCATTGGCCTGACTGAGGAACCACTGGCTGCATACTGTACAAACAGTAGCTCAGACCCTCACACTGGTTCCTTGACTTATAAAATAAAAACTACTCTAGTAGGAAAGACCAAGGAGAAGACCCTGAAACTGCCCCCTCATCCCCCAAATTTTGATCAAAGAATAAATTTAAAACATCATATCACATCCTGAAGAGCAAGATGAAAAGTAGTGTCACTTTCAAAGATTTAAAGGATGCAGAAACTATGGTGTCCATTTTACTCACAAGCCCAGCTCCTCCAAACAAAAGATGGGCCACAGTAGATAACAGTGAACAACTACAAATTTAACCAACTGTATGTAGAAGGCATCTATTTTTTTTAAGTTTGTGTTTTGTGTTGGAGTATAGTTGATTAACACTGTTGTGATAGTGCACAGTGGAGCAGCTCAGCCATATGTATACATGTATCCATCCTTCCTCAAACTCCCCTCCCATCCAAACTGTCATATAACACTGATCATAGTTCCCTGTGCTATATAACAGGCCCTGGTTGGTTATCAATTTTAATATAATAATGTGTACCTGTCCATCCTAAACTTTTTAATTATTCCTTCTCCCCATTTTTCCTCTTGGCAAGAATAAATTCTAAAGTGAAGCTATTGATTTGGCAAATATTTTAACAGTCCTCATGAAGTAGGCTCAGAAGCAGTTAGCATTCTTATGAATGGACACCAGCAGAATACATTCACAGTCTTACCCCAGACAAGACTACACTAATCCTGCTTTCTGGTACAATATTGTCAAAAGAAACATTCCACAGATTATTGAATTGGCCACTATATTGATGATGTCAAGGAGAGGGGAATTCTCCTTGTACCCCTCTTGGATTCTTGTGGCTGGACTAATATTAAGATTGACACAGACATACTGACAACAGAAAAAGAAACACATTTTAACTCATTGACACAGAAGTGGCATAGAAATGGGATATAATAAGTAGCCAAAGAAGGAAGCTTTTATATGTTTTAGACAAAAATATATATATATATTTGAGAGGAATTAAAAGGATAAAGAAGGGCTTCCTGGGTGGCTCAGTGGTAAAGAATCCACCTGCCAAGCAGGAAATACAGGTTCAATCCCTGTATTGGGAAGTTCTCCTGGAGAAGAAAATGACAACCCAGTCTAGTATTCTTGCCTGGGAAATCCCATAGACAGAGAAGCCTGGTGGGTTACAGTCCATAGGGTTGCAAAAGAGTCAGACAGGACTTAGAGACTAAACAGGACAAAGAGATGTAGGTTTGGGTGCTTAATTAGTAAGGAATTCAGAAAAATTTGGGTTTAGATAGCAAATTAGTAATGAAGTAACAAAGTTCATTTTTATGTCCTTCTCAGCCCTGAATTCCTTGTGTCTAGGGATAAGAATATCTTTCTATCTCTCAGTACAAAGAGGGATTTGTGAGATTTACTTCACACTTTCAGAAAGGAAAGTCAAAGTGTTTCTCCTAGACTGATCATTTCTTTAGTAAATTTAATTCAAAATAATCAAAAATAGACCCCTGAAGCATGCTTTGTTGTGTTCTGCCTTGGGCCTCAACTATGATAATCATGCTAATTAGACCTTGCTCATTGGAGGGCAAATATTCCAGATACTTCATTGAAATACATGATCTAGTAGGTAGAAGATAAAATCCAGAAAAATCCTAGGGCCTGTTGATGAGGTTGTTTGTAGTCCAATGTACTGGAACATTCTGAAATATCACCACAAACTATTGAAATTGGAAACTTCAATCACTAAGAACAAAGCAAAATAGACAATAAAGTTTTACAAATGACAAGACCCAGAAAGACATCTACTTCTGCTTCACTATTATGCAAAAGCCTTTGACTGTGTGGATCAGAACAAACTGTGGAAAATTCTTAAAGAGATAGGAATACCATATCACCTTACCTGTATCCTGAGAAACTTGTACGTAGGTCAAGAAGCAATAATTAGAACCAGACATGGAACAGACTGGTTCCAAACTGAGAAAGGAGTATGACAGGGCTATATATTGTAACCCTGCTTATTTAACTTCTATGCAGAGTACATGATGTGAAATTCTGGGCTGGATGAATCACAAGTTGGAATCAAGATTGCCGGAGAAATCTTGCTGTGCAGATGATACCACAGATATGCATGATACCACTCTAATGGCAGAAAGTGAAGAGGAACTAGATCTTCTTCATGAGGGTGAAAGATTAGAGTGAAAAAGCTGGTTTAAAACTCAATGTGCAAAAATCCAAGATCATGGCATCTGATCCCATTATCTCATGGCAAACAGAAGAGGAAAAAGTGGAAGCAGGGACAGATTTTATTTTCCTGGGATTGAAAATCACTGCTGATGATGATTTGAGCTATGAAATTAAAAGACGCTTGTGGTTTGAAAGAGAAGCTATGACAAATTTAGACAATATACATAGTACATTAGGATCTTAATAGGCTAACAGCCACCAGAAAGCATTTACTGCAGAAGAGACAACAAAGAATCAAGCAAAAAGTATGATTCAGCCAATAGATGCCAACCAGCCTCTGCCTTTGCCCACACTGATCTTTGTATAGTGTGTTCACAAACAGAATAGCTGTGAAAGAGTCATGGTGGCAAGGTTGCCCATGACCCAAAACACGGGTCATTCTCCTCAAGATTGTATAACTATAACTACTGCTGGATGTCTAACTGGCAATTGTAGAACTAACACTAACCAGTCACTTTGAGGTAAGTTGGTCACACTGGATGTCTTCTACCCGAAAAGGGCAACAATTCAACATGACTAGGAATGACATATATTATGGCTATTGGTTTGTCTTTCCTGTGCAGAGTCTCAGCCAGTACTGCAATCCAAGTACTTCTAGAATATATGATCTTCTGACTTGGAATTCTATGTAATATCCCTCAGCCCAAAGGATTCAGCACATACTGAAGATGGTGCAACGGTGGTCACATGACCATAGGATTGGTGATCTGGTGCTTCCAAAATTCTTAAAGAGATAGGAATACCATATCACCTTACCTGTATCCTGAGAAACTTGTACGTAGGTCAAGAAGCAATAATTAGAACCAGACATGGAACAGACTGGTTCCAAACTGAGAAAGGAGTATGACAGGGCTATATATTGTAACCCTGCTTATTTAACTTCTATGCAGAGTACATGATGTGAAATTCTGGGCTGGATGAATCACAAGTTGGAATCAAGATTGCCGGAGAAATCTTGCTGTGCAGATGATACCACAGATATGCATGATACCACTCTAATGGCAGAAAGTGAAGAGGAACTAGATCTTCTTCATGAGGGTGAAAGATTAGAGTGAAAAAGCTGGTTTAAAACTCAATGTGCAAAAATCCAAGATCATGGCATCTGATCCCATTATCTCATGGCAAACAGAAGAGGAAAAAGTGGAAGCAGGGACAGATTTTATTTTCCTGGGATTGAAAATCACTGCTGATGATGATTTGAGCTATGAAATTAAAAGACGCTTGTGGTTTGAAAGAGAAGCTATGACAAATTTAGACAATATACATAGTACATTAGGATCTTAATAGGCTAACAGCCACCAGAAAGCATTTACTGCAGAAGAGACAACAAAGAATCAAGCAAAAAGTATGATTCAGCCAATAGATGCCAACCAGCCTCTGCCTTTGCCCACACTGATCTTTGTATAGTGTGTTCACAAACAGAATAGCTGTGAAAGAGTCATGGTGGCAAGGTTGCCCATGACCCAAAACACGGGTCATTCTCCTCAAGATTGTATAACTATAACTACTGCTGGATGTCTAACTGGCAATTGTAGAACTAACACTAACCAGTCACTTTGAGGTAAGTTGGTCACACTGGATGTCTTCTACCCGAAAAGGGCAACAATTCAACATGACTAGGAATGACATATATTATGGCTATTGGTTTGTCTTTCCTGTGCAGAGTCTCAGCCAGTACTGCAATCCAAGTACTTCTAGAATATATGATCTTCTGACTTGGAATTCTATGTAATATCCCCTCAGCCCAAAGGATTCAGCACATACTGAAGATGGTGCAACGGTGGTCACATGACCATAGGATTTTCTGGTTCCACCAGTTGCCACACCTTCAGGAGCTGCTGAGAGATAGAGCAATGGAATGGCCTTTGAAAGGTAGAGCTGAGGAATCAGCTTAGAGATGACATTCTTCAAAGAGAATGCCATCCTTTATAATGTGGTACACACTTTAAACCCATGGCCACTCTATGATGCTATGTCTCTAGAAATAGGATTCATGGGTCAAGAAAATGGAAGAGTGGCCTTGTTCAATATCACTTGGATGTTTGTGCTTCTGTCCATGCAGTTTTACTCATGAGTATAGAAGTTCTGTTTCCTATAGAGGAAATACTTCTACAAAAGGGACACTTGAAGTCCTACTAAGCTTAAAGCTACTGCTACCTCCTAGCTACTTTAGGCTCTTCTTGCCAGAAAACATTGACCACAGAAGCAGTTACTATGTTAGGGATTATTGGCCCTACTCATTATGAGAGAGGACTCGTGTACACAATCCTGGCAATGAGGAATCTCTTTGACATCTAGATGATATTCTGGGGCATCTCATTATTTTCATATTCAGTTTTACTGTAAATATGCAAGTCAAGCAACCACAGTCTGTTAAAGATGTGGAATCTGTCTCAGACTTCTAAGGAAAGAGGTCCTTGGTTACCTGTCTCCCAGTCCTCATCAGTTAAGTCACTTAAATCAGCAGAAATGCTGCTAGTGTTGCTAAGAGACAGGGGAATCTTGAAACTGGAGAAGAGATAGATGAAGAGTGTTATTCATGGTCTCAGAAACCACAAGGGGGGGCACCATAGTTTGTCCCACTCATCCCTTCTTCTGAATATCTCCAAAATGATGGCCAACCAAAATCCTGGAGAAGACATGTAGCAATGGAGAGAACATCATATTCTGATGATTCCAATTTTCAGAGGTAAAAGTGTCAAAAATTTTATAAAAATAAAAATATAGATTACATGAAAAGGAATAAAATCTGACTACCATCAAATTGTTCTTTGGCAGTATGGGATGCTACTCAGTGAAAAGTGGTGATGAATGATTTTCTGGTTCCACCAGTTGCCACTGAAGATGGTGCAACGGTGGTCACATGACCATAGGATTTTCTGGTTCCACCAGTTGCCACACCTTCAGGAGCTGCTGAGAGATAGAGCAATGGAATGGCCTTTGAAAGGTAGAGCTGAGGAATCAGCTTAGAGATGACATTCTTCAAAGAGAATGCCATCCTTTATAATGTGGTACACACTTTAAACCCATGGCCACTCTATGATGCTATGTCTCTAGAAATAGGATTCATGGGTCAAGAAAATGGAAGAGTGGCCTTGTTCAATATCACTTGGATGTTTGTGCTTCTGTCCATGCAGTTTTACTCATGAGTATAGAAGTTCTGTTTCCTATAGAGGAAATACTTCTACAAAAGGGACACTTGAAGTCCTACTAAGCTTAAAGCTACTGCTACCTCCTAGCTACTTTAGGCTCTTCTTGCCAGAAAACATTGACCACAGAAGCAGTTACTATGTTAGGGATTATTGGCCCTACTCATTATGAGAGAGGACTCGTGTACACAATCCTGGCAATGAGGAATCTCTTTGACATCTAGATGATATTCTGGGGCATCTCATTATTTTCATATTCAGTTTTACTGTAAATATGCAAGTCAAGCAACCACAGTCTGTTAAAGATGTGGAATCTGTCTCAGACTTCTAAGGAAAGAGGTCCTTGGTTACCTGTCTCCCAGTCCTCATCAGTTAAGTCACTTAAATCAGCAGAAATGCTGCTAGTGTTGCTAAGAGACAGGGGAATCTTGAAACTGGAGAAGAGATAGATGAAGAGTGTTATTCATGGTCTCAGAAACCACAAGGGGGGGCACCATAGTTTGTCCCACTCATCCCTTCTTCTGAATATCTCCAAAATGATGGCCAACCAAAATCCTGGAGAAGACATGTAGCAATGGAGAGAACATCATATTCTGATGATTCCAATTTTCAGAGGTAAAAGTGTCAAAAATTTTATAAAAATAAAAATATAGATTACCTGAAAAGGAATAAAAATCTGACTACCATCAAATTGTTCTTTGGCAGTATGGGATGCTACTCAGTGATGGTCACTCAGAGCTTCATGCAGTGAAAAGTGTATTAAAGTAAGACAGGACAGGGAAAAGTTTCCAGGACAGGCACAGGAAGGGAGATAGAAGAGTACCCTTTTGCCAGTTTAAGCATGACAATTTGTATTTTCCAGTTGGTTATCAAAACAATAGCTTAAGGTTGTAAAGGCCTTGCAGTCCCAAACCCACAACATGAGATTAGCCAGAGGATAGTCTCTGGGCTAGGTGAGACATTCTGGTGTAAAGGCCTTTCTAGGCCCACAGCATCAACACAAAACAGTAAACTTAGTTTCTGGTTGACCTTGTCATAACAAATATTTCAGGTTAGAAAAATACTTATCCTTCTTCTTTTTCCCTCCATCTCTTCCTCCTTGGAACCCACTGGCCTCACTATCAAATCTGCCTGTTACTTTACCTATTAAATCCTTTCAACATCCTCAAAGTTTGTAGGGAATATTTTAAAGCCTAGAATTATATATCCAATGTCAAGTGTAAGGTTAAAGATTAAATATATTAAAATTCATATACTCCATCACCAATGTATCATCTCTAAAAAATTGTTAAAGGTGTGCTATCATAAAGTTAATCAAGAAATCTAAATACTGGTGATACAAGAAACAGTGTTTTTCTGGCTAGTTTCTATTGCTTCATGACAAGGCACCCACATTTAGAGGTGGAAAGCAACCATTTTATTACACCTGAGAATTTTTTGTGTCAGGAATTAGAATAAGGCACAGTAAGACTGCAGCGGAAACTCTGTGATACTCAGTGTCTGAGTGCTCATCAAAATGCTGAAAGGCTGGAGGAAATTCAATGGACAAGGGCTGGAAGCATCTGAAGACATCTTCCCTCAGACGTCTGATAATTGATACCAACTATGGACTGAGACCATCAACCAAAACTTATAAACTCTCCTTGTGGTCTCTCCATATGGGCTAAGTGTGAAGCTTTCCAGACATTACAGAAGGAAAGAAAGGTCTTTTTGTGCTCTGAGCTCAGAAGTGACATTGCATCACTTCCACAGTGCTCTACTAAGTCAAAGTATTCACAAGTTTTTTTCAACTGACCTTTTATTACACCAAGAAAACAAATCACTGCTCTCCAGAAGGCAAAAATGATATAGGTCACATTCACTGAAAGGATTTAATAAAACTAGATACTACAAACACTACATTTGGGGGTAAAAAAACAGCCATTGGTTTAAAGTCAGAATCAAACCTGACAGTACAAATAATTAGAAATAAAAGACAATGAGACTACTTAAGATAAAAATCTGTAGAATATGGAAGAAGGGCCAAAATGGAGGCGGAATGGGGGGAGGATTTCACCAGCTCCCCAGTAGAATCACCAGAACTAATCAAGAAATGAAACACCATCAACAAACCAGCAGCTAGACAACAAAAGAACTTCTCAGGTCTATGAGGATCGGAGAGTGAACAGCTAGAACTTTCCCAGAGCTCCAGTTCTCAGAGCCCTGTACCCTAACCCCCACACCAGACCTGGTGGAGAGAGCATTGGGAAGTGCGCCAGGAGAGAGTCTGAAAAGTGCGCCGGGAGGACAGAAGGCAGCGCTCAGTGCAAAAATACCGCCAGGTCGCTGGGTGTCGGGTGAGTTGAGCTAGTGGAAGCTCGATAAATGGAGTGGGGAAGTCCCACGCAGGCTGCTGCCAAAAGACCTGACTCCAGCCTGACGGGGAAGCTCGCACCCACGTTTGGGGCTTGGTCCCATATCAGGCAGTGTGTGTGCGCCAGCAACCTGAAGAGTCCGTGCAGCCCCAGAGCTGCAGCAGGGAAACCGCTGTCCTGCAAGCAGTGAAGAGCTTCAGCAGAGGAAAACGGGAGAAGAGCAGGGATTGGAGGCTACCAACAGGTGTGCAGTGGAACCGGGAGCCCCCTCCAGCACGGGACCACATGAATGGCCCCTGTCCAACGGACTGGAAACAGCCAGCCGCCCCGGCCAGCACCTGAGCTCCCAGCAAAGCTTTTCTTTTGCCGAAAACAAAAACAGAAACCATAGCAACCAGCTCTGCAAGGGAAAGACTACTTCATCAAGACAACATCATCAAGAGCAGACTGGTGGAAGGTTCACAGGCAGATGAGAAGATAAAAACCAGGGACAGTATTTACCTTTTGTTTATTTGTTTGTTTGTTTTGGACTGTTTTGTTTATTTGCTTCTTTGGTTTGGTTTGCTTTTTAGTCTCTTCTTGCTAATTTTTTTCTCTTTTTTAATTCTTAATCTTTTTAATTTTAATTTTTTAAACTTTTACTTTTCTTTCCTCTTTGCCACTGCTTCCTCCCTCTACGCTCTAAATGGAAAATCTTTTCCTATCTACTACTATCCTAAATATAAATATTTCTTATCTTCCTGTCTGTACTGTTCTCTTCCAGCTGTACCAAACTCTATGACACACTAATCTTTGCTACCTAACCCTACAATATCCTTGCAAGACCAATCTATTACTTCTCATTACCCATACACTCTCCTCCTCCTCACCCCCAGCACATGTCTTAGTTAAAAATTGCCTTCATTGCAATATTCCAAGCCAGGCTCTTGCCCTGGATCTATTTTTTCCAGGCAGTATTTTAATTAATCTAGAGCTTAAGGGTCAGGTACCATCTTTGATTGTGCCGTTTGCCAGAAAAATTTCCTAAGCTTTATCCCTATAAGACTGTTCAGTTGTGGTTATTGATGTGTATGCATGTATATTTTTCCACTATGTTAGAAAATATCTGCATGCTTTTATGACTGTCATCCATCAGGGATGCACGTCTTGTTCCTTGTATGCTAGTATTCGAACTAATACCACTGAACACCATAGCAAACAAGACATAAAGCCTACACCCTCTGACCAGACATCAAACCAAGAATCCTCAGAGTGAAGCCATGATTCCAAGACCCCACACTATCAAAGGATATATAGCACTAGAGATTATTCACCTGTAAACAAGACCTAACACCACCCAAGACACAAACCACTGAACACTTCTACAAGGATAGAAACCCAAAGGAAAGGAGAATTCAACTACGAAGCCTGGTGGGAATAAGAACTCCATACACACAGACACCCACAAAGAAACAAAAACTACCATAATAATGAAAAGACAGAGAAACACTGCACAAATGAAGGAACAAACTAGAGAAACATAACTACAGATGACAGAAGAGGAGATAGACAAATTATCTGAAAGAGAATTCAGAAGAGCAATACTAGTGAGGATTTAAAACATCAAAAACAGAATATTAGAGGAAATTAGTGCACTGAGAAGAGACATGCAAAAAATGAAAAATAAGCAAATAGAGACAAACAACTCAATTGCTGGACTCAAAAATACTATAGAAGGTCTTAACAGTAGAGTTAGAAACAGAGACTGAAGAACGGATAAGTGAGCTGGAAGACAAAATTGTGGAAATAAGTGCTGAATAATAAAACAAAGCACAAAGAATCAAAAGAACTGAGGATAGCCTCAGGGACCTATGGGACAATATCAAATGCACCAACATTAGAACTATAGGAGTCCCAGAAGAAGAGGGAAAGAAAGGCTATGAAAAAAATCTTGAAGAGGTTATAGTTGAAAACTTCTCCAGCATGGGTAAGGAAATAGCCAACCAAGTCCAAGAAGCACAAAGAGTTCCATACAGGAGAAACCCCAGAAGAAACACACGAAGGCACATTCTAATCAAACTAACACAGACTAAATATAAAGACAGAATACTTAAAGCACCTAGGAGCAAACAAATAACATGTAAAGGAAATCCCATACGTTTACCTGCTGATCTTTCAACAGAAACCCTGCAGGCCAGAAGAGAATGGTAAGACACATTTAAACGGCTAAAAGAGAATAACCTCCAATCAAGAATTCTCTACCTGGCAAGGATCTGATTCAAAATTGATGGAGAAGTCAAAAGCTTCACAGACAAGCTAAAGATAAAACAATTCCATACCACAAAACCAGCCCTACAGCAAGTGTTAAAGAGCCTGATATAGCCAATAAATACAAGAGTAGGAGAAGTCCTACAAATCAAACCCCAAATATCTAAGAAGATGACAGTAGGAACATTCATATCAATAATTACTTTGAATGTAAATGGATTAAATGCTCCAACCAAACGACACAGGCTGGCTGAACGGGTCGAGAAGCAAGACCCATATATATGCTTTTTACAAGGAACCCACTTCAGACTAGAGACAGTCATAGCCTGAAAGTGAGAGGTTGGAAGAAGATATTCTATGCAAATGGAAATCAAAAGAAAGCTGGAGTAGCAATCCTCATATCAGACAACATAGACCTTAAAGTAAAGAAGATTCTAAGAGACAAGGCAGGTCACTACATCATGATTAAGGGATCTATCCAAGAGGAAGATAGAGCAATACTAGTGAGGATTTAAACATCAAAAACAGAATATTAGAGGAAATTAGTGCACTGAGAAGAGACATGCAAAAAATGAAAAATAAGCAAATAGAGACAAACAACTCAATTGCTGGACTCAAAAATACTATAGAAGGTCTTAACAGTAGAGTTAGAAACAGAGACTGAAGAACGGATAAGTGAGCTGGAAGACAAAATTGTGGAAATAAGTGCTGAATAATAAAACAAAGCACAAAGAATCAAAAGAACTGAGGATAGCCTCAGGGACCTATGGGACAATATCAAATGCACCAACATTAGAACTATAGGAGTCCCAGAAGAAGAGGGAAAGAAAGGCTATGAAAAAAATCTTGAAGAGGTTATAGTTGAAAACTTCTCCAGCATGGGTAAGGAAATAGCCAACCAAGTCCAAGAAGCACAAAGAGTTCCATACAGGAGAAACCCCAGAAGAAACACACGAAGGCACATTCTAATCAAACTAACACAGACTAAATATAAAGACAGAATACTTAAAGCACCTAGGAGCAAACAAATAACATGTAAAGGAAATCCCATACGTTTACCTGCTGATCTTTCAACAGAAACCCTGCAGGCCAGAAGAGAATGGTAAGACACATTTAAACGGCTAAAAGAGAATAACCTCCAATCAAGAATTCTCTACCTGGCAAGGATCTGATTCAAAATTGATGGAGAAGTCAAAAGCTTCACAGACAAGCTAAAGATAAAACAATTCCATACCACAAAACCAGCCCTACAGCAAGTGTTAAAGAGCCTGATATAGCCAATAAATACAAGAGTAGGAGAAGTCCTACAAATCAAACCCCAAATATCTAAGAAGATGACAGTAGGAACATTCATATCAATAATTACTTTGAATGTAAATGGATTAAATGCTCCAACCAAACGACACAGGCTGGCTGAACGGGTCGAGAAGCAAGACCCATATATATGCTTTTTACAAGGAACCCACTTCAGACTAGAGACAGTCATAGCCTGAAAGTGAGAGGTTGGAAGAAGATATTCTATGCAAATGGAAATCAAAAGAAAGCTGGAGTAGCAATCCTCATATCAGACAACATAGACCTTAAAGTAAAGAAGATTCTAAGAGACAAGGCAGGTCACTACATCATGATTAAGGGATCTATCCAAGAGGAAGACATAACAGTCATGAATATCTATGCACCCAACACAGGGGCACCCCAATACATAAGACAGGTACTTTCAGACATAAAAGAAGAAATCAACAATAACACATTAATAGTAGGAGACTTTAACACTCCTCTCACACCAATGGACAGATCATCCAAACAGAAAATTAATAAAGAAACACAAGCCTTAAATGCCACACTAGAAGAGATGGGCTTCATGGATATCTTTAGGATCTTCCATCCAAAAGCAGAAGAACACACTTTCTTCTCACGTGCTCATGGAACATTCTCCAGGATAAACCACTTCTTGGGTCACAAATAAAACCTCAGTCAATTCAAGGAAAGTGAAGCAATGTCAACCATATTTTCTGACCACAATGCAATGAGATTAGAGATCGAGTGCAGGAAAAAGAAACTACTAAAAGAACAGTCATGTGGAAACTAAATAGCACATACCTAAAAAACAAACATTACTGAGGAAATCAAAGGAGAAATTTTAAAATTCCTAGAAAAAAATGACAATGAACACACGACACTGCAAAACCTGTGGGATACCATAAAAGCAGTTCTAACAGGGAAATTTATAGCAATACAACCCTACCTCAAGAAACTAGGAAAATATCTAGCAGACAACCTAAGCCTCCACTTAAAACAACTGGAGAAACAAGAACAAAAACACCCCAAAGCCAGCAGAAGAAGAGAAATCATAAAGATCAGAGCAGAAATAAATGAAAAAAACAATAGTAAAGATAAATAAATTGAAAAGCTGGTTCTTCAAATAAAAAATGACATGCTTCAACCTTTGAATGTAAATGGATTAAATGCTCCAACCAAACGACACAGGCTGGCTGAACGGGTCGAGAAGCAAGACCCATATATATGCTTTTTACAAGGAACCCACTTCAGACTAGAGACAGTCATAGCCTGAAAGTGAGAGGTTGGAAGAAGATATTCTATGCAAATGGAAATCAAAAGAAAGCTGGAGTAGCAATCCTCATATCAGACAACATAGACCTTAAAGTAAAGAAGATTCTAAGAGACAAGGCAGGTCACTACATCATGATTAAGGGATCTATCCAAGAGGAAGACATAACAGTCATGAATATCTATGCACCCAACACAGGGGCACCCCAATACATAAGACAGGTACTTTCAGACATAAAAGAAGAAATCAACAATAACACATTAATAGTAGGAGACTTTAACACTCCTCTCACACCAATGGACAGATCATCCAAACAGAAAATTAATAAAGAAACACAAGCCTTAAATGCCACACTAGAAGAGATGGGCTTCATGGATATCTTTAGGATCTTCCATCCAAAAGCAGAAGAACACACTTTCTTCTCACGTGCTCATGGAACATTCTCCAGGATAAACCACTTCTTGGGTCACAAATAAAACCTCAGTCAATTCAAGGAAAGTGAAGCAATGTCAACCATATTTTCTGACCACAATGCAATGAGATTAGAGATCGAGTGCAGGAAAAAGAAACTACTAAAAGAACAGTCATGTGGAAACTAAATAGCACATACCTAAAAAACAAACATTACTGAGGAAATCAAAGGAGAAATTTTAAAATTCCTAGAAAAAAATGACAATGAACACACGACACTGCAAAACCTGTGGGATACCATAAAAGCAGTTCTAACAGGGAAATTTATAGCAATACAACCCTACCTCAAGAAACTAGGAAAATATCTAGCAGACAACCTAAGCCTCCACTTAAAACAACTGGAGAAACAAGAACAAAAACACCCCAAAGCCAGCAGAAGAAGAGAAATCATAAAGATCAGAGCAGAAATAAATGAAAAAAACAATAGTAAAGATAAATAAATTGAAAAGCTGGTTCTTCAAAAAGGTAAACAAAATTGACAAACCACTGGCCAGACTCATCAAGAAAAGAAGAGAGAAGAACCAGATCAACAAAATCAAAAACAAAAAAGGAGAGATTGCAACAGATCATGCAGAAATCCAAAGGATTCTAAGAGACTATTATGAGCAACTCTATGGCAACAAACTGGACAACTTTGAAGAAATGGACAGTTTCTGAGAGAAGATCAATCTCCCAAGACTGAGCCAGGAAGAAACAGAAACTTTGAACAAGCCAATCACAAGCTCAGAAATCAAATCTGTGATAAAAAATCTACCCAAAAATAAAAGCCAAGGGCCAGATGGCTTCACAGGTGAATTCTACCAAACATTTAAAGAAGAGCTAATGCCTGTCCTTCTAAAACTCTTCCAAAAACTTGCACAGGAACGAACACTTCCAAACACATTCTACGAGGCCACCATCACCCTGATACCCAAACCAGGCAAAGACAACAGATAAAAGGAAATATTGCAGACCAATTTGTCTGATGAACTTAGATGCCAAGATCCTCAACAAAATCCTAGCCAACAGAATTCAACGACACATCAAAAAACTCATACATCATGATCAAGTCGGGTTCATCCCAGGCATGCAAGGATTCTTCAATATCCGCAAATCAATCAATGTGATACACCATATCAACAAATTGAGAGACAGAAATCACATGATCATCTGAATAGATGCAGAAAAAGCCTTCGACAAAGTACAACATCCATTTATGATAAAAACTCTTCAGAAAATGGGCATAGAAGGAACCTGTCTCAACATAATAAAAGCCATATATGAGAAGCCCACAGCGAACATTGTCCTCAACGGTGAAAAGCTGAAAGCATTCCCTCTAAGATCAGGAACAAGACAGGGGTGTCCACTTTCACCACTCTTATTCAACAGAGTCCTGGAAGTTCTAGCAATGGCAATAAGAGAAGAGAAAGAAATCAAAGGAATCCAGATTGGAAAAGAAGTCAAACTCTCTCTATTCGCAGATGACATGATATTATACATAGAAAATCCCAAAGACATTATTACAAAAATTCTAGAGCTAATCAGCGAATTCAGCAAAGTCACAGGATACAAAGTCAACACACAGAAATCACTGGCATTCCTATACACAAACAGTGAAAAATCAGAAAACTAAATCAAAGAGGCAATCCTCTTCACCATTGCACCAAAAGAATCAAATATCTAGGAATAAACCTACCCAAAGAAACAAAAGAACTGTACACTGAAAATTACAAGACACTCATGAGAAACATCAAAGAAGACTTAAACAGATGGAGAGATATTCCATGTTCCTGGGTCAGAAGAATCAATATTGTGAAAATGACCATACTACCAAATATCATCTACAGATTCAATGTAATCCCTATCAAAGTAACAATGACATTTTTCACAGAACTAGACCAAAGAATAACACAGTTCATATGGAAACACAAAAGACCTCGAATAGCCAAAGCAATCCTAAGGATGAAGAATGGAGATGGAGGGATCAGTCTCTGTAACTTCAGACTACTACAAAGCAACAGTCATCAAGACAGTATGATATTGGCACAAAAATAGAACTATAGACCAATGGAACAAGATAGAGAACCCAGAGATAAACCAACCTTATTTGACAAAGGAGGTGCAGACCAATTTGTCTGATGAACTTAGATGCCAGCCCAACAAAATCCTAGCAAAGAATTCAACGACACATCAAAAAACTCATACATCATGATCAAGTCGGGTTCATCCCAGGCATGCAAGGATTCTTCAATATCCGCAAATCAATCAATGTGATACACCATATCAACAAATTGAGAGACAGAAATCACATGATCATCTGAATAGATGCAGAAAAAGCCTTCGACAAAGTACAACATCCATTTATGATAAAAACTCTTCAGAAAATGGGCATAGAAGGAACCTGTCTCAACATAATAAAAGCCATATATGAGAAGCCCACAGCGAACATTGTCCTCAACGGTGAAAAGCTGAAAGCATTCCCTCTAAGATCAGGAACAAGACAGGGGTGTCCACTTTCACCACTCTTATTCAACAGAGTCCTGGAAGTTCTAGCAATGGCAATAAGAGAAGAGAAAGAAATCAAAGGAATCCAGATTGGAAAAGAAGTCAAACTCTCTCTATTCGCAGATGACATGATATTATACATAGAAAATCCCAAAGACATTATTACAAAAATTCTAGAGCTAATCAGCGAATTCAGCAAAGTCACAGGATACAAAGTCAACACACAGAAATCACTGGCATTCCTATACACAAACAGTGAAAAATCAGAAAACTAAATCAAAGAGGCAATCCTCTTCACCATTGCACCAAAAGAATCAAATATCTAGGAATAAACCTACCCAAAGAAACAAAAGAACTGTACACTGAAAATTACAAGACACTCATGAGAAACATCAAAGAAGACTTAAACAGATGGAGAGATATTCCATGTTCCTGGGTCAGAAGAATCAATATTGTGAAAATGACCATACTACCAAATATCATCTACAGATTCAATGTAATCCCTATCAAAGTAACAATGACATTTTTCACAGAACTAGACCAAAGAATAACACAGTTCATATGGAAACACAAAAGACCTCGAATAGCCAAAGCAATCCTAAGGATGAAGAATGGAGATGGAGGGATCAGTCTCTGTAACTTCAGACTACTACAAAGCAACAGTCATCAAGACAGTATGATATTGGCACAAAAATAGAACTATAGACCAATGGAACAAGATAGAGAACCCAGAGATAAACCCACGCACATATGGGTACCTTATTTTTGACAAAGGAGGCAAACATATAAAATGGGACAAAGACAGCCTCTTCAACAAGTGGTGCTGGGAAAACTGAACAGCTACATGCAAAAAAATGAAGTTGGAACATTCCCTGACACCATCCACAAAGATCAACTCAAAATGGATTAAAGATCTAAATGTAAGACCAGAAACCATCAAACTCTTAGAGGAGAATATAGGCAAATACTCAAGGACATCAATCAAAGCAAGATCTTCTCTGACCCACCTACTAGAATAGCAGAACTAAAACCAAAAATGAACATGTGGGACCTAATGAAACTTAAAACCTTTTGTATAGCAAAAGAAATTACAAAACAACTGAACAGACAGCCCACGGAATGGGAGAAAACCATAGCAAATGAAACAACAGACAAAGAATTAATCTCCAAAATCTACAAGCAACTCAGACAACTCAGCACCTGAAAAATGAACAACCCAATCAAAATATGGGAAAAGGACCTAAACAGACACCTCTCCAAAGAGGACATACAGATGGGCCCAAAACACATGAAACGGTGCTCAGCTTCGCTTATAATTAGAGAAATGTAAATCAAAATTACAATGAGATATCCCCTCACACTCATCAGAATGGCCATCATCCACAAATCGACAGACAATAAATACTGGAGAGGGTGCGGAGAAAAGGGAACTGTCTTGCATTGCTGATGGGAATGTAAATTGATACAGCCTCTATGGAAGACAATATGGAGATTTCTTAAAAAAGTAAAACTAGGGCTTCCCCTGGTGGTCCAGTGGGTAAGGACACCGCCTTGCAGTGCAAGGGGCGCCGGTTCGATCCCTGGCCTGGGAAGATACCACGTGCCATGGAGCAGCTGGACTGATGTGTGCAATTACCAAGCCAGAGCTCTGGAGTACATGTGCCCAGAGCCGGCGCTCTGCAACGATAGATGCCACCATGATGGGAGACCCACAGGAGCCAAAGAACAAAGACAGATGAAAATAGAGAAATGGAAGACCAATAGAAGTGGCCCGTCCGCTCCCCTCCCTCCCCAACCCGACCCCCGCCCAAAATAAATAAATAAATAAATCTTTAAAAAAAAAAAAACGAAAACTAAAACTAGAAGCAGCTTATGACCCAGCAATCCCACTCTTAGGCTTATACCCTGATGAAATTAAATCTGAAAGAAACACCTGTACCCCAATGTTCATTGCAGCTCTGTATACAATAGCTAGAACATGGAAGCAACCTAGATGTCCATCAACAAATGAATGGATAAAGAAGCCCTGGTACATATATACAATGGAATACTACTCAGCTGTAAAAAAGAAATGCAGAAGAATCAGTCCTAATGAGGTGGCTGGATCTAGAACGTATCATAAAAAGTGAAGTCAGTCAGAAAGAGGACAATTACAATATACTAACACATATATGTGGAATCTAGTAGGATAGTGATGATGGCACATGCAGTGAAGCGACGGGAAGACAGACATGGACAGTGGACATATGGACATTTGGGGGAAGGAACAGTGGGTGAGAAGTGTAAAGGAAGTAGCATGAAGGCCTGTACTATCATAGGTGAAGAAAATAGCTATAGTCAATCCTCTGTGAGAAAAGGGGATCCTTCAGGGGTGCTGTATGACGGTTTGGAGGGGTCGGATGGGGGGGATATACATATGACTAATCTGAGAACATACATATCTGTAAATAAAAAAACTCTGTAAAATTCAAAAGTAAAATAAAAAAATAAAAATTAAAAAAACTAAAATAAAAGTTTAAAAAAATATATATACTCTGATCATAGCAGAATTAAATTAGAAATCAATAAGAATAAGATATACCAAACAATTCACAAGTATTTGGTTATAAATGTACAAAATATTTAGAAATTAAACAACTAATTCTAATGCAAGAGTCAAAGAAAGAACCCCAGGCACTTCCCTGGTGGTCCTGTGGCTAAAACTCTATGCTTTCAATGAAGGGGCCCTGGGTTCAGATGTGATGGTTACATAAGCATAAACACATTCAGCTCAGTTCAGTCACTCAGTTGTGTCTGACTCTTTGTGACTCCATGGACTGCAGCACACCAGACTTCCCTGTCCTTCGCCATCTACAAGACCTTGCTCAAACTCATGTCCATTGACTCAGTGATGTAATCCAACATCTCATCCTCTGTCATCTCCTTCTCCTTTTGCCTTCTATTCTTTCTCAACATTGGGCTCTTTTCCAATGACTTGACTCTACATCAGGTGTCCAAAGTATTGGAGCTTCAACTTCAGCATCATTCCTTCCAATAAATATTCAGGGTTGATTTACCTTAGGATGAATTAGTTTGATCTCCATGCAGTGTAAGGAACTCTCAATAGCCTTCTCCAACACCACAGGTCAAAGGCGTCAGTTCTTCAGAGCTCAGCCATTGTTATAGTCTAACTCTCACACCTATATGTAACTACTGGGAGAAATCATAGCTTTGTCTATATGGACTTTGTCTGCAAAGTGACATCTCTGCTTTTTAATATGCTGTCTAGGTTTGTCATAGCTTTTCTTCTAAACAGAAAGTATCTTTTATTTTCATGGTTTCATTGACCATCTGCAGTGATTTTGGAGCCCAAGAATATAAAGTCTGTCACTGTTTCCAGTGTGTGCCTATCTATTTGTCATGAAGTGATGGGACCAGATGCCATGATCTTCGTTGTTTGAATGTTGAGTTCTGGCCAGGTTTTTCACTCTGCTCTTTCACCTTCATCAAGATGCTCTTTAGTTTCTCTTTGCTTTCTGCCATAAGGGTGATATCATCTGCATATCTGAGATTATTTATATTTCTCCCAGCAACCTTGATTCCAGCTTGTGCTTCATCCAGACCAGAATTTCACACGATGTACTCTGTGTATAAATTAAATAAGTAGGGTGACAATATGCAGCCTTGATGCACTCATTCCCAATTTGCAACCAGTCTGTTATTTCATGTCTGGTTCTAACTGTTGCTTCTTGTCCTGCATACAGGTTTCTTAGGAGGAATGTAAGGTGGTCTGCAGTTTGAAAATCTTTCAGAATTTTCCACAGTTTATTGGGAAAAACAAATAAACTTTTTGGAAATGTATATAGATTCAAATATGTGGCTAATGGGCCCTGGGATGTAATCAAACACATCAGCTCTTCAGTCACTCAGTTGTGTCTGACTCTTTGTGACTCCATGGACTGCAGCACACCAGACTTCCCTGTCCTTCGCCATCTACAAGACCTTGCTCAAACTCATGTCCATTGACTCAGTGATGTAATCCAACATCTCATCCTCTGTCATCTCCTTCTCCTTTTGCCTTCTATTCTTTCTCAACATTGGGCTCTTTTCCAATGACTTGACTCTACATCAGGTGTCCAAAGTATTGGAGCTTCAACTTCAGCATCATTCCTTCCAATAAATATTCAGGGTTGATTTACCTTAGGATGAATTAGTTTGATCTCCATGCAGTGTAAGGAACTCTCAATAGCCTTCTCCAACACCACAGGTCAAAGGCGTCAGTTCTTCAGAGCTCAGCCATTGTTATAGTCTAACTCTCACACCTATATGTAACTACTGGGAGAAATCATAGCTTTGTCTATATGGACTTTGTCTGCAAAGTGACATCTCTGCTTTTTAATATGCTGTCTAGGTTTGTCATAGCTTTTCTTCTAAACAGAAAGTATCTTTTATTTTCATGGTTTCATTGACCATCTGCAGTGATTTTGGAGCCCAAGAATATAAAGTCTGTCACTGTTTCCAGTGTGTGCCTATCTATTTGTCATGAAGTGATGGGACCAGATGCCATGATCTTCGTTGTTTGAATGTTGAGTTCTGGCCAGGTTTTTCACTCTGCTCTTTCACCTTCATCAAGATGCTCTTTAGTTTCTCTTTGCTTTCTGCCATAAGGGTGATATCATCTGCATATCTGAGATTATTTATATTTCTCCCAGCAACCTTGATTCCAGCTTGTGCTTCATCCAGACCAGAATTTCACACGATGTACTCTGTGTATAAATTAAATAAGTAGGGTGACAATATGCAGCCTTGATGCACTCATTCCCAATTTGCAACCAGTCTGTTATTTCATGTCTGGTTCTAACTGTTGCTTCTTGTCCTGCATACAGGTTTCTTAGGAGGAATGTAAGGTGGTCTGCAGTTTGAAAATCTTTCAGAATTTTCCACAGTTTATTGGGAAAAACAAATAAATCAATAGAAATGAATAGAAAATCTGGAAATAGATCTATATATATTTGTTCCATTTTCAATAAAGTATCAAGGCAATTCAATAGGGAAAGGAAAGTTTCCCATAAAGAGTTCTGGAAAACTGGATAAACATATAAGGGGCAAAAAACCTTTGGCTTCTACCTCAAAACAAAAGTTTTGCTCTACAAAGCAAATGTATCACAGCCTAAGCATAAAATTCAAAAATTATAAACCTTTTAGAAGAAACACAAGATAATATCTTTCAGACATTTTTAATAGGGAGAACACAGTACATATGTGCCTTAATTTAAAAATTATTGATCAAATGAACTTCATCAAAGTTTAAAGACACCAAGATAATGAAAAACCAATTCATAGACTGAGAGAAAATATTCACAATATGTATACCAAATGACTCATATCCAAATTAAAGAATTCCCAGTAATAAAAAGAAAAAAACTTCAATTCTATAATGAGCAAAAACCTGAATAGACACTAGGTAAATGAAGATATGTGACTGACAAATGAATACTTGAAAAATTACTTAACATCTTTAATCAACAGGAACATTCAAATAAAAACAATGAGATGCTACAACACAATAGAAGAATGACTAAAATTAAATGGTTGGCTAGAATGTAGAGAAACTGACACATTTTATATTCCCATGTTGTTGATGGGAAATGAAGTGAAAAGTTGCATTCATAAAAGACTTGCAAAAAAGCTTTATAATAAAAACTGAAAACAGCCCAAATATTCATCTTTAGGAGAATTGATTAACAAACTGATGAATTCATACCATGGAATACTATTTTAGTACTTTACTTCAGTATACTTTAGTAAATTAAACTATTTCATTCATCCAGACCTTGATTCCAGCTTGTGCTTCATCCAGACCAGAATTTCACACGATGTACTCTGTGTATAAATTAAATAAGTAGGGTGACAATATGCAGCCTTGATGCACTCATTCCCAATTTGCAACCAGTCTGTTATTTCATGTCTGGTTCTAACTGTTGCTTCTTGTCCTGCATACAGGTTTCTTAGGAGGAATGTAAGGTGGTCTGCAGTTTGAAAATCTTTCAGAATTTTCCACAGTTTATTGGGAAAAACAAATAAATCAATAGAAATGAATAGAAAATCTGGAAATAGATCTATATATATTTGTTCCATTTTCAATAAAGTATCAAGGCAATTCAATAGGGAAAGGAAAGTTTCCCATAAAGAGTTCTGGAAAACTGGATAAACATATAAGGGGCAAAAAACCTTTGGCTTCTACCTCAAAACAAAAGTTTTGCTCTACAAAGCAAATGTATCACAGCCTAAGCATAAAATTCAAAAATTATAAACCTTTTAGAAGAAACACAAGATAATATCTTTCAGACATTTTTAATAGGGAGAACACAGTACATATGTGCCTTAATTTAAAAATTATTGATCAAATGAACTTCATCAAAGTTTAAAGACACCAAGATAATGAAAAACCAATTCATAGACTGAGAGAAAATATTCACAATATGTATACCAAATGACTCATATCCAAATTAAAGAATTCCCAGTAATAAAAAGAAAAAAACTTCAATTCTATAATGAGCAAAAACCTGAATAGACACTAGGTAAATGAAGATATGTGACTGACAAATGAATACTTGAAAAATTACTTAACATCTTTAATCAACAGGAACATTCAAATAAAAACAATGAGATGCTACAACACAATAGAAGAATGACTAAAATTAAATGGTTGGCTAGAATGTAGAGAAACTGACACATTTTATATTCCCATGTTGTTGATGGGAAATGAAGTGAAAAGTTGCATTCATAAAAGACTTGCAAAAAAGCTTTATAATAAAAACTGAAAACAGCCCAAATATTCATCTTTAGGAGAATTGATTAACAAACTGATGAATTCATACCATGGAATACTATTTTAGTACTTTACTTCAGTATACTTTAGTAAATTAAACTATTTACACATGCAATGATCTTGGTGAATCTCCAAAACATTATGCTGAGTGAAAGAATTTTGACACAGAATAATATGTGTCATATGCTTCTAGTACACCACGGTCAAGAGCAGACAAAAAGAACCCGCATGTATGCTAAGTCATTTCAGTCATGTCTTACTCTTTGATACCCTGTGAACTGTAACCTACAAGGCTTCCCTGTCCATATGATTTCCCAGGCAGGAATACTGGAGTGGGATTCTTTGCCACTGGCACCAACTGGAAAGTGATACAAATCAAGACAACTGTTTCCAATTAGGATGCAGATTAGTGGAAGGGGACATGAAGAACTTTGGGAAATGATATAAATGTTCTGTTGTTGAGTGAGTTGTTAGTTCCATGGCTATATACATTTGTAAAAACTCAACAAATTATATACTAAAATCTTTAGACTTTATTACAGTAAAAATTCACCTCAACTTTAGAAATAAGGAAACTGAAGATATGAGAAAAGAACATTCAAGTCTTGCAATGTAACCTGCCAATCTTACTACTCTCACCTAAGAGACACCATAAGGGATTCTTCTTTCAGTATCTTTTTTTCCTGGGGACAAAATGCAAAGTCTTTTGAAAGACCTTAATGCCATTCATATCTTAGTAAAGACTTATACATTTATATACTTATATAATATACTTAGCAAAGACATACACCACTTACATCTTAGTGTGAACTATTTCTTGTACATAGTCTCTATAATTATTTACTTACTCTGTCCTCAGTGAGAAGCAGTGAACTTTAGGAGTCAAGTCCAAGAAAACTCATTGGGCCATAGTATTAAGAAATGAAGTTTTCCATATATTGATGGAAAGGGATTAAAATTCTAAGTCCTTGTTTCAGTTATCAATGATGGTGTTACAAAGCTTTCCAAAAATTCATGGCTATGACAGCAGCAGTTTATTATTTCTCATGACTCTTCAATCTAAGGAGATCTTAGATGGGTGGTTTTCTGTTCTGTATGGTGATGCTGGGCCTGGAATGTCCAACATGAAGGCTTCATTCACTCATGTCTAGCACTTAAGCTGTGAGAGCTGGAACTGAAGATTGGTCTGTTTCCATGTGGCCACTCAATATAACTAGCCTGCCTTCTTCCCAGTATGACAGACTTAGGGTTTCTTACATGACAGTAACTTACATGGAAGCAAAAACTACAGTGGTTTGAAAGATTGGACATAGTACTGGCACACTGCCACTTCTGCCACAGTCTACTGGGCAAAGCCACAAGGTCAGCTCAGATTCAAGGAGGGGGATTAGACTCTACTTGACATGAGGAGTGCCACATTTGTCCAGGGAGGAAGGAGTTAATGGAAATCATCCTTGACAATGATCTGCCCCATCACTGGTTGTTAGGCAGTGAAAAGGGCACTCTGTAATCCTAGGACTGATGCATGAAACATCTGGATCTGCTTCCACTTGGACTAAATAGGAGGACTAAACCAGTTATAAACCTTAGGGAGAAAAACTCTCCCTGCTTCACCTGCTTTTCTCACCTTGCTTTTGCCTAAAGCCATATGTCTCCACATTGAGTGATTAATGGGCTTGGACGCAGAAAGGGAAAAAGACAGACTAGGGCTACACGTAGTGAAAGAAGCTTTCTTAATGCTCTGCCTAGGTCACAGGGAAATGGGGCCACTTTAGGATTTGGGCCAAAACTCCACCTAAAACTCTTACATTTGGTGTGTCCTCTGACCCTACACAGCAGGGAGTGTGTCAGACAGAATTCTGGTGTTTAGAGATCCTGAGTCTCAGCCAAATGCTTCTATGATCTCCCCATGACTAAACTTCTGTGAATGAATATTTCTGTGAATCAGCTCCTGTTTATTGAGGTGGCAAGGAGCATTCCTCTTTCTGATCCAGAACAAAACTGAGTGATAGGCCACCTCTAACACTGTGTTTGGAGAAGTTTCTCTAGCTCTTACCTGGATGGGTTCCCAGGGGGACCTTTGTCAATGTCTACAGTCACAGTTGGGAGGATGCTGCTGCATCTTATAGGTAGAGCCAGGAAGTGGCTAAATACTTTATAGTGTACAAGACAGTTTCACAACAAAGAATTACCTGGTCCAAACAGCTAGCAGTGTTGAGGTTGAGAACTCCTGCATGACCTTCACCTTTTTCGGATTTTGCCCTGACACAGCTATGAGGGGGTCTACTTAGAAAAGGAGGATAGAACTGCATGTTAAATGTGCATTGATGGGCTTCCCCTGGTGGTCCAGTGGATAGGGACACCGCCTTGCAGTGCAAGGGGCGCCAGTTCCATCCCTAGCCTGGAAGGATCCCACGTGCCACGGAGCGGCTGGACTGATGTGTCCAATCGCTGAGCCGGAGCTCTGGAGTGCGTGCGCCCAGAGCTGGTGCTCTGCGACAACAGACGCCACCGCGATGGGAGGCCCACAGGAGCCAAAGAACAAAGACGGATGAAAACAGAGAAATGAAAGACCAATGGAAGTGGCCCGCCCGCTCCCCTCCCTCCCCAACCCGACCCCCGCCCAAAATAAATAGATAACTAAATCTTTAAAAAAAAAAGAAAAAAAAAGTACATTGATACATTTGTGTCAATTAAACAAAAAGACCCATAAAGACAGCTTGGTTACTGCTTCATCTCTATGGATGGTCTCTTCTGTTTCCACTTGACCATCCTTTCCATCTGGGAATGCTGTTTCTGGTACGCTCTGACAAGCAGCAAATAATTGCAACAGTTTTTGATCCTTGCTTACCTCTATTCACCTCTCCCCTCCACCACAATTTTTCCTCCCTCGTCAAAAGATCTGGTCCCCTGTGAAAAGCACAGGGAAGGCCAAGACTGCATTAGTGATTGATTTTCACCCTTCTCAGCAAGCTGTTCTGTTTGACTTTGAATGAGAGCTTTTCAGACTGATAAGCCACAGTATCCTTCCAATACCATTTTTAGCTGCAAGGATATTTGGTGGACAACTTCTTTTCTTCTTTTATTGTTCTACTACTAGTACAATAACAATCATTATAACATTTCCATCCATTTCCTCTTACAGCAGATGATATCCGTGAAAGGGACGTGAGTTTTTGCAGATGATGCCTTTGTCATTTTGTTGACAGTAATAGCCCTTGCTGCTCATTAACATGCCACTGGTAATGAGGTTTCACTAACATTCTTGGGAGCTTGTTTCGTCAGAAGGCAGCAAACCGCAGCCTGGAGAACGTGAGCTGAACCCCTTCCTTTCCCTGATGTGAAAAACACCGACATTTTCCAGATTGAGAGAGCGTATAGCTCTCTCCCCAAGCCCCAGCTGAATTCACATTTTTCGTGTGCATTAATCCAAATTGTGCCCAGCACTGGATAAATAAATCAGGCTACATTCATTTTTCAGAGTATTTTACAGACATTAAATAATATAAACTGTATCTATACTAGTAAGGTAGTAAAATAACCAAGATATATGAAGTTCCACAAAAGATTGTGTAACAATCTGCATGAATGATCTTGCTTATAAATATCCCCTGTTATTAATATATTAATGCAGGTATACAGAACATCTAGAGAAATATTATATAAATTGATGATAGAGATGATCTTAAGACTAGGGAAGTAATAGGGAAGTGTCTGTTTCTATGTTTTTTAATGAGCATATTTATAGTGGATGTGTGCCAACTGTCCATCCAGCATGCAGGCCACCTCCAGTTCCCCTCTTTCCCCTTCTCTCTCCCCCACTGCCCCTATCCTCTTTCTGTCTTCTCATTTGAAAGTACCAAAGAACCTTCTAATAATTTCCTTAGCTTCACACACCAATTTTATTGTAATCTAAAAGCTATTGCTATATAGCATACAAAAAATTACAAATGATGAATGCTTGTGAAAGCGAAATCAAGGTGAAAACAGTAGAACAGCTCAGCTATCAAAGATCTGGTCCCCTGTGAAAAGCACAGGGAAGGCCAAGACTGCATTAGTGATTGATTTTCACCCTTCTCAGCAAGCTGTTCTGTTTGACTTTGAATGAGAGCTTTTCAGACTGATAAGCCACAGTATCCTTCCAATACCATTTTTAGCTGCAAGGATATTTGGTGGACAACTTCTTTTCTTCTTTTATTGTTCTACTACTAGTACAATAACAATCATTATAACATTTCCATCCATTTCCTCTTACAGCAGATGATATCCGTGAAAGGGACGTGAGTTTTTGCAGATGATGCCTTTGTCATTTTGTTGACAGTAATAGCCCTTGCTGCTCATTAACATGCCACTGGTAATGAGGTTTCACTAACATTCTTGGGAGCTTGTTTCGTCAGAAGGCAGCAAACCGCAGCCTGGAGAACGTGAGCTGAACCCCTTCCTTTCCCTGATGTGAAAAACACCGACATTTTCCAGATTGAGAGAGCGTATAGCTCTCTCCCCAAGCCCCAGCTGAATTCACATTTTTCGTGTGCATTAATCCAAATTGTGCCCAGCACTGGATAAATAAATCAGGCTACATTCATTTTTCAGAGTATTTTACAGACATTAAATAATATAAACTGTATCTATACTAGTAAGGTAGTAAAATAACCAAGATATATGAAGTTCCACAAAAGATTGTGTAACAATCTGCATGAATGATCTTGCTTATAAATATCCCCTGTTATTAATATATTAATGCAGGTATACAGAACATCTAGAGAAATATTATATAAATTGATGATAGAGATGATCTTAAGACTAGGGAAGTAATAGGGAAGTGTCTGTTTCTATGTTTTTTAATGAGCATATTTATAGTGGATGTGTGCCAACTGTCCATCCAGCATGCAGGCCACCTCCAGTTCCCCTCTTTCCCCTTCTCTCTCCCCCACTGCCCCTATCCTCTTTCTGTCTTCTCATTTGAAAGTACCAAAGAACCTTCTAATAATTTCCTTAGCTTCACACACCAATTTTATTGTAATCTAAAAGCTATTGCTATATAGCATACAAAAAATTACAAATGATGAATGCTTGTGAAAGCGAAATCAAGGTGAAAACAGTAGAACAGCTCAGCTATGAAAGACCTTGATTCTACCACAACCCTGTGATATGGAAGATACCATAGTCTTCAATGAAATATTTTCCTCTGTGTCATTTAGGTGGCACAAAGTGACAAGTCTAGCAATCATCAATCAGTCTAACATAGAAAGGGCTCAGTTGTCAGTCCCCCATAGGAGTCAGTTAGGAAGATGGCTTTTACTTTGCTGTAGAGAGCTGTAGCCTGGACTGCAGCCTGTGCCCCATCAGGTTTTAGCCACAAGACCTTGAGTAAGTCTTGTTATGTCTATGTAGCAAATGCAAGGTGATTGCCCATCCAGTTGTGATATTTGTTGCTCAAGGAAGGACCGAGAAGAATCACATCATTCTCCGACTCCCCGTGCCTTTTTATGAACCACAAAACTGCATCCTTTCCAGGACAGGTATAGACATTGGTTATCCAGGAAAAAAAAAAAAACAACAACTTAGTCTTCCCAGAAATCTTCTTTTCCCCCGCATTCAGAAGCATTTTCTGTTCCAGAAGCACTTGCATCAATTTCTTCCTCTCAGCTTCCAGGGCACCCTGGGCTGTCCCACCTTTTTAGATGCTCTTTTCCTGTCTTCTCTTCAATGTCTTCTTCCCCTAGCCTACCTTTAGGCCCTAATGTGGTCAGAGACTTGTGAAGCCCCCCTCTCTAACTGCACATACCCTGCTCCAATGGCTTCCAGTCATGTCCTTCCAAGACAGCTCTTCTGCAATTGACTTATTATATCCAATAACTGATGTTCCTAAGCAGCTTGATGTGGTTGGAAGAGCTCTGGACTGAGTCTCAGAAGACCAAGAAGAGAGCCCAGTTTCCCTGATATCTGACTATGTGATGCTGGGTGTGACCCACTCCCCTCTCTGAGTATCCAAGTCATCATGTATAAAATCACTCTACCTCAGTGGTCTGCCTGAGGACTACTGTGACAATATATGGGTGGATTATTTGTAAATAAAAAGAGCTGGGATCTGTGAGGGTTGATTATGCTTGGTGCCAGTGGTAAACCAGTAGTGCCTTGATGGGTGGCCCTGAAGTCTGGTGTTCATTTTAAAATATCAAGCTTAAAAATGAATGCTTGTGAAAGCGAAATCAAGGTGAAAACAGTAGAACAGCTCAGCTATGAAAGACCTTGATTCTACCACAACCCTGTGATATGGAAGATACCATAGTCTTCAATGAAATATTTTCCTCTGTGTCATTTAGGTGGCACAAAGTGACAAGTCTAGCAATCATCAATCAGTCTAACATAGAAAGGGCTCAGTTGTCAGTCCCCCATAGGAGTCAGTTAGGAAGATGGCTTTTACTTTGCTGTAGAGAGCTGTAGCCTGGACTGCAGCCTGTGCCCCATCAGGTTTTAGCCACAAGACCTTGAGTAAGTCTTGTTATGTCTATGTAGCAAATGCAAGGTGATTGCCCATCCAGTTGTGATATTTGTTGCTCAAGGAAGGACCGAGAAGAATCACATCATTCTCCGACTCCCCGTGCCTTTTTATGAACCACAAAACTGCATCCTTTCCAGGACAGGTATAGACATTGGTTATCCAGGAAAAAAAAAAAAAAAAACAACTTAGTCTTCCCAGAAATCTTCTTTTCCCCCGCATTCAGAAGCATTTTCTGTTCCAGAAGCACTTGCATCAATTTCTTCCTCTCAGCTTCCAGGGCACCCTGGGCTGTCCCACCTTTTTAGATGCTCTTTTCCTGTCTTCTCTTCAATGTCTTCTTCCCCTAGCCTACCTTTAGGCCCTAATGTGGTCAGAGACTTGTGAAGCCCCCCTCTCTAACTGCACATACCCTGCTCCAATGGCTTCCAGTCATGTCCTTCCAAGACAGCTCTTCTGCAATTGACTTATTATATCCAATAACTGATGTTCCTAAGCAGCTTGATGTGGTTGGAAGAGCTCTGGACTGAGTCTCAGAAGACCAAGAAGAGAGCCCAGTTTCCCTGATATCTGACTATGTGATGCTGGGTGTGACCCACTCCCCTCTCTGAGTATCCAAGTCATCATGTATAAAATCACTCTACCTCAGTGGTCTGCCTGAGGACTACTGTGACAATATATGGGTGGATTATTTGTAAATAAAAAGAGCTGGGATCTGTGAGGGTTGATTATGCTTGGTGCCAGTGGTAAACCAGTAGTGCCTTGATGAAGGACATCAGTCAGGAACCTCTTCTGGGGAGTGGACAGTCTGTGAACCAAATGTTAAAAGTCACAGTCACCACTGATAGGCTATCCATCACCCTCCTATAAATTATTTCAGAAATATTTTGAAACAAATAATTTTTGGAAAGAAAATATTTATGTAGAGAAAGAATCTTTTAAATCTCTACTGAACACAATGTTTCAAAAATATTTCTAGTGAAAAAAACCCAAAAAGCCTTCTGGGAGCACAATGTGAAGTTGGAGCATGAACTTAGAATGTCTGTGCTGAAAGGTACTTCAGGGAACCTTGTGAGCAGTCAAACTTTGATGTGAAAAGGCCTTACAGAAAACCCCATGATATAAAATGGATAAGCATGGGAATTAAAAAAGATGCCAGGTCCCTTTCCCCCCCTTTCAATCCTGGGGGTTTCTGGGGAATTCTTTGTTCAGGTAAAGACAGTTTATAAGTCATTACTCTAATCCATCTTCCCCTTTGTTGGATAGGAAACAGAGGCAAAAGAAGAAAATAGTATCTAGAATGAAATCAAACCAAGTGCTCATGATAGAACAGTCTGCATCCTGGGGCTCCCAAGCCACACAGTCATCCTGGCTAGAGGTGACTGTAGGACTTTTACCATGTCAGTCACGTGTTGATTTCTGGTCAGAGTGATGCACATTGTGACCTCAAATGTTGCTCAGTCCTCATGTGATAGTGTTTGTTTCAATGGCCAAGAATGCTTAGGGGGGCCCTGATAAGGAAGGTAGAACCCAAGTTTTTTTTTGCTTTTATCACTAGCAACAGAAAAAACCCTAGAGATTTACATGAAGGATAGGACCCACAGCCTGGCTAGGATACCAGAACTGTATGACTTCCAAATGCCTTTTCTCCTCTTCAGCGACCCCATTTAAATCCAGATTTTCACTTTGTGTTCAGGTAAATTGACTAACTGCCAATCATAGGGGAAATAAGATGCTGGTACCAAAAGCCACGGGAACTGAAAAAATCTAGCAACAATCCACCACACATATCTTCTTCCTCAGAGCAGCTTGTGTGCGGTAGGAGTGCAGATCTGTTAAGTTGAAACCCATACCTAGGGAAGAAGCGTGGGATTATGCTTGGTGCCAGTGGTAAACCAGTAGTGCCTTGATGAAGGACATCAGTCAGGAACCTCTTCTGGGGAGTGGACAGTCTGTGAACCAAATGTTAAAAGTCACAGTCACCACTGATAGGCTATCCATCACCCTCCTATAAATTATTTCAGAAATATTTTGAAACAAATAATTTTTGGAAAGAAAATATTTATGTAGAGAAAGAATCTTTTAAATCTCTACTGAACACAATGTTTCAAAAATATTTCTAGTGAAAAAAACCCAAAAAGCCTTCTGGGAGCACAATGTGAAGTTGGAGCATGAACTTAGAATGTCTGTGCTGAAAGGTACTTCAGGGAACCTTGTGAGCAGTCAAACTTTGATGTGAAAAGGCCTTACAGAAAACCCCATGATATAAAATGGATAAGCATGGGAATTAAAAAAGATGCCAGGTCCCTTTCCCCCCCTTTCAATCCTGGGGGTTTCTGGGGAATTCTTTGTTCAGGTAAAGACAGTTTATAAGTCATTACTCTAATCCATCTTCCCCTTTGTTGGATAGGAAACAGAGGCAAAAGAAGAAAATAGTATCTAGAATGAAATCAAACCAAGTGCTCATGATAGAACAGTCTGCATCCTGGGGCTCCCAAGCCACACAGTCATCCTGGCTAGAGGTGACTGTAGGACTTTTACCATGTCAGTCACGTGTTGATTTCTGGTCAGAGTGATGCACATTGTGACCTCAAATGTTGCTCAGTCCTCATGTGATAGTGTTTGTTTCAATGGCCAAGAATGCTTAGGGGGGCCCTGATAAGGAAGGTAGAACCCAAGTTTTTTTTTGCTTTTATCACTAGCAACAGAAAAAACCCTAGAGATTTACATGAAGGATAGGACCCACAGCCTGGCTAGGATACCAGAACTGTATGACTTCCAAATGCCTTTTCTCCTCTTCAGCGACCCCATTTAAATCCAGATTTTCACTTTGTGTTCAGGTAAATTGACTAACTGCCAATCATAGGGGAAATAAGATGCTGGTACCAAAAGCCACGGGAACTGAAAAAATCTAGCAACAATCCACCACACATATCTTCTTCCTCAGAGCAGCTTGTGTGCGGTAGGAGTGCAGATCTGTTAAGTTGAAACCCATACCTAGGGAGAAGCGACTTACACAGTGACATGCAGGACTATCATGATAACCTGGTCTAAGGACTTCTGCACAAGTGATGCTGCATCCCTTAGGTTGCACTGTAGGGCTACTTCTTCAGTCAAGTCTGTGCTCAGCACCAGCCACCTAAGCTCGCTGAAGCTGCCCTACCTCCTGCTCCTCCCTAGGCCTAGTCCTGCAGCGTCTCCTCTTCCCTGTCACCAGAACCCCTCAATAAACCATTCCTCCATTAGCGTTTCTACATATTAGTCTGCTGGGATACAGGCAGAACAGGGAAAAGGATCTTCTTGTTACAGACGAGGAAACAGTGTATACTGGTTTCCTCTTACTGTTTTAACAAATTGCTATGAATGTAAGGGTTTAAAACAACACAGATTTATTATCTTACAATTCTAGAGGTCAGAAGTCTAAAACTGGGTCTTAATGCACTAAAATCAAGGTGTTGTTAAGGACAGTTCTTTCTGGAGGCTCTAAGGAAAAATCCATTTTCTGTCTTTCCCACTCTCTCTAAGCCATTTACGTTTCTCAGTTCATGATCCCTCCCTGCATCATCACACCCAGAAGGAAAGTGTCTTCAAATTTCACTCTGCCTCCTTATCACATCCCCTTTCATCTGATGTTGACCCTTTTGTTTCTCTTTCTTATAGGCCTTGTGATTATATTATAGCATGCCCAACTGGATAGTTCAGGGAAGTCTCTTTATCTCAAGAAAAATTAAACTTTCCTTTAACTTATATTCATGAGGGGGGGAAATAACCCAAGTTTTTGCTTTTATCGCTAGCAACAGAAAAAACCCTAGAGATTTACATGAAGGATAGGACCCACAGCCTGGCTAGGATACCAGAACTGTATGACTTCCAAATGCCTTTTCTCCTCTTCAGCGACCCCATTTAAATCCAGATTTTCACTTTGTGTTCAGGTAAATTGACTAACTGCCAATCATAGGGGAAATAAGATGCTGGTACCAAAAGCCACGGGAACTGAAAAAATCTAGCAACAATCCACCACACATATCTTCTTCCTCAGAGCAGCTTGTGTGCGGTAGGAGTGCAGATCTGTTAAGTTGAAACCCATACCTAGGGAGAAGCGACTTACACAGTGACATGCAGGACTATCATGATAACCTGGTCTAAGGACTTCTGCACAAGTGATGCTGCATCCCTTAGGTTGCACTGTAGGGCTACTTCTTCAGTCAAGTCTGTGCTCAGCACCAGCCACCTAAGCTCGCTGAAGCTGCCCTACCTCCTGCTCCTCCCTAGGCCTAGTCCTGCAGCGTCTCCTCTTCCCTGTCACCAGAACCCCTCAATAAACCATTCCTCCATTAGCGTTTCTACATATTAGTCTGCTGGGATACAGGCAGAACAGGAAAAGGATCTTCTTGTTACAGACGAGGAAACAGTGTATACTGGTTTCCTCTTACTGTTTTAACAAATTGCTATGAATGTAAGGGTTTAAAACAACACAGATTTATTATCTTACAATTCTAGAGGTCAGAAGTCTAAAACTGGGTCTTAATGCACTAAAATCAAGGTGTTGTTAAGGACAGTTCTTTCTGGAGGCTCTAAGGAAAAATCCATTTTCTGTCTTTCCCACTCTCTCTAAGCCATTTACGTTTCTCAGTTCATGATCCCTCCCTGCATCATCACACCCAGAAGGAAAGTGTCTTCAAATTTCACTCTGCCTCCTTATCACATCCCCTTTCATCTGATGTTGACCCTTTTGTTTCTCTTTCTTATAGGCCTTGTGATTATATTATAGCATGCCCAACTGGATAGTTCAGGGAAGTCTCTTTATCTCAAGATCCTTAACTTAATCACATTTACAAAATCCTTTTTGCCATGTAATGTAACTTATTCACGGGTTCTGGGAATTAGGTTGTGCCATCATTGTGGAAGTCTTTCTCTGCCAACCAGGGAAATAAACTAATATTTATCAAATAGATACTACACACAAACCACTGGATCAGATGCTTTAAACAGATACTCACAGAGCCCACCAAATGAGGTGTTACCATTCTCATTTTAGAAAATAAGAAACCTGAGGCCCGAGTGGTTTGGATTACAATCATACAACTAATAAGTGACAGACATGAACTCATATCTGAGACTGAAGTTGACGCCCTCTCTTTGCTCCTCCCACGTAAGCAGATGGCTCTGACTAACACTGAATGGCACCAATACACCATGAAACTTTCAATAAATGAAGGGGGAACTGTCGACATATAAACATGCCAGTGGTAAGTTCTCTGTCTTTAATCTTATAACCTTCTGTATTGTTGTTAATCAGTCTTGTTCCTAGAGAACACTTTATTTTTTTATTCTTTGTCATTTATACCATTGAGTAAACATAGGAGTATTCTAGACTCAGGATGTGATACCAGAGAAATAGATGTAAATGCATTTATAAATAAATTGTATACTAAATATAATACATACTAATTTAATTATACCACCCTAAACTTTATTACACAGTTGACATACTTTCCACATTTATATGAGAAAGCAAAGGCAGTGGTGAAGTTCAGACCACTAGAGGCAGATTTTCTATAAAAGAATAAATTTCTGCTTTGCCATTTAAACTGAATGGGGATTCTTCTCAAGGATAATGTTTCCTAAACCATCAAGTTGGATTTTCCTGAAGTTGACTGTTCATTCCAGGGAGCCAGCGATCTCAAGTTCCCAGGCCATGTCTTAGTCAGCAAAGGATGGGGAACTGAAGCAACTACCCAGACCATTTTTATCAAGAAATGACTTTGTATTGCCATATAGCCAATTAACAATTGTGATTGTTTCAGGTGCGCAGCAGAGTGACTCAGCCAAACATACACATGTATCCAATCTCCCCAAAACTCTCCTTCCATCCAGGCTGGCACATTAATATTGAGCAGAGTTTCCTACACTATACAGTGGGTTATTGTTGGTTATCCATTTTAGGCATAACAGTGTGTACATGTTCATCTCAAACTCCCTATCTCTACCTCTCACACTTTCCCCGTGGTAATCATAAATTTGTTCTCTAAGTCTGCGAGTCCAGTTCTATTTTGTAAGTTCATTTGTATCCATTTTTTTTTTAGATTTCCCATAAAAGAGATATCACAAGACATTTCTCTTTCTCTGTCTGACTTACTTCACTCAGTATGACAATCTCTAAATCCATCCATGTTGCTGTAAATGTTTTATTTTATTCTCTTTAATGGCTGAGTAATAGTCCATTGTCACCTCCACTGTAAAATCATATAAGATTTGATTTAGGTCATACCTGAATGGTGTAGTCATTTTCCCCATTTTGTTTAATTTAAGCAATAATTTTGTAATAAGGAGCACATGAATTTTGTAATACTGAGCTGATGATCTGAGCCACAGTCAGCTCTAGGTCTTACTTTTTGCTGACTGTATAGAGTTTTTCCATCTTCTGCTGCAAAGAACATAATCAATCTGATTTTGGTATTGACACTCTGGCAATGTCCATTTGTAGAGTCATCTCTTAGGTTGTTAGAAAAGTGTGTTTGCTATAACCAATGTGATATTTTGAGAAAACTCTGTTAGCTTTTGCCTTGCTTCATATTGTATTCCAAGCCCAAACTTGCCTGTTTTATCAGGTACCTTTTGAAATCCTGCTTTTTCATTTCAATCCAAAAGTAGAAACAATGACAGACTTTATTTTCCTAGGATCCAAAAATCACTGAGTATGGTTACTGTAGCCATGAAATTAAAAGACACTTGCTTTCTGAAAGAAAAGTTATAACAAACTTAGGTATTCTATTCAAAAGCAGAAATATCACTTTGCCAACAAACTACCCAGATCAAAAGGATGGGGAACTGAAGCAACTACCCAGACCATTTTTATCAAGAAATGACTTTGTATTGCCATATAGCCAATTAACAATTGTGATTGTTTCAGGTGCGCAGCAGAGTGACTCAGCCAAACATACACATGTATCCAATCTCCCCAAAACTCTCCTTCCATCCAGGCTGGCACATTAATATTGAGCAGAGTTTCCTACACTATACAGTGGGTTATTGTTGGTTATCCATTTTAGGCATAACAGTGTGTACATGTTCATCTCAAACTCCCTATCTCTACCTCTCACACTTTCCCCGTGGTAATCATAAATTTGTTCTCTAAGTCTGCGAGTCCAGTTCTATTTTGTAAGTTCATTTGTATCCATTTTTTTTAGATTTCCCAAAAAAGAGATATCACAAGACATTTCTCTTTCTCTGTCTGACTTACTTCACTCAGTATGACAATCTCTAAATCCATCCATGTTGCTGTAAATGTTTTATTTTATTCTCTTTAATGGCTGAGTAATAGTCCATTGTCACCTCCACTGTAAAATCATATAAGATTTGATTTAGGTCATACCTGAATGGTGTAGTCATTTTCCCCATTTTGTTTAATTTAAGCAATAATTTTGTAATAAGGAGCACATGAATTTTGTAATACTGAGCTGATGATCTGAGCCACAGTCAGCTCTAGGTCTTACTTTTTGCTGACTGTATAGAGTTTTTCCATCTTCTGCTGCAAAGAACATAATCAATCTGATTTTGGTATTGACACTCTGGCAATGTCCATTTGTAGAGTCATCTCTTAGGTTGTTAGAAAAGTGTGTTTGCTATAACCAATGTGATATTTTGAGAAAACTCTGTTAGCTTTTGCCTTGCTTCATATTGTATTCCAAGCCCAAACTTGCCTGTTTTATCAGGTACCTTTTGAAATCCTGCTTTTTCATTTCAATCCAAAAGTAGAAACAATGACAGACTTTATTTTCCTAGGATCCAAAAATCACTGAGTATGGTTACTGTAGCCATGAAATTAAAAGACACTTGCTTTCTGAAAGAAAAGTTATAACAAACTTAGGTATTCTATTCAAAAGCAGAAATATCACTTTGCCAACAAAAGTTCATACAGTCAAAGCTATTGTTTTTCCAGTAGTCATGCATGGATCTGAAAGTTGGACCATAAATAAGGCTGAAGGCCAAAGAATTGATGCTTTCAAATTGTGGTCTGAGGAAAACTGTTGAGAGTCATTTGGAATGCAAGGAGAGTAAACAAGTCAATCCTAAAGGAAATCAACCCTGAAAATTCATTGGAAGGACTGATACTGAAGCTCCAATACTTTGGCCACATGATGCGAACAGCTGACTCATTGGAAAAGACCCTGATGCTGAGAAAGGTTGAAAGCAATAGGAGAAGGGAGTAGCAGAGGATGAGATGGTTAGATAGCATCATCAACTCAATGGAGATTAATTTGAGTGAACTTTGGGAGATTGTGGAGGACAGAGCCTGGCATGCTGTAGTTCATGGATTTGGAAAGGTCAGACACAATTTAGTGACTGAACAACAACCACCACCACATCTTTTTTATCCATTCCTCTGCTGATGGACATTTACGTTGTGCCCATGTCTTGGTTATTGTAAACAGTGTTCAGTGAACATTAGGGTACATGTGTCCTTTCAAATTATGGTTTTCTCTGGATAACTCCCACCCAGGAGTGGGATTGCAGGGACATATGGTGATTCTAGCTGTAGTTATTTTAGGCAACCTCCATACTGTTCTCCATAGTGGCTGTACAAATTCCCACCAACAGTGCTGCAGGCACGTTCCCTTGCTACCACAGACTCTCCATCATTTACTGTTGGTGGATTTTTTGATAATAGCCATTTTAACTGGTGTGAGATGATATCTCATTGTAGTTTTGATTTGGATGTCTCTAAATTTCTCTAATAATTTGTGATGCTGAACATCTTTTCATGTTCCTCTTGGCCATCTGTATGTCTTCTTCAGAGAAATGTCTATTCAGGTCTTCTGCCCATTTTTGATTAGATTGTTTGTTTTGATGATATTATACCTCATGTGCTGTTTGTAAATTTTCGAGATTAATACCTCTTAGTGGCATCATTTGCAATATTTTTTCCCAGTCTGTAAGTTGTCTTTGCCTTTGCTTTTGCTGTGCAAAAGCTTTTGAGTTTAATTAGGTCCCATTTGTTTACATTTGCTTTTATTTCAATTATTCTAGGAGATGGATTGAAAATGATACTGCTGTGATTTATGTCAGATAGTGTTCTGTGTATGCTTTTCTCTAATTTTATAGTGTCAATCTCACATTTAGGTCTTTAAACCATAAATAAGGCTGAAGGCCAAAGAATTGATGCTTTCAAATTGTGGTCTGAGGAAAACTGTTGAGAGTCATTTGGAATGCAAGGAGAGTAAACAAGTCAATCCTAAAGGAAATCAACCCTGAAAATTCATTGGAAGGACTGATACTGAAGCTCCAATACTTTGGCCACATGATGCGAACAGCTGACTCATTGGAAAAGACCCTGATGCTGAGAAAGGTTGAAAGCAATAGGAGAAGGGAGTAGCAGAGGATGAGATGGTTAGATAGCATCATCAACTCAATGGAGATTAATTTGAGTGAACTTTGGGAGATTGTGGAGGACAGAGCCTGGCATGCTGTAGTTCATGGATTTGGAAAGGTCAGACACAATTTAGTGACTGAACAACAACCACCACCACATCTTTTTTATCCATTCCTCTGCTGATGGACATTTACGTTGTGCCCATGTCTTGGTTATTGTAAACAGTGTTCAGTGAACATTAGGGTACATGTGTCCTTTCAAATTATGGTTTCTCTGGATAACTCCCACCCAGGAGTGGGATTGCAGGGACATATGGTGATTCTAGCTGTAGTTATTTTAGGCAACCTCCATACTGTTCTCCATAGTGGCTGTACAAATTCCCACCAACAGTGCTGCAGGCACGTTCCCTTGCTACCACAGACTCTCCATCATTTACTGTTGGTGGATTTTTTGATAATAGCCATTTTAACTGGTGTGAGATGATATCTCATTGTAGTTTTGATTTGGATGTCTCTAAATTTCTCTAATAATTTGTGATGCTGAACATCTTTTCATGTTCCTCTTGGCCATCTGTATGTCTTCTTCAGAGAAATGTCTATTCAGGTCTTCTGCCCATTTTTGATTAGATTGTTTGTTTTGATGATATTATACCTCATGTGCTGTTTGTAAATTTTCGAGATTAATACCTCTTAGTGGCATCATTTGCAATATTTTTTCCCAGTCTGTAAGTTGTCTTTGCCTTTGCTTTTGCTGTGCAAAAGCTTTTGAGTTTAATTAGGTCCCATTTGTTTACATTTGCTTTTATTTCAATTATTCTAGGAGATGGATTGAAAATGATACTGCTGTGATTTATGTCAGATAGTGTTCTGTGTATGCTTTTCTCTAATTTTATAGTGTCAATCTCACATTTAGGTCTTTAAACCATTTTTAGCTTATTTTTGTGTACGGTGTTAAAGAATGATCTAATTTCATTTTTTACATGTAGCTTTCCAGTTTTCCCTGCACCATTTGTTGAAGAGACTGCCTTTCCACATTGTGCAGTCATGTTTCCTTTTTTATAGATTAATTGACCTTAGGTGCATGGGGTTCATTTCTGGGTTTTCTATCCTGTTCCATTGATCTGTATTTCTATTTTGTGCCAGTACCACATTGTTTTGTGGACTATACCTCTGTAGTATAGTCTGAAGTCAGGAAGCCTGATCCTTTCAGTTTCATTTTTGTTTCTCAAGATTGTTTTGTCTATTCAGGGTCTTTTGTGTCTTCATAGGAATTTTAAGAATATTTTGCTCTAGCTTACTGAAAAATGCCATTGATAATTTGATATGGATTGCATTGAATCTGTAGATTGCCTTGGGTAGTATAGTCATTTTGACAATACTGATTCTTCCAATCCACAAACTTAGTGTATCTTTTGATCTGTTTGTGTCTTGTTTGATCTCTTTCATCAACATCTTACAGTTTTTGAAATATATATCTTTTTTCTCCTTAGGAAGGTTCATTCCTATGTACTTTATTCTTTTTCAAGTGATGGTAAATGGAATTGTTTCTTGAATCTTTCTTTCTGATCATCTGTTGTTAGTGCATAGAAATGCAACAGATTTCTGCGTATTAATTTTGTAACCTGCAACTTTATCAGATTCACTGATGAGCTTTAGTAGTTTTCTAGTAGTGCATTTAGAATTTTCTATGTATAGTATTATGTCATGTGCTGTTTGTAAATTTTCGAGATTAATACCTCTTAGTGGCATCATTTGCAATATTTTTTCCCAGTCTGTAAGTTGTCTTTGCCTTTGCTTTTGCTGTGCAAAAGCTTTTGAGTTTAATTAGGTCCCATTTGTTTACATTTGCTTTTATTTCAATTATTCTAGGAGATGGATTGAAAATGATACTGCTGTGATTTATGTCAGATAGTGTTCTGTGTATGCTTTTCTCTAATTTTATAGTGTCAATCTCACATTTAGGTCTTTAAACCATTTTTAGCTTATTTTTGTGTACGGTGTTAAAGAATGATCTAATTTCATTTTTTACATGTAGCTTTCCAGTTTTCCCTGCACCATTTGTTGAAGAGACTGCCTTTCCACATTGTGCAGTCATGTTTCCTTTTTTATAGATTAATTGACCTTAGGTGCATGGGGTTCATTTCTGGGTTTTCTATCCTGTTCCATTGATCTGTATTTCTATTTTGTGCCAGTACCACATTGTTTTGTGGACTATACCTCTGTAGTATAGTCTGAAGTCAGGAAGCCTGATCCTTTCAGTTTCATTTTTGTTTCTCAAGATTGTTTTGTCTATTCAGGGTCTTTTGTGTCTTCATAGGAATTTTAAGAATATTTTGCTCTAGCTTACTGAAAAATGCCATTGATAATTTGATATGGATTGCATTGAATCTGTAGATTGCCTTGGGTAGTATAGTCATTTTGACAATACTGATTCTTCCAATCCACAAACTTAGTGTATCTTTTGATCTGTTTGTGTCTTGTTTGATCTCTTTCATCAACATCTTACAGTTTTTGAAATATATATCTTTTTTCTCCTTAGGAAGGTTCATTCCTATGTACTTTATTCTTTTTCAAGTGATGGTAAATGGAATTGTTTCTTGAATCTTTCTTTCTGATCATCTGTTGTTAGTGCATAGAAATGCAACAGATTTCTGCGTATTAATTTTGTAACCTGCAACTTTATCAGATTCACTGATGAGCTTTAGTAGTTTTCTAGTAGTGCATTTAGAATTTTCTATGTATAGTATTATGTCATGTGCAAACAGTGATAATTTAATTTCTTCTTTTCTAATATGAATTCCTTTTATTTTGTTCTCTTGTCTGATTGTTATAGTAAAAACTTCTAAAACTACATGGAATAAGTTTTGGAAGAGAGTGTACATCATTGTCTTTGATCTTAGAGAAAATGCTTTCAACTCTTCACCATAGAGTATGATGTCAGGTGTGGATTTGTCATATAGACTTAATTCTGTTACGGTATGTGCCCTCTATGCTCACTTTCTTACCCAGACCATTTAAAAGGCAGTTCAGGGACTTCCCTGGTGGTCCAGTGGGTAAGAACACCGCCTTGCAGTGCAAGGGATGCCAGTTAGATCCCTGGCCTGGGAAGATCCCACGTGCTGTGGAGCGGCTGGACCGATGTGTCCAATTACCGAGCTGGAGCTCTGGAGCGCATGCGCCCAGAGCCAGTGTTCTGTGACAACAGCGGCCACCGTGATGGGAGGCCCACACGGGCCAAAGAACAAAAAAGATGGATGAAAATAGATAAATGAAAGTCCAATAAAAGTGGCCTGCCCACCCCCTCCCTCTGCAACCCGCCACTCCCCCTAAAAATAGCTTTAAAAACAAAAGGCCTCATACATCTTCAAGGCCTTCAAACAGAACCTCATACATCTTCCTCTTTTATTTGAATGTTTCAGGCAAACCTGCTTTTAGTACCTGAAATATTCTGGTGACTTCCCCTGGTTATTACCTAAGTCTGAGAAAGTTTTAGGAATCTAGGAATTCATTTTACTTCAGTAGGTCCTGTGATTACACAAAGAGAAACTGTAAATAACATTTGTTGACTCCATGCCAATGTCTTTCCAGGTGCTTTGTTGTATTAACTCAATTGATCAACTCAGCACACAAGCTTCCTATACTTATCTTTTCTTTTTAAATTCTTTTTCAAGTGATGGTAAATGGAATTGTTTCTTGAATCTTTCTTTCTGATCATCTGTTGTTAGTGCATAGAAATGCAACAGATTTCTGCGTATTAATTTTGTAACCTGCAACTTTATCAGATTCACTGATGAGCTTTAGTAGTTTTCTAGTAGTGCATTTAGAATTTTCTATGTATAGTATTATGTCATGTGCAAACAGTGATAATTTAATTTCTTCTTTTCTAATATGAATTCCTTTTATTTTGTTCTCTTGTCTGATTGTTATAGTAAAAACTTCTAAAACTACATGGAATAAGTTTTGGAAGAGAGTGTACATCATTGTCTTTGATCTTAGAGAAAATGCTTTCAACTCTTCACCATAGAGTATGATGTCAGGTGTGGATTTGTCATATAGACTTAATTCTGTTACGGTATGTGCCCTCTATGCTCACTTTCTTACCCAGACCATTTAAAAGGCAGTTCAGGGACTTCCCTGGTGGTCCAGTGGGTAAGAACACCGCCTTGCAGTGCAAGGGATGCCAGTTAGATCCCTGGCCTGGGAAGATCCCACGTGCTGTGGAGCGGCTGGACCGATGTGTCCAATTACCGAGCTGGAGCTCTGGAGCGCATGCGCCCAGAGCCAGTGTTCTGTGACAACAGCGGCCACCGTGATGGGAGGCCCACACGGGCCAAAGAACAAAAAAGATGGATGAAAATAGATAAATGAAAGTCCAATAAAAGTGGCCTGCCCACCCCCTCCCTCTGCAACCCGCCACTCCCCCTAAAAATAGCTTTAAAAACAAAAGGCCTCATACATCTTCAAGGCCTTCAAACAGAACCTCATACATCTTCCTCTTTTATTTGAATGTTTCAGGCAAACCTGCTTTTAGTACCTGAAATATTCTGGTGACTTCCCCTGGTTATTACCTAAGTCTGAGAAAGTTTTAGGAATCTAGGAATTCATTTTTACTTCAGTAGGTCCTGTGATTACACAAAGAGAAACTGTAAATAACATTTGTTGACTCCATGCCAATGTCTTTCCAGGTGCTTTGTTGTATTAACTCAATTGATCAACTCAGCACACAAGCTTCCTATACTTATTTGGCAGGTAAGGAAACTGAGACCCAGAGTGTAGCCACTTGCCCAAGGTCCCAGAGTATGTAAGTGATAGATTCAGAATGCAAGTCTGCCCATTTGGGGCTCCAGAGCCTGTGAGCTTAACAACCTGATACTCATTCCCCAAATCCTGTCAATTACAGTCGATATTAATCAGAGTTTGACAAGCCCCAAGCTATGATTGGGTTACCCTTGACCTGGAACCAACTCTAACACATCAATGGCCCTGAGGACACCTACTGCTCCTGTAGACAGCCTATCACCTCACACTTGTGCTTGTCCACCACCAAGAGTAAATCCAAATGAGTCTACTGTCAGAAAAATTACAAGTGTAGTTTAGAGACATGGCCTGAGACTCTCTCTCCTAATTGAGAACCTGGAGTCAAATGCCTCAAAAGTGGGCTCCTGATGAAATGCATTTACAGCATCTCTACTGCAGAGATGCTGCTAGTTCTGTTTTGATTGATTTCCACTTCATGTAAAGGCCTGTTATATCAAACTCACTGGGAAGTCTGGTGGGGTGGGGAGGCAGGGAGCTGTCCTTTGTTTGTTTCCAATGCTTTGAAGGGATGTCCTTCTTTCCAGTGGCCTAGAAGGTCAAACGTTGTCCTTGAAAGCATTACCTCAGCTTGCTGCCTTTGTCTTCTGCTGCTACCAACATTAAGGCAATTCTTCACCTGCATTCAATACCATTGTTTCCTGCCAGATGCATGGTCTGTTGGCTCAAGGAACAAATACCACAGGTGCTGCACTTTTTTCATCTCTCCACTCTCTGTTCCCGGCCAATCTGAGGAAAAAAAAGGATTTGTGGCTCCAAAGATAGGGATCTAAATGGAGAAAGGGGCAGAGCAAACTTAGGGTCAGCACTGCCTGGACTAGGCACCTGAGCACCTGGTCCACTCCTCAGCATCCTGAGGGTTCAGTTCAACGCCATTTATTCAGATGGTCTTTCCTGGGCCTTCTACTCAAAAGAAAGTCACTACTCTGCAACTTTGACATAAGCAAACACATTTAAACAACTAGAGTTCAAAAAGCTCTAATCATGAAGACAAATTTGATAAACTGGTCTATGTTAAAAATATGACCTTCTGTGAGTCAAAGGAAACCACTAGGAGAGCAAAAAGCAGGCCTCAGAGCAGAGTCACATGTTCACAATACATGTAGCAACAAAGGTCCTACAGCCTAAAGTATAAACTGCAGATGGCAAGATTCTCTCCACTCACCTCAGATTCCATAATGAATATAGATGCATTTGGAAACTACAAAGTACTTCATCAGTATGAGGAGTGACATACATGGGTCTTATTCTTGAATTATTTCAATAACACCAAATAGAACTGACTGTCTAAACTAAGCCCAATCTCTCCCCTGCACACCTTACAACTGGGGGTAATTTTTATCACATCATATCCAAGTGTGTCACCCTCCTACCTAAATCCCTGTAATGCCCATAACCTACGAGATCCCATCCAAGTCTTTAGCATGTCCTTCAAGGTACTTCACCACCAGACCCAGCTGCCACCTCTATACCTTCATTCTCACCATGACTACTGCAGAGATGCTGCTAGTTCTGTTTTGATTGATTTCCACTTCATGTAAAGGCCTGTTATATCAAACTCACTGGGAAGTCTGGTGGGGTGGGGAGGCAGGGAGCTGTCCTTTGTTTGTTTCCAATGCTTTGAAGGGATGTCCTTCTTTCCAGTGGCCTAGAAGGTCAAACGTTGTCCTTGAAAGCATTACCTCAGCTTGCTGCCTTTGTCTTCTGCTGCTACCAACATTAAGGCAATTCTTCACCTGCATTCAATACCATTGTTTCCTGCCAGATGCATGGTCTGTTGGCTCAAGGAACAAATACCACAGGTGCTGCACTTTTTTCATCTCTCCACTCTCTGTTCCCGGCCAATCTGAGGAAAAAAAAGGATTTGTGGCTCCAAAGATAGGGATCTAAATGGAGAAAGGGGCAGAGCAAACTTAGGGTCAGCACTGCCTGGACTAGGCACCTGAGCACCTGGTCCACTCCTCAGCATCCTGAGGGTTCAGTTCAACGCCATTTATTCAGATGGTCTTTCCTGGGCCTTCTACTCAAAAGAAAGTCACTACTCTGCAACTTTGACATAAGCAAACACATTTAAACAACTAGAGTTCAAAAAGCTCTAATCATGAAGACAAATTTGATAAACTGGTCTATGTTAAAAATATGACCTTCTGTGAGTCAAAGGAAACCACTAGGAGAGCAAAAAGCAGGCCTCAGAGCAGAGTCACATGTTCACAATACATGTAGCAACAAAGGTCCTACAGCCTAAAGTATAAACTGCAGATGGCAAGATTCTCTCCACTCACCTCAGATTCCATAATGAATATAGATGCATTTGGAAACTACAAAGTACTTCATCAGTATGAGGAGTGACATACATGGGTCTTATTCTTGAATTATTTCAATAACACCAAATAGAACTGACTGTCTAAACTAAGCCCAATCTCTCCCCTGCACACCTTACAACTGGGGGTAATTTTTATCACATCATATCCAAGTGTGTCACCCTCCTACCTAAATCCCTGTAATGCCCATAACCTACGAGATCCCATCCAAGTCTTTAGCATGTCCTTCAAGGTACTTCACCACCAGACCCAGCTGCCACCTCTATACCTTCATTCTCACCATGACCCTATCAATGCTGATCTCCAGCCACATAGACAGCTTGCAGAATCTTCAGCATGCCATACCCCTAACATCCCAGGGTGTTCACAATGTCTTTCCTTTGCACAGAATGTTCACCTTTCTCTTTTTGCCTTAGCAAGCTCCCACAATCAGTCTAACACGGTAGGGTAGCATCTGCTATCTGTGATACCTAAGCGACTCCATTTTGAAAAATCCCTCCATTTTAGACATCCAGGAATTCCCTGAAAAACCACCAGAGCCAAGACCACCCCTCACCTGATGTGAGGAACCAATCACTAGAAAGAAGGGAAGTGCCTAGAATTCCAGAACACTGACCTATACACTGCAACCAATGAAAGTAAGACACACGAGCCTAAGCCAACAGTGAACCTATCAAGTGTGCCCACGACTGGAAATACCCAACTACCCCCTCCTCTACAGAAATTTGTAATAAAAGCCTGCACCCCACCTTGCTCAGGGCTCCCATCCCACCGCCGCTGCATTGGTGTGAATGGGGGTCCCTGCTCGAGCTTGAATAAACAGTTCCTCTTGCTTTTGCATCGGGCCTGACTCCTGTGGTGCGTTCGGGGGGATTCTATGACTTGGGCACAACACTATCTTCCCTGCCTCCTCTTGCCTCCCAAGGGGTCTGAGGCTGGAGTACCAGTGTCCCATCATATTGTCAGTTTGAGGACTGAGTGACTGATTTCAGAGTGGACTGCTAATACAAGTACTTCCCTGGATTAATACATAAACAATTGGAAAGAGCAATCCCTTCCCCTGCAAAGTTGTCCAACTGGGAGATCGTGAGCTGAGTGCTAAAAGCAGTCATCTTTGATGGCACATGGAGAGGCCAGTCTACATGTGAAGCCAGCATGAGGGAGAACAGATGCAAGTGTTAGACAAGGAAGTAGAGAAAGTCAGAGAATCCTGGCAGAGTACTTGGCTACAGACCCCCATAAAGTCACCCAATTCTGGGAGTACCAGTTCTATAATCTACTTCTTTTACTTGAACCAGTTTGAATTATAGTTATGGCTAGTAACCACAGTATACCATCCTCCCAAGTCCCTTCCCCTGGGAAGAAACTTATTTCAATGAACTTAAATACAAAAGTTTAGAGTCCACTTCACCACCAGACCCAGCTGCCACCTCTATACCTTCATTCTCACCATGACCCTATCAATGCTGATCTCCAGCCACATAGACAGCTTGCAGAATCTTCAGCATGCCATACCCCTAACATCCCAGGGTGTTCACAATGTCTTTCCTTTGCACAGAATGTTCACCTTTCTCTTTTTGCCTTAGCAAGCTCCCACAATCAGTCTAACACGGTAGGGTAGCATCTGCTATCTGTGATACCTAAGCGACTCCATTTTGAAAAATCCCTCCATTTTAGACATCCAGGAATTCCCTGAAAAACCACCAGAGCCAAGACCACCCCTCACCTGATGTGAGGAACCAATCACTAGAAAGAAGGGAAGTGCCTAGAATTCCAGAACACTGACCTATACACTGCAACCAATGAAAGTAAGACACACGAGCCTAAGCCAACAGTGAACCTATCAAGTGTGCCCACGACTGGAAATACCCAACTACCCCCTCCTCTACAGAAATTTGTAATAAAAGCCTGCACCCCACCTTGCTCAGGGCTCCCATCCCACCGCCGCTGCATTGGTGTGAATGGGGGTCCCTGCTCGAGCTTGAATAAACAGTTCCTCTTGCTTTTGCATCGGGCCTGACTCCTGTGGTGCGTTCGGGGGGATTCTATGACTTGGGCACAACACTATCTTCCCTGCCTCCTCTTGCCTCCCAAGGGGTCTGAGGCTGGAGTACCAGTGTCCCATCATATTGTCAGTTTGAGGACTGAGTGACTGATTTCAGAGTGGACTGCTAATACAAGTACTTCCCTGGATTAATACATAAACAATTGGAAAGAGCAATCCCTTCCCCTGCAAAGTTGTCCAACTGGGAGATCGTGAGCTGAGTGCTAAAAGCAGTCATCTTTGATGGCACATGGAGAGGCCAGTCTACATGTGAAGCCAGCATGAGGGAGAACAGATGCAAGTGTTAGACAAGGAAGTAGAGAAAGTCAGAGAATCCTGGCAGAGTACTTGGCTACAGACCCCCATAAAGTCACCCAATTCTGGGAGTACCAGTTCTATAATCTACTTCTTTTACTTGAACCAGTTTGAATTATAGTTATGGCTAGTAACCACAGTATACCATCCTCCCAAGTCCCTTCCCCTGGGAAGAAACTTATTTCAATGAACTTAAATACAAGAATTACTTTCTCTTCCTTATCCCCTCTCTGTTTAGAGTTCACTTAATACAGTAAGTCTCGATCCTGACCACACATTAAAATCAGCTTTTAAAAAGACCTTCCAATAAAAAACAAAAATAACGTGTGTGTGTGGGGGGGGGGGGGTGGACAAAGAAAGAAAACAAATAAATAAATAAATAAAGACCTTCCAAAAACTTGCAATGTCTAGCCCCCATCCCAGACCAGTTAAATTAGAATTGCTGAAAGTGGGATCCAGACCTCAGTACTTTTCAAGTCCTTCAGGATATTTTAATGGGCAGCCAGTTGAGAGCTGCATAGCCTGGGGAGATGACACTAAACAGAAGAGCTTCAGCCCTTGGTCTCTGGTGATGGATGAAAAGAATGTGAAATCACCACAAATAGAAAAAGGAGGACTGATGGGAAAATCCCAGGCAACACTGTGTGTGAGGGTATTTCTTAGAACAGTTACAACATGCATTAACATGTTTGGCAAATATGTACTATCATGGCAAGGCCATGTAACATAGTCCCAAACACTGACTTTGGCAGTAAACAGGCATAGATACAAATCAAGCTCTGCTATTTAATAGAGAAGTGACCTTGAGCAAGTCACTGCAATTCCTTCCATTTCCCTATCTATTATCTGAGGTTAACAAAGCCAACCTTTCATTTACCAATATTGGAGTAAAAGCATTTTTGAGCTTTGGGACTGGTAAGGGAAATCTTAATTATAATTTAGCAAGCTGATGTGGAATCCACCACTTCTAACATTATAATGGCCTTTTCCATTTCTCAAATCAGTTGTAATTGAAAATTTCGAAGATCAAAAAGCCCTTCCTTATGAGGCAATCCCTTCCCTGCAAAGTTGTCCAACTGGGAGATCGTGAGCTGAGTGCTAAAAGCAGTCATCTTTGATGGCACATGGAGGCCAGTCTACATGTGAAGCCAGCATGAGGGAGAACAGATGCAAGTGTTAGACAAGGAAGTAGAGAAAGTCAGAGAATCCTGGCAGGGTACTTGGCTACAGACCCCATAAAGTCACCCAATTCTGGGAGTACCAGTTCTATAATCTACTTCTTTTACTTGAACCAGTTTGAATTATAGTTATGGCTAGTAACCACAGTATACCATCCTCCCAAGTCCCTTCCCCTGGGAAGAAACTTATTTCAATGAACTTAAATACAAGAATTACTTTCTCTTCCTTATCCCCTCTCTGTTTAGAGTTCACTTAATACAGTAAGTCTCGATCCTGACCACACATTAAAATCAGCTTTTAAAAAGACCTTCCAAAAAAAAAAAAAAAAAGGTGTGTGTGTGGGGGGGGGGGGGGGACAAAGAAAGAAAACAAATAAATAAATAAATAAAGACCTTCCAAAAACTTGCAATGTCTAGCCCCCATCCCAGACCAGTTAAATTAGAATTGCTGAAAGTGGGATCCAGACCTCAGTACTTTTCAAGTCCTTCAGGATATTTTAATGGGCAGCCAGTTGAGAGCTGCATAGCCTGGGGAGATGACACTAAACAGAAGAGCTTCAGCCCTTGGTCTCTGGTGATGGATGAAAAGAATGTGAAATCACCACAAATAGAAAAAGGAGGACTGATGGGAAAATCCCAGGCAACACTGTGTGTGAGGGTATTTCTTAGAACAGTTACAACATGCATTAACATGTTTGGCAAATATGTACTATCATGGCAAGGCCATGTAACATAGTCCCAAACACTGACTTTGGCAGTAAACAGGCATAGATACAAATCAAGCTCTGCTATTTAATAGAGAAGTGACCTTGAGCAAGTCACTGCAATTCCTTCCATTTCCCTATCTATTATCTGAGGTTAACAAAGCCAACCTTTCATTTACCAATATTGGAGTAAAAGCATTTTTGAGCTTTGGGACTGGTAAGGGAAATCTTAATTATAATTTAGCAAGCTGATGTGGAATCCACCACTTCTAACATTATAATGGCCTTTTCCATTTCTCAAATCAGTTGTAATGATTTCAGAACGATCAAAATTTCCTTTATCTCCTCCATTACAGATTATCTCCAGGTATCAGAAAAGCCCTTCCTCTATTGCTATCAGCTCCTACATCCTCCCAGCTTTTCTGAGGCTCTGAAGATTGACCTATACAGCCCATCCCAGCCAGAAACAGGCCCACTGTTTGCAGCAGTACCCTTTGCAGTTCAGAGGTTCATATATAGGCATTATCTATAATGCCTTTCCCTTTAGATATCCACACACTTCTCTGCTGCACTACCCAGAGATTTTAGCTTTATGCAGCTTCATGCTAAGAGCTTTCTTAAAAGTAAATGAAAGAGACAGTTTCAGAGTTCTTTGAAAACAGCTTGTTCTAAAGGAGATTATGTAAGTCGATGTAAAGTTTAGTTCTGGATATCTGAAGGGAGATTTGTCTTAGTAGTTCTACCGTAAGAAAGAGGTCAGCACTCAAGGATTTTGTTGGGAACAGAGTAGAGATAAAAGAGCAACTTTTGCGTTGGGTAGGTCCAAAGTTTACACGTTCAGCATACACACATACACGTGCACACACACTCAACACACACATACACACCTCAAATTATACTGAGGATCATTGATGAAGGCCAAAACAAGTTGGCCTAAAATAAGTTTTCCCTAAAGAAATTGCATGGGTTGTATGCAACTTCTATAATGAACCTTGAGACTTCAATAACTTAACAGAATAAAAGTGTTTGTGCTCAGATAAAAATTGAGCATGTCCTAGTCAGACCATATCATGGGCAGGTGAGGGCTTTCACTTTGAAAGGTTAAGAAAAGGTTAAGAAAAGATGTCTGGGCTGAGCAGACAAGTGTCTCCTCACATTGAGAATAGGCATTGCCTGCAAGCCTCGCCTCTCTGAGACCCATACAGAGCACAAAGGTTCTTCCTCTTACCTGCTTTTTAATGCTAATGAAACACTTTACAACTCGAAGGAGCGCCCTTTGTAACTAAGAATTGTAAGAGTGTTTTTCTATAAATAAGGTGTTGGTGGGGGAGAAAGGGCTCCAGTGATGACCTTGTTTACATCTCTAGAGGGACAAAAGCTTCTTTATGATTACTAATTAATTTAAAATTTCTAGTTGGAAAAAATATAAAGAAACTATGGTCAAATAAGCCCAGATTCTGCCTCTAGAGATGAGGAATGTGTGATTTATGCCACTTTGCCCTAGCGGCATTCTCCTCGTAAGATTCAGAGACCTGAAAGTAAATCAGAAGTCTTCTAGTTTCCTGGAAAGGGAGGTCCCTGTGGCAACCTTCTGTTTGCTTAAAGATAGTTTAACTTGCATTTAGTTCATGTGGTAAAAGTAGAGTTGTTCTTTTAATCACAGTTTGAATAGGTAGACAATAATTTTTCTTTGAAAACAGCTTGTTCTAAAGGAGATTATGTAAGTCGATGTAAAGTTTAGTTCTGGATATCTGAAGGGAGATTTGTCTTAGTAGTTCTACCGTAAGAAAGAGGTCAGCACTCAAGGATTTTGTTGGGAACAGAGTAGAGATAAAAGAGCAACTTTTGCGTTGGGTAGGTCCAAAGTTTACACGTTCAGCATACACACATACACGTGCACACACACTCAACACACATACACACCTCAAATTATACTGAGGATCATTGATGAAGGCCAAAACAAGTTGGCCTAAAATAAGTTTTCCCTAAAGAAATTGCATGGGTTGTATGCAACTTCTATAATGAACCTTGAGACTTCAATAACTTAACAGAATAAAAGTGTTTGTGCTCAGATAAAAATTGAGCATGTCCTAGTCAGACCATATCATGGGCAGGTGAGGGCTTTCACTTTGAAAGGTTAAGAAAAGGTTAAGAAAAGATGTCTGGGCTGAGCAGACAAGTGTCTCCTCACATTGAGAATAGGCATTGCCTGCAAGCCTCGCCTCTCTGAGACCCATACAGAGCACAAAGGTTCTTCCTCTTACCTGCTTTTTAATGCTAATGAAACACTTTACAACTCGAAGGAGCGCCCTTTGTAACTAAGAATTGTAAGAGTGTTTTTCTATAAATAAGGTGTTGGTGGGGGAGAAAGGGCTCCAGTGATGACCTTGTTTACATCTCTAGAGGGACAAAAAGCTTCTTTATGATTACTAATTAATTTAAAATTTCTAGTTGGAAAAAATATAAAGAAACTATGGTCAAATAAGCCCAGATTCTGCCTCTAGAGATGAGGAATGTGTGATTTATGCCACTTTGCCCTAGCGGCATTCTCCTCGTAAGATTCAGAGACCTGAAAGTAAATCAGAAGTCTTCTAGTTTCCTGGAAAGGGAGGTCCCTGTGGCAACCTTCTGTTTGCTTAAAGATAGTTTAACTTGCATTTAGTTCATGTGGTAAAAGTAGAGTTGTTCTTTTAATCACAGTTTGAATAGGTAGACAATAATTTTTATTTTAATAATATATATTGTTAGGGTGGTAGGCTATTAAAGGGTTAACACAGCGGCCGGAGATTCCCCAGCACTAAATAGTCATAAGAAACGGCCAAGTTGGTAGGGTCAACACTGCGACCAGAGACTCCCGGCACCAAATCAGGGGGTCAGTTGCTTGCCTGCTGGCGCCTGAGAGTCTCCTTAGACCTGCGATAAGGAGATAGCCTTGGCCATAAAAATTCCTCACCGCGTCTGGAAGGTGTCAAGAACTTCACACCCCCAGCCCGCGGCCACCTCAAGGATAGTGGGCTCATCACTGGACTTCCCGCCAAGCTTAAACAAAGAACTCATTTCTGCGCCTGCCCTGAGGGATCCCCCTCCCCTTTTCTCCTGCTCCCCTTTCCTCCCTAAGAAAACCTCCTCGTCCCGTCTCCGGGGTGCGATTTCCCTGGCCCATCTCTCGGACCTGTGGATCTCGCCCGGGAACTCTTCCCAAATAAACTTCTTCCCTAAAAGCTTGCAGCCCGCCGTGTCTTTGCAATTCTTACATCTGGTGCCGAAGACCCGGGAGGAGTGTGAGCCTCGCGGCCCCCTGCAAGTGCCCCTCCTCTCCCGCTGACACGGCGGGACCTCTCTGAGCATCACCCGCTCTGGCACACGTGAGTGGTAAGTCCCCCTTATTAAATCCCATTGTTCTCACTCGAGACTCTGCTCCTGGCCCCTGGCTGAAAATCGCGGCCGCGTCAGGGCAACCCTCCGCCCCTGTGGCTTCCGGCGACTACCGTTGCGGAGACATCTGCCACGGTTTTCGCACTCTCCGGTGTTCTGCTCAAGCCAAGCAGAACATCTATCCTGTGGTCCCAGGCAGTCTCGGGGACGCCTGTCTCTGCCTAGTTCCACATCCGCCGGTCTCGGGTGACAACATGGGCAACTCTAAATCCAAACCTGATCCTCAGACCCCTTTTGGGCTGTTTACACCCCTCCTGCCCAAGCCGGTTCCTCCGGCCCTCCAGTCCAGGACTGGTTGGCTCCCGCCCATGCTGGGCTCCCGTTCCTCCAGCCATCCAGTCCAGGACTGGTTGGCTCCCACCCACACTCTTTGAGACTGCAATACTGCAATAGTGTGTGGCCACAATATCCTCTAAATAATCAAATCAGTGGCCTAAAAATGGGGCTTACGACTTTAATGTCCTCACTGATTTAGATAATTTTTGCCAAAGGAATGGAAAATGGTCAGAGATTCCTTATGTTCAAGTTTTTTGGGATGTTCGTTCCCGTCCTTCTTTCTGTGCTGTCTGTTCTACCTCCCAAGTCCTTCTTGCTAAAGAAACTCTGCCTACATCGCTGATAGCTCCACCACTAAGAAACACCAAACCTGCTCTCTCTCTCTCTGATTTAGACGCAGAAGCCTCGTCCTCACTTTCTGAACCTCCTGAAAACCTTTCTCCTCCGCCGGCTAGACCCATCCAGGCCCCGCCAGAAACCCCACCCTCTTTAGCTCCTGAAACTGTCTCTCTTTCACCTAGTAACTTTACCCAACCTCCGCCATACACCGAATCAACCTCTCACCAGAGTCCACCAAACTCACCTTTAGCCCCCGCAGAACCTCCCCCCCTCTTCACTTTCTCCCACTTCCCCTAATCCCCACTATTCAATGCCTGCACCTTCTCAAGCCTCAGCTTTATACCAGACACTTCCATTCTCAGAATCTATGTGACCTCCTTCTTTCTATGACTTCCCCATTAGTGCTCACACTCGCTCTAAAATTACGCCTGCTACAGACCTGTCCCCTATATGCCCACATCGAGAAGTGGCCGGGGCAGACAGAGTCATGCGGGTACATGCACCTTTCACTCTTGCTAATCTCTCCCAAATTGAAAAATGCCTAGGTTCTTTCTCTACTAACCCTTCTTTATACATCAAAAATTTCAATATCTTACACAAGCATATGACCTTACCTGGCACAATCTCCAGGTGGTCCTATCCTCCAGCCTAACTCCAGAAGAAAAAGAACGAATTCTAATTGCTGCCACAGCTCACGCTGACCAAACACATCTTACTGATGACACTATGCCATTAGGCACTGAGGCGGTTCCCAGAACCGAACCAGCTTGGAATTACCAACCAGGGCAACCTGGCCATCAGCGGCGAAATCACATGATTACATGTCTAATAGTAGGAATGAGGACTGTCTCACATAAAGTAGTTAACTATACCAAACTTCAAGAAGTCACTCAGATGCTGGATGAAAATCCGGCCCACTTCCTTAACCAACTTACAGAGGCCCTAACTCTCTATACTCTAGTAGACCCTGCCTCTGACGCAGGAGCCACCATTCTTGCTACTCACTTTATCTCCCAATTGGCTCCTGACATTAGAAAAAGGTTACAAAAGACAGAAAGGGGACCACAGACCCCTATCCAAGACCTGGTAAATATGGCCTTTAAAGTTTTTAATGCCCGAGAGGATGAAGCCGAGGCCTCACGTAAGGCCCAGCTGCAGCAGATGGTAGCCCTCCAAACCCAAGCCATGGTAGCTGCCCTGAGGCCTGCCAACGCCAAAGGTAAACAAGGGGGATCTAAAGGCACACAAAAGACCCCACCAGGACCATGTTACAAATGTGGCAAAGAAGGCCACTGGGCAAGGAATTGCCCCAATCCCCGAGTCCCTAACGGACCCTGCCCATTGTGTAACCAGAAGGGACATTGGAAGAGTGAATGTCCCACACGGTCTGGTACGACCTCGATGCCTCCACATTGGATCCCTGCCAGTCCCTCTCCTCTGGACCTACTGGGCTTGGCCGATGACTGACGCGGCCCAGACTCAAGGACCCCCATCACCCTCGCAGAGCCCAGGGTAACGCTCCAGGTAGCGGGTAAGTCTATTTCCTTTTTAATAGACATGGGGGCTGCCTACTCTGTCTTGCCATCCTATGTGGGACCTTTGACTACTTCCCAGATCTCAGTTACGTGTATAGACGGTTAACCCACTACACCCTTTCAAACAGAGCCTCTATCTTGCAAACTTGATTCGACCTACTTTATACACTCATTTTTAGTTATTCCTTCCTGCCCTCTTCCGCTTTTAGGACGAGATATCCTAGCCCATCTAAAAACGGTCGTGCTCATAGGCTCTGACTCTGCCACTCATCTCCTTTCCTTATTAGTTCCTCCTACCGATTCACCCCAAGTCCTCCCTGACATTAAAGCTGATCCTATAGTCTGGGACACAGCCACCCGTCATCGCTGCCCACCATCAACCAGTACTCATTAAACTAAAAGATCCCTCTTATTTCCCATCGAAGCCCCAATTCCCTATTTCTGATGCTCATAGAAGGGGACTCAAACCAATCATCACCCGGTTGCTAGACCAAGGCCTTCTCATTCCTACCAACTCTCCCTGTAATACTCCAATCCTTCCTATAAAAAAGCCCACAGGAGCCTATAGACTGGCCCAAGATCTTCGCCTGATCAGTGAGGCAGTTATTCCTATTCACCCAGTAGTCCCAAATCCTTATACCCTTCTCTCTCTCATATTCCTCCAAACACCACCCACTATACTGTCCTAGATCTTAAGGATGCCTTCTTTACCACCCCTCTTTATCCTGATTCCTATTTTCTTTTTGCCTTCACATGGACTGATCCGGACACCCAGGTCTCACAACAACTCACCTGGACAGTCCTCCCCCTAGGGTTTAGGGACAGTCCCCACCTGTTTGGACAGACTCTAGCTAAAGACCTAACTGACTGCCCATTACCAGACAGCCATCTCTTACAATATGTCGATGATTTACTATTATGCAGCCCCTCTTATTCTCATTCACAACAAGACACCATAACGCTTCTTAATTTCTTAGGACAAAGGGGATATCGAGTCACTCCCTCTAAAGCCCAACTATCCAGCCCCACAGTCACCTATTTAGGAGTTAGCTTAAACCACTCCTCAAAAACTCTGACCACAGATAAAATACAGGCACTACGGAGTCTGACTCCTCCCACTACCACTGATCAAATTCTCTCCTTCCTGGGTCTAGTAGGATTTTTCAGACACTGGATACCCAACTTTGCCATTCTTGCTAGGCCCCTCTATCGAGCAGCGAAGGAAACCCCCACAGGGCATTTGACTTCCCCTACAGAAGTGGCAAAGGCTTTCCATGTTCTTCGAGATATTCTGATCGCTTCTCCGACTCTCGCATTACCAGACCCTAATAAACCCTTTCACCTCTTCACCAACGAAAAAACAGGAATAGCAGCCGGCCTTCTGGCTCAACCACTAGGCCCTGCCTATCAGCCTATCGCTTATTTATCAAAGCAGCTAGATAATACTGTTAAAGGATGGCAACCTTGCCTCCGGGCTCTAGCAGCAGCCTCAGAGTTGGCAAAGGAATCTCTCAAACTGATGCTCTCTCAACCCTTATCGGTCTTTTCAACCCATAGACTTCAAGATTTACTAACCCACCGCTCTCTTTCCCTGCTGGGACCCTCCCGCATCCAAGAGTTTCAACTGCTGTTCATTGAAAACCCCCTTATTACTCTATGCCCTTCTCCTCCTTTAAACCCTGCTTCTTTACTGCCCAAGTCCACAACACTCCCCTTCCTGCTGCACCTGCCCTGAGGTGGTAGAAGAACTCTCCCTCCCCCGAAAGGACTTGTTAGACTGCCCACTTCCTAACCTAGATCTGACTCTGTCTGTAGACAAGAGTTCGATATTGGATAACACCGGGACTCGTAGGGCTGCATATGCAATCGTCTCTGAGTCCTCTACACTGGAAGCCTCCTGTCTTTCAGAGGGGACAACCTCCCAAAAGGCAGAACTAGTGGCTCTCACCCAAGCCCTCCACCTGGCCAAAGAAAAAACGGTCAACATATACACAGGCTCTAATTATGCCTTTCTCATTACACACTGTCATGCGGCTATATGGAAAGAGCGTGGGTTCCTAACTACAAAAGGATCACCCATTACCAATGCTCCACTCATTTTCAAGCTATTAGAGGCTCTCCAACTTCCCCACAAAGTGGCTGTTATACACTGCAAAGGGCACCAGTCTCAAAATAACTCAGTAGCCCAAGGCAATGCTAGAGCAGATGCTGTGGCCAGAAGCCTGACTTCTGGTCCCCCCACTACTAACACTGCTTTATTCTTGACCCCCACTGAAACCCCTAACTACTCTCCAGAGGAACAATCACTCTTAAACACACAATGAGGCGCTTACTCAAAAGAAGGATGGATTACTGTTCAAAACAAAATAGCCCTTCCCGCCTCCCAGGCATTAGACATCCTAACCCAAGTACATCAGACACTACATATTGGCCCACGAGCTATGTTCCATTTCTTACAGCCTTTATTCTTTGACCCCAATCTAAAAACTCTGATTAAGCAGGTCCACTCGCAGTGTCACATTTGCTCTGTCACCTCATCCCAAGGAGGGCTTCACATCAGGCCGCCAACACATCAGATGAGAGGACACCTCCCGGGAGAAGACTGACAAATTGACTTTACCCATATGCCTCCCTGCTGTAAATTGAGATTTTTACTTACTCTGGTAGATACCTTCTCAGGTTGGGTAGAAGCCTACCCGACCTCGCAGGAAAATGTTCACACTGTATCCACTATTTTGCTAGAGCAGAGAATACCTCGTTTCGGATTGCCCTCTTCCATTCAGTCTGATAACGGGCCAGCCTTCATCTCTCAGATAGTACAGCAAGCCTCCTCTGCTCTAAATATTTCTTGGAATCTTCACATTCCGTATTGCCCTCAATCATCAGGAAAAGTAGAAAGAACCAATGGACTGATTAAGGCTCACCTGGCTAAACTAACTGTGGAAGTACGCCTTTCCTGGCCTGAACTGTTGCCTTTTACACTGGCCAGGCTCAGGGCTACTCCTAGAGCCCCCACATTCCTCAGCCCCTTTGAGCTCCTCTATGGACGCCCCTTTCTTATCAATAACAACTTGTCTACTAAAACCTCTTTATTAGCCTCTTATCTCCCTTACTTGACTCTGCTTCGAAAACTTCTTTGAGAACACGCAGACCGGGTCCTGCCACAACCCAGTCATCGAGACACACCTAACACAAGCACTCAATCCTCTCCTACTTCCTTACAACCAAGAAATTCAGTGCTTCTCAAAACTCTACACCCAAAGCCCTTAGAGTCACAGTGGACCAGACCACACATGGTAATCCTAACCACCCTGATGGCGGTTAAGCTACTGGGAGATCCGGCCTGGCATCACGTGTCTCAGATAAAAAGGGCTCCAAGCCACCTGGATCAATTCTCTGCTGAACTCACCGGACACACCAAGATCCTGGAAAATGAACATCCAAGACCCCTGGGACTCCAGGTGACAATTCAGACAATATGGTAAGCTATATAGAGGCTATCAACAGATGCCATAGACCACATTATATATTCAAAAATATATATATATATATAGAGAGAGAGAGAGACTAGACACCTTAACAGAAGTAAAACAGACCATAGATCAGGCTGAATCTAGCCTTAATCAGGACATAAATCAGCCACAGGTCCCAGAAGCCTTCACCTGGATAGAAGTTATCAGACAGGGTGTAAAACTGCTTAATAACACAAAGGACTATCAGGTATCTGACTGTTTTTTGTGTGTGTCTTTTAATAGACCAGTACTAGCAGCGGTCCCATTAACATACTCCATGAACTTATCTAAGGCTAGTTTACCAAACCAACCCCAAAATCCTGTGGCAGTAGATGTCCCCCTCTTTCAATCTGAACAGACTTACTTCCTTTGCTATGACAAAGAGGTGTCGAATTCCCCTTGCAATATGACCATACGGGTAACAGAAACCTTGTATACCCCCCCTGACATTTTCGTCTGGTGCAACAAAACTCTCTACAATCACATAAGTCTACAATCACCGTTCCCATGTTGGCCTGTTATCCTAGTTCCTCAACTAATGTTGTATGGCAGAGCCGAGTTTGCATCTCTTTACAGACCTCCGGCATGACAGAAAAGAGCCGTTTTTCTTACTCTCCTGGCTGGAATCACTTTGATCACCTCATTAGCTGCAGTTGGAATTAGCACCGGAGCTTTGGGACATAGTGTTTCTACTCAACAAAAACTTGAAGAAAAGCTTCAAATAGCAGCAGAAGCCTCTGCAACCTCTATGTTGTCTCTCCAGAGACAGATAACCTCCCTGGCTAAAGTAACCTTACAGAATCGGAGGGCCCTAGATCTCCTAACTGCCGACAAAGGGGGAACCTGTCCCTTCCTGCGGGAAGAATGCTGTTACTATATTAATGAGTCAGGTCTGGTGGAAGAGAACACGAATGTCCTGACTTGGATGGGGGAACAGCTTCGCTCTGGTAGACAGTCCCCATCACTCTTTGAAGAGTGGTGGCACTCTCCCCTAATGGCATGGATAATCCCTCTCTTAGGACCCCTTCTAATTATTTCACTTTTACTCATGCTTGCTCCTTGTTTCCTCAGATTTCTACTGAGCCGAATGAAAGAAATCTCACAGGTCGCTATTCATCAGATGCTCCTTCAGCCCTATTCCCGACTGCCCACCAGCCCACCACCCTCAGACCAGCCTTAGACTCCCCATGCCCAAACGAAGACTCAGCAGGAAGTAGCCAGACAAAGTTCGGTGCCCTATATCACCAAAAAGGCTGGAATGTCAGGGTGGTAGGCTATTAAAGGGTTAACACAGCGGCCGGAGATTCCCCAGCACTAAATAGTCATAAGAAACGGCCAAGTTGGTAGGGTCAACACTGCGACCAGAGACTCCCGGCACCAAATCAGGGGGTCAGTTGCTTGCCTGCTGGCGCCTGAGAGTCTCCTTAGACCTGCGATAAGGAGATAGCCTTGGCCATAAAAATTCCTCACCGCGTCTGGAAGGTGTCAAGAACTTCACACCCCCAGCCCGCGGCCACCTCAAGGATAGTGGGCTCATCACTGGACTTCCCGCCAAGCTTAAACAAAGAACTCATTTCTGCGCCTGCCCTGAGGGATCCCCCTCCCCTTTTCTCCTGCTCCCCTTTCCTCCCTAAGAAAACCTCCTCGTCCCATCTCCGGGGTGCGATTTCCCTGGCCCATCTCTCGGACCTGTGGATCTCACCCGGGAACTCTTCCCAAATAAACTTCTTCCCTAAAAGCTTGCAGCCCGCCGTGTCTTTGCGATTCTTACATATATAAGGTTTCACTAGTAAAAAGGGGAAGAATAGTAACATGCATTGTTTGTTTCTCTGAGTTTTAATCCACACAGCAGTTAAAGGCAGATAAGCTCACCATCCTGGAAAGTGTCTGTGGCCCGTGGAGAATTCCGTGCTATGTGGAGAATTCTGTGCCCTGCAGAGAGTTCTCAGAAAATTCTGTGCTTCACAGAGGATTCTGTGCTCTGCAAAAAATTCTTAGAAANTTCTGTGCCACAAGAGAGAATTTTCATTATAAAAAGGGAAGAGTAGATTGTGTGGGAGGCTTGTTCACGGAGATCGGCTGCACAGATGTGAGACTGAGACTCTCCAGCTCTGGGGTAAGAACATCTGTTTACATTTGATTTGAGTTCTGATTATTTCTGATTACTTGTGCTTGCATTATTTGATAATTAATAAACCCACTCTTGGTTTGACAATACTTGAGACCACGATACTTTATTGTCGAGGTCCGAGGCTCACACCCTGAGGGGACCACGCTGTATTCGTGTAAAGGTCTCTGAGCTATTTAATATAGTTTCTCTTAGCGAGGACTAGTGAGAATAGTAATCAGAGTAAAACTCCGACGCGGTGCCCATGACAATCACTCTCCTGGCCAACTACCCACATGTGGTAACAGGCACCCAAGTTTCTTCCAATCTTGAGATTCCACCCTACTCTATGCATCTAAGCCTCGTCCATGAGCCAGTGGAAGAAGATAAAGTGTGGAGGATGGTGGGAGTCTTCAAGTGCAGGGTCTGAAGGGGTCCACAGTCTGTACCTGCAGGAGGCTGGGCAATGAGCCTGTGCACCTGGATTTGTGACATCAGTGTCTGCCACCAGAGGCATCAAGGGTACCAACAATATTTCCTTTTTACATTAAACAAAGAACTCATTTCTGCGCCTGCCCTGAGGGATCCCCCTCCCCTTTTCTCCTGCTCCCCTTTCCTCCCTAAGAAAACCTCCTCGTCCCATCTCCGGGGTGCGATTTCCCTGGCCCATCTCTCGGACCTGTGGATCTCACCCGGGAACTCTTCCCAAATAAACTTCTTCCCTAAAAGCTTGCAGCCCGCCGTGTCTTTGCGATTCTTACATATATAAGGTTTCACTAGTAAAAAGGGGAAGAATAGTAACATGCATTGTTTGTTTCTCTGAGTTTTAATCCACACAGCAGTTAAAGGCAGATAAGCTCACCATCCTGGAAAGTGTCTGTGGCCCGTGGAGAATTCCGTGCTATGTGGAGAATTCTGTGCCCTGCAGAGAGTTCTCAGAAAATTCTGTGCTTCACAGAGGATTCTGTGCTCTGCAAAAAATTCTTAGAAAATTCTGTGCCACAAAGAGAGAATTTTCATTATAAAAAGGGAAGAGTAGATTGTGTGGGAGGCTTGTTCACGGAGATCGGCTGCACAGATGTGAGACTGAGACTCTCCAGCTCTGGGGTAAGAACATCTGTTTACATTTGATTTGAGTTCTGATTATTTCTGATTACTTGTGCTTGCATTATTTGATAATTAATAAACCCACTCTTGGTTTGACAATACTTGAGACCACGATACTTTATTGTCGAGGTCCGAGGCTCACACCCTGAGGGGACCACGCTGTATTCGTGTAAAGGTCTCTGAGCTATTTAATATAGTTTCTCTTAGCGAGGACTAGTGAGAATAGTAATCAGAGTAAAACTCCGACGCGGTGCCCATGACAATCACTCTCCTGGCCAACTACCCACATGTGGTAACAGGCACCCAAGTTTCTTCCAATCTTGAGATTCCACCCTACTCTATGCATCTAAGCCTCGTCCATGAGCCAGTGGAAGAAGATAAAGTGTGGAGGATGGTGGGAGTCTTCAAGTGCAGGGTCTGAAGGGGTCCACAGTCTGTACCTGCAGGAGGCTGGGCAATGAGCCTGTGCACCTGGATTTGTGACATCAGTGTCTGCCACCAGAGGCATCAAGGGTACCAACAATATTTCCTTTTTTACATTATATCCAACTTTCACTATCATCTTCACCATCACCTTCACATCTGCTCTGAGCCATCACATTAGGCCAGGGTATCTTGAGAAGTAGGTGTGAAGGAAAGGTTGCACATTGCTTAGGGGGCTGTGCTCTGGAGTTGGAATCCACAGGTTCAGATTCTGCTCCATTCATTTTTAGCTGAGTAGCACCTTGGCAGGATCTGGCAGGATCCAGACCATTCTGATCTATCATCCTCTGAGTCCAGATACTCTCTAAAAACCTTGATATGAACCCAAAACTTTCCAGAAATTGTTGTAAGAAATAAATTACACTTGCAGAGCACAAATTTCCAAAAAGCGTCCATGGGAGATGGGCAGCATATCTGCCTATTCATTTCCAGGTCCATGGGAGATGGGCAGCATATCTGCCTATTCATTTCCACAGCAAGAGTCTCATTTTGTCTTTTCTTGGAAGAGAAAGGCTATAGGCCATCACCACTCCTCCCAAAACTTTGTTTATCAAACACATAATAAAGACATCTCTTAAAAGTCCACAAAACCCAATAAACATCCAAGAAAATAATGATTAGATATCTGAGCACAGGGCTGAGTCTAAATGACTTATGTGGGTCTCATTTGCATCTCATAAAATAAGTTAATTGTCTCAAAATAAAAGAAGAGGAAATGATCTGAAGCATATTTGTTTGTCTGGAAAAAGGCAAATACAATGAGCACGTAATGAAATAATGCAGTTCAAATTTAACCTGCCCTCAGAATTCCCTCTCCTTCTGTACAAAACAGATTATATTGACTTGGTTTCTTTCTATATCGATGCTCTGGCTGTAATGATGTTACAAAATAATTTACTTACTGATCTCAAGTGGTAACAGGCACCCAAGTTTCTTCCAATCTTGAGATTCCACCCTACTCTATGCATCTAAGCCTCGTCCATGAGCCAGTGGAAGAAGATAAAGTGTGGAGGATGGTGGGAGTCTTCAAGTGCAGGGTCTAAAGGGGGTCCACAGTCTGTACCTGCAGGAGGCTGGGCAATGAGCCTGTGCACCTGGATTTGTGACATCAGTGTCTGCCACCAGAGGCATCAAGGGTACCAACAATATTTCCTTTTTTACATTATATCCAACTTTCACTATCATCTTCACCATCACCTTCACATCTGCTCTGAGCCATCACATTAGGCCAGGGTATCTTGAGAAGTAGGTGTGAAGGAAAGGTTGCACATTGCTTAGGGGGCTGTGCTCTGGAGTTGGAATCCACAGGTTCAGATTCTGCTCCATTCTTTTTTAGCTGAGTAGCACCTTGGCAGGATCTGGCAGGATCCAGACCATTCTGATCTATCATCCTCTGAGTCCAGATACTCTCTAAAAACCTTGATATGAACCCAAAACTTTCCAGAAATTGTTGTAAGAAATAAATTACACTTGCAGAGCACAAATTTCCAAAAAGCGTCCATGGGAGATGGGCAGCATATCTGCCTATTCATTTCCAGGTCCATGGGAGATGGGCAGCATATCTGCCTATTCATTTCCACAGCAAGAGTCTCATTTTGTCTTTTCTTGGAAGAGAAAGGCTATAGGCCATCACCACTCCTCCCAAAACTTTGTTTATCAAACACATAATAAAGACATCTCTTAAAAGTCCACAAAACCCAATAAACATCCAAGAAAATAATGATTAGATATCTGAGCACAGGGCTGAGTCTAAATGACTTATGTGGGTCTCATTTGCATCTCATAAAATAAGTTAATTGTCTCAAAATAAAAGAAGAGGAAATGATCTGAAGCATATTTGTTTGTCTGGAAAAAGGCAAATACAATGAGCACGTAATGAAATAATGCAGTTCAAATTTAACCTGCCCTCAGAATTCCCTCTCCTTCTGTACAAAACAGATTATATTGACTTGGTTTCTTTCTATATCGATGCTCTGGCTGTAATGATGTTACAAAATAATTATTAATGCTGGTGATGATTGGAAGCCTGACTTCCAAGCTTGTTGGAGTTGGGGAACTTTCTCCTGTAGAGAAAGACAGCTCCTTGCAAGGACCTCAAACACATTGCAAGGATCCAAGTCAACTGATAAGAAATCATTGAAAGGGTGGAGCTCATTAATCTCCTTTCCATTGAGAGAATTTCTAGGCAGAGCTGGTAAAATGAATGTATCCTACCCAAGAGACCCTCAGTTGTTGAGCCTAGTATGCATGTTTCTTTGAAACTAAGAATAAGAAATCTCTCTCAACTATCCCTTCATTTACATCTCTGAAAAGCACTTCAGCAAATTTAAAGTGATTTCTCAATTTGTTTTGAAAACATCTGGGTTCAAGCAAGACAAAATATTGGCTATATGATGTAAACAACCAACTCATTGGAAAAGACCCTGATGCTGGGAAAGATTTAAGGCAGAGGGAGAAGAGGGTGACAGAGGATGAGATGGTTGGATAGCACACTGATGCAATGGACATGAACTTGAGCAAACTCCAGGAGATGAGGAAGGACAGAGAAACCTGGCTTGTTGCAGTCCATGGAGCCAAGAAGAGTCAGACATGATTTGGCAATTGAAAAACAACAAGACCAAACCGTGTTTTGTCCAAATTCAGTGCCTTGTGGTAACCTCAACACAAATGCCAGATCAGATGCCAAATCAAGTTTTCTAAAATGAATGCCTCCACGAGCTATTCCTTTTTTGTCACTATTTAATATTTGATAGCACCCTGTTGGGTAAGGAAAAGGAGACATAATAAGTACTTGGCTACCCCTCATTAGGTATTGGCTACACATTAGGTATTAATACATAGATATTCAACTACTTTGCTCAGAGTACCATCTGGAATAACATCTTTTGAATGTTATTTGGCAAATACTAAAATTATTAATGTATTTATCATTTGACCTGGTAGTTACATTTCAAAAAATTATTGAAATATTCTTGTATATATTCCCCAAAAAAGTATATACAAAGATATTTATCAGTGTTTACATCAGTGCTTACAGTAGCAAAGGGCTGGAAGCATCCTGAATATCTATTATTAGGGGAGGTATTAAATAACCCATGGTGCATCCAAACAATAACACATTTGGAGTCATTAAAAATAATGAGCCTAGGGCTTCCCTGGTAGTCAGGTGGGAAGAACACCGCCTTGCAGTGCAAGGGGTGCTGGTTCGATCCCTGGCCTGGGAAGATCCCACGTGCCATGAACTGGCGGGACCAATGTGTCCAACTACTGAGCCAGAGCTCCGGGGTGCATGTGCCCAGAGCCAGTGCTCTACAACGAGAGAGGCCACTGTGATGGGAGGCCCACACAGTCCAAAGAACAAAGATGGATGAAAATGAATAAATGAATGACCAATAGAAGCAGCTAAAAAACATAAAAAAATAATAAAATAACGAGCCTGTTCCACACATACGTATTTAGAACAAACTTTAAGTTGTAGGATTAAATAAAAAGGCAAGGTACATAGAATACTGTCCCTTGTCAGGGAAGGAAAGGAGTAGGAATTTTTATGTTTGTAAATAGGTAAGACAGTCTCTAGAAAGATACACAAGGTTTGCTCCCTTTGGAGAAACTAGAGACTAGAGATTTTATGGAGGAAGACTTGCTTTTCACTCTATAATTAAACAACTGAAATAAACAGAAGAATTATTCTTTATTGGTAAAATACTAATACAGGTTCACTACAGAAAAATAATAAAATACAGATAAAAGAAAAATCAATCAAAGATAATCCTTTCATATCCTTCCACAGACTATGTCAACAATTTTAGCAATTGTTTCATATTGTTCCAGATCTATTTCTATGCATATTTTAATAAAAAGTAGACTCTATTAGTAACAATATATGTCCAACAACTTTAAATACTAATAAATATTCATCTACAGCATCATTTTTAACTAATAATTTAACTTTTTAGGGAGGTTTAAGTTCACAGCAAAATTTTGAGGAAAGTACAAAGAATTCCTACAGATCTCCTGTCCTAACACTCCATCACTATTGACAGGCAGCACCAGAGTGATATATTTGTCCCAACTGTTGAACCTAGAATGAGATATCATTGTCATATCCATAGTGTACATCAGTGTTTACTCTTGATTTTGTACATTCTATGGGTTTGGATAAACATATAGTGACATGTATTCATTATTATAGTACTATACAGAATAGTTTCATTGCCCTAAAATCCTCTGTGCTATGCTTATTCATCCCTGTTTCCCCTCTACCTCTGGGAAATCACCAGTTTTTAAACTGATGTTACAGTTTTGCCTTTTCCTGAATGTCACATAGTTGGAATCATAGACTATGTAGACTTTTTAAATTCGCTTCTTTTCTTTAATAATATGTATGCAAGTTTCCTTCATGTCCTGTCATGACTTGATAGTTCATTTCTTTTTAGGACTGAACAATATTCCATTGTCTGGATACACAAGAGTTCATTTATCCATTCACCAACTGATGGATGTATTGATTGCTTCCAAGTTTTGGCAACTATGAATAAAGCTGCTATAGACATTCACATGCAGGTCTGTGTGTGGATACAAGTTTTCAGTCTCTTTGTGGGATTACCAAAGAGTACAATTGGTGGATCACATGGTAAGAATAACCTTAGTTTTGTAAGAGATTTTCAAACTGTCTTTCAATGTGATGGCAACTATTACCAGTAGTGAATGAAATTTACTGTTATTTCACATTTTTGCCAGAAATGGGTGTTGCGTTGTCAGTGTTTTGGATTTTATCCATTCTAATAGGTCTATTGTGGTACATCATTGTTCACAGTTTCGTAATTTAGTGTTGAACATTTTTTAATATGATTACTTATCATCTGAATATCTTCTCAGTGAAACACCTATTTACATCTTTGTCCCATTTTTTAAAAATCAGGTTGTTCATTTTCTTATTTTAAGTTTAAAAGTCTCTTGTATATGCCCAATAGCAGTCCTTTACTGGATATGTCTTTTGAAAATATTTTCTCCTGATGTGTTTCTTGTCTTCTCATTCTTTTGACATTATCTTTCTTAAATTTTTTAATTTTAATGTCATCCAGATTATCAATTCCTACAGATCTCCTGTCCTAACACTCCATCACTATTGACAGGCAGCACCAGAGTGATATATTTGTCCCAACTGTTGAACCTAGAATGAGATATCATTGTCATATCCATAGTGTACATCAGTGTTTACTCTTGATTTTGTACATTCTATGGGTTTGGATAAACATATAGTGACATGTATTCATTATTATAGTACTATACAGAATAGTTTCATTGCCCTAAAATCCTCTGTGCTATGCTTATTCATCCCTGTTTCCCCTCTACCTCTGGGAAATCACCAGTTTTTAAACTGATGTTACAGTTTTGCCTTTTCCTGAATGTCACATAGTTGGAATCATAGACTATGTAGACTTTTTAAATTCGCTTCTTTTCTTTAATAATATGTATGCAAGTTTCCTTCATGTCCTGTCATGACTTGATAGTTCATTTCTTTTTAGGACTGAACAATATTCCATTGTCTGGATACACAAGAGTTCATTTATCCATTCACCAACTGATGGATGTATTGATTGCTTCCAAGTTTTGGCAACTATGAATAAAGCTGCTATAGACATTCACATGCAGGTCTGTGTGTGGATACAAGTTTTCAGTCTCTTTGTGGGATTACCAAAGAGTACAATTGGTGGATCACATGGTAAGAATAACCTTAGTTTTGTAAGAGATTTTCAAACTGTCTTTCAATGTGATGGCAACTATTACCAGTAGTGAATGAAATTTACTGTTATTTCACATTTTTGCCAGAAATGGGTGTTGCGTTGTCAGTGTTTTGGATTTTATCCATTCTAATAGGTCTATTGTGGTACATCATTGTTCACAGTTTCGTAATTTAGTGTTGAACATTTTTTAATATGATTACTTATCATCTGAATATCTTCTCAGTGAAACACCTATTTACATCTTTGTCCCATTTTTTAAAAATCAGGTTGTTCATTTTCTTATTTTAAGTTTAAAAGTCTCTTGTATATGCCCAATAGCAGTCCTTTACTGGATATGTCTTTTGAAAATATTTTCTCCTGATGTGTTTCTTGTCTTCTCATTCTTTTGACATTATCTTTCACAAATTTTTTTTTAATTTTAATGTCATCCAGATTATCAATCATTTCTTTCATGAACTGTGACTTTGATGTTTTACCTAAAAAGGTCATTGCCACAAAAAAATAAAATAAATGAAAAGTCATTGCCACACCCAGTTATCTAGATTTCCTCCTTGGAATTTTATAGTTTTTCATTTTACATTTAAATTTGTTATGCATTAATTTTTGTAGAGGGTGTAAGTTCTGTGTCTAGGCTCTTTGTGAGTGTGTGTGTGCGCGCATGTGACTGTCCAATTGTTTCAGACTCATTTGTTAAAAATACTACTTTTAAAAAAAAATAAAGGACTTCCCTGGTGGTCCAGTGGGTAAGGACAAAGCCTTGCAGTGCAAGGTGCACCGGTTCAATCCCTGGCCTGGGAAGATCCCATGTGCCACAGAGCAGCTGGACCGATGTGTCCAACTATCAAGCCAGCTCTGGAGTGTATGCACCCAGAGCCGGTGCTCTGCAACAAGAGAAGACATAGCGATGGGAGGCCCACACTGACCAAGGAGCAAAGATGGATGGAAATATATAAATGAAAGATCAATAGAAGTGGCCAAAAATAGAAATAAAAAATAAAGGATTCTACTGTCCTTGTCTGTCTTTCCATCGCTTCACTGCATGTGTTGTCATTACCATCCTACTAGATTCCATATATATGTGTTAGTATATTGTACTTGTCCTTCTCTTTTTGACTTGCTTCATTTTTTATGATAGGTTCCAGATCCAACCACCTCATTAGGACTGATTCTTCTGCATTTTTTATACCTGTATAGTATTCCATTGCATATATGTACCAGGGCTTCTTTATCCATTCATTTGTCGATGGACATCTAGGTTGCTTCCATGTTCTAGCTATTGTATACAGAGCTGCAATGAACATTGGGGTACAGGTGCTTCTGTCAGTTTTGATTTCATCTGGGTATAGGCCTAATAGTGGGATTGCTGGGTCATACAGTGCTTCTAGTTTTAGTTTTTTAAGGAATCTCCGTACTGTCTTCCATAGAGGCTGTATCAATTTACATTCCCACCAGCAATGTAAGAGTGTTTCCTCTCTTCCACACCTTCTCCAGCATCTATTGTCTGTCGATTTGTTGCTGATGGCCATTCAGCAGTGTGAGGGGATATCTCATTGTAGTTTTGATTTGCATTTCTCTGATAATAAACAAGGTTGAGCATCATTTTATGTGCTTTTGGGCCATCTGTATGTCCTCTTTGGAGAGGTGTCTGTTTAGGTCCTTTTCCCATTTTTTGATTGGGTTGTTCATTTTTCCAGTGCTGAGTTGTCTGAGTTGCTTGTAGATTTTGGAGATTAATTCTTTGTCTGTTGTTTCATTTGCTATGATTTTCTCCCATTTTGTGGATTGTCTGTTCAGCTTTTTTGTAGTTTCTTTTGCTGTATGAAATCTTTTAAGTTTCATTAGGTCCTACATGTTAATTTTTATTTTTAGTTCCACTATTCTAGACATATCGATATTGTGGGGAATGAACAGTGGGTGGGAGGCATAAAGGAAGTAGCATGAAAACCTATACTATCATATGTGAAAAAAATAGCTATTGTCATTGCACTGTGAGAAAAGGGGATCCTGCAGGGGTGCTGTGCGATGGCCTGGAGGGGTGGGATGGGGCTCATATACATATGACTACTCTGGGATCATACATATCTTTAAACAATAAAACTCTGTAAAAGTAAAAAGTAAAATAAAAATTAAGAAAGAAAAGAAAAAAAAAAAAAAAGGAGTCTCCCCTAATAATTCAGTGGTAAAGAGTCTGCCTTGCAGGAGACATAGGTTTCACCCCTAATTTGGGAAGATCCCACTAGCCACAGGGCAACTAAGACCATGTACTACAACTGTGGAGCCTATGTTCTAGAGCCCAGGGAGTAACTACTGAAGCATGCACATCCTAGAGCCTGTACTGAAAGTCTAATTCATAAAAACAATAAAACCATGATTACCAAGAAATGGAGGGTAAGGAGGGAGGACAGATTTTAAGGGTACAAACTTGCAACAAGTAGTAAACAAACCCTGGCGATCTGACACAATGTATATCTCTGAATATAAACAACAATATATTATACTCATCAAATTTGCTAAAAGACTAGAACTTAATTCTTCCAAACACTAAAAAGACAGGATAATTATATAATATGATAATCATGTTAATTATCATACTGAAAGGATTCTACCTCATTTTGAAACTTAAACCCAGGGCCCAGGCCTAATCAAACCTTGGGACTTGAACCCACGTAACTGGAGTTTTAATTCCAGCCAAAACCCTGTTTGAGACTTGGACCCACGTTCCTGGGACTTAACCCCAGCCAAAACCCTGTTTGAGACTTTGAACCCACGTGGCTGGGGCTTGAACCAAGGCAAAACCTGGTTTGGGACTCGAACCCATGCGGTTGAGACTCAACCCCAGACAAAACCCTGCTTGGGACTTGAACCCATGTGACTGAGCCTCAATTCCAACCAAAACCCTGTCTGGGACTTGAACCCATGTGGCCAGGACTTAATCCAGCACTCACCCAACATCTGGACCCACTGAGGCTCATGTTCTTCATGCCTCAATGCAGAAGGACTTCATTGAGAGGCAGAGTGATAGGCAAGAAGAGGATTTGTTAGGTTAGGGTACTTGTAAGAGGTGCAAGCAGGCAGGCAGGAAAGCTCTGTTCCTCCCCTCTTTGGGTGCACTGTGACGTATATATAGGAGGGGAGAAGGCTGCCTTCCTCAAGTAGGCGCAGATGCAGATACAGAGCATACATCATTAGCTCCTCCTTCCCCAGCTCTTCCTGCTTTGTTGAATAAGGAGCAGCATTCTTGAGTTATCATTAGCTTACTGGCTCCCCAACTTTTTCCAGGTTTTACCTTCCCATCTACAGTCCCCTACTAGGACTGCACAACTACCTAACTATTCTATTCTGTCCCTATCAACACTACTACATTGGCATTTTATGTATATAAATATATCAAATATACATCTTAGATTTGCACAATATTGCATGTCAAATATATTACAAATTTTTTAAAAATAAATACGAGAACACTGCAAGTTTTTATTTTATCTTCACTTACTCTGATTCTCTTTCCTGATTATTTAGATACAAGTTTCTGACCAATATCATTTTCCTTCTCTTTGAACAACTTCATTTAACATTTTTGAAAGGCAAATCTACTGGCAACAAATTCCCTCAGTTTTTTTTTTGTTTTTTGTTTGTTTTTGTCTGAGAAAATCTATTTCCTTTTCACTTTTGAAGAATAATTTTTCAGAATACAGTATACTAAGTGGCAGAGCTTTTACTCTTAGCACTCTAACTTTAGCTCCATTCTCTTCTTGTTTGCATGGTTTTTGAGGAGAGGTCAGATATATAATTATTATCTTTGCTTCTCCATAGTAGTGGTTTTCTTCCCTCTGGCTTCTTTCTGTATTTTTACTTTATCTTTGATTTGCTCATGTTTGGACATGGGAAGCATAGATTTACAATTTTGCTTTTTGAGAGGAAGGGAGAGGTTGGGATTTATCCTGCTTTGTGATCTCTGAGTTCCCTGGATCTGTAGCTGGTGTCTGACATTGAATTTGGGAAACACGCAGGCATTATTGTTTCAAATTTGCTTGTATTTCTTTCTGTCTTTCTTCTTCTATTATTCAGATTACATGTAACTTTTGTCATTGTCCGCAGTTCTTGGATAGTCTATTTTTGTTCAGTCATTTTCCTCCTTGCCTTTCAGTTTTAGAAGTTTATACTGTCATCTCATAAAGATCAAATATACTTTCCTTAGCCATGTTCAGTCTCTAATGCCCTTAGCAGCATTAGTCATTTCTATTACAGTATTTTTATCATTCATTAGCTCCTCCTTCCCCAGCTCTTCCTGCTTTGTTGAATAAGGAGCAGCATTCTTGAGTTATCATTAGCTTACTGGCTCCCCAACTTTTTCCAGGTTTTACCTTCCCATCTACAGTCCCCTACTAGGACTGCACAACTACCTAACTATTCTATTCTGTCCCTATCAACACTACTACATTGGCATTTTATGTATATAAATATATCAAATATACATCTTAGATTTGCACAATATTGCATGTCAAATATATTACAAATTTTTTAAAAATAAATACGAGAACACTGCAAGTTTTTATTTTATCTTCACTTACTCTGATTCTCTTTCCTGATTATTTAGATACAAGTTTCTGACCAATATCATTTTCCTTCTCTTTGAACAACTTCATTTAACATTTTTGAAAGGCAAATCTACTGGCAACAAATTCCCTCAGTTTTTTTTTGTTTTTGTTTGTTTTTGTCTGAGAAAATCTATTTCCTTTTCACTTTTGAAGAATAATTTTTCAGAATACAGTATACTAAGTGGCAGAGCTTTTACTCTTAGCACTCTAACTTTAGCTCCATTCTCTTCTTGTTTGCATGGTTTTTGAGGAGAGGTCAGATATATAATTATTATCTTTGCTTCTCCATAGTAGTGGTTTTCTTCCCTCTGGCTTCTTTCTGTATTTTTACTTTATCTTTGATTTGCTCATGTTTGGACATGGGAAGCATAGATTTACAATTTTGCTTTTTGAGAGGAAGGGAGAGGTTGGGATTTATCCTGCTTTGTGATCTCTGAGTTCCCTGGATCTGTAGCTGGTGTCTGACATTGAATTTGGGAAACACGCAGGCATTATTGTTTCAAATTTGCTTGTATTTCTTTCTGTCTTTCTTCTTCTATTATTCAGATTACATGTAACTTTTGTCATTGTCCCGCAGTTCTTGGATAGTCTATTTTTGTTCAGTCATTTTCCTCCTTGCCTTTCAGTTTTAGAAGTTTATACTGTCATCTCATAAAGATCAAATATACTTTCCTTAGCCATGTTCAGTCTCTAATGCCCTTAGCAGCATTAGTCATTTCTATTACAGTATTTTTATCACTAGGATTCTTTTTAATTCTTAGAGCTTCCTTCTCTATGCTTACATTTATTTATCGAGGAGCAGAGTTTTCCGCCTGTTCTTGTATGCTGTCTGTTTTCCCAAGTAAAGCCTTTAGCATATTAATCACCAGCTGCGTGTGTGTGTGTGTGTGTGTGTGTGTGTGTGTGTGTGTGTGTGTGTGTGTGTGTTGTTTACTCCCAGTCAAATAAGCCTAACATTCATGCCATATTCAATTCTGGTTCTGATGTTAGTTTAATCTCTTCAGACTGTGCTTTTTGCCTTTGTAATTTTTTGTTGAAAGGTGGACGCAATGTACTGAATAAAAGTGACTGTGCTAAATACACTTTTAAGAATGCTTCATGAGGTTTGGGGGGGAAGGGGAAGCATTCTATAACCTTGTGATTAGGTCTCAGTCTTTTGGTGATTCTGTGCCCCTGAACTGTGAGTCATCAGTATTTCTCAGTATTCTCTTACCCTTTAGGTGGAACAGGATGATTCAAGGGGACAGGGTTGGGTATTTCTCTTCCCCTAGGTAGATTCAGTTCAGTTCAGATCAGTCACTCAGTCCTGTCTGACTTTTGTGACCATATACACTGCAGTACATCAGGTTTCCCTGTCTTTCATCATCTTCCAGAGTTTGCTCAAACTCATGTCCACTGACTTAGTGATGACATCTAATCATATCCTCTGTCATCCTCTTCTCCTTCTGCCTTCTATTTTCCAAACATGAATTTTTTATCTTTGATTTGCCCCCATGTTTGGACATGGGAAGCATAGATTTACAATTTTGCTTTTTGAGAGGAAGGGAGAGGTTGGGATTTATCCTGCTTTGTGATCTCTGAGTTCCCTGGATCTGTAGCTGGTGTCTGACATTGAATTTGGGAAACACGCAGGCATTATTGTTTCAAATTTGCTTGTATTTCTTTCTGTCTTTCTTCTTCTATTATTCAGATTACATGTAACTTTTGTCATTGTCCCGCAGTTCTTGGATAGTCTATTTTTGTTCAGTCATTTTCCTCCTTGCCTTTCAGTTTTAGAAGTTTATACTGTCATCTCATAAAGATCAAATATACTTTCCTTAGCCATGTTCAGTCTCTAATGCCCTTAGCAGCATTAGTCATTTCTATTACAGTATTTTTATCACTAGGATTCTTTTTAATTCTTAGAGCTTCCTTCTCTATGCTTACATTTATTTATCGAGGAGCAGAGTTTTCCGCCTGTTCTTGTATGCTGTCTGTTTTCCCAAGTAAAGCCTTTAGCATATTAATCACCAGCTGCGTGTGTGTGTGTGTGTGTGTGTGTGTGTGTGTGTGTGTGTGTGTGTGTGTGTGTTGTTTACTCCCAGTCAAATAAGCCTAACATTCATGCCATATTCAATTCTGGTTCTGATGTTAGTTTAATCTCTTCAGACTGTGCTTTTTGCCTTTGTAATTTTTTGTTGAAAGGTGGACGCAATGTACTGAATAAAAGTGACTGTGCTAAATACACTTTTAAGAATGCTTCATGAGGTTTGGGGGGGAAGGGGAAGCATTCTATAACCTTGTGATTAGGTCTCAGTCTTTTGGTGATTCTGTGCCCCTGAACTGTGAGTCATCAGTATTTCTCAGTATTCTCTTACCCTTTAGGTGGAACAGGATGATTCAAGGGGACAGGGTTGGGTATTTCTCTTCCCCTAGGTAGATTCAGTTCAGTTCAGATCAGTCACTCAGTCCTGTCTGACTTTTTGTGACCATATACACTGCAGTACATCAGGTTTCCCTGTCTTTCATCATCTTCCAGAGTTTGCTCAAACTCATGTCCACTGACTTAGTGATGACATCTAATCATATCCTCTGTCATCCTCTTCTCCTTCTGCCTTCTATTTTTCCAAACATGAAGGGTTTTTTTTTTTACTTTTTTTTTTTTTGCCACTTCTACTGATCTTTAATTTACTTATCTTTGTTATTTGGCCTCTGTGGGCCTTCCATCACAGTGACCTCTCTCGTTGCAGAGCACCAGCTCTGGACGCATGTACTCTAGAGTGCTGGCTGGGTAATTGGGCACATCGGTCCAGCCGCTCTGTGGCATGTGCAGTCTTCCCAGGCCAGGGATCTAACTGGTGCCCCTTGCACTGCAAAGCATTGTCCTTACCTACTGGACCACCAGGGAAGCCCCCAGGGTCTTTTTTTTTTAATGAGTTGGGTCTTTGCATCAGGTGGACAAAATATTGGAGCTTGAGCATTGTTCCTTAATTGACTACTTTGATCTCCTTGCAGTCTAAGGGACTCTCAGGAGTCTTCTCCAACACCATATTTCAAAGACATCAGTTCTTCGTTGCTCAGACTTCTTTATAGTCCAGCTGCCACATCCATACATGACTAAAGTGAAAACCATAGCTTTGATTATATAGACTTTTGTCTGGAAAGTGGTGTCTCTGCCTTTTTTTTTTTTTTTTTTTGCCACTTCTATTGGTCTTTCATTCATTTATCTTTGTTATTTGGCCTGCGTGGGCCTCCCACTGCAGTGGCCTCTCTCACTGCAGAGCACTGGCTCTGAGTGCATGCACTCCAGAGCACTGGCACCTAATTGGACACACCAGTCCAGCTGCTCCACAGCATGTGGGATCTTCCCAGGCCAGGGATTGAACCAGCATCCCTTGCACTGCAACGTGGTGTCCTTACCCACTGGACCACCAGGGAAGCCCTGTCTCTGCTTTTGAATATACTGTCTATGTCTGTCATAACTTTTATTCCAAGGAACAAGCATCTTTTATTAATATCATGGCTGCTGTCACCATCCATAGTGGTTTTGGAGCCCAATAAAATAGTCTGTCACTGTTTCCATTGTTTACCCATCTATTTGCTGGCTCTGATAAAGTAGTTTCTCCTAGGGAAACACTTATTTAGGAGAAAAGAATTCTCTGGAGTATTTACTTATATGCATACACACACACACACACACACACACACACTTTTGGCCTCTTTTGTTGTTTTTTTATTTATTTGTTTGTATTCATATTTATTCTTTGGACTGTGTGGGCCTCCCATTGCAGCGGCACATCTTGTTGCAGAGCACTGGCTCTGGGTGCATGCATTCCAGAGCACTGGCTCATAACCGGACACATCGGTCCAGCTGCTTCATGGCATGTGGGATTCTCCCGGGTCGGGGATTGAACCAGGGTCCCCTGCACTGCAAGGTGGACTCTCTACCCATGGTACCATCTCCTTCTTCCTTCCAAAAGCATGAAGGTTTTAGTTTTTTCTTTTTGTGATATTCACTATGAGAACCTCTTGGAGTTCCTGTGAATCTTGTAAAATTCACAAAAGTGTGAGGTTCCCTCGTGACTGAGTCTCCCTGGAGTTTTTAACTCTCAGAACTGTCAATGGTGGCTCTCTAGTAACTTATCAAATTACAGCTTAGGATCCCTATTCTGGCACTGTTTCCCATGGAGCCTTCTGACACGGTTTCAGCTCTCATAAGTTGTGACTCTTTATATATGCCTGTTTATCTCTCCAATTTCTTTTTTGGGGGGGTTTGCAAAAGTTTGCAACTGTGCCCTCAATTCTCTGCTGGATCTAAGAAGTGTTGTTGATTTTTCAATCTGGTCAGTTCTTTACCTGCTGTAAACTCCTACAATGGAAACTTCTATATGGAAACCAGAAGTTTGCAAAGCATCATTCTAAATTTACATACTATGCTATATCCACTTCTCATATCAAATGGAATGCTTTATCCTTTTCAATAAATTCAAAGATCACTTTAAGATTCTAAGTTGACTTAGCTGAATTTACTAATTCGCTTACTTCCTATTACCACTTCTTGTTTCCTCAAGTACAATTTACATAACTTTGCCTCTGAAGACTGATTTTAGAACTGGAGACCTGGTTTGGATCCTGGGTAAATAAGTTTCACCAAGGAGTTAGAAGATGAGTTAGCAGCTGTGAAAATCCAATGTATCTAGCCTTTCTTAATTCCCATAAAATACTTTAATGTTCCACTGATTGCAAACTCAACTATCTAACCAATATCTAGGTCCTACTTGGCAGGTAGAAAGTTTTGCATGATATTATGCCATTAATTGTATGATAATATTATGTCCATGATTGCAATGTAAATGAAGTAGTAAAAAGCAGCCATGAATGATTAAATGTCAAGGACTAAGAAAATACATTGGAATGACACTGAAGCATAGTGTAACTTTGGAAAGACACCTTTCCAGTGGAAATAAGCAGGCAGTGTATTTAATAAGCAACCTATATTCTTAAGTTCCAGTACTGGAATTGAACTCATTTTTTTTCCACCTAAATGTTCACTTATTTTCAGATTTTGCTAAAACTCAGCTGGAGGAAGAATTTATTTTCAAAGCTTCCACTACCTAGAGTTTCACACTTAAAGTAAAAGTTTCTCTTCTCTTAAGTTTGTAAGTTTTATACAGAAGAACTTGATTGCTTTTCTCTTTCTCTGTTGACCACAGTACTGATTCTCTACTGATTCTACTGGTGAATGTCTTTTGCTTGTACGTCAGTATGACTTCTCTTCATAGGACTCTACAGTGTCGCTAAAGGAGAGCCTGGAGTTGCAGGACACATGGATATACAATCAGGATGAGAAACGGCTGTACACGGTGAGATGCTAGGAACTCGCTAGCCTGGCTATAAGATACTTAGGAGAGGAGAAGAGTAACGGTTCTTGGTGCAAATTTTTCTTTTTTGGGCAACTGTGCCCTCAATTCTCTGCTGGATCTAAGAAGTGTTGTTGATTTTCAATCTGGTCAGTTCTTTACCTGCTGTAAACTCCTACAATGGAAACTTCTATATGGAAACCAGAAGTTTGCAAAGCATCATTCTAAATTTACATACTATGCTATATCCACTTCTCATATCAAATGGAATGCTTTATCCTTTTCAATAAATTCAAAGATCACTTTAAGATTCTAAGTTGACTTAGCTGAATTTACTAATTCGCTTACTTCCTATTACCACTTCTTGTTTCCTCAAGTACAATTTACATAACTTTGCCTCTGAAGACTGATTTTAGAACTGGAGACCTGGTTTGGATCCTGGGTAAATAAGTTTCACCAAGGAGTTAGAAGATGAGTTAGCAGCTGTGAAAATCCAATGTATCTAGCCTTTCTTAATTCCCATAAAATACTTTAATGTTCCACTGATTGCAAACTCAACTATCTAACCAATATCTAGGTCCTACTTGGCAGGTAGAAAGTTTTGCATGATATTATGCCATTAATTGTATGATAATATTATGTCCATGATTGCAATGTAAATGAAGTAGTAAAAAGCAGCCATGAATGATTAAATGTCAAGGACTAAGAAAATACATTGGAATGACACTGAAGCATAGTGTAACTTTGGAAAGACACCTTTCCAGTGGAAATAAGCAGGCAGTGTATTTAATAAGCAACCTATATTCTTAAGTTCCAGTACTGGAATTGAACTCATTTTTTTTCCACCTAAATGTTCACTTATTTTCAGATTTTGCTAAAACTCAGCTGGAGGAAGAATTTATTTTCAAAGCTTCCACTACCTAGAGTTTCACACTTAAAGTAAAAGTTTCTCTTCTCTTAAGTTTGTAAGTTTTATACAGAAGAACTTGATTGCTTTTCTCTTTCTCTGTTGACCACAGTACTGATTCTCTACTGATTCTACTGGTGAATGTCTTTTGCTTGTACGTCAGTATGACTTCTCTTCATAGGACTCTACAGTGTCGCTAAAGGAGAGCCTGGAGTTGCAGGACACATGGATATACAATCAGGATGAGAAACTGCTGTACACGGTGAGATGCTAGGTACTCTGTAGCCTGGCTATAGGATACTGATGAGAGGAGAAGAGAGTTAGGCTCCCAAACAACCTTTAGGACTCCTCTCCTCCTAGGTTTCCTACCCTCACCTGCCTCTCCTCTCCTCTCCTAAGTATCCTATGCTCACTTGCCTCTACTGTCCTCTCCTAGGTTTCCACTGCTCATTGGCATCTCATTTCTCTGAGGTCAGTGAGGAGATGTTGGCAAAGAGAGAAAAGGCAGGAGAGATAGGAGAGTTATTAGAATTAACTATGTTGGTTAATATAAAGAAAGTGCACAGAGTGCTGGGGATTAAAGGTGCAGTACAAGTTTTATAGGATTCATTTAGAGGCTCCTGGAGCAGTGGGCCATTGTCAGGAAGGGTAAAACTGTAGCTCTTTCAAAGGGTGATGTCTTCTGAGAGCTAAGAGGAAAGTAGGAGGCAAGGGTTGTCAGGCAGGTATGTACAGTCATGTTTAGGAAGTAGATTCTAAGAGCCTAGAGTCATAGGTTTGATTCATAGAGTAGGAGAGAGTAGGAGAGTAGATTAGGAGCCTCCTGCAAATGAGACACATGCAGCCCAAATCCAGCTCCTTATGGGTTTCTGTGCTACCTCCTGACCCCCTAGACCAGGCCTTGGATCGCTCAGCTGCCAGGGATGCCCATGTCTTTTGTCTCTGACCCTACCCATCTCTCCCATGGACTCCAGAGCCCCAAAGTCCATAGTCCATCCAGGAGCCAAATGGGGCCCCTACTTCCCTGGAAGGTTCTGTAGATAAGAAATCACTAGGAGTATAGACTCCTCACACTAATTGTTTATTCATTCATTTATTCACTCATTAATTTCTTTACTTAGTTTGGAAATCTTTTGTTTGACTGTGAATCCTCAGAGTCTCTTTTGCAGTTATCATTTATTGATTCGTATGTGTCTGTTTATTTGACATGGGTATTCAGTACATCCCATAAGTTTCCTCCTGTTGAATGACTTCACTTTGTGGATGATTCTACAAGGTCCATGTCGGTGGCTACCGAGAGCCTGGAGTTGCAGGACACATGGATATACAATCAGGATGAGAAACTGCTGTACACGGTGAGATGCTAGGTACTCTGTAGCCTGGCTATAGGATACTGATGAGAGGAGAAGAGAGTTAGGCTCCCAAACAACCTTTAGGACTCCTCTCCTCCTAGGTTTCCTACCCTCACCTGCCTCTCCTCTCCTCTCCTAAGTATCCTATGCTCACTTGCCTCTACTGTCCTCTCCTAGGTTTCCACTGCTCATTGGCATCTCATTTCTCTGAGGTCAGTGAGGAGATGTTGGCAAAGAGAGAAAAGGCAGGAGAGATAGGAGAGTTATTAGAATTAACTATGTTGGTTAATATAAAGAAAGTGCACAGAGTGCTGGGGATTAAAGGTGCAGTACAAGTTTTATAGGATTCATTTAGAGGCTCCTGGAGCAGTGGGCCATTGTCAGGAAGGGTAAAACTGTAGCTCTTTCAAAGGGTGATGTCTTCTGAGAGCTAAGAGGAAAGTAGGAGGCAAGGGTTGTCAGGCAGGTATGTACAGTCATGTTTAGGAAGTAGATTCTAAGAGCCTAGAGTCATAGGTTTGATTCATAGAGTAGGAGAGAGTAGGAGAGTAGATTAGGAGCCTCCTGCAAATGAGACACATGCAGCCCAAATCCAGCTCCTTATGGGTTTCTGTGCTACCTCCTGACCCCCTAGACCAGGCCTTGGATCGCTCAGCTGCCAGGGATGCCCATGTCTTTTGTCTCTGACCCTACCCATCTCTCCCATGGACTCCAGAGCCCCAAAGTCCATAGTCCATCCAGGAGCCAAATGGGGCCCCTACTTCCCTGGAAGGTTCTGTAGATAAGAAATCACTAGGAGTATAGACTCCTCACACTAATTGTTTATTCATTCATTTATTCACTCATTAATTTCTTTACTTAGTTTGGAAATCTTTTGTTTGACTGTGAATCCTCAGAGTCTCTTTTGCAGTTATCATTTATTGATTCGTATGTGTCTGTTTATTTGACATGGGTATTCAGTACATCCCATAAGTTTCCTCCTGTTGAATGACTTCACTTTGTGGATGATTCTACAAGGTCCATGTCGGTGGCTACCGGTGTCCCTATCTCCTGCTACCATGGGTGATGTTTGTTTTTAATGAGAAAGTCATAGTCCACTGTATTTAAGTACCACCTATTGGTGGAGCTTTAGTGACTCATTGGGGATTTGTCTAGTTGTTTCTCATCATAACTTGGGCAGTGCTCGAGGTTTGTTAGGGAGCCTGTGTTTTTTTTTTTTTTTTTTTTGGCAAGAGAAAATAGTTTAATGTGCTTGCAAATAATGTATCACAATTTTTTTTTTTTTGCTTTTACAGAGCTTTGTTGTTTAATATGTATAATCCAAGATTAGTCATGTATGTATATATCCCCGATCCCATGCTCCTCCACCCTTTCCCAGGTCCCCTCATCCTACCCCTCCAGGCTGTCACACAGCCCCTCTGCAGGATCCCCTATTCCCCCGGGGCAATGTCAATAGGTATCTCTTTCACATATGATAGTATATGTTTCCATGTTACTCTTTCCACACCTCTAACCCACTGTTCCTTCCCCACAATGTCTATAAGTGTTTTCTGTCTGTTTCTCCATCGCTTCTCTGTGTGTGTCATCATTACCATCTTACTATATTCCATATACGTGTGTTAGTATACTGTATTTGTCTTTCTTTTTTTTTCTTACTTCACTTTTTATAATAGTTTCTAGATTCATCCACCTCATTAGGACTGATTCTTCTGCATTTCTTTTTACTCTGGAGAAGTACTCCATTGTACATATGTACCAGAGCCTTTTTATCCATTCATTTGTTGATGGACATCTAGGTTGCTTTCATGTTCTAGCTATTGTGTAGAGTGTTGCAATGAACATTGGGATACAGGTGTCTCTTTCAATTTTGATTTCATCTGGGTATAAGCCTAATAGTGGGACTTCTGGGTCATATGATGCTTCTAGTTTTAGGTTTTGAGGAATATCCATACTGTCTTCCATAGTGGCTATATCAATCTACACTCACACCAGCAGTGCAAGAGGGTTCCCTTTTCTCTGCACCCTCTCCAGCATTTATTCTCTGTCAATTTGTTGATGATGGCCATTCTGACTGGTATGAGGTGACACCTCATTGCAGTTTTGATTTGCATTTCTCTAATAATAAGCCACTTTGAGCATCATTTCACCTGTTTTTTTGCCATCTGTATGTTTTCTTTGGAGAGGTGTCTCTTTAGATATTCTTTTCATTTTTTGAATGGGTTTTTCATCTTTCTGGTGTTGAGCTGTCTGAGTTGCTTGTAGATTTTGGAAATTAATTCTTTGTTGTTTCATTTGCTATTATTTTCTCCCATTCTGTGGGTTGTCTGTTCACCTGTTTGTAGTTTCTTTTTCTGTGCAAAAGCTTTTAAGTTTCATTAGGTCCTGGATGTTTATTTTTGTTTTTAGTTACATTATTCTAATAGGGGGATCAGCAAGTCAGAAGACCTTGCCTTGATTTATGTCATTGTGGGTTTTCCCTATGTTATGTTCTAAGAGTTTGATGGTTTCTGGTCTTAATTTAGGTCTTTAACCCATTTTGAGTTGACTTTTATATATGGTGTTATGGAATGTTCTCACTTCATTTTCTTTTGCATGTAGCTGTCCAATTTTCCCAGCACCATTTGTTGAAGAGGCTGTCTTTGTCCCATTTTATATTTTTACCTCCTTTGTCAAAAATAAGGTACCCACAGGTGTGTGGGTTTATCTCTGGGTTCTCTATCTTGTTCCATTGGTCTATAGTTCTGATTTTGTGCCAGTACCATACTGTCTTGACGATTGTTGCTTTGTAATATAGTCTGAAGTTAGGGAGGCTGATCCCTCCAGCTCCATTCTTCCTTTTCAGGATTGTTTGGCTATTCGAAGTCTTTTGTGTTTCCATCTGAACTGCGTTATATTTTGGTCTAGTTCTGTGAAGGATGTCATTGGTAGTTTGATAGGGATTGCATTGAATCTATAGATGATATTTGGTAGCATGGTCATTTTCACAATATTCATTCTTTCAACCCAGGAACATGGGATATCTTTCCATCTGCTTGTGTTGTATTTGATTTCCTTCATTCGCATCTTATAATTTTCTGCTTTTTTGTCAATTTGTTGATGATGGCCATTCTGACTGGTATGAGGTGACACCTCATTGCAGTTTTGATTTGCATTTCTCTAATAATAAGCCACTTTGAGCATCATTTCACCTGTTTTTTTGCCATCTGTATGTTTTCTTTGGAGAGGTGTCTCTTTAGATATTCTTTTCATTTTTTGAATGGGTTTTTCATCTTTCTGGTGTTGAGCTGTCTGAGTTGCTTGTAGATTTTGGAAATTAATTCTTTGTTGTTTCATTTGCTATTATTTTCTCCCATTCTGTGGGTTGTCTGTTCACCTGTTTGTAGTTTCTTTTTCTGTGCAAAAGCTTTTAAGTTTCATTAGGTCCTGGATGTTTATTTTTGTTTTTAGTTACATTATTCTAATAGGGGGATCAGCAAGTCAGAAGACCTTGCCTTGATTTATGTCATTGTGGGTTTTCCCTATGTTATGTTCTAAGAGTTTGATGGTTTCTGGTCTTAATTTAGGTCTTTAACCCATTTTGAGTTGACTTTTATATATGGTGTTATGGAATGTTCTCACTTCATTTTCTTTTGCATGTAGCTGTCCAATTTTCCCAGCACCATTTGTTGAAGAGGCTGTCTTTGTCCCATTGTATATTTTTACCTCCTTTGTCAAAAATAAGGTACCCACAGGTGTGTGGGTTTATCTCTGGGTTCTCTATCTTGTTCCATTGGTCTATAGTTCTGATTTTGTGCCAGTACCATACTGTCTTGACGATTGTTGCTTTGTAATATAGTCTGAAGTTAGGGAGGCTGATCCCTCCAGCTCCATTCTTCCTTTTCAGGATTGTTTGGCTATTCGAAGTCTTTTGTGTTTCCATCTGAACTGCGTTATATTTTGGTCTAGTTCTGTGAAGGATGTCATTGGTAGTTTGATAGGGATTGCATTGAATCTATAGATGATATTTGGTAGCATGGTCATTTTCACAATATTCATTCTTTCAACCCAGGAACATGGGATATCTTTCCATCTGCTTGTGTTGTATTTGATTTCCTTCATTCGCATCTTATAATTTTCTGTGTACAGATCTTTTGTTTCTTTGGGTAGGTTTATTCCTACATATTTTATTCTTTTGGTTGCAATGGTGAATGGGATTGCATCTTTGATTTCGCTTTCTGATTTTTCAGTGTTTGTAGATATGAGTTCAAGTGATTCCTGTGTATTGATTTTGCATCCTATGACTTTGCTGAATTAGTTGATTAGCTCTAGTAGTTTTCTAATGGTATCTTTGGGGTTTTCTATGTGTAAAATCGTGTCATCTGCAAATAGAGAGAGTTTTACTTCTTTTCCCATCTGGATTCCTTTTATTTCTTTCTTTTCTCTTATTGCTGTTGCTAGATCTTTCAGGACTATGTTGAATAGTAGGGGTGAAAGTGGATGTCCTTGTCTTGTTCCTGATCTCAGAGGGAATGCTTTCAGTTTTTCATCATTAAGAATAATGTTCGGGACTTCCCTGGTTGCCCAGTGGTTGAGACTCTCGTGTTCCCAAAACAGGGGGCCCGGGTTCAGTCCCTGGTCGGGGAACTGGATCCCACATGCCACAACTGAGACCCGGTGCAGCCAAATAAATAAATAATTTAAAAAATAAAAGTTTTTTTTTTTATTATTCTTTATTTTAAAGGTTTTACAGAGTTTTGTTGTTCACAGATATGTATGTTCCCAGATCAGTCATATGCATATCCATGGTCCCCATTTGCCCAGATCTCCCCATGCCACCCCTCCAGACCTTCACCCCAAGCCATTGGAAGCACTCCTATTCCCTTAGCTCTATGACACTAGCTTATCTTTTGTCCAGATCTCCCACATGCCACCCGTATCTCGGTCTATTCCTGGTATTGTTTTGATATGCTGATTGGGCTGATCTCAGCTCCATTCTTCCTTTTCAGGATTGTTTGGCTATTCGAAGTCTTTGTGTTTCCATCTGAACTGCGTTATATTTTGGTCTAGTTCTGTGAAGGATGTCATTGGTAGTTTGATAGGGATTGCATTGAATCTATAGATGATATTTGGTAGCATGGTCATTTTCACAATATTCATTCTTTCAACCCAGGAACATGGGATATCTTTCCATCTGCTTGTGTTGTATTTGATTTCCTTCATTCGCATCTTATAATTTTCTGTGTACAGATCTTTTGTTTCTTTGGGTAGGTTTATTCCTACATATTTTATTCTTTTGGTTGCAATGGTGAATGGGATTGCATCTTTGATTTCGCTTTCTGATTTTTCAGTGTTTGTAGATATGAGTTCAAGTGATTCCTGTGTATTGATTTTGCATCCTATGACTTTGCTGAATTAGTTGATTAGCTCTAGTAGTTTTCTAATGGTATCTTTGGGGTTTTCTATGTGTAAAATCGTGTCATCTGCAAATAGAGAGAGTTTTACTTCTTTTCCCATCTGGATTCCTTTTATTTCTTTCTTTTCTCTTATTGCTGTTGCTAGATCTTTCAGGACTATGTTGAATAGTAGGGGTGAAAGTGGATGTCCTTGTCTTGTTCCTGATCTCAGAGGGAATGCTTTCAGTTTTTCATCATTAAGAATAATGTTCGGGACTTCCCTGGTTGCCCAGTGGTTGAGACTCTCGTGTTCCCAAAACAGGGGGCCCGGGTTCAGTCCCTGGTCGGGGAACTGGATCCCACATGCCACAACTGAGACCCGGTGCAGCCAAATAAATAAATAATTTAAAAAATAAAAGTTTTTTTTTTTATTATTCTTTATTTTAAAGGTTTTACAGAGTTTTGTTGTTCACAGATATGTATGTTCCCAGATCAGTCATATGCATATCCATGGTCCCCATTTGCCCAGATCTCCCCATGCCACCCCTCCAGACCTTCACCCCAAGCCATTGGAAGCACTCCTATTCCCTTAGCTCTATGACACTAGCTATCTTTTCCACACATAACTGTATAGGTTTCCTTGTTACTTCCTCCATGCTTCCCCCTCCCTAATTCTTCGCCACGATGTCCCTATGTCTATGCTCTGTCTGGTTTTCCATGAGTTCCCTGTGTGTGATATCAAGACCGTCCTACTAGATTCCATATATGTGTGTTAGTATACTGTATTTGTCTTTCTCTTTTTGACTTACTTCACTTTTTAGGATAGGTTCTAGAGCCAGCCACTTCATTAGGACTGAGTCTTCTGCATTTCTTTTAACAGCTGAGTAGTATTCCATTGTATATATGTACCAGGGCTTCTGGATCCATTCATTCGTCGATGGACATCTAGGTTGCTTCCAAGTTCTGGCTATTGTATAGAGAGCTACGATGAACATTGGGATACAGGTGCTTCTTTCAGTTTTGATTTCATCAGGATATAAGCCTAATAGTGGGATTGTTGGGTCATAGGGTGCTTCTATTTTTAGTTTTTTAAGAAATCTCCATACTGTCTTCCATAGAGGCTGTATCAATCGACACTCCCACCAGCAATGCAAGAGGGTTCCCTTTTCTCCACACCCTCTCCAGCATTTATTGTCTGCAGATTTTTTGATGATGGCCATTCTGACCGGTGTGAGGTGATATCTCATTGTAGTTTTAATTTTCATTTCTCTAATAATAAGCGAGGTTGAGCATTGTTTAATGTGCTTTTGGGCCATCTGTATGTCCTCTTTGGAGAGGCGTCTCTTTAGATCTTTTTCCCATATTTTGATTGGGTTGTTCATTTTTCCTGTGCTGAGTTGTCTGAGTTGCTTGTAGATTTTGCAGATTAATTCTTTGTCTGTTCTTTCATTTGTTCTGATTTTCTCCCACTCTGTGGGGTGTCTGTTGAGCTTTTTTGTAATTTCTTTTGCTATACAAAAGCTTTTAAGTTTCATGAGGTCCCATATGTTCATTTTTCTTTTCAGTTCTGCTATTTTAGTTGGTGGGTCAGAGAAGATCTTGCTTTGATTGATGTCCTTAAGGGTTTTGCCTATATTCTCCTCTAAGAGTTTGATGGTTTCTGGTCTTCCATTTAGGTCTTTAATCCATTTTGAGTTGATCTTAGTGTATGGTGTCAGGGAATGTTCCAATTTCATTTTTTTGCATGTAGCTGTTCAGTTTTCCCAGCACCACTTGTTGAAGAGGCTGTCTTTGTCCCATTTTATAGTTTCTCCTCCTTTATCAAAAATAAGGTACCCATAGGTGCGTGGGTTTATCTCTGGGTTCTCTATCTTGTTCCATTGGTCTATAGTTCTATTTTTGTGCCAATATCATACTGTCTTGAGGACTGTTGCTTTGTAGTAGAGTCTGAAGTTAGGGAGGCTGATCCCTCCAGCTCCGTTTTTCTTTCTCAGAATTGCTTTGGCTATTCGAGGTCTTTTGTATTTCCATATGAACTGTGTTATTCTTTGTTCTAGTTCTGTGAAAAATGTCATTGTTACTTTGATAGGGATTACATTGAATCTGTAGATGATATTTGGTAGTATGGTCATTTTCACAATATTGATTCTTCCGACCCAGGAACATGGAATATCTCTCCATCTGTTTAAGTCTTCTTTAATGTCCCTCATGAGTGTCTTGTAATTCTCTGTGTACAGTTCTTTTGTTTCTTTGGGTAGGTTTATTCCTAGATATTTGATTCTTCTGGTTGCAGTGGTGAAGGGGATTGTGTCTTTGATTTCGTTTTCTGATTTTTCATTGTCTGTGTATAGGAATGCCAGTGATTTCTGTGTGTTGACTTTGTATCCTGCGACTTTGCTGAATTCGTTGATTAGCTCTAGTAGCTTTGCAATAGTGTCTTTGGGATTTTCTATGTATAATATCATATCGTCTGCAAAAAGAGAGAGCTTGACTTCCTCCTTTCCAATCTGGATTCCTTTGATTTCTTTCTCTTCTCTTATTGCCGTTGCTAGAACTTCCAAGACTATGTTGAATAGTAGTGGTGAAAGTGGACACCCCTGTCTTGTTCCTGATCTTAGAGGGAATGCTTTCAGCTTTTCACCGTTGAGGACAATGTTCGCTGTGGGCTTCTCATATATGGCTTTCACTATGTTGAGATAGGTTCCTTCTATGCCCATTTTCTGAAGAGTTTTTATCATGAATGGGTGTTGTACTTTGTCGAAGGCTTTTTCTGCGTCTATTGAGATGATCATGTGATTTTTCTCTCTCAGTTTGTTGATATGGCGTATCACATTGATTGATTTGCGGATGTTGAGGAATCCTTGCATGCCTGGGATGAACCCGACTTGATCATGATGTATGAGTTTTTTGATGTGTCATTGAATTCTGTTTGCTAGGATTTTGTTCAGAATCTTGGCATCTAAGTTCATCAGAGAAATTGGTCTGCAATATTTCCTTTTATCTGTTGTCTTTGCCTGGTTTGGGTATCAGGGTGATGGTGACCTCGTAGAATGTGTTTGGAAGTTTTCCTTCCTGTGCAATTTTTTGGAAGAGTTTTAGAAGGACAGGCATTAGCTCTTCTTTAAATGTTTGGTAGAATTCACCTGTGAAGCCATCCGGCCCTGGGCTTTTATTTTTGGGTAGATTTTTAATCACAGATTCGATTTCTGAGCTTGTGATTAGGTTGTTCAAAGTTTCTGTTTCTTCCTGGCTCAGTCTTGGGAGATTGATCTTCCCCAAGAAACTGTCCATTTCTTTCAGGTTGTCCAGTTTGTTGCCATAGAGTTGCTCATAATAGTCTCTTAGAATCCTTTGGATTTCTGCATTATCTGTTGTAATCTCTCCTTTTTCGTTTTCTGATTTTTCATTGTTTGTGTATAGGAATGCCAGTGATTTCTGTGTGTTGACTTTGTATCCTGCGACTTTGCTGAATTCGTTGATTAGCTCTAGTAGCTTTGCAATAGTGTCTTTGGGATTTTCTATGTATAATATCATATCGTCTGCAAAAAGAGAGAGCTTGACTTCCTCCTTTCCAATCTGGATTCCTTTGATTTCTTTCTCTTCTCTTATTGCCGTTGCTAGAACTTCCAAGACTATGTTGAATAGTAGTGGTGAAAGTGGACACCCCTGTCTTGTTCCTGATCTTAGAGGGAATGCTTTCAGCTTTTCACCGTTGAGGACAATGTTCGCTGTGGGCTTCTCATATATGGCTTTCACTATGTTGAGATAGGTTCCTTCTATGCCCATTTTCTGAAGAGTTTTTATCATGAATGGGTGTTGTACTTTGTCGAAGGCTTTTTCTGCGTCTATTGAGATGATCATGTGATTTTTCTCTCTCAGTTTGTTGATATGGCGTATCACATTGATTGATTTGCGGATGTTGAGGAATCCTTGCATGCCTGGGATGAACCCGACTTGATCATGATGTATGAGTTTTTTGATGTGTCATTGAATTCTGTTTGCTAGGATTTTGTTCAGAATCTTGGCATCTAAGTTCATCAGAGAAATTGGTCTGCAATATTTCCTTTTATCTGTTGTCTTTGCCTGGTTTGGGTATCAGGGTGATGGTGACCTCGTAGAATGTGTTTGGAAGTTTTCCTTCCTGTGCAATTTTTTGGAAGAGTTTTAGAAGGACAGGCATTAGCTCTTCTTTAAATGTTTGGTAGAATTCACCTGTGAAGCCATCCGGCCCTGGGCTTTTATTTTTGGGTAGATTTTTAATCACAGATTCGATTTCTGAGCTTGTGATTAGGTTGTTCAAAGTTTCTGTTTCTTCCTGGCTCAGTCTTGGGAGATTGATCTTCCCCAAGAAACTGTCCATTTCTTTCAGGTTGTCCAGTTTGTTGCCATAGAGTTGCTCATAATAGTCTCTTAGAATCCTTTGGATTTCTGCATTATCTGTTGTAATCTCTCCTTTTTCGTTTTTGATTTTGTTGATCTGGTTCTTCTCCCTCTTTTTCTTGATGAGTCTGGCCAGAGGCTTGTCAATTTTGTTTACCTTTTCAAAGAACCAGATTTTTGTTTTATTTATTTGAACTATAGTTTCTTTCATCTCTTTCTGATTTATTTCTGCCCTAGTCTTTATAATTTCTCTTCTTCTGCTGGCTTTGGGATGTTTCTGTTCTTCTTTTTCCAATTGTTTTAAGCGGAGGGTTAGGTCATCTGCTTCATATTTTCCTAGTTTCTTGAGGTGGGATTATATTGCTATAAATTTCCCCCTTAGGACTGCTTTTGCAGTATCCCATAAGTTTTGCACGGTTGTATATTCATTGTCATTTTCTTCTAGGAATTTTTTAATTTCTCCTTTGATTTCCTCAGTGATCAGTTGGTTTTTTAGGTAAGTGTTGTTTAATCGCCATGTGTTTGTATTTTTAGTGGTTTTTTTCCTGTGATTGATCTGTAGTCTCATTGCATTGTGGTCCTAGAAGATGGTTGATATAATTTCAGTTTTCTTGAATTGACTGAGGTTAGATTTGTGGCCCAAGATGTGGTCTATCTTGGAGAATGTTCCATGAGCACTTGAGAAGAAAGTGTATTCTTCTGCTTTTTGATGGAACATCCTAAAGATATCGATGAGGTTCATCTTTTCTAGTGTGGCGTTTAAGGCTTGTGTTTCTTTATTAATTTTCTGTTTAGATGATCTATCCATTGGTGTGAGAGGAGTGTTAAAGTCTCCTACTATTATTTTGTTATTATTGATTTCTACTTTTAAGTCTGAAAGTATCTGTCTTGTGTATTGTGGTACCCCTGTGTTGGGTGCATAGATGTTCATGACTGTTATGTCTTCCTCTTGGATAGATCCTTTAATCATGATGTAGTGACCTGCCTTGTCTCTTAGAATCTTCTTTACTTTAAAATCTATTTTGCCTGATATGAGAATTGCTACTCACAGCTGAGACCTGGTGCAGCCAAATGAATATATAATTTAAAAAATAAAAGTTTTTTTTTTTTTTTTTAAAAAGAATAATGTTCACTGTGGACTTCTCATATATGACTTTCACCATGTTGAGGTAGGTTCTTTGTATGGCCATTTTTTAAAGATTTTTTTTTTTTGTTCCTAAATGGGTTTTGGATTTTGTCAAAAGCCTTTTCTGCATCTATTGAGATTATCATGTGTTTTTTGTCTTTCAATTTGTTGATATGGTGTATCACATTGATTTGCAGATATTGAAAAATCTTTGCATGCCTAACATAAACCCAGTTTGATCATGATGTATGAGTTTTTTTGGACATATTGTTGAATTCTGTTTGCTAGGATTTTGTTGATGATTTTGGTGTCTAAATTCATCAGTGATATTGGTCTATAACTTTCAGTTCTTTGTGTTGTCTTTACCTGGCTTTGGTATCGGGGTGATTAAAGCCTTGTCGAATGTCTTTGTGAGTTTTCCTTCCTGTCCAATTTTTTTAAAAAGTTTTAGAAGAATAGGCATTAGTTCTTCATTAAATGTTCTGTAGAATTCACCCGTGAAGCCATCTGGGCCTGGGCTTTTATTTTGGGGTAGATTTATGAGCATAAATTTGATTTCTGCACTTGTGATTGGGTTGTTCATATTTTCTATTTCCTGCTGGCTCAGTCTTGGAAGATTAATCTTCCCTAATAAACTACTCATTTCTTCCAGGTTGTCCAGTTTTTTGCCATAGAGTTGTTCATAGTAATCTCTTATAATCCATTGTATTTCTGCATTATCTTTTGTAATCTCTTCTTTTCATTTTTGATTTTGTTGATCTGGTTCATCTCTCTTTTTTGTTGATGAATCTGGCTTGCAGTATGTCAGTTTTGTTTATCTTTTTGATGAACCATCTTTTGGTTTTATTTATGCTTTACTATTGTTTCTTTCATTTCTTTTTATTTATTTCTGCTCTGATCTTTATGATTTCTCTTCTTCTGCTAACCTTGGGGTTTTATTGTTTCTCCAGTTGTTTTAAGTGTAGTATTAGTCTGTCTGTTTGATGTTTTTCTTCATTTTTGAGATAGGATTGTATTGCTATAGACTTCTCTCTTAGAACTGCTTATGTGGTATCCCACAGGTTTTGTGTTCATTATCGTCTTCCTCTAGGAATTTTTTAAAAATTTCTCCTTTGATTTGTTTGGTGATCAGTTTGTATTTTAGATTTGTGTTACTTAATGTACACCTGCTTATGTGGGTTTTTGGTGGGTTTTTTTTTTTTTTCATTTTTTGTTTCTTGTAATTGATATCTGCTCTCATTGCATTGTGGTCAGAAAAGGTGGTTGATATAATTTCAATTTTCTTGAATTGACTGAGGTTTGACTTGTGGCCCAAGATGTGGTCAATCCTGGAGAATGTTCCATGAGCACTTGAAAAGAAAGTGTGTTCTTCTGCTTTTGGGTGGAAGGTTCTAAAGATATCAATGAGGTCATTATCTTCTAGTGTATCATTTAAAGCTTCTGTTTCCCGCCTAATCTTCCGTTTTGATGATCTGTCCATTGATGTAATAGGGGTGCTAAAGTCTCCTACTATTATTGTGTTATTGTCAATTTCTTCTTTTATGTCTGAAAGTATTTATCTTGTGTATTGGGGTGCTCCTGTGTTGTGTGCATAATATTTATAATTGTTATGTCTTCCTCTTGAAAAGGTCCCTTGATCATCATGTAGTGGCCAGGCTTGTCTCTTAAAATCTTCATTACTTTAATGACTATTTTGACTGCTATGAAGTTTGCTATACTGGTTTTCTTTATATTTCCATTTGCATGGAATATATTTTCCATCCTTTCACTTTTAATCTATAATTGCCTTTAGATCTAAAGTGGGTGTCTTGTAGACAGCGTATATATGGGTGTTGTTTTTGTATCCATTCAGCCAGTCTGTGTCTTTTAGTTGGGCATTCAGTCCATTTACATTTAAGGTAATTATTGATACAAATGATCCTATTGTGATCTTCTTAAATGGTGTGGTTGGTTGGTTAGTTTTGTAGATCTTTTTATTCTCCTGTATTTGTTGTCTATAGAAGTCCCTTTAACACTTGTAAAGCTGGTTTTGTGGTACAGAATTCTCTTAGTTCTTGCTTATCTGTAAAGCTTTTGATTTCTCCATCAATTCTGAATGAGGTCTTTGATGGGTAGAGTATTCTCGGTTGTACATTTTTCTCTTTCAGCGCTTTAAAATTGTCTTGCCATTCTCTTCTGGCCTGCAGGGTTTCTATTGAGAGGTCAGCCATTAGTCGTATAGGATTTCCCTTGTATGTTACCTGTTGTTTGTCCCTAGCAGCTCTAAGGATTCTGTCTTTGTTTTTAGTCTGTGTTAGATTGATTAATATGTGTTTTGGCATGTTTCTGCTAGGATTTATCCTGTATGGGACTCTCTGTGCTTCTTGTACTTGATTGACTATTTCCTTTCCCATGTTGGGGAAGTTTTCAACTGTAATATCTTCAAAAATCTTTTCATATCCTTTCCTCTTCTCTTCTTCTGGGATCCCTATTATTTGGATGTTGGCGCATTTGATATTATCCCAGAGGTCTGTGAGACTGTCCTCAGTTCTTTTCACTCTTTGCTCTTTTTCTGTTCTTCAGCCATTATTTCTACCATTCTGTCTTCCAGCTTGCTCATTTTCATTCTTCTGCTCATATACTCTACTATTAAGTCTTCTTTTATGTCTGAAAGTATTTATCTTGTGTATTGGGGTGCTCCTGTGTTGTGTGCATAATATTTATAATTGTTATGTCTTCCTCTTGAAAAGGTCCCTTGATCATCATGTAGTGGCCAGGCTTGTCTCTTAAAATCTTCATTACTTTAATGACTATTTTGACTGCTATGAAGTTTGCTATACTGGTTTTCTTTATATTTCCATTTGCATGGAATATATTTTCCATCCTTTCACTTTTAATCTATAATTGCCTTTAGATCTAAAGTGGGTGTCTTGTAGACAGCGTATATATGGGTGTTGTTTTTGTATCCATTCAGCCAGTCTGTGTCTTTTAGTTGGGCATTCAGTCCATTTACATTTAAGGTAATTATTGATACAAATGATCCTATTGTGATCTTCTTAAATGGTGTGGTTGGTTGGTTAGTTTTGTAGATCTTTTTATTCTCCTGTATTTGTTGTCTATAGAAGTCCCTTTAACACTTGTAAAGCTGGTTTTGTGGTACAGAATTCTCTTAGTTCTTGCTTATCTGTAAAGCTTTTGATTTCTCCATCAATTCTGAATGAGGTCTTTGATGGGTAGAGTATTCTCGGTTGTCCATTTTTCTCTTTCAGCGCTTTAAAATTGTCTTGCCATTCTCTTCTGGCCTGCAGGGTTTCTATTGAGAGGTCAGCCATTAGTCGTATAGGATTTCCCTTGTATGTTACCTGTTGTTTGTCCCTAGCAGCTCTAAGGATTCTGTCTTTGTTTTTAGTCTGTGTTAGATTGATTAATATGTGTTTTGGCATGTTTCTGCTAGGATTTATCCTGTATGGGACTCTCTGTGCTTCTTGTACTTGATTGACTATTTCCTTTCCCATGTTGGGGAAGTTTTCAACTGTAATATCTTCAAAAATCTTTTCATATCCTTTCCTCTTCTCTTCTTCTGGGATCCCTATTATTTGGATGTTGGCGCATTTGATATTATCCCAGAGGTCTGTGAGACTGTCCTCAGTTCTTTTCACTCTTTGCTCTTTTTCTGTTCTTCAGCCATTATTTCTACCATTCTGTCTTCCAGCTTGCTCATTCATTCTTCTGCCTCATATACTCTACTATTAAGTTCTTCTATAGTATCTTTAAGTTCATCAGTTGAGTCGTTTGTCTCTTTTAGTTGTTTTCTAATTTCCTGCATGTCTTTCTCCAGTGCATCAATTCTCTCTATTATTCTATTTTCAGAGTTTTGAATCATCCTTATTATCACTCGTCTGAATTCTCTTTCTGATGGTTTGTCTATTTCTTCTTTGGTCATTTGGGTCTGTATATTTATAGTCTGTTCCTTCATTTGTGTGCTGTTTCTCTGTCTCTTCATTTTTATGTGTTTTTATGTTTTATATTTGAGTGTTGGTATTAGTGTTTTCTCTCAGTGATTCCTAATTTTGTCATTTGACCAGTGTGTGGAGTGTCCATTTGTGATTTGTTATGGCATTCCATGGTATTAGTCCAAAAATAATCATGTGAGAGACAAAAGGCATAGCCCTGATAACTGGCAATTATAAAATTGTGCCACTATTATCAAACATCATGGAAAGACATACATATGTATCCATAACCAAATCCAGATGGTCTAAAAGATAACATACAGGAGATTATTCTGGAAAATGATGCAACCAAAGCTGACACCGAACTGTTAATATCTAACCTAACTGAAATACTTTCTGGCTAGCAAAACTGAACAACATCCCAATGGGAGAAATGCTAATTAAAGCAGTTACTCACTAGCAAATATAGTTGGGAATAGAAGGAGGAGAATGGATAGGTAATGAGGAGAAATAGGATCATGGTGCAGTGTTATGCAGGGAAAGAGAGAAGATTTATATATAAGAAGATTTACTATAGCAGGAAGAAAGCAATAAAGACATCAAGGAAAGGAATAGTTATAAAGAGATTAGCAGTAGGTATTTTAATTTATAAGAGTTAACATGACAAGTGATAATTGTGGCTAATAAATAAAAAAGAAAAATAATAAGCAGGGACCAAGACAAAGAGAACAACACCAAAAAAGAAAGAAAGAAAAGAAAAGAAAAAAGTCAAACATTTCAAGACAAAGCAAAAGAAAAAAAAAATTCCCTTCCTGGTTCTTAGTTGTGACCTTCTCTTATCCTTTGTGTGTGGATCACCAACGATGCTCACTCTGTGTTGCCCCACCAGGCGGATGCGCAGGTCTCTCGCTTCTTTTCTCCCACCAGGCCACCATGTGGGTCTCTCACTCCACGTTCCAAGCCTGTGCATTTTGACTGAAGGTCTGAGTGTACAGGCCAAGGTGCAGGTATCTCACCTTCTAGGCTTAGCTTGGTTTTCCCCATTTCTTCAGACATTCAGAGCCTGACCTTTAAACTGACTGCTGCCATGTAGTAGCTTCTCTGACCTGCTCTGTGCATTCATATAAATCCAGACCCCCTTCCCATTTTTCCTTAGGAGCCATGTAATGCTGGCCATTGTGAGCAGTGGGATTTTGCTTCCCACTGTCATTTAGACTGGCATTCCCAGAGGATTTAGGGATGTTGAGCATCTTATTTTTTTGAGTGTATGGCTCTGTTTTTCTTTTTAGGCTTTTCACGTTTTTGTTGTTGTTGTTGTTATTGTTGCTGTTGTTTGATTTAAAGGGCTGCATGGAGGATTCCATTTGTCAGTAGGGCTCCTGAGGTCGGATGTGTGTGGAATGTATTTTTCTGGTGGCAGCCCAAGGATATCTGGGAAGGCTACTGTCCTTGGGATGCCCCAGCAGTGTGAAGTGAGGCCCCTGGAGCAAGGATGATCCAGTTATAGCTGCAGATGATGTCCACATGGTGGCAGCCCTTTCCCGTGCCTACTCTTGGTTCCCAGGGCCAAGGGAAACTTCTGGCCAGTGGGCTTCCTGGGCTGTGAAATCAGGTGGAATGTGCCTCAGTAAGCATGAAAGGGCTTGATTTCATGTCTTGTTCCCCCTCAAGCATTGCACACTTTCTGCCCACACTCATCGCTTCAGGGCCACAGAACATTGCTGAGGGGACAGAGCTGCTAGGAGGCTGCAGTCTCAAGTAGATGTGATGAGCTGGGGACTCCTGCAACAGACAGGTTGAGGCTCTTTGTATCTGCCTCGAAATTCCTTGAGGCCTTAATGTCAGGCTGGCTTCTTGTCCCTGCCAGGCATAGCACAGTGGTGTTCTTTAAGCAGTGGTCAGTGCAGGGTATTTGCAAACATATCTGTCTACCTTTCTATATCTACCTCTATGTACAGATATCTATATATCTATCACAATACATATAGGTATCTGTATATCTATCTATGCACAGGAACATCTACAAATCTATATATCTGTCTATGCATATAGATATATGTCTATTGATAGAGATATCTATAGATCAATCTATGCATAAATGTCTATATATCTATAATTTATTATAGAGATATCTGGATGTCTCTCTCTAGATATCAATGAATCTTTCTCCATGCAGAGAGATATCTAGGTGTCTGTCTCTGCGTAGAGATATCTATATCTCTCTCTCTACCTATGTAAATGTATATCTATCTTTCTCTATCTCAATGCATATAGACAACAATATATCTACCTGTATGTATATGACTATATCTATGCATATAGACATCTATCTATACTTATGCATATAGATAGCTATCTCTTGAGATGTCTATGTATTTAGATATCTATCTATATCTTAGTATCTATATCTTAGTATCTAGACATCACTCTGTAGATATCTATGTATCTCTCTATACATAAAGAGGTATCAAGGCATCTCTCTCTGCCTAGGGATATCTATGTGTGTCTCTCTTTGTATATGTATACCTGTATTTCTATATATCTCTCTGCATATAGATATCTATATATTGCTCTACTGACATAGCTGTCCCTTCATCTGTCTCTGTGCATACATAGATCTATGTAGCTGTGCATACAGACACGTATGTGTCTATATCTATCTATGTCAATAGATATGTATATCTGTCAGTTTAAATAGATATCTATATATTTATCCCTCTCTTCATATATAGATATCTTGATGGCTTTTCCTCTGCATAGAGGCATCTATCTGTCTCTCTCTCTCTAGGTAGAGAAATATCTCAATGCCTTGGGGGATACTTTTTAGTCCAGACCCTCTTCCCTTTTTTCTTTCAGCCATCAGTGTTCCTGGCATAGTTGAGTGGTGGGATTCTGCTTCCCACTATTCTATCGATTGGTATTCCTGTAGCTCTTATGGATGTTGAGCCTCTGGTTTTGTTAGTCTGGTTTGGGTGTTTCCTGTGATTTTTGAGGTGGCTCTTTGTATCTGCCTCGAAATTCCTTGAGGCCTTAATGTCAGGCTGGCTTCTTGTCCCTGCCAGGCATAGCACAGTGGTGTTCTTTAAGCAGTGGTCAGTGCAGGGTATTTGCAAACATATCTGTCTACCTTTCTATATCTACCTCTATGTACAGATATCTATATATCTATCACAATACATATAGGTATCTGTATATCTATCTATGCACAGGAACATCTACAAATCTATATATCTGTCTATGCATATAGATATATGTCTATTGATAGAGATATCTATAGATCAATCTATGCATAAATGTCTATATATCTATAATTTATTATAGAGATATCTGGATGTCTCTCTCTAGATATCAATGAATCTTTCTCCATGCAGAGAGATATCTAGGTGTCTGTCTCTGCGTAGAGATATCTATATCTCTCTCTCTACCTATGTAAATGTATATCTATCTTTCTCTATCTCAATGCATATAGACAACAATATATCTACCTGTATGTATATGACTATATCTATGCATATAGACATCTATCTATACTTATGCATATAGATAGCTATCTCTTGAGATGTCTATGTATTTAGATATCTATCTATATCTTAGTATCTATATCTTAGTATCTAGACATCACTCTGTAGATATCTATGTATCTCTCTATACATAAAGAGGTATCAAGGCATCTCTCTCTGCCTAGGGATATCTATGTGTGTCTCTCTTTGTATATGTATACCTGTATTTCTATATATCTCTCTGCATATAGATATCTATATATTGCTCTACTGACATAGCTATCCCTTCATCTGTCTCTGTGCATACAGAGATCTATGTAGCTTTGCATACAGACACGTATGTGTCTATATCTATCTATGTCAATAGATATGTATATCTGTCAGTTTAAATAGATATCTATATATTTATCCCTCTCTTCATATATAGATATCTTGATGGCTTTTCCTCTGCATAGAGGCATCTATCTGTCTCTCTCTCTCTAGGTAGAGAAATATCTCAATGCCTTGGGGGATACTTTTTAGTCCAGACCCTCTTCCCCATTTTTCTTTCAGCCATCAGTGTTCCTGGCATAGTTGAGTGGTGGGATTCTGCTTCCCACTATTCTATCGATTGGTATTCCTGTAGCTCTTATGGATGTTGAGCCTCTGGTTTTGTTAGTCTGGTTTGGGTGTTTTTCCTTGGTTTTGATTTTTGTTTGAGAAGAGGTGATTGGCCCATGACCCTTGTCCATGGGCCTTCTGAATGTCAGATGTGTTTGGTATACACATCTTTCTCTAGGGATGGCCCGAGGATATCTCCTAGGGCTGACTGTCTGGAAGAGACTCCCAAGCTTTGTGGAACCGAGGCACCTTGAGCACAGATTTTCCAGTTATAGTTTCATACAATATCCACAAGGTGGCAGCACTTGTGATTGCACTATAGCCTATGACCTCACTAGACCTCTACGAACTCAAAATAATCTGATTATGACCTCCCTAGAGCCCTCTATGACTTTGCTCTAACCCGACTATGACCTCACTCAAAATCAACTATGACATCACTCTACCCTACTGTGACCTAACTATAACCTGATTGTAGAGTGATGATGACGTCACCTCATTGAAGAGTGACGATGACATCTGAATCCTAAGATGACCTTACTATAACCTGAACTCAACACAGACTGACTATAACATCTCCGTAACCTACTATCATCTCACTGTCACCAGATTATGACCTCCTCGTAGACTAATTATGACCTCCCTATAGCCAGACTGTGGCATCACTATAGCATGATGATGACTGCATTATAGCCTAGAGCCTTACTTTGCGTTTACTGCAACTTGTTTATGATCTCACTGCAGACTGATTATGTCTGCCTCTCTCTAGGCATAGGGATATCTCATATATGTAGGAGTGTAGGAGTGTAGAAGTGTACTCCTGGCTCAGTGGGCCAGAGCAAATCATCCTCACTAAGCTCCTGCGTGAGACATATGGAGTCAAGACTCAATTCTGCAGGGTCTCTCATGCTCCCTCCTGGCTGCCCAGAGCCTCCCTCAGATCAGCCAGCTGCCAGCAGTGCCTTAGCAGTTGTTGCTTCCCAGGCCCATATCTCCAAGGACCCCGGACACCCAAGGCCTGTAGCTCCTCCAGGGGCCAAATTGGTTCCCTTCATCTGTGGGTAGGTTCTGTGGATAAGAAACATGCAGGAGTAGAGAAATGGAGAAGCGGAGGAGTAGAGGAGGAGTGCAGGAATTGAGGAGTATGCTTCTACTTGAATGAGCCTGGGCTCATGGCCCTCACTAGCCTCCTTTGGATGATCCCCTTGCAGCAAACAGCCAGTGCCTCAGGGTTCCCGTACTGTTCCTGGACACCCAGGCCCTGCCTCAGATCAGCCCTCCACCTGTGTTAGTTCTTACTGTTGTCTCTGCCCAGACTCATCGCTCGAAGGGACCCCAGAAACCCAAGGACCATAGCTCCTCCAGGGGCTGAATGGGCCCCCTACTTCCCTGGGCAGGTTCTGTGGATACTAAACATGTACTAGTGTAGGAGTTTGCTCCTGGCTCATTGCACCGGTGTTCATGGCTTTCACTAGCCTTGTGTGGTAGAGCCACTTGGAGCCAGGAACCAGGTACTCAGGCTCCCCATCCCCTCATGTGCTGCCCAGTACTGCCACCAGGGGGCCCCGGCCACTTGGAGCCAAAGAACGTCACCTCATTGAAGAGTGACGATGACATCTGAATCCTAAGATGACCTTACTATAACCTGAACTCAACACAGACTGACTATAACATCTCCGTAACCTACTATCATCTCACTGTCACCAGATTATGACCTCCTCGTAGACTAATTATGACCTCCCTATAGCCAGACTGTGGCATCACTATAGCATGATGATGACTGCATTATAGCCTAGAGCCTTACTTTGCGTTTACTGCAACTTGTTTATGATCTCACTGCAGACTGATTATGTCTGCCTCTCTCTAGGCATAGGGATATCTCATATATGTAGGAGTGTAGGAGTGTAGAAGTGTACTCCTGGCTCAGTGGGCCAGAGCAAATCATCCTCACTAAGCTCCTGCGGACGAGACATATGGAGTCAAGACTCAATTCTGCAGGGTCTCTCATGCTCCCTCCTGGCTGCCCAGAGCCTCCCTCAGATCAGCCAGCTGCCAGCAGTGCCTTAGCAGTTGTTGCTTCCCAGGCCCATATCTCCAAGGACCCCGGACACCCAAGGCCTGTAGCTCCTCCAGGGGCCAAATTGGTTCCCTTCATCTGTGGGTAGGTTCTGTGGATAAGAAACATGCAGGAGTAGAGAAATGGAGAAGCGGAGGAGTAGAGGAGGAGTGCAGGAATTGAGGAGTATGCTTCTACTTGAATGAGCCTGGGCTCATGGCCCTCACTAGCCTCCTTTGGATGATCCCCTTGCAGCAAACAGCCAGTGCCTCAGGGTTCCCGTACTGTTCCTGGACACCCAGGCCCTGCCTCAGATCAGCCCTCCACCTGTGTTAGTTCTTACTGTTGTCTCTGCCCAGACTCATCGCTCGAAGGGACCCCAGAAACCCAAGGACCATAGCTCCTCCAGGGGCTGAATGGGCCCCCTACTTCCCTGGGCAGGTTCTGTGGATACTAAACATGTACTAGTGTAGGAGTTTGCTCCTGGCTCATTGCACCGGTGTTCATGGCTTTCACTAGCCTTGTGTGGTAGAGCCACTTGGAGCCAGGAACCAGGTACTCAGGCTCCCCCATCCCCCTCATGGCTGCCCAGATCCTGCCTCAGATCACACTGCCACCAGCGGTGGTCCTGGCCGTTGTCTCTGCCTGGGCACACCTCTTGCAGGGACCTCAGACTCCAAAGGCCTATAGATCCTCCAAGTGCTGAATGGGTCACCTAGATCTGAGAGCAGCTTCTGTGGATAAGAAACGTTTAGGAGTGGAGGACTGGAGGAGGAATGCAGGAGGATTTGTGGAGGAGTAGAGGAGTATGTTCTCACTAGCCTCCTGCAGTTGAGTCACTTGAAGCCAAGACCCAGATCCTCAGAGTCTCTCAAGTCCCTCCTGGCCACCCAGACACTTCCTTGTATCACTCCTTCACCTATGGTGGTCATGGCTGTTGTCTCTGCTTGAATCCATTTCTTGTGGAGACCCAGCTCACCAAATGACCATAGGTCCTTCAGGGGCTGGATGGGTACCATTCGTCCCTGGGCAGGTTCTGTGCAGTACAAATGGGTAGGAATGTAGTTATGTAGGAATACAAGAGTGTAAGAGTATAGGAGTGCACTCCTGGATCATTGAGCTGGAGATCATGGCCCTCACTAGCCTCCTGCAGTTGAGCCACTTGGAGCTAAGACCCAGCTCATCAAGAGTTCCTTTACCCCTCCTGGCTTCCAAACTCTGCCTTGGATCATCACTACGCCTGTGGTGGCCCTTACTGTTGTCTCTGCCCAGATCCATATCTCACAGTGACCCTTGAATTCAAGGGCCATAGCTCCTCAGGGGCCAAATGGGCCCCTTTCTTCCCTGTGCAGGTTCTGTGGATAAGAAATGTGTAGGAGTGGCAGAGTGGAGCAGGGGAGAAGTGCAGGTGGAATGGAAGAGGAGAGTAAGAGTGGAGGAATGTGCTCCTGGCTCATTGAGCCAGAGGTAACGGCCTTCACTAGCATCCTGTGGTTGAGCCACTTGGAGCCAAGACCTAGCTCCTCAGGGGTTCCTGTGCCCCTCCTGGCTGCCAGGACCCTGCTTTGGATCACCCCGTTGCCTATGGTGGCCATGGATGTTGCCTTAGACCACACCCATCTCTCTCACAGACACTGGAATCCCAAGGACCATAGATCCTTTGTGGGCTGAATGTGGCCCCGATTCCCTGGGAAGTTTCTGTGGACAAGAAACGTGTAGATGTGCAAACATTTAGGAATGTTTGAGTGTAACAGTGTAGGAGTGTGCTCCTGACTCACTGAGCCAGAACTCATGGCCCTCACTAGCCTCCTGCAGTTGAGCCACTTGGAGCTAAGACCCAGCTCATCAAGAGTTCCTTTACCCCTCCTGGCTTCCAAACTCTGCCTTGGATCATCACTACGCCTGTGGTGGCCCTTACTGTTGTCTCTGCCCAGATCCATATCTCACAGTGACCCTTGAATTCAAGGGCCATAGCTCCTCAGGGGCCAAATGGGCCCCTTTCTTCCCTGTGCAGGTTCTGTGGATAAGAAATGTGTAGGAGTGGCAGAGTGGAGCAGGGGAGAAGTGCAGGTGGAATGGAAGAGGAGAGTAAGAGTGGAGGAATGTGCTCCTGGCTCATTGAGCCAGAGGTAACGGCCTTCACTAGCATCCTGTGGTTGAGCCACTTGGAGCCAAGACCTAGCTCCTCAGGGGTTCCTGTGCCCCTCCTGGCTGCCAGGACCCTGCTTTGGATCACCCCGTTGCCTATGGTGGCCATGGATGTTGCCTTAGACCACACCCATCTCTCTCACAGACACTGGAATCCCAAGGACCATAGATCCTTTGTGGGCTGAATGTGGCCCCGATTCCCTGGGAAGTTTCTGTGGACAAGAAACGTGTAGATGTGCAAACATTTAGGAATGTTTGAGTGTAACAGTGTAGGAGTGTGCTCCTGACTCACTGAGCCAGAACTCATAGCCCTCATTAGCCTCCTGCGGTTGAGCCACTTGGAGCCAAGACGCAGTTCCTCAGGGATTCTTGTGACCCCTCCAAGTCGCACAGACCTTTCCTCGCATCACCCAGCTGCCACTGGTGGCCCTGGCTGTCATCTCTGTGCAGACCCAACTCTCCTGGGGACACCAGGCACCCAAGGTCCATAACTCCTCCAGGGGCCTAATGGGCTCCCTACAACCCAGGGCAGGTTCTGTTGATAATAAACGTGTAGGAGTCTAGGCTACTCACACTGATTATTCCTTGCTTGATTTATTCATCCATTGATTTCTTTACTTACTTTTGGAAGTCATGTGTTTGCCTCTGAAATCTCAGAGTCTCTTTTCTGGTTGCCCTTTGTGGATTTGTTTGTGTATGTTCATTTGATATGGACATACCGTGCATCCCAGAAGCTTCAACCTGTTGACTGACTTCACTTTGTGGAGGCAGGAGTGCAGTACACGTTTTGTGGGATTAGGGTACAGGAGTCTTGAGCACTGGGCCATTATCAGGACGGGTTGAATCTATGGCTCTTTCAAAGGAGAATCTCTTCTGAGAGCTATGAGGGAAGGAGAAGGCAAGTGTTGTCAGGACTTTTGGTAGGGTAGTGCTTAGGGAGAATCTTCAGAAAGCCTAGGGTCATGGGGTCAGGGCAGTAGGGAGAAGTCTAGTATTTATTTATGATTTATTTCCTTTTGAGAATCCTGTGTTTGATTCTGAAATTTCAGGGTCACTCATCTTTTGGGCATTTCTTGACTCAAATGTGTATGTTCATTTGGTATGGACAAACAGGGCATACCATGTGCTTCCTCCTGTTGAATGCCTTCTCTTTGTGGATGATCCTACAATGTTCAATAATACTGTGGGTTCAGTGGATTTTCTTGGATGAAGTGGCCTTTAGTATTACGTGGCTGTGACTGGGGTATTTCCATTACATAAGCAGCATTATTGAGATTCTCATACAGACTGCTCAGTTTATTCCAGGCTCCTCATAGTGTCTATTTCTTTCTTTATTTAATTTTTTTCTATTGATCTTTCATTTATTTATCTTTGTTCTTTGGCCTGTGTGGGCCTCCCATCGCAGTGGCCTGTCTCATCGCAGAGCACCGACTCTGGGCACATGCACTCCAGAGCTCTGGCTCGGTAGTTAGACACAGCAGTCCTGCCGCTCCACAGCATGTGGGATCTTCCCAGGCCAGGAGTCAAACTGGCGCCCCTTGCACTACAAGGTGATGTCCTTACCCACTGGACCACCAGGGAAGCCCTATTTATTTAAATTTTGAAATCATTTTTGTTCTGCCTCTGAAATCTCAGAGTCTCTTTTCTGGTTGCCCTTTGTGGATTTGTTTGTGTATGTTCATTTGATATGGACATACCGTGCATCAGAAGCTTCAACCTGTTGACTGACTTCACTTTGTGGAGGCAGGAGTGCAGTACACGTTTTGTGGGATTAGGGTACAGGAGTCTTGAGCACTGGGCCATTATCAGGACGGGTTGAATCTATGGCTCTTTCAAAGGAGAATCTCTTCTGAGAGCTATGAGGGAAGGAGAAGGCAAGTGTTGTCAGGACTTTTGGTAGGGTAGTGCTTAGGGAGAATCTTCAGAAAGCCTAGGGTCATGGGGTCAGGGCAGTAGGGAGAAGTCTAGTATTTATTTATGATTTATTTCCTTTTGAGAATCCTGTGTTTGATTCTGAAATTTCAGGGTCACTCATCTTTTGGGCATTTCTTGACTCAAATGTGTATGTTCATTTGGTATGGACAAACAGGGCATACCATGTGCTTCCTCCTGTTGAATGCCTTCTCTTTGTGGATGATCCTACAATGTTCAATAATACTGTGGGTTCAGTGGATTTTCTTGGATGAAGTGGCCTTTAGTATTACGTGGCTGTGACTGGGGTATTTCCATTACATAAGCAGCATTATTGAGATTCTCATACAGACTGCTCAGTTTATTCCAGGCTCCTCATAGTGTCTATTTCTTTCTTTATTTAATTTTTTTCTATTGATCTTTCATTTATTTATCTTTGTTCTTTGGCCTGTGTGGGCCTCCCATCGCAGTGGCCTGTCTCATCGCAGAGCACCGACTCTGGGCACATGCACTCCAGAGCTCTGGCTCGGTAGTTAGACACAGCAGTCCTGCCGCTCCACAGCATGTGGGATCTTCCCAGGCCAGGAGTCAAACTGGCGCCCCTTGCACTACAAGGTGATGTCCTTACCCACTGGACCACCAGGGAAGCCCTATTTATTTAAATTTTGAAATCATTTTTGTTCTGCCTATAAAATCTCAGAGTCTTTTTTCGGGTTGCCATTTGTTGACTCATATACATATGTTCATTTGGCATGGATATATAGTGCATATCATAAGCTTCCTACTGGGGAATACCTTCTGTTTGTTTGTCAGTAGGACTTTTTATAGGATCCTACAGTTTCCATAGAGGAGAACCAGGAGATTCAGGACATGTGACCTTACTCAGTCAGGATGAGACATTGCTGTATGAGGTGAGATGCTAGGCACTTAGGAGCCTGGGTGTAGGATCTTGATGAGAGGAGAAGAGAATTGGGCTCTCAAGTAACCTCTAGGACTCCTATCCTCCTAGGTTTCCTGCCCTCACCTGCCTCTCAACTCCACTCCTAGGTCTCCTACCCTCAACTGCCTCTGATATCATCTTTTAGGTTTTACCTGCTCAGTGGCATCTCATTTTTCAGAGGTCAGAGAGGAGATGTAGGTAAAGACAGGGAAGGCTGGAGAGATAGAGTTATTGGACTGAACAATCAGTGTTAAGGGAGTGAAATTAGACAGAGGGCTGGGGAGGATAAGTGAAGGACACGTTTGTGGGATTCGTATAGAGGCTCCTTGAGGACTGGGCCAGCGTCAAGAAGGGTAGAGTCTATAAGCTCTTTCAAAGGAGGAGCTCTCCTGAGAACTACAAGGGAAGGAGAACTCAAGGGTTGTCAGGACATTGGGTAGGGTGGTGATTAGGGAGTAACTTTGGAGAATATAGGGTCATGGCTTTAATTCTTAGTCAGGACAGTAGGGAGAAATCTAGTATTGATTTACTGATTTATTTCCTTTTGGGAACTATTTCTTTGACTCTCAGTTCTCAGAGTCCCTCATTGTTTGGTCATTTCTTGGCTTGAATGTGTATGTTCATTTGGCATGAGAGATAGAGCATACCATAAGCTTCCTCCTGTTGAATGCCTTCTCTTTGTGGATGATGCTGAAAAGTCCAGGTCTGGTGATATGATACTGTGGATTAAATGGATTCAGTTGGATGAAGTAGGTTTTGCTATTACGTGATTATGACTGGGGTATTTCCATCACAGGGGTCTCATTGTTGGAATTCTTATAAAGATCACCCAATTTATTCCAGGCCCTTCACAGTGGCTACTTCTTTATTTATTTAATTTTTGAAATCTTTTTTTTTTTCTGCCTAGAAAATATCAGAGTCTTTTTCAAGTTGTGATTTGTTGACTCATATATGTATGTTCATTTGGCATGGATATACAGTGCAAACCATAAGCTTCCTACTGGGGAATACCTTCTGTTTGCTTGTCAGTAGGCCTTCTTTTTATAGGATCCTGCAGTTTCCATAGAGGAGAATCAGGAGATTCAGGACATGTGACCTTACACAGTCAGGATGAGACACTGCTGTACGAGGTGAGTTGCTAGGCACTCAGGAGTCTGGGTGTAGGATCTTGATGAGAGGAGAAGAGGGTTAGACTGAGGGTAGGTTTCACATAAGTTGGGATAGTCTGAGGGGTCCGGTGTTTTAGGTTTTACCTGCTCAGTGGCATCTCATTTTTCAGAGGTCAGAGAGGAGATGTAGGTAAAGACAGGGAAGGCTGGAGAGATAGAGTTATTGGACTGAACAATCAGTGTTAAGGGAGTGAAATTAGACAGAGGGCTGGGGAGGATAAGTGAAGGACACGTTTGTGGGATTCGTATAGAGGCTCCTTGAGGACTGGGCCAGCGTCAAGAAGGGTAGAGTCTATAAGCTCTTTCAAAGGAGGAGCTCTCCTGAGAACTACAAGGGAAGGAGAACTCAAGGGTTGTCAGGACATTGGGTAGGGTGGTGATTAGGGAGTAACTTTGGAGAATATAGGGTCATGGCTTTAATTCTTAGTCAGGACAGTAGGGAGAAATCTAGTATTGATTTACTGATTTATTTCCTTTTGGGAACTATTTCTTTGACTCTCAGTTCTCAGAGTCCCTCATTGTTTGGTCATTTCTTGGCTTGAATGTGTATGTTCATTTGGCATGGAGAGATAGAGCATACCATAAGCTTCCTCCTGTTGAATGCCTTCTCTTTGTGGATGATGCTGAAAAGTCCAGGTCTGGTGATATGATACTGTGGATTAAATGGATTCAGTTGGATGAAGTAGGTTTTGCTATTACGTGATTATGACTGGGGTATTTCCATCACAGGGGTCTCATTGTTGGAATTCTTATAAAGATCACCCAATTTATTCCAGGCCCTTCACAGTGGCTACTTCTTTATTTATTTAATTTTTGAAATCTTTTTTTTTTTCTGCCTAGAAAATATCAGAGTCTTTTTCAAGTTGTGATTTGTTGACTCATATATGTATGTTCATTTGGCATGGATATACAGTGCAAACCATAAGCTTCCTACTGGGGAATACCTTCTGTTTGCTTGTCAGTAGGCCTTCTTTTTATAGGATCCTGCAGTTTCCATAGAGGAGAATCAGGAGATTCAGGACATGTGACCTTACACAGTCAGGATGAGACACTGCTGTACGAGGTGAGTTGCTAGGCACTCAGGAGTCTGGGTGTAGGATCTTGATGAGAGGAGAAGAGGGTTAGACTGAGGGTAGGTTTCACATAAGTTGGGATAGTCTGAGGGGTCCGGTGAGGTACCAGCTAGGGTTAGGGCTAGAGAAAGTGCTAAGGCTCCTTTTAGGTTTAACTAACAGTATGTAGATATCCATGTGCATAGATAGACATTTAGATATCTATATGCATTGAGATCGATGTATAGATATCTATATACATAGATAGATATAGATATATAGGTATGCAAATGCCCTGCATTGACCACTGCTTAAGAGTTCCACTGTGCTATGCCTGGCAGGGACAAGAAGCCCACCTGACATCAAGGCCTCAAGGAATTTCGAGGCAGATACAGAGAGCCTCAAACTGTCTGTTGCAGGGGATCCCAACTCAACGCTCCTACCTAAGACTGCAGTCTCCTAGCATCTCTGCCCGCTCAGCAGAGTCCTGTGGCCCTGAAGGGATGAGTCTGGGCGGAAAGTGTGCAATGCTTGCAGGAGAACAAGACATGACAGTCAAGCCCTTTCATGCTTACTGAGGCACATTTTTCCTGATTTCACAGCCCAGAAAGCCCACTGACCAGAAGGCGTAGCGGGCACTGTGCTGGAACTTACTCTGATTACTATTCTTACTAGTTCTCACTGAGAGGCACTATATTAAATCGCTCAGAGACTTTTTTGCAAGCACGGTGTAGTCCCCTCAGGGAGTGAACCTAGGACTTCGACAATATAATGTCGCGGTCCCAAGTATTGTCAAACCAATAGTGGGTTTATTAGTCATCAAATAAAGGCAAGCACAGATAATCAGAAATAATCAGAACTCAATCAAATGCAAACAGATGTTCTTACCCCAGAGCTGGAGAGTCTTGATCTCACATCGGGCGCAGCCGATCTCCATAAGCGAGCCTCCCACACAATCTTCTTTTACCCTTTTTATAGTTTTTCCAACTATAAATCTCAAGTTAATTAATAATCATGAAGAAGCTTTTTTGTTTCTCTAGAGATGCAAAAGAGGTCACCACCAGATCCCTTTCTCTCCCACCAACACCTTTGCTCTTGAGGGGAAACATTCTTACAATTCTTTTTTTTTTAATTTTTATTTATTTATTTATTTATTTTTGGCATTCTTAAGTCACAAAGGGCACTCCGAGTTGTAAAGTGTTCCATTATCATTAAAAAGCAGGTAAAAGGAAGAACCTTTGTGCTCTGTATTGGTCTCAGAGAGGCGAGGTTTGCAGGCAGCGCATATCCTTAGTGTGAGGAGGCATTTGTCTGCTTAGCCCAGATATCTTTTCTTAATCTTTCCTGTGAGAAGCAAACATGCCTTTACTTGCCCACGACAAAGGTTCTCTTGACTGAGGAAATAAGAGTAGGCACGGAAAAGGGCTGCTGCCTTGCGGACATCATCTGCAACTACAACTGGATCATCCTTGCTCCAGGGACCTCACTTCACAGTGCTGGGGCATCTCCCAAGGATAGCAGCCCTCCCAAGTATCCTTTGTACACCTCCAGAAAAATACATTCCACATGCATCTGACATCACGAACCCAACTAGCCTACAGAATCCACTACGCAGCTCCTTCAAAAGGGGGGGCGCAGAGCAGGGTGGGACACAGCTACTTTACAAAACAAGAAGATCAACATCCCTAAATTCTCTCAGAATGCCAATCTAAATGAGTGTGGGAAGCCAAATCTCACATCTCACAATGGCCAGGGACACATGGCTAGTAAGACAAAATGGGGAACAGGGGAGAAGGTCTGGAAATAAAGGAATACACAGAGAAGACCGGAAAGGATATCTTTTGCAGCAGCCAGTAAAAAGGGCAGTCTCCAAATGAATGAATAAATGTAGAAAACCCAGCTAAGCCTAGGAGGTGAGATACCCACACCTTGGCCTATATTCTGAGGCAACATTAGAATACAATACCCAGGTTCCCTAACAAACTTCCAGCACTGCTCAATTTATGATGATAAACAACGGGACAAATCTCCATCAGGTAAGTAAATCTCCAACAAAATGTACTTAAATACAGTAGACTGTACTTCCTCGTTAAAAACAAAAATCACCCCTGGTATCAGGGGACTATGACACTTTTAGTCACTAACATGGAACTTGTGTACTCATCCACAAAGTAAAGACACTCCAGAGGAGGAAGCTTATGGGACACACTGTATGTCCATGCCAAATAAACAGACACATACAAGTTAACAAATGACAATTGGAAAAATTTCCAAAAGTAAGTAAAGAAATCAATGAATGAATACATAAATGAATCAATAATTAGTGTGAGGAGTCTACACTACTACACATTTATTATCCAAAGAACCTGCCAGGGAAGTAGGGGGTCCATTTGCCTCCTCAAGGAGCTATGGTCCTTGGATGTCCATGGTCGGCCGGAGAGATGGGCCCAGGAAGAGACCATAGCCAAGGGCACTACTGGCAGCTGGGTGATTGAAGGCAGGGTCTTGGGGGACAGGCGAGGGTATGGGGGCCCAGAAGAGCTGGGTGTTGGCTCCATGTGGCTCATCTGCAGGAAGCTAGTGAAGACAATTAGCTCTGTCCCACTGAGACATGAGCACTCTCCTACTCTACAACTTTCTCCTACTCTTCCTACTGTTGAAATGAACCTATGGCCCTAACTTCTTCCAGGCTATTCCCCAACCACTACTCTACCTAACTGTCTGAGAGCTCTAGCCTCCTGCTTTCTTGTTAGCTCTCAGAAGGGATCATCCTTTGAAAGAGGTATAGATCTTAACCTTCCTGATGCTGGCTCACTGCTCAAGGAAACTTTATACAAATCCCATAAAACATGCACTGCACTTCTCTTCCCCAGCACTCTGTGCACTTTCTGTCCCTTAACACACATCATTCAGTCTAACTCTCTTATCTCTCCTACCTTTCCTCTCTTTACTTACACTCTGATTCAGAAAAATGAAATGACGGTGAGCAGGGGAAACCTAGGAAAGCATAAAAGAGGCAGGTGAACATAGGAGACCTAGGAGAGGAGAGGCAGGTGAGGGTAGGAAACAAAGGAGGATAGGAGTCCTAGAGGTTAGTTGGGAGCCTAACTCTCTTCTTCTCTCATTAATATCCTATACCCAAGCTCCCGAGTGCCTAGCGTCTCACCTCATATAGCAGTGTCTCATCCTGACTGTGTTCCATCAAGTCTCGTGAGTCTCCAAGTTCTCCTCTACTGACACTCTAGGGTCATCCAAAGAGGTGTCGTACTGAATTACAAAGCAAAGCCATTCAGCAGAAGGAGCCTTATGATTTGCACTATATATCCATGCCAAATGAACATACATATACAAGTCAAAAAATGACAACACGGAAACAGAATCTGAGAATTTACAGGCAAAAAAAAAAATTTTTTTTTTCAAAAAATAAAGAAATATGAACTGTGAGGAGTCTGTAATAAATTGGTCAAGTGGTTTGAGAATCACAAAAATGCTGCCTCTGTAATGGAAACACCCCAATTATAAACACATAATAGCAAAACTCACTTAATCCACCAAATTCACAAAAATCCACATTATCATAGCCACAGACATGGACTTTGTACGATCACCCACAAAGAGAAGCCATTCAACCAGAGGAAAATTATGTTATGCTCTGTCAGTCCATGATAACTGAATATACACATACAAGTCAAGAAAAGACAAATCGATGAGGAACTCAGATTTCAGTCTAACTGTTCCCAAAAGGAAATAAATCAATAAATGAATACTAAAATTCTCCCTACTGCCCTAGTCTGGAATCAATGCCATGACCAAAGGTTTTCAAAAGCTACTCCCTAACCACTAACTACCCAACGTCCAGACAGCCCTTGGCTTCTCTCAGAAGGATCATCCTTTGAAAGAGGTATAGATCTTAACCTTCCTGATGCTGGCTCACTGCTCAAGGAAACTTTATACAAATCCCATAAAACATGCACTGCACTTCTCTTCCCCAGCACTCTGTGCACTTTCTGTCCCTTAACACACATCATTCAGTCTAACTCTCTTATCTCTCCTACCTTTCCTCTCTTTACTTACACTCTGATTCAGAAAAATGAAATGACGGTGAGCAGGGGAAACCTAGGAAAGCATAAAAGAGGCAGGTGAACATAGGAGACCTAGGAGAGGAGAGGCAGGTGAGGGTAGGAAACAAAGGAGGATAGGAGTCCTAGAGGTTAGTTGGGAGCCTAACTCTCTTCTTCTCTCATTAATATCCTATACCCAAGCTCCCGAGTGCCTAGCGTCTCACCTCATATAGCAGTGTCTCATCCTGACTGTGTTCCATCAAGTCTCGTGAGTCTCCAAGTTCTCCTCTACTGACACTCTAGGGTCATCCAAAGAGGTGTCGTACTGAATTACAAAGCAAAGCCATTCAGCAGAAGGAGCCTTATGATTTGCACTATATATCCATGCCAAATGAACATACATATACAAGTCAAAAAATGACAACACGGAAACAGAATCTGAGAATTTACAGGCAAAAAAAAAAATTTTTTTTTCAAAAAATAAAGAAATATGAACTGTGAGGAGTCTGTAATAAATTGGTCAAGTGGTTTGAGAATCACAAAAATGCTGCCTCTGTAATGGAAACACCCCAATTATAAACACATAATAGCAAAACTCACTTAATCCACCAAATTCACAAAAATCCACATTATCATAGCCACAGACATGGACTTTGTACGATCACCCACAAAGAGAAGCCATTCAACCAGAGGAAAATTATGTTATGCTCTGTCAGTCCATGATAACTGAATATACACATACAAGTCAAGAAAAGACAAATCGATGAGGAACTCAGATTTCAGTCTAACTGTTCCCAAAAGGAAATAAATCAATAAATGAATACTAAAATTCTCCCTACTGCCCTAGTCTGGAATCAATGCCATGACCAAAGGTTTTCAAAAGCTACTCCCTAACCACTAACTACCCAACGTCCAGACAGCCCTTGGCTTCTCCTTACCTCATAGCTCTCAGAAGAGATCCTTGTTTGAAAGAGATAAAGATTTTAGCCTTCCTGACATTGGCCCAGTGCTCAAGGAGCCTCTACAAGAATCCCACAAAACTCTATCTCTCCTTTCCAGCACTCTGTGCACTTTCTCTCCCTTAACACACATTGTTCAGTCTAATAACTCTCCTATCTCTGCTACCTTCCTGCTCTTTACCTACATCTCTTCTCTGACTTCAGAGAAACAAGATGCTATTGAGCAGGGGAAACCTTGGAGAGGGTAGCAGAGGCAAGTGAGCATAGAAGACATATGAGAGGAGAGGAGAGGAGAGGCAGGTGAAAGTAGGAAACTTAGGAGGGTAGGAGTTCCAGAGGTTCCTTGGGAGCCTAACTCTATTCTTCTCTCACCAGGATCCTATACAAAGGCTCCTGTGTGTCTACAGTCTCGCCTCAAACATCTGTGACTCATCCTGACTGTTTATTGTCATGTCTCCTGAATCCCCAGGTTGTCCTCTAGTGACACAATAGGGTCCTATTAAGAGAAGTCATACTGACATACAAACAGAAGGCATTCATCAGTAGGAAGCTTATGGTTTGCACTGTATATCCATGCCAAGTGAACATACTTATATGAGTCAATAAATGACAAACCAAAAACAGACTCTGAGATTTTATATACAAAAAGAAAAAAAAAGATTTTGAAAATTACATATAGAAATAAAGAGATAAAATCTGTGAGGAGCTTGAATAATTTGGGTGGTACATATGAGAATCACAAAAATTTTGCCTCTATAAGGGAAATACCCCTTTCATAGCAATGTAACGACAAAACCCACTTGATCCACCAAATCCACTTAATCCACATTATCATAGCCACGGGCATGGACTTTGTAGGATCATTCAAAGAGAGAAGTCTTTCAACAAGATGAAGCTTATTGTATGCTCTGTCTGTCCATGCCAAATTAGCATGCACATTCGAATCAAAAAATGACAACCTGAGAAGAGACTCTTGAAATTTCAGAGTGAAACAAACGGTTTCCAAAAGGAAATCAATCAGTCAATTTATACATGACTTCTCCCTATTATTGCAATGAAAAATCAAACCCATGATGCTAGGCTTTCAGACACTCCTCCCTAACCACTACTCTACCCAACATCCTGACAGCCCTTGGCTTCTCCTGTCATCATAACTCTCAGTAGGGATCCTCCATTGAAAGTAGTATATAAACCGAACTTTCCTGATGCTAGCTTAGTGCTCAAGATTCCTATACCCTAATACCAGAAAATGCGTACTACACTCCTATATCTACAGAAGTCAGTCAACAGGATGAAGCATCTTGTATGTACTATACATCCATTTAAAATGAACATACACCTACAAGTCCAAAGATGGCAACTGGCAAGGACACTCTGAGATTTCAGAGTCAAAAAAACAATTTCCAAAAGTAAGTAGGACTTAGCCAGAGGTTCCTTGGGAGCCTAACTCTATTCTTCTCTCACCAGGATCCTATACAAAGGCTCCTGTGTGTCTACAGTCTCGCCTCAAACATCTGTGACTCATCCTGACTGTTTATTGTCATGTCTCCTGAATCCCCAGGTTGTCCTCTAGTGACACAATAGGGTCCTATTAAGAGAAGTCATACTGACATACAAACAGAAGGCATTCATCAGTAGGAAGCTTATGGTTTGCACTGTATATCCATGCCAAGTGAACATACTTATATGAGTCAATAAATGACAAACCAAAAACAGACTCTGAGATTTTATATACAAAAAGAAAAAAAAAGATTTTGAAAATTACATATAGAAATAAAGAGATAAAATCTGTGAGGAGCTTGAATAATTTGGGTGGTACATATGAGAATCACAAAAATTTTGCCTCTATAAGGGAAATACCCCTTTCATAGCAATGTAACGACAAAACCCACTTGATCCACCAAATCCACTTAATCCACATTATCATAGCCACGGGCATGGACTTTGTAGGATCATTCAAAGAGAGAAGTCTTTCAACAAGATGAAGCTTATTGTATGCTCTGTCTGTCCATGCCAAATTAGCATGCACATTCGAATCAAAAAATGACAACCTGAGAAGAGACTCTTGAAATTTCAGAGTGAAACAAACGGTTTCCAAAAGGAAATCAATCAGTCAATTTATACATGACTTCTCCCTATTATTGCAATGAAAAATCAAACCCATGATGCTAGGCTTTCAGACACTCCTCCCTAACCACTACTCTACCCAACATCCTGACAGCCCTTGGCTTCTCCTGTCATCATAACTCTCAGTAGGGATCCTCCATTGAAAGTAGTATATAAACCGAACTTTCCTGATGCTAGCTTAGTGCTCAAGATTCCTATACCCTAATACCAGAAAATGCGTACTACACTCCTATATCTACAGAAGTCAGTCAACAGGATGAAGCATCTTGTATGTACTATACATCCATTTAAAATGAACATACACCTACAAGTCCAAAGATGGCAACTGGCAAGGACACTCTGAGATTTCAGAGTCAAAAAAACAATTTCCAAAAGTAAGTAAAGAAATCAATTAATGAGTAAATCAACAAATAAATAATTATTATGAGGAGCCTAGACTCCTACATGTTTATTATCTACAGAACCTGCCCAAGGAATTCAGGGGCCCATTCGACCCCAGAGGAGCTACGGACCTTGGGTGTCCAAGGTCCTGGGAGAGATGGGTCCAAGCAGAGACAGCTGCCATGGACACCATTTGCCACTATGTGATCCAAGGAAGGGTCTGAACCACGAGGAGGGGCCACAGGAACCTCCTTAGGAGCTGGGTATTGCTTCCATATGTCTCATCCACAGGAGGCTAGTGAGGATGATTAGCTCTGGTGCATGGAACCAGCACAGTCCTACGCTACTAAATATGCAAGATATCCCTCTTCATAGAGAGACATAGACACTCTATGCAGACATAGATATCTCTATGCAGAGGGAGAGTCAACCAGATATCCCTCTGCCTAGAGAGAAACAGATATAGTCATTATACAGTGAGATCATAAACAGGTTGTAATAAGCACAAAGAAAGGCTATAGGCTATGTATATTTTTTAAAAATCTACCAAGTTGGGCTATTCCTAGCATCTGACCTTCCCATAGCATTGCTAGCATATGGAGAACTAAATTTCAAACCGAACGTCCGTTCTGATAGACAAAAGTTAATCGTTCTTACACCCTTTCAAAATAAAAAGAAACGAACAAGGAAACAACAAACCTGAACCTATCCGAGAAAACAAGACAATCAACCTCCTTAAGAGCGGCTGGAATGCCCGTTAAAATGAGAATGGAAGTCAAACCGCATAATTCCCATTGGTCATCGGCACAGAGGTAATAAGGAATCATGTGGGAGAGAGTCTGTGGGAAAAAGAATCCCCCGAGGCTGTAGATGAAGATATTCATTTCAGCAGCCAGTAAAAAGGGAAGGCTCCAAATGAATGAATATAGAAAACCCAGATAAGCCTAGGAGGTGAGATGCCTGCACCTTGGCCTGTATCCTGAAGAAATCTTTGATGAAAATGCATAGGCTCCCTGACAAATCTCCATCACTGTTCGACTTACAATGAGGAACAACCAGACAAATCTCCAACCGGACAAATCTCCAACTGGACAAATCTCTGTAAAACTCCAACAAGACATGGTACTTAAACACGGTAGACTATCACTTCTTCATTAAAAACAAAAATCACCCCTGGTATCAGGAGGTTGTGAGACTTGTAGCCACTGACATGTATCTTGTAGAATAATCCACAAAGAGAAATCATTCGACAGGAGGAAGCTTATGGGGTGCACTATATATCCATGACAAATGAACAGACACATACGAGTCAACAATTGACAACTGACAAAGAGACTTTGATGTTTCAGAGTCAAAAAAAAAAAAAGATTACCAAAAGTAAGCAAAGAATCAATGAATGAATAAATGTATGATTCAATAATTAGTGTGAGGAGCCTACGCTCCTATACTACTACATGTTTCCTATCCACAGAACCTGCCCAGGGAAGTAGGGGGTCCATTCAGCTCCTGGAGGGACAACAGATAGCTGGTAATGCATGGCAGGGTCTCACAGGCCAGGAAGTTTATGGGAGCCTCAGAGGAGCTGGGTGTTGGCTCTATGTGGCTCATCCACAGGAGGCTAATGAGGATGATTAGCTCTGACCCACTGAGATAGGACCACTTGCCTACTCTCCTACTCTCTACCCTCCTACTCCCCTATTTCCCTACTCTCTCTAACTCTTCTCTACTCTCCCCTACTCTCCATTACCCTCTTACTAATGAATTGACACTATGACACTAGGCTTTTAGAAGTTATTCCCTAAACACTACTCTGCCTGAGAGCCCTCGCTCCTACCTTCCTCCTAGCTCTCAGAACGGATCCTCCTTTCTAAAAAGCTATTAATCTTACCCTCCTGATGCTTTCCCAGTGCTGAAGGAGCCTCTACTCAATCCCACAAAAACTGTACTGCACCTCTCCTCCCCAGCACTCTGTGCACTTTCTCTCCCTTAACACACATTGTTCAGTCTAATAACTCTCCTATCTCTGCTGCCTTTCTGCTCTTTACCTACATCTCTTCTCTGACCTCAGAGAAACAAGATGCCATGGGGCAGGGGAAACCTAGGAGAGGACAGCAGAGGCAGGTAGCATAGATGACCTTGGAGAGGAGAGCAGAAGTAGGTGAGGGTAGGAAACCTACAAGGGGAGGCATCCTAGAGGTTACTTGGGAGCCTAACTCTCTTTTCCTCTCATCAGGATCCTATACCCAGGCTCCTGTGTGCCTAGCATCTTGCCTTGTACAGCAGTGTTTCATCCTGACTATGTACAGTCATATGGCCTGAGTCTCCAGGTTCTCTTCTAGTCACACAGTAGGTTCATATGAAGAGAATTCATACTGACATACAAAGCGAAGTCATTCAGCAGTAGGAGTCTTAGGGTTTGCACTGTGTATCCATGACAAATGAACAGACACATACGAGTCAACAATTGACAACTGACAAAGAGACTTTGATGTTTCAGAGTCAAAAAAAAAAAAAGATTACCAAAAGTAAGCAAAGAATCAATGAATGAATAAATGTATGATTCAATAATTAGTGTGAGGAGCCTACGCTCCTATACTACTACATGTTTCCTATCCACAGAACCTGCCCAGGGAAGTAGGGGGTCCATTCAGCTCCTGGAGGGACAACAGATAGCTGGTAATGCATGGCAGGGTCTCACAGGCCAGGAAGTTTATGGGAGCCTCAGAGGAGCTGGGTGTTGGCTCTATGTGGCTCATCCACAGGAGGCTAATGAGGATGATTAGCTCTGACCCACTGAGATAGGACCACTTGCCTACTCTCCTACTCTCTACCCTCCTACTCCCCTATTTCCCTACTCTCTCTAACTCTTCTCTACTCTCCCCTACTCTCCATTACCCTCTTACTAATGAATTGACACTATGACACTAGGCTTTTAGAAGTTATTCCCTAAACACTACTCTGCCTGAGAGCCCTCGCTCCTACCTTCCTCCTAGCTCTCAGAACGGATCCTCCTTTCTAAAAAGCTATTAATCTTACCCTCCTGATGCTTTCCCAGTGCTGAAGGAGCCTCTACTCAATCCCACAAAAACTGTACTGCACCTCTCCTCCCCAGCACTCTGTGCACTTTCTCTCCCTTAACACACATTGTTCAGTCTAATAACTCTCCTATCTCTGCTGCCTTTCTGCTCTTTACCTACATCTCTTCTCTGACCTCAGAGAAACAAGATGCCATGGGGCAGGGGAAACCTAGGAGAGGACAGCAGAGGCAGGTAGCATAGATGACCTTGGAGAGGAGAGCAGAAGTAGGTGAGGGTAGGAAACCTACAAGGGGAGGCATCCTAGAGGTTACTTGGGAGCCTAACTCTCTTTTCCTCTCATCAGGATCCTATACCCAGGCTCCTGTGTGCCTAGCATCTTGCCTTGTACAGCAGTGTTTCATCCTGACTATGTACAGTCATATGGCCTGAGTCTCCAGGTTCTCTTCTAGTCACACAGTAGGTTCATATGAAGAGAATTCATACTGACATACAAAGCGAAGTCATTCAGCAGTAGGAGTCTTAGGGTTTGCACTGTGTATCCATGCCAAATGAACATATACATACTAGTCAACAAATGACAACCCAAAAACAGACTGAGGTTTTATAGGCAAAAAAAATTGATTTTGAAAATCAAATAAAGAAATAAAAACTGAGTAGCCTGGAATAAACTGGGTGATCCATATGAGAATCATAACAATGTTACCTTTCTAATAGTAACACTCCAGTCATAATCACATAATAGAAACATCCACTTGATCCACTTAATCCATATTCTCATAGCCACAAGTATGGGCTTTGTAGGATCATCCACAAAGAGAAGTCATTCAACAAGAGGAAGCTAATAATATGCCCTGTCTGTCCATGCCAAATGAACATAAACATACAAGTAACAAAATGACAAACTGATGAAGGACTCTGAGTTTTCAGAGTCATACAAACGGTTTCCAAATGAAATCAATCAATTGATTAATATTAGACTTCTCCCTACTGCCCTAACCAAGAGTTAAACCGATGACCCTAGGCTTTCAGAAGCTCTTCTCTAATGACTACTATATCCAATGTCCTGAAAGCCCTTGGCTGCTCCTTTCATTATAGCTCTCAGCTAAGGATCCTCCATTGAAAGTGGTATAGAACTGACCTTTTCTGACACTGGCCCAGTGCTCAAGATTCTTGCACCCTAAACCCACAAAACATGTGTTGTACTCCTATCTCCACAGAGAAGGCATTTAATAGGATGAAGCTTCTGGTATGCATTGTACATCCATGACAAATGAACATACACAGATTAGTTCATAAATGACAATCAGCAAAGAGACTCTGAAATTTCAAAGTCAAACAAAATATTTCCAAAAGTAAGTAAACAAATCAAAGAATGGACAAAGCAATAAATGAATAATAAGTATGAGGAGCCTAGACTTCTGCCCTCCTACACATTTATTATCAACAGAACCTGCCCAAGGAAGTAGGGGGCCCATTGAGCACATGGAGGAGCTATGGACCTTGGGTATCTGCAGTCCCAGGAGAGAAAAGTCCTGACAGAGACAATAGCCAGGGCCACCATAGTCAGCTAGGCGGTCCAAAGGAGGGTCTGGGTGACCAGGTGGGGTCACGGGAGCTCCCGAGGAGTTGGATCTTGTCTCCATGTGACTTATCCACAGAAGCCTAGTGAGAACGATTAGCTCTGGTCCACTGAACTGGAAGGACACACCGCTCTTACATATGGAGATCTCCCTCTGCATAGAGAGAGACAGACATAGATATCTCTATGCATGGGGGGAGTTGGCACGGTATCCCTCTGCATAGAGAAAGACAGACATAGTCAGTCTATAGTGAGATCATAAACAGGTTGTAGTAAACACAAAGGGAGGCTATAGACTATAGTGTTGTCATCATCATGATATAGTGATGCCATAGTCTGGCTATAGTGTGGTCATAATCAGTTTATGGGGAGGTCATAATCTGGTAACAGTGAAATGATAGTAGGCTGCAGAGACGTCACAGTCAGTCTATATTGAGTTCACAATCAGGTTATAGTGAGGTCATACTAGTATACAATGATGTCAACATAGGATTCAGAAGTCATAGTCAGTCTTTACTGAGGTCACAATTAGGTTCTAGTGAACTGTTTAGGTCACCGTAGGTGATACTGATGTCATATTAAGTTTTCAATGAGATCATAGGCAGGTTATAGCAAGGTCATACAGGGCTATAGGGAAGTCATGATCAGGTTTTTTTGGTGTGGTATATTTGTTCTACAATGTTGCATTATCATCTGATGTACAAAGGTTATTTAGCGTTTAGGTTCATGCACAAAGTTGTACTCCTATCTCCACAGAGAAGGCATTTAATAGGATGAAGCTTCTGGTATGCATTGTACATCCATGACAAATGAACATACACAGATTAGTTCATAAATGACAATCAGCAAAGAGACTCTGAAATTTCAAAGTCAAACAAAATATTTCCAAAAGTAAGTAAACAAATCAAAGAATGGACAAAGCAATAAATGAATAATAAGTATGAGGAGCCTAGACTTCTGCCCTCCTACACATTTATTATCAACAGAACCTGCCCAAGGAAGTAGGGGGCCCATTGAGCACATGGAGGAGCTATGGACCTTGGGTATCTGCAGTCCCAGGAGAGAAAAGTCCTGACAGAGACAATAGCCAGGGCCACCATAGTCAGCTAGGCGGTCCAAAGGAGGGTCTGGGTGACCAGGTGGGGGCACGGGAGCTCCTGAGGAGTTGGATCTTGTCTCCATGTGACTTATCCACAGAAGCCTAGTGAGAACGATTAGCTCTGGTCCACTGAACTGGAAGGACACACCGCTCTTACATATGGAGATCTCCCTCTGCATAGAGAGAGACAGACATAGATATCTCTATGCATGGGGGGAGTTGGCACGGTATCCCTCTGCATAGAGAAAGACAGACATAGTCAGTCTATAGTGAGATCATAAACAGGTTGTAGTAAACACAAAGGGAGGCTATAGACTATAGTGTTGTCATCATCATGATATAGTGATGCCATAGTCTGGCTATAGTGTGGTCATAATCAGTTTATGGGGAGGTCATAATCTGGTAACAGTGAAATGATAGTAGGCTGCAGAGACGTCACAGTCAGTCTATATTGAGTTCACAATCAGGTTATAGTGAGGTCATACTAGTATACAATGATGTCAACATAGGATTCAGAAGTCATAGTCAGTCTTTACTGAGGTCACAATTAGGTTCTAGTGAACTGTTTAGGTCACCGTAGGTGATACTGATGTCATATTAAGTTTTCAATGAGATCATAGGCAGGTTATAGCAAGGTCATACAGGGCTATAGGGAAGTCATGATCAGGTTTTTTTGGTGTGGTATATTTGTTCTACAATGTTGCATTATCATCTGATGTACAGTGAAGTTATTGTTATACATTTTTGCAGAGATTTCTTGTTTACAGGTATACATAATCCCCAAAGAGTCATAGGTATATCCCTGATCCCTCCAACCTAAGTCCTCCCTCCCTTTTCCCCCTTCCTACCCCTGCAGATTGATGCTTTGTCCCCATGTTGGTTCCTTTAGTCTTACAGCTTAATCACAGTGGTTATTGCATATGACAGTGTACATTTCCTTGTTGCTCTTTCCCTACCTCTTGCTGTATCTTCCCTCACCTCAATGTCCATAGATCTGTTCTCTATGTCTGTTTCTCCATCACTGCACTGCATGTACATTTATCAATACCATCTTACTAGATTGCATATTTATGTGTTAGTATAGTGTATTCATCCTTTTCTTTTTGGCTTCCTTCACTTTGTATAATAGATTCTAGATTCATCCACCTCATTAGGACTGATTCTTCTGCATTTATTTTCACAGCTGAGTAATATTCCATTGTATGTATGTACCATGGTTTCTTTATCCATTCTTTCGTCGATGGACATCTAGGCTGCTTCCTTGATCTACTTACTGTATAGAGTTCTGCAATGCATATTCGGGTACAGGTGTTTCTTTCAATTTTGATTTCATAATTGTACATGCCTAATAGTGGGATTGCTGTTTCATATGGTGCTTCTATTTTTAGTTTTTTAAGGTATCTCCATACTGTCTTCCATAGTGATTGTATAAATTTGCATTCCCACCATCAGTTCAGGAGTGTTCCCTTGTCTCTGTACCCTTTCCAGTATTGATTATCTGTATATTTTTTAATGGTGGTCATTCTGGTATGAGGTGATATCTCATTGTAGTTTTGATTTGTATTTCTCTAATAACAAGTAACATTGAGCATCTTTTCATCTGTTTTTTGGCCATCTGTATGTCTTCTTTGGAGAGATGTCTCTTTAGATCTTTTGCCCATTTTCTGACTGGGTTGTTTGTTTTTTCGTATTAAGTTGTCCGAGTCACTTGTATACTTTAGAAATCAATTTTTTGTCAGTTGTTTCATTTGCTATTGTTTTATCCCATTCTGTGGGTTGTCTGTTCACCTTGTTTGTAGTTTCTTATGTTATGCAAAAGCTTTTAAGTTTCACTATGTCCCTCATGTTTATTTTTGGTCTATAATATTCTTTTCTGTGTTGTCTTTTCCTGGTTTTGGTATCAGGGTGATGGTGGTCTCATAGAATGTGCTTGTAAGTGTTCCTTCTTGTGCAATTCTTTGAAAGAGTTTTAGAAGGATAGGTGTTAATTTTTCTTTAAATGGTTGGTAGAATTCACTTGTGAAGCCATCTGGTCTCAGGGTTTTATTTTGGGGTAGATTTTTGATCACAGATTCAATTTCTGGGCTTGTAATTGGGATGTTCATACTTTCTATTTATTCCTGATTCAGTTTTGAAAGGTAGAACTTCTCTAGGAAACTGTTCATTTCTTCCAGTTTGTCCAGTTTGTTGCTGTATAATTGTTCATAACAGTCTCTTATAATCCTTTATATTTCTGTATTGTCTGTTGTAACCTTTCCTCTTTTGTTTCTGATTTTGTTGATCCAGTTCTTATCTCTTTGTTCTTGATGTGTCTGGCTATTGTCAGTCAATTTTGTTTAACTTTTCAAAGAATTAGCTCTTCGTTTTATTTGTCTTTCATATTGTTTCTTTCATTTCTTTTTCATTTAATTCTGCACTAGTCTATATGATTTCTCATTTTCTGATAAATTTAGCGTTTTTTTGTTATTCTTTTTTATGTTGTTTTAAATGTAGATTTAAGTTGCCTTTTTGCTTTTTTTGTTTGTTTGTTTGTTTCTTTAAGTAAGATTGTATTGCTATAAACTTCCCTATTATCACTGTTTTTGTGGTGTCCCATAGGTTTTGCACTATCGAGTTTTGGTTGTCTTCTTTTCTAGGAATTTTTTAATTTCTTTGTTGATTTGTTTGGTAATCTTTTTGTTTTTTAGATATGTGTTGTTTAATTTCCATGTGTTGTGTTTTTAGTGCATTTTTTGTAATTGATATCTATTTTCACAGCATTGTGGTCAGAAAAGGTGGCTGATATAATTTCAGTTTTCTTGAATTTATTGAGATTCGATTTCTGGCCCACGATGTGGTGTATCTTGGAGAATATTCCATATGCACTTGAGAAGAAAGTGTTTTCTTCTACTTTTGGATGGAAGGTCCTAAAGATGTCAACAAGATCCACCTCTCTAATGTGTCATTTAAGGCTTGTGTTTCCTTATTAATTTTCTGTTTTGAAGATCTGCATATTGGTGTAAGTGCGGTATTAAAGCCTTTTACCATTATTGTGTTATTTTCAATTTCTTCTTTTATGTCAGAGAGTCTTTGTCTTATGTATTGGGGTGCTCCTATTTTGGGTACATAGATATTTATGATTGTTATGTCTTCCTTTGGATCGATGCCTTGATCTTTATGTAGTGTCCTGCTTTGTCTCTTATAATCTTCTTTATTTTGAGGTCTATTTTGTCTGATATGAGGTTTTCTGCTCCAGATTTCTTTTGATTTCGGTTTGCATGGAATATATTTCTCCATCCTCTCACTTTCAGTCCATGTGTGTCTTTAGGTCTGAAGTGAGTTTCTTATAAACAGCATATATATGGGCCATTCTTTTGTATCCTTTCAGCCAGTATGTGCCTTTTGGTTGGAGCATTTAGTCAATTTACATTCAAAGTAATTATTGATATGAATGTTCCTATTGTCATCTTCTAATGTTTGGCGTTTGTTTTGTAAGGACTTTTCTTACGCTTTTATTTATTGACTGTATCAGTCCCTTTAGCACTCATTGTAAGGCTAGCTTTGTGGTAAAAAATTCTTTTAGCTTTTGCTTGTCTGTAAAGCTTTTGACTTCTCCATATTTCTGAATGAAATCCTTGCTGGGTAGAGTATTCTAGGTTGTATTTTATTCTCTTTTAGCCATTTAAATTTGTCCTGTCGTTCTCTTCTGACCTGCAGGGTTTCTGCTGAAAGATCAGCAGTTAAACAGTTGTAGTTTCCCTAGTATGTTACTTGCTGTTTTTTCCTTGATGCTTTAAGTAATTTGTCTTTGTGTTTAGTCTGTGTTAGTTTGATTAGTATGTGTCTTTGTGAGTTCCTCCTGGGAACACTTTGTGCTTCTTGAACTTGGTTGACTATTTCTTTTCCCATGTTGGGGAAGTTTTCAACTATAATCTCTTCAGAAATTTTTTCATACACTTCTTTTTCTCTTCTTCTTCTTGGACCTCCTATAATTCTAATGTTTGTGCATTTGACATTATCCCGGAGGTCTCTATGGCTATCCTTATTTCTTTTTATTCTTTGTGTTTTGTTCTATTCTTTGGCAGTTATTTCCAACATTCTGTCTTCCAGCTCACTTATCCATTCTTCTGCCTCTTATACTTTACTGTTGTATCCTTCTATAGTGGTTTAACTTCAGCCATTGAGTTGTTTGTCTCCATTTAGTTTTCATTTCTTGTATGTGTTTTCTCAGTGTGCTAATTTCCTCTAATATTCTGATTTTGGAGTTTTGGATTCTCGCTAGTATCATTCTTCTGAATTCTCTTTTGAATAGTTTGTCTATCTCCTCTTCAGTCATTTGGATTTGTGTGTCTATCCTTTGTGCCTTCATTTCTGCAGTGTTTCTCTGTCTTTTCATTATTATGTTAATTTTGGATTTTTTGTGTTTGAGGTCTTTTTCCATCCTTCGTGACTGAGTTTTCCATTCCTATTGGTTTCTGTCCTTTCAGCCAGTATGTGCCTTTTGGTTGGAGCATTTAGTCAATTTACATTCAAAGTAATTATTGATATGAATGTTCCTATTGTCATCTTCTAATGTTTGGCGTTTGTTTTGTAAGGACTTTTCTTACGCTTTTATTTATTGACTGTATCAGTCCCTTTAGCACTCATTGTAAGGCTAGCTTTGTGGTAAAAAATTCTTTTAGCTTTTGCTTGTCTGTAAAGTTTTTGACTTCTCCATATTTCTGAATGAAATCCTTGCTGGGTAGAGTATTCTAGGTTGTATTTTATTCTCTTTTAGCCATTTAAATTTGTCCTGTCGTTCTCTTCTGACCTGCAGGGTTTCTGCTGAAAGATCAGCAGTTAAACAGTTGTAGTTTCCCTAGTATGTTACTTGCTGTTTTTTCCTTGATGCTTTAAGTAATTTGTCTTTGTGTTTAGTCTGTGTTAGTTTGATTAGTATGTGTCTTTGTGAGTTCCTCCTGGGAACACTTTGTGCTTCTTGAACTTGGTTGACTATTTCTTTTCCCATGTTGGGGAAGTTTTCAACTATAATCTCTTCAGAAATTTTTTCATACACTTCTTTTTCTCTTCTTCTTCTTGGACCTCCTATAATTCTAATGTTTGTGCATTTGACATTATCCCGGAGGTCTCTATGGCTATCCTTATTTCTTTTTATTCTTTGTGTTTTGTTCTATTCTTTGGCAGTTATTTCCAACATTCTGTCTTCCAGCTCACTTATCCATTCTTCTGCCTCTTATACTTTACTGTTGTATCCTTCTATAGTGGTTTAACTTCAGCCATTGAGTTGTTTGTCTCCATTTAGTTTTCATTTCTTGTATGTGTTTTCTCAGTGTGCTAATTTCCTCTAATATTCTGATTTTGGAGTTTTGGATTCTCGCTAGTATCATTCTTCTGAATTCTCTTTTGAATAGTTTGTCTATCTCCTCTTCAGTCATTTGGATTTGTGTGTCTATCCTTTGTGCCTTCATTTCTGCAGTGTTTCTCTGTCTTTTCATTATTATGTTAATTTTGGATTTTTTGTGTTTGAGGTCTTTTTCCATCCTTCGTGACTGAGTTTTCCATTCCTATTGGTTTCTGTCCTTGTAGAAAGGTTTGGTGGTTTGTGTCTTAGTTAGGTGGTGTTGGGTTTTGCCTGCAGGTGAATATTCTCTAGTGTTGTGTATTCTTTGGTAGTGCAGGGTCTTGGAGTCAGTACTCCCACCCTGAATTTCCCAGATTTGATCTCTGGCCAGGGATTCTAGGCTCTATGTCTGGTTTGCTATGACATTCAGTGGTATTAGGTCAAAAATAAGCATATCAGGGACAAAAGGTGCATCCCTGATAGATGGCAGTCATAAAATCATGCAAATATTGTCTAATACAATGGAAAAACATGCATATATACACATCTATAACCAAACCCAAACAATCTGATAGGGATAAAGCAAAGGAAATTGTTCTAGCAAACAATGCAATCAAAGTTGGCACCTGACCGTTAAGATCAAAGTTAATTAAAACATGACCTGGAAAAGCAGATCTAGAACAAGGTCCCAGCTGGGGATATTGTAACAAAAGCAGTTATTAACTAAGACATGTACCACGAGGAGAAGTAAGAGAGTGGGTAAATAATGGAAAGGAATAGAATTGAGTTGCAAGGATTATGCAGGGTTAGATAAGAAAAATTAGTATATATTAAAGTTTTGTGCAACAGGGAAAAAATAGTAGAGACAGTGAGGAAGGAAATATTTATGGAGAAGATAATAGTAGATATAAAGAGATTTCACAGTTTGAGCGAAGAGAGAGGAAACTGTTATAAAAGAAAAGAAAAGAAAACACCCAAACTGTCCCTGTTTTTTAGTTGAGAGTCTATCATCTCACCTCTGTGACTCTTTGACCAGTTTGGTCTTGATGCAGTCCCAGATTTCCCTGGTCTGTTCTGGTGGGGACCAGGTGTGGGAGCAGGGCGGCTACTTATGTCTTAGGTTTAAGTGACAGGTTTCAAGTTTTTAGGCAGGGCCCTCAAAGAACCTGTTGCTGGTTTCTCCACAGTGTGCCCCTATGCCTAGCTCTCCTTAGTCTAAACAGTGCTCTGCACCTCACTTCCTATCACTGCCTCCAGCCCAAGTAGGTACAATCAGTTTCATGGAGGAATCTCTGTTTGGTTTCCAGCACCCAGATAGTGTTCTAACACAGCTCCTTGTCTAAAAGCTGCTCTTTGATCCAGTCGCAACCCAGCTGGCAGTGGGACTGAGTGCCACCTTCTGTCCCTGATGCTGGCTGGGGCTACCTGATCGGGCATGAGTGGGGCCGCTGGACTCTGTCCTGAAGGGGATTCCTGAGTTCTATTCCATACACCCTGAGAGCGTTCTGTCTCAGCTGACCTCCCGGCTTCCTTGCCACAGTTCTGCTGCTTGATGGACTGAGTGCAGCCTGTCCCAGACACTCAGTGCGCCTGTCTGGGCATTCCTGGTGGCAGGACTAAGCTCAGCTCCTTGCCAATCATAGGCTCTGTCTTGCGGGTGATTCCCCCAGTTCAGTTTCCTATGTCCAGATAGTGTTCTGCCTCAGCTGACCACCTGGCATCCCTGACACTATACTATCACCAGAGGGATTCTCACACTAAGCACAACTTTCCATTCCAGCACATTTCCCAGTGCTCTCTCCACCTGGTCCAATGTGGAAACTGGGGGACAGGAACACGGGGAAAGCTCCATCTTTTCGGTCTCGATCTGTGGAGTGTTATGGCCTGAAAGTTTTGCCTTACTCTCTTCAAGGTTCCACTGTCCTCCTTAGCCTCCTTTGTGTCAGCCATTACTGGATGGGAGCCTATTTCCAGTTTTCTCACCGGGTTAGATAAGAAAAATTAGTATATATTAAAGTTTTGTGCAACAGGGAAAAAATAGTAGAGACAGTGAGGAAGGAAATATTTATGGAGAAGATAATAGTAGATATAAAGAGATTTCACAGTTTGAGCGAAGAGAGAGGAAACTGTTATAAAAGAAAAGAAAAGAAAACACCCAAACTGTCCCTGTTTTTTAGTTGAGAGTCTATCATCTCACCTCTGTGACTCTTTGACCAGTTTGGTCTTGATGCAGTCCCAGATTTCCCTGGTCTGTTCTGGTGGGGACCAGGTGTGGGAGCAGGGCGGCTACTTATGTCTTAGGTTTAAGTGACAGGTTTCAAGTTTTTAGGCAGGGCCCTCAAAGAACCTGTTGCTGGTTTCTCCACAGTGTGCCCCTATGCCTAGCTCTCCTTAGTCTAAACAGTGCTCTGCACCTCACTTCCTATCACTGCCTCCAGCCCAAGTAGGTACAATCAGTTTCATGGAGGAATCTCTGTTTGGTTTCCAGCACCCAGATAGTGTTCTAACACAGCTCCTTGTCTAAAAGCTGCTCTTTGATCCAGTCGCAACCCAGCTGGCAGTGGGACTGAGTGCCACCTTCTGTCCCTGATGCTGGCTGGGGCTACCTGATCGGGCATGAGTGGGGCCGCTGGACTCTGTCCTGAAGGGGATTCCTGAGTTCTATTCCATACACCCTGAGAGCGTTCTGTCTCAGCTGACCTCCCGGCTTCCTTGCCACAGTTCTGCTGCTTGATGGACTGAGTGCAGCCTGTCCCAGACACTCAGTGCGCCTGTCTGGGCATTCCTGGTGGCAGGACTAAGCTCAGCTCCTTGCCAATCATAGGCTCTGTCTTGCGGGTGATTCCCCCAGTTCAGTTTCCTATGTCCAGATAGTGTTCTGCCTCAGCTGACCACCTGGCATCCCTGACACTATACTATCACCAGAGGGATTCTCACACTAAGCACAACTTTCCATTCCAGCACATTTCCCAGTGCTCTCTCCACCTGGTCCAATGTGGAAACTGGGGGACAGGAACACGGGGAAAGCTCCATCTTTTCGGTCTCGATCTGTGGAGTGTTATGGCCTGAAAGTTTTGCCTTACTCTCTTCAAGGTTCCACTGTCCTCCTTAGCCTCCTTTGTGTCAGCCATTACTGGATGGGAGCCTATTTCCAGTTTTCTCACCATTTCCTCAAAAATCAAGCACTCTTTTGTCTTTATTTTCCCTTCTTTCTGTCTCTCTGGTCATTTCCTCCCTCGTTCCAGGGAGACCAACTTAACCCTTGTAGACCTGGGAACTTCTGTTGTCATCTAGAAACTGGTTTGTAGAGGTCGTTTCATTTCTTGATTAGTTCCTGGTGACTCTGTTGAGAAACTAGTGAAACCCTGCTCTCATTCCTCTGCAATCTTGGGCTCAATTGTTATGAGTTTGTAGAGGTCTACAGTGAGGTCCGACTATACGGAGTTCAGAAGTGCTGCCGTCTGGTGGACATTGTCTGATACTACAGATGGAGCATATGTGCTCAAGAGACATCCCTGTGAGATATCTTGAGCTGGTACCAGAGAAAGACATTTCAAACACATCCAACATTCACGATGCCCATTGACAAGCATCATGGGCTAAACAACCCTTCTAAGAAAAAATCAAAGCCAAGGAAAAAGAAGCCCACACAAGCCCCAAACCAGATTCTCAACATTCCTAAAGGCTAGAGGGATGCCAATCAAAAGGACAATGGGAAGTCAAATCCCACCACTCAACTATGCCAGGGACACAGGTAGACAAATGAAACATGGGGAAGAGGGTCTGGAGTAAAAAGTATCCCCCAAGCTGTCAAGATGCCCTTCTGATTAGAGAGAGAGAGAGAGAGAGAGAGAGAGAGAGATCTATGCAGAGGGAAAGCCATAGAAATATCTATATATGAAGGGATATATGAATATATAGATATCTATTTACCTTAACAGATATATTGATATCTATTTACATAGACATATATAGATACATACATCTTTATATGCAAAGATATATAGATCTCTGTATGCACTGAGATAGGTAGATAGTTATGTGCGTAGAGCAATATATTGATATTTACATGCATAGAGAGATATAGAAATATAGATATACATATACATAGATAGAGAGACATGCACAGATATCTCTAGGAAGAGATGCCTAGAATTCTCTCTGCATAGAGAAAGATACATAGATATCTAAAGAGAGATGTCTAGATATCTTTAGAATAACTTTTAGATATATAGATATCTATATGCATTAAGATAGATATATGAATATCTATATACACAGATAGATATAGATATACAGCTATGTAAATGTCCTGCATTGATCACTGCTTAATGAACTCCACTGGGCTATGCCTGGCAGGGACATGAGGCCCACCTGACATCAAGGCCTCAAGGAATTTCGAGGCAGATACAGAGAGCCTCAAACTGTCTGTTGCAGGGGATCCCAACTCAACACTCCTACCTGAGACTGCAGCCTCCTAGCAGCTCAGCCCTTTCAGCAGTGTCCTGTGGCCCTGAAGCAATGAGTTTGGAGGTCTACAGTGAGGTCCGACTATACGGAGTTCAGAAGTGCTGCCGTCTGGTGGACATTGTCTGATACTACAGATGGAGCATATGTGCTCAAGAGACATCCCTGTGAGATATCTTGAGCTGGTACCAGAGAAAGACATTTCAAACACATCCAACATTCACGATGCCCATTGACAAGCATCATGGGCTAAACAACCCTTCTAAGAAAAAATCAAAGCCAAGGAAAAAGAAGCCCACACAAGCCCCAAACCAGATTCTCAACATTCCTAAAGGCTAGAGGGATGCCAATCAAAAGGACAATGGGAAGTCAAATCCCACCACTCAACTATGCCAGGGACACAGGTAGACAAATGAAACATGGGGAAGAGGGTCTGGAGTAAAAAGTATCCCCCAAGCTGTCAAGATGCCCTTCTGATTAGAGAGAGAGAGAGAGAGAGAGAGAGAGAGAGATCTATGCAGGGGGAAAGCCATAGAAATATCTATATATGAAGGGATATATGAATATATAGATATCTATTTACCTTAACAGATATATTGATATCTATTTACATAGACATATATAGATACATACATCTTTATATGCAAAGATATATAGATCTCTGTATGCACTGAGATAGGTAGATAGTTATGTGCGTAGAGCAATATATTGATATTTACATGCATAGAGAGATATAGAAATATAGATATACATATACATAGATAGAGAGACATGCACAGATATCTCTAGGAAGAGATGCCTAGAATTCTCTCTGCATAGAGAAAGATACATAGATATCTAAAGAGAGATGTCTAGATATCTTTAGAATAACTTTTAGATATATAGATATCTATATGCATTAAGATAGATATATGAATATCTATATACACAGATAGATATAGATATACAGCTATGTAAATGTCCTGCATTGATCACTGCTTAATGAACTCCACTGGGCTATGCCTGGCAGGGACATGAGGCCCACCTGACATCAAGGCCTCAAGGAATTTCGAGGCAGATACAGAGAGCCTCAAACTGTCTGTTGCAGGGGATCCCAACTCAACACTCCTACCTGAGACTGCAGCCTCCTAGCAGCTCAGCCCTTTCAGCAGTGTCCTGTGGCCCTGAAGCAATGAATCTTGGTGGAGGGTTTGTGGAATGCTTGAGGGGGGGAAAGACATGACACTCAAGCCCTTTTGTGCTTGCTGAGGCCCTCTCCACCTAATTTCACAGCCCAGGAAGTCCGCTGGTCAGAAGGTTTCTTGGCCCGGGGAACCAAGAGTAGGCACAGGAAAGTGTTGCCATATTGTGGACATTGTGTACAGCTACAACTGCATCATCCTTGTTCCAGGGGCTTCCCTTCACAGTGCCTGGGCATCTCCCAAGAACAACAGCCCTTCCAAATATCCTTGGGCCTGCACCAGAGAAATACATTCCACACACATCCAATCTCAGGAACCCAATTGACAAATGGAATCCTGCATGCAGGCCTTTAATAACAACAACAAAAAAAACCCTCCAATACAAACATGAAAAAGAAACAAAAAAAGAAAAATAAAGCCACACACACTAAACAAAACAAGATGCTCAACATCTCCCAAATCTCTTGGAATGTGAATCTAAATAACAATGGGAAGCCAATTCCCACCGGTCACACAACCAGCATCACATGGCTACTAAATAAAAACTGGAGACAGGGAGGAGTATCTGGAGTTCAAAGAATCCCCAGAGGAAGATGGAGAGGATATACATGCAGCAGCCAGTATGAAGGGCAGTCTCCAAATGTCTGAATGAATGGGGAAAACCCAGTGAAGATCAAAGCTCACCCAGTCCCTTACCCAATTGCAAGTTAATGAGACTACGAGAGTGCACACCAAACCACTGCATGTCCCTTTACATTAAACTCACTCCAAAGTTATACTGACCCGACTGGTAATAGTTAAGCTAACCCTAACAGTAGCCCTAGCACTGGCCCTAGCCCTAACCCTAGTCGGTAACACTGGACCCCTCACACTGCCCCAACTTATGTGAGCCCTAAGCTACAACCAGTGCTCTACATATTCCTGTACTCAAAATTCAACTCTAAACTTAAACCGACCCCAACAAAACTAATCCTAACACTGGCCTCTACCACAAGTCAAACTGTCTGTTGCAGGGGATCCCAACTCAACACTCCTACCTGAGACTGCAGCCTCCTAGCAGCTCAGCCCTTTCAGCAGTGTCCTGTGGCCCTGAAGCAATGAATCTTGGTGGAGGGTTTGTGGAATGCTTGAGGGGAAAGACATGACACTCAACCCCTTTTTGTGCTTGCTGAGGCCCTCTCCACCTAATTTCACAGCCCAGGAAGTCCGCTGGTCAGAAGGTTTTTTGGGCCCCGGGAACCAAGAGTAGGCACAGGAAAGTGTTGCCATATTGTGGACATTGTGTACAGCTACAACTGCATCATCCTTGTTCCAGGCGCTTCCCTTCACAGTGCCTGGGCATCTCCCAAGAACAACAGCCCTTCCAAATATCCTTGGGCCTGCACCAGAGAAATACATTCCACACACATCCAATCTCAGGAACCCAATTGACAAATGGAATCCTGCATGCAGGCCTTTAATAACAACAACAAAAAAAACCCTCCAATACAAACATGAAAAAGAAACAAAAAAAGAAAAATAAAGCCACACACACTAAACAAAACAAGATGCTCAACATCTCCCAAATCTCTTGGAATGTGAATCTAAATAACAATGGGAAGCCAATTCCCACCGGTCACACAACCAGCATCACATGGCTACTAAATAAAAACTGGAGACAGGGAGGAGTATCTGGAGTTCAAAGAATCCCCAGAGGAAGATGGAGAGGATATACATGCAGCAGCCAGTATGAAGGGCAGTCTCCAAATGTCTGAATGAATGGGGAAAACCCAGTGAAGATCAAAGCTCACCCAGTCCCTTACCCAATTGCAAGTTAATGAGACTACGAGAGTGCACACCAAACCACTGCATGTCCCTTTACATTAAACTCACTCCAAAGTTATACTGACCCGACTGGTAATAGTTAAGCTAACCCTAACAGTAGCCCTAGCACTGGCCCTAGCCCTAACCCTAGTCGGTAACACTGGACCCCTCACACTGCCCCAACTTATGTGAGCCCTAAGCTACAACCAGTGCTCTACATATTCCTGTACTCAAAATTCAACTCTAAACTTAAACCGACCCCAACACTTACAGTAAATCTAATCCTAACACTGGCCTCTACCACAAGTCAAAACCTCACCTGAACCCTCACCTTATTCCCACTAAAAGTGTACCCTGAAACAAGCACCAGCCCTCTGCATTTTCCTTTAGTCTAAACTCAGTAGAAACATTAAACTGACCCCAAATCTTACCTGAAAGCTAAACCTAATCCAAGCCCTAGTCCTAAACCTAGCCACAACCCAAGTCCAAACCTCAACCAAACCCTCACCATATCCCAACTGAAAGGCTACCTTAAAGCTGACATCAACCCTCCATATTTCCCTTGAGTCTAAACTCAGTTCTAACGAGAAAGCTCTACAAACTCTTACAAACAATCTAATGTCAATCCTGAGCCCAGGCCTAATCTAGCCTTTAAAAAAACAAAACTGTCACTCTATTCCAACTTTGTTTGAATCAAAAAAGTAACAGCAGCTCTCTTCATTTGCTTTTACTCCAAATTAAATCCAAAAGTTAAAGGGACCACGACTTATACACTAAATCTAGCCTGAAACCTAGCCTTAATTCTAACTCAAACCTCCAGTGAACCCTCACCCTATCCTATCATAAAGTGAACCATAAAGCAAACACAAGTCCTTCACATTTCCTGGAATTTTAAATCCAATCATAAAGTTACACTGATTGTATGAGAAAGCTAACCATAATGCTAATCCTAGCTGCAGCCATAATCCTGTTCAAACTCTAGTCCTCACCCTAGTCCAAATCACGTGCAGGCACACCACATCCCACCTTAATGCAAAACTTAAAGCTGACATCAACCCTCCATATTTCCCTTGAGTCTAAACTCAGTTCTAACGAGAAAGCTCTACAAACTCTTACAAACAATCTAATGTCAATCCTGAGCCCAGGCCTAATCTAGCCTTTAAAAAAACAAAACTGTCACTCTATTCCAACTTTGTTTGAATCAAAAAAGTAACAGCAGCTCTCTTCATTTGCTTTTACTCCAAATTAAATCCAAAAGTTAAAGGGACCACGACTTATACACTAAATCTAGCCTGAAACCTAGCCTTAATTCTAACTCAAACCTCCAGTGAACCCTCACCCTATCCTATCATAAAGTGAACCATAAAGCAAACACAAGTCCTTCACATTTCCTGGAATTTTAAATCCAATCATAAAGTTACACTGATTGTATGAGAAAGCTAACCATAATGCTAATCCTAGCTGCAGCCATAATCCTGTTCAAACTCTAGTCCTCACCCTAGTCCAAATCACGTGCAGGCACACCACATCCCACCTTAATGCAAAACTTAAAGCTAACAGCAGCCCTACACATTTTCTTTGACTCTAAACTCAACCCTAATGTTAAAGTGACTAACTATTACATTGAAGTTTAGCCCTAACCTTAGACCTAGCACTATCCCTAGCACTAACCCTATCCCTAACCCTGACGCTAGTCCAAAATCACCGAAACACACACTGCATTCCACCTTAACATGAACCGTAAACCTAACAGCAACCATCCACATGCCTCTTGACTCTAAATTCAATCCTAAGCCAAACCGGCTGCAACACTTATGGTAATTCGAACCCTAAACCTAGCCCTAGTCCTAGAATTGAACATGACCACATCTGAGTTAAGAGATGGGAAAATATCTTCTGAATATAATCAAGTGTCAGAAGGTCAATTTCCCAAGGTAAATTGTCCTCACACCTCTTGAGGGACACAAAAAGAAAAAGCAAAAAGAAGAGAAACACACTCAAACCATACCTCATAACAAGACGGCCAGCATTTGTACCTGCTACAAGATTGCTCATGGAAAATGACATTTGCAAGTCTAATTCCACCTGCAGAACTGGCCAGGGTACCATGTTTACAAGTGTCATGTGCCATTGACTCTTTCTAAGAAAAAAATCAAAGCCCAGGAAATCACACCCAAACCAACCCAACAAAACCAGATGCTCAACATCCTTAAAGGCAAGAGAAATGTCAATCTAAAGGACAATGAAAAGTCAAATTCAATCACTCAATTATGGCAGTGACACAGGTGGGTGAACAATAAATGGGGAAGAAGGACTAGAGTAAAAAGTATCCCCCAAGTCATAGAGATATTCCTCTGCCTACAGAGAGAGAGAGAGATAGATATCTCTAGGCAGAGGAAAAGCCATCAAGTTATTTATATATGAAGACATATATAAATATATACATATCTATTTACCTTGATAAATATATACATATCTATTTTCATAGATAGATGTAGATACATATGTGTCCATATGCAAAGATATGTAGATCTCTATATGTACAGAGACAGATAAATACATAGCTATGTGCATAGAACAATCTACAGATATTCATATGCATAGAGAGATATAGAAATATAGATATACATATACATAGAGAGACAAGCATAGATATCCCTAGGAAGAGAGAGACGTCTAGATATATCTCTGCATAGAGAGAGATACATAGATTTCTTGAGAGAGATGTCTAGATGGCTACATACTAAGGTATAGATCTATAGATACCTACAGCCATAGATAGATACGCAGACATCTATATAGATAGAGAGATAGATATATATCTACAAAGATATAGTTAGATAAATGTCTATATGCATAGAAATAGAGATGTCTATATGCATAGGTATATATATATATATATATACACATTGAGATATAGAAATATAGGTGTAATATACATAGATAGAGACATTGATATCTCTATGTAGAGACAGACATATAGGTATCTCTCTGCATAGAGACTGATACATAGATATCTAGAGAGAGACATCTAGATAAATCTATACTAAGTTATAGAACTTTCCAGTGTACCAGGTTTACCCATTAAAAAAGCTGGGGAGAGGTTCTGGAGGGAAATGAATCCCCTGAGGCTGTGGGTGACACTATATATGGCAGCGGATAGAATGATGGACAGTCTCTGAATGCTGGGTGGGGGGGGGGGAACAACTAACAAGTTGGGTTACACCTAGGCTCTGACCTTCCCACAGCAATGCTAGTATATGGAAAACTAAATTCCAAACCGAACCTCCTTTCTGACAGCCAAAGATTAATCATACTCACACCCTATCAAATTAAGAAGAAACGAACAAGGAAATAACAAACCCAAACCTGCTTGAGAAAACACGTCATTCAGGCTCACTAAAAGCTACTGGAATGCCCATCAAAATGACAATAGAAGTCAAACCACACCATTCTCATTGGCCAGAGACACAGGGGTACTAAGGAATCATGGGGGACAGTGTCTGCAGAAAAAAGAATCCCCCAAGGCTGTCGGTGAGGATATCCATTGCAGCTCCAGTATCAAGGGAAGTCTGCAAATGAATGAATACATGTAAAAAAAACCCAGCTAAGCCTAGGGGATGAGATGCCCACACCTTGGCCTTTATCCTTAGGAAACTTTCAATCAAAATGCACAGGTTCCCAAACAAACCTCCAGCACTGCTCAAGTTACTATAACAAACAAATGGACAAATCTCCAACGTGTTCATAAAGTTCCAACAAGATGTGGTACTTAAATATGGTAGACTATCACTTACTCTTAAAAAAAAAAAAAGTCACCCCTGGTATCAGGTGATTGTGACACTTGTAGTCACCAACATGGACCTTGTAGAATCACCCACAAAGAGAAGTCATTCAACAGGAGGAAGCTTATGGGATGCACTGTATATCCATGCCAAATTAACAGACACATACGATCAACAAATGACAACTGGAAAAGAGTCTATGAGGTATCAGAGTCAAGTAAATGATTTCCAAGAGTAAGTAAAGAAATCAATGAATGAATAAATGAATGAATCAATAATTAGTGTGAGGTGTCTACACTCCTACACATCTACAAGTTTATTATCCACAGAACCTGCCCAGGGAATTAGGGGGCCCATTCGGCTCCTGGAAGAGCTATGGGCCTTGTGTGTCCAAGGTCCATGGGAGAGATGTTTCCAGGCAGAGACCCTAGCCAGGGACGCTGCTAGGAACTGGGTGATCAGAGGCATGTTCTGAGGGTCCAAGAGGGGCATGGGAGCCCCTAAGGAGCTGGCACTTTGCTTCATGTGACTCATCCACAAGAGGCTAGTGAGGACAATTAGCTCTGGTCCACTGAGACAGGAGTACTCTCCTATGCTTCTACACCCCTTGGTCCTACTTTCCTACTGTCCTACACTCCTGTTCTCCTGGGCTGCTACACTCCTATGCTCTTTCTCTCCTACTCATGAAACGAACCTATGACCCTAGGCTGTTAGAAGCTACTCCCTAATCACTACTCTACCTACCTGCCTGACAGCCCTTGCCTCATACTTTCCTCTTAGCCCTCAGAACGGATCCTCCTTTGACAGAGGTATAGATCTTACCCTTCCTGATGCTGACCCACTGGTCAAGGAGCTTCTACAAAAATCCCACAAAACTTGTACTGCACTTCTCCTCCCTAGCACTCTGTGCACTTTCCCTCCCCTAACAAATGTCTTTCAGTCTAATACCTCTCCTATCTCTCTTGCTTTTCCTCTCTTTACCTATATCTCCTCACTGACTTCAGAAAAATGAGATGCCAGAGAGCAAGGGTAACCTAGGAGAGCATAGCAGAGGCAGGTGAGCATAGGAGACCTAGGAGAGGAGACAAGAAGCAGATGACTGTAGGAAACTAAGAAGGATAGGTGTCCTAGAGGTTACTTGGGAGCACAACTTTCTTCTCCCCTCATCAAGATCCTATAGCCAGGATGCTGAGTACCTAGCATCTCACCTCGTATAGCAGTACCTCATCCTGAGTGTACGGACACGGGTCCTAAGTCTTCAAGCTCTCCTCTACTGACACACTAGGGTCATATGAAGGGAAGTTATACTGACATACAAGCAAAAGGCATTCACCTATAGGAAGCTTATTGTTTGAACTGTATATCCATGCCAAATGAACATACATATACAAGGCAACAAATGACAGTCTGAAAACAGATTCTGAGATGTTATAGTCAAGAAATGAAAAAGAAACATTTTTCAACAATTAAATAATTAAAGAAATAAACACTGTTAGGGGTCTGGAATAAAGTGGACTGTCTCTATAAGAAGCACAGGAGTGCTGCCTCTGTAATGGAAACACCACAGTCATAGGTGCATAAGAACAAAACCCAGTTAATTAACAGAATCCACTTAATCAAAATTATCATAGCCACAGATCCAGACTTTGCAGGACCCTTCACAAAAAGAGGTCATTAAACAGGATCAAGCTTATGGTATGCCCTGTCTGTTTATGTCAAATGAACATACGCATACCAGGCAAGAGAAGACAACCCAATGAGGGATTCTGGGATTTCAGAGGCAAACAAACAGTTTCCAGAAGGAAATAAATCAATAAATTAATACTAGACTTCCCCCCACTGCCCTAACCAAGAATCAAACACATGACCCTAGGCTTTTGCAAGCTCCTGCCTAACAACTACTCTACCCAATGTCCTGATAATCCTGGCCTGCTCCTTCCTTCATAGTTCTCGGTAGGGATTCTCAATTTAACTACTTCTTTTTTGGGGGGTGGCGGTTGGGGGCGTAGGGGGGCTGGTGGGCCACTTCTATTTGTCTTTCATTTATCTATTTTCATCCATCTTTGTTCTTTGGCCTGTGTGGGCCTCCCATCGCAGTGGCCTCTGTTGTTGCAGAGCACCAGCTCTGGGCGCATGCGCCCCAGAGCTCTGGCTCGGTAATTGGACCCATCAGTCCAGCCGTTCCGGGCAGGTGGGATCTTCCCAGGCCAGGGATCGAAGCAGATGACTGTAGGAAACTAAGAAGGATAGGTGTCCTAGAGGTTACTTGGGAGCACAACTTTCTTCTCCCCTCATCAAGATCCTATAGCCAGGATGCTGAGTACCTAGCATCTCACCTCGTATAGCAGTACCTCATCCTGAGTGTACGGACACGGGTCCTAAGTCTTCAAGCTCTCCTCTACTGACACACTAGGGTCATATGAAGGGAAGTTATACTGACATACAAGCAAAAGGCATTCACCTATAGGAAGCTTATTGTTTGAACTGTATATCCATGCCAAATGAACATACATATACAAGGCAACAAATGACAGTCTGAAAACAGATTCTGAGATGTTATAGTCAAGAAATGAAAAAGAAACATTTTTCAACAATTAAATAATTAAAGAAATAAACACTGTTAGGGGTCTGGAATAAAGTGGACTGTCTCTATAAGAAGCACAGGAGTGCTGCCTCTGTAATGGAAACACCACAGTCATAGGTGCATAAGAACAAAACCCAGTTAATTAACAGAATCCACTTAATCAAAATTATCATAGCCACAGATCCAGACTTTGCAGGACCCTTCACAAAAAGAGGTCATTAAACAGGATCAAGCTTATGGTATGCCCTGTCTGTTTATGTCAAATGAACATACGCATACCAGGCAAGAGAAGACAACCCAATGAGGGATTCTGGGATTTCAGAGGCAAACAAACAGTTTCCAGAAGGAAATAAATCAATAAATTAATACTAGACTTCCCCCCACTGCCCTAACCAAGAATCAAACACATGACCCTAGGCTTTTGCAAGCTCCTGCCTAACAACTACTCTACCCAATGTCCTGATAATCCTGGCCTGCTCCTTCCTTCATAGTTCTCGGTAGGGATTCTCAATTTAACTACTTCTTTTTTGGGGGGTGGCGGTTGGGGGTGTAGGGGGGCTGGTGGGCCACTTCTATTTGTCTTTCATTTATCTATTTTCATCCATCTTTGTTCTTTGGCCCGTGTGGGCCTCACATCGCAGTGGCCTCTGTTGTTGCAGAGCACCAGCTCTGGGCGCATGCGCTCCAGAGCTCTGGCTCAGTAATTGGACACATCTGTCCAGCCGTTCCGGGGCAGGTGGGATCTTCCCAGGCCAGGGATCGAACTGGCACCCCTTGCACTGCAAGGCAGTGTCCTTACCCACTGGACCACCAGGGAAGCCCGGGATTCTCAATTTAAAGTGGTATAGAACACACCGTTCCAGATACTGGTCGAGTGCTCAAGACTCCTCTACCCTAATACCACAAAACATCTATTGCAGTCCTGTCTCCACAAAGAGAAGTCAGTCAACAGGAGGAAGATTCTCGTATGCACTCTACATCCATGCCAAATGAACAGACACAGACCAGCCCACAAATGCCCACTGGAAAAGAGACTGGAATTTCAGAGTCAAACAAAGGATTTCTAAAAGTAAGGAAAGAAATCAATGAATGACTAAATCAATAAATGAATAATTAGTGTGAGTAGCCTACCCTCCTACAGGTTTCTGATCAACAGAACCTGCCCGTGGAAGTGGGAAGCCCATTTGCCCCCTGATGGAGACAGCTTGTGTGTCTGTGGTCCCTGGGAGAGATGGATCTGGGCAGAGAAAATAGCCAGGGCCACCACTGGAAGCGGGGTGATCTGAGGCAGGGTCTAGGTGATCAGGAGAGGGCATGGGAGTCCCTGAGAAGCTGGGTCTTGGCTTCATGAGGCTCATCTGCAGGAGGCTAGTGAGGGCCATGACCTCAGTACACTCCTACACACCTACTGAACCAGGATCTTTCTTGCTATGAAGATGCTGCCCGGGTTTTTTACACTACAGCTTTCTCATTAGGTTCCCAAGAGTGCTTGGGTATTAATTCTCCACCCTCAGGGGATGCAATGTCATAGGAATGTTGGGAACAGTGCTTTACGATAAAGTGAAATGCATTAAAAGAAAAAAGAAAGGCTTCCGCTTCTGGTCAATGTCCTGGGGAGAATATGTTGTCATTGTAGGAACTCTTTCCTTTCTTGCTCTCTGGCAATCTTGGCAGCTTCTCTTGGTTGGGGGTGTCCCAAAGCTAAGGCAGGAAGATGGTGGCCCCAACAAAAAATTCATTGGAGTTGACCAAATCCAGGCTCCAGCTTTTTATGAAAAGTGGAAAGTACATGCTGGGGTACAAGCAGAGTTTGAAAATGATTGGACAAGGCAAAGCCAAACTGGTCATCCTCATCAACATCAGCCCAGACTTGAGAAATTCTGAAATAAGAGTGTTATGCCATGTTGGTCAAAATTGGTGTCCATCACTACAGTGGCAATAATATCAAACTGGGCACATCATGTGGAAAATACTAGAGTATGCACAATGGCTATCATCGATGCAGGTGATTCTGATATTATTTGAAGCACGCCAAAACAGACTGGCCAAAAGTAAATCATGAACAATTTTTCTTAAGTAAATCTCTCAAGAGCTTTTTTCTAAAAAAAAGAGAAAAATTGTACCTATCACCCTTGGCACTGAAAGGAGTTAATAGGAAGATTTTATAAGGAAGCCAGTGGGTCCCAGGGAGGAAAGGGAAAGGAAAAAGGAGAAAGAAAGGCAAAGATTTTCAATGCTGAAGCTGAAACTCAGTTTCTTGTCTTATGTTAATGTTGTGGGCCTTTCAAGGCCTTTACATTAGAATGTCTCACCCAGTCCTGAGGCCTGAAGACTACCCCCTAGCTAATCTCATGTTAATGTTGTGGGTGTGACCTACAGGGTCTTTACAACTGTAAAATATTATTTTAAATTACTGTTAATAACCATCTGAAAAAGTATAAAATGCCACACCTAAAATAACTTCGGGGTACTCTTCTATCCCCCTTCCAGTGATTATGCTGGAAGCTCTTCCCTATGCTTTCTCATTTTAATAAACTTTTCACTGCACGAAGCTCTGAGTGACCATCACTGAGTCTTCTTGATCCCAATGTGAATTCTTCTCTGTTGGAGATCTGTAAACAACAAAACTCTGTAAAAGTTAAAAGTAAAACAAAGGTTTAAAAAAAAAAAAAGAATCCGACACCGTTCATGGTAACCTACCATCATCTATCACCTATCAGCACTTAGAAGTGACTCCCTGACCACTACTCTACATAACGTCCTGACAACCCTTGCCTCTACTCTTAGTTCTCAGAAGGGATTCTCCTTGGAAAGAGGTATAGATTCTACCCTTCCTTACTTGGGCCCAGTGCTCAAGACTCCTCTATACAAATCCCACCACGCTTGTACTGCACCTCTCCTCCACAGCCCTCTGTGCACTTTCCCTCCCTTAACACACATTGTTCAGTCTAATAACTCTCCTATCTCTCCTGGTTTTCTTATCTTTACCTACATCTGCACCCTTACCTCAGCAAAACGAGATGCTGGTGAGCATGGGGGAACATAAGACAGGATAAGAGAAGCAGGTTAGGGTAGGAAACTTAGGAGGATAGGAGTCCTAGAGGTTACTTGGGAGATTAACTCTATTCTCCTCTCATCAAGATCCTGTACCCAGGCTCCTGAGTGCCTAATGTCTCGCCTAGTAAAGCAGTGTCTCATCCCGACTGTGTACGATCACATATCCTGAGTCTTCAAGTTTCCCTCTACTTACACAGTAGATTCATATGAAGAGAAGTCATACTGACATACGAATAGAAGATATTCACCAGTAGGAAGCTTATGGTTTGCACTATATATCCATGCCAAATGAACATACATATATGAGTCAACAAAGGACAACCCAAGAGCAGACTCTGAGTTGTTATAGACAAAACAAAAAACAAACAAAAATAATGATTTCTAAAATTAAATAATTAAAGAAATAAACACTGTGAGGAGACTGGAATAAAGTGGGTGGTCTGTATGTGAATCACAGCTGCTTCTGTAATGGAAACACCCCAGTCATAGTCCTTGAGTTAAACCCACTTAATCCACGTAATCCACGTTATCATAGCCACAGACATGGACTTTGTAGGATCACCCACAAAGAAGTCATTCAACAGAAGAAAGCTTATGATATGCCCTGTCTGTCCAAGCCAAGTGAACATACATATACAGTTCAACAAATTACAGCCCGATAAGGTACTCTCAGATTTCAGAGTCAAACAAACGACTTCCAGAAGGAAATAAATCAATAAACTAATACTAGACTTCTCCCCACTGCCCTAAGAAGAATCAAACACATGACCCTAGGCTTTCAGAAGCTCCTCCCTAGCCACTACGCTACTCAGCGTCCTGACAACCCTTGCCTGCTCCTTCCGCTGTAGCTCTCAATAGGGATCCTCCACTTAGAGTGGTATAGAACCCACTGTTCTTGACATTGGCCCAGTGCTCAAGAGTTGTTTCCAATGTAGAGCGATACCCTTGTATTCACCTCTTTCAACCAAAGAGATGCCCTGCCACCAAGGTGTAAGTGAAAATGGGCTCATTCCAAAAACCTCAATGACCTTTTTCATTCTTTGAGCGACGAATAAGTCAGAGGATAGAGCTTCTGCATAGCATGAGGCCAAGTATGCTTTGATAGCTGACAAGAGAAGTATGGCTGGTAAAGGAGAAAGCTATCCACGTCCAATCTTCCTGGTGGCTCTGGGAGTAGAGAATCTTCATGTAATGAACGACACAAGGATTCCAGACCTTGATTGCTTGATGCCTTGAAGAGATCCCAAGAAAAAGATTCCAGCCTTCCTGCCCAATGTGTGTCAGCACTAACTGGGAGCCTTGGGAGTTCTGAGCCTTTGTGTCCAAAACAGGACATCATCAAAGAAACAAAGATAAAGCCCAAAGATCTTTGCAACGCCAATTGAGGCAACCAGTTAAAACCATTCCCAGATCTGGGAACATACATGTAAAAAAAAAAAAAAAAAAAAACATTCCCAGAAAGCGATGCTGCTCTACCTATCAGCCCAGTGCTCCAGTTCGCACAAGCAGCTCTCCCTACAGTATAAACCAGTTGACAAGCTCATTTAGGAAACATGGAAACCTTCACTGTGCATGGCTATTGTAACAGATGTTTCCAATGCTGCTGATATTGAGATTTCAACAACTGTCCTTACAAACATTGAAACATAAAGATGCAAGCAGCTTGTTTTCTTCAGAAAACAGAAGAGGGAGGCAGTGTTTTTGCTTTTAAAAAGAGACATGAATCCGAGGATTTACCTTGGAAGTTTTGAGAAAGAATCCATTGAGGTTTCACTGGCACTTAATACTGTCTCGATATGGAGACACTCCACAGGGGCACCCAAAATATCTTTATATGCCATATCCATGAAGTGGAAAGGTACAAACCAAGACACATTGTACCCATTCCTGAGTCAATATGTCTGGGAAAAGAGTTCTTTTCTGTGTAGAGAGATTCCCTTGTATTCACCTCATTGAACCAAAGAGACTCCCTCCCACCCAGCTGTAAGGGATAAAGAGCTCATTCAAGAAACCTCAGCTACACTTTTCAGCCTTTGAACAATGAATAAGCTTCTCTCAGTCAGCTGGTAGAGCTTCTGCCTGCCATGCAGGCCAGCCCATTTTTATACCTGAAAAGAGAAGTATGGCCGGCAAAGGAGAGAGCTGTCCCTCTCCTGTCTTCTTGGGCAGCCCTGGTGGCTCAGGGAGTAGAGAATCCTCATGTAATGAATGAGACAAGGGATCCACACCTTGATAGCTTGATGCCTCGGAGAGATGCCTGGAAACAGATTCCAGTCTTCTTTCCCAATGTATCACCACATATCCTGGGAGCCTCGTGAATTTGGAGCCTTTGGGTCCGAAACAGGACAGGATCAAAGGACTAAACAGTGCCCAAAGCTCTTTGTAAAGCCATTTGGAGGCAGCCACTTTGTTTCTTTTTCTTTTTTTTTAAATTTATTTCTTTATTTTAAAGTTTTTACAGAGTTTTGTTGTTCACAGACATGCATGTTCCCAGATCAGTCATATGCATATCCCTGGTCCTCTCCCCCCTTGTAAGCCCCCCCCATCTCACCCCTCCAGGCTGTCGCACCAAGCCATTGTAAGTACTCCTATTCCCTTAGCGCAATGACAATAGCTATCTTTTTCGCACATGATAGTATAAGTTTCCATGTTACTCCCTCTATGCCTCCCACCCACTGTTTATTTCCCACAATGTCCATATGTTTTCTGTTTTTCCATGGGTTCACTGAGTGTGTTATCATTACCCTTTTACTAGATTCCATATATATGTGTTAGTATACTGTATTTGTCTTTCTATTTTTGACTTATTTCACTTTTTATGATAGGTTCTAGATCCAACCACCTTATTAGGACTGATTCTTCTGCATTTCTTTTAACTGTTGAGTAGTATTCCATCGTATATATGTACCAGAGCTTCTTTATCCATTCATTCATCAATGGACATCTAGGTTGCTTCCATGTTCTAGTTATTGTATAGAGAGTTACAATGAACATTGGGGTACAGGTGCTTTCTTCAGTTTTGATTTCATCAGGGTATAAGCCTAATAGTGGGATTACTGGGTCATATGGTTCTCCTATGTTTAGTCTTTTAAGGAATCTCCATACTGTCTTGACGTGGACCACCTCTGGTCAATTCCTAAGAAATTACTGGGCCCCTGGGTATGAAGAAATGAATGATGACACAGATAGCTCAGATAGTCCTTGAACCCCTGATAAGTTTTTTAGACCTAAAATTCGCCCTTTAGAAAGTGAGATAAGTTCAGAAGGAGAAGAATAATAGGTAAATATGATGTTACCTAAAGGAGGAATATATATTAATCTAAAAGGCAAGAATGTTGTGTCCAAAAGAAGTAAGAGAAATTTTGAATCAGTGAAAGAAAGTTCCTCTAGCAAGGCAGAAAGTGAAACTTCATCTGAGTCACAGCCACCCCGTAAGAGTAAGCAGGGGAAGCATGAGAAGTAAAGAAAGAATTTTTTAAAACAATGGGTCACTATTCTTAGGTATAGAGCAGCTCAAGTTAACATGAATAACCTGCCCTGGTCTAGCACAGGGTGTTAAAGTTCCATGGTTCAGATTTTTCCAGTCATATGCATATCCCTGGTCCTCTCCCCCCTTGTAAGCCCCCCCCATCTCACCCCTCCAGGCTGTCGCACCAAGCCATTGTAAGTACTCCTATTCCCTTAGCGCAATGACAATAGCTATCTTTTTCGCACATGATAGTATAAGTTTCCATGTTACTCCCTCTATGCCTCCCACCCACTGTTTATTTCCCACAATGTCCATATGTTTTCTGTTTTTCCATGGGTTCACTGAGTGTGTTATCATTACCCTTTTACTAGATTCCATATATATGTGTTAGTATACTGTATTTGTCTTTCTATTTTGACTTATTTCACTTTTTATGATAGGTTCTAGATCCAACCACCTTATTAGGACTGATTCTTCTGCATTTCTTTTAACTGTTGAGTAGTATTCCATCGTATATATGTACCAGAGCTTCTTTATCCATTCATTCATCAATGGACATCTAGGTTGCTTCCATGTTCTAGTTATTGTATAGAGAGTTACAATGAACATTGGGGTACAGGTGCTTTCTTCAGTTTTGATTTCATCAGGGTATAAGCCTAATAGTGGGATTACTGGGTCATATGGTTCTCCTATGTTTAGTCTTTTAAGGAATCTCCATACTGTCTTGACGTGGACCACCTCTGGTCAATTCCTAAGAAATTACTGGGCCCCTGGGTATGAAGAAATGAATGATGACACAGATAGCTCAGATAGTCCTTGAACCCCTGATAAGTTTTTTAGACCTAAAATTCGCCCTTTAGAAAGTGAGATAAGTTCAGAAGGAGAAGAATAATAGGTAAATATGATGTTACCTAAAGGAGGAATATATATTAATCTAAAAGGCAAGAATGTTGTGTCCAAAAGAAGTAAGAGAAATTTTGAATCAGTGAAAGAAAGTTCCTCTAGCAAGGCAGAAAGTGAAACTTCATCTGAGTCACAGCCACCCCGTAAGAGTAAGCAGGGGAAGCATGAGAAGTAAAGAAAGAATTTTTTAAAACAATGGGTCACTATTCTTAGGTATAGAGCAGCTCAAGTTAACATGAATAACCTGCCCTGGTCTAGCACAGGGTGTTAAAGTTCCATGGTTCAGATTTTTCCTTAATCATGAGTTTAAATGATCTAAAGGGAAGATCCAAAGATTTGATTTGAATGTGTTTTGATCAAGTGAAATAAAGTTAATTTTATGTAATTCTTGAATAGATATAAGCTGAAATAGAGAAGTGATGAGTTATAAAAAAAAAAAAAAAGAGAAGTGATGAGTTGATGATTTATTAAGTAAATCAGTATGTTTACAAAGAAAGGTTATATAAATTAAGTGGTTGAAAACAATTAAAAATCAAATAGAAACAAAGAAGTTATAAAGAAATTGAAAAGAAAGGAAAAATTTATTATAAAAAAGAGTGATGATTAGACTGTGAGACAGCTTGCTCATGCGGCTCGAACATGAGAGGCTCTCCAGCTCTGGGGTAAGAACATTGTATTTTTATTGATTGAGTTCTGAACTTTTAAACCTTATTGTTATGGTTTGACTATGATGCACAGCTATGTTGTATTAAGTTGATTACTAAGATGTATAAATGTTGATTTACTGTCTTGCAATAAATCTGATCTTGATTTGAACTCCACACCTTTTTACTGTTGAAGTTCTAGTCTCAAATTAGAGGGAACTACAGAGTATAGGTTGAAGTTTTCTGATAATAGTACCGGGGCAATTGAGTGTTTCCCCAATTCTATTAATTAGAAATAAGTAACTATGCTCTGCCCGCAGCAGTCTTCCATAGAGGCTGGAGGCAGCCACTTTGAACTATTCCCAGAAAGCAACATTGCTCTGCCTATCAGTCCAGTGTGCCTGTTGGAAGAAGTATCTCTTCCTCCAATGTGATCCAGCTGCCATGCTCATTTAGGAAACACAGAAACCTTCACTGTGCATGGCTATCACAGGAAATGTTTCCACAGCTGCTGGTAGTGAGATTTTACCAACTGTCCTTGGAAACACATCGGAGAATGGAGATGCGAGCAACGTGTTTTCTTCCAAAATGGAATGAGGGAGCAGCATTGTTGCTGTTAACAATAGACATGAAATGGAGTATTTAAAATGGAAGTTTTGAGAGAGGATCTACTGAGCATTAAATGGTGCTTAATATTGCACTATATATGGAGACACTCCATGCGGGCAGACAAAAGTGTTTTTCTAGGCCGGTTAAAGTCCATGAGTTTCAGGATATTCTTAGGTATAGAGCAGCTCAAGTTAACATGAATAACCTGCCCTGGTCTAGCACAGGGTGTTAAAGTTCCATGGTTCAGATTTTTCCTTAATCATGAGTTTAAATGATCTAAAGGGAAGATCCAAAGATTTGATTTGAATGTGTTTTGATCAAGTGAAATAAAGTTAATTTTATGTAATTCTTGAATAGATATAAGCTGAAATAGAGAAGTGATGAGTTATAAAAAAAAAAAAAAAGAGAAGTGATGAGTTGATGATTTATTAAGTAAATCAGTATGTTTACAAAGAAAGGTTATATAAATTAAGTGGTTGAAAACAATTAAAAATCAAATAGAAACAAAGAAGTTATAAAGAAATTGAAAAGAAAGGAAAAATTTATTATAAAAAAGAGTGATGATTAGACTGTGAGACAGCTTGCTCATGCGGCTCGAACATGAGAGGCTCTCCAGCTCTGGGGTAAGAACATTGTATTTTTATTGATTGAGTTCTGAACTTTTAAACCTTATTGTTATGGTTTGACTATGATGCACAGCTATGTTGTATTAAGTTGATTACTAAGATGTATAAATGTTGATTTACTGTCTTGCAATAAATCTGATCTTGATTTGAACTCCACACCTTTTTACTGTTGAAGTTCTAGTCTCAAATTAGAGGGAACTACAGAGTATAGGTTGAAGTTTTCTGATAATAGTACCGGGGCAATTGAGTGTTTCCCCAATTCTATTAATTAGAAATAAGTAACTATGCTCTGCCCGCAGCAGTCTTCCATAGAGGCTGGAGGCAGCCACTTTGAACTATTCCCAGAAAGCAACATTGCTCTGCCTATCAGTCCAGTGTGCCTGTTGGAAGAAGTATCTCTTCCTCCAATGTGATCCAGCTGCCATGCTCATTTAGGAAACACAGAAACCTTCACTGTGCATGGCTATCACAGGAAATGTTTCCACAGCTGCTGGTAGTGAGATTTTACCAACTGTCCTTGGAAACACATCGGAGAATGGAGATGCGAGCAACGTGTTTTCTTCCAAAAATGGAATGAGGGAGCAGCATTGTTGCTGTTAACAATAGACATGAAATGGAGTATTTAAAATGGAAGTTTTGAGAGAGGATCTACTGAGCATTAAATGGTGCTTAATATTGCACTATATATGGAGACACTCCATGCGGGCAGACAAAAGTGTTTTTCTAGGCCATATCCGTGTAGTGGAAAAGGTCAACCAGGGCACATTGTACCAGTTCCTGATTCAATCTCTCAGGGAAAATAGTTCTTTTCAGCATAGACAGATGCCCTTGTAGTCACCTCATTGAACCAAAGAAACTACTTCCCACCCAGGTGTTAGTGATAACGAGCTCATTCCTGAAACCTCAACTGCCCTTTTCAGCTTCTGAACAAAGAACACGCCTTTCTTGCTAAGCAGCTAGAGCTTCTACCTCCATACAGGCCAGCCAGCTTTGATACCTGACAAGAGGCCTATGGCTGAAAAAGGAGAGAACTATCCTTCTTCAGTCTTCCTGGGCAGCCCTGGGGGTTCAGGGAGTAGAGACTTCTCATGTAATGAATGAGACAAGGCTTCCAGTCCTGGAATGCTTGATGCCTTGAAGAAATCTCTGGAAACAGACTGCAGCCTTCCTGCCTGAATATCCCTTCAGTTACTTGGAGCCTTAAGTTCTGAGTCTTTGGGTCCAAAACAGGACAGGATCAAAGAACTTATAGTCATATAGTCCAAAGCTCCTTGTAAAGCCTATTGGAGGCAGTCAGTTAGAAACATTCCCAGAAAGTGATGATGCTCTGCCTGTCAGTCCAGTGTGCCAGTTGGCTGATGTAGCTCTACCCACACTTTGAACAGAGTGAAAAGCTCATTTAGGAAACATGGAAAGCTTCACTGTGCATGGCTATCACAGGAGATGCTTCCACAGATGCTGGTAGTGAGATTTCACCAAATGTCCTTGGAAACACATTGGAGCATGGAGATACAAGCAGCTTGTTTTCTTCTGAAAATGGAATGGGGGTGCAGTGTTGCTGCTGTTAACAAGAGACATGAGTCGGTGGGTTTCAAATGGCAGTTTAGAGAGATCCACTGAGCTTTAACTGGCACTTAATACTGTTCTGTATATGGAGACACTCCAAGGGGGTAACAAAAGCATCTTTCTAGGCCATATCCTTGGAGTGGAAAAGTCCAACCCAGGACACGTTGTACCTGTTCCTAATTCAATCTGTCAGGAAAAGAGTTCTTTTCAGTATAGAGAGATGCTCTTGTATTCACCTTGTTGAACCAATGAGACTCTCTCCCACCCAGGTGTGAGAGATAACGATATCACTTCAGAAACCTCAAGTACACTTTTCAGCTTTTTAACATCGTATAAGCCTCTCTAGCTTAGTGAGTAGTACTTCTGCCTGCCACGCAGGCCAGCCAGCTTGGATACATGAGAAGAAAAATATGGCCTGTAAAGGACAGAGCTATCCCCCTCCTGTCTTCTTGGGCAGCACTGGTGGCTCAGGGAGTAGAGAATTCTCATGTAATAAACAAGACAAGTGTTGCAGCCATTGATTGCTTGATGCCTTGAACAGATCTCTGGAAACAGACTCCAGTATTCCTGAGTGATGTATACCCACAATTACTGGAGCCATGGGAGGCCTGAGCTTTTTGGTCCAAAAAGGGACAGGGTTAAAGCACTAAACATACAGCACAAAGTTTGTTCCCAACAAGGTTGGAAGCAGCCATCTAATACCATTCACAGAAAACAATATTGCTCTACCTATCAGCCAGTTGGCAGAAGCAGCTCTCCCTACACTGTGAAGCATTTGCCAAGCTCATTTAAGAAACACAGAATCCTTTACTGTGAATGGCTATCCCATCAGGTGCTTCCATGGCTTCTGGTAGTAGTATTTCACTAACTGTACTTGAAAATACATTGGAACATGTAGATGTAAGCAACTTGTTCGATTCTGAAAATGGAATGGGGTGCAGTGTTGCTGCTGTTAACAAGAGACATGAGTCGGTGGGTTTCAAATGGCAGTTTAGAGAGATCCACTGAGCTTTAACTGGCACTTAATACTGTTCTGTATATGGAGACACTCCAAGGGGGTAACAAAAGCATCTTTCTAGGCCATATCCTTGGAGTGGAAAAGTCCAACCCAGGACACGTTGTACCTGTTCCTAATTCAATCTGTCAGGAAAAGAGTTCTTTTCAGTATAGAGAGATGCTCTTGTATTCACCTTGTTGAACCAATGAGACTCTCTCCCACCCAGGTGTGAGAGATAACGATATCACTTCAGAAACCTCAAGTACACTTTTCAGCTTTTAACATCGTATAAGCCTCTCTAGCTTAGTGAGTAGTACTTCTGCCTGCCACGCAGGCCAGCCAGCTTGGATACATGAGAAGAAAAATATGGCCTGTAAAGGACAGAGCTATCCCCCTCCTGTCTTCTTGGGCAGCACTGGTGGCTCAGGGAGTAGAGAATTCTCATGTAATAAACAAGACAAGTGTTGCAGCCATTGATTGCTTGATGCCTTGAACAGATCTCGGGAAACAGACTCCAGTATTCCTGAGTGATGTATACCCACAATTACTGGAGCCATGGGAGGCCTGAGCTTTTTGGTCCAAAAAGGGACAGGGTTAAAGCACTAAACATACAGCACAAAGTTTGTTCCCAACAAGGTTGGAAGCAGCCATCTAATACCATTCACAGAAAACAATATTGCTCTACCTATCAGCCAGTTGGCAGAAGCAGCTCTCCCTACACTGTGAAGCATTTGCCAAGCTCATTTAAGAAACACAGAATCCTTTACTGTGAATGGCTATCCCATCAGGTGCTTCCATGGCTTCTGGTAGTAGTATTTCACTAACTGTACTTGAAAATACATTGGAACATGTAGATGTAAGCAACTTGTTCGATTCTGAAAACAGAATGGGTGGGCAACTTTGTTGCTCTTAAGAAGAGACTTGGATGGGACACTCTACCATGGCTGTTTTGAGGGAGGATCGACTGCTGGTGCTTAATCTTATCTTGTATATTGAAACACGCTGTTGGGGGAATGAAGAAATCTTTCTAGGTCATATCTGTGGAGTGGAAATGTCAAGCCCAGGACACATTGTACCCATCCTGATTAAATATGTCTGGGAAAAGAGTTCTTCTCTGTGTAGAGAGATATCCTTTTATTCACTTCGTTGAGCCAATTAAGACTCCATCCCACCCAGGTGTTTGTGGTAATGAGCTCGTTCCAGTAATGTCAGCTACCCTTTTCAGCCTGTGATCAATGAATAGGCTTCTCTAGCTCAGGCGACAGAGATTCTGCCTGCCATGCAGGCCAGACGGCTTCGATACCCAAGAAGAGAAGTATGGCCAGTAAAGGAGAGTGCTATCCTCTCCTGTCTTCTTGGGCAGCCCTAGTGGCTCAGAGAGTAGAGAATCCTCAGGTAATGAATGAGACAAGGTTTCCAGCCCTTGACTGCTTGATGCCTTGAAGAGATCCCTGGGAAGAAACTACAGTATTCCTGTATGATGTATCCCCACAATTACTGGAGCATGGCAGGTCTGAGCCTCTTGATCCGAAACTGGACAGGGTCCAAGCACTATACATACAGCACAAATTTTGTTTGAAAGCAGGTTGGAGGCAGCCACTTAGGACCATTCACAGAAAATGATATTGTTCTGCCTATCAGCCCCATGTACAGGTTGGCAGAAGCAGCTCTCCCTACACTGTGAAGCAGTTGTCAAGCTCATTTAGGAAACACTGAAATCTTCACTGTGAATAGCTATCTCAGCAGATGTTTCCGTGGCTTCTGGTAGTGAGATTTAACCAACTGTAGTTGGAAACACATGGAAGCATGTAGATGCTAATGACTTGTTTTATTCAGAGAATGGGATGGGTGAGCAGCCTTATGTCTGTTAACAGGAGACTTTTATGGGAGGATTTACCAGGGCTCTTTTGAGACAGGATCCACTTCGCTTTCATTGGTGCTTATCACTGCTTTGCATATCGAGTCATGCCATTGGGGCAGGTGAAAGTATCTTTCTAGGCAATATCTGTGAAGTGAAAAATTCAAACCTAGGACACATTGTACCCATCTCTGAGATGCTTTTTCAGGTGGGAAAAGTGTTCTTTTCAGTGTAGATAGATGCCCTTGTATTCACCTTGTTCAGCTAATTGAGGCTCCATCCCACCCAGGTTTAATGAGCTCATTAATGAGCAATAATGAGCTCATTCCAGAAACATCAACTGTTTTCAACCATTGAACAACGAAGTAGCCTCTCTAGCTCAGTGTGTAGAGATGCTGCCTGCCATGCAGGCCACCCGCTTGGATTCTTTACAAGAGAAGTATAGCTGGTAAAGGAAAGAGCTATCCACTCCTGTCTTCTTGGCACCCCTGGTGGCTTGGGGAGTAGAGAATCCTCATGGAATGTATGAGACAAGGTTTCCAGCCCTTGATTGCTTGATACTTTGATGAAATCCCTGGAATCAGACTTCTGCATTCCTATGTGATGTATCCCCAGACTTACTGGAGTCATGGGACATCTGAGCCTTTTGGTTCAAAATGCGACAGTGTCAAAGCAGTAAATATACAGCACAAAATTCATTCCCAAGCATGTTGGAGGCAACTACTAAGGAACATCCACAGAAAACACATTTCTCTACTTATCAGCCCAGTGTGCCAGTTGGCAGAAGCAGCTCTCCCTACATGGTGAGGCTGTTGCCAAGCTCTTTTAGGAAACATGGATCATTCACTATGGATGTCTATCCCAGCAGATGTTTCCATGACTGCTGGTAGTGTGATTTCACCAACTGTACTTGGAAACACATTGAAGCATGGAGATGAAAGTGACATGTTTCATTCAGAGAACAGAATGAGTGAGGGGCATTGTTTCTGTTAACAAGAGACTTGTATGGGAGGATTTACCATGGCTTTTTTGAGAGAGGATCCACTTCACTTTCTCTGGCACCTAATCCTGCTTTGTATATTGAGACACGCCATCAGGGCAAATGGAACCATCTTTCTAATCCATATCTTCAAGGGGGAAAAAATCCAACCCTGAATATACTGTATCCACTCCTGAGTCAAAATGTCTGAGAATAGAGTTTTTTTTTTTCAGGATAGAGAGATGCCCTTGTATTCACCTCTTTGAGCCAGTTAAGATGCCTTTCCACACAGGTATAAGCGATAATTATCTCACTCCACATATCCCAACTATCCTTTTCAGCCTTTAAACAATGAATAAGCCTCTCTAGCTCAGGGGGCAGAGATGCTGCCTGTCATGCAGGCCAGTCCTCTTCAATACCCAAGAAGAGAAGTATGGATGGTAAAGGAGATAGCTATCTACTCCTTTCTTCTGGTGGCTCAGGGAGTAGACAATCCTCATGGAATGAATGAGACAAAGGTTCCAGCCATTGATTGCTTGATGCCTTGAGGAGATCCCTGGAAACAGACTCCAGTATTCCTTCATGATGAATCCCTACACTTACTGGAGTCATGACAGGTGTGAACCATTTGGTCCAAAATGGAACTGGTCAAAGCAATAAACATACAGCCCAAAGTTTGCTCCCAAGCAGGTCTGTGGCAGCCACTGAGGACCACTCACAGAAAATGATATTTCTCTACCTATCAGCCCAGTGGGTCAGTTGGAAGAAGCATGTCTACCTACACTGTAAAGCGGTGGCAAGCTCATTTAGGAAACTTGAAGCCTTCACTATGGATGGCTATCCCAGCGTATATTTCCATGGCTACTGTTAGCAAGATTTCACCACCTATACCTGGAACCCCAGTGGAGCATGGAGATGCAAGCAGCTTGTTTCATTCATAAAACTGAATGTGTGAGCAGCGTTGTTGTTGTTAAAAAGATACTTTCCTGGGAGGATTTTCCACAACTCTTTGGAAAAGATCCACTTCACTTGTTTCATTCAGAAAACATCTTTATAGGCCATATCAGTAGAGTTGAAAAATCCATCCCTGGACACATTGGACCCATGCCCGAGTCAATATGTTCGGGAATAGAGTTCTTCTCAGTGTAGAGAGTTACCCTTGAATTTGCTTTGTTGAACCAATTAAGACTCCATCTCACCCAGGTGTATGCGATAATGAGCTCATTTCAGATGCCTCAACTACCCCTTTCAGCCTTATAGCAATAAATAAGTCTTTCTGGGTTAGCAGAAACCTGCCATGCAGGCCAGCCTGCTTGGATACTTGACAAGAGAAGTATGACCTGTAAACAGAATTATCCACTCTGTCTGGTCCAAAACAGGACAGGATTGAAACAGCAAACATGCAGCACAGAGTTCTTTCCCAAGCATGTTTTGCAGTCAGCCACTTAAGACCATTCACAGAAAATCATAATGCCCTGCCTATAAGTCCATTGGGCCACTTGGCAGAAAGAGATCTCCATACACTGAAATGGTAGACAATCAAATGTAGAAAACACGGAAGCCTTCACTGTGGATGGCTCTCCCAGCAGATGTTTCCATGGCTGCTGGTATTGTGATTTCCCCAACTATACTTGGAAACCTTTGGAGCATGGAGATGCAAGCAGCTTCTTTCATTCAGAAAATGGAATGGGTGGGCAGCATTGTTGTTGTTAACAAGAGAATTGTATGGGAGGATTTACCATGACTCTTTTGAGAGAGGATTCACTTCGCTTTCACTGGTGCTTAATACTGCTTTGCAGATTGAGATATGCCATTGTGGCAGATGAAGGCATCTTTCTAGGCCATATCTGTGGAGTGGAAAAGTCCAACTCAGGGCACATTGGACCCATTCCTGTGTAAATAGGAATAATAGAGTTCTGGTAATAGAGCTCTTTTCAGTGTTCGTAGATGACCTTGTATTCACCTTGTTGAACCAATTAGATCAGATATTCCAAGTAATAAACAGGTGATGATGTAATGACAGAGCTTCCCTAGTGGTCTGGTGGGCAGGAAGTCTGCTTTGCAGTGCAAGGGGTACTGGTTCAATCCCTGATTTGGGAAAATCCCATGTGCTAGTGAGCGGCAGGACCAGTATGTCCAATTATGAGCCAGCACTCGGGTGCGTATGCATCCAGAGCTGGAGCTCTGCAATGAGTGGGACCACTATCGTGGGCTGACTCCGGAGAATTTTTAGGAATTTATTGGGCACCAGGATATAATGAAGTGAGTGATGATGATACAGATGATTCGGATGGTTCTTGAATCCCAGATAAGTTTTTTAGACCTAGGATTCATGCTCTAGAGAGTGAGATAAGTTCAGATGGAGAAGAATCGGTAAATATGATGATACAAAAAGAGGGACATATATTAATCCAAAAGGCAAAAGAATTACATCTAAAAGAAGCTATGAACAGGTCAGCTAAGACTACTCTAGCGATGAGGAGTGTGTGACTCACATAGCCCTGCCTGAGCTGCATTCACCTAGTAAGGTTCAGAAATTAAAGAATAAGAGGTAAAGGAAAGGTTTCTAAGATCTTAAAGGGAAATCCCCCAAAGTAATACGTTATTACTACTTTGTTTATTTAGTTATAAGGTAGTTTAGTTTATAAGTAAGGTAGCCTGCTTCAGCCTAGCACAAATGGTAAAGTCTCTGTGTGGTAGTTACGAGGTTCAGGTTTTTCTTTTAATCATAAGGTTCGAATAATCAGGAAGAAAGTTTTCTTTTTAATGTTAAACTTTTATTTAAATTCTTTCTAATGTTAAAAACTAATTTGAAAGTTTCTGTTTCTTGAGTTCTGATTCATACAATGCTTGAGTGAATACAATTGTTAGATGAGAGATAAGATCAACTGCCCGAGTTGCTTCTGCAACTTGAAAAAAGCATTTTGGCAGCCCACCGACATCGCAGCGGGCTGACATCTGCAGGCTCAAGAATTGTTCTGTTATAAAAGGGGAAGGAGACAGATTGTGAAGGAGTTCACTCACAGAACATAGTTACGACTGAGGTGAGGCTGAAGCTCTCCAGCTCTGGGGTAAGAATATTGTATTGTTGATTGAGTTCTGAAATTATTTTAAAACTTTACATTGTTATTGTCTGAGTTTTAAGATTCTAATTTAGTTTTATTTAAAATAATTGATGCACGTTATAATAAGATTCGAATAATATTTGATGATGTAATGACAGAGCTTCCTAGTGGTCTGGTGGGCAGGAAGTCTGCTTTGCAGTGCAAGGGGTACTGGTTCAATCCCTGATTTGGGAACATCCCATGTGCTAGTGAGCGGCAGGACCAGTCTGTCCAATTATGAGCCAGCACTGGTGCGTATGCATCCAGAGCTGGAGCTCTGCAATGAGTGGGACCACTATCGTGGGCTGACTCCGGAGAATTTTTAGGAATTTATTGGGCACCAGGATATAATGAAGTGAGTGATGATGATACAGATGATTCGGATGGTTCTTGAATCCCAGATAAGTTTTTTAGACCTAGGATTCATGCTCTAGAGAGTGAGATAAGTTCAGATGGAGAAGAATCGGTAAATATGATGATACAAAAAGAGGGACATATATTAATCCAAAAGGCAAAAGAATTACATCTAAAAGAAGCTATGAACAGGTCAGCTAAGACTACTCTAGCGATGAGGAGTGTGTGACTCACATAGCCCTGCCTGAGCTGCATTCACCTAGTAAGGTTCAGAAATTAAAGAATAAGAGGTAAAGGAAAGGTTTCTAAGATCTTAAAGGGAAATCCCCCAAAGTAATACGTTATTACTACTTTGTTTATTTAGTTATAAGGTAGTTTAGTTTATAAGTAAGGTAGCCTGCTTCAGCCTAGCACAAATGGTAAAGTCTCTGTGTGGTAGTTACGAGGTTCAGGTTTTTCTTTTAATCATAAGGTTCGAATAATCAGGAAGAAAGTTTTCTTTTTAATGTTAAACTTTTATTTAAATTCTTTCTAATGTTAAAAACTAATTTGAAAGTTTCTGTTTCTTGAGTTCTGATTCATACAATGCTTGAGTGAATACAATTGTTAGATGAGAGATAAGATCAACTGCCCGAGTTGCTTCTGCAACTTGAAAAAAGCATTTTGGCAGCCCACCGACATCGCAGCGGGCTGACATCTGCAGGCTCAAGAATTGTTCTGTTATAAAAGGGGAAGGAGACAGATTGTGAAGGAGTTCACTCACAGAACATAGTTACGACTGAGGTGAGGCTGAAGCTCTCCAGCTCTGGGGTAAGAATATTGTATTGTTGATTGAGTTCTGAAATTATTTTAAAACTTTACATTGTTATTGTCTGAGTTTTAAGATTCTAATTTAGTTTTATTTAAAATAATTGATGCACGTTATAATGAATGATGATTGATTTACATTATGTATTAATAAATCTGATCTTGATTTGAACTCCATGCCTTTTTTACTGTTGAAGTTCTATTCTCTTAAATTAGAGGGAGCTACATTGTGTAGGTTGAAGTTCTCTGAAAACAGAGTAGAGGTGATTTAGTGTTTCCTCGCATTTACTAACCAGAGATAAGTAACTACACATTGCCTGTGACACCACTCTGAGGAGAGGCCCATGCATGCCAAAGAATAAAGGTGGATAAAAATAAATGGATAAAAAAATCAGTAAAGGGGGCCAGAATTTTTAAAAAAAGAAAAAGAAAAATTAAAAGAAAAAAGAGAAAGTAATGGTAATAATTTGCCTTTTATGTATCAGGTACTGTGTGAATTAATAGATTTTTCAAATCTTTCATATTTGTTGGAATGTGCTTTGAGAAAATGGAACTATAATATGATTAAAAGTGTGGCCTTAACTTTTGAGAAATCTTGGCTCTTTTGACTCACTATGTGTCACCCCATCTAGGTCTTAATGTTGAAGGGAGAAAATAAATTCTGGCTCCATGTTGCAAACTGTTTCTTTGACTTGCTTTCTGTTGCTATTATGATTATAATCATACTTAATGACTTGCCTTAAGGACCCTGCCCCTCTGCCTGTGTGCTAAAATGAATGCTTTTGTTCAAGAATCCTGTTCACCTGTAGACAGCATGAAGGGAAAAGTGAACAATCTGCCTGAGGCTTGCCCTTCTTGGAGATGACTGCACTATTAATGGCCTTTTTAATTTGTTTGCTCATCTCTCATATGTCTTATCTATAAAATAACTTGGCATCCTAACCCCAATAACATTTTTATTTTCCTGAGGTGCTAGCCTGCCATCTTCTTGGTCAGCTACTTTTCGAATAAAGTCATTTTTCTTGCCTCAGTACCTCGCCTCTAGGATTCATTGACTATCGTGTGGTGAGCAGAGTGTGCCTGGACTCAGCAACAATTTGGCTTAGCCAGCCAGGAGCCTTGCTGCTCGTGGTTAGTCAGCTCTGATCAGGGAAAATTGTAACGAGACCACAGCAGCTGCCAGGATCATTTGTCCTGAGGTTCTTTCCTTCAAAATTCCCTGACGTGGCACCAACTGGCCCCAGTGTTTGGCAGTTGAGACAAGGAACTAACAAACTTCTAGAGTTGACAGACTCAATTTCTGTTTGTAGGGTAAGTCTACCCATTTCCAGTAGCTGGTAAAAACCAGTTCAATTGTTTTTTTGTGTGTTCTTTTGTGTTAAGAGCCTATAGCATCAAATTTGGAGGTTATGTCGCTTTGGTGTGGACACCAGAACATTTTATTCCCTCAATCTAGGCTTTTCCTTATGGGAGAAGGTAATTTGGTTGTGTACCCATTTGCAGAGGGGAAATAATGTTGGACTACCCATTGAACTAGTAACTAGTTTTCATGAGGCAAACCCACCCGACTTTGAATTATCTCATTTGGTAGGGTAAATTTATTTACCTAATTTGGGAACTGGTCCAGTTTGAACTGGTTCATTTGAAAGTTAGTTTTATAGGATAAATTTATTTACCCTAACTGGGAATCAGTTCGTCTGGATGCATCAATGCTTGGAATATGTGCTGGTTTTGTTGGAATTTGTCTGTGTTTTGTGTTTGATGTTTTACAACTTATAAAATGGGAAATATTTTATCTGTCTCAAAGGAAAGATCTTTATGGTGCACATTGGCTGTGTTGAAATCAGAAGAGAAATATCCCCTGAATGGCTCACAGTTAAATAATCTGCCAGTCACAAGTGCTTTACAAGGGCAAGAAACACTCTCTTAAAGAACATGCCTGGCAGGGCTCCCTTGGACATGAGGCAATTAGTTCTAATTACCCTACAGGAGTCCCCAGTAACTTTGACAGTGGGTTCTCTAATAGGTACTACTCTCTTTGTAAATTAATAATTCAAATAATCTTCTGAAGAACAGTNTNATATCANGGTCCCAATGTTCCTTTTTTGACCTTGTCCCATTGAAGGGGCTTCGGCTCCTGTCTGGGAGGCTTTGGCTCCCATTTGGGGTGTTCGGCTCAGTTTTAATAAAGTCATTTTTCTTGCCTCAGTACCTCGCCTCTAGGATTCATTGACTATCGTGTGGTGAGCAGAGTGTGCCTGGACTCAGCAACAATTTGGCTTAGCCAGCCAGGAGCCTTGCTGCTCGTGGTTAGTCAGCTCTGATCAGGGAAAATTGTAACGAGACCACAGCAGCTGCCAGGATCATTTGTCCTGAGGTTCTTTCCTTCAAAATTCCCTGACGTGGCACCAACTGGCCCCAGTGTTTGGCAGTTGAGACAAGGAACTAACAAACTTCTAGAGTTGACAGACTCAATTTCTGTTTGTAGGGTAAGTCTACCCATTTCCAGTAGCTGGTAAAAACCAGTTCAATTGTTTTTTTGTGTGTTCTTTTGTGTTAAGAGCCTATAGCATCAAATTTGGAGGTTATGTCGCTTTGGTGTGGACACCAGAACATTTTATTCCCTCAATCTAGGCTTTTCCTTATGGGAGAAGGTAATTTGGTTGTGTACCCATTTGCAGAGGGGAAATAATGTTGGACTACCCATTGAACTAGTAACTAGTTTTCATGAGGCAAACCCACCCGACTTTGAATTATCTCATTTGGTAGGGTAAATTTATTTACCTAATTTGGGAACTGGTCCAGTTTGAACTGGTTCATTTGAAAGTTAGTTTTATAGGATAAATTTATTTACCCTAACTGGGAATCAGTTCGTCTGGATGCATCAATGCTTGGAATATGTGCTGGTTTTGTTGGAATTTGTCTGTGTTTTGTGTTTGATGTTTTACAACTTATAAAAATGGGAAATATTTTATCTGTCTCAAAGGAAAGATCTTTATGGTGCACATTGGCTGTGTTGAAATCAGAAGAGAAATATCCCCTGAATGGCTCACAGTTAAATAATCTGCCAGTCACAAGTGCTTTACAAGGGCAAGAAACACTCTCTTAAAGAACATGCCTGGCAGGGCTCCCTTGGACATGAGGCAATTAGTTCTAATTACCCCTACAGGAGTCCCCAGTAACTTTGACAGTGGGTTCTCTAATAGGTACTACTCTCTTTTGTAAATTAATAATTCAAATAATCTTCTGAAGAACAGTTTGATATCAGGGTCCCAATGTTCCTTTTTTGACCTTGTCCCATTGAAGGGGCTTCGGCTCCTGTCTGGGAGGCTTTGGCTCCCATTTGGGGTGTTCTCCCTTTGAATTGGAGCTCCATTTATAAGGCGCTTTGGAGAAAGGTCACTGGCCTAATGGGACCGGGAAGTCATTTTCATGTGACTTTCTGGCAGGCTAGCTTTTGGTTTACTGAATGCTTCCTCTAAGGCTTCCTCTATGGTTTTCTCTTTCTCTTTGAATCTTCTGTGAACAGGAAAATGGCTATGAAAGCAATTAGTGAACCCTGGCCAGGGTACTCTCTGGTGTATCTCAAAAACTTGAAGACCACTGTGCCCCAATAGCTACCACCTAAGTGGGTAAAGGTTCTCTGTTCTTCTTCCACCCTTAAGCTCTGGACCAGGTAAATGGGATTACAGTGATTACAGGAAAGATTCCTGATCTTTCTTGTCACCTTTGCCTCTTTCTCACAAGAGGCAGGGGAGCCTGGGTGTTTCCCCTGGGCCTTCTAGAGTGGCCTTCTCCCTTTGGCTTGAGAAAGAAAAATAAAGCCTTCCAACGTGGGTGGATAAATGCATCAGTTCCTGTTGGAGCTCAGTTCTGTCACTCAGTTGCTTGCAACTTTGTAACCCCATGGACTGTAACACACGAGGATTCCCTGCCCTTTCACCACTCCCAGAACATTCCCTGTTCATCTTCTGAAGCTTATAAATAACTGTACAAAGTCATCCTAGGAAGAATTTGCCAGTATCTTTGAGATTCAAATGTCCTCTCTGGTCTCCTTAGAAATCTTTATCTCTGCTGTCTTTTGAATATAAACTTTAAAAAGTACAAAATAATTTAGAAGTTTGCTTGTCCAAGGTAATTAAAGGATGCTTTTTATACAAATACTAATATTTAGCCATCTAACCAAGTGAACCTGACTTGTTTCACCTGAGAACCCTAATTTTAATCCAATCCCTTTTAACAGATGGGTTTACAGTGCACAGTGCTGTACTTGAGTCAAAATTGAAATCTTGAAGTAAGGACTGTCGACTAAAAAAGATGAACAACTTGAGAGTTGTGGATTAAGTTTTATTTGGGACATAATTAGAACTGAAGCCTGGGTGGGGCAGCACCCCAGATAGCTCTGAGAGACTGCTCCAAAGAGGCAGTGGGAGGAGGATCAATATTTAAGGATGTTGGTGAGGGGGGAGTTTCATATCATTAAACAGTCACTTTGCAAAGGGTCTTCAGTTAGTCATGAGGATATGGTGTCATCATGAGGAGATTTAGTGTTTTTCTAAATATGAGAAGATGCAAGAATTGAGATAATAAAATCTGTTCCTAAAAGCACCACCTATCTAAAGACCTGCCCATCAGATTCCTAGGAGCACAGAGTGCCTTAACCACACTCTGATCTCCATTAGGGGGTATTGAAGATCAGCAGTTCTCAATAGCACAGGGTCTGGTATCTGCAGAGACATAGTGAAAATGTCCTTGTTGTCCAGTCATTGGCAATGTAATTAGGAAATGCCAATTTGTAACTGACAGGATAGAGGCCTCACTATCTTTGTGTTTATTTGAATAACATTGCTGTGGTTAATCTGTAAAAAGAGCTCTATTTAATTGGTTAAATAATAGTAATAAGCACTAACAAACAAAAAAACTACTTCTAAATACAAGAGAAATCAAGTTAAATGAGTTTCAGACTCATGTCAACTGAGAAATATCTAGTATTAAGATTTAAATTTGTTGATCTAATGATAATAATATAGACATCCTTGAATTATCAGCATATTAAAATATTAAGTGTAATACTTTCATTGTGCCTAGGCTTAACATCTGTTATGAATTTGTCAGCAAGAAATGTACTTCATTGTAGTAAAAACTTTAGAGAAACTAAGATGTGTTTTTAGTAAAAAAAGAAAAAAGTATGTAAAAAACAAAACGGACTAGAAATAGTTTTGTGCATGGTTAGTGTGCCCAAGGAAGAAAGAACAAGGCAAACTAGGAGGGTCTTGGAATGCACGACCCTTATTCTCCTCCCCTCCCCCAGGCTATCATACACCACCCAATCCTTAAGACCCCTATACCACTCCTTAGACTTCAGGTATAAAACGAATCAAAGACCCCTGCTTAGTGTCAGTTCTCCTTTGAGCTGACCCACTATTCTAGACCCGCTATTCTTCTACTTCAACAATGTCAATTCTCCCTTAAGCCAGCCTGCTGTACTGGCAGTGACTCTCCCTTCCCCAACTCATCACTTTCCTCTCACTCTGCCTCATATCTGGAAATTCTTTTCCAACTCTTGGATGGACCTCGATAGTTAGGACTATGTTTATAATAAATTTACTTAACTTTACCTTTAAATAAATTGAAAAGTAATTTAATTTTCTCCTGTCAAGAGGACATACACTTTCTTCAGATGTTGAACTGTCATTGATAATAGATTTAAGCAAGAATTGAGATAACCAACTCTGTCCCTACAAGCACCACCTATCTAAAGACCTGCCCATCAGATTCCTAGGAGCACAGAGTGCCTTAACCACACTCTGATCTCCATTAGGGGGTATTGAAGATCAGCAGTTCTCAATAGCACAGGGTCTGGTATCTGCAGAGACATAGTGAAAATGTCCTTGTTGTCCAGTCATTGGCAATGTAATTAGGAAATGCCAATTTGTAACTGACAGGATAGAGGCCTCACTATCTTTGTGTTTATTTGAATAACATTGCTGTGGTTAATCTGTAAAAAGAGCTCTATTTAATTGGTTAAATAATAGTAATAAGCACTAACAAACAAAACTACTTCTAAATACAAGAGAAATCAAGTTAAATGAGTTTCAGACTCATGTCAACTGAGAAATATCTAGTATTAAGATTTAAATTTGTTGATCTAATGATAATAATATAGACATCCTTGAATTATCAGCATATTAAAATATTAAGTGTAATACTTTCATTGTGCCTAGGCTTAACATCTGTTATGAATTTGTCAGCAAGAAATGTACTTCATTGTAGTAAAAACTTTAGAGAAACTAAGATGTGTTTTTAGTAAAAAAAGAAAAAAGTATGTAAAAAACAAAACGGACTAGAAATAGTTTTGTGCATGGTTAGTGTGCCCAAGGAAGAAAGAACAAGGCAAACTAGGAGGGTCTTGGAATGCACGACCCTTATTCTCCTCCCCTCCCCCAGGCTATCATACACCACCCAATCCTTAAGACCCCTATACCACTCCTTAGACTTCAGGTATAAAACGAATCAAAGACCCCTGCTTAGTGTCAGTTCTCCTTTGAGCTGACCCACTATTCTAGACCCGCTATTCTTCTACTTCAACAATGTCAATTCTCCCTTAAGCCAGCCTGCTGTACTGGCAGTGACTCTCCCTTCCCCAACTCATCACTTTCCTCTCACTCTGCCTCATATCTGGAAATTCTTTTCCAACTCTTGGATGGACCTCGATAGTTAGGACTATGTTTATAATAAATTTACTTAACTTTACCTTTAAATAAATTGAAAAGTAATTTAATTTTCTCCCTGTCAAGAGGACATACACTTTCTTCAGATGTTGAACTGTCATTGATAATAGATTTAAGTTTATTTACCTCTTAAAATATCTGTTCTATATGTGGCTTTGGCTATGTGAGTAGCTATTGTTTCACAATGACCTATAATCCTATCTGACTGAGCGTTCTAAACTTTTTGGTATTTGTTGGCATAATTTCCTACATTATTCTAATGAAGCATTTTTGACTTCTAGTTAACTTTGGGATGCTTCAGAGGGCCCCTGAAACATCCCAAAGAGAGATGTTACACTAATCATGTTCACTTTGCATGTTGAATTGCATGGGGAGTTTTGTCAAGTGAGTAGTAAGTCTCTGGCAAATGTCACTAATATAGATATCCTAGAAATTATATGAAGTTCCTAAGATTCTGATATGTTTGGATAAAATGTTATCAGTCATAATTCTAGTTTCTATCTTAAAATATTGTCATTCTAAGTAAGTTTTCAAAAAATGGTTTCTCCTCAAGAAGATCAATAGAAAGGACTCTTAAATAATTGCCAGTTTCTGAGCAGGGTAAGAAATTAAAGGATTCTAATGGAAAATCTGATGACTTCAAAAAGGTTAACAAAATGACTAAATGAACTGACAAAAATGCTTATATAATTACTGGCTTGAATCTGTAAAAAACCTCCTCTTAAAACTAGTTATGATACTTTATAAACAAATTGGAACATTTGTCTTTTCTCTGTCTGTGACCCCTCTAGAGACAAGAGATTCTTAGTTTTCAGTAGCTTTATCAGATAAGTTAGAAAGGCGATCTCACTAACAGGTACAGAAGTCCAAAGGAATTTTGGAGAACTTGAGAGAAAAGGAATTAACTTATTTCTGTTAGGTCAAATCTGGGATAAGCCTTTCATCTGACTTTCCTAGCCCTGAAAGACTTTATTTAAAAAGCTCGTTCTGAGACTATCAAAATTTTAGCAAGACAAAAAGTCTATAATCAATTATGTTATATAAATAATTGGGCTAACCGTATTGAGATAAAACATATCTAAAATAAATCCTAGTTTGGTTGTATTTAGTAAAAATTAGGGTGATTTTAGGGAAGAAAAGGGTGTTTCAATGAATGCTAAATCCCACTTTGTTAATTGAGGTCTATATCTACTAAGACTCATTTCCTGGTCAGTTTTTGCTTTTTTGTAGAAATCAGGTTATCAAGAAACCGCTTTAAATTGAAAAGTAATTTAATTTTCTCCTGTCAAGAGGACATACACTTTCTTCAGATGTTGAACTGTCATTGATAATAGATTTAAGTTTATTTACCTCTTAAAATATCTGTTCTATATGTGGCTTTGGCTATGTGAGTAGCTATTGTTTCACAATGACCTATAATCCTATCTGACTGAGCGTTCTAAACTTTTTGGTATTTGTTGGCATAATTTCCTACATTATTCTAATGAAGCATTTTTGACTTCTAGTTAACTTTGGGATGCTTCAGAGGGCCCCTGAAACATCCCAAAGAGAGATGTTACACTAATCATGTTCACTTTGCATGTTGAATTGCATGGGGAGTTTTGTCAAGTGAGTAGTAAGTCTCTGGCAAATGTCACTAATATAGATATCCTAGAAATTATATGAAGTTCCTAAGATTCTGATATGTTTGGATAAAATGTTATCAGTCATAATTCTAGTTTCTATCTTAAAATATTGTCATTCTAAGTAAGTTTTCAAAAAATGGTTTCTCCTCAAGAAGATCAATAGAAAGGACTCTTAAATAATTGCCAGTTTCTGAGCAGGGTAAGAAATTAAAGGATTCTAATGGAAAATCTGATGACTTCAAAAAGGTTAACAAAATGACTAAATGAACTGACAAAAATGCTTATATAATTACTGGCTTGAATCTGTAAAAAACCTCCTCTTAAAACTAGTTATGATACTTTATAAACAAATTGGAACATTTGTCTTTTCTCTGTCTGTGACCCCTCTAGAGACAAGAGATTCTTAGTTTTCAGTAGCTTTATCAGATAAGTTAGAAAGGCGATCTCACTAACAGGTACAGAAGTCCAAAGGAATTTTGGAGAACTTGAGAGAAAAGGAATTAACTTATTTCTGTTAGGTCAAATCTGGGATAAGCCTTTCATCTGACTTTCCTAGCCCTGAAAGACTTTATTTAAAAAGCTCGTTCTGAGACTATCAAAATTTTAGCAAGACAAAAAGTCTATAATCAATTATGTTATATAAATAATTGGGCTAACCGTATTGAGATAAAACATATCTAAAATAAATCCTAGTTTGGTTGTATTTAGTAAAAATTAGGGTGATTTTAGGGAAGAAAAGGGTGTTTCAATGAATGCTAAATCCCACTTTGTTAATTGAGGTCTATATCTACTAAGACTCATTTCCTGGTCAGTTTTTTGCTGTTGGTGTTGTAGAAATCAGGTTATCAAGAAACCAAGCATCACATCCAGAGTGTTGGAGAACTCAGAAGTTTATTATGCCAGTGGTTCCAGATGAGCTAGCACTGAAATTCTGGATCCTGGGCTCAGGGTGAGCACTTCCTTTATAGGATTTACATATGCAGGTATAATTAGTGATTCCTGACTGGGTACATTCAAATTTGCACCTACAGAGTGAGAGTTACAGGTAAGCAATCTTTGGACAAAGACTCATAAAGAAACATTCCAGGCCCCTCTGACCAGAGGGCTGTAAAAGACAGAGCATCCCAGGCTTATCTAAACAGTCAAAAGAATGGAGCATCCCAGACTGGTCTTGGTGCCACAGGCATAGGGGCAACAAGAACTTTACAGTTAATCATTATTGTTTAGTTTTCTTCTTCATTAGGGTGTATTAATATAAAATTGAATTATTAAAGGACATTCTAGGCTTGCTTCTGAAGCTTGTCTCAGTAACCTATCTTTGGTGAAGATCAGATATATCATGACCTACAAACAGGACTGGAAATAGACATAATTTAAGGAACTGGCTGTCTACAACCTGGATGGAAAGACATTTTTATCAGGTACTCTAAACTAGTTCATGTACAGTGAAATTAAAGGGCAATTTGACTCATGGATTAATTCACACTTTCAAAGCTCCCTACAATGGACTCGTCTATGGGGAGGCCTGCCGATCTTTACTCAGCTGAAAACAATGCTCGAACAGAGGAAACTGCACTACACTAGGACGAGAAGAAGACAACATCAAAGTAGACAGCTTGTCCAAGATGCTGGACCTGACTCGTATGACCTTTTATAATGTTTTCTTGATTTCTTGGGTTTTTATATGTCGATCAAATGTTTTCCATCAGACAGAATCCTATCCTTGTTTAAAACTCAATCCAGTTGTTGGTTTGTGCCTAATTACCTGTGTCTAGTACTTCTAGGCTACCTTGATAGATTTCTCTCTTCCAAGACTCTGATTGGATATCCCCTAAGAAGTTATTCTAGATGAGAGTTCAATTCTGTTCTGTCTGTTCATGATATTAGATGGAATCCTCTCACCTGATCAATTAATACATACTCTGATCCTGTTCTCTTAGGGTCCTTCAAACTCAGAGTGATGAGTTAAGTCTCTAGTAAAACCTGTAAACTCTCATCTCTTAAGGGAAAACTCCCACATTTATGAGATGGATCTATATGGTTAACAGAGACCATGGTCATTTAAGTTTAACAAGTTCCTCTATGTTGGTAACAATTAAATCATATTTTTAAAAATGATGATCAACCTAGTAATATTAGGAAATTAGGCTGGATATTTTATAAACTATGCCTATTATTACTCTTGAGAGAGAGTGATTAACGTGGGATTCAGTAGATTTGTGGCCCTAGTATATAACCATGACATTTACAGAAATGGATACAAATGTGTGTATGCTCTTTGTAACACATCTACATTTTAAGTGACACACCCACATGTAGGTGGTGGCCTAATTCAATGTAAAAAAAAAAAAAACTTCTCCAGATATTCTGCAACTTAAAAGTTAAAATTTGCTGAAATAAGTGATAAAAGGTTTGTGAAAAATGGATTCCCAAAAGGGTTCTGTACATCATCAGTCAGAATTTACTAAGCCTGCAACAGTAATTTAAGGAACTTGCTGTCTACAACCTGGATGGAAAGACATTTTTATCAGGTACTCTAAACTAGTTCATGTACAGTGAAATTAAAGGGCAATTTGACTCATGGATTAATTCACACTTTCAAAGCTCCCTACAATGGACTCGTCTATGGGGAGGCCTGCCGATCTTTACTCAGCTGAAAACAATGCTCGAACAGAGGAAACTGCACTACACTAGGACGAGAAGAAGACAACATAAAAAGTAGACAGCTTGTCCAAGATGCTGGACCTGACTCGTATGACCTTTTATAATGTTTTCTTGATTTCTTGGGTTTTTATATGTCGATCAAATGTTTTCCATCAGACAGAATCCTATCCTTGTTTAAAACTCAATCCAGTTGTTGGTTTGTGCCTAATTACCTGTGTCTAGTACTTCTAGGCTACCTTGATAGATTTCTCTCTTCCAAGACTCTGATTGGATATGCCCTAATAAGTTATTCTAGATGAGAGTTCAATTCTGTTCTGTCTGTTCATGATATTAGATGGAATCCTCTCACCTGATCAATTAATACATACTCTGATCCTGTTCTCTTAGGGTCCTTCAAACTCAGAGTGATGAGTTAAGTCTCTAGTAAAACCTGTAAACTCTCATCTCTTAAGGGAAAACTCCCACATTTATGAGATGGATCTATATGGTTAACAGAGACCATGGTCATTTAAGTTTAACAAGTTCCTCTATGTTGGTAACAATTAAATCATATTTTTAAAAATGATGATCAACCTAGTAATATTAGGAAATTAGGCTGGATATTTTATAAACTATGCCTATTATTACTCTTGAGAGAGAGTGATTAACGTGGGATTCAGTAGATTTGTGGCCCTAGTATATAACCATGACATTTACAGAAATGGATACAAATGTGTGTATGCTCTTTGTAACACATCTACATTTTAAGTGACACACCCACATGTAGGTGGTGGCCTAATTCAATGTAAAAAAAAAAAAAACTTCTCCAGATATTCTGCAACTTAAAAGTTAAAATTTGCTGAAATAAGTGATAAAAGGTTTGTGAAAATGGATTCCCAAAAGGGTTCTGTACATCATCAGTCAGAATTTACTAAGCCTAAAGTAATTTATAGTAATCCAGAAGTCTGGATTATAACTAATTGTAATAATCTAATTGTTCAAATTCGTTCTTAAATTGTGCTTTGTGTCTCCCTGATGCACTATGCCATTGTCTGCATTACTTGTATCTTGTTTAATTTATAAGATTGTTGCCTCTTATAGTACCAATGTATAATTAGGCCTGCAACAAAACTTCTATGGCTAAACATTTTGAGGAAATCACATTTGTAACACAAAATAATTGCAGTAGTGTGATTCTAGATATGGGAAGAAGCAACAAGGGAAAATGTTTCCTGGACTGTAGTGAGAATTCAGACAGCTTTAATTACTGATGGGGTCTAGTCCAAAACTTAGAACCTGGAGTGGCATATCAAGGTTTGCCTGCACTGGGCTGAGTCTCCAAGTGCTGCAGGACCAAACGTGATGACGACGCATCTCCCAAATAATGGTCATTTGGCCCCAGATAACTGACATAAATACCAAGGAAATAATTATTTGTTTGTTTATTTATTTTTTGATTTTTTTTTTGCCACTTCTATTGATCTTTCACTTATTTATTTCCATTCATCTTTGTTCTTTGGCCTGTGTGGGCCTCCCATCATAGTGGCCTCTCTCATCACAGAGCACCAGCTCTGGGCGCATGCTCTCTAGAGCTCCAGCTCAGTAGTTGGGCAAATTGGTCCTGCTGCTCCACAGCACATGGGATCTTCCCAGATCAGGGATCGAACTGGCACCCCTAGCACTGCAAGGCTGTGCCCTTACCCACTGGACCACCAGGGAAGCCCCCCAAGGAAATAATTTTAATGAGCTTTGATTCTTGCATCTTCCCATACATAGAAAAGTGATACAGTTCTTAACTTGAGATACTGCCTTGTGTATTTAAAGTTAAGTATTTCTAAGTCTGCAGGTGTACAATGGACGATTTCCAAAAGAGGAACAGCAAGAAGACACATCTCAACCTTTGAAACACTGGCAACGATGGCAGACACCTCAAATAGAGGAACAGCAAGAGATCTAGTTCAACTAAAAGTTAAAATTTGCTAAGTGATAAAAGGTTTGTGGAAAATGGATTCCCAAAAGGGTTCTGTACATCATCAGTCAGAATTTACTAAGCCTAAAGTAATTTATAGTAATCCAGAAGTCTGGATTATAACTAATTGTAATAATCTAATTGTTCAAATTCGTTCTTAAATTGTGCTTTGTGTCTCCCTGATGCACTATGCCATTGTCTGCATTACTTGTATCTTGTTTAATTTATAAGATTGTTGCCTCTTATAGTACCAATGTATAATTAGGCCTGCAACAAAACTTCTATGGCTAAACATTTTGAGGAAATCACATTTGTAACACAAAATAATTGCAGTAGTGTGATTCTAGATATGGGAAGAAGCAACAAGGGAAAATGTTTCCTGGACTGTAGTGAGAATTCAGACAGCTTTAATTACTGATGGGGTCTAGTCCAAAACTTAGAACCTGGAGTGGCATATCAAGGTTTGCCTGCACTGGGCTGAGTCTCCAAGTGCTGCAGGACCAAACGTGATGACGACGCATCTCCCAAATAATGGTCATTTGGCCCCAGATAACTGACATAAATACCAAGGAAATAATTATTTGTTTGTTTATTTATTTTTTGATTTTTTTTTGCCACTTCTATTGATCTTTCACTTATTTATTTCCATTCATCTTTGTTCTTTGGCCTGTGTGGGCCTCCCATCATAGTGGCCTCTCTCATCACAGAGCACCAGCTCTGGGCGCATGCTCTCTAGAGCTCCAGCTCAGTAGTTGGGCAAATTGGTCCTGCTGCTCCACAGCACATGGGATCTTCCCAGATCAGGGATCGAACTGGCACCCCTAGCACTGCAAGGCTGTGCCCTTACCCACTGGACCACCAGGGAAGCCCCCCAAGGAAATAATTTTAATGAGCTTTGATTCTTGCATCTTCCCATACATAGAAAAGTGATACAGTTCTTAACTTGAGATACTGCCTTGTGTATTTAAAGTTAAGTATTTCTAAGTCTGCAGGTGTACAATGGACGATTTCCAAAAGAGGAACAGCAAGAAGACACATCTCAACCTTTGAAACACTGGCAACGATGGCAGACACCTCAAGAAAAATCCATCTGGTCAGAATCTTCAGCATGTCTTTTCCACAAGATTATGGAATTGACTTTGACAATGGGGAATTGTTGCAGTGAGAAAATCAATTCTGGCTCCACATTGCAAACTGTTTCTTTGACTTGCTTTCCGTTGCTATTATTATTATAATCATACTTAGTGGCTTGCCTCTGAGGACCCTGCTGCTCTGCCTGTGTGTTAAAGTAAAATGCTTTTGTTCAAGAATCCTGTTCAACTGTAGATGGCAGAAATGGAGAAGTTAACGATTCCCCTGCCTGAGGCTCGCCATTCTAAGTGATGTTTGCAAGATTAATGGCCTTTTTACTTTGCTTCCTCACATTCTCCCATGTCTGATCTATAAAATAAGCTGGCATCGAAACTCCAATAAAATGGTTTTGGCCAAGGCGCTATCCTGCCATCTTCTCGGTCAGCTGCTTTCTGAATAAAGTCGTTTTCCTTGCCACAAAACCTCGTCTCTCAGATTCATTGGCCTGTCATGTTGTGAGCAGAGTAAGCTTGGACTTGGTAAAAATAACATTTTCATGTTTCTGTAGGTTTGCCCATTGAAGCCTGTAGGGATTCAACGTAGTGTGGGCACAAGACCCACACCGGGCAATTGGACTTGTCTTCTTGGGACTGTGAATCTTGAGGAAAATAGTGTTAGAATGTAAAACATCTGTTGAAGGCCTGGAAAATAGTACTAGAATGTAAAATATTTGTTGAAGACCTTTTGTTGGAATAAATGAATTATTACAAAACTATCAACTGTTGCAGGCCTCTGCCATTGGCCGATTCCTATTTATTCAATGCACAGTATGCTCCTATTCTAATTAAACTTGGTTATGATGTTCAAAAGATACTTCTGTTAATTTTAGATGGAAAAATAATTTATTGGAAGGATATTGGGTTACTCAGAGTCAGTTTTCTTTGTTTGCCATCAAAAAATCTTAATGGATATGTTGCAAGGAGAAAATCAATTCTAGCTCCATGTTGAAAACTGTTTCCTTGCCTTGCTTTCTGTTGCTATTGTTATTATTATAATCATACTTAATGGCTTGCCTCTGAGGGCCGTGCCTCTCTGCCTGATTGTGAAGTAAAATACCTTTGCCCAAGAATCCTGTTCACCTGTAGATGACAGGAAAGGAGAAGTTAACAATTTCCCTGCCAAAGGCTCGCCATTCTAAGTGATGTTTGCAAGATTAATGGCCTTTTTACTTTGCTTCCTCACTTTCCCCTATGTGTCTGATCTATGAAATAACCTGGCATCCAAACCCCAGATAAGATGGTTTTTTCCAAGGCTCTAGCCTGTCATCTTCTTGGTCAGAGGCTTTCTGAATAAAGTTGTTTTCTTTGCCTCAACACCTCATCTCTCAGATTCATTGGTCTGCAGTGCAGTGAGCAGAGTGAACTTCAACACAGTAATAATTTGGCAAGCCAACCAGGAACCTTGCTGCTCATGACTACTCACCCTCAATCAAGGAATATTGTAGTGGGATCTGAACAGCTGCTGCGACCATTTGTCCTGAGGTTCCTTCCTTCAAGATTCTCTGAAGTGGCACCAGCTGCCCCAGTATTTGGCAGTTGAGACAAGGAACCAACATACTTTTAGAGTCGACAAGCTTAATTACATTTGTAAAGTAAGTCTATCCATTTTCGATAGCTGATTTTAAAAAAACAGTTCGATTGTTTTATGTGTCCTTTTCTGTTAAGAGTCAATGGGCTCAAATTTGGCAGGTATGTCTCTTTGGTGTGCACACAAGAACATTTAATCCCCTCAATCTTGGCTTTCCCTTATTGGAGAAGCCAATTTTGTTGGGTACCCATTTGCAGAGGGGAAATGTTGTTGGACCTACCCATAGAAACGAATTATTTGGAAACTAGTGTTCACAGGGTAAGCCCATGCTAGTCTGAATTAGCTCATTTCGTAGGGTAAATTTATTTACCTGATTTGGGAATTGGTACAATTGGAACGGGTTCATTTGGGAGGCAGTATTGTGGGAGGCAGTATTGTAGGGGTGGGTATCCAAATTGGACTTAGTTCATCTGTTTTATAGGGTAAATTTATTTGCCCTATCTGGGAATCAGTTAGTCTGGTTAGATTGAGGCTTGGAATATGTCTGTGTCTTGTGTTTGGTATATTCTAAAGCTTCTAACAATAAGAAATATTTCATCTATCCCAAAGGAAAGATCTTTAATGTGCACATTAGTTATGTTGGGATCAGAAGAACAATAACCCCTGGATGTCTCATAGTTAAATAATCTGGAAGTCAGAAGAGCTTTACAAGGATAAGAAACACTCTCTTAAAGAACATGCCTGGCAGGGCTCCCTTGGACTTGAGGCAACCAGTTCTAATTTAAGTTCTAATTTGTTGTAAGTGGCTCACTACAAAAGCCGCTCTCTGATAGATACTCTCTCCTTTGTCTGCAAAATGGCTACTGTCATCTTCTTGGTCAGAGGCTTTCTGAATAAAGTTGTTTTCTTTGCCTCAACACCTCATCTCTCAGATTCATTGGTCTGCAGTGCAGTGAGCAGAGTGAACTTCAACACAGTAATAATTTGGCAAGCCAACCAGGAACCTTGCTGCTCATGACTACTCACCCTCAATCAAGGAATATTGTAGTGGGATCTGAACAGCTGCTGCGACCATTTGTCCTGAGGTTCCTTCCTTCAAGATTCTCTGAAGTGGCACCAGCTGCCCCCAGTATTTGGCAGTTGAGACAAGGAACCAACATACTTTTAGAGTCGACAAGCTTAATTACATTTGTAAAGTAAGTCTATCCATTTTCGATAGCTGATTTTAAAAAAACAGTTCGATTGTTTTATGTGTCCTTTTCTGTTAAGAGTCAATGGGCTCAAATTTGGCAGGTATGTCTCTTTGGTGTGCACACAAGAACATTTAATCCCCTCAATCTTGGCTTTCCCTTATTGGAGAAGCCAATTTTGTTGGGTACCCATTTGCAGAGGGGAAATGTTGTTGGACCTACCCATAGAAACGAATTATTTGGAAACTAGTGTTCACAGGGTAAGCCCATGCTAGTCTGAATTAGCTCATTTCGTAGGGTAAATTTATTTACCTGATTTGGGAATTGGTACAATTGGAACGGGTTCATTTGGGAGGCAGTATTGTGGGAGGCAGTATTGTAGGGGTGGGTATCCAAATTGGACTTAGTTCATCTGTTTTATAGGGTAAATTTATTTGCCCTATCTGGGAATCAGTTAGTCTGGTTAGATTGAGGCTTGGAATATGTCTGTGTCTTGTGTTTGGTATATTCTAAAGCTTCTAACAATAAGAAATATTTCATCTATCCCAAAGGAAAGATCTTTAATGTGCACATTAGTTATGTTGGGATCAGAAGAACAATAACCCCTGGATGTCTCATAGTTAAATAATCTGGAAGTCAGAAGAGCTTTACAAGGATAAGAAACACTCTCTTAAAGAACATGCCTGGCAGGGCTCCCTTGGACTTGAGGCAACCAGTTCTAATTTAAGTTCTAATTTAAGTTGTAAGTGGCTCACTACAAAAGCCGCTCTCTGATAGATACCTCTCTCCTTTGTAAATTAAAAGCTCAAATAATCTTTTCCTCATAACAGTTTGACATCAGGGTCCCACTGGAACTTTTTCGACCTTATCTCATCTGGGAAGCTTCCACTTTCATTTGGGGTGTTCTCCCTGTGAAGGAGAACAGCATTTATAAGGTGCCTTGGCAAAAGTTCACTGGTCTAATGAGACTGGGAAATCATGTTAATGTGAATTTTTTGCAGACTTCATTTGCAGATTGCTAAATTCTGCTAAGGCTTCCTGTACAGTTTTCGCATCTTTCTCTATGAATCCTCAGTGAAGAGGAAAATGGCAATGTAAACAATTAAGGAAATCTGATCATTGTGTCAAAATAAATGCCAAATAAGTGTGTAAAACTTCTCTGTTTTTCCTCCTTTATGCTGGGGACAAAGTTAGTGGGATTACAGGATGGAGTCTTCCATCTGTCTTCTGATCTTTCCTGCTGCCTTAGCTTCTTTCTCGTGGGAGACTGGGTATTGCTCTTAGGCATTGAAGAGAGACTTTTCCCTTAGGATTGAGGAATCACTATGGTGGGAAAAAAACTCAAAGATCTTAAGAGCACATTCAAATTAATCAATGTTTCGGTGCTCATCTTTCGTTATTGTTCAACTCTCATATCCATATAGAAAAGCTGGGAAAATCAGAACTTTCACTGTGATGGTCTTTATCAGAGAGTGAGGTCTGTGTATTTTAATACATGAATTCTTTGTTGGGAAAGCCACACAATTTTTTGAGAAAAAAGGGGGGAAAGCAACCTGTATTTTGTTTACTGATAGAGCCTTTACAAGACCAAAAACACACAAACGAACCAATGTCCTTCACTTCTCGAAGAAGAACAACAAAGATGCATTGACAGGCGTAAGGTTCAGTTCCACATTGCAAAGCAGTACCAAGCCTCAGGAAGAGAATTCAATCCCATTCAGAGGACAGAGATGTCAAAGTTGGAATACACGTTCGTTAGAGGCTAGCTCGCTGAGCTCAAGAGTCTTGTTCAGTTGCCAACAAAATTGGCCCCAAAAGTCTAATTTGTTGTAAGTGGCTCACTACAAAGCCGCTCTCTGATAGATACCTCTCCTTTGTAAATTAAAAGCTCAAATAATCTTTTCCTCATAACAGTTTGACATCAGGGTCCCACTGGAACTTTTTCGACCTTATCTCATCTGGGAAGCTTCCACTTTCATTTGGGGTGTTCTCCCTGTGAAGGAGAACAGCATTTATAAGGTGCCTTGGCAAAAGTTCACTGGTCTAATGAGACTGGGAAATCATGTTAATGTGAATTTTTTGCAGACTTCATTTGCAGATTGCTAAATTCTGCTAAGGCTTCCTGTACAGTTTTCGCATCTTTCTCTATGAATCCTCAGTGAAGAGGAAAATGGCAATGTAAACAATTAAGGAAATCTGATCATTGTGTCAAAATAAATGCCAAATAAGTGTGTAAAACTTCTCTGTTTTTCCTCCTTTATGCTGGGGACAAAGTTAGTGGGATTACAGGATGGAGTCTTCCATCTGTCTTCTGATCTTTCCTGCTGCCTTAGCTTCTTTCTCGTGGGAGACTGGGTATTGCTCTTAGGCATTGAAGAGAGACTTTTCCCTTAGGATTGAGGAATCACTATGGTGGGAAAAGACTCAAAGATCTTAAGAGCACATTCAAATTAATCAATGTTTCGGTGCTCATCTTTCGTTATTGTTCAACTCTCATATCCATATAGAAAAGCTGGGAAAATCAGAACTTTCACTGTGATGGTCTTTATCAGAGAGTGAGGTCTGTGTATTTTAATACATGAATTCTTTGTTGGGAAAGCCACACAATTTTTTGAGAAAAAAGGGGGGAAAGCAACCTGTATTTTGTTTACTGATAGAGCCTTTACAAGACCAAAAACACACAAACGAACCAATGTCCTTCACTTCTCGAAGAAGAACAACAAAGATGCATTGACAGGCGTAAGGTTCAGTTCCACATTGCAAAGCAGTACCAAGCCTCAGGAAGAGAATTCAATCCCATTCAGAGGACAGAGATGTCAAAGTTGGAATACACGTTTCTCGTTAGAGGCTAGCTCGCTGAGCTCAAGAGTCTTGTTCAGTGTTCCAAAGCCAAACTGCAAGTTGAGGATTCAGGAACGAGCTCATTATCCCTTCCACCAGAGTGAAGTGGAGTCTTAATTGGTTCAACGAGGTGAATGCTAAGAAAGCGTGTTACAGCAGAAAAAACTCTTGCCTATGCTTTTGACTCAAGAACGGGAAAAGTGTGTCCTGGATTGAATGGGTTCACTCCCCAAAAATGGCCGATAAAGATGTCTTTGTTTGTGGAAGTTTCGGTTCCACATTTCAAAGTACTACGAAGCCCCAGGAAAAGAATTCAATCTCAGTGACGGAGAGTGAGATCAATGTCTCCACACACCTATAACGTTAGCAGATAGCTCGCAGAGTTCAGGAGGCTTGCTCAGGGTTCCAAAGCCAAACTAGGAGTTGACATTTCTGAAATGAGCTCATTATCACTTACTCCTGGATGGACTGGAGCCTTCATTGGCTCAACGAGGAAAATGCTAAGACAGCGTGTTACACTGGAAAAAACCCTTGCCTATGCTTTTGACTCAGGAACAAGAACAATGTGTCCTGGATAGAATGGTTTGACTCCCTGAAGATGCTTTGGCTGACCAAGATGCTTTTGTGTGCAGAAGATTTGCCTCCACATTTCAAAGCTGTATGAAGCCCTAGAAATAGAATTCAAACCCGTCAGAGGAGATTGACATCAATGTTGCCATACACGTTTCTAATTAGGGGCTAGCTTGCTGAGCTCGAGAGTCTTGGTCAGTGTTCCAAAGCCAAACGACAAGTTGAGGTTTGTGGAACGAGCTCAATATTGCTTACACCTGGGTGGAGTGGAGTCCTAATTGACTCAACGAGGCGAATGCTGAGACAGCATGTTAAACCGGAAAACACTCTTCCCTACACTTTTGACTCAGGAACAGGAACAATGTGTCTTGGATTGAACAGTTTCACTCCTCAAAGAAGGTCTACAAAGATGCACTGACAGGCTTAAGGCTCGGTTCCACATTAAAAAGCAGTACAAAGCTCCAGGAAAAGAATTTAATCCCGTCAGAGGAGAGTGATGTCAACATTGGAATACACGTTTCTAATTAGAGGCTAGCTCGCTGAGCTCGAGAGTCTTGGTCAGTGTTCTAAAGTCGAACTACAAGTTTAGATTTATGGAACGAGCTCGTTATGGCTTACACCTGGGTGGAGTGGAGTTTTAATTGGCTCAACAAGGTGAATGTTAAGACAGCACGTTCCACCGGAAAACACTGTTCCCTATGCTTTTGACTCAGGAAAGGGAACAATGTGTGCTGGATTGAATGCATTCACTCCCCGAACAAGGTCGATAAAGGTGACTTTGTGTGCGGAAGTTTCAGTTCCACACTATATAGCACTACAAAGCCCCAGGAAACGAATTTGATGCTGTCAGAAGAGCGTAACGTTAATGTCGCTATACATGTATCTCATTAACAGCAATCTTGCTGAGCTTGAGAGGCTTCAGAGTTTGAAAGCCAAACTACAAGTTGAGGCTGCTGGATCGAGCTCATTATGGCTTACACCTGGGTGGGGTGGAGTCCTAATTGGCTCAACGAGGCGAATGCTAAGACAAGATGTTACAACGGAAAACACTCTTTTCTACACAGTGACTCAGAAACGGGAACAATGTGTTCCGGATTGAACAGTTTAACTCCTCGAAGAAGGCTGCCAAGGGTGCTTTTGGGTGTGGAAATATTGGTTCGACATTTCAAACAGTTCAAAGACCCGGAATAGAATTCAGTCCCATCGGAGGACAGCGAGGTCAATATCGCCATACACGTTTCTCGCTAGCAGCAAATGCACTGAGCTCGAGAGGCTTGTTCGTAGTTCCTCAGCCAAACACTGTACTTCAGTTTTGTAGATCAAGCTCATTATTGCTTATACCTGAATAGAGTGGAGTTGCACGTGGCTCAACGAGGCGAACACAAAGACAGTACATTACAGCCAAAAGCACTGTTCCCTATGCTTTTGACTCAGGAAAGGGAACAATGTGTGCTGGATTGAATGCATTCACTCCCCGAACAAGGTCGATAAAGGTGACTTTGTGTGCGGAAGTTTCAGTTCCACACTATATAGCACTACAAAGCCCCAGGAAACGAATTTGATGCTGTCAGAAGAGCGTAACGTTAATGTCGCTATACATGTATCTCATTAACAGCAATCTTGCTGAGCTTGAGAGGCTTCAGAGTTTGAAAGCCAAACTACAAGTTGAGGCTGCTGGATCGAGCTCATTATGGCTTACACCTGGGTGGGGTGGAGTCCTAATTGGCTCAACGAGGCGAATGCTAAGACAAGATGTTACAACGGAAAACACTCTTTTCTACACAGTGACTCAGAAACGGGAACAATGTGTTCCGGATTGAACAGTTTAACTCCTCGAAGAAGGCTGCCAAGGGTGCTTTTGGGTGTGGAAATATTGGTTCGACATTTCAAACAGTTCAAAGACCCGGAATAGAATTCAGTCCCATCGGAGGACAGCGAGGTCAATATCGCCATACACGTTTCTCGCTAGCAGCAAATGCACTGAGCTCGAGAGGCTTGTTCGTAGTTCCTCAGCCAAACACTGTACTTCAGTTTTGTAGATCAAGCTCATTATTGCTTATACCTGAATAGAGTGGAGTTGCACGTGGCTCAACGAGGCGAACACAAAGACAGTACATTACAGCCAAAAGCACTCTTGCTTATGCGTGTGACTCAGGAATGGGATCAATGTGTCCTGGATTGAACGTTTCACTCCCTGAAGATGGCCATCAAAGATGCTTTTGTGTGTGGAAGGTTCGGTTCCACATTTCAAAGCACTACGAAGCCCCAGGAAAAGAATTTGTTCCATCGAAGGAGACAGAGGTCAGTGTCCCATACGCATATTTTGCTAGCTATGATCTTGCAGAGTTCGAGAGGCTTGCTCAGGGTTACAAAGCCAAACTACAAGTTGACATTTCTGGAATGAATTCATTATAGCTTATTCCTGGGTGGAATGGGGTCTTAACTGGCTCAACGTGGTGAACACTAAGACAGCGCGTTGCAACAGAAAACACACTTCCTTGTGCTTTTGACTCAGGAATGGGAACAACGTGTCCTGGATTCAACAGTTTCCCTTCCTGAAGATGGCCGAGAAAGATGCTGTTGTGTTTGGAAGGTTCGCATCCACATTACAAGGCAGTACGAAGCCCCAGAAAAGGAATTCATCCCATCAGAGGAGAGTGACATCAAAGTTCTCATGCACTTTCTCATTAGAGGCTGGCTCGCTGAGCTCAATGATCTTGTTCAGTGTTCCAAAACCGAAATCCAAGTTGAGGATTCTGGAACGAGTTCGTTATTGTTTCCTCCTGGGTGGAGTGGAGTCTTCATTGGCTCCACGAGGCAAAAACTCAGATAGCGTGTTACACCAGAAAGCACTCTTCCCGATGCTTGTGCCTCAGGAATGGGATCAATGTGTCCTGGATTGAACGTTTCATCCCCTGAAAATGGTCACCAAAGATGCTTTTGTCTGCGGAAGGTTCAGTTTCACATTTCAAGGCACTATGAAACCTCAGGAAAAGAATTCGATCCTGTCAAAGGAAAATCAGGTCAATGTCCCATACACGTGTTTCGCTAGCTATGAGCTCACAGAGTTCAAGAGGCTTGTCCAGGTTTCCAAAGCCAAACTGCAAGTTGACATTTCTGGAATGAGCTCATTATAGCTTATTCCTGGGTGGAATGGGGTCTTAACTGGCTCAACGTGGTGAACACTAAGACAGCGTGTTGCAGCAGAAAACACTCTTCCTTGTGCTTTTGACTCAGGAATGGGAACAATGTGTCCTGTATTCAACAGTTTCCCTTCCCGAAGATGGTTGAGAAAGATGCTGTTGTGTGTGGAAGTTTCGCTTCCACATTTCAAAGCAGTACGATGCCCCAGAAAAGGAATTCAATCCCATCGGAGGAGAGTGATGTCAATGTTGCCATACAGTTTCTCGTTAGAGACTGGCTCACTGAGCTCAATGATCTTGTTCAGTGTTCCAAAACCAAAATCCAAGTTGAAGATTCTGGAACGAGCTCATTATCATTTCCTCCTGGGTGGAGTGGAGTTTTCATTGGCTCCATGAGGCGAATGCTCAAACAACGTGTTACACAAGAAAACACTCTTCCCTACGCTTGTGACTCACAAACGTGAACAATGTGCCCTTGATTGAACTTTTCACGCCTCAAAGATGGCCATCAAAGATGCCTTTGTGTGCGGAGGGTTCAGTTCCACATTTCAAGGCACTATAAAGCCCCAGGAAAAGAATTCGATCCCGTCAAAGGAGAATCAGGTCAATGTCCCATACATGTATTTCGCTATCTATGAGCTCGCATATTTCGGGAGGCTTGCTCAGGATCCAAAGTCAAACTACAAGTTGACATTTCTGGAATGAACTCATTATCGTTTATTCCTGGGTGGAGTGGGGTTTTAATGGGCTCAACGAGGTGAACACTAAGAGAGCACATTACACCAGAAAACACACTTCTTTGCGTTTTGACTCAGGAATGGGAACAATGTGTCCTGGATTCAACAGTTTCCCTCCTTGAAGAAGGTCGACAAACATGCATTGACATGTTTAAGGTTCAGTTCCACAGTACAAAGCAGTACAAGCCCCAGGGAAAGAACTCAGTCCCATCGGAGGAGACCGACGTCAATGTTGTCATACACGTTTCTCATTAGAGGCTAGCTCGCTGAGCTTAAGAGTCTTGGTCAGTGTTTCAAAGTGAAACTTCAAACTCAGGTTTGTGGAACAAACTCATTATGGCTTATATCTGGGTAAAGTGGAGTCTTAATTGGTTCAACAAGGTGAATGCTAAGACAGTGCGTTGCAGCAGAAAACACTCTTCCCTAGGCTTTTGACTCAGGAATGGGAACAATGTGTCCTGGATTCAACAGTTTCCCTCCTTGAAGAAGGTCGACAAACATGCATTGACATGTTTAAGGTTCAGTTCCACAGTA